>CM073572.1:147633720-150412470 GCA_037074715.1 Magnolia kwangsiensis | reverse complement strand
CCCCACATGATGGAGCAGCTGTCCAAAACCAATATAATGGATAAGAGTCGTGCGGATGAACTATTCAACGTATGAATGATAACTTCCAAATTGGAGACTCCTTGCTTCGCTCAGATCAAATCAATTAGATGATCACAGTAAACCTCAACCATCCAACCAAGACCATTGACCCTTTGAACGATCAAGACAATCCCATTAAAGAACTGGAAATATTTCTCCAAGCAACCTTCCGATTTCTTCCTTTTGTCTTTCTTCTAGAAGCAACAAATCTCTAAATTCCTTTCCAGAACCCATTAAGAAAACACATCAGGACTTTCAAAATTTAGGTCCCGCAAGCTCCCTGGGGTCCATCTAGACCGCTTATAATGACTCGAATGAAAAGATAACTCCTCTGTCAAAAATTCCCATTAATGCTGCCCTTCTTCCTCAATAAGAAATGTTAACCACTGATTATGGATCAATCATCAATTCGAGATCCAAGCCATTCGTAGTGTGATCCAGCTCATCAATGTAATTTAATCAGCAGACTTCAATCTAGACCAAATATCATCTTTTATTGCACCACGTAAACCCAATAGTTACAAGAATCTTGAAGCAATGTAAATCTAACACAATCCGCCTTTGACTAGGTTTATAAGATCCATAGAGAGAAGCTGTGAAGGCTAATATAAACTCCTCTCAACTCACAGAGAGAGAGAGAGAGAGAGAGAGAGAGAGAGAGAGAGAGAGAGAGAGAGAGAGAGAGAGAGAGAGGTGAGCGAAATTAAGAAAGAGACAAAGAAGAAGATAAAGAAGAAGAAGAAGAAGAGAAAGAGAGCATGGGTGTTGCACACCAGACCATGACTCACTGAGTCACAAGTCGAGTCCGGATCTAAGTCAAGTTCGAATTCGTCAAAGGTTTGTTGATGGTTCAGAATTTTCCTAGGTTATTTTCAGACTTTAAGATGATTTCAAAATCTTCAAACTAAGTATGTAGTCGTTAAGGGATGAAAAACGTATTGAACTTCAAGTTTTTTTAAGATAAACATTAGTGCTGAATGAGGTGAGTTGCCCATCAACACAACATCGTATTTAAAGGTTTTCTTCTTCTTTTTTTTCTTTTTTTTTTTTAATAATTTAGACCACCTATTTAGTGTAAATCTTAAACTTGGATCATAGACTCAAATATAGCTTAATCCTAACTATTCAATCCATGTGGTTTAAGATATAGTTTGATCTTAAGGTGTATACATGGACATCTAGCCTCGAGTGAGGATGATTCGATTTAAGAGATGGAGGATTCCTTTAAAGCTTACACTAATTTGAGTTGATATAATTTATCTTATTTTTGCATACTTTCATATTACTATGATTTTCCTATAATTGATTGATCGACTATTATAAATTATTTATCCTTTTGGGATTTGTGGTGAAGGTATGATTTTAATTATGCGTGATTTTTATGAATTTATATGCGGTGATAGATACAAGCCTTTCCCTTTGCCAATTTTGAAAGCGACGCGAGCTTCCACTTTAATTAAGTTGGCCATTTGCTCCTCTTCCCTTATTTTTATTGAGTTAGCCTATTTACTACTCTTCTCTTTTATTGAGTTAGCTTATTGCTACTATTTTTCTTTATTAGGTTAGCCTTGTATTACCTCCCTTTATGGCTTGTGTAGGTTTCTTAGAATTTCAAAACCCTCATGGTTTGACTTATTTCTCTATTGATGCAAGTGATGTGTTATAAGCCTCATATATAGTGGTACATATATTTTATCGTGGATGCAATGCGCTCTAGGTAGTGACTTTCTTGTTTGGCACGTAATTCCATGAATTTGGAGTAGTGGTGAACGAATTGATGTAAGTAATTCACAATGCGTGTTACATCACTTCCGGGATTAGTTATCGCAAACAGTCACTCAATAAACAAATTATGTCACATAATTCATCTGATCCGTGTGTTGCGCCTTCTTGAGGTGTTCATATAAATCCACTGTAGTATTGGACACGCCGACAAATCTCCGTAGTGTGAGAATGCGGGGCGAGCTGGGTTTTCTATGAATTATATTCCACATGGTGATGATCATTACGTATGATGGACCGCACACACTTTGCTAGGTATGTATTCATATATATACTGGCTGTGCATATTGATACCACTCTAGTGGTGGAGTATGAGACGTATTAGAACCCTCACATTATTCTTATGAATCTCTTGAATTATTGTTAATTTTAAAGGATAACCATCACTATGAGTAGGGCATTGACCCTCTCCAAGCGTATAGACGTTACAGGTAAATTATAGGTTGACGATATAAACGTTAATCATTTTGTGAAATATATGTTTGAATAAAGAAGAAGAATGACATTGAAATTTATTAGTTTATTTGTTTTTCACTGCTTACTTTAAGATGATGTAATAAGTTCACATTGAGAGGGCATTAAAAAAGTAGTTGAACTCTTTTACTTTAATGGAATAATAAATACAGTTGATTTTACTCTTATGAAAGTTTACCTTCACGAAAGTAATTAGATGTGATCTAAATGAAAAAAGGATGCAATTTTGAAGCATTCAATTTTTACATTATTAACACCCAGATTTCTCAGGCACGAGTATATACTCGGGCCGCAGAAACTCAGGATGTTACACATATGCCAAGTTTCTAAAAGATCTATGCACTACCAAAAAGTAAAAAAAAAATATATAAGAAAATTTTTTAACAAAAAAAGTGAGTTCCATCCTCAAGCAAGATTTGTCATAAAAATACAAAGATCTAGGTAGCCCAACCATCACTTGTGTAATTGGGAACCACCGAATTGAACATGCACTCATTGACTTTGGGGTAAGTGTTAATTTGATCCCTTGGTCTACGAACTTGATGATCGTTCAGTTCATATATTGAGAGGGATGATTGAGGACGTGTTGGTCAAAGTTGATAAATTCTACTATCCAGTGGATTTTATCATTTTTTATACTCAGTTTATCATAGACATGAGTACTCAGATTCCCGTCATTCTTGGTCATCCATTCCTACCTACATCAAATGCCATCATCAATTGTAGGAATGAAGTTATGAACTTATCTTTTGGGAACATGACATTTGAGCTCAATTTTTTTTTTTCAATATGAGTAAACAATTAAAGGATGCTGATGATACCCACGACATTAACATGATCGATTCTTTCATGGAAGATAGAACACTTTTAACTTTATACTCTAATCCTTTGGAAACATGCTTGGCCCATTCCCTTGATTTAGATGATGACATGATTAGGGAGATGGATGCCTTATTTGATGCGATGCTGGTACTTGAAATTAACAGGTGAAGGCCATAATTTGAGGCTTTTCCCTAAACTGATATAGTGCCTCTATCGTCTAGCCTCAAGGCACTGAAGATTGACCTAAAACCTTTGCATGCCAATCTTAAATATGTCTTTTTAGGTCAAGATGAGACATAACCAGTGGTGATTTATGCCCACCTTAATAAAAAAGTGATTTCTGCCTACCTTGATGAAAAACAAAAGAGTATGCTCATTTTTACTCTCAAGGAACATAAAGGAGCCCTTGGATGGACGATTGCGGACCTTAAGGGAATTGACCCTTTAATTTGTACTCACTGCATTCACTTCAAAGAAAATGTGAAAACTTTTCAACAACCACAATGCCGTTTAAATCCTAATATGAAAGAAGTGGTTAAGGCTGAGATACTTAAATTGTTGGATGTGGGTATCATATACCCTATATCTAACATTCAATGGGTGAGTCCAACATAGGTGGTTCCTAAGAAGTTCGGAATCACCATCGTAGCCAATTTCAATAATGAATTCGTGCTAACTAGAGTTACTTTTAGTTGGAGGATGTGCATTGACATTGACATCTAGCCAATGTCAATGATGTGTGATCCTTTCTAGAACACGCTGGTTTTTATAAAAGATTTATACAGGACTTTAGTCACCTCTCTCATCCTTTATGTACTCTTCTGTAAAAGGACACCCCATTTGAGTTTAGTGAAGAATGCCAGAGAGCTTTTTCTAAGCTCAATGGCATGTTGACTACCACTCTTATCATTCAACCACTCGATTGGAGTACTTATTTTGAGATTATGTGTGATTCTAGTGACTATGTTATTAGGGTTGTATTGGGCCAGAGAAAAGAGAAGAAGCCCTACGTAGTTTATTATGTAAGTAGAACTCTAAATTCTACCCAAGTGAACTACTATACTCTGGAGATGGAATTCTTGGTCATAGTGTTCGCTTTAGAAAAATTTAGGTCATACTTGATCAGATCTAAGATCATCATCTATACCGATCATGTGGCGCTAAAGTACCTTTTCTCTAAGAAGGATGCTAAACCCTGCCTGATAAAATGAATCCCTCTACTCTAAGAGTTTGATATTAGAATATGCGATAAGAAGGGAGAAGAGATGTAGTGGCTAACCATCTCTCTAGACTTGACCTGCCCGGTTCCCTTGAGATGACACCTATAAATGGCATGTTCCTTGATGAAAAATTGATTAAACTTTCCTAATTACCTTGGTTTACTGATATTGCGAATTATCTTGCTACAGGTTCACGCTGATCCATTGGACTACGCGAGAGAAGAAGAAATTCTACACCGAGGTATGCAAATTTATTTGGGATGACCCTTATTTAAATATTTCCCAGATTATATTTTAAGGGGATGTATACCCGATAATGAACATCAAAGTGTAATCTTCTTTTATCATTCTCAGGCCTGTGGTGCTCACTTTTTTGCTAAAAAGACCACGACCAAAATTTTGTAATGCGGCTTTTATTCGCCCACTTTGTTCGAAGATACTCATGAGTTTTGCAATGCTTGTAACCGTTGTAAAAAACTGGGAGAATTTTCTCATTGAAATATAATGCCATCAAACCCTATTCTAATCATTGAAGCACTCAATTGCTGGGGCATTGATTTCATGAGACCATTCCCCCAATCATTTACAAACATTTACCTCTTGTTATCCTGTGCCCGAACAATGATCATCAAACGATCATTCGATTCTTAAAAGAAAACATCCTTTCCCGGTTTGGAACACCTCGAGCCATCATAAGTGATGAAAGTCCACACTTTTGCAATAGGCCATTTGAGAACTTAATGAAGAAGTATGGTATCTCTCACAAAGTCAGTACTCCTATCACCCGCAGAAAAGTGGTCAAGCTGAAATTTTGAAAAGGAAAATCAAGCAAATTTTGGAAAAAATGATTAACCCCAATCGCAAAGATTGGTCAATCAATCCATCTGATGCTTTATGGGCTTACCATACATCTTATAAGACCCCATTGGAATGTCTCCCTTTAAACTTGTCTATAGAAAGGCTTACCACTTGCCTGTGGAATTGGAACCTAAGGTCTATTGGGTGATTAAGAATTTGAACTTCAATTTAGACAATGCCAGCTCACTACAAAAACTTCAATTGAATGAACTTAAAGAAATGTGGAATGATGCTTATGAAAACTCAAGAATTTACAAGGATAAAATGAAGGTATTCCATGACCAGAACATTCTTCAGAAATCATTCACACCAAGTCAAAAAAGTCATTACGTATAATTCTCGATTACACCTTTTTTCGTGTAAGCTTCAGTCTCATTGGACCAACCCTTTTATTGTTACTAATGTTTATCCTCATGACGTTGTTGAGATATAGAATCCAATGAATGACAATATTTTTAAAGTCATCGTCTCAAGCTATTCGTTGAGAAGTTTGATTTAATGAATATGTCCACGCCTCTGATTGATCTTGTGTATTAGGATTGACCTCCTTGTATGATGGAGGTGTAGTTAGGCTTATTGCTTTCATAGGATTTAGGACTAGGATAGTTTGATTTCAGTTTGTTTAGTCTTCATGCTAACCCATTTACATATTGAGAACATTGGAAAAACTTCAATCCTCCTTCTTCAGGTACTATCTAGCCTTCACTTCTGATTTCTTTTCATTGTCTCATATGCGTTACATGCTTATATCTTTTACATTAAGGACAATGTAGATTTTTTCTTGGGGGTGTGGATTAGGTAAAATAATCAGTGTTTTCTTAGTCTTTGAGTAAACTGTTTGAATTTTTTTTTTCAAAATTTTCAATTTCAAAACTCGTTTGGGAAGAGAAAATTTGTATAATTAAGATTGTTTTACGTATTATGATATGATAGAAAGTTAAAATTTTGAATTATTGGAGTTTGATCAACTGAGGAGTATATTGCTAAAGTTCTTCAAATTAATTGGTTAGGAGGAAGTTCGAATATCACTTTGATCTAAATCACAGTTTGCACTCAACTTATTTTCTGTGAACTACTAGAGTTTTTTTATTGTAGTATGTACATCACTGATGGGTATTGAGAAGCAATTATGGAGAACTTGATCCACCTTAAATGATGAAAAGAATTGGTTAAAAAAAGTAAATTGACAAAAAGGCAATGCATTCGAGGGAATTTCACTAAAAAAGAAGGAAAATACTGAAAATAAATTGAAAAAAAGGTCGTTGATATAAAATCTAAAGCTAGAAAAAGAAGGAAAAGAGGATAAGTTCTAAATTAAAGCTTGTGTTAATTTAATTGCCTTAAAATAATGTGCATCACTAACATTTTGAAACAATAGTTGTTTTCTATGGAAAATGAGTTGGGATTCACTGAGCACATTAAAAACTTGATATGTGAACTTATTCTCTCAGTTAATTGATTTATGAAGACTTGATTTAATAGATTAATCATGCGATTTAGCTCTATATTTTCAAATTTTTACTCTCTCATCTTTGATTTTTTACTTATTCATACTTGATTGCACAAAAGATTACTTTCTAAAAGTTTTGAACATTGAGAATTGAGAATTTCTTCACGCATATTTTGCTTAGGACTAGCAAAATGCTAGTTGGGGTGAGTGTTGAGTGTCAAATACTGCATATTTTTCCCTATTTATATCATGGTTTTATGAACATGATAATGCTTAATTAATATATTTTATAAGTTTTTGTATTGTGAGGTGAGACTGAGAGATTAAATTGAAAAGAATGTTAAAAACATGGAATTTGATGCTTGAAGATCACCAAGGCAAGAGATGGATCTTAAGAGACCAAGATTGAAGATTTCAAGGGTCCAAGATTAGAAGAAACTAAGTGAAGAAGGAAAGATTGGAAAAATTACAGAAGAAATAGAATAAATAGATTGTTTGGTGTGACCCAAGACAGGTTCAGTGCGATCAAAGCCAAGTTCAGTGTGACTGAAAATGCACAAAATGGTTTAGTGATGAACGATGGAATTCAGAGCTAATTTAGTTCGATCGAAAGTTAAATCAGTGTGACCAAAACCCAATTTAGTGTGACTGAAGGTGACTTCGATGCGAACAAAATTGGGCATCTTCTAAAGATAGAATCTAACAACAAATTGAACTCGACTTCGGTGTGACCGAAGCGTAATTCATTGTGTAAAATTGTGGTGGTTTCGAAGTTAGTTCAAGAAAATTTTATAAATATAGGTCTTTTAAGAGTTTTAAAGCACGAATTAGGGTTGGAAGAGTGGAGCAAGGTGTTGAAGAACTTCAAGGAGTCTTTCCTTCCCAATCTTCTTCTTTTAGTTAGTTTTTATGTTTTCTTTAAGAGTTTTAGTTTCAATCATATCTTTGGTTGGCTAATCTCTTAGCTAGATCTAAGAGGTGAAGGTTGCATTTTTTTAGATGATTATCTTACTTTTATTTATGTTTACATTGAACTTATATTTATTATAATAGTTTGAATTAAGGAATATTTTTGATTTTCTGTAGTTTATTGTGACTCCAATTACAGTAGATGCTTGGAAGACTTTTAATATCCTCTTATCTTTTTTTATAATTGTATGAACTACAAAATTCGTGATCCACCATTGTCTCCTGGGCATGGTGAATGGTTGAATTTCTTAAAATCATCACAATGGTGCTTCATGTGGGAATTAATTTAATGAAAAGTTCAAATTTGGTTTAATTGCTCTATCATCCAATTGGATAGGATAGGACTCCGATTCCAGTTGTGTTTATTGAATCAAGTGAGGTACCATCTTAATAGATACAAGTGGATACTTGGTGCTTTAGTTTTCTTTTTATTATTGATAATTATTTCATAATTATTCTCCCTTATTCCAAATTCTAGTTTAGATCTGAAAGGCAAGCTTAAGAAGTCGAGGGGGGGGGGGGGGGGGGGGGGGGGGGGGGGGGGTGAATAGGACTATGCCAAATAAAAAATAAAAGTGCTGAAATATTAAATAAATCAGAAATATCAATCACACTAATATTGAAAAATTGATTCAAACTAATTTGTAGGACAATCTACACCCAAAACAAGTTTAGGTAGGACAACCTTAGTTCACGAATGTTTGTAAGAATCAAGATCTCAAACCAAGAAAGAGTAAATAAAGCTATCTATTACAAACATTCACCACTTTTGCATAAATAAAATTACAAACATTCTCCACAAATGCAAAAGTAAACATTCACCATAACACTAAGAGTTATAGCAATTCGGTGTGTACAACAACTATTCTCAAACAACCACACCTACTTCACTCCTAATATTCACTATCCATATGATATTGGCTTTCACTATAAATAAAGTTTTCTCAGGGTCACCTTAAAACCTGATACGGTTGTGATTTTAAAGGGCTGTCACAAACAAAAAAACCCCTCACTGAGATTTTCTACCTATCTTAGGAAAACCAACAAATGAGATTTTCTGGCTATCTCAATAAAAATAAAATACAAAAGCAGAATATAATTATCTTCACCTTTGAAGACGTATATATCAATATAGCCGTAGAACCGCTTCTCTTGTAGTAGATTGTTCAATACTCAGTCATATAGACAAGGGTTTTAGGTTCTAGGTTGAATTTAAATAGATTCAAACTAAAAGCTACTTGTTTGAATTCCTTAAGATCTCAAAGAAGAGTCTTTACTCTCTTTATAGAATAAGATTCAAAAAATAGGAGATCAAGAAATTAAAATAAAAAGAAGCTATTAAAAAATATTATAAATACCGTGCAATAGCTTGACAATAATGGAGACTTCTCTCTCTCTCTTGATGAAGGCTTTTATCAACTGGAATTAGTAATTTTGGATTGAGAGAAGGCCTCTATTTATAAGCAAAGAAGTTGTTGCCTCGACTTGTCTAAGACAATCTTCGATTCGTCGAAGGACTAGATTCTGTTCTAACAAATTTTTGAATTTGGGCGCGATAAGATAAAATAGATCCTCGACTGGTTGAAGGCCCTGCTAGACTAATCGAGGGCCCTGTTCGACTGGTCGAGGGTGCTAAAAATTTAAACTAATACAGTTGCTTGACTTCGAGTCGAGCAACCCTTGACTAGTCGAAGGCCCATCTTCGAATGGTCGAGTAGTTTGTTCGACTGGTTGAATAAGTAAAGGAAAAATCCATTTTCTTGAGTTTAAACTTGGATTGCTCGAAAAAATGAATAGACTAGTCAAACCATAGCTTAGACTAGTTGAACCTTAGCCTAGACTAGTCGAACTTTATCCTAATATAAGCATAAAAACTCATTTTAAGTTATATTTTGAAAGTACCTAAGCCTAAGGTCTTTCTAGAGTTTGTTATACCATATATGACCGAACTTTGAAGTAGCTTGAACTTCACGAAACTTGTTCTTCTACTTGAATCTTCAATAAAGCATGAAGTTGAAGATGGAGCTTGATCTTCTATTAGAACTTTAGTAGAACTTAAACTCAGTCATCTTGAACTTAGTAGTACTTGAACTTTCCATCTTGATCCACATTAAAAGGCTTACTTCATAAGCTATTTTGTCTAAACAAAATTTGATAAAAAAATGTATGCTTTATACAATATAACACCTACAATCTCCCCCTTTGTCAAATTTGTGACAAAATACTTATTACAACAACTAGAATAACATCTTGTATTCTTGATCCCATGTTGTAAAAGTTGATGAATATGTGAAAAAGTTACTACTCCCCCTCAAAGTGAGCTCCCCTTGACATATACATTTTCCATTCCAATGTCAATGCATAATCCAAGCATATATATATATATATATATAAAATAAAGTAACATTCATTGCATCAACATTCATATCATCATTCTTCATTCTTTCTACTAGTAATAATTAATCCTCTACCCCTTTTTGTCACATTATGACAAAGGAAATAATATTCAATCAAATAATCGTAGCAATATCAGTAGAAAGATGAAAATATCAAGAGATATGCATATAAAAATGTTTAAGTTAAGGGAGTCATCAAGATAATAAGCAATACAGGTGAGTAGAGTATGAAAGTGAACATCACGAACACATAAAGTTAAAGTTATACAAGTGAAATGAAAAAAATTGTCAGGCCTGTGTCCTAGTGACCATTTTGTTTCGTAAGATCCTGCGGTCCTCCCGATCGAAGTCTGGCGACCCGTGGTGCGTATACTACGTTTGCGATCGATCCTGAGTCACATCCTGTCAACCCGAGTCTACTTAACTTGAGACTTGTGCCATCGCGACCGTATCATCGCCACAGTTCCAACGCCATGTCTCGTGCATCAATACTATGCTTAGATCATAAGACGTGGCCCGTACATTAGAATGGTCGTTGATCCCTTGATTGCAGGACCCACCTATCCCAGTTGCTGCATATCCCTAAAAAACCATCATTAGGATGATGTCACCCAAGGGGTGACATCAACCTACCCTAGCCCCTAGCCCATGATTACCTACAAGGAATCATAGTTTTCCCTCTTCCCCATGAGTAAAACCCATCATTTCCTAGGAAAGACCACCCCTCTCTCTCTTATTTCTCTCTTCCTCCCTCTTTCTTCTTCATTCTCCATTTTTTTACAAGGATCTTGGGATGTCCAAGCAACCCCAAAATCAAGCCATCTCCAACCCATTCTCCCCACTAATCCAGTCTTCCAAACCCCATCTCAACCGTTAAAATCCCTCCCTTGAAGCTAAGAAGACCTAAGGTGGAAGAAGGAGTTCAAGATCTAAGGTGGGTGCATGTTTAGGATTAGATGTTTATCTTTTATCGCATATGATCATGTAGGACTTACCAATCAATGAGGGATATCCTACTTGACCCTTTGGATGTGGCCAATGGCCCATCCTTGATACATGCATGATCCATGATGGGGCCATTCTTCATGGACCCCATCATGATGTTTTGAGTTAATACATGTTATTAATGGGTCATCTAGACCCTTGATTTATGATGGGGATGGCATCCCCACCTTAATTTACTAATTTGAGGAGCCATGCAATGCATGAGATTCATCTTGATCAATGTATGATGTACAATGCATGTATTGAGGGGCTCATAGTGGTGGGGCCCCTCCACACATTCTCTCTCTCTTTCTCTCTCTCTCTTACACACACACACACACACACACACACACACACACACACACACACACACTCTTTTGATCCTTTGCACAATGGCCCACCTAATGCATGTTGTTTTCCATGCTTAGGATGACCACACATCCAAATTTCTATGACACCTTGCTACCCATTTTTATTTCTGGATGGGTGGCCCACCCACGTAGACCCCTTGCATGATGTATATGTTTTATCCATGCCAACTGCCTATGGGACCCACCTTGCTGACCTCCAATAGCCTGCTGGACGATCCAACATTGCTGGTACTATCCAATAGGCCTGGACGAATAGAAAGCATAAATATTAGCTTTATCCTAAGCTATGGTAGGCCACATGTGTCGACCCACTTGATGCGTGCATTGTGTCCACGCCATTCATGTCCTTCCTTCCCTAGCCAGAAGTGGGCCCACCTTGATGATGGCTTTCATCCAGGATGTCCGTCTGCTGGACGTTCAGGATGCCTGGATGGAATGTAAATACAAATATCAGCTTTATTCTAAGCTGAGGTGGGCCACACTTGTGGACCCACCTCTGATGTATGAGTTTCACCCATGTTGCCGTCCATGGGTCCCACGTGGGGACTACCATGATGTATGTACTTTAGATCCACACCGTCCAGATATCTGGATGGTGGATCCTACACGAGGTATATGTTATACCCAGACTATCTGTCCCTTTGCGGGATGGTGGGCCCCCCCTGCATGTGTGACAAGTGTGGGGTGGGGCCTACCTTGAGTGTATGTATTGTATATCCAGGCCACCCGTCCACCTGCGGGATGTGGTCCCCACTATGATATGTGTTGTACATCCACACCATCCAGCCTGTTGGATGGTGAAAACTCCCATGATGTATGTTTAAACCTATGTCATTCGTCTATTTACTATACATGTAGGGCCACTTACTTATCATGCAGGGCCCACCTACTGATCATGAAGGGTCCACCTGCTGGACATGCAGGGCCCATCACGCAGGACGACAATGATGTGTGTGTTCTATATTCATGCTGCCCATTTATTTTCTGTGCTCTATGGACTACCTCACCAGGCCCACCTTGATGTGTGTTGTATGCACATTGTCTATCTATTTTTCTAGACCATAGGACTAACCTGTGGGGCCCAACTTGTTGTGAACATTGAGCATGCTGTCCCTTTATTTTCTAGACTATGGGCTGCCCCATCAAGCCCACAATGATGTATGTGGTGCACTCACTATCCACTCCTTATGCCTAGCCCATGGGTCCTTGTGTGAGGCCCAATATGAAGTATTTGTGCCCCTTGTGTGAGGCCCAATATGATGTATATGAGGCCCTTGAGTGAGGCCCAAAGTGATATATGTGAGGTCATAAGATGAGGCCCAATGTGATGTATGTAAGGCCCAGTGTGATGTATATGAGGCCTCTATGATGAAGCCTAATGAAATGTATGAGAGGCCCATATGGTGAGGCCCAATATGGTATACGAGAGGCTTATGTGGTGAGGCCATTATGATGTGTGAATCCACCATGATGTATATAGTAATTTTTATGATGCCCAACTATTGTCCTAGTTAGTACAAGGCCTTGGGTGCCCATCATGAGATAGATTCTATGGGCCTTGCCTTGGGAGTAATGATGGTCAAATGTCCACATTGTAAGGGAAATGATGGTTAAATTTCCACACTGTAATCTCCCTAAGGCCCATTGTTAGGCCCATTCTCATCTCCTTTTATTGGGCTACCCCAAATCATTGGGTTCCCATTGATACTAGCATGACCCATCTCACTTTATTGGGCTAACCCCAAATTATTGGGCTCCCATTGATGCTAGTAGTATTATTCATGCCTTGTAGAGCCCCCCTTGTGCTCATTCGGCCCATAGGAAGCTCAGTTTAACTTCGTGAAGGAGCAGGTGAGGAAGCCCACTCCTTGTTCTTGGGCCCATTCTCGATACGAGTAGGCAATGTAGGCCCATCCTTGATATGAGGAGAGTACATCATCACCGTAGATGGAAGGATCAGTGGTATCAGATTTGGTATATCCACTATTAAGGACCAACCCTCATGTTATGGATTAGATCTGGTGTTCTTCTATGGACCCTTCCATATATATAGGTCAGTTATCGATTACGACTATGTTGGTATTTGCATTGTGTATGTTTTAGCATAACATTATGATTGTATGTGGTCAATTGTGATTGTATGATGCCCACTGTGACCATGTGGGGTCCATTGTGATTGTATGAGGGCCATTGGGATTGTATGAGGCACATTGTGATGATATGAGGCTCATTGTGATTGTATGAGGCCCATTGTTATTATATAAGGTCCATTGTGATTGTATGAGGCCCATTGTAATTATATGAGGCCCATCGTGATTGTATGAGGTTCATTGTGATGATATGAGTCCCAATGTGATTGTATAAGGCCCATTATAATTGTATGAGGTCCATTGTTATTCTATGAGGCCCATTGTGATTATATGAGGCCCATTGTAATTGTATAAGGCCCATCGTGATTATATAAGGCCCATCGTGATGGTATAAAGTCCATTGTGATTGTATGAGGCCCATTGTGATCCATTGTGATTGTATGAGACCCATTGTGATGTATGAGGTCCGTTATATGCATGAGGCCCACTGTATGTGTGAGGCCTAATTGTGATGTGTGAGGCCCACCATGTGTAGGTGGTTATGTGTGCACCACTCATTCACTTATATGAGTCATGGGCCACCTTATATAGGCCCACCATTATAATTATGTTTGTATACTTCATGATACATGCCCATGCGCATCATCCATATGCTTGTTATGAGGAGTGATTGAGCATAGTATGTGCCATTGGGTTGATTATTTATGGGACTCCTTGAGAGGTGGAGTTGCCCCAAATGAGCATGCGGTACGCGCTGGTTTGATGCTTGACTGGATGATATGACTCATGCATCTTGCATTTTGTGATATGAATACCATATGCCCTAATGACATCAGGGCCGTGACATCCATAGGTTAATCGTGGATGGTCAGGTGGGACACCAGAAATGTTTGGTTATAGCATATGGGTACTTTAGATATCCGTGGGTGAAAGTCCCTAAACCCCCGCGGTCAGGGGATGCTCCAACATCTAGACCGAGTGGATATATATATGAGCATAAGAGTGTCGAATACTAGAAGGTCGTGTCTCCCACTATGTCATGGTCAGTTGGGAGGGGTGTGGCTTTATTCGTCCGAGGGTAGGGGCATAGCTAGGCTGAGTTTGACTAGATGGTAAGTGAGTCGACTATTGATGAGCTAGGCCGATATTGACATGCGGGTAGTAAGGCCTTTTCCACTCGCCGGACTATGCGGTCGGAGAGGGCCACAGCCAGTTTGGAGTGTACTAGACCCTGGTGATGATCCCAGACATGTACCGTATTAATATGTGGTCCTACTGAGCAGGAGTTGAGTACTCAGCATTTGATTGATTTATTCATTCACTATCCACTCAGGCTAGTGGTGTGCAATCAAATAATTATGGGTACCTTCACAGTAGTCGGGATTTCAGTTGGGGCGCATGACCAACCTGAGATCAGAAATTTACCACATTGAGTCTGGCTATCCAAATTTAGGTATGAAACTAGTTTGAATAGAAGTCCCTTGTGATGGACCCCATAGCCAGCGATACTACGTACTATCATCCTGACTTCACAATCTAGCTTGGTCATTTCTTTCATACCTCATATTGCATTATAACCCCAGTACATGACATTTACTTTACCACGACTCCACATTGCATAACCGATCTGCATTGCATATTCTGATACTGCATGACTCATAGGCCTGTCAGCATTTTTGCATACCCTGATATTGTATGACTCATGGACCTGTCAGTATTTCTGCTTAGTCCGATATCGTATGATTTATGAACTTACCAGTATTTCCAACATTGTATGATTTATGAAATTATATTGTATACTTGGCACATGCGTTGTGCTCACACGTATACCACTCTCTAAGTTTTTTATATGCTTATGCATGATAGATGTGTGCAGGTGACGCTAGGACGCAGTCAAGCTGAGGCAGGAGCATGCAACAGAGCTTTTGGAGTTTTGATATCTAACTTATATTTCCTTTTTATGTATTGTACTCAAAAGATTTGATTATTACGGAAATGTGGTGATGTTGTCGATTGTGTGTGGGTTATGCTTATGGTTATGCTTCTTATAGAAAAAGGTTTATGTTTAAAATCCTCCTTATAAGATCCCATGATCGAGACTTGGCATATGGGTGTCGGGAACTAAGAATGGAGTACTACGGAGGCTGTTAGCGTCGACGATCGAGAATTTTGTGAGTTCAGTTTCTGAGTCTAGGGCGTGACAGGAGTTGGTATCAGATCATAACTTGGGAAAACCTAAGGATGACATCACATATTTGCTATGAACTTAGGACGGTTAGGTCTTGAGTTTGTAACCATCCGATATAGCTCCCTATCATGTGTGCATTCGAGAGTGTTCAAGGTTAATAGGTCCTTGTCCCTTTCCATAGGACATGATGCCTGAGAGAGTGAACCAAGCAGTTCCCGCACCTGAGGCTCATAGACCCTGCGCCCCCGTACGAGACTAGTGCCGCCCCTACCGTGTTTGTTCGTGTCGATCAGTTACAGCAGATGCTCCAGTCTGTGATAGCTGCCCTCCATGGGCAAGGCAGGCACCCCACTTAGACCTAAAAGCAGGAAAAGCAGGAGCATGCGAGCATCTTGTTGCAAGACTTTATTTATCTCGATCCCTCACGATATCAGGGAGAGCCCGATTCGACTATGACAGAGAGGTGGCGCTCCCAGGTGGAGAAGATTTTTGAGACCATGCGATGTATGACTTAGTAGAAGGTCCCGTTGGCAGTGTATCTACTTCAGGGCGAGGCTGAGTACTAGTGGGCATTGGTCTCTCGTGCGGTAGGAGCTGAGTTCATATGAATGTGGGAGGATTTCATAAACTGATTCGACTAGAAGTTTTTCCCTGACCACATTTGATAGCAACACTCACTTGAGTTTGAGGCTCTTGTGTAAGGGGACATGACAGTGTCCTAGTATGAGTCTCGCTTCATCTCGCTATCGAGGTTCGTGGCGTATTTTCTTGAGGGGAGGAAGGCCGTCGTTTTGAGAATGACTTATGTTTTGGTCTCAGGAGCCATGTCGTCGGACACATGCTCTCGAATTTTTAGCAGGTAGTACGAAGGGCCCAGATTTACGAGGTAGAATGGGACGATTCGCAGAGTGTACGCGACCATAGAGGAGACCAAAAGAGGAAGGCCCCCTATGGTAGCTCCCAACAGTAGTAGCGTGGACGGTCGCAGAGGTACGGGAACTGTCCATCTTTTTGAACACCAGTAGCACCTTCAGCACCACCACTGAAACTGTTCTCAGGGGATTACTTTGGATGTGGTGGGACAAGGAATTGTAGGCGTGAGTGTCCCCGTCCTCAACAGTAGCCTCCACAATGGCAGCAGCGATGGCAGAACCTGCCACCGAGACTCCAGCAGCAACTGCAATAATAATGACTATGAAGGGGACATGCACCTCCCCATCAGGACCCTCGGTCATCAGGAGGAGTCATTGTCATGCCTCAAACTCAGAAATCGGGCTCACAAAATTTTTGATCGCCAAATCTGGTGTCGACAGCTTCCGTAGAACCCCATTCTTAGCTCTAGCAGCCATTCGCCAAGTTCCGATCCTGAGATGCTACGAGGAGGATTTTCAACGTCAGTTTGATTCGTAATAAGCATAACCAAAGGCATAACCCACAAACAACAACTAAAAACTCCATTACATTTCCACTATGATCAAAAACTTTATAAGTACAATAAGCATAAAGGGAAATACAATGATGATTGGCCAAAAGCTCCAAAGTAATTTTCCACGCGTTCAAGCCTCAACGCTGTTGCGATCCAACGTCAACTACACGCAACGGTCGTGCATAAGCTTATACAAAGATTAGAGGGTGGTGAAAGTGTGTGCGTAAGGTAGTAATATGATCATGCAATATCAGAGTAATGTGGAATATGTTGATGGATCCATAAATATTGTTGGCCGTACCAAGGTCATGCGATGCGAAATGTAACTCAAGCATACAGTCCTCATCAAAGTCCACATATCAATACAGTTCCAATCTGGGATATCACCGGGGTCTAGTACACTCTAAACCAGATCGCCGCTCCTTCACGCACAATAAGGTAAGTGGAAGAGACCTCACTATTTGCCTGCCAATATTGAGCTCGGCTCGTCGAAAGCAGACCCATTTCTTGAGCTGGTCAAACTCAACCTAGCTTTTCCCCCTACTCTCGGGTAGGTAAGGCCGCACCCCCTTCCAACCGACCACGACACAGTGGAGAGTGCAACTATCTAGTAATTGACACTCAACGCTCATCTACCCACTCGGTCTAGACATTGGAACAACCTCTTGGTACCATAAGGGTTTAGGGACTTTCACCCAAGGATATCTATAGCACCCCATGTAGAATAAGATTTTCGGTATCCAATCCTACTAACCACGATATGCCTGTGGAGGTTATGGTCCTGATGTTACATGTCATGTAAATGCGAGATGCATGAGTCATACTATACAATCATGCAACAATCTCGTGCGCACCATGCGCTCATGTGGGACACTCCGTCTCATAAGGAGTCTCGTAAATGTCTCAGCACAACGGCTTATGCGATGATCAAACATTCCTCATATCAAGCATACATATGATGCGTATGGGCATGAGTAATGAAATTATACTAAGCATGTTACAAAGTAATGAATTATCCTTACAACGCAGATGGGCCTAGACGGCCTACACACAACAATTACGGCCTATCAATGGCCCTAGGGAGAGTCATAATGCGGACATTTAACCAACACTATACTTGCAATGTGGACGTCAAACCACCATTGCTCCCAAGCCATAACCGTAGTAAACATCATTACACAAACCATGTTGGGTTCACACATTGTAAAGGACCTTAGGTACATCCTATTGGGCGTTCATTACATCAAATGGGATACATTAGTGGGCCTTACGTTCATCAAATGGGCCGCATTACTGGGCTTCACCAATGGCCTTAGGTACATTGCAATGGGTCATCACCCATGGGCCTCAAAGTACATCATAATTGTTCTAATCACATGGGCCTTATGTGTCTTAAATGGGCCTAATCCCATGGGCTTTATACATATCAAATGGGCCTAATCCTATAGGCCTTATATAAATCAAATGGGCCTAAACCCATAGGCCTTATATATCAAATGGGCTTGAATCCATAGGCCTTATATAAATCAAATGGGACTAAACTCATAGGCCTTATATAAATCAAATGGGCCTAAATCTATAGGCCTTATATAAATCAAATGGGCCTAACCCATAGGCCTTATATGTCAAATGGGCCACACCCAAACATAGGTGGCCCACTTGATCATAGATCGGTCTCATTCTTCAATTCATGCCTTAAAATGATCTTTCCAAGTGGATGGACGGTCTGGATGCATCACATGCATCATAATGGGTCCCAGTGTCGCTGGACAGTGCAGACAAAACACATGCATCACAGAGGGCTCCACCGTCCACTGGTCGGATGGTGTAAATAAAATAAATATATCATGGTGGGTACCACCGTCCGCCTGGACGGTGGATGTAAAACACATACATCACTGTGGGTCCCATGTGGGGCCCACCATTAGGTTTACAAGTCATCCAATCCGTTCATAAGGTCACTCAGACCTGGATGAAGAGAAAACATAAATTTAAGATTGATTCAAAACTTCTGTGGCCCATAAAAGGGGCTTCAATGGTAGAGGTTCGATCCCACTGTTTCCTGTAGTGTGGGCCTCCAGAGCCTTGGATGAGGCTGATCTTTGGAGTGGGCCCACTTCACGCAGGGGCCCACCTAATGAACCGGTTGGATGACAAATGAACATCATGGTGGGGCCCACGGCTCCAGCCGTGGGTGGCTATCCGTCCGCCCGCCCGACCGCGCAGTCAACGCCTGCTGCCTTCTGACAGCAGCAGCAGCGCTGCTTCCTTTCTTCTTTTTTTCTTTTTTTTTGTTGATCCATGAAAAATCACATGTGGGGCCTGCTACCTGAGAATCCACTCCGTCCAATGGATTCTAGGGCTCGAAATACACCAAACAAGTCTAATGTTTGGTATTTTTAGCATGTAGATACAACAAGGTGGGTCATAATAGCTTTGAATGGTAAGAAACATAATTTTCTATAGTATGGCCCGCCTGATCATCGGATTGACCTCATTCTTTGGCTCAACGCCTAAAATGATCCAGGGAATGAGGTGGATGGCGTGGATTTGATACATAAACTAAGGTGGGGCCTATGAGAGTAAACCACCCCAAAAGCTTAAAAAATCAAGCTTATATTTGTGTTTTTCTTCTACAGAGACGTCCAGCGTCTGGGACGCTGGACGGTTTGGAAATTGAAGAAATATGCATTGAGGTGGGCCCTGATTAGGTGGGCCACCTCATGGAGAATAGTGTGGATACATCACACACAAAGTGGGCCACACTTGATGATTTAGATAGAATATAAGCCTCATGGTGGGGTCCATTCAAATAGGCCACACAACCCTATTATAATCTCATAAAATAATTTAAAAAATGAAATAAAAGGGAGAGAGAGATGGAGAGTGGGACACGCGTGTGATGGAGGGCTCCGCCACTATGAGCCCTCCCTTGAAAAAATCATACATCAAAAGAATCCCCCTACACATGGGACCACCAAAATCAAAATCAACGATGGAGATCCTTTCCCCACCA
Organism: Magnolia kwangsiensis; assembly: GCA_037074715.1. Taxonomy (NCBI): domain Eukaryota; kingdom Viridiplantae; phylum Streptophyta; class Magnoliopsida; order Magnoliales; family Magnoliaceae; genus Magnolia; species Magnolia kwangsiensis. The sequence goes on along the minus strand of CM073572.1, from coordinate 150,392,364 downwards.
ACATGGACAGTCTAGATGACCTATCTAAGGTAAGGAAATAAACATCATGATGGGGTCCATGGAGAATGGCCCCATTATGGAATGATCATGATGATCAAAATGGGCCATCGGCCACATCTTAGGGTCCCAAGTGAGATCCAAACCATTGATCAGTTGGCCTCACTTGGTCCATTATAAAAATATGAAAAACTACTCTTATCAAGCACCCACCGTTCAATCTTCTTGCTCCTATGGGTTCCTTAACACCTTAGCTTTGATTCCAATGGATGAGATGAGGTTTGGATGGTTGAGATGGGAGATGAAGGGGTAGGAAAGGTGGGCCACACTTGGAGCTTTGAAAGAGAGGGAGATGAGATGCTTCTCTTGCTTGGGAATATATATATATATATATATATATATATATATATATATATATATATATATATATATTTTATTTTTTTTAAATAAGAAAGAAGAGAGTTGTAAAGGGAGAGAGAGAGTGATGGGTGATGGAGTGATAGATGTGGTGGTGATGGGTGTGTAAGACACCTTTTTAACTTTTGTGGCCATTTGTGTAAGAAAGGCATGGGCTTTGTAAGAAACTTTTGACTTTGTGACTTGCTTGGGAAAGGGTGAAAAGTGATGTGTACTTGACATGTGCTTGACATATGATGTGATGGGATTGATTGATTGATGGGGGATTGATGTGATAACTCGTAGAGATTCTTCTGGATTTCGTAACGTGCGGTGTTTTCCTTGCACAGAACGTTGGCCCACATCTCCTGACTAGGGTATCGCCTCGACGTGCGAGTCGCGGCATCAGAACCACAGTAACGGTGTGGTCGTTATGGTAAAGATCTTGGGTTGAGTCGACTCGGGTTGATGGCTTACGAATTAGGATCGCACGTAAATATCGGTTAAGGGTCGAAGGTTGCCGAAATTCGACCGGTAAGACCGCGAAAGTCTATGAAGCGGTATGGTCTAGGATACGGGGCTTACAGTCATCGACGATTAGTGCGACCAAGCTTTAGGACCATCTTGATAGATCGGTCGCTAATGAGATTTTGAGGCTGTAAGGTATCCTAGTTTCGATCATCTCTGATCTAGGATCTGAGGTACAATAGGGGTCACCATAGTGATGATGAGGGGTCTTGAGAGTGCAAGACTGAGATTAGAGAGCTCTATTGCAATCCTTTTGTTAAATGTGTATGCTTTGTATTGTGCTTTGGCATATATGCATGATGATGCTTCCTCTTCCCTTGTTCTACGTGATAGTAAATTTTGAGGATGAAATTTTTATTAGGAGGGGAGAGCTGTCAGGCCTGTGTCCTAGTGACCATTCCATTCCATAGGATGCCGTGGTCATCTCGGTCGAATTTCAGTGACCCGCGATGCATAGACAGCATTTGTGAGTGACCCTAAGTCACATTCTGTCAACCTGAGTCGGCTTAACCCAAGACCTCTGCCATCACACTGCATCATCGCCGCGGTTCCAACGTCACCTCTCATGCATCAATGCGACGCTTAGATCATAAGATGTGGCCCACATATTATAATGGTCATTGATTCCTTGATTGTGGGACCCACCTATCCCAGTTGTTACATTTCCCTAGAAAACCATCATTAGGATGATGTCACCTTAAGGGTGACATCACCCTACCCTAGCCCCTAGCCCATAGTTACCTACAAGCAATCATAGTTTTCCCTCTTCCCCATGAGTCAAACCCATATTGCCTAGGAAAGACCACCACTCACTCTCTCTTATCTCTCTATTACTCCCTCTTTCTTCTTCATTCTCCATTTTTTTGCAATGAGGTGGGGATGTCCAAGAAACCCCAAAATCTAACCATCTCCCACCCATTCTCCCCACTAATCTAGCCCTCCAAACCCCATCTCAACCATTAAAATCCCTCTCTTGAAGCTAATAAGACCTAATGTGGAAGAATGAGTTTAAGATCCAAGGTGGGTGCATGTTTAGGATTAGAGTTTTGTCTTTTTTCACATAGGATAATGTAGGACCCACCAAACAATGGTGGATATCCTACTTGACCCTTTGGATGTGGCCAATGGCCCATCCGTGATGCATGATGAGGCTATTATCTATGGACCGCATCATGATGTTTTGAGTTAATCCATGCTATTGATGGGTCATCTAGACCCTTGATTTATGGTGGGGATGGGATCCCCACCCTGATTTACTAATTTGAGGGGTCATGCAATGCATGGGACCCATCTTGATCAATGTATGATGTTCAATGCATGTATTGAGGGGCCTAGAGTGGTGGGGCCCCTCCATCACACGTTCTCTCTCTCTCTCTCTCTCTCTCTCTCTCTCTCTCTCTCTCTCTCTCTCTCTCTTTCTCTCTCTCTCTCTCTCTCCCTCTCTCTCTTGCTTCTATCTCTTTTGATCCTTTGCATGATGGCCCACCTAATGCACATTGTTGTCCATGCTTGGGATGACCATACATCCAGATTTCTATGACACCTTGTTGCCCATTTTCGGGCCAATATGGATGAGGGAATATACAAGGATCAACTTGATTTTTTGGATGGGTGGCAAACCCACGTGGACCCCTTGCATGATGTATATGTTTTATCCATGCCGCCCGCCCCTGGGGCCCACCTTGCTAACGTCCAACCCTGCTAGTCTGTCCAGCAGGCCTAGATGAATAAAAAGCATGAACATTGGCTTTATCCTAAGCTATGGTGGGCCACATGTGTGGACCCACCTGATGCGTGTGTTGCATCCACGCCATCCATGTTTATCCATCCTTGGCCAAAAGTGGGCGCACCTTGATGATGCCTTCCATCTAGGCCATTTGTCTACTGGATGTCTAGGACACCTAGATGAAATGAAAATACAAATATCTACTTCATTATAACCTGAGGTGGGCCACACGTGTGGACCCACCTTTGATGTATGAGTTTCACCCATGCTGCCCTCCATGGGTCCCACATGGGGACTACCGTGATGTATTTACTTTGGATCCACACCATCCAAACCTCTGGACGGTGGGTCCTATGAAAGTTATATGTTATACCCAGACCGTCCATCCCTTTGCGGGATGGTGAGGCCCACCTTGCAAGTGTGACACGTGTGAGGTGGGGCCTACCTTGAGTGTATGTATTATATATCTAGTTCGTCCATTCACCTGCTGGGACATGGGCCCCACCATGATATATGCGTTGTATGTCCACACCATCTAGCTTGTTGGACGGTGGAACCTCCCATGATGTATGTTTCTACCCACGCTATCTGTTCGTTTACTAGACGTGTAGGGCCACCTACTGATCATGCAGGGCCTACCTGTTGGACTTACAAGGCCCATCATGCAGCCCCACAATGATGTGTGTGTTCTATATTCATGATGCTCATTTATTTTCTGGTCTATATGGGTTGCCTCACCAGGCCACCTTAATGTGTGTTGTAAGTACACTGTCTATCTATTTTTCTAGACCATAGGGCTAACCTATGAGGCCCACATTGTTGTGAACATTGAGCATGCTGTCCATTTATTTTTTGGACTATATGGGTTGCTCCATTAAGCCCACAATGATGTATGTGGTGGACTCACTATCCATCCCTTGTGCCTAGCGCATGGGTCCTTATGTGAGGCGTAATATGATGTATATGAGGCCCACGAGTGAGGCCCAAAGTGATGTATGTGAGGCCATGAGTAGAGGCCCAATGTGTTGTATGTGTGGCCCAATGTGATGTATATGAGGCCTATATGATGAGGCCTAATGTAATGTACGAGAGGCCCATATGGTGAGGCCCAATGTGGTATACGAAGGCCTATATGGTGAGGCCATTATGATGTGTGAACCCACCATGATGTATATAGTAATGTTTATGATGCCCAACTATTGTCTTAGTTAATATAAGGCCTTGGGTGTCCATCATTAGATAGATTCTATGGGCCATGCCTTGGGAGAAATGATGGTTAAATGTCCACATTGCAATCTCCCTAAGGCCCATTGTTAGGCCCATTCTCATTTCCTCTTATTGGGCTACACCAAATCATTGGGTTCCCATTGATAATAGCATGACCCATCTCACTTTATTAGGCTAACCATAAGTCATTGGGCCCCTATTGATGCTAGTAGTATTATCCATGCCTTGTAGAGCCCACCTCGTGCTCATTGGGCCCATAGGAAGCTCAGTTTAACTTTGTGAAGGAACGAGTGAGGAAGCCCACTACTTCTTATTGGGCCCATTCTCGATATGAGTAGGCCATCTAGGCCCATCTTGATATGAGGAGAGTACATCATCATCGTATATGGAAGGATCAATGGTATCAGATTTGGTATATCCACTATCGAGGATCGACCCTCATGTTATGATTTGATCTACTGTCCTTCTATGGACCCCTCCATATATATAAGCCGATTATTGATTATGACTATGTTGTTATATGCACTGTGTATGAGTTAGCATAACATTATGATTGTCTAAGGTCAATTGTGATTGTATGAGGCCCATTGGGATTGTATGAGGCCCATCGGGATTGTATGAGGTCCATTATGATGGTATGGGGCCCATTGCAATTATTTGAGTCCTATTGTGAGGCCCACTATTATTGTATGAGGCCCATTGTTATTATATAAGTCCCATTGTGCTTGTATGAGGCCCATTGTTCTTGTATGAGTGTTAATGTGATTATATGAGGTCCATCGTGATTGTATGAGGTCCATTGTGATGGTATGAGGGCCATTGTGATTGTATGATACCTATTATGATTGTATGCGGTCCATTGTGATTATACGAGGCCCATTATGATTGTATGAGGCCCATTGTGATTATATGAGGCCCATTATGATTGTATGAGGTCCATTATGATCCATTGTGATTGTATGAGACCCATTATGATGTATGAGGCCCATTATATGTGTGAGGCCCATTGTATGTGTGAATCTCAATTGTGATGTGTGAGGCCTACCATGTGTGGGTGATTATGTGTACACCACCCATTCACTTATACGGGCCATGAGCTACCTTATACAAGTCCACTATGATGTATATGATTATAATTATTCTTGTATACTTCATAATACATGCCCATACACATCATCCGCATGCTTGTTATGACGAGTGATTGAGCATGGTATGTGTCATTGGGCTGATTGTTTATGGGACTCCGTGAGAGGCGGAGTTGTCCCATATGAGCGTGCAATATGTGCTAGTTTGATGCATGATCAGATGGTATGACTCATGCATCTCGCATTTTGTGATATGACCACCATACGCCCTAGCGACATCAGGGTCGTGACATCCACAGGCTCATCGTGTTATGTCAGATGGGACACTGAAAATGTTTGGTTCTAGCATATGGGTACTTTGGATGTCCGTGAGTGAAAGTCCCTAAAGCCACTTGGCTAGGGGATGCTCCAACGTCTAGACCGAGTGGATATATATGAGCACAGGAGTGCCGAATACTAGAAGGCCGTGTCTCTCATTATGTCAAGATTGGTTGGGAGGGGTGTGGCCTTATCCGGTCGAAGGTAGGGGGCATAGTTAGGCTGAGTTTAACCAGCTCGTAAGTGGGTCTGCTATCAACGAGCCAGGTCGATATTGGTAGGTGGGTAATGAGATCTTTTACAATCGCTGGACTGCATGCCCAGTGTGGGCAGCAGCCAGTTTGGAGTGTACTAGACCCCAGTGATGATCTCAGAGATGTACAATACTAACATATGGACTTACTGAGAAGGAGTTGCGTACTGAGCATTGAAATTGTGGTAATGACCACTTTAATAGAAGTGAGAATATGTCAAGATGTCCTAGAGGGGGGTGAATAGGACTTTTTAAAATTTGATGATGAATTAAAACCTTTCAACCCTATCCTGAGCTAATATGTAAATATCAGAATTTCTTCAATGTAACTCTAATGGTTTCTAAGCCAAATAGAGGATCCAATCATAAGACTATTCAAAACATAAACAAGATGCGTAACATAGTTCATGATAGATGTGACTGTGTGTGAGATGTGATTCTAATTAGTTCTAGCTAATCATGTAAGCATGCATTATGAGAACATTCAGAGAAATCACACAAGTATTAAACATAAATAGCATTCCCAAACACAATCATTTTTATAGTGGTTCGACTATGTGTCTAATCCACTTTCGACAGACGCACTCAACCCTTTAGTGTACCAGATCTCACTTACGGAGGTTTCAACTCAAGTTTACCTCAAACCAGTATAACCTACACAAGGATGACTCTAGGACCTACACAAGGTACCTAACATGTCTCCACGAGACAAGTTTAAGCCCCACATAGGAGCAAAGGTCAACACACAACATCCATATTTTAGGCCACACAGGCCAAGGATCCACACAAGGAACCTAGAGTTTATGCCCTACACAAGAGCAAAGGTGAACACACAACACCTGGGTTTTAGGCCACACAGTCCAAGGACCTACACTAAGGACCTAAGTTTATGCTCACCAAAAGCAAGGGTCAACACATAACACCCACACGTATTCTTTTGTCAGAGGCCTCCTATGAGGACTTGAAAGGGGTGAGAATCACCCATGACTCAATCCTACACAAAGGAATGATTAGCAGGGTCTTAAAACTCTATTGACTTACAGATAAGTAGATGAGTCCCATTAAGCATGTTGATGAAGATCTCCTCCTTTATTGATGAAGAATCTTCAGCTCCCTTTATTCGGAACACTTATGATGTTCCAATGTAAGGCGACGAGTTGGTTTAAGGCTATGATGATAATTACTCTATTAAATGATTAATCATTGGAGTGACAGAGTAATAACATGATCTATACATTCAAGAAATCTCAGCTCAATGATTTGCTATTAAGGTGGTAGCTGAAAAGATCCTTGAATGCGAAAGTTCATTCTCCAATCCACTCTATTGAATATCAGTGATGAGAGTGGATTGAGGAATGAACTCCCATAAGAGAAAAGGGATTAGGGTAGGTAATCTGAATTAAACAGTCAAAAGCTCTATCTATTTTTCTTTATAAACAACCTCAAGAAAGCTCTCAATAAATAGGCAAAAAGTTCCAATGGAAATAAAATAGTTATATTTTTTATAGAGTTCGATATTATCAGGTGGCTTCGATATCATTGAGTGTATACTCTCGATAACGTCAAATGGCTTCTCGATGACACAAACTCAATCTGTCAAACTTTTTTACCCTTTTTGCCAACTGATCGAGGATATCAAACGTGCTTCGATGTCATCGGATTTCAAACTCTGATTGCACCGACCCATGGTTCGATTCCTCGACATTTGAAAACCTGAGAGTAGATTTTCCTTTTGAACTAAACAGGAATTGATATGATCGAGCATCCCTTGATATCATCTGGCTTTGAATATCGATGCCAGTTTCGATTCATCGATCTTTTAAAGGAATTTTCCTATAAACTTACCGAATAGTTTTATGTCCCAATTCGATGACCTTGACCTGGTCTCAATATGATCGATCTTTAAATATCGATACCATTAAGGGATTCTCGATACCTCGAACATTTAAAAAGGATTTACTTGAAAGCTTGCTAGATAGTTTTACATCCCAATTTAATATCATCGAAGGTCCATCGATATCATTAAGATTTGAAATTCGAAGATACTGAGGCTTTCTTCGAGATATTGAAAATCACATGGTTTTCCTTAACTGCTTACTAGACACAAACTGACCAGTCATCAATTTTATCAAGGCATTTCGATGAACTTGAGATTTGAAAGTCGATGATATCGAGTTTGTCATCGATTCCTCGAGAATTCAGTCTAAAATTCATTTTTTTTGCTGGACATCTAAGGTCCTCATTTCGATAACATCGAGTGAGTATCGAGGAGATCGATAAAGGAGTCTGATTTCATTGAAGCACGATCGATAAATTGATAAAGGCTGAAAACTTAGAGATTTTCCTAATCTTGTAAAACAGTTTTAACACCTTAAACCCTATGTTGTTATAACCATTTTTAAGGACTTTATCTACCTGGTGTTTTGGGACATGGGATGTGAGGCTAAGTGTACCGTTGTAGAGATCTGAAGCCACATCCTGTTGAGGCAGACACTTGAATGATCTTCTCATGGGGCTCACCTATCTTGCTGACTCAACACTCACGCACATTGACAAACCAGGGCACTTTCAATCTCCCCCTTTATCAATTATGTGACAAAACACTGGAAGTTGTAGAACAATATTTAGACCAACACCCTAAATTGTGTGTACATAACTCTTTACACAATTTCACAAGGCTATTGCAAGGTTAAACACAAAAATGTAGCTGCTACTCCCCCTATCTTCTTGCAGCTGCTCCCCTTAACACCTGCACCACTATACATACATAGATACGCAATTGTCTCCATGGTGAGATTTGTTCTCCCCCTTTTTGTCAGTCATTTGGCAAAGGGTAATATTGTAATATTAGTTAACTGAAGTTGTAGCATAAAGACATGGGAGAAGCAATAGAGATCCAGATATTTCAATTCATAATAGATAATGACATCTCTAAAATGTATAATCAGTAAGAGACATGTATAACAGATAACGACATTTCTATACTCATGGAAACCATTCAAAATAGCCAAAATAGCAAGTTAAAGGAGAGCTGTGATTTCTCAAAGAAAATAACAGTATAGCTTTAAACAACAGAAATCAGAATCCAATTCTCAATCGTTAAGGGATATGCAGGAGAAAGCAATCACAGTTGATACCCTCATTTCAAAGAGAGCAGTGAAGAATTGAGAGCAGATGGCAACATATATATATATATATATATATATATATATATATATATATATATATATATATATATATATATATATATATATATATATATATATATATATATATATATATATATAAAATTATCACCAATCAAAATAGCCAAAATAAAAACTTCCCAAGCTTGACAGTATTTCATCATCCATCCCAAACCATCACAACCAAATATCTACTGTAACCATGGGCTTACCAAAATACAAGTATTTTCCTCATGTAGTGGATATCCATAAACCACATAAAAAAGGAACTGTTAGACTTTTCCTGTTAGCTAGCCATCACATACACTCACACAATTGTAGGGCATTTAGAAAGATATCCATGCCCATATGTAGAGATGAGTATCTAGTGTGTGACGGCACAAAGGCCATCGATACTATGGTGGAGGGGCTGACAAAGACAGTGTGGTGTCGTCTCATCGGTAAGTCATTAGATCAACCAGTTGCTGCACCGTTTGCTGCACCCCAAGTACCAATCTTTCCAGGGCAATGAATCGTTCATTCATCGTTTCCTTTATCTAGGTCACTTCTCGCAACGTTGTCCTGATCTGATCTTGATGTAATTTGAATCTTTTGGTCTGTACAGTGTCAGTTGGAGGAGGAGCTTGTTGCAATTCAAGTGGGTCTCCTTCGGCCTGTGCTGCTCCTTCGCCCATTTCTCCTTCTTCATGAATCTCCTCATCGGGTTGATCTTCTGGATATCGATGAAACTTTAAATCCATATTCCTAATATTGATTTTGTTGAAATGTTGGAGAGGTAGCTCCTGATCATTTGTCAATGGAAGACCGATCTTATCACTTAGCACATGAACAATTTAAGGAAGGGTAAATGGACGTCTCTAGAAGTGTGAATGGCATACACTGACTAGTGAAGTATCACAGAAGGAAGACAAGCTTGATTCGAGTAGCCATACAATACATGATCATAACCATAAATCCTGTAAGGTCAAATCGTTTTGTACCTCTAGGGTACACATTTGTGGCGAATATCACGTGTAGAAGTCTGTACTTGGGAGCCATATACTTTGCCTTTAATGCATTACCTTGGTACCAAGGAATATCCCTACCCTGACATAGAAATGATGTAATCTTGGATTGAGTCACAAGATTTTCAAGATCCATATTAGAGAGACTGATGGGAGATAGAGTGAGATAAAAAATACTTTCAATAGATTGTGCAGTAATTTTGACATCAGTATCCTCAACATAGACAATGATGGAGGGAGGTTTTACAACAAGAGAATGGTTGGAAGCAAAGGATCTATAGGTTCTTTAATTACACATGGGCCACTAAAATCGAGCATAGACAGCCAACAAAGGTTCCAAGTTGTAGGGTTTTAGGCAATCCCTGTCAACTTTTCATTCATGTACTAACTGTCTTCCAAGATATTTTGCCAGAATAGGATCTATCACAACAAGAGGAGGAACAGGTGCAACACTTTAAGTCCCACCACGCGATGTTTGTTTGGAACTTTGCTAGTGTGTTGGGGTCCCTTGATCAGAAGCCTTTGCTCTGTCTTTAAGTGCAAGGATTTTATGTCTGGAGGATCTTGAGGATTCTCTAGTAAAGGAGTTTTTCCTTTATCATTTCCCATTGAACGTTTACAATTTAGAATGGGGTGACGAATAGTGGGATCCGATAGAAGATTGAGGGATTTTGAAAACGAATTGATGATCTTCTAGATAGAACTTCTCACTTTGATATAGAAATACCCAAAGACACAAGAGATGAAATCTTGAGAAATTAAGAGAATAGACAAAGAATTACCAGATTTGGGTGATCTTGGAAGGTTCACAGATGAAAAAACATGTAAAACATCTGAGGAGGACAAGTAGCAGAGAGAGGAATGAGCTTCGAGTAAAGAACTGAAATTTTCCCGCTCGTCCACCTTTTATCTGGTGGTAACCTTAGATATCATTGAACTTAGTTTCGATGATATCGGTATACCCTAATTGATGTTATTGATGATGAGTTCGAGGGCAGACTAATCAACCCAACGTTTCAGATTCTTGAGAGGTCGTCGATGGGATCGATGTAGTTTCGATGATATTGATGACTCGTTTGATTCAATGATTCACTTATCGAGAAGAAGGATGGGACATGTTATCTCCACTTTTCGATAATCTTCCATATATGTATATCTTCAAATATTTTCATGTCAGCTTCAGTATACAATCAAAATCTTTATAAAAAGTTGTAATCATCAAACTTATAAACATCAATAATGTTTATGCACAAAAAGAAGTTCCTGAGGTATATAAACCTCTGATATATCATGATAATCATAAAAAATGCATCATTTGCATGTATTCATCCAGACTTAGATGTTATAGCTTGGACATGTTTTCCATGCTCAATTATTACTAAGCATATGGATCAACCTTTCTATTGCCTTTGATGACATAACAGTGGTCATTGGTGGGATGACCCTCCATAACAGATTTTCTTGATAAGTCCTGGATCTTGCACTTTAGTTTGTCAAATGTAACCACATGTTTGTTATCACATATTTAAGAGATGCCTAAAAGATTATGAGTTAGTCCTTTTATGCAAAAATCATTCTCATTTTTTAACATCTCCACTCCTTTTATGGTTCCACACCCTACTATCTCAATGGTGCTTCCATCACCATAAGTGGCTATCCCATCATCAAGATCTAAGTAATTTGAGAGAAGAGATTTGTCACCTGTGACATGTCTTGATCACCCGCTGTCTAGGTGCCATTTAGTACTATTGCTTGTTGAATGATTTGAGTGAGTAACAAGACAATTTTTCGTTTCTTTCACTACCCATGTTGTGATAGGTTTTCTTGAGGATTTGTCAGAAACATGTCTAGGTACATTAGGTAGCTGAATTAGTTTTCCTTGTTTCATTAGATCATTTTTTTTTTGATTTAGGTTAGCCACTTCATTCAATAGCTCCTCCATTCTTTTGGTCATTCTAGGTGGTGATGGACGTGTTGTACCTTTTGCCAAATTGTTTAGTGGACTCTTAACTTTCTATATTGTTTTCCGGTTTGTCTGTATTTACCAATATGATTCAGACTAGAATTAGATTGAGTCTACCTAGGAGCAATACATTCAAATTTAAAATGGCTTGAGTCTCCACATGAATAAAAAATAGAAGTAGCTTTTGTTTTACTTCCTGATGTAGCTAATTTCTCAATCATTGGTGCTGCATTTTTGGAACTTAGTTTGAATTTTTCATATTCTAGTCCACTCTTGTCTTTTCCAGGTCTTCCCATCCTTAAGAGTTTTTCTAATTTTTCATTAGTTTAGTAAAATTCATAATTTAGTTCAACCGACTTCCTAGATTGTTCTGCATCAAACTTAAGTGTGCGGTTTTCATTCTTAAGATGCATATTTTGATCTTCCAATAGTTCAATCTATTTAGTCAGTTTTAAGGATTCAGATTTAAGGGATAAATTGATTCTTTCTAGCTTATTATTTTCAGAGTGGTATTGCTGAAGATCATTGATCAGGTGAGTATTGATTTCTGAAGTTTTATCCAAATCCATTTGAAATAATTTATTTTTAGTTTCATTCATTCCAAGTCTTTTAAGGATCTATACGTTATGTATATAAAGTTGATTATATGCATCCTGTAATTTATCCTTCTCTTCCTCTTCTTCTACTTTCTCGTCATCTGATGGAAATGTCACTTCGATCCGAGGTTCATTAATTTCCTCAAGTATCACTGGGTTGTCTGTAGATGTGGAGGCCATGAGTATTTTTAAGGACTTTTGGTCTCCCTACTTTCTGAATCACTGATATTAGTGTTTGAATCTTCAGTGTCATCTCAGGTTGCAGCTATGACCTTTCCTTTGGCTTTTCTGTTGGGGCATTTAGTGGACAAATTTTCAAATTTCCTACAGTTGTAGCACCGAGGTTCTCTAGACTTTTGGAGGGTTTGCCTATATTGTAGTTGTTGTCCATCTGTTTGCCTCTGAATGGCCGACCACGATTTTTATTGAAAAATCTTTTGAACCTTTAAGCTAAGAGAGTCACTTCCTCATCCTCATTATCCCTTTCACTTTCCTCTTCCTCATTAGTAGTGTGTTTTGAGGTTTTGAGAATAGTATTCTTGGTTTTAGGAGTTTGCTTGAAGTGTAGTTCAAATGTTTGTAGGGAACCTACTAGTTCTTCTACTTACATTTCATCCATGTTTCTACATTCTTCAATGGTTGTAACTTTTGAGTTGAACCATTTTGGTAGGGATCTTAGAATTTTCTGACAGATTTTTGAGACTGGAACTTTTTCTTCTAATCCACCCATGGAGTTGTAGATGATGTTCAGTTTTGTGAAGAACTCCATGAAGGTCTCATGCTCTTCTATTCTGAGACTTTCAAACTATGATTTTAGGAGTTGCAGTTTGGACCTTTTCACTGTGCTGGTTCCCACATGAGTTGTTTCCAACAAGTCCCAAGCTTCTTTAGTTGTTCCACACATACTAATTTGATTAAAGACTTCTTGGAACACAACATGATAAATAACATTCATTGCTTTAGCTTCAAAAGTTTATTTTTCTTTATCCAATGTTGTCCACATTTTTTTTGGATTTTGGTTTGGCGATAGTTGTGCCATTTTCAAGTACTATTTGTTTAGTTGGTGGCACATATCCTTTTTCAACAATGTCATAAACATCACCAAAGACCTTAGAAAGTAATGCATCCTAGCCTTCCAGTGTGCATAATTTGAACCATCAAATATCAGAGGTCTAGTTATAGATGAGTCCTCTCCTTTGGCCATATTACCAACTTCAGTCAAGATCACTCTCTAGGCGGTGAAGCCCTTAAGAGAGACCATCTCTGATACCAATTAAAATTACAATAATGACCGCTTTAGTAGAAGTGGGGGTATGTTAAGATGTCCTAGAGGGGGGTGACTAGGACTTTTTACAATTTGATGATAAATTAAAACCTATCAACCCTATCCTGAGCTAATATGCAAATATCAGGATTTCTTCAATGTAACTCTAATGACTTCCAAGCCAAATAGAGGATCCAATCATAAGACTATTCAAAACATAAACAAGATACGGAACATAGTTCATGATGGATGTGATTGTGTGTAAGATGTAATTCTAATTAATTATAGGTAATCATGTAAGCATGCATTAGGAGAACATTCAGATAAATCACACAAGTATTAAAAGTAAATAGCATTCACAAACCCAGTCATTTTTATAGTGGTTCCACTATGTGTCTACTCCACTTTTGGTGGACCCACTCAACCCTTGAGTGTACCGGATCTCACTAACGAAGGTTTCAAATTAGGTTTACCTCCAACCGGCACAACCTACACAAGGCTGACTCTAAGACCTACACAAGGTACCTAACATGTCTCCACGAGACATGAATTTATACCCCACACAGGAGCAAGGGTCAACACATGACACCCAGATTTTTGGCCACACGGGCCAAGGATTCACATAAAGAACTTAGAGTTTATGCCCTACACAAGAGCAAATGTTAATACACAACACTTGGGTTTTAGGCTACACAGGCCAAGGACCTACACTAAGGACTTAAGTTTATGCTCACCAAGAGTAAGGGTCAACACACAACACCCACACGTATTCTCCCATCGGAGGCCTCCTATGAGGACTTGAAAGGGGTGAGAATCACCCATGACCTAATCCTACACAAAAGAATGATCAATAGGGTCTCTGGACTCTAATGACTTATAGATAAGTAGACGAGCCCCATTAAGCACGTTGATGAATATCTCCTTTGTTGATAAAGAATCTTCATCTCCCTTTATCTGCAACACTTATGATGTTCCAATGTAAGGTGACGAGTTGGGTCAATGTTATGATGGTAATTAATCTATTAAATGATTAATCATTGGAGTGATAGAGTAATACCACAATCCATGCATTCAAGAAATCTTCGCTCAATGATTTTTCATTAAGGTGGTAGTTGAAAAGATCTTTGAATGCGAAAGTTCATTCACTAATCCACTGTATTGAATATCGATGATGAGGGTGGATTAAGGAATGAACTCCTATGAGAGAAAAGGGCTTAGGGTAGGTGATCTGAATTAAACATTCAAAGGCTCTATCTATTTTTCTCTGTAAATAACCTCAGGCAAGCTCTCAATAAATAGGAAAAAAGTTCCAATAAAAATAAAAAAGTCATTTTTTGACAGAGTTCGAGATCATCGAGCGTATACTCTCGATAACGTCAAATGGCTACTCGATGACACAAACTCAATTTGTCAAATACTTTTGACCCTTTTTGCCAACTGATCGAGGATATCGAACATGCTTCGATGTCATCAGATTTTGAACTCCGATTGGATCGACTCATGGTTTGCTTCCTCAACATTTGAAAACATGAGAGAAAATTTACCTTTTGAACTGAACAGGCATTGATATGATCAAGCATCCCTCGATATCATCTGGCTTTGAATATCGATGATATCAATGCTAGTTTTGATTCATCGATCTTTTAAAGGAATTTTACTATAAACTTATTGAACAGTTTTTATCCCAATTCGATGACCTCGACTTGGTCTCAATATGATCAATCTTTGAATAACGATATCATCGAGGGATTCTCGATACCTCGAACATTTAAAAAGGATTTACCTGAAAGCTTGTTGGACAGTTTTGTGTCCCAATCCAATATCATCGAAAGTCCATCGATATCATCGAGATTTAAAATTAGAAGATATCGAGGCTCTCTTCGAGATATCGAGAATCACATGGTTTTCTTTAATTTCTTTCTAGACACAAACTGACCAGTTGTTGATTTTATTGAGGCATTTCGATGAACTCAAGATTTGAAAGTCAATGATATCGAGTCCGTCATCGATTCATCGAGAATTCAATCCAAAATTCATTTTGTTTGCTGGACATCTGAAGTCCTCATTTTGATAACATTGAGTGAGTATTGAGGACATCTATATTCAATTTCATCGAAGCGCGAATGATAAATCGACAAAGGCTGAAAACTTAGAGATTTTTCTGATTTTGCAAAATAGTTTTCACACTTTAAACCCTAGGTTGTTCTAACCATTTTTAAGGACTTTATTTACCTGGTGTTTTGGGACATGGGATGTGAGACTAAGTGTACCTTTATGAAATCTGAAGCCACATCTTATTGAGACAGACGCTTGAATGATCTTCCTATGAGGATCACCTGTCTTGTTGACTCAACAATCATGCTAATTGACAAACCAGGGAACTTTCAGGCATTTGATTCATTCATTCACTATCCACTCTTGCTGGTAGTGCACAACCAAATCATTATGTGTACCTTCGTAGTGGTCAGGATTTAAGTTGGGGGGCACGACTAACCTGAGATCAAGAGTTTACTGCATTGAGTATGGCTATCCAAATTTTGGTATAGGACTGGTTTGGATAGAAGTCCCTTGTTATGGACCTTATGTAACACCCTGAAAATTGAAGGTCGTGTATAAACTCAACTCTCGAATTCCAGACCGTCACTCATGCAACAAAAATGATTATGATTCAATGTTGTCTGAGTTAAAGCATTCACATGAGTAAAAGTATACCAAAACTGCAATTCATACTCCAGATCCAGTGATAAAAGCAAGCGGAAGACTAAAGAATATATATATCACTGTATGGAAAACAAAGTAGATCTCGACTGTCACTGAAGTATGAATACATCTCTGAGTCTCATATACATGTAAAGAAACAAAATCAAATGACCAAAAGAGTCCCACTGAGAAGTCCCATCAACCCAAGTCACCTAATCAAAGTCGTTGTGGTACTGCATGTATGAGAACTCGTCCTAGTCCTCATCATAGTCCGGCTCTGCCTCCTGGATCTCTGCATCACCTGCATCTAAGACAGGGTCTGGTGGGTGTTGCAAACACCATCCCATAACGTGGGAGTGAGTGATCAACTCAGTGGAATCATAGAGCAGAGATTAGCATGTTCTTAAATCAATCATGCGATAATAGTAAAACAGTGAATCAAACAATCCTAATACTGTTGTTAATACAATATGACATGACTTGATGTATGCCCTCACCGACGATCTCCCTCATACGGCACCATCTTACGACCGCGGCATGCAATCGTCCCTCAAGTGCTCCACATCTTCCAGGCAGATGCAATGTAATGGTGATATGATTTTCGAGTTGTTATTAATCCATTCAAACAGCAGGATTGGAAAACTGAGGTACTTCCGTTATATCAATCCCAACACATATCCTGTCTAGGGTCGTCACTCCTAGTAATCTCATACGATGTATATTTTGTAGGTCGCTGCAAGGGCTGCAAGGGCTGTTGCTCGCACTCATTGCACTGCTCCCCCATCACCTTATCAATACGGGCCTACTGTACTCTCACTGCTACTGAAGGGTCGTCGCCTCCCGTAGACTCAGAATACGCTCGCGGTCACTACAAAGGACTCGTCGCCTGATCAATATAGGCCGACAACAAGAATATAGTGTCCCATACCACCATAATCTACTCACGAGACATAGGTGCTCACTAGTCACTACGGGGAGATTTGTGGCCCCAGCGTAGGCCGACAGCTCGACCACGGTGTCCCATACCACCATGCCCGGTTCATGCGTCTTCGTGGATCAAGGTACCATGGTTAACAGGATTTACAATGGTAAGTTCAGTACCCTAGGTTCAAGCAGTTATGACTCATACAGGGTGAACATACAACGGCCAGTCGGGTTACTTGACAGGCTCGACTAGCACGATCGCATCTCAAGTCAAACGACATGAAGTGCGTGAAACACCTCGCGTGGCCTAACCACTGCCACCAACTCCAAAACACGGCTCAGGTTCATCGACGCGTCGTTCGTGGCAAAGATAAGCCAACCACAATTTTGCTCGGTTACCGACTGCCTGGACTAGGGATAGTCCCAATCAATTATAAATACACATCAGCAAATCACGTAAGAGTATTGGAAATGAAATACAACCATGTGAGCATGTTAACACATGTTATAACATACAACTTAAGTAATTCATCAAGCACATGCATTTCATACATATAATGAAATCATGCATATGGCTAACATGTAGGAAATCATTTACATCAGCATATTAATTGAGAAATCAATCTCAAACTAATTCATAACACCATTTAATTCAATACATACTAATACAAGCATTATACAAACACTTACACTACACACTTAAGTCTACATATAGTATGTCGACTCAAAGTGCACATTTTGGCGAATCTCTTCGCCAAACTAATTATACACGCATTCCTAACATTCTAATGCGACAAGAATCCATGTTAATCATATCAGCAAAATATGACTGAAAACAGTACTTCTTACAAATGACTAAAATGTCCTAAATCTCATATTCTTTGTCAGTTTACGAAACAGGAAATGGACAGCATGTTGTATATGTCAAACGGCGTTGCCGTCGATAATCTACTATTAACCGACATTGAAAGTGTTGGAAACAGTCAATCAAAGCGTCTAAAATCCACACCTTTTCCCTTATAGGTGAAGCGATTCGAACGGAGCATATACGCTTCGTCTACGGCGAATAGACAACCTGATTTACAAGATCTATCAGCTAACATGATATGGAAATGGAGGAACACTAAATCGGAAACTATCTAGGTATTTTCTTACCTAGAAAGACGGAGAAATCATCGGCAAAGTGATTGAAGTATGTTGCTTAGGCACTTGCAACAGGTAGCACAAGCGGCAAGGAATTCTCTCCCACTCTCTCTCACAAACTCTCACCTTTTCCCTCTTCCAATCTAGGGTTTTTCTCAAATTCGGATGGGAGAGAGGAATGAGGGTTTCAACCCCTTTTATAAGCCCAAACATGCCCGAAATAGGCTCGGGAACAATGTTTACTTGAGTTATATCCAAATCGAAGCTGTTTCGGTCCAAAAGGGAATTTCTGGAGGTCCCCTGGCCAAATGCGGTCGGACTTAAGCTCATGCATACTGGATCTAGCACACATCAAGTTTTCAGTCCGGCAGGGTTCGCAGATCGCGCGTGGCGGTCCAGTTTTAGTTCAGCGGTCACCGCACGTAGATCAGGCCTACAAGTCTCATGATATGAAATAGAAATTTTTCCTGATCCGAGGGTGTAATTTGGCTGAATTCTGACGGTCGGAACCCTTAATACTGACACGTCAAGTCGTGTGCCAGATTTGAATTTCAAATTCCAAATCTAGGCCTATTCTCAATCTCTTTGGTCCAGGCTCAACGAAATAGCCTGTGAATGTCGGTTGGACTTGATTTTCGAAATGATTGTCAAGTCCAGCTAGGTTGTTCTAACGGTCTAAGATAGCAGGTATCGAACTTTCGACGCGCGGTCTAGATCTAATATAAAGTTTCAAAGAGGTCCAAAGAACAAACCTGCTTAGAGTTTGATCCGAGGTTTTACAGTATTATAGAGTCATTGGTTCTACTCGATTTGGGTCTTGTAGAAAGTATTTAAAGTGATCAGGGACTATTTCCCAGCTACTCTAGCATTGCGCTAGCTAACTTACTCTTATTTTCCAAAGGAATTAATCCTACGCGATTTCTGGTCGAGTTGGTACTCGAGTCCAAGTACGGATTTTTCCAGGGCGTTACAATCTACCCCCCTTAACAAATAATTTCGTCCTCAAAATTTATACCTTTTCGTACTCCTCGAGAAGCTGTGGGTAGTTCTTTCTGATATTGACTTCTGTCTCCCAGGTAGCCTCTTCCTCAGAGTAATGCGTTCACAATACCTTCACAAGGGGAATCACCTTTCTACGCAGTACCTGCTCCTTCCTGTCTAGGATACGTGTCGGTCGCAGGACAAGTAACATCCTCTCCTAACTGCACCTGCTCCCATCTGATGATATGGGAAGGATCATAAACGTATTTCTTCAGCATAGAAACATGAAATACGTTGTGAACGCTCGCGAGAGGCGTGGGTAAAGCCAATCGGTAAGCCACTGCTCCCACACGATCGAGGATCTGGAATGGACCAATGAATCGCGGTGCTAGCTTTCCCTTCTTCCCGAACCGAAGGACTCCCTTCATAGGGAAAACTCATAAAAATACATGATCCCCAACTGTGAACTCCAGCGGTTGCCATCTCGTATCGGCATAACTCTTCTGTCTGCTCTGCGCTGTGAGAAGCCGACGTCTAATAATATCAATCTTCTCTGACGTCGCCTGCACTAACTCTGGGCCAATCAAGCTACGGTCACCGACCTCTGCCCAGTAATGCGGTGCGCGACAAGGTCGCCCATACAGTGCCTCGTAAGGTGCCATACCGATACTCACTTGAAAACTGTTGTTGTACGCGAACTCCGCATATGCAAGACAGTCATCCCAACTGTCCTTCAAGTCCAGTACGCAAGCTCGCAACATATCCTCTAAGATCTGGTTCACCCGCTCTGTCTGTCCGTCTGTCTGTGGGTGGAAGGCAGTACTGAACTTCAACTTCACACCCATAGCCTCCTGAATGCGAGTCCAGAAAATATAAGTGATCCGCGTGTCTCTATCCGACACGATCTCCAACGAAACTCCATGCAGACACACAATCTCTCTGATATACAGTCTAGCCAGCTCGTCTGCAGAGTTCGTAACTCTGATCGGTAGGAAGTGCGCCGACTTCGTTAGACGGTCGACGATCACCCAAATGGAATAATGTCCCTTTCTCGTCTTCGTCAGCCTAGAAATAAAGTCCATGGAAATGAAATCCCACTTCCACTCTGCGATCGGCATAGGCTGCAAAAGTCCAGGTCGTTGGCGATGCTCTGCCTTCACCTGCTGGCAAGTCAGACAACGGGACACGAACTCTACTATGTGGGTTTTCATACCTTCCTACCAATAAGTCCTCTTCACGTCATGATACATATTCGTACTGCCTGGATGCATCGCGAGTCTGGTACAATGTGCAGCCTCAAGAATCTCTCGTCTCAAGTCAGGGATATCTGGGACGCATAGGCGGCCATGATAACGTAAGCCCCCATCCATGCCAACTCGCCACTCTGTGTCAGCATCATCACTGGCCTGCTCTCGAAGCTCAGCTAGATGCGCATCGTCCCTCTGCGCCTCGATGACCCGGTCATCGATCTGAGATCGCACCTGTACATGTGCGATGAACTCATACGGATCCTCTATGGTGAGTTTCTGCTCAAAGTCTCACACAAACTCAACCATATCCCACTCAGCAACCATCAGCGGAGCAGCAAACTCTATCGCTTTCTTGCGGCTCAACGCGTCAGCCACAAGGTTCGCCTTCCCAGGATGGTAAGAGACTTCGAACTTAAAGTCCTTCAAAGTCTCCATCCATCGCCGCTGCCTCATATTCAAGTCTCGCTGTGTGAATATGTACTTGAGGCTCTTGTGGTCGCAAAAGAGCTCAAACTCCTCTCCATAGAGGTAATGTCTCCAGAGTCTCAGTACGAATATGACGGCTGCCAACTATAGGTCATGTTTAGGGTAATTCTCATTGTGCTTCCTTAATTGTCTCGAGGCATACAAAATTACCCTGTCCCTCTGCATAAGGACACAACCCAGACCAACGCTAGACGCGTCAGTGTATATAGTGTATCTAACCCCTTGCTCTGGCAATACTAGCACAGGGGCGGACTTAAGTCTGTCCTTCAGCTCCTGAAAAGCTAACTCCGCCTTGTCATTCCAGGCGAACTTCACGTCCTTCCGTGTCAACTGAGATAAAGGTCTCGCGATCTTTGAGAAATCCTGAATGAAGCGCCGATAATAGCCAGCGAGACCCAAGAAACTCCTCACCTCAGTGACAAAACCAGGCTGCTCCCAGTCCTGAACCGCAGCTACCTTAGATAGGTCAACTGCCATTCCATCCTTGGACACCACGTGTCCCAGGAACTTTACTTCCTGCTTCCATAAGTCGCACTTCTTGTACTGTACGAACAACTGATGCTATCTGAGCGTATCCAGGACCGAGCGCAAGTGCTCCTCATGCTCCTCTCGACTCCTGGAGTATACCAAAATGTCGTCAATGAACACAACGACGAATCAATAGAGGAAAGACCGAAATACCCGGTTCATCAGATCCATGAACACGGCTAGTGCATTCGTGAGACTGAACGACATCACAAGGAACTCGTAGTGGCCAAAGCTGGTCTTGAATGCTGTCTTCTGCACATCCTCATCCTTGATGCGCAACTGATGATATCCTGACTGAAGATCAATCTTCGAGAAGTACTGCGATCCTCTCAACTGATCAAACAAGTCATCGATCTTGGGTAAAGGGTACTTGTTCTTCACCGTGATCTGGTTCAGTCTGCGATAATCAATACACAATCGCATCGAACCGTCCTTCTTCCTCACGAACAAAACTGGTGCTCCCCAAGGAGACGCACTAGGCCGTATAAGGCCAACCTCCAACAGACCATCAATCTGCGTCCTCAACTCCTCCATCTCACACGGTGCCATGCGATACGTCGGCAGTGAGACGGGCGTGGAACTAGGCACCAGATCGATAGTGAAATCAATCTCTCATCAGGGCAGTAAACCAGGGATCTTCCTGAACAGATCCCTAAACTGGCAAATGACTGGCGTATGCTCAAGTGTCTGGGCACCAGCGTCTCGCAGTAAAGTAGCGTAACTAAGTATGCGGAATGGGAGATTTATCCGCATTGGAAATGTAAAGGATGCGCCCTCTGGCTCGTACGCAGTCACTATACGAGTCTCGCAGTCAATCTCAGCCCTCACTGCAGTCAACCAGTCCATGCCAAGAATGACGTCGAGATAAACAAAAGAGGGGTCGACGACGAGATCTAGAGCCATCGTCTTACCCCCCAGATCCACCAAACAGCCCTCACACATCTGGGTGGCATCTGTAAAGGACCCGTGAGCTGTATAAACTCGCACCCCATCCATAGTAATAGTCTGTAGCCCAATGTGTCTGACTATGGCACGTGATATCAAAGAAATCGTGGATTCAGTGTCCACCATCACGAGTATAGGAATACCTCCAATGTGGGCCGTGACCTTAAAGGCCGAATGCTGAGAAGTCTCCGTCACAGCTGCCTCAGCTATCAACGCATGCACCCGTGCCTGCTGTGGCCGGTTCGGCCGCTGTGCCATGGGCCGTAGAGGCTGCCTGATCTGCAATACTGGAGGTCTGAAGGAAGGGTGCGCAGGGGCCAACCATAAAGGCGGTGCTGATATCGCCTGTGAGTGTGTACGGTCGATCTTCTGTGGCGGTGAGAACCCACTGTCCCACATCCGGGCAAAACAACTCTGTGCTAAGTGGCCCGCTCTCCCACAATATGTGCATAATAAATCAGGGCACCGAAACGGTGGTACTGCACGGTATCCCTAGTAGGAGGGTCGGCGCGAGGCCTCTTACCCGCGAAGGGCCTGTCTGGCAACTCTGGTCGTGGCCTATGAGCAACAGGGCCAAGAGATCGGGTAAGTCGATCCATATCCTGCTCTGCCCGCATAGACATGTGAATCAGCTCTGCATAAGAGGGAATGCTCACGCAACACATCTTCGACCGAATATCTGGTCGCAAACCCTCAGAAAAGCGCCGTATGAGCATCTGTTCATCTGCCAAAATAGTCAGGACGTATCTGCCCAACTCGGTGAACCAATGCTCATACTCAATGACTGTCATGTCTCCCTATCTGAGGCGCATGAACTCATTCTCCCGCTCATGCCTGTATGTCTGGGGATAGTATTTCTCGTGGAAGCGGAACTCGAACGCTGCCCAGGTCCATATATAATCGGTGGCAATGGTCCGCAATACACTGTCCCACCACAAGCTGGCCTCTCGCTCGAACAGGAACGTAGCCAACTCGACTTGCTCGGCCTCTGAACAATGTAGCATCCGCAGTATCTTCGACACACGGTCGAGCCAATACTCGGCCTCCTCGGGTCTATGAGAACCCGTAAAAGTGGGAGGCCGTAAGCGCTGGAATCGCTCTAATAAGCCCCGTGTGTCTGCAGCATTCTCCGCAGGGTTAGCAGGTGGTACAGGATGAGTCATGCCCTCATCCTGAGCATATGTATCAGCATCCTCAGCTGGATGCGCAGGTGGTGCAGGAGGAGGCACACTCCCACCCTGGGCTAGAGTCCCCACAATAGTAGTCAGGAGCTGCTGCTGCTGCTGCATCATGGCCATCATCTGCTTAAATCTATCTGGAGGTGGAGTAGGTTGTGGCGTGTACTGCATTGAAGAAGACGTGCAGTACGGTTCTTTGACGGGCGGTGTGAACGGCGATGGTCCAACTGTAGGACCAACAGTAGGCTGAGACGTATGCACTGTCTTAGGAATCGGGCCCACAGCAGGGTCCGCATGAGCATCAGACTGCAAAGGAGCCTGATCCATAGGCTCACCCAATGTAAGCCGAGCTGTGCTCCGTGTAGCCTTCGGCGGCATTCCCTATATTCAAAATAGGGTGCAACCTTATCAATCTCAATAGCACAAACACACCACAATCATTCGCACAAGAGTCAAAGACATCCATGCATTTCATTTAATTAAAATTGTCACAATACAAGGGATATCTCCTTACAAGCATCATGACGAGAAGTACATGGGAACTAATACAGTTAAAGTTTCAACAGCAACATAAACAAACTACTAGCCTTATCAAGCTTACACAACATAAAGCAGGAAACGACTAACTACTAACAACAACATCAACAATCATCGCTAGTCTGAGTCGGGTGACGGAGGAGGAGCACCCTTATCCCGCAAGCAGCACAGGATCGCCTTCAAGGTGCGAGTCACCTTTACGAATTTTCTCTTCGTAACGGCCTTGGTATCCTCAACCTCAGCTTAAAGTTCCTGAACTTCTCTTCGCAAGGCGACCTGGCTTTCCTCAATTCGGGCAATGCGATCATCGCCTGTAGCCTGAGCAGAAGGAGGAGGGCTCTCATCTGTATCCTGAGCCTCCTTTTCTACCTCTTCCTGGACTTCTTCCTCAACTTCTGTTCCAGGTTCTCCTTCACTTGGATTCTCTTCATCATCAAAATTATCCTCGCTATCCTCCTCAAGATGAGTCTCACGGTACTGAGACCCGATCTTCATCTTGACCATAGTAGACTCATCAATGCTATGAATCGAAACTGGCAACTCCGGCCCAAGTCTGTAAGCAAACTCAAGCGTGATCTTGCATATAAGTCGGCCAAAAGGAAGCAACTCAGACGTTCTTCTTGATTTCGCTATGAGGATAATCTGTCGCAAGATGAAAGTGGCCATACACACATTCTCTCCCTGGGCCACCAGATACAAGAAATCAACCATAAGGCGCGTACACTCAATGCGATTCGTCGACCTGGGATACACATTGAACATGCAAATGTGGTGCAGCAGGTGCAAATCATCAGACATGTGAGACGCCTTGAGGCTATTGTTAGGCTACCATGGAACCAGTTTATCACATAGAAACCTAGTACGGCTATCTCGTTCACGCCTACTCCTCAAATTCTTCGCACTAGGATGAACATCACCCAGAGGCATGTTCACAAGTCGCGCAATCAACCGAACATCGATCGTAGCCATCCGGTCTCTACCAAAAGGAATCTTGAACTGCAATGGCTCCAGTGTAGGATTCTGGATACGAGCGTAGAAGGCACGAACGGTGCTCATATTAGCATGAGCACGAGCTTCAAATAGCGGACCCCAATGCGCAGCTTCAATGCATTCGAACAACAGGAATTCACCGAAGAGTCGTCTTTCCACGTCTGTCTCAAACAACACCTTACGGTCAGTATATTCACCGTGATGCATCTCTGCTAAAATCACTCATCCAAGTTGAGTATGGGGATCCAAATCCCGCTTTGTATGGAACTCTCAGGCTGTTCTTGGACTTGCGGCAGCGCTTGAGCTAGCAGCACCAACCCGCGGTCTTCTTGATTGAGCAGGGCGACCAGGCCCAGCCTCGTCCATTGTAGTCTTTCTCTTTCCCATCAAAGAGAGGATGGTGGAGAGTGACAAAAGACCCAAAATGGCTTCAACAAAAGCCATGAAAAATAGGGAAAATATGAAGAAATGGCTATCCAAACTGGGAAAGGGAGATCTAGGCGTTGTAGAGGGATGCTTCAAGCTCCCTTAGGATGTATTTTCAGAGAGAAAAGAGAATGAAAAAGGAGAATGGAGCACCTCACGATTTCAGCTCGTTTTGGGGGTTATAAGAGCTCCAAACGATGAGATTTACAAGAGGGAAGGCTGTAAACTTCAATGGAGTGATGGAGTGTGGTCGTTTTCAACCAAGAATGGGTTTGAGAGCGATTTAGAATCACGGTATTGGGTTAGGGCAGCAAGAAAATGAAAATGGGGCTAGGGAAGGGGGCTGTTGTGAAGGAAGTATCCCTTTTAGGGTTTTCTATGGACGAACCCTACATGGGGGGTGTACACTGCCCAAAATAGGGTGTGCGCCCAGTTTTCACATCAAGTGGGCCCCACCGGACGGCGATGCATCGCCGAACCGGCGATGGCATCGCCGGCCATCTCCCTAGATGGCCGGTGAGACCACATGGGTCTGGTCCCCCATGGTCTGGGGACTCTAAAAAACTATGGGCTCCACCTTGGTTCATTGTATATTGACCTATAGAGGCCCAAACATGTGTTCAGAGATTTTCAGGGCCAATCTGAAATCTTGAATATAATTCTCCATTATACAGCATATGATTTTGGAGTAGAAGGAGCCAATACATCCATCTAGCCCATTATTTGCTAAAGATCACAAACTTAGAATGGCCTAATGGCCAGTTTTCATGAAATTTTACTATTCACTGTAAAATTTTGTTAAAGTATGATTTTATATCATTTTCACATTAGGATAAATACCTAACATGAAAATAATATGAAATAATTGAAGAATGGAGTGGTGAGAGGAAGAATTTTAATGATTTTAGGTAAAACGGGGTTTTTAAGCCCTGACGATTGAATGTAAGGGTCTTGGTTGTCCCACGGCCCAAGGATTTACACTTACGGGTTTAGAATCATTCAAAGAACATCTCGAACCAACTACCTCAACCTAGGAACTACTCAGGTCACTTCTCGCGGCCCTAGATGCGTTACGGACTCGATCGCGTGATCGATACGAATAGACTTCGCCTATTGGCGAATATATAATCCTATACGTGTTTCTAGACCCTTCTCACACCCACCTAAGTCAAAGGAAGCGACAACGTATGTCGCGTGACCATAACCTAGGCCCGGTATAATCTTATTCATGCTCTGATACCAACTTGTAACACCCTGAAAATCAGAGGTCGTGTATAAACTCAACTCCCGAGTTCCAGACCGTCACTTATGCAACAAAAATGATTATGATTCAATGTTGTCTGAGTTAAAGCATTCACATGAGTAAAAGTATACCAAAACTGCAATTCATACTCCAGATCCAATGATAAAAGTAAGCGGAAGACTAAAGAATATATATATCACCGTATGGAAAACAAAGTAGATCTCGACTGTCACTAAAGTATGAATACATCTCTGAGTCTCATATACAAGTAAAGAAACAAAATCAAATGTCCAAAAGAGTCCCACTGAGAAGTCCCGTCAACCCAGGTCACCTAAGCAAAGCCGTTGTGGTACTGCATGTATGAGAACTCGTCCTGATCCTCATCATAGTCCGGCTCTGCCTCCTGGATCTCTGCATCACCTGCATCTAAGACAGGGTCTGGTGGGTGTTGCAAACACCATCCCGTAACGTGGGAGTGAGTGATCAACTCAGTGGAATCATATAGCAGAGATTAGCATGTTCTCAAATCAATCATGCGATAATAGTAAAACAGTGAATCAAATAATCCTAACACTGTTGTTAATGCAATATGACATGACGTGATGTATGCCCTCACCGACGATCTCCCTCATACCGCACCATCTTACGACCGCGACATGCAATCGTCCCTCAAGTGCTCCACATCTTCCAGGCACATGCAATGTAATGGTGATATGATTTTTGAGTTGTTATTAATCCATTCAAACAGCATGATTGAGAAACTAAGGTACTTTTCTTATATCAATCCCAACACAGATCCTGTCTAGGGTCGTCACTCCTAGTAATCTCATACGATGTATATTTTGTAGGTCGCTGTAAGGGTTGTTGCTCGCACTCGTTGCACCGCTCCCCCATCACCTTATCAATACAGGCCTACTGTACTCTCACTGCTACTGAAGGGTCGTCGCATCCTGTAGACTCAGAATACGCTCGCGGTCACTACAAAGGACTCGTCGCCTGATCAGTGTAGGCCGACAGCAAGAATATAGTGTCTCATACCACCATAATCTGCTCATGAGACATAGGTGCTCACTAGTCCCTACGGGGAGGTTTGTGGCCCCAGCGTAGGTCGACAGCTCGACCACGGTGTCTCATACCACCATGCCCGGCTCATGCGTCTTCGTGGATCAAGGTACCATGGTTAATAGGGTTTACAATGGTAAGTTCAGTACCCTAGGTTCAAGCAGTTATGACTCATACAGGGTGAACATACAACGGCCAGTCGGGTTACTTGACGGGCTTGACTAGCACGATCGCATCTCAAGTCAAACGACATGAAGTGTGTGAAACACCTCGCGTGGCCTAACCATTGCCGCCAACTCCAAAACACGGCTCGTGTTCATCGACGCGTCGTTCGTGGCAAAGATAAGCCAACCACGAATTTGCTTGGTTACCGACTGCCTGGACTAGGGATAGTCCCAATCAATGATAAATACACATCAACAAATCACATAAGAGTATTGGAAATGAAATACAACCATGTGAGCATGTTAACACATGTTATAACATACAACTTAAGTAATTTATCAAGCACATGCATTTCATACATATAATGAAATCATGCATATGGCTAACATGTAGGAAATCATTTACATCAGCATATTAATTGAGAAATCAATCTCAAACTAATTCATAACACCATTTAATTCAATACATACTAATACAAGCATTTATACAAACACTTACACTACACACTTAAGTCTACATATATTATGTCAACTCAAAGTGCACATTTTGGCAAATCTCTTCGCCAAACTAATTATGCACGCATTCCTAACATTCTAATGCGACAAGAAGCCATGTTAATCACATCAGCAAAATATGAATGAAAACAGTACTTCCTACAAATGACTAAAATGCCCTAAATCTCATATTCTTCATCAGTTTACGAAACAGGAAACGGACAGCATGTTGTACATGTCAAACGGCGTTGCCGTCGATAATCTACTATTAAACGACATTGAAAGTGTTGGAAACATTCAATCAAAGCATCTAAAATCCGTACCTTTTCCCTTATAGGTGAAGCGATTCGAACGGAGCGTATACGCTTCGTATACGGTGAATAGACAACCTGATTTACAAGATCTATCAGCTAACATGCTATGGAAATGGAGGAACACTAAATTGACAACTATCTAGGGTATTTTCTTACCTAGAAAGATGGAGAAATCACCGACAAAGTGATTGAAGTATGTTGCTTAGGCACTTGCAACAGGTAGCACAAGCTGCAAGGAATTCTCTCCCACTTTCTCTCACAAACTCTCACCTTTTCTCTCTTCCAATCTAGGGTTTTTCTCAAATTCGGATGGGAGAGAGGAATGAGGGTTTCAACCCCTTTTATAAGCCCAAACATGCCCGAAATAGGCTCAGGAACAATGTTTACTAGAGTTATATCCAAATCGGAGCTGTTTCAGTCCAAAAGGGCATTTCTGGAGGTCCCCTGGCCAAATGCAGTCGGACTTAAGCTCATGCATACTGGATCTAGCACAGATCAAGTTTTCAGTTTGGCAGGGTTCGCAGATCGCACGTGGCGGTCTAGTTTCAGTTCAGCGGTCACCGCACGTAGATCAGGCCTACAAGTCTCATGATATGAAATAGAAATTTTTCCTGATCCGAGGGTGTAATTTGGCTAAATTCTGACGGTCAGAACGCTTAATACTGACACGTCAAGTCGTGTGCCAGATTTGAATTTCAAATTCCAAATCTAGCTCTATTCTCACTCTCTTCGGTCCAGGCTCAACGAAATAGCCTGTGAATGTCGGTTGGACTTAATTTTCGAAATGATTGTCAAGTCCAGCTGGGCGGTTCTAACGGTCTAAGATAGTAGGTATTGGACTTTCGACGCGCGGTCTAGATCCAATACAAAGTTTCAAAGAGGTCCAGAGAACAAACCTGCTTAGAGTTTGATCCGAGGTTTTAGAGTATTATAGAGTCATTGGTTCTTCTCGATTTGGGTCTTGTAGAACGTATTTAAAGTGATCAGGGACTATTTTCCAGCTACTCTAGCGTTGCGCTAGCTAACTTACTCTTATTTTCCAAAGGAATTAATCCTACGCGATTTCTAGTCGAGTTGGTACTCGAGTCCAAGTATGGATTTTTTCAGGGCGTTACACCTTATAGCCTGCGATACTACGTACTATCATCCCGACTTCACATTATAGCTTAGTTATTTCTTTCGCACCTCATAATAAATTGCATCCCCAGTACATGGCATTTGGTTTACCACGACCCCACATTGCAAAGCCAATCTACATTACATACTCAGATACTGTATGACCCCTCAGATAATGTACGACTCATGAACTTGTTAGTATTTTTGCATACCTTGATATTGTATGACTCATAGACCTGTTAGTATTTCTGCTTAATCTGATATCGTATGATTCATAAACTTGCCAGTATTTCTGACATTGTATGATTTATAGAACTGTATTGTATACTTGGCACCTGCGTTGCCAACACACGTACACCACCCTCTAAGCTTTCTATAAGCTTATGCACGATATATGTGTGCAGGCGACGCTAGGACATAGTCGAGCTAAGGCAGGAGCGTGCAGCAGAGCTTTTAGAGTTTTGATACATATCTTGTATTTTCCTTTTATGTATTGTACTCAAACGCTTTGATCATAGTAGATATGTGGTGATGTTGTCGATTGTGTCTAAGTTATGCTTATGGTTATGCTTCTTACAAAAAAGGTTTATGTTTAAAATCCTCCTTGTAGGATCCCAGGATTGAGACTTGGCATATGAGTGTTGGGAGTCGAGAATGGGGTACTACAGAGGCTGTCGGCATCGAATTCGGTGATTGAAAATTTTGTGAACCCGATTTATGAGTCTGGGGCATGATGAAAATAGCCTAGTCAGATCTAGAGGAAGAGAGAGGAGGTATGGAAGGATCAATCTGGTGTAGTCCCTTGGTAATGTGATGAAAGTATTTTCTCATATATTTCATAGAGGATTTATGACTTTCAGCTAGATTATCTTGAGATACCTTCAACTCAACCACTTTTTCCTTTAATGATTTGAGCTAATCATTAACCTGGGAAGGTTGATAGTTTGGATCAGCTCCATCATCCGACTCATCAAGCTTTACAAATATGTCATCCATCAATGTGTCCTCTAGTAAAGTTGTGTCTTCTTCTTCTTCATCTTCATCCTACTAGCCGGGAAGCTATGTTAGGTTCATTTTGTGTAGATTTGTAGTATTAAAGGGTAATATTGATTCCGGTGCTTCGGTGGAAGGAATGATAATATTGTAATAAAGAGAAATGAAAGTCATGAGATATGCGAAGGGAATCGACCCATGACCAGGATGAATGTGGAATTGAATAATCAAATAACATACCAAAGAATGAAGATAAATAGGAATACCAGATACAACAGAGTGAAGGACAGGAGTCATGAAGGGAGTAAGTTCAGACTTATTCTCAAATCGTGAATACACATTGGTCGTGAAAATGTGACGTCAGACTTGGTATCTGAGAAGCATCTGGTTAGCATGGAGGGCATTGTCGAACTTCCATTTGGCATCAAAATGACAAAATTTTTGAGTGATTGCTTGTTGCTCAGTATGAGTCATTTTCTCAGCAAGAGTGGCAATGGGAATTCCATCATCATTGATGTGTACGTTAAGAAAACTTGAAATCAGGTTGCAATCAATAGGGACTATCCCTTCTCAAAAATTAATTAAAAATGTCAGATTTTAAAGGGACAAGTCACCAATAGACGCGTACATGCCTTGTGTTATGGAGCGGTAAGCCATTCTGCCCCAACCGAGAATATTTTCCCAACCTATAGCAGTAAGGAGAGGCAAAAGTTTTTATAGTGCAATGTGGTCTACATTTACAATCCTTTCAATAATAATTCCTCTAGTGCGAAAATCCCTAGCATGCTCTGAATCTTCTTTAGGAGATCTTAGGGTTCTCACGCTAATGGGAGTCAACCTAGAGGAGGAGACGTTAGGGCCTTTGCGAGTAGCCTTCCTTTTTGTACGATGCTCCATTTAGAGATTG
Source organism: Magnolia kwangsiensis (assembly GCA_037074715.1). Taxonomy (NCBI): domain Eukaryota; kingdom Viridiplantae; phylum Streptophyta; class Magnoliopsida; order Magnoliales; family Magnoliaceae; genus Magnolia; species Magnolia kwangsiensis. The sequence continues at coordinate 150,360,440 of CM073572.1, read as the reverse complement.
CAAAAGAGAAGATTAAAGAAGATAGATCGATTGAGTCTAGATCAAATTTTTGCTCAAAACCCATTTGAGAAAGGTTATAAATCCCAAATACACTTTAAATAGAAGATTAAATAGTAAAAAAGAACCCAAATCTAGAAGAAAAATGAAAATAGACCACTTACAACGAAGATTTGGAGATGGGTTCATCGAGAAAAACACTGGCTAGTCGAAGAAGAAAGTGAAAATGAAATAGAAAAGTGATTTTTTCCCTTTATGGTGCAAACCGACGCTCCTCGATTGGTTGAGTATGGTCCTCGACCCATCGAAGGTCGACTGGTTGAGGATGTAGTCGACCCATCAAGCAATCCACAAATTTAAATTTTTTTATAATTTTTTAAAATTTATTTACATGTTATGCATTTAAACATTATCAGCATAAAAAAAATACATAAGTAACATGATTAATTAATTAAAAGTACACAGACCAATATCATGCTTTAATTAGGAATAAATATTCCTGTCAAGCAGTTTGGTCATTATGTCTGCAAGCTGCATTTTAGTTTGAATATATTTTAATAAAATACTCATGTCCTCAACTAATTCTCAAATATAATGATATCGAATGTCGATTTGTTTCATATGAGAATGTTGAATAGGATTCTCTGAAATATTAATTATGCTTGAGTTATCACAATATAGTGTCATTGTATCTTGCACAATTCCATAGTCACCTAACATCCTTTTCATCTAGATCAGTTGAGTGTTAGCATTACCAGCTGCAATTATTCATCTTCAGCTATTGAGTGTGATACAGAAATTTGTTTCTTGCTAAGCCAGGTAACTAAACAATTTCCTACGTTGAAACATCAACCACTGGTAGATTTTTTATCGACAATGTTTCCTGCCCAATCTGCATTGGTATATCCGGTAAGTTGTACAATTAGATCATGTGGATACCATAGATCGAATTAACAGTACTTATGACATATCTGATTATCTTTTTAGCAACAATTAGATGTGATTCCTTAGGATCAAATTGATATCTAGCACATATTCCAATACTAAAAGCAATATCAGGTCTATTAGCAATTAAGTATAGAAGATTACCAATCATACTCTGATATAGACAGGAGTCTATACTTTTACTTGATTCATCCTTAAAAAGTTTCAGAGTTGTATTTATAGGAGTATTAAACTTTTTTCCCATTCTCAAACCCAAATCTCTCTACAAGATTTAAGGCATACTTAGTTTGTGAGATGAATATGCCATCTTCCTTTTGTTTTACTTGTAATCTAAGAAAATAATTTAGTTCTCTAACTATACTCATTTCAAACTTGGGTTTCATCAGATCTATAAACTCAATGGACAAGTTAGTGCATGTAGATTCATAAATAATATCGTCAACATAGATCTGTACAATCAATATATGTTCATTTTATTTCTTGACGAACAAGGTTTTATCAACACTTCCCATAATAAAGTTGTGACTAAGTAAGAATTTAGTCAAAATTTCATACCGTGCCCTGGGAGCTTGTTTCAAACCATAAAGTGCCTTTTTAAGACAGTACACAAGATCTGACAGTTTAGGGTCCTCAAAACCCTTAGGTTGTTCAACATATACTTCTTCATGTAGATCACCATTTAAAAAATGTACTTTTAACATCCATTTGATATATTTTGAATTTCTAAAAGAAAGCAATTGAAATGAATAATCTAATTGATTCAAGGCACGTAATTGGTGTAAAGGTTTCATCATAGTCAATTCCTTCTATCTAAGTATAACTTTGTACAACTTGTCGTGCCTTGTTTCTAATGATATTTCCCTTTTCATTAGATTTGTTCTTAAAAATTCATTTAGTTTTGAATATATGTTTTTAGAAGGTCTAGGAACCAAGTACCAAACATCATTTCTAACCAATTGATTTAACTCTTTTTTGCATAGCCAATATCCAACTTTCATTAAGAAGTGCTTCTTTTACATTTGCCGATTCAATTTAAGAAGTGAAGCAGAAGTAATTATAGATATTTTCTAATTGTCTTCTTATCTGACCACCAGTACAAGGGTTACCCAATATTTAATAGTCGGATGGTCTTTAACTAATCTTAAATCAATATTATCTGATTTAGATTAAGAGTCATGTTTATCTATAATGTTAACTTCATCATCATCTTGACTTGGTGTAGGTATGATCAGGTGATTGTCAATTACAATGTTAATAGATTCTTGTATCACTCCTGTTCTTTTGTTAAGAACACGATATGCTTAACTATTAAGAGCAAAACATAAGAATATTCCCTCATCACTCTTGGCTTCAAACTTTTCCAAATTTTTTCGGCAACGTAAAATAAAATATTTACTTCCAAAAGTTTGAAAGTATTTAATAATCGGTTTCTTATTAAACCATAACTCATAGGCTATTTTATCTTTGACTTTTCTAAAATACATATGATTTATAATGTAGCAAGCAGTATTAACAACATCAACCCATAAGTTTTTTGATATGTTCATGATATTTAGCATTACATTGGCCATCTCCAACAGTACTTTGTTCCTTTTTTCAATAACTCCATTCTGTTGAGGAGTCTTAAGAGCAGAGAACTCATGTGATATACCATGGTCAGTGTAGTGCTTCTCAAAATTTTTATTTTCAAACTCAGTACCATGATCACTTCTAATTTTGATCACAGGTACTTCTTTTTCAATCTGAATTCATTTTAGAATTCTTCTGACTTCATCGAGAGTATATAATTTCTCTTTTAAGAAGGCTACCCAAGTATATCTGGTAAAATCATTAACAATAACAAAAAAAATACTTCTTTCCACCTCTACTCTCCATTCTCAATGATCCCACCAAGTCCATATGGAGTAGTTCAACAGGTTTGACTGTTGCTAAGGAGTTTACTTTCTTGTGACTACTCCTAATTTGTTTTCCAATCTGACATTTGCCATAAATTTTTTTAATCTTTTTAATTTGGGTAAGCCACGAATGTGATCTCTCTTGCTCAATTTGTAAAGGTCTTTAAAGTTAACATGTCCAAGACGTTTACGCCATATTTCTATTTTGTCAGTTTGGACTATGTAACATGAATAGTTAGAAGAGCATGAGTCAGTAATAATGTAGCAATTTTTAGAGGTCCTACGACCATTTAATATCACACTTTTCTTCTCATTTATAATCTCACATCCGTGATTTGAAAATTTTACACTATATTTGCTATCGCATATTTGAGATATACTTAATAGGTTATGTTTTAGACCTTTAACATACAGTACATTCTCAAATGGAGGAAGATCGGAGAGTTGAATAGTACCTTGGCCTATGATTCTGCAGTTGCTTCCATCTCCGAAAGTAACTGTTATTGTTTACTTCTTTAAAGTTGGTGAATATCTCTTGTCACTTGTCATATATCTTGAACATCCACTATCCATGTACCATTTTGAATGGCTAGTGGCTTTGAAAGCTATGTGGACAACAAGACATGTAACCTTTGGAACACATCTCATTATGGTTCTGGGTTTAGGAATTCCATTGGATTTTCTCTGTTTTTGGGACTTGAAATTTCTCCACTTTCTATCAATTCTATCTGAGTTGGATTTTTGAAGCTCTTTAAGTATGTCCACAATTTTTCAGCTAAAGGTGATTTATTGTATCCTTGACTTCTATAGCTGATGGCATTAGAGTTAATTTTAAGAACTTGAACGGGTTTCGAGCTTTCGAAATCATTTCGATCAAAATTTCTCAAATTCTTACCTTTAGAGTTTGAAGATTCTTCTTTTACAAATATAGGGAATGAATTTTTTTTTCTAAGAATCAATTTTTATATAACCCAGGCTTGATTTGTCACCACATTTTCTGGATGAGGTTAACAATTTTTTCAGTTTTAGGTCTCCAAGGGCATATCTCCAAGTATCCTTAGAACTCAAAAGGGAAGAAACTTCAAGTTTTAGTTTCTCATTTTTAGTTCTGGGTTTTTGTAATTCTGAGGTTTTAAAATATAAGTCTAGTTTCATTTTTTTAAAAGATTCTGAAAGATGAGATTTTTATAAAGCATTGTTTTCAAGTTCTTCTTTTAATTTAACATATTTCTCTCTTTGAATTTATAGTTTGACAGCAATTTTACAACTTTCCTTATATAGGTCATTGTAGGCATCTTGAAGATCATCTTCATTTTCATTTTCAGGTTCACTCTTAAGATTTTCAGAATCAGATATGTTACAGTGTTACAGTGTTACAACTATCTGAGGAGGTGAGTCTGGTTATAGTCATAAGGGCTTTTACATCATTTGCATTAACATTTTCTTATTCTGATTCATCAGTCATAGGAGTTTTTCATTTAGTTATAGTGGCTTGCCACATGCTTTCATCTAAGGATTTTAGATAAATACTCATTTTATCTTTCCAATATGTATAGTTAGAGCCATCAAAAGGTGGTGGCCTGGTAATAGACAAGTGTTCACAACCCCAGGTGTTAGGTCGCGATGTAGTAATAATATCGGTGAGACCGAGGTCAAATCCACATTGCCTAATCTAGTGTGTATTTTAAAAGTAACTAGAAGTAGAACTAGAAGAATATATAAATCTAAATCTGGAATTAAATGAAGTAATTGTGAAGTGTTTAATTAGAAAATTATAAATTCAAAGGTGGGAACTAGAGTTTCCAAGGATCTAAATGTAACAATCAGGGTGCTTCATTGCTTGGTTCAAGTAACATAATTGGAATTGGAGTACTATCTTATCCAGTTAGAAGATGTCTCAATAAAACCAAATCTGAACTTCCTTTGACCTAATTCTCAATGAATGAGAGTTGTGAGCATTAGAAGCAATTCCATCACAGAACCATGCCCGGGAGACGATGGCTCATAATAGGATTTACAAATCCTACAACTAATCATAAGAAAATCATGAATATTAGAAGGTATTCCATCATCCAACCATGCCTAAGGGATGATGGTGAACAATAGGATTTTCTAATTTCACAATCCCAAAACATAAAAGGAAGATACTCAAAGCTATTGCAGATCTACTGTAAGTTGAGTCATAATAAACCATTAAAAAGTAAAAGTATTACTTAAATATCAAACTAGACTCAAAATAAGTCAACATAAACATGAATCAAAGCAATAACAACATCCCATCATGCTAAGAGCTTCACCTCTTAGCCCTAGTTAAGAGGTTTAGCTAACCATGACATGATTGGATCTAAAGCCCTAGAAGAAAACATGAAAAACTAAGGAAAAAGAAAAAAAAAATGCTTGGCAACGGCTCTCCATCCTTGTGCTTTACTCCTCCAAATCCTAGATTAATGCTTAGGGGTGCTGTGGGGAGTCCTATTTATAGTTGAGCAATACTTCCTTTCCCACCGACTTGAAAAAATCTGAAAATCACCTCAAATTTACGCACTCTGTGTATGTTTGCGCGAATCATTCAATGACATTGAACTGGCTTTGATGTCATCAACGGTGCCTTTTTATGTGCTTTTTTTACACCTTTGTAACTTCATCCAGACTCTGTAACCTTTTATGTCATCGAACTTACATTCGATGTCATCAAAGGTGTTTTCGATGTCATTGAGAATTATTCGAGGAATTGATAATGCGTATAAAATAGTCCAGAGAGTTAATCCAATTTATTTAATAAATTTGATGCCATTGAAGAGGCCTTCGATGTCATTGAGCAAGTCTTTGATATCATCGAAGAAGCATTCGAGTAATCGAACATGGTACCCAATGTGTCCAGTGATTTTTACTGAAAATCCAACGAAAATTTGATGTCATTGAGCAAGGCTTCGAGTTATTAAACAAGTCCTCAAGTCATCGAAAAGTATCTTCAATTTATCCAGCGATCAACTCGATTTTCTTTCATAAATTCAATGTCATTGACCTGTGTTCGATGTCATCAAATGTGTCTTCGATGTCATCGAATGGTGATCGATGACACAATTAATGTGAATTCCACACTTGTTCTGTTGACTTCGTTCCTTCTCCACTTGGTTTTCTTAAATCTTGGGACCTTGAAAATTATAATCTTTGTCTACTAAGATCTATTCTTTTCCTTGGTGATCTTTGAGTGTTAAATCCATGCTTTTAGTACCTTTTCCAATCTAAGCTCTTAAATTCACCTTGTGTCACACCCCAAACCTGGAAATCTGATTCATGGGAATCCCGATTGCCTAATCCGGTGCCGACAGCCTCCATAGTACCCCATTCTCGGCTCCTAGTGTTCACACGACAGATTCCGATCCTGGGATCCTACAAGGAGGTTTTTTTTCTTTTTTACATTTAAATCGTAATAAGCATAACCACAAGATTACCTAAATCATAAAAACAACATCATCATCACATATCCACTAATATAATCATTTGAGTACCATGCTGAAGGGAAAATACATAAATCAAAAATCAAGCTCCAGAAGACTGTTGCACGCTCCAAGCCCAACACGGCTGCAACCTAACATCACCTGTACACATCTATCATGCATAAGCTTATAAAAATCCTAGAGGGTGGTGTAAGTGTGTGCACAAAGTAAGTGTCGAGTATTCAATACAATACCATCATCATACAATACCAAAATTACTGGTAATTCATAAATCGTACATTTTCAGAATAAGCAGAAATACCGATAAGATCATAAATCATACAATGACAGAGTAAGTGGAAGTATAGATAAGTTCATTAGTCAATCAATATCAGAATACGCAATATAAAACAGCTATGCACTAAGGAGTCATAAAGAACCAAATATCAGATGCCGAGGATGTAATGCAATATACAAATCCTGCTAAGTCTGTCTGGGCCATATAAGTGCAGAAACATAGCAACCCAAAATGTCATATGCCTGCGGATGTAATGCAATATGCGATGCGAATGAAATGGTCATGCTGAAGTGTGAAGTCGGGATGATAGTACGTAGTATCGCAGGCTACGGGGTCCACCACAAGGGACTTCTATCCAAATCAGTCCCATACCTAAATTTGGATAGTCAGACTCAACGTGGTAAACTCCTGATCTCAAGTTAGTCGTGCGCCCAACCGAAATTCTTACCATAATGAAGGTACATAATAATTAGTTGTGCACCACCAGCCCGAGTGGATAGTGAATGAATGAATGAACGAGCATGCAGTTCCTACTCAAAGAGTCCACATATCAGTACGGTTCCTCTATGAGAAATCACCGGGGTCTATTACACTCCAAACCAGATTTTCGTCCCATCGCGCGCAACAAGGTGAGTGAAAGAGACCTCACTATCCTCTTGCCAATATCGGGCCCAGCTCGTCAATAGCAGACCTATTCCTCGAGCTGGTTAGACTCATCCTAGCATTGCCCCCTCCTCTCTGGCAGGTAAGGCCGCACCCCCTTCCAACCGACCACGACACAGTGGAGAGCTCAATCATCTGGTAATCGGCACTCGGCGCTCATCTACCCACTCGGTCTAGACGTTGGAGCAACCTCTGGAACCAAGAGGGTTCTGGGACTTTCACCTAAGGATATCTATAGCACCCCATGTAAAATAAATTTCTGGTATCCCATTTGGCCATCCACTATATGTCTGTGGAGGCTACGACCTTGATGTCGCTAGGGCATATAGTAATCACAACACACAAACAAGATGAATGAGTCATACAATCCAATCATGCATCAATCCTGCACGTATCGTGCGCTCATGTGAGACAATCTCCACCTATCTGGGAGTCTCATAACAACCAGCACTATGACATATGCAATGGTCAATCATATCTCATAACAGACATGCAGATGATGCGTATGGGCATGTATCATGATGCTATGCGGTCACATACTCATAATCGGTATCAATAGCAAGCATTGACAATCGACATCGACAACGTGGACATTTAACCAACATTGTCCCCCAAGGAATGGCCCACATAAAGCCTAACATATAGTGAACTCATAGCAGCACACAAGGGCCAAATATACAACACCATGAGCCTCACTCAAGAGTTTAATATACATCACGATGGGCCTTTCACATGGGCCTAACATACACTATAATGGGTTCCATCGCCTAGCCCTGAAATGCATCACAGTGGGCCTCATCACATAAGCCTCATATACATCACATTGACCCTTAAACACGGACTAGATACACATCACAACGGGCCTCAAATATGGCTCGCATATACATCACATTAGGCCTCGAAAATCAAAATCTGTGATCAGCCAAGACAATCGGAATCGACCATCGGCCACGATAATTGACCTCGATCGATAATCGGCCTTGATAATCAGAATCGATCAATCGGTCATGACAAGCAGAATAGGCAATCGGCCACGTCAATCGACAATCGGTCACGATAATCAACCTTGATCAATAATCGGTCAATCGGCCACGACAAGCAGAGTCAGCAATCGGACATGTCAATCGATAATCGGCCACGATCGGTGATCGATCATGATAATCGGCCTCGATTGGTAATCGGTCAATCGACCATGATAAACAAAATCAGCAATCGGCCATGTCAATCGACAATCAGTCAAATAATTAGCCTCGATTGGTAATTGGTCAATCGGCCAAGATAAACAGAATCGGCAATCGGCTACGTCAGTCGACAATCGGCCACGATCGGTAATCGGTCACGATAATCGGCCTCGATTGGTAATTGGTCAATCGGCCACGATAAACAGAATCGGCAATCGGCCACGTCAATCGACAATCGGCTACGAACGGTAATCGGTCACGATAATCGACCTCGATCGGTAATCGATCAATCGACCACGATAAACAGAATCGACAATCGGCCACGATCAGTAATCGGTCACGATAATCGGCCTCGATTGGTAATCGATCAATCAGCCACGATAAACAGAATCGGGTTCGATAACCGAAATTGGTGAGAATGAGCCTAACAAGGCCTAATGAAAGGTCATAATATGGACATTTAACCATCGTTGCCCATCAATGTGGACATTTAACCAACATTGTTCCCAATGAGTGGCCCGCATAATCATCATTACATACATCATGAAGTAATCACACATCGTAATGGACCTCATATACATCATATTCGGCCCCATACGAAGGCCCCACATACGTCTCATTAGGCCTCACTCATGGCCCTTATGTATATCTCATTAGGCCTCAACCCATGGGCCATTAAATACATCAAGTAGATCATATCCACAAGCCACATCAATGGACCTCATATATATCGAATCAGTCATATGACATGGGACGTATCAATGGGCCTCATATACATCAAAAGGGTCATGCATCATGGGCCTAATACATATCACAATGGGCCTTGCCCATAGGCCTTGAATACATAATAATGGGCCTTTCCCATGGGCCACATTTCAAGCAGGTTGGCCCCATCATATGGGCTTTGAATACAAGGCAAATGGGCCCTATCACATGGGGCCTCGAACACATCACAATGGGCCTTACTCATGGGCCGCATATACATCATAACGGGCCTCAACACGTGGGCCATAAATACATCACATCATGCCTCATCATCAGGTCGCACATGGGCCTCCTATAAATCAAGTGGGCCTCACATACTTTAGTAGGCTTCACACACAATAAGTGGGCCTCACACATACATAGTGGGCCTCATAAACATCAAAATGGGCCTGCCAACGGCCTAGACCGTATGCATACAAAACATACATCAAAGGTGGGGATCCCACGGATCTGGACTATATAGATAAAATGCATCATGGCGGGGTCCCCATCTATTGAGCAAATTGGATAAAATACATGACAGTGGGCTTGCTATCACTAGACCACATGGATGTCAAACATCGGGTGGACCCACTGCCACTAGATGGCGCAGGTAGATTACATACAAAGAAGGTAGGACCCATCTTCCACCGTCTAGATGGATAGAAAAATAAAACTCTCACATTATCTGGTGGGCCACGGTACAGACAGTGAAGATACACCACTGCATCATGGTGGGCCACAACACTGTTGACGTCACTGCAACAGCAGCTGCCGCTGCTTGTCCTAGCAGATGAGCGGCTTGGTTTGAAGGACCCATAAAATTGCCAACAACAATACAACAGCTATATAGCTGCAACACTACTGTAGGTATGCTGGCCAATCAGTCGTATACAAAGGTGGATTGCACGTGGGACCCACCATAATATATATTAATATATAAATATATTATTATTATTTTAATTTTCAGATCTACAATGTTCAGTGTCCAGTGATGGACGGCTGGATAAAATACTTGAAGTGGCCCACCGTCCTAGCCCCTGCTGACAGATGGCTTGAGTATAAAGCACCTGTATCAGGTGGGCTGCCATGCACCGTGCAGATGGACCATGTGGATGTAAAATACTTACATTAGGGTGGACCCCACCCCACAAGTGTAGTACGTGTGGGGTGGGTCCCAACCCAGCAAATGGAAGGACGGTTGAGATATGCCAGATCATCATGGTGGGTTTCATAAGGGGCCCACCACATATAGGTAATATATATATATATTAAATATAACAACGTGGGTCCCACATGGGGCCACCACGTGCATGTGATATATATTATATTATAATAATGATTCTCTTTCTTTTTTTTTTCTTTTTTTTTTGAAAGAGGTCTGGACAGACGGCTTTGGACCACATGTACACAGGTAGGTCCCACCTGCTGGCAGGGAAAATCGATGGACGCATGAATATACAACAAATCGTCAAGTGGGGCCTGCCTGTCCAAAACACAGATGAGCGGCCTGGCTAATAGATATATCACGGTGTGGCCCACATAGCACCGTCCATTAAGTTAAGCACCGTCCAGATTACTTAGACGGTGTGGATGAAACAAATACATCGCGTGGGATTCCACATATTCTGCTGACGTCAGTCCAGTGGTGGGTCCCACCATCTGGATGGCTTGGATGTAACATCTACATCCCGTGGGATCCACAGAACCTGTTAACATCATTTACACCAGCTATTTGCTGGTGTGGTGTACACCAGCCAATCCATTGCCAATATTAAGATGGGTCCCACGTGGGGCCATCACCACCTGATATAAAATATATATTTTATATATAATACCATATTATGGTACTAGATGCTGGACGTTGGAATGGACGACGTTGAGATAAACACACACCATGTTGGGTAGGTCCCATCGTTTGGATGGTTTGGATGAAACACTTTCATCCAGGTGGGGTCCACTCATGTGGGCCACCCCACAAGAGATCAACTGATATTTGTGGTTTCTTTTCATCTAGGTCAATCCAAACTGATCAGCAAGGTAGGCCTAGACATGGCAGGGAGGTGGGCTCCAGTTAGACAGTGGTGTGGTCCACATGGTGGACGGCGTGGATAAAATACATGATCATCACAGGTGGGCCATCAAACAGTCAAAAAGATGGAGAGAGAGAGAGAGAGAGAGAGAGAGAGAGAGAGAGAGAGAGAGAGAGAGAGATGGAAAGTGAGGTGGGGGAGTTCCGCCACTAAGAGCTCCCCTAGATCTTACAATGCATAAAGATGGGTCCCAAAATAGGTGGGCCCTACATCAAAACTACGAACATCCACAAACAATGAAGATTCACGCACAAAATAAAAGAAAAAGAGAGAAATAAAGAAAGAAAGAAAGAATCACCCACCTCAAGATCTCTTCTTCCTTCTTAGCCTTCCAATGCTTCAAAAGTGCTCCGTCAACGGTGGAGATGATGATCCAAGGGTGGAGATGGGAGATAAGATGGTAGGGAGTGGGCCACACAAGCTCTATCCATGGAGCTTGGAGCTTGGACGTTTGGCTACCATGGGTTGCTTGAGAATTGGTTTGAAAAAGGTAAAGAGAGAGGTGATGTAATAAATGGAGGGTATGGTGCTTGTTGACTTCTTAGTAAGAAAGGAATGAGATGAGTATGGGTGTTGTTGACTTTGAGTGAGAGAGGGATGGGTAGGGTATGAGTTTATTTGACTTGATTGATTGATGGATTGATGTGACATGATGTAGAGATTCTCTTGGGTTTTGCAACGCGCGACATTTTTCTCGAACTGAACGCTGGCCCACATCTCCTGGCTTGGGTATCGCCTCGGTGTGCGAGATGCGGCATCGGAATCGCGGTGAAGACGCGGTCGCTAGGGTACAAGTCTTGGGTTGAGTCGACTCGGGTTAATGGCGTGTCAATCAGGGTCGCGCACAAATGCTGGTTAAGGGTCGAGGTTGCCGAGATTCGACCTGGAAGACCGCGGATGTCTACCGAACGATACGGTATAAGATACGGGTTTTACACATTGCAACACAAATATGAGTAAAATAGGACATTAAGAAGTATCATGTTCAGAAAACCAAGGTATAAAAAATGGGGGATAATATGTAAAATTTGACCCTCAAGACCATCCCTAACCAACATTTTGCTAGACCTGAGCAAAGTATGCATGAAATAAACCTTGATTCTCAAGGTTCAAAACCTCATTCGAAAAACAATCTTTTGTATACTCAAGTATGAATGGGTAGAATTAAGATACGAAAGTGAGTTTTGAAAACCTGGAGCTGAATCACATAAGCAATGAATCAAGTAAGTTCTTTGTCAATCGAATCAGAGTATAAGTCTATATATCATGTTTTTCATCTTGCTTAGTGAAAATCAACTTACTTCCCATAAAAATACTATCTTTTCATCGTGCTAGCCATGCTCATTGTTTAAGATTGGGTTGAAACTCAAGTACTGATTCTGGACTTGTCTCCTTCTCCTTCTTTTTCTAATTTTTAATTTTATATTGATGGTCAATTTATATTTATTCTTTTTTATTTTTGCATTCTTTTTATTCTTTTTCATGATATATGACCTTTTTGTTGATCACCTATTTTTTAACTGGTTCTTTTCTTCTTTTAAGGTGGATAAAATTCTCCAAACTTGATTCTCACCATCTATCGATGATTCTCATACTAACAATCAGAAATTCTAGTATGTCTTACCGAAGACAAATTGAATGTGCCTTATAATTTAAATTAACATGATATTCAAACTTCCTCGTAATCAATCGAGCACAAGAACTTAGGTGATAGATTACTTAGTTAATCAAACTCTAACAATCCAAAATTTAATCTCTATCTTATCATACTTTAAGCATTCTTAAGTACACAAATCATCGCTTCCCAAACAAATTTCAACTTGAAACATTGAAAATTTTTAAACTTTTTGCTCAAAATTGAGAAAACACTAATTAATACTGATTAGTTTACTTAATCCCCCATCCCCAACCTAAAAATCTACATTGTACTCAATGTAAAAGAAATAATCATGTAATGCAAAAGAGGCGATGAAAAGAAAAGGGAAGTGATAGAAAGGTAATACATGAAGAAGGAATCTTGAGACTTTTCCAATGATCTCTGTGTGAAGTTGGTTAGCATAAGAATTAAACTAATAGAAAGGAACCTATCTTAAACGGTGGAAAGTAAACTATCCTAAACAGCGGAAAGCAAACTATCCTAAACACAACATATATGAAAGCAATAAACTTAACTATACCTCCGTCAGACTAGGAGGTCAATCCTGGTAAACAGGATTAATTAGAGGTATGAACATGTCCTCTGAATCAAATTTTTTAACAAATGTCTTTAAACGATGTCCATTTACTTTGACTTCATTACCATTGTTTGAATTCTGAATCTTGATAGCCCTATGAGGATAGACATTAGTAATAGTGAAAGGGTCGGTCCAACGGGATCGGAGTCTACCCGAAAATAGATGTAACCAAGAATTGTACAAGAGGACCTTCTGATCTAATGTGAATGATTTTCGAAGGATGTGTTGTTCATGAAAAACCTTCATCCTGTCCTTGTAAATTCTTGAGTTCTCGTATGCATCATTCCAGATTTCTTCAAGTTCATTCAATTGAAGTTTGCGCAGCGAGGTAACGTTGTCCAAATTGAAGTTCAAATTTTTAATAGCCTAGTAGGCCCTATGTTCTAACTCCATTGGAAAGTGACAAGCCTTCTCATAGACAATTCTCAAGGGCGACATTCCAATAGGGGTCTTAAATGCAGTATGGTAAGCCCACAAAGCATTGGTCAAGCAGATTGACTAATCCTTATGGTCAAGGTTAACCATTTTTTTTCAAAATATGTTTAATTTCTTTATTAGAAATCTCAGCTTGCCCACTTATTTGTGGGTGGTATGAAGTGCTTACTTTGTTGGAGATGTCATATCACTTCATTAAGTTCACAAATGGCCTATTATAAAAATGTGAACTTCCATCACTAATGATGGCTCGAGGCATTTCGAACCAGGAAATGATGTTCTCTTTTAAGAATTTAATAACTATTTGATAATCCTTGTTTCGGCACAAGATTGGTTCAACTCATTTAGTGACGTAGTCTATTGTGAGCAATATATATAAAGTTATGAAAGATTGGGGGAATGGTCCCATGAAATCAATCCCCAGCAATCAAATGCTTCCATGATTAGAATGAGGATCAAAGGCATTATATTCCAATGAGACAATTGTTGAGGGTCAAATATTACATATCAGACCCAGTTATTACTAGAATTTATGAGCATGATATCGTTTAATAGCCCAATTTAATCACATTTGTGATGCAAATTGTATTTACGAGCATGGACTAAAAAAGGGTGCTTAAAGCATGGATTTAACACTCTGATGACACCAAAGGCAAGGGACGGAACCCAAGGGACTGAGATCGACGAACGTGCATGCCATAGATCCGAGAAAACTGAGAAACTGAAGCTCAAGTAGCCTGAAAGACGTCCAGAATGCAAGATCACATGGTTCCCACCATCTGTTCGTCTTGAAACTTCATATACGGCCTAAGGACCACAAATAAACAGTACACATCAAAATTCAACCATTGGATCCTTATAGAAGTAACTCAACAGACAAATCAGCCCATGATTCACTAATTCGAGGCCCACCTGAGATCTGGATATGCTTCAAATTTAGAATTATTTCATTATATGAGGATACAAGAAGGATGGATGGAGAAGATTTCCTAAGATCATCATGATGGACCCCATATTACACTGTGTGTACATGGGGTACACAGGCACTTGCAGTGCACCAAACTGTCAAAGTCGGTCAATAGACTCTTGACCAAAAAATTCAAAAGGAATTTACATTCCTTCTTCTTCTCGTCTGCGAATGCTCTAAATAGAGCTTTGCGGATAATTTTTCACGGGCCACCATTGTGGTCCAGATGATGAATCTGGACCATCCATTAGATTCCCACATCCCAGTTTATCAAGGCCTAGCTGACGAAATTTGAAGAAATAAAGAGTATGGGATCTCAGTCGTTCAAATGTTGGATGAACGACAGTGAGGAAAGTCTTGTGGACCACATCAAAACCAATCTAAAATAGTCCATCCCCGACGGGTTTTTAAACGGAAATCCAATGGACGGTCTGGATTTTGTAAATGATACCAAGAAGTGGGCCCCACCAACACAACAGTTCAGTCCGCAGGCCCTGTTTATGTACGCACGGACTTTACAGTCATTCGGGGATTATGGGGATGATCGGTCCCTTCATTTGGATGATCCAAACACATCTCAAGGGACAAACGACTGATGTCAAGCTGATTGAACAGATCAAATCAGGCAGCAAGCTTCGTTTTGCTGAGATATAATTATGTCAAGAAGTGTTGGTTCTTGTTTTTGCGCACGGCTGTGAAAGGAGCTGTGGAAAAAGCACCCAAATCTTCTCTGCGTAAATCAATTAGCCACTGTCTTCGGTTGCTTATAAAAGGATGTGGGAGAAAGTGAAAGGGGACGGCGGTTTGGGCTTCAAGGTGGAACATGAGAGAGAGAAAGATAGTAGTTTTTTTTTTTTTCTTTTTATTTTGTTCTTGTTTAAGGGATCCAACCCATTCATGTTGGGCTGAACCTCTTGCTAGGGCTAAGAGGTGAAGCTTGTGGCATGATGGGAACGATTTTATGGCCTAGATTCATGTTGTGAACCAATGTTGTTACTAGTTTGATTAATAGGATTGCTTAGATTCACAATGGCTTGAGTTTTTCCTTTCCTTTTTATGTTTATGACCTCAGGAAGTCCTATTGTTTACCACCATCTCCTAGGCATGGTCGGATGACAGTACGCTTTCTAACCTTCATACATTTTTGATTAGTTGGTAATTAGTTTAATTCTATTGTTTGCTTTGTCTCTTGGGCATGGTTTGGTGATGGAATCCATTCTAATTCATATACCTTTCATCTCTTTAAAACTATATCAAAGTAAGTTCAGCTTGATTTTCAAGGTTACACCCTTCAACTGGATGAAGATGGACTCTAAGTCCAGTTGAGTTTTTGATGTAGGCATAAGATCTCCCTGATCTCTACAAGTGGATCCTCTGAATCCCTTGTTTCATTTCCTTTGAATTCTATAAGTTTTAGATAATTATTTCATAATTATTCCTTAAATTCTATTTGATTTATATTACATCTTAGTCTAGTTCTCATTGTACTTAGTTTCAGATTACGTACAGGTATCAGTCCCTTGGGATTTGACCTTGGTCTTACTGAGTTTATTACTATATCACAACCCTGCACTTGGGGTGTGAACAAGTTTTTGGTGCTGTTGCCTGGGACTGATGGTTACGTTTTCTGAGATTAATTGGTTTTAGAATTAGATTAAGATTAGGATTTATACTAACTTTAGTTTTAGGATTTTCATTTTAATTGATTTTTAGAAACTAAATTACGTTCCTACTTCAAGGATTTTGTTAGATCTTCTTAATTGGTAACTTCGTCTTAATTTTTTTATTTTCTCTATTCCTTATATTAGATTTTATCTTTTAGAAACTAATTTCTTTTGTTTTCTTTTGCAGGATCTTAACATAGGAACTTCTAATGTGGAAACATCCTTCTAACTTCTCCTCTTACTTTCTGTACTGCTGTCAGAATTTTTCATTTATTTTCTTTAGGATTAGATTCAGAGTTAAAGTTTCACCATGTATTTGAATGAGTGGGCACGTCTGTATGTTGAGATAGTTTATGGAAAACAGCCTATGCCTCAAAAATTTTTAAAAAATATCTTCGAGAACCAATAGGAATATGATGCTCCACCGATTAAGAAGTCTTACGATGATTATCTGCGGGAGAATAATTGCATTCCACGAAGTTAAGAAAATAGTATGTGATTATTGGAATGATGATGTGTACTAACTCCTGAAAGATGACCCATATGATTTTGATCAGTGGAAACAGAAATATTTCGAAGTTGATTCAGTAAAACATCATGGTAATAACCCTCGTGGATCAGTCACTTTTGAATATCCACTAGAAATGATCCAAGAGGAGTTATCTCCGAGTTTCACAGACTGTTACTGTAACACCCCGGATTTTTGCCAACCTGGGGTTAGACTTCCTTAGGCAATGGGTCAACCTTATCACTTTCAGAGCTCAATCCCGAAGCTAAAGAAATCGCTTTTCAATCCATTTTCTTCAAAACTCACTTTTCACCACCTCATTCTTCAAATTTCTCCACGTACTTTCATATTAGACATGACTCCTCAAGTTTAAATAGTAAAGAACACCAATCCTAGGGTATTAATGATGAAGAACAATACCGAAGCTAAAAATTACTGTGAATAGTAAATAAATTAGTAAAATGGGTTTCGACCCTTAACCTTTCAGAATCTAACAAAATAGATAGGTTAGTTGGATAGATTAGTGTCTCCTACCCCAAAATCATATGCTATATGCCAAAGAAATTCATTCCGATTTGCAAACTGGCCCCGAAACGCCTCGAATGGAGTCGTGGGCCCACCCACGCTAATCCACAATGATCCAAGGTGGGCCCCACATATTTTTGGGCACCCCAGGGTAGGAGGACCCAGCCCAGATGGTCGGGCATCGCTGAAACTAAGTTCGGTCGGCGAGGCCTCGCCGGTCTATGGGCCAGGCTAGGTCCGGGCTTCGGGCCGACGCAGTTTGGGGGGTAGGGTACCTCCCCTAGGTGTGGGTCGTCCCTTAAAACCTCCCCGATCAGGTACTTCCTTCACAAAGTGACCCTCCAAGTTCTCCTTTCTCACCAAAACATCTGATTTTTGGCAAAAACTACCCCTCTAAACTCTTCCTTCTTTCGTTTCCAAACACCCTCGCTCCACCCTTCAAATCTCATCTATAACAAAAATCAATAAAGGCTACTTCCTTTAGAAATCCAACGAGAATTAACTAGCGCTGCACTAGATGACTGTGAAATTCTCACCAATCACTTTCAATACGATCTGCTAGAGTCAAAACGTATAGGATAGGTGACGCTACAATACTGTAAAACCTAGGATCAAACTCTATTCCCGATTGCTCTCAGAAGCACCTTGAAACTTTGTATCGGCTCTAGACTGCACGTTAGAAGTCCGATTACCCCGAACTTAGACAATCCTGACCGCCTAGTTGGTCTTGACAATCACCTCAAAAATCAAGTCCAGATGATGTCCCACGACGATTTCCTTGAGTCCAGAGTGAAGAGTGTGAGAAATGTTAGAAATTAATATAATTTATGAAATCCGGCACGTGTCGCTTGCGCGACATTTTCTAAGCGTTCTAACCGTCAGAATTCGATCAAATTTTACCCTCGGATCAGGATAGGTGGTCCATACATGTCAACACACTTATGGCCCTAATCGGTTACCGGTAGCCATTGAACTGAAACTGGTCCGCCACGTGCGATCTGGGAACACTACCGGACTGAAAACTTGATGTGAGTAGGATCTAGTATCCATGAGCTTACGTCCGACCGCATTCGGCCAGGTGACCTCTAGAAATGCTCCGTTGAGACGGAATAGTCCGTATTTGGACATAAAATAAGTATACTTTGTTCCTAAGTGTCACGCCCCAAATCTGAAAATCGGATTCACATGAATCCCAATTGCCGAATCCGGTGCCGACAGCCTCCGTAGTGCCCCATTCTCGGCTCCTGGTAATCAAATGCCAGATTTCGATCCTGGGATCCTACAAGGAGGATTTTCAGAAAGAATTTTTTTTTGTAATGGAGCATAACCACAAGCATAACCAAGTCACAAAACAAAATCACCACATATCCACTATATCAAAATCTTTAAGTACAATGCAGAAAGGGAAGTACAAGGTGATCAAAAAGCTCAAAAAAAAAGTCCTGATATGCACTCCTGCCTCAGCGCTGCTGCGGTCCAATGCTACCTGCACGCAACGGTCGTGCATAATCTTACAAAAGCTTAGAGGGTAGTGTAAGTGTGTGCGTAAGGCGAACTCCAAGTGTACAGTATCAGAACAATGCGGAAGTATGTGGTAAGTCCATAGAATCAACCATGCCAAAGCTATGCTATGAGATATGAACGTCATCGGCCACACCGATACAATGCAAGGCATATGTAGCCGAATGTCATATACGAAATGCAATCCAAGTAAGTCGGTACTCCTCAAGTACGTATATTGGTCCAGTTCCTCTCTGGATATCACCGGGGTTTAATACACTTCGCAGAGACTTCCACCTCCCTAGCTGCACAGTCAAGCAAGCGGATAAGACCTCACTATCCGCCTGACCAGTAGTATGCCAATACCTACCCGGCTCGTTGATAGCGGATTCATTTGCGAGCTATTCAAAGTCAGCCTAGCTTATAGCCCTCTCACTCAGGCGGATAAGGCCACACCCCCTTCCAACCGACCACACATAGTGGGAGACGCGGCCTACTGGTATTCGGCACTCGGGCGCTCGTGTATCCACTCGGTCTAGACGTTGGAGCATCTCCTGGTACCAAAAAGGTTCTGGGACTTTCACCCAAGGACATCCTAAGTGCCCACAGTGCTAGAATAAGTATTTTCGGTATCCAATACGTCCATCCACGATGTACCTGTGGAGCCACGGCCCTGATGTCGCTAGGGCATGCATTGATCAAGTCACATGTATGCGAGATGCATGAATCACGCTGTCAAAACATGCAGCAATCCAGCGCGTACTGCGCGATCATGTGGGGCACTCAGTCACATAACGAGTCCCGTAAATGGTCTGTCCAATGGCGTATGCTATGATCAGTCATTACTCATATCAAGCATACATATGATGCATATGGGCATGAGTCATGAGATTATACTAAGCATGTTATAAGGCAATGAATAGCAATGAGTATGGACCTATCAATAGGCCCTAAAGAGAGTTACAATGCGGACATTTAACCAACATTGTACATACAATGTGGACGTCAAACCAACATTGTTTCCTAGTCACGGCTTGCCATAAATATCATTTCACGAACTATGAGGAACGTACATTGCAATGGACCCTAAGGACATCCGTTGGGCCTCGATCCCTGGGCCTTAGATATATCAAATGGGTCGTATTACATGGGCCTCACATTCACCAAATGGGTTGCATTAATGGGCCTTACCAATGAGCCTTATGTACATTGCAATGGTCCATGACCCATGGGCCATGAAACACATCAAAGTGGGCCTCACAACTTGGGCCTTAACTATATCAGATGGGCCTACACTCATGAGTTTTAATCATGCTAAATGGGCCTCACATTTGCGCCCCATGTACATCAAATGGGCTTGAATCCCGTGGACCCTTTATGTATAAATGGGCCGGATCCCGTGGGCATTGCATATGTCAAATGGGCCCAAACCCAAGGGCATTATACATGCCAGATGAGCTTAATCCCATAGCCCTTATATGTATCAGATGGGCCTGATCATTTGGACCTCAGATATATACCAAGGTAGGCCTCAATGAATGGCTAAAGTTAAATCAATAAAGGGCCCTATACACATGCCATGGTGGGCCCATTTGAACCATAGATCTGGCTCATTTTAGCTCAAGCCATAAAATAATTTTACAAAAAAACAAATAAATGGACGGTTTAGATGCAACACATGCATCATGGTGGGGGTCACATGAAGGCTCACCATCATAATCATATTATGTTTAATATAATATATAATTCATATACAGTGTGTGTGTGTGTGTATATATATATATATATATATATATATATATATATATATATATATATATATATATATATATATATATATATATATATCTACACATACACACATGCACACGCACATGTGCACTCACACATGCATACACACACACGCACACACACACACACGTGCACTCACACACATGCGTACACACCCACGCACACTCACACGCATATTACAGTGGGCTCCACCGTCCGTACGGACGGTGGATTTCAGGCACATACATCACTGTGGGTCCCATGTGGGGCCCACCATAATACTTACATGCCATCCGACCCGTCCATTAGGTCATGCAGACCTGAATGAAGGGTGAAAATAAATTTCAGCTTGATTCACAACTTCTGTGGGCCCCAAAACAAGTTTCAATGGTAGAATTTAATTCCCACTGTTTCTTATGGTGTGGGCCACCTGAGCTTTGGATTTTGCTGAATTTGGAGGGGGCCCACTTCAAGATGTGGCCCACCTCATGAACGTGTTGGATGATAAATGAACATTACGGTGGGGTCCACGTGCAGGGCCGTGGGACCCTACCCACCGCCCGCCCGCTCGCCCTTGCACGGCCGCACGCTGCCACAGCAGCAGCCTCTGCTGCCTTTAGTTTTTTTTTTTTTTTTTGAAAACCTGTTTCCTGGGGTTTTTATCATGTGGGGCCCACGTCTGAAGAATCCACTCCTGCCATTGGATTCTACAACCCACAACGAATCCAACGAGTCCAATATCGAGCCTCTTTCATCGTGTAAACAGAAATCATGAAGGATTTCAATGGTATTGATGCTATTTTCAACACCATGGCCCACTAGATATCCGGATCCTCCTCATCTTTCGGTTCAACGCCTAAAATAAGTTGGGGAAGAGGATGGACGGCACGGATTGTATACATACATCAAGGTGGGTCCTATAAAAATGGCCCACCCCAATGGCTTGAAACAAGCCTTTTTCTTTGGTTTTCATTCCAGTGACGTCTGGACGTCACTGGACTCTTTTCCCCCCCCCCTTTTTTTTTGGGCTGTAGCAAATACATTCAAGGTGGGCCTTGATTAGGTGGGCCACCCCAAATGGATGTACATTTAAGATGGGCCCCACCCATGGACGACTTGGATAAAATACATATTTCATGGTGGGGCTAATTCAAGTGGGCCACATAGCTACATTAACATACAAGAAAAATAAATAAAGAAGAGAGGGAGAGAGAGAGAGTGAAAGAGTGGGACACGCGTGATGGAGGGACCCCGGCACTATGGGCCCTCCATTTCAACCATCCAATCATACATCAATGGGTCTCATTGCATATGAGCCTTCCAAATAAAAGATCAACGGTGGAGATCCCACTCCACTAAAAATGGACGGTCTAGATGACCCCCTTTATGCAAGAAAGTAAACATCATGATGGGGTCCATGGAGAATGACTCCATCATGGAATAGTTTTGATGATCAAGATGGGCCATTGGCCACATCTTAGGGTCCCAAGTGAGATCCAAACCATTGATCGGTTGGCCTCACTTGGCCCATCTTAAAAACATAAAAAAATATTCTAAAGAAACACCCACCACTTGATCTTCTTGGTCCGTTGGATAGCCGGTCTCCTAGAGCTTCACTTTGATGGTGGAGATGGGAAATGGATGGCTAGGATGGGAGATTTGGGATGGAAAGTGGGCCACCAAAATCACACTTCTCTCATGGGGAGCCTTGGACGTGGGAGGCTCTTGCTTGGTTGGAATTGTGATGAGAAATGAGAGAGAGAGAGAGGTGTGATTAATGAAAGATGGAGTGATGTGAAGGGATGATGGTTGATGGATGTGAGTGATGGGTGAGGTGATGTGTTAGTTGACTTGGGTGGTTGCTTGACTTGTGGAGAAAGGAAGCATGGGTGCTTGTACTTGACATGAGAGGTGATTGATGGGATTGATTGATGTGATTGATGAGACACTTTGTAGAGATTCTCTAGGGAATGTAAACGCATTGTTTTTCCTCGAACTGAACGCGGGTCCGCATCTCATCGTCTGGGTATCGGATCGGTGCGTGAGTTGCGGCGTTAGAACCGCGGCGACGGTGCGGTCGTAACAATACAAGTCTCGGATTAAGCCGGCTCAAATAAATAGGATACGACTTACGGTCGTGCGCAACGTTAACTACAGGTCGCGGATTGCCGAAATTTGACGAGAAGGATCGCGGGAAACAACAGAACAGTACGGATTAGGATACGGGTCTTACAGCTCTCCCCACCTAATAAAAATTTCATCCTCAAAATTTACACTACCATCGCAACTGACCATAACTCAAAGAGGAAATAGGGAACATAACATCATATATAATCAAGCACCATAATACATCATACAATCAATCATCGAAAAGATGGGGATAACGCTCTCGGATCTCTGCCTCGCGCTCCCAAGACGCCTCATCCACACTATGGTGGCCCCACTGCACTTTCACCAAGGGAATGACCTTGGTTCTGAGGACCTGCTCCTTTCGATCGAGGATACGAACTGGCTGCTCAATATAAGTAGCGTCCTCACGAACCTCCAACGGCTGCCAATCGATAATAGGAACGACGTCTGACCCACACTTCCTCAACATAGAGACATGGAAGACGTTGTGGATTCCAGACAACTGCGATGGCAAGGCAAGCTGGTAGGCCACAGCGCCAATGCGCCCAGTGATCTCGAAAGGTCCTATGAATCTCGGGGCAAGCTTGCCCTTCGGCAAACTCCAAGGGACGACGCTGACGATCAGCAAAACTCTTCTGCCGGCTCTGAGCTGTGCGCATCCTCTGCCTGATGATGTCGATAGCCTCTGACGTCTGCAGCACAAGCTTGGGACCCAGGAGACGTCGCTCTCCAACCTCGGTCCAACAACTCAGAGATCTGCACGGTCTACCATATAATGCCTCAAAAGGAGCCATGCCAATGGTCGCCTGATAGCTGTTGTTGTACACAAACTCAGCCAATAGCAGGTGCTCGTCCCAACTACCCGTGAAATCAATCGCGCAAGCCCGAAGCATATCCTCAAGGATCTGGTTGACCCTCTCAGTCTGACCATCGGTTTGCGGATGATACGCTGTGCTGAGCTGCAAATCAGTGTCCATCGTTCTCTGGAAGCTCCTCCAAAACTGAGACATGAACCTCGGATCTTAGTCTGAAACAATCGAGACGGAAACACTATGCAATCTCACGATCTCATCAACAAACATCCTGGAGAGCCGATCTGTATGCCAAGTCTCACGAATCGTAAGAAAATGTGCCGACTTTGTCAGACGGTCCACAACAACCCAGATGACGTCATGACCGAGCTGAGTCCTCGGTAAACCCAAGACAAAATCGGTAGATATATACTCCCACTTCCACATCGGGATGCTCAGCGGCTGCAATAGACCACGGGGTCTCTGATGATCGGCCTTGACACGCTGGTAGGTGTCACACTCGGCTACAAAACTGGCTATCTGGTGCTTCATCCCTGACCAAAAATACTGGCGTCTCATATTGCGATACATCTTCGTCGAGCCAGGGTGGATAGAGAAACGCGATCGATGTGCCTCGGTCATAAGATCTCGACGTAAATCAGGAATATCCGGGACACATAATTGGCCTCTGAAGCGAAGTCCACCGTCAGAACCAATCTGCCAATCTGTCTGACTCTCAGATGCTGCCTCTGCTCGGTAATCCTGTAACGACTCGTCTGTCTGTTGAGCCTCGATCACCCTTGCGACAAGAGAGGGTTGAATTGACAAGATCGATAGCTGAACGATAGATGACTGCAGACCAAACTCAAATTCGTACTCTGCTATATCCTCGAGCATCCTCCACTCCTGAATCATCATATGCGCCACCAGGCCTTGTAGCTGACGACTGAGGGCATCCGCCACCACGTTCGCCTTGCCCGGGTGGTACTGAAGATCAAAATCGTAGTCCTTCAGGAGTTCCATCTAATGTCTCTGCCTCATGTTCAGCTCGGACTGAGAGAACAAATACTTCAAGCTCTTATGGTCAGAGAAGAGCTCGAATCTCACCCCATAAAGATAGTGTCTCCATACTTTCAGTGCAAAGACAATCGCTGCCAGCTCTAGGTCATGCGTAGGGTAGTTCAGCTCATGGACCTTGAGCTGACGGGACGCATAAGCCACCGGCTTCCCGTGCTGCATAAGGACAGCACCTAAGCCAACTCGTGAGGCATCAGTAAATACAACAAATCCATCACTCCCAGAGGGAAGAGTGAGGACAGGAGCGGACGTGAGGTGATCCTTCAACTCCATAAATGCCTGCTCACAAGCGTCGCTCTAAACAAACTCAGCACCCTTCCGGGTCAACCTGGTCAACGGGGCTGCAATGCGAGAGAATCCCTCAGTAAACCGTCGGTAGTAGCCCGCCAAACCAAGAAAACTGCGGATCTCGGATGCATTCGTGGGCTGGTCCCACTGACGCACGACATCAATCTTCGAGGGGTCTACAGCGACACCCTGCCTCGTCACTACATAGCCGAGGAACTTCACCTCCTCCTGCCAGAACTCGCACTTCTCCAGCTTTGCGTAAAGCTGGTGTGTGCGGAGGGTCTGCAGTGTAATCTCAAGATGTCGCTCATGCTCCTCACGAGTCCTCGAATATATTAGAATTTCGTCAATAAACACCACGACAAACTGATCAAGATACGGACGGAAGACCTCGTTCATCAACTGCATGAATACTGCGGGCGCATTGGTCAGTCCGAAGGACATGACCTGGAACTCAAAATGACCGTATCGCGTCCTGAAGGCTGTCTTCGGGATATCCTCATCTCGAACTCGAACCTGATGATAACTGGACCGCAAGCCTATCTTTGAAAAGAACTGCGCCTCCTGCAGCTGATCAAACAAGTCATCGATCCTCGGAAGCGGGTACTTATTCTTGATCGTGACCTTGTTAAGCTCGCGGTAGTTTATGCAAAGCCTCAACGAGCCATCCTTCTTCTTTACGAAGAGTACTGGCGCTCCCCACGGCGAACTGCTCGGACGGATAAAGCCTAGATCGCGCAACTCGTCCAACTGTTTCTGCAGTTCCCGTAACTCCAATGGTGTCATACGATACGGGGCCTTCGAAATAGGCGCGGTACCGGGCACAAGATCAATCTGGAACTCAGTATGCCGATGAGGTGGTAATCCAGGAATCTCCTGGAACACATCAGGAAAACCAAAAACAATCGGCAGCTGGTCGATACTCAAAGCAGCTGGCTTCTCAACGGCACACGATAACAGGCAAGAAAGCTGCCCTGCTCTAAGCTCGGTAACAAACTGAAACTCCGGCACGCCGGGTATGCAGAACGTGACTGTCCTCGTAGAGCAGTCTAATATGGCGTAGTACTCGGCAAGCCAGTCCATGCCCAGGATAACATCAAAACCGGACATCGGTAATACAAATAGGTCGGCAGGCAAGAAGATATCCCCAATCAAAATAGGGCAAGACGCGCAAAATCGGCCCAACACCGCGATCTTCCCTAATGGTGTCGATACTACCAAATCCTCACGGGCAAACTCCAACGGTAAACCGGTCGATCGGCAGAAATCATCGGCGACAAAGGAATGCGATGCACCAGAATCAAATAGTACACATGCAATGCATGCAGAGACAGGAAGAGTACCCTCGACGACCCCTCCTGATGACTGAGGGTCCCACTAGACGGCATAAAATCTGTCCTGAGCCTGCTGGGGAGGTGCAGGTCCCCTTTGAGGTCTCTACTGCTGTTGTGGTCGCTGTGGGGGCCTAACCTGCTGCCTCTGCTGCTGTGGGGGAGGTACAGGAGGCTGGTGCTGCGGTCGGTGCTGCTGTGGTGGCTGTCGTGGAGGTGGATGAGGTGCCCTCGGCTGTTGCTGCTGCTGCGGATGGGGACACTCGTGCCTACGATGCCCTGTACGACCGCACCCAAAGCAAGTACCTGTAAACGATCCCAAAGATGGTGCTGGGGGTACTGCCGTGCTCGAAATGCTGGGCGGGTCGTGCGCCGCTGCTGAGAACGATACTGCTGATGGGAGCTACTAGAGGGTGCCTTCCTCTTCTGATCTCCCCTCTGATCACGGGCTCTCTGCACACTGGCCCAATCTGTCTCATATATCGAGGCTCTCTCTACTATCTCCTCAAATGTCGGAAGCATGTGTCCGATCACACGGCTCCGGAGGGCAGGACGTAAATCGTTCTCAAAACGGTGGGCCTTCCGCCCCTCATTATCAACAAGATACGTCGTGAATCTGGATAGTGCGACGAGCCGTGCCTCATATTGGGACACAGACATGTCCCCCTGGATAAAAGTCTCAAACTCAAGTGCGCGCTGCTGTCGCACATGCTTGGGAAAGAACTTCTGGTCAAATCGGTCTATAAAGTCCTCCCAGGTCCACTCAAAATCGACGGCTACTGATCGGGCCACAGATGCCCACCAATACTGAGCCTCACCCTGCAGAAGGAATACAGCTAATGGAACTCGCTGCTGGGTCGTACATCTCATGGTGTCGAATATTTTCTCCACCTCGGAGCACCACAACTCTATAGCAGTAGGGTCTGGCTCACCCCGAAAACGTGGGGGATCGTGCCGTCGGAAATCCTTGAGAAGAGCGCTCGCAAGCTCCTGCTCAGCCTCGGCCGGTGACACTGTGGGACGCCTGCCCTGCCCCTGAAGAATGGCGGTCATCGCCTGCAACATCTGCTGCAGATGAGTAGCACTCACAGGTACAGTCGGATCCGCACCGGTCTCAGGAAAATGAGTGACATCCTCAGGCTCAAAGGCAGGACTATCTGGTGGTGGAGTAGGAGTAGCAGGTGGTAAAGCAGGAGCTACGGGTGGTGGTGCGGGAGTCGCAGGTGGTGGAGCAGGATTCGCTAGGGTCGTTCTTCTAGCCATAATGTCTCCTACAGGAAGGAACAATGTCCTATCAGTCTTGAGAATTCTCGAAGGCACATACATTAAGGGTCTATGTCGAAAAATCGCTAAACCATTCAGACTCGGAACCTATTTATAGTAGATATGTGATATGATCCTCAGGTATTCCCAAGTTATGCTCTGATACCAATTTCTGTCATGCCCCAAATCTGAAAATCGGATTCACATGAATCCCAATTGCCGAATCCGGTGCCGACAGCCTCCGTAGTGCCCCATTCTCGGCTCCTGGTAATCAAATGCCAGATTTCGATCCTGGGATCCTACAAGGAGGATTTTCAGAATGAATTTTTTTTTACAATGGAGCATAACCATAAGCATAACCAAGTCACAAAACAACATCACCACATATCCACTATATCAAAATCTCTAAGTACAATGCAGAAAGGGAAGTACAAGGTGATCAAAAAGCTTTAAAAAAAAGTCCTGATATGCACTCCTGCCTCAGCGCTGCTGCTGTCCAACACTACATGCACGCAACGGTCGTGCGTAAGCTTATAAAAGCTTAGAGGGTGGTGTAAGTGTGTGCGTAAGGCGAACGCCAAGTGTACAGTATCAGAACAATGCGGAAGTATGTGGTAAGTCCATAGAATCAACCATGCCAAAGCTATGCTATGAGATATGAACGTCATCGGCCACACCGATACAATGCAAGGCCTATGTAGCCGAATGTCATAAGTGAAATGCAATCCAAGCAAGTCGGTACTCCTCAATTACGTGTATCAGTACAGTTCCTCTCTGGATATCACCGGGGTTTAATACACTTCGCAGAGACTGCCACCTCCCTAGCTGCATAGTCAAGCAAGCGGATAAGACCTCACTATTCGCTGACCAGTAGTATGCCAATACCTACCCGGCTCGTCGATAGTGGACTCATTTGCGAGCTAGTCAAACTCAGCCTAGCTTATAGCCCTCTCACTCAGGCGGATAAGGCCACACCCCCTTCCAACTGACCACGACACAGTAGGAGACGCGACCTACTGGTATTCGGCACTCGGGGGCTCGTGTATCCACTCGGTCTAGACGTTGGAGCATCTCCTGGTACCAAAAAGGTTCTGGGACTTTCACTCAAGGACATCTTAAGTGCCCACAGTGCTAGAATAAGTATTTTCGGTATCCAATACAGCCATCCACGATGTACCTGTGGAGCCACGGCCCTGATGTCGCTAGGGCGTGCATTGATCAAGTCACACGTATGCGAGATGCATGAATCACGCTGTCAAAACATGCAGCAATCTAGCGCGTACTGCACGATCATGTGGGGCACTCAGTCACATAACGAGTCCCATAAATGGTCTATCCAATGGCGTATGCTATGATCAGTCATTACTGATATTAAGCATACATATGATGCGTATGGGCATGAGTCATGAGATTATACTAAGCATGTTATAAGGCAATGAATAGCAACGGGTATAGACCTATCAATGGGCCCTAAAGAGAGTTACAATGCGGACATTTAACCAACATTGTATATACAATGTGGACGTCAAACCAACATTGTTTCCTAGGCACGACTTGCCATAAATATCATTTCAAGAACCATGAGGAACGTACATTGCAATGGACCCTAAGGACATTCGTTGGGCCTCGATCCCTGGGCCTTAGATATATCAAATGGGTCGTATTACATGGGCCTCACATTCACCAAATGGGTTACATTAATGGGCCTCACTAATGAGCCTTATGTACATTGCAATGGTCCATGACCCATGGGCCATGAAACACATCAAAGTGGGCTTCACAACTTGGGCCTTAACTATATCAGATGGGCCTACACTCATGAGTTTTAATCATACTAAATGGGCCTCACATTTGCTCCCCATGTACATCAAATGGGCTTGAATCCCATGGGCCCTTTATGTATAAATGGGCCGGATCCCGTGGGCATTGCATATGTCAAATGGGCCCAAACCCAAGGGCATTATACATGCCAGATGAGCTTAATCCCATAGCCCTTATATGTATCAGATGGGCCTGATCATTTGGGCCTCAGATATATACCAAGGTAGGCCTCAATGAATGGATAAAGTTAAATCAATAAAGGGCCCTATACACATGCCATGGTGGGCTCATTTGAACCATAGATCTGGCTCATTTTAGCTCAAGCCATAAAATAATTTTACAAAAAAACAAATAAATGGACGGTTTAGATGCAACACATGCATCATGGTGGGGGTCACATGAAGGCCCACCATCATAATCATATTATGTTTAATATAATATATAATTCATATACAGTATATATATATATATATATATATATATATATATATATATATATATATATATATATATATATATATATATATATATATATCTACACATACACACATGCACCGCACATGTGCACTCACACATGCATACACACACACACGTGCACTCACATACACACGTACACACCCATGCACACTCACACGCATATTACAGTGGGCTCCACCGTCCGTACGGACGGTGGATTTCAGGCACATACATCACTGTGGGTCCCATGTGGGGCCCACCATAATACTTACATGCCATCCGACCCGTCCATTAGGTCATGCAGACCTGAATGAAGGGTGAAAATAAATTTCAGCTTGATTCACAACTTCTGTGGGCCCCAAAACAAGTTTCAATGGTAGAATTTAATTCCCACTGTTTCTTATGGTGTGGGCCACCTGAGCTTTGAATTTTGCTGAATTTGGAGGGGGCTCACTTCAAGATGTGGCCCACCTCATGAACGTGTTGGATGACAAATGAACATTACGGTGGGGTCCACGTGCAGGGCCGTGGGACCCTACCCACCACCCGCCCGCCCACTCGCCCTTGCACGGCCGCACGCTGCCACAGCAGAGCCTCTGCTGCCTTTAGTTTTTTTTTTTTTTTAAAAACCCGTTTTCCGGGGTTTTTATCATGTGGGGCCCACGTCTGAAGAATCCACTCCTGCCATTGGATTTTACAACCCACAACGAATCCAACGAGTCCAATATAGAGCCTCTTTCATCGTGTAAACAGAAATCTGGAAGGATTTCAATGGTATTGATGCTATTTTCAACACCATGGCCCACTAGATATCCGGATCTTCCTCATCTTTCGGTTCAACGCCTAAAATAAGTTGGGGAAGAAGATGGACGGCACGGATTGTATACATACATCAAGGTGGGTCCTATAAAAATGGCCCACCCCAATGGCTTGAAACAAGCCTTTTTCTTTGGTTTTCATTCCAGTGACGTCTGGACGTCACTGGACTCTTTTTCCCCCTTTTTTTTTTGGGCTGTAGCAAATACATTCAAGGTGGGCCCTGATTAGGTGGGCCACCCCAAATGGATGTACATTTAAGATGGGCCCCACCCATGGACGGCTTGGATAAAATACATATTTCATGGTGGGGCTAATTCAAGTGGGCCACATAGCTACATTAACATACAAGAAAAATAAATAAAGAAGAGAGGGAGAGAGAGAGAGTGAAAGAGTGGGACACGCGTGATGGAGGGACCCCGACACTATGGGCCCTCCGTTTCAACCATCCAATCATACATCAATGGGTCTCATTGCATATGAGCCTTCCAAATAAAAGATCAACGGTGGAGATCCCACTCCACTAAAAATGGACGGTCTAGATG
Source organism: Magnolia kwangsiensis (assembly GCA_037074715.1). NCBI lineage: Eukaryota > Viridiplantae > Streptophyta > Magnoliopsida > Magnoliales > Magnoliaceae > Magnolia > Magnolia kwangsiensis. Next base: position 150,329,063 of record CM073572.1, on the reverse strand, counting down.
ACCCCCTTTATGCAAGAAAGTAAATGTCATGATGGGGTCCATGGAGAATGACCCCATCATGGAATAGTTTTGATGATCAAGATGGGCCATTGGCCACATCTTAGGGTCCCAAGTGAGATCCAAACCAGTGATCGGTTGGCCTCACTTGGCCCATCTTAAAAACATAAAAAAATAGTCTAAAGAAACACCCACCACTTGATCTTCTTAGTCCGTTGGATAGCCGGTCTCCTAGAGCTTCACTTTGATGGTGGAGATGGGAAATGGATGGCTAGGATGGGAGATTTGGGATGAGAAGTGGGCCACCAAAATCACACTTCTCTCATGGGGAGCCTTGGACGTGGGAGGCTCTTGCTTGGTTGGAATTGTGATGAGAAATGAGAGAGAGAGAGGTGTGATTAATGAGTGATGGAGTGATGTGAAGGGATGATGGTTGATGGATGTGAGTGATGGGTGGGGTGATGTGTTAGTTGACTTGGGTGGTTTCTTGATTTGTGGAGAAAGGAAGCATGGGTACTTGTACTTGACATGAGAGGTGATTGATGGGATTGATTGATATGATTGATGGGACACTTTGTAGAGATTCTCTTGAGAATGTAAACGCGTGGTGTTTTTCCTCGAACTGAACGCGGGTCCGTATCTCATCGTCTGGGTATCGGATCGGTGCGTGAGTTGCGGCGTTGGAACCGCGGCGACGGTGCGGTCGCAAGGATATAAGTCTCGGATTAAGCCGGCTCAAATGAATAGGATACGACTTACGGTCGTGCGCAACGTCAACTACAGGTCGCGGATTGCTGGAATTTGACGAGAAGGATCGCAGGAAACAACGGAACAGTACGGATTAGGATACGGGTCTTATAGCTCTCCCCACCTAATAAAAATTTCATCCTCGAAATTTACACTACCATCGCAACTGACCATAACTCAAAGAGGAAATAGGGAACATAACATCATATATAATCAAGCACCATAATACATTCTACAGGACCCAAATCGAGTAGAACCAATGACTCTATAATACTCTATAACCTCGGATCAAACTCTAAGCAGGTTTGTACTCTAGACCACTTTGAAACTTTGTATTAGATCTAGACCGCACGTCGAAAGTCCGATACCTACTATCTTAGACCGTTAGAACCGCCTCGCTGGACTTGACAATCATTTCAAAAATCAAGCCCAACCGATAATCACAGGCTATTTCATTGAGCCTGGACTGAAGAGAGTGCGAATAGGGACAGATTTAGAATTTGAAATTCAAATCTGGCACACGACTTGATGTGTCAGTATTAAGCGCTCTGACCATCAGAATTCAACCAAATTACACCCTCGGATCAGGAAAAATTTCTATTTCATATCATGAGAATTGTAGACCTGATCTACGTGCGGTAACCTCTGAACTGAAACTGGACGGCCATGTGCGATCTGCGAACCCTGCCAGACTGAAAACTTGATGTATACTAGATCTAGTATGCTTGAGCTTAAGTCCGATCGCATTCGGCCAGGGGATCACCAGAAATCATCTTTTGGACCGAAACAGCCCCGATTTGGATATGCCCTAAGTGAACTTTGTTCCCGAGCCTATTTCGGGTATTTTTATGCTTATAAAAGGGGTTGAAACCCTCACTCCTCTCTCCCATCCGAATTTGAGAAAAACCCTAGATTGGGAGAGAGAAAAGGTGAGAGTTTGTGAGAGAGAGTAGGAGAGAATTTACCTGCCGTTGCACCACCTGTTGCAAGTGCTTTAGCAACACACCTCAATCACTTGGCCGGTGATTTCTCCGCATTTCCAGGTAAGAAATAACCCTAATAAGTTGCTGATTTTCTGTTCTATAGCATGTAAACTGATAGAACTCGTAAATTAGGTTCTCTATTCGCCGTAGACGAAGCGTATACGCTCCGTTCGAATTCACACGTTTATAAGAGATAAGGTGTGGATTTTAGACGCTTTGATTGATTATTTTCAACGCTTTCAATGTCGTTTAATAGTAGATTATCGACGGCATCGTCGTTTGACATATACAACATGCTGTCCGTTTCCTGTTTCGTAAACCGGCGAAGAATATGAGATTTAGGGCATTTTAGTCATTTGTAGGAAGTACTGATTTCATTCATATTTTGCTGATGCGATTGACATGGTTTATTGTCGCATTAGAATGTTAGGAATAAGTGCATAATTAGTTTGGTTAAGAGATTCGCCTAAATGCGCACTTCGGGTCGACATACTATATGTAGACTTAAGTGTGTAGTGTAAGTGTTTGTATAAATGCTTGTATTAGTATGTATTGAATTAAATGGTGTTATGAATTAGTTTGAGATTGATTTCTCAATTTATATGCTGATGTAAATGATTTCCTACATGTTAGCTATGTGCATGATTCCATTATATGTATGAAATGCATGTGCTTGAAGATTTGCTTAAGTTGTATGTTATAACATGTGTTAACATGCTCATATGGTTGTATTTCATTTCCAATACTCTAATATGATTTGCTGATGTGATTCCATATGTTTGGGACTATGCCTAGTCCAGGCAGTCGGTAACCGAGAAATATCGTGGTTGGCTTATCTTTGCCACGAACGACGCGTCGATGAACGCGAGTCGTGTTTGGAGTTGGACAGTGGTTAGGCCACGCGAAGTGTTTCACGCACTTCATGTCATTTGACTTGCGATGCGCTCGTGCTAGTCGAGCCCGTCAAGTAACCCGACTGGCCGTTGTATGTTCACCCTGCATGAGTCATAACTACTTGAACCTAGGGTACTGAACTTACCATTGTAAACCCTGTTAACCATGGTACCTTGATCCACAAAGACTCATGAGCCAGGCATGGTGGTATGGGACACCATGGTCGAGCTGTTGGCCTACGCTGGGGCTACAAACCTCCCCGTAGTGACCAGTGAGCACCTATGTCTCGTGAGCAGATTATGGTGGTATGGGACACTATATTCTTGCTGTCGGCCTACACTGATCAGGCGACGAGTCCTTTGTAGTGACCGCGAGTGTATTCTGAGTCTATGGGAGGCGACGAACCTTCAGTAGCAGTAGAGTACAGTAGGCTTGTATTGATAAGGTGATGGGGGAGCGGAGCAACGAGTGCATGTAATAGCCCTGGCAGCCCTTGCAGCGACCTACAAAATATACCTCGTATGAGATTACTAGGAGTGACGACCCTAGACAGGATCTGTGTTGGGATTGATATAAGGGAAGTACCTTAGTTTCCCAATCCTGCTATTTGAATGGACTAATAACAACTCGAAAATCATATCACCATACCATTGTATGTGCATGGAAGATGTGGAGTACTTGAGGGTCGATTGCATGCCGCAGTTGTAAGATAGTGCCATATGAGGGAGATCGTCGGTGAGGGCATACATCACGTCATGTCATATTGCATTAACAACAGTATTAGGATTGTTTGATTTACTGCTTTACTATTAGCGCATGATTGATTTGATAACATGCTAATCTCTGCTCTCTTATCCCACTGAGTTGATCACTCACTCCCACGTTACGGGATGGTGTTTCCGGACACCCACCAGTCCCTATTATGATTGCAGATGATGGCGCGGCCTGCGAGGCAAAGCTGGACTTGGTGATGATGAGGAGGAATCTGCGTGTTTTGATTGACGGGATTACAGGGAGGTTGATTAGATACCTTGACACTTGTCATTGTATATTTTTAGAACACTCATGTATATCCTTTTGGTTTACTTTTGGAGTATACATGTATGTATATAACCTGGTGACATGTTCACACACTGGAGACATACAACAGTTTATATATGTTATACATACTATCACAGTCTTCCGCTTGTAAATTTAACCGTCTCTGGAGCATGATATGCTGTTTTAGCTTAATCTCACTCATGTTTAATACATTATTATAGACAAGATTCAATCATACATATCTATGTTGCATAAATAACATTTTGGAACTCGGGAGTTGGGTTTTTGCTCGATCCCCCGATTTTCGGGATGTTACAGTTTAGGTGAAGGTTTAGCCTATATAAGGGCTTGAAACCCTCTCATATCTCTCTCATCTGAATTTTCTTTAAACCCTAGATTGAGAGAGAGAGAAAGTGAGAGAGTTGTGGAAGGGAATTCCTACCACCTGCACCAGCTTTTGCTCATATCGTAGCACCGCTTTCAGATCACTTTTTCGGTGATTCCAACGCACTCCTAGGTAAGAAAACCCTAACCTATCGCTGTTTTAGGGATTCCTTTGATACAAATGGCGAAGTAGCTTACGTATCTTGTGTATTAGGTCCCCATAACGCCGTTGACGAAGCATTGATGTTCTATTCGAATCGATACACGTCTACGGCAAAAGGTGAGGATTTTAGACGCTTAGATTGACTGATTTCAAAGATTTCAATATCGTTTAATAGTAGATTATCGACGAGAACGCTATTTGACATGTAGAACATGCTGTCCGTTTTTCATTTCGTATACGTACGAAGAATATGCGATTTAGGGTATTTTAGGTATTTGTAGGAAATACTGTATACGTACATATTTTTCCGGTATGATTGCCATGAGTATTTACCGTGTACTTATACTAATTATACGTGTATGATCTGTTTGGTGAAGAAATTCACCCTAATGCACATATTGGCCGACATATGCTATGTAGATTAATGTGTGTAGACTAAGTGTTTGTTGAAATGCCTAAATCAATATGATTTATGCCTGCCATATGTTTTGACTGTAAGAACATGATTGTGTGTACTAGATAACTCCTTGATATAAGGATCTGTCATATTATATGTTGAAATCAACATACGTCAAGTACGTTGGAATTGTGTGGACTAAGTGTTTGTATAAATGTCTGTATTAGTAAGTATTGAGTAAGTGTTGTAGATTAGCGTTGAGAATGGATTCTCAACTAATTTGATGATGCACATGATTTCCTCCATACTTGTTGTATTTGAATTGGTTACCTTATGTGTGAAATACTCGTGTTTGGTTAACTGCTTATGATGTATGTTACAACATGCTGATAACATGCTGGAATTTCTTGTATTTCAATTCTGCCTCTCTCATCTGATTACTGTTTCACATTACATGTGCTTGGGGCTATACTCTAGTCCAAGCAGTCGGTAACAGTTTAGACTTCGTGGTTGGATTCTATTCGCCACGAAGGATGTGTATGACAAACTCGAGTCGTACTAGAGTCGTCGGCAGTGGTCAGGCCACACAAAGTGCTTGTGCACTTCATGTCGGTCGATTCAACGTGCGATTGTGCTAGTCGGACTCACCAAGTAACTCGACCGATCATTGTATGTTCACCTTGTATTCTTTATAACTGCTTGAACCTAGGGTACTGAACTTACCATTGAAAACCCTGTTAACCATGTTACCTTGATCCATAAAGACTCATGAGCCGGGCATGGTGGTATGGGACACTGTAGTCGAGCTGTCGGCCTACGCTGGGGCCACAAACCTCCCCGTAGTGACCAGTGAGCAGCCTACTCTGAGCAGATTATGGTGGTATGGGACACTATATTCTTGCTGTCGGTCTACACTGATTGGTGACGAGCCCTTTGTAGTGACCTTGAGTTTATCCTGACACCGCATGGGGGCGATGAGTCCTGATGCAGTCTTAAGGATATAAATAGGCCTGTATTGATAAGGTGATGGGGGAGAGGAGCAACGAGTGCATGCAACAGCCCTGACAACCCTTGCAGCGACCTATAAAGATAACATCGTATGAGATTACTAGGAGTGACGACCCTAGACAGGATCCGTGTTGGGATTGATATAAGGAAGGTACCCTAGTTTTCCAATCCTGTTGTATGAAAAGGACTAATAACAACTTGGTAATCATTATCCATATCGCATTGCATGTGCCTGGAAGATGTGGAGCACTGAGGAATGCAAGCATGTCGCGGACGTAGATGGTGCCGCATGAGGGAGAATGTCAGTGAGGGCATCCATCATGTCATTTCATGCATGCATTAACAACAGTATCTAGAAATGTTTGATTGTTTTCTTTACTATTAACGTGATTGATTTGATAACATGTTAATCTTTGCTCTATTATTCCACTGAGTTGATCACTCACTCCCACGTTATGGGACGGTGTCGCGCACACCAACCAGTCCCTATTTTAGTTGCAGATGATGACGTTGCTTGTGAAGTGGAGCCGGACTTGATGATGATGAGGAGGAATTCTCCTATATACGTGTTCTGACCGAAGGGATTACAGGGAGGTTGATTAGATGCCATGACACTTGTCTTTTTTTACACTTTTGAAGCACTCATGTATATTCTTTTTATTCATTTTCGGAGTATACATGTATATATTTAACCTGGTAACATGTTCACACTCTGGAGACCTACAACAGTTTATATATATTATACATACTATCACAGTCTTCTACTTGCATAATTTAACTGTCTCTGGAGTATGATATGTTGTTTTGGATTAATCCACTTCATGTTTCATACACTATTACAACTGACATTCATCCATCATTGAAAATGTTGCATAAGTGATGTTCTGGAACTCAGGAGTTGGGTTTCTATCCGACCCCCAATTTTCAGGATGTTACAGTTACTGACATGAGGAAATTAATAGAAGCACTTGAATCATGACTTGATAGGCTAATGAAGGCTAGTTCGTCTCAGCCACAACCCAATCCAAAAATATAATGCAAGGAAAGTAATCCTCACTTGCTTTTGAAAAATTCTAGAATTTGGAATGAAGAGTTGAATTACGTTAACGAGCATGTGGTTCAATTTCTCGATGAGTCTATCTTGATGACTGTTTAAAAGAATGGGGAAGAGACATGGCTGTCTTTCAAATACAGTGATGATGACACACCTTCCTTATATGACACATAGGATCCCAATGATGAGGTAGAGGTTAGTTTATTCGAACCTCAACCGAAGTTAGGTATAGAATGTGAGGAAGGTGATTCCATCCCAAGTGTGCACTATACAGAATTAGATGATGATGCGTATTGGGATGATGATCATGAATGTTCATCCCAAATTCCTCTAGAATCAATCTCAAGTTTGTTCCAAGTCAATGATCAAGACGTATACGACATGGTCAGTCATAATGAGTCACTCCCCTCACCTGACATGTCTGATTTAAAGGTGGAGGATGAGCCATTTACAATCGACCCATCTAACTCTTGTGAAACATATTTGGACCACTCCCCTAAATTGAATGATGATATGATTCGGGAGATGGACGAGTTACTTGATATGACTCTGGAATTTGAAACCACCCAGTTGTGGCTACTATCTGAACTGTTGAATGTTAACGATTCAATGCCTCTTCTGAGTAGTCTTATTAAACAGAATCCGCACATCGATGCTTCGTCTACTGACCCTCAATTTGTCTGTATAGGGCTAGAGCAAGAGAGTGTACCTCTATTTACTTTAAGGATGATGGATTCTTTGGGTAGATCATCACAAGCTTCAATATGGAAAATAAGTCATGCTTAGCTGAACTTCCCAACTCTTTGGATGATTGCTTGGCAAACTTTGCAGATTCAAATGATCTCTTAATAAGAGACATAGTGAATGCCCTACAAGACAACATCTCGGTAGTCATCACCGACCGAGAGAATACTTACTCAGAAACCTCTCCCTCCCTAGGTCGTCACTGTTTACCATTAAGGGAGGAGGAGCTGAAAATTGAACCGAAGTTTGGAACTTCGAAATGTGTTGAGATAACACTACTTCCTAAAATTTTTCTTAATTTGATTTACATGTAGTCTCTGATTCACCATGGGATATTAACTTTGAAACTTTTTCTGACACAAGTGAATCATATATACTTTGGATACCGCAGGTGAATCAACGACAAATTTTTAATGAGGTACATAAGTTTCTCTGGAAAGTCAAGATCCGGGGCATTCAAGCCTATTACAAAAAGGGCTTTTGGATGATCCTATTGAGGAACTTACTGATAAACTTATCAAGATACTGTCCGAAAGAGGAAACTTGGGCATGACTCAGTAGTTTTTCCTTGCTTTCATAGGACTAGGATAGTTTGCGTTATGATATTTTAGGATAGACAGTTTTATACCATTAGGTTAGTTTGCTTCCTATGTTGTTTTAGGATAGTTGATTTTTGTGTTTCACTCTCGTACTCACTCGCTCTCAAGCTGCGACCTCTTGAAAAGTCTCTCTCTTAATTTCTTCATCCAGGTACTATCTTTCCATCACTTTTTCTTTACTTTCATTATCCCATGTGCATTACATGCTTACATCTTTTACATTGAGGATAATGTAAATTTTAGTTTGGGGGTGAGCGATTAGGTTTCCTAATCAGTATTTTCTTAGTCTTGAGCAAAAATTGTGAAAATTTTTAAATTTTTTTGGACTTTCTTGTGAATTTGAAGTGATTTTGATGGCCATCTTTGATTCAGAATTATAAGATACGTAATGTTGCATTTATGACTCTTAGATTCAGTTATTTATTATACTAGATTTCATAGTTACGTTTGAATTATTAATCCAGAATTAGAAGTTGTAAACATTGATGGAGTCATGATTTCACATGTCACCTCTTGCTTCACATTAAGGTTTTAGTTTGATATTGAAAGGTTAACTTGGTAATCACTAAGCATGAAAGGAACCAGCCTGTAAATATTTAGCATGAGTTTATAAAGAAGAATTAAAAGGATTGGGCAAATGGTCTCCACCATAGGTTTGCTACCTACAGGTGAAGGTTTGATTCCCCAAGGTTGATGTTCAAAAATTAAAGGTGGAGAATAATCTTCACCATAAGTTTGCTCCCTATGGGTGAGGATTTGATTCCCCTTCTGGGTATTACTTTTAATGAAAAAATTAAAAGCGAGAAGAATAAAAAAAATGACCTATTAGGCAAGCTTTGGTTCACGTTTTAGTTGTTATGAATCCTCTTGTTGGTTACCAATGATATCTTGAAATAGAGAAGTGAATTTTAATGATAATAAGTCGAGATTACACTACACTCATGGAACTCAATGTTTAAAATTTTTCTAATTGATGGATTAATACTTAGAACTTGATTATGAAGTGTACCATGTGCTTGATTCTAGGAGAAATTCATGCCCAACATTCATAAATCTTAAAATTTTAGGATCTGGATTATTTTTCATAAATCACTCGAGGTTATGAAAATTGTCTTGTAAATCTTAACTTATTTTTTGCATACTTCACTCGGGACTAGTAAGTTGTTGGTTGGGGGTTGTGTTGAGGGTCAAATATTGCATATCAGACCCAGTTATTACCTGGATTTACGAGTATGATATCATTTAATAGCCCAATTTAATCGCGTTTGTGATGCAGAGTGTATTTACGAGCATGGACTGAAAAAGGGTGCTTAAAGCATGGATTTAATGCTCTGATGACACCAAAGGCAAGGGACGGAACCTAGGGGACTGAGATCGACGGATGTGCACGTCAGAGATCTGGGAAAATCGAGAAACTGAAGCTCAAGTGGCCTAAAAGATGTCCATAATGCAAGATCACATGGTTCCCACCATCCATTCGGCTCTAAACTTCATATATGGCCTAAGGACCACAAATAAACTATACACATCGAAATTCAACCGTTGGATCCTTATGGAAGTATCCCAACAAATAAATCAGCCCACAATTCACTAATTCAGGGCCCACCTGAGATCTGGATATGCTTCAAATTTGGAATCATTTCATTATATGAGGATACAAGAAGGATGGATGGAGAAGATTTTGTAAGATCATCATGATGGACCCCACACTACACTGTGTGTACATGGGGTACACATACACTTGCAGTGCACCGAACTGTCAAAGTTGGTCAACAGACTCTTGATCCAAAAATTCAAAAGGAATTTACATTCCTTCTTCTCGTCTGCGAATGCTCAAAATAGAGCTTTGCGGACAATTTTTCACGGGCCACCATTGTGGTCCAGATGATGAATCTGGACCATCCATTAGATTCCCATGGTCTAGTTTACCAAGGCCTAGCTGGCATAATTTGAAGAAATAAAGAGTATGGGATCTCAGCCATTCAAACATCGGACGAACAACAATGAGGAAAGTCTTGTGGACCACACCAAAACCAATCTAAAACAATCCATCCCCGATGGGTTTTTCAAGGGCAATCCAATGGATGGTCTGAATTTTGCAGATGATACCAAGAAGTGGGTCCCACCAACATCGCAGTTCAGTTTGCAGGCCCTGTTTGTGCATGCTCAGACTTTTACAGTCATTCGAGGATCATGGGGATGATCGGTCCCTTCATTTGGATGGTCTAAACACATCTCAAGGGACAAACGACGGATCTCAAGCTGACTGAACGGATCAAATCAGGCAACAGGCTTTATTTTGCTGAGATATAATCATGTCAAGAAGTGTTGGTTCTTATTTTTGCACACAGTTGCGAAAGAAGCTGCGGAAAAAGTGCCTGAATCTTCTCTGCGTAAATCAGTCATCCACAATCTTCGGTTGCTTATAAAAAGACGTGGGAGAGAGAGCGGAAGGGGATGGTAGTTTGGGCTTTAAGGTGGAACGTGAGAGAGAGAAAGATAGTTGTTTTTTTTTTTCATTTTATTTTGTTCTTGTTTAAGGGATCCATCCCATTCATGTTGGGCTGAACCTCTTTACTAGGGCTAAGAGGTGAAGCTTATGGCGTGATGGGAATGATTCTATGGCCTAGATTCATGTTATGAACTAATGTTGATACTACTTTGATTAATAGGATTGCTTTCAGTTTTTAATGGTTTGTTATGACTGACATTACAATGTATTTGTGATGGCTTGAGTTTTTCCTTTCCTTTTTATGTTTATGATATCAGGTAGCCCTGTTGTTCACCATCGACTCCTGTGCCCTTCCTAACCTTCATACATTTTTGATTGGTTGGTAATTAGTTTAATTCTGTTGTTTACTGTCTCTTGAGTATAGTTTGGTGATGGAATCCATTCTAATTCATATACCTTTCGTCTCTTTAAAACCATATCAAAGTAAGTTCAGCTTGATTTTCATGGTTACACCCTTCAACTGGATGAAGACGGACTCTAAGTCCAGTTAAGTTTTTGATGCAAGCATAAGATCTCCCTGATCTCTACAAGTAGATCCTCTGAATCCCTAGTTTCACTTCCTTTGAATTCCTTAAGTTTTAGATAATTATTTCACAATTATTCCTTAAATTCTATTTGATTTAGATTACATCTTAGTCTAGTTCTCGTTCTACTTTGTTTCAGATTACGTAAAGGTATCAATCCTATGGGATTCGACCTCGGTCTTACTAAGTTTATTACTATATCACAATCCTGCACTTGGGGCGTGAACAACATTGCTCTCAATTTCTGACAATGCTCACAAGCTTTGCAAAACTCGTGAGTGTCCTTGAACATAGTAGATAAGTAAAAGCCTCACTGCAGAATTTTGGCCATGGTCTTTTTAGCAGAAAAGTGACCACCACAGGCCTAAGAATGACATAAAGAGATCACACTTTGGTATTCATTATCTGGTACACATCTTCTTAAGATCTAGTCCGTGTAATATTTAAATAAATATGGATCATCCCAGAAGAATTTGTGTACCTCAGCGAAAATTTTCTTCTTATCTTGCGTAGTCCAATATGTCGGCATGAAACCTGTGTCTAGATAATTAGCAATATCTGCAAACCAAGGTGAATGAGAGACTTTAAACAATTGTTCTTTAAGGAATGTATCATTTATATGTGTCATTTCAAGGGAATTAAAAAGATCAAGGTGGGAAAGACGGTTAGCCACTACGTTCTCTGCTCCCTTTTTATCTTTTGTCTCCAAATTAAATTCTTGGAGTAGGAGGATTTACCTTATCAAGTGGGGCTTAGAATCATTCTTAGAAAGAAGGTGATGATCTTGGATCTAATCAAGTAGGACCTAAATTTATCTAAAGTGAATACTATGGCTAAGAGTTCCTTCTCCATAGTTGAGTAATTCACTTGGGCAGGATTTAGAGTTCTATTTGCATAATGTATAACATAGGGCTTCTTCTCTTTTTTCTGGCCTAAAACTGCCTCAAGAGAATAGTTAGACACATCACACATAATATCAAAAGGAAGGTTCCAATCAGGTGGCTGCATGATAGGTGTAGTGGTTAACATGCCCTTGAGCTTGAAAAAAGCTTCTTGACATTGCTCACTCGTATGGTACATCCTTTTGAAGAGATTGCATAAAGGATGAGAGAGGTGACTAAAGCCCTTTATGAATCTTCTGTAAAATTTAGCGTGTCCTACAAAGGATCACACATCTTGTATGTTCTTGGGTGAAGGTAAGTTAGAGATCAGATCAATCTTAGCCTTATCTACCTCAATTCCCTTGGACGATATGATATGTCTAAGGACAATTCCCTTATGAACCATGAAATGACACTTCTCCTAATTTAGTACCAAATTATTTTCCTTACATTGCTTTAACACACATTTAAGATTCTCTAAATAATCGCTGAAGGATGAACCAAAAATAGAGAAATTTCCCATGAAGACCTCTAAATATTACCCCACATTGTCAGCAAAAATACTCATCATGCATCGCTGAAATGTGGTGGGTGTATTACATAGTCAGAATGACATCCTTCGGTAAGCAAAGTGCCAAAGGGATATGTGAAAGTGGTCTTTTCCTGATCTTCAGGGGCTATCTCTATCTATTTCTAGCCTGAATATCCATCAAGAAAACAGTAATAGGAATGACCAGATAGTCATTCCAAGATTTGATCAATGAAGGGAAAAGGAAAGTGGTCCTTTCTCGTGATGGTATTCAACTTTCTATAGTCAATGTACATTCTCCAACTAATAGTGACTCTAGTTGGCACGAGTTCATTGTCGACATTGGCTATGATGGTGATTTCGGACTTCTTAGGAACCACTTGAGTTGGACTCATCCATTGACTAACAGATATAGGGTATATGATGCCTACATTCAATAACTAAAGAACACTTCTTTCTTGTTTGGATTTAATCTACATTGTGGTTACTGGGAGGTCTTCGCATTATCCTCTGGATAAATGTGGTGAGAACAAATCAAAGGATCTATTTCCTTGAGGTCTGCAAACAACCATCCAAGGTCTCCTTTGTGCTCATTGAGAGTAGAGATAAGCATACTCTCTTGTTCTTCCTCAAGGTGGGAAGAAATTACTACCGGATATGTCTCATCTTGACCTAAATAGACATATTTAATTCAAAGGGTAAAGGTTTTAGGTCAAGCTTCGGTGCCTTGAGGTTAGACAGTAGAGGCACTACATTAATTTGGGGTAACTTTTCAAATTGTGGCCTCCACTGATTAACTTCAAGTATGAACACTGTATCAAGCATGACACCAATCTCCCAAATCATATCATCATCCAAATCATGGGAGTGGGCTAGGCACATCCTTAGAGGGTTAGAGGAAAAGGTCATCTGAGTTCTATCCTCCATGAAAGAATAAATAAGTTAACATCATGGGCATCGTCATCGTCCTTTGCCTAGTTGCTCATATTGAAAAATATATTAAACTCTAATGTCATATTCCTAAAAGATAAATTCATGACTCCATTCTTACAATTGATGATTGCATTTGAAGTGAAAAGGAATTGATGACAAAAAATGACGAGAATTTGAGTGCTCATGTCCACAATAGGTTGAGTATCTAGGATGATAAAATCTACTAGGTAGTAAAATTTGTTAACTTAGACCAACACATCCTCAATTATCCCTCTCGGTACATAAACTGAGCGATCGACAAGTTATAATGTAGTCCAGGTGGGTTTTAATTTACATAAACCCAGTTGTTCGTAGACCGAGTATGGGATCATATTTACGCTTGCTCTTAAGTCAAGAAGTAAGTGCTCAATTCGGTAATTCCCAATTACACAAGCAATGGTTAGGCTATCGGGATCTTTGTATTTCTATGACACATTTTTCTTTAAGATGACACTCACTTTTTCTGTCAAAAATATTTCTTTTAGATGTTTTGCCGACTTTTGGTTATACATAAGTATTTCATAATTTTGGCATATGAAGGTATCTATTTTACGGCATCCAGTAGAGGAGTATTGACTTTCACTTGTTTCAACACCTCTAGAATGTCTTGAGAGTTAGAGAGAGGTTTCAATGTAATCAATTGTTGGGGGAATGGTGCAACTAGTTTTCTTTGAAGTTCTGGTTCCAATTCTTATGGAGCAGTGCTAGGTTTATCAGTTTCATATATTTTTAGGTCCTTAGATTTTTCAGCCCTTACCAAAATAGATTTGTTAATTATTTTCCCACTCTTAATGGTGGTGATAGACTGACCTTGCTCGATTTAATTTGAAGAGTTGGATCACTTATTTTGTACTGTTGTTTAGGATTGAGGAAAGGTTGAGCAGGAAGCATCCCCTTCTCTATAACCATAACACGTGAATTCATCTTTTGCATAAATTTTGTAAGTTCTCATAATGCTTGTGTAACATCCCGAAAATCGAGGGTCGGGTAGAAACCCAACTCCCGAGTTTCAAAATATTATTTATGCAATATAGATAATGTTAAATGCATGTTGTCTGTAAAAAGGCATTAAACAAGATTGGGATTAAGCCAAAACAGCATATCATACTCCAGATACAGTTAAATTAGCAAGCGAAAGAATGTGATAAATATATAAAATATATAAATGATTGTAAGTCTCCAGAGTGTGAACATGTTACCGAGTTAACTAAATACATGTATACTCCAAAATAGAAAGAAAAGAATATACATGAGTGCTCTAAAAATATAAAATGACAAGTGTCATGGCATCTAATCAACCTCCCTGTAATCCCGTTGATCAAAACACGGAGGAGACGTCCTCCTCAGCATCATACAAGTCCGGCTCCACTTCACAAGCAGCGCCATCATCTGCAATTATAACCGGGTCTAGTGGGTGTCCGAAAACACAGTCCCGTAACGTGGGAGTGAGTAGCTAATTCAGTGAAATAATAGAGCAAAGATTAACATGTTATCAAATCAATCATGCGTTAATAGTAAAGCAAACAATCAAACATTCCTAGATACTGTTGTTAATACATGCATGAAATGACATGATGGATGCCCTCACCGACATACTCCCTCATGCGGCACCATCTGCGTCCGCGACATGCTTTCTTCCCGTAGTGCTCCACATCTTCCAAGCACATGCAATACGATATGGATAATGATTACCAAGTTGTTATTAGTCCTTTTCATACAGCAGGATTGGGAAACTAGGGTACCTTGCTTATATCAATACCCAAACAATGATCCTGTCTAGGGTCGTCGCTCCTAGTATTCTCATACGATGATATATTTCTAGGTTGCTGCAAGAGCTGCCAGGGCTGTTGTACGCACTTGGTGCTCCTCTCCCTCATCACCTTATCAATACAGGCCTAGTTATATCCTTAAGACTACATCAGGACTTGTCGCCCCCATGCGGTGTCAGGATAAACTCAAAGTCACTACAAAGGGCTCGTCACCTGATCAGTGTAGGCCGACAGCAAGAATATAGTGTCCCATACCACCATAATCTGCTCAGAGTTGGGTGCTCACTGGTCACTACGGAGAGGTTTGTGGCCCCAGCGTAGGCCGACAGCTCGACCACGGTGTCACATACCACCATGCCCGGCTCATGAGTCTTTATGGATCAAGGTACCATGGTTAGCAGGGTTTCCAATGGTAAGTTCAGTACCCTAGGTTCAAGCAGTTTTGACTCATACATGGTGAACATACAATGGCCAGTCGGGTTACTTGACGGGCTCGACTAGTACGAGCGCATCTCAAGCTGAACGACATGAAGTGCATAAAACACTTCGTGTGGCCTAACCACTGCCGTCAACTGAAAACACGACTCGCGTTCATCGACGCGTCCTCTGTGGTGAATAGAAGCCCACCACTAATTCAATCCATTACCGACTGCCTGGACTAAAGCATAGCCCCAAACATGTGCAATCCATACCAGTGATCATATGAGAGTAATAGAATTGAAGTTCAACAATACAAGCATGTTAACACATGCTATAGCATACAAAGTAAGCAAATCAACCAACACATGTAGTCCATACATATAAGGAAATCATTTCATATAGCAAACATGCAGGAAATCGTATACCACATTAGGTGGAATGAGGATTCATTCTCAAAACTAATTTACAACACCATTTACTCAATACATACTAATACAAACATTTATACAAACACTTTAGTCTACATAGTGTATGTCGACCCAAAGTGCACATTAAGGCGAATCTTTTCGCCAAACAGATTATACACACATATCTAACATCAATACACGACAAAATCATATGTCAAGCATTTCAGCAAAATACAGATGTATACAGTATTTTCTATTAATGACCAAAATACCCTAAATCTCATAATCACCGTACGTTTATGAAATGGAAAACGGACAGCATGTTCTACATGTCAAACGGCATGATCGTCGATAATCTACTATTAAACGACATTGAAAGCTTTGAAATCAGTCAATCAAAGCGTCTAAAATCCGTACCTTTTTCCGTAGACGTGTATCGATTCGAATAGAACGCCAATGCTTCGTCAACGGCGTAAATGCGACCTGATGCATAAGTACATAAGCTACTTTGCCATTTGAATCAAAGGAATCCCTAAAACAGCAAGTGCTTACGGTTTTCTTACCTAGAAGTGGAGCTGAAAACACCGGAATGGCGGTGCAGAAGCGGTGGCTATGGAAAATGGAGCAACAGGGAAGACTCCTAGGAGAGAGCTCCAAATCTCCCTCCCTTTCTCTCTCTTTTCTCTCTTCTCTCCCTAAATTCGTATGGAATGAAAGAGTAAGGGTTTAAGCCCTTTTTATAAGCTCAAACATGACCAAAATAGACTTGGGGCCAAGGTATGCTTATTTTGTAACTAGAGAGGGCTTGTTCTGATCCAACGGAGCATTTCTGGAGGTCCTGTGACTGAATGCGGTCAGACTTAAGCTCCCTGACATTGGATCTAGGTCAGGCAAAGTTTTCAGTCCGATCGAATTTTCAGATCGCCCGTGGCGGACCAGTTTCAGTTCAACGATTACGGAAACTCGATCAGGGATTCCAAGTATACTGACCTGAGTGGGAAATATTCCCTGATCCAAGGGTGTATTTGGATCAGATTCTGACGATCAGAATGCTTAGAAAGAGCGCGCAAGCGGACGTGAAAGATTTCATAAATTATATTTATTTCTCACACTCTTCACTCTGAACCCAGTAAAATAGCGTCAGGACATCAGTTGGACTTGATTTTCGAGATGAACGTCAAGTCCAACTAGGCAGTCAGGATTGTCTAAGTTCGGGGAATCGGACTCCGATGTGCGATCCAGAGCCGATACAAAGTTTTCAAGGTGCTCCAAAGAGCAATCGCCAATAGAGTTTGATCCCAGGCTTTACGGTATTGTAGCGTCACCTATCCTATACGTTTTGGCTCTAGCCGATCGTATCGAAAGTGATTGGTGAGAATTTCACAGGTCGTCTAGTGCAGCGTTAGGTGATTCTCATTAGATTTCTAAAGGAAGTAGCCTATAATGATCTCTGTTTGAGATGAAATTCGAAAGGTGGAGTGAGGGTATTTGGAAACAAAAGGAGGAAGAGTTTGGAGGGATGGTTTTTACTAAAAATCAAACGTTTGGAGCGAAAGGAGATCTTGGAGGGTCACTTTGTGAAGGAAGTACTTGATTGGGGTGTTTTAAACGAACGGCCCGCATACCAGGGGGCTACCCTAGCCCCCAAACACCTCCAGCCCGAAGCCCGGATCCAACCAAGCAGTTTGACCGGCGATGCATCGCGGAATCGGCGATGCCATCGCCGACCAAACTCACATCTGGCGATGGCCGCCCTATGGGGCTGGTTCCCCCTATCCCCAGGGTCCCAAAAAAGTATAGTTCCCACTTTGGTTCATTGTACATTGGCCTGGATAGGCCCACAACTCTGTTTAAGGTGTTTCGGGGCCAATTTGTAACCCTGAATGAGTTTATGCATCATGTAACATATGATTTTGGGGTAGGAGACGCTAATATATCTAACTAACCTATTTATTTTATTAGATTCCAAAGGGTTAAGGATAAAAGTCCATTTTACCCAGTTATTTACTATTCACGGTAAGTTTTAGCTTCGGTATTGTTCTTCATCATGAAGACCTTAGGATTAGTGGTCTTTACTATTTAGACTTGAGAATTTGTGGCTAAGATGGAAGTACTTAGAGAAATTCGAAGAATGAGGTGGTGAAGGGTGAGAGTTTGAAGGAAATAGGGAAAATTCAATTTTTAGACCTTGGGATTAATCATTGAGAGTGAAATGGTTGACCCATTTCCTAAGGACGTCTAATTCCAGGTTGACAAAAATCTGGAGTATTACAATCTACCCCCCTTAAAACACAATTTCATCCCCGAAATTGGCTAAGGGTAATGAGTCTCTAGAGAAACTTTAGTACTGACATTCTAAGGAAAGTTTAAATCATATTTAATGACCTAACCTTACGTATAACCTAAATCAACTGTTTCGATCCTGTGCCAGTGGGAAAAAGGCCAACCACGCTTCCGCTGCGCTATTCTGATCCAACTGTTATACTAGCTAATCCTAATTAGATTGGGCTCAATACGTTCTATCCCCCTTAAAACTTAGTTCTACTTAAGGTTCAAGAATCTATGTCTCGATCCGTATATCGGAACGAGGTGTAACTTAGGGCCTATCCTTGACATGAAATGGGAAACAACCTCTCGCTACATTGGTCTTCCTTTGCTAATGATGCGTTCTATAGCATTGGTATCTATGGATATAGAAAAGAACTGAAATGATGGGTGTTGTGGTTGATTTCAGGGACAGGTGTAAGCTTGCCGGTAAGATATCTAATCTCTAATGGCCATATGTCCTCAACACTTCCCAAAGGCAAAGTTATAACTTTTGGTTGTAGGTGGTCGGGCCAACACGGAAGAAAAGTTGTGTAGTGGATCTGAGCCGGATACATAGACTTTCTGCCTAGACTATGACAGAAAATTTATTGTATCAATTCTTAATCCTAGCCGATGCCGATCTTCTGCTTGATCAGAGCATTGGATTCATTGGCAACTACCAAGATTGAGAAGTCAATTCAAACCGCGAATACTTCGCTTATATATGCAGTTCCTTTACTCCGCGTTTTCGAATGCAATAAGTCCTTGGGAAGACAATTTTAAGGGAGTCTTAAGGGGCGTGCTGACTCATTCGAAGGTCAATGTTAAGGATGTATAAGTTTTCCCCTGAGAATGAATGGTTCTAAGTGAAAACAACTTTCCTAAGGGTTATAACAGAAGTCTATAAATATTAAGGGGATCTATCGAAGGAATGAAGTTATACTCCAACCAAATCTAACCTACTATTCCTTAGCTACACTGCTTAATTCAGCTAGTAGCCTAGTCTTATCTAAAGAGTAAAAAATTGCATATGTCCATACTAGCTAAGAAGGTCATAGGGTTCATACTATCACTTTATCGGATCCCCTATACTGTCAGATCTTTCTAAAGCTAGGAATATCAACTCTAGGTCCAAAACTCTAAGGGCCTGTTTGGCTAGTGGCATTAAGGTATACTCAAGAGCTGGCGTTACTAATCCCACCTATGGATTAGAAAACGGCATGTTTGGTAGGAGGGTGGGTTGGGATTAAAAATCAATTTCATAGGCTTTGGAAAATGAGTCTGGTGTTGGGAAGTAGGAGATGAGATTTTCAAATCCCAAGATGAAGAATTTCTAAGTGTAATTTAAAGGGAAAATTCTGGGATTACTTTGAATTACATACCTTCTAAACATGTTATTAGAAATCATGGGATACACCAAATCTAGGGGCAATACCTTACACATGCATCTATGCGCCAGTAGTTAATCTCGCCCGTCGGCGAAACTTGGGATTCTAATGTGGTTTCTAGATTCCATCGCCCCCTTCCTAAGTCAGAGTGTGTTAGTGTGTGTCGGGTTACCAGAACCCAGGTCCGGTTTAATCCAAATCATGCTCTGATACCAACTGTAACATCCCAAAAATCGGGAGTCGGGTGGAAACCCAACTCCCGAGTTCCAAAATGTTATTTATGCAACATAGATAATGTTAAATGCATGTTGTCTGTAAAAAGGCATTAAACAAGATTGGGATTAAGCCAAAATAGCATATCATACTCCAGATATAGTTAAATTAACAAGCGGAAGAATGTGATAGATATATAAAATATATAAATGATTGTAAGTCTCTAGAGTGTGAACATGTTACCAGGTTAACTAAATACATGTATACTCCAAAATAGAAAGAAAAGAATATACATGAGTGCTCTAAAAATATAAAATGACAAGTGTCATGTCATCTAATCAACCTCCCTGTAATCCCGTCGATCAAAACACGGAGGAGAAGTCCTCCTCAGCATCATACAAGTCCGGCTCCACTTCACAAGCAGTGCCATCATCTGCAATTACAACCGGGTCTGGTGGGTGTCCGGAAACACCGTCCCGTAACGTGGGAGTGAGTAGCTAATTCAGTGGAATAATAGAGCAAAGATTAGCATGTTATCAAATTAATCACGCGTTAATAGTAAAGAAAACAATCAAACATTCCTAGATACTGTTGTTAATGCATGCATGAAATGACATGATGGATGCCCTCACCGACATACTCCCTCATGTGGCACCATCTGCGTCCACGGTATGCTTTCTTCCTGCAGTGCTCCACATCTTCCAGGCACATGCAATGCGATATGGATAATGATTATCAAGTTGTTATTAGTCCTTTTCATACAACAGGATTGAGAAACTAGGGTACCTTGCTTATATCAATACCCAAACAATGATCCTATCTAAGGTCGTCACTCCTAGTATTCTCATACGATGATATATTTCTAGGTTGCTGCAAGGGCTGCCAGGGCTGTTGCACGCACTCGTTGCTCCTCTCCCCCATCACTTTATCAATACAAGCCTAGTTATATCCTTAAGTCTACATCAGGGCTCGTCACCCCCATGGGGTGTCAGGATAAACTCAAAGTCACTACAAAGGGCTCGTCACCTGATCAGTGTAGGCCGACAGTAAGAATATAGTGTCCCATACCACCATAATCTGCTCAGAGTAGGGTGCTCACTGGTCATTACGGGAAGGTTTGTGGCCCCAGCGTAGGCTGACAGCTCGACCAAGGTGTCACATGCCACCATGCCCGGCTCATGAGTCTTTATGGATCAAGGTACCATGGTTAACAGGGTTTCCAATGGTAAGTTCAGTACCCTAGGTTCAAGCAGTTATGACTCATACATGGTGAACATACAATGGCCAGTCGGGTTACTTGACGGGCTCGACTAGTACAAGCGCATCTCAAGCTGAACGACATGAAGTGCATAAAACACTTCGTGTGGCCTAACCACTGCCGCCAACTCAAAACACGACTCGCGTTCATCGACGCGTCCTCTGTGGTGAATAGAAGCCCACCACTAATTCAATCCATTACCGACTGTATGGAATAAAGCATATCCCCAAACATGTGCAATCCATACCAGTGATCATATGAGAGTAATAGAATTGAAGTTCAACAATACAAGCATGTTAACACATGTTATAGCATACAAAGTAAGCAAATCAACCAACACATGTAGTCCATACATATAAGGAAATCATTTCATATAGCAAACATGTAGGAAATCGTACACCACATCAGGTGGATTGAGGATTCATTCTCAAAACTAATTTACAACACCATTTACTCAATACATACTAATACAAACATTTATACAAACACTTTAGTCTACATAGCGTTTGTCGACCCAAAGTGTGCATTAAGGCGAATCTTTTCGCCAAACAGATTATACACACATATCTAACATCAATACACGACAAAATCACATGTCAAGCATTTCAGCAAAATACAGATGTATACAGTATTTTCTATTAATGACCAAAATACCCTAAATCTCATAATCACCGTACGTTTACGAAATGGAAAACGGACAGCATGTTCTACATGTCAAACGGCATGCTCGTTGATAATCTACTATTAAACGACATTGAAAGCTTTGAAATCAGTCAATTAAAGCGTCTAAGACGTGTATCGATTCGAATAGAACGTCAATGCTTCGTCAACGGCGTAAATGCGACCTGATGCACAAGTACATAAGCTACTATTCCATTTGAATCGAAGCAATCCCTAAAACAGCAAGTGCTTAGGGTTTTCTTACCTAGAAGTGGAACTGAAAACACCGAAATGGCGGTGCAGAAGCGGTAGCTATGAAAATTGGAGCAACAGGGAAACTCCCAGGAGAGAGCTCCAAATCTCCCTCCCTTTCTCTCTCTTTTCTTTCTTCTCTCCCCAAATTTGTATGGAATGAAAGAGCAAGGGTTTAAGCCAACTAAGCGGTCAGCATTGTTAGGTGATTCTCAAGTCCAACTAAGCGGTCAGCATTGTCTAAGTTTGTGATAATCGGACTTCCGATGTGTGGTCCAGAGCTGATACAAAGTTTTCAAGGTGCTCCAGAGAGCAATCGGGAATAGAGTTTGATCCCAGGCTTTACGGTATTGTAGCGCCACCTATCCTATACGTTTTGGCTCTAGCAGATCGCATTGAAAATGATTGGTGTGAATTTCACAGGTCGTCTAGTGCAACGTTAGGTGATTCTCATTAGATTTTTAAAGGAAGTAGCCTATAATGATCTCTGTTTGAGATGAAATTCGAAAGGTGGAGTGAGGGTATTTGGAAACGAAAGAAGGAAGAGTTTGGAGGGGTGGTTTTTACTAAAAATTGGACGTTTGGAGCGAAAGGAGAGCTTGGAGGGTCACTTTGTAAAGGAAGTACTTGATTGGGGTGTTTTAAAAGAACGACCTGCATACCAGGGGGCTACCCTGGCCCCCAAACACCTCCAGCCTGAAGCCCGGACCCAATCGAGTAGTTTGACTGGTGATGCCGACCAAACTCACATCTGGTGATGACCGCCCTATGGGGCTGGTTCCCCTTATCCCCAGGGTCCCAAAAAAGTATGGTTCCCACCTTGGTTTATTGTACATTGGCTTGGATAGGCCCACGACTCTGTCCGAGGTATTTTGGGGACAATTTGCAATCCCGAATGATTTTATGCATCATGTAGCATATGATTTTGGGGTAGGAGACGCTAATCTATCCAACTAACCTATCTATTTTATTAGATTCCAAAAGGTTAAGGATAATAGTCCATTTTACCCAGTTATTTACTATTCACAGTAAGTTTTAGCTTCGGTATTGTTCTTCATCATGAAGACCTTAGGATTAGTGGTATTTACTATTTAGACTTAAGAATTTGTGGCTAAGATGGAAGTACTTAGAGAAATTCGAAGAATGAGGTGGTGAAGGGTGAGATTTTGAAAGAAATAGGGAAAATTCGATTTTTAGACCTTGGGATTAATCATTGAGAGTGAAATGGTTGACCCATTGCCTAAGGACGTCTAATTTCAGGTTGATAAAAATTCAGGGTATTACAGCTTGGGTAAGCTCCTGAGTTTGTGTGGAATTTTTAACTGGTTCCTCTTGAGGTTTCCCTTAATTTGGAATTTGATTAGGGAATCCTTAAGGAGTAGGAGTTTGTCCAATCCTCCAACTAAAATTTTGATGATTTCTCTAACTAGGATTGTACGTATTGGAGATGGGTCCATTGAAAGGCCTTTGGTAATTATTCACGACATTAGATTACTCATTCAGTACCTCTTGAAAACTAGGTATTATTAGGAAAATTTTAGTTATGTGAATGTTACAAGCACAAATACCGTAAAAAATTTCCTTGGCCTTATCTTTCTTTAGTTTCATGGCCTCGAATTTCCTTATGAGATTAGCCACTTTAGCATTGATATCATTGTCCTCTTTCAAAAGGTAAATTCTGCCCCTCTCCTTTGATTGAGCGGGCCTAGAGGTGGTGCTTAATTTTGGGGAGACACCCCATGATTGTGTATTTTCAGCAAGTCTGTCCAAATAATCTCACACATCATCGACATTTTTGTTCATGAATTTCCCATTACACATTATCTCAACCAATTGGCGCATGGAGGATGTCAATCCATCATAGCACATTTCAAAACCGTGTTGTAGGCATGAACTGACAAGATCCTTGAACCGCTCCCAACATTAGAGGAATGTTTCATCCTCCTTTTGGGCAAAGTTTAAGATTAACTTTCTGAGTGTATTCATTTTATGGTTTGAGAAAATTTTCTTTATGAACTCCCTTGTTATATCGTTCCATCTACCAAAAGATCGAGGATGTAGCGAATGCAACCACATCTTAGCTTTCTCTTTTAAAGAAAAGGGAAACAGTTTTAGCCCGACCATGTAATGGGACATGTTAGGAAAATATAAAGTGACTATGACCTCATCAAACTCTTTTAAGGGTAAATATGGGTTTTCAGAATCAAGTCCATGGAATTTTGGAAGGAGTTGGATCACCCCTAGCTTGATATCCATATGTCCCGTATTTTCTAGAAAAACCATGTATGAGGGCGTGCTCATCCCCGTTAGTGGTAAATATTCTCATAAAGTGTGAGGCGGGGGTGCTTGATGCATCTCATTCTCATCCTGGATTCCCTCAACCCTAGGTTAAGGTGGAATTGGAGGTTGATTGGTCGGTTTGATTGGCAGCCAGAACTTCAGTTAACTTTGTGGATCTCGAGTGGTGTCTAATCCTGTGATGGATAAATAACCCTCAACCAATCCTCCTTCACTCAAAAGACGTCGAGTGTTATCATAGACCCAGTTGGGCATGAAACACTCTTAACCATCTATTTCAAAATCTAACCTAAACCTAAAAGAAACAAGGAAAATATAAATATAAAAATAGAAAGAATTTACCAAATTAGAAAGTTCTATGCTAGGATCCTGCAAAAGGAAAAGGAAAGTGAATTAGTTTCTAAAAAGGAAAAAAATAAAAGTAAACTAGTTTCTAAAAATGAAAAAGTAAAGTTTCTAAAAATAAATTATGAAGGTTTCTAAACCTAGAATTATAAGACAAATCAGTTTCTAAAAATAATTCAAAAAAATCCAAACCTAAAAATAAAAAGTAAATAAATCATAATCTCAACCTAATTCCAAAACTAGTTAATCTCAGAAAAACACAACCGTTAGTCCCAAGCAATAGCGCAAAAAACTTGTTCATAACCCTAAGTGTAAGGTCGCGAGGTAGTAATAATCTTGGTGAGACCGAGGTCAAATCCATAGGGACTAATCTTGTATGGATTCTAAAAGTAATTAGAAGTAGAACTAAAAGAATATGTAAATCTAAATATGTAATTAAAGGAAGTAGGGTTTCCAAGGATCCACTTATGAAGTGTTTAATTAGAAACTTATGCATTCAAAGGTGGGAACTAGGGTTTCCAAGGATCCACTTGTAGTAATCAGGGTTATTCATTGCTTGATTCAAGTAACATAACAGGATTCGGAGTCCTATCTTATCCACTTAGAAGATGTCTAAATAAAACCAAATATGAACTTCCTTTGACCTAATTCTCAATGGATGAGAGTTGTGAGGATTATAAGCGATTCCATCACAACACCATGCCCAAGAGACGATGGCTCACAATAGGATATACCAATCCCACAACCAAACAAAAGAGAATCATGAAGATTAGAAGGGATTCCATCATCCAACCATGCCCAAGGGACGATGGTGAACAACATGATTTCCTAATTTCACATTCTCAAAACATGAAAAGAAGATATTCAAAGCTATTATAGATCTAGTATAATTTGAGTCACAATAAACCATTAAAAACCAAAAGTATTCCTTAAATATCAAACTAGAATCAAAGTAAGTCAACATAAACATGAATCAAAGCAATAACAACATCCCATCACACTACAAGCTTCACCTCTTAGCCCTAGCTAAAAGGCTTAGCCAACTGTAATAACCCCAGTTTTTATAATTAGTCATATACATTCGTACGAATAAATAACATTTAAGGAAAAATAATGAATGCTTAGAAGCATTGTAGGTTAAATTGTCATTGTTCCTATTCACGGTAGAAGTGCTGAATTTTAGGGACAAAATTCTCTTTAATGGGGGTAGTTTGTAACACTCTCTACTTTTAGTACTCGGGTGCTATCGAGTAACCCTACTTGGTATAAATACAAACCTAGGTTAAGAAAATGTTCACGTTCATTCTAGTCTAAATCCAACCAGTAGGAGGATCTTCATTCATAAATCGAGCCATCTGGCTCTCTAAGCATATGACTAGTTGTTAGATCTCTACTTATAGGGTCTAGGGCACGTAAGACTAGTAAGGAGAGTGTATGAAACACTTGTGTTTTTGGATCTCAAAATCTGACCGTTGGAATTATAGATCAATTATGGGATTCGAAGTAGATCATTCATTTTAGGCCTCACATCATGCAATGATAGGCCTGATCATCAAAAACTTGTTATTGGATTCATCTAAGGGACTTTTGGACCATCGATGAACTGTCCTAGAATAAATCAACCGTTTAACATGCTCTTAACAGCCTGATGATTAAACCATACCTGAAACACGCAAACTAACTAATTAACACCTAACCAACCATGAAATTCTCTCTAGAGTTGATTAGGAATCCATAGGAAACCTTAATCTTAGATCTATAAATGATCCGACCTTCCAATCGACAGGAATCCATAATAAAATGCAAAAGGGCAAACATTGTGTGGCTTATCCATATAAGATGGCATCGAGTTAACATAGATAGTGGCCCTGGTTGGCTCACCAGATTGGATGAATGGTCCAAATCATAGGATTGGACCACAATTAGTTATCAAATCGATGACGAAGGGAATTTTAAGGCCATATGTTAACAGATATGGCCCACCCAAGCCTTGGATCTACCTGGGGTTTTGGTCAGAGACCTTGATGGAGACCCCCAAACCGAATGGATGGTGTGGATCCGTTGATCACGTCATTGCATACCCCACATGAGGGTGCATGTACACTAGTTCTAAAGCACCCACGGTACACTGGGCAACACAGCTCGGTCAAAGTTGCTTTGACCGAGAATTTACAAAGAAGGAAAATCTCCTTCCTTTCACTCCTGTGCCTAGCGTATTTTGAACGGTACAACTACTGTCCATCAGTTGAGTTGTGGCCCACCTCTGTTGCCCTTCTAGATGATTTGATCCATCCATCTGATGTGGACGCTCCGTCTGAACAAACCCCAACTGATTTCACACCTAGGAGCTCGTGTGCATGCACACAATCCATGATGCAAGTAGGGCCTACAAACACAAGTTTTCAAAAATGAAAACTGTTCTCACAGCTAGCTCAGCAATCCGCATGCACTAACTCCTACGCCATCTCAGCCCTCCAATCTCAAAAGATCTTAGTTGTGCGTCTCACCTTGCCTAGGGTTTCCTTAGTAAAAAAAAAACCACAAACCAGCGCCTAGTTTTGGTTGCACCAATGGTTTGTAAATACCTCCCACCAATAGGATGTATATGGATCGTTAGATCCTTATCCAATGGCCTACAAGAGCTAGGTTTTGGCCATAAGTAGGGAGTGAAAATAGCTCGTTCTTAGCTTCTACGAAAACCCAAAGAAAAACAACTGCAGCCTTCAAACCTTTGAACCCACCATGAAAATGCCAAGGGAGCTTCGTTTTCTTGCTCCTAGAAGCACCACATGGAAGGTCTAGACCCTCCAGCAACCTCTTTTCAAAGAAAGATGGCCGGCATTTGAATCTGCCATTAATGCCCAAGTCTTCTTCTCCATCATTGTTGGTGTGTTTCTAGGAACATTTGGCCAAGATTTTTGAGTCCAGAGATGGCTAGACTCTGCAATAAGGAAAAATGAAAAGAAAAGAGAAGGAAAGGAGGAGGATGATGAAGAGGAAGGTGGGAGAGAGAGTGAGTGCAAGTGCTTTTATGTGCACCAGCTTGACCTGATTTAGTCGTCGTTGGAGTTGGGTTTGGTCCAGGCCCTTGTTGGGTTTCCAGTAAAAGAAAAAGAGGGAGAGAGTAGAGGAGAAGAAACGAGGGAGGGCTGCCCTTGCACCCATCGAGTCATGTTGAACTGGCTCGACTCGAACCAAGTCATTGACTCATTAAAACAAGTCCACCTAGACTTAGCTTGGTTTGAGTCTAGTCCAAGCTTTGTTGGGCATTTCCAGCATATGGTGACAGAAAGGAAGAAAACCATGTGAGAGAGAGAGAGAGAGGGAGTTTGGGTTAGTGGCTTCTGAGTTGACTCGGCTGAACTGAGTCCAGCCGAATTAAGTTGGGTTTGGTCTGTCCAAGCTCATTGCTGGACATTCCAACAAGGAAAAAAAGAAGAAGAAAAGGAGAAGAAAAGAGAGAGAGAGAGAGAGAGAGAGAGAGAGAGAGAGAGAGAGAGAGAGAGAGAGAGAGAGAGAGAGAGAGTATGGGGTGGTTGTGTTGAGCTGAGTCAACAAGGTGAGAATTTTCATTTCTTTTCATCAATCAGATTCATCATTAACTACTTTGGTTATTAATAATAGCATTATTATTTTCTATCTATTGTAACGATTAGTGTTATTTTAATGCTATTGACTAGAAATTATAATTATTATTATAATGTATTAATTAGTGTTGTTGTTATTACTATCCTCAATTATAATTCTATTATTAATTATCATCATAATGATTTTTATTACTATGTTAGCTAATATAAATTATAACACTAATGCTAATAGTTACCTTGTAATTATTAAGTTTATATTGTAATTAGTGGTACACCAAATAGAGTTCAAATCCTAGGATCTAAGTTCAGGACCAAACTCAAGGATGAAACCCTAATTATACGTCAAACCTTAAGAATAATCAATTCAAACCTTAGGTTAAGACCGTAACCATGATCATTGTGATTACCAAGGATGATTGACCATTAGCTGATTCTTCATACTAATATTAGATGTTATAAACAAACCTATGATTATTAAACATTTATATTTTATTTACTATCCTTAAGTATTATCATGAATAGGTTCAATATTGATAGCTATCATTATCATAACTAGAAAATACTATCACTTTCATTATGGGATTAGTATAAGGATTGTTAATATGAATATTATTATTAGTCATCATCATATTATTGTTAGTAAATATTCTATTTCTATTACCTCTATTATTTAATAGATTATTAGTCATTATAAGAATCACTAGATATTGTTGGTATATTTAAATATCAACTTGTGAATAATTATTATTAATATTGATGGATTAATACTCCTATTATGAATATTATTTGATCCATTGTACACTAATAATAATAATAATAATAATTTAGGATTCGAATTCTAGAATCTAAACATTTAACTAAACCCTAGGATGAGAATCCTAATTCTACATCAAAACCCTAAAGATAAACAATTCAATCCGTAGGCTATGACCTTGTTTCGACCATAAATGAAAAGCATTCGATTCGGGGGAATATCTAACTTAATATTCACAAAATATAGAACAAGGAGAACAATCATCAATTTTATTCATTATGAGTTCATTAAATCCTTTTAGCCCTTTGATTCCAAGATAGAATTTCTTAGAAAATACAAAAATGTAAGTATCGAATTAGCTTAAATATAAATTTTGGCAACATTCCAGCTCATATTGATCATATCTCCAGGGGAGATGAGTTGCGCAGGCTTCTTGTGCATTCCGTCCTTTATTGGCATGATAAAGGAGTGCTTGGATCTATTTGATACATCTGAAATAGCCCATGGATCAGGAAAATTTCAACATAGCAGCTACCTTAAAGAGTATCCGCGTAACTCAAGAGAGTTACGCGAGCTAAGGAGTTGTGTGGGCCTGCACAACTCTCTTAGAGTAGCGCGGCCTGTGCTTTTAGTACTTTGCCCCCTCCTCCTCTCTATATCTAGTACCTGTCAGAGGCACTGGTCTTCTGAGCATCCGATCCTCCAAATGAGGGGGTAGGGGTATTTATAGGCTTTCGCATGTGTGAGCCCTCGAATCCTGTGCTGCGGACCTCACTTCACATTCTTAACCCATCTCTCTCCCAAGAGAGTTGCGTGCCCTCGTGTAACATACCTTTTGCGCAACATGGTTCTCATGTAACTCGGGTCCCCTGCAACTCACCTATCTTTCACTTCTATCTTCCATTTCTTTCACTAATTTTCCTTCTTGAAACTTCTCCCCTTAACCAAATTTATACCCAAACTGATGTCCCCCTGATCTAAAATTTGATTTCTCTAAATCAATTTGAAGGATTAACTGCTTTATGTTGAACTTAAGTTGTGTGTGTTTGTGTAACTCCCACCCATGCAACTCTCTGGCGACACTCCTGGCCTATAAATACCAAGCCACTTAATCATTCCTCACTTTAAATTTTCTCTCCCAGCGAACCTCCCGTTTGCTCACAATTATCCCACACTACTTAGGCGAGCAACTCGGCCGTATTTAGTGCTGGAAGCCTTTGTTCCGAAACTCTGCCAAAATTTCTCAGAACCTTGTATTTATCTCAACATTCCTTCATCATGAGACATTCGGAAGCTTCATCTTCAAAAAAAAGAAATCCTTCGTCTTCCTCAGCCCTTGGACAATTCCCTCACCACACTTGGGATTGTGTAGAAATTAATGAAAAACTAATAAAGCTCCAACACCCTTCTACAGGCCAAATCATCACTACCCCTCTAAATTTACAACGTCATTGGTCAGTCCCACATAGTGAACCATTTACTCATCAAAGTAGCCTTGTCTCTTTAGACAACTGGATTAGGAGAGAACTAAGGATCTTGGAAGGTCGTGTAGAAAGAAAGGACTCATGTCAAAAGACTGGCATGATATACAAGATGTGATTCTTACATCCTTGCCATTATCCTCATCAGCCTTTCCTGACTCATTTCTTTGAAATTGCTCGCCAATATTTCTTTACTAGTTGTGTCTCTTGAAGAACAGATGATTTTCTAGCCAAAGGTCTTTTGTCTCAATATTTTTATAATGCCTGGGCCTGTGCTATTGCTTGAAAACACACTGCTACTCTGGAACAAATTAATCTTCTTGATGCTATTATAGCCACATCAGAGCATTTTCATGGAAACACTGCTATCTTTAGGGGCTTTCTTAATTTCTGGTCCCTAATTACCAATTCATTTCATCTTCCCCTAGGTAAGATGAGCATCACTCTATGGGATCTTCTCTGCATAGCAGGCCTCCCCATCATGGGCAACATTCTTAATATTTATATTCCTTCAAATGAGGAATTATCTCATGCCTATGCAGAAAACAGTAAATCTGAGATTTCAAAGACCACTCTTGAACTCTTCAGGGAACTGGCCAACTTCCCCCATCCTCAGCACATTACTTCTCTTGAATGGCTAGCTCATTTCTCTCGCAGACTACGGTATATTTCTTTTCTCTTACTCCTTTTCTCTTTAGATCTTCATCCTTTCTCCAAAATAACCATATTATTTTGATTTGGTAATTTTGTAGGCTATAATCATCAGGCTCTCAAAACCATTCATGAAAACATCACAAGCACCACTAAGTACAACCACTCTTGCGAATTAGCTGCCTTCTTAGCTTATTGGCTAAGTATAGTAATATTCCCTGACTCGAAATAGGTGGATATCATCAGACCATCCCTCTTTATAGTTGCTGGTGTGATGGCTGAGGGTCAGAGACATTCATTGGCTCTTGCAGTTCTGTGTTCTCTATATCGCGCTTTTGGGGATATAGTTTTTAGCCCTACAGATTCAACACTCCAATCTTTCTCGGTTTATGCTCCCTGGCATTTCTTTGTAGGCTGGTTGTGAGTATATTTCCCTTTGACTTTTGATGACTCAAAAGGGGCATATTTAAATTCCCATCGACTTCCGCTTCAACATTATCAACTAAGGAAGATGGTTGAAAAATCACATGGCTAGATCACTCGTAAGATAGAAAATGGTGATCCAATTGATTTTCATCTATTTCCATTCACCATTCATCACGAAGGCATAGAGGCTGTTGATGACAATTCTATTTCTTATGGCGAACATTCATTCCTTATTTCCATTAGATCCAGTACTCTTCCCTTAAGAGAACGTAGCACATTCTGGCGTGAACTATATTATCCAAGTAGATTTTCTCATCAATTCAGATTTGACCAGACTATGCCGGAAACCTATGATGTTGTTACGAGACCTATGAGGAACTATGGCATTGGGCCATAAATTGGGCCTTGATATAGAGGCAACTCTTGAATGTTAATACAGGATCTCACTTCATGCTCTCAGGCCAAGGCTACCTAGTCCATACTTCCTATCCCTGGATGCGCTGGTGGGCCCATCAGTACTATTTGGTGCGTAAATATTATCTAACTCACTATGCCATATATATATTCTTCCACCATAGCTAATGAGCCATCAAGAAGACCAAGGCATAGGCTATTCCAATGAGACCAACCATGCCCCTTGTCCTAATCAGTTCTGCATAAAGATTTCTTCAACAGACACTTTTTCTGAAACAAAACTTGCTGATATTCTTAAAGGATGGATAGCCTTTGGTATGCCTTTGAAGAATACCCATGACTCTTCTTTTGCAGCAAGTGATGACTCTTTGCAATACTATCCTCTTCCTCCCTTGCGAATTATGGAAGATAGTGTTCCTGAGTATCAAGAAAACAAGAGACAGAAAAACATCGTCATTTTCCTCAAAAGGACAAGCATATCATTATTAAAAATTCATCTTCTTTAGAGTAAAAAATAGTGAATACATCAATTAAGCTGGACGTGGTCATATTCGAATAGGAAAGATAACATTTTACTTTCTAGCATAAATTTTGTCATTGCATCTTTATATGCAGTCATATGAATATTCACATTTTCAGAATCTATATGTTAATTTAAAATCATAATGTTTTTAAGCTTAAGAAATTCTCATAAGCATATTTGATAGACACATACTAATTAAAGCAATAAGCTATTGTACTGTTTAACATAGCATAGCCTATATGATATTTTAGAATGGGAAGAACTAAATTTTGGTTCCAGTCAATTGCACACATAGTTTAGGCTCGTAAGTAGTTGGAGCAATCACAGTTTAGACTCATAAGTAGTTGGAGTTAGTCTTATATGAATGGCTGTTGTAACTCTCTACAGTTCACGGGGCTTATTGTCGCTAGAGAGTTCATGAACTGCGATCCATTAGAGGGGCCCAGTAAAGCTATTGGGGCCGTGGACTCAATAGGATTTACGTACAGGGTTGGCCACAGTAACTCTCTAGAGTTCACGAGGTGCTCAAGGTTACCGTCGGGTACCAAATCCAAGGCTGTCAGTCCATCAATGAGGGGTTTCTTGCTTTAGAGACTTTCCCTCATGCGTTACTACTAAAATCAAACCAGGGATCAGAGGACTCTTCTTGCTTCAGAGACTCACTTTTCCTTTATCTGCAAGGTCAAACCCATTCATGAGGGGGTGCTCTTTAGCTGCGCACGTGACGCTGCCTGAAGCTATACAAATAACATAGGTCACTGCCCGCATGGGTGCACGTGATGCTCTTTCCGGGCCTTTTTAAGGCCACAGGTGACACTGCTACCCATATAATCTGACCATATCGCTATCGCCAATAATAATAAGCATTATGTGCATTCGGCTTCTTGTTGTCGCAATTCCTCTATTGCCACTTGTAAATGATGAATTGACCTTGCTGGAATAATAAATCAAAATTAATATACCGCATTTGCTGATGATAATGAAATAAAATTTTATGGTTAAGATAGTGTATCATCCTGGCGGTGCTATTGATTTCGATAAAATTATATGGCCTAATGCTTAGCAAGATAGTGTGATAGTAGTAGCAGCTTTGGTAGCAATTTTGATGATAATCATTCTGGGTTGGCGATTTGCATTTGGTGATATTTGTTTGGCATCTTGGTGATAACTATTGGTGATATGGCAACAATCATTGGCACTTTTCATTGATTTGCTCAAACTTGATATACGTTGAAGGCCTACACTTCATTAGTACTGAAAGAGAAATACAATGTAAAAGGAAAATGAAAATAATATAAAATTCTGCTTCTGTATTCTCTTGTCTGCCCCCTTTTGAATGAGAATAATCATGCTGTGAATCTTCTAAATCAAAATTGCACAAACATTCAGGGATGACATATTTTTATGAAATGAGCATTCATCGGTATACTTATGCCTCATCCATCTTAATCCACCACTCGATAGGCCCCATTAAAGTACACTTCTGATATTACATATGGACCATCCCATTTAGGGTTGAACTTGCCCCCTGTCTTGTGAGTGACGACTATCAGTCTCTTCAACATCAATACCATATCACTTCTTTTAAAAGAGTAATGCTTAACTTTTCTATCAAAAGCTGCAGAGATTCTTGTTTGATATAACTATAATCTCTGCAAGGCTGCTAATTGCTTTTCGTCTAGAAAATCCAACTCTGCCAACCTGATCTTATTATTTTTGTCATCAGTAATCAATCGATGTACTGCTATTCTAAGTGATGCAACTTGCGTTTCAATGGAGACAAGAGCTTCAACTCCATAAACTAAAGAATGTGACGTTGCTTTCGTAGCAGTACGATGAGTGATTCGATAAGCCCATAGAACTTCTTACAGCTTCTCATCCTAATTGCATTTGTTTCTTGCAACCATTTTCTTCAATATTTTCACAATCGTCGTGTTGAATGCTTCAACTAACCCATTAACCGACGAATAGTAAGGTGTTAAGAATTAATGTTGGATATTGAATTTTTGACACAATTTCTCCATTCCCCTATTCTTAAATGGGGTCCCATTATCAGTGATGATTTTCTTCGAAATACAGTAATGGTATATTATTTCATGTCATATGAAATTCATGATGTCCTTCTCTTTAACATTTCTCAATGCAACAACTTCAGTCCACTTTGAGAAGTAGTCTGTGGCTGCCAAAATGTACTATTTTCCTTTGGATGATGATGGGTTTATAGGACCGATAACATCGAGTCCCTAGGCCATGAAGGGCCAAGAGGATACAAACTGATGCAAATCTTCGGGGGGTACATGTATGACATCGCCATGTATTTGACATTTGTGACATCTCCATGCATAATCAATTGCGTCCTTGAACATTATAGACCAGCAATACCCCATTCGACGTACTTGATGAAACAAATTTCTACTGGCCTGATGAGCCTCGCATTCCCCTGAATGTGCTTCGCGCAATATTTGATTCGCCTCCTTCGTATCCATGCATCTCAATAACACCTCATTATAGGTCTTTCTGTAGAGATCTTCATTACACATAATGAATTTTTTCACCCTTTTCTTTATCTGTAACCTTTGTGCTGGATCCTCTGACAAGATATCATACTTGAGATAATCCACAAAAGGATGATTCCAATCACCAACTGTAATTTCCAAACACGATACGGGAAATACTTCCACTACTCCGACATCTTCAACAGGCAGTAAAAACCTCCTTTCTTCAATTGTTACTTGGAGTGGGCTTCGATTAGGATAGGCTAAGGCTGCTGCCAAACTATCCTAGGCAAATGCCCTTGCATTCTCTAACCTCGGTATATGCCGAATTTTGACATCCTAAAATTGATCCAACAACTGTTGTGTGTGACGATAATATGGGAGGAGCTCTTGTTTCATTATTTTGAATTCCTTCATAAGCTAGCGTATCACTAGCTTATAATCGCCAAAAATCTTTAACACTTTTATCTTCATTTCCTGAGGTATTTCCATCCATATAATGAGAGCTTGATATTCGACTTCGTTGTTAGTGCGCGTTACACTTAACTTAAAGGAATATGGTAATAGGTCACCTTACGGACTAATAAATATTACCCCAGCACCTATTCCTGAAGTCCCAAAGGCACCGTTAAAGTACATTTGCCACAAACCACAAAATTCTGCCATCATTACTTGCTCATCTGGAAAGTCATCACTGATCATTTCGTTATCTAGCACAAGATGGGCTGCCAAGAAATATGCCACTGCTTGTCCCTTTATCGCTTTTTTCAGTTCATAAGTGATCACGTATTCTGACAATAAAAGCATCCATTTAGCCAGTCTCCCTAACAACATTTGCCTTGTCATTAAGAACTTCAGAGGATCTGCACGCGGGATCAAGATTATATCATGGGAGAGACAATAATGTCTCAATTTCTGCACCATGAAAATCAGAGCTAAACACACTTTCTCGATAGGCAAATAATTACATTCAGCTACTATCAAAGTTCTGCTTAAATAATACAACATGATCTAATTCCCTTGCTCATTGTTTTGTGCTAACAAGGCTCCCAATGAATTCTTTGCTATGAAAATTATGACCCGTACCATTCCATAGGCTTCTGCGGTCCTCCTGGTCAAATTTTGGTGACCCACGATTTGTTATCGACGTTTGCGCATGATCCTGAAATGTGTGCCATATATCAGAGTCATCTCGACCTGAAACTTGTACCTTAGCGACTGCACCATTGCTGCAGTTCCAACACCGCATCTTACGCGCCGAGGAGATACCCGAGCCAGGAGATGTGGGCCCATGTTCAGTTTGAGGAAAAAAAATGCTGCACGTTGCAATCCCTAGAGAATCCATCACATCAATCACTTAACTTTTCAAAGTACACCCATTACTCTATCCCATCCCCAAGTACAAAAACAATCCTTAAAAGTCAACTCTCTCCCTTGCACAAGTACACCCATCCATCCCTCCCTCTCATCACTCCTCTCCCATCATCTCTCTCTCTCTCTCTCTCTCTCTCTCTCTCTCTCTCTCTCTCTCTCTCTCTCTCTCTCTCTCATTTTTCCTCCCAAGCAACCCACGTCCAGGCTCCCCATGAGAGAGTTAGTGTGGCCCACCTTCCTACCTCCCATCTCCACCTTTCAAAGTCCATCTCAACCATCGGAATCGTTTCCTTAGAGCTCTAGAGACTATAAATGGAAGAAGGAAGAGAAGATCAAAGGTGGGTGTATTTTTTGATGTGATTTGTGAGATTTTGATGATTTGAGGGCCCACATATGGTGGGATCCATTATGATATATGTGTTGTACCAAAGAGGGATCCATAGTGGCGGGGTCCCTCCACTACTCCGATCTCGCCTCTGTTTCTCTCTCTCCTTTCTTTTTTTCTTTGTTGATGGCCTCATGATGTATGTAACTTATCCATGTCATTCACCTTCGTGGGACCCACTGATGGATGTGTTGGATTTACACCGTCCAAGCCATGTGGGCCCTACCTTATGGTGAGGGAAAAACATAAATATTAAATTGATCCAAATCAAGTGGGCCATGTCCATGTGAGACCCACCATTATATGTGTATCCACACTGTCTACACACCACACACCAGGGCGGTGGGACCCACCAATCGTGGGCCCCACACATGGGACCCACCTTAAATCTATGTATATCCTCACTGCCCATCCAACAGTGAGGTGTGAACCGACAATGAGGTGTACTCACCTATAAAAAAAAAGAAGAAAAAGTGAATATAATAATATAATATTTTATATATATATATATATATATATATATATTATAACATATATATGATATGGTGGGCCCTATGTGGGACCCACCTGCTCTGCTGTTTGATTGTAGTTGTAGCTAAAACATACAATAGCTATATAGCTGCTATGTACGTCCAATTGGACATGGACCCCACTTGCTGTGTGGGTTATAACCGCATGGCCACCCATGCAGACTACCATGATGTGTGGGTTTTATCTACACCACCCAGCCGGACTGGACATAGGACCCACCTTTTATATAGGTGTTTCATCCTACCGTCCACCCACGTGGACCCCACCATGGCAGCATGTGAGGCCTACCTTGTATTAATGGATGTGCACACCCAGCTATCCATCTGTTGTGCAGCTGTGGGCTACCATGGTGTATGTGTTTTATACACACCGCCTATATGTGTGGGGCCCACATGGATGTACGTATCTACACCGTCCATTCTTGGACGGTGCACGTGGAGCCAGATGTGATGTATGGATTTAACCCACACCATCTGTCCAAAATAGAAGTTGGATGTTACATCCTTTCAATAAAATATTATTAAAATAATATATTATATAATATTCAATATATATATATATCTGGTGGGCCCCACGTGGGACCCACCTTCTGAGAGGAGTGGATTGGCTAGTATATCTCACACCAGCTATTCAGCTGATATGAGACATCAGTAGCTTGTGGGACCCGCCTCTCTAGTGTGAGATCCACATCGTCCATCTGCATGGACCACACAGCACGTGTGAGTTTGATCCACACCACCCATCTTTGAGCCCACACATGAAATATGTGTTTTATCCCTACTGTTGTAGCCGTGGGGTCCACAGCATGTGTTTATTCCCCACCGTCCATCTATTTTGATGGTGGGCCACTGCAAGCTGTTGTTGAACGTGCAGCATCAACACGTTGACTCCACCATGATGTATGTCCATCTGCAACATCTAGGCCTTGGATGGTGGGAACCACCATGATGCATGTGTTATATTTATACCGTCCAACTATTTTGAGAGATCATTTTATGGTATGAGAATAAGAATAAGTCAGATATAAAGTTCAAGTGGACCCCACCATTTAAAATAATGGGGATAGTGACATCCACCGTTCAAACTTCTAAGGGCCCCAGTAGTTTCTAATCAAGCTAATATTTTATTTTCACTTCATTTACCCCTATGTTAACTTATGAGTAAGTTGGGTCTAAAAAATACATAACAGTGGGCCCGACTTGATGTGTATGAGGACCAAGTAATGTGGCCTATGGATGTAGCCCACTTGACCATATATAAGGCCCAATTAGTGCGGCCCATTGATGCGGCTCACTTTTTGTATTTAAGGCCCATGTGATTGGGCCCACCTGCCTTATATTTAAGGCCCATATGATGGGACCTACCTGCTTGAATCTGAGGCCCATGGGTAAGGCCTAATGTGATGTATTTGAGGGTAATGGGCAAGGCCCATTGTGATATGTATTAGGCCTATGGCCAAGGCCCATTGTGATATGTATTGGGCCCATGACGTGTGGCCCATTTGATATATTCAAGACCCAGATATGTGGCCAATTTGTTCGAGGCCTAATGGTGCAGCCCGTGTGACATGGCCCACTTGATGTATTTGTGGCCCATTTGTGCGAGGCCAGTTGGCGCGACCCATGTAATGCACCCCACTTAATGTATATGAGGCCTGTGTTTAAGGCCCAATATGATGTATACCCAACCCATGTGCTAGGGCCCGATGTGATATATGTATGGCCCATGTACCGAGGTCTATTGTGATGTATATGTAGTCAATGAGTAAGGCCCTTAGTGATGTGTATTAGGATCTTATGTGAGGCCATGGGCCCACTTTACATTTGGCTCTATGTGGGCCACTCATTGGGAGAAATGTCGGTTAAATGTCCACATTATTCGGCAATGATCGTTAAATGTCCACATTGTGACCTTCCCTTGGGCCTTATTAGGCCCATTCTCATAATGCCGATTGTCGAGGCTGATTATCGTGACCGATTGCCGATTCTGATTATCGATCGATTACGATTGTTGTGGCTTATTGTCGATTTCGATTATCGATCGATTCTGATTGTTGTGGCCGATTGTCGATTCCGATCATCGAGACCAATTATCAATCAATTTCGATTGTTGTGGCCGATTATTGATTTCGATAATCGATCGATTTTAATTATTGTGCCTAATTACCGATTCCAATTATCGAGGTCGATTATCGATAGATTCCGATTATTGTGGTCAATTGTCGATTAGCGATCGAGGCTGATTATCATGATCGATTGCCAATTCTAATTGTTGAGGCTAGATATTGAGGCCAATTATCGAGGCCCAATGTGATGTATATGTGGCCCATATTTGAGGCCCATTATGATGTACATTCGGCCAGTGTTTGAGGCCCGATGTGACGTATATGCTGCCCGTATTTGAGGCCCGTTGTGATGTGTATTCAACCCAAGTGTAAGGCCCATTATGATGTATTCGAGATCCATGAGAGAGGCCCATTATGATGTATTCAAGGCCCATGCGATGCGGCCCACTTAATGTGTATATGGCCCTTACGTGAGGCCACGAGCGCATTATATGTTTTGGATATATATGCAGGCCATTCCTTAGGGGCAATGTTGGCTAAATGTCCACATTTTCGAGGTCGATTATCGATGCCAGTTATTGATATCGATTATGAGTATGTGACAACATAACATCATAAAATATGCACGTACGCATCATCTGAATGTTTATTATGAGGTATGGTTGACCATTGCATATGTCATTAGGCAGGTTGTTATGAGACTTCTTGATAGGTGAAGGTTATCTCACAGGAGTATATGGTATGCGCAGGATTAATACATG
Organism: Magnolia kwangsiensis; assembly: GCA_037074715.1. Lineage (NCBI taxonomy): Eukaryota > Viridiplantae > Streptophyta > Magnoliopsida > Magnoliales > Magnoliaceae > Magnolia > Magnolia kwangsiensis. The sequence continues at coordinate 150,288,870 of CM073572.1, read as the reverse complement.
ACTGGATTATATGACTCATGCATCTGCATTGTGTGCCCTAGCGATATCAGGGCCATAGCCTCCACATGCATATCGTGGATGGCCAGATGGGACACCGAAAGTGTTTGGTTCTAGCAAACGGGTGCCATAAATGTCCCTGGGTGAAAATCCCTAAACCTCCATGGCAAGAGACACCCCAAAGTCAAGACCGAGTGGATATATATGAGCGTATGAGAGCCGAATAGTAGGAGGCCGTGTCTCCCACTATGTCATGGTCAATTGAGAGTGGAGGTGGCCTTACCCGCTAGAGGGTAGGGGGCATAGATAGGATGAGTTTCACCAGCTCGTGAATGGGTCCGCTATCGACGTTCTGGGTAGATATTGGCTGACTACTGGCCAGGCGGATAGTGAGGTCTCTTCCACTTGTATGGTCGCGCGTCAGTGGGTGACAATTTACATGTAGAGTGTAATAGACCCCGGTGATGATCCTAGAGATGAACAGTACTGATATGTGGACTTATTGAGCAGGAATTGGATACACATTCATTCATTCATTCACTATCCACTCGGGCTGGTGGTGCGTAAATATTTGTTATATGTACCTTCGCAGTGGCCAGGATTTCAGTTGGAGCACGTAACTAACCTGAGATCAGGAGTTTACCACATTAAGTCTAACTATTCAAATTTAGGTATGAGATTGGTTTGAATAGAAGTCCCTTCTGATGGACCCCATAGCCTGCAATATTACGTACTATCATCCCGACATCACACTCTAGCATGGTCATTCCATTCACACCGTATATCGCATTACATCCGCAACATATGGCATTTTGGGTTACTATGTTTATGTATTATATGGCCTAGATACAACTAATGGTATTCATGGACTCATTAGGATTTACATGTTGCATTGCATCATCGACATATGATATTTGGTTTGTTGTCTCCACATTGCATCGGTGATTTACTTGCTTCATCAGTATATGATATTGTTTTTATTATATTTCTACATTGCATAGCCTGGATAAAGCCGATGGTATTTATGGGCATATCAATATGTTTTCGTATTACTCTGATATCATATGATTTATGAACTTGCCAGTATTTTAGATATTGTATGATTTATGAGCTTGTTAGTATTTCTGCTTACTCTGATTTCTCTAATATTGCTTACTTAGCACTTACCTTGTGCACATACTTTCATCACCCACTAAGCTTTTTATAAGCTTATGCACGATAGATGCATGCAGGTGGCGTTAGGTTGCAGCAGCGTTGAGCATGGATCATGCAGCGGTCTTCTAGAGCTTTGATTTTGACATATGTATTTCCCTTTCAGCATTGTATTCAAATGTTTATATTAGTGGATATGTGATGTTGATGGTGTCTTTGTGATTTGGGTAAACTTGGTTATGCTTCTTACGAGATAAATATATGTTGAAAAATCCTTCTTGTAGGATCCCAGGATCGGAATCTAGTGTATGAGTGTTGGGAGCCAAGAATGGGGTACTACGGAGGCTGTCGGCACCAGATTCAGTGATCGGAATTCCTGTGAGTCCAATCTTCGAGTTTGGGACGTGAAAGAAGTATAAACAATAAGGGGTCTACCTTTCATAGGCGTTGCCAGTACTGGGGGCTATTTAAACAATTTTTTTGATTGAATCAAATGCATTTTGGCACAAGTGGTCCCACGAAAATTTCACTCCTTTCTTCATTAGATGGGAAAACAGCTGACATCTTCTTATGAGATTAGAGATGAAGTGACAAATATATGCCAATTTTCCTTGCAAACTTTTTAATTCTTTCAGTGTTTTTGGAGGTGTCATTTCCTGAATAGCTTTGATCTTCCTTGGATCAACTCCAATTCCCCGATGCATGACAATAAAACCTAGGAACTTTCCCAACGAAACACCGAACGTGCATTTAGATAGATTCATCCTCAATTGCTTCTTTTAAAGCTGTCAAAATACTGAGACCAAATGTTCACAATGTTCCTCATGGTCATTTGACCTGACCACTAAATCATCCACATAACATTTACCATGCTTATGCATCATGTATTGGAATATATTCTACATTGCCCTCTAATATGTTATGCTAGCATTCTTGAGACCATATGGCATGACCTTGTAACATTAAATTCCCAATGACATTTAGAAATTCATGGCTTCCTCATCCTCTAAAGCCATCCTTATTTAATTATATCCAGCGTAACCATCCATAAAGGACATAACAATGTACTTCATTGTACTGTCGATCAATAGCTCAGTGATCGGCAGTGGGAAATCATGGTTTAGATACACTTCATTTAAATCTATGAAGTCGACACATACTCTGATTTGTCCACTCTTCATCTTTACCGATACAAAGTTTGATATCCACTTATGATATTTGACTTCTCTGATAAACGTAACTTTAATTAGCTTATTCACTTATTCTTCAATCAAAGGGATCAACTCTGGATGGAATCGTCACTGCGCCTGTTTAGCTGGCTTCTTGTCTTTAGAAATATTTAATCGATGCATCGCTACTGATGGTTCCAGACTTGGCATTTCAGTTTATGTCTAAGCAAATACATCTTTATTTTCTTTTAAAAGTTTAATATATTGGTTAGCTTCTTGTTCAGAGAGACTGGTGCTTATGAATGTATTCCAGGGTTCTTCTTCTGTCCCTAAATTTATTTCTCATAAGCTATCAATCGTCGATTGCCCCTATCTTCTATCTACTTCGGAGCTATCTCAGGTGTTTGATCATTTCAGCTTCTTTTTATTCCGTTGGTTCTATAGTGATCATGTTTACTGAAGATTCTCTTCCTAATCCGCGGAACTTTTCTCATTTTTTTCTCATTAACCCCGATTGGGATTAAGATACCTTTTCCACTGTTTAAAGTAGCCCGCTCTTCACAATCAAAGCTCATGTTCTTCATTATCTTTTTGTTAGTAGAGTTGTATCTTTCCAAATTTTCAAGTATCAATTTTACAAAGTTCATTTTATTATTTATCTTTTCTTCTACCTTTGCCTCTGATACTGCATAGAATTCAATAGGTTCAGGGTTCTTCCTATTGGCCCTACCATGAAACTTCTTAGGCATAACTAGGAATGGTTTCTTTCTTTCAGCCTGCGATAGCGGCATCGTGTAATTTGATTGCAGAATTTCGAACTGCTTGGGCGACAATAATGTCAGCGAAGGTTATCCTGGTCATCTCAAATGCCGTGGCATGAAATAAAATTTCTGTTTCACATTCTCTCTCTTAGATAACTCTATCTTCGCAACCCCATTCTGCATTGTGAGTGTTTCGCCTTTTGCTATTTCATTATCATTGCTTCCCTTATTATTCTCTATGGTGAACTCGTCATATTAGCCAGCGTCGGTGAAGAAAGATTCTGCCTCTATATACGGTTTTGCATCAGCCATCACCTTATACTGAATCTCGTCTTTATAATACTTAAAGCATTGATGGAGAGTCGACAGTATAATGCCACATTGGTGCATCCAGGGTCTTCCCAAAAGGATATTATATGTCGTTATTGCATTAATGACATGGCAAATAACATCAATTGTCAACTCTCCTATTTCTAGTGTCAATGTGATATTACCAAGCGCTCTCTGCCCTTCTTTATTGAACGCTTGTATCATCATCCCACTAGGACGCAAATGAGAACAGTTCGTTTAACATGATTAACGATAGAAAATTTACTGTGGACCCGTTATCTAGCATTATTTGTTTTACCTGTTTATCGCCGACTTAACCTACAACCATCAGAGGCCTATTATGGTCCTCTCCACAAATTAGGTCATCATCAGATAAAGAAATGACTAGCATACAATTGTTTCATTCTTCGTGTTCCATTTCTGTAAGCAATGCTCTTCTGACATTATTATCGGATAAAGCTTGAATCAGACTGTGTCGAGAATCTTCAGATAATCATAAAATGTCATACACACTTAGTCGAGTTAGTATGCCCTTCAGATAACTCACCACATCGTATATTACCCTTTACATCTTATCTATCCCTTTCTCTTTGATGCTGTTGTTCACTCCCCAAGTGCAGGGTTGTGATGTAGTAATAAACTCGGTAAGACCGAGGTCGAATCCCAAGGGACTGATACTTGTACGTAATCTGAAACTACGTAGAACTAGAACTAGGCTAAGATGAAATCTAAAGTGAATGAAATTTAGAGAATAATGGTGGAATAATTATCTAAAACGTAGAGAAATTCAGAGGTAAGAAAAAAGGGATTCAGAGGATCCACTTGTAAAAATCAGGGAGATCTTACACCTGCGTCAAGAACTAGGGAAATTAACTGAACTGTCGTTGATATAGGGTACTGACATCCAACCATGCCCAGGGGACTATGGTGAATAATAGGGCTTCATGATGTCATAAACATAAAGAAGGAGAAGGAATACTCAAAGCCATTGCAGACCCATTGTAATTTCAGTCACAACAGACCATTAAAGACTAAAAACATTCCCTTCATTAACCAAATTCAACATCAGTTCAATCTAAACAAAAGGCAAGCAAAGATTTCCCATTATGCTATAAGCTTCACCTCTTAGCCCTAGCTAAGAGGTTTAGCCCAACATGATTAGGCTAAACACATAAGAATAAAATAAAAAAATAAAATAAAAAACTCTAGACAAACCACTCTCTACGACTGCCTTCCTACTCTCTCTCTCTCTCTCCACCTCCAGACCAAGACCAGAAGATTCTCCCTATCTCCCTCTTCTCTTCTTTTATAAGTAGCTGTAGGGAGGTGGGTTGCTGCTTAAGTCGGTTGCTGGAGAATTACACAACCATGTGTTTACGCAGCACGTTCTTACGCAAGCCATTCGTTCGTTGAACTTGGTGGGACCCATGATCGATTGTCGGTCTATAAATCCATTCCGACCATTGGATTAGCCTCGAAAAACCAGTCGGGATTGATGTTATTCGGGTCGTATTTGGAGTGGCCCATCAAGAATATCGTTCTATCGTCCGAACTGCATTTGATCAATGATCTTCTGAGTATATGTGCATGGTTTTGAAAAAAACCTCCTCTGTATGGTTATTTTGACCTCATAGTTCCAATGAACGGCTTGGATCATTGAATGATATGATGATAGTGGCTCACCGAGCTACGTCCGCAGCTCTGTTTCACAAACAGAGCTTTGGGGACATGTTGCCGCGAAAGATGGTGGGCTCGTGATTGGTATCAGATGAGGGATCCATTCCATTCATTTGAATGCTCTTAAAAACACAATAAGGAAGGAATGTTTTTGGAGCATTTTTTGTGTGGCCGACGAGAATCTTCATTTCGCCATCGATCGTCCTTTTAATGGCTAGGATCTTGTAATTACCTGCATGGAAGAAAACGGACACCTAGGCGTAGGTTACACCCGCTCTCTAGGATGAATGGATGGTTTTGATCTGTCCATTGGATCACCGGGGGGTCTCACTAGGAAAAAATGGTGGATGGCATGCGAGCGCTGTCCTGTGCAAGAAGAAGACCGGTCAGCGCTTGCTGACCCGTTTTTGGTTTTTCGGTGCACGGCTGGTGCTCTTGCACACTATGTACATTCATTGTAAATATGAGGTCTTCTGTGATGTATGTGAGCAATCCGCTCCGTCCAACCTCTTTGTTGTCGACTATGAGGGGTTGAGACCAAAATTGAAGCTTCTCCATATCTCAGGTGGGCTTTGAATCAGAGATTCCTGGGCTGATCTATTCGTGGGCCCACATTCATGATGATCAAATGGCTAATTTTTGATATGTACAGTTAATTTATGGTCCTCAAGCTACGTATGAAGTTTTGAGCCGAACTGATGGTGGGAACCTTGTGATCTTGCACTCCGGACGTCTTTCGGGTCACTTGAGCTTCAGTTTCGCAATTTTATTGGATCCCTGGCGTGTAATTCTGTCGATCTTGCCCCCCTGGAGTCCGTCCCTTGCCTTTAGTGTCATCAGAGCGTTAAATCCATGCTTTAAGCTCCCTTTTTCAGTCCATGCTCGTAAATACACTTAGCATCACAAACACGATTAAAGCGGGCCATTAGACGATATGATGTTCGTAAATTCAGGCAATAACTGGGGTCTAATATGTAATATTTGACCCTCAACACAACCCCCCAACCAGCATTTTGCTAGTCCCTAGGAAAGTATGCGAAAAATAAGTTAAGAATTACTTGGTAATTTCTATAAACTCGAGTGATTTTTGAAAAATAATCCAGATGAGAAAATTCTAAGATTCATGAATGTTGGGTATTACTTTCTCCTGGACTCAAGCGCACAGTAAACTTCATAGTCATGCTTAAACTATTAATCCATCAATTAGAACAATTCTAAACATTGAGTTACATGGGCGTATAGTGTAATCTCGACTTACCAACATTAAGATTCAATTTGTTATTTCATAATATCATTGGTAATCAACAAGAAAATTCATGATAACCAAACTTGCCTCATAGATTATTCTTTTTATTCCTTCAGCTTTTAATTTTTTCATTAACAGTAACGCCAAGAAGGGGAATCAACTCCTCATCTATAGGGAACAAACCTATGGTGAAGATCGTACACCCAACCCTTTTCATATATCATCAATGGGGAATTAAGTCCTCACCTATAGGGAGCAAACCTATAGTGAAGATTATTCGCCAGCCTTTTCCAAAGATTTTTTTTTTTTAATTGATCATGACAGATAAATTTTTCAGGCTGGTTCCTTACATGCTTAGTGATTACTAAGTTAACCCTTCAATATCAAATTGAAACCTTAATGTGAAAGCGAGATGTGACGTGTGAAATCATGATTCAATCAATGTTTACAACTTCTAATTCTAGATTAACAATTCAAACTTAACTGTGAAATCTAACAGCTACTGAATCTAAGAGTCATAAATTATCAACATCATGAATCTTTAAATTCTAAGTGCCCTAGATGACCGTCAAAATCATTTCGAGTTCATAAGAAATTTTAGAAAAATTTAAAAATTTCACAATTTTATTTTCAAGACCAAGACAACATCATTTAGGAACCTAATCTCCCAACCCCAACTTAAAATCTACATTGTCCTAAATGTAAAAGATATGAGTATGCAATGCACATGGGACAACGAAAGTAAATGAGAAGTGATAGGAAGATAGTACCTGTATAACGAAGACTTTCCAAGAGATCGCAGCATGAAAGCCGGTCAATACGAGAGTAAAGACACGAAAACAAACTATCCTAAAATAACGTATCAAGCAAACTAACCTAACAACATAAAACCATCTATCCTGGAACAACATAAAGCAAACTACCCTAGTCTTATGAAAACAGGGAAAAACTACTCGATCATGCCGTAAGGTTCCTCTTTCGGCCAATATCTTGATAAGTTTCTCAGGAAGTTCCTTAATAGGATCATCCAAAAGCCCTTTTTTCAATAGTCTTGGATGCCCTGGAGCTTGACTTTTCAAAGAAACTTATGTACCTCATTAAAAATTTATCATTGATTCGCCTGCGGTATCCAAAGTATAAATGATTCACCTGTGTCAGAAAAAGTTTTAAAGTTAGTATCCCATGGTGAATCAAAGACTACAGGTAGATCAAATTGAGAAATTTTTTTAGGAAGAGGTGTAGTCTCAACACATTCCGAAGTAGCAGACTTCGGTTCAATTTCTAACTCCTCCTCCCCTAATGGTAAACATTTAAGATCTGTGGAAGAATGGGCTTTAGAGTAAGGGTTCTCTCGGTCAATGATGACTACTAAGATGTTATCTTGCAAGGCATTCACTATGTCTCTTATCATGGGATCATTTGAATCTGCAAAGTGTGCCAGGCAATCATCAAAAGAGTTGGGATATTCAGCTAAGAGTGACTAATTTTCCACCTTAGAGCTCATGATGATCTGCCGAAGGAATCTATCATTCTTGAAAGTGGACGGATGTATGTTATCTTGCTCCAGCCCTGCACAGAAACATTGAGGGTCAGTATACGAAGCATTGATATGCAGACTCTGTTCATTGATACTACTCAGAAGAGGCATTAAATCGTCAACATTCAATAGTTCAGATGGTGGCCTCAACTGGGTGGTTTCAAAATTCAGAGTCATATCGAGTAACTCGTCCATCTCTCAAATCATATCATCATTCAATTCAGGGGGTGGTCCAAACATATCTCACAAGAGATAGAAGGGTCGGTTGTAAGGAGCTCATCCACTTTTAGATCAGACATGTCCGGTAAGTGAAGTAGCTCATTAAGACTATTCTCTTCATGTACTCCTTGATCATTGACATGGACTAGACTTGAGATTGATTATAGGGGCATTTGGGTTACACGTTCATGATCATCATCCTAACACTCGTCATATTCTTGTTCAGTGCAGTGCACATTTGGGATGAGATCACTTTCCTCACAATCTACACCTAGAATGGGTTGAGGTTTACATAAACTAACCTCTTCTTCATCATTGGAATCTAGTGTGTCCTATGAGTGAAGTATGTCATCATCATTATATTTAAAGACACCCATGTCTCTTCCCCATTCTTTTGAACCGTCATCGAGATCGACTCATCGAAAAATTGAACCACATGTTTATTAACGTAATTCAACTCATCATCCCAAACTCCAGAGTTTTTGAAAAGAGAGTGAGGATCACTTTCCTTGCATTGTATTTCTGGATTGGGTTGTAGTTGGGATGAGCGAGCTTCCTCTATCCTTTCGAGGCACGAATTGAGTGTTTCTATTATTTCCATTACTTTTCTCATTTCCACAAGATAGGCTGAAAAAATATTACGCTGATATGAATCCTCTTAGATCGTTTCTGGTTGGATCTCAAAGATAGGGGATCCAAGAGAATAATCATTATAACATGTTAGTTCATTTTCCCAATTTTGATGTTTCCACTGGTTATAGTCATACTGATCATAAGTTGAAGAATCTGCTGGTTGATAATAATCCTCATTCCCATAATTACAATCATATACGGCAAGCAAAGAAGGAATACTCAAAGCCATAGCAGACCCATTGTAATTTCAGTCACAACAGACCATTAAAGACTAAAAACATTCCCTTCATTAACCAAATTAAACATCAGTTCAATCTAAACAAAAGGCAAGCAAAGAGTTCCATTACGCTACAAGCTTCACCTCTTAGCCCTAGCTAAGAGGTTCAGCCCAACATGATTAGGCTAATCACATAAGAATAAAATAAAAAAATAAAATAAAAAACTCTAGACAAACCACTCTCTACGGCTGCCTTCCTACTCTCTCTCTCTCCACCTCCAGACCAAGCCCAGAAGATTCTCCCTATCTCCCTCTTCTCTTTCTTTTATAAGTAGTTGTAGGGAGGTCGGTTGCTAGAGAATTACGCAGCCATGTGTTTATGCAACACGTTCTTACGTAAGCCATTCGTGCGTCGAACCTTGGTGGGACCCATGATCGGTTATTAGTCTATAAATCCATTCCGACCATTGGATTAGCCTCGAAAAACCAGTCGGGATTGATGTTATTCGGGTCATATTTGGTGTGGCCCATCAAGAATATTGTTCTACCGTCCGAACTGCATTTGATCAATGATCTTCTGAGTATATGTGCATGGGTTTGAAAAAAACCTCCTCTGTACGGTCTTTTTAACCTCATAGTTCCAATGAACAGCTTGGATCGTTGAATGATATGATGATAGTGGCCCACCGAGCTTCGTCCGCAGCTCTGTTTCACAAACAGAGCTTTGGGGACGCGTTGCCTCGAAAGATGGTGGGTTCGTCATTGGTATCAGACAAGGGATCCATTCCATTCATTTGAATGCTCTCGAAAATGCATTAAGGAAGGAATGTTTTTGGAGCATTTTTTGTGTGGCCCACGAGAATCTTCATTCCGTTGTCCATCATCCTTTTAATGGCTAGGATCTTGCAATCGCCTGCATGGAAGAAAACGGACACTTAGGCATAGGTTACACCCACTCTTTGGAATGAATGGATGGTTCTGATCTGGCCATTGGATCACCGGTGGGTCTCACTAGGAAAAAATGGCGGACGGCGTGCGAGCATTGTCCTGCTCAAGAAGAAGACGAGTTAGTGCTTGCTGACCTGTTTTTGGTTTTTTGGTGCACGGCTGGTGCTCTTGCACCCTGTGTACATTCATCGTAAATATGAGGTCTTTTGTGATGTATGTAAGCAATCCGCTCCGTCCATCCTCTTTGTTGTCGACTATGAGGGGTTGAGCCCAAAATTGAAGCTTCTCTATATCTCAGGTGTCACGCCCCAAACCCGAAAATTGGATTCATATGAATCCCGATTGCCGAATCCGGTGCCGACAGCCTCCGTAGTGCCCCATTCTCGGCTCCTGACAATCAAATGCCAAATTTCGATCCTGGGATCCTACAAGGAGGATTTTCAGAATATATATATTTTTTTTTGTAATGGAGCATAACCACAAGCATAACCAAGTCAAAAAACAACATCACCACATATCCACTATATCAAAAATTTTAAATACAATGCGGAAAGGGAAATACAAGGTGATCAAAAAGCTCCAAAAGGTCCTGATACGCACTCCTGTCTCAGCGCTGCTGCTGTCTAACGTTACCTACACGCAACTGTCGTGCATAGGCTTATAAAAGCTTAGAGGGTGGTGTAAGTGTGTGCGTAAGGCAAACGCCCAGTGTACAGTATCAGAGCAATGCAGAAGTATGCGGTAAGTCCATAGAATCGACCATGCCAAGGCTATGTAATGCAAGACGTGAATGCTATCGGTGATACCAAGACCATGCGATGCGAGATATGAATGTCATCGGTCACACCGATGTAATGCAAGGCCTACATAGCCGAATGTCATATGCGAAATGTAATCCAAGCAAGTCGGTACTACTCAAGTACACGTATCAGTACAGTTCCTCTCTGGATATCACCGGGGTCTAATACACTTCACAGTGACTGCCACCTCCCTACCTGCACAGTCAAGAAAGTGGAATAGACTTCACTATCCTCCTGACCAGTAGTCTGCCAATACCTACCCGGCTCATCGATAGTGGACTCATTTGCTAGCTGGTCAAACTCAGCCTAGCTTATAGCCCCCTCACTCAAGCGGATAAGGTCACACCCCCTTCCAACCGACCACGACATAGTGGGAGACACGGCATACTGGTATTCGGCACTCGGGAGCTCGTGTATCCACTCGGTCTAGACGTTGGAGCATCTCCTGGTACCAAAAAGGTTCTGGGACTCTCACCCAAGGACATCCTAAGTGCTCACAGTGCTAGAACCAAGTATTTTTGGTATTCGGTATGGCCATCCACGATATACCTGTGGAGCCATGGCCCTAGTGTCGCTAGGGCGTGCAGTGATCAGGTCACACATATGCGAGACGCATGAATCACACGTCAAATCATGCAGAAATCCAGCGCGTACTGCGCGATCATATAGGGCACTCTATCTCAGAATGAGTCCCGCAAATGGTCTGCCCAATGGCGTATGCTATGATCAGTCAATACTCATATCAAGCATACATATGATGCGTATGGGCATGAGTCATGAGATTATACTAAGCATGTTATAAGGTGATGGATAGCAACGAGTATGGGCCTATCAATGGGCCCTAAGGGGAGTTACAATGCGGACATTTAACCAACATTGTACATACAATGTGGACGTCAAACCAACATTGTTCCCTAGGCACGGCCCGCCATAAATATTATTACATGAACCATGAGAAACGTATATTGCAATGGACCCTAAGGACATCCGTTGGGCCTCGATCCATGGCCCATAGATACATCAAATGGGCCAAATCACATGAGCCTTACATTCATCAAATGGCTGCATTAATGGGCCTCACCAATGAGCCTTATGTACATTGCAATGGTCCATGACCCATGGGCCATGAAATACATCAATGTGGGCCTACACACATGAGCTTAAATATCAAATGGGCCACTCCATTTGCGCCCCATGCACATCAAATGGGTTTGAATCCCATGGGCCTTATATAGAATAAATGGGCCAGATCCCATGGGCATTGCATATGTCAAATGGGCCCAAACCCATGGGCATTACATATGCCAAATGGGCTTATTCCCATAGGCTTTATGTGTGCACCAAGGTGGGCCTTAACAAATGGTTACAAACAGGCCAACATGGGCCCTATACACATACCAAGGTGGGCCTTAACAAATGGTTACAAACAGGCCAACATGGGCCCTATACACATACCAAGGTGGGCCTTAATAAATGGTTACAAACAGGCCAACATGGGCCCTATACACATACCAAGGTGGGCCTTAAAAAATGGTTACAAACAGGCCAACATGGGCCCTATACACATACCAAGGTGGGCCCTACTTGAATCATAGATCTGACTCATTTTAGCTCTTAAAATGGATGGACGACTATGATACAACTCATGCATCATGGTGGGGGGTCCACTAACCTTACAGCACCAAGCCCAATGGTTGGACGGTGTTGATAAAATACATACATCAATGGGGTCCCACCGTCCAGCGGTGTGGACGGTGCGGATGAAACACACGTACCATGGTGGGGGTCCCACTGACCGTCTGCTGGACGGCGTGGAGATACAAACATTACTGTGGTCTCCAACGTCCATACGGAAGGCGGTAACAAAATACATAAATAGTGTGGGTCCCATGTGAGTATGCCATCCCAAAATATTGAATATATATTTATATACTATATAATATATTATTTTATATATATATATATATATATATATATATATATATATATATATATATATATATATATATATAAGAAGGTGGGGGTGTTTAGATCCACCGTCCAGACTTATCTGGACGGTACAGATCATGTATACTAAAGTTGGGTCCACGTGGTGTGGCCCACCATATATATTTATAATATTATATTATATAAAATTATATATATAATACACGTGTATACGCATGTGAGAGAGAGAGAGAGAGGGACGTCAGCCTCCAGCGTCCAGAGACGCTGGACGGTCAGCGAATGAAACACATGGATCACTGTGGGTCCCACGTGGGGCCCACCATCACGTGTATTTTTCATCTAATTTGCTCATAAGGTCGTACAGACCTGGATGAAGAGAAAATACAAATTTAAGCTTGATTCAAAACTGTCGTGGGCCCAAAAATAATTTCAATGGTAGAGTTCAATTCACACTGTTTCTTGTGGTGTGGGCCACCTGAAATCTGGATTTGTCTGAAACTTGGAGGGGGCCCACCTCAGGGGGTGGCCCACCTCATGAATGGGCTAGATGACAAATAAACATCAAGGTGGGGTCCACGTGCAGGGCCGTGGGACCCTGCCCACCGCCCGTCCGCCCATGGCGCGGGACACCTGGGCGTCCTCTCTCCTGACAGCAATAGCTGCTGTGGTTGTTTTTTTTTTTTTCAAAATTAATTTTTTTAAGGTTTTTCTCATGTGGGGCCTGTTTCAGCCAAATCCATCCCGACCACTAGTTTCCACAGCCTGATACGAACCAAATAAGTCCAATATCTGATATTATTTTGGGGCGAAGAAAGATCAAGATACATTTTAATGGTGAAAACCATTGTTTTCTAAGTTGTGGCCCCCCAGAAGGTCAGATCGAGTCCATTTTTCAGCCCAACGTCTAAATTGAGCCAGGGAATAGAATGGACGGCTTGGATTATAAACATACATCAATGTAGGGCCTCTATGAGTGGGCCACCCCAAGGCCTTAAAATAAGTTAATATTCGTGTTTTCAAGTAACGTCCAGCGTCTGAACGTTTTTTTTTTTGGGCTTGTAAAACACGTTCAAGGTAGGCCCTGTTTAGGTGTTCTACCATATGATGGATGATGCATTTAAGATGGGCCCCACCCATGGAGGGCTTGGATAAGTACATATTTTATGGTGGGGCTCATTCAAGTGGGCCACATGGCCTCATCAACATACAAGAAAATAAATAAAAATGAGAGGGAGAGAGAGAGAGAGAGAGAGAGAGAGAGAGAAAAGTGGGACACACGTGTGATGGAGGGACCCCGATACTATGGGCCCTCCGTTCAACCATCCAATCATACATCAATGAGTTCCTTTGCATATGGGCCATTCAAACAAAAGATCAACGGTGGGGATCCCTCTCCACTAAAATTGGACGGTCTAGATGACCTTTTTAATGCAAGGAAAGTAAGCATTATGATGGGGTCCATGGAGAATGACCCCATCATGGAATGATTGATGATCAAGATGGGCCATCGGCCACATCTTAGGGTCCCAAGTGAGATTCAAACCATTGATCGGTTGGCCTCACTTGGCCCATCTTAAAAATATGGAAAACTAGGCTATGGAAGCACCCACCACTTGATCTTCTTGGTCCGTCGGGATGCCAGTCTCTTAGAGCTTCACTTTGATGGTGGAGATGGGAAATGGATGGCTAGGATGAGAGGTTTTGGGATGGGAAAGTGGGCCACCAAAAATCACATTTCTCATGGGAAGAGCTTGGATGTGGGAGTGCTTCTTGGTTGCTTGGGATTTGTTGAGAAATGAGAAAGAGAGAGAGAGTTTGTAAGAGGGATGTGAGGTGAGTGATGGAGTGATGTGAGTGGTACTTGACACGTAAGGTGGTGTAAGAGAGAGAGAGGGAGAGAGTTGACTTTAGGGTGATGTAAGAGAGGTATGGTTGCTTGTACTTGACATAAAGTGATTGATGGGTGATTGATTGATGTGACTGATGGGACACATTGTAGAGATTCTCTTGAGATTTACAACGCGCGGTGTTTTTCATCTAACTAAACGTGGGTCCGCATCTCATCGTCTGGGTATTGGATCGGTGCGTGAGTTACGGCGTTGGAACTGCGGTGACGGTGCGGTCGTAATGATACAAGTCTCAAATTAAGCCAGCTCAAATGTATAGGATAAGACTTACGGTCGTGCGCAACGTCGATTATTGGTCGCAGGTTGCCAAAATTCGACGAGAAGGATCGCGAAAGTTGACGGAACAGTACAGTTTAAGATACGGGTCTTACATCAGGTGGGCCTTGAATCAGAGATTCTTGGGTTGATCTGTCTGTGGGCCCACTTTCAAGATGATTAAATGGTTGATTTTTGATATGTATGGTTAATTTATGGTCCTCAGGCTACATATGAAGTTTCGAGCCAAACTGATGGTGAGAACCCTATGATCTTGCACTCTGGACGTCTTTCGGGCCACTTGATCTTACACTCTGTAATTCCGTCGATCTTGGCCCCCTGGAGTCTGTCCCTTGCCTTTAGTGTTGTCAGAGCATTAAATCCATGCTTTAAACTCCCTTTTTCAGTCCATGCTCGTAAATTCACTCAGCATCACAAACACGATTAAAGCGGACCATTAGACGATATGATGTTCATAAATTCAGGCAATAACTGGGGTCTAATATGTAATATTGGACCCTCAATAGCTGTCATGACATTCTACATATGTCTCTTTTCTTGTTACCTCAATGTTCTGTTTGTAGGGGCTCTTTATCCTTTTCCCTGAACGTAACGTGACCACTGTAGCTTTGCCCATTTGGCTAACAGAATGGCTGTCATCCATTTCTCTTATCCTTTTTCCTTTTTACCAGTGATTTCATAAACGATTTGTGCACTTGTTATCGATATAATGTGTAATGAATTTCTTCACTCTATCAGAGATTAACAATAGAGCTTAATTAGGATTTTCTTACAAATATATTCTATACCAGAGATGAAAGAAAGGATGCTCCCACTGAGAGTCACCATTTTAGTACCTTATAGGTCGTGAAATAACGATAAAACTCTTTAAGTCATTCTTAAGTCAATACTAAGCAAGATAAGGTAGTTCCTCAGTAGAGTCACCATTTTGTTTCGACTAGAAACGAAAAGCATTCGATTCGGGGGAATATCTCACTTAATATTCACAAAAGATAGTACAAAGAGAATAATCATCAATTTTATTCATTCGAGTTCATTACATCCTTTTATCCCTTTGATTCCAAGATAAAATTTCTTAGAAAATACAAAAATGCAAGTATCAAATCAGCTCAAATATAAATTTCGGTAGCATTTCGACTTATATTGATCATATCTCCAGGGGAGATGAGTTGCGCGGGCTTCCTGTGTATTTTGTCCTTTATTAGCATGATAAAGGAGTGCTTGGATCCCTTTGACACATCTAAAATAGCCACAGATCTGGAAAATTTTAACATAATAGCTGCCTCATGGAGTATCCACGCAACTCTCTTAGAGGCGCGGCCCGCGCTTTCAGCGCTTTGCCCCCTCCTCATCTTTGTCTCTAGTACCTGTCAGAGGCACTGGTCTTCTGAGCATTCGATCCTCCAAATGAGGGGATAGGGGGTATATATAGGCTTTCACATGTGTGAGCCCTCGAATCCTGTGCCGTGGACCCCACTTCGCACTCTTAACCTGTCTCGCGCCCCCGCGCAACTTACCTTTCATGCAGCATGGTTCTCGCGCAACTCAGGTCTTGTGCAACTCACCTGTCTTTCACTTATATCTTTCATTTATTTCACCAATTTTCCTTCTTAAAACTTCTCCCCTTAACCAAATTTTATACCCTAACAGACCTTAAACCTTGATAGTACATAAAACTTAGATCTAATGGTGGTATAAGTTCATGATTTGTGGTAGGATTCGACTTTAAGGGCACACGCATTCCCTAGCAACATCAGTGACAATTCAATCGTGAGGTGATGATTTCCTCCCCTCAAGCTTTCCCTTTTTGGCATGCCCTAAAGTCGAAAACCAGGCTCATAAAATTCTCGATCGCTGAATTCGTCGTTGACAGCCTCCGTAGTACCCCATTCTCGGCTCCCAGTGCCCATACGCCAAATTTTCAATCCTGGGATTCTACAAGGAGGATTTTCAGTGTATTTTTTTATAAAGGAGTATAAGCACAATTGTACCCAAGTCACAAGACCAACATCGTCATCGCATATCCACTAATATAAATCGTTGATTAGAATACTGAAATGAAATACATGTATATAATAAAATCTCCACAAAGCTCAACCACATGCTCTTGTCTCAGCGCTACTACGTTTTGTCCTCAACTACATGCATCTATCTTGCATAAGCTTATATAAAGTTTAAAGGGTGGTGTATGTGTGTGCGCAACGTAAGTGCCAAGTATACAATACAAGTCCAAAATTCATACAATATCAAAAATACTAGAAAGTTCATGAGTCATACGATAACAGAGTAAGCAGATATACTGACAAGTCCATGAGTCATATAATATCAGAGTAAGAAGAAATACTGTCAAGCCTATGGGTCATATAATATCAGAGTATGCAATGCAGATCGGCTATGCAATGCAAGGTCGTTGTAAACCAAATGCTATGTGCTAGGGATGCAATGCAATATGCGATGCGAAAGAAATTACCAAACTAGGGTGTGAAGTCATGATGATAATATGTGGTGTCACAGGCTATGGGGTCCATCACAATGGACTTCTATCCAAACCAGTTCCATACCTAAATTTGAATAGCCAGACTCAATGTGGTAAATTCCTGATTTTAGGCTGGTTGCGCCCCAACTGAAATCCTGGCCACTTTGAAGGTACATACAATTATTTGATTGCACACCACCAGCCCGAGTGGATAGTGAATGAATGAATTAATCAAATGTTGAGTATGCAACTCCTACTCAGTACGACCACATATCAATACCATACATCTCTAGGATCATCACCGGGGTCTAGTACACTCCACACCGTCCGCTGCGCAACCAAGTGAATGAAAGAGATCTCACTACTCAATTACTAATATCGGCCCGACTCGTCGATAGCGAACCCACTCATGAGTTAATCTCTCATGCCCCAAACTCAGAAACTGGGCTCATAAAATTTCCAATCACCGAATCCGGCGCTGAAAGCCTCTATAGTATCCCATTCTCGGCTCCTAACACCCATATGCCAGATTCCGATCCTGGGATCCTATAAGGAGGATTTTTCAGTGTAAATTTTTTTTGAACTATTAATCTATTTAGGCAGTTACACATTTTGTATATGGTATCAACACATATCGAAGAGACGAACCTGTTTGACATGTCACACATGATATGGTACACTAACTCAATATTAATGAAGGAAACAATAACAAACCTTAATAGCTCTTGCATGTATCTTGAAAAGTGTAAGTCATACGTATGAGCAAACCACATCTCGTGAGTTTACTGCATGCTGGGAGTAAAATACGTCTTATCAGGGCACTCCCGTGAAGACATCCAAAACAACCATAAGCATATTATCAACCAATCATGTTATCATAAGTGAGTAGGTTATCAATCAAGCATGTCATATAACTATACAGGTTATCATGAACATGACATCAATAATAGACATGTCACTCAACAAGTGACCATGAATCATTAAAATAGCTAATCATTATGAACAAGATAATTAAATTTTATTTTCTACTATATGGCATACAATGGAAAGGCAATAACAAGGTAGACGTGTAATCGTTCGAGTACAAGGACATAATAAACCAAATGTCATATGTTAAGGATGCATTGCAATATGCAAATCCTAACGAATCCACAAATATATGGGACAAGGTCCTGCATACACTGTGTGCACAATAGCCTGCCAGTACAGTAGCTACCAACCAATGGTAGCTTTCCCAAGCTTGCAAGGCCCCGCCCACATCAACGTCCGCCTACGTGTGCCTGCCCACATGTGACCACAGTGATGGGGTGTCACAATATGTCATATGAAGAGGATGTAATGGAGTATGAAATAGCAGTGAAGACCGCTTGAGTTGAAGTTGGAATATGCCAATATGTCCTAGAGGGGGGTGAATAGGACTTTTTAAAGTTTTTACAATGTATTTAAAAATTCTATTACACAAATCCTATGAATATGCAATTATCAGGATTACTCAAATGTAACTCTACTGGCTTCCAAGTGTGGTAGAGGATCCAATCACAAACTATTCAAGAAATAATTATATGTAACCTAGTTTATGATGAATATGACTGTGTGTGTAAGATGTGATCTCAGATATACAGGTATGAAAGTAATGAATCAAATCACATGCACAAGAGAATAACAATTGCAAACAAAATCATTTTTATAGTGTTTCGACTACTTGTCTACTCTACTCCCGGTAACCGCACTCAACCCTTGAGCGTAACGGATTTCACTAAAGAAGTTTCCCATGGTTCACCTCTAACCTAAGGTTTTAAATCAGGTTCACCTTCAACATTTACAACTTACACTGAGGATAACTGTTTATGCTCTCATGAGCAAGGGTCAACACATCACACTCACTTTTAGGCACACTGGCTAAGGATCTTCCCTAAGACCCTAACAGAGGTTTCACTTGGTTCACCTCAAACCCAAGGTTTTACACGGTTCACCTCAAACCGAAGGTTTTATTGGTTCACCCCTAACTAGATGTTTATGCTCTTCACAAAGCAAGGGTCCACACAACGCACCCACCACATACACTCCCGTCGAAGGCCTATTAAGGACTTCAAGGGTGAGAAACACCTTGGACCCAATCCTACAAAGGAATGATCAAAGGGTCCTCTTGACTTTAGATACTTATAGATAAGTTGATGAGTCCCATTTAGCACAGTGGCGAAGATCTCCTCTGTGTTGACAAGGAGTCTTCAGCTCCCTTGATCTACAACAAATGATGTACTAATATAAGACAAAGGGTTGGGTCAAGGTTATGATGGAATCCTACTCTCTAGAAGTTTTCCTATCAGGAAGATAGAATGCTTCCAATCATCTAAGGGTCAGTTTGGGTGGTCGAATTAGACAGGATTCGGTGGGATGGGATTCAAAAAACACCACTGATACATATGGCAGGGATTGTCCCCTATTGCCATGGGATTAAATTAATGCCATGCTTTGTTGATAGTACGGTGGTAAATTGAATGGATATACCCACCATCATTTGAAATTATTGAGAATAACACACATGTGTTATATCTAAACCGTTCATTTGTTTTGTAACCTCATTTTATGGCATGGGCCTAAAAATGAGGTAGATCCAAAACTTTTGTAGCCCCAAAGAAGTTTTCAACGGTAAGTATTCAATCCCTATTACTTTCTATAGTGGAGTCTACTTGAGCTTTAGATTTACTTGATTTTTTGGCCCATGCTCTAAAATAATCTCAATAAATGGGTGGCGGCGTGGATAGAGCCCACACATCAAGTTGGGACCTACACAACTTTCAAACATTGAGTGAAATTGGCACAAGAATTAATGCAATTCCATTTAATTTAATTCAAAGCTTTTCCATTCATTCCAAACATGGAATGGAATTGGCAGAGGATCAGATGAAGCCCATCCCACCTAATCCCTTCTAATTCCACCGCCCAAACTGACCCTAAGCATTCAAGGCATCTCAGCTTAATGATTTGCCATTAAGGTAGTAGCTGAAGGACCCTTGAATGCAGAAATTCATTCCCTAATCCACTCTATTGAATATCAATGATGCGGGTGGATTGGAGGATGAACTCCCTTGAGAGAAAGGGCTTTGGGTATATGATCTAAGGTTAAACACACAAAAGCACTCTCTTCTTTCTCTCACAGTAACTAAAGACAAGTTCTCTTTAAATAGGCAAAAGGTTCCAATGGATATAAAACGATCACATTTATGACAAAGTTCGATGTCATCGAGGATATACACAACCAAAAAAATGAGCAAAGGTTACAGACTATAGGGGTCTATGGCTACAGATTTAATCTGTAGCTAAATAGCTACGGATTTAATTCATAGCTATAGCCTGCCATCCACCATCACACTTTTATAAATTGACCGTCTCTTGAGGGTCTCTATGGGGCCCATCATAATGTATTTATTTTATCTAAGCCGTCCATCTATTTCGATATTGTATTTTAAAGTATGAGCCCAAAAGGAGGCATATTGAAGCCTCAAGTGGATCACACAATAGTAAACACTGGAAATTATGTGCATATTGTTGAAAGTTATTTTGGAGTGGTGTGGTTGACTTGGGCCTTCAATCTTCCTCATTTTTGGTTTCCTGCCTTATCCATTGTTACCTAAATGAATGGACTACGTGGATAAGACATATCCATCATGGTGGCCCCTTATGAAGCCCCAGGGATCACCGTCCAAAATAATAGTTATAAGCGAATTGGCTGCTGTCGCATACACCATCTATGTGATTTGGTGTATTGACGTCACAAAGTTCTGTGGGTCCCATTGTGACGTATGAGTTATATGCAAACCGTCTATCCACTTGGAGACCTCATCATAAGGCTTGAGATAAATAAATAAGACAGATTAAAAAATTAAGTGGACCACACTGTATAAAGTAGCAGAGGATTGAATGCCTACCATTAAAACCCTTTTAGTGGTCATGGAAATTTTGGCTGTCTAAACCCTCCCTCTCCCTCTCACTCCAAAAAAAACCCTCCCTCTCCCTCTCGCTCTCTCGTGCTCCCTCGTCGTCTCCCTCTTCCTCTCGCTCTCTCGTGCTCCCTCTCTTAATCTCACTGCCACTTTCCTTGTGGACGGAAGGTTTCTTCCTGTTAGGTAAAAATAGAGGATTTCTTCCTATCTTGCTGCCACTCTCCTTGTAGACGGAAGGTTTCTTCCCATCAGATAAAAACAAAGGGTTTCATCTCATCATCCCCTAATCGTCCTTGGTATCTCTCTCTCTCTCTCTCTCAAATATTGAATGTCCAAACCCTATTCCGTGGTCATCAACGGTGAATAGAATAGAAGAAATCTGAGAAGGCACTTGAAGGTACTCTCTGTTTCTCTCTGTTTTCCTCTTTTGATGGCCAGAAATTGGGCAGCATCCATGGCAGCAACAGCCATGACCGCCACTGTCCATGCCCCCCTACATGTTTGAAGAAATGTTTCAACCACGATTAGTAAACAAATAGGCCCTCCCGAATCGACTTTTGCGTGATAGTCAGCCATGAGCTTTTTCATTGCTGCTTTAAGTTCATCCATCTCTTTACAAACTTCATCCATTTCCAAGGCTTATTTTTGTTGATTTATGTATTTTTTCTTGTAAATGTAGAAAACAAATCAGACAAGATATCAACATAGAGCTATAGATTTTAGATTCTGCAAGGTGCAGAGGTTTGCAAATCCAACACTAAATGATACAGCACCAATGTGGTACACTTAGTGAGATCCCATCAGGTGGAGCCCACCATGTAGATGCCCCATGCTTGAAATCAGGCCATTCGCTCATCAGGCAGGCCATAATGTTGGAAAAAAATGAATAGTTTAGAAAATTTTGGGCAAATGTTTTTTTGGGCTTCTATTGGTTTGGTAGATGTGGCCCACCTGGTGAGTCATGTGGCCTGATCTTAAGCCAAGGGCAGCTGGGTGTTTGGGCCAAGCTGATGGACTGCTCAAGTGTGCTAGAAACAAACTCCTAAGTCCTGTATGTTTTCACTTTGCTTAACCAAGCATCATATAATAACTCAATCCAACATTGGATAGAGAAAGACATCATTCATGCATCACATGGCGGTTTTAAATAGCGCCTTTGGGGTATGACCCGCCAAGAAATGGAAACCGGTATGACTCACCCTAAGTCGTTCTTTTTCATTCACATTTCCATCTACTGACTTCTTTTACTTACCACCAAAACCAAGACGGCTTTGCCGAGTTGACTTGGTTCCATATGATAGGAGTGGCCTGCTGTTTAGCTGAGCCCTCCTAAATCGTCATATTGTATACTTGTCCATATCAATATACAACTGTTTTTTTTTTTTTTTTTTAAGGTTTTAAAAAAAAAAGACAAAATCACACTTAACATAATTATACATAGGTATTCCATAGAAAAACTATGTATGCTTTCTTTAACTAAATGTGTTTGTCATCTATCTGTATATTATCTTAGAGCCCTGACAGGGTTAATCGTTGTACGAATTTGTTTCCTACCCCCAATACATGTAAGTGTGGCAACATGTATGAGTTTGGGGCATTCATCAAGTAGACCCCTCCATGCAGCCAAAAATCAGGTTGACGAGGTCTCTAGTGGGTCTCATGTAGAAAAAAGATGGATGATTAAAGCAACTGGCAACAATCCACATTTTGCATACACCTATGTGCCCATTTATGATTAGAACAGCCTACTTATTTATTTATTTATTTTATTTTATTTAAGCAATAGAACTTATTGTATGAGATCTTAAATACTAATTGATTTATTTTTATTATTTTTTGTACATCGTAGACAGAAATGGATGATGACTAAATGGGAGGATTTTTTATTAAGTATTTGGAGCTAAATGGTTTCAGACTTTTGGATTGAGTTAGACACATTTAAATGGTTTTTTTTTTATCTTAGTTTAATCATAGAGGGTACAGCTAGACTCATTTAATCTCTATAATTTAATCTCTTATGTTTTATTTATGGTAGCTCTATTTACTGTAGTCTAGATATCATCATCGATCAGCCAGTTTTGACCATCCAACCAATGTTTACTCACATTAAAGTTCACAACCATGAGAGGTGGGTCTATTTACTGTAGTCTAGATATCATCATCGATCAGCTGACAAGTTAGACATATTAATCTGAGTTACTTGTATGCCAATGCAATTAGAGGTCCTTCGTCTGCTAGCTCATAATGCCAATGCCAATATTTTCACTCTGTTTCTAGAAGTATTGTTATTCCTTACTTTCAGTATTCCCATCAGATTGCTACAGACTGCGTCTACAAATTTTTATGCCATTGCAGGTGTTGTGAATATGCACTTCTGATCCTAGAGTACTGGGCTGATGCGCCTGAAATTCAACAATCAGCCAATCTTTATGAAGATCTAATAAAATGTTGCGTTGCAGATGCAATGAGCGAGGTATAACCTCGTTATGTTTCTTGCTCAGGATTTGCTAGAAGAAAGAATGCGCACGCCGAACTCTAGGGGTTGCAATTTTGCATATCTATTTTTGTCATTTCTTACTAATAAACCAAAAGTCATTTCTCTCTCTAAACTGCTCCTGGTAATGAGATTAACACAATTTCAGGTTTCAATGCTTGGTATCGGTTCTGACTTGGTAATGACTAGACCTGTTCTACTTGTGTGTGGTAATGATGTGAGAGTCAAATTGGTTTTGGATATCTTAGATTAGATGTTCTGCATTACAGGTTTCGAGGATGGACTCAGGTTGTTCAAGGTCAGAGGAGAAGCTATGTAGGTGGGCATCTAAACTGGCTCAATGGGTAGTTTCTCTTTCCATTCCTTAGGTAGATGATCAATAGTTTCACTTTGCAAAACCTGGTATTGATAGATTCAAGACATTTTTCTAGTCAATGATACTTCTTCAATTTCTTTAGGAAGTTGCAGATGTTGCTAATAGTACTATGGTTGGTGTCATAGAACTAGATTCAGAAAAGATCTAACTGCTATGCGATGCAGCTAATGAAGAAGTAGATGAGAAAAATAAAGATCAAATTACAAACTTCCTCTGTCTAGTAAGATTGTCATTGAGTATTTTCTTTTACCCAATTTAGAAAGCCTTTCTTTATTTCTCAATATTTGACATTAAATTTATTCCATAATGGTAGGGTAACTATGTTGTTTCTGGAGGTGTGAAAGCAGTGGAAGCTAAGGAAAAATCATTTAAGGCTCGAATGATGGTTAATTACTCCTAGATTATTAATTACCAATTTTCCATAATTTGATAAAAGCTTCATGCATTATACTTTACTATATTTTTGCAAACTTAGCTTGTATTTCTCTTAAAAGAGTAATGTTTGTGGTACAGAAATTGAAATTATGGAAAAGCTTGTATTTCCTATGATTTTAATAAATTCAAAAAGATATGTGGAGAAAGAATAAGGGATGCATCCAAAGTTCCAAACTTATGTAAAGAACAAGGGATGCATCCAAACCTATGTAACAAAGACATGGCACTTCTTTTGAAATTAAGCTATGTCAAGTGTTGACGCATGTCTGTCTCTTTGTCCAGCACTCCTGGTTACAACTAAGAGATTTATTTTTAAGTTTAGTAATGTTATGTTTAATTTTTTAGTCTAATTAAAACAGGTTGTAAATCATTTGTAGGTTTAGCATACAAAAAAGTTAATGTTGAAAGTCTCAAAAACTGGTGAACTGCTAATGAGGATTTTGAGATGTTCGAAAGAAGAGATACGTTGTAAGTACAATTTGGAAAGAACATATATGAGGAAGAGACCAAGAATGATAATAAGATGTGAATGCCTGACAAAGATTTTTGTCAATAAAAGAAGAGTGTAGATACATAGGCTCTAATCAAGTTTGTAAAAAAACATAGTGACAAGTTAATAATTCCAACAAATCTCATTGTCTAAGATTGCATAGAATGCATCAAATTCTCATTTGAATGTGATTGAAAAAAATCAATGTTTAATCCAAATGGCATTACTACCCATTATTGACAAAATGGGCTTGAACTACACCCATTGGGCTTTTTGAATGACTAGTAATGCCATCTGGACTAAAAATGAGTTCCCTGTCCCAATTCCAAAGGCAAATGGATGAAAATTTCAAATAATTTCATCATTAATAATATTGATGACTACATGGTATTTTCAGAATCTATGCAAGAGCATTCCAGCATTTAAATGAAATTTGGCAACTGGTCCAGAATCATCAGCACATAGGGCCAATTCCAACTCTTCCATTTCTTCTTGAGTTGTGGTTACATAAGCTACTTTTAGGGGACATTCACCATCAATGGCCATTGTTGTTCTAGGCCTTCCTCTATAGTGATTTTTGCATATCATACAAAATGATGGGTTTAGTAACAAAGCTTTTTTTATATGATGCATGCGGATTAGACTTGCCAGCATGTCAAATGTATTGCTTTGTGAGAGCCATCCATCAGATAGATCCATAAAACCTGTTTCTTGGCCTCACTAAACTGGTTGACATTCATGTATGGAGAAGATGGACAGTTAAAAAATGTTGAGCAGCAGTTCACCTATCCCATATATTTAGTTCAGCTGAGAGATTTTGCATTCTCAACAGTTACTGTGAAATTTTCATATATTTAGTGTTGATTCCAAAAATTCTGCTTTGCTTGTGGATTTAATGATGATACAGTCATCTGAATTTTGAATTTTTCTTTTATTAGAACTAATGAATATGATGACCAAATTACAGTGAATATCACAGGTCTGAACAAAGCAGAACTGTTGTTGTTGCATTTGTACTCAATGATCTTGGTAATTCTTATGGAATGTTTAAATCCATCTAAAATGAAAGTTTCTATATAAGGTCTTTTTCAATGCTACTACAGTGCTTGAAAAGTCGTTGTTCTTGGTTTTGTTAATGTGTTAACTGAAATACTTGGAATGACTGATGTCGTTAGTAAATGGGGCTGCGTTCAATCTGGAATCTAGAACTAATTGATCATATGTCAATGTCTACTTTTTGAATTCTTTGTCCTCTTAAAAAGACTGGGTACATTCCTTTTAATTTTTCATTTCAAAAATAGATGGTTGCTCAATGTGCTCAACCATCTCAAAGTTTAGGTAATGTATGTTTTTTTTTCCTTTTTGTTTAGTGAGCCAGACTATTGATTTGATGGTTCCATCATGGAACAAGATGTCACGTCCCAAACTCAGAAACCAGGCTCACAAAATTCCCGATCGCCGAATCCGGCGCCAACAGCCTCCGTAGAACCTCATTCTCGGCTCCTAGCGCCCATTCGCCAGATTCCGATCCTGGGATGATACGAGAAGGATTTTCAACGTCAGTTTGATTCGTAATAAGCATAACCAATGGCATAACCCACAAACAACAACCAAGAACTCCATTATATTTCTACTATGATAAAAAACTTTACAAGTACAATGAGCATAAAGGGAAATACAATGATAAAGAACATAAAAAAAACTCCAAAACGATCTGCAATGTGCTCCTGCCTCAGCGCTGCTGCGAACCAACGTCACCTGCACGCAACAGTCGTGCATAAGCTTATAGAAAGCTTAGAGGGTAGTGAAAGTGTGTGCGCAAGGTAGTAATATGAACATACAATGTCAGAGTAATGCAGAATATGCAGATGGATCCATAATATCATGAGCCGTACCAAGGCTATGCAATGCAAGACATGAATGGTATCGGCCATCCAAGGCCATGCGATGTGCAATGCAACTCAAGCATACAGATCCTCATATATGTCCACACATCAATACAGCTCAAATATGGGATATCACCGGGGTCTAGTACACTCTAAACCAGATTACCGCCACATCACGCGCAATAAGGTAAGTGGAAGAGACCTCACTATCCATCTGCCAATATCGGGCATGGCTCGTCGATAGCGGACCCATTCCTTGAGCTGGTCAGACTCAGCCTAGCATTGCCCCCTACACTCGGGCGGGTAAGGCCGCACCCCCTTCCAACCGACCACGACACAGTGGAGAGCGCGACCGTCTGGTAGTCGGCACTCAGCGCTCATCTACCCACTCGGTCTAGACGTTGGAGCAACCTCTTGGTACCATAAGGGTTTAGGGACTTTCACCCAGGGATATCCATAGCACCCCATGTAAAATAAGATTTTCGATATCTAATCCTGCTAACCACGATGCTTCTGTGGAGGCTACGGCCCTGATGTCGATAAGGCATATAATAACCATGTCACACAAATGCGAAATGCATGATTCATGCTACCCACTCATGCAACAATTCGTGCGCATATCGTGCGGTCATGTAGGGCAACACTGCCTAACCAGGAGCCCATAAACAACCTGCCCGAAGGCATATGCTATGATCAGTCAATCCTCAAATCAAGCATACATATGATGCGTATGATCATGAGTCATGAAACTATACTAAACATGTAAATGAGTGATGAACCATTCTTACAACGCAGATGGGCCTGGACGGCCTATACACAGCAAGTACGGCCCAGTAATGGGCCCTAAGGAGAGTCGTAATGTGGACATCTAACCAACATTACACTTGCAATGTGGACGTCAAACCAACATTGCTCCCATGGCAAACCAACATTGCTCCCAAGGCACGATCTTTGTAAACATCGCTACTTAGTCTGTGTTGGGATTACACATGGCAATGGACCTTAGGTTCATCCCATTGGGCTTTACATATATATCAAATGGGCCATATCTTATGAGCCTTTTATTCATCAGATGGGCCACATAAATGGGCCACACCAATGGGTCTTATGTGCATTGCAATGGGTCAAAACCCGTGGGCCTTGGATTGTATCAAATGAGCTTAACTCATGGTTCTTCAAGGTAACGAATGGGTCACACCAATTAAACCCCATATGTACGCCAAATGGGCCTTAACCCCTAGACCTTACATATGTCAAATGGGCCTGCTTCCATGGGCTTTAAAAATGCATCAAATGGGTCCAATTTTATGGGCCTTGGAATACATCAAATGGGCCTAGTCCCATGGACTTGAAACATATCAAGTGGGCCTAAACCCATATGCCTTAAATATCAAGTGAGCCTAAGCCCATAGGCTTTACATATCAAGTGGGTCCAAGTCCATAGGCCTTATATGAATCAAATAGGCCTAACCCATAAGCCTTTCATAAATAGGTTGAGCCTAACCCAAAGGCCTTTTGTAATACAAATGGGCCTAGCCCATACATGAGTCGCCCACCCAACCAGCTACTCATGCCTTAAAATGATTTCATCAAGCGGATGGACGGTCTGGATGCATCACATGCATCATGGTGGGTCCCACCACCGCTGGACAGAGGGGATGGCACATGCATCAAGGAGGGCTCCACCATCCGCTGGATGGTGGAGACAATACTGCATCAAGGTGGGCGCCACCGTGCACTGGACGGTGGACTTAAACATATACATCATTGTGGGTCCCTTGTGGGGCCCACTGTAATGCTCAGATGTCATCCAAGCTGTTCATAAGGTCACTCTGACCTGGATAAAGGGAAAACATAAATTTCAGCTTGATCCAACACTTCTGTGGGCCCCAAAAAGGATTTCAATGGTAGGTATACAATTCCACTATTTCCTGTGGTGTGGGCCGCCTGAGTTCTAGATCTGGTTGAAATTTGGAGGGGGCCCACCTGAGGAGGGGACCCACCTCATGAACGGTGTGGATCTTAATATACACATCATGGTGAGGCCCACGGCAGCAGCCGTGGGTGGCTCGCTGACCGTCCGCCTGCTGACGCTGCACGCAGTAGCGTGCAGCTGCTGCTTGTCAGAGAGGCAGAGGCAGTGCCTCTTGAAAATTTTGGGAAAAACCCGATTTTTGGGGTTTTTCACACGTGGGGCCCGCTTAAAAGAAATTCGCCCCGGCCATTGCGTTCTTCAGCTCGCAACCATTCCAATGGGCCTAATATAGAGTATTTTCTATGCTCAGAGAATAAAATAAATCAAAAAATGATCTTTTGTAAGGTAGGGATGCAACCCACAATGCTATGGCCCACCTGACCTCCCAATCAACCCCAACTCTTGGCTCAACACCTAAAATTAGATGAAAAATGGGACACGCTTTGTGATGGAGGGCTCCGCCACAATGAGCCCCCCCTTAAATGAAATCATACATCAATGGATCCCTCTATGCATGGAATCACCGAAATTGACAATCAACGGTGGAGATCCGTTCCCCACCGATATGATCGGTCTAGATGACCTTTAAATACAATGAAACAAATATCATGATGGGATCCATGGAGAATGGCCCCGCCATGGATGATCATGATGATCAAAGTGGTCCATCGGCCACAACTTAGGGTCCCAAGTGAGATCCAAACCATTGATCGGTTGGCCTCACTTGGCCCATCATAAAAATAGAAAAAAAAAACTAGTATGATCTAGCACCCACCGTCCGATCTTCTTGCTCTTAGGGGTTCCTTGGCACCATAGCTTCAACTTCAATGGATGAGATGAGGAATGGAGGGTTGAGATGGGAGATGTAGACTTTTGTGGTTGCTTGGGAAAAGGGGGTGAAAGTGATGTGTACTTGACATGTACTTGACATATGATGGATTGATGGGTGATTGATTGATGGGATTGATATGATTGATGTGACACATCATAGAGATTCCCTTGGGTTTCGCAACGCGCGGCTTTTCCTCGCACCGAACGTTGGCCCACATCTCTTGACCAAGGTATCGCCTCGGCACGCGAGTCGCGGTATCGGAACGGCAACAACGGCGCGGTCGCTATGGTATTGGTCTTGGGTTGAGTCGACTCGGGTTGTCGGCATATGAATCAGGGTCACGCGTCGATATCGGTTAAGGGTCGAAAGTTATCGAAATTTGACCGCTAAGACCGCGGAAGTCTACGGAAAGGTACGGACCAAGATACGGGTCTTACACAAGACCTCCATTGTTAGAAGTTCCTAATAATCCCTTTTATCAATAAGCCCTTTTGCATGATTCAGATTGTTGTTTTGTGATTTTAAGGGCAAGCTTAAGTTGTTAATTTCTTTCTGCAGGAAGATTTTTTTATAATATTGCATGACACCTAGCTGAAAGGGAATAAGTGACCGAATTACAACCTATTCCAGATGCTCATATAGGACTCAAGAAAATGGTTGGTAATAAAATTTCTATTTTCTTGATATTCTTTTGTTTTCATGTGTAGATGAAGGAATGGGTATTGTATGTTGGAACAAAAGGTATCTCTAGAGCTGTTCCATGCATTTCCATTTCATCTTCTTTTCCTTCTGTCATTTTAACTCTCTCACATTAGTTTTCTTTAAGTCAGACTTTTGGTTGGGGCATAGTTAGTACCTGATGTATAGTTTGGGGTAGAGTTACTATTTCATGTGATGGGTTGCAAATCCAAGAGAATTACAGTCACACACAAGAAAACTCTTGTGTGCTGTTTCAATAAAGAAACAAATACATTTGATTTGGGAGATTGTCTTATTCAAACATAACAGAGAAAGAGTACTAGGAACTGTAACATCCCGAAAATTGGGGGGTCGAGTAAAAACCCAACTCCCGAGTTCCAAAATGTTATTTATGCAACATAGATATGTATGATTGAATGTTGTCTGTGTTAATGTATTAAACATGAGTGAGATTAAGCCAGAACAGCATATCCTACTCCAGAGTCAGTTAAATTAGCAAGCGGAAGACTGTGATAGTATGTATAACATATATAAACTGTTGTATGTCTCCAGAGTGTGAACATGTTACCAGGTTATATACATACATGTATGCTCCAAAAGTAAACCAAAAGGATATACATGAGTGTTCTCAAAATATAAAATGACAAGTGTCAAGGTATCTAATCAACCTCCCTATAATCCCGTCAATCAGATCATGCTTAAAGGAGAGATCCTCCTCCTCATCATCAAGTCCAGCACCGCCTCGTAGGCCGTGCCATCATCTGCAATCACAATAGGGACTGGTGGGTATCCGGAAACACTATCCCGTAACGTGGGAGTGAGTGATCAACTCAGTGGGATAAGAAAGCAGAGATTAGCATGTTATCAAATCAATCATGCGATAATAGTAAAGCAGTAATTCAAACAATCCTAATACTGTTGTTAATGCAATATGACATGACGTGATATATGCCCTCACCGACGATCTCCCTCATACGGCACCATCTTACGACCGCGGCATGCAATCGACCCTCAAGTGCTCCACATCTTCCATGCACATGCAATGGTATGGATGATATGATTTTCGAGTTGTTATTAGTCCATTCAAACAGCAAGATTGGGAAACTAAGGTACTTCCCTTATATCAATCCCAACACAGATCCTGTCTAGGGTCGTCACTCCTAATAATCTCATACGATGTATATTTTGTAGGTCGCTGCAAGGGCTGCCAGGGCTGTTGCACGCACTCGTTGCTCTACTCCCCCATCACCTTATCAATACAGGCCTACTGTACTCTACTGCTACTGAAGGGTCGTCGCCTCCTGTAGACTCAGAATACGCTCGTGGTCACTACAAAGGGCTGCCAGGGCTGTTGCTCGCACTCGTTGTACCGCTCCCCCATCGCCTTATCAATGTAAGCCGACAGCAAGAATATAGTGTCCCATACCACCATAATCTGCTCACGAGTCTAGGTGCTCACTGGTCACTACGGGGAGGTTTGTGGCCCCAGTGTAGGCCGACAGCTCGACCACGGTGTCCCATACAACCATGCCCGGCTCATGAGTCTTTATGGATCAAGGTACCATGGTTAACAGGGTTTACAATGGTAAGTTCAGTACCCTAGGTTCAAGCAGTTATGACTCATGTAGGGTGAACATACATCGGCCAGTCGGGTTACTTGACGGGCTCGACTAGCACGATCGCATCTCAAGTCGAACGACATGAAGTGCGTAAAACACTTCGTGTGGCCTAACCACTGCCGCCACTCCAAATACGACTCGCGTTCATCGACGCGTCATTCATGGCCAAGATAAGCCAACCATGAATTCGCTCGGTTACCGACTGCCTGGACTAAGTATAGTCCCAAACAATTATGGAATCGCATCAGCAAATCATATGAGAGTATTGGAAATGGAATACAAACATGTGAGCATGATAACACTTGTTATAACGTACAACTTAAGTAAATCATCTTACGCATGTCTTTCACACATATAATGAAATTATGCATATCGCCACATATAGGAAATCATCACCATCACCGTATTAATTGAGAATTCGATCTCAAACTAAATCATAAAGAAATCATCAAGCACATGTTATAACATACCACTTAAATGAAACATCAAGCATATGCATTTCATACATATAATGAAATCGTGCATATAGCTATCATGTAGGAAATCATCTACATCAGCATTTTAATTGAGAAATTAATCTCAAACTAATTCATAACACCATTTAATTCAATACATACTAATACAAACATTTATACAAACACTTACACTACACACTTAAGTCTACATATAGTATGTCGACCCGAAGTGCGCATTTAGGCGAATCTCTTCGTCAAACTAATTATGCACGTATTCCTAACATTCTAATGCGACAATAAACCATGTCAATCACATCAGCAAAATATGAATGAAAACAGTACTTCCTACAAATGACTAAAATGCCCTAAATCTCATATTCTTCGTTGATTTACGAAACAGGAAACGGACAGCATGTTGTACATGTCAAACGGCGTTGCCATCAAGAATCTACTATTAAACGACATTGAAAGCGTTGAAAACAGTCAATCAAAGCATCTAATATCCGCACCTTGTCTCTTATAAACGTATCGTTTCGAACGGAGCGTATACGCTTCGTCTACAGCGAATAGAGAAGCTGATACACATGTACATCAGCTAATATTCTATTTGAATTGAAGAAATCCCCAAATCAGCAAGTGGTTAGGGTTTTCCTTACCTAGAAGTCCGTTGGAATCACAGGGAAAGTGATCGGAGTGCATCGCCTAAGCACATGCAGCAGCAGCAGCAGGTGGCAGGAAGATCTCTCCCACCTTCTCTCACAAACTCTCACCTTTTCTCTCTCCCAATCTAGGGATTTTTGTAAATTCGGATGGGAGAGAGGAGTGAGGGTTTCAAGCCCTTTTATAAGCCTAAACATGCCCAAAATAGGCTCCAGGTCAAGGTATACTTAAAGTATATCCAAATCGGGGCTGTTTCGGTCCAAAAGGACATTTCTGATGGTCCCCTGGCCGAATGCGATCGGACTTAAGCTCATGCATACCAGATCTAACACGTATTAAGTTTTTAGTCCGGCAGGGTTCGTAGATTGCACGTGGCGGACCAGTTTCAGTTCAGCGGTCACCGCACGTAGATCAGGGCTGAAAGTCTCATGATATAAAATAGAAATTTTTCCTGATCCAAGGGTGTAATTTGGCTGAATTCTGACGGTCAGAATGCTTAATACTGACACGTCAAGTCGTGTGCCAGATTTGAATTTGAAATTCCAATTCTGTCCCTATTTGCACTCTCTTCGGTCCGGGCTCAATGAAATAGCCTGTGATTATCGGTTTGACTTGATTTTTGAAATGAGTGTCAAGTCCAGCTAGGCGGTTCTAACGGTCTAAGATAGGAGGTATCGGACTTTCGACGCGCGGTCTAGATCCAATACAAAATTTCAAAGTGGTCTAGAGAACAAACCTGCTTAGAGTTTGGTCTGAGGTTATAGAGTATTATAGAGTCATTGGTTCTACTCGATTTGGGTCTTATAGAACATATTTAAAGTGATCAGGGACTGTTTTCCAGCTACTCCAACGTTGCGCTAGCTAACTTATGCTTAGTTTCTAAAGGAATTAATCCTAAGTGGTTTCTTTGGCTATGGAATTGGGTTCTGAGCAATTTTTCAGGTGTTTTAATTGACCCATTGCCTAAGGACATCAAATCCCAAATTGGCCAAAATCCGGGGTATTACAGGAACATTTATCACATTTTATTGATACTGAGTTCATTTACATCCTCTTTGCATCCCTTGATTCTAAGATAGATCATTTAGAAATAAAGGACTTGTGCTTTAAGTATCAATAGCTCATTTCGACAGCCTTCCGGCGTCTGTTTCAACCATCCTTTGGGACTTAAGAGGAATGTCGATTCGATCGAATGATCTTTCTCCTTTGAACCCATGAATAGGAAAAAACCTAGAGAAAGGAAGCCTGGCCCACGGATTTCGACAGCATGATAGCCTTTGGACTTCGCAGACTGCAGGGCAGCCTGGTTGTGCGGACCCACACAACCGATACCAGATGCGCGGTCCTATGCAACTGTCAGGAGACTCTCTTCTACCTTTTGTCTTCTGCTCCACTCTGTTCCTCTTGAAAATCTTAAAAATTACCCTTAATGAAGGAGGGGAAGGGGTATTTATAAACCTTCGCACGTGTGAAAATCCTGATCTTATTGATGTGAGACTATTTTCCAATGCTTTAGATCATTCTACAAAGAACCGTTTCTGCAATTCATTTTCGGGACCCGCACAACTGATATTTCCATTGCGTGGTCCTGCGCAACTGGGATTTATTACGGGGAACAATGCAACTGATAGTGGTTACGCGGTCCTGCGCACTCTCTTGAAATCTATCTCTATTTTTTTCTTTTCAAAAGTTCTTTCAAACTCCTTATCTCTTCTTGCTTCAATCCTTCGCCATTTTTTGTGCCTCAATAGATGCCCCCTTGATCCTTCTTTGATTGATTCCTGAAATCAAATGGAGGATCGATCTTCCTCTGCCTGAAGAACTTGAATAAACTGCAACTGAAGGATGACCGAATGATCTTGCTTTCATGAAAGACTGGATAATCATCCCAGTATAGCAAACTGGATGATCAGGCTTGTCCAGAAGATTGAACGATCGCATTCGATCGAAAGACTAGAATGCTTGCGCCTGAATAGAAGGCTTGAATAATGACACTCGAACAGAAGATTGGGAGGCTCGTGCTTAAACGAAGGGCTCTCGCACTCGAATGAAGGGCTTGAATGATTGCATTCGACTGGAAGAATTGAAGGAGGACACTTGAGCAGAAGACTAGAATAATGGTACTAGAGCTGAAAAACTTGAATGCCCCCAGTCAACAGTGTCGAGCAGATGCTTCACTTAGAGAGGATAAAATTCTCTTTTTATTGAAGCACGCTTCTTCAACAACTGTGATGGCTTCATCTTTGAGCGATTTGATCAGAGAGCTTTCTTCCAACACCATTGCTGTTATAACGGTCTCTTTGATCAACTCCATCAATTCTTTCCTCTTGATCAACTCCAGCAATTCTTTCCTTTTGATCAACTCTATATCTGGAATTGTTCTTTTAATGCTGCTCCTGCCGCAACATCCTTTTTTGATTATTTCCTTTACTCACGATCTGCATAACTCAAGCTTTCAAGCGATGATCTTTCCTGCCAGATTAATCGAAATTAGTATTTTAATTCATTATAATTTTGTAACTTGATAATTTTTTGAAATAGATTGAAAGTTTCTTCTCTTTTTAGACTGAGTGTGGTATTCGCAATATGATTTAAGCAATCTTTGAACTTGTCATCGTGCTTCACGCTGTATTCTTTATATCGTACTCTTGGAGATTTGAGTTCTTGAATAGATAATAGCCAATATCTTGGGGGCATTTACTGTCGATGTAATTGAGAACTTGATTCCAGAGAAATGCATTCTTGCATATTGTCTAATCAATGTTTAGAATTTTGCACATTTGAACGCATCTAGAGTGAAATATGGATTTACTATATTCTAAATATCACACAGTTTATGCTTTGCATATTTGAACAAACATATATATATATATATATATATATATATATATATATATATATATATATATATAATGAGATATATGTCTATAACATTGCACCTAGTTTATCATGATATTTAATAAAGCACTGATTATAAAAACATCAACATTTTATGCTTGTTAGTACGGGATTTCCTACATGACTTTATTCATTTATATTTTATTGGGGTTGCTAAGTTTCAATTCAGTCAATTGTGCACACAGTTTAGGATCTTGAGTAGTGGAGCGAATTTACTTGGACTCTAGTTAGAGTCGGGTCTTACGTGATGGTCTCTGTAACTCTTTAGAGTTCGCTGGAGTACTCACTGCTTAAGGAGTTCACAAACCGTGATCCATCATAGGGGCCCAGTGAAGCTACCAGGGCCGTGAACTCAGTTGGTTTTACGCACAAGGTTGGCCACGGTAACTCTCTAGAGTTCACAGAGCTCACAAGGCTACCTTTGGGGGTACCAAATCCATGGTTGCCAATCCATCGATAAGTAGGTTTAAGCCCTTCCTCATGAGTTAGTACCGGAATCGAACCACAAATCTAGAGGTCTTATGCATGGTTGGCCTATCTAAAGCGCACACCGCAGCCCTCATTTTCTTTGCCTGTAAGGTCGGGCCCATTCACAGGAGGGCATTGTCCTCCATTCCCCGTGACGCTACCGAAAAGCTATACAGATGGCATAGGGCTTACACTGACTGGTCATTTGAGGACTTTTAACACTTTAGCTTTTAGTTGACTTTTTAGCCTTTTGGCTTTTAGTTGTTGAAGACTTTTAGCTCTAGGATTTTTTTTTTATCAACTTTTGGCCTTCTAGCTTTTAGTCATTGACTCTGTCAGCTGCCCGCATGGGTATACGTACGATGGCCTTCACGAGATTTTTAGGGCCATTGGCTTCTCGCCGCTGCCCGAATGACGATCTTCATAGGTCTCAAGCACAGCGGGCCATTAGCTTGACTGGGCTGCTCTTTTTTATAATCATAAGTCTTATGCGTAGCCGGTCCCTTTCAAGATTTAATCCTTTTAGAATTTGGCCTTTTTAGGTCTTGGAGACTTGGTCCTTTTAGGACTTGGCCCTTTTTTCTCTTTTGTTTTTTAGAACTTGTGGCTAGACCGCCTTTTTATGATCAGCAGTCATCACTGTCGCCAATTTTATATAGTTGGCTGTATGATTCATCATATGGTTGAACAATAATTGACATTTCGCTGCTGTTGACAATGTCATAAGGACTTTTGTATCATGTTTAAAGCAATGTATCAGCTTAGCGATGATGGCAATTTTGATGAGCGATTGATCGGCAACAGTGATAACTATCCTCTTTTCTTTTTATGATCATCGATACCTAATGATTCTAATTTCGATGGAGATTTTCTATCGGCGATGAGCGTCAATGCTTGATAGCGATCATCGACACTTTTTTGTTCGGTGGCGATTTAATATGCTATCTTCAAATGTCTTGGAAGACTGAAGACTTTTGGCGATGATCTAGCATACTGTCTTAGAAGACGATGATAGGTATTTTCGCCTGAAATTGCTTATCTGTATCGTTTGTCTGTATTGTTTGTAATATACCAGCTTGATAGTGATATCAATTTCAGGTAAAATTTTGTAGAACTCTCTTGATGGCGCTCATCCTCTTCGTCTTTCTTTATTCGCTATCATATGATCATATGATCTTGATATGCTTTGTCATATGATTTTGATATGCTTGCGAACTTCTTCTATTCATCTTGCCCCCTTTTGATACAAAATTATTATCTTGATAATGTTCTGTATCAAAATCAATAGCGCCTTCGGAAGCAATTTCCTTTTTACCAATACGAGTATAGGCCAACATAGGCTTTCATTTACTTCTTTGAAGAATTTTGCTTTCATTGAGCACACTTTATCTCATTTGGTTTTGAACTTGCCCCCTGGATATGATTGTGACTGTTATTGGAGATATATTTTCATTCTTGGACATATTGAGGCAGTATATTTCTGTAGAAGACTGCACGATTTACGATGATATTTATCGACTAAGTTGTCCCCTTTTGATGCAGAATCATAACTCTGATAATTTTCTGGACCAAAATCAATAAATATATTTATGGACGATATCTCATAAGGAAGCGAGCGCTGATTGGTATACTGATTCCCTGTCCGTCTTGATCTACAACTCGATATGCTCCATTAGAATATACTTCTTTTATTACGTAAGGGTCATCCCATTTAGTTTCAAACTTGCCTCATGTTCGACGGGTGACCACGATTGGTCTTTTCAACATTAGCACTATATTCTCCTTTTTGAAAGAGCGATATTTAACTCGCTTATCAAAGGCAGCTGATATTCTTGCTTGGTATGCTTGCAAACGCTATTGTGCAGCCAGGCATCTCTCATCAAGCAAATCCAATTCCTACAATCTTATTTTTGCATTATCATCATCAGTTATAGACTGATGCACTACCACTCTTAGTGACGCTACTTGTATTTCAATTGGAATTACTGCTTTCACACCATAGACTAATGAATACGGTGTTGCCCTTGTGGCTGTTCGATGAGTAGTTCAGTATGCCCATAGCGCTTCCTGTAACCTTTCATCCCAATCATGTTTGTTCCCTGTCACTGTTTTTTTTCAATATTTTGACTATTGTTTTGTTAAATGCCTCTGCTAATCCGTTAGCCGACGGATAGTAAGGCGTTCAGAACGAGTGATGGATATTGAACTTCTGACACAATTTTTCCATACCCTTATTTTTGAAAGGAGTGCCATTATCTGTAACAGTTTTCTTTGGGATACCATGTCGGTATATTATAGCATGGCGGATGAAATTAACCACATATTTTTCTTTAACATTTCGCAAGGCAACTGCTTCAGTCCATTTGGAGAAATAATCGGTTGCTGCCAGAATATACTATTTTCCTTTGGATGAAGGCGGGTTTATAGGACCGATTACGTCAAGTCCCCAAGCAGAGAAGGGCCAAGAGGCAATAGATTGGTGCAAGTCTTCCGGAGGCATGTGTATAACATCTCCATGAATCTGACATTCATGGCATCGCTTCGCATAGTCTATCGCATCTTCAAACATAGTGGGCCAATAATATCCCATTCTATATACTCGATGAAATAAATTTCGACCAACTTGATGTGCCCCACACTCCCCAGAGTGTGCTTCCTGCAGCACCTGGATCACTTCTTGCTTATTTAAAAAACGTAGCAACACTCCGTTGTAAGATTTTTTATATAATACTTCACTGCAGATAACGAATCTACTTGACCGCTGTCTGATTTGCTGCCTTTGCACGGACTCTTCTGGCAGGTTGTTGAATTTGAGATAATCAATGAAAGGATGACACCAATCATCTATTGTAATTTTCAAGCATGATACAGAAAGGGCTTCAATAACTTCTGCTGATGGTAAAAATCTTCTTTCCTCTATAGTTACTTGAAGAGGGCTTCGATTAGGGAAAGACAGAGCTGCAGCCGAACTGGCTAAGGCATCGGCTTTTGCATTCTCTGACCGGAGAATATGCTTGATTTCAACATAAGAAAAATATTCCAACAATTGTTATGCCTTCCGACAATATGGCAAAAGTTCTTGCTTTCTTATTTTGAATTCAGTCGTCAATTGATTTATAATCAATTTAGAATCCCCAAAAATATGCAATACTCTTATCTCCATTTCTTTAGCCATCTCCATTCCAATAATCAGGGCTCTATACTCGGCCTCATTATTCGTGCTTGCAGTTCCTAATGTAAAGGAGTAAGGTAATACATCACCTTGGGGAGTAATGAATATCACTCTTGCCCCAACTCCTGATGTTCGAGAAGCGCCATCAAAATACATCTGCCACGGATTCTGTGATTCAGTCAGCATGACTTGCTCATCTGGAAAATCATCATTGATGGCTTCAGATTTTGCCACGGGGTGCGCTGCTAAGAAATCTGCCACTGCCTGCCCTTTCACCGCTTTTGCCGGTTCATATGTAATACCGTACTCTGAAAGTAACAACATCCATTTAGCCAACCTTCCAGACAACATCGGCATTGTCATCAGAAACTTTATCGGGTCAGCCCTTGAAACCAATGTTATATCGTGCGATAGACAATAATGCCTCAACTTCTGTACTATGAATATTAACACTAAACATTCCTTCTCAATCAGGGAATAATTGTACTCTGCACCTATTAAAGTTTGACTTAAGTAATAGAGGGCTGTTTCTTTTCTAAATTCATTTTTTGTGCCAACAGAGCTCCTAAGGAATGTTCGGCTGCAGACGTGTACAAGATAAGTGGCTTCCCTTTTATTAGAGCTGCCAGTACTGGTGGCTTTTTCAGCAACTCCTTTATCGAGTCGAATGTATTCTGACAGGCTTAACTCCACACAAATTTTGTATCCTTTTTCATCAAATGAGAAAACGCCTGACATCTTCCAACCAGATTTGAAATGAATCGACGGATATACGCTAATTTTCCTTGTAAACTCTTTAGTTCCTTTAATGTCTTTGGCGGTGGCATATCCTGAATAGCTTTGACTTTCCCGGAGTCAATCCCAATGCCCCTATGCCAAACAACAAAACCCAAAAACTTTCCAGTGGACACTCCGAACGTGCACTTAGCGGGGTTCATCTTTAACTGTTTCTTTCTAAGTCGCTGAAAACTGACACCAAGTGTTTGTGATGTTCTTGATGACTTCCTGACCTGACCACCAAGTCGTCAACATAACATTCAACGTGCTTATGCATCATATCTTGAAAAATGTTTTGCATCACACTCTAATATGTTGCCCCAGCATTTTTAAGCCCAAACAGCATCACCTTATAACAGAAAATTTCCAGTGAAGTTCTAAACGCCATCGCCTCTTCATCATCAGGAGCCATTCGAATTTGATTATATCCCGCATAACCGTCCATAAAGGACATAACAACATACTGAGTCATACTATCAATTAGTAACTCAGTTATTGGGAGCAAAAAATCATCCTTCGGGCAGGCTTCATTTAGGTCTCTAACATCGACGTACACCCTGACTTATCCATTTTTCTTCCTTACCGGGATGATATTTGATATCCACTTAAGATATTTGACCTCTATAACAAATCCAACCTTTATCAGCTTATTGACTTCTTCCTCTATGAGGGGAACCAGGTCCAAATGAAATCGCCTTTGCACTTGTTTGACCGGCCTTTTCTCTTTAGAAATATTTATTCGGTGTAACGCCACGGAAGGCTCCAATCCGGGCATTTCTACATACATCCAAGCGAACACATCTTTATTCTCTCTAAGAAGTTGAACGTATTCTGCAGACTCTTGTTCAGAGAGGTTGACACTAATAAACGTGTTTCGTGGTTCCTCTTTTGTACCCAAGTTTATTTCCAACAGGCTGTCTATCGTCGGTTGCCCCCCGTCCTCCATTTGCTTCAGAACTATCTCAGGACATTCGACTACTTCAGCACTTTCCTTCATTGGTTCTTTTGCTGTAATCATATTTACTGACGACCTTGTCTTGATGTTTTTAAATTTTCTTCGCCTTTCCTGACCGATCCCAATTGAAATTTCTTTTTCATGATTTAAGCTATTGTAATCTTCGCAGTCGAGACCCGTACCTTTCATGACCTCCTTGCTTGTCCTATCTTCGATAATTATCTGATTCCTGTCTATCATCCACTACATAATACACTTCAATGTATAGTAGTTCTCTGTTGGATGTCCCACTAGACGATGATAGCGATAAAAATTTTGCTCCCCGCGTCTTGTCGCCTCCTCGGGGCGTTTAGGCTCCGGCAATTCTATCATGCTAACTTTCAATAACTGTTCCATCATTGGAATGGCATCTTCCTTATCAAAAACAAATCCTGCATGCAAATTAACCGTTCGGACCTTTTTATTTCTTCTTGATTGAGCCAAGTCCTCTTTTCGCCTCGTACTTTCTTCCTTGAAACCTTTCACACTTTTATGTTGCTGATAGCGATCACTGGTATTTGTTGTTATCCTGCTAGGATCCCTTCGAGCCGCATCATGGTGAAATTTTGACAC
Source organism: Magnolia kwangsiensis (assembly GCA_037074715.1). Taxonomy (NCBI): domain Eukaryota; kingdom Viridiplantae; phylum Streptophyta; class Magnoliopsida; order Magnoliales; family Magnoliaceae; genus Magnolia; species Magnolia kwangsiensis. The sequence continues at coordinate 150,246,831 of CM073572.1, read as the reverse complement.
CATCTGATTTACTAATTCCAAAGCATGAGCCTTTACGGCCAAATCATGAAGAGTGTTGATGTTGAAATTGGCCAGTCCCATTACGAATTCCTTTTTCATAGAGTTCAGACATATCTTAACTTGCTCAGTTTCTTTTAGCAATGGTTTGCACAAAGTTCTCAATGCCCTCCATCTGTCTACCTAGCTCCTTCCCGACTTGTCTTTACCTTGTCGTACAGAAGCCAACTTAACAATATTAATGTCGCGACTTGGGGAGAAAAATTGAGATGTGAAAGCATCTTGCATCTGCTTCCAAGTGCGGATAGAACCCGAAGCCAAATTGAAATACCATCGGAATGCACTGCCCGTTAGCGATGCCCCGAACAATTACAAATAATATTGTGGTACTGCAGAAAGATCTCCCATACTGGTAATGAAGCGCGTTAAATGTTCTTTAGGGGATCCTTTCCCATCAAACTTTTAAAAATCTGGATACTTGAAACTGGCAGGGAAGGAAATGTCATCCACCTCTCTTGGATATGGCGCACGGTATCTAAAATGTCTAGTATTTTCTTGTTCCTTCTCCATTCGGCTATCCTTTTCAATGATTGTTATTTGATCTGCATTATGCATTAAAGTCACCAAGGCTTCTTTGAGACTTTTGCATTCTTCCATTAACGCATTATGGGCTTCTGCCATTTCATTGAAACGGCCCTCTGTAGTTGTTCTATAATCTGGATTTATTCCAGCCATGAATACTGCAGCTTCTTCACTTTTTGACGAAGCAGTAATTGAAGGAGGGAAAGAGTACGCTGATGTAACAGGGCTAGCAGAAAAGGGAGGGGACGGAGTTTCATTGGGCCTTTTCGTGTCCCTTGTATCAATTGACTGAGATGACGCCGATACTGGCGAATCTTTCTAGGGTGGCATTGGCGATCTGAGTAACAATGCTTTTCCCTTTTGTTCTCTTGTTCGTTCAGCCATTGAAGCATTTAAAGCCCGAAAGTCATGTGCTGTCAACTGGGGAATTTTTTGCGCAGGATAAATCGTCGGAGGAGCAAGCTCAGGATTTCTTTTGATTGTGCTTCGTGTTATAGGCCCTCTGATTCTCAGTGGAGGCAGATTTATTCCAGAATTCTTGACGTTTCGTGTTCTTGCTTTATGAGAGGTTACGATGGTCTAGCCTGCATTGTCTTCTGATGACTGGGGTGAAGCAGAAATGGCCCCAACTGTTGCTTGAACCATGCCTGTACTCGCATGACTTGGTGCGTATTCTATCACGAACCCTGTCGGGGTGAATCGGAAGTTCATTTTTCTTACAGGGATCACCACGGGTAATAAGTCGTAGTTGAATTTTCAAAACCTTCAATCATGAAACATAGTTATAATTAGTAATTGAATGATTAGATTGATCTATCTTAGAGATGAAGGGGAGGACTTCCCACTGAGAGTCACCATTTTGGCGTCCTACCGTGATGAATGTTCGTAACAACTTCACTGTTAATATTTTAAATAAGAAAATAAGATAGGAGTCTCCAGAAGAGTCGCCAACAAATGCATTTGATTTGATAAAGAAACAAATGCATTTGATTTGGGAGATTGTCTTATTCAAACATAATAGAGAAAGAGTACTATGAACATTTATCACATTTTATTGATACTGAGTTCATTTACATCCTCTTTGCATCCGTTGATTCTAAGATAGATCATTTAGAAATAAAGGACTTGTGCTTTAAGTATCAAAAGTTCATTTCGACAGCCTTCCGACGTCTGTTTCAACCATCCTCTAGGACTTAGGAGGAATGTCGATTTGATCGACTGATCTTTCTCCTTTGAACCCATGAATAGGAGAAAACCTGGAGAAAGGAAGCCTGGCCCACGGATTTCGGCAGCATGACGGCCTTTGGACTTCACAGACTGTAGGACAGCCTGGTTACGCGGACCCGCGCAACTGCCAGGAGACTCTCTTCTACCTTTTGTCTTCTATTCCGCTCCACTCCTCTTGAAACTCTTCAAAATTACCCTTAATGAAGGAGGGGAATGGGTATTTATAGACCTTCGCACGTGTGAAAATCCTGATCTTAGCGATGTGGGACTATTTTCCAATGCTTTAGATCATTCTATAAATAACCGTTTCTGCAATTCATTTTTGGGACCTGCACAACTGATATTTCCGTTGCGCGGTCCTATGCAACTGGGATTTATTACGCGGAACCGCGTAACTAATAGTGGTTACGCGGTCTCGCGCACTCTCTTGAAAGCTATCTCTATTTTCTTCTTTTCAAAAGTTCTTTCAAACTCCTTATCTCTTCTTGCTTCAATCCTTCGCCATTTTTTGTGCCTCAACATGTGCTTTTTTTTTTCTCCATTCATTGTTACTTCTGTTTTTCTAATAGTCTTCATTAGAATTTGTGGCTTTCCATTTCATCATCATCACCAGATTTAGTTTAATCCACTGATGAATCTAAAACTGATCATCATCATCATCATCATTGGGTTCATCTTAATCTATTGATAGATTTTTTTAAAAAGTTACCACCTTGGAAATTTTGGTCCATTCCATCCTTGATTTATGAAAACTACTAACTGCATGAGAAGAGTATGAGTAGTTTTGTTTGGTTTATTTTTATTTTTATTTTTTGTATTGACTTGATTTATGTGTAGACCATGTACCTAGTTCTAATGAAGAAACCAGGTGCAAGGATGGGCTTTCATCAGATAATGTACATGAGACATACATGAACTCAAATTAAAACCGGATTGAATTGTGTGACCCACTATCTTGAACTCATTGTCCCAAAATCAGATTGGTTGAGCAATCATGACCTCTGATTCATAGACACATGTTTCTTGAAATACATAGAGAACAGTTGAAAAATGCTCAGTATCTACTTCAGAATGTTCACGTGAACTCTTGAAACAAGCAGGAAGCAGCTGCATGCAATTCTATTCAAGTGAGGAGCCTTGAGCCCTGGGGCTTTATCAGTGGGGTACACTGGACTAAGATTGAAAAAATTGAGAAAAAAACCTTTAAAATCACATTTAAGATGGCCCTCATTAGCTGAGATTCTTTGACATTAACAGGGCTTGTGTAGGAGAACTACATCTCACATGGAGAAACAGGTACTAAAAAGTAGACTGAACAAGTAATGACTTTTGCTGTCACCTTTTCTAATTTGGCAGCTACCTTAACTGTTGGCATCTACCAGAAAATCATTGTTTACTATTTATCATAGCTAGACTAGAAGAAAAGCTCTTGGACATGGTATGAACCGCGTCTCTCTTTCATTCTTTTTCTTTTTTATATGCTTTTATATGACAGGAGATATTTGTATTTGGCAGATAATATGCTATGCCAATTTGTTGATCCCATGTTCTGCACCCATATGGATTAAATCAATTGTTTGACATTGAAATAGACAAGGTATATACTCCCATATGGATGCTTTTGCCATGCTTTCTAGATCATACTGTCTACACTGGAATCTTGCACAGAAGGAAGGGAAAAAAAACTTTCCATCTTGCTCCTGTACCAAAATCAAATCTCTGGCTCCATTCCTCCAAAATCAAAGCTTTCCACATTTGTGCAATGGGGGAAAGAGGCTTTGAGAATCCTATAATTTGAACAATGTTGGTACTCTATAATTGAACATATGTAGTGTGCATTTTGAACTAATTTTGAGCGTGTAGTGTGCATTTTGAACTAATTCTGAACTAATTTGGCACTTATTTTTTTTAAAAAATATTGAATGAATTTTGTACTTTATATTTGAACATATTTATAGTCTTAGGCTCCATTTGGTCATCACATTAGTATTTATGAAAACATTTTCTTTTAAAAAAACCAAATGGAGCCTAAGCCCTTTTTTAACTCTGACAATGCAACTCCTTGCGTTGTCGGTCCCAAGCCCGGGTAAAGGAGGAGGGAGAAGGGCTTTAGAATGAGATCGTTAACTATGGAGGAGATCCTGAAAATGCAGTATCTCTAGTTTTATAGTTTTACTTGTACATTCCTGTATTGATTACTCAACCATGACGGTTATGCGCATTCTTTCAGGTGGATGTTGCATGTGGGAGGATTGGAGTTGCATATTTCAGATTCAAGTATATGGTACGTCTCTTGTCAAGAATGCACATGTGTAGTTATCATTGTGGTTATAGTTATTCATTATGTGACAGGTTTTCAGGTGAGATGAACGAGTTTCAAAAGAAAACAGTCTACGGTTTTGAGAAGTGATTCCGAATGCCATTTTATGTGTAAATGCATATTTCAGATTCAATCATTTGGTACGACTCTTGACTCAAGAATGCACATGATTGGAGGGGCCTGACCATTTGGACAGGCTGTGTTTATGTATTTTCTTGAAATTAATGGAGCAGATCCGGATGTTTGTCGGAGCTATTCGGAAGAGCGGGGGTCCGTGGAAGGTGGGAACCACTGTTATGACCATGATGAAGTTGTCCATTTCCTATGGACGACATTAGAGGGGCCTGACCATTTGGACAGGCCGTGTTTATGTATTTACTCGAAATTAATGGAGTAGACCCGGATATGCGTCAGAGCTATCCAGAAGAGCGGGGGTCCCTGGAAGGTGGGAACCGCTGTTATAATCATGATGAAGCTATCAATTTCCTATGGACGACATTGAAAGGGACTAGCCATTTGGACAGGTCATGTTTATATTTGTATTTGCAGGGATCACACCCTTAACCTGAACCCAAACCAATTCTCAAATCCAAAAACCTATAATCTAAACCAAAACCAAAACCTATAACCTAAACCCGAACCCATTCTCAAATCCCAAAACCCATAACTAAAACCTAACCTTAACCTAAACCTAAACCAACCTATAACCAAAACCAAAACCAAAACCTATAACCTAAACCCGAACCCATTCTCAAATCCTAAAACCTATAACCTAAACCAATATCAAAACCTATGACCTAAACCTGAACCCATACTCAAATCCCAAAACCTATAACCTATCCCTAAACCTTAACCTATAACCTAACCTAAACCTATACTTATAACCTAAACTATTCCTAAATCCCAAAACCTATAACCGAAACCTTAACCTAAAACTAAACCTAAACCTATAACCTATAACCTTAACCAAAACCTATAACCTAAACCAAAACCAAAACCTATAACCTAAACCCGAACCCATTCTCAAATCCTAAAACCTATAACCTAACCTAAACCTATACTTATAACCAAAAAATATTCTCAAATTCCAAAACCTATAACCTAAACCTAACCTTAACCTAAACCTAAACCTATAACCTATAACCTTAACCAAAACCTATAACCTAAACCAAAAACAAAACCTATAACCTAAACTAAAACCAAAACCTATAACCTAAACCTGAACCCATTCCCAAATCCCAAAACCTATAACCTAAACCTAAACCTAAACGTTATCCTAAACCTATAACCTATAACCTATAACCAAAACCAAAACCAAAACCTATAACCTAAAACCGAACCCATTATCAAATCCCAAAACCTATAACCTTACTTAAACCTATACTTATAACCTAAAACTATTCCCAAATCCCAAAACCTATAACCTAATCCTAAACTTAAACCTTATCCTAAACCTATAACCTATAACCTAAACCAAAACCAATAACCTAAACTAAAACCAAAACTCATAACCTAAACCCAAACCCATTATCAAATCCCAAAACCTATAACCTAACCTAAACCTATACTTATAATCTAAAACTATTCCCAAATCCCAAAACCGATAACCTAAACCTAACCTTAACCTAAACCTAAACCTATAACCTATAACCTTAACCAAAACCTATAACCTTAACCAAAACCTATAACCTAAACCCGAACCCATTCCCAAATCCCAAAACCTATAACCTAAACCAAAACCAAAACCTATAACCTAAACCAGAACCCATTCTCAAATCCCAAAACCTATAACCTTAACCTAAACCTTAACCTATAACCTAACCTAAAACTATTACCAAATCCTAAAACCTATAACCTAAACCTAACCTTTCCCAAAACGTATAACCTAAACTCAATTCCCTAAATCGAAACCTACACCTAATCCTAATCTCAACTCCCTAACCTAAACCTAAACCTAAACTTAAAAACCCAAACATAAACCCAATCCCGAACCTGAACCTGATTTCCTAAACCTAAACCATAACCCATTCTCAAATTCAAAAACCTATAACCTAAACAAAAACCAAAACTAAAACCTATAACCTAAACTCGAACCCATTCTCAAATCCCAAAACCTATAACCTAAACCAAAACCAAAACCTACAACCTAAACCTGAACCTATTCTCAAATCCCAAAACCTATAACCTATCCCTAAACCTTAACCTATAACCTAACCTAAACCTATACTTATAACCTAAAACTATTCCCAAATCCTAAAACCAATAACCTAAACCTAACCTTTCCCAAAACCTATAACCTAAACTCAATTCCCTAAATCGAAACCTACAGCTAATCCTAATCTTAACTCCCTAGCCTAAACCCAAACCTAAACTTAAAAACCTAAACTTAAACCCAATCCCGAACCTGAACTCAATTTCCTAAACCTAAACTAGAACCCATTCTCAAATTCAAAAACCTATAACCTAAACCAAAACTATAACCAAAACCTATAACCCAAACCTGAACCCATTCCCAAATCCCAAAACCTATAACCTAAACCAAAACTAAAACCTATAACCTAAACCTGAACCCATTCTCAAATCCTAAAACCTATAACCTAAACATAAACATAAACCTTAACCTAAACCTTTAACCTAAAACCTAAACCAAAACCTAAAACCTAAACGAAAACCTATAACCTAAACCAGAACCCATTCTCAAATCCCAAAACCTATAACCTATCCCTAAATCTTAACCTATAACCTAACCTAAACCTATACTTATAACCGAAAACTATTCCCAAATCCCAAAACCTATAACCTAAACCTAACCTTTCCATAAACCTATAACCTAAACTCAATTCCCTAAAGCGAAACCTACACCTAATCCTAATCTCAACTCCCTAACCTAAACCTAAACCTAAACTTAAAAACCCAAACATAAACCCAATCCCGAACCTGAACCTGATTTCCTAAACCTAAACCATAACCCATTCTCAAATTCAAAAACCTATAACCTAAACAAAAACCAAAACTAAAACCTATAACCTAAACTCGAACCCATTCTCAAATCCCAAAACCTATAACCTAAACCAAAACCAAAACCTACAACCTAAACCTGAACCTATTCTCAAATCCCAAAACCTATAACCTATCCCTAAACCTTAACCTATAACCTAACCTAAACCTATACTTATAACCTAAAACTATTCCCAAATCCTAAAACCAATAACCTAAACCTAACCTTTCCCAAAACCTATAACCTAAACTCAATTCCCTAAATCGAAACCTACAGCTAATCCTAATCTTAACTCCCTAGCCTAAACCCAAACCTAAACTTAAAAACCTAAACTTAAACCCAATCCCGAACCTGAACTCAATTTCCTAAACCTAAACTAGAACCCATTCTCAAATTCAAAAACCTATAACCTAAACCAAAACTATAACCAAAACCTATAACCCAAACCTGAACCCATTCCCAAATCCCAAAACCTATAACCTAAACCAAAACTAAAACCTATAACCTAAACCTGAACCCATTCTCAAATCCTAAAACCTATAACCTAAACATAAACATAAACCTTAACCTAAACCTTTAACCTAAAACCTAAACCAAAACCTAAAACCTAAACGAAAACCTATAACCTAAACCAGAACCCATTCTCAAATCCCAAAACCTATAACCTATCCCTAAATCTTAACCTATAACCTAACCTAAACCTATACTTATAACCGAAAACTATTCCCAAATCCCAAAACCTATAACCTAAACCTAACCTTTCCATAAACCTATAACCTAAACTCAATTCCCTAAAGCGAAACCTACACCTAATCCTAATCTCAACTCTGTAACCTAAACCTAAATCTAAAGTTAAAAACCCAAACTTAAACCCAATCCCGAACCTGAACCCGATTTCCTAAACCTAAACCATAGCCCATTCTTAAATCCAAAAACCTATAACTTCAACCAAAACTAAAATCAAAACCTATAACCTAAACCCGAACCCATTCTCAAATCCTAAAACCAATAACCTAAACCTAAACCAAAACCTATAACCTAAACCCGAACCCATTCTCAAATCCCAAAACATATAACCTAAACCTAAACCTAAACCTTATCCTAAACCTATAACCTATAACCAAAACCAAAACCAAAACCTATAACCTAAACCAGAACCCATTCTCAAATCCCAAAACCTAAAACCTATCCCTAAACCTTAACCTATAACCTAACCTAAACCTATACTTATAACCTAAAACTATTCCCAAATCCCAAAACCTATAACCTAAACCTAACCTTTTCCAAAACCTATAACCTAGACTCAATTCCCTAAAGTGAAGCCTACAACTAATCCTAATCTCAACTCCCTAACCTAAACCTAAACCTAAACTTAAAAACCCAAACTTAAACCCAATCCCGAACCTGAACCCGATTTCTTAAACCTAAACCATAACCCATTCTCAAATCCAAAAACCGATAACCAAAACCAAAACCAAAACGAAAACCTATAACCTAAACCCGAACCCATTCTCAAATCCTAAAACCTATAACCTAACCTAAACCTATACTTATAACCTAAAACTATTCCCAAATCCTGAAACCTATAACCTAAACCTAACCTTAACCTAAACCTAAACCTATAACCTATAACCTTAACCAAAACCTATAACCTAAACCAAAACTGAAACCTATAACCTAAACCTGAACCCATTCTCAAATCCCAAAACCTATAACCTAACCTAAACCTATACTTATAACCTAAAACTATTCCCAAATCCCAAAACCAATAACCTAAACCTAACCTTAACCTAAACCTAAACCTATAACCTATAACCTTAACTAAAACCTATAACCTAAACCAAAACCAAAACCTATAACCTAAACCCGAACCCATTCTCAAATCCCAAAACCTATAACCTAACCTAAACCTATACGTATAACCTAAAACTATTCCCAAATTCCAAAACCTATAACCTAAACCTAACCTTTCCCTAAACTTATAACCTAAACTCAATTCCATAAAGCGAAACCTACAATTAATTCTAATCTCAATTCCCTAACCTAAACCTAAACCTAAACCTAAACTTAAAAACCCAAACTTAAATCCAATCCTGAACCTGAACCCGATTTCCTAAACCTAAACCATAACCCATTCTCAATTCCCTAAAGCTATAACCTATAACCTATAACCTAAACCTAAACCGATAACCTTTCCCTAAACCTTTAACTTAAACCTAAACTTAAAACCTAAATGTATTCTCAAATCCTTAAACTCAAACCTACTCCTAATCCTAATCTCAACTCCTTAACCTAAACCTAAACTTGAAAAACCCAAATCTAAAACCGATCCCGAACCCGAACCTGATTTCCTAAACCTAAACCTTAACCTATAATCAAGTTCCCAAAAGCTATAACCTATAACCTAAACCTAAACCTGTAACCTTAACCTAAACCGAAACTTATAACCTATAACCTATAGCCTAATCTTAACCTAAACCTTAACATAAACCTATAACCTAAACCAAAACCAAAACCTATAATCATATGGTGAGACCATTTCTTTCATGTCAATTTCATTCCTCTTTGAGTTTTTTTTTTTTTTTTTTTTTTTTTTTTTTTTTTTTAATTCATTAAGAAAAAAAAGGTTGTTATACATGATGCACTTCTTTCACTTTGTCTTTCTTTTCCCCAATGCACATTCTAATATATGTATGACATGACTGTTTGTAAGATGATGGAATATACAAAGCTGTTGAAATTTCAGGGTGAAGTCAAGCATATTTCTCTAATGAAGCCAAAGATATGTATTTTCAGCATTATTATAATTGTAATTGTAATTGATTGAATGAATTGGATAGTAATTGATTGTATTTGTAATTGATTGAATAAAGGATTGTAATTTGATTGTAATTGAATGAATGAATGATTGTACAGGTGGTAATTAAATGAACAAATGATTATATATAATTTTGTAATGTACAAAAGAGCTACGGATATTAACCGTAGCCATTAATTTGGCAGGTGTAGCCTTTTCAATTTAGGCATATTGCTACGGACTTTTAGCTACAAATAATATCCATAGCCATTGATCTGACAGGTGTAGCCTTTTCAATTTAGGCATATTGCTACGGACTTTAGCTACAAATAATATCCGTAGCCATTAATCTGACGGGTGTAGCCTTTTCAATTTAGGCATATTGCAACGAACTTTTAGCTACAAATAATATCCGTAGCTGTCTGAAGTTTTCGCTACAAATATAATTGCTTAAGATTACATTTGTATCTATTGCACCCTATAGCTACGGATTAAATCCGTAGCCATAGGCTCAAGACCTATTGTTATGGCACCTACAACAACAGTCAAGCTATGAATGAAAATCGTAGCCATAGGTCTATGGCTACGGTTTTTGTCCATAGCCTTTGCTCGATTTTTTGGTAGTGATACTCTCAATCGTATCGATGGTCTGCTCGATGACACAAACTCAATGTCATATGCTTTTAAAAAATCTTCTGCCAACTAATCGAGGGAATCGAGACTCGTGTCGATGTCATCGGATTTCAAACTCCGATATTATTGATACAAGGGTCGAGTCCTCGACATTTGAAAAATGAGAGAAACTTTCTTTGAAAATTTTAGGTCATCAGATATGATCGGGCGATACTCAATATCATCGAAATTTGAATGTTGATGATATCGGCGGTCGTGTCGATGCATCGATAAATCTAAAGATTTTATTAGTGAGCTTGCTGGACAAGTTTTATCCTTTCTCGATGTAATCGATCCGGCCCCGATATCATCGATATCTAGAATATCGATTCTATCGAGTGACCCCCGATCTGAGTTAAAAACCACCTAAAAAGTGTTGCTGGAGAACTTCGCACCCATGATTAATACTATCGAGAGCCTTTCGATGTCATCGAGATTTGAACTCCGATGGTTCCGAGGAGAGCTCCGATATATCGAAGCATATATGATTTTCCTGAGTAAGAGCGCCAGATTTTCCTGTCGATATTATCAAGCCACCTTCGATGGGTTTGAGATTTAAATATTGATGATATCGATAAGTGTGTTGATACATCGATAATTCTGTCCAGATATGTATTTGGTTGCTGGACACATTAAGTGCTCATTCGATTTTATCGATTGGTCTTCTGAGGACATCTACAGTGCAGGTCGATCATATCGAGATATGTTTCGATATAATTTACAGAGCAAGAAAACTTTAGAAATTTTCTGATTCTTTGAAAAGTTTTCTCACCATAAACCCTGATATGTTCTAATATGTTTTAAGGGTTTTATTCACCTGGTGTTTTGGGACAAGGGATGTGAGGCTTAGATTTACCTATGGCGAGCTTTCACACACCCGGTTGAGGCAGACGCTTGTATAGATTTTCCTAGGAGGCTTGTGTAGTCTGACTAACTCAACACATGCTAATTGACAAACCAGGGCACAAGCAAGGGCACTTTCAATCTCTCCCTTTGTTAATTATGTGATAAAATACCCAAAACACCCTAGGACAATTTTGAGACAGACACATCATAAATTGTGTGTACATGCACTTTACATAATTTTTACAAATTCTAATGAACCCATGTACATAAGCAGTATCTGCTCCCCCTTTCTTGGTACAGCTGCTCCCCCATAACACTTGCAACACCATTCTAGCAAGTATGTAATTTTTCACACAGGGTGTTTTGAATTGTTCTCCCCCTTTTTGTCAGTCATTGGCAAAGGTATAGCATTACAACAGATCTTGACTGAAGTGTAAAGGCATGTGGGAGAAATCACAGATATAGATGAACAAAGATGAGAGCAGTTTAAAGCATACATCATTTGCAGAAAATATACATGTAGATTGAAGTTGATAAAGTAGATATAAAAACTATTAAAACACATGCATACCAGTGCAGATAGGAGAGTCAGATAGATCATAAAGACCATAAGAATAGAATTATAGGCAGCCACATTCAACAAAATATTCATCATTCAAAATACATACTGCCACAGACACCAAAAGTATAATCATCCAAAAGATAACACAATCCTAGACGCGCTTGATATTCAGAGGATAATGACACTTATCAACTGACGCTTAATGTCCTCGAGGATTGTTATGTGTGAGCAAGTCCACTACTTCTGAGTGGTTTCCTGGAGGACATCAAGTTTCTCTTCAATTGCAGTGAGATGTCTTTCACAATTGTTCAGACGGTCTTTCATTCCAGCCATCCCGTTGAGGAGGTGACGTTCGAGGTGATGAGATTGGCGATTTGTGATCGACTCAGGGCTAATCATCGACATGCAATTTGATTCACCATGTGTAGGCTGAATTGACGGTGGAGCATGTTGGATGGCTTTTGGCATGGGAGGGCTATGCCTGGGGAGAGACAAGGAAGGACACAACTGCTGCGCCGCCTATGCTGCATCACTGTCAAACCATGCTTCTGGATACACTGCATTGGATGTGGCGAGAAGCCCTGCATGATGTGCTAGTTTGCAGATGAGCACGGGAAAGAGCAGTGGCTCCCTACGATTTCCTCGGATTACACAAATGATTTTCTTGAGGAGAAATGTTGGTAGGCACATTTGATTCTCTTGATATATATCATAAAGCACATTGATCATAAATGGAGGAAGATGATCACCATTTACATTGCAAGAATATACATTAGACCCAAAAATGTTATGAAGAATCTTGAAAGTGGGTCCAAGATAGTTGTTGTGAAGCAGATTGTCATCATTTCGTAGAATGGTCGTGCCTTGGCATAACGCACGAGTTATTTCTCCCCACACACTCAAACCATTAAGATTCTTGTTAGTCACTGGGATTCGAGTGACCTCCAGAATGAGAAGATGAGCCAAGGTGATTGGAGCGATCAGTTTTGAGTAGTGTTCCAGTTTAATCCGAATGTTAGGAGGATCATCGCTAATGATATGGCAATGATTGAAGAATTCATGAATCACTCCTAGCTGATATGATCCTCTAAGATTGAGGATATTTTGTCAGCCTATTACTTTCAGAAGTAGGTCGATTCCAAATGGTTCTATAGCACTATTGAGCACGAGATGTTCAACAATGGCAAATGGACGTCCTTCCATAGGTTGATGCCTACTGGATTCTGATGGTATGCTCTTTAAGTTTAGAGAATGAAGAGACGACTTACCTTTTCCCTTGATCATGGTTTGAGGAGGTGAGATGCTGGTAAGGGCTTAGAGGAAGTACTCAGAAAAGAGAAGGAAAGAGTATGAATTCAAGTGTACTCTTCTCTTAATATAGCCGACTTATCGATCATATCGATCAGTTATCGATAGCATCGTCATGACTTTCATCAAGAGTCGTGCTGACGATCATTGGAAAATAGTAATCCTATTGAATGCAGTCCATCCATTGGCAAGAACTGATAGTTAAAGCATTGTATTCCCAAGAACCGTTGATAGCATCGATATACTATCTCGATAGCATCGATGATGAAATCGAAACTGTGTAGATATTATCAGAGCTGTGAAGATTTTAACATGTGTTCATTACTAGTTTGACCATGAATATCTCAGATTTTTAGATGTACCTATGTGAGCCATTGTTCCTGAGATATTTATCAATAAGAGCATATGCCAAATGATTTTTGAAGGTCACAAAACCTATTTATGTCAAGAGGCTTTATGAGGATATCAGCAAGCTATTTTTCAGTAGTTACATAATCTAATACAATGATCTTTTCTTCAACAAGTTCTCGGATAAAATGATGACGGATGTCATTATGCTTAGTCCGAGAGTGCTAAACTGGGTTCTTTGAGATATTTATAGCACTTGTATTGTCATAGAAGAGACTTACTATGGGTTGCACAATCCCATAGTCCAATAACATCTGTTTCATCCAAAGGAGTTGAGCACAACAACTACCTGCAACTATATATTCGGCCTTCGCAGTGGATAGTGAGATCGAGTTCTGTTTCTTGCTTTGTCATGAGACCAGACAATTTCCAATATAAAAACATCCTCCACTTGTTGATTTTCTATCATCCAAGTTTCTAGCCCAATCTGCATCAGAGTAACCAGCAATGATGGTGGATGTTTCATACGGATACCATAGACCGAAGGTGGTAGTCCCTGCTATATATTTGATTATCCTTTTAACAGCCGTTAGGTGAGATTCCTTAGGATCTACTTGATATCGAGCACATACTCCCACACTAAAAGATATATCTGGATGACTAGCTATAAGGTATACTAAGCTTCCAATCATACTCCAATAGAGATGTTGGTCCACACATTTTCCGTTAATATCTTTGGAGAGTTTAAGAGTGGTACTAATCGGTGTGTGACATGTACGACCAGACTTAAGCCCAAATCTTTTCATCAAGTCTCTTGCATACTTGATCTGGTTTATGAAAATTCCATCATTTAGTTGCTTGACCTGTAGTCCTAAAAAGAAATTCAATTCGCCAACCATACTCATTTCAAATTCTGATTTCATGAGGCTGGAGAATTTATGTGCCTCATCTCCACATGTTGACCCAAACATTATATCATCCACATAAATTTGTGCAATAAGCAAGGAGTTCTTTGTTCTTTGAGTAAATAATGTCTTGTCTACACTTCCTTTGTAAAATTCATGGTCTAACAGAAATTTTGTTAATCATTCATACCATGCACATGGTGCTTGTTTGAGACCATACAGAGCTTTATCCAGACGATAAACATAATGGGGGAACTTAGGATCTGAAAATCCTTTTGGTTGTTCTACATAAACTTCTTCAGCAAGATCTTCATTAAGAAATACACTTTTAACATCATTTGAAACAGTTTAAATTTTAGTGCGCATGCAACAGACATAAGAATTCTAATAGATTCGAGACGAGCAACAGGGGTAAATGTCTCATCAAAATCAATCCCTTCTATCTGCGAGTATCCTCGGGCAACTAACCTTGCTTTATTTTTATCACATTTCCTAACTCATCAGATTTATTCTTAAAGACCCATTTGGTTCCAATGACATTTGTATCAGTTGGTCTAGGAACCAATTTCCATACCTTATTTCTTGTGAATTTTTGAAGTTCTTCTTGCATGACATTTATCCAGTGTTTATCTTGAAGAGCTTCCACAACATTTTTAGGTTCAATTTTTTAGGTAAAGCAGAAATGATTGTAAATACTTTCTATTTGTCGTTGAGTTCTTACACCATCATTCGGATCTCCAATGATTTGTTCCTGTGGGTGATCCTTCACGATGGGTATTTCAGATGACGGTCCGGGTTCATTTGATGCTGGGGTCTTATTCTCCGATTTATCTAGAATGCATGAGTCTACATTATCTTCTAATTCATTTGCAAGGTTTTCCTCATCATGAGGATGATCATCAATTACCACATTGACTGTCTCTTGAATAGTGAGGGTTCTTAGATTATATAATCTATACACATGACTATTCATGGCATACCCCAAAAAAATACCTTCATCACTTTTAGGCTCAAATTTTCCTAGGTGATCTCTATCTCTCAAAATATAACATTTACTCCTAAAGACTGAAAAATATTTCACACTAGGTACCTTTCCACACCATAGTTCATATGGAGTTTTGTTTAGACCTGCTCTAAGATATTCTCTATTTATGATGTAGCAGGTAGTATTGACAGCTTCTGCCCAAAAACTTTTTGCCATATATTTTCCATTTAACATGACTGACCCCATTTCTTGTAGCACAAGATTTTTCCTTTCAACGACTCCATTTTACTGTGGGGTTTTTGGGGCTGAGAATTCATGATGAATTCCTTTCTCATTGCAATATTTTTCAAATCTTTCATTTTCAAATTCCCCACCATGATCACTTCTAATACGATTAATGACATATCCTCTTTCATTTTAAAGTCATTTAGCCAAGATTGCAAATTCTTCAAAAGCATCCAATTTTTCTCGAAGAAATGTAACCCAAGTAAATCTGATATAGTCATCTACTATAATAAGGAAATACCTTTTCCTCCCATGGCTTTCCACTTTGGTTGGACCAACCAAATCCATATGCAATAGATCTAACGGTTTTGTTATTTCTATGGTGGTTGTCTTTTTGTGTCCAGTTTTTATTTGTTTTTCTTTTAGACATTCTCCACAAATAACTTTTTCCTCTTTTCTAATCTTAGGAAGACCTCTAACCAAATTTTTTGAGCTAAGCTTAGCTAAATTTCGGTAGTGAACATGTCTTAACCTTTTATGCCATAATTTGGAATCATTTTTCACAACCATATTACACTTTGTGGTCATCACATCCTCATTTGCACTTTCTATGACATAACAGTTATCACTAGTGCGTAATCTATTTATGAGCGATTTTCCTGTACGTTCTAAAATTCTACACACATCTTTTGAGAAGGTGACTAGATGTTCCTTGTCACAAATTTGAGAGATACTAAGGAGATTATGTTTCAGACCTTCTACATAGAGGACATGTTTGATTTTTAGAAGGCCTGGTACAGCTATTGTCACTTGTCCAATAATTTTGGCTGAACTACCATCTCCAAATATGACTGATCCTCCATCAAAGTTTGAGTACTCATAAAAGTGAGTTTGATCACCAGTCATGTGTCTGGAGCATCCACTATCAAGGTACCATTTTGAACTATTGCCAGCTTTCAAAGCAGTATGGATTACAAGGTAATTGTTTTGACCTGTCACGTCCTTTGGGACCTTCTTGATCATGATTCCTTCTTCAGTCAAGATCACACTCTAGGCGGTGAAGCCCTTAAAGAGAGACCCTCTCTGATACCAATTGAAATGGTGGTGAAGACTGCTTAAGTTGAAGTTGGAATATGCCAATATGTCCTAGAGGGGGGTGAATAGGACTTTTTAAAGTTTTTACAATGTATTTAAAAATCCTATTACACTAATCGTATGAATATGCAATTATCAGGATTACTCAAATGTAACTCTACTGGCTTCCAAGCGTGGTAGAGGATCCAATCATAAACTATTCAAGAAATAACTATATGTAACCTAGTTTATGATGGATATGACTTTGTGTGTGTGTAAGATGTGATCTTAGATATATAGGTATGAAAGTAATGAAGCAAATCACATGTATAAGAGAATAACAATCACAAACACAGTCATTTTTATAGTGGTTTGACTACTTATCTACTCCACTCTCGGTAACCGCACTCAACCCTTGAGTGTACCGGATTTCATTAAGGTGGTTTCCTATGATTCACCTCTAACCTAAGGTTTTAAAAAAGGTTCACCTTCAACCTTTACAAACTACACTGAGGTCGACTGTTTATGCTCTCACGAGCAAGGGTCAGCACATTGCACCCACTTTTAGGCACACTGGCCAAGGATCTTCCCTAAGACCCTAACAGAGGTTTCACTCGGTTCACCTCAAACCCAAGGTTTTACACGGTTCACCTCAAACTGAAGGTTTTACTGGTTCACTCCTAACCATATGTTTATGCTCTCCACTGAGCAAGGGTCCACACAACGAACCCACCATGTACACTCCCATCGGAGGCCTCCTTGAGAACTTCTAGGGTGAGAAATACCTTGAACCCAATCCTACAAAGGAATGATCAAAGGGTCTTCTGGACTCTAGATACTTACAGATAAGTTGATGAGTCTCATTCAGCACAGTGGTGAAGATCTCCTCCTTATTGGTGAAGAGTCTTCAGCTCCCTTGATCCGCAGAAAATGATGTACCAATATAAGGCAATGGGTTAGGTTAAGGTTATGATGGAATCCTACTCTTTAGATGTTTTCCTATCGGGAAGATAAAGCGATTCCAATCATCTAAGCATTCAAGGCATCCCAGCTTATTGATTTGCTACTAAGGTAGTAGCTGAAGCACCCTTGAATGCGAAAGTTCATTCCCCAATCCACTCTATTGAATATCAATGATGAGGGTGGATTGGAGGATGAAGTCCCTTTAGAGAAAGGGCTTTGGGTATGTGATCTAAGGTTAAACACACAAAAGCACTCTCTTCTTTCTCTCACAGCAACTAAAGACAAGTTCTCTTTAAATAGGTAAAAGGTTCCAACGGATATAAAACAGTCACATTTATGACAAAGTTTGATATCGTCGAGTAGGTTCGATATCATCGAGTGTATACTCTCGATCGTATCGATGGTCTACTCGATGACATAAACTCAATGTCATACGCTTTTAAAAAACCTTCTGCAAACTAATTGAGGGAATCGAGACTCGTGTCGATGCCATCGGATTTTGAACTCCGATATTATCGATACAAGGGTCGAGTCCTCGACATTTAAAAAATGGGAGAAACTTGCTTTGAAATTTTCTGGTCATCAGATATAATCGGGGGATACTCAATATCATCAGAATTTGAATGTCGATGATATCGGCAGTCGTGTCGATGCATCAATAAATCCAAAGATTTTATTAGTGAGCTTGTTAGATAAGTTTTGTCCATTCTCGATGTAATCGATCTGGCCACGATATCATCGATATTTAGAATATCAATTCTAACGAGTGACCCCCGATCTAAGTTAAAAATCACCTAAAAAGTGTTGCTGGAGAAGTTCACACCCATAATCGATATTATCGAAGCCTTCTGATATCATCGAGATTTAAACTCCGATGGTATCGAGGAGAGCTCTGATATATTGAAGCATATATGATTTTCCTGAGTAAGAATAGGAGCACCGGATTTTCCTGTCCATATTATCGAGCCACCTTCGATGGGATCGAGATTCAAATATCGATGATATTGATAAGCATGTCGTTACATCAATAATTCTGTCCAGATATGTATTTGGTTGTTAGACACATTAAGTCCTCATTCGATTTTAGTGATTGGTCTTCTGAAGACATCAACAGCCCAGGTTGATCATATCAAGATATGTTTCGATATAATCGACAGAGCAAGAAAACTTTAGAGATTCTCTGATTCTTTGAAAAGTTTTCACACCATAAACCCTAATATATTCGAATATTTTTTAAGGGTTTTATTCACCTAGTGTTTTGGGACAAGGGATGTGAGGCTTAGATTTACCTATAACGAGCTTTCACACACCCAGTTGAGGCAGACGCTTGTATAGATTTTCCTAGGAGGCTTCTGTAGTTTGACTAACTTAACACACACTAATTGACAAACCATAGCACAAGAAAGGGAACTTTTAGAGTATGCAATGAAAAAGAAATGATAAGGCTGGCGTGTGTAGTCTGGATGATAGTACGTGGTATCATAAGTTGTGGGGTTCATCATAAGGGACTTCTATCCTAATCAGTCTCATACCTGAATTTGGATAGCTAGACTCAATGTGGTAAACTCTTAATCTCAGGTTGGTCGCACACCCCAACCAAAATCTTAAGTCATTGTGAAGGTACACATAATAATTTGGTTGCGCACCACCAGCTTGAGTGGATAGTGAATGAATGAATGAATGAGTCAAATGTAGAGTACTCAACTCCTACTTAGTCAGTCCATATATCAGTACCGTACATCTTTAGGATCATCACTGGGGTTTAGTACAATACTATCAGTCAAACAAAGGCTATGTGATGTAAGGCCTACGTGGCCAATGTCATATGCGAGGTGCAATCACAAGTCATGCTAGTCCTCATCTGAATCCACATATCAATATAGTTCCTCTTTGGACAATCACCAAGGTCTAGTTCGCTCCAAATGGCACTGCCCCTCCCCTAGGCGCACAGTTTAAGTGAGCGTAAGAGACCTCCCTATCCGCCTGACCAAGAGTTTTACCAATACCTATCCGACACGTTGATAGCGGACCCATTTACAAGTTGGTCAGACTCATCCTTGCATTGCCCCTACCCTTCGACGGGTACGGCCACACTCCCTTCCAACCAACTACGACATAGTGGGAGACACACCCAATAGTATTCGGCACTCGTGCACTCATATATTCACTCGGTCTCGACATTAGAGCATCTTCTTGATAACATAAGAGTTTAAGGACTTTCACCCAGGGACATCTATATGCCCCATGTAGAATCAAAACATTTTCAGTGTTCAATCTTACCATCTATGATATGCCTGTGAAGGCCTCAGGCCTAATGTCGCCAAGGCGAATAGAAATCATATCACACAAATCCAAGATGCATGAGTCACACAATCTAAGCATGCATCAGTCTTACGTGTACCGTGCGCTCATGTGGGGTAACTCTGTCTCTTAGGGAGTCCCAAAAATAATCAGCCCAATGGCATATGTTATAGTCGATCACTCCTCATAGCAACCATGTGAATGATGCGTATGGGCATAAATCATGGTGTATGCCATACATGATTATCAATCATAACAATGATCGGCCTCACACATCACAATGGGCCTCATTCAGTCATAATGGGCCTCATAAAATCACAACCGGCCTCGTACAATGGGCCTCCTATACTCACAATGGGTCTCATACAATCATAACTGGCCTCCCATAATGGGCCTCATACAATCACAATGGGCCTCCTACAATCATAATGGGTCCCATACAATCACAATGGGCCTCATATAATCACAAAAGGCCTCATACAATGGGCCTCATACAATCATAATGGGCCTCGTACAATGGGCCTCATACAACATAAGGGGCCTACATATCACAACGGTCCTGCATACCACAATGGGCCTACTTATCACAACGGTCCTGCATATCACAATGGGCCTACTTATCACAACGGTCTTAAATATCACAATGGGCTTACATATCACAATGGGCCTACATATCATGGCCATAAAATGGGTTCCAAGGTTCAAGTAGTACTATAAGGTATGGTGGAAAGCATTATTCTCAATGAGGGCCTAATAAGGGAAAAATAGAAGTAGGCTTAACAATGGCCTCTAGAGAGTTTACAACGTGGACATAGAGAGTTTACAATGTGGACATTTAACCATCATTACTCCTAAAGTGCAGCTCGCCTTAGATTCTAACTTACAATGGGGAATGGGCTTAGCTATGGGCCATAGGAAGTTTACAATGTGGACATTTAACCACCATTGTCTCCTAGAATGTGGCTTGCTATAGAGATTATATCACAATGGGGCCCATGACCCTTAAACTTGATTGAAAAATGGAAGAGCATCATAAATATTATCATATACATCATGGTGGGATCAACATCATAATTGGGCCTTGCACAAGAGTCTCATATATCACAATGGGCCTGATCACATAGGCCTCACGTACATTACAATGGGTCTCATCACATGGGCCTCATCACATCACAATGGGCCTCATCCCATAGGCCTCATATACATCACAATGGGTCTCATCACATAAGCCTTATATACATCACAATGGGTCTCATCACATGGGCCTCATCACATCACAATGGGCCTTATCCCATAGGCCTCATATACATCACAATATGCCTCATCACATAGGCCTTATATACATCACAATGGGCCTCATCCCATAGGCCTCATATACATTACAATGGGTCTCATCACAGGGGACTTATATACATCACAATGGGCCTCACCACATATGCCTTATACACATCACAATGTACATCATACAAGGGCGTCACATACATCACATTGGGCCTCACCACATGGAAGGTAAAGCCCATACAAGATAGCCTACACTAGATGACCCACTTAAGGTTTTAAGCTCAACAACACCTGAGAGTTATTTTTCAGAGTTTAGATATTGCATGAAATACTTTGGGAAGGTGGTGGACCCCACTGACATGGCCCCACATAAATTTTACATCAAACAAATTTTTGTACATTGTTGGTTCTAAGCCATTTTAGAGTGAAATTCATGATCACGCGGGGACTATATATCATGAAAGAGAATAACCACCTGGTAGCTCTATGTATGGGCTTTAAAATTATAAGGCAGGCCTCATTGGTTAGGTGAGTACAATTTACAGTGATGGCCCAAATATGGGTACTTGGAGAAACTATGCAAGAAATATAGTGCAGAATTAGTTTTGGCCCAATTTTAAGTATATTCCGTGACCACAAGGGACCACATTTCAGTGTGCTGTCAGGTGCCCTTGGTTGTACTATATATGCACTTCAAAAATTATAAGTTGGGACCAACTGTTTGTGCATACCTAATATTTGGTATAGGGCCAAGCATAGGCACTTCGATTTTCTGCACAACCATACCTGACCACATTTTGGGATCCACTCCTCGATCATGTGGGGTCTGATTTAGCCCAATTAAAATATTATTTATCTATTCATTAGTTTGGGTTAGAGGTTCCAAGTGGTGGCCTACTGAAAACTCCAGCGTGTGGTCCACTACAGAGGCCCAAAGTTGGTACAAAACACAAATAATTAGACAATTTTCAAAAATGGGGTCTGTCACAACTTAGGGCCCAATTTCCAAACAATTAGGGATCATTTCTGACAAAAAGGTGGGACATACCAGCTCAGTTATATAAGGATTAAACATCCCCCAAAGTGGGACTCTTAACTACAGAGTGTGGGGCCCACTACAAGGTGTTAAAGAGGCCTACATGCAATACAGTTAAGTACTTTGAAAATTTTCAACAAACAAAAAGTATAAAGGGAATGAAATAGATCCAATGGCAAGTGGGGCCCACATATTAGCAAACCATAGACAAGAGACACAAAACTACACATGGGTTCCCAGATTAGAAGAACTAATAAAATGCATAAATCACAAGTGATCCCACACCCAAGTGAGTCAATGAGAGGATAATTGTTATGTATAACATAGATCCAACATATTCATTAAGTAACATATGAAATATATATTGATGAAATCTTTATGATCAAATTCTCTATTAGAAGTTTTGATCCAATGGATGGTTTGGGAGCAAGTCATTCAATTTGTTTATATGTTTCCAACCATACAAAGCCTTGGATCCATCTGGACCACACATAGAAATTCAAGATTTTTCCTTACAGAAGTCTTTATCGGTCTAGAATTTTCTAAATTTATCATGAAAGAATCTGACCATAGGGACCATACATATGATTATTAACTATCTCAAGTATGTTGCGAGGAAGTATCAAATACATCTGACCATTCGAATTATGGATATGGCCTAAACAAGAATGGTCATAATAAGCTCTTGAATACATCTTTCATATAAGGCCAAAATCTCAGCCGTCCAAAATCCGATTGAGGCTTATTATATACCGTTGGAAAGCTGGTTTAATTTTCTACAAATCCAATGGAATATATATTTTTAATATATTTATTAAAAAATTTAAAAATGGGTCCATTTAGGCAAATCGAAATCTTGCATGTGCTGCTAGACAACAACCAAGAAAACCTAATGTTATGGATGATTGGAACGTTGGATGGCTACAAAATTTAGACCAGAGTTCATATTATGATTCATAATATCCCTAAGTTTTAACTCCGATCTCAGCATGGTTGATTTTATATGATTTCTAGAACATGCTGTCTAGAAACAAAAATAGGATTACAAATGAAGGGTGTAGATATGATGTTCATCATGGTGGACCATACTGACATAGGCCACTTTGCTGACCACCATAGATATAAATACATGCACACAAGAACTCCACACCAGTGGAGCCCACACATATTAAGAAAATAGAAAGGGGAAGAAAGTGGAGGAAGAAGATGGAAGGAGGGGTGTAGACTCACTTCAATGGATGGATGGTTGGATGATGATGTGTGGTCCACTCCCTCTTGATGAATGGTGGGCCATACCTTAGCCCTACTCTCTCTCAGTCTCTCTTAAAATCTCAAAATTTTTCTAAGTATAGGAAAAGAATAAGTGTAAGAGAGCTCCTACTCGTATATAAGGAATTAGGGGTTGAATGATGTGGTAAGTTCATGGGATCTCATTGGTGCTAAAAGTGAGGTGGAATGTGATGTATGGTATGGGTAGTGTATGGATGAGGTGGATGGTGGTAAGCATGCATTGGCCAAGATGGAAGAAATCTAGACATGCATTGGCTAATGGATAGATAAGGGTCATGGGTTGTAGGTGATTCTTGGTGGATGATGAAGAGAAGTGTTGTAATTGGTTGTTTGGAGTGATATGGCACAAATAAAGACATAAATTGGATGCATGTATAAGATGAGGTGGACATGAGCCATGATTAGTTTCTAAGGCACAGGGAGAGATCTAATGATGAGTTTTTGGATATAATCTAATTTTCTCTTATAGTGCTTGTCTTATATGTGTTAGGTTCTTATTTTGTCATGTAGCAATTGTCCTATTTGTTGGTAATTTCCATGTTCTAAAAGTGGGCTTTAGGCCCACATGGGCTCAAGTCCAATGGGCCTATCATAACAAAGGTTGCTTGTGTTACTGGATACATAATTTGGGTCGTACATTTGATGGGTCATATCTCACTAACGTAGGGTTGGATTGACACATGGTTTTCACCATTGTGACTATAACGACGATGCAATCCCCATGATAGAGGTTCAAGGTCATCCAAAACAAATCACTTTGGTAAGTTTTCTAGGTGCACTAGGGTGCATTGTATGGTCTATCAACAGTGTCAGTTGGGACACGTGTGCACACAACGATGCTGCAAAAGACCAGGATCCCACATGGTCAAACTTAGCCTAGCTTACAGCCCCCTCACTCAGGTGGAAAAGGCCACACTCCCTTTCAACCGACCAGGATACAATGGGATACATGGCCTAATGGTATACAACCCCCATGCACTCATGTATATCCACTTGGTGTAGACGTTGGAGTATCATCAGGTACCATGAGGATTTAGAAAATTTCACCCAGGGACATCTATCAGCTCCCATATAAAAAAGGATTTTTGATGTCCCATCTAACCATCCACGATATGTCTGTGGAGGCCACGACCCTGATGTCACTAGGGTGTATGGTAGTCATATCATAAAATGTGAGATGCATGAGTTATACCATCCAGTCATGCATCAAACCTGCGCGTATTGCACACTCATGTAGGGCAACTTCGTCTCACAAGAATTCTCATAATAAACCGACCCAATGGCATATGCTATGATCAATCACTCCTCATAACAAGCATACATATGATGTGTATGGGCATGTATCATGATGTAATAAAGTATATAAGCATGATTATCTAATAGGGCAGACAACAATAATCCATAATCGACCATCATCGGCATACCACATACAAAGATTAGGAGCTAAACGATATGCCCCTTCTACAACTATAGGAGTCCATGTGGTTTGTCCTATATTAGACTAACATTAGCCTCCCAAAGCACTAATATATCAAATATCCCAAGACGGGGTCCCCTGGAAGGACGACAGGTCTAACCCATACATTGAGATAGGCTCTACACAGTGGATATACTAAATTTAGCACTACATATTCTTCCATCTACGGCAAGAGGTGATGGTGTAGTAGCGTCAAGGATAGGCCTCACACTTATCCCAAAGAAGTAAATGGATGATGTGGATGATATATACGTGACACCGAGGTCCTAGCATTGGATATAAGGATAAGATGTCTCATGGGGCGAGTCAAGTGGGTATACAACAAGTGGGCTTTCCTTTCCCATGGGGCCCAATATGAAACAAGGTGGGCCTCAATAGGGTCCATACATCTAGGACTATGTGTCCTTACAAACTGGTCAATAGTTCACCCATCATCTAAGTGGGCTTCGGTTTGGGTCACTAAGCTTGGGCAAACCCATGTATCTAGGTGGATCACGTTTACTATGGAAGGCCTAATACAAATCATAAGGAGGGCTCCAAAAGTATGGTGGAAAGCATTATCATCAATGGGGCCCAATGTTTTGGCGTAGCCCATCAATACATATGATGCACATGGGAGGAATCATGAGGTTATACTAAGCATGAGCATGATCTATAGTAATGATGTACTCTCATATATATATATATATATATATATATATATATATATATATATATATATATATATATATAGTGGCGGCCTAAATGTCATACTACATCAAGGATGAACCTCATAGTGTGAATCTTTCAACAGTGGGAGTCGAGATGATGACCCTAAGTATATTAAGTGGGCTTTCTCACCCAATCTATCATATTGTAAGTTGGGCTTTCTAATGGGGCCTGATACAAACAAGGTGAGTCTACAAGTTATGGTGATTCCTACAAGGGTGGTGGAGAGCACTATCATGAATGGAGGCCCAATGGTTTGGGTTAGCCCTCTAGGGTAAGATGGGTAACAGTTATGGGGGCCCAATGATTTAGGATAGCCCAATAAGGGAAAGAAGGGTATTACAAACATCAATAGGGGCCCAACGGTTAGGGTAAGCCCAATAAGAGGAGATGAGAATGGGCCTAACAATGGACCTTAGGGAGATTACAATGTGGACATTGAACCATCATTTCTTCCAAGGTAATAGGCTTAACAATGAGCCTAATGGAGGATTTGAACAGTAAACATTTAACCTCTATTGTCTCCTATGTGTGGTCCGCTTTGTATTTGAATCTAACTCTCTATGGGGCCCATGACCCTTATACAAATCGGGAAATGGATGGACATTATGTATGAAAAACTTACAACATGATGGGCCTCATAAGGCAGCCCCATGGTGGTCATATAATCCATAAATCAAGGTGGGCATCTCAAGGCAATGGGGCCCATGGCCTTAGAGAAATGGATGAACGGTGTGAAGATGCCACATACATCATAGAGGAATCACTCATCATAATTAGACCTCATACAAGGGCCTCCTATACATCACATTGGGCCTCACATAAGGGCCACATATACTTCACCATTCAACATAATGGGCCTCCTACATGGCCGCATATATATATATATATATATATATATATATATATATATATATATATATATATATATATATATATATATATATATATATATATATATATATATATATATATATATCACAAGGGGCCTCACTCACGGGCCTCATATACATCACTTTGGGTCACATCTCATGGGCCTATATACATCTAGTCGATTTTTATCCTAACATAAGCATAAAAATCCATTTTAAGTTATGTTTTGAAAGTACCTAAGCCTAAGGTCTTTCAAGGGTTTGTTATACTTGATATGACCGAACTTTGAAGCAGCTTGAACTTCATGGAACTTGTTCTTCTACTTGAATCTTCAATAAAGCTTAAAGTTAAAGATGGAGCTTGATCTTCTATTAGAACTTTAATAGAACTTGAACTCACTCATCTTGAACTTAGTAGAACTTGAACTTTCCATCTTGATCCACTACTTGACTTGAACTTCAGTTGAGTCTTCAAGTTTCCTTCTTGATCCACATTAGAAGGCTTACTTCATAAGCTATTTTGTTTAAACGAAATGTGACGAACAAAGGTGTGCTTTATACAAGATAGTACTCACAAGATATTATTCTCGTTATAGTTCTTGTTATTTTCAGAATATATACAAGTCCATGTGGATTCAACCACGGTCTCACCAAGTTATTAATACATCGCAACCATGCACTTGGGGTTGTGAACAATTGTTTATTCAATAACTCTTGAAAAATAGGAATTGTGGGACAATCCTGAGTTACACGTATGTTAATAGCACAAATACTGCAAACAACTTCCAAAACTTCCTCAGGTTTGACAGTTTCTACTTTCTTAAGTTTCATGGCTTTGACTTTCCTTGTGAGATTAGCAACCCTTGCACTTATGTTGTCTTCTTCTTTTAAGACATACATTCGTCCCCTTTCTCTTGACTGGATAGGCTTAGAAGTGGTGGGTCTTAGGGAGGTGTCCCATGATTGTGCATTTTCTGCGAGTAGATCAAAATAATCAAAATAATCACATGCATCATCAGCCTCCTTATTCATAAATTTGCCGTTATGCATCATCTCTACAAACTAACGCATGGGCAAGGTCAATCTGTTATTGAAAAATCTTATTACTCACCATATCTCATAGCCATGACGTAGACATGAATTTATGATATCCTTCAATCTCTCCCAACTTTGAAAGAAGGTCTCTTCCTTTTTTGGGGTGAAATTCATGATCATCCTCCTCAAACTGTGTTTTGTACATCAGGAAGAACTTTTGAGGAACTCCCAGGTCATATCTATCCATCTGCTGATAGATTGTGGCTTCAAGTAGTGCAACCATGACTTAGCCTTCTCCTTTAATGAGAATGGAAACAACTTCAGTCTTACTGTGTCTTCAGACACGTTTTGAAAGCGCAATGTGGCAACTATCTCATCGAATTCTTCAATGTGCAAGTATGGACATTTAGAGTCTAGTCCATGAAATTTTGGAAGGAATTGTATCACTCCCGGTTTAAAGTCCAAGTTTCTTGCATTAAGTGGAAACACCATCCAGGAAGGTGCACTTACCCCCACAAGTTGTAAGTAATCTCGTAAAGTACAAGGTGGGGGAGCGTGATGTACCTCATTCTTATCTTGAACCTCCTCAACTAAATGTTGAGGTTGATTTACATCCATTATTTAGATTAACTTAGGGGATCTCAAGTGGTGTCTAAGCCAGTGATGGATAGGCAACCCTTCGACTAATCCTCCTTTGCTCAAGAGACGTTGAGTGTTGTCACGAACCCACTTGGGCATGAAACACTCATAGCCTCCTAATTCTAAAATGACTTAATCATAGTATTGAAATTGAGAAAGTAGAGAAAAGAGAAGAGTTAGAAGGATGTTACTAAAGAAGAATCGCTAAGTTAGATGCTATAAAACAACAAAATAAGTTAGTTCCTAAAACAAATTCAGAAAATCTAAGAAAAATAGGCAAAAAATTTAATACTAATTAATTCTAGAACTTAAATAATTTAGAAAAATACAACACATTGTAATCCCTGACAACAGTGCCAAAAACTTATTTGATTGTACCCCAAGTGCAGGGTTCCAATGTATTAATAATCTCGGTGAGACCGATATCGTACCCACAGGGACTGAAGATGTGTAATTTCTCTGAACTAATTAAGAATTAGAACTCGAAACTAAACTTAAAACTTGTGATTAAAGAGATATTGTGAATTGAAACTATCAGATTATGGGAAACTAGAGCACCAAGGATCCACTTATAGTTACTTTAATGCATCCTTACTTAATTCAATCAACTCTTCAACTGGAATCGAAGTCCTAATCTATCTAGTTGGATGATAGAGCGGTTAAAACATCATAAATTGTTGCAAAACATATTCTGAACATCCATAGTAATGATCCATGCATAACAGTCTTGTTGAATTGATTGTAGAGAGTTTTTAGCATCCATCATGCCTGCAATCAATGTTAGTTCAAAGAATTCTATGGATCAAACAACCATAAATAGAAGGAAATCATTCATGAAGTTCCTAAGCATCCACTGTGCTCTAAGTTGATGATATATTAAAGTAATAATATAAAATACTTTTTTAATTTAAACCAAAACTATGAAATATTCAACATAAACTTCATGACTGTAAGAAAAGCATTAAAAACTAGCTACAAGATTCACCTCTTAGGTCTAGGTAAGAGATTAACCAACCAAAGACATGATTAAGCTAAAACTTAAATAGAAAAACATGAAAAACTACTTAAGGAAGAAGAAACAGATCCTTGAAAGCTGGCACACCCTTGGCTTTACTCCTGCAACCCTAATTCGTGTTTAGAATCCCTTAGAAAACTCAAATATATAGGCTTTGTTTGGACAACTTTGGAAATTGCCTCAATTTTATCCACACTGTGCACATTCGATGGCACTTTGATGTCATCGAAGGTCCATAACCCAGTTGGATTCGAAATCGAAAACTCGCTCTTCTTTGCATTGCATAAGTTGTCGATGTCATCGCCTGACCTTCGATGTCATCGCCTGACCTTCGATGTCATCGCATAGCTCCTCAATGCAATCGAAAATGGTCCAGAACTGTCTAGTGAGTTGAGCTTGAAAATCCACAATTCTTCTCTGTCATCAAACTAGCTTCAATGACATCGAAACATACCTTCGATGGAATCAAACTTTGCACCCAATTGTCCAGCAACAAACTTGATTTTTCACTAAATTCTTGATGTGATCAATCGTCATTCAATGACATCAAATACTTATTTCAATCTCATTGAAGTGTGTTTGATGTAATTGAACAATCAAGTTCAGTAGTTCTGAATTTCTGTACTTTGCAAATTCGATTTTCTTCCTTCTTCACTTGGTTTCTTTGGATCTTAGACTCTTGAAATCTTCAATCTTTGGTCTCCAAAGATCGATTCCTTGCCTTGGAAATTCTTGAGCATTAAATCTATGCTTTTAGCATCCTTTTCACTTCAACCTCTCGAAATCATCTTGCAAGACAAACATGCATAAATATATTAATTTAATGCTATCACGTTCATAAAACCAAAGTATAAATAGGGGAAATATGCAATATCTGACACTAAAAAATTTTCTCTATTGGATTCCTCAGCTACTTATAGAGTTCTGTTGCAACTTGTTCTTTCATATCATTCTTAAATTACTATAATGTTTACTGTAGTTGAAAAGTCTTTTTAGATGCTTCTCCTATTTAGATCATTTTTTTGTTATGTTTCTCTTCACAAAGGTTCCTCTTCTTTCGGCTAAGACTTTGTTCCATTTTTGGACACCTGTAGCATGCTCATTCGACTTCAGAATGTCTCTTGGTCGCTCATTCCACTTTTATACACCTCTTGAACCCTCGTTCATTTCGACTACTCTTCACATCTTTTTGTTTTGACCACTCGATTGAGCTTCTTAGCTACATTTTATTCCCTAAATTTTCTCGGTCGCTCGATCTGATGTAGGAAACCTCTTGGCTACTCAGTTTGCTTTTGGACACCTCTCAACCGTACCTCTTGAATGCCACTCAACCACTTGGTTTGCTTTTGAATACCTCTCAACTACTCCCTGTCTTATCATCCTCTCAGTTATGTTTCCATAAAAAACACTCTAAGTGTAGGATCCTAGTCCTTTATCACACTTGTTCATGCACACACATGTCCTAACCCACACCATTGATAAACCATACACTTCACCATAGTGCACCCAACAACCCCACCCGAGTGATTTTTCCCGGATGACCTTGATACATCTATCATGTGGACCACGTTGTTTCTGCGGTTTTCATGGAGAAAACTGTGTATCAATCCAACACTCCATTAGTGAGATATGACCCATCGAATCCACAACCAAAATTGCGTATCTTGTAATATGAGCAACCTTTACTATGTTAGGCCCATTGGACTTGAGCCCATGTGGGCCTAAAGCCCACTTTCTAGAACATATGAATTATCATAAGATAAAACAATCACTACATGATAAATAAAGAGCTAGTACATATAAGACAATTCACTATAAGACAAAATTAGATTTTACCCTAAAATCCATCGTTAGCCCTCTTCCCATGCCTTAAAAACTAATCATGGCTCATGTCCACCTCATCTTACACATGCATCCAATGCATGTCTTATTTTGTGCCATGACACTTCAAATAACTAATTTTAATACTCCACTTCATCATCCATTATGCATCACCTACAACCCACAACCCTTATCCATCCATTAGCCAATACATGTCTAGATTTCTTCTACCTTTTCAAATGCATGCTTAGCACCATCCACCTCATCCATCTACCTATAATTGTTCACAACCCCAAGTGTAGGGTTGCGATATAGTAATAATCTCAGTAATACCGATGCCGAATCCATAAGGACTAATCTCTTGTGTATTTTGAAAGTAACTAAAATCAAAACTAGAAGAAGATCTAAATCTGAATTGGGAATAAAAGGGAGTAATTGTGAAGTATTTAATTAGAAACTTAAGAATTCAAAGGTGGGAACTGGGATTTTTAGGGATCCACTTGCAGCTATTAGGATATTTCCTTATTTGATTCATGGAATATAATTAGAATTGGAGTCCTATCCTATCAAATTGGAAGATATATCAACAAGATCATATATGAACTTCCATTGACCTAATTCTCAATGGATGAGAGTTGTGATGATTAGAAGGGATTCTATCAACTGAACATGTCTAGGAGATAATGACAAACGACAGAATATACCGATCCCACAACCAAACATAGGAGAATTGTGAAGGTTAGAAGAGATTCCATCACCCAACCATGCCCAAGAGACAATGGTGAACAACAAGATTTACTATCTTCACAATCTCAAATTAGGAAAAGAAGATACTCAATACTATTACAGATCTATTATAATTTGACTCAAAACAAACCATTAAAAACTAAAAGTATTCCTTAAATATCAAATTAGAATCAAAGAAGTTCGACAAGAATATAAGTTAGCTAGTGCAACGCTGGATTAGCTGGGAAACAGTCCCTGAACACTTTAAATACGTTCTACAACACCCAAATCGAGTAGAACGTATGACTCCATAATACTCTATAACCTTGGATCAAACTCTAAGTCGGTTTGTTCTCTGGACCACTTTGAAATTTTGTATTGGATCTAGACCGCGCATCGAAAGTCCGATACCTCCTATCTTAGACCGTTAGAACCGCCTTGCTGGACTTGACAATCATTTCAAAAATTAAGTCCAACCGATAAACACAGGCTATTTCATTGAGCCCGGACCGAAGAGAGTGCGAATAGGGACAGATTTGGAATTTGAAATTCAAATCTGGCACACGACTTGACGTGTCAGTATTAAGCGTTCTAACCGTCAGAATTCAGCCAGATTACACCCTCGGATCAGGAAAATTTTTTTATTTCATATCATGAGACTTTCAGCCCTGATCTACGTGCGGTGACCGCTGAACTAAAACTGGTCCGCCACGCGCGATCTGCGAACCTTGCCGGACTAAAAACTTAATACGTGCTAGATCTGGTACGCATGAGCTTAAGTCCGATCGCATTCGACCAGGGGACCACCAGAAAGTATCTTTTGGATCAAAACAGCCCCGAATTGGTTATGCACTAAGTGAACTTTGTACCGGAGCCTATTTTGAGCATTTTTAAGCTTATAAAAGGGGTTAAAACCCTCACTCCTCTCTCCCATCCGAATTTACAAAAATCTCTAGATTGGGAGAGAGAAAAGGTGAGAGTTTGTGAGAGAAGGTGGGATAGAATTCCCTGCTGCTTGTGCCACGTGCTGTACGTGCTTAGGCAACGCACTCCGATCACTTTTTCGTCGATTCCTCCACGTTTTCAGGTAAGAAAATACCCTAGAAGTTGCTGATTTGAGGTTCCTTTCATTTCCTAGCGAAGTAGCTAATAGAACTTGTGTATTAGGTTCTCTAATCGCCGTAGACGAAGCGTATACGCTCCGTTCGAATATACACATCCATAAGGGACAAGGTGCGGATTTTAGACGCTTTGATTAACTGTTTCCAAAGCTTTCAATGTCGTTTAATAGTAGATTATCGACGGCAACGCCGTTTGACATGTACAACATGCTGTCTGTTTCCTGTTTCGTAAACCGACGAAGAATATAAGATTTAGGGCATTTTAGTCATTTGTAGGAAGTACTTTTTTCATCCATATTTTGCTGATATGATTGACATGGCTTCTTGTCGCATTAGAATACTAGGAATGCATGCATAATTATTTTGGCAAAGAGATTCTCCTAAATGCGCACTTTGGGTCGACATACTATATGTAGACTTAAGTGTGTGGTTTAAGTGTTTGTATAAATGCTTGTATTAGTATGTATTGAATTAAATGGTGTTATGAATTAGTTTGAGATTGATTTCTCAATTAATATGCTGGTGTAAATGGCTTCCTACATGTTAGCCATATGTACGATTTCATTATATGTATGAAAGACTTGCGTTGGATGATTTACTTAAGTTGTACGTTATAACATGTGTTAACATGCTCGCATGGTTGTATTTCATTTCCATTACCCTTACACAACTGCTGATGTGGATTTATGATTGTTTGGGACTATGCCTAGTCCAGGCAGTCGGTAACTGAGCGAATTCGTGGTTAGCTTATCTTCGCCACGAACGACGCGCCGATGAACGCGAGTCGTGTTCTGGAGTTGGCGGCTGTGGTTAGGCCACGCGAAGTGTTTTACGCACTTCATGTCGTTCGACTTGAGTTACGATCGTGCTAGTCGAGCCCGTCAAGTAACCCGACTAGCCGATGTATGTTCACCCTGCATGAGTCATAACTGCTTGAACCTAGGGTACTGAACCTACCATTGTAAACCCTGTTAACCATGGTACCTTGATCCATAAAGACTCATGAGCCGGGCATGGTGGTATGGGACACCATGGTCGAGCTGTCGGCCTACGCTGGGGCCACAAACCTCCCCGTAGTGACCAGTGAGCACCTAGACTCGTGAGCAAATTATGGTGATATGGGACACTATATTCTTGTTGTCGGCCTACATTGATAAGGTGATGGGGGAGCGGTGCAACGAGTGCGAGCAACAGCCCTGACAGCCCTTTGTAGTGACCGCGAGCGTATTCTGAGTCTACGGGAGGCGACGACCCTTCAGTAGCAGTAGAGTACAGTAGGCCTGTATTGATAAGGTGATGGGGGAGCGGAGCAACGAGTGAGTGCAACAGCCCTGGCAGCCCTTGCAGCGACCTACAAAATATACATCGTATGAGATTACTAGGAGTGACGACCCTAGACAGGATCTGTGTTGGGATTGATATAAGGGAAGTACCTTAGTTTTCCAATCCTGCTATTTGAATGGACTAATAACAACTCGAAAATCATATCATCCATACCATTGCATGTGCCTGGAAGATGTGGAGCACTTGAGGGTCGATTGCATGCCGCGGTCGTAAGATGGTGCCGTATAAGGGAGATCGTCGGTGAGGGCATACATCACGTCATGTCATATTGCATTAACAACAGTATTAGGATTGTTTGAATTACTGCTTTACTATTATCGCATGATTGATTTGATAACATGCTAATCTCTGCTCTCTTATCCCACTGAGTTGATCACTCACTCCCACGTTACGGGATGGTGTTTCCGGATACCTACCAGTCCCTATTGTGATTGTAGATGATGGCACGGCCTGCGAGGCGGTGCTGGACTTGATGATGAGGAGGAGGATCTCTCCTTTATGCATGATCTGATTGATGGGATTACAGGGAGGTTGATTAGATACCTTGACACTTGTCATTTTATATTTTTAGAACACTCATGTATATCCTTTTAGTTTACTTTTAGAGTATACATGTATGTATATAACCTGGTAACATGTTCACACTCTGGAGACATACAACAGTTTATATATGTTATACGTACTATCACAGTCTTCCGCTTGTTAATTTAACTGTCTCTGGAGTATGATATGCTGTTCTAGCTTAATCTCACTCATGTTTGATACATTATCATAGACAACATTCAATCATACATATCTATGTTGTATAAATAACATTTTGGAACTCAGGATTTGGGTTTTCGCTCGACCCCCCGATTTTCAGGATATTACAGTGAAGAATATGATATGTGAACTAAAATAACAACTTTTGATTCAAACAAGGTTGAATGAACTAGTATCATTGATATATGCTTAAAAGAAAGAATATTGAAGAAAAAAGAAAATTTTATTATAGAGCATGAATGTAATGACCATAACAATCGTGTCAGTAATTTGGAGTAAGGATGCGTAAGTATCCATTACTATTACCATTACAAGTACGATACCTTAGGTTATGAAGTAAACCCGGTGGGAATCTTCATCTAAGGGTGGTCAATAAAAATGAGGATATGATAATAAAAGATGAAATGACATGAAAAAAATGAGATAACTAGAGATTTCATATTCTTGGAATGATTGAAAGGAGTTAAGATAGAGAACATGCATATTTCTCAAAGTTAGACTAGTGTCACGGAGCACCTAAGGATATTGGATCATAACTATTCTAAATTTTGATTAAGTCTCTAAACTCAATAATGTAATGGATTAGGAATTAAGGTTCTAACTAACTTCAAACTTAGGGTAAGTATTGGTTTGTTTTGGAATCATATGATGAATGGAAATATAATTGTATAATTTTTTGAGTGTTGAACAATTTTTCATGTTGTCAATGTTTATGGGTAACATTTCTGGAAACCCTCACGAGACTATAACTCATCCACTAGGAGAAACTTAGGGGTTTAAAGGCTTGTTGCATATGCTAAATGCAATTGAGATTACCTGCGAAAGTGGTGTTGTTAGAATTTTATTTTCATTTTAATTTTATTTTTAGAATTAATTTTTATTTTTTTCGCTTATTTTACTCGGGACTAGCAAAATGCTAGTTGGGGGGTGTGTTGAGACTGAAATATTGCATAATTTTTTCATTAATCTCTTGATTTTATGAACATAAATCATCTTAATATTCTATTTTACTCATGCATGTGTTGCAAGGTGAATTCAAGTGCTTAGATTGAAAAAGGGTGCTAAAAAGCATGAATTTAATGCTCAAGATCTACCAAGGAAAGGGTTGGATCTTAGGAGACCAAGATTGAATCATTCACATGCCAAATATCCAAGAAAATAAAGCGACAGATGAAGAGAATCGACGATTTGAAGTGAAGAATCCTGAAATCATCCTGAAAAAGTGTATTTTGAAGTTGTGAACTTTATTCTGGAAAACTACGCTGCAGGAAGTCTGTTTTAAACGAATTAAGCAGCGAGGAGTCTATTTTGAAAAAATACGTATATTTGATGCGGTTTCTAGGGTTTTCAACTTTTTATAAAAATTGGAGTTCCCTACTTATAAATAGAGCTTCCTAGGGCATTCCAAAAGATCATTCAAGGCATCCCAAAGAAAATTTTAGGATTTTTTAAGAGTTTTTAGTTTTATTAAAGCTTTTAAGTTATGCTTTTTATTTTAGATATTTTCTATTTTTATTTTTCTTTCTTATTACTTTTTATTTTTGTAATTTAATTATGTTTTTCTAAGTTCCTTCTAACCCAAGCTAAAAGGGAAGCACATGGGTTTAATATTTCTTTAAGACTATGATGATTGATTGTTTTAATGATGAGAAGAATGGTGTATGCATGTTGTCTATTATTTAGGTTTTATTTTTTTATCCTCATGTGACATCCATATGTTTTTATCATATGAGATCTACATTGATGGATAGGCTTAGCTTAGATCAATCAGATTTCCTAGATAGGAGAGGTTCTCAACCTGTTATATTTCTTTGATATTTATTATCCTATAGATATTGAATACTAAAAATCACTGACGCTTGAGAACATATGTCAATGATGCAAATCCATGATTTTTTAATATTTTATATCACTTTTTAAAATATTTAAACCATCTTATTTTCCGACTAGGCTGACCATAGTGCTCAGATCCTAGTTGTGTTATCCAAGTCATCATGATTTTAGAACATTAAACTATGTGTGGAACTTTGAAGCTTGGGTGTTATTTTATTCAGTTGAATTACATCCATTCAAAATTCCAAAATCAAATCATCAGTTTATTTTTATTACTTAGTTTGTTTGCATTTGATTTTTTTTTCCTTCTCACAATTCATCTCCCTGTGGGATCGACCCCGTATTCACTGGATACTACTTATGAACCTCTGCACTTGGAGGCAAGCAATCAGATAGCAAATAACATCATGGTGGGGTCCATGGGAAATGGACCCTACATGGGTAACACATGCATATCATGGTGGACCATAAGCCACACCTTAGGTCCAAAATGGGATCCCTACCATTAACTGGTAGGCTCCACTTGCTCCATGAACAAAGATCATCATCTACATCTAAGCTCCTTAGAATGCTAAGCTTCTAAGCTCAATCTTTGATGGAGGATGAAGAAGATTAAAGGGTTGGATTGTGAGATTTGGGGGTAGGAAGTGGGCCTTGATCTTGAGTTCTTCCTCTCCTTAGGATTTTCTCTCCTAAGTTGCTTGGAAATGGTAGAGAATGAGATGGGATGGAGTGAAATGAGGGAGGAATGATGTGTGTAAGAAGGATGGGATGAGATGGATGGTTGTGTAAGAGAGGTATGGCTTTTGTAAGAGAGGTGACATGTGAGGTATGGGTGTGACAAGTTGAGTGATCGGTTGTGTACTTGACTAGTGATTGATTGATTGATGTGATGAGTTGTAGAGATTCTATCGAAATTTGCAACATGCGGCATTTCCTCAAATTATACACGGGCCTATGACTCATGGCCCTAGTATTGCATCGATGCGCAAGATGCTACGTTGAAACCGTAACGACGGCGCGGTCGCTAAGGTATAAGTTTCGAGTAAAGCTGATTTAGATTTACGGGACGCAACTTAGGGTCGTGAGCAAATGTTGTCTATAGATCGTAGGTTGTCAGAATTCGACAGGGAGGATCGCGAGAGTCTACAAAATGGTATGGTCTAGGATACGGGCCTTACAGTTCTCTACTCCTAAAAAATCTCTTCCTTGAAATTTACACTATCATCACAACTAAGGATAACTCATATAAGGAGAGAAATTATGGCATCATATATAATCAGAGACAATACAAAATACAATCAATCATTAAAGAGAATCTCAGCCTCCTGCTCCCAAGGTGCCTTGTCTACGCTATGATGACCCCACTGCACCTTCACTAAGGGAATGACCTCGTAAATCTCAGCCTCCCGCTCCCAAGGTGCCTCATCTACGCTATGATGACTCCACTGCACCTTCACTAAGGGAATGACCTTGGTCTAAAGGACCTGCTCCTTCCAATCAAGATTACGAACTAACTGCTCGATGTAAGAAGCGTCCTCACAAACCTCTAACAGTTTTCAATCAATAATAGGAACGATGTCTGACCCACGCTTCTGCAACATAAAGACATGAAAAATATTGTGGACGCTAGACAACTGAGATGGCAAGGTAAGTTGATAGGCCACGGCACCAACGTGCCTAGTGATATCGAAAGGTCCAATGAATCACGGGACAAGCTTGCCCTTTTCTTTAAAAAAAATCACACCCTTCATAGGTGAGACCTTGAGATACACATGGTGCCCAATAACAAACTCCAAGGGACGACACCAACGATCAACAAAACTCTTCTGTCAGCTCTGAGCTATGCGCATCCTCTACTTGATGATGTCGATGAGCTCTGATGTCTACTACACAAGCTCATGACCTAAGGACTAAGAGAGCCTTAAAAGTCCTAGAAGGGGAGTCAATAGGACTATGCCAAATAATTGAATAAAGTGTTGAATAATAAATAAATAAGAGATCTCAATTGCCTAAGTATTGAAAAGTTGATTTCAAATGATTCGTAGGACAACCTTCACCTAAAAGTTTAGGTACGACAACCTTATTTCATGAATACTTTTAAAATCAAAATTCCAAACTTTGCAAGAGTAAATAAAAATAAATATTACAATCATTCACCACTTCAACTGAAATGTAAATATAACCATGCACCGTATAAAAGATAAAAACATTTACCATATAACACACTAAATTATAGTAGTTCGGTGTGTCAACAACTGTTCTAAAATAGCCACAGCTACTCCACTCCCAAAATTACTCTCCCCGTAATCTTGGCTTTCACTATGAAAAAGGTTTTCTGAGAGTCACCTTAAAACTTAATACAGTTGTGGTTTTAATGGACTATCTGTAACACCCCGTACTTTTTAGTACTTAAGTGTTACCATGGAAACATAACCAAGCATAAACACAAACCTGATTAGCGTGATCATTCACACCCTGTAGTCTTAATCTAACCATTGGGAGTGATTTGCACCCACAGATTAATGTATCCATTTGTCATCTTCCAAAATAGAGCATCACACCACAAGAGAGGTCTATTTTAAGATTTCAATTGCCTTGATAGACAGATCAAACCACCCATTGTCGACATCAAACACCGAATAATCAAAACTCACCATTCATTATACTGACCACTTTCTATGAGGCAACTTGGATACTTAGTAAACAATATAGTCATTGGGCTTTGGAGCTATTAGAGTAATTGTATCTAGATTAGCCCAGGGATGTTTAAGGATGTTAAGAACTGAGTATGGACATGATCTGACCGTTGGATTGTCAAGTATCACTAGATGGAACATGAAACCATTAGATAAGGCCCACTTCAGCTTTGGATTTTCCTTATAGCTAGATTAGTGACCCAACTTAAGCTATTAGGGCAGATGGATGGGCTACATTTCACGTAAACATCTTGGTGGACCACTAACAATTGTGTTGAGGTAATCCATCCATTCAAACTCACGATCATGCGTTCAATTGAGATGAGATCAATGGATCATAGAAGTAATTGGCCAATTTCCTCTAAAGTGGACTACAAACCCTTATAACCACTGATGAACACATTCAGATGCAATCTAACCGTCGGATTGATAAAAACCTACAATTAAGGACCCCAAATCACAAAGTATGGCCCACCTAAACCTTGGATTTGGCTCATATTTTTTTAGATATCCTAATAGGACCCATAGAATTTGATAGATGGACAAGGAAAATTAAGTAAATGCACCATTATGGACCCCACAACAGCAGGAGTGTGCACCACGAGAACCTGCACCCGACGTGAACTTGACAATGAATCGGGTTAAATAGCGTTTGACCCGAAATCTTTTAAAAATGAGAGAAATCCTCTCTTGTCCATCATTCCCGCCAATGGGAGATTTAAACAGGTAACACAGTGGCCCACCATAATTCCACTCCACATGGATCGGGATCGTCCATTGGGAAGGTCTTGCATGGTCGACCAAAACCATGTTTTCATTCTGTAACCACGCATGCTCACGAACGCACAAGCACAAGCCCAAGCAAGGAAGGGACTCACATGATTTCTTCTAGGATTGATTGTGCCATGCTGGATATTCGCATGCGGCCTCTCCTTTGAATCTCGACCTTCCATTTGGGATGAATCTCAACCTCTCTTTTGGTGCTAGGAAAGGACAGACATCCCTGTTACTATCGATAGAGGTTGGTTGTTTACCCTTTTGGGAAACCAAGCTAGCTTAATCCGAGCCTTCAACTTAGGTTCTGAAAATCATCCCGACCGTCCGCATTAGGGTAGCAATAACTTCCTGAAAATATCGTCAGTCCATGCGAGCAGAGGGTTACGGTGAGAGAATCTCATGAGAATTTTGGATTGGCAATCAGGAACGCAATTTACGGGCCCCACAAATGATCATGGGACCCATCTTGTCCCTCTAAACGGATGGGATTTTCTAGATATTCCATCCTTGAAAATTTGCCATGGTAGGCAGTCATCTTCCCCATTTAGTCAGGAAACCCACCATGAAACAGTGGGCCCCATTCTTATATCTGAGACATCCATTCGGTAGGCCATGAAGGCAAGAACACTGCCCCACTGTTAGATCATCCCAATGCTGGACAGGAAGAGAGTGAAAGAGAGCCCAAACCAGCTATATCTAGACTGTTCGTTGGAGGATAGGTGCGGCCTTGGTTTTATAAATAGAGTCCTACCTCCTTGGGATTCTCACTAAGCAACTCAAAGAGAGAGAGAGAGAGGGAGAGTGAGAGAGAGAGAGAGTTATCAAGAGTCGACTGTGGTGTAAACTAGGTGCTGCACTTCACTGAGTCGAGCCATTTAAGTTAGGATCGAATCGGGTCAATGCAACCCATAGACACCATTGAGAGAGGGAGAGAGAGAGAGATAGAGAAACATACAGAGAGAGAAAGAGGAAACTGGAAGGATAGTGGTGGAGTGAGGCTGACAGTTGTCGGACTCGGTGCTACACTGCACTACGACGACCATTTAAAATGGAGCGTGTTAGGTCAGTGTAGGCTGGAGGTAGAAGTGTAGAAAAGAGAGAAGGGATCGGGAGAGAAATAGGAGAGGAAGAGGGAGTTTTGGCATAGTCGTGTGCACGTCCTCCTCTCCAACGACGTTAATCGTAGACGAGTCCAGACAGATCTGGATGAGTCCTGACTCATTTAGTTAGACCCAGCACCGTCTAAGCACTACTAGGCTCGAGCAACCACTCCTTGCCCCATGTTTAAAAAAAAAAAAACCTAGGCCAACTCCATTCACGGCCAAACGGAGATGGGTTTATGCTGACCGACTCAACTCATCCTGAGTCGCATGGCAAAACATATCTCTTCCAACTAAGGTTTGAGTCCAACAGCCATCGCTGGAAGGAAGAAAGGAAGTTAGGGGTTGGTTTCATCCTAGCCAAGTTGACTCACTTGGACTGATTCGGTCACACCAAGTCGGCCCAACTCAGGCAGCAGCATAACTCTAGAATCAGGGACCCAAATCCTTAGTCCCTAACCTAAGTAAAATGTTTAGGTAGACCTCCCCGTGAGGCTCACTATTTTAATGGGTAGTTGTAAGCCATTATGTACATAGCTATTGTAAATCTAACTGTGTTGTATGGACAACAACACTTAAGAGACAATGTCAAGCTAGATCTCTAGCCAAGTGTGTTGGATCCATCATCTCTTAGTGACAGCTTTGAACACAGTAAGCTACCTCCTCATACATATCTCACCTCTTAAGAATTTTTCCGAGTTTATATCAGTTGCCTAATACATGATTGTGTCTTCGTTTAGACGAACAATTCCCTTCAAAGCCAACCCAAATCAACCACCTCACTCCAAACGTGAGGAGAAGAGATAGGGCTCAACCTTGAGTATCACACGCACTAAGCAGCACCATTAAGAGCAACAACTCCCAAGGTGAGGATTCTACCCCTTAGGCTTTCCTCTTCCATGTTAACTCATGTGTTAGTTCAACTAAAACTTTTAATTACTAATTAATGGCTCCATTTTCTTGGCTATTTGCGATAGTTATTAAAATTATTGCATGCTTCATAATTATTTTATGGAAACCTATATGTATGGTTTGTCAAAATTTGCTTAAGGGATAATTATGTAATGCATGCTTTTAACCTTTTAACTATGACACTAATTTGCAGAAGCCTATATATATTTATATGAAATACATACTCATAAACCTTGAACTATGACTTTTATTTAAGTGTCTACCTAAATTAACTATTCGCAAATTCAAATAATAGTGGCGGTAATTAATCATGCATACATGACACTTCTATTATTGGATGGCCTAACTATTGGAAAGGTTCATTTTTCTTATTTAGGATGAGCCAACTGTTTAAAAGGCCCATCCCTAGGCATGAATGACTTGAGTGTTTGAAAGGCCCATTCATTGCTTTAGTGAGACGACTGCTTGAAAGGCCCACTATCTTATTTGGGTGGGTCGACTGTTTAAAAGACTCGCTCCCTTGCGAGTTGAATGAGCTAGCTCTTTGAAAAATCCATCTTATTGCTTGAATGAGCCGATTATTTGAAAGGCCCATTCATGTCTAAGTAACCCGACTGTTTGAAAGGCTCATTCATGTCTAAGTGAGCCGACTGTTTCAAAGGCCCATTCTCTTGCATGAATGGACTAACCGTTTAAGAGGTCCATTCATTTGGCCAACTAGATGTGCATCCCCAATTGATGTGCATTCATGCATCTACGCTCTTAAACAAGATCACATTCGTGAACTGTTTGAATGTTTTGTTATCTGGAACAATGCTTAGTTAATGCGGTAGTGTGTAATCTTAAAGGGTACTCCTCACTGTGATAGCCATTAATGCTATCAACCCGTAAAAGTTAATGTAGATGTTAAGCGGGCCGATGCCATTCACTGCTCACTAGACCAGATCGGATAGCTGAGGAGCTAGGCAGGGTCCCTACGACCCATGTTGAGCTCCATGATTAGACGATAGATTTCTATCTTTATTTAATGCACTTTATTATTTGGGATTGTATAAGTCTTGTATGGGCGCTACATTTTGAATTTTGTGACGGTCAGAATGTTTTTATATAATGCATAGTTTATTCACCAACATTTGCTGGTAACTCTGGTTAATGATAAGTAGTTCAAATTTACACTAAATTTTAAAGGCTAACACTCAGGTTTTTGGAGAACGAGTCATATACTCGGGTTCTAAAAATTGGGCATTACACTATCACAATCAAACCCATCATTGAGATTTTTAGGCTATCTCAAACAAAACCTACACTGAGATTTTCTACC
Source organism: Magnolia kwangsiensis (assembly GCA_037074715.1). Taxonomy (NCBI): domain Eukaryota; kingdom Viridiplantae; phylum Streptophyta; class Magnoliopsida; order Magnoliales; family Magnoliaceae; genus Magnolia; species Magnolia kwangsiensis. The sequence goes on along the minus strand of CM073572.1, from coordinate 150,202,952 downwards.
TATCTAAGAAAAATCAAATAAAGAATTGAAGGTATACTTATCTTCACCATAGAAGAAGTTGTAGACAAAGAACCGCTTTTCTTGAATATCAATTGATCAATGTTCAGTCGATAGAAAATGTCGAGGGTTCTATTGATTTTAATTAAGTTCAAACCAATGGCTACTTAAGTTAATTCTCTTAAACCTCAAAATAATAGTAATATTCACTCTCTTTAGAATCAGAATGAAAGAATCTGAGATTAAGGGAATTAAACAAAAGCTATAAAAATAATTTATAAATACCATTCAATAGCATGATAATAACTAGAGCTTCTCTCTCTCTTACAGAAGAATTTTGATAATAATAATTAATATTTCAGATTGGGAGAGAACCTCAATCTTCGACTGGGCTAAGGTATCCTTCGATTAGCCCGAACAGACCGAATTCTGTTCAACGGATTTTAGATTTGAGCGAGATAAGATTTATCAAATCTTTGACTAGTTCGAGGACCAGTTCGACTAGTCAAATTTGGTCTTCCACTGGTCGAAGATCCCAAAATTCGAACCGATTTGGTTGCTAAACTTCAAGCCGAATTTTCTTAGATTGGTCGAAGATCAGTGTTTGACTAGTCGAACCAAAAATTATACTGGTCGAATTTACAACCAAAATTTCTTTTTTCTTTAACATGAACTAGGACTAGCTGAGAAAACTCTGACTAGTCAAACCAAACCTTAAGCTGGTCAAATTCCAAGCAAACATAAGTGTAAAAACCCAATTAAAATAATTTTTGAAAGCACCTAAACCTAAGGTCTTTTTAGGGTTTTATACTACCTGAGATATGTGAAATATCTGAATTTCTTTGTCTTAAATTTGATCACTGACTTTGTCTTGATTTTTGAGCTTGATTGTACACTTGAATATTAGTTGATCATTAGTTTGATCTTCTCTTGAGAATGTACTGGACACTCGAGCTTGATCTTCTCTTAATCTTAAGCTTGATCTTTTCTTGATCTTGGATCGGTCTTGAAGATTTCTTGACAAGTTGTTTTGATCATATGAAATTTGACAACTAAAGAGTGCTTTAATCATTTTAGCACTTACAATCTTCCCATTTGTCAATTTTGTAACAAAACACGTATCATTATAAAAGACAATAATGAAGTCTAGTAATCATGTTGTAGGAGATTTTTGAAGTTTTCAAAATGTTACTACTCCCCCTCAATTAGTACTTCCCCGGTAGCATTCCATTGCATAAAACATTCCATAGCATATAACATTCTTCAATCAAACATGACATGCAACAACAATTTTTTGCAAATTTTCCTATGCATACATGCATTCTCCAAGCAACTCTCCCCCCTTTTATCACAAGCTGACAAAGGAAGAATGAATTAACTTGATAGATAATGAATATGAAGAAGTATATAGCTAGGAGATAATTGAAGTAGGCATGAAGCATAAGAAATAAGTATATAAAATTACAAATGTTAGGAAAAGAAAATGATAATTAAGAGTTTAGGGTGTTTAAGGAAATCATCCAAGCACCATCAAAAGAAAAGTTTAAGGATTACATATCCATAAAAATCTATTCCATCGAAAGATAACTAATCTCAATCCGATCCAAACGAGGAAGTAGTAGGCATTGACAGGTCAAGTTGATTCAAACTCTAGCTGATGTGATGGAAGTACTTCTTCATGTACTTCATTGAAGACTTGTGGGTTTGAATCAAATTTTCCTGTGAGACATGTAGTGCTTCAACCTTCTCCTCGAGAGATTTAAGACGATCACCTACCTAAGAAGGTTGATAATCGGGATCCTCTGTATCATCGAATTCCTCCAATTCATCAAAAATATCATCCGTTTATATCTTCAGGTTGTGCTTCTTCCTCTTCTTCACTTTGACCAGGAAGAGGTTTTAAGTTCATCTTATTCAAGTTATCATTATTAAAAGGAAGTTCTGATTCCGGTGCCTCAGACGATGAAATGTTGACATTACAGTGCAAAGAGAGGCAAGTCATAAGGTATGCAAATAGAATAGAACCATGCTTGGGATGCAAGTGAAACTGAATAATGATGAAACAGATTAAAGAAAGAAGACAAACTTATATACCCGACAAAATAGAATGAAAAAATCGAGCCATAAAGGGAGTAAGTTCAGACTTATTCCTTGATCTAGGATAAATATTAGAGGTAAAAATCCTATGTAAAACTTAATACTTAGGGAGCATTTGGTTAGCAGGGAGGGAATTACCTGATTTTCATTTAGCGTTAAAGTGACACAATTTACGTGTTATTTCTTGCCTTTCAGTAGTGGTCATTTTGTCAGTTAAATTGGCAATGAGAATGTCGTTGTTTACAATTATAATTTCAGTCAATGCCGAAATAATGTAGCGAGTAACTATGAATGTACCTTCAACAAATTTAATTGTGCATGTGAGATCTTCAAGGGACACATCACATATGGAAGCATACATTACCTGTGCAATGGAATGGTAAGTTGTTCCACCCCAACCAAAAATGCGCGTTCCCAAACGATTTCGGTGAGAATGGGAACAAGACCAAAGGGCGAAATGTGATCAATATTAACTAATCTCTCGATGATTATATCCCTTGTATGGAAATCCCTGACATGCTTCGAATCTTCTTCGATGGCCCGTAGGGTTCTCACACTTAGTGGAGTCGATCTAGATGATGAACTACCATGGCTCTTGCGTGTTCTCGTTTTCTTTGATCAAGACTCCATTTTAGTTAGCATAAGAAAGAAATCAAAGAGAGTGAAAGCAATGAAGTTAGATCAATTTATGAAGAAAACCCACCCCATAGAGGGTTTAAAATCAAGAATACTAGAAGGAAATTGGAAGAAAAATATTTACAAGAAAGATTGGGCGATGGGTTAGTCGAGTGAGGCACCAGCTACTCAAGGAAGATGAAGAAAAATGAAATAGAAAAAGCAATTTTCCCCCTTTTGAAGTGCAATCGCATGTTCCTCGACTGGTTGAATATGTACATTGACTGGTCAAAAAATCACAAAATCTTTTTTTTTTTTTTACTTAGTTATTTTAAATTTTATCTTTATTATCATTTTATGCATTTAATTGAAATAAACATAAATAAACAATGCATTAAAAAAACAACATAATTATTTAACCATACACAAACCAATATTATGCTTTAAATTGAAAAATCTATTTCTGTCAAGTGGTCTGGTTAGTATGTCTGGTTAGTATGTCTGCAAGCTGCTTCTCAGTTTAAATGTATTCAAGCATGATAAACATGTCTTCAACTAATTCTCGAATATAATGGTATTGAATATCAATATGTATCATATGAGAATGTTGGATTGGATTTTTTTGAAATATTAATTGCGCTTGAATTATCGCAATACAACGTCATTGTCTCTTTCTCAATTCCATAATCAGCTAGCACTTTTTTATCCAAATTATCTGAGTGCAAGCATTTCTAGCTACAATGTATTGAGCTTCAACTGTAGAGAGAGATACTAAATTTTTTTTTCTTGCTAACCCAGGATACTAAGCAGTTACCTACGTAGAAACATCCATCACTGGTAGATTTTCTATCATCAATATTTGCCTCCAACTCTGCATCAGTATATCCGACAATTTGTATAGATGTATCATGCGAATACCAAAGTCCAAAGTTAGTAGAACTTGCGACATATCTGATTATCTATTTGACAACAATTAAATATGATTCTTTAGAATTTGATATCTATAACATATTTCAACACTAAAAGAAATATCAGGTCTACTAGCAGTTAAGTATATAAGACTACCAATCATACTTTGATATAGACAAGAGACTACACTTTTACCTAATTCACCCTTTGAGAGTTTAAAAGTCGTACTCATTGGAGTCTCAAACTTTTTTTCATTCTTAAACCTAAACCTTTTTACAAGGTTCAAGGCATATTTGGTCAATGAGATGAATATACCATCCTCAAGTTGTTTAATTTGTAATCTAAGGAAATAGTTTAGTTCACCAACCATACTCATTTCAAACATGAATTTCATTAGATCTGTAAACTCAATAAATAAGTTAGTCTATGCAAATCCATAAATGATATCATTAATATAGATCTAAACTATTAGTATATGATCGTTATGTTTCTTGACAAGTAAGGTTTTATCAACATTTTTCATAATAAAATTATGACTAAGTAGAAATTTAGTCAATTTTTTGTACCATTCCCTAGGAGCTTGTTTCAAACCATAAAGTGTATTTTTAAGATGGTACACATGATTTGAAAGTTTGGGATCTTCAAAACCCATTGGTTATTCAACATATACTTCCTCATATAAATCATCGTTTAGAAATAAATTTTTAACATCCATTTGATAAATTTTGAATTTTTTATGACATGCAATAGAAATAAATAATCTTATGGATTCACGGTGCATAACTGGTGTAAAGGTTTCATCGTAATCCATACCTTCTATTTGGGTGTACCCTTGTATACCCAGTCGAGCCTTATGTCTGATAATATTACCCATTTCATCAGTTTTATTCTTAAAAATTCATTTGGTTCTAATTATATGTTTATCAGTAGGTCTGGAAACCAAGTACCCTACATCATTTCTAATAAATTGATTTAATTCTTCTTACGTGGCAATTATCCAACTTTCATTAGCAAGTGTTTCATATACATTGGTTGGTTCAATTTAGGAAGTGAAACAGACATAATTGCATATATTTTCTTGTTGTCATCTTATATGAACACCAATACGAGGGTTATCAAGTATTTGATTAGTCGAATGGTCTTTGACTAATATTATTTCAGTATTAACTGATTGAAGAGTCAGGTAAATCAAATACATTGACTTCATCATCATCTTGATTTGGAGTGGGTGTGATTTGTTGATCGTCTATCACAATATTTATAGATTCTTAAATCACCCCAGTTCTTTTGTTAAGAACTCGGTATGCGCGGCTATTTAGTGTATAGCCTAAAAATATTCCCTCATCGTTCTTAGCTTCAAATTTTCCTAAAATTTCTCTGTCACGTAATATAAAACATTTGCTTCCAAAAATTTGAAAATATTTAACTGAGGGCTTCTTATTAAACCATAATTCATAAGGTGTTTTGTTTTTAGCTTTTCTAATATAAACACGATTTCTAATATAGTATGCAGTACTAACAGCTTCAGCCCATACATTTTTTGGTAGATTCATGCTATTTAGCATTACACTAGCCATTTCTTATAGAATACTATTTTTCCTTTCAACAATACCATTTTGTTGGGGTGTTTTAGGAGCAGAGAATTCATGTGATATACCATGATCATTGCGGTACTTTTCAAAATTTCTATTCTCAAATTCAGTGCCATAATCGCTTCTAATTTTAATCACAAATATCTCCTTTTCAGTTTGGATACGTTTTTAAAAATTTCTAACTTCATCAAGAGTATTTGAATTTTCTCTTAAAAAGGCTACCCATGTATATCCGGTGTAGTCATTAACAATGATCAGAAAATACTTCTTTCCACCTATACTCTCCATTCTAGTTGGTCCTATTAAATCCATGTGGAGTAGTTCTAGAGGTTTGGTCATAGCTAAGTGTAACGCCCCATGTTTTCAAAACATGAGTATATGACTCGATTTCTAAAAAACTGAGTGTTAACCTTTAAAGATAACCAAATTCCACGTATATTTATTTTTTTTCTTATTTTCTTTTTCGGATTGAGTATTTAGGTGGAATAGGAACAAATGAAATATAAAGGAAATTGCATGTACATTCAAATTGTACGAGCAGCCGTCCAAATGACTTATATAAACTAATGTCTTTGTTTTAACAATTACAAGAAATACAGAATTTAACACATGAGAAATAATAAAATGCATATAAACTTGAGCCGCAAGATCATGCAACATCTCTTGGCAGATACATCCATGGGTCCCTGATAATTGTACTCTATTCTTCGTCAACCTAGATATGGGTATTATTTAAACCACCTATGCTACTTGTACGATTATATATTCAATGAATGAGTGACCAACTCAGTGTGAATTTCCCTCAAGATTACACACCACCGCATTAGGTAAGTATAACTTAAATAAAAATCATACAAAACAATCCAATGCAATCTTATTAAATGCATGGATGTGTGAATGCACATCAAATGGGGATGATCATCTATTTGGCTTTTGGGAGAAACCCATGCACGTGGCAGGTCACCAGTGAAAGTATATCCCATACATGCGTAGTGTCAAACTCACTGAAAGTGGGCCAATGGTCGGTGGTCTATGAGCTAGTGAAACGATACCACAACTAAAGCCTAAAGGCATGTGTTACAGCATCCAAAATTAACCACCCCTCATCTCCCATATGTTATGAATGCATGATTATCTCAACCGTTATTATTCTGATTACAACCAGTCAATTTAAGAAAGCTCAAAGGTCACTACGGGGGGTTCATCATCTAGTGTAGGCCAATAGCTTAGGCACAGTGTCTCATTCCCACCATCTCTTGATCATGAGACATCCATCTTAGGATGTTTAATGGAAGCTCATTGACTAGTGGCCAATCAAAATTCAATATGTGGGACTTACCATCGCATGGTTATATGGGCATGAACCGTCGAAGCCACACATGGAAAATATCAAATCATAGGAAAAATACCAAATCGAAGCGATAAAAGGTCGCACAAAGTAAATACTAAATCAAAGAAGTAAAGAGGTTACATAGGGCAACGTTAAATCAGGGCACTAAAGAAGTTATCCCTAAAGCCACGTAGGCAAAATGACCTATGCATGGTAAACCCACATGATATTTCACTACCCAAGATAACCTCCAAGTCGAGGATCCATTTCTAACACATTTTGTCTTGTTATGTCCTAAGTGTGGATTCACTTACGTAAGTGGAGTTTTCCACTAGTGGATGTAGTGAATTGAATTCCATGAGTGACTTACAAGTAATTCATTAGCATGAGAAAGTGTATGGATATTACATGCAAGACATATGTTGTTAATGAAATTCATAACTATCACAAGAGATCATGAATCAAAGATATAAACTATCGATTAGAATTTAAATGGACACTAACATGTAAGATTTAATATGTAAACCTTTCCTTAAGATTGGTGTAAGTGATCATAGGTTATAAGATGACAATTGTAATTCAAAGGAAAACTATTCCTTAGACTAATTTGGAAATGGAAAGCTTAAGGGGAAGAAGTCATCACCTTATGTTTTGAACCATCTATAAATGTTACTAGGAGGCACGTGCAACCTTAGGAACTTCTTGAGACATACTCCACTCGACTCGACCCGCTCCCAGCTCGAACACAATGAAATTGAAAGTGCAATGTTAGGCTATATCTTAATTAAGATTATGAAATCAACTAACCAACTAAAACTATAATTTAGACTTTGATAGGTGGGAGGAAAGGACATACCTAGTTGATTCAAGTTGAATCAACTTAGTTCGGCACCTGAGTTAACTCGGCTCCATTTGATCGCCCACCTCTCTCTCTCTCTCTCTCTCTCTCTCTCTCTCTCTCTCTCTCTCTCTCTCTCTCTCTCTCTCTCTCTCTCTCTTTGCTATTGGAACTCTAGCTATGCCTGGACCAGGCCCAAGTCTGACTTGATCCAGCTAGACTCAGTGCTAGCTGAGTTAACTTGGCTACAACTTAAGACTCAAAACTCCCTCTCCTCTTTCTTCCTCCTCCTGGCCCTCTCTTTCACTTACTTCTCCTTCACTCTCCTTCTCTTTTCTTTATTCCCAGACTTTCATGAAGTCTGGACTTGACTCGGACATGGCCCAACTTGGCAGAAACAAACGTATGGTCCAGCAACTCGGTCGGGCCGAGTTGGTGCAACAAACTGCACCCTCTCGTTCCTCCTTCTCCCTTCTTTTAACCTGCTCCTCTTCTCTCCCTAGCCTTTCACAAAGTTTGGAATGGAACAAACCCATACGGCAATAGGGTTGCTTGCCTGGATCAAAACCAACTCAGTCTAAAGTTGGCCCGAGTTGCCTGGTTCGACAAGTTAGTGCAATGCGGCACCAGCTTAAGAACATTCTCTTTTATTGTCTCTTCTTTCTTTCCTTTCTTTCTTCCTGTCTCTTCCTTCCACTTCTCTTCGTTTCTCTTCCCATATGCTAGAGGTCCAGCAGCACCCTCGGATGATCAACCTTGAACTCGTCAGCGAGTCAAGCACCCTAGCTCACCCACTCTCTTCCCTTCCTTCTTCTTTGCTTCTGTCTTTTCCCATTTTTTGTCCCTTTCTTTAACATTAACTAGTAGGACCTACAACACCACTGGATGACTAGGCTCGTCCTAACTCGAACCGAGCCTGACTCAATTTGATGTGGCATTGAAACAATGAGGAAGGTGAACTACCATTAATGGTGGATTTTCATTGGATGAGTTTTTCTCCAAACCAAAGCTTTTGGGTAGTGCAGACAGCCCTATGGGAGCTTGGAGAACTATTAGAATGAATCTCCAAGGAGCTTTTTCTGGTGGGTCTGATGGTTGAAGGTTTTGATCAGTTTTTCTCGAGAGGCTGTAATGGATGGAGAAAGACACGATGCCATCTAATGCTCTAATTTAAATAAATCCCTAAACTCCCTCAATGACATCGGATGAGATTAGAAGTCTAGGATTGAATCCTACTATTTGGTTTCTTAAAAAAATGGCTAAAGGAGAGCAGTTTCAATTGCAAGTTTTCTATGAAAACCTTAATCCCAACGTATGGAATAAGTGGCTAGGATCTTTCAGATTAGATGGATGAGATTTAGGGAGCTAGGCTCACACGGATTGTCAGCTTAACAATTTGAAGCCAATTTCCATTTTCAAAAATTGTCGTGTGCAACTCCAGTCCGAAAAGTGTGTGCCCACATGTATAGGAAAACTCGTGAGATCAATTGAGTTTTAGTCAGGCCCACTATCTGAATCAGATGGATGGTTTGGGTTGGCTCTAGGTGGCCCACCTTGATCATGACGGATTGGTTATAGGGCGGCTAGAAACACAACCATGCCCACATGCTTGACCACTTGCACATGTTGTTGTACACTTGCACATGTGCATGGGTCTGTATAAACACTAGGGTTTAGGTCATTTTTGAGGGGCTCATGCGATGGACGACTTCGATCTTCTTGATGATCGATCATGATGACCCATCGATCTAATGCATCACGCATAGTCTGTTTGAAACAAACGTTGGCGAGAAGCAAAAATGAAAGAAGGAGGTTTCCTTCTTCGAAATTCTAAATCAAACCTGGTTTGACGGAACTCCCATTCTCATACACTGCGGCAGCGTAGACACCCTAATTGTGGGGCCCATATGATGTATTGTAAAATCAGCTCTGTCCATTCGATTCATCAACCTATGTAAGGTCATGAGTCCAAGAATGGGGCTGATCTAATGCTCAAGTGGGTCATACTTTCAAATCTTGGGTCTCACTTATGGATTTTTATAGATCTAACGATCAAATTCCTTTTAAATTTCTAACTTACAACACCTTCAACACCCTTATTACTCATTAACAAAGATTTGATGTTAATATTTATAATTTGGTGACTAGATCATTCAATTAGATGGTAATTTATCCCATCAAGGTTGCAGGTCCAATAAATGGTAGATCTAGAAATCCGAGGTCTCATATTAACAATTAACAATCCTTCTTGAAAACCAACGAACGGATAATTTTATGTTCAATTTTTGGTGATCCTAAGGGCTTCTTCTTTGGCTTAGATGAACAATAGCAGCTCATTCATCAATTAGATGGTCCAATTTGGGCTATAACGTAGGTGAAGATTTAAATAAGTTAGGTTAGTATACCTATTAAGTTAGGTTACATAGTAGCACTCGAGTAATAGAAAGTACAGGGTGGTACACAAAGTAGTTCACTTTCTTGTGACTACTCCTGATCTGTTTGCCAATTTGACATGTGTCATAGACTTTTTCTATCCTTTTCAGCTTGGGTAAGCCACATAAGTGATTTCTTTTGGTGAATTTATATAAATCTTTATATGTAATATCCCGAATTTTCATGGCCAGAGTTTATACTTGTGTTTGAGAAAACTGGTGTTAATTATGTATAAATTGGATGCTTTAAAAATTGTACCTTTTTTTTTTCATTTAGATCACATCTAGATACATTCATGAAGGTAACATTCATGAGAATAAAATCAACTGTAATGATTATTTCATCAAAATAAAAGAATTCAGTAAATAATCAAACGCCCTCTTAATGGGAGCTTATTACATTATCGAGTTCGCAGCAGAAGTATAAAATTAAATTCTAAAATTCTTTCAGCATAGTCTTCCATAGGAAGATGGTCCTCTAGGTCTTCAATTTGTACATCACATGCATCATCTGTATGATTGGAGAGGGTCAACGCCCTACTCATAATGATGGTTATCCTTTAAGATTAACAATGATTCAAGAGATTTATAAAAGTAATGTAAGGGTTCTAATATGTCTCGTACTCCACTACTACGAGGGGTATCAGCATGTGCAATCAACCTAAATATGATATATGCCTAGAAAAGTGTGTGCGGCTCATCATGCATAGTGATCACTACAATGTGGAATACGATTCATAGAAAACTTGGATCGCGCCACATTCTCACACTATGGAGATTTACCATCATGTCCGACGCTACCATGGATTTACGTGAATATCTCAAGGTGGCACCACACATGAGTAAGATGAATTACATGATACGATTTGTTCATGGAGCGCATTGCGAATTACTTACATCGATTTGTATACCACTACCCAAAACCCATGAAATTACATGTTGACTAAGAGGGTCTCTACCCAGAGTGCATTATGTCCATGATACAATAATTGAATCACTAGTTGTGATACCTCTTAATACATTACTTGCACTTATAGAGAAAATAAGTAGAATCATGGGGGTTCTAGAATATCAAGACACATGCCCAAACCTCAAAGGTAAATAACACAAGGCTAGTAGAGTAAGGAAGAGAGTAACAATCGCTAACTCACAAAGATGAGAGTGACAATGGTCAACTCAATAAAAGGAGAGTAACAATGGCTAACTCAACAAATAAAAGAGTGGCAATAGCCAACTCAATATCAACGAGAGTGGCAATGGCCAACTCAATAAAGAGAAGAGTAGCAAGGGTTAACTTAACAAATTGCTAAAGGCAAGGGCAAGGCCTGTATCTATCGCTCGACATAAATTCATAAAGATCACTTGTAATTAACATCTTATCATAATTTTCAAAGGGTAAATAAGTATTGATGGTAAATTAAACAATTTTAGAGAGAGAATCATGAAAACATAATATGTAAAAGGCAATATAATGCATATCAACTTAAATTAAGGTGAGTTTAAAGGGGAGACCTCATAAATTTTGAAAGGCCAATAATGAGTATCATCATACATTATCCAATATTCCTTAAGGATAAATAGTTGGTATTAATAAACTAAACAATTTTTTAAAATATCAAAGTGTCGTGAAAGATTATAAATGATAGGATAATAATATCATAAATCATGTAAACTTAAAGGATAAAAACCCTCACCATTAGTTATCTTGCTCATCGATTACCAGTGTTGGATGTCAGGAACACCTTATAGCCCAACTTTATCCTACTTCAGATGTTTTGAACTTGTTAAGATTAGGCTAAGTCCCAACTTATGATAGCATTAGATCTAATTAAATCGAATGGAAGTCTTGGTTCAGGTATGATTGAATGTGTTGTATGCTTATGTATTTCATTTAGAGACTATGAATTTCGGTGTGTTCTTCCACCGAGTCAACCCTATCAGTCATGATGAAATTCTCCACCACCATTGTTATGAAAAGAAAATTCAAAACCTTGAAAGTTAGAAAGGAATATTGACTCGAACCTGACGTGAGTTTGGGTAGCAACTTTACAAGTTGATGCACACGCTTGGTTTCTCCTTTCTTCTTCTTAATTGCAGGTGACGGTCGGAATCTGTGGTCAGACTTGAATCTTACTGGACCTCAGTAATGCTGGCCAAATATTCCTTTGTTTCCCATCCTCTCTCTCTCTCTCTCTCTCTCTCTCTCTCTCTCTCTCTCTCTCTCTCTCTCTTCTTGCGGTACCTCCTCCAAATGCTGGATGATAATGCCTTCTTATAGTGGTGCGATGAGCCTTCCAAATTCTTCCTACGAAATCTCTTGCAGGTCTGGTTTACACACCTCTATTTCCTATGCAGCGAGAATAGGGAGGATGCCTTACGTAACGATTGAGATTAAAGTGTCCATAGATCTAATCCTTTCGATTCGACTTCTTGGAAGTCATCGAAATTCTCCTTGTAAGGGTTTGGACGGTTTGGATAGAAATTATGATCCAGAGGCGGGCCGTCCAACATGTAAAGTTGCCCAGTTCACTCTGGATTTCCTGTTATTCGCGTTTGATGAGGATGGATTGCTTTTACATTAACGGCGGGGGTCAACAATCACATATATCTGAGAAATCCACTCCTTCCATTAGCTTGGTCATGGCATCTTGGCTAAGGAGGAGATTTTGTTTTATATATAAGATCAGGGTGGTCTATTGAGTTGATCTTATGGTGATGATCCAAATGTCCAGCAAGGTGAGGACAATTTTTTCCTTTCCCGATGAGGCTTGCTAAGTCTTGGTCAAAGATCTCGTCCGCTTCTGATGGATGGCTTGTAAGGCCCGTATCCTAGTCTGTACCATTCCTTAAACCCTCGTGATCCTCCTTGTCGAATTCCGGTAACCCGCGACCTATAATCGGCATTTGCGCTCTACCTAAAGTCATATCCCATAAATCTGAGTCGACTCGACCCATGACTTTTACCATTGCGACCACCCCATCGCTACAATTCCAACGCCGCATCTTATGCACCGATGCGATACTCGGGCCAGGAGTTGTAGGCCCGCTTTTATTTCAAGGAAAATACCATGCATTGAAAATCCTGAGAGAATCTCTACCCAATCCATCACATCAATCAATCAATCACAAGTCAAGTACATCCCATCACAACCCATACCTAGCCCATCTCTCTCTTACCAACAAGGCATGGCACCCATCCCTCTCTCATCCAAAAGTTAACTGTCACCCATCCCTTTCTTACACACACCCCTCCCCATCTTACACACATCCATCCCCATTTTACAGACACATCATCCCTTTCATCCCATCACACCTCTCCCTCTCATTCTCTCCACCATTTTCCAAGAAACCAAGAGACTACCGTCTAAGCTTTTCTCAAAGAGAGCCAAGTATAACCCACTTCTTACCCCCTCATCTCTCATCTTAGCCCTTCAATCTTCATCATCCTCCATCAAAGTTGAATCTAAGGAGCTTAGCATTCCAAGGAGCCTAGAAGATTGGTAATTGGTGGGTGTTTTATAGGATTAGATTGTATTTTTGTGATGGGCCAAATTGGGCCTACCGATTGATGGTACGGATCTCGCTTTGGACCTTAGGTGTGGCAGATGGCCCACCATGAATCATATTTTCATCTCATGATGAGGCCATTCTCTATGGACCCCATCTTGATGTTTATTTTTTCTATTGAAAAAGGTCATCTAGACCTTGCATTTTGGTGGAAAGGGGATCTCCACCATTGATTTTTATGATTTAGGGCCCACATGCTTTGGGACCCATTTTGATGTATGTATTGTATTTACATGGCCCACTTAGGGAGGGCTCATAGTGGTGGAGCCCCTCCCCTCCATCACACATCTCTCTCTCTCTCTCTCTCTCTCTCTCTCTCTCTCTCTCTCTCTCTCTCTCTCTCTCTCTCTCTCTCTCTCTCTTTCTCTCTCTCTCTCTCCCATGTGTTGTGGACCCCACTGTGATGATATATCCACGCCGTCTAGTAGTTGGCCGCCCTTTGTCCAACAACAATGGCCCAACTTGCTACTGACCGAACTGGATGAAGGATAACACAAATACTAGCTTTTTTAAAGCTGGTGGGCCACACGTGTGGACCCACCACATGTATACGTTCCATCCATCTCATCCATTGTTCATCATCTGAACGGTGGAGCCTACCTTGATGTTTATATATTATCCACGCCGTCCGTGCTTCCTCTAGCACATGGGGCCCACCTTGATGGTGTGTTGCCTCCATCATGTGGGACCCACCATGCTAATTGGCTGGTGTACCTCCCAGCATGTTATATGTTGTTGTATTAACGTGAGCAAGTTTTATGGGTCTGATCATGAGGTATGTGTATATCCACACCGTCCATTGACGGTGGGACCGACCTTCGATGTATGTGTTATATCCACCGTCCATCTTTGGACAATGGGGACCACCGTTATATATGTGTTTTATCCCTGCCATCCAGATGTTTGGGATGATGGGGCCTGATGTTGGGTATGTGGTTGCCCACGCTATCCACACATGGACAGTAGGACCCACATGATGTAGGTGTTGTATCCACACCATCCATCTGCAAGCAGCAGGGCCTGCATGTTTGTCCAGAGGGAGCAGGCCCACCTTTGATGCATGTTTTATATGCACATAGTTCAGGCCGTTGGCAGGCCCATTTCAATGTATATGAGGCCCACTAGGTTTTGCGTAAGGCCCACCTATTGTGTGTGAAGCCCACTGTAGTATATGAGACCCATGTGATCTCTTTGAGGCCCATGAGATGTGGCCTAATGCGAGTATTTCAGGCCGATGAGAAGTGGCCCATTGTGATGTATATGCAACTCGAGTATGGGGACCATTGTGATGCATATGAGGCACGAATATGAGGCCCATTATGATGTATTTGTGGCCTATGTACGAGGCCCATTATGATGCATATGTGGCTCGAGTATGGGGCCCATTGTGATGCACATGTGGCACGTATATGAGGCCCAGTGTGATGTATTTGGGCCCGTGTATGGGGCCCATTGTGATGCACATATGGCACGTATATGGGGCCCATTGTGATGTATTTGTGGACCGTGTATGGGGCCCATTGTGATACATATTAGCCTAAGTATGGAGCTTATTGTGATGCACATATAGCACGTATATGGGGCCCATTGTGACGTATTTGCAGCCCATATATGGGGCCGATTGTGATGCACATACGACAAGTATATGGGGCCCATTATGAAGTATTTGAGGCCCATGGATGAGGCTTATTGTGATGTATTTGAGGTCCAGGTATGAGGTCATCGTGATGTATTCAAGGCCTATGGGTTGTGGCCTATTGTAATATATTTCAGGCCCATGTGATGAGGCCTAACGTGATGTATATGAGGCCCAATTGTGATGTGTAAAGCCCACCATGATGTATGTGTTATCTTCACACTGTTCGTCCATTTCTCTAAGGTCATGGACTCTATTGCCTTGAGAGGCCCACCCTGATTTATAGATTATATGCCGACCATGGGGCTACCTTATGAGGCCTATCATGATGTATGTGTTACATACATGATGTCCATCCATTTCCCCGATTTGTATAAGGGTCATGGGCCCCATAGAGAGTTAGATTCAAATCCCAAGTGGACCACCCACTAAGAGACAGTAATGGTTTAAAGTCCATCATTGAAATCCTCCCTAGGGCCCATTGTTAAGCCCATTACCTTGGGAGAAATGATGGTTAAATGTCCACGTTGTAACCTCCCTAAGGCCCATTGTTAGGCCCATTTCCATCTTCCCTTATTGGGCTAACCCTAAACCCTTGGGCCCCATTAATGTTAGTGATACCCATCTTTCCCTTGTTGGGCTACCCCAAACCATTGGGCCCCCATTTGATAAATGATGCTTTCCACCATACCCTATAGGATCACCCAAGCCTCGAAGCCCATCTTGTGTTCGTATCGGGCCTTCCATAAGGAATATGGCCTACCTAGATGCATGTGTTAGTCCAAGCTTAGCAACCCAAACCCGAGGTCCACTTAAATAATGAGAAGGAATGTTTGTAGGGTTACATAGTCTTGAATGTGTGGATCTTACCAAGGCCCACCTTGTATTCATATCGGACCCTCATAGGGAGGCCTGGTTGTTGATGATAAGAGAGTGAGGAAGCCCACTTGTTGTATACCCACTTAGCTCGCCCCGTGAGATGTATTCTACCATGTAATCGATTGATAGGACCTCGTGCTATATATGCATCATCCACACTATCCATTTACCTTCTTAGGACTAGTGTGAGGCCTATCTTTGACATTAGGACATCATCATCACCCCCCTTACTATAGATGGGACAATATGTAGTATCAGGTTTCGTATATCGACCATATAGAGCCTATCTCAATGTATGGGCAAGATCTGTCGTCCTTCCAATGGACCCCTTCTTAGAATATATGATATATCAGTACCTTGGAAGGCTAATGTTAGTACAATGTGGGACATGCCTCATGGAGTCCTATAGTTGTAGAAGGAGCATGTTGTTTATTTTATACTTACGGTATGTGACATGCTGGTGAAGGTCAATTATGGATTATTGTTATCTGCCTTATCAGATAATCATACCTATGTACTTTATTACATCATGATACATGCCCATACGCATCATATATATGCTTGTTAGGAGTGACTGATCATAGCATGTGCCATTGGGCTGGTTTATTATGGGACTCCTTGTGAGATAGAGTGGCCTCATATGAGCGCGTGGTGTGCGTAGGTATGATGCATGAATGAATAGTATAACTCATGCATCTCGCATTTTTGTGACGTGATCACTGTACACCCTAGCTACATCAAGGCCATGGCCTCCACAGGTATATCATGGATGGCTAGTTGGGACACCGAAAATGTTTCATTCTAGCATATAGGCATCCAATATGTTTGTGGGTGAAAGTCCTTAAACTCCTTGGTACCAAGGATACTCTAACTTCTAAACCGAGTGGATACATGAGCGCCCGAGTGTCGAAAATTCGTAGGCTGCATCTCCCATTGTGTCGTGGTCAGTTGTGAATGGGGTGTGGCCTTATCCGTCCGAGTGAGGGGGCTTTAAGCTAGACTGAGTTTGACTAGCTCATGAGTGGGTCCGCTACCGACCTGTCAGGCCAATATTAGTAGGCGGGTAGTGAGGTCTCTTTCACTCACTTGGTTACGCGGCTAGGGAGGTGACAGTAAGTGTGGAGTGTACTAGACTCCGGTGATGATCCCAGAGATGTATGGTACTGATATGTGGACCTACTGAGCAAGAGTAATGTCCTCAGCATTTAGTTCATTCATTCATTCACTATCCACTCGGGCTGGTGGTGAGCAATCAAGTCATTATGTGTACCTTCGCAGTGGGTAAGATTTTGGTTGGGACGCACAACCAACCTGAGATTAGGAGTTTCCCACATTGAGTCTGGCAATCCAACTTTAGGTATGGGACTCGTTCAAATAGAAGTCCCTTGTGATGGACCCCATAGCTTGCGATACTACATGCTATCATCCTGACTTCACACTCCAACTTGATCATTTCATTTACACCGCATATTATATTGCATCCTCAGCATATAACATTTGGTTTACTATGCTTCTGTATTACATATCCTAAGTAAGGTTGATGGTATTATGGACTTGTCAGGATCTGCATATTACATTACATTCGTGGCATATGGCATTTGGGCTACTATGTTTCTACATTTATATGGCATAGATGAGGCTGATGGTAATCGTGGCTTGTCAAGAATTGTATATTGCATTTCATCCTCGGCATTTGATATTTAGCTCACTATGACTCCGCATTTTCATAGCCGATATACATTGCATACTCTGATATTGTATGACTTATGGATTTGCCAGTATTTTCACTTACTCTGATATTTGTGTGCTTGACAATTATCTTGTGCACACACTAACACAACCCTCTAAGCTTTCTGTAAGCTTATGCATGACTGTTGCGTGCAGGTGACGTTAGGTTGCAGTAGCATTGAGGCAGGAGCTTATGGCAGATCACTTTGGAGTTTTTGTTATTTATGTATTCCCTTTCAACATTATACTCGAATGTCTATATTAGTGGATATGTGGTGTTGATGTTGTTGTTTGTGACTTGGTTATGCTCCTTTAAAAAGAAATTCACACCGAAAATCTTCCTTGTAGGATCCCATGATTGAAATTTGGCGTATGGGCGCTGGAAGCCGAGAATGGGGTACTACGAAGGCTATCAGGGCTGAATTCGGCGATCGGGACTTCTGTGAGTCCGGTTTCTGAGTTTGGGGCGTGACATAGCTCAGATCGTTCATACAGGCCAAGCTGGTGGGCCATGAATAGTATCAGTGACATCCGTTTGAATTCCCTGCAACAGGAAAAATGGGAAGAAAGAAGACTCTTCGTTTCTTATGGGTCAAACCCGGTTTGACCGCTCCCCTTAGTTTGGTACAACGTAAGTACACCTTGCTGTGTACCACACACCTGGCATAGGGCCCGACTTGCCCGACTTGATGTTTTTGAGGAATCTACTACATCTATTCATTTTATCAGTCCAAGTTAGGGTCCACCCCAAAGTATGAGGGGGATACAAGTCTTAGGTGGCCCACATCTAGTACACAAGTGATTTTAACTATGGAGTTGGCTGGTCTAAGAGTGTCACGCCCCAAACCCAAAAATCGGATTCACAGGAATCCCGATCACCGAATCCGGTGCCGATAGCCTCCGTAGTATCCCATTCCCAGCTCCTAGTGTCCATACGCCAGATTATGGGGTATCATAGGTTATGGGGTCCATCACAAGGGATTGCTAAGCTTGGATAGTCAGACTTCTATCCAAACTAGTCCCATAGGTTATTATGATAGTCATGCAATAGTACGTAGTATCATAGGTTATGGGGTCCATCACAAGGGACTTCTATCCAAACCAGTCCCATACCTAAATTTGGATAGTCAGACTCAATGTGGTAAACTCCGGATCTCAAGTTAGTCGCGCACCCCAACCGAAATCCTGGCCATTGCGAAGGCACACGTAACAAATAGTTGCGCACCACCAGCCCAAGTGGATAGTGAATGAATGAATGAGTATGCATCTCCGGCTCACTAAATCCACATATCAGTACAGTTCATCTCTGGGATCATCATCGGGGTTTAGTACACTCCAAATGGCACTGTATCTCTCCCAGCAGTACAGTCCAAGTGAGCGTAAGAAGCCTCACTATCCACCTGGCCAATAGTCTGCCAATACCTATCCGGCACGTCGATAGCGGACCCATTCATGATCTGGTCAAAATCAACCTAGTATTGCCCCCTACCCTCGGGCGAGTAAGGCCACACCCCTTTCCAACCGACCACGACATAGTGGGAGACGCGGCCTCCTATATTCAGCCCTCATGCGCTCATATATCCATTCAGTCTCGACATTGGAGTCATCTCCTAGCCACGGAGGTTTAGAGATTTTCGTCCAGGGACATCTATGGCCCCCATATGCTAGAACCAAACATTTTCAGTGTCTCGTCTAGCCATCCACGATATGCCTGTGGAGGTTACGACCCTGATGTCACTAGGGCATATAACACACAATGCAAGATGCATGAGTCACACAATCCAGTCATGCATCAATCTTGCGCATGTCGTACGCTCATGTGAGGTAACATCCGCCTATCAGGGAGTCTCATATCAACATGCTCAATGACATATGCAATGATCAACCACGTCTCATAATAAACTTGCAGATGATGCATATGGGCATGTATCATGATGCTATGCTGTCACCTACTCATAATCGGTATCAATAACTGACATCAACAATCGGCCTTGACAATATGGACATTTAACCAACATGCCCCCGAGGAATGGCCTTCATGGATCCAAACATATAATGGGCTCACGGCCTCACACAAAGGCCTAATATACAAAACAATGGGCCTTACTCGAGGGCCACATATATATAACAAGTGGACCCTGCTCATAAGCCTAATACATATCACAATGGGCCTTGCCCATGGGCCTCAAATATATGACATGTGGACCCTAAACATGGGTCTTAAATATATCAAATAGGCCATGCATTGCAGGCCTAATGCGTGTCACAATAGGCTACAGCTACAAGTCACAAGTACATCATATAGGTCTCGACAATTGGCAATCGAAATCAACCTTGACAAACGAGGTCAGACTCAACAATCAAAATTAACACTCAGAATCGGCCTCGATACTCAGCCTTAACAATTGGAATCGGCCTATATAATCGGCCTCAACAAATTAGAATCGACAATCGGTCACGATCGGTAATCAGTCATAATAATCAGCCTCATTTAGTAATCAGTCGATCAGCCACATCAATTGTTAATCGGTCACGATAATCAGCATATAAACAAGGCTAGGTCCATAGATGGACAGCTGATCAACCATAATATAAAGCTCGGCCCACGGCCATGGTTATATTAAATCTGATGGCACGGAGCCATCCGTTTATGGCGAACGGGGCCCACTTGTTTGGGTAACCCACTTAGAGAATGGTGCGAATGGGCCTAACAAAGCCTACGTGAAGGTCACAATGAGAACATTTAACCATCATTGCACATCAATGTGGACATCTAACCAACATTGATCCCAAGGAGTGGCCTACGTAAGGGATTCATACACAACGTAACAGCCACACATACATCACATTGGCCTCATTCATGGGCCTCTCATATATCGCGTTGGGCTTCCTACAAGGGCCTCAAGTGTATCATAACGGGCCACGCCCATGGGCCTCAGATACATCTTGATGGGCCGCACCCATGGGCCTTGGATATATCACAATGGGCTACATTACATAGGCTTTAAATACTCAATAGGTGGGCCCTACACATGGGCCTCAAATATATACAACAGGTGGCCTCAATGGACGGGCCACAAATACGTCATGATGGGCCTAATCACATGGGCCTTGCATACATCTCGATGGGCCTCATAACATGGCCTCATATATATATATATATATATATATATATATATATTAAGGTGGGCCTCAACAACAGACCTCATACACATCAAGGTGAGCCTAATCACGTGGGCCTCATATATATCAATGTGGGCCTCAACAACGGGCCACAAATACATCAAGATGGGCCTAATCACGTGGGCCTCATATATATCAAAGTGGGCCTCAACAACGGCCTTAAAATAATCTCAAAATGGTTAGACGGTTGGGATGAAACTCATGCATCATGGTAGGTCCCATGGGGATGGAAGGCATAGATAAATCACATACTCCGTGGTGGAGGTCCACACTGATGAAAGGTGTGGACACAATACATACATAAGTGGGGTCCACCATAATGTTTATTTTTCATCCAACCTATTGACAAGGTCATGCAAACCTGGGGCCCACTAAAAATCTTTATTTTCCATTCAAACCTGTTGATAAGGTCATATAGACCTAGGGCCCACCGTAATGTATATTTTTTACCCAACCTGGGCCCACTGTACTATTTATTTGCATCCAACCTAGGCCCACTGTAATATTTATATGACATCCATACTGTTGGTAAGGTCAGGTGGACCAGGGGAGGGGGAATGTTCATTTGCCACCCAACCTATTTATAAGGTCACGTGAACCAAGGGGCCCACGGTGATGTCTATTTTACACCCAATCTATTCATAAGGTCACATGGGTCAGGGGGGCCCACAGTGATGTATATTTGCCATCCAAACTGTTCACAGGTCACATGGACGATGGGCCACAGTGATGTTTATTGCCATCCAATCTGTTCATGAGGTCACGTGGACCAAGGTCCACCATGATGTGGTTCGTAAATCCAGCCCTCCCATTATGTGCGTCCCACCTGGCTGAGGGGTCAGACCAAGTTTCAGCCACATCCAAAATTCAGGTAGGCCCCACCAAGTGTTTTTATATGATTTAGGCATGTATTCACATGATTTAGATGGTATGGCCCACCTAAGTTCTGTTTACGGCTGATTTTTTTTGGGGCAGAGTAGTTTTAGAATAGGGGACCCACAAGGGACGGTGTTGATGTTCGAAATGCATCACGGTGAGGCCCACAGCTAGGGCCATGAGGGCCAGCACGTTCGTCCGCCGACCCACTGGCAGCAACACTTTCTTTCTTTTTTTTCTTTTTAAAAATGGGAAATCACATAGTTTTTGGTAGGTGGGGTCCGCCTTAGGAAAATCCAATCTATTCATCATGTGTGTCCCACTAATTTAATGGTCCAAACCGAGTTTTAGGTGGGTCTAAGCTGCATGTGGACCCTAGCATTTGATTCCATGTGGTTTGGCATACCATTGCATGAATGGTAATGGTGTGGGCCATCCGAGGACTTTTTATGGCTGATTTTTGGAGCCAACGCGTCATTTAAGGGGACCTATTAAATAAACGGCATGGATGTAGAACATACATTATGGTAGGGTCCACAAATGGAGCTAATGGGGCCCACCCTTTTTTTTGTTGGACATCCAAACTCTCTGGACGTCAAGGCAGAAATGCATGCTATGTATATGTTTTATTTTTGTTTTCCTAGGTGGGACCCACATTAACCAGATCTACCCCGTCTATAGTATGTGCCCCACAAAATTAGGGGTCCAAAACAAGTTCCAGGTGGGTCCAAGCTTCTTGTGGACCCCAGTAATCATTTTCCCAAGTTTTAACTGAAAATACGAGCATTTTAATGCCACAGCCCGCCAGATAATTGGATAAGTCTTATTTTTCAGCTCAACGCCTAAAATGATGCAAGGGTTAGAATGGACGGCTTGGATCATTCATAAATATCAAGGTGGGGCCTACTTGAACCCCATTTCCAAACCCTTTGTGGGTAACTTGTTAGTATACCCATGTTAGTTCACACTTGATATTAATAACTTGCACCGTCCAGCGTCCAGGGATGCTGGACGGCATGGATATTCACAAACATCATGGTAGGTCCCACATGGACCTGGCCCATCATGTTATATATGTAATATAATATTATATATATATATATATATATATATATATATATATATATATATATATATGTATGGAATATGGGATCTCCTAAATTGGGTGGGTCACCCCCATCTAATGGATGTAATAGGTAATTTGATGGGCCCCACTACATTCTAAGATGAGAAAAGGAGAAAGAAAGAGAAATCCACGGTGCAATAGAGAGACCCCGCCACTATGGACCCTCATTGATACATCACAACAGGTCCCACCAACAAGTGGGCCCTCAAATCATTAAATCAATGGTAGAAACTCAAAGATCACCCACCTCTTGTACTCCTCCTTGCTCCCTTAGCCTCCTTAGCTCCTTGCCTTTTCTTTTGATGGTGGTAGATGATGGATCAACGGTTGAGATGAGAGATGAGAGGGTAGGGAAAGTGGGCCACACTTGTTATTTTTGAAATGCTTGGGAAGGCTTGGACGTATGGAGCTTGGGAGAGTGTTTGAGAGTGAAAGAGAGAGAGAGAGTGAGGTGATGGGAATGGATGGGGTGATGGGGTGGTTGGGTGGAGTGATGGAAGTGATGTGAAAGTTGACTTTGGGTTGCTTGTGTAAGAGAGAAGCAAGGGTAGGGTATGGGTTGTTGTACTTAGGGTATGGAGTGACTTGACTTGTACTTGACATTGATTGATGGGACACCTCATAGAGATTCCCTCGAAGTTCGCAACGCGCCGTGTTTTCTTCGAATTGAACGTAGGCCTACATCTTTTACCTTGGGTATCGGGTCGGTGCGCGAGTCACGGCATTAGAACTGCGACGATGGCGCGGTCGCTAAGGTATAGGTTTTGATTTTAGCCGACTTTGGCATATAGGTCTCAGCTTAGGATTGCGTGCAAACATCAAAAATGGGTCGAGGATTGTCGAAATTTAACTGGGAGGTTTGCGGGAGCCTACTGAACGGTACGGTCTAGGATACGGGCCTGACAACTCTCCCCGCCAAATAAAAATTTTATTCTTGAAATTTACAGAACAGACAAGGGAGGAAGAAACATCATCAAGTATATAAGTTAAGGCACAATCAATTTAGCAAAGGATGAAGATAGCGCTCTCTAATCTCAACCTCACCCTCTCAAGATACATTATCAATACTATGATGACCCTACTAATCTTTCAATCCTGGATCAGAAATGATCGAAAATGGAATACTAAGTAGCCTCACAATTTCAACGGTAGGGAGCTATATCAGAAAATCTTTAAGTTATTCGAACTTAGGGATCTAACCTTTCGAAGTTCTCAACAATCATAGAGTGTAGGGTAGTTATCAGCCGATATGTGATGTTATCTTCAGGTATTCCCAAGTTATGCTTTGATACCAACTTCTGTTATGCCCCAAACCCAAAAATCGGATTCATAGGAATCTCGATCACCGAATCCGGTGCCGACACCCTCCGTAGTACACCATTCCCGGCTCCTAGCGTCCATACACCAGATTCCGATCCTGGGATCCAACAAGGAGGATTTTTTTTAGGGCAGAGTAGTTTTAGAATGGGGGCCCCACAAGGGACGGTGTTGATGTTCGAAATGCATCACTGTGGGTGCCACGGCTAGGGCTGTGAGGGCTTGCACGTCTGTCCGCCCGCCCACTGACAACAACACTTTCGTTCTTCTTTTTTTTCTTTTTAAAAATGGGAAATCACATAGTTTTTGGTAGGTGGGGTCCGCCTTAGGAAAATTCAACCCATTCATCATGTGTGTCCCACTAATTTAATGGTCCAAACTGAGTTTCAGGTGGGTCTAACCTGCATGCGGACCCCAACATTTGATTCCATGTGGTTTGGCATACCATTGCATGAATGGTAATGGTGTGGGCCATCCGAGGACTTTTTATGGCTGATTTTTGGAGCCAACGCGTCATTCAAGGGGACCTATTAAATGAACGGCATGGATGTAGAACATACATTATGGTAGGGTCCACAACTGGAGCTAATGGGGCCCACCCTTTTTTTTGTTGGATGTCTAGACTCTCTGGACGTCAAGGAAGAAATGCATGCAATGTATATGTTTTATTTTTATTTTCCTAGGTGGGACCCACATTAACCAGATCTACCCCGTCCATTGCATGTGCCCCACAAAATTAGGGGTCCAAAACAAGTTTCAGGTGGGTCCAAGCTTCTTGTGGACCCCAGTAATCATTTTCTCAAGTTTTAGCTGAAAATACCAGTATTTTTAATGTCACAGCCTGCCAAATAATTGGATAGGTCTTATTTTTTGGCTCAATGCCTAAAATGATGCAAGGGTTGGGATGGACGGCTTGGATCATACATAAATATCAAGGTGGGGCCTACTTGAACCCCATTTCCAAACCCTTTGTGGGTAGCTTGTTAGTATACCATGTCAATTCACACTTCATATTAACCACTTGCAGCATCTAGCGTCCTTGCAGCATCCAGAGTCCAGGGACGCTGGATGGCATGGATATTCACAAACATTATGGTGGGTCCCACATGGACGTGGCCCACCATGTTATATATGTAATATAATATAATATATAATATATAATATTATATATATATATATATATATATATATATATATATATATATATATACGTATGGAATATGGGATCTCCTAAATGAGGTGGGTCACCCCCATCTAATGGATGTAATAGGTAATTTGGTGGGGCCCACTACATTCTAGGATGAGAAAAAGAGAAAGAAAGAGAAATTCATGGTGCAATAGAGGGACCCCACCACTACGGACCCTCATTGATACATCACAATGGGTCCCACCAATAAGTGGGCCCTCAAATCATTAAATTAATGGTAGAAACTCAAAGATCACCCACCTCTTGTACTCCTCCTTGCTCCCTTAGCCTCCTTAGCTCTTTGCCTTCTCTTTTGATGGTGGTAGATGATGGATCAATGGTTGAGATGAGAGATGAAAGGGTAGGGAAAGTGGGCCACACTTGTTGTTTTTGGAATGCTTGGAAAGGCTTGGACGTATGGAGCTTGGGAGAGTGTTTGAGAGTGAATGAGAGAGAGAGAGTGAGGTGATGGGAATGGATGGGGTGATGTGGTGGTTGGGTGAAGTGATGGAAGTGATGTGAAAGTTGACTTTGGGTTGCTTGTGTAAGAGAGAGGTAAGGGTAGTGTATGGGTTGTTGTACTTGGGGTATGGAGTGACTTGACTTGTACTTGACATTGATTGATGGGACACCTCATAGAGATTCTTTCAAAGTTTGCAACATGTGGTGTTTTCTTCGAATTGAACGCGAGCCTACATCTTTTACCCTGGGTATCTGGTCGGTGCGCGAGTCGCAGTGTTAGAACCGCGGTGACGACGCGGTCGCTATAGTATAGGTTTCGATTTTAGCCAACTTTGGCATATAGATCTCAGCTTAGGATTGTGTGCAAACATCAGAAACGGGTCGAGGATTGCCAAAATTCGACTGGGAGGATTACAGGAGCCTACTGAACGGTACGGTCTAGGATACGGGCCTGACAAAGAGTTTTGTAAAATATTAATGGTTCTACCTGATTAAATGCTCTTTTCTAAGTAGTTATTACAAAAGAACTTTCCTCTATATCATTATGGTTAAGTAGTTATTTACCAATTTAAGGGAAGGCGTATATATCAACTACACAATGGATAAACGGTTGGATTACTTGATCTATGGGTGGGGTTTATCCCTAATTGTTAGATTCATATTGGAGAATAGATATAAGGTTGGGATAGTTAGATTGGTATCGTATACATGTACATATTACATTAACTTTTATGAAAACACTCGAGAACTCTAAATACCTGGGTATTGAAAAGTTCGGGTGTTACACTATAGTTCACATGTCGGTATGCCTAATGATCGAGCAGCCCCAAAATCGATGGTTATGGGCTGTTTGTCAAATTGGTCCATTTTCACTATGGTCTAAGAGCCGAAACTCATCGTTTACAGTTAATTTAAGATTCTTAGGTATTGTGTAAGATTTCACATTAAATGGAGAGTGGGAACCATGTGATTTTAGAATCTCGTGATCTAAACTAATGACCTTTTCGTAATAATTGTTGATCTAAACATTTTATGAAATCTATTGGTTCTACGTGGTTATATGCCCATTTCTAAACCATTCTTACAAAAGAACTTATATCTAAATCATTATAGACAATGACTTATTCACCGATTTAGTTAAAAGAAGGTACATATATTGAATCACACGATTCACGATCGGATGGCTTGATCTCTAAATGGAGATCATTCCCAACGGTTAGGTTTGTGCCAGGACAAGGATGTAAGGCAAAGATAATTAAATTGGTATCATATACACATACATACTAAGTAAATTTCTTGGTAACGTTCAAGAACTTTCAATACTCGGGTATTGAAAAGTTCGGGGCATTACAGGCGATCTATGTTTTATGGTCTTTTTCGGGTGATTAAATTCTCCTTATGCGATCTATTTATTATGGGGATAATTGGTTCTCCTCGGCCATACATTTGTATATTTTTTCAGGTGACTAGCTCTCCTAGGGCGACCCTTTATTTTGACAGCAGGATGTGTTTCCCTAGGTCGATGATGCATTCACGCATCCATGCATTTAATAAGACTACATTATGTATTGTTTTGTATGCCTTTTCATGTTTAAATTAGATAGCCAACGGAATGGACGGTATAGATCTCTCCTGCAGAGATCATAGTAGACCCATACGTGTGTGCATGTACACCACCGCGGTGCACCCACTGTGCACTAGATCAAGAGGATCGGTCAGCGAACGCTGACCTGATCAAACATGATTCCCTCTATTTTTCTGTCGCACGCAATGGACGGACCTTGTCTATCTTGGGAGATGCTGTGGGCCACCATCATGGCCCACTTAGTTAATCTAGAACGTCCATCTCTTAGATGAGTTCGGACTGGTCAGAATCATGCTTACCACGTTTGCCTATGCACGCACATGTCTCTACAACAACAACCCTTTCTACTACGTTCAAACTACCGTAGCGTGTTTAATTCCATGAGGCTGCTCCAAATGCAAGTCGAAGTGGTCTATCCCAGACCAAAATTCCATCACGTAGCTGATGAAGGACATGGATTTCGTAAACACTAAGGGGTACGGGCCCCACAGACCCCACCGCAGCCTTCCTTATGCACTAGAGCTCTGTCCGAGCATTCCGAATGAACCAGCGAAAGACTGGATCGGATCCAGAATCAATATGATGATCCAAACCGTCCAGACATTGGGAGAGGGGAGTCCGACCACCCCTACATGGTCTGCTTGACTGAATTAAATGGGCCCTCCCTTCAAACTCAGCCCGAATTCAGTATTCCCTGTGGTTTCACTGCGCAGGAGCAGAAACCGTCTCTG
Organism: Magnolia kwangsiensis; assembly: GCA_037074715.1. Taxonomy (NCBI): domain Eukaryota; kingdom Viridiplantae; phylum Streptophyta; class Magnoliopsida; order Magnoliales; family Magnoliaceae; genus Magnolia; species Magnolia kwangsiensis. The sequence continues at coordinate 150,174,866 of CM073572.1, read as the reverse complement.
CAAGAGACACCGCAGAGGATTTATGGAGGACAGGGAATATATACTCCATCATCCGATCCCAGTGCCACTAGGCAGTAGATCCGAACCATCCAAAGGGTCGATCGGGATCGAAAAGGGTGGCAGCAAGAAACCTATACGAAACAGGGCCATCTATCCCTAGGTAAACTGACACCGTTAAGTGACTCAAACACTTGAAATCACTGATCAAAGGTCCCATGGGTAAGCTACAACGAACATCAAAGAGAGTAAACAGACCCGATGACCAAGATAAAAGGCAAACAATTGCGCAAGCCATGATCACGCAGGTTGGCAGGAAAGGAAAGCTATGCGTAAGTTTTCTTTCCGCACTATGACTGACCCAAGCCACTTCTTACGCAAGAAGTTTCGAGACCTCCTAAGAGGTATACAAATACCTCAGTCAGGGTAGGAAATTACATCATAGGAAATAAGAAGAAGAAGAAAGAAAAGAGAAAGAAAAGAAAAGAAAGAAAGAAAGAGAAGGAAAGAAAAGAGAAAGAAAGAGAGAAAGAGAGTACAGGAGAGAGCGTCTAACTCTTTGCTAGACGTAATAGGAAAGAAAAGAAAAGAAAGAAAGGAAACGAAGAAAGGAAAAGAGAAAGAGAAGAAAAGAGGAAGAAAGAAGGAGATAGAGTTGAACTGAGTCAACTCAGGGTGACTCAGTGAGTCGACTCGCTGACTTGGGTCTACTCAATGGAAGGTCGGTTGGTTACATATGCAAGCCACCAACATTGGATTGTCGGGCTGACTAAGAAAAGGTAAGATGTCCACCTCCACTAGTTTGAATTTTAAATTATATTATCCTAGATCTAACCTTGTCATATACTACTTTAATCATTCAAACCATATGGCTTAGGACGAACATTGTATTTGGACATATAATTTTGGTAGTAAAAGATCAAGCAACCACAGGTGAGGGTTTTATCCTTTGAGCTTATATTAATTTAAACCGTTAAATTCATCCTGCTTTTATACATGCCCTCATGAATTTAATCTTACTTTACATGTATTCCTTTTACATATCACTTTGAATCTTTCATACTATTATATGTTTCACCATCAATTATTGTTGGCCTATTTCGTGCCTTTTATAATATGAATTATCCTATCTTTTCATATCTTTAATGAAGTGAATTATCTCGCCCTTCATGTTTATATTTTTTGAGAATTTTCCTATCAATTGAATTCGTTATTATCATTACGATTATTAGCCCTTTAGGTTTACGACATGATGTCAATTATAAGGGATTTCTCTGAATTTGTCTAAGGCCATGGATATAAGCATTGTCCCTACTTCGTCTCTTTATTTGAGTTGGCTCTGCCACTCGTTTACTTGTTGAGTTAGCCATTGCTACTTTTCTCTTATTATGTTGGTCATTGCTACTTTTGTTGAATTGACCATTGTCACTCTTCTCTTTATTATGTTAGTTTCGTGCAGTCTATCTTTACGGCTTAGGCATGTGTCTTGCCATTCCAAAGCCTCCATAATTCAGTTGATATTCTTTATTATTCAGATTCTGTTATATTTGTTATGATTCAGTTTATATTCTCTATAAGTGCAAGAGACGTGTAAGATGTATCACAACTAGTGATTTAAATATTCTATCATAAATGTAATGTGCTCCGGGTAAAGACCCTCTTAGGGCACGTAAGTCCTTAAGCCTTTGGGTAGTGGTGCACATTTCGATGTGAGTAATTGTCTACTATAGTTCCACATCACCCTGGGATTGGATGTTCGCAAATAGTTTCTCCATGAACAATCGTGTCACGTAATTCACCCAGCTCATGTTGTTGTGCGCTCTGAGGTCCTCTCGTAAATCCATGGTAGCATTGGTCATGCCGGAAAATATCCATAGTTATGGGATGTGGGTCAAGCCGGTTATTTATAAATCGTACTCCATAATATGATGATTACTACGTATGATGAGCCCCACATACTTTGTTAAGCATGCATCTCATGTAGGTTGTTTGTGCATGCTGATACCTCGTGTTAATGGAGCACAAGACATATCAGACCCTTTACTTTACCTGTTATATATCTCTTAAATTATTATTAATCTTAAAGGATAACCTTCACTATAAGTAGGGCATTGACCCTCTCCCAACCGTACAGCTTATGCAGGTGACGTACAAATTGAAGACTTAGAGGACTACTTCCCTATAGAAGACTATCTTGAAAGATTAAGAAGATAGTTTTAATATTTAGTTTATATTTCCACTGTAAACTCTGATGTTGTAATGATCCTCCCATTGTGAGGCCACTTGATTATTCCTCATACTTTAATGATATATAATCAATACAGTAAATTTTATTCTTGTGGATGTTACCTTCATGAATGTATCTAGATGTATCCAAACAGAAAAAAATAGGGAGTGATTTCAGAGCATTTAGTCATACATTATTAACATCCGATTTCCTCGGGCACGAGTACATACTCTAGCTGTGAAAATTTAAGTTGTTACATCGCCCAAGGATAATTTAATCACCCAGAAAAGACCATAAAACATAGATCGCCCAAGGAGATTTTAATCACCCGAAAAAGACCATAAAACATAAATCGCCCAAAGAGAATTTAATCACCTGGAAAAGACCATAGAATATGTATCGCCCAAAGAGAATTTAGTCACTTGGAAAAGACCATAAAACATAGATCGCCTAAGGAGAATTTAATCACCCAGAAAAGACCATAGATCATAGATCGCCCAAGAAGAATTTAATCACCCAGAAAAGATCATAAAACATAAAACACTTAAGGAGAATTTAATCACCCAAAAAAGACCATAGATCGTCCAAGGAGAATTTAATCCCTCGAAAAAGACATGCTATGAAAATGCATGATTAGCCCAATGTTATTAGTCCGTTTACAACCAAAAGGTTTAATAAGCTCAAAGGTCACCGTGGGGAATTCAGAGCCCAATGTAGGCCGATAACTTAGGCATAGTGTCTAAAATAGTGGTGAAGACCGCTTGAGTTGAAGTTGGAATATGCCAATATATCTTAGAGGGGGGTGAATAGGACTTTTTAAAGTTTTTATGAATTATTAATAATCCTATCACAGAGTACAGATTAGGATTACTAAAAATTAACTCTACTGGCTTACAAGCCTGGTAGAGGATCCAATCACAGAGCTATTTAAATGATAATCATGATGCAATTATAGTCTATGATGGATGTGACTGTGTGTGAAGTGTGAGCAAGTATAAATGCAGTTATCATACAAAAGATCAAACACAAGAATCAATCTCAAACACAATTATTTTATAGTGGTTCGACTATTTGTCTACTCCACTACCGGCTTCCACACTCAACCCTTGAGTGACCGGATTTCACTAAGGAGGTTTTTCATAGTTCACCTCAAACCTAAGGTTTTAAAACAGGTTCACCTTCAACCTTTACAGAGGTTTCTACTCAGTTCACCTCAAACCCTAGAGTTTTGTTGGCGCACTCCTAACCAGATGTTTATGCCCACACAGAGCAAGGGTCCACTCAACGCACCCAAATGTTTATGCTCTCCACAGAGCAAGGGTTCACACAACGCACCCCGCACGTACACTCCAATCGGAGGCCTCCTTTGAGGACTTCAAAGGGTGAGCAACACTTAAGACCCAATCCTATAAAGGAATGATCACAAGTGTCCTAGACTCTCGATACTTACAAATAAGTTGATGAGTCTCATTCAGCATAATGTTGAAGCTCTCCTTTTTGTTGATGAAGAGTCTTCAGTTTCCTTGATCTGCAACTCAAAAGATATACCTATACTAGGCTTTAGGTCGGGTCAGGGTTATGATGGAATTCCACTCTCTAATGATTTTCCTATTAGGAAGATAGAGTGGTTCCGATCATCTATGCATTCAAGGCATCCCAGCTTAATGATTTGTCATTAAGGTAGTAGTTGGAGGATCCTTAAATACGAAAATTCATTCCCCAATCCACTCTATTGAATATCAATGATGAGGGTGGATTAAAGGATGAACTCCCTGAGAGAAAGGGCTTAAGGTAAATGATATGAAGCTTAAAACACTCAAAAGCACTCTCTTCTTTCTCTACCAGCAATAAAGGCAAGCTTCTCTATATATAGAAAAAAGATTCCAATGGATACAAAATGGTCACATTTATGACAGAGTTCGATATCATCGAGCAAGAGTCGATATGATCGAGTGTATACTCTCGATTGTATCGATGATCCACTCGATGATACAAACTCAAATGTCATTTGTGCTTTTGGAAACCTTTTTCCAACTGGTCGATGGGATCGAGACACACATCGATGTTATCGGATTTCGAACTCCGATTCCATCGATAGATGAATCGATCTATCGACAGGTGAAAACAAGAGAGACAAGCCTTAAATATTTTCAGGTTCTAAAGATATGATCGGGGAACAGTCGATGTCATCGAAATTTGTATATCGATGATATCGGAGACAGTGTCGATAGGATCGATAAATCGTATAGATTTACCTATAAGCTTGCTGGACGGTTTGTGTCCAATATCGATCCAATCGAACAGGTCTCGATAAGATCGACATATGAATATCTATTTCTCGACTGGCACCCCGATCAACATTTAAAAACATCCTGAAAATTATGCTGGAGGAAACACGCGCCCACTATCGATGTGATCGACTGACTTCCGATATGATCGATATTTGAGTTCAGATTGAATCGGACAGTCATTGATATATCGAAGCTCATAGTAGTTTTCTTTGGAAAAACAGGGGCGCCGAAAGACTTCCTGTCGATATTATCGATCCACTTTTGATAGGATTGATATTCGAATATCGATGATATCGACTGAACCATCGATATATCGATAAATCGTCAAGATGAATGTTTGATTGCTGGAAGCTTTTTGTCCTCACTCGATTGTATCGATTGATATGCCGAGGACATCGATAGAGCAGGTCAATCATATCGAAATATGAATCGATATAATTGATAATGTAAGAAAAACTTGAAGATTTTCCTATTTGGTAAAAAATTTCTTACATAAAAACCCTAAGATGTTTTACATTTTTTTAAGGGTTTTAATCACCTGATGTTTTGGGACATGGGATGTGAGGCTATGATTTACCTATGGCGAGCTTCCACATATCCAGTTGAGGCAGACACTTGAGTTGATCTTCCTATTAGGCGCTGTTGTCTGACTGACTCAACTTTCATCGTAATTGACAAACCAGGGCACTAGTAGGTGCACTTTCAATCTCCCCCTTTGTCAATTACGTGACAAAATACCCAAAACACCCTAGGAAAATATCTAAACAGATACATCCTAAATTGTGTGTACATGCATTAATACAATTTTATAAATTCTAATCACCCATGTACACAACCAGAAATTTCTCCTCACTTCAAAAACTCCCCTTTCTTATTGCGGCTGCTCCCCCTAACATCTACAACACAGATATATAATTTTTCACTCGGGGTGTTTAAATTATTCTCCCCCTTTTTGTCAGTCATTGGCAAAGGCATAATACGTGATATTGACTCAAGATTGAAACATATGGGAGAATCACAGACAGATAGATGTATATAGAGATTCAACAGAGAGAAGCATACATCAATGAAGTCAGGAAGAAAAAATGGATGAAGCAATCAGCATAGTCAGTGTATGGGCAACGGGAATGATAATAAAATAAAAATTGAATTCAGCCATATCAACAAAAAGTTTCATTATCCAGGAACATCTATCCCAAAAAAAAAAAAACATATTGCCCCAGACAGCAGTATCATAATCATCAGAAAAAAATGTCAGTCCCATGTAGTCATACCCAAAATAAATAAACAGAGATGGATGCAAAAACAGGTATTTATGACTAGACACATAACTCCATCAGAACTGTCTACTTTTTAGCACATAAAAGGCCCGCCAGTTGTTAGTAACTCAAGAATTTACTGCACAGAATGTTGGAGAGCTTCCATCCTGCTTTCTATTCCTGATAGTCATTGTTCGCAGTGTTGAAAGCGCTCATCAATTCCAGTGAGATTGTTTAACAATTGACGCTCAAGCACATGACGCTGACGATTTGTGACAGAAGGAGGACTATATTCAGGAGTTCTATTGGATCCCCAGAGAGTTTCTTCATTAGTCATGGGATCACTATCTTCAACAGGTGGAGAGACCGTAGTATTTGATGAGACAGAGATATACACTTGTTGCGCTGCATCATGGTCGAAACATACTTCAGGATATACCTTATCAGTTGTTTCCGGCAGACCTGCCCAGTGTACGAGCTTGCAGATAAGAGATGGAAAAGGAAGAGTTTCAAGTTGGTCACTTCTGATTACCTTTATTATCTGTTCTAGTATGAGAGTTGGTAGGCATACAGGGACCTCTTGATAGACATCATACAGAATATTGAGTGTAAAGGGACTCAGATATGCGTTATTTGCATCACATGGATACACATTCGCTCTGAAAATACTGTGAAGGAGTCGAAACAAGATTCCTAGATATTTTACCGAAAGGATATTACCATCATTTCTAGGAATTGTCATACCCTGACACAGTGCTTGTTTAACTTCCCTCCATCTTTCCAATTCGTTTAGATTTCTACCAGTGACAGGGATTTGTGTCACTCAAATGTTTAGAACATGACCAAGGACTGATGGAGTAATGTGCTTGGTGTGTTGCATGAATTTTAGACATATGCAAGGTCAGTAATCTTGGACAACACGACAACAGTTGAAGAACTGCTGTATCATTTCAAACTGATATGGGCCTCCCATATTAAACATATTCTTCCATCCTATAGTCTCCATCATGAGATCCACCCCATAGGGTTTGATAGTACTAAAGTGAATAGTACGATCGACTATCGTGACTTGTTCCCAATCTGATTGGTTATGAGGTGATCTAGAATATTTCTCTTTCCTACTCTTAGAAGATTTTACAGATGAAAGGGCCTTACCTTTTCCTTTAATCATTTTTCTTATTTCATTTGGATGTTGAGATTTCATCAGGACTCTGAGCAGATCAACCAAAGAAACTGATCAGGGCAGAAAGATGGGACTATCTTTTGAAAAATAAAAGAAAACTGTAATCAGCCTTTTATTTGAGCGCCATCTGACGATCATATCGATCACTGTTTTGATACCATCGAGAAGTTACCGATTGATTCCATAGATTTTGTCTTAGATGTCATCAACGATCATACGGCTTTTCAAATTCTGAAAGGTCTTCAATTGTATCGATACTTGTTCGATGTAATCTGAAAGTCATATTTAAGGTGAAGGATTTTCTAGTTTCAAAATTTAGATGATTTTTCAAGCATACTCCTAGAATTTCTAAGAAACAATGATATTCTTAGCAAAATAATTTGTAATATATATATATATACACACACACACACATAAAATTAAAAGACATTTGAAGGTTTGTATACAAGAGGAGGTCTGGAACCTCAGGTATTTAATTTTGAGCTTAGCAAAACTGCATCATTTCACAAGTGTTTCGATGCATAATCTGGACATGTTCCTTCATTCTTAACGCTCCTCTCTATCATTCCTTTCTTCTCTTTTAATAATGTAGCAGTGGTTGTTTGTGCTATGATCCTTAATTACTGATTTTCCTTATTGATCTAGGATATCGCATTCTTCTTTGTTGAAATTGACCACATGCCCATTATCACAGATTTGAGAGATGCTTAGTAGGTTATGTGCCAAGCCTTTTATGAAAAAAGCGTTCTCATTTTTGAAAAGATTAATTTCTCCTATGATTCCCTGTCCAATTACTTCAGCAATGGTTCCATATCCATAGGTGACTACCCCTTTGTGAAGATCCTTATTGTTTGAAAGAAGGGATTTATCACCCGTGACATGTCTTGAGCAACCACTGTCCAGGTACCATTTAGCTACATTGCTTGATAAATGATCTGAATGAGTAACAAGGCAGTTTGTCTTTTCCTTAATCACCCACTTTGTGACAGGAGTTTTACTTGTGGTAGATTTGTTCTTCTTATCTGATTTGTCCACATGACTTAACTGCTCCTTCATCCTGTCAACTATCTCAAGCGGTGATGATTTTATACTTCTTTTGTTTAGCTCATAAACTGACTCCTTATTTTTGTAACGAGCTGGGATAGGTTTGGTGTTACTGCTGGATGTAACAGATTTTCCAAATGGTTGTGCATTATATTTAGTTTTTTTTCTAGCTTTTCCATAACTTAATCCCTTTTTATCCTCTCCATATTTTCCCATTCCTAACAGTTTTTCTAATTTCTCACCACTTTGGGAAAATTTACAGTCTATTTTGACAATTTTTCTAGATTCTTCTAGATCATTTTGAAGTGTATAGTTTTCGTTTTGAAGGATCAAGTGTTCCTCATTTAGATCTTTGACTTGTTTCTTTAATTTTTTTGTCTCAGATTTCAAAAAGATGTTAGTTCTTTCAAGTCTATCATTATCTGAGTGACATTGCAGAAAATCAGTAATTAGATGAGTATTAATATTTGAAGCTTTATCCAGATCTATTTGCAGTAATTCCTTTTTGTTCTCTACTATTCCAAGTCTCTTGACAATATTAACGCTATGGATGTAAAGTTGATTGTAAGTGTCTTGTAATTCATTTTGCTCTTTATCTTCTTCTTCTTCTTCAATTTTCTCATTGTCAGATGAAAATGATTCAATGGCTTGTTGTTCTTCCTCAGATTCAGTTGGAATGATCAAAGTAGTGCAGATCATGAGTATTTTCAAGGATTTCTGATCTCCATTACTTTCTGAGTCACTGTTTTCTGAGTTTAACTCTTCCGTATCATCCCATATGGCAGTCATCGCCTTGCCCTTAGTTTTTCTGTTTGGGTATTCAGTAGATAGGTGTCTATACTCATGATAGGCATAACATTGTGGTTCTTTGATTCTTTTCCCAAATTTGCCTGTAGGAGGTTTGTCATCCACCTTTCTACCTCTAGAGGGGCGGCCGCGATTCTTTTGAAAGAATCTTCTGAATATTTGTGCCAGCAAGGCCACTTCCTCATCTTCATTTTCCTTTTCAATCTCACTGTCCTCATGTTTTGATTTCTTAAAAGTTTTTAGGACTGTTTTTGGATTCTTGGAGTTGTGTGAAGTGTAGTTCAAAAGTTTGTAGGGAACCTACTAATTCTTCTACTTTCATCTCATCAATATTCCTACACTCCTCAATTGTTGTTACCTTGGGATTAAACCGTTCCAGTAGGGATCTTAAGATTTTCCTACATATTTTATGTGCCGGAACCTTCTCTCCCAATCCACCCATAGAGTTACAAATGATATTCAATTTGGTGAAAAACTCCATAAATGTCTCATGCTCTTCCATCCTGAGATTTTCGAACTGTGAAGTTAAAAGTTGTAGTTTAGATCTCTTCACAGTGCTTGTGCCTTCATGGGTTATTTCCAATAAGTCTTATGCTTCTTTAGAGGTCTCACACATACTTATCTGATTGAAAATATTTTGGGACACGGCACAGTAGATGGCGTTCATTGCTTTTGCTTCAGCATTTCGTTGTTCTTTGTAAAACGCCGTCTACTTTTCATTAGGTTTGGGTTTAGTGATTGTGGTTTCATTTTCAAGTACAATTTGTTCAGATGGTACCATATATCCTTTTTCAACTACATCCCAAACTTCATGATCCAAGGATCTCAGGAAGTGATGCATTCTAGCCTTCCAGTAAGCATAATTTGAACCATCAAATACTGGAGGTCTAGTGACAGATGAGCCCTCTCCTTTGACCATATTTCAACTTCAGTCAAGATCACTCTCTAGGCGGTGAAGCCTTTAAAGAGAGACCCACTCTGATTCCAATTGAAATGGCGGTGAAGACGGCTTGAGTTGTAGTTGGAATATGCCAATATGTCTTAGAGGGGGGTGAATAGGACTTTTTAAAGTTTTTATGAATTATTAAAAATCCTATCACAGAGTACAGATTAGGATTACTAAAAATTAACTCTACTGGCTTCCAAGCCTGATAGAGAATCCAATCACAGAGCTATTTAAATGATAATCATGGTGCAATTATAGTCTATGATGGATGTGACTGTGTGTGAAGTGTGAGCAAGTATAAATGTAGTTAATATAATCACACAAAAGATCAAATATAAGAATCAATCTCAAACACAGTCATTTTATAGTGATTCGACTACTTGTCTACTCCACTACCGGCTTCCACACTCAACCCTTAAGTGACTGAATTCTACTAAGGAGGTTTCTCATGGTTCACCTCAAACCTAAGGTTTTAAAACAGGTTCACCTTCAACCTTTACAGAGGTTTCTACTCGGTTCACCTCAAACCCTGGAGTTTTATTGGCACACTCCTAACCAGATGTTTATGTCCACATAGAGCAAGGGTCCACACAACGCATCCAGATATTTATGCTCTCCACAGTACAAGGGTCCACACAACGCATCCAGATATTTATGCTCTCCACAGTACAAGGGTCCACACAACGCACCCCGCACGTACACTCCAGTCGGAGGCCTCCTTTGAGGACTTCAAAGGATGAGCAACACTTAAGACCCAATCCTAGAAAGGAATGATCATAAGTGTCCTCTGGACTCTAGATACTTATAAATAAGTTGATGAGTCTCATTCAACACAATGTTGAAGCTCTCCTTCTTATTGATGAAGAGTCTTCAGTTTTCTTGATTCGCAACTCAAAAGATATACCTATACTAGGCTTTAGGTCGGGTCAGGGTTATGATGGAATTCCACTCTCTAAAGATTTTCCTATTAGGAAGATAGAGTGGTTCCGATCATCTATGCATTCAAGGCATCCCAGCTTAATGATTTGTCATTAAGGTAGTAGCTAGAGGATCCTTGAATACGGAAGTTCATTTCCCTATCCACTCTATTGAATATCAATGATGAGGGTGGATTGGACGATGATCTCCCTGAGAGAAAGGGCTTAAGGTAAATGATATGAAGCTTAAAACACTCAAAAGCACTCTCTTCTTTCTCTACCAGCAATAAAGGCAAGCTTCTCTATATATAGGCAAAAGATTCCAATGGATATAAAACGGTCACATTTATGACAGAGTTTGATATCATCGAGCAAGAGTCGATATGATTGAGCGTATACTCTCGATTGTATCGATGATCCGCTCGATGATACAAACTCAAATGTCATTTGTGCTTTTGGAAACCTTTTGCCAACTGGTCGATAGGATCGAGACACACATCGATGTTATCGGATTTCGAACTCCGATTCCATCGATAGATGAATCGATCCATCAATAGGTGAAAATAAGAGAGATAAGCCTTGAAGATTTTCAGGTTCTAAAGATATGATCGGGGAATAGTCAATGTCATCAGAATTTGTATATCGATGATATCGGAGACAGTGTCGATGGGATCGATAAATCGTATAGATTTACCTTTAAGCTTGTTGGACGGTTTGTGTCTAATCTCGATCCAATCGACCAGGTCTCGATAAGATCGACATATAAATATCTATTTCTCGACTGGCACCCCGATCAACAATTAAAAACATCCTGAAAATCATGCTGGAGGAAACATGCGCCCACTATCGATATGATCGACCGACTTCCGATATGATCGATATTTGAGTTCAGATTGAATCAGACAGTCATTGATATATCGAAGCTCATATTAGTTTTCTTTGGAAAAATAGGAGCGCCGAAAGACTGCCTGTCGATATTATCGATCCACTTTCGATAGGATCGATATTCGAATATCGATGATATCGACTGAACCGTCAATATATTGATAAATCGTCCAAATGAATGTTTGATTGCTGGATGCTTTTTGTCCTCACTCGAATGTATCGATTAATATGCCGAGGACATCGACAGAGCAGGTCGATCATATCAAAATATGAATCGATATAATCGACAATATAAGAAAAACTTGAAGATTTTCCTATTTGGTAAAAAATTTTCTTACATAAAAACCCTAAGATGTTCTACATATTTTTAAGAGTTTTAATCACCTGGTGTTTTGGGACATGGGATGTGAGGCTATGATTTACCCATGGTGAGCTTCCACACATCCAGTTGAGGCAGACACTTGAGTTGATCTTCCTATTAGGTACTGTTGTCTGACTGACTCAACTTTCATCGTAATTGAGAAACCAGGGCACTAGTAGGTGCACTTTCAGTGTCTCATTCCACCATCCCTAACTCATGAGGCTACCACCTTAGGATGTTTAATAAATCTCAATCGAGTAGTGGCCAATCATATTTAGTAGATGGGGCTTACCATCGCATGGTTGCATGATATAAAATTTTGAAACCATATTAGGGAAATGCCAAAACAAAGTCACGTAGGGCCAATATCAGAACAAGCCACATAGGGCAAATATCAAAATAAGCCACATAGGACGAGTATCAAAACCATGAGATAAATACCACTGTTGAAAACCACTTAGACACAATAATCCTGGATGGTAGGCCCACATTAATGATCCATCTAGACTACAACTCAATAACCACTAAGCCGAAGGTCCATTTCAATCGTAACTAATCAGGTTACATCCCAAGCATGGGTGTACATTTATAGGTGGGGTTTTTCCACTGATGTACCAGTTTAAGTTCCATAATCAATCCACAAATAATCCATAAGTATGCAGGATAAATATTAAGCATAAAATATAGCAATTCAATTTCCACTAGCTAACACATGTAATTATAAAATAGAGATATTAATTATCAATTAAAATAAATACTATAACTTAATCTAATAAGAAAATGGAAAGCTCAAGGGGAAGAAATCATCACCTGATAGATCGGATCGCCACTAACGTTACTAGGAAGTACATGTGCCCTTAGAATCAACCCTTACCTTGAATTGTGAAACTTACACATGGGACCAATGTTTTACCAAGTGTCTATGGTCAAAATTTATACAACCTAGGGTTTGGATTATTTTTAGGATTTTAATATAAAATTAGGGCTTCATCCTAAGGTTTAGTTAAATGCTTAGATCCTATGATTTGAATTCTGAATTATTATTAATTATCATTATTATCGTATCATGGATCGAATAATATTCATATTAATGGTGGTTCATAAGTTCATATCCGAATGCACCGATAAGTAACATTATCTAACATTTTTATTATGACTAATAATCTTTTAGATAATGCAAGTAATGATAGTAGGACATTTTCTAATGATAATACAATAAGGACTAATACTAATAATTATTTTTTATAAGTATTTGAGTAATCCCGTAAGGGAAATGATAATTTTTTCTAATGATAATAATAATAGTTATCAATAATGACTCTAGTCATGATAATATTTAAGGATAGTAGATAAAATGTAAATGTCTAATAGTTATAGTTTCATTTATTATATTTAATATTAATCTACGTAACAGGTTATTCATGCTTAAGATTCATGATAGTTAGGGTCTTAACTATGCTATCTAATGAACTTCAACCTATAATCTATCCTATAGTTAGGGTTTTGGTCACAACATTTAGTGGACCTTGACCCACACTCTCACTTAAGGTCAAGGTTTGAGAAATACAAGTTTAATAGATATAACATCAAGTTAAATAATTAAAAGTAATTCACAACACAAGAGGGTGGAGGGTTTATACCTCAACAGGTGTTGAGTGTGGCCCAACTCCTATTCCAACGAGTTAACTCAGCCCAGTCAACTCGGTGCTTCCAAGAACTACCATTCCTCTCTCTCCCACCCTATTTTCCATTAAAATCTGAGGTCCAGCAAGCTGGTTGGGTTAAACCAGACCCAACCGAACTGAAACAAGCCCACTCAGGCTGAACTCAACCCAGTTGACTCGGTAACGAGTCAGCCCATAACTCAGGTTGTGACCCATCTCACCTTCTCTGTCTCCTCTCTTCTTCTGTCGAACTAGGCCAGGCCCATGCTTCAACTGAGCTTGGACACGGCCCGAACCCATCAGGCTCGGGTCGGTGTAGTGCAGCGAATGTCGTTGCCCCTTCTCTTACCTCGCCATCTCCTTCTTCCTGTCTTTCTTTCTCCTCTCAACTTCTCCTCTTTCTTCCCATTTATTTTTCTTTACGATTCCTTCTTCTTTCAGCCTACCAAAGGCCAACAACACCACTAGGCGATCAGGCTCATCCTGACCGAGCTGAACTCGCCAACTTGATGGGGAAGACGACATAGGTGTTAATGGTAGCTTCAACCTCTCTGCTCTAACCTCCAATCTGATCCTTCAAGACGGTCCGTTTGGGTCCAATGAAGCTTATAGATGAGCTTTTTCGAAGGTTGGAGGTGATAAGGTCGGTGGGTTCGAAGGTTGGAGGGAAAAAACCGGTTTTCAAGCCACCGCAAGGATGTGAGCGAGTTCTACTATTGCTGCTCGATCCCTAGCCCTTTTATCACCTACCTTAATCTCCCAGGACCGTCGGATGGAGGATAAACGGCCTGGATTAAATCTTGGACTTCCACTCTCTCTCACTTCTTATGAAAATATCTACGGCACGGTGGTATAGCTGGCAGCAGCGTTTGTTGATTTCAAAGGCTAGGATTCACTCTCCATAGACGGCTAGGATATAAGGGAAAGAGGGCGTGCGGATTTCCAACCTCGGGTACGGAGAAGTTTCCATTTTTGGAAATATTTTGTGCATGCAGGCACTACTTGCGATTGGTGTTGTGTACACCTTCGTGGGTTTTCAACGTTCGAAGACATTGGGTTTTGGGCGGGACAACACACCCATCATGATGTATGGTTTGGATCTTCTGTCCAGGCAGTGTGGTTGGGCCATGGATCAACCAAAATGGACACTCATCCGTCGACTGTTTAAGGCGGGGAGAGAGAAATCTCTCTCCGCTTAAGGAAATAGCGGGTCAGCCCGCTTTGACCATGTGGCGCTGACCAGTGCACAGCGGATGCACGTGAAATGTGCACATGCACAATTCAGGTGGGGGTCCAAAATGGTGTTTGGATGAAATCCACTCCATTCATTTGGTTTCACAGGTCCAATTAGGACCTTTGGCCAAGGGTCAGACAACTCTGAGTTTTAGGTGGGCCATATTAGATGGAATTTGTGGTTTAAGCATCCGTTAATGCTATTATAACGGTCGGATAAATTCTAATTTGACCATCAACAGTAAAAATGTCCTAAGGGATTATTTAAGGTAGAATCAATGACTAGATTATGGGTTTTATGACCTATTATGTTTTTATAACATTAAATACCACGTTAAAACACTTTTAATAGTATCGTCTATTATTATTTTATCTTTCGCACATCCGTGCAAATTTTAATTCATGTCATGGGCCCCACTTTGCAGGTTAGGACTTTCATCTCATGACTTCATATTATTAACTATTTAATTATTAATATCATTACCTATACATTGTCCTTTATTTAGTTATTTATCTTTATTTATTTATTTATTGTATTTGTTTGTAGGATGTGAGACTAAATGCCCAGATGTCTTAATTTATGAATCAGGGTTGTATTAAATGGTTGAGATGGCCTATTTTGAGAATCAATTAAATGGATAGTTTAATATGTGGATAGTGATTACCTACAATGGTTGGATTTAGACTGAACTACACGTGAGCGTCTGCTTAAACTAGACTTGCATTTATTCTAAACTCGATTATATGGTAACACCCACTTACTGAAAAGTACAGGGTGTTACAAACTACCCTCCTTAAAGAGAATTTCGTCATCGAAATTCAGCACTTTCCCTATGAAAGTGACGACGATCTATCTTATGGTGACTGCGAGCAATCGCTAGTTCTTTGCACAAAGTTTGTTTGTATAAGTAAGCGCTCTGACTCACTACTAGAACAAGGGTCATTACTGTTTACCCCCCTTAAAGAAAGTTTTACTATCGAGATTGGGTAACGTACCTTCCGATTATCAAATTTTCCAAAACCCTTGAGTGTCCGGTCTAGCATATTGATTTCCACTAAAGGTTTGATACCATTCTAGTATTACCCAAAATTAAGAAATTATTCCGATGTTTTTCTACATCAAAATGTCCTATTGCCTTTACTAAGATTACGAGTTCATTTACATGGCAACTAATAACACTATTATCTCTCTCGTTTCTATTTCCTTTTACCTCAAATGATAGTTTTCCTTTGTCTAGGGTACGATACAATTTATTTTTTTATTATTATTATTATTATTTTCAGTGTTCGACTTAACACAGATAGATGGTTGTAGTGGGTTTGAGCCCGATACGTCGATCGTTTGTCTACGTAGAACAAAGGATTACTAGTATCAATTCATAATCCTATTAAATCTCGATCCTTTGCTTAATCAGGGCATTAAGATCATTGAGATTTGTTAGGACTAAGAATTTAGGTCAAACCACGTATTCATCGCATAAACATGATTCCATCAATTTGTGACCCCGATTACTCTAAGCTCATGGGAAATATCTTTTGACCATTTATTTTCATAACGAATAAGACTATCTAGCCCATTACGCTTCCAATGCGCACTCTGATTGTCTAAACACAAAATCCTAGGACCAAGGTTTTTACATGAAATCTAAGTTCAAATTTTTCAAGTTCACCTAATGTCACGCCCCAAACTCAAAAATCGGGCTCACAAAATTCCCGATCGCCGAATCTGGCACTGACAGCCTCTGTAGTACCCCATTCTCGACTCCCGGCACCCATATACTAGGTTCTGATCCTGGGATGTTACAAGGAGGATTTCTACTATCCATTTAATTTGTAATGAGTATAACCATAAGCATAACCCACGAACAATAACCATAAGAACACCATCACAAAATTCACTATGATAAAAAAACTTTGAGTACAAGGTGTATAAAGGGAAATACAAGATAGTGCTAATAACAAAACTCCAAAAGCTCGACTGCACGCTCCTGCTGCTACTACGCTGCGGCTGCGTCCTGACGTCACTTGCACGCATCAATCGTGCATAAGCTTATAGAAAGCTTAGAGGGTAGTGTAAGTGTGTGCGCAATATGATCGTGCTCGGAATGTAAATGCGAAAACATGATGATGGGTATTATGAATGCAATCAGCAGTACCAAGGCTATGCGGTGCAAGATATGAATGCTATCTGCCATATCGAGGCCATGTGATGCGAGATGCAACTCAAGCATGTCAATCCTCATCATATATCAGTACAGTTCTCATTTTGGATAATCACCGGGGTCTAGTACACTCTACGCCAGCTTGTCGTCCCTATCCGAATGCACAACTGGGAGAGCAGAAGAGACCTCACTATCCGCCTGCCAATATCGGGCCCGACTCATCGATAGCGGACCGATTCCTCAAGCTGGTCAAACTTAACCTAGAAGTTGCCCCCTCACTCAGGCGGGTAAGGTCACACCCCTTTCCAACCGACCACGACATAATGGGAGACGCAGCCTACTGGTATACGGCCCTCTCGTGCTCGTGTATCCACTCGGTCTCGACGTTGGAGTCATCCTCTGGTACTATCGGGTTTAGAGATTTTCACCCAGGGACATCTATGGCGCCCGTATGCTAGAACCAAATATTTTCGGTATCCAATCCAGCCACCCACGATGCATCTGTGGAGGCTATAACCCTGATGTCGCTAGGGCATACAATAATCACAATCATACAAATGCTAGTGTATGAGTCACACTACCAGTCATGCAACAGTATTACGTGTACCATGCACTCATGTAGGGCAACTCCGCCTATCAGGGAGCCCATAAACAGTTCGCCCGGAGGCATATGCTATGATCAGTCACTTCTCATATCAGTCATACATATGATGCGTATGATAATGAATCATGAAACTATACTAAACATGTTATACAGTAATGCACTATTCTTACAATGCAAGTGGCCTAGACGGCCAACACACAACAAGTCCGGCCTATCAATGGGCCCTAGGGAGAGTCGTAATGTGGACATCCAACCAACATTATACATGCAATGTGGACGTCAAACCAACTTTGCTTCCAAGGTGTAGCCTGTAGAGAATATCATTATGTAAACCAGGTTGGGATCACACATTGCAATGGACCTTAGGTAAACCCCATTAGGCCTTAAATACATCAGATGGGCCTTGTCATATGGGCCTTTTTTCTCATCAAATGGGCCACATCAATGGGCCACACCAATGGGCCTCATGTGCATTGCAATGGGTCAAAACCTGTAGGCCTTAGATTGCATCAAATGGGCCTAATCTCATGTGTCTTATATGTAACGAATGGGTCACACCAATTGGGCCCCATATGTACATCAAATGGCCTTAACCCATAGGCCCTAGTACGTCTCAATGGGCCTAATCCCATGGGACTTACATATGTATTAGAGTGGGTCTCAACCATGGGCCGTAAATATGTCAAATGATCCCATGACATGAGCCTTACATCCACATCAAAGTGGGCCCCAATGAACTACCACAAATTCATTAAGATGGTCCTCATAACATGCCAAGGTGGGGTCCACTTAGACTATGGATGTGACTCATTCTTTATGCCCATGCCATAAAATGGGGATTTTCAAAAGGATGGATGGATTGGATGCAACTCATGCATCATGGTGGGGGCCCACATGAAGGCCCACTATCATGTATATCATATAAAATATAATAAATAACTATATATAGTATATATACACAATACTACATATAATATAATATTATATATATATATATATATATATATATATATATATATATATATACACACACACACACACACACACATACACACACATACATTATCCCATACGTGGGGGTAGGTCCCACCATCCGATCACACACGCCTTAAGGTGGGACCCACAACTCCCTGGACGGTAAGAGACAGAGAGTTTTGAGAGAGAGATATATAGAGAGAGAGATAGGGAGAGAAAGATAG
Source organism: Magnolia kwangsiensis (assembly GCA_037074715.1). NCBI lineage: Eukaryota > Viridiplantae > Streptophyta > Magnoliopsida > Magnoliales > Magnoliaceae > Magnolia > Magnolia kwangsiensis. The sequence goes on along the minus strand of CM073572.1, from coordinate 150,156,087 downwards.
AGAGAGGAGGGCACGTGGTCCCCTTGCTTTTTCTTTCTTTTTCTTTTCCTTTTTCTTTTCTTTTCTTTTTCTTTTCCTTTTTCTTTTCTTTTCTTTTTCTTTTCCTTCTAACAAAACAGAGGTGGGTCCTACGTAGGGCCCACCATACATATGTATACGGGAGAAGGGGGCAACGACCTCGCTGACGCTCAGCTCCCCACGAGGTCGAGCTGTGTGGGCCCCACCGTTGAGGTTGTCGTACATCTGACCCATCAGTCAGATGCACCGTTCCAGCGTGGGCCTAGGTCTCAAAAATCAAGTCAAACCGTGACTTGTGTGGGCTACACCAGATGCAACAGTTGAGAGGACAACCCTCCATTTAAAACATTCATAACCATTATTAGGCCTACCGAGATGGGGTCCACAAATCCAGCCCACACATCGTGGGTGTCCCACTTGACTAAGGGTTTAGACCTAGTTTCACCCGTATCCAAATTTCAGGTAGGTCCCACCAAGTGCTTTTACATGTCTTAGGCATGTCTTCACATGATTTTACATGGTATGGCCCACTTGAGTTCCGTATACAGCTGATTTTTGGGATAGCCCCATACACAAAGGGGACCCATAAAATGAACGGCATGGATGTAGAACACACATCATGGTAGGGTCTACAATTGGGCCAATGCGGTCATCTTTTTCTTCTTCTTCTTTTTTTTTTTTAACGTGGACGTCTCTGGACGTCATGGCACAAAGTCATGCCAATAAAAAAATATTTTTTTTATCCTAGGTGGGACCCACGTTAACTAGATCTATCCCATCCATTGCATGTGTCCCACAAAAATAAGGGTCCAAAATAAGTTTCAGGTGGGTCCAAGCTTCTGGTGGACCCCAGCAATCATTCTTCCAAGTTTCAACGGAAAATACTACCATTCTTAATACCACGGCCTACCAGATGATTGGATCAGTCTCATTTTTCGGCTCGACGCCTAAAATGATCCCAAGAATAGAATGGATGGCTTGGATCATGTATAAACATCAAGGTGGGGCTTGCATGAGTGGCCCATTCTAAAAGAGTATCTTTCTCTCTCTCTCTCTCTCTCTCTCTCTCTCTCTCTCTCTTGTTTTTTGCATGCAAGTACACACCCATGTCAGTGCACACACTCCAAGTTAACCACACCCGTCAAGTTAACCACACCCGTCCAGCGTCTAGGGACGCTGGACGGTACGGATAAAAACATGCATCGAGGTGGGTCCCACATGGGACGTGGCCCACCATATATATATATAATATTAATATAATATAATATAATATATGTATATATTTATATATATATATATATATATATATATGTTATGCATCACTTCACCCAAAAATGTGATGGACCACACCGTTTGATGGATGGAGTAGATTTAACATGAGTTGGTGGGGCCCACTTCATTCTAGGGGAAGGATAAGAGAGAGAGAAAGAAAGAGAAAAGAGAGAGAGAACAAGAGAGACGGTAATGGAGAGGAGGGACCCCGCCACTATGGGCCCTCCATTGATACAACACGTATATCAAGTGGGTCCCATAACAAGTGGGCCCTTAAATCATGAAATCAACGGTGGAAATTCAAAGATCACCCACCTCTAAGCCTCCTCCTTGCTCCCTTGGCCTCCAATGCTCCTTGCCTTCACCTTGGACGGTGGATGATGGACCTTTAATGGTGTGGATGAGAGATGAGAGGGTGGGCCACACTTGGTGTTTTGAAAAACCTTGGAAATGCTTGGACGTGTGATTTTTTTTTGAGTTGCTTGGGAGTTGCTTGGAGAAAATGAGAGAGAAAGAGTGAGGGGATGGGTTAAAGGGATGGGTTAAAGGGATGGGTTAAAGGGATGGGTGATGGAGTGATGTGGTGTGATGGGTGATGGGTGGAGTGGTGAGTTGTGAGAAAATGATGGGTGATGGGAGAGAGAGTTGACTTTGAGCTTGCTTGTGTAAGAGAAAGGTATGGGTTGTTGTACTTGGGTATGGAGTGACTTGACTTGTACTTGACATGAGTGATTGATTGATTGATGGGACATCTCGTAGAGATTCCCTCGTAATTCACAACGCGTGGTGTTTTCTTCGAATTGAACGCCGACTGACATCTTTTAGCCTAGGTATCGGGTTGGTGTGCGAGTCGCGGCGTTAGAACCGCGGCGACGGCGCGGTCGCTAAGGTATAGGTTTCAATTTTAGCCGTCTTTGGCATACAGGTCTCAGCTTAGGATCACGCGCAAACATCAGAAAATAGTCGAGGATTTTCGAATTCGACCGGAAGGATCGCGGGAGTCGACGGAACAGTACGAACTAGGTTACAGGTCTTACACCTAGAATTCCAAACCTAGTCTCGATATGCTTAGCCTATGGTTGAAATTTCACTTAAAATTCTATAAGTTCACCCCTGACTAATCTTTACATGTTGATGGGAAATGTTATATCTAAGTAAAAAGACGTATTAGGGAATTCAAACTACATTCACAGTAAGATTTCTTAAGTTCGGGGAATGTTTACACTCAATACTATATACAATCTAGGGGATAAAGAATATCCTATGAAGTCCGAGTTCGTTCAATTCAGTGGTTATCGTGACAACGTTGTTTCTAACTAAGAGATTCTTGAAAGGTTCAATTTCTAAATACCTAAGGATTGTTCGTTGAGAGTCCAGCTTTAAGAATGTTCTAATTCAACCTCAAAAACATCATAGTGGGTACTTGTCCTCCCACAATACACGAGTTTAATTCCTAAATGATAATTCTAATACTTGCAAGGGGACTAAAGTTTATGTTCCTAAGTTCAAATGATTAAAACTAAAATGTCCTAGGGATCTAAATCCATTTCTAAGTTCCTTGGTCATCCAAACAAGTTTCTAGGGGCCTAAAATCCTGAGTCCCTATATCCTCAATTTCTCCTAGCTATAGGGGAAATTCTTATAAGTTCAATTGGTTATTCTAATAATTTCTAAAGGAACCTAAGTTTATTTCTAAGTTCAAATAGTAGTTTTGGTGGTTTACATGAGGGCCAAAGTTTTTGTGCTAAGTTCCGATGTCTAAACTTAAAATCTTCAAGGGGACCTAAGTTTAGGTCTTTACATTCTCAATGATTCTCCTTAGTCTAAGGGAAATTCACCTAAGTTCAAATTTCTAATTTCAATATCCTAACTCGCAACATTTAAGGTTTGTATAAGATCATTTCCCAAGGCCTAATTTGTCCAAACTATGCTTTGATACCAACTGTAACATCCCGACTTTTTAGGACCCGATTATATGACCCGTTTTCCAAAAACCCGACTGTTAACCTTAAAGGATGGTCAATTTTGAGTATACAATTTTTTTTCATTCATAATAAGCAGATTAGCGTAGTATGGACAAATCAAACATAAAGGAAAGTTTACATTATCATTTAAATATACATGAGCTGCCCATAATGACTTACACAAACCAATGTCTCCAAAATTAACAAATACAAGAATTACATGATCCAATACGTGAGAAATAGTAGAATGCAAGTAAATTTAAACCGCAAGACCCCTCAGCTTCTCAAGGTAGATACAGTCATGTAACCCTGGCACTTGAACCTAACTCCTCATTAGCCCGAACCTGAAAATCACTTAAGCCACCTGTGCTACCTGTACGGTTATATTTATTTGATGGATGAGTTGCCAACTTAGTGTGAACTCCCCTCAAGATTACACACAGTCGCATTTGGTAAGCATAATAATAAAAACATGGCAAGGCATACGAAACAATACATAATGCAGTCTTATTAAACGCATAGATGCATGAATGCATCATCGACCTGGGGATACACATCCCATTGTCGAAATAAAGGGTTGCCCTAGGAGAACTAGTCACCTAGAAAAATACATAAAAGTACGCCCGAGGAGAACCAGATATCCGAAAAAGACCTTAATATATAGATTGCCCAAGGAGAATTTAATCACCCAAAAAAGACCATAAAACATAGAACGCCCAATGAGAATTTAATCACCCGGAAAAGACCATGGAACATACATCGCCCAAGGAGAATTTAATCACCCAAAAAAGACCATAAAACATAAATTGCCCAAGGAGAATTTAAAGTCCCTAAAAAAGACAATAGGTCATAAATTGCCTAGGAGAATTTAATCACCCGGAAAAGACCATAAAACATAGATCGCCTAAGGAGAATTTAATCACCCGAAAAAGACCATATGCTATGAAAATGCATGATTAGCCCAACCGTTATTAGTCCGTTTACAACAAGAAGGTTTAATAAGCTCAAAGGTCACTTCGGGGAGCTCAGACCCCAATGTGGGCCGATAGCTCAGGCATAGTGTCTCATTCCACCATCCCTGACTTAGGAGGTAACCACCTTAGGATGTTTAATGAATCTCGATCGACTAGTAGACAATCATATTCAGTATATGGGGCTTACCATCGCATAGTTGCGCGATATAAAACATCAAAACCATATAGGAAAAATATAAAAAAAAAAAAGCCGCGTAGGGCCAATATCAGATTCAGCCACATAAGGCAAATATCAAAATAAGCCACATAAGGAGAGTATCAAAACCATGCAATAAATACTATCAGTGAACCACTTAGACACAACAACCTTGGATGGTATGCCCACATTAATGATCCATCTAGACCACAACTCAATAACTACTAAGCCAAAGGTCCATTTCAATCGCAAATGGTCAGGTTACATCCCAAGCATGGGTGTACATTTACAGGTGGGGGTTTCCCACTGATGTACCCGTCTAAGTTCTATAATCAATCCATAAGTATGAAATAAGTATGCAAGATAAACATTAAGCATGAAATATAGTAATTCAATTTCCACCAGCTAACACATGTAATTATAAAATGGAGATATCAATTATCAATTAAAATAAAGACTATAACTTAAGCTAATTAGCAAATGGAAAGCTCAAGGGGAAGAAATCATCACCTGATAGATCAGATCGCCACTAATGTTGCTAGGAAGTACGTGTGCCCTTAGAATCAACCCCTACCATGAATTGTGAAACTTACACATGAGACCAATATTTTATCAAGTGTCTATGGTTAAGATTTATACAACCTAGGGTTTGGATTATTTTTAGGATTTTAATATAGAATTAGGGTTTCATCCTAGGGTTTAGTTAAATGCTTAGATCCTTAGATTTGAATTCTGAATTATTATTAATTATCATTATTATCGTACCATGGATCGAATAATATTCATATTAATGGTGGTTCATAAGTTCATATCTGAATGCACCGATAAGTAACATTATCTAACATTTTTATAATGACTAATAATCTTTTACATAATACAAGTAATGATAGTAGGACATTTTCTAATGATAATACAATAAGGACTAACACTAATAATTATTTTTATAAGTATTTGAATAATCCCATGAGGGAAATGATAATGTTTTCTAATGATAATAATAATAGTTATTGATAGTGAGTCTAGTCATGATAATATTTAAGGATAGTAGATAAAATGTAAATGTCTAATAATTATAGTTTCGTTTATTATATTTAATATGATTGTATGTAACAGGCTACGCATGCTTAAGATTCATGATAGTTAGGGTCTTAACTATGTTATCTAATGAACTTCAACCTACATCTATCTTATAGTTAGGGTTTTGGTCACAACATTTAGTGGAGCTTGACTAACACTCTCACTTAAGGTCAAGGTTTGAGAAATACAAGTTTAATAGCTATACATCTAGTTAAATAATTAAAAGTAATTCACAACACAAGAGGGTGGAGGGTTTATACCTCAGCAGGTGTTGAGTGTGGCCCAACTCCTATTCCAACGAGTTAACTCGGCCGAGTCAACTCAATGCTTTCAAGCACCACCATTCCTCTCTCTCTCTCCCACCCTATTTTCCTTTAAAATCTGAGGACCAGCAAGTTTGCTGGGTTAAACCAGACCCAACCTAACTGAAACAAGCCCACTCAAGCCAAACTCAACCCAGTTGACTTAGTAACGAGTTAGCCCATAACTCAGGCTATGACCCATCTCAAATCGGTGTTGTGTACACGTTCATGGGTTTCCAACGTGCGAAGACATTGGGTTTTGGGTGGGACGACCCAACCATCACGATGGACAGTTTGGTTCTTCCGTCCAGGCAGTATGGTTGGGCCATGGATCAACCAAAACCTCCCTCGGCTGTCTAAGGCGAGGAGAGAGAAATCTCTCTCCACTTAAGGAAATAGCGGGTCAGCCTACTTTGACTGTGTTGGGCTGACCAGTGCGCAGCGGATGCACGTGAAATGTGCACATGCACAATTCGGGTGAGGGCTCCACAATATATGGTGTTTGGATGAAATCCACTCCATTCATTTGGTTTCACAGGTCCAATTAAGACCTTTAGGTAAGGGTCAAACAACTCCGAGGTTTAGGTGGGCCATATTAGAAGGAATTTGTGGTTTGAGCATCCGTTAATGCAATTCTAATGGTTGGATTAATTCTAATTTGACCATTAATGGTCAAAATGTCCTAAGGGATTATTTAAGGTAGAATCAATGATTAGATTATGGGTTTTGTGACCTATTATGTTTTTATAACATTAAATACCATGTTACAACACTTTTAATAATATCGTTTATTATTATTATTATTATTATTATTTTCTCTTTCGTACATGCCTGCAAATTTTAATTCATGTTATGGGCCCCACTCTCCAGGTTAGGACTTTCATCTCATGACTTCATATTATTAAATATTTAATTATTAATATTATTACCTATACATTGTCCTTTATTTAGTTATTTATCTTTATTTATTTATTTATTGTATCTGTATGTAGGATGTGAGACTAAATGACCAAATGTCTTAATTTATGAATTAAGGTTGTATTAAACGGTTGAGATGGGCCATTTGGAGAATCAATTAAATGGATAGTTTAATATATGGATAGTGATTACCTTCAATGGTTGGATTTAGATTGAACTACACGTGAGCGTTTTCTTAAACTAGACTTGCATTTATTCTAAACTCGAATATATGGTGACACCTGAGTACTGAAAAGTATAGGGTGTTACTTGAACACTTGTGCATACAAACATACTTCATAGGGAAGGTAATGAATGATAAAGGGCATGAAAAAATAGAATGTCCTTATCCCATTTAAGGTAAAAGTATTGAATTTCAAGGACAAAATTCTCTTTAAGGGGGGTAGATTATAATACCCCATACTTTTCTATACTCGGGTGTTACCATGAGGATCGAGTCTAGTACAAACACAAGCCAACTCCTTTAGACATTGATCTAACCTAAACCCGACCATTAGGAGGATCCTCATCTGTAGATCGAGCTACCCGACCCTCTAAGCATAAGATCAACGGTTCAATCTCTACTTATACTATCTTTAAGACATCTAGAACTATGGAGGAAGGGAGCTGAAACGGGTGTGTTGAAAAGTCATAAAATCCAACTGTCGAGATAGTGGAGCAACTACGAGATTCGAGATCTACCGTCCAACTAAGATGTAGGGGAATCTAATTGTAAGAGTGATCGTCAGACCTAATCTATACTCAAGGTCAGATGGGTGGCCCATCTTAAGTTGATCCATAATAACTCACTCTAAATGTATAAATATATTATAATACAAAATGATTTTTAATCATTTGTAATAATAAATATGTTACTTAAATTATACAAATTATGTATACCATTTATTTTACATTATTCAAGCCATATATAAAATAAATTGTATGTGAACACATTATCATATAATTGAAGTATATCGACTAATAATTACATTTTGTAATTTAAACTACATATTATTATATTATACCATATATATAAAATATATATATATATATATATATATATATATATATATATATATATATATATATAAATAAAAGAAAAATACATAAATACACACATATATATAATATTTCAAATTTAAATATGTTATTAATTGATAAATAATCATTAATATAAAATGTAAAATAAATACAATGTATCATATGTGTATATATGTTTATAATATATACTATATCATATAATTTTATTTCTTAATACATATTATGTTTGAAACTAATGGACGGGCTGGATTCCACTTAAGATTTCCATGGGCTGTGTAGACCACCAATCTCACACGGCATTGGCATGTATAGCCCACCTAAGCTGTGAATCTGCCCCATTCTTTGGGCCAGACCCTAAGTCCGGCTGACGAAACTAATGAACAGTGTGGATCAGATCACAGACATCACTGTGGACCCCACAATTGTTGCGTATGCAAAGCAAGTACGTGCACCCGCTGTGCACTGAACCTTGGAGACCGGTCAGAGCTGCTCCGACCGAAAAATTTCTAAAGAAGGAAATTCCTTCTTTCCTTTTCCCGCGCCCAGCACGTTTTGAACGGACGAAGGGCCATCCATTGGTGATGATCGTGGTCCACCATTAGGGGTCTTAAGGACGATCCAAACCGTCCATCTTGTTCAAAGCATGGCTCTAACCAAAACCATAGTTTTCATGTGCAGCCACTCAGCCACAGGTGCGCACGATTCAAGATGCAAATCGGCCCTACAAACACAAAGCTTCTAAAAAGGAAAGCATATGTCAGTCCAGCTGTTACGATCCACGTGAGGGGTCTTTGGCTGATCTCAGCCGTCCGACCTGGTGAGATCCTGGCCTTTCAAGCTAGGTTTCTAATATAAAGAAAGAGAGGGAGGAAGAGCAGCCCTAAACCTCTCTTTTTGCCTTAGCTCGAACCCACCGAGCTAACTCCTCCCAACCTTCACAAATCTTCAATTTCAACTATCCAAAAGCTTCATGGAGCTCATTCAAATCATCCACAAAAGTCATATCGGAGGAAGAGGGGGTGGAGATGAAGACGCCATTAATGGCACGTCAACTTCTCCACCGTTCAAAATCGAGTCAGCCAGGTTCGGGCGCGCTGTTTTTCAGGTTTTCACTGTCGGGTGGTGTTCCTGGTGTGAAAGGAGAGTGAGGGAGAGAATAGAAGAAAGAGAGAGGGGCTGCCCTGTCTGTTAGCGGCACAACCGAGCCGAGTTGGGCTGAGTTGCTGCTCAGCAAACTGGACCAGGCCACGTTTGAGTCAAACCAAAATGTCATGGGCCATGTTCTGCTACAGCTGTGGTTGATTCAGACTTCATGGAAGCCTAGAGAGAGAAGCGGAGAAGTGGGAAGTGGGAGAAGAAAAACAGAGAAAGAGAGGGGGCGAGCGGCTGCCCTGTGCGGTAGCAGCTCGATCCGAGCCTCACAAGCTTGGGGCGTGCTTGTTGGACCACCTGCTATGGAAAAAAAAAAAAAGAAAGAGAAAGCAGAAGAAGAGGAGGCTGGATCAGAGGGAGAGAGAAAGACGGGCTGTGTTGTGCGGCAGCATCTCAACCGAGTCGAGTCACTGGACCGAGTCGAGCTGCTGTCTGGCATGGGTTTGGTCCAGGTCCAGACTCAGTTGAGTGCAGGCCTGGGTGTTTTCCAGTAGGGAGAAGAGAAAGGAAGAAGGAAATAAAAGAGAGAAGAAAAAGAGGGAAGAAAGTCGGGTGGTTTCATCCTCCGAGTCAACTCGACTCGCTGTCAAGTTTGTCCCAACTTAGGATGAGTCGAGCGTCCATTGCTAGACTTCCCACAGAAGAATGAAGGAGAAAGGATGGAGAAAAGGAGAAACAAGAAAGAGAGAGAGAGAGAAGCGAATGGTTGCTAGTTATGATGAGTCGACTGAACTCAACTCGAACCAATTTTACCTAGGTGAGTCCACCCCCTTCCAGATTGAAGTTATTTCAATTTTAGTATCAATATTATCATTAGCAAGATCATAAACCTTGAGCACGATTAACCACTAGCAAATTACCTATACTTGTATTAGTTACTATAGGCAAGTTTCAAGTGTTAAATATAAGTGTTTTGCATTCTTAAATATTATCATGGATAGTAGGGCATGCTATTTAATTTCATCACATGGATTATTAAGATCACATCAACTAATATAAATTATATCCTTAATGTCAATGATCACCATGAGATTATCAATATTATTAGCGTATGTTCAAATGTAAATCAATATTTTATTAGTGTTGGTCTCTATCATTAGTAAATATTCTACTATTAATACTTGTATTATTTAAGAGATTACTAGTCATTATAAGAATATGAGATAATGTCGGTACATTGAAATATGAACTTATGAATCAACATTATTAATATTGATGGACTAATACTCTTATTATGAATATTATTCGATCCATTGTACAATAATAGTAATATTAACAATATTAATAATAACTTAGTATTCAAATCATGGAATCTAAGCATCGAAGTAAACTTTAAGATAAGACCCTAAAATTTAGGTAATTCAAACCTTAGGTTAAGACCCTAACCCTAAATAGTGTGTAAACTTGGGTCTAATTTTACAACTTTGCAATTGATGGTAAGAATTAATTACAAGAAAGCACACATTTCTTAGCGATGATATATGTGGTTCAAATATAAGGTGAAGACTCATCTTTTGAGCTTCTCACTTGATTTCATCAATCTATATATAGATGATGGAATGATTCCCTTAACTGATTTTCTTACTTTACTATTGAATATGTTAACTTGTTGTATAGTTAATTCATGTGTTAGATGATAAACATTTCTTTTAAATTATAAAATGCATGAATGGTTCGATGATAACATGTTATCCTTTATTGCATATGTATTAATTTATTTATATGCTAGCACTTGTGCTTGAATGATGAACTGAATGGAACTTACCATGGACTTATTATCCTGCAATCCACATTTACCTTACACGGCTTGAATCTCACATTTGCCCTTATAGCTTGAATAGGTTATTGATGCCCTTCGTGGCTTATTGGTTATATTTACACATCTTCTTGGTTTCCTAGCCATCTTGCGGTATTCAGTTGTACCATGATTTTCGGGTAGAGCTGAAGTTCGTTTAACAATTATCTAGCCACCTTGCGGTGTTCACATCGACATGATTTACAGGTGGTCTAGGGTTCGTTCGTCTCTTCATCTTGCAGTGTTCAGTCGTACCTTGATTTTCGAGTGGAGCAGGTGTTCGCATAGCAATTTCCTAGTCATCTTGTGGTATTCACGTACGATATGATTTCTGGGTGAAGTAGTTGTTTGTATATTGTTTTCTTAGCCATCTTGCGGTGTTCAGTCATACCATGATTTTCAGGTGGAGCTGAAGTTTTCTTATCGATTTTCTAGTCATCTTGTGGTGTTCATGTACGATATGATTTTCATGTGATCTAAAGTTTGTATGTTGATTGTCTCTTCATCTTTTAGTGTTCAGTTGCATTTATCGATTTTCTAGCAATCTTGCGGAGTTCATGTACGATAGGCTTCTCGGGTGAAGTAGAGGTTTAAATGTTGATTTTCTATTCACCTCTTGGAGTTCACTTGTATCATGATTTTCGGGTGGAGCTGAAGTTCGCTTATCAATTTTCTAGCCATTTTACGGAGTTCACATACAAATACGATTCTCGGGTGTAATAGAAAGTCGTATGGTTGATTGTTTAGTTATTTGGACATATTTTATTGCATTACAATTGCTATTATAATTTGTTTATGATGAAATTCTATTAATTGGTTTAATTTTTCGAGTATATGAGTATGATCATGTAATGCCTTGTTTAATATATCAAAATTTCATGTCTTGCAATCTATATTGGATTATGAATGATAAGTGCATAATCTTAGAGGGTGTTCCTCACTACGATAGCCATTGACGTTATCAAGCCATAACAGTTAATGCAGGTGTAGAGCAAGTCGATGACGTTCACTAGGACGCTAGAGCAGATCGGTTATCTGAGGAGCTAGGTGGGATCCCTGCGGCCAATATTGAGTTCTACCATTACATGATAGGTTTCTGGTTTTTGTTATTAATGAATTTTGTATTTGGGATTGTAGAAGTCCTATATAAATGCTACATTTGAAATTTTGTAATAATCAGAATGTTTTATACAATGCATGGCTTAATCTAGCTTCGTTGCTGTTAACTCTGATTAATGATAAATGGTTCAAAATTACACTAGCTTTTTTAAGCTAACATTAGGATTTTTGGGAAACGGGTTATATACTCGGGTCCTAAAAACATGGGGTGTTACAAGACCTCACTATCCGCCTACCAATATCGGCCCGGCCCGTCGATAGCGGACCGATTTATGAGCTGGTCAGAGTCGGCCTAGCATTGACCCCTACCCTCAGGCGGACAAGGCCACACCCCCTTCCAACCGACCATGACACAATGAGAGACACGACCTAATGGTATATGACCCTCGTGCGCTCATATATCCACTCAGTCTTGACGTTTTCTTTCGGTACCATTAGGTTTAGGGACTTTCACCCAGGGATATCTATCACGTCCCATGTAAAGAGAAGATTTTCGGTGTTCAATCCTGTCATTCACGATATGCTTGTGGAGGCTATGACCTTAATGTCGCTAGAGAGTACAGTACTCATAACAAACAATGTAAGATGCATGAGTCACACAATCCAGTCATACATCAATCATATGCATACCGTGCACTCATGTGGGACAACTTCGCCTATCAGGAAGTCCCATAAACAACCTGTCCATGACATATGCAATGGTCAACTACATCTCATATCAAGCTTGTAGATGATGCGTATGAGCAAGTATTATAATGCTATGCTATCACATGATCAAAATCGGAATCGATAATCGGACTATATACAATTGTAGATATACCAAATCTGATACCACGAATCCCTCCGTCTACGTTGAGGATAAACTCTCATCATATCAAGGTTGGGCCTAGGTGGCCTACCTATATTCCTAAGGATTCGAAACGGGCTTCCTTCACTATACTATCATATGGCCTGCTAGATGCCTTAGGAGGCCCAAATAAGTCTTAGATGAACTCCAAGATTAAAAAGAAATAATCCTACAAGTAACCAATAGGGGCCCAATATTATGGGTTAGCCCAACATGAATAGATGGGTCACGCAAACATTGATGAGGCCCAATGATTAGGATCAACCCACTTAAAGAAGGATGAGAATGGGCCTAATAAAGGACTAAGGGAAGGTCATAATGTGGACATTTAATCATCATTCCCATCATTATGGACATTTAACCAACATTGCTCCCAAGGAGTGGCCCACATAAAGCCAAACATATAGTGGGCCCATGGCCTCACACTAGGGCCTAATACATATCTCATTGGGCTTCACACAAAGGCCTCATATAAATCACATTGGGCCTCACCAAATGGGCCACAAATACATCACAATGAGCCTCACCAAATGGGCCACAAGTACATCACAATAGGCCACATCCCATGAGCCTTAAATGCATCATATTGGACCTCACACAAGAGTCCATGGGTTAGGTACAAGGGATGGGTAGTGAGTGCACCACATACAACATAGTGGGCCTGATGAGATAGCCCGTATAGTCTCAAAAATGAGTGGACAACATGCATAATATACATATCAAGGTGGGCCTCACAGGTTAGCTCAAAGGTCCAAAAAAATAGATGGACAGTGGGCCTACATTACATACATCTAGGTGGGCCTGTTGCACCACAAAATGGGCCTAATGGGCAGCCCGTAATCCAGGAAAAATGGGTGGACAGCCTGGATATCCAACGCATTCGTCAGGGTAAGCCACTGCCCTAGACGGTGTGAATGTACAACACATATATCACGGTGGCCCCACGTCCTATGTGGACGACTTGGATCAAACATGTATATATTGATGGGCCCATGTCCAGCCCATCTGGACAGACAGGAAGGATAAAACCCATACATCGAGGGGGTCCCATGGAGGGACGGTGTGTGTACAACACATACATATAAGGTGGGCCCCACCCTCACACGTGTGGGGTGGGTCCCACACATCCAACCAACAGATGGATGGCGTGGGTGAAATGGATACATCATGGTGCGTCCCGCAGCATCGTTGGACGGTGTGGATACATGATATATACATTAAGGTGGGCCCCACCCCCACACATGCTACACATGTGGGCTGAGCCTCAAGGCTGCCAAATGAAGGATGGTATGGATATAACACATACCTCATGATCAGAGCACAAAACTAGCTGAGGTCAATGCAGTGGGACCCACCATCCCAGCTTTGCTAGACAGAGGCTGGATAAAGCCCATACATCACATGGGTCCCACATGGATGAAATGCATACATCAGAGGTGGGTCCACAAGCGTGGGACCCACCAGCTTTGGATTAGGCTGATGTTTATGTTTTCTCTTTATCTGGGCTTGTCCGCGGGCTTATTGTTGGACAGCTTAGCAAGGTGGGCGCAACACATGGACGACATGGATATAATGCATGTATCATTGAGTGGGCTACAACATCACTAAAAAAGAGAGGGAAAGAGAGAGAGAGAGAGAGAGAGAGAGAGAGAGAGAGAGAGAGAGAGAGAGAGAGAGAGAGAGAGAGAGAGAGAGAGAGAAGTTGTGGGAGGGGCCCTGCCACTATGGGCCCCTCTTTTGCATTACAACACATGCATGCATCACTTGGGTCCCACCGAATGTGGGCCCTCAAATCATCAAATCCATGTTAGTAAACACAAATCTAATCCTAGAAGAGCACCCACCGATTGTCTTCTTCTTTAGCTCCTTGAAATCCTTGGTTCCTAAGCTCTCTCTTTAATGAAGGATGATGAAGATTAAAGGGTTGGATAGTGAGATTTGGGGGTAGGAAAGTGGGCCTGACACTTAACTTCTTTCTCTCCTTAGAATTTTCTCTCAAGGTTGCTTGGGAAATGGAGGGAGATAAGATGGAATAGGTGAGAGATGGGAGAGAGGAATGGGTTATATAAGAAGAAATGACATGGAGGGTATGGGCTTGGTTGAATTTTGGGTAAGAGAGGGATGGGCTAGGTATGGGTTGTACTTGACTTGTACTTAATTGATTGATGTGATGGATTGGGTAGAGATTCTCTTGGGATTCGCAATGCACGACGTTTTGTCAAATTATATACAGGCCCACAACTTCTAGTCTGGGTATGCATCAATGCGCAAGACGCGACGTTGGAGCAACGGTGATGTCGTAGTCGCAATGGTACAAGTCTCTAGTAAAGTCGACTCAGATTTACGGGATGCAACTTAGGATCGTGCGCAATCGCCAATTATAGGTCGCGTGTTGCCAGAATTCGATGAGGAGGATCGTGGGAGTCTAAGGAACTGTACGGTTTAGGATATGGGCCTTACAGTTACTCACCAGGTGTTTGATAAATGACTCGATGAAGTATCGTTTTATTGACTGCTCTCTTTTTAGGGTATTCTCAAAATGGGCATTCAATGGAAGATTGAAAACCCAAATCATGACAAAAAAAAGACTCTACATTGTAGAATTGCCCTCATATCTTAATATTGATGCTACTCACCGAGTGTTTCATGAAATGCCTACAAATTGTTGTTATTGTTTTGTATTCATAGTGTAGGAGATTGAAGATGCATTATATGTGTTTGAGAAAATGTCTCAAAGGCTTGAACTTGACTCGAGCTAGCCTAAGCTACTGACCAAACTTAGCTGAGCTAGCCAGCCAGGCTCGAGGACTGAGTCGAGGCAAATTTGAGCTGAGATTGGCTGCTTGATTAGCCGAGCCGAGCAGAGCCAAGCTATGCTAAGCTTGAATTAGTTTGACTTACATATAACTCTACTAACTAGTTTTGTCTCATGGTGGATTCACGAGGAAGGGCTGCACCTCAAGTATACCCTGGTTTCCTTATTTAGGAATATTCTGGTTCCCGTTGCCTAAACCCAGCAAGTGGCAGAAGATTTCAGACTTCCTGTACTAAAAGAGGCATATTCCACTGTGAAAGACATACCCGTACTATCAATTGTGGTGTTGGTGCCATGGGTGTTCTTTTGACAAAAAGAGTCATCATGTGATTCATATTTTTGGCATGATTGGCCATCCATCCACCTAAAATATCAGCCCGAACTCGTGACTGTTTGGTGATATGCTAAATTCCTCATTGCATATCGAGCATTCCAGCCAACATAATCTTAATAGGATCCATTGGGTATCTTGCTTTCACCCAACTTTCATACTGGCTCATGTTAGCCAAAATTATTGTACAACCGATGCACAATGAATAATTATGGCAACTAAGTAGTTTGTAGTCCCACCGGTGTAGACACTCCACCCAAGCTAATAAGCTAATTAAGTTTGAATTGATGGACGGTCAACCAAACCCCAATCCTAAATCTTGAACCCCTAGAAGCCTAAATCCTAGGAACCCTAATCTTAAATCCTAGACTTAACCCAGTCGGCCAAACCCTAAACCCTAGGAACCTAAATCCCAAGAGCCTTGAGTCAGTTAGATGAGTCAACTCACACAATCTACTTATCAACTTATTGAGTTAACTCACCTGGTCAACCTACGCAATCCAACAACCCAGTCAACTTACCTAGTTAAGTCCAAAACAAAGCATGAACCAAAGGTCAATCAGAGAAATATGCAAAACCTCAAACTAGCAACATTCATAATAGAGCCTCCACACGCTTAGAGAAGGCTTCCTGCCAAAGCCGAGAATCCAAGTGGGGATCGGCGGCAACCAGCTTTTTACCTGCCACGTGACACTCCCCCTGTTTGGGGTGACGTCCCTCAAGAATGTGAATCTCCCCTTTTCAGAACCTAAGTGTGCGGTTGATGTGTATTTTCTCTAATGCCCATTTTCTTACACAAAATTATACTTTTACCACCTCATCCAACCCTTGAGATGATGTCATATGAAAATCTCCAATCGCAACCCTTCAACCACCTTTTTTCCCTGCGATTACTAGCATTTACCAGAAAATCAAGTTTGGAGGCTATAAATAGCCTCCTCCCCTTCTCATTTCAAGCATCCATTACATTTAGAAGCATTAGAATTTCAAGGAAGCATCCTTCCTCATCCCTTAGGACTTTAGTCATTTAGTCATCCCTCCACTAAGGAGAATAAGAGTGAGAGAGAGACTTCAACCCTGGTCAAGCTTAGCCTAACTGGAGTCCAAGCATCTTGAGTTACCTAAGTTCAAATCTGAGTCACTTAATCTAGCCTTACGATACTACTGTTCATTCGACTGTTCAAGTTTCAATCAGTTTCATCAAATTAGACCATTAACATCATGCAATACTCATTCCCTTTTCAACCTCCTTCCTCCTCATGTACATCATCATCACATTAAATTTCATCATTTTCTTGCATCTAGCTAGCGGGCGTATGATCTGAGGCTTGCCGATATAATTGGAGCTAGTCTACTAAAAACCTTAGCCAGTTAACTATCGTTTTTTCGTACATATTGCATTCCATCATTTTCTCATATCTGATTGGCGGGTGTATGCTCTGCGGCTTGCCGATATAATCAGAGTAGGTCCATCAGAAACCTTAGCCAATTAGTCATCATTTTATCATAAGCATCAATACAACATCAAGCATCCCATACATCCCATTTCTACATACTTTGCAACTACACTCGATCATTTCAAACATATGCTCTGTGGTTTTCCGATATAATCAGATCCTACTCATGAAAAATTTGGATCGATTAATCACCATTGCCACTACATTACATTACATTTTCTATATACGAAAACTAATCTTATTCCTCATAAATTAGTCAGATCTTGTGAAGTAATGACCGTATATTTGTATGGGCAAAGTGAGTACCTAACACCTTCCTTCTTTATAACCATGATACCTTACTCAGAATCTCTGAAACACAAACTTACGAGTCATCTTAGGGTTAAGGATATTTGGATTCTCAATCCTAAGCGATTCTAGAGAGTCTAACCAATTATAGGATAATAATTATTGGTTAGTGGTGACTCTGGTAAAATATAATACCCTTTTACCCCCAAACAAAAGCCCTCAAGTGAGGCAACCAGTGGAAAAGATATTCGATCTCATGTCCACCAGGAACTCCCTCCAGCGTCCACAATCGAGCGTGCCAAAAATTATTGGTCGCTCAATCTATTTTATATTATAAAGTTGTGTTAGAATCGATATAACGGCTTGATCCAAACCAATCAACGTTTACCCCAAATGCCAAAATAAGCAGATACGTCCAATATGAATGTATATGAACAAATTCTGATAAGATTGGGCGCTTACTCGGCCACTTGCAGAAGTTTATAACGATCAGGCATAATTAGAGGGTGGGGTTCTTCCTTCGAAGATGAGTTACTTTGTGCCTTCCATGAGGAAGGACTTTTATAATACTAGTGCAAATCAAATAAAGGGAAAAAAAACTCACAAGCAGTCACGAAGAGCAACTGCAAGAATGTATTTCTTGAAAGAACTGTTTGATAATGGATAGAGAACAAATTCAACGTATGAGTGTAGATTTGGATTTCAACTAAAGATTATGGATAAGAATTACATCTACTGCTAGGATAAGATGAGATAAAAAATAAAGTGATAGATTTGGTTTATTGATTGTTGCGTTGGATTGGTTGGGGTTTTCTTTGTTGGATTCCTCTGCTATTTATAAGGTTTTGTTGCATCTTGTTCTTTTAGATCTTTTTTCTATTACTACAATGGTTACGGTAATTGAAAAGTCTTTCTAGATCCATCTCTTATCTAGGTCCTTCTTTTGTTACGTTTCTTTTCACGAGGGTTCATCTTCTGCCGACAAAGACATTGTTTTGTTTCTGGATGCCTCTCGGCCACTTGTTCCGCTTTGGAATGTCTCTTGGTCGCTCATTCACTTCCATACGCCTCTCAACCGCTTGTTCTGTTTCAACCACTTTGTCGATCTTTCCATTTCGACCACTTGATGGAGCCTCTCGGCTGCATTTTGCTCCTGTGCTTTTCTCGACTACTCGGTCAACTGTTGAACACCTCTTGGTGGCTAGGCCTACTTTTAAACACCTCTCGGCCGCACCTCCTGGATGTCTTTTGATCACTTGATGTGCATTTAAATACCTTTCAACTACTCCTTATCTTATAATCCCGTCAACTTTGATTATGTAAAATTACTCTTAAGTATTCTTGAAGGTCTTTAGGATAACATGTCTTTCCTTTAATATAACACTGTCCCTTTCAATTGGGTTTCCAAGAACAGTGAAATATGGTATAAAAAAAATCAAATAGATTCAAAACTCAACCGGGCTTGACTCCAAAAATCAAGTCGATTCAAAACTCAATAAGGCCCACCGGGTTGGAAACCCAGCGTTTGCAAGATTTTTGGTGCACGCAAAAGTAAAGTTCCTGATTTGTATCCTATTTGCTTCTTTTTTTTTCCTTTTAGTTGTTTCACCTTCATCCTGATATGATTCACCTTATGAACGGGTGGGTTGAACGGTATATAAACATCAATGTTGGTCCCGGGAAGATCTGGTGAGTGTTTTGTCTACATTTCTCCTTTTCTGTGGCCTAAAGTTTCGGATCGAGCATCACGTGGCCTAACGTGGTCTGGCGGTAATTAGATATTAGACATCACGTGGGGCCACATAGCTTTTTCCATTGCCGGCGCCTTATAAGGACGGATGCTTATTTTTAAATCGATAATTAGATGGATGCTTTCCAGGTCAAGACCGTTCTTTCTCTATTATTATTATTATTATATAAGTATTGCTTCCACTTCTTTCTTCTTCTTCTTCTTTTTCCATCAAGATGATAGCCGTTGACCTTCTATTTCACTTTTTAATCATCTATTTCCAGGTCACCGATTAAAAGGAATAGGATTGTCCCACTGTTAAGGAGGTGGCTTTTGATGAATGGTCCATCATGCATCGGGGCACTACATGTGACGAGTATGATCATAGGATTTCCTATAAACATAAGTTTGTTTTAATGGAATAAAAGCTAATCAATTAGTTATACAGTTAATTAATTAATGATTCCAGGCCTTAGATGTGAATGTGTTCTCCACCAGTCAAAAATAGCCCCACATGTACATCCTTAGACCTGAGCACGTTCCTTGATTTGAGGACCCGAGGCCTTAGAAGTGAATGTTCTCCACCAGTCAAAAATAGCCCCACATGTACATCCTTAGACCTGAGCACGTTCCTTGATTTGAGGACCCGAAACAAAGACATGGATATCGATGCATGTGGCACCACATGGCCCAAGATCCATGGGGCCCACGATGATGTATGTGTTTTATCCACGCCATCCGTCCATTTTGTTGGCTCATTTTAGGGCTGATCCCAAAAATGATGCAGATCCAATGCTCAAGTAGGGGAAAAAAAAAAGAAGTGTGTGGTTTAAACGCAATAGTCTAAAAGTTCTTTGGGCTTACTAAAGTTCCGGATCAAGCTTATATTTTTGTTTTCCCTTCACCTAGGTCTGTGTAACTTCATGAACAGGTTAGATATGAAATAAAACATCACGGTGGACATTAGAAAGTTCTCAGAGATGCAATTCAATCCCCACTTTTTTCTTCTTTTATTTTTGGTGAGGTCTACTTGGGCTCTATATCTATATCATTTTTGAGCTCATGCCCTTGAAATGAGCTGAAAAAAATGGATGAACAGCGTGGATAAAACATGTACTTTACCCTGGCCCCACAGTTTGGTCCACGTCATCCCACAGGGATACCCCAATGGCGGGAGACATAGGCAATCCACTTCCTGTATGATCCTTTAGTCCTCACTCAGTAATTTCGGACCCTTAGTATGTGATGTGGATTTTCTTCTCATGGTTTGACCAGTCGAGTGCCTCGCATGACCAGTCGAGGCTGGTGCTCGACCAGTTGAGTGGCACTCGACTCAAAGTCTAGCGACCAATTGTGTTAATTCTTCCACGATGCTCGACTAGTCGAGGGTCCGCTTGACCGGTCAAGGACCCTATTTGACAGTTGAGGTTACACATATTCATGTCCAGATTTTGTGCGGACTGTGTAAATTTGATGCGGTTTTCACAGAGGTGCGGAAAAGAGTTTCCTAAACTATAAATAAGGATCCCTAGGCTTTTTTAGGACATGTCAGAGAGTTTCCTAAAGCTTTACAAGGGTTTGTTAAAGGGTTTAGGGTTATCAAAGGGTGAGAAAAAGAGAAAAAGAGAGAGGAAGCTTGTAGAAGGGAAGATTCTGCTCGTAGAGATGATATACTTAACAGTTGACGTCTTAACGCTTCTACATCTTCATGATCAGTGCGATCTCTCTTTTTTTCTTTATTCTCTTATTGTTTATCCACTCCTGCGTGAGTGAAGAAGGTTTGATCCAAATGGTGTGTGCTTGTAATCGGTTGTAGCATTCTACTTCATAGTGGATTGTTGATTTGGACAAGGTCTCGTGGTTTTTACCACTTTGAGGGTTTTTCACGTAAAAATCTCTTATGTCGTGTGGTTTGTGCTTAGATTTATTTCATTGCCTTATTATCCCATAATTTTGGTATTTTTGGGAGGCTAGATCTTAATGTTTTGTGCAACGACCCCTAACAAAGTGGTATCAGAGAGTTCAGGTTGGTTGAAAGGACTAGGATCGATTCTAAATTATGGAAGGTGGCTCATCAAGGATGATTAGCCTCAATGGTTCTAACTAGATCATGTGGAAGGCTAATATGGAGGATTTACTTTATTACATGACTTTTATTCTCTAATTCAAGGCATATTAGTAAAGTCAAAGGATATGTCAGATGATGATTAAAAGAATTTAGACCAGAAGGCGGTGGGGTTTATTAGACAATGGCTGGATGATTCCATATTCTACCATGTGTCTATGGAGACATCAACCACTATCTTATGGCTGAAACTGCGAGGGCCGTATAAGAGAAAGATAGCCAATAATAAGATATTTCTGATAAGATGACTTGTGAATCTCAAGTTCAAAGATGGTGGTTTTGTAGCTGAGCACATGAATGAAGTCAGCAATATATTGAACTAGCTCTCCGCTATGAAGATGGTCCTGGACGATGAATTACAGGCTTTGCTATTGCTGAGCTCATTGGTGGTGTCTCTAAGTAACTCAACGCTAGATGAAAAGGTTTCCATGGAACAGGTAACTAGTTGTCTCTTCAATGAGACAAGTAGAAAGTCTCAGGGGTCTATTCAACAAGAAGACCTTGTGACATAAGATCGGGGGCGAGGAAAGAATAGAAAGGGCGGAAAGGCCTGAGATAAATCAAGAGGCATGTCAAGTACCAGGAAAGATGTTGAATGCTGGAATTGTGGTAAGAAGGGTCACTACAAGCATGAATGTCATAAGAAGAAGAATGACAAGAAAGGAAAAGGAAAGGAGAAGGAAGATGAATCAAACTTCACTGCGGTTGCTTCAGATGATGACGTTGTAGTTATTCTTTCAGCAGATCACGATGTTTATCTCATGACTATGAGTTAGGACACCGACTGGGTGATAAACTAGGGAGCCTCGTTTCATGCAACTCCACACAGGAATTTCTTCATAAGCTACAAGTCAGGCGACTATGGGACCACGAAGATGGAAAATTCTAACATATTAAAGATCATAGGGGTCAGTGATCTTTGTGTCAAGACGAATGTGGGCTACACATTAGTTCTCAAGGATGTGAGGCATATTCCCGACCTTCGCCTCAACTTGATGTCGACGGGAAGATTGGATGATGATGGCTATGAAAGCCGATTTGTTGGTGGGCATTGGAAGCTCATAAAGGGTTCATTGATCGTAGCTAGAGAAAATAAGTGTTGTATCCTTTACAAGGTAAGTGTCAGTGTGTGTAAGGGCGGGTTGAACGTAGTAAAAGATTCAGCTATTGACATATGACACAGGCGTTTAGGCCACATGAGTGAAAAAGGGATTCAGCTACTAGCAAAGAAGCAGCTCCTTATAGATGCGACAGATATACCTCTCAAAACCTATATTGATTGTTTATCAGAAAAATAATAGAGACTTTCATTTGTTAAATCTGCTTCTCATGTTAATAAAGTGCATGCATTAGATTTGATTTTTTTCGATGTTTGTGATCTTATGAAGACAAAAACCTTAAGTGGGGCATTGTATTTTATCACTTTTATAGATGATACATCTAGGAGAGTTTGACTTTATGCTTTGAAATCCAAGAAAGAGGTCTCTGGTGTATTTAAATTGTTTCATGCTATAGTCGAGAGAGAGAGACAGGTAGATCATTGAAGTGCGTTGCCTCTGACAATGGTGGTGAATACATTGGTGACTTTTATGAATATTGCAAGTCCCTATGTATACGGTAGAATAGACAGTTCCCAAGACCCCCAACATAATGGTGTGACTGAGCGAATGAATCGCACCATTGTAGAGAGAATCAAATGCATGTTATCCCATGCAAAGTTGCCCAAGACGTTCTGGGGAGAAGCAATGCATAAGGCAGTGTATTTGATAAACATATCTCCATCAACCTCGTTGAGTGAAAAAGTATCCGAGAAGGTGTGGACTGGACAAGATCTATCGTACAGTCATCTTAGGGTGTTTGGATGCAGGACATCCATTTACGTACCAAAGGATAAGAGGTTCAAGCTCGATATGAAGATTAGGCAATGTGTGTTCTTGGGGTACGGTGATGAAAAGTTTGGCTATAGATTGTGTGATCTGACTAAGTAAAAGCTCGTCAGGAGTAGAGATTGTGGTTTTCGTTAAAGACCAATATATTGAAGACATTTGTAAGCCAGAAAAAAAATAGTTTAGTTCAAGAGAGATGGAGGATATGGATCCGGTTATTCCTCCCATGGTGCTTGATGATAGGGGAGTATAGTAAGGTGCAGAGAATGAGAGAGTTCCTACAGAAGATGGACTGGGGGAGCAGCCCCCACCTGATTTACCTGTTGAACTACAAATGAGGAGGTCATCTAAGGACAGATAGTCATCCAAGAGGTACTCGCCGCATAAGTACATTATGCTCACTGATAGGGGAGAGCCAGAAGATTATTCTAAGGCACTAGCTAACGAGTATAAGGAGGAGTGGTTGAAAGCTATGCAAGAGGAGATGAAATCCTTACATAAGAATCACACCTATAATATGGTGAAGTCGCCTAAGGGTAATAAAGCTCTTAGCAACAAGTGGGTGTTCAGAAAGAAGATTAAGCAGAAGGATTTGTAAAAGAGGTTCAACACCAGACTTGTAGTGAAAGGGTTCGGTCAAAGGAAAGGTATAGACTTCGAGGAGATATTCTCACCAGTGGGGAAGATGACATCCATACGGGTGTTGCTTGGGTTTACGACTAGTTAATGTTAAAACTGTCTTTCTCCATAGTGACCTAGACAAAGAGATCTACATGCACCAATCAAAGAGGTTCGGAGTCAAGGACAAAGAACATATGGTGTGTAGGCTGAGGAAGAACTTGTAAGAGCTGAAACAATCTCCACGACAATGGTACAATAAGTTTGACTCGTTCATGTTAAAGCATGGATATGACAGAATAGAGTCGGACCACTATGTGCTCATACGCAAGTTCTCAAATGGTGATTTCTTAATTATGCTATTACACGTTGATGACATACTCATCATGGGAAAAGACATCAAGAAGATTGACAGGCTGAAACAGGAGTTAGGCAAGTCGTTTGCGATGAAAGACTTGAGCCCGGCTACACAGATCCTAGAAATGGAGATAACCCGTGACAAGAACAACATAAAACTTTGGTTGTCACAAGAGTGGTATATTGAGAAAGTCCTAAAATGATTCAATATGAATGCAGCAAAGCCGGTCACTACTCCACTGGATGGTCACTTCAGATTGAGCAATAAGCGGTGTCTCAAGATGAAGGTAGAGGTGGATGAGATGCAAAAGATACCCTACACGTCAGCAGTAAGAAGTTTAATGTATGTTATGGTGTGTACGCGCCCAGATATAGCATATGCGGTTGGTGTTGTCAGTCGGTATCTTACCAATCCTGATAAAGAACATTGGACAACGGTAAAATAGATACTACGGTATCTAAAAAGCTCATCCAGGTTGAGCCTATGCTATGGTGATGGAAAACCTGTGTTAGAGGTCTACACAGATGCAGATATGGCAGGTGACATAAACTCCAGGAAGTCTACATCAGGTTCATGTTTACATTTGTAAGGGGAGCTGTCTCTTGGTAGAGAAAGCTACAAAAAGTCATAGCATTGTCAACGATAAAGGCCGAGTACATCGCGGTCATCGAGGCATGTAAAGAGATGCTTTAGATGAAGAGGTTCTGTATCACCCCGTAGTTTCTAGTACTCGGGTGTTACCTTGAAAGTCTAAATGAATTACACGTGCATGGAATCGCATGTGACTCACCTTACATGTCATCATCTGGTGGTCCTCAATCTATTCATCTGGACCATTTAGTGCAATCTTTATTCATATAGTGAGTCATCTGACCGTTGATTCCTAAGAACGGGTAATCATCTCATCCCAAAAGTGACATGGATCTTTAGGAACCCATTAAGTTGCTTGGATCCAAATGATAACAAAAATCTAACCCTAATTTGTTAAAAGGATTGGGCCATGTGTTGTCAATCATAGGCCTTAGATCATCAGAACCACCATTCATTCGATCCACAACGTCCAACTTAAAGATCTGCCTCTTTGTCATCACAATCAAAGCATCAGACCACCAATTCAACCATGAATCTTCATCTAGGAAAACCTTATGAGAGTTAAGACCGATGAAAGTAACCTCCATTCTCAGTTCAAGCGATCCGACCGTTGAATTAAGGGAATTATCAGGATGTCGAGAATTTAAAATTAAATGATCACATGGAGTGACCCACTTTTATGCTGGGCATCATAATCTTAAGAAATGAAACCAAATAATGCATAGAAAGAAGATCCCACATCTTAACTATATGTAATAAATAACAACAACAATAATAATAAAAACTAATATATTAGATATTATAAAATCATAAGATGGGTAATCCTAATAACCTACAAAGTGGGACCCACAACATGATAAAGTAAAAAATAATAATAATAAAATGAAATAAACAATTATAATAATAAATAGTTTATGATAGAGTAGTAGTAGTAAAAATTTATATTAGTATTTGGTTAGTAATATGTTATAAGAATCTTACAAATGATCCACTAGGACCTTTTGACCATTGATGGTCAGATTGGAACAAATTCAACCACTAGATCAACGAGAAATCCATAAATAGGGCCCAAATCAAGTTGTGGGCCCCCTAGGCATCTCATCTGCCTGATCCTTGTTTAAGGACCCCTCTTAGGAACCCCCAAATGGAATGAACGGAGTAGATCTCACCAGAGCATCATGGTGGGCCCCACCTCGAGTAGTGAGTGCACAGGAGAGGCGTGCACTCGATGTGCATTGGCCTGGGTAGCCCAGTCAAAGTAGAGCTATCCGATCCTTCCAAATAAAGAGAGAATTTCCCTCTTCTATCTTCACCAGCGGACGGACTAACGTCCGAGGTTTTCGTCAGTGGCCCACAAACCATGGCCCATCTTTGTGATTGGGACCGTCCATCTAGTGCGGAAGGCCCACAAACCAAAACCCAACTGCTACAACCAGTTTTCCAGCATGTGCGGGCACATGAGAATCGGTGCAAAAGAGTCCTACAAAAACATACTTTTCAAAATCGAAAAGATTCCATTTCTCCTTTCGTTTAACATCCTGACAATCCACGTGAAACGTCCTCTCTTAATCCTGACCGTCTGTGAGATGAAATCCTAGCCCTTCAAAGCTAGGTTTCTCATAAAAGAAAGAGAAGAAGGGAGAGCATCGGTCGTTTCCTTCCAAGACTGAACCCACTAATCCCATCTCCTCAAAGCTTCAATGAAGCTTATCTACAGGCTTCCTAGAGCCCATAAGGACCATCTTCAAGCATTGGATTGGAGGAAGGAGAGAGGGCTTTTAAGGCGCCATTAATGGCTGTCATCTTCTTCTCCGTTCGAGCCGCACCAACCCACGTCGAATAATTGATGGAGCCAGACTGTTTAAATCAAGTCTAGGCCATGCAGAAGTCTAAAGAGAGTGATGGAGAAGCTGATAAAGAAGAAAGAAATAAGGAGGAAAATGGAAGAAGCAAGAAAAGAGGAGAAGGTGGGGTGGTGCGGCTGTCGCACTACACCATTGGACCGAGTCTATTCAAGCTCGATCGTTGGAAGTTTCTGGCTGAAAGAAGATGGAAAAATGAGAAGGTAGGAGAGAGAGAGAGAGAGAGAGAGAGAGAGAGAGAGAGAGAGAGAGAGAGAGAGAGAGAGAGAGAGCAAGAGGAGAAATAAGAGAGAAAAGAGAGAAGGATACAGGCGTGCAGCTACACCGAGCTAGGCCTGGTGACTGTCGAGTCTGGATTGAGTCTAGAACAAGTGGGGCGTGTTTGGTCCCATCCAGATGCCATCTGGACCAGGTCTCATGCTGGGATTCCAGCAGAGAAAGAAAGAAAGAAAATGAGAAGAAAGAAAAGAAGAAGAAGGAAAAGACAATGGTGAAAGAGAAAGAGTTTGGGCCAGGTTATTGGCTGACTCACTACCAAGTCAGTTGGGTCGAGTCAGGTATGGGCCTAGCCTAGGTCTAGCTAGATGGGTAGAGAAAGAAAAAGAGAAGATAGGGAAGAAGAAGAAGAAGAAATAGAGAGAGGAAAGGAGAGAAACTTGAAGAAAGGCCAAGTCAACTTGGCCGGAATTGAGTCAACTCGGTTAGGGCTGAGTCCAGCTGGGCCGGGACGTGCTCGGGCCTGATCCAGGCTTTTCTAAAGTCAGTTTATGCTTGGGCATAGTCCTGGCCGTGTTGAGATGAAGTTGGACTACCGAATCAACGTAGGTGAGTCAATATCTTTTTTTTTTTCCCAAGCTAGACTTGTTTTGATGCGTTAATATCATTACTATCACTCTTATTATGGGGCTTTCTAAATACTATATATGGTTAGACATTCGTAGATTATTTATGTTGTAACTAGTTATTATAAACAACATCTGTAATTATCAAATAGTAGTAGTTTAATTATCTCTCTCAAATATTATCCTTAATAGTAGGTCCTAGTGATTATTGTCATCATAATTATTATTGTTACTATGGTAGCTAACATTAATTATAACACTAATGTTAACAATTATTTTCTAATTATTAAATTAATATTGTTACCATTTCTATCATTATTAGGATTGTAAATATCAAGAATGCATAACCATTAGTAAATTATCTATTCTAATAATAGTTATTATATATAGGAAATTAAAATAATAACATTATTGAATAATAATGTATCGTGTTATCATAAATAGCAGATCACAATATTAATTATCATCATGATGATTATTAACTAATATTAACTATAACACTAACGTTAATAAATATTATTAAATTAACTCTAAAATTAATTGCACACTAACTAGGGTTCAAACCCTAATTATCTAGCCTATACCTAAACTCTAGGATAAAATCCTAGACCTAAGTGGTCTAAACTCTAAGTTAAGGCCTTAACCCTAAATAGTGAGTGAACTTAAATCTAATTGTACCAGTTCAGGTTTGTGGTAGGATTTAATTCTAAGGGCGCAAGCACTTAGTGACACTAAGGGGTGATTTAGTTCATCAGGTGATGATTTCTTCTCCTTAAGCTTTCCATCTCTAAATTAGATTAAGGATATATTTTAAATTGATGCCTTAGAACTTGATTAATTGTATAATTGACTTACTTGGATATATGTTTGAGAAATGATCGTGAACATCAAATGCATATGCTAGATCTTGATTCATTCATTAGTTCTTGAATTGTATATACATTTATACCTTATTAGAATGGTATCTTAGTTCAATGCTTGATCTCTATATCATTTGGATATGATGTTGTACTATTTACAAGACACATATGAATCGAAATCTCTCTAATCTGTGAGGGGAACCTCTATTTATGAAAGAAAGTCTGTTCTTAAGGTGTAACGAGATTGAATGTGATTGTAATGGACCTTCGACTTAGTGGTTATTGAATGGTGGTTTAAATGAATATTGATGTGGGCCTACCATCTAAGGGTTGTTATGTCTAAATGGTTTTTAAAGATGGTCTTTTATCGCATAGTTTTGATGATGGCCCATGTGGCTTAGTTTTGATGATGGCCCTATGTGGCTTAGTTCTGATATTCGCCATAGGTGGCATTATTTTGGTATTTGCCCTATACGGGTTTGGTGTATCACTTTGTGTACCCATGCGGTGGTAAGCCTCATATACTGAAATCTAATTGGCCACTAGTCGACGGGTTTCCATTAAACATCCTAAGGTTATAGCCTCATGAGCCGGGGATGGTGGTATGAGACCTATGCTCGAGCTGTCAGCTTACACTGAGTGATGAACACCCCATAGTGACATTTGAACTTTATTAAACTAGCTGGTTATAAATTGGAGTAATAATGGTTGGGTCAATCATGCATTTTCATGGCATGCGCTCTTTTTCAGATGACTAGTTCTCTTTAGGTGTACCTTTGAGTACTTTTTCAGGTGGCTAGTTCTCCTTGGGTGACCTTATTGTATAGTCTTTTCTGGTTGATTAGTTCTCCTTGGGCATACCTTTGAGTACTTTTTCGAGTGGATAGTTCTCCTACGGTGACTTTTTACTAGTTGGATGCGCATCCCTAGGTTTGCGAGTATGTGTACGTATCCATACATTTAAAAAGACTGCATCATGTATTGCTTTGTATGCCTTGTTATGTCTTATAACTATGCTTACCTAATGTGGTGGTGTATAATCTTGAGGGAAATTCACACTGAGCTGGCCACTCATTTATCGAATATATAACCGTACAAGTAGCACAGGTGGCCAGATGATATTCGTATTATATTGATGAGGAGTAGAGTACCATTGTCGAAGAAGCATAATTGTATCAGCTAAAGGTTGCTGCAGGATTTTATAGTTCGAGACATGTTATAATTTACTTTGTTTCACGTGCGATACTATTCCACTTTGTAATTGTAAGTATTTGGGACATTGGTTTATATAAGTCATTGCGAGCAACCTCTTATATATTCTAAATGTAAATGAAATTTTTTCTTATGTTGATTTGTCCATTCTATGCTAAACTGCTAACTTTGACTTAAGAAATATATATATATATATATATATATATATAGTTCTCTATAGGTTAACACTCAGGTTTTTGAAAAATGGGTTATATACTCGGGTCTTGAAAAGTCGGAGCATTATAGGTTTCTAAAGGAACTTAGCCTGAAGCAGGAGCAACACGTGGTCTATTGGGATAGGCAAAGTGCTATAAACTTGAGCAAGAATCTAAGTCAGCACTCCAAGTCGAAGCACATAGAGATTCGATATCACTAGATCAGGGATACTTTGGAACAGAAGGTGTTACAAGTTGAGAAGGTCCACACGGACGATAATGGGTCTGACATGATAACCAAGGCTTTGCTTAAGGGCAAGTTTGAGGTTTGTAGAAACCAGACTGGCTTGAAGAAGGTGAATTCCTCTTGAGTTGAAAAATGAGAGATTTGATGGAGATTTTCTCCTCATGGCTCAACCGGTCGAGTGCCTCGCACGACCGGTCGAGTGCCTCGCACGACCGGTCGAGTGTAGTGCTCGACCAGTCGAGTGGTGCTCGACTCAGAGTTTAACAACCAATTGTATTAATTCTTCCGCACTGCTCGACCAGTTGAGGAGTTTGGTCGACCAGTTGAGGGTCCACTCGACCATTTGAGGATCCTGTTCGACCAGTCGAGGTTACGCAGATTCATATCTTGATTTTATGTGGACTGCGTAAATTTGAGGCGCTTTTCATAAAGATTCGGAAAGGAGTTTCCTAAACTATAAATAGGGGTCCCTATGGCATTTTTAGGGCATGTAAGAGAGTTTCCTAAAGCTTTACAAGGGTTTGCTAAAGGTTTTAAGGCTATTAAAGGGTGAGAGAAAGAGAAAAAGAGAGAGAGGAAGCTTGTGGAAGGGAAGATTCTGCTCGTAGAGGTAATCTACTTCGCAGTCAACGTCTCAGCGCTGCTACGTCCTCGTGATCAGTGAGATCTCTCCGTTTTTCTTTATTCTCTTATTGTTTATCCACTCATGCGTCAGTGAAGAAGGTTTGATCCAAGTAGAGTATGCTTGTGATCGGTTGTAATGTTTTACTTCATAGTGGATTGTTGATCTGGACAAGGTCCCGTGGTTTTTACCTCTTTGAGGGTATTCCATGTAAAAATCTCTTGTATCGTGTGGTTTGTGCTTTGATTACTTTCATTGCTTTATTATCCCATAATTCTAGTGTTTTTAGGAGGCTAGATTCTAAGGTTTTGTGCAATGGCCCCCACCAGTTTGATGTGCGACAATGTAATGCTCCGCATGCCTAAAAATCTACCGTATGAGATATTATAACCCTATCCATAGTCTGTAAGTCAATGGTTAAATAGTGGTGCAACGACTGTCACATTTAATAGAGAAAACGACAAAGCTTGGGTGGCTAGAATCTTGTAGTATAGGAGAATTCAACCGAGAAAATACTGTAGCTGGGTGGTCCATCTACACCGCCTGTTACTTGTAAACATCCTGTGTCGCAATAAGTTCCTGCCCTCAAAAGTTATTGGGTTCATTTGTTCATTTGTTTTGTATATCATGTTAAGACGTAACCCCCCAAAAAAAAATAATAATAATAATAAATAAATAAATAAAATAAAAATAAATCAAATATCAAAAATCAAAGCTGAAGTGATCCATGACGGCAGAAAATTGTAAAGAAATGCCTAGCATTGAAACCACTGTGGTGTTTTTATGTCATCCAAACTGGTCATAAGTTCATTCTGAGTGGGATGAACTGGAATTTTTTTTTTTTCTTTTTACTTATTCTGAAACTTTTATGGCCCCATGAATGTTTTAACACTCGACATTCAATCCTCACTATTTTAGTGGTGGGGCACACTTTGGATCTTCCTCATTTCTAAGCTCATGTCTTAACATGATATGGAATGATGGATGGATGGGGTAGATTTCTCAACAACATCACAGTGGCTCCACTCATAGGCAATCCACATCCATTGCTTGTTGGGCTCATCGGTTTGTTCATGGCATTTAAGTTGTCCATCAAAGTTCACCTCAAAAAATTCTACTGATTAACCATTATGTGGGCCACCACCTGAATTTGGAGATTTTTGAATCTCTATATTTAGTTCTATGTTGTGGGCCAATTGATGAATGAATTGTTGGAAATATAAGTTTGGATACACTGAAAATAAAAATAAATTAATTCTAAAATCAAATGTTTCACTAGGCTGAATCACGTATCAAATACGCTGTCCTTAAAGCGTGATTCGTCCCCTTATCTATTGCTGATGGGTTACAGGCGAATTGCTTCCAGGATAAGACAAGCCTTCTGGATCTAGCATACAGCAATCACGATAGGTCCACTGTGGAACAATTTTAACGTAGTGGATTTCTTCTGACAGACACTGACGGTGGAGATGTTTTAAGTATTTTATGTTGGAGCTATGGATCGTATCTGATGATGGGAGAGATGATTGTGTTGAGATGATGAAATCGGACTGGAATGGTCCAGTTTATATAAGCATCCTGTAGTGGACCATTGCCAGACGCTATCAATGGTCCAGAACGTTTGAAAAATGTTTTTGGCTGTTGTACATTAATCATAAACGTTTCTGGTCGTCGGATCAAAGGATCTGACTGTTGGATCATCATGGCCCGTCCATTTTCGGACCGTTTGGCTTTCAAGACATAGAGCCGTTTTTCTGAAACTGCTAAATGTTTCAGATTTAAGATCCGACCGTTCTCAGTCACCTATAAAATCCAGGCTCATTTTAAATCCACACCGCCCTAAGGCACTAACCAGACCAATCGCACCAGTTTGCGTAAGGTCGCGAAGGAGCGACCACTCTGTGACATGTGCAAAGTGCAAAGTATGCCATCTAGCGCCATTACAGCCACACTGCCTCACTGCCCATGCCCTCGCCTATGCCAGAGCCTAAGCGCACGTGTGTGCGTGTGTTTCAGTGTGCGCGTGTTCCAGTATTACGCACTGGAACACGCAACCTGAGTTTCATCTCCTCTAAAAAGTTCCAAGTAAGAATACCCTTCTCAACATCTCTTATAAACCACAAGCCTATCTTTTGTATTTCCGATGTGGGACAAAGAGCACACACCGCACTTTTTAATTCAAAAAATTTAAAAAGTATTTTGGCGGAAAAATCCTAAAATTTTGAAAAATTTTGAGTTTTCATTTTTATCATTTATTTATTTTTTATTTTTTAAAACCACTGAATTTTAACAATAATGGGCATAATTTGTTTGGGGCTTCACTTTTTCCCAGTGGGAAAACCATGCTGGATCGATAGGATGCTATACACACAACCTTTGTATTTTACCAGAAAGTAGAGATGCATACATAAATTTTTTATTAATTAATGTGTGGTTCATAGTACCTAAGGTGTAGGTTTAGCAATGGGTAGTGTCAACCCACGACCAATCAACAGGTGAGTCGTGGCTCTCGTTGGCTCTGCCTGACTAAACCGGAGCCCCATCACCACATCTTACTTTCTGATCCTCCAATCCTCTATGACATATGTTCTGTTGGAAAATTGGTTGAATTAAATAGACTATTAAAATCAAGAACCAAAAAAGAAAAATAAATTTTGAGAAAGAAAAACTTATTGAATTGAGTCGAGGCGTGACCGAGTCACTCAGCTTGAAATTGAATTTGCTCCCCTTGGACAGCGTCCCAAGTCCAATAGGTTTCCAGAGCAATCGACCTCCAAGACACAACGACTATGACCCGGTCCCAGTGGTGCACTCACTATACACGGGCTCGAACCACTTGCAGTTTAATCTGAAAATGCTGAGTTGACTCAGCGATGAACTCAGTAATAATGTTAAAACTGTATCAGAGAGAGTTTTATAAGATAGAGTACTTTCGTATATTTTGAAACTGGAATCGGAAGTCTTTATATAGACTTCGAGGTGGTGCATAAGCACCCTTTACAAAAGGTTAGGTCCGTTGGGTTTAAACCCAATAGGGGCGACCAACCGGAAGGGAGGCATCTCTCTGGTTTAAAATGAAAAGGCGCAAGTGCGAGTATACTCTCGCACATAAAGTCCTGCGAGTACCCATACACACACACCCATGCAAGTACACTTACACCGCACCCGCACCCGCCCCCAGCCCAGCCGGTCCCATCCCGTCGCGTTTCACACGTGCACGTGCACGCGCACACGGACACAGACTCTGCTCGACATGACACGGCTCGGCTCGGTGCCCACGCGTGTGTAGTTAATGGCATAGATTAGAGCTATTGGCATAGCCCCCCCCCCCCCCCCCACAGGACCTAATTCACATGCCCCCTGAAAGGGGCTCAAGTCCTAGGAAAAAATACTATCTTATATACAAGATAGTTTACTTTGTCAAATCCGATGTGGGACAAAACCCACAACTCAAAAGTACCTCAATTTTTCAAATGTGGAAGGAAAACA
The DNA here is from genome assembly GCA_037074715.1 of Magnolia kwangsiensis. Classification (NCBI taxonomy): domain Eukaryota; kingdom Viridiplantae; phylum Streptophyta; class Magnoliopsida; order Magnoliales; family Magnoliaceae; genus Magnolia; species Magnolia kwangsiensis. The sequence goes on along the minus strand of CM073572.1, from coordinate 150,121,847 downwards.
CTGAAAATTTAAATTTTAATAATATTTTAAAATAAAATATAACAATCCCCCACATGTTTTAAAATAAAACACTTTCGAATTAAAGCGTAATAGTTGTGCAATGCTGCCGGTGTCACCATAGACTTGAACTGACATTAGAGTAAGCAAGACAGGTCTACAGAAATCAAGTGACACCATAGTCTTGAACCTGAATCCTTTTAATATAAATCGCAAGTACATGCCACTCACACAACTCTTCCTCTGCAAGTTATTCTACGGTTCGGTACGTTTCTGCCATACACCATTACCTAGATTTCATGAGTGCTCTAGAGAATTTGCCTAGATTCTCATAGGAAGCGGCCTCTACCTCCACACCCATATAGGTGAATTCCATCAAGTGTATGCAGCAACTATATACACCACCAAATATATGGCTATGGATCCATTAAGAGTTCTAAAAACTCATCCTTCTGCGTTGTTGCTCGCACTGTATACCATAGAAGGGGCTCAAATAACTCAGTGCAATCATCTACCTCATATCTTGTTGTTTACCCATTAAACCTATCTCATGGGATCTCCACTTGTATAGGTTGGGTTGTCGACACTGGCAGCTCATATATTAGGCTCAGCCCCATTCCCTTCGATGTATCATTGACTAACTTTTTAGATAGTCCTTTAGTCAGAAGATCTGCTAGATTCTTTTTTGACCTCACAAAGTCAATATATATGACTCCATCATGCAACATGTGTTTTACTATGTTATGTCTGAGTCTAATATGCCTGCTTTTTTTATTATATATTTTACTTTTTGCTTTTACTATAGCTGCTTGACAGTCACAATGAATAGACACGCCCGATACACGCTTTGCCCACAATGGTATATCAGTTAAGAGATTTTTAAGCCACTCGACTTCTGATCCAGCCTTTTCTAAGGCAATAAACTCGAATTTCATAGTTGACCGAGCGATACATGTCTGCTTGGTAGACTTCCAAGAGATTGCTCCTCCACCCAAAGTGAAGACATATCCAATAGTGGATTTTGTCTCATCTGAATCAGTGATCCAGTTAGCATCACTATATCCTTCTAATACAACGGGATAACCATTATAATGTAAACCATAGGCTATACTACCTTTTAGGTATCATAAAATTCGAGACAAGGTATTCCAATGCTCTTTTCCAAGGTTATGTGTATATCTACTTAGCCTTCCTACTGCAAAAGCTATGTCAAGTCTAGTGCAGTTTGTTAGATACATGAGGCTACCAATTTTTCTTGAATATTTCAATTGAGACATACTATTTTCTGTAGTCTTCATGAGAGTCACACTATAATCATAAGGAGTACTAACAAGTAAACAGTCAAAATGGTTAAACTTTCTCAATATCTTCTCAATGTAATGAGATTGTGATAATATAATAACACCATTTTTCCTGATTACTTCAATACCCAAGATCACACTAGCCTCTCTTAAGTCTTTCATGTCAAACTTAGATGACAAGAATTTTTTATTTGCATTAATTAATTTAATATTAGTTTCAAAAATAAGCATGTCATCAACATAAAACCATATAATAACATAATCATTTTCAGAAATTTTACTATATACACATCTATCTACATCATTTATATGATAATCATTTGATTTTAAAACACCATCAAATTGTTCATGCCATTGTTTAGGAGCCTGTTTTAAACCATATAGTGATTTAATTAGTCTACATACTTTATTTTCTTTACCTGATAGTTTATAACCCTCAGGTTGCTCCATATATATTTCTTCTTCTAAGTCTCCATTTAGGAAAGCCGTCTTAATATCCATCTGGTGTACCACTAGTTTATATATGGAGGCCATCGCTATTAAGACTCTAATAGTTGTAATCCTAGTTACAGGGGAATATGTATCAAAGTAATCTATTCCTTCCTTTTGTTTAAAGCCTTTCGCTACCAATCTAGCCTTAAAGTTATCAATAGTTCCATCTAGTTTTAGTTTCTTTCTAAACACCCATTTACAACCTATTGGTTTGTTACCAGGTAGTAAGTCTACAAGTTCCTAAGTATTATTAGATATAATAGATTCTAACTCATCATTTATTACTTTCTTTCAAAATGTTGCATCTGGAGAGTTAATAGCTTCTATATAAGTTTTATGATCATCTTTTACTAAGAAGGTGAAAAAATCATCTCCTAAGTTAGTTTCTCTTATAACCCTAATACTTTTTCTTGATTGTATCTCTTCTACTATTTTCTCGTAAGCATTTTTACTAGTAGACGCAATATCTGATTCATTAACTTATTCTATTCCTATAGATTTAGATTTCATAGGGAATACGTTCTCAAAGAACTCTACATCCATATCTTCTATAATTGTATTAGGATCTAGAATATTATCATTAGTTTTTAAAACTAGAAACCTATAGGTCGTACTGTTTTGTGCATACCTTATAAATACACAGTCAGTCGTTTTAGGACCTAACTTTCTTTTCTTAGTTTTAAGTAATTCTACTTTAGCAAGACACCCCTACACTTTAATATATTTATAACTAAGAACATGATTCTTTCAAAGTTCATAAGGTGTTTGTTCAGAAGATTTAGAAGAAATTCTATTTAGGATATAACAAGCAGATAAAACTGCTTCTCCCCACATATTTGAGGGTAAGCCTAAACTGTTTAGCATGACATTCATCATCTCTTTTAGAGTTCTATTCTTACGTTCTATTATTTCATTCTGTTTTGGTGTATAAGGAGCTGTAGTTTCATGAACTATTCCATTCTTTTCACATAATTCTCTAAATTGAGAAGATTCATATTCACCTCATCTATTTATTCTAAGTTTTTTAATTTTTATATTTAACTAATTTTCAATTTCAATTTTGTATTTAGAAAAAGCATCTAAAGCTTCAGCTTTGTTCCTTAATAGATATACTTTAGTGAACCCAGAGTTGTCATGTACAAAAGTTTTATAATATCATTTTTCACCTCTAGACATGTGATTTCTAAAATCACCTAAGTCACTAAGTATTAACTCTAATAGAACAGATGATCTTTCTATTTGTTTAAAGGATTTTCTAATGAATTTTGATTTTACACATGTTTCACATTTTTCAAACTCTTCATTAGATATATTAGGTAATAAACCTAATATTTTCATTTTCTTTAAAGATGCCACATTCACATGACCTAATTTACTATGTCATAGATAAAAAGGTTCAACGATATAAACAGAACTAGATGTCTTCTTATTATCATTGGATACATTTACAATGAATAAACCATCGCTACAGTACCTCTTACCAACAAAGGTTCCATTCTTAGTCATTACAAGCTTATCTGAATCAAAAACTAACTTGACACTAGCTTTATTGAGGAGCGAACCAGAGACCAAGTTTCTTCTAATGTCAGGCACATATAGGACATCATTCAACATTAGAATCTTTACAGAAGTGAGTTTCAGAAGTACTTTTCTGTTTCCTATAACTGGAGATGTTCTAGCATTACTCATGAACACTTGTTCATCATCTCCTAATACTTGGTAGGAGGTAAACATACTATGATCCTTGCACACGTGCCTAGTTGTACCAGTGTCTATCACTCACTCTGAGTTGTTTACAAGGAAGACTTCTGACACCACAACTACTATCATGTCAGACTCATTTCCTGTTTCTGTAAGATTATCTTGTGGCTTATCTTTATTTTTCTTAAGCCTGCATATTTTAACATGATGCACAGGCTTTCCACAGTTGTAGCAGTTTTTCTTTTTCTTAAATTGATTGTTTGCATTCTTCTTTTTGAGCCTGCATTCATTTGCGTAATGTCAAGGTTTGCCACAGTTATGACAGTTGTCCTTTTTCTTCCACAAGATTCGCCTTTGAATCGATCTCATTTTTATTTTCTTTTTGGTCCCTGATTCTATTGGCCTCCTCTATTCGTATGTGTACGATAGTGGTTTCCAAAGAAACACCATTTTTTTTTTATGTTTCATTATATTCTTATATTCTTTCCAGGAGGGCGGTAACTTTTCTATTAGCGCTCCTGATAGAAACACTTCATCCAACTTAATTCCTTCTGTTTATAGTTCGTGAATTAGACCTTGAAAATCGTAAATCTGATTTGTGACAGATTTATCTTCTATCATTTCATAATGAAGAAAATTAGCAATTGCATGTTTCTTAGTGCCTGCATCTTCCAATATATATTTCTTTTCTAAAGCAGTCCATATGTCTTTAGCAGACGCGTAAGAAGCATACACATTATATAGTTTGTTGGATAAAGAGTTTAAAATATAATTTTTATAATTATTTTCATCTGTACTTCATTTTGATTTGCTGGATCTATAGTAAATGATTCAGATAAAATGTATGAAACTTTCAGGGTGGTCAGAGTGAACATCAATTTCTGTTTCTACCGTTTAAAGGATTATCCAGTGAACGGTTCGATTTTGGCTAACTCAGCAGAAGCATTTACTGTTATTGTAGCCATAGTCTATGTAATTCGACAAATTCGATTTCAAGGTTGTTGAAAAATTGGTTGAATTAAATAGACTATTAAAATCAAGAACCAAAAAAGAAAACTAAATTTTGAGAAAGAAAAACTTATTGAATTGAGTCGAGGCGTGACTGAGTCACTCGGCTTGAAATCGAATTTACTCCTCTTAGACAGCGTCCCAAGTGCAACAAGTTTCCAGAGCAATCGACCTCCAAGATACAACGACTATGACCCGGTCCCACTGTACACGGGCTCGAACCACTTGCAGTTTAATCCGAAAGTGCTGAGTTGACTCAGCGATGAACTCAGTAATAATGTTAAAACCGTATCAGAGAGAGTTTTATAAGATAGAGTATTTTCGTATATTTTAAAACTGAAATCGGAGGTCTTTATATAGACTCCGAGGTGGTGCATAAGCACCCTTTATAAAAGGTTAGGTCCGTTGGGTTGAAACCCAACAGTGACGACCAACTGGAAGGGAAGCATCTCTCTAGTTTAAAACGAAAAGGCGCAAGTGCGAGTATACTCTCGCACATAAAGTCCTGCGAGTACCCATACACACACACCCACACGAGTATACTTACACCGCACCCGCACCCGTGCCCAGCCCAGCCCATCCCGTCCCATCGTGTCGCGCACGTGCACACGGACACGGACACGGGCTAGGCTCGGCTTGGCTCAGCGCGCGCACGCACGTGTGTGGTCAATGGCATAAATTAGAGCTATTAGCATAGCCCCTCCCCCCCCCCCCTCCCCCCACAGGACCAAATTCACATGCCCCCTAAAAGGGGCTCAAGCCCTAGGCAAAAATATTATCTTATATACAAGATAGTTTACTTTGTCAAATCCGATGTGAGACAAAACCCACAACTCAAAAGTACCTCAACTTTTTAAATATGGAGGGAAAACACCAAAAATTTAAAAATTCTAATTTAAATAATATTTTAAAACAAAATATAACATGTTCCTCTTTCCCTCCATGACATTGTAGATGTGAAATTAACTTCGACCTTCAAATCTCCTCTTTCACGCTAGGCCTACGGCCAAAAATAACAACCATTTCACTACTCATGTGGGCCACACCACAGGGAACAATAGAGATGGGCTGACAAGGCATCGTAGGTTTCTCTGTTGAGACAACGTGGTGTATATCTTTCATCGAATCCCTACGCAAAAATCTGCCATGTCCAAAACCACGAATCTGGATCCTCTTCTTGCCATGAGTAGGAAAATCAGTAGGTGGGTTTGCTACTAGAAAGTTGAGTGGCGACTCACTCGCTACTGGAGTAACGTCACCGAGTTTTGTGGGTTCCACCATGGTGTATGTGTTGTATCCGCACCCTCCAACCATTTGGAGAGATCATTTTAGGGCATGATGAGGCAGATCAAAAGTTGTAGGACCCACCACAGAAAACAGTGGAAAGAGTGAGCCCACCGTTGAAACCTTCCTAAGGTCTAACGCGATATTTATTTGAGATCTAACCTGTTCATAAGTTAACACAGACAAATATCAGCTTGATAAAAAAAGTTTTGTAACCCTTAGAAGTTTTTAATGGTGGGCGTCACTCTGTCCACTGTTTTCTGTGGTAGGGTCCACTTTTGGTTTAGATCTGCCTTTGGCTCATGCCCTAAAATGGTTTCTTCAAATGGATGGAAGGTGACTGTGAAGCAGATCCAGATTCATGGTAGTTTCGGTGACTGTCGTCATTAGTTTTATAACATTTTAATAAGGGATTTTGATATTATTACCATTGAGGTATGCTAATTTTTTTTAAATGAATAGAAAGTTTTATATATTTGAGGGTAATTTGGTAGGTTTTTTTTTTTTTAAAAAAAAAAAAAAACTAAATTTCTCCTGTACTTGAAAGTTGGTGTCTGTACGAAACTTTTTTTCTTCTTTCTTTTTTGCATTTTTTCCTTACATTTCTTCTTCCTTTTCAAAAATAATTTCAAGTGACCCACCACCATTCTTTTCAACTACATTTTCCAGCGTACGCCCACCATCATCAACTTCTTCAGCATATATATGAGTAAGCCACTGATACGTGGAAGATATTTTAATTAAATTCTTTATTTTATTTTTTTAGAATAACATTTTTTTTTTACGGATGGAAGCCACTTTTAGTTGTGGAGAGAAATAGATGTCAGCGGTTGTTGTTGTTATGAGAAGAGAACAGGGGTCGAGGTAGAGATGTGAAATGTAGATATTGTTATGTGGTAACACTACAAGAAAAACGGGCAAAGGCTACGACCAAAAACTGCAGCAAAAGGCCTTTTGCTACGGATATGATCCGTAGCACGTCCGTCACTATTGGTGGTGTAGCTAATGGTCTAGCTACGGACAATATCCGTAGCAATAGATATCAATAGCTATGGACAATATCCGTAGCAATACCTTTAGCTACCCCACCAATAGCTACGAATGTGCTACAGCTTATATCCGTAGCAAAAGGCATTTTATCTGTAGCAATAAATACTAATAGCACCAATAATATCTGTAGCAATAGATACCAATAGCTACGGACAAAAGCTGTAGGTATAGCTACAATTATATTCATAGCTGTTTTTTTTTTAAAAAAAAATTGTAATAATACGACCTGTTTTCATTGCAAGAACCTGTTGTGATTGATAACTCACCTAAGCTTAATGCTGATAGAAATAATATATAAAATGCAATCAGAAAAGGAAATAGATGCATTTATTACAAATACCAATCAAATCATACAATGCATCCTACATTCACATTTCTAAATAAACAATACTTCATTTTGCTTAACCTATCATAAGAATTATAACTAAGGCGTGCCCTGATGTACAATAAACAAATACACTCCAACACAGTAAACACCCTCTATATGCATCCAATAATGCTCACTTTTTTACAGAATTTTCTTCCTTCAGATGGTCAATTTCAGCAAATGCAGAAGATAGAGTTTCTTCTTTCCTTAAAACTGCAGATGTAATTTTGTGTCGAAAGTTCTGAAACCCTTCCCTTGAAAAAATGAATATCATCCTCCACTGACTTCTTTAGCTTGTCAGCCTGTATAAAACAACATTTGTAGACATAATCAAACAAGCATGCCTTTGTACATATCTCAAAAGGAAGAAAGATAAAAAAACACTTATGAAGAAATAAAAAATGTACCTACAAACCTTCTAAACAATGGCAAAATCCAACATGAGTAATGTGTTCAAACCTAGGATGAACTTTTAAACTCAAAACCTAGATTTAGGTTTAGGGATAAGTTATAGGTTTTGGGATTTGAGAATGGGTTCGGGTTTAGGACATAGGTTTTGGTATTGGTTTAGGTTATAGATTTTAGGATTTGAGAATGGGTTCGGGTTTAGGTTATAGGTTTTGGTATTGGTTTAGGTTATAGTTTTTGGGATTTGGAAATAGTTTTAGGTTATAAGTATAGGATTAGGTTAAGTTATAGGTTTTGGGATTTGGGAATAGTTTTAGGTTATAAGTATAGGATTAGGTTAGGTTATAGGTTTTGGAATTTGTAATGGGTTCGGGTTTAGGTTATAGGTTTTGGTTTTGGTTTAGGTTATAGGTTTTGGTTTAGGTTATAGGTTATAGGTTTTAGGATTTAAGAATGGGTTCGGGTTTAGGTTATAGGTTTTGGTTTTGGTTTAGGTTATAGGTTTTAGTTAAGGTTATAAGTTATAGGTTTATGTTTAGGTTAAGGTTAGGTTTAGGTTATAGGTTTTGGGATTTAGGAATAGTTTTAGGTTATAAGTATAGGTTTACATTAGGTTATAGGTTTTGGGATTTGATAATGGGTTCAGATTTAGGTTATAGGTTTTGGTTTTAGTTTAGGATGTAGGTTTTGGTTAAGGTTAGAGGTTATAGGTTTTGGTTTAGGTTAAGGTTAGGTTTAAGTTATAGGTTTTGGGATTTAGGAATAGTTTAGGTTAGGTTATAAGTTTTGGGATTTGAGAATGGGTTCGGGTTTAGGTTATAGGTTTTGGTTTTGGTTTAGGTTATAGGTTTTGGTTAAGGTTATAAGTTATAAGTTTATGTTTAGGTTAAGGTTAGGTTTAGGTTATAGGTTTTGGGATATCGGAATAGTTTTAGGTTATAAGTATAAGTTTAGGTTAGGTTATAGGTTAAGGTTTAGGGATAGGTTATAGGTTTTGGGATTTGAGAATGGGTTGGTATTGTTTTAGGTTACAAGTTTTGAGATTTGAGAATGGGTTCCGGTTTAGGTTATAGGTTTTGGGATTTGGGAATAGTTTTAGGTTATAAGTATAGAATTAGGTTAGGTTATACGTTTTGGGATTTGATAATGGGATCGGGTTTAGGTTATAAGTTTTGGTTTTGGTTTAGGTTATAGGTTTTGGTTTAGGTTATAGGTTATAGGTTTAAGATAAGGTTTAGGTTTAGGTTTAGGTTATAGGTTTTGGGATTTGAGAATGGGTTCGGGTTTAGGTTATAGGTTTTGGTTTTGGTTTAGGTTATAGGTTTTGGTTAAGGTTATAAGTTATAGGTTTATGTTTAGGTTAAGGTTAGGTTTAGGTTATAGGTTTTGATTTTGGTTTAGGTTATAGGTTTTGGTTAAGGTTATAAGTTATAGGTTTATGTTTAGGTTAAGGTTAGGTTTAGGTTATAAGTTTTGAGATTTGGGAATAGTTTTTGGTTATAAGTATAGGTTTAGGTTAGGTTATAGGTTTTGGGATTTGATAATGGGTTCGGGTTTAGGTTATAGGTTTTAGTTTAGGTTATAGGTTATAGGTTTAGGATAAGGTTTAGGTTATAGGTTTTGGGATTTGAGAATGAGTTCGGGTTTAGGTTATAGGTTTTGGTTTTGGCTTAGGTTATAGGTTTTGGGATTTGAGAATGGGTTCGGGTTTAGTTTATAGGTTTTGGTTTTGGTTTTGGTTATAGGTTTTAGTTAAGGTTATAGGTTATAGGTTTAGGTTTAGGTTAAGGTTAGGTTTAAGTTATAGGTTTTGGGATTTGGGAATAGTTTCACGTTATAAGTATAGGTTTAGGTTAGGTTATAGGTTTTAGGATTTGAGAATGGGTTTGGGTTTATGTTATAGGTCTTGGTTTTGGTTTAGGTTATAGGTTTTGGTTAAGGTTATAGCTTATAGGTTTAGGTTTAGGTTAAGGTAAGGTTTAGGTTATAGGTTTTGGGATTTGGGAATAATTTTAGGTTATAAAGTATAGGTTTAGGTTAGGTTATAGGTTAAGGTTTAGGGATAGGTTATAGGTTTTTGGATTTTAGAATGGGTTTGGGTTTAGGTCATAGGTTTTGGTTTTGGTTTAGGCAATAGGCTTTGGTTAAGGTTATAGGTTATAGGTTTAGGTTTAGGTTAAGGTTAGGTTTAGGTTATAGGTTTTGGTTTTGTTTTAGGTTATAGGTTATAGGTTCATGATAAGGTTTAGGTTATAGGTTTTGTGATTTGAGAATGGGTTCGAGTTTAAGTTATAGGTTTTGGTTTTGGTTTAGGTTATAGGTTTTGGTTTTGGTTTTGGTTATAGGTTTAGGGTTGAGATTGTAGATTATAGGTTTAGGTTTAGGTTTAGGTTAAGGTTAGGTTTAGGTTATAGGTTTTAGGATTTGGGAATAGTTTTAGGTTATAAGTATAGGTTTAGGTTAGGTTATAGGTTAAGATTTAGGGATAGGTTATAGGTTTTGGGATTTGAGAATGGGTTCGGGTTTAGGTCATAGGTTTTGGTTTTGGTTTAGGTTATAGGTTATAGGTTTAGGTTTAGGTTAAGGTTAGGTTTAGGTTATAGGTTTTGGTTATAGGTTTAGGTTAAGATTATAGGTTATAGGTTTAGGTTTAGGTTATAGGTTTTGGTTAAGATTATAGGTTATAGGTTTAGGTTTAGGTTAAGGTTAGGTTTAAGTTATAGGTTTTGGGATTTGGGAATAGTTTTAGGTTATAAGTATAGGTTTAGGTTAGGTTATAGGTTTTAGTATTTGAGAATGGGTTCGAGTTTAGGTTATAGGTTTTGGTTTTGGTTTAGGTTCTAGATTTTGGTTAAGGCTATAGGTTATAGGTTTAGGTTTAGGTTAAGGTTAGGTTTAGGTTATAGGTTATAGTTTTTGGGATTTGGGAATAGTTTTAGGTTATAAGTATAGGTTTAGGTTAGGTTATAGGTTTTGGGATTTGAGACTGGGTTCGGGTTTAGGTTATAGGTTTTGTTTTAGGCTTAGGTTATAGGTTTTGGTTTTGGTTTAGGTTATAGGTTTTGGTTAAGGTTATAGGTTATAGGTTTAGGTTTAGGTTAAGGTTAGGTTTAGGTTATAGGTTTTGGTTTTAGTTTTGGTTATAGGTTATAGGTTCAGGATAACGTTTAGGTTTAGGTTTAGGTTATAGGTTTTGTGATTTGAGAATGGGTTCGGGTTTAGGTTATAGGTTTTGGTTTTGGTTTAGGTTATAGGTTTTGGGATTTGAGAATGGGTTTAGGTTTAGGTTATAGGTTTTGGTTTTGGTTTAAGTTATAGGTTTAGGTTAAGATTATAGATTATAGGTTTAGGTTTAGGTTAAGGTTAGGTTTAGGTTATAGGTTTTAGGATTTGGGAATAGTTTTAGGTTATAAGTATAGGTTTAGGTTAGGTTATAGGTTTTGGGATTTGAGAGTGGGTTCGGGTTTAGGTTATAGGTTTTGGTTTTGGTTTAGGTTATAGGTTTTGGTTAAGGTTTTATGTTTTAGGTTTTTGGATTTGAGAATCGGTTCGGGTTTAGGTTACGAGTATGGTCCCTGCAAATGCAAATACAAATGTGGCATGCCCAAATGGCCAGGCCCTTCCAATGCCGTCCATAGGAAATAGACAGCTTCATCATGGTCATAACAGCGGTTCCCACCTTCCAGGGACCCCCGCTCTTCCGGATAGCTCCAACGCACATCCGGGTCTACTCCATTAATTTCGATTAAATACATAAACATGGCCTGTCCTAATGGCCAGGCCCTTCCAATGCCGTCCGTAGGAAATGGACAGCTTCATCATGGTCATAACAGCGGTTCCCACCTTCCAGGGATCCCCGCTCTTCCGGATAGCTCTGACACACATCCGAGTCTGCTCCATTAATTTCAAGTAAATACATAAACACGGCCTGTTCAAATGGCCAGGGCCCTCCAATCATGTGCATCCTTGAGTCACGAGATGTACCAGATGCTTGAATCTGAAATATGCATTTACTGTCCATGACGGCCATACTGTTAAGATCAATCCTCTTATTTGCGCTCCCCTAGGTGTGGATTTTGATAAGGATTACATTCATATGCTACTTCATAGATCATATTCCTAGATAAAAGGTACCAATTATATAAAAAAAATATAATTCAAAAACAGACAATAAAGAGCACAAATTCTTATTATAAAGGTGATATTTAGAGTTAAGCTTACCATCATTGTCATGTTGAAACCATTCCTTGAATACGGGGACGTCTCTTATTGATCTAAAATAGTTAGAAAGAATTACAATTAAAAGAAAGAAAGAAAGAAGACAAGTAGGTAATTAAACACTCAAATGCAACCAAAAAGAAAAATATAAACTTATCCTGAAGTGACACCTACACCAACCTGTAACAAGGGCAACCAGATCAGTCCCGAATGTGTACTTAGCAATCGAGGCATCAGAAAAATGTAAGAGTACCATTGGGGTGAGAACCAGCCAGTGTAGCTTGTATTGGCAATCGAGGCATCAAAAAAATGTAAGACTACCTTTGGGGTGAGAACCAGATCAGTCCCAAATGTGTACAAACCAATGTCATTTGTATTGACAATTCGCACACAAGAAGTTTTGAATTGTCTGTGCCAAACCAACAATGTGAAGGTGAATGCCCCAAACTTTTGGAAGCAAGATGAACAAAAACATGTACATGACATATAGTAAAAATGAAAGATGGCTTAATAGGCTCTGTTCTTGCCAGGTTTGGGTCCTTTTATGTCTAGGTGTGGTTCTTAAAATCCTTGATCTGATCAGATAAAGAAATATTCATGTCACTTAAAGACCTTGAATAGATTAACTTCTCAAAATAAGGATTTGATATAGATAAGATCAGTGGATGTAACCAATCAGTCTAGAAATAAAAGGAAGTTTACAAGTGACACAACTGTGCCTTCAAGTATCCATGACAGCTACAAATGTCATGTGCACTGAATGGCATCCATCTAACAGCCACACAATTTTTGTTCCTGCAACATGATGGAAAACAACATTTAAAACTAAAACCAGCTCGACTGTCTCACAGAATCACAGCAGATTTAAAACTAAAACCAGCTCCATCCTCTTGCAGCAGCTTCATCTAGACCTGCTGCCTCCCAAAACATCACCCAAGGTGAGGTTCAATCGATTTTCTAGCAGCAGTAATGTCCATCTTGGTTCACCCAATGCTCGAGGAAAGCCACATCAGCAAAGAAATTACAATAAGAAATAAGAAATAAAATACGCAGAAAATTACCTCAAAGTTAGGAAAGAAACCAGGATAGAGACTAGTCCACACAGGAGGATGCTCAGGCGCCATGGTGAAACATTGAGGTACTGAAGTTGGGTTCTCAGCCTGTCAATAGAAAAACTGTCACTTAAAACTAGCTTTTATGTGAGAACAGAAGTAACAATCTCTGTGAATGATGACTGTAGTAAATCTCTATTGAAATCAATCCTCACCATTTCACTTTTACTGATCAAATACCTCTCTACAAGTATAACACATACCTTATGATGGGACCCACAGAACTTGCTGACCTCAATACACAACTGGTGTGGTACACCAGCCAATCCGCTTCCATTTCGCAAGGGTTTCCTGCCACCAGTCAGAAGCAAGGTGGGGCCCATTGTGATGTTTGGGGAAATTCACCTTTAGATTTTTCGGCTCATGCCAAGACAGGAGCTCAAATTTGAGGTAGATACAAAACTCAAGTGGGCCACATAGTCGAAAACAATGGGATTGAGTGCTCTAACCTAGCTTCTGATGTGTGTGGTGGTGACTGTCCCCTTGAGATGGAACCTTATCCAACAGGCCGAATGCAGTGAAATTTGATTGTATGCTACTGTCAAAATTTTAGTACAAAGCAGGTTCAAAATTAGAGTATGGATCCTTTGTTTGTCACAAGTAGGGATTTTATTTTTGTTACAATGTGAGTGGGCCACATCATTACAAATTACATTTAATGCAGCAATGATGATAGCGATAGCATAGACCTGTCACAATACTGGAAACAGAAAATTACTGCTTGTGGCAAGCTAAGGATCCATATTTTTTAATTTAACCTATATAGACACTGCACGTGGGTTGGACCAATCAAATCATTGCTGGGCGCACGTGGGTTGGACCAATCAAATCTCTATTGGGCTTCACTTAAAGGTGATAGGGATACTAACCAAAAGCTCTTACTACAATGTTGGTATGAAATTCACCTAATCCATCCATTTTATGAGCTCATTTTAGGAAATGAGAATCCAAAGCTCAAGTTGGCCACATGTTAGGGAAAATTGTGGTAAGAAATGCTTATGGTTTAAACCTTATTAGGCTCCTCCTAGATGTTTATATATCATTGAAACTGTTTATAAGGTCATTCCCATTGGATGTTAAAAATAAAATAAAAAACACACTGATACGATTTTTTTGCGTCCATGTGAAAACTTTCAATGGTGGTCCTTAAATCCTCACTATTTCTTCTCATGTGGCCCACTTGAGGTTTGGATCTTCCTTTTTCTGTCTCATGTCTTAAATGGGCTAGCAAAATGGATAAACAGAGTGGATTTCTAACAAACATCACCTTCTTGTCAAGAATAGAAGTAACAATCTCTGTGAATGACGACTGCAGTAAATCTCTATTGAAATCAATCCTCACCATTTCACTTTTACTGATCAAATGCCTCTCCCCAAAGCAGTCAAAAATGCAGTGATATCACTAAATGTCATGATCAATCCATCATTTAATAAATAACAGCTTCACAATTGAGAACTCTGCCCAGTAGCAATTGCATCAGCAGGTCGCCAGCACTTATAACATGAGCGCTGATGTCAGGTGGCTTGTCATATGGAGGCCAGCCTCTCCATATGCTGAGTCACCTCATATTACCTCAAGGTGCCAAAAATCAGCCTGCTCCAACACTCAAATGGGGCACAAAGCATGGAACAATGTGAGAGGGGACACCCACCCTTCATTTCCACATTGGCTCACCAGAATTTTGAAACAGCATGATTTTCAGCCTGACCATTCATCCAAAGCAGATGGAGGGTCTGAATGGGCATGGCCGACCTGATTTACGGGTCATCCTGATTTTAGGACCCTGAGTGTAGCATGTGTAGACGCACATGAGGGATAGATTGGATTTTATCCATGCATCATATGGCCTCACACCTACCTGGTACCACCCTACACCCTAGGTTACCATGGTACTGGCACCACTGGTGCACACACCAAGATGAAAAAACCTTTTTAGTGTTGTTTGTTTTGAATACTGCACTTCATTTTGGTGGAGGTTCCTGCACAATCAGGATTTAGCTTGAGTTCCAATTTTCACTGACCCATGTCCTACATGTCAGATTCATTTAAAAACCCAATAAAAAATAACTTAGCAAAAACTCAGCTGGAAAAAAAAAAAAAAAAAAACCCACTGAAATTCCACCCTAATTAGACCACCATTTCACCACCAATTTGAAGATTCAAATTTCCCACCTTTTTTTTTCCATTCAAAATCCTCTTGAGAACAAAACCCACATGCAGAATCATGAAATCTCACCCCACCAAATTATGAAAGTCCCACCTTTATCATACAAGCATCCTCAAAATTCTCCCAAAAATAAAACCCAAAATGTCAAATTCAATCCTCCAAGCAAATAAAATTCAAATTGCCAAATTCTTTCCCCGAAAGCAAATAATCTTGAGAAATCATGTCCTTAAAGCTATTAAAGCTACAATCAGCACAAGGAAGTGAGGAGAAAATATATATTTTCAAATTACCTGATTTTATCTTCTCATCAAGAGCCCAATTGGATGTCCTTTGAGCGAGTTCAATCAAGGGTGAATGCTCAGGACTGAAATAATACTACATGCCTGATTTTCCAAGTAACTTGACACCTTCCTCTCATAATTTGAAAAGAGTAATTCCATTAGCATTTAAAGATTTAGACGTGATCCACTGTTTCCTACAAACAAAACATATAAAAAATAGTAAAAAAAGAAAGGGATGTTATTGAGTGTTAGTTGAGAAACAATATTAACATCTAACCATAACTTAACTGGAAAAGGTACCGACAAAGAGAAAAATTCAGTTACCCGGTAAATAGGCATATAGGATACATTAGTTAAATGATAAAGGAGAATACGCTATTGAACTAGATGTTAACAATCACCACAAGAGCTGTCAGCGAATACTTATGCATAACAAATAAAATAAGAAAATAGAGTCCTAGAGTGAAGGGTTATAAATTTTTAAGGCAAATAGACAACCTGCATTTACATAATGTATTCACGAAATGGTTGTTTCCTTCATTTTGGTAATAAATTTTTAGGTTGCGCCCCATCCAAACTTGAGTCTGATATTTGGATGGCTTGGATTGCTGTAAAACTATGCCATGTGTACGGCTGTGGTGAACTATCAAAGGATAGCATGTAAAGAAACCAAATTTTTACAACTACACCTCTTCTCTCTCCAACCATTTGCACATTGTTTCCTCTAGCAGGTGCCAACTCTACTAGTAGTTAGATAACAGTAGCCATATATTTTTGCACTTATGAGCTAAAAAAGTATGAGGTTACTTGTTACCCTCCTACTTACTCATGAGTATGTCTTGCCCCACATGCACCCTCTCCGCATGGACTTCTCCACGTAGTATATGTGCCAACCTAGCACGCAACCTTGCTTTCCAAGCTAAGAGTGCCTGCATGATATTTGGACATCTATTAGAGAGTTAAAATGAAAAAGAAGAAGAAGAAGAAGAAGATAAATTTAAAAATAAAATAAAATCAATGGTTCCAATTTAACAAAACAATACCTATTAATAAGAAATGATGATGTCAAACTAATCTAATTGTGATGTACCATATTTGAAGTCGGGTCCACATATTGGCCAGTTCAGATTAAGCCTTTCATTGGTAAAGAAATCAAAAAAGAAAGAACTGTAAGCCTAAAATTGTTAGAGTAAGAACAAATAAGTACTGCTCCAAAATTTACCTTTCTCCATGGGCTTGATAAATTTTCCAGTAAATCTTTCTTCATCTGCAACTAGTTGTATAAGATTAGTGAAATTACAAATTACACAAACATAAGTTATTACTTGGCTATTGTAGATGGTAGAACCCATCTAGAGTACACATAGCATGCATGCATTTCAACCAAGGCCATTGAAACCTATTGGCCCATTCTTGGATGGAGAACAACCAATTCACTGCCCTTGTGTTAGCTAATTAATTTTGTCCGTCTAGTTTGGACAACTGACCAATTTCCTATTTTTTCACTATTCATTCACAGCCACCAATTTCTTCTGTGAGCATGATTTTTAGGGGAGTGGACTAGGTGCGCCTTGGCATCACCCAAGAAAGTGTGGCCCATACCATGGGGCCCACCATGCATGTATTCTATATCTACACCAATCAATTTATTTTACTAGATCATTTTAGGACGTGAGCTCAAAAATGAAGAAAATCTAAATCTTAGGAGGACCATACTAAGAAAGCAGTGGTGAATTGAATGCCTTATCATTAAGAACTTCTTAGGGCCTACCATCATGTTTTGGTAACATTTATTTGCCATCTAACCTGTTGATAAGGTCACATAAACCTGGATGAAGGAAAAAAAAAACAAATATCAACTTGATCCAAAGCTTTTGTTGCCCATTGATGGTCAATCACCACTATTTCCTACAGTGCAGTCCACCTGGGAATTGGATTTGCTTCATTTGGGATCATGCTCTAAAATGATATGGTAAAACAGAGGGAGGGCATGGATACAGGATACATATATCAAGGTGGGCCCCATGGCCAGGACCACACCATTTTGAGTGAGGCCAGGGCACACCTACCCACTCCCAATTTTTGTGGTAATGCTCTGCAGGTTGCTGTGTGTGTATGTACTCTGTGATGGACCTTCTTTTGATGTTTGCTGATAGGATTCTCTGAAACAACTGGAAAAAAAAAGTGCGTTGGGTGAGAATTTTCTCGGCCCTCCCTCTGTTTTTTTACACTCTCAAAAATACTTATTTTGAAAATAACTTTTTAAAGGAAATGTTTCTTTTAGTTTTCCAAGCTCTCAAGCAATCCTAGAGAATAAATAATGCCATAAGAATGCCTTGAAGCAAGTTGCATTGATGATAAAGACGATTTTCATCCAAGTTGAAGATCTTTTTGGAAATTTCTTCACATGAATCTAATTGGGCAGTCATTAATCTGTGAAGATAAGTTGAAATAAATAAGGTCAATAGTCCATAATCACAACATTGGGTTTTTAAACAATGCCCCATGCTAGTAAGGCCCACCCGATCAATTTCAATCACATACCTCATCACTGAAATAAAACACTTTTGATTATCTGCAATACAAATTAAAACACGTGAAAATAATTGGAGTACAATCATCATGTTTTATAATCCCAACTAGATTCTAGTTTCCGGTATCCAGTTTTAGAAGCAAGAACTAGAAAATCACTCTTCATGCATGTGCATGTGTATTTTAATATTTATATGAATCCTACCATTCATCTACAAATTCCCACAATGGCATATCACAATATTCCAGATACCCAGTTAGTGGTCTGCAAATCAGGGTGCTAATGTGTTAGGTAGGATCGAGTTGATGGGTGTATTAGATCCGACCTGTTTACTAATTGGATCAACATCTCAACCCCAAACTTGATCCATTAGTATATACATGGGTCAAGTCCAGTTAGGGTCCAAATCCAAATAAATTGCAAGCAAGGAAGAAGATCCAAACCTATCTCATTACCTGTCACTTGGTTTTGGGTCGATCTATTGTCTTCTTCTTCTTCTTCTTCTTTTTTATCTGAATGTTAAATCTACAAATAACCAAACAAAAGAAATTAACTTCCATTCTCTAGATGAGCAACAGAATTCACAAGAAAAAAGTTCAAGGAATAATGCAACGAAAAAGTATCGAATTTTCGTGTGGTAATTTGTGTATGAAGAAATGGATGGTTAGAAAAGGGTCAAACAGTCCACATTCAACTTTTAAGGATAACCAACTGTCCACATTCAAGTGACATGTGAGTACCTGATAAATTGGTCTTCCTGATTTCTGGACTCGTGCAATTCACTGTGTACTTGCCTAACAAACATCTTGGATCTTGAGCATGATCCTCAGATTGACACACATGATCATCACTCGTGCAATTCACTAAGAGCTGGTGATCTGGACATAGATTGTTGATAGTTTTCATCTTAAGTGCAGTAAGCATTTGATTACATAATCTGATGCCTAAAAGCCCAGCAAAGACCATTCTCACACCCCAATGTCAACTGAGGAGAAAAAAAGAAGAAGCAAAAGATCATCATCACACTTTGCATTTTAAACTAAGAAGATAACTGAACATAAACGATGTTATAACTAACTTGGCAATTGAGAATCATGGCCCCAATAGTTCCACAATCAGTACAATACATCACTACCTTCACTTAAGGGGATCCATGATGATCACCGTATGACCATCAGACATACTTTTGACATAACATACAGGGACGCCCAAACACTGCCTTCCAAATTACAATATTTTACATAGAGGCAGTCACAAGTATCTTCAGCTCACAGACGTGTGATCGCAAGGAAGAGAGAACATCAGAGTTCAACCATACAACAACAATTGTCCATCTTGTGATGAGGCACAGGGGGTAAGCCAATCCTTAAATAACTGAACTGCCCAAGAGCAAGATAGACGTGTAGCTGAAATAATCAAACTACAAGACAACAATTGCTTTCTATTTTTCTATTCTAAAACAGAAAAGGTGGGCAAATCCCTAGAATCAAGCTGTAGAAAATGGATAAAGGGCCCATCATTTCTATTTTTCTATTCTAAAATATTCTTATAAGAAAAGCTTTAGAACTTCTATCACAATAAAAGATCCCAAGAAATAAAAAATAGTATCTATGAAGTAAATGAAATAAGCTAGAAGAAAAAGATCCCAATAAAAGAAATTGCCTATTAAAACTCATGAAAGAAATCTAAAAAAAAAAAACCATCAAAGAGAATTCATTCATAGCAAAAACAGATTGTTGAGCAACGTGTTGTACCTGTCGAGCATCGTATTAATACTCTATACATGGAACTTAAGAGTATGCAAGCTGCATCCATATTTTCTTTTCATGTCTGGCAATGTTCTGTTGATGTGTCACCCAGAGGAAGATGCAGTGGTACAACCTGAAGGAATGTGCTGGGAAAACATCATTCTGTTATTATCTAAAATGGATTCAGATTATGTCTAAACAAGAAACAACTGATATGGAAATTAACACCAAGCCATGAATTTGAATAATAATCATTAATCAGAACTTTAACCATGAGATACCTCACATGTGCCACAATTCAATTTCAAGCGCCCCAAATATGTTGTGTATGCCACATGTGCAACCGTCCCATACATGTGAAATGTATTAACACATGCCGATAACCATTAGTAAATGTTTTCTTTTTCTTTTTTTTTTGTGCCAAAATTGAGCCTATGCACTATGCAGCGTTTTCACAAACACATACAGGGCACTTTCAGTTTCTCACTATTTGTAAAACAACAACAAGTATTCCTTAAACTCCTTATATGCAACATCAAAATCAAGGAAAAATGCTATTTGTTTGGTGTACATACCTTCCTTGCCACTAACACTTCGTTGAGTCATTTCATCAAACACTTGGTGAGCAACATCAATATCAAAATAACCGAGTCATCAAACTTCAAAGAAGAAATCCTGAAAATAAAAAAGAAAGAGAATTTTGTTTCATGAATTTAGCACTATCAAACAATCATGAATATATTAAAGCCGAGAAGATCAAAAGAATATCACCTTCCAGAAGTTGAAACCCTAATTTGTTGGATTTGTTTGTCAATGAGGTGTGGTCGAAGCACTGTTACAATGCCATCGTAGGGCAGCTAGGTTGTGGTAGAACAGAGCTACGACAGGGGGAGAGAGAGAGAGAGAGAGAGAGAGAGAGAGAGAGAGAGAGAGAGAGAGAGAGAGAGAGAGAGAGAGAGAGAGAGGGAGGGAGAGAGAGAGAGAGAGAGAGAGAGAGAGAGAGAGAGAGAGAGAGAGAGAGAGAGAGAGAGAGAGAGAGAGAGTGAGAGAGAGAGTGCACATGAGAGAGAGACAGGGAGAGATTACCCGAGAGAGAGTCAGGGAGAGAGTCCGCGAGAGAGTTTTTGGGCGGACTCTTTTTGAGCACGCGCCCAAAAATTGGGGCTTTTCTGACGGACGGACTGATTAGGGATTCTGTGGGGCCCACCATGATGTATTTAATTAATCCATTCCTATCTATAATTTCAATAAATTATTTTACTTAAGGAAACCAAATTTCAGATATATCTAAGACCCAACTGGACCACACCTAAGAAGCAACTGTAATTTAATATCAATGTTTCCTACCGTGTGGTCCACTTGAGCCTTCGATCTAGCTGATTTTTTTTTTCAACGTCTAAAGTAATATTTAAAAATATATAGACAGCTTAGATATAACATATACTTTCTTTTAGGCCTCATAGAGCCCCTTACAACACTAATAATTATTAATAATGTATCAACTTTTTAGCTACAAATTAAAACTGTAGCAAGCGTAGCTAAAGTTTATATCCGTAGAAAAAAAGTAACGTGATCTGAATCCTTTACTCCTTTTTTTGGTAGTGTAAATGTAGAGGTTTTCATGTTATAAGAGTTGTGGTTATAATGTGCTAAGGGTCGAGGTTGTGGTTATAATGTGTCAAGGGTATATGTTTTCATGTTATACGGTTCATTGTCTAACATGATAAGGTTCAAGGTTGTAACGTAGTAAAGGTCATGCTTGTCATGTGAAGGGTCATGGTTATGATGTGGTAAGAGTCGAGGTTGTCATGTTATAAGGGACGCGGTAATGGCCGAGGTTGTAATGTGGCAAGGGTTAAGGTTGTTGCGTTAAGGGTTGTCTGTTACATTGGATTTAAAATTTAATTTAACCTCATGGGCCCAAAAAAAAATGATTTACATCAAAAAAAACCTTTTATGGCCCCTAAAAAGTTTTTAATGGTAAGTTTTCAATTTCGTTGCTTTCAATGGTGTCATCCATATGAGCCTTTAATCTCTTTCATTTTTGGACTTATGCACTAAAACAATCTTTCAAAATGGATGGACGGTGTGGATAAAATATATACATCACAGTGGCCCTCACATAACCATCCATTTTAGGTAGGTTTGGTTACGTGATCCACGCCATGTCACATTATATTTACACGGATTCCGAGAGAAGCTTTTTGGAGGTAGTTTCTACTACCTTAAGATACGTTAGGCCGAGAAGCTTTTTAGAGGCAATTTCTACTACCTTAAGATATGTTAGGCCCATAATGATGTTTATAGAAAATTCACTCCATCCATTCATTTTGGAAGATCATGTCAAGACATGATATAAAATTGGACAAATTTGAAACTAGGGTAGATCACACGACTAAAAATAGCGAAAATGAATTGCTTACCATTTAAACTTTTCTAGGCTCCACTGTGATGTTTATATGCAACTTC
The DNA here is from genome assembly GCA_037074715.1 of Magnolia kwangsiensis. Classification (NCBI taxonomy): domain Eukaryota; kingdom Viridiplantae; phylum Streptophyta; class Magnoliopsida; order Magnoliales; family Magnoliaceae; genus Magnolia; species Magnolia kwangsiensis. The sequence continues at coordinate 150,099,710 of CM073572.1, read as the reverse complement.
AAATGTTCATAAAGTGACCCAAATGGTCATAAACTCCTTGCCATGGGGATGGACTGAAAGAATAAAAATATTAGCCTCATCCAAAGCTTCTGCAATCCCATGAATGTTTCTACCGTAGGCGTATGATCTGAACTGTTTTCAGTTACGTAGCCCACTTGAGCTTTGGGTTTACCTCGTTTTTGAGCTCATGTCATAAAATGATTTTTAAAAAAATATGTTAATGGTGTGGATTTCTCACAAACACTATAGTGGACCCCACAGTGTTTACCATATCCAAACCCCTCCGCATTCACCCCACAGTGGCATAGAGCAAAAGGCTCTCAAGGGTAATTTGGTCCCAACCTTTTTATTTTTTTAAGGTGTCAGGTGACTTGGTAAGGCATTTATTTAATCTATTGGGGCATTTAAGAATACCACTTGCTTATTTGGTCAAAATCCCATTTAATAATCTAACACCAAATTCAAAAGTCTTTGTAAAAGTTAAAAAGCACAGGGAAGAGACTATTAGTCAACACCATATTTTAAGTGGTGGTATCTTGTCCACTGTACACGTGTCAATCATCTACAAATTATATAGACCGTCCCATCTTCGGACGGTCCTAACTAATAGTATATTGGTTCTTATACGGAAAAAGACAATCTAACCTGCAGTAATAAGTGACAGTTTGAAATATTGGTCCACTGGTATGTAAGGGCGTAACTTGGGCACGTTACGTCCGATCGAGAGTAAACATAAACCTAATCTAACCTCGAGAGTACCCACTCTCAACCATGTCCCGAACTCAAATTCCAACCTGAGGTGCCCAACCCAATCCCAACCCAGAGTCATTTATGTTGGACCCAACCTCCAAGGCAAAAATATGATAAGTCCGGAGACTAGGTTATGGAATGGACCAACTCTACTAATATGGCCCGGGATTCTGGGAGCCTAAATGAGAGACTTAACTTGAGTCGTGAGGAATAAGCCCTGATCGAGAGTGGTAGAGTCATGAGCCACAAGGTCAAGCATATAAGATGCATAAAGTTGACTCGGGAAATGAGGAAGCAATATCTAAAAAAGGCCGATCAAGGCCCAAAGCGTAGAAGCCGGTCGAAGTCACTTGACTGACCATAAAACCAACTTAAATTAAGGCAGTTACATAGTCGGCTATCGGATTAAGAAATGATATCGTTTATGGATCAGTTCCATTCTATCCAACAGATGGCGAGCAACTTGATTCCTAAAGCTGGCCGAGACTGACTCTTCATCAGAGTCTGTCAAGACCATGTCGAGTAAGGAGAGGATGGTGTAAACGTTGTCCTGAGAATTTCGTAAAAGGATACCCGATCCTGAAGATCTTGGGATCGGGTGGATTCCAAAAAGGATCAAATCAACCTTCCGAGATATCAGGAAGAGAATCCCTGCACGACGATACCCTCCCATTCCTATAAAAACAGGAATCTCCAAGCTTAAAGGTACACAAAAAATGCTTCTAAAAAACCCTTGATACACAGTCCTATCACTGACTTAAGCATTAGAGGGTCCCCAGCTCTAGCCAGGGTCTCATTTGTTTCATCTTTGTGTAGGTGGTAGGACATTGGAGGGGTTACCAGTTTTCAGCATCAACAGATTGGCGCCGTCTGTGGGAAACGATATGAAAAGTCATTTTTCAGGCTCTATCCAATAGCTTCAAACAAGTTCCAATGGCGAGAATTAGAATAACTACTCAAAACGAGCCCACCGAGATCATCGTTACTGGACTACTGATGCTCGAAGGTCCACCGGGCACGAATGAAACTCAAGGGGTCCAGAACCAACCTGATAACTGGCAAGGCTCTACCCCCCATCCGACAACTTTCGTTTTGACCCGGTACAATCAACAAAATCGATGAAATGGTCGATTAGATAAGGAAGTCTAAGAGCTTAGAACCGATCTGAACTATATGAAGAAGATACTATAACAGATCCATCACCAACAATTTCTGCCTCAGTATGACAATGGCCGGGCAAATGCTCCATAACAATTTGTCAACCCTCAACCTGCTGCCCCACGGTCTGTCCCTCAGCCTAGTCAGGGTCCTACCGAGCCTACGTCCGCTCATTCTGTGACCACCTCACTGCTAGCCTCCGATCTACGACATGAAATAGATCAGAGGAGGTGTAGCAGGCCTTTGGTAGAAGGTACGGCCGATAGTGATGAACCTTGGAAAGTCGACCTCCATGACTTCAGAAGAGAAGTGTGGGAAGAAATCACTGACATGAAGCAAGGCCGTGATGCACATTCAACCAGGCCTGAGGCAAAGGCATTGCCATTCATAGAAGAAATAATGCAAGCTCGGTTACCAGAATGATTTCGTCTTCCATAAATTACCCCCTTCACTGGCAAGACTGATCCAACTGAGCACATCGAATCTTTCCAAACATACATGGAACTGCATGATGCCTTGGACGCTATGATGTGCCGAGCCTTCTCTCTCACTTTAGCCGACGTAGCTCGACTTTGGTTCAAGCAGTTGAAACTAAAGTCCATTAGGTCATTTACAGAGCTTAGTGATGTCTTCCTCACCAATTTCATTGGTGAAAAAAGAAGCTGAAGCCACCTGTGCACCTAAACAATATAGTTCAAAAAGAGGGAGAGCTGCTGAAAGATTATATCAAGTGTTTCAACTTCAAGTCGCTCCAAGTTTGAAAACATTCAGACGAAACGATGCTCAACTCGATCATGTAAGGTGTCAGAGACAATCTATTTTTGACATCCTTGGACAAAAACCCTCCTATTACTCTGGCCGAGTTCATGGCCCGGTCAGATAAAAATGCGTATGCCAAGGAAACCCAGATCATGCGTGAAGCCGCCCAAAATGCAAAAGTCCCGTCTAAAGAGTCAGCAAAGAAAGAAGTTGACTTGGCCAGTGGAAAGAAGCGTAAAGATGATCCAACACGTGATGAGCGTAAGTCGGGTAAACAACCAGACTGTAAGTTTTCAACATATACCCCACTCAATAAGCCACAAGAGTAAGTTTTGATGGAAATTAAGAGTGAAGGATTTATTAATTGGCCTGATAGGCTCCAAAGCAACCCGAACCGACGAAGCAAAAACAAGTACTTCCATTAACATCGCTACTACAGACATAATACGAATGATTGTTATCACTTGAAGGAAGAAATTGAGTGACTGATCCGAGAAGGCCATCTAAGAGAGCATATCGAAAGAACCGAGACAACAAGAGAACGATTGGGCTACAACCGACCCACAGAGGAAATTCGAACCATTATCGGTGGTCCCCGAGGTGGAGGCAAGTCAAACAATACTCAAAAAAATCACGCCATAAGCATTAGTCGGCCCAAGTTCGAAATCCTGCTACTAGCTCGGCCTTCTAAAGAAATGAAAAGGGAGAAATACTGCATTTCATTCATTGATGAGGACGCTCGGGGCATTTATCATCTGCATGAAAATGCATTGGTCATCACCCTCACTATAAAAAAATGTAAGGTATTTCGCATTCTCGTCGATACAGGGCCATCTGCAGACGTACTGTTTGTTCAAGCATTCGACAAAATAGGTGTCGAACAATCGGCCTTAAGGCCAATTCACACCCCATTAATCGGATTCTCTGGTGAGCAGACACTCCCCGAAGGAGTCATCTCATTGCCACTCACTGTTGGTAACTCTCCGCACCAAGCAACAGTAATGGTCGACTTTCTGATAGTCGACCAACCATTGGTCTATAATGTTATACTCGGCTGACCCTCTCTGAGCATTCTCTAAGCTGTGATATCAATGTACCATCTCTCCATGAAATTCCTGACCGAGTTGGGTGTAAGAGTTGTAAAAGGCGATCAACAGGATTCACGGTGCTGCTACACAACAGCTGTTAAAGCTCCGACCGAGGTAACCATGATTGAATCGTTGGACCCTTGGGCAGAAACATACGAGTGAGGACAACCAATAAAAGATCTTATTTAAGTACCTTTTTTGAAGGCGGACGAGTCCAAAATAATACATATTGGCTCGTCTCTACATACGCCTCTGAAAGACAAATTGATATCACTACTCTAACGATACGCTGAAGTATTCGCATGGAGCCATGAAGATATGTCAGGGATCGATCCCTTAGTGATGACTCACCAACTCAACATCGATCCAACTTACTATCCAGTCTTACAGAAACGACATCTGCTTAGCCCTGAAAGGTACACCATCATTAAAGAAGAGGTTAACAAACTCCTCAAGGCTAAATTCATCGAGGAAATTTACTATTGGGAATGGATAGCCAACGTCATCCTCATAAAGAAAGCTAATGGGAAGTAGTGAGTCTGTATTGACTATTTTGACTTAAACAAAGCCTGCCCAAAGGATAGCTTCCCTCTTCCAAGGATCGATCAACTGGTGGATAGCACGGTAGAGCATGAGCTTCTTAGTTTTATGAATGCTTATTCTGGGTACAATTAAATTGTAATGCATCAATCGGATAAATCTAAAACTACCTTTGTCACTGATAAAGGACTTTACTATTATCTTGTGTTATCATTTGGTCTGAAGAATGCAGGAGCAACGTACCAACGGTTGGTAAACAAAATGTTCGCTTTGCAAATCGGCCGAACCATGGAAGTATATATTAATGACATGCTCATCAAAAGCATACACACAGCCAATCATATTACTGACCTAAAGGAGATGTTTCTCAGTCTTTGCAAATACCAGATAAAGTTAAACCTGAGTAAGTGTGCCTTTGGAGTCAGCTCGGGTAAATTTCTCAGATTTCTTGTCAGCTAGCAAGGAATTGAGGAAAACTTAGAGAAAATTAAAGCATTACTCGACATGAAATCTCCAAAAATGATCAAGGATATAGAAAGGCTGATTGGACGAGTAGCCGCAATTAACTGTTTCCTCTCTCGAGCTACCGATAAATGCCTCCCATTCTTGAAACAGCTAAAGGGTTGGCAAACGGTAGAGTGGACAGAAGAGTGTGAAGTAGCATTTCAATAGTTGAAGTCATACCTCAGATCTACACCTATCTTATCGAAACCTAAGCCAGGGGAAGCTTTGTTATGCATTTTTTGATGCAGTTGTAAGCTTGGCTCTAATATGCGAGTATGAAGGAAAACAATTACCAATGTATTATGTCAGCAAAACATTATTACCTGCAGAAACAAGATATCTACCTCTGGAGAAGGTGGCCCTAGTCCTAGTCGTCTCCTCGCGATGACTTCGGCCATATTTTCAAGCTCATACTATCGTTATTATGACTGACCTCCCACTGCGTCAGATCCTTCAGAAGCCATAAGCTTCTATCTGACTAACGAAGTGGGAGATCGAGCTTAGTGAATTTGACATTCAGTACAAGCCGAGAGTAACGATCAAAGGACAAGCTGTGACTGACTTCATAGGTGAAGTTACACCACAAATTGATTCATTTACCAAGCTTAGAGCCGAACAATCGATGATGGCTTTTCCTGAGTCATCACCCAACCCAATCCCCTTAAAGCTTTATGTTGATGGCTTATCCAACTCTACGGCAAGTGGGGCAGGAGTCATCTTGGAAACTCCCAATCAAACCTACATGCAATATACCTTAAGACTTGAATTTTAAGCCTTAAACAATACTGTAGAATACGAAGCCCTATTGCTCGATCTTCGACTCGCAGCCAGTTTAGGAGTTACTCATCTCAACCTATTCAGCAATTTGTAGTTGGTCGTCAATCAAGTCACTAGTGTGTATCAAACACGCATAGAGCAACTGAAAGCATATATGAAGAAAGCCAGAGAGTTGATCGATGATTTTCAATTGTGTATTGTAACTCAGATTCCCTGAATAGAAAATGCTAAGGCCGATCTACTGGTGAAACTTTCCTTTGCCGATGAAGATGACATACCTAGGTCTGTTCCAATCGAGTACGTTGCTAAGCCGAGCATCGATGACCCAGTTAGCTCGACCGTACATTCAGTTGATTTGAAACCTACTTGGCTTGACCTGATCATCCAATATCTTGAAAGTAGAAAGTTACTCGAGGATCGTACCGACGCTCGACGATTAAAAATTTGAGCCTCTCGTTACACCATACTTAATGGGGTGTTGTACAAGAAAAGATTCTTCGCTCCTTTACTATGGTACCTGAGTCCCGATGAAGCTGATTACGTGTTATGAGAGATCGATGAAGGGATCTGCAGAAATCACTGGGGAGGACGATCACTCATGCATATCCAACATGACGCTTGTAAGCTCGTCTAAAGATGCAATAAATGCTGACAATTCACAGCCGTTTCGAAGTAACCTCCCAAAGAGCTGACCCCTATGGCCAGTCCTTAGCCCTTCGTGCAATGGGGTATCGACATCATCGGACCGCTTCTCTTATGGAAAGGTCAAACCAAGTTTGCTGTCATTACGGTAGACTACTTCACAAAATGGGCTAAAGCTAAGCCATTGGCCAGGATAACCGAACGAAAGATCATGAACTTTTTCTAGAAAAACATTGTCTGCAGGTTCAAGATACCCCAAACCATTGTTACCAATAATGGGAAAAAGTTCGACAATAGACAATACCGAGAAATGTGCGGCAATCTCGGGATCAAAAACGTCTATTCCTCCCCCCATCATCCTCAGACGAATGGACAAGTTGAAGTAGTTAACAAGATCATTAAACAACATCTCTGAACCAAACTCAACTAAGCTAAAGGCGGATGAGTTGAAGAGCTTCCTAAAATACTATGGGCATATCGAACCACTACCTGAATAGCCATGAGAGAAAATCCTTTCTCTCTTACATATGGCTCGAAAGCCGTCACCCCGATTAAGATCGGGTTACCTTCAGCCTGAGTTAGTTTGTTTCATGAAGAAGATAACAAAGAACTGCTAGCTCTCGAACTTGATCTTATGGAAGAACAAAGGGAAAAATCTTGGCTATGAATGATGGCTTGACAATGCCAAGTAAGTCGGTTCTACAATACCTGAGTCAAAATTAGGCACTTCTGATTGAGAGACATGGTCCTCCGAAAAATGTTCTTAAATACTAAAGAAGTTGGTGTGGGCGCACTAGGACCCAATTGGGAATGACCCTATATTGTCTCAAGCACCATCCAACCTGGAACATATCGGTTGAAAAACATGAGTAGGCAATTGCTACCCCATCCTTGGAATGCCGAGCATTTAAAGATCTATTATCCCTAGGTCGGCCGTTGAGTATTTGGGAAGACTCGGCTAAACAAAAAAAAATAAATGTGTAAACTGAGTCAAATAAGTAAAAAGACCAAGTATATTCATTCATCAAATGACTTTTGCATCAGATTACAAAATTGTCTATTGTGGAATTACATGGATAGAACTACAAAGATAAAGGCAGAAAGAGTCGGCCGCAATACGTTGTGTCCTCTGTCGGTTGTAGATGCTCTCGAGCCTACTTGGTGTTCTTGAAGTGCTTGAAGCTTGGTGTGTTTAAAGTGCTTGACATCTTCAAACTAGCTTTAAGGTTCATCAGGAGCTAACATAGGAGTCGGCACTGGCTCCGCTGCGGCGGCCACTCAGAGAAACTTCTGGAGTTGCCTCAGCATCTACCTCGATACCAGCCGTAGCATCAGAAGACCTAACTGCCTTGACCTCTTGACCTTTATACCTCGAGGCACATTCATCAAATCCCAAGTGGTTAAGGTCGGGGAAAGATTGTTCCATCAACTTGACACACTTGGTGTAACTGTCCTGAAACAAACGATCTCGTTCATCTAAGTACTCTGGGGATTTGACAAAAGGCCTTTATGGCCTGATCCCTGTCCTGTTCTGTAGCATGATCAAGGGTAGCCTTGGTCTCAACCTTAAGTCGAGCCATCTTCTCGAAAAAGGCATGGGCCTGACGACTTTGCCAATTCTCTTTATTGGCCTCTTTCAATAGTGAGGCCACATGAGCACACTTGGCCTTGGCATCCTCGGTGGCCTTCCAGGCAAGTCCCAAGTCACCGGACATTATGCCAACCCGAGCCACGGTGGCTTCAAGTTGTGCTTTCGCCTTCGCTTCCTATTTCCAAACTGCTTCAACCTCAGCTGCCCAACATTGAGCCTCGGCCAGATTTATGCTAGCCCTGAGCAAAAAAGGGGTAAACTGCAAAAGAAAAAGGAAAAGTTAGATTAAAACTTGAAGGGGTCAGTAGAGCAAGTAAGAAGTCTGAGTCTTACCTCTAGGTGGATCTTTGCAGCATGGGAGAGAGTCTGCCTCTAGGGAGCTTCAAAGAGGGCAACGAATTCTTTCTCTCTCCCATGAGAAATAGCCTAAGGGACCATGTCTGACATAACTTGTTGGAAAAATGACATCTCCTATTGAGTCGTCTCCCTTCTTGAGGGCTCTCCCCTCTCCTCCCTCTGTTCCGGGACCCGCTCTGCAATAGGTCCCAGCTCAAGGGCCACCTAAGGCTTGGAAGACACTGCATCCGCCACTTCCGCCCCTTCATCCAGGTTAGGGATTATTATGGTCGGGATCTCGGTCAGGACAGCTGGTGCAATTTTGCCCCCTGACCTTCGAGACCATCTTTGGTCTCTTTGGAGGATGAGTCTCTGACCGTGGAGGAGCTTTCATCTTGGAAGGCAGAAAAAGAATGGGCCTTTCCTCAGTCATCTCTGCATCAGGAAAAATAAGACGAGTTAAGAAAAGTTTGAATAAAATGTAACTAGACATCCAAAAGTTACCCGTTACGGCCGAGTCTAAACTCAAGAGAAGAAGATGCTTCGGTTGGAGAAGTGTCTTCCAAGACTGCTCCTCTGGATCCAACGCCTTTAAATCCTTGATCTGCTCTAGGGCGTCAGCTCCTACTTTCGGCTTACGCGTAGGGATATCTACGGAACTCATTCAGTCAGATTTAAAAAATATAATGGTGTAAGGAGATAAAATAAAAAGTGCGAGCTGAGTCACTTGCTTGGGAGAACACTCAAGAAATGTAAGGTTCGAAGAGTCTTGGCTTGACAGTATCCCAGCGGCCACACACCCAAAACCACCTATCTCTCCAGTGCTTGTTGGAGGAAGGAGGGTCGGTTATCAAAGGTCCGCCCTTGTTCCACTAAGCACACAAAAAATACTAATTGGGCTGTTGTAAATTCGTCCGTACTTGATACAGATGGAGGAACTCATCGATAGTCGGTGGGGGCTGCTCTGTCTCACTCTACAACATCGAGCATCTGAACAAGTTCCTTCACCCATTCAAAACTATCTGTTCGGGCATAATCTGAAGCCAGGAAAGAAAATCCTGAGCAATGCCCTGGAGAAGCAGAAGCAAGCCGCATTGTAAAGCGACGTGAAAGATTACGATCATCCCACCCGAAGGATGGTCGGGTAACTCACTCCGTAGGGGAAGGCGAAAGATGACCGAGTCCGAGAAATGGTACCCAGCCTTGATCCTATCCAGATATGCTTTGGTTAAAATTGAGGGAATCGGCCCCTTCTGTTCATTTTCGGTCTCCCCTCCCTCGGCCACCGACTTAACAGCTTGTGTCGTTCTCCATGTGGAGATGGACTCACTGGCCCCTTCAATCTCCTCATCCTTTTCCTCTAATTCCTCCTTAGGAGGATTAGGTCTTCCAGGGGCAGTCATCAATGATGCCTCTGCGTGAGAGGGACCCACAGAAGCAAGGTGCTCTGCTGAAGACCTGGTTACCCTCTCCAAGTACTGGAAGGCCTCATTGGCACTAATAGCCATCTCCGCTAGCAACGAGGATGATTCCGAAACATTCTAGAAGTGTCTCGCCTCGCCCTCATCACCAGAAACTCCCTCTCGGGGACTCTGGGAACCTTGCATTATCATGAGAATTAAAAGCGAAAGGGAGGGGGAGAATTAAAACTCACTGGAGATGGTGGATAGGACGCAACACAATGAAAATTATAAAGGAGAGGTGGAAATGGTGGAAAAGCATAGAGAAAATGAAAGTGAGGAAAGAAAGGAGCACACACGAAAATGACGAAGGGGTGTCCCGATCCTCCTTATATAGCCCTGCCACGTGGAAAGGGAATTTAAGGAGTCGTATCGATGATCATTTCGACTCCCCCGCCCGACACGTGGTGCACGCCGACTGACGGAGAAGCCGTCATCGCCACGCGTCCAAAGCTTATTAGCCGAAGAGACACTCTGACGGATTCTCACACATGTAGCCTCGATCACCGAGTCGATGCATGTTCAGAAAGACACATAAACATTAAATGCTCCATCATAATATCGGTCTCCGGTCTAGTCCGACCCAAAACTCTACTCCTTAGCATCAACACAATTGATGCAACGAGTAAGGGGGCTTACTATTGGGGAAAAATATGACAAGTCTAGAGACTCGGTTATGGAATGGACCAACTCTACTGATATGGCCCGGGATTCCAAAGCAGAGAAGCAAAGAGCCTAAAGGAGAGACTTAACTCTGGTCGTGAGGAATAAGCCCCGACTGAGAGTGGTAGAGTCACAAGTCACAAGGCTAAGCATATAAGATGTATAAAGTTGACTCGAGAAATAAGGAAGCAATATCTAAAAAAGGCTGATCAAGGCCCAAAGCATAGAAGCTGCTCGAATCCACTTGACCGACCATAAAACTGACTCAAATTAGGGCAGTTACATAGTCAGCAATCGGATTATGAAAGGATATCGATTATGGATCAGTTCCATTCTATTTGACAGATGGCGAACAACTTGATCCCTAAAGTTGGCCGAGACTGACTCTTCATCAGAGTAGGTTAGGACCATGCCGAGCAAGGAGAAGATGGCGTAAACATTGTCCAGAGAATCTTGTAAAAGGATCCCCGATCCCGAAGATCTCGAGATTGGGTGGAGTCCAAAAATGGATCAAATCAACCTTCTGAGATATCAGGAAGAGAATCTCTGCACGACGAGACCCTCCCAATCCTATAAAAATAGGAATCTCCAAGCTCAAAGGTATGTAGAAAACTCTTCTAAAAAACCCTTGATACACAGTCCTATCACTGACTTAAGCATCGGAAGGTCCCCAGCTCTAGCCAGAATCTCCTTTGTTTCATCTTTGTGCAGGTGCTAGGACATTGGAGGGGTCACCAGTTTTCAGCATCAACACAACCTATCTCAATTACACGTGATTATTTTAAGCCCGAGCTAACTCAACCTAAATTTGTTCAAACTGAACCAACCGCCGGACCCAACCCAACCTGTACTCGGATTGGGTCAACTAGGTTCGGGTTAACTTGACCCCAAGTTACAGCCCTACCCTTAGGAGAAAGAAAATATCTCTCCATACGTGTTGGTTCCACACTACGTATGTAAAGAAAAATTAATGACACAGATCAGATTTGGGCTTTGACACCATGAAGATTAAAGATATTTTAGATTATCTTTTCTCAACGCTTTATAAGTTAACCAAATTGATTACAACTAGCAAATCTTATCCTTTGATTATTATTATTTTTTCTTTTAAATTTGATGTTGCAAAGCTTTGTACATTTGTGGTGGTCCTAGGCATTCCTGAAATGATGGGCTTTGTGTGGAAGAAACACTTACTGACTATGTACTATGTGGTTAAACATTCAACTAATATCATTCTAAACTAAATGCATGAATGAAATGATTTATGATTGTTGATGCAGAATTTTGGATGTCCTCCTTGGACCACTTGAGACCTGCAATAGAAGACAAGGATAGAGACCATGTTTATAGCAGGGGACCCTCCGATGCCAAAGTTAGACCGGTAAGCTAGGTCTAGTAAAACGTAAGGTTTTTAGGATGTGTTTTCCTAGTTAGATTGTGTGTACCTTTCACCATCAGGAATACTCTATTTATAATTGAAAGAGGGAGGTAGCGCAGAGGACAATCTCCCTATTTAGCAGGACCGTATTATATAAGGATTCGTATCCTAATCATGTAGTGGGTATCTCTTTAGATTCTCACCTGAGATCTTGGGTAGATCCGTGTTGTAGTCATCTTTCAAGATCCTCAACTGGGATCTTGAGTAGGTACAGTCGTAACTAGGTTGCAATCAGTAGAAGTACGTGGTAATAGGTCAAGCTTGCGAGTTCGACGTGGCTTATAGGGTCGTTCCAATGGTGGCTTACCGACCTAGCTTTTCTAATGAGTCGTAGTCAAGTTTTCCCTTGACATCGTGCATATTACCGAAACTCCTTAGCAAAATATAAATGAAATCGAGAATAACCATCCTCTTCATCCTACCGTACGGGGCGGGGTATTGCCGAGTGCAGCGATTTGAAGTCTCAACTCACGCGGGGCCGTGCCTCGGGAGACCTTACTAAGAGATGTTTCGAGCAGCAGCTCAGAAATGTATGGGACCGTGGAAGGGCTCGACATCTGATAGGAGTGGGGAGACTTCATCTCCTGATGGATGAGCGCAGAGAGTATGTCCTTTCCCTGACAGATGGTCATCATTTTCTGGCCATTGAGGAATTCCTTGGTCATGACTGGCATTGACTGACCTTCTCGTGTTGTACATGTATATCCAAGTTGGCCTCTTCTTAGTGGTCAGTCCATTTTTACCCATAATAGTAAGCCCCCCACTTTCGAGCTCGTGCAGCAGGCTCAGTAAGTAAGTCAGATTTGGTGAGATTAGACATTCTTGCACATGGGGCATCGAACCTGCTTGTCATCAATGAAAAATAAGGCCACATGCATAGGAATCAGGGCGTATTTGCAATCATGATATGGCACGCTCGAGGTAACGTGCACTGGCAGCATGCCTATTCAGCTCCTGGCTTATGAGGCATTAACGTGTGACGTCTTTTGGAGAGTCGAGCCATTCGGTGAGTGGGAGGGCTCCATGTTTCAGAGTGTGGGCTTTGAGGAGCTGTTTTGGCTGCAACATTAAGTGTGGGCATTGAATGCTCATACAGACAAGTTTCCTATAAAAGGGGGGAACCCTAATCATGTAAGGGTTATTTGTCATTGCTTATCTACTTCTCTTTGCCCCAACCTGACTTAGGCGATTTCTGTCAATCCCAAAGGCCTTCTTCTCCGGTGAGCTCCATCTTCCTTACCTCTTCTTTTTCACTTGTCATCTGGGCCTCTGGTTTCTGACAGTCACTCCTCTAAAAAAAATGTTAAATCCATTGAACCAATGGGAGGAATCGTTCCAGTGTGATGGAGGAGCAAAGGACTTGGATCTTCTTAAGAATTTTCCATCTCCTTTGGTGATGATGAGCGATAGGGACTTCTAGGTGTCTCACGGACTGAGTGGCCCATGGATGCTGAGGGGTCGGCTCCAGTGCAGGAAGAAGATGTCCAGTCTCTTGCTGAATTAGAAGAGACCGGCCCGATTGGGTCGACGTTGAAGGAATCTCACCTGGTGCAGATCAGGTCGGAGTACCACATTTTGAACTCAGTGGTGCTTCAATCTCCCGCACTTGGCAAAATTCTAAGTGAGGCCCAAGTCAGGTGGTCATATTCTTGGTCACCCTTTAGTGCGGCTTGAGGGTCCCTCTCCATCGCATAGCCAGGGAGGTCCTCTTGCGCCTGGAGTTAGCTCTTGGGAAAACAATCCTGAATTCCTGGAGGGCCTTGTTGGGGTCGTTCATTGTTTGTGTTAAGCTTGAACAACCTGAGTTGACCGTGAATGAATTCATCCACCTATACCATGTTAAGTTGTTCACAACCCCAAGTGTAGGGTCACGATGTAGTAATAATCTCGGTGTGATCGAGGTCGAATTCACAGAGACTAAACTCGTATGTTTTTGAAAGTAACTAGAAATACAACTAGAAGAAGATGTTAAACTAAATCTAAAGTGTTTGAGAGAGTAATTTTGAATAAGGTAATTAGAACTTATAAATTTAAAGGTAGGAATTAGGGTGTCAAGGATCCACTTGTAGCTCTTGGGATGCTACCTTACTTGATTCAATAGATCCAATCAGAATCAGAGTCCTATCTTATCCAATTAGAAAGAGAGATGATCAAATCTCTAAACTTCTCATTGATCTAGCCTCAATTGAAGAGGATGTGACGATTTGGAAGGGATTCCTTCACCGAACCATGGCCATGAGACGATGACAAACAACAGGATCTACCAGTCCCACAATCTCAAATAGAAAAGGAAAATATTCAAAGCTATCACAGATTCAATTGTAATTTGAGTCACAAAAAACCATTGAAAACCAAAAAAATTCCTTATAATCAACTAGAAATCAATGAAGTTCAACATAAATATAAATCAAAGAAAAGTAAACATCCTAATCACACTACAAGCTTCCCTTCTTAGCCCTAGCTAAGATGTTTAGCCAATCATAAACATGATTAAACTAAGAACTCTTAAACAAAATAAAAAGAACAACTAAGGAAGAAGAAGAAAAACTCCCGAGCAGCGGCTCCTTCTTTTGCTTCACTCCTAGAACCCTAGAAGATGCCTAGCAACGTCCTAAAGACTCTTATTTATAGTCGTGAATCTCCACCTTATGCACCGACTTGGAATTTCTGCAATCTGTTGCAAAACTGCCTCAATTTATGTAGTCCGTAACATTTTCGCGTTATGCTTCGATCGGACCGAATTAAGATTAAAAATTGAACTTTCTAGTTGGAAAATTATGTGTGATTTTGGTCGGACCGAAGTTAACAATGAAAATTCATGCATAGAAAATTTGTCAAATTTAGGTCGGACCAACTCCAACCGAAGTCTCCAACCGAAGTACTTCGGTTGGACTGAAGTTGGCTCAGGTTGGACCAAATTATCCTGATTTCTTCCTGAAAAGTTTTTTGCTATTTCGGTTAGACCGAAATGTCTATTTTCTACTACAGATTTTGCATTCTTTCAAGTCCTTTCTTCATCCTTTGTACTTAGTTTCCTTGGATCTTTAGCATGTGAATTCTTCATTCTTGGTCTCCTAAGATCCATCTTTTTCCTTGGTGATTCTTGATCATTAAATTCATGCTTTTAGCATTCTTTTCAGTCCAAGCTCTCAGATTCACCTTGAAACACAAACATGTATAAAATAAATCATCATGCCTTATCATGTTCATAAAACCAAGATATAAATAGGGAAAAATATACAATTTTGACACTCAACATACTCCCCAACTAGCATTTTTCTAGTCTCAGGAAAAAACATGCGTGAAGCAATTCTCAATTCTCCATGTTCAAACCTATTTCTAAAATCAATCCTTTGTGCAATCAAGTATGAATGAGTAGGATTAAGACAAGAATGCTGGATTTTGAAAACCTAGAGCCGAATCACATAAGCAATCAATCAAATAGGTTATTTATCAATTACATCAGAGTATAAGTTCATATATCAAGTTTTTTAATGTGCTTGGTGAGAATCAACTTACTCCCTATAAGCATACTATTATTTCATAATGTTAGTCATGCTCACAACTACAAGATTAGTTGAAAACTGAGGTGCTGATTCCAAACTTGTCCCATTTTCTTTCTGTAACGCCTCGAAAATCGAGGGTCGAGTAAAGCTCAACTCTCGAGATCTATCGCATCACTTATACAACATAGATAATGATGTTTAAATGTTTTCTATATTAGTGTATTAAACATGAATGAGATTACACTAAAACAACATATCATACTCCAAAGATACTTGAGCAAGCGGAAGACTGAGATAAATATATAAAGTATATAAGAGTTTATCTATCCCCAGAGTATGAGTATGTTACCAGTCTAAATAAATACATGTATGGTTCCAAAATTTACAAAATATCAAGTGTAAAGGTTCAACTAATCCATAGTCCGATAATCCCGGCGACGTAACTTTAGGTCTACATAAACCCGCATGAGAGTTGCATATAGGAGAACTCCTCGTCAAAGAAATCCAGCTCCGTCGGATAAGCCTCATCATCATTTACAGCTAAAACAGAGTCTGGTTGGTATTTTAAAACACCGTCCCAGGGTGGGAGTGAGTGATCAACTTAGTGGTACTATAAGGTAAAGGTTAACATGTTATCAATTCAGTCAAGTAGTAATTATAAAGCAATACAACAATCATATCCTAAGTACTCTTGTTAACACAGGAATGATATGCTGTAATGATGCATGCCCTCACCTGTACTCCCTCAGCGACATCATCTCATGATTGCACATGACAAACTCCCTAAACGTGCACTTCCTTACCAAAGCACATGCAATGCAGTGCATGATCGTGTTAGCCAATACATAATTAGGCTTATTCATACAGTAAATTCAAGAAGCTAAGGTACCTCCCTTTGTATCATTAACCCAAATAGGGATCCATTTAGGGTCGTCAATCCTAGTTAATCACATATGATAGGTAAGTTGTATGACATCACCCCTAATGAAAACAGTGGATAAGCAAGTTCAATTGATTATACTTGAGGTCACTATCGGAGACTCGTTACCTGAACATAGGCCGACAGCTCTAATATGGTATCCCATACACCACCATATTCAGCTCATGAGTTTAGGTTGCTCACTGGTCACTACGGGGAGGCTTGTCACCTCAGCGTAGGCCGACAGCTCGACCACAGTGTCTCATATACCACCATGCCCGGCTCATGAGTCTTAGCAGATCATGGTACCATGGTTGAAATAGGCTGTTACATTGGTAAGCAGTACCTAAGATTCAAGCAGTAACATCCGTACATGGTAAACACACATATTAGGTCAATCGGGTTATTTGACAAGTTCGATTGGTACGATAGCATGCTAAATTAATTGACATGGAGATCCTGAGCACTCGTGACCTAACCACTGATGACAATCATCCTATGGTTCGGATTCACCGAACATATCCATCGTGGCGAGACTAGTTTGGCTACTCGATCTGAAAACCATTACAGATTACCTGGACTACGTAGTAGTCCCATTCATACTCAATGTAATAGGTAGTGACATGTGATAATCATAACAACATTTAACAAATAATTCAATCACAATAATCATTCGAGCATTTTATCACATAGGACATGTTATTATACATAGGCATTTTATACATAAATCATGTATTTAAAATTAAGGTTACATGAAGGAATTTATACATATAGATAAGGTAGTTGAGAATTTTATCTCAACACCCTTAATAATTACAATTCATCAAATAATTACTCATTAAGACATTTTACCAAATGCTTAGCCTACACATTACTACATACATGACCTAACTTAGTTATAACATATATTATAGTAAATCCTTTCATAAAGGAATTGCCATACATACAAAAAACATGTATTCAAGATTAATAGTCATGGTTAGTACAAATCATAATTGTAAATTCATTCAAACATTTCAACAAACATGTGGAATGCATCATATATTCACATAATTCACACACATATAATTTATCGAATACATCATAAATAAGATCATATGATAGCAATCAAGTCAGACATAAATCATTAATTGACATTAAAAGCCTTGAAAACCATAACCTAAACGTTTATAGTCTGTAACTTTTGTTGGTACGCCCGTTATGAACTTGGTTCGTACACTACATTCCCGTCTACAACACAACGGCGACCTAAATCAAGAAATAAATTAGCACTTTTGTCGATTCCTCTATTTGAATTCCTAAAACAAGATTAAGGTTAAGATCTCTTACCCAAATCGGAGTTGGAATGGCTTGTGTAGCTAGATGTAAAGATGATCTAGTGGGTATAGTCGTAAGAGAGAAACACCGCCTCAATCTCCCAAATTCTCGCTCTTTTCCTTACTCTTTTCTCTTATTTTCTCTCTTCCCTCTCCTAGGTTTAGGAGAAAATTCGTATGAAATGGGAATGGGGTGGTTTAAGGTCCTTAAATAGGCCCAGAACTGGTTTAAATGGCCCTATGGCCATAGTATACTTAGGTTATATTCAAAGAGTGTCTATTTTAGGCAAATGAGACTCATCTGGAGGCCTATTACTCACCCACATCATGGTTTAAGTTTCCTGACCATGGATCTAAGCCAGGTTATGATTTCGGTCTAATCAGATTTGTGGATCGACCGTATAGGACCTGTATCAGTTCAACGGTCATTATCACTTGATTAAGGCCACAAGTATACTGACATGTGCAGGAAAATTTTTTTGATCCATGAGTAAAGTTTAGTAAAAAATTGATATTCTGAAGTCTTCAATTTTTCTCGTAAGCGAATGGTCTGATTCACTTAAGATCTAGTTCATTTTCTAAAGATATTCACATTTCTCACACACTTCACTCTAGTCTCAGTTGTGCATTTTTGGATACTATTTGGTCTCGATTCCCACAATGGTTGTCAAGCCCAATAAGGCTGTCATAACCTTATAGTTTCACGGTAATCAGACTTTCGACGCACGCTCCAGGTTAATTACGAGGTTTCAATGTGCTCGCAAGAGCAATTGGGTTTTGAGATTGGTCCTAGGTTTTTAGGTAATGTTGAGTTAGTGACTCTAGTGGTTTTGGGTCTTGCAGTTCGTATAGATAGTGGTCCAAGCTAATTCCACTAATTATTTAGTTTAGTACTTAATTAATTTTCATCTAATTTCTACAGAATTCGATCCTTAGTAGTTTTCTGCCTAAGGTGATACTTGGTTGTTTATACGGATTTTTTCGAGACGTTATAATCTACCCCCCTTAAAGAAAATTTTATCCTTGAAATTAGTACTTTTTCGCACTCCTCAAGGATTTGAGGGTAGTTCTTATAGACTTAGGCTTCCGTTTCCCAAGTAGCCTCTTCCTCAGTGTGGTGAGTCCACAGTACCTTCACAAGCAGGATAACTTTACTGTGTAGCACCCGTTCCTTCCTGTCTAGAATACGTGTTAGTCACAGTACATAAATAGCATCTTCATTCAACTGTACCTACTCCCATTTAATAATATTGAAAGGTTTGAGAACATACTTCTTTAACATCAATACGTGAAACACGTTATGCGCGCCTGTGGGCGGTGTGGGCAAAACAAGTTGGTATGCTCTCACACCCACTCAGTCTAGAATCTGAAATGGACCAATGAATCTCGGCATGAGTTTTCCTTTCTTACCAAACTGGAGGACTCCCTTCATTGGAAAAACTTTCAAGAATTCGTGGTCCCCAACCTCAAATTCTAGCTGTCGTCATCTGGTATCAACATACCTCTTCTGTCTGCTCTGTGCTGTAAGAAGTTAACTCCTAATAATGTCGATCTTCTCTGAGGTCGCCTGTACTAAATTCGGGTCAATCAAACTCTTTTCACCAACTTCTGCCCAACAATGCTGTGCTCAACACGGATGCCCATACAATGCTTCGTAGGGAGCCATGCCAATGCTCGCTTAAAAACTATTGTTATAAGTGAACTCAGCATAGGGAAGACAATCATCCCAACTGTCCTCGAAATCGAGATCACATACCCACAACATATCTTCTAACACCTGATTTACCCATTCTATCGGCCCATCAGTTTGTGGGTGAAACACAGTACTAAAATTCAGTTTCACCCCCATTGCTTCCTGAATTTGAGTTCATAAGATAGATGTGAATCGCGTGTCTCGATCCAACCCATTCTCCATAGGCACTCCATGTAGATGTACTATCTCCTTGATGTATAACTTGGCTAAATCGTCTACTAAGTTTGAGACTCTAATCGGGAGAAAATGAGCCAATTTCGTCAATTAGTCCATAATCACCCAAATGGAGTCATGTCCCTTCCTCATCTTCGGTAACCTAAAAATGAAATCCATAGATATAAAGTCTCATTTCCATTCAGCTATGGGCATGGCCTGAAATAAACTAGGAGGTTGGCGATACTCAGCCTTGACCTGTTAGCATGTGAGACAATGGGATACAAAATCTGCTATGTGGGCCTTCATGTTATCCCATTAGTACGAACGCTTCATATCTCGATACATCTATGTACTACCAGGACACATCGCTATCTTCGAATTGTGAGCAGCTTCGAGAACTTCCTTTCTTAAGTCATGAAGATTCGAGATGCATAGGCGTCCATGTAACACCCCAAATTTTTGCCAACCTGGGATTAGACGTCCTTAGGCAATGGTTCAACCAAGACACCTCCGTAACTGCTCAGAACCCAATTCCATAGCCAAAGAAATCACTTAGGATTAATTCCTTTAGAAACTAAGCATAAGTTAGCTAGCGCAACGCTAGAGTAGCTGGGAGATAGTCCCTGATCACTTTAAATACATTCTACAAGACCCAAATGAGTAGAACCAATGACGCTATAATACTCTAAAACCTCGGATCAAACTCTAAACCGGTTTGTTCTCTGGACCTCTTTAAAACTTTGTATTAGATCTAGACCGCGCATCGAAAGTCCGATACCTTCAATCTTAGACCGTTAAAATCGCCTAACTGGACTTGACAATCATTTCAAAAATCAAGTCCAAACGACATTTGCAGGCTATTTCATTGAGCCTGGACTGAAGAAAGTGAGAATAGGGTTAGATTTAGAATTTGAAATTCAAATCTGGCACACGACTTGACGCGTTATTATTAAGCATTTTGACCGTCAGAATTCGGTCAAATTACACCCTCGGATCAGGAAAAATTTCTATTTCATATCATGAGACTTGTAGGCCTGATCTACGTGCGGTGACCGCTGAACTGAAACTGGACCGCCACGTGCGATCTACGGACACTGATGGTCTAAAAATGGGATGTGAGCGACATCCGACATGCATGAACTTAAGTTCGATCGCTTTCGGCCAGGGGACCACCAGAAATGGTCTTTTGGTTCGGAACAGTCCCGATTTGGATATAACTTAGGTATACCTTGGCCTGAAGCCTGTTTTGGGCATGTTTGGGCTTATAAAAGGGCTTGAAACCCTCACTCCTCTCACCCATTCGAATTTGCTAGAAACCCTAGCAAGAGTGAGAGAGAAAGTGAGAGTTTGTGAGAGTGAGTGGAGGGAATTTCCTGCTGATTGTGCTAACTGTTGCACGTGCCTAAGCAACACACCTCAATCACTTTCCCAGTGATTTCGCCGTGTTTCTAGGTAAGAAAACACCCCTAACTCTTGCTGATTTGTTGTTCTCTCATTTTCATAGCATGTTAACTTATGGATCTTGTGTATTAGGTTCCTGATTCGCCGTAGACGAAGCGTATACGCTCCGTTCGAATTAATACACCTATAGGAGAAAAGGTGCGGATTTTAGACGCTTTGATTGACTGTTTCCAACAGTTTCAATGTCGTTTAATAGTGGATTATCGACGGCAACGCCGTTTGACATGTACAACATACCGTCCGTTTCCGGTTTCGTAAGCAGACGAAGAATATGAGATTTAGGGCATTTTAGTCATTTGTAGGAAATACTATTTTCATCCATATTTTGCTGATGTGATTGACATGGCTTCTTGTCGCATTAGGATATTAGGAATGCGTACATAATTAGTTTGGTGAAGAGATTCACTTAAATGCGCACTTTGAGTCGACATACTATATGTAGACTTAAGTGTGTAGTTTAAGTGTTTGTATAAATGCTTGTATTAGTATGTATTGAATTAAATGGTATTATGAATTAGTTTGAGATTGATTTCTCAATTAATATGCTGATGTAAATGATTTCCTATATGTTAGCTATATGCATGATTTCATTATATGTATGAAATGCATGCGTTAGAAGATTTACTTAAGTTGTATGTTATAACATGTGTTAATATGCTCACATGGTTGTATTTCATTTTCATTACTCTTACATGATTGCTGATGTGGATTCATAATTGTTTGGGACTATACTTAGTCCAGACAGTCGGCAACCGAGCAAGTTCGTGGTTGGCTTATTTTTGCCACGAATGACGCGTCGATGAACGCAAGTCGTGTTTTGGAGTTGGCGGCAGTGGTTAGGCCACGCGAGATGTTTTATGCACTTCATGTCGTTCGACTTGAGATGCGCTCGTGCTAGTCGAGCCCGTCAAGTAACCCGACTGGCCATTGTATGTTCACCCTGTATGAGTCATAACTGCTTGAACCTAGGGTACTGAACTTACCGTTGTAAACCCTATTAACCATGGTACCTTGATCCACAAAGACTCATGAGCCGGGCATGGTGGTATGGGACACCGTGGTCAAGCTGTCGACCTACGCTGGGGCCATAAACCTCCCCGTAGTGACTAGTGAGCACCTATGACTCGTGAGCAGATTATGGTGGTATGGGACACTACATTCTTGCTGTCAGCCTACACTGATCAGGCGACGAGTCCTTTGTAGTGACCGCGAGCCTATTCTGAGTCTACGGGAGGCGACGACCCTCCCATAGTAGTGAGAATACAGTAGGCCTGTATTGATAAGGTGATGGGGGAGTGGTGCAATGAGTGCGAGTAACAACCCTGACAGCCCTTGCAGCGACCTACAAAATACACATCGTATGAGATTACTAGGAGTGACGACCCTAGACAGGATCTGTGTTGAGATTGATATAAGGGAAGTACCTTAGTTTCCCAATATTGCTGTATGAAAAGGACTAATAACAACTCGGTAATCATATCACCATCACATTGTATGTGCCTGGAAGATGTGGAGCACTGTGGGATGATTGCATGCCGCGAGCGTAAGATGGTGTCGTATGAGGGAGATCGTCGGTGAGGGCATCCATCACGTCATGTCATATTGCATTAACAACAGTATTAGGATTGTTTGATTTACTGCTTTACTATTATCGCATGATTAATTTAAGAACATGTTAATCCTTGCTCTATTATTCCACTGAGTTAGCTACTCACTCCCACGTTACGGGATGGTGTTTGCAACACCCACCAGACCCTGTCTTAGATGCAGGTGAGGCAGCGATTCAGGAGGCAGAGCCGGACTATGATGAGGACCAGGACGAGTTCTCATATATATAGTACCACGACGGCTTTGCTTAGGTGACCTGGATTGATGGGACTTCTCAGTGGGACTCTTTTTGGACATTTAATTTTGTTTATTTACATGTATATGAGACTCAGAGATGTATTCATACTTTGGAGACAGTCGAGATCTACTTTGTTTTCCATACAGTGATATATATATTCTTTAGTCTTTCGCTTGCTTTTATCACTGAATCTGGAGTATGAATTGTAGTTTTGGTATACTTTTACTCATGTGAATGCTTTAACTCAGACAACATTGAATCATAATCAGTTTTGTTGCATAAGTGACGGTCTGGAACTCGGGAGTTGAGTTTATACACGACCCCCGATTTTCAGGGTGTTACAAGTTGGTATCAGAGCATGAATGAGATTATACCGGGCCTGGGTTATAGTCACGTGACGTACGCTATCACTTCCTTTGACTTAGGTAGGTGCGAGAAAGGTCTAAAAATACTTATATGATCGCAGATTCGCCAATAGGCGAAGTCTATTCGTATGGATCTCGCGATCGAGTCCGTAACGCATCTAGGGTCACGTTAAGCGACCTAAGTAGCTCCTAGGTTGTAGGTAGGTGGGTTGAGATGTTATTTGAATGATTCTAAACCCGTAAATGTAAATCCTTGGGCTGTGGGACAACCATAACCCTTACATTCAATCAATAGGGCTTAAAAATCCCATTTCACCTAAATTCTTCAAAATTCTTCCTCTCACCACTCCATTCTTCAATTATTTCTTATTATTTTCATGTTAGGCATTGATCCTAATATGAAAATGATATAAAATCATACTTTGAAAATTTTTTACAGTGAATAGTAAAATTTCATAAAAACTGGCCATTAGGCCATTCTAAGTTTACAATCTTTAGTAACTAATAGGCTAGATGGATGTATTAGCTCCTTCTACCCCAAAATCATATGCTGCATGATAGGGGATTACATTCAAGTTTGCAGATTTTCCCCAAAAAGCTCTAAATAGATGTTTGGGCCTCCCTAGGGCAATCTAGGATGAACTAAGGTGGGGCCCATATATTTTTGGAGTCCCTGGGCCAGGGGGGACCTGACCCATGTGGTCCCACCGGCCACTTTGCAAGATGGCCGGCAATGCCATCACCGATCCAGCGATGCATCGACGTCCGGTGGGGCCCACTTGATGTAAATTTTTGCACGTGTGGGTTTTTTGGGTAGTACACCCCTCCCATATATGGTCCGACCGGAGAAAACTCCTAAATAGGGTACTTCCTTCACAACAGCCCCCTTCCCAAGCTCCATCTCACGTTTTCTTGCTGCCCATCTCAAAACCGTTGCTCCAAATCCTTCTAAAACCCATTTCTTGCTGAAAAAGACTCCATTCCATCACTCCATTGTAGTTTGCAACTCCTCCTCTTGCAAATCTCATCCGTTGGAGCTCCTACAACCCCCAAAGCAATTGAAATCGTGAGGAGCTCTATTCCCCTTTTTTATTCTCTTTTCTTTTTGAAAATCCATCCTAGGGGAGCTTGAAGCATCCCTCTACAATGCCTAGATCTCCATTTTTCAGTTTGGGCAGCATTTCTCTACATTTTCCCCATTTTCCATGGCTTTTGTTGAAGCCATTTTGGGTCTTTTATCTTTCTCCACCATCCTCTCTTTGATGGGAAAGAGAAAGATCACAGCGGATGAGGCTGGGCCTAGTTGTCCTGTGCAATCAAGAAGACTGAGGGGTGGCGCCGCTAGCTCAAGCACCGCCGCAAGTCCAAGCACAGCCCGAGAGTTCCATACAAAGCGGGATTTGGATCCTCATACTCAACTTGGGCGAGTGATATTAGCAGAGATGCCTCACGGCGAATACACTGACCGTAAGGTGTTGTTTGAGGCGGACGTGGAAGGATGACTCTTCGGTGAATTCCTGTTATTCGAGCGCATTGAAGCTGCACATTGGGATCCGCTCTTTGAAGCTCGTGCTCGTGCTAATGTGAGCACCGTTCGTGCCTTCTACGCTTGTATCCAGAATCCTACACTGGAGCCATTGCAATTCATGATTCCTTTTGGTAGAGACCGGATGGCTACAATCGATGTTCGGTTGATAGCGCGACTTCTGAACGTGCCCCTTGGTGATGTTCATCCCAGTGCGAAGAATTTGAGGAGTAGGCATGAGCGAGATCGCCGTACTAGGTTCCTATGCGGTAAACTGGTTCCATGGCAGCCTAACAATAGCCTCAAGGTGTCTCATATGTCTGATGATTTACGCCTGCTGCACCACATTTGTACGTTCAACGTGTATCCCAGGTTGACAAATCGCATTGAATGTACATGCCTTATGGTTGATTTCTTGTATCAGGTGGCCCAGGGAGAAAATGTGTGTATGGCAACTTTCGTGTTGTGACAGATTATTCTCATAGAGAAATCAAGAAGAACGTCTGAGTCGCTTCCTTTTGGCCGACTCATATGCAAGATCGCGCTTGAGTTTGCTTACAGACTTGGGCCGGAGTTGCCAGTTCCGATTCACTGCATTGATGAGTCTACCATGGTCAAGATGAAGATCGGGTCTCAGTACCGTGAGACTCAGCTTGAGGAGGATAGCGAGGACGATTTTGATGATGAAGAGGATCCAAGTGAGGGAGAACCTGGAGCAGAAGTTGAGGAAGAAGTCCAAGAAGAGGTAGAAGAGGAGGCTCAGGATACAGATGAGAGCCCTCCTCCTTCTGCTCAGGCTACTGGTGATGATTGCATTGCCTGAATTGAGGAGAACCAGGTCGCCTTGCGAAGGAAAGTTCAGGAACTTCGGACTCAGGTCGAGGATACCAAGGCCGTTATGAAGAGGAAATTCGGAAAGGTGACTCGCAGCTTGAAGGCAATCCTGTGCTGCTTGTAGGATAAGGGTGATCCTCCTCCGTCACCCGACTTAGACTAGTGATGAGATCTTTGATGTTGTTGTTAGTAGTTAGTCGTTTCCTGCTTTATGTTGTGTAAACCTGCTTATGTTGCTGTAGTAGCTGACTGGCTTAGCTCCCATGCATTTCTTGTCATGGTACATGTAAGAATATGTCTCCTATATTGTGATAATTTTGATTTAATGAAATGCATGACGTTTTTTTCAGCTTGTTATGTGAATGTTTGTGTTGTGGTTTGGGCTTAATATAGCCGAATTTAGTTAGATGGAATGCATGCCGTTTCGTTCGCTGTAAGGTATTGTCCCTAGTTTGGGTGTATCCTATAGTTTCCACTGCCATATTGTAAATCCTGGGATTAAGCCTACAAAATTAGTTTTTATCCCACCCCACCCTCCTACCAAGCATGCCACTTCCAATCCTGCCATAGAACGCATCATTAGCAAAGAAAAACCACTATAATGAGAGGTTGTTTCCTAATTCATGTCAAGGATAGCCCCTAAGTTGCACCTCGTTCCGATATACGGAGCGATGCAAAGATTCTTGAACTTTAAGTAGAACCAAGTTTTAAGGGGGGTAGAATGTATTGAGTCCAATCCAGTTAGGTCAGTCAACGCTACCGTTCGATCAGAGTGGCGCAGCGGAAGCGTGGTTGGCCTCTTCCCCACTGGCCCAGGATCGAAACATTTGAGTTAGGATATACGTACGATTAGGTCATTAAATAGGATTGACCCTTCCTTAGAATGTCAAGACTGAAGTCTTGCTAGATACTTCTTATCCTTCACCAATTTCGGGGATGAAATTGTGTTTTAAGGGGGGTAGATTGTAACACCCTGAATTTTGTCAACCTGGGATTAGACGTCCTTAGGCAATGGTTCAACCAAGACACCTCCGTAACTTCTCAGAACCCAATTCCATAGCCAAAGAAATCACTTAGGATTAATTCCTTTAGAAACTAAGCATAAGTTAGCTAGCGCAACGCTAGAGTAGCTGGGAGATAGTCCCTGATCACTTTAAATACGTTCTACAAGACCCAAAGCGAGTAGAACCAATGACACTATAATACTCTAAAACCTCGGATCAAACTCTAAACCGGTTTGTTCTCTGGACCTCTTTGAAACTTTGTATTGGATCTAGACCGTGCGTTGAAAGTCCGATACCTACAATTTTAGACCGTTAAAATCATCTAGCTGGACTTGACAATCATTTCGAAAATCAAGTCCAACCGACATTCGCAGGCTATTTCATTGAGCCTGGACTGAAGAGAGTGAGAATAGGGTTTGATTTAGAATTTCAAATTCAAATCTGGTAAACGACTTGACGCGTTATTATTAAGCGTTCTGACCGTCAGAATTCAGCCAAATTACACCCTCGGATTAGGAAAAATTTCTATTTCATATCATGAGACTTGTAGGCCTGATCTACGTGCGGTGACCGCTGAACTGAAACTGGACCGCCACGTGCGATCTACGGACACTGATGGTCTGAAAATGGGATGTAAACGACATCCGACACGCATGAACTTAAGTTCGATCGCGTTCGGCCAGGGGACCACCAGAAATGGTCTTTTGGTTCGGAACAGTCCCGATTTGGATATAACTTAAGTATACCTTGTCCTGAAGCCTGTTTTGGGCATGTTTGGGCTTATAAAAGGGCTTGAAACGCTCACTCCTCTCACCCATTCAAATTTGCTAGAAACCCTAGCAAGAGTGAGAGAGAAAGTGAGAGTTTGTGAGAGTGAGTGGAGGGAATTTCCTGCTGATTGTGCTAACTGTTGCACGTGCCTAAGCAACACACCTCAATCACTTTTTCAGTGATTTCGCCGCGTTTCTAGGTAAGAAAACACCCCTAACTCTTGCTGATTTGTTGTTCTCTCATTTTCATAGTATGTTGGCTTATGGATCTTGTGTATTAGGTTCCCGATTCACCGTAGACGAAGCGTATACGCTCCGTTCGAATTAATACACCTATAGGAGAAAATGTGCGGATTTTAGACGCTTTGATTGACTGTTTCCAATGCTTTCAATGTCATTTAATAGTGGATTATCGACGGCAACGCCGTTTGACATGTACAACATGTTGTTTGTTTCCTGTTTCGTAAGCAGACGAAGAATATGAGATTTAGGGCATTTTAGTCATTTGTAGGAAATACTGTTTTCATCCATATTTTTCTGATGTGATTGACATGGCTTCTTGTCGCATTAGGATATTAGGAATGCGTGCATAATTAGTTTGGCGAAGAGATTCGCCTAAATGCGCACTTTGAGTCGACATACTATATGTGGACTTAAGTGTGTAGTTTAAGTGTTTGTATAAATGCTTGTATTAGTATGTATTGAATTATATTCTTTATTTTTCATATAGTGATATATATATTCTTTAGTCTTTCGCTTGCTTTTATCACTGAATCTGGAGTATGAATTGCAGTTTTGGTATACTTTTACTCATGTGAATGCTTTAACTCAGACAACATTGAATCATAATCAGTTTTGTTGCATAAGTGACGGTCTGGAACTCGGGAGTTGAGTTTATACACGACCCCCAATTTTCAGGGTGTTACAGTCCACGATAGCGTAAACCCCCATCGAAACCAACTCTCCATTCAGAGTCTTCATCATCACTAGGTCTTTTCCTCATCTTCATCAACCATTCATCTTCTCTCTGAGCCACAATGATTCGGTCATGAATAAGTGGTTACACGCGGATGTGTGCGACGCTCTCGAATGGTTCCTTTACTATAAGCTTTTGTTCGAAGTCTCGTACAAATTCTATCATGTTCCATTCTTCAATCATTAGCGGAGCCGCAAATTCTATTGTCTTTTTTGGCTCAATGCATTTACCACAAGGTTGGCCTCGCCAGGATGGTAAGAGACCTCAAACTTGAATTCTTTCAAGATTTCCATCCATCGTCATTGCCTCATATTCATGTCTTTCTGCGTGAATATGTACTTGAGGCTCTTGTGGTAGCAAAATAGCTCAAATTCCTCTCCATAGAAGTAATGTCTCCAGAGCTTTAATGCGAAGATGACGACCGTTAATTCTAGGTTGTGCATGGGGTAGTTTTCTTCATGTTTCCTCAACTGTCGTGATGTATAGGCAATCACTCTGTCCTTCCACATAAGAACACAACCCAAACTAACACAAGACGCATTAGTGTATATCATATATCTGACCCCTTACTTTGACAATACTAGCACGGGTGTGGACATCAACTTGTCCTTCAATTCCTGAAAGGCTACTTCTGCCTTCTCATTCCAAGAGAACTTAAGATCCTTTCGAGTAAGCTGAGACAATGGTCTGGCTATCTTGAAAAAAATCTTTAATGAATCGGCGATAGTAGCTAACAAGTCCCAAAAAATTCCTCACTTCTGTAATTGAACAGGGCTTCTCCTAGTCTTGAACTATGATCACCTTAACAAGGTCCATAGCGATACCTTCCTTGGACACCACATGTCCCAGGAACTTGACTTATTCCTTCTAGAAGTCGCATTTCTTGTACTGAGCAAATAACTGGTTCTTCCTGAGAGTATCGAAGACTACTCGCAGTTGCTCTTCATGATCCTTTCGGCTCTTAGAGTATATCAAAATGTCATTTATAAATACGATGACGAACCAATACAAGTACAACTGAAACACCCAGTTCATGAGGTCCATGAATACTGCCGGTGTATTTGTAAGTCCAAACGACATCACAAGGAATTCATAGTGTCCAAAACTGGTTCTAAATGCTATTTTCTGTACGTCATTGTCCCTGACGCGCAACTGATGGTACCCAGACTGTAAGTCGATTTTTGAGAAATGTTGTGCCCTTTTCAACTGGTCAAACAAATCATCTATCCTGGACAAATGATACTTATTCTTGACTATCACTTAGTTCAACCTGCAATAATCAATACACAATCACAGTGATCCATCCTTCTTCACAAACAACACAGGTGCTCCCCAAGGAGATACACTCAGTCGTTTGAAGCCCGAATCCAATAGATCGTCGATTTGTCTCCTCAATTCTTCCATTTCAAATGGAGGCATGAGATACATTGGTAGAGAAATGGGTGTCGCACCAGGTACAGGGTCGATAATAAAGTCGATCTCACGCCGTGCAAGTAGTTCAGGTATCATCTTGAACACGTCTGTGAAATCTTAGACTATGGGGGTGTCCCTAAGTGTCGAGCCATCAACATTCTCTAACAAGGAAGCGTAACAACTAATGCGATAGGGCCAACCGAATTGCACTAGGATCGGCTTATGGTAACTGACGGTTGATTTTCTAAGGTGACGTAAAGCTGTTATTCCTCATCTTGGTAAAGTAATAAGTGTCTGTATGGCCCATCCTCTTATAGTAGGTGCACTATAGATCAGATCGCTTCTGGTGGGTTAGTGGAGCCATAAGCTTGGGAGGCGAATCTGTACATGACCTCTTGCCGAGGAATGGTCGGTTCGACAAGTCAAGTCGAGGCCTCGGGTGCATGGGGATACATGTACGCGACAGTTTGTCCCCATCCTGCTCAACTCACAGGGATATGTTCACTAGCTTAGCATAATTGTGAATGCTAGCATAGCACATTTTTGTACAGATTTCAGGTCACAAGACCTTTGAAAATCACCGCATCTTCATCAGCTCGTCTGCTAGTATCAAAGGAGCATACCTGGCTAGCTCGTGAATCTGTTCTCATACTCTGACACAGACATTCTTCCCTGTCGGAGGGGAATGAACTAACCCTCCTTTTCTTTATGGTAAGTGAGGGGGAAGTATTTTTTATGGAAGTGGGTCTCAAATGTGTCCCATATCCATACGTATCCACGGGAAACTATTCGTATGATGTTGTCCCACTAGTGACTGGTCTCCTTCTCGAACATATAAGTAACCAACTCTACCTACTCTGCCTTAGTGCAGTGCAGCGGCTTCAACATCTTAAAGATGTGATCTAGCTAGTATTTGGCCTCCTCGGGCCTGTGAGTGCCTACAAAGGTGGGAGGCTAGAAATGCTGGAAGCATTCGAATAGATCGCTGACATTCATATTTTTAGTAGGTTACATAAGTGATGCAGGCGGGACCATGTTCATGTTTTATGCAAGGGCCCCCATAATAGTGGTCTAAACTTGTTGATGTTGCTACATTAGGAGCATCATCTACTCCAACCTATCAGGAGGAGGGGCCGCCTGAGGCATGTGTGGCATCGACGTAGAAGCATAGTTCTGTTTGGAACCAGTGGTGCACTAGGTGTTAGCCCATTCGTGGGGCCAATTGCCAGCTGTGAATCCAGCATGGTGTCACTATCAGGGCCCAAACTGGGGTCCGTGTGGCTATCACTTAGGGGAGGTGCCCTGTCAAATGATCCGCCAAGTGTAAGACGTGTCATATTCTGAGTGGCCTTTGGAGGCATTCCCTATACATAACATAAGGTGCAACATGTTTAAGGTTTTAAATGACAAAATTGAAATTTTCCAAGCATTCTACACATTCTAAATCAAAAGAAGCTTCATACATTTCATTTAACCAAAAGTGTCACAATACATAGATGTAGTCTTACATGGATCATGACAGAAGATGCATGTGATCTAATTTATCACAAGTTTTAAACACTAAACACACTAACAACCAACCAAGCCTACCAAGGCTATTACAAAGGAAAATAAATAAAAAAGGAAAACTCAAAGACGACTATGACATATAACTAGTCGTCCGACTCTGGTAAAGGTGGAGGAGCACCCTTGTCCTACATATAGCACAAGAGGGCTTTCAGAGTGCGAGACATCCTCTTGAATTTCTGTTTCATATAGGCCTGATTCTCTTCAAGCCTTTGCTTCAATTCATCTTAGGTTTCCTTGACCTCCAGTCTCAGGGCGTCCTGGTTCTCTTCAATCTGAGCCATGCGGGCTTCCAAGGTGGCCCGATCATGGTGGTCGTCATGTGTAGCAGTAGGAGACTCCCTATGTAGATCTGAGGCCTTCGCTTCATCCTCTTCCTGCTTTTCTTCATCACTTCCTTCCTTAGTGCTCTCCTTGCCACTGCCTTCTGTAAGTGCTATGATTTCATATCCCTTTGGTTGTCAAATTTTATCGTGCCAAAACCTATATTTATGTCTTGTATATCTTGTTTCATGTTTGAGACTATTCATTGCTTCAAGACATCGAACTTCAAGACAAGATCTTAAATGAAGAAAGTTTCAAGTCATGGATGAAGAATTCAAGAATAGAAGTCTTCAAGTATGCATGTTCAAGATACAATCAAGCTCAAGAAGACATTGTTCAAGTCAAGATCAAGCTCAAGAAGGCCTACTACAAGATTCGTATATTCTCAAGCTTCTCTTAAGGGTCATCTGAGTGTACAGACTTTTAATGTCCATCTCACTTTTAAGGTTTATTTGACCTTAGATTAACCTTAGGATGGGCTTTACTGTAGGTCATTTTGGATACATAATTCATATATTTTAATATGCTTGTTTGGGCTGTTCTAAGACCAGTCCTAGGGACTTCAAGACCAGTCCTAACTCTATTACGACCAGTCTTAAATTTTTTAGGACCAGTCATAGGTTGTTGAAGATTTTTGAATCTTTCTAGTTGTCCTACGGCCGGTCCTGGACATCCTACGACCAGTCCTGTGAGTTCTACGACTCATCCTTCGACCAAGCCCTACGACTCAAACTCCAGCAACTAAACTGAGGGTCCTACGACCGTTCGTAGGTGACCCACGACCAGTCGTAGGTGGCTCACGACCGGTCGTAGGCTACCCACGACCGGTCGTGGAATAGCAAATCCTTATCCCGCGAAAATCTTTAAAAATCTTTGAAGCTACGACCAGTCCTAGGATCCTAAGACCATTTGTAGACGGGATTTTTCAGGCTATAAATAGAGCACGAACTTCAGAGTTTTAGCAATTCAATTCAACTCTATTCAAGCATTCTTTAGGCTATACTCTGAGATAAGTTTGTGTTTGTTTTAAGCTACTTTGTGCTTATTTAATATTCCTTTTGCTAGCTTATTTTTTATTTGATTTTGATCTACATTCCAATCTAAATAGAAAAGGAGAATTTCTGATATTCCTTCTTCTTGGATTCAAAATCAAATAGAACTAGCCCTTTTGATTTAAAATCAATTAGACTTAGAACCATTCTTAAAGTGAGTATTGGACTTTGAACGTTGAATCGAACTTCTACTCCGATTGGTTCTACCGGGCTACTTCAAAAGGTGATTCAGGTATTTTATATTTTTGTAATTTACTTTATTTGGTTTTGTTTGAGATTTGCCTGAAAAATCTCATTGTATTATTTATCTGAGGAGAGCCAGAAAACTCAGATTGTAGGGGGTTTTTGGATTGTGTAAGCCCGAGATCAAAGAAATAATTGTGAAGGTTTTAGGTGAACCTGTGAAACCTATTTTGATAGTGCATGCTAATATCCAATGTGTAAGGATATTAGGAGTGGAGTAGCATTCTGTGTGGCTATTGGATAACAGTTAGTGTACACATAGGCGAACCACTATATATCGTTGTGTTGTGGATGTGCTTTATTCTTTCATATCTTTATTCATTCAGTTTTGTGCTTTGTGTTTGTGGATTAATGTTGTAATCATTTTATTTCAAGCAAGTGTGGATGAATGTTGTAATAACTTAGGATTTATTTCTGTAAGTTATTTTGATTTCATTACTTTTTATTCATCATTGGTTTGTGATATAGGGATGTTCTAGAAATAAGGTTGTCCTACCTTAAACCTTTGGTTTTTGGTGTAAGGTTGTCCTTAGAACTGATAAAGTATCATTCTCTTTATTTTAGGCTATTGAGATTACTTTAAATTCAGCATTGTACTTTATTTCTTTTATTATTCCGTTGTTATTAGTTTTATTTGGCATTGCCCTATTCATCCCTCCTCTAGGGCATATAGCTAGACCCTTTCAAGTGGTATCAGAGCCTAATATCTCGTGCTTATTATTTATTTATTAGATTTATTTCCTGAGCTAACAATCTAAGCTATATTAAGATGTCAAATTTTGATAGCCTATTAGTCACTAGGCCACCACCTTTTAATGGCACAAACTATGCCTATTGGAAAGCCAGGATGAGAATCTTCCTCAAATCCTTGGATGAAAGTGTGTGGTTGGCCACAGTGAATGAATGGAACCCTCCTAACACTGAAGTAACTAATGGCGATGGTTCAAAATCAATGAAAGTAACGGTTTATTCTCTTTGGACCACACTTCAGAAAAGTGAAAGTAGTGCCAATGCAAAAGCACTAAATGCAATCACTTGTGCATTATCACCAGATGAATTCAAAAGAATCATCTCTTGTGAAAATGCAAAACAAGCATGAGATGTATTAGAAATGACACACGAGGGTACATCTATTGTCAAGAAATCTAAGTCTAACTCC
Source organism: Magnolia kwangsiensis (assembly GCA_037074715.1). Taxonomy (NCBI): domain Eukaryota; kingdom Viridiplantae; phylum Streptophyta; class Magnoliopsida; order Magnoliales; family Magnoliaceae; genus Magnolia; species Magnolia kwangsiensis. Next base: position 150,065,816 of record CM073572.1, on the reverse strand, counting down.
TCATGACTAAATTTGAAGAAATTCATATGGAGGAGAATGAGATGTTTATAGACTTTTATACTAGATTGAATGATATTGTGAACTCTATGTGGGGTCTTGGTGATAGAATCCCAAAAAATAAAGTATGTGCAAAGATACTACGCTCACTTCCTGAACGGTTCAATTCTAAAGTGACCACGATTCAGGAACTTCATGATACAGATACCATGAGGGTTGAGGAACTAGTTGGTTCACTTCAAACCTATGAGTTATCCTTTAAAGCTCCTAAAGGAAAATAAATTGCTCTCAAATCATCTAAAAATGTTTCACAAGAGGGCACTTCGAATTTAGAATATTCCGAAGATGATATGACACTTTTAGCAAAAAAGTTTTACAAAATTTTCAAAAGCAAGAAAAAAGTTGATTTTCAAAAGTCGAATGATAAGAGACGATCTAAACCTAGAACTCAAAAATCCTTGAAAGATAGTCAATGTTACAACTGTCAAGAGTATGGGCACTTAGCTAACAAATGTCCTAAAAAGGACAAATCAAAAAAGAAAAGCATGATGGCTACTTGGGCTGAATCGTCTGATTCTGAATCCTCTTCTAAATCAGAAGATTCTGAAACCGAGTCGTGCGAAGATGTTAAAGCCCTTATAACTCTAGCCAAAATCACCTATTCAGATAATGATGATATATCTAGTGAAGAAAATATGAATTGTGATTGCGATAATGAAGATGATCTTCAGGATGCTTATAATGCCCTTTATAAAGAGAGTTGTAAAATTGTCGTTAAGCTTAAATTACAAAAAGAAAAATTTTATAAGCTTTAGGAAGATTATGAGTCTCTTATTTTAGAAAGGTCTCATATTTCCAATTCTTTTGAAAAGACCAAATGTGATTTAGATTTTAAAACCTCCCAAAATGAAGATTTGAAATCAAAAAATGAGGTAGCTTTTCTTCTGAGTTTGAAAGACACATGGAGATATGCCCAAGGTGATCCAAAATTGAAAAAATTATTGTCCGGATCAAGAAAATATGGCGATCGATCTGGGTTAGGCTATGATAAGAATACATCTCCTAAACAAAAGAACATTGCTCCTAAAATTGTAAAAGGAGAGTCTTCAACCTCAAAAGAAAAGAATACTTATCAAGGTTTTTCTAAAAATTCAAGGTCTTTTGAAAAACCTAAAGGTGGCCATGTCAACTTTAATTTTCAAAACCGAAATTCTTTAGCTGAAAAAATAATTGATCTACTCAAGGAGCTATTAAAGTCTAACTCTATAGGTCACTCCTATAACAACAGACAGAAAAAGACCATCTATACTCCTAAACCTAAAACAGTTCTAAAATGGATTCCTAAAGTTGCCAGCTTGGTTGCCCACACTACTTTCAAAGCTACAAGCCATTCAAAGTGGTACCTAGATAGCGGTTGCTCGATACATATGACAGGTGATAAAGCTTTATTCACCGATCTAAAAGATATGACGGACGAGTCAGTCACATTTGTTGATGGAAGCAATTGTAAGATCATTGGCCAAGGTACGGTTCAGCTTTATAACCTTCCCTTATTTAAAAATGTTTTGTATGTTGAGGGCTTGAAACACAACCTACTTAGCATTTCTCAGATATGTGATAACAACCATAGTGTGAAGTTTTCTAATCAAGTTTGTGAGATTTTTAATAAAAAGGGTTCTGTTATATTAACTGGTCGTAGAACTTCTGAAAACTGCTACATCGTTAGTGATGCAAGCTACTCAATCGTGTTACATTACCGATGAGACTGAATTATGGCATAAATGCCTTGGACATGTACACTATCGGAACTTATTTAGATTGACCAAAAGAGAACTAATTAGAGGTCTACCCAAATTACAAAAAGTAGACAAAATATGTGGTGAATGCCAGTTGGGCAAACAGACTAGGAGCTCTCACAAGAAAGTGAACTCCAATACCACATCTAGACTACTCGAGCTTCTCCATATGGATCTTATTGGACCAACCAGATCGGAGAGTCGAGGAGGCAAAAAATACATCTTGGTTATCTTAGATGACTATACCAGATTCACTTGGGTATCATTCTTAAAAGACAAAACTGAAACCCTGAATGAAGTGAAAAAGGTCATCAAACGAATTCAAAATGAAAAATGTTCTCATGTTAGTAAGATCCGTAGTGATCGTGGATCCGAATTCGAAAACAGTAGTTTTGAGAAATTTTGTAGCGATCTGGGAATATCACATGAATTCTCTATGCCTAAAAAACCTCAAAAAAATGGTATAGTTGAAAGAAAAAATAGAGTGCTTCAGGATATGGCTAATGTTATGTTGAATAACATGAAGCTCTCTAGAAATCTTTAGGCTGAAGCAGTTAATACCGCATGTTATATTATTAATCGAATTTATACAAGTAAATCTGATAACAAGACTGCTTATGAATTATGGTTTGAAAAGAAACCTACTGTCAAATACTTTCGAGTTTTTGGCAGCAAGTGTTATATTTTACGTGATCGTGAAAATTTGGGAAAGTTTGATACGAAAAGTGATGAAGGTATTTTTCTTGGTTATTCTTTGAACAATCGAGCTTATAGGGTTCTAAATAAGAGAACTGGTGTGATTCAAGAGTCCATCAATGTGGTCATTAATGATCATTTGAATACACCAGCTCCGAGTTCATATGATGATGGAGCTCTTATTATCGACAATCAAGATACCTCATCAAGTTAAAAAGAATCTGAACCAAGGACTGTCAAAGATCATCCAACCAATCAAATACTTGGAAACCCTCTCACTGGAGTTCGTACTCACAAACAACTTGAGAACATATGTAATTATGTCTGTTTTACATCCCAAATAAAACCGGTCAACGTGAAAGAAGCACTATCTGACGAAAATTGAATAGTTGCTATGCAGGATGAACGTAATCAATTTGTTCGTAATGATGTCTGGTATCTTGTTCCTAGACCTAAAGATAAACACATTATTGAAATAAAATGAATCTTTAAAAATAAGTCTGATGAGTTTGAAAATATAATTCGAAACAAGGCTAGACTGGTTGTACAAGGTTACACTCAGATTGAAGGCATCGATTACGATGAAACCTTTGCTCCAGTCGCTCTTCTTGAATCAATCAGACTTTTTATTTCCATCGCATGCTTTAAAAATTTTAAGATTTATCAGATGGATGTAAAGAGTGCCTTCCTGAATGGGAATTTACATGAAGAAGTGTATGTTGAACAACCTTCAGGGTTTGAAGACCCCAAGTTATCTGACCATGTATTTCGTCTCAAAAAGGCTCTCTATGGTCTAAAACAAGTGCCTAGGGCATGGTATGAGAAATTGACTAAATTCTTACTTAGTCATAGCTTTCAAGTAGGTAGTGTCGATAAGACACTCTTTGTTAAAAAGCATAACAATGATATTTTGATGGTTCAAATTTATGTTGATGATATTATTTATGGATCAACTTGTACTAACATGTCTATTGAGTTTGCAAATCTTATGAAATCAAGGTTCGAAATGAGCATGGTTGCTGAGCTAAATTACTTCCTAGGGTTGAAAGTAAAACAATAACCTGACAGAATTTTCATTTCTCTAACCAAATATGCTTCAAACTTAGTTAAAAGGTTTGGATTTGAGAGTGGTACGAACTTTGATACTCCTATGAGTACAACGTTAAGACTCTCAAAAGACTCTACAGGTAAAGATATAGATCCTAAACTATATCGTAGTATGATTGGTAGTTTGTTATATCTAACTGCAAGTAGACCTGATATCGCATTTGTGCGAGATATCAGTCTAATCCTAAGGAATCACATCTTACTGCTGTTAAACGGATTATTAGATATGTCGCAAGTATTATAAATCTGGGTCTATGGTACCCTTTTGATACTAGTGCTCAATTAGCAGGGTACTCAGATGCTGATTGGGCTGATAATATCGATGATAGAAAATTAACCAGTGGTGGTTGTTTTTACATTGGAAATTGCTTAGTTTCTTGGTTCAGTAAGAAGTAAAGCTCAATATCGCTCTCCACTACTGAGGCTGAGTATATTGCAGCTGGATATGCATGTACATAACTAGTTTGGATGAAACACATGCTAAGCGATTATGTAATTAATCAAGATTCAATGATCTTACATTGTGATAATTTTAGTGCTATAAATATTTCCAAAAATCCAATCCAGCATTCACGTACTAAGCACATTGACATTAGGTATTATTACATTCGTGAGTTGGTCGAAGAAAAAGTTATTTCCTTGGAATATATACCAACCGAAAATCAACTTGCTGATATATTTACTAAACTGCTCGACAAAAGTAGGTTTAATAAATTAAAATTTAATTTTGGTATGTGCATTTTACATTGAGTATACTTCCTTGCATGTATCATAGTGTATTATATTTAATAATATTTGTGTTTAAATTTAAAATTTTTATATTAGAAATGCATTTTTTTTGTCGATACTCGACCGGTCGTGGCTGTACACGACCAATCGTGGTTCGACCGGTCATGAACCATACTTGACCGGTCGTGGAGCTCGTGAATGTGATATATTTGAGGAAAATCTCCTTCTTCTTCATTTTCACTCCGACCTACGATGAGTCGTGACTCGACCAGTCATAGGATTTCTTGTTTTTCTTCAAGGTGAGTCCTATTTCATCATTTTTCTTGAAGATTCAGGCTCTCTATGCTTTGGTTTGATCATTGTGTAGCTAGATTTCATCTCTTGTTGGTTTTTTTTTTCAAGGGTTTCTTCTCAATTTTCTGATCTAGAGAAAACCCATCCATTCTTTTGTGCATTTCTTTTGCTCTTTATATATCTTTTTGAATATGGATGCTAGAGAAAAAAATAAAACATCCCGTGATCCATCTTCATCTAGATCTACACTGATAACTAAACGGCACCTTCGGTCACCTGAAGAAGATTCTCAAGATGTACGGGATCTGCGTGTCTGTGATGTTATCATTGAGCATACCGCTGATCTCAATCACATTGCTCTATATGGTATTGTCCCTCTCCTTGAATCTGTTGGCTAGACTAACATTTTGCTTTTGGGTGGGCCTGCATACCAGTCCATTACCCAATCAATGGTAGCATGCATCTCAGAATTTTCTCTTGATAATTTAACATTTTCAATTGATACTAGAGAAGGGAAATTTGAAGTAGACCGTCATTTGATATCAGGTATTATGGATATACCTGTTAATGATGAAGGTATACCAATTCATACTTTATATGACAAACCATCTGAATCGAAAAAATGCATGTTAATAGGAAATTTATGCAAAATTGATGCACAATGGAGATACAAAGGGAATGCGCTCCCTTCAAAGTATTTGTTACCTAGATACAGAGTGTTACATCATTTCTTCATTTTCAATGTGTATCCTCGGTCTGATAATAAAATCGAGTTGACTTCTTTCATGGTTCGTGTGTTGGATTCTATTGCTTCTGGTACCAAGGTCTGTCTTCCTTCTTTGATTTGTTATTTCATTATTCAGTTTCGTCTCCATCCGGGTCATAGTGATATTCTGTTTGGTTATCTTATGACAGTTTTAGCCACTTACATGCTTGTCGATAAACCTATTAATGAGGCACCAATTCATCATCTTATCTTCAACAATTCCAATCTTAATAAGATGAAGTAGGATTTGCTTCCTGGCCAAGTAGATGAAGGTGGTGTTGGTGGTGATGGTGGTGAAGTTGGAAATGAAGGGGAAGCTGGCGATCTTCCTCAACAGGATGTTAATATGGATGATTTATTTGATGATATAGAAACTGATTCGCCAAATGATCCTGATTACGATCCATCTAGTCATGATGCACACCTTCGTGCATTGGAGGAGAAGGTTGATAACATGACTATAGCCCATGATATGGAATTTAAGTACATGCGAAAATATCTTCGTCGCATCAATAGGGGCGTACACCAGATTGATCCAACTATCCCTACTCCCTCCTCTGGATCTGATTAGGCGAATTATCTTCTAGATAGTATAACATTATCTTTTATTTTGACTATTGTATTGTCTTTTGGATATTGTATTGTGGATTGATAATAGCTTGATGCTTCTGGTTTATATTTTAAAATATGCTATGTCCTTTCTTATGTCTTTCTCATTATCTGCTTATTGTTACTCTCTATGTTGATGTTCTCTTTCCTATTGTGACTTTCCCTTGTCATTTTGTGATAAAAAGGGAGAGTAGAATGGTAAAGGGGGAGTAGTATGGAAAGATGGAAAGGGGGAGTAATTTGAATTGATTTGGATTGATTGAATGAGAAGGATATGTGGATGAGATTATTTTGTATTGATGTTATTGATTAGTTACATGAGCAGTATTTATATTACTCAGGGGGAGTAGAGTAATTTATGATTTTATGGCTCATGATTCCTTCTTATTCTTTATGCTATGTGTTTTGTCACAAATTTGACAAAGGGGGAGATTGTAAGTGCTATGATTTCACATCCCTTTGGTTGTCAAATTTTGTCATGCGAAAGCCTATATCTATGTCTTATATATCTTGTTTTATGTTTGAGACTATTCATTGCTTCAAGACATCGGACTTCAAGACAAGATCTTAAATGAAGAAAGTTTCAAGTCATGGATGAAGAATTCAAGAATAGAAGTCTTCAAGTATGCATGTTCAAGATACAATCAAGCTCAAGAAGACTTTGTTTAAGTCAAGATCAAGCTCAAGAAGGCCCACTACAAGATTCGTATATTCTCAAGCTTCTCTTAAAGGTCATCTGAGTGTATAGACTTTCAATGTCCATCTCACTTTTAAGGTTTGTTTGACCTTAGATTGACCTTAGGATGGGCTTTATTGTAGGTCATTCTGGATACATAATTCATATATTTTAATATGCTTGTTTGGGATGTTCTAAGACCAGTCCTAGGGACTTCAAGACCAGTCCTATCTCTGCTACGACCAGTCTTAAGTTTTTCAGGACCAGTCCTAGGTTGTTGAAGATTTTCGAATCTTTCTGGTTGTCCTACGACCAGTTTTGAACATCATACGACCAGTCCTGTGAGTTCTACGACTCATCCTTCGACTAGTCTCAGTCCTACGACTCAAACTCTAGCAACTAAACTGAGGGTCCTACGACCGGTCGTAGGTGACCCACGACCAGTCGTAGGCTACCCAGGATCGGTCGTTGAACAGAAAATCCTTATCCCGCGAAAATCTTTGAAAATCTTTGAAGCTATGACCAGTCCTAGGATCCTACGACCAGTCGTAGACGGGATTTTTTAGGCTATAAATAGAGCACGAACTTCAGAGTTTTGGCAATTCAATTCAACTCTATTCAAGCATTCTTTAGGCTATACTCTGAGATAAGTTTGTGTTTGTTTTAAGCTACTTTTTGCTTATTTAATATTCCTTTTGCTAGCTTATTTTTTTTTAATTTTGATCTACATTCCAATCTTAATAGAAAAGGGGAATTTTTGATATTCCTTCTTCTTGGATTCAAAATTAAATAGAACTAGCTCTTTTGATTTAAAATCAATTAGACTTAGAACCATTCTTAAAGTGAGTATTGGACTTTGAACGTTGAATCAAACTTCTACTCCGATTAGTTCTACCGGGCTACTTCAAAAGGTGATTCAGGTATTTTACATTTTTGTAATTTACTTTATTTGATTTTGTTTGAGATTTTCCAAAAAAATCTCATTGTATTATTTATCTGAGGAAAGCCAGAAAACTCAGATTGTGGGGGGTTTTTAGATTGTGTAAGCCCGAGATCAAAGACACAATTGTGAAGGTTTTAGGTGAACCTGTGAAACCTATTTTAATAGTGCATGCTAATATCCCCTGTGTGAGGATATTAGGAGTGGAGTAGCATTCTGTGTGGCTGTTGGATAACAGTTGGTGTACACACAAGCGAACCACTATATATCGTTGTGTTGTGGATGTGCTTTATTCTTTCATATCTTTATTCATTCAGTTTTGTGCTTTGTGTTTGTGGATGAATGTTGTAATCATTTTATTTCAAGCAAGTGTGGATGAATGTTGTAATAACTTAGGATTTATTTCTGCAAGTTATTTTGATTTCATTGCTTTTTATTCATCATTGGTTTGTGATACAGGGACTTTCTAGAAATAAGGTTGTCTTACCTTAAACCTTTGGTTTTCCGTGTAAGGTTGTCCTTAGAACTGATAAAGTATCATTCTCTTTATTTTAGGCTATTGAGATTACTTTAAATTCAGCATTGTACTTTATTTCTTTTATTATTCCGCTGTTATTAGTTTTATTTGGCATTGCCCTATTCACCCCCCCCCCCCCCCCCCCCTCTAGGGCATATAGCTAGGCCCTTTCACCTTCCTCATCATTGTCTTCCTCATCTTCACTTCCTTCTTCCTCCTTACTCTCCTCCTCAATCTCATCCCCATATTCATCAAGCCTTGATTAGCATTGCCTGGGGCCTATGCCCAGATTGTTGAGCGTAATTTCACTGATGATATAAGTTAAGGCAACGTCACCCATATGGAGTCTAAAACTGAAGTGGTGGTCAATTTTACAAATAAGTCGGACAAAGGGAAGTGAGGCATCTCCCTGTATGGATCATGCAGTATCCACAATCTAAGATAATATGAATGTAGGTAGACATAGCTTATCTCCCTGAACAGCTCTGTATAAGAAGTCCACCATGAGCCGAGTACACTCCATGCAGTTACTCCACCTTAGATATAAGTTATACGTAAATATGTGGTAGAGTAGGCGGAAATCATTTGTAAACTTAGTCGATGCAAGACTATTTTCTTGCCTCCACTGCTCAAGTTGGTTGCAGAGGAAATGGGTGCGGCAATTCCTTTCTTGTTCATTGGCAAGGTTTTTCTCACTAGCATGTGCAAGTCCACGCTCCATACTCATGATTCGAGCAATCATGTTAACATTGACTATGGCTTTCTCTCTTCCCAAAGGGATTGTAAACTGTAACGGCTCCAGTAGTGGGTTCCGTATATGAGCATACAAGGCACGCAATGCTCCTTCACTCGCATGGGTATTTCCCTCAAATATGGGAGCCCAACCATTTTCCAGGAGCATGTCCATCACTGGGTACAGTCCAAATAGCTTTTCATCAACATGGGCCTCAAATACCACTCTATGGTTATGGAACCTACCTAATTTGATGCCCGCCGGTAGTGATCTTTCAAAGGAGATCCGCATGTCAAGATCCCTTTTTGATCTTCTCTCTCTTGGTGCTTGTGCTTACTTCTCTGCCCACTTTTTTCCTTGGACAGATTGGGCGGCTAGACTCGGCTTCATCTGTGGACGCCCTTCTCTTTCCCATGAGGGAAAGGAGTGTGGAGAGCGAGAAGATTGTATCAACTAGCTTAAAAAGAGACATGGGGTTAAGAAATCCTGAAGGATGAGATGGGTTGGTGGGTTCTGGGTTTTATGAGACACAAAGATGGATTTTTCTGCTCAAATGAGAGGATATAAGGGAGATAGAAGGTGGTAGGAGATGGATTTTAAGGAAAATGGTGGAGGATGGGTGTGTAATGGAGAAGAGGAAGAAAAGTTGAGTATGGAATGAAGATTTGAGAGGGAAAATGAGATTTTTTTAGGGGTTTGGAGAACATGGATGGAGTGAAATGGAGGAAAGTTAGGCATAGGGGTGTAAATAAAGTGGCCCCACATGAAATGCAGGTCTCACACATGTGGGACAGGGCAGCGGGCCGCCGGACCCGTGACCCCACTGCGACCCTCTAGAGAGGGACACTGTGCCACCGCGGTCCCCTGGACCGGTGGCGGTGTTGCCGCCTAGGGGCAGTGGCCTCCCCCCTCCCCTCGAGGTGCTGGAAAGATGGGGGGACCCATTGGGTCCCACCGAAAAATGAGTTTTGGGCCACTATGCCCGTGTGAGGTGTTTTTGGCTTGCACATATTCACGTCCTTTGGCATGTTTTAAGTTTGAGATCCACCGAATAATAGCTTAAACCCATCAATTGATGGTCGAAAAAAGAATTGAGATCATTTCATGTGATCTCAGATGCATACGGGGTACATTTCAATTGTCAATTTCACTTGTAGGTGAAACTTAGAATCCTATGTTCATTTCTAAATTTTATCACCCCCTCTTAAATTAAAGTATGTCAGTGTGCATTGTGTTACCATAACCCAAGTCCAGTTTAATCTAAATTATGCTATGATACCAACTTGTAATGCCTTCGCTCAACCCCCGAGATCCGTCACATCACTTATAAAACATAGATAATGATGTTTAAATGTTGTCCATATTAGTGTATTAAATATGAATGGGATTACACTAAAATAACATATCATACTCTAGAGATACTTAAATTGAGAAAGTGGAAGACTGAGATAAATATATAAAGTATGTAAGTGTTTATCAATCCCCAGAGTATGAGTATGTTACCAGGCTAAATAAATACATGTATGGTTTCAAAATTTATAAAATATCAAGTGTAAAGGTTCAACTAATCCATAGTCCCGTAATCCTGACGACGTAACTTTAGGTGTTCATAGACCCACCTAAGAGTTGCATGTAAGAGAACTTCTCGTCAAAGAAATCTGGCTCTGTCGCATAAGCCTCATCGTTATCTACAGTTAAAACAGAGTCTGGTTGGTGTTTTAAAACACCATTCCAGTGTGGGAGTGAGTGATCAACTCAGTAGTACTATAAGGCAATAAGTACTCTTGTTAATGCAGAAATGGTATGCTGTAATGATGCATGCCCTCGCTTGTACTCCCTCAGCGACATCATCTCACGATCGTGCATGACAAACTCCCTAAACATGTGCTTCCTCACCAAAGCACATGTAATGCGGTGCATGGTCATGTTAGCCAATACTTAATTAGGCTTATTCATACAGAAGATTCAAGAAGCTAAGGTACCTCCCTTTATATCATTAACCCAAACAAGAATCCATATAGGGTCGTCAATCCTATTTAATCACATATGATAGGCAAGTTATAAGACATCACACCTAATAAAAATAGTGGATAGTCAAGTTCAATTGATTATACTCGAGGTCACTATGGGATGCCCGTCACCTGAACGTAGGCCAACAACTCGAATATGGTGTCCCATACACCATCATATTTGACTCATGAGTTTGGGTTGCTTACTGGTCACTACGGGGAGGCTTGTCACCCCAGTGTAGGCTAACAACCTGACCACAGTGTCCCATACACCACCATGCCTAACTCATGAGTCTTAGCGAATTGTGGTATCATGGTTGAAATGGGCTGTTATATCGGTAAGCGGTACATTAGATTCAAACAGTAACATCCATACATGGTAAACACACATATTAGGTCAATCGAGTTATTTGACAAGTTTGATTGGTACGAGTTCAATCTAAATTAATCGACATGGAGTGCTTAAGCACTCCACATGGCCTAACCATTGTTAACAGTCACTGTACGGCTCAGATTCACTGAACGTATCCATTGTTGCGAGACTAGTTTGTCCACTCAATTTGGAAACTGTTACTAATTTCCTGGACTACGTAGTAGTCCCAATCATACTCAATGCAATAGGTAGTCACATGTCATAATCATAACAACATTTAACAAATAATTCAATTGTAATAATCATTTGAGCATTTTATCAAACACATATGACATGTTATTATATAGAGGCATTTTATACATAAATCACGTATTTGAAATTAAGGTTACATGAAGGAATTTATACATATAGATAAGGTAGTTGAGAATCCTATCTCAACACCCTTAATAATTACAATTCATCAAACAATTACTCATTCAGACATTTTATCAAATGCTTAGCCTACACATAACTACATACATGACCTAACTTAGTTATAGCATATATTATAGCAAATCCTTTCGTAAAGGAGTTGTCATACATACAATAAACATGTATTCTAGATTAATAATCATGGTTAGTACAAATCATAATTGTAAATTCATTCAAACAATTCAACAAACACGTGGAATGCATCATAAATTCACATAGTTCACACACATATAATTTATCAAATACATCGTAACTAAGATCATATGGTAGCAATCAAGTTAGACATAAATCATTAGTTGACATTGAAAGCCTTGAAAACCATAACCTAAACATTTATAGTCTGTACCTTTTGTTGGTACGCCTGTTACAAACTTGATTCGTACACTATGTTCCCTTCTACAGTACAACGGCTTCCTAAATCACGAAATAGGATAACTATTTCATCGATTCCTCTATTTGGATTCCTATAAAAAGATTAGGGATAGGATTTCTTATCCAAATTAGAGTTAGAAGGCTCGTGTAGCTAGATGTAAAGACGATCTAGTTCGTATAGTTGTAAGAGAGAAACACCGTCTCAATCTCCCAAACTCTCTCTCTTCTCCTTACTCTTTTCTCTTCTTATCTCTCTTCTCTCTCCTATGGTTTGAAAAAAATTTGTATGGAATGGGAATGAGGTGGTTTAATATCCTTTAATAGGTCTAGAACTGGTTCAAATGGCCCTATGGCCATGGTATACTTAGGTTATAGCCAAAGGGTGTTTATTTCAGGCAAACAGGACTCATCTGGAGGCCTATTACTCACCTACGTCATGGAGTAAGTTCCCTGACCATGGATCTAAGCCAGGTTATGATTTCAGTCTGATCGAATTTGTGGATCGACCATGGAGGACCTGTATCAGTTCAACGGTCATCGTCACTGGATCAGGGCCACAAGTATATTGACATGTGTAGGGAAATTTTTCTAATCTATGGGTAAAGTTTGGTCAAAAACTAATAGACTGAAATCTTCAATTTCTCCCGTAAGCGAATGGTCTAATTCGCTTGAGTTCTGGTTAATTTTTTAAAAGATATTCACGTTTCTCACACACTTCACTCCAGACTCATTTATGCATTTCTGGATATTATTTGAGCTCGATTCTCGTAATGGTTGTCAAGCCCAATAAGGTGGTCATAACTTTATAGTTTCACGGTAATTAGACTTTTGATGCGTAGTCCAGGTTCGATACGGGGTTTCAATGTGCTCCTGAGAGCAATTAGGTTTTGAGATTGCTCATAGGTTTTTATGTAATGTTGAGTTAGTGATTCTAATTGTTTTGGGTCTTGCAGTTCATATAGATAGTGGTCCAAGCTAATTCCACTGATTATTTAGTTTAGTACTTAATTTTCTTCTAATTTCTACAGAATTCAATCCTTAGTAATTTTCTGCGTAAGGTGATACTTGGGTCTTTGTATGGATTTTTTTGAGACATTACAACTTCTTTTTCCAGTTTTTTATTTTATATCGATGGTCACTTATATTTATTTAGTATTTTTAGTCTCTTTATTTCCATTCTTTTTCAGACTTTACATCATACATTACCTTTTTGTCGATCTCACTATTTTTTAACTAGTTCTTTTCATCTTTTAAGGTGGATAAAATTCTCCAGACTCAGTTCTCAATATCTTTCAACGATGCACATGCTAATGATTAAAAATTCTAGCATACTCATAGAAAATAAATTGAATGTGTATTGTGATTTAGATCAGTCAGGATATTCAAAACTTCCTCTTAATCAATTGAGTATAAGAACTTAGTTGATAGTTTACTTAGTTGATCAAACTCCAACAATTCAAAATTCAATTTCTATCTCATCATCATACTCAAAGCATTCTTAATCCACAAATTATCAATTTCCAAACAGGTTTCATCTTGAAAACTTAAAATTTTTTCACAAATTTTTCTTAAAACTAAGAAAATACTTATTAGTTTACCTAATCCACACCCCAACCTAAAATCTATATTGTCCTCAATGTAAAAGATATGAGCATATAATGTAAATGAGACAATGAAAAGAAAGGAGAAATGATGGAAAGGTAGTACTTGAAGAAGACTATTTGAAGTTATTCTAAATATCTCAACATGAGGATGGGTTAGCACAATGACTAAACAATTGAAAGTAAACTGTCCTAGTCCTAAATCATATGAAAGTAATAAATTTTACTCCTAAACTAGGAAAGCAAGGGGAAAACTACTCATTCGTGCGACAAGGTTCCTCCTCCAACCAATATTATGATAAATTTCTCAGTAAGATTCTCAACAAGATCATTCAAAAGGCCTTTTTGCAATAGGCTTGAATACCCTGGAGCATGAATTTTTAGAGAAATTTATGGACCTCGGTAAAAAATCGTCATTGAATCTCTTACGGTATCCAAAGTATATATGATTCACTTGTGACAGACAAATTCTCAAAGTTAGTACAATATGGTGAATCAGATACTACAATTATGTGAAATTCAGAAAAACCCTTAGTAGGTGGTGTCAGGCCCATGTCCCAGTGACCATTTCATTTCTTAGGATCCTGTAATCCACCCCATCAAATTCTGGCAACCCATGACCTATAGATTGCATTTGCACATGACCTTGAGTCGCATCCTATAAACCGGAGTTGACTCAACTCGAGACCTATACCATTACAACCATGCCGTCATTGCGGTTCATATGCCACGTCTCATTCGTCGATGTGGCGCTTAGATCATAAGATGTACACCACGCATTATAATGGTCATGGACCGCACATTACAGGACCCACCTATTACAATGGCATAATTTTCTAAGCCATCATGGGGTGATGTCATCACCCCATGCTAGGTGATCATTTTCTCTCTTTTTCCCATAAGTCAACACCCCCCTTACCAAGAAACTAACGATGGCCTCACAAAGCCATTATTACTTCTCTCTCTCTCTTATCTCTCTCTCCCTCTCTCTCTCTCTCTCTCTCTCTCTCTCTCTCTCTCTTCTTCTTCTTCTTCTTCTTCTTCTTCTTCTTCATTTCCATTCCTAGCAACCTCCAACCGTCTAAGCAACCTCCCAAATTTTTAGCCTTGTATGCTTCTATAACCTCTCATCCAGCCCTCCAAACCCCATCTCAACTATTAAAATCCCTCCCTAGAAGCTAAGAAGACCCAAGGTGGAAAAAGGAGCAGAAGAAGCTTAGGTGGGTGTCTTCTATGGTTAGATCTCTCTCTCTCTCTCTCTCTCTCTCACTCACTCTCCCTACATCTCCTATTTTATTTTTCTAATGATCATGGCCCATCAAGGTGGTCCAATCTTCATGTGCATGGTGATTTTTATCGATTTCCAGCAAGCTTTTGGCCTAGAATTTGGTCAGCAATATGTTGTTGTCTAGATTTTTCTCCAGGCCCATTTGATGTTGTTGAGGTGTTTTTATTTAGATTTTTCTTGGGATATTTGTGTTGGGATGGTGCATGTTGACCCCACCTTGATGATCATCAACATTAGGCCCCTAAACCTAAGTATTTGTGCACCTGGTCGTCCATCTATGGGCCCAACCATGCTGACCGTCCAGCAGGGCTGTCCCCACCGGACGGTCAGATTTAGGGCAAAGGAAAACACCAATATCAGTTTGATCCCAACCAAGTGGGCCACGTGTGTGTGGGACCCACATGTGATACATGTGTTATATCTAAACCGTCCATCTGCTAGACACTGGGCCAGCAACCCAGCTGTCCAGCAGTGGAGAGCTGCTGTATTTCACGTCAGCAAGTTCTAGGGCCTGAACATGAGGTATGTGTTATGTTCATACTGTCCATCCATTTTAGGTAGGACATGGGACCCACAAACACGTGCCGCATGTGTGGGGGTGGGGCCCACCTTAATATATGTATTTTGTATCTACACCATCCATCTCTAGACAATGCTGTGTGGGGCCGACCGTGATGTTTGGGTCTCATTCGTGCCATCCGTTTGTTGGAGGGGTGGGGCCCAACTTGATGTATTATATATCCACATTGTCCTTCAGGTTGGGACGGTGAGGAACCCATCCATGATGTATGTGTTTTATATCCTCACCGTCCATCCTTGGAGGATGGTGCATGGGCTCACCATATTGTATGTGTCTTATCCAAGCTGTCCATTGGATTGGGCAGATCTGGATTGTGCAGGCCCACCATGATAAACTTGTGACCTAATTGATGCATGTTTTACCTTTAGCCATCCAGCCCTTGAATGTCCATATTGGCTGGACTACTGCTGGCCCAAAAGTCCAACAACAGGCCCTTCTCCTTACATGATATACTGAAAAGGCTGAGTTATATGTCCCCCGGGGGGGGGGGGGGGGGGGGGGGGGCGGGGTGTTGAGGCATAAAAAATGGTGAAGGATTGAAGCAAGAAGAGATAAGGAGATAGAAAGAACATTCAAAAAGAGGAAGAAAGAGACAACTTTAAAGGAATTGCATGGGACCGTGCAACCAATGTCAGTTGCGCGGTACTACGCAATCAATATTCGATGCGCGGGTCTGCGCAACGTAAATGACAGTTGCGCGGGACCCCGAAACACGCTGTAGAAGTGGTCCTCTGCAGTGTGATTAAAAGTACTGAATTATTTGTCCCACATTGCTAAGATTAGGATTCTCACACGTGCGAGGGTCTATAAATACCCCTTTCCCTCCTTCATTAAGGGGTAATTGAAGGTTTTCAAGAGGAGTAGAGTGGAGCAGAAGACCGAAGATAGGAGAGGAGTCTGATATCAGTTGTGCAGGACCGCACAACCGATATCAGTTGCGCAGGTCCGCGTAACCAGACTGCCCTGCAGTCTGTGAAGATAAGGGGCTGTTATGTCACCGAAATCTATGTGCAAGGCTTCCCTTCTTCAAGCCTTCTTCTATTGACAAGTTCATGGGAGAAAGATTAGTCGATCGGGTCGACATTCCCCCTAAGTATTAGGGGATGACTGAAACAGGCGCCGTTATGTTACTGAAATCTCTATTTCAATGAAGATTCATTGATCAGATTGACATTCCTCCTAAGTCCTAGGAGATGACTAAAATAGGCGCCGAAAGGCTGCCAAAATTAATTTTTGATACTTAAAGCATAAGTTATTTATTTCTAAATGATCTATGTTAGAATGAAGGGATGTAAAGAGGATGTAAATGAACTCAGCATCAATGAAATGTTGATGAATGTTCCCAATACTCTTTCTTTGTTATGTTTAAATAAGATAATTTTCCAAATCAAATGCATTTGTTACTTTGTCGAAACAAAATGGCGACTCTGCTGGGGATCGTTTATTGTCTTATTTGAATATTAACAGTGAAATTGTTATGAGCTCTCAGGACGCCAAAATGGTGACTCTCAATGGGAAAATCCTCCCCTTCATCTCTAAGATAGATTATTTAATTCTTTAAAATGTTGACTATAACCATGTTTCATATGTGAAGGTTTCTAAATCCAATTACAACCTGTTACTCATGGCAACTCTAGCAAGAAAGATGAATTTCCAATTCACTCCAACGGGATTCGCGATAGAATATTCACCGAATCAGGTCTCGAATCACCCAACTTATATCATTGAAACTGGTAAAAACAACATCCTAGCAACAGCAGGAGTAGTATCTGCTTCACCTGAACCGCTGGAAGACGATGGGGTATGGACTTTTGTAACATCTCGTAGGATAAGGATGCAAAATGTAGGAAGTCTCAGAGTTAAGCAGCCCTTGTCAAGAATCAGAGCACCAATAACGTGTAATGTGATTAAAAAGAACCTTAGGCTCGCTCCGCCAGCAATATACCCTGGATCAATAGTACCACAATTCACGAAGTATGATTTTCTTCCTTTGGGTATTTCAAAGGCTAAACGGACGAGAGAGCAGAAAGGAAAGGTGTTGATGATCGGTTCACCAATGTCCGTGCCACTTCAGGCTAGTATATCAGGGTCAGTATCACCACGATCGATTGATGATGTGGGGTTTATAGGAAAAGCTGATGAAATCCCATCTTCTCCTATCTTCATAAGTCCCATCATGTCAACCTATTCTTGCTCGACTCCAATTACTATTTCATCCAAGAATATAAAAGCTACAGTGCATATGGTAGGGACGAATCAAGAACGTGAAGCGACTATAGAGGATCGCATCAATGAAATGAAAGAAGCCCAAAATGCATTAATGAAAGAATGCAGAAACCTCAAAGAGGCCTTGGCGGCCTTCATGCATAATGTAGCCCAAATAACAGTTGTTGAAAAAGTTATCCGAATAGAAAGGGAACGTGGAACTACTGGTCTTTACAGGTATCAAATACCATATCCAAGAGAGGTGGATGATATTCCCTTCCCAGCCAATTTCAAGTGTCTGGACTTTCAAAAGTTTAATGGGAAAGGATCTCCAGCAGAACATTTAATGCACTTCATTACCAGTATGGGAGATTTCTCTACAGTACCACAGTATTACTTACAGTTGTTAGGGGCATCGCTGATAAGCAAGGCATTCCGATGGTATTCCAGTTTGGTTCCAGGGTCAATCCGCACCTGGGAGTAGATGCGATATGTTTTTGCATCTCAATTTTTTTCTCTCAAAGTCAAGATGTTAGTATTGTTAAGTTGGCTTCTGTACGACAAGGCAGGAGAATCAGTAAGGAGGTTTATAGACAGATGAAAGACATTGGGAACTTCATGTAAACAACTGCTAGAAGAAAGTGAACAAGTCAAGATGTGTCTGAACTCTATGAAAAGGGAATTCATAATTGGACTGGCTAGTGCCGACATCAAAACTTTTCATGATTTGGTCGCTAAGGCTCATACTTTAGAATCGGATATAGCTCAGGGGGCTCCTAGCAGAATAACAGTAAATACTATTGATCATTATCAGCAGCATAATAGTATAAGAGGTTTAAAAGAAGAAAATATAAGGCGAAAAGAAGAGTTGATTCAATTAAGAAGGTATAAAAAGGTCAGAATGCTCAATTCGTATGAAGGGTTTAAATTCAATAAGGAAGATGTCATTCCAATGATGGACCAGTTGTTGAAGGTTGACGCAATAGAATTACCATAACCTAAATGCCCTGAGGAGGCGACTAGACTCGTAGAGCAAAATTTTTATCGCTATCACAGCTTATTGGGACATCCAATAGAGAATTATCATACATTGAAGTGTATTATACAACGAATGATAGACAGGAATGAGATAATTATCAAAAATAGAATAAGTAAGGAGGTCATGAAAAGTACGGGTTTCGACTGTGAAGATTACATCGGCTTAAATTATGAGAAAGGAATTTTAATTGGGATTGGCCAGGAAAGGCGAAGAACATTTAAAGACATGGAGACAAGGTCGTTAGTAAATATGGTTATGGAAAAAGAGCTAGCGAAAGAAAATGCTGAGATAGTTGAGCGTCCTAAGGCAGCTCCGAAGTAAATGGAGGACAAGGGGGTAACTGACGATGGACAGTTTATTAGAAATCAAATTGGGTACGAAAGAGGAACCACGAAACACATTTATTAGCGCCAACCTTTCTGAACAAGAGTCTGCAGAATATGTTCGACTTCTTAGAGAAAATAAAGACGTGTTCGCTTGGACGTATGCAGAGATGCCCACATTGGAACCTTCCGTAGCGTTGCACCGACTAAATATTTTTAAGGAGAAAAGGCTGGTTAAACAAGTGCAAAGGAGATTTCATCCGGACCTGGTTCCTCTCATTGAAGAAGAAGTTAATAAGTTGATAAAGGTCAAGTTTATTAGGGAGGTCAAATATCCTAAGTGGATATTGAATATTGTCCCGGTAAGGAAGAAAAATGGACAAGTCAGGGTATGTGTCGATTATAGAGACCTGAATGAAGCCTTCCCAAAGGATGATTTTCTACTTTCAATAATTGAATTACTAATTGATAGTATAACTCAGTATACCGTTATGTCCTTTATGGACGGTTATGCGGGATATAATCAGATTCGAATGGCCCCTGAAGACGAAGAGGCAATGACATTTAGAACTTCACTGGGAATCTTCTATTATAAGATTATGTCATTCGGACTTAAAAATGTTGGGGCAACATATCAAAGAGCGATGCAAAGCATTTTTCAAGACATAATGCACAAGCACGTTGAATGTTATGTTGACGACTTGGTGGTCAGGTCAGGAAGCCATTAGAAACATCGTGAACATTGGTGTCAGTTTTTCAGCGCCTCAGAAAGAAACAATTGAAGATGAATCCCTCTAAATGCGCATTTGAAGTGTCCTCCGAAAAGTTTTTAGGTTTTGTTGTCCGGCATAGGGGTATTGAGATTGACCTCGAAAAAGTCAGGGCTATTCAGGATATGCCGCTGCCAAAAACATTAAAGGAATTAAAGAGTTTGCAAGGAAAATTAGCATACATACGTCAGTTCATTTTGAATTTGGCAGGGAGATGTCAGCCATTTTCTCATTTGATGAAAGAGGATACAAAATTTGTATGGAGTCAAGCTTGTTAGAACGCATTTGACTCAATAAAGGAATTGCTAAAAAAGCCACCAGTAATGGCAGCTCTAGTGAAACGGAAACCGCTTATTTTGTACACATCTGCAACTGAATATTCTTTAGGAGCTTTGTTGGTGCAAAAGAATGATTTTGCAAGGAAACTGCTTATTTTGTACACATCTACAGCTCTAGTGAAGGAATGCTTGGCGTTAATATTCACAGTACAGAAGTTGAGGCATTATTGTCTATCGCACAACATAACATTGGTTTCAAGGGCTGACCCGATAAAGTTTTTGATGACAAGACCGATGTTGTCTGGAAGGTTAGCTAAATGGATGCTATTACTTTCAAAATATGTTATTATTTACGAACCGGCAAAAGCAGTGAAGGGGCAGGCAGTGACGGATTTCCTAGCAGCGCACCCCATAGTAAAATGTGAAGCCATCGGTGATAACTTCCTAGACGAGCAAGTCATGTTGACTGAATCGTAGAACCATGGCAGATGTATTTTGATGGCGCTTCTCGAACATCAAGAGGGGGGTAGGAGTGATATTCATTACTCCCCAAGGTGATTTACTACCTTACTCCTTGACATTAGGTACTACATGTACGAACAATGAGGCTGAGTATAGAGCCCTGATCATTGGAATGGAGATGGCTAAAGAAATAGAGGTAAGAACACTGCAGATTTTTGGGGATTCTAAATTGATTATAAATCAATTGATAACTGAATTCGAAATAAGAAAGCAGGAACTTTTGTCATACTGTCAGAAGGCACAATAGTTGTTGGAACAATTTTCCTATGATGAAATCGAGCATATCCCCCGATCAAAAAATGCAAAAGCCGATGCCTTGGCTAGTTTGGCAGTAGCTTTGTCTTGCCCTAATCGAAGCCCTCTTCAACTAACTATAGAGGAAAGGAGATTTTTACCATCAGTAGAGGTTGTTGAAGAAGTTACTAAAGCTCTTCCTGTATCATGCTTAGAGATTACAATAGATGATTGGCATCAACCTTTCATAGATTATCTCAAATTTAACATCCTACAAGAAGAATCTACGCAGAGGCAGTAAATCAGACAACGGTCAAGTAGATTCATCATATGCAGTGAAGTATTATATAAAAAATCTTACAACGGAGTGTTACTACGTTGCTTAGGTGAGCAAGAAGCAGGCCAGGTGTTGCAAGAAGCACACTCTGGAGAATGTGGGGCACATCAAGCCAGTCAAAATTTATTTCATCGCGTATATAGAATGAGATATTATTGGCCCACCATGTTTAAAGATGCAATAGATTATGTGGAGCGATATCATGAATGTCAGATTCATGGGGATGTTATACATGTTCCTCCAGAAGACTTACATCGGTCAATTGCCTCTTGGCCTTTCTCAGCATGGGGGCTCGACGTTATTGGTCCTATCAATCCACCCTCGTCCAAAGGGAAGTAATATATATTGGCAGCAATAGATTATTTCTCCAAATGGACTGAAGCAGTTGCTTTGCGTAATGTTAAAGAAAAAGATGTGATTAATTTCATCCGCCACGCTATAATATACTGACATGGCATTCCAAAGAAAATTGTTACAGATAATGGCACTCCCTTTAAAAACAGAGGCATGGAAAAGTTATGTCAACAATTCAGCATTCGGCATTCATTTTTAACTCCTTACTATCCACCGGCCAACGGACTCGCAGAGGCATTTAATAAAATGATAATCAAAATACTGAAAAAGACAATGACAAGGAATAAACGTGATTGGGACGACAAATTGCAAGAAGCATTATGGGCATACAAAACTACTCATCGCACAACAACAAGAGCAACACCGTATTCACTGGTCTATGGTGTTGAGGCAGTCATCCCGATTGAAATACAAGTAGCATCGCTTAGGGTGGCAGTGCAACAGTCTATAACGGAGGATGAGAATGCGAAGATAAGGTTGAAAGAATTAGATTTGCTCAACGAGAAACGCCTAACTGCACAGTAGCGATTGTAATTATATCAGGCAAGGATATCAGCCACTTTTGATAAAAGGGTTAAATACCACTCCTTCAAAAAGGGGGACATGGTGCTTATGTTGAAAAGACCTATAGTGATCACCCGTAGAACAGGAGGCAAATTCGAGCCTAAAAGGGATGGGCCATATATAATAAGAGAAGTGTACTCCAATGGAGCATATGGAGTTATGGATCAAGATGGGCAAGGAATCAGTATACCAGTTAATGCTTGCTTCCTTAAGAGATATCGTCCGTAAATATATTTGTTAATTTTTCTACAAAAAATTATCAGAATAATGATTCTGTATCAAAAGGGGGCAAGATGAATAGAATGAATAAGGAAGAAGTTCACGAGCCTATCAAGATCATATGATAGCAAATATTACTATAAAAAGGAAAATGAGGAAGATGAGCGCCATCAAGTGAGCCCTACAAAATTCTGCCTGAAATTGATATCATCATCAAGCTGGTATATTATGAACAATACAGACAAATGATACAGATAAACAAATGGGTATAATTGAAGATATTGGCAGAAGTGGTGGTGTGTCAATTTCAGTCAGAAGTACCTATCATCGTCTTCCAAGGCATTTTAAGACAACATATTAAGTCATCGCCAAATGAAAAGCATTGATAATGATTGCTATCAAGCATTGACGATTATCGCCAATGCCAAAGATTTCCATCAAGATCACCAGGTATCAATAGTTATCGTAAATAAACAAATAAAATAAATAAATAACAACTATCACTGTCGCCGATCAATCACTTATCAAATTGCTATCATCCCCATGCTGATACACTATTTTAAACATAATACGAAAGTTCTCATAACATTATCAGCAGCAGTGAAATATCAATTATTGATTTACCATTTTTTGGCAGTGGAATAAATTATATAGTCAACCATGTATAGAGTTGATGATAGCGATGGTTGCTGGTCATAAAAAGGCAGCCTAGCCAAGCTTATATGGCCAGCTATGCATGGGATCTATGATCATAAAAAGTCAGCCCAGTCAAGCCAATGGCCGGTTGCGCATGAGACCTATCAAGATCGCCATTCGGGCAGCGGTGAGAAGCCAGTGGCCCTAAAAAGCCTATAAAGGCCATCGTACGTATACCCATGCGGGCAGCTGACGAAGCCAATGACCAAAAGCCTAAGGGCCAAAAGTCGACCAAAAGCCTAAGGGCCAAAAGTCCTTAAATGGCCAGTCAGCGTAACCCCATGCAGTCTGTATAGCTTTCTGGCAGCGTCACAGGGAATGGAGGACAATGCCCTCCCGTGAATGGGCCTGACCTTGTAGACGAAGAAAATAAGGGCCACAGTGTGAGCTTTAAATAGGCCAACTGTGTATAAGACCTCCCAGACTTATGGCTCGATTTCGGTACTAATTCATGAGAAAGGGCTTAAACCTACACATTGATGGACTGACAACCATGGATTTGGTACCCCAAAGGTATCCTTACGAGCTCTGTGAACTCTAGAGAGTTACCATGGTCAACCCTGCGTGTAATTCCAATCGAGTTCACCGCCTCGGTAGCTTCAATGGACCCCTCTGATGGATCGCAGTTTGTGAACTCCCTAAGCAGTGAGAAGTCCAGCGAACTCCTAAGAGTTACAGAGGCCATCACGTGAGACCCGGCTCCACTACTCATGAGCTTAAACTGTGTGTGCAATTGACTGAATTGAAACTTAGCGCTGCCAATAAAATATAAATAAAATCATCATATATGAAATCCTGTACTAACAAGCATAAAATGTTGGTGTTTTATAATTAGTTTTTATTAAATATCATGTTAAACTATGTGCAACATTCAAAGTGTAGTAAATTCATATTTCACTTTATATATATGCTCAAATATGCAAAGAATAAACTGAGTAACATTTAAAATGTAGCAAATTTATGTTTCACTTTATATATGCTCCAATGTGTAATTGCCCGATGAACATTTTAAATATTAAGTAAACAAGATGCAAAAAAGTGTTTCTCTTGAATCAGGTTCAAAGCAGCAATGATTATTCATCCTTCAAGGGTATTAGCAGGCTTCACTTCGAAAATATTATCTTCTGAAGAAATCTGTTTGCAAAATTGACCTGGAAAGGTTATAGGATTTAATATCTTCAAAGTAATCTATGCCTTGGTCTTTCTGATAATTTTTTATGCACTGTGAAGATATTCATATATATGCTCCAATGTGTAATTGCCCGATGAACATTTTAAATATTAAGTAAACAAGATGTAAAAAAGTGTTTCTCTTGAATCAGGTTCAAAGTAGCAATGATTATCCGTCCTTCAAGGGTATTAGCAGGCTTCACTTCAGAAATATTATCTTTTGAAGAAATCTGTTTGCAAAATTGACCTGGAAAGGTTGTAGGATTTAATATCTTCAAAGTAATCTATGCCTTGGTCTTTCTGATAATTTCTTATGCACTGTGAAGATATTCATATGCCTATGCCATAACCTCTTTCTATTCTAGTAATGATATCACAAGACTCCAAGTGTTGGATCTAATGTAGACAAAGAACAAACAGAATCATCATCAGTAACTTCTATATCGCTTGAAAAGTTATTAAAGGAAAATTAAAAGAAGTATTGTTTATTTTTAAGAATCAGCGAAGATCCAAGGAAAAGTCTATGATGAAATGCTAAGGAGCACAAACTAGAGAAGACCCAGTAAAAAGACTTAGCGATTGAATCTTTAGAGCTAGAGATGACATTCCTTAGAGCGTGAATTAATCAGAAAAGAATACAATGCGAAGGATGATGAAAAGCTCAAAGATTGATTAAATCATATTGCGAATATCACACTGAGCCTAAAAACAGAAGAAACTCCCAATCTATTTAAAAAATTATCAATATTGCATAAAGCTAAATTGAAAAAATTATTATAATGAATTGAGATACTAATTCCGATTAATTTGGCAGGAAAGATCATCATTTGAAAGCTTGGGTTATGCAGATCATGAATAAAGGAAACAATCGGAAAAAGGTGTTGCGGTAGGAGCAACATTAAAGAATAATTAAAAAAGGGTGTCGCGATAGGAGCAACATTAAAGACAACCCCAGATATAGAGTTAAAGGAAAGAATCGCTGGAGCTGATCAAAAGGAAATAATCGCTAGAATTGATCAAAGAGACCGTTACAACAGCAACGGTATTGGAAGCAAGTTCTCTGATCAAATTGCTCAGGGACGAAGTCGTCACAGTTGTTGCAGAAGCGTGCTTCAATGAAAAGAGAATTTTATTCTCTCTAGTGAAACATTTGCTCGACACTGCTGGCTGAGGGCATTCAAGTCTTTTGTTCGAGAGACATTATTCAAGTCTTTTGGTTGAATGCAATCATTCAAGCCCTTCGTTTGAGTACGAGTATTCCAGTTTTTTGCTTAAGTGCCATCATTCAAGTCTTTTGATCGAATGTAATCATGCAAGTCTTCCATTCAAATGCGATCATCCAGTCTTTCGTTTGAACATGATCATTTGATCATCCAGTCTTCCATGTGAGCATCATCATTCGATCATCCTTCAGTTGCAATTCATTTAAGATTCTTCAGGTGGAAGAAGATAGATCCTCCATTTGATTTTGTAAAACTAATCAAAGAAGGATCGATGGGGCATCTGTTGAGGCATAAAAATTGGTGAAGGATTGAAGTAAGAAGAGATAAAGAGATAGAAAGGACACTCGAAAAGAAGAAGAAAGAGACAACTTTAAAGGATTTACGTGAGACCGCGCAACCAATGTCAGTTGCACGGTACTATGCAATCAATATTCGATGCGCGGGTCCACGAAACATGCTGCAGAAGTGGTCTTCTGTAGAGTGATTAAAAGCACTGAAAGATTTGTCCCACATCGCTAAGATCAGGATTCTCACACGTGCGAGGGTTTATAAATACCCCTTCCCCTCCTTCATTAAGGGATAATTGAAGGTTTTCAAGAGGAGCAGAGCGGAGCAGAAGATCGAAGGTAGGATAGGAGTCTCCTATCAGTTGTGAAGGACCGCCCAACCAATATCAGTTGTGTGGGTTCGCATAACCAGACTGCCCTACAGTCTGTGAAGATAAGGGCTGTTATGCCGCCAAAATCTGTGCAAGGCTTCCCTTCTTCAAGCCTTCATCTATTGACAAGTTTAAGGGAGAAAGATTAGTCGATCGGGTCGACATTCTCCCTAAGTATTAGGGGATGACTGAAACAAGCCCCGTTATGCTGCTGAAATCTCTATTTCAATGAAGATTCATCGATCAGATCGACATTCCTCCTAAGTCCTAAGAGATGATTGAAACAGGCGCCGAAAGGCTGCTAAAATTAATTTTTAATACTTAAAGCATAAGTTATTTATTTCTAAATGATCTATTTTAGAATGAAGGGATGTAAAGAGGATATAAATGAACTCAGCATCAATGAAATGTTGATGAATATTTCCAATATTCTTTATCTGTTATGTTTGAATAAGACAATTTTCCAAATCAAATGCATTTGTTTCTTTAGCCAATTGATGCATGTTTTACCTTTAGCCATCCATCCCTTGAATGTACATATTGGCTGGACTGCTGCTAGCCTAAAAGTCCAGTAACATGCCCTTCTCCTTACATGATATACTGAAAAGGCAGAGTTATATGTCCCCGGGGGGGGGGTTGAATAGAACTATGCCAAATTAAAAAAATAACAGTGAAATTTAAATAAATTAAATACAGATACTAATAGATAATCCCACAATGCTGAATTTAAAGTCAACCTCAAAAGAACGAGTATTGAGAGGTTAGTACAAATGTTGTTCCAAGGATAACCTTACACCATAAAAGCCAAGGGTTTATGGCAGGACAACCTTACTAGAATAGTTTGTGTATCAAAAACTCAAACTGATGCAGATGAATAAGAGAAATAAATAGAAATGAAGGAAATTTATGCTATTACAGCATTCTCCACATTTGTATAAAAAAAATTACAACATTCTCCACAATGCAAAAAAGAAAATTACAACCATTCACAAAAAGAAATAAACAATCCAACTACAAGACCAGAAATTATAGTGGTTCGCTTGTGTGTACACCAACTATTTAGAAAAATAGCCACCCAACTACTCAACTCCTAATATCTTTACACACTAGATATTAGTGTTCGCTATGAAAATAGGTTTTTCCAAGTTCACCTAAAACCCTCACAATTGTGTCTTTCAAGTGCGCTTACACAATTCAAAAAACCCCACACTTTGAGTTTTCTGGATCACCTCAGACAAACCAAATTAGAGATTTTTCTAGCACAATCTTAAAAACTAAAATTTAAAAATTTAGAATAATGTAAAATACCTGGATATTCTCTTTTTGATGCCACTGGGAAGAACCAAATAGGAGTAAAATTTCAATGTAGAAGTTCAATGTCCAAACTCACGTATGAAATGGCTCTAGGTTCTAAATTTATTTTAGATTCAATCAAGTTGGTCTAGATCTATTTGATTTTGATTCCAAGATAAGGGTAATTCTCAATCCTTTTTTCAAATATGAATGGAATATAGAATACAAAATTAAATATAACAAAGTTCAATTAAGAGAATATTAAATGAGCACAATATAGCTTAAAAAGAGTGGCGTATTGATTTAGTTTGAATTGAATACTCTATTTATAAGTGAAGAAATCGCGTTCACGATTGGTCCTGAGGATACCACGACTGGTCGTAGGACCAAAAAATTTTTAAAATTTTGAGCACAATAAGATAAAGTCGTTCCACGACTGGTCGTAAGCCTTCCATGACCAGTCAAGGGACCTTCACGACTGATCTTGACCTGTCTACAACTGGTCATGTGAAATCTAAAATAGTTGCTTGACTTTGAGTCACATCTATAAGACTGGTTGAGAACAAGTCTAGCACTATTCACACAACCGGTCGAGCAGTCTCCAGGACTGGTCATGATTTAACCAAAAATTTTAAAATTTTATAACAAATTTAGGACTGGTCAAGGAATTTCTTGGACTGGTCAAGCTAGTGCTAGGACTAGTTGAACAGAGTTCAGGAAAAGTTGAGAAACAGTCAATTCACATATAAAATGATCTAATTGAATTATATATTAAAAATGACCTACCCTATGGTCAATCTAGGGTCATTCATACCTTAACCATGATGTATGAACATTGACATCTCTTTTTCTTAAGTTGATAGTCATTCTTTGAAGATCATGAAGCTTGAGATCTTGTTAAAGGATAAGCTTGAACTTGAGACCTTTTGAAGAGTATTCAAACTTGAATTTGTAGTCATAAGAAGCTTGAACTTGAAATATCTTGAATCTTGAGCTAGAGGTTCAAAGTAAAAAGACTTTGTCTTGACTAGGAGCTTGATTTATGAATCTTGAACATTGAACACTCACTTGATGTTGTACTAGAACATGACCATGTAATCTTGCCTTTCTTGAAGTAAAGACCTTCGTTCTTGAGTGATACAAAGTCTTCATGATGTAAAAGAGCTACATAAGACAGATTCCAAGAGAAGTTTTGGCACTACCAAATTTAATTGAGCTAGAAACCATAGCACTTATAATCTCTCCCTTTGTCAAATTTTTGACAAAACACAATCCATATAAACATAAGCATTATACGCATAAAGAATCATGCACCAGTTAAAAAAAGAAAGCATGCATCAACTCGCATTACTTCCATCAACAATCAATTTCACAATACTCCCCCTTACTTAACTCTCCTTCACAAAATAAAATCATTCACAATCAATCCACCCATAATCCACATTCATAATCAATCAATCCATAATCCACATGTCATACCCATATACCACAATCACCGTATATTAAGCATGTCAAAATTCTCCCCCTTTTTGTCACAATACGACAAAAGGAAGGAATCAAGAAAAAGAAGTGGAATTATATAAAGAAGGAAGAATAAGAAGATTATTGAGGAATAAATGATCAAGAAAGTCATCATATGAAATCCATAAGTAAGTCATAGTCAAACATAATTAACCAAGTTCAACCAAGTACTACCAAGTTAAGTCAAGTATAATCTCATAAGACAAAATAAAATAAGTAGCATTAAAGTTATTATAAACTAAGATTAAAAAATACTAATCAGATCCTTAAAAAGGAGCAGGAATAGATGGATTAATCTGATGTAAACCCTTATTAATACACCTCATATATTTACGTGTATAAGAAAATTGTGAATCCTGGGTTACACGAATCTGAGCCACTTGTTCCTCAAGAGTATGCAACCTCTTAGTAAAATTAGAAGCCTGATAATTAGGGTCAGCCTCAGAATCTGATTCGAGCTCATCAAAGATATCGTCCATGTTTATGTCATCAAGAGGTAAATCGCCTTCTTCTTCATTTACTGCTTCAGCTCCACCACCACCCACATTGACCTGGCTTGCGGCCAACCTCAAATTCATCCTGTTTATATTTTAGTTGTTAAAAATAAGGTGTTGAATAAAAGCCTCTCCAATAGGCATAACCACTAACATATGGGTGGCCAACACAGTCATAAGATATGCAAAAGGGATATCACTATGTCCAAGATGGAGACAGAATTATATGATGGAATGACAGATTAAAGAAGGAAGACACACATTAGTTCCAGAGATGATGGAATGCAAAATCTGAACCATGAAAGATGTGAGTTCGGTTTCGTTACCTGAACGCAAATAAGGATTTGAAATAACTATCCTATAAAATACCTTGTATTTGGGTAACAAGTACTTTGAAGCAAGCACATTCCCATTTTGACTCTATTGTTCATCTATATTGTACAATGCTTTAGTAAGCATATGTTTTTCTGATTCAGATGGTTTAGCTACTAGAGTGCTAATTGGAATACCTTCATCATTGACAGGTATGTCCATTTTCCCAGAAATCAAATGTCGGTCTACTTCAAATGGACCTTCTCTAGTTACTATAATAAAAGTTAAATTTTTAGTTAAAAAATCAGAAATACATACATACATAGCTTGCGTAGTAGACCGGTATGCAGGTCCACCCCTGTGTAGAATGTTAGCCCATCCTACAAATTGAAGAAGAGAAAGGATTTCAAATGAAGATATTTAATATGAACAGGTCACTCAACTATAACATTGCACAACCATAAATCCCGCACATAGGAGGGATCATCTTTGGGTGACCGAAGGTAGCGCCTTATGATAGGTGTCGATCTAGATGTTGAAGCACCACGTGAACTTTTCTTTCTACTTCTAGCATACATTTGCAACTAGGAATACAAAAAGAAAAATCAAGAGGTTGTAAAAGATGTAGAGTGGGTTTTCTCAAAATTAGATTTTAGAGAAGAAAAGTCCAAAAAGCTCAATGAAATAAGAAATAAATCACTCCAAAGATGAAAAAAAAGTGATATGGACTTGATTCTATAAGAAAAATATAAATAAACCACTAACCTTGAAGATCAATGGAGATAGGTTTGACCAGTCATGCTTAGATCCGTTGGAGAAGAAGCCCGAATGAAGAAAAGAAGGATTTTTTGCCCAAATATAGTCAAACCTGCGATTCCATGACTGGTTGAGTACACGCTCAACCGTTCATTCCACAGTTGGTTGAGCATGTACTCGACAGGTTGTACACAACAAAAAATGTGGCAGTTTTGTGAATATGTAAGTTGAGTCTTGGTCGGAATGTATTCCAAAGAAATTATCTTTTCTTCCACTAATTCACGAATGTAATGATATCTAATGTCAATGTGCTTGCTTCGTGAATGTTGGATTGGATTTTTAGATATATTAATTGTACTAGAATTATCACAATATAAAGTCATAAAATCTTGTGCAATTCCATAATTGCTTAACATTCTTTTCATCCATATAAGCTGAGTGCATGCATTACCAATTGCAATGTATTTAGCTTCAACAATAGATACGAATACGGAACTTTATTTCTTACTTTGCCAAGAAACTAAACAGTTCCCAATATAGAAACAACCACCACTGGTTGATTTTCTATCATCAACATTACCAGCCCAATCAGCATCAGTGTAACCAGCTAATTGAACACTCGTATCATGTGGATACTAAAGACCCAAATTAGCTGTACTTGCGACATATCACATAATCTGCTTAACAACAGTTAAATATGACTCTTTAGGTTGAAATTGATATCTAGCACAAATTCCAATGCTAAATGCAATATCAGGTCGGCTTGCAGTAAAATACAACAAACTACTTATCATACTGTAATATAATTTTGGATCCACTTTCTTACCCATAGAATCCTTTAAGAGTTTTAAAGTCATACTCATAGGAGTATCAAAAGTTTTTCTATTCTCAAATCCAAACTTTTTAACTAAGTTAAGAGCATATTTGGTTTGAGAGATAAAGAAACTCTCAGGTTGTTGTTTAACTTGCAACCCTAGAAAATAATTCAATTCCCCAACCATGCTTATTTTGAACTTAAATAATATCATAGTCATGTTAAACACAGGTAGATCCATAAATAATATCATCAACGTAAATTTGCACTATTAAAATATGTTCATTATGTTTCTTTAGAAATAGAGTCTTATCAATACTTTCCATTATAAAATTATAACTTAGTAAAAACTTAATCAATTTTTCATACCATGCCCTGGTTATTTTAAATCATAGAGGACCTTTTTTAGGTGATAGACATGATCAGTATTCTTAGGATCTTCAAAACCAGTTAGTTTTTCAACATGCACTTCTTCATGCAAATCGCCATTTAAAAAAACACTCTTTACATCCATTTGATAAATTTTTAAATTTCTAAAAGTAAGCAATGGATATAAATAGTCTGATTGATTCAAGACGAGCTTTTGGGGCAAAGGTTTCATCATATTCGATGCCTTTAATTTGAGTGTACCCTTATACAACTAGTCTAGCCTTATTTCAAATTATATTACCAATTCCATCAGACTTATTTTTGAAAATCCACTTAGTTTTGATAATATATTTATCTTTTATCCTAGGAACTAAGTATCAAACATCATTTCTAACAAATTGATTAAGCTCTTCTTGCATTGCAACTATCCAATTTTTGTTAGAAAGAGCTTCTTTTACTTTAGCCGTTCTATCTGAGATGTAAAGCACACATAATTACGAAAGAGCTTCTTTTACGTTAGTCGGTTCTATCTGAGATGTAAAGCACAGTAATTGCATACATCTTCTAGTTGTCTACGAGTGTGTACACCAGTGAGAGGGATTCTAAGATTTTGATTAGTTGGATGGTCTTTAACAGTTCTCGATTTAGAGTTTTTTTTTACTTGATGAAGAATCTGGTTTATCAATTAGAAGTACTTCATCATTACCTGAACTTGAGACAAATGTATTTAAGTGATCATCAATAATCACATTAATAGATTCATGAATTACATCGGTTCTCTTATTAAGAACCTAATATGCTCGACTATTTAGAGCATACCCTAAAAATATTCCTTCATCACTTTTGGTGTCAAACTTATCCAGATTTTCTTGGTCACCTAAAATGTAACACTTGCTGCCAAAAACTCGAAAGTGTTTGACAGTAGGCTTCTTATCAACCACATTTCATAATCCGTTTTACCGTTTGATTTTCTTGTATAAACATGGTTAATTATATAACATGTAATATTTACGGCTTCGACCCAAAGATTTTTAGGGAGCTTCATACTGTTTAACATTACATTTGCCATTTCTTAAAGTACTGTATTTTTTTTTCTACTATACCATTTTGTTGTGGTATTTTGGCCATAGAGAATTCATTTGATATTCCTTGATCACTGCAAAACTTCTCAAAATCACTATTCTCAAATTTTGATCCATGATCACTACGGATCTTACAGACTTGAGTCTCTTTTTCAGTTTGAATACGTTTAAGTACTCTTTTAACTTCATCAAGAGTTTCTGATTTGTCTCTTAAGAAGACTATCCAAGTATATCTAGTAAAGTCATTGACGATTACCAGTATGTACTTCTTACTACCTTAACTGTCCATTTTAGTTGGTCCAATAAGATCCATATGGAGGAGTTCGAGCAGTTTAGATGTGGCATTAGAGTCCACTTTTTTTGTGAGAACTCCTAGTTTGCTTGCCAATCTGGCATTCACCATATATTTTTTCTATTTTTTATAATTTTGGTAAGCCTCTTACTAACTCTCTTTTACTCAATCTATATAAGTTATGGTAGTGTACAAGTCCAAGGCGTTTATACAATAACTCGGTATCATCAGTATGAACCATGTTACACGTTAGATTAGATGAGCTAGAATCACTTATAATATAGCAGTTTTTAGAAGTTCTGCGACCAGTTAATATTATAGAACCGTTTTTATTTAAAATTTCACACCTTAGGTTAGAAAATTTTACGCTATGATTTTTATCGCATATTTGAGAAATGCTTAATAAGTTGTGTTTTAAACCTTCTATATATAAAACATTCTCAAATAAAAGGAGGTTAAAAAGTTAAACCATACCTTGGCTAATAATCCTACGATTGCTACCATCACCAAATGTGACTGATCCATCAGTCATGTCTTTAAGAGTGGTTAATAGACCTTTGTCACCAATCATGTGCATGGAGCATCCACTGTCTAGGTACTACTTTGAATGGCTTGATGCTTTGAAAGTCATGTGGCCAACTAAGCAAGTAACTGTAGGAACCCATTTCATAACTATTTTGGGTTTAGGAGTATAGTTGGTCTTCTTATGATTGTAGTTGTTATAAGAGTGACCCATTGAGTTAGATTTTAAGAGCTTCTTAAGTAAATCAACAATTTTCTCAGCTAAAGGATTACGGTTCTAATTTTTATAGTTGATATGGTTGCTTTTAGGTTTTAAGGATTGAAAAGTTTTAGCATTTTTAGAATAATTTTGATTTGAATTTTTCCCTTTTGAGTTTGAAGACTCTCCTTTCACAAACTTAGGAGTATTCTTATGTTTGAGAGGAATATTTTTGTCGTAGCCCAAACCAGATTGATAGCCACATTTTCTATATCCGAATAATAGTTTTTCTAACTTAGGATCACTTTAGGCATACCTCCATGTATCCTTTAAACTCAAAGGTGAAGAGACTTCAAGTTTTAATTTTACATTTTCAGATTTTATATTTTCAATAATGGTGGTTTTGAAATCTAAATCGCATTTAGTTTTTTCAAAAGAATATGAAATGTGGGATTTTTCTAAAACAAGAGTATCAATATTTTCTTTAAGTTTTGAAAACTTTTCCTTCTGAAGTTTTAGTTTTACCAAAATTTTACAACTTTCCTTGTATAGGGCATTGTAATCATCTTGAAGATCTTCTTCATTTTCATGATCACTCTTCAGATTTTCCTCACTAGTTGAATCATCATGATCTGAAAAAGTATACTTGGCTAGAGTCATAAGGGCTTTGACTTCATTACCCGGCTTGGTTTCAGAATCTTTTAATTAAGAAGAGGCTTCAGAGCCAGAAGATTCATCCCAAGTAGCTAACATACCTTTCTTTTTAGGTTTGTCCTTTTTAGGACACTTATTTGCTAAATGCCCATATTCATGTCAGTTGTAACATTGACAATCTTTTAAAGATTTCTAAGTTTTAGATTTGAATTTTTTCTTATCATTAGATTTTTGAAAATCAACCCTCCTTTTAGTTTCGAAAATCTTATAAAAAATTTTAGTTGAAAGGGCCATATCATCTTCAAAATTTTCTAAATCAAAATTACTATTTTCTTGAGAAATACATTTATAAGATTTAAGGGCGATGGATTTACCTTTAGGAGTTTTAAAGTTTAACTCATATATTTATAAAGACCCAACCAATTTTCTCCCCTCATATTATTCATATCACGAAATTCCTGGATCACGCTCACATTTGAATTAAACCGTTCAGGTAGTGAGCGTAGTATCTTTGCACAAACTTTACTTTTTGAGATTTTATCACAAAGACCCCACATAGAGTTGACAATGTCATTTAATTTAGTATAAAAGTCCATGAACGTTTCACTTTCCGCCATTCGTATTTCACCAAATTTGGTTGTGAGGATTTGGACTTTAGATTTTTTGACAATTGTTCTCTCATGTGTTATTTTTAAAATATCCCAGGCTTGCTTTGCAGTATCACATGATATAATTCTTTTGAATTCATCCAGTGATAGTGCACAAGTTATGGCATTTAAAGCCTTTGCATTAGCACTACCCTCATTTTTCTGAAGCGTGGTCCAAGAAAAGTAAGGTATAACTCTCATAGTTTTGGATCCATTGATGCCAGTTACTTTAGTGGTAAGAGGGGTCCATTCATCCATGGATTTTAGGAAAATTCTCATTTTATCTTTCCAATAGGCATAATTTGAGCCATCAAATGGTGGAGGCCATATCATCTGAAAGACTATCAAAATTTGACTTCTTAAATAGCTCAGATCGATTAGCTCAGGAAATAAATCCAAATAGAATAATTAAAAATGAGCTATTAGGCTCAGATACCACTTGAAAAGGCCGAGCTATATGTCCTAGAGAGTGGGAGTGAATAGGACTATGCTAAATTAAAAAATAACAACGAAATTTAAATAAATTAAATACAGATACCAATAGATAATCCCACAATGCTGAATTTACGAGTATTAAGAGGTTGATACAAATGTTGTTTCAAGGACAACCTTACACCATAAAAACCAAGGGTTTATGACAGGATAACTTAGTAGAATGGTTTGTGTATCAAAAACTCAAACTGATATAGAGGAATAAGAAATAAATAACAAGGAAGGAAATCTATGCTATTACAACATTCTCCACAATTGCATAAAAAAATTACAACATTCTACACAATGCAAAAAAAGAAATTACAACCATCCACAAAAAGAAATAAACAATTAAATCACAAGATCAGAAATTATAGTGGTTCGCTCGTGTGTACACCGACTGTTTAGAAAAATAGCCACACAACTACTCAACTCCTAAGATCCTCACACAGTGGATATTAGCATTCACTATGAAAATAGATTTTTTCAGGTTCGCTTAAAACCCTCACAATTGTGTTTTGCAAGTGGGCTTACACAATTAAAAAAACCCCACACTCTGAGTTTTCTGGATTACCTCAGACAAACTAAATCAGAGATTTTTCTGGCACAATCTTAAAAACTAAAATATAGAAATTTACAATAATGTAAAATACTTGGATATTCTCTTTTTGATGTCACCCGGAAGAACCAAATCGAAGTAGAATTTCAATGTAGAAGTTTAATGTCCAAACTCACTTATGAAATGGTTCTAGGTTCTAAATTTATTTTAGATTAAATCAAGTTAGGCTAGCTCTATTTGATTTTAATTCCAAGACAAAGGTAATTCTCAATCCCTTCTTTAAATATGAATGGAATATAGAATACAAAATTAAATATAATAAAGATAAATTAAGAGAATATTAAATGAGCACAATATAGCTTAAAAAGATCACTAACTTATCTCTTAGAGTGGCGTATTGATTTAGCTTAAATTGAATACCAGACTCTATAATTCGATCTCCATTTATAAGCGAAGAAATCGTGTTCACGACTGGTCCTGAGGATACCACGACTAGTCATAGGACCAATAGATTTTTAAAATTTTGAGCGCAATAAGATAAAGCAATTCCACGACTGGTCGTAGGCCCTCCACGACCAGTCGAGGGACCTCCACGACTGGTCAAGTGAAACCTGAAATAGTTGTTGGACTTTGAGTCATAGCTACAGGACTGATCGAGAACGATTTAAGAACTGTTCACACGACCGATCGAGCAGTCTCCAGGACTGGTCGTGGCTTAACAAAAAAATTTAAAAATTTGTAACAAGCTTAGGACTGGTTGAGGAATTTATTGGACTAGTAGTGCCAATACTAGGACTAGTCAAACAGAGTCCAGGACTAGTCGAGAAACAATCTATTCTCTTATAAAATGATCTAATTGAATTATGTATTCAAAATAACCTACCCTATGGTCAATCTAGGGTCATTCATACCTTAGCCATGATGCATGAACATTGACATCTCTTTTTCTTTAGTTGATAGTCATTCTTTGAAGTTCACGAAGCTTAAGATCTTGTCAAAGGATGAAGCTTGAACTTGAAACCTTTTGAAGAATATTCAAACTTGAACTTGTAGCCTTAAGAAGCTTGAACTTGAAATATCTTGAATCTTGAGCTGGAGGTTCAAAGCAAAAAGACTTTATCTTAACTAGGAGCTTGATTTATGAATCTTTAACATCAAACACTTACTTGATGCTATACTAGAACATGACCATGTAATCTTGCCTTTCTTGAAGTAAAGACCTTTGTTCTTGAGTTATGCAAAGTCTTCATGATGTAAAAGAGCTACACATGACATAGATTCCAAGAGAGGTTTTGACACTACCAAATTTGACAATTATAGGAGCTAGAAACTATAGCACAACCTTTTTCTTGAGAAAAATTTGGGCCCATTTGATGCCTTGTTAGGCCCACCTTTTATCTAATGTTTTTAGCGCTAGATTGGCCAGATTTCCTAGATGTTTAATGGGACAGATGGGCTGAATATCTAACCTTAGAATTTCCATTTGGTGAGGTGTTATCCATCCATTATGGTGGACTTCATGGGCTAAATTGTAAACTAATATATTGGGTACAGTGTACACTTGGACCAGCTCTATTTTTGGAGCCTATGGGCTGCCTAAACAGGCCCACCATGTTGGATATGTTAGGCATAGCATGTCTTAGCATTTTTCTGGGCTTTGGGATGCCCCTTGTAGCCCACCTTGATGTATATGGGCTATGGGCTGACCCAAGAGACCCAATATTAATGCATGAGATAACATGTGTGAAGTCCATTTTATTTTCAGCCATTTTGAGGGTTAGGGGCTGTTTCATTAGGCCCTTGTGTGAGGCCCATTATGTTGTGTATGAAGCCCATATGATGAGGCCCATCGTGAAGTATATTAGGCCTTTGTACGAGGCCTAATGCGATGTGTATAAGGCCCTTGAGTGAGGCCCATTGTGATGTATATTAGGCCTTTGTGTGATGTCATGGCCCCCATTATATGTTGGGCTCTATGTGGGCCACTCCTTGAGAGAAATGTTGGTTAAATGTCCACATTGATGGGCAACATTGGTTAAATGTTCACATTGTGACCTTCCCTTAGGCCTTTGTTAGGCCCATTCTCATCATTCTCAGAGTGGGTTAACCCAAATCATTGGGCCCCTTGATGTTTGTATGATCCATCTATTCGTATTGTGATAACCCGAGATGTTGGGCCCCCATTGGTTACTAGTATGATTTTTTTTATCTTGAAGTCCATCTAGGACTTATTTGGGTCCCCTAGGGCATCTAGCGGGATATATGATAGCATCGTGAAGGAAGCCCGTTCCGGATCCTTAGGATTATAGGTAGGCCACCTAGGCCCAACCTTGATATGAGAAGAGTTCATCATCACGTAGACAGAGGGATCCGTGCTATCAGATTTGGTATATCCACATTTGAAGATCGATCTTTATGTTATGGTTTAGATCTGTTGTCCTTCTATGGACTCTGCCTTGTATATAGGCTAATTATCGATATCGATTATGAGTATGTGATAGCATAGCATTATGATACATGCCCATATGCATCATTTGCATACTTGTTATAAGATGTGGTTAACCATTGAATATGCCATTGGGCAAGTTGTTTATGGGACTCCCTGATAGGCGGAGTTGTCCCACATGAGTGCACGGTATGTGCAGGATTGATGCATGATTGGACTGTGTGACTAATGCATCTTGCATTTTGTGATTATGACTACTGTACACCCTAGCGACATCAGGGCTGTAGCCTTCGAAGATATAGTGTGGATGGCAGGATTGAAAAGTGAAAATACTTGTTAAGAACTAGGGTGCAATAATATCCTTGAGTGAAAATCCCCAAACCTTTATGGTACCATGGAAGATGCTCCAATACCTAGACCGAGCGGATATATGAGTACATGAGGACCGAATACCAAGAGGTTGCATCTCCCATTGTGTGGTGGTCGGTTGGAAGGGATGTGGCCTTACCCACCCAAGGGTAGAGGGCAATTGCTAGGCTCAGTATGACCAGCTCATAAATGGGTCTACTACTGACATGCCGGGTTGATATTGGCAGACTGTTGGTCAAGTGAGTAGTGAGGTCTCTTTCGCTTTTAAGGTTATGCGTCCAGTGTAGGGCGACAATATGGTGTATAGTGTACTAGACCCTAATGATTATCCAGAGAGAACTGTACTGATATATGATGCTCCAGAGATGAGACTAGATTGATATGTGGATTGGTATGCTTGAGCTGCATCTTACACATGACATTGACTATGTAGGCCTTGCATCATATGGCCTTGGTATGGCTGATAGCATTCATGCCTTGCATCTTATAGCCTCGGTATGGCAGATAGCATTCATGCCTTGCATCGCATAGCCTTGGTACGGCTGTTAGTATTCATGGACTTATCAGCATGTTCTCGCATTACTCTGATATTACATTCTTACATTTCTACCTTGTGCACATACTTTCACCACCCTCTAAGCTTTCTATAAGCTTATGCATGATAGATGGTGCAAGTGACGCTAGGATGCAGTTATAACTGAGTAGGAACAGGAATATGCAGCCGAGCTTTTGGAGCTCTGATATTATCATTGTATTTCCTTTATGCGCATTATAGTCTAAAGTTTTTTTTATCATAGTGGATTTTGTGACAATGTTCTTATTATTGTTCATGGGTTATGCTTGTGGTTATGCTTTTTATAAAATGAAATTATATTGGAAATCCTCCTTGTAGGATCCTAAGAACGGAACCTAGTATATAGGTGCTGAGAGACGTGAATAGGGTACTACAGAGGTTTTCGTCATCGGATTCAGCAATTGGGAGTATTGTGAGCCCAGTTTCTGAGTTTGGGGCATGACTGGTGGTGTAGTCTCAACACATTCCAAAGTTTCAGACTTCGGTTCAATTCTCAGCTCCTTCTCCCTTGCCGGTAAACATTCAAGATATGAAGAATGAGGTTTTCTAGAACAAGAATTCCCTCAGTCAGTGAAACTACTGAAGTATTGCCTTGCAAGGAATCCACTATTTCTTGAATCATCTAGTCGTTAGAATTCTTAAAGTGTGCCAAAAAATCTTCCAGAGAGTGGAGAGATTCAGTTGAGAAGGGCTCGTTTTCCACATTGAGGTTTGTGATGATATTCCCAAGGACTCATTCATCATCTTTAAGAATAGAGTGAGGCATGCTCTCTTGCTCTTCATCTTAGTGAGACTCGCTCATCACCAAATACATCTCACCTTGCCTTGCATAGAAAGATTGAGAATCAGAAGGTGAAGATTTAATGTGAAGACTCGGTTTATTAATACTAGTTAGCAGAGGCATTATATCATCAAGGGATGACTATTCCAATGGTGGCCTCCACTGGGTAGTTTCAAATATTGGAGTCATGTCTAGCAAGTCATCCATCTCCCTAATCGAATCGTCATTTAAATTAGGAGAGTGGGTCAAGCACGCCTCAAAAGGGTCATGTGGTTCACTAGGAAGGAACTCATCCTCCACTTTTAAATTAAACGTGTCAGATAGGTGGATTAGATCATTATGGTCGACAATTCCTTGCACTTCTTGATCATTTACCTGGAACATAATTGAAATTGATTCCTCAAAAATTTAGGCTGTAAACTTATAGTTGTCATCCCACTCATCATTGTCTAATTCAGTACAGTTCACAAGTGAGTTAAAATCACTTTCCTCACAGTATGTTTCTAGGTTGGGTTGAGGCTCGAATAAACTAGCCTCTTCCTCCTTATTGAGGTCAAGTGTGTCTTGTGGGTGAAGTGTGTCAGCATCATTATATTTGAAAAATATTAGTGTCTCTTGATCATCCCTTTGGATAGTCATTGAAATCAACTCTTAGGGGAATTGAACCATATGCTTATTAACACAATCTAACTCTTCATTCTTAATTTCAGTACCCTCCATAAGCAAGTTAAGATCACTTTCCTTGTGTTGTGTTTTTGGATTGGGTTGAGGTCGGGAAAAACTAGCCTCTTCCACATCATTGAGGTATGATTCAGCCCTTTGAACGAAAGATTCAGTTGCTTCTAATGATTTTCTAATGTTTGCGAATGACTGTGTGATGAATTGTTTGAATTATTCTTGAGCTTCTATGTGAAGAAGAAAATTCTGAAGTGAATCCTCTTGGATCGTTACTGGTTGGATCTCAAAGGTAGGGGATCCAAGAGAATAGTAACTATAATCTCTTGTTAGTTCATCTCTCTAATGTTGATGTTTCCATTGACTATGATCATACGAGTCATATGTGGGAGAGTTTGATGGTTGTTGGTACACATTATCACCCATAATATAATCTCATATTGTTTTCTTTTTGTCTGATGGGTGATAATAGTTCTCGCCCCAATAATGATGTAATGTTCTCTTAATTGGTAGGGTGTAAGTATTCTCCCGAATGTGATCACGTATAGACTTCTTAATCGGTGGAGCATTATATTCCAGTCAATTCTCAATCATGATTTCAAAAATTTTTCGATTCATAAGTTGTTTTCAAACATAATCATCTGACAACCCTTCACAATATCTCTCATTTTTCTAGAAGTAACTCAGCGTATCGATGTTCTCACTCTTGCATATACATGGTGAAACCCTAATTCTAAATCTAATTCTAAAAAAATTTATACAGTAATATGAAAAATAAGTAAAGGGAAGAACTTACTAGAAAAGAAGAACTAGAATTGAAAATCCTACAAAATCAAAACAATCAAACTATGTTAGAAATGTTAGAATAAGAAAGAGAAAAGATAAATAAAAGATAAATCCTAAAAACAAAATATAAAAACTAAAGAATCTTAAAACCCCTATTCTTAACCTAATTCTAATACTAATTAATTTCAGAAAAGTGTAGCTGTAGTCCCTGGAAACGACACCAAAAACTTGTTCACAACCCCAAGTGTAGGGTTGCGATGTAGTAATAATCTCGGTGAGACCGAGGTCGAATCCACATGAACTAAACTTGTACGTTTCTGAAAGTAACTAGAAATAGAACTAGAAGCAGATGTGAAGCTAAATCTGAAGTATTTGAGAGAGTAATTTTGAATAGGGTAATTAAAACTTATAAATTTAAAGGTGGGAATTAGGGTGCCAGGGATCCACTTGTAGCTCTTGGGATGCTACCCTACTTGATTCAATACATCCAATTGGAATCAGAGTCCTATCTTATCCAATTGGAAAGAGAGATGATCAAATCTCTGAACTTCTCATTAATTTAGCCTCAATGGAAGAGGATTGTGAAGATTTGGAAGGGATTCCATCACCCAACCATATCTAGGAGATGATGGAAAACAATAGGATCTATCAATCCCACAATCTTAAATAAAAAAGAAGATATTCAAAGCTATCGCAGATTGAATTGTAATTTGAGTCACAACAAACCATTGAAAATGAAAAATATTTCTTAGAATTAACTAGAAATTAATGAAGTTCAACATAAACATAAATTAAAGTAAAGTAGATATCTTAATCACACTACAAGCGTCCCTTCTTAGCCCTAGCTAAGAGGTTTAGTCAAGCATAGACACAATTGAACTAAAAAATCTTAAACAAAATAAAAAGACCAACTAAGGTAGAAGAAGAAAAACTCCCAAGTGGTGGCTCTACCCTTTTGCACCACTCCTTGAACACTAGAAGATGCCTAGGAACGTCCTAGGGACTCCTATTTATAATGGTGAAGTTTCACCTTATGCACCGACTTGGAATTTCCACAATCTGTTGTGAAACTGCCTCAATTTACGCAGTCCATAGCTTTTCTACATTACGCTTCGGTCGGACTAAATTAATATTAAAAATCATACTTTCTTGCTGGACAATTCTGCGTGATTTTGGTCGAACCGAAGTTGATGCTGACAATTCTTATGCAAAAAATCTATCAAATTTAGGTCGAACAGACTCTAACCGAATTACTTTAGTGGGACCAACTTTGTCTTAGGTCAGACCGAATAATCCTGATTTCATGCTAGATAGTTTTTTGTAATTTCGGTCAGACTAAAGTTGGTTTAGGTCGAATCGAAATGTCCTATTTTTTACCGCGGATTCTGCATTCTTTCAAGTCCTTTCTTCATCCATTGTACTTGATTTTCATGGATCTTTGTCATGCGAATTCTTTATTCTTGGTCTCCTAAGATCTATCTTTTGCCTTAGTGATTCTTGAGCATTAAATCCATACTTTTAGCATTCTTTTCAATCCAAGTTCTCAGATTCACCTTACAACACAAACATATATAAAATATACCACTAAGCCTTATCATGTTCATAAAACTAAGATATAAATAAGAAAAAATACGTAATATTTAACACTCAACAGAAGTCCAACCCATACCACAAGGGATGATAATACTTTTCAACCTGGCCGCACAGGGGCAACGATATTATCACGGAAGTCCCAACCTTGAAAAAAAAATGAAAAAGTAAGTGGTTCTAGGCGTCGAAAGATTGGGAGGCTCTAGCAGCTTCTGAGCTACTGTAAGACCCATATCCTAGCCTGTACCATTCCATTGGCTTTCACGGTCTTCCTGGTCGAATTCCTGTAACCCGCGATCTGTTATAGGCATTTGCACGCGATCATGAGTCGTGTCCTGTATATTAGAGTCGACTCAACTTAAAACCTATACCCTTGCAACCGTGTCGTTATCACGGTTCTGATGCCACGTCTCATGTGCCAAGGTGATACCTAGGCTAGGAGATATAGGCCCACATTCGGTTCAAGGAAAAATGCTGTGCATTTGCAAACCCAAGAGAGATTTCAAATCATGTCCTATCAATCCCATCAAATGTCAAGTACCCATCCCTAAGCAACCCCTAAAGTCAACTCTCTCTCTCTCTCTCTCTCTCTCCACCCATCAAGTACACCCGTCACTCCCCATCACTCCATCACTAATCCCTCTCTCTCCTTACAACCCTCTCTCTCTCTCTCTCTCTTATTTCTCAAACCCATCACCCAAGAAACCATGAGAATCATCCAAGATCCATGAGAGAGCTAGGTGTGGCCCACCTTCCTACCACCCAATCCCACCATCCAAAGTCCCTCTCAACCCTTGAATCACACCCCTTAGAGCTCTAGATCGCATTGGCGAAAGAAGAAAGAGGAGATTGATGGTGGGTGATCTTTGTAAGTGCTATGATTTCATATCCCTTTAGTTGTAAAATTTTATGGTGCCAAAACCTATATCCATGTCTTGTATATCTTGTGTTTTATGTTTGAAGTCTATTCATTGCAATCAGGACATATCAAGACATCGCATTTCAAGACAAGATCTTAAATGAAGAAAGTTTTCAAGTCTTGGATGAAGAAATCAAGAATAGAAGTTTTCAAGGTTGCATGTTCAAGATTTGATCAAGTTCAAGTTTACTAGAAGACTTTGTCAAAGTCAAGATCAAGCTTATGAAGGCCTACTACAAGTTTTGAATATTCACAAGCTTCTCTTAAGGGGTCATCTGAGTGTTCAGACTTTCAAGTCCATCTCACTTTTAAGGTTTGTTTGACCTTAGATTGACCTTAGGATGGGCTTTATTATAGGTCATTCCGGATACATAACTCATATATTTTAATATGTTTGTTTGGAGTGTTCTAAGACCAGTCCTAGGGATTTTAAGACCAGTCCTAGCTTTGCTACGACCAGTCTTAGGTTTTTCAGGACCAGTCCTAGGTAGTTGAAGATTTTCGGATCTTTCTA
This sequence comes from Magnolia kwangsiensis, assembly GCA_037074715.1. Taxonomy (NCBI): domain Eukaryota; kingdom Viridiplantae; phylum Streptophyta; class Magnoliopsida; order Magnoliales; family Magnoliaceae; genus Magnolia; species Magnolia kwangsiensis. The sequence goes on along the minus strand of CM073572.1, from coordinate 150,021,031 downwards.
GCTGTCGTACGACCAGTACTGGACATCCTACGACCAGTCCTGGAAGTTCTACAACTCATACTTCGACCGGTCATAGCCCTACGACTTAAACTCTAGCAACCATTTTTTGGGTCCTACGACCGGTCGTAGGTGTCTCACGACCAGTCATAGGTGGCCCACGACCGGTCGTAGACCACCCAGGACCGGTCGTGGAACTGAAAATCTTATCCCACAAAAATATTTCAAAAATCTTTGATGCTACGACCAGTCCTAGGATCCTAAGACCATTCGTAGACGGGATTTTTCAGTCTATAAATTGAGCACGAACTTCGGAGTTTTAGCACTTCAAATCAATTCTATTCAAGCATTCTTTAAGCTATTCTCTGAGATAAGTTTGTGTTTATTTTAAGCTACATTGTGCTTATTTAATATTCCTTTTGCTAGCTTATTCTTATTTGATTTTGATCTACATTCCAATCTTATTAGAAAAGGGGAATTTCTGATATTCCTTCTTATTGGATTCAAAATCAAATAGATCTAGCCCGTTTTATCTAAAATCAATTAGACTTAGAACCATTCTTAAAGTGAGTATTGGACTTTGAACGTCAAATCGAACTTCTACTCCGATTGGTTCTACCGGGCTTCTTCAAAAGGTGATTCAGGTATTTTACATGTTTTGTAATTAACTTTCTCTGGTTTTTGTTTGAGATTCGCCAGAAAAATCTCATTGTATTGATTATCTGAGGAGAGCCAGAAAACTCAGATTGTGGGGTTTTTGGATTGTGTAAGCCAGAGATCAAAGACACAATTGTGAAGGTTTTAGGTGAACGAAACCTATTTTGATAGTGCATGCTAATATCCCCTGTGTGAGGATATTAGGAGTGGAGTAGCAATCTGTGTGGCTGTTGGATAACAGTTGGTGTACACACAGGCGAACCACTATATATCGTTGTGTTGTGGATGTGCTTCATTCTTTCATTCCTTTATTCATTCAGTTTTGTGGTTTGTGTTTGTGGATGAATGTTGTAATCACTTCAAGCAAGTGTGGATGAATGTTGTAATAACTTAGGATTTATTTTTCACAAGTTATTTTGATTTCATTACTTATTATTCCTCTTTGGTTTGTGATACAAGAACGTTCTAGAAATAAGGTTGTCCTACCTTAAACTTCTGGTTTTTGGAGTAAGGTTGTCCTTAGAACTGATAATGTATCAATCTCTTTATTTTAGGCTATTGTGATTGTTTTATATTCAGCATTGTGCTTTAAATCTTTTATTATTCTGCTGTTATTAGTTTTATTTGGCATTGTGCTATTCACACCCCCCCCTTCTAGGGCAAATAGCTAGGCCCCTTCAAGTGGTATCAGATCCTAATAGCTCGTGCTTATTGTTTATTTATTGGATTTATTTCCTGAGCTAACGATCTAAGCTATATTAAGATGTCAAATTTTGATAGCCTATCAGTCACTAGGCCACCACCCTTTAATGGCACAAACTATGCCTATTAGAAAGCCAGGATGAGGATCTTCCTCAAATCCTTGGATGAAAGTGTGTGGCTGGCCACAGTGAATGAATGGAACCCTCCTATCACTGAAGTAACTAATGCGATGGTTCAAAATCTAAGAAAGTAACGGCTTATTCGCTTTGGACCATACTTCAAAAAAGTGAAAGTAGTGCAAATACAAAAGCACTAAATGCAATTACTTGTGCATTATCACCAGATGAATTCAAAAGAATCATCTCTTGTGAAAATGTAAAACAAGCATGGGATATATTAGAAATGACACACGAGGGTACATCTATTGTCAAGAAATCTAAAGTCCAACTCCTCATGACTAAATTTGAAGAAATTCATATGGAGGAGAGTGAGATGTTTATGGACTTCTACACTAGATTGAATGACATTGTGAACTCTATGTGGGGTCTTGGTGATAGAATCCCAGAAAGTAAAGTGTGCGCAAAAATATTACGTTCACTTCCTAAACGGTTCAATTCTAAAGTGACCGCGATTCAGGAACTTCGTGATATAGATACCATGAGGGTTGAGGAATTAGTTGGTTCACTTCAAACCTATGAGTTATCCTTTAAGGCTCCTAAAGGAAAATCAATTGCTCTCAAATCATCTAAAAATGTTTCACAAGAGAGTACTTCGGATTTAGAAAATACCGAAGATGATATGGTACTTTTAGCAAAAAGTTTTTACAAAATTTTTAAAAATAAGAAAAAGGTTGATTTTCAAAAATCAAATGATAAGAGACGATCTAAACCTAGAACTCGTAAATCCTTAAAAGATAGTCAATGTTACAACTGTCAAGAGTATGGGCACTTATCTAACAGATGTCCTAAAAAGGACAAATCAAAAAGGAAAATCATGATGGCTACTTGGGATAAATCATCTGATTCTGAATCCTCTTCTAAATCAGAGGATTCTGAAACCGAGTCAGGCGATGGTGTTAAAGCCCTTATGACTCTAGCCAAGATCACCTATTCAGATCATGATGATATATCTAGTGAAGAAAATCTGAATAGTGATTGCGATAATGAAGATGATCTTCAAGATGCTTATAATGCCCTTTATAAAGAGAGTTGTAAAATTGCTGTCAAGCTTAAATTACAAAAAGAAAAAAATTTTAAGCTTAAGGAAGATTATGAGTCTCTTATCTTAGAAAAGTCTCATATTTCTGATTCTTTTGAAAAAACCAAAAATAATTTAGATTTCAAAACCTCCCAAATTGAAGATTTGAAATTCGAAAAAGAGAAACTCAAAAATGAGGTAGCTTCTCTTCTGAGTTTGAAAGACACATGGAGATATGCTCAAGGTGATCCGAAATTGGAAAAATTATTGTCCGGATCAAGAAAATGTGGCGATCGATCCGGGTTGGGCTATGATAAGAATACATCTCCTAAACAAAAGAACACTGCTCCTAAATTTATAAAAGGAGAGTCTTCAAACTCAAAAGAAAAGAATACTTTTCAAGATTTTTCTAAAAATTCAAAAACTTTTTAAAAACTTAAAAGTAGCCATGTTAACTTTAATTTTCAAAACCAAAATCAATTAGCTGAAAAAATTATTGATCTTCTCAAGGAGCTATTAAAGTCGAACTCTATAAGTCGTTCCTATAACAATAGACAGAAAAAGACCATCTATACTCCTAAACTCAAAACAATTATGAAATGGGTTCCTAAAGTTGCCAGCTTGGTTGCCCACACTACTTTCAAAGAAACAAGCCATTCTAAGTGGTACCTAGATAGTGGTTGCTCCAGGCATATGACAGGTGACAAAGCTTTATTCACCAATCTTAAAGATATGACTGATGGGTTAGTCACATTTGGTGATGGAAGCAATTGCAAGATTATTGGCCAAGGTACGGTTCAACTTTATAACCTTCCCTTATTTAAGAATGTCTTATATGTTGAGGGTTTAAAACACAACCTATTAAGCATTTCTCAGATATGTGATAACAACCATAGTGTAAAGTTTTCTAATCAAGTTTGTGAGATAGTTAATAAAAAGGGTTCTGTTATATTAACTGGTCGCAGAACTTTTGAAAACTGCTACATCGTTAGTGATGCTAGATCATCTACTCAATCATGTTACATGGTCCATACCGATGAGACTGAATTATGGCATAAACGCCTTAGACATGTACACTATCGGAACTTATTTAGATTGAGCAAAAGAGAACTAATTAGAGGTCTACCCAAATTGTAAAAAGTAGACAAAATATGTGGTGAATGCCAGTTGGGCAAACAAATTAGGAGCTCTCACAAGAAAGTGAACTCCAATACCACATCTAGACCACTCAAGCTTCTCCATATGGATCTTATTGAACCAACCAGATCAGAGAGTCAAGGAGGCAAAAAATACATCTTGGTTATCGTAGATGACTATACCAGATTCACTTGGGTATCATTCTTAAAAGACAAAACTGAAACCCTGGATGAAGTAAAAAAGGTCATCAAATGAATCCAAAATGAGAAAAGTTCTCATGTTAGCAAGATCCGTAGTGATCATGGATCTAAATTCGAAAACAGTAGTTTTGAGAAATTCTATAGCGATCAGGGAATATCACATGAATTCTTAGCGCCCAAAACACCGCAACAAAATGGTATAGTTGAAAGGAAAAATAGAGTGCTTCAGGATATGGCTAATGTTATGTTGAATAGTATGAAGCTCTCTAGAAATCTTTGGGCTGAAGCTGTTAATACCGCATGTTATATTATTAATCGGGTTTATACTAGTAAATCTGATAATAAGACTGCTTATGAATTATGGTTTGAAAAGAAACCTACTGTCAAATACTTTCGAGTTTTTGGCAGCAAGTGTTATATTTTACGGGATCGTGAAAATTTGGGTAAGTTTGATACGAAGAGTGACGAAGAAATTTTTCTTGGTTATTCTTTGAACAGTCGAGCTTATAAGGTTCTAAATAAGAGAACTGGTGTGATTCAAGAGTCCATCAATGTGGTCATTGATGATCATTTGAATACACCAGCCCCAAGTTCAGATGATGATGAAGCTCTTATTATTGAAATCTAGATATCTCATCAAGTCAAATAGAATCTGAACCAAGGACTGTTAAAGATCATCCAACCAATCAAATACTTGGAAATCCTCTCACTGGAGTTCGTACTCGCAAAAAACTTGAGAACATATGTAATTATGTTTGTTTTACATCCCAAATAGAACCGGTCAATGTAAAAGAAGCACTTTCTGACAAAAATTGGATAGTTGCTGTGCAGGATGAACTTAATCAATTTGTTCGTAATGATGTCTGGTATCTTGTTCTTAGACCTAAAGATAAAAATATTATTGGAACAAAGTGGATCTTTAAAAATAAGTCTGATGAACTCGGAAATATTATACGAAACAAGGCTAGATTGGTTGTACAAGGGTACACTCAGATTGAAGGCATCGATTACAATGAAACCTTTGCTCCAGTCACTCGCCTTGAACCAATCAGACTTTTTATTTCCATCACATGTTTTAAAAAATTTAAAATCTATCAGATGGATGTAAAGAGTGCTTTCTTGAATGGCGATTTACATGAAGAAGTGTATGTTGAACAACCTTTAGGGTTTGAAGACTCTAAGTTATCTGACCATGTATTTCGTCTCAAAAAGGCTCTCTATGGTTTAAAATAAGCACCCAGGGCATGGTATGAAAAATTGACTAAATTCTTACTTAGTCATAGCTTTCAAGTAGGTAGTGTCGATATGATGCTTTTTGTTAAAAAGAATAACAATGATATTTTGATGGTTCAAATATATGTTGATGATATTATTTATGGATCTACTTGTTCTAACATGTCTACTAAGTTTGCAGAGTTAATGAAATCAAGGTTCGAAATGAGCATGGTTGGCGAACTTAACTATTTTCTAGGGTTACAAGTAAAACAACAACCTGATGGAATTTTCCTTTCCCAGACCAAATATGCTTCAAACTTGGTTAAAAGGTTTGGATTTGAGAATGGTAAGAACTTTGATACTCCTATGAGTACAACATTAAGACTTTCAAAAGACTCTTCAGGTAAAGATATAGATCCTAAATTATATCGCAATATGATTGGTAGTTTGTTATATCTTACTGCTAGTAGACCTGATATCACATTTAGTGTTGGTATTTGTGCGAGATATCAGTCTAATCCTAAGGAATCACATCTTATTACTGTTAAACGAATTATTAGATATATTGCAAGTTCTATAAATTTGGGACTTTGGTATCCTTTTGATACTAATGTTCAATTAGCCGGGTATTCAGATGCTGATTGGGCCGAAAATATTGATGATAGAAAATCAACCAGTGGTGGTTGTTTTTACATTGAAAATTGCTTAGTTTCTTAGTTCAGCAAGAAGCAAAACTCAATATCGCTCTCTACTGCTGAGGCTGAATATATTGCAGCTGGATATGCATGTACTTAACTAGTTTGGATGAAACGCATGCTTAGCGATTATGGAATTAATCAAGATTCAATGATCTTACATTGTGATAATTCTAGTACTATAAACATTTCCAAAAACCCAATTCAGCATTCACGTACTAAGCATATTGACATTAGATATCATTACATTCGTGAGTTGGTTGAAGAAAAAGTTATTTCATTGGAATATATACCAAGCGAAACTCAACTTGCTGATATATTTACTAAACCGCTTGACAAATGCAGGTTTAATAAATTGAAATTTGATCTTGGTATGTGTATTTTACATTGAATATTCTTGCTTGCATGTATCATAGTGTATTATATTTCATATTATAATTGTTTAAATTTCAAAATTTTTCATTAAAAATACATTTTTGGTCGATGCTCGACCGGTCGTGGTTGTACACGAACAGTCGTGGTTCGACCAATCGTGAACCACACTCGATCGGTCGTGGATCTCGTGAACATCATATAATTTAGAGAAAATCTCCTTCTTCTTCATTTCCACACTGACCTACGACAAGTCGTGGCTCGACCAGTCATAAGATTTCTTGTTTTTCTTCAAGGTAAGTCCTATTTCATCATTTTTCTTGAAGATTCATGATCTCCATACTTTGATTTGTTCATAGTATAGCTTGATTTCATCTCTTGTTGAGTTTTTTAAGGGTTTCCTCTCTATTTGTTGATCTAGAGAAAACCCATCTTTCATTTTATGCATCTTGCTTGTTCTTTGTATATCTTTTTAAATATGGATGCTAGAGGGAAAAAGAAAACATCCCGTGGTCCATCTTCATCCAGATCTGCACCAATAACTAAATGGCACCTTCGGTCACTCGAAGATGATACTCAAGATGTACGGGATTTGCGTGCCCGTAACATTATCGTTGAGCATACCACTGATGTAAATCACATTGCTCCATATGTGGCTGGACTAACATTTTACTTTGGGGTGGGTCTGCATACCAATCCATTGCTCAATCAATGGTAGCATGCATTTCAGATTTTTCCCTTGATAATTTAACATTTTCAATTGATACAAGAGAAGAGAAATTTGAAGTAGACCGTCATTTGATATCAGGTATTATGGATATACCTGTTAATGATGAAGGAATACCGATTCATACTTTATACGACAAACCTTCTAAATCAGAAAAACGCATGTTAACTAGAGATTTATACAAAATTGATGCGCATTGGACTCACAAAGGAAATGCGATCTCTGCAAAGTATTTATTACCCAGTTATAGAATACTACATCGTTTCTTCATTTTCAATGTATATCCTCGGTCCGGTAATAAAATCGAGTTAACTTCTTTCATAGTTCGTGTGTTGCATTCTATTGCTTCTGGAACCAAGGTCTGTCTTCCTTCTTTGATTTGTCATTCCATTATACAATTTCGTTTCCATCTGAGTCATAGTGATATTCCATTCGGTTATCTTATGAATGTTTTAGCCACTCACATGCTTGTCGATAAACCTGTTAATGAGGCACCAATTCATCATCTTATTTTCAACAATGCCAATCTTAATAAGATGAAATTGGATCTACTACCTGGCCAATTTGATGAAGCTGGTGTTAGTGGTGTTGGTGGTGATGGTGGTGTTGCTGGAAATGAAGAGGAAGTTGGCGATCTTCTACAACAAGATGTTAATATGGATGACTTATTTGATGATATTGAAACTGATTCACCTAATGATCCAGATTATGATCCTTCTGGTTTTGATGCATGCCTTCGTGCATTGGGTTGATAATAGAAATATAGCCCATGATATGAGATTCAAGCACATGCAAAAATATCTTCGTCGTATAAATAAGGGCTTACACCAGATTGATGCATCTATTCCTGCTCCCTCCTCTGGATCAGATTTAGTGAATTATCTTCTAGATAGTTTCACATTATCTTTGTATTTTGGATATGTATTATGGATTATAGTTTCATAACATTTTCTTTTGGATATTGTATTTTGGATTATGGATTATGGCTTGACACTTCAGGTTTATTTTATATCCTTTCATATCACCTTCTCATTATTTGCTCTCTATGTTCTCCTTTCTATTATGCCTTTCCCTTGTCATTTTGTGACAAAAAGGGGGAGTAGTAAGCATTGCTAAAAGGGGAGTAATACGGATAGGGGGAGTAAATTTGTTTGTATTGATTGAGAAGGATATGTGGATTGATGGATATGTGGATTGAAGTTTTGAGGTTTTCATGTTATGTATTGATTATATGAGCAATACTCGTATTACTCAGGGGGAGTAGAGTATTTTGTGGTTTCATGACTTATCATTCCTTATTATCTTTGATGCTATCTGTTTTGTCACAAATTTGACAAAGGGGGAGATTGTAAGTGCTATGATTTCATATCTTTTTAGTTGTTAAATTTTATGGTGCCAAAACCTATATCTATGTCTTGTATATCTTGTGTTTTATGTTTGAAGTCTATTCATTACAATCAAGACATATCAAGACATCGCATTTCAAGACAAGATCTTAAATGAAGAAAGTTTTCAAGTCTTGGATGAAGAAATCAAGAATAAAAGTTTTCAAGGTTACATGTTCAAGATTTGATCAAGTTCAAGTTTACTAGAAGACTTTGTCAAAGTCAAGATCAAGCTTATGAAGGCCTACTACAAGTTTTGAATATTCACAAGCTTCTCTTAAGGGTCATCTGAGTATTCAGACTTTCAAGTCCATCTCACTTTTAAGGTTTATTTAATCTTAGATTGACCTTAGGATGGGCTTTATTGTAGGTCGTTCCGGATACATAACTCATATATTTTAATATGCTTGTTTGGAGTGTTCTAAGACCAGTCCTAGGGACTTCAAGACCAGTCCTAGCTTTGCTACGACCAGTCTTAGGTTTTTCAGGACCAGTCCTAGGTAGTTGAAGATTTTTAGATCTTTCTAGCTGTCCTTCGACCAGTCTTGGACATCCTACGACCAGTCCTGGAAGTTCTACGATTTATACTTCGACCAGTCATAGCCTTACGACTCAAACTCCAGCAGCCATTTTTGGGGTCGTACGACCGGTCGTAGGTGTCTCGTGACCAGTCGTAGGTGGCCCATGATTGATCATAGACCACCCAGGACCGGTCGTGGAACTGAAAATCTTATCCCATAGAAATCTTTCAAAAATCTTTGATGCTACGACCAGTCCTAGGATCCTAAGACCAGTCGTAGATGGGATTTTTCAGTCTATAAATTGAGCACGAACTTCAGAGTTTTAGCACTTCAAATCAATTCTATTCAAGCATTCTTTTGGCTATTCTCTGAGATAAGTTTGTGTTTATTTTAAGCTACATTGTGCTTATTTAATATTCCTTTTGCTAGCTTATTCTTATTTGATTTTGATCTACATTCCAATCTTATTAGAAAAGGGGAATTTCTGATATTTCTTCTTCTTAGATTCAAAATCAAATAGATCTAGCCCGTTTTATCTAAAATCAATTAGACTTAGAACCATTCTTAAAGTGAGTATTGGACTTTGAACGTCGAATCGAACTTCTACTCCGATTGGTTCTACTGGGCTTCTTCAAAAGGTGATTAAAGTATTTTACATGTTTTGTAATTTACTTTCTCTGGTTTTTGTTTGGGATTCGCCAGAAAAATCTCATTGTATTGGTTATCTGAGGAGAGCCAGAAAACTCAGATTGTGGGGTTTTTGGATTGTGTAAGCCCAATATCAAAGACACAATTGTGAAGGTTTTAGGTGAACATGTGAAACCTATTTTGATAGTACATGCTAATATCCCTTATGTGAGGATATTAGGAGTAGAGTAGCAATCTGTGTGGCTGTTGGATAACAGTTGGTGTACACACAGGCGAACCACTATATATCGTTGTGTTGTGGATGTGTTCTTTCATTCCTTTATTCATTTAGTTTTGTGGTTTGTGTTTGTGGATGAATGTTGTAATCACTTCAAGTAAGTGTAGATGAATGTTGTAATAACTTAGGATTTATTTTCCGCAAGTTATTTTGATTTCATTACTTATTATTCCTCTTTGGTTTGTGATACAAGGACGTTCTAGAAATAAGTTGTCCTACCTTAAACTTCTGGTTTTTGGTGTAAGGTTGTCCTTAGAACTGATAATGTATCAATCTCTTTATTTTAGGTTATTGTGATTGTTTTATATTCAGCATTGTTCTTTAAATCTTTTATTATTCCGCTGTTATTAGTTTTATTTGGCATTGCCCTATTCACCCCCCCTCTAGGGCATATAGCTAGGTCCCTTCAATCTTGTATTTACCTTTTTGTTATTTAAGGGCCCACATTGGTGGGACCCATCTTGATGTATGCATTGTATAGGGAGGGCCCATAGTCACGAGTATGAATTATATAGGGAGGGCCCATAGTGGCGGGGTCCCTCCCCTCCTCACGTCTCTCTCTCTCTCTCTCTCTCTCTCTCTCTCTCTCTCTCTCTCTCTCTCTCTCTCTCTCCCTTTTTTGTCGTGTGGCCCACCTGATGCCTGTGATATATCCACGCCATCCATCACGGTGGAGCCCACTTTGATGTATGTGGTGTATCCACACTGTCCAACAACTTGGACGGTGAGACCCACTGTGACGTATGTGTATCATCCACATTGTCCATCCATAGATGGAGCCTAATGTGATGTATGGTTTCATCCTCACCATCCCTGGTTGGGACAGTGGGTTCCCACCATGACGTGTGTGTTTCATCCAGCTATCCGTCCATCTGGACGTGCCCCACTATGATGTGGGCTTCATCCACGTTGTGCATCCCTTTACAGCAGCAGCTGCAGCTGCTGCTACTGACATCAGTGGACAGGTGGGGCCCACCTTAATGTACGTAGTCTATATCCACACCATCCATGGGTGGGACAGTGGGGTTTCACCGTGATGTACGTGACATCCACTCCAGTTGTCCATCATGTGGGGCTCCACGGTGGTGTGTTTTATCATCTGCACAGTTTATTAAAGAGGTGTGCAGACTCAGCCATGATGTATGCATCTTGCATCCACACAGACTAGACTTTGAACGGGAAGAATCGAACTGGCTAGTGTACCGCACCAGCTACATAGCCGCTGCATTGGGTCAGCAAGTTCTGTAGGTCCCACGTGTGGTATGTGGGGCATATCCACACCATCCATGTGTTGGATGGGTGGGACCCACCTTATTGTATTCATTTTATGTGTTGCACATGCACAGCACGTGGGGCCCACCTTGATAATGTGTTTCCCGTGCACAGGACGTAGGGCCCACCTTGATCATGTGCTGCATACAGCACATGACACCGTCGTGGTGTATGTTGTAATCTGCACTGTCTGAATGGTGGGACCCACTGCTATGATGATGTCAGCAGTCCTGTAGGACTGATATCCATAACCGTCCACCTATTTTGCTAGCATAGGACCCAACTTAGTTGTATCTATTGTATATCCACCGCCCATCCATTTTGACATAGCCCACCTCTATTAGATTTGATCCACACCGTCCGTCCAGATGGTGGGCCACCACATGGACCCATCTAGGAATCAGATTGGCTAGTGTACCTCACACCAACAGCTTACTGCTACTATACCACGTCAGCAAGTGGTGTGGGACCACCTCAATGTACGTGCTTCATCCCTACCGAGGGACCCACGTGAGATGTAAGTGTTTTATCCTAGCCATCCATCTGTTCTGGATGGTGGGACACTATAATGATGTATATGTTTTGATCCTCACCATTCAGTCCAGCGTGCACAATGGGCCCCATCATAATGCATGCGTTGTATATTCACGTTGTCTGTCCAGTTGGGGCCTTAATGTATGTATTGTCGCCGTCCATCTGTATGTGGGACAAGCCATGATGTAAGTGTTTCATCGATGCCATCCTATCCATGTGTTGGACATGGACCGTATACAGGTGGTCCACCTTGATGTATTATTTAATCCACACTGTCCATTAGGTTGGGACGATGGGGACTCCACTAAGATATGTGTTATATATCTTAACCGTCTAGATCATATAGGGCCTGCCTCAATGTATGTTTTATCCACACTATCCGTGGGACGTGCGACCCACCTGATGTATGCATTCCATATCCACGCCGACCATCTGGTGGGGCCTATTTGCTGCATGTGCAGGGCTCACCTATTGTGTATTGGTGCAGCCCATTGATGCAGCCCACTTGATGTGTATGAGGCCCATTAGTGCGGCCTATTGATGCAGCCCACTTGATGCATACGAGGCCCATGTGATGTGGCCCATAGTGATGAGTGTTAGGCCCATGGGATGCGGCCCATAATGGTGTGTGTTAGGCCCATGTGATGTAGCCCATAGTAATGTGTGTTAGGCCTATGTGATGTGTCCCATAGTGATGAGTGTTAGGCATAAGTGATGCGGCCCATAGTAATGTGTGTTAGGTCCATGTGATGTGGCCCATAGTGATGTGTATTAGGCCCGTGTGAGCGGTCCATAGTGATGTATTTTAGGCCCATGTGATGCAGCCCGCTTGATGTATGAGACCCTTGTGTAAGGCCCATTAAGATTGTATGTGACCCATTATGATTGCATATGGCCTATTGTGATTGTAGGTGACCCATTGAGACTTGTATGTGGCCCGTTATGATTGTATGTGGCCCGTTGTGATTGTATGAGATGCTCATGTAAGGCCCATTGAGATTGTATGTAGCCCATTATGATTGTATGTGGCCCATTGTGATTGTAGGTGGCCCATTGAGACTTGTAGGTGGCTCATTGTGATTGTATGCGGCCCATTATGATTGTATGTAGCCCATTAACACTTGTATGTGGCCCATTGTAATTGTATGTGGCCCATTGTGATTGTATGTAGCCCATTGAGATTGTATGGGGCTCGTTGTGATGTAATTGTGGCCATTGATGAGGCCCGATGTGATGTATTTATGGCCTAGTGTGATGTATAATAGGTCCTTGTGTGAGGCCATAGGCCCACTATATGTTTGGCTCTATGTGGGCCACTCCTTGAGAGCAATGTTGGTTAAATGTCCACATTGATGGGAAATGATGGTTAAATGTCCTCATCGTGACCTTCCCTTAGGCCCTTTGATAAGCTGATTATCGATGTCGATTTTTGATACAGATTATGAGTATGTGATAGCATAACATCACAATACATACTCATACGCATCATCTGCATGTTTGTTAACAGATGTGGATGACCATTGCATATATCATAGGGCAGATTGTTCATGGGACTCCCTGATAGGCAGAGTTGCCCCACATGAGCACACGGTATGTGTAAGATTAATGCATGATTGGACTGTGTGAGTCGTGCATCTCACATTGTGTGATTATGATTATCGTACGCCCTAGTGACATTAGGGCTGCAGCCTCCATAGGCATATCATGGATGGCCAAATGGGACACCAAAAATCTATTCTACATGGGGTGCTATAGATATCCTTGGGTGAAAGTCCCAGAACCCTCTTGGTACCAGAGGTTGCTCCAATGCCTAGACCGAGTGGATACATGAGCTCATAGAGCCGCATACCGTTAGGCCACGTCTCTCACTATGTCATGGTCAGTTGAATGGGGGTGTGGCTTTACTTTCTCGAGAGGAGGAGGCAAAGCTAGGCTAAGTTTGATGAGCTCGAGGAATGGGACCGCTATCGACGAGTTGGGCCCGATATTGATAGGTGAATAGTGAGGTCTCTTCCACTTACCTTATTGCCCGCAATGGGGATTCAGAGTGTACTAGACTCGGTGATTTTCCAGAGAGGAACCATACTAATATGTGGATTTATTGAGTAGGAGTTGCATACTTATTCATTCATTCATTCACTATCCACTTGGGCTGGTGGTGTGCAACTAATTGTTGTGTACCTTTGTAATGACAAGGATTTCAGTTTGGGCATGCGACTAACCCGAGATTAGGAATCTATTACATTGAGCCTAGCTATCCAAATTTAGGTATGAGACTAGTTTGGATAGAAGTCCCTTGTGATGGACCCCATAGCCTGCGATACTACATACTATCATCCCGACTTCACTCCATCTTGGTCATTTCATTCGCACCGCATATTTCATTGTATTCGTAGCATTTATCATTTTGGGTTTCCATGTTTCTGCATTGATATGGTCGTTAGCATTCATGCCTTACATCGCATAGCCTTGGTATGGCTAATGGCACTCATGGACTTACCAGCATATTTCTGCTTAATCTAATATCGTATGAATCATGATCTTACTAGTATATTTTCACTTACTCTAATATCATATGATTCATGATCTTGTCAGTATTTTCACTTATTCCGATATTGAATGATTTATGGACTTACTAGTATGTTTTCGCTTACTCTAATATCGTATGATTCATGATCTTGCCAGTATTTCTTACATTGGATGATTATGACATTGTATTGAATACTTGGCAATTACCTTGTGCATACTCTTTTACCACCTGAAAAGGCCAAGCTAAAAGTCCTAGACGGGGGGGGGGGGGGTGAATAGGACTATGCCAAAATTAAAATTTTAAATGTGGAATAAGAAAGAAATCAACAATGATAGCACTTAACAATTCAAATAGCAGAAATGAATAGTAACCTCAAATGCATAAGTATTGAGAGGTTGATACAGATGTTGTTCTAAAGACAACCTTACACCAAAAACCAATGGCTTATGTAGGACAACCTGATTCCTAGAACAGTTTGTGTATCAAAATCTCAAACTGATACAGAAGAATAAAGAATAAAACAGAAATAAAATTCTACTGCTATTACAACATTCACCACATGTACTGAAAGTAAATTACAATCATTCACCACAAATGCTGGAAAAATAAATTATAACATTCACACACTTAAGCACATTCAACCACTCATAACTCTAGCAATTATAGTGGCTTGCTTATGTGTACACCAACTGTTAAAAAAACAGCTACAAAACTACTCCACTCACAATATCCTCTCACAGTGGATATTAGCTTTCACTATAAAATTGATTTTTCAAGGTTCACCTAAAACCTTCACAATTGTGTCTTTCTAGTGGGCTTACACAATTCAAAAACCCTATACTCTGAGATTTTTTGGATCACCTCAAAAAAATAAAAAAGAAATAGAGATTTTTCTGGCACAACCTTAAAAAATCAAAAAGATATTTACAAAAATATAAATATACTTATCAAGATATTCTCCTTTGATGAAGCCTGGTAGAACCAATTCGGTGTAGACGTTCAATGTCCACACTCACTTATGAAAGGGTTTTAAGTTCTAAATAATTTTTAGATTAAATCACCTTGGGCTAGCTTGATTTGATTTTGATCATAAGAAAGGGAAAAACTTAAATCCATTCTTCAATTAAGATTGGAATAGAGAATTCAAAATCAAATGCGAAAGCTAAATTGAAAATAATATTAAATGAACACAATATAACTTAAGAATATCACAAACTTATCTTTCAGAATGGTGTCTTGATTATCTTGGAATTGAATGAAAAACTCTGAAAATCGTCCTCAATTTATAGGCAAAATTACTATTCACTTGACTGGCCCAGTGGTCGGTTCGACTTGTTGAAGGACCAACAAGAATTCAAAATTTCGGGCGCGATAAGATAAAATCATTCCACGTCTGTCGAGTGGCTTGCTCGACTAGTCTAGTGGCCTTCTCGACTGGTCGAGTGAGACCAAAAATGGTTGTTGGACTTTAAGTCGAGCCTGCTCAACTGGTCGAGCACTGTTCACTCGATAGGTCGAGATGTCTCCAGGATTGGTTAAGGGTCCAACAAAAAATCTCAAAAATTAGTAACTAACGTTAGACTGGTCACGGAAATTCTTGGACTAGTCGAGCCAGTACTAGGACTAGTAGAACATAGGCTAACACTAGTCGAGAAAAAGCCTATAAAATTATATAATGACCCAAATTAAGTATGCAATTCAATATGACCTAACCTATGGTCAATCTAGGGTCATTCATACCTTATAGGTGAAATTTGAACATTGAAACATCATTCGCTTCGGTTGATAGTTAATCCTGAAGTACATGAAGCATGACATCTTAGAGTACTTTAATGCTTGAACTTGAAGTACTCGTGACTTGTGTTTCAACTTTAGTATATGAACTTTAAGCTTGAGTGGATTACTTGAGCTTGAATTCTTAAAGTAATGCACACTCTCTTGATATAGTTGAAGCTTGAAAACTTGATCTAGCACTTGAACTTGTAAAAGAATCTCTTGCTCTTATACTTGAGCTGCCTGAATCTTAAATTGGAACATCTTGAACTTGTACTTGAATTACTTGATCTTGAATATGAAGATGAGCTACACAAGATACAGATTCCAAGAGGTTTTGATACTATAAAATTTGACAATCAAAGGAGCTAGATAGAATAGCATTTACATTCTCCCCCTTTGTCAAATTCGTGACAAAACAAAATAAATAAAAATATCATACATGCACAATAAAGAATCATGCACCAGTTATATTAATAAAGAATCATGCACCGGTTAGATCAATAAAGAATCATGCACTAGTGAAAGACTGCAAATCAATACTCCCCCTTAATACCTTCATAGAATCCAAGAGGAGAATTGAAGAAAAAATTACTACCTATCACCTAACCACATTTTCCACATTTCCACATTCTTCACATTTATCATAATGAAATAGGCATGTCAGGATTAATTCTACCCCTTTTTGTCACAATATGACAAAGGAAAGAACCTATAAATGATGATAGAAACACAAGAGCATTGAGAGAGGTAAGGTTAAGATAACATAATAACAAGATAACCAGTAAAAATATGTCCAAGCACAAGAAGAAATTCAAGTATTAAAAGTTATTACATATTAGATACTTAAAACTAATCCGAACCAGAAGAAGGAGCAGGTATGGAAGGATCAATTTGATGAAGTCCCTTATTAATGCACCTAAGATATTTGGGCATGTATTTAAATTACGTTTTATGGGACACATGCATGCCTTTAACCTTCTCCTCATGTGAGCACAAACGCCCATCAAAATCAGATGGCTGATAATCAGGATCAGCAGCAGAATCATATTCAATTTCATCAAAGAGGTCATCCATATTGACATCATCTAGATGCAAAGCACTCTCCTCTTCATTTGCTTCAGCAGCTCCACTAGCATCCTCATCAACTTAGCCTGGGGCCAACTTCAAATTCATCTTGTTAATGTTAGAGTTATTAAAGGGTAGATGGTGAATGGGAGCTTCTCCAACAGGCTTAACCACTAGACTATGGGTGACTAATACAGTCATAAGATAAGAAAAAAGGTATATCATAGTGACTTAGGTGGAGACGGAACTGAATCATGATATAACAAATAAGAGAAGGAAGACACATAGAAACTCCAGAAATGATAGAATGAAGAATACGAACCATGAATGTAGTAAGCTTAGTTTTATTACTAGATCTAGGGTAAACATTTGAAATGAAAATCCTTTGAAGAACCTTGTATCTGGGTAATATAAACTTGGAAACGAGCGCATTCCCAGTACTCCATTCCACATCCATATTACATAAAACTCTAGTGAGCATCCGCTTCTCAGATTCAGAAGGTTTTTCTACAAGAGAACTAATGGGAACATTGTCATCATTAACTGGAAGATCCATTAATCCAACAATGAGCTGACAGTCCACATCAATTGGACCTTCTCTAGTAGAAATTATAAATGTAAGATTTTTAGTAGAGAAGTCAGTATTACAAGAATACATGACTTGCATAATAGAGCAAAATGTAGGACCACCCCAATTTAAAATGTTATCCCATCCTACAGATTGAAGAAGAGAAAGGATATTAAAAGGTGTTAAATGATCAATGTTAACAGTCTGTTTTACTATCACGTTATGTAAGCAAATATCCTTCACATACTCGAGGTCATCCTCGAGTGACCGAAGATAGCGCACCGTGATAAGAGCCGAACAAGAAAAAGAGGGACCACGAGATCCTTTCTTCCTGTTTCTACCTTCCATTGCAATAAAGAAAACAAGGAATACAAAGATTAAAAAAGAGGTAAGAAGGGTTTCAAGCAAAAAGGATTTATAGCTAGAAAACCTACCAAACAACAATAAACCTTGAAATAAACAACACAAACAAGGAAATAAAAAATCAAATAACTCAAATCTACAAAGAAATTGAAAATAATACACTAACCAAAGAGAAATCGAAGATGTGTTTGACCGGTCATGGTAGGGCTTGTTGGAGAAGAAGAACAAAGTGAAGAAAAAGGTGTTTTTCTCCAAATAAAAAAGCAAAAACCGAGTTTCACGACTGGTCATGTATATACTCAATCGATCGAGCTACGACTGGTCAAGGGTGTACTCAACTGGTCGTGCAACAATGAAAATTTATAATTTTTCATTAATTTGAATTTTAAAATTTTAAAATAATAAATATATACATTATAATACAGAAAGGCACAAATCATCAGTTCATATTGCACATACCAACATCAAATTTTAATTTTGCAAACCTATTTTTGTCGAATGGTTTTGTGAATATGTCTGCAAGTTGATTCTTGGAAGGAATATATTCTAATGAAATTATCTTATCTTCCACTAGTTCACGAATATAATGATATCTAATGTCAATATGCTTGGTCCGTGAATGCTGAATTGGATTTTTAGAGATATTAATTGTGCTTGAATTATCACAATATGAAACCATGGATTCTTGTGCAATTTCGTAATCGCTTAGCGTTCTTTTCATCCACACAAGCTGAGTACATGCATTACCAACAGCAATATATTCATCCTCAGCTGTGGAGAGTGATGGGAAGTTTATTTCTTACTTAGCCAAGAAACTAAATAGTTTCCGACATAGAAACAACCACCGCTAGTTGATTTACGATCACCAATATTACCAGCCTAATCAACATCCGTGTAACCAGCTAATTGCACATTAATATCCTATGGATACCAGAGACCAAGATTAGCTGAACTAATGACATATCGCAAAATCCACTTAACAACAATCAGATGTGACTCTTTAGGGTCAGACTAATATCTAGCACAAATTCCTACGCTAAAAGCAATATCAAGTCAGTTCACAGTTAAATAAAGTAAACTACCTACCTATCATACTGTGATACAACTTAAGATCCCTTTTGAATCCTTAGAGAGTTTTAGAGTAATACTCATTAGAGTATCAAAAATTTTCCCACTCTCGAATCCGAACTTTTTAACTAAGTTCAAAGCATATTTAGTTTGAGAGATAAAGAAACTATCAGGGAGCTGTTTAACTTGCAACCCTAGGAAATAGTTTAGTTCTCCAATCATACTCATTTTAAATTTAGACTTCATAAGATCTGCAAACTCAATAGTCATGTTGGCACAGGTAGATTCATAAATAATGTCATCAATATGGATTTGTACTATTAGTATGTGATCATTATATTTCTTTATAAACAATGTGTAACGCCCGTGAAAAATCCATACTTGGGCTCGAGTACCAACTCGACCCGAAATTGTGTAGAATTTATTCCTTTAGAAAAATATGACTAAGTTAGCTAGTGCAACGTTAGAATAGCTGGGAACTGGTCCCTGATCACTTTAAATACGTTCTACAAGGCTCAAAGCGAGTGGAACCAATGGTGCTATAATGCTCTAAAGCCTCGGATCAAACTCTAAGCCGGTTTATTCTCGGGACCTCCTTGAAACTTTGTATTGGATCTAGACCGTGCGTCGAAAGTCCGATACCTACCATCTTAGACCGTTATGACCACTTAGCTGGGCTTGGCAATCGTTTCGAAAATCAAGTCCAACTGACATTCAGAGGCTATTTCATTGAGCCTGGAGTGAAGAGAGTGAGAATAGGGTTAGAATTGGAATTTGAAATTCAAATCTGGCACACGATTTGACGCATCAGTATTAAGCATTCTGACCGTCAGAATACAGCCAAATTACACCCTTGGATCAGGAAAAATTTCTATTACATATCACGAGACTTATAGGCCTAATCTTGGTGCGGTGACCGTTAAACTGAAACTGGACCGCCACGTGCGATTTGGGAACCCTACCGATCTGAAAACTGGATGTGTGCTAGATCCAGTATGCATGAGCTTAAGTCCAACCGCATTTGGCCAGAAGACCTTTAGAAATGCTCTTTTGGACCAAAACGGCCCAGAAGCCTATTTTGGGCATGTTTTAGCTTATAAAAGGGGTTGAAACCCTCACTTCTCTCACACATCCAAATTTTCTAGAAACCCTAGCTTGTGTGAGAGAAAAGGTGAGAGATTGTGAGAGAGAGTGGGAGAGTTCTTCCTACCACTTGTGCTACGTGTTGCACGTGCTTAAGCAACGCACCTCTATCTCTTTCCCGGCGATTACACCACGATTCTAGGTAAGCAAATACCCTAAATAGTTGCTGATTTGAGTTTTCTTTGTTTCCATAGTGGTGTAGCTTATGGATCTCGTGTATTAGGTTCCTTATTCGCCGTAGACGAAGCGTATACGCTCCGTTTCAATTCACGAGTCTACAAGACATAAGATGAGGATTTTAGACGCTTTGATTGACGGTTTACAATGCTTTCAATGTCATTTAATAGTAGATTCTTGACGGTATCGCCATTTGACATGTACAAAATGCTCTCCGTTTCCCGTTTCGTAAACTAACGAAGAATATGAGATTTAGGGCATTTTAGTCATTTGTAGGAAGTACTGTTTACATTCATATTTTGCTGATGTGATTGACATGGTTTTTTGTCGCATTAGGAAGTTAGGAATACGTGCATAATTAGTTTGGCGAAGAGATTTGCCTAATTGCGCACTTCGGGTCGACATACTATATGTAGACTTAAGTGTGTAGTGTATGTGTTTGTATAAATGCTTGTATTAGTATGTATTGAATTAAATGATGTTATGAGATAGTTTGAGATTGATTTCTCAATTAATATGCTGACCTAAATGATTTCCTACATGTTGATTATATGCATGATTTCATTACATGCATGAAATATATGTGCTTGAAGATTTACTTAAGTTGAATGTTATAACATGTGTTAACATGCTCACATGATTGTATTTCAATTCCAATACTCTTACATAATTTGCTGATGTGATTCCATAAGTGTTTGGGACTAGACTTAGTCCAGGCAGTCGGTAACCGAGCGAATTCGTGGCTGACTGGTCTTAGCCACGAGCGACGCGTCGATGAACGCGAGTCGTGTTTGAAGTTGGCGGCAGTGGTTAGGCCACGCGAAGTGTTTTACACACTTCATGTCGTTCGACTTGAGATGCGATCGCGCTAGTCGAGCCCGTCAAGTAACCCGACTGACCGATATATGTTCACCTTGTATGAGTCATAACTGCTTGAACCTAGGGTACTGAACTTACCATTGTAAACCCTGTTAACCATGGTACCTTGATCCACGAAGACTCATGAGCCGGGCATGGTGGTATGGGACACCGTGGTCGAGCTGTCGGCCTACGCTGGGGCCACAAACCTCTCCGTAGTGACCAGTGAGCACCTAGACTCGTGAGCAGATTATGGTGGTATGGGACACTATATTCTAGTTGTCGGCCTACACTGATCAGGCGACGAGTCCTTTGTAGTGACCGCGAGCGTATTCTGAGTCCACGGGAGGCAACGACCCTTCCGTTGCAGTAGAGTACAGTAGGCCTGTATTGATAAGGTGATGGGGGAGCGGTGCAACGAGTGCGAGCAACAGCCCTGGCAACCCTTGCAGTGACCTACGAAATATACATCGTATGAGATTACTAGGAGTGACGACCCTAGATAGGATCTGTGTTGGGATTGATACAAGGGAAGTACCTTAGTTTCCCAATCCTGCTGTTTGAATGGACTAATAACAACTTGGAAATCATATCACCATATCATTACATGTGCCTGGAAGATGTGGAGCACTCTAGGGAGTGTGGCATGCCGTGGTCGTAAGATGTTGCCGTATGAGGGAGATCGTCGGTGAGGGCATACATCACGTCATATCATCTTACATTAACAACAGTAGTAGGATTGTCTGATTTACTGCTTTACTATTATCGCATGATTGATTTGTGAACATGCTAATCTTTGCTCTATGATTCCATTGAGTTGATCACTCACTCCCACGTTACGGGATGGTATTTGCAACACCCACCAGACCCTGTTGTAGATGCAGGTGAGGCTGAGATCCAGGAGGCAGAGCCAGACTTCGACGAGGACCAGGACGAGTTCTCGTACATGCAGTATCACGATGGCTTTGCGTAGGCGACCTGGATCGATGGGACTTCAGTGGGACCATTTTGGACATTTACTTTTGTTCATGTATATGTATATGAGACTCAGAGATGTATTCATACTTTAGAGACAGATGAGATTTACTTTGTTTTTCTATACAGTGATATATATATTGTTTAGTCTTCCGCTTGCTTTTATCACTGGATCTGAAGTATGAATTGCAGTTTTGGTATACTTTTACTCATGTGAATGCTTTAAATCAGACAACATTGAATCATAATCATTTTTGTTGCATAAGTGACGGTCTGAAACTCGGGAGTTGAGTTTATACACGACCCCCGATTTTTAGGGTTTTACACAATGTCTTATCAACACTTCCCATTATAAAGTTATGACTTAGTAGAAACTTAGTCAACTTTTCGTATCATGCCCTGGGAGCTTGTTTCAAACGATAGAGTGCCTTTTTCAGGTGGTAGACATGATTAGCATGCTTAGGGTCTTCAAAACCCATTGGTTGTTTAACATACACTTCTTCATGCAAATCACTGTTTAAGAATGCACTCTTTACATCCATTTGGTATATTTTGAAATTTCTAAAGAATGCAATGGATATAAATAGTCTGATTGATTTAAGACGAGCTACTAGGGCAAAGGTCTCATCATAATCAATGCCTTATGTCACACCCAAAACTCGGTAACTGGGCTCATAAAATTCTCGATCACCGAATCTGATGCTGACAGCCTCCATAATACCCCATTCTCGGCTCCCAGTGCATATGCACAAGATTCTGATCTTGGGATCCTAAAAGGAGGATTTTTCAACGTACATTTATCTCATAAGAAGCATAACCATAAGTATACCCAAATCACAAGAGTAACATCATCATCACATATCTACTAATATAAATTTTTAAATACAGTGCTGATAGGGAAATACGTATATAAAAAATCAAGGCTCTAAAAGTTCGCTACATGCTCCAAGCTCCACGCTGTTGCAACTTAACATCACCTGCACGCTTATATCGTGCATAAGCTTATAAAAAGCTTAGAGGGTGGTGTAAGTGTGTGCACAAGGTGAGTGTAAAGCATTTAACGTAACGCCATAATCATATAATGTCAAAATAGGCACAAGATCATGAATTGTACGATATCAGAGTAAGCAAAAATACTGACAAGTCCATGAGTCAAACAATATCAGCATACGCCATACAGATCAACAATACAAATGAGAAGTCATAAAGAGTAAAATATCAAATGTCGAGGATGCAATGCAATACACAAATTCCTGATGAGTTCACAAATAACGTCAACCATACCTAAACCATATAAATGCAGAAACACAGAGACCCAAAATGCCATATGTCGCAGATGTAATGCAATATATGGTGCGAATGGAGTAACCATGCTAGAGTGTGAAGTCGAGGTGATAGTACGTAGTATCGCTGGTTATGGGACCCATCACAAGGGACTTCTATCCAAACTAGTCTCATACCTAATTTGGATAGTCAGACTCAATGTACTAAACTCTTGATCTCAGGTTAGTCACGCGCCCTAACCGAAATCCTGACCATTACGAATGTACACATAACCAATAGTTGCATACCACCAACCCAAGTGGATAGTGAATGAATGGATGAATAAGTATGCAACTCCTGCCCAATAAGTCTACATATCAGTACAGTTCATCTCTGTGATCATCACCGGGGTCTAGTATACTCTACACCAACTTACTTCCCTATCAAGTACACAACTGGGTAAGTAAAAAGGACCTCACTATCCGCCTAGCCAGTAGTAGGCCAATATCTACCCGGCATGTCGATAGCGGATCCATTCACGATCTGGTCAAACTTAGCCTAGTTATGCCTACTCCTTCAGGTGGGTAAGGCCACACCCCCTCCCAACCGAACACGACATAGTAGGAGACGCGGCCTACTAGTATACGACCTTCATACGCTCAGACATATCCACTCGGCCTCGACATTGGGGCATACTCTGGTACTAAGAGGGTTTAGGAATTTTCACTCAGGGCCATCTATGGCAGTCCAATACTAGAAAAATTTTTTGATGTCCCGTCTGGCCATCCACGATATGCTTGTGGAGACTGCGGCCCTGATGTCACTAGGGCATACAACACACAATACAAGATGCAAGAGTTATACAATCCAATCCAGCATTAATCCTGCGCATGTCGTGCGCTCATGTGAGATAACATCCGCCTATCAAGTAGTCTCATATCAACCTACCTAATGATATATGTAATGGTCAATTACATCTCATAACAAACATGCAGATGATACGTATAGGCATGTATCAAGATGTTATGTGATCGTATACTCATAATCGGTATCAATAACTAGTATCAACAATCAACCTGACAATATGGACATTTAACTAACATTACCTCCAAGGAATGACCCACATATAGCCTAACATATAATGGGCTCATGGCCTCATACAAGGGCCAAATATATAATACCATGGGCCTCGCTCAAGAGCTTAATACACATCACGATGGGCCTTTCACATAGTCTTAACATACATTACAATGGGCTCTATTGCCTGCACCTCAATGTATCACATTAGGCCTCTTCCCATAGGCCTCATATACATCACATTGGACCTTAAACACGAGCTAAATGTACATCACAGTAGGCCTCAAATACGGGCCATATATACATCACATTAGGCCTCGACAATTGGCCTCGATATCTGGCCTCGACAATCTGAATAGGTAATTAGAATCATCCATGATAATTGACCTCGACAATCGGCGTATACAATCGACCTCAACAGTTAGAATTGACAATCGATCAGCCTCGTTCACTAATCGGCAATCGGCCATGATAATCGAAATTAATTAATAATCGACCTCAGTGATCAGAATCGGCAATCGGCTACGATAATCAGAATTAATAAAAATTAGCCTCGATAATTGGACGATCAAGGCCTAAGGGAAGGCCACAATGTGGACATTCAACCATCATCACCCATCAATGTGGACATTTAACCAACATTGCTCCCAAGGAGTGACCCACATAGAGGTGAACATAAAGTGGGCCCATGGCCTCACACAAGGGCCTAATCACTATGGATTGCATCAATGGGCCTCGTATATATCAAAGTGGGCCTCAACAACTGGTCATAGATACATCAAGATGGGTCTAATCACATGGGCCTGATATAAATCAAAGTGGGCCACAACCACGAGCCACAAATACATTAAGATGGGCCTAATCACATGGGCTAATCAAATGAGCCGATACAAATAGGCTGAGTCAAATGGGCCCCCAAATACATTGAATTAGGCTTCATCAAGTGAGCCCTAAATACATTAAATCGGCCTCATCAAGTGGGCCCCAAATACCTAAAACAGGCCATGCCAATGGGCCTATTCAAAATCATTCATCCATTGTTATAATTCATTATAAAAAATGAATGGTGGTGACCATGATTCACACTGTTAAAATTTAGAGGGCCCACCGTGGAATTTATTTCCCATCCAAACTATTCATAAGGTCACAATGACCTGAATAGTGATGAGAAACAAATATTATATTGATTCAAAACTATTTTAACTCAAAAGGGATTTCAATGGTAGACTTTTAATCCCTACTTTACTATAGTGTGGTCCACCTAATACCAAGATCTGCCTCATTTTTAGTCTCAAGCCGTGGACGGGCTTTAAAATGGTTGGACGGTTTGGATGCAACACATGCATCATGGTAGGTCCCATACGGATGGAAGGGATGGACGTCATAGATGAAGTACATACCTCATGGTGGGGCTCACACTAATGGAGGGTGTGGATTATAATACATACATCAGTGGGTCCCATGTGGGGCCCACCATAATGTTTATTTTCCATCCAGCCTATTGACAAGGTCACACATTCATGGGGGCCCACCACAATGTTTGTTTTCCATCCAACCAATTGATAAGGTCACACGTGACCTGGGCCCACTGTAATATTTATTTTCCACCTAACCTATTGATGAGGTCACATGGACCAAGGGCCCACCATAACGTTTATTTTCCACCCATCCTGTTGATAGGGTCACACAGTCATGGGACCCATCGTAATGTTTATTTGCCATCTAAACTGTTGATAAGGTCACAGGGACCTAGGGAAGAGTAAAAACAAATATCATACCTGATCCAAAACTTTTGTAACCTAATAGGGTTTTAAGGGCAAACGTTTAATCCAACAGCCTCTTGTGATGTGGGCCACCTGAGATCTGAATGGGATTGATTTTAGGTGTGGCCCACAGCCTGAAGGAGGCCCATCTAAATGCACAGTGTGGATGGTAACACACATCATGGTGAGGCCCACGGCTAGGACCATGGGTCCCTGTCTGTCCGGCGTCCATGGCAGAGGACGTTGTTACGTCCCTGTCAGTGGCAGCAGCAGGCGCTGCTGCTTAATGTTTTATTTTTAAAAAAAAAATAAAAATCTTATGGTTTTTGGTATGTAGGTGTAAGCCCCGTATCCTAGACCGTACCGTTTCATAGACTTCCACGGTCTTACCGGTCGAATTTCGACAACCTTCGACCCTTAACCAATATTTGCGTGCGACCCTGATTCGTATGTCGTCAACCCGTATCGACTCAACCCAAGACCTTTACCATAGCGACCACGCCGTCCTTCGGTTCCGATGCCGTGACTTGCGCACCGAGGCGATACCCTGGTCAAGAGATGTGGGCCAACGTTCGGTGCGAAGAAAACGCCGCGCGTTACGAAACTCAAGAGAATCTCTACGAGGTGTCACATCAATCCCATCAATCCATCAATCCATCAATCCATCACATTTCAAGTACATGTCAAGTACACATCACTTTTCACCCATTCCCAAGTAACTACAAAAGTCAAGAATCTCTTACAAGCCCATACCTCTCTTACACCAAAATCCCTCAAAGTTAAAAAGTTCTTACACCACTCATGTTTTTCTTACACAAATGGCCATAAAAGTCAAGATTTTCTTACACCCATCACTCACCACATCCATCACCCATCTCTCTCTCCCTTTACAACTCTCTCTCTCTCTCTTTCTCATTTTTAAACTCAAAAAAAATCTAGGGAGAGAAATCCCATACATATGAGAATTCTCCAAGCCTCTCCCTCTCTTTCAAAACTTTAAGTGTGGCCCACTTTCCTACCCCATGATCTCCCATCCATTCCCCATCTCTTCCATTGGAATCAAAGCTAAGGTGCTAAGGAACTCATAGGAGAAAGAAGATCTAACGATGCGTGCTCCTCTAGATGTAAAAAATTTGATTTCTATAGCCTAGATGTTTTCTTTCTTTCATGAGAAAAGTGTAGGACCCACCAATCAATGGTGGAGATCTCACACAATCCCATGGTTGTGGCCTAATGGCCTACCTTATGCATGCATGATCCATGCATGAGGCCTTTCTCTATGGACCCCATCATGGTAGTTTTATTTCATATCATATTATGTTTGGGTCATCTAGATCTTATAACCATGGTGGGAATGGCATCCTCACCATGCATTTTAATTATAGGCCATGCGTGTGCAAGATTCATGTTGTAAATGTAAATCTAGGTATGATGTGCAGGTGTGATTGATCTTGGGAGGGCTCAATAGTGGTGGAACCCCTTTTCCTATAGCCGGATTGTCCTTCTATCTCTATTTTTCCTCATTTTATTTCCTGATGTGTGTGGCCCATTAATATATTTTTCTTTTTATTTAACTTATATAATAAATTTTATCTAAGTACATGTTGTCCAGAATTTTCTGGACAGTTTCTGGTTGTTTTTGGACCAAATTTTGGGACTATTTGGGGGACTATTCATACCTATTAAATATACTTTTCTGAAAGGTGGGGATCTCATCTTGATGTCTCCCAAATTTCAGCCCCAACTGACCTTCATTGGGGTCCCAAAGGTGTGGTCCAATTGAGGTGGACAGTTTGGATTTTCTGCACTGTTCCAGCAACATTTCACCATGGACAGTTGGATTTTTAAATTTTATTAAAATGCCTATTGGTGTTTAAAAATTATAAAATGTTTTAGAGGGGTGGCCTACTTATGGTAGGACTCACCTAAAAAATTTTAGGGCCAATGGACGCCTGTACACACCATGGTGATGGCGGGACCGGCCCATTATAATATGGTGTCCAGATCAGTCCGATTTTCAGGACAGATTGATTTATGTAAATGAATTAAAATATTTAAAAATATCCAAAATTTATACAAAAAATTTAGGATATGGTTCACTTATGTTAGAACCCTCCTACCAAATTTCAGGGCTAATGGACCCCTGTACACACCGTGGTGAGGGCCGGACTGGCCCACCACGTTGGGACGTCCAGGTTTGTCTGATTTTTTTGGACAGTTTATTTTGTTTAAATTAATTAAAATACTTAGAGATATCTAAAAATTATGAAATTTTGTGGGGGTGTGACCCACCTATGAAAGTATTACTTTGTGAAATTTCATCCTCAAGTGACCCATTTTGGGTATCCAAAAGAATGGGCTAAGATGGTTGGACTCCCAGATTTTTTCTGCTGTGCAATCCAGCAATATGCCTTGATAAAAAAACCATAATTCAAAAATATTTCTTCTGATGGTGGGCCACCTTTTTAAATTTCCTCTCATTGTATGCATGATGAGGGACCTTGGTCCTCAATTTTCAGAGTTTTAGAGGCCTTCGACCCACTCTAATAGAGTGCCCAAATTTAGGACAACAACATGTTATAATTATGCTGGCCTTGGGTTGAAATTTTGAGGAGTGGGGCCCACCATATTATAAAGATCTTAAAGAAAATGATCTATACCTTTAGTTCCTTAAATGTTGGGCTTAATGAATGTACTTTTGAGGCCCACCATAGTTGAATTTAATTGGGTCCATGAATGTAGCTAGTTGTTGAACTATTTAAGGCCCATAGAGTGGACCCATTTGATGTGTTCTAAGGCCCATGGGATTAAGCCCATTTGATGTAATTTAAGGCCCATAGAGTGGACCCATTTGATGTGTTCCAAGGTCCATGGGATTGGACCCATTTGATGTATTTTAAAGCCCATGGGATTAGGCCCATTTGATATGTATAAGGCCCATGGGTCGAGAACCATTTGATGCAATCTAAGGCCCATGGGTTATGACCCATTGCAATGCACATAAGGCTCATTGGTGCGGCCCATTGATGTGGCCCATTTGATGAGTAAAAGGCCCATATGACATGGCCCATTTGATGTATTTAAGGCCCAATGGGGTGTACCTAAGGTCCATTGCAATGTGTAATCCCAACCTGGTTTACGTAATGTTATTCACTACGGGCTACACCTTGGGAGCAATGTTGGTTTGACGTCCACATTGCGAGTATAATGTTGGTTAAATGTCCGCATTGCGACTCTCCCTAGGGCCCATTGGTAGGCTCGTACTTGTTGTATGCAAGCCGTCTAGGCCAGCTGCGTTGTAAGGATAGGGCATTACTTTATAACATGTTTAGTATAACTCCACGACGCACAGCCCATTTGTATCGGTCCATTTGATCGGCCTGCTCGTATCGGCCATTTGATTGATTTAGTCCAT
Source organism: Magnolia kwangsiensis (assembly GCA_037074715.1). Lineage (NCBI taxonomy): Eukaryota > Viridiplantae > Streptophyta > Magnoliopsida > Magnoliales > Magnoliaceae > Magnolia > Magnolia kwangsiensis. The sequence continues at coordinate 149,991,454 of CM073572.1, read as the reverse complement.
ATGATTGATTAGGCCCATCTTGATATATTTGTGGCCTGTTGCTAAGGCCATATATGAGGCCCGTTATTGAGGCCCACCTTGATGTGTATGAGGCTCGTTGTTGAGGCCCACCTTAATGTGTATGAGGCCCGTTATTGAGGCCCACCTTGATGTGTATGAGGCTTGTTGTTGAGGCCCACCTTGATGTATGAGGCCCGTTGTTGAGGCCCACCTTGATGTGTATGAGGCTTGTTGTTGAGGCCCACCTTGATGTGTATGATGCCCATTGTTGAGGCCCACCTTGATGTGTATGAGGCCGGTTGTTGAGGCCCACCTTGATGTGTATGAGGCCCGTTGTTGAGGCCCACCTTAAATGTATATGAGGCCCATGTTGCAAGGCCCATTGTGATGTATGCAAGGCCCATGGGTCATGGCCCATTGCAATGTATGTAAGGCCTAATTGGTGCGGCCTATTCGATATATTTATGGGGTCTACGTCATTAGGCCCATCCTGTTGTATTGGTGACCCATCCATTGAGGCTCACTCGTGGTATATATTTGAGGCCCATGTGTAAGGCCCACCTATTGTGTATTTAAAGCCCATGGGTTGTGGTCATAGTGATGTATATTAGGCCTATGTGATGTAGCCTATACTGATGTGTATTAGACCCAGGTATGTGACTCACCTGCGAAGTATATTTGAGGCCCATTGTGATATATCTAAGGCCCATGGGTGCGACCCATCCAGATGTATTTGAGGCCTATGGGCAAGGCCCATTGTGATATGTGTTAGGCCCATGACCAGGGCCCACCTGTTTCATATATTTGGCCCTTGTGTGAGGCCATGTACCCATTATATATTAGATTCTATGTGAGTCATTCCTTGGGGGCAATGTTGGTTAAAAGTCCACATTGTCGACGCCGGTTGTTGATACCGTTTATGAGTATGTGACATCATAACATCATGATACATGCCCATTCGCATCATCTGCATGTTTGTTATGAGATGTGATTGACCATTGCAAATGTCATTGGGCAAGATGATGTGAGACTCCCTGATAGGTGGAGATTATCTCACATGAGCGCATGACATGCACAGAATTGATGCATGATTGGATTGTATGACTCATGCATCTTGCATTGTGTTGTAATTACTGTACGCCCTAGTGACATCAGGGCCATAGCCTCCACAGGCATATCGTGGATGGCCAGATGGGACACCGAAAATCTGTTCGAGCATCGGGCAGCTATAGATGGCCCTGGGTGAAAATCCCTAAACACCCTCTTGGTTCCAAAGGATGCTCCAACGTCTAGACCGAGTGGGTAGATGAGCGTTGAGTGCCGATTACTAGATGGATGCGCTCTCCACTGTGTCGTGGTCGGTTGGAAGGGGGTGTGGCCTTACCCGCCCGAGGGAGTAGGCATGGCTAGGCTGAGTTTGACCAGCTCGAGGAATGGGTCCGCTATCAGCGAGCCGAGTAGGTATTGGTAGACTACTGACAAGCGGATAGTGAGGTCTTTTCCACTTACCTAGTTGTACGCTTGATTGGGGCGACAGGTGGTGTGAAGTGTAATAGACCCCGGTGATTTTTCCAGAGAGAAACCGTATTGATATGAGGACTGACATGACATTATGACACCCCATCACTGTTGTGCATGTGGGCGGACGCTGATGTAGGTGGGTGTGATGTGGGCGGGGCTGAGGCCTGGGTGAGCTACCACACTGGGAGAGCTACCAGTGGTTGGTAGGCTACTATGATGACAGGTTACTGAGTAGGAGTTGCATACTCATTCATTCATCCATTCGCTATCCACTTGGGCTGGTGGTGCGCAACTAATTATTGTGTATCTTCGTTATGGCAAGGATTTCGGTTGGGTGCGCGACTAACCTGAGATCAGGAGTTTACCATGTTGAGTCAGACTATCCAAATTTAGGTATGAGACTGGTTTAGATAGAGGTTCCTTGTGGTGGACCCCGTAGCCTGCGATACTACGTACTATCGACATCACACTCCAGCATGGTCATTCTATTAGCACCATATACTGCATATTCCATTACATCTTCGGCGTGTGGCATTATGGGCTGTTATGTTTCTGTATTCCTGTGACTTAGATGAGAGTGATGATATTTGTTATCTCTTTCAAATTGTGTATTACTTTATGTCCTTGTCATTCGACATTTGATTATCTATGACTCATCATTTGCATAGCTGTCCTATATTGCGTATTCTGATATTGATTAACTTATGGACTTGTTCATACTTCCGCTTATTCTGTTATCACATGATTATAATCTTATCAGTATTTCTGTTTACGCTGATAAATCCTGCTCTTATCAGTGTTTCTGCTTATTCAGTCATTGTATGGTTTATGGATTAATAGCTTTTCGGTATTGTATGATTATGATATTATATTGAATACTTAGCACTTATCTCGTGCACACACTTACACTACCCTCTAAGCTTTCTATAAGCTTATGCACGATAGATGCGTGCAGGTGATGTTAGGTTGCAGCAGCATTGAGCTTGGAGCATGCAGCTATTTTCTGGAGCTTTGATTTTGACATATATATTTCCCTTTCAGCATTGTATTCAAATGATTATATTAGTAGATATGTGATGATGATGTTGCCTTTATGATTTGGGTAAACTTGTGGTTATGCTTATTACTAATTAAATGTACAGAAAAAAAATAATCCTCCTTGTAGGATCCCAGAATTGGAAATCTGGCATATGAATGCTAGGAGCCGAGAATGGGGTACTATGGAGGCTGTCGGCACCGGATTCGGCGATTGGGATTTCCTGTGAATTTGATTTCTGGGTTTGGGGCGTGACAGTGGGGCCTGTCTCAGAAAATCCAACCTAGCCATTGGTCCCTGTGGCTCAATACAAACCTATCAAGTCCAATATTGGATGGGTTTTGGGAGTATTTCAATGGTAGCAACACTATTTTCTATACTATGGGTCGCTAGGAAACTAAATCAGCCTGAGGAAAAGGATGGACGGCTTAGATTAAGTACATACATCAAGGTGAGGCCTATAGGAGTAGCCCACCCCAAAATTTAAAAGGGCTATATTATTTTTTTGTTAGCTGTTAGTACATGCACATGTCAGTACACGCACTCCATGTTATCCACCCCCATTTTGTCCAGTGTCTCTAGACGCTGGACAGCATGGACATCATGGTGGGTCCCACATACACGTGGCCCTCCTGATGAGTCTAATATTTGTGTTTTTCCATCATCTAGGTCACGCACACTGGATGGCATGGATAAAGCAGATGGACGACGTCGATAAAATACATCCATCATGGTGGGTCCACGATCGGTGTGAATCTAGTGGACCACACCCATAACAAAAGAGAGAGAGAGAGAGAGAGAGAGAGAGAGAGAGAGAGAGAGAGAGAGGATGAGAGATAGAGAGATATAGTGAGATAGAGGGACCCTGCCACTATGCCCTCTTGATTAAATCACATACATCAAAATGGGTCCCACCAACAAGTGGGCCCTAAAATAAGAAATAATGGTGGATCACCCACCTCTAGGCCTTCTCCTTGGTCCCTTGGACTCCTATGCTCCTTACCTTCTCTTTGATGGAGGTTGATCGGGTTTTGATGGTGTGGATGAGAGATGGGAGGGTAGGGAAAGTGGGCCACACTTGTTGTTGTTGTTTGGGAGAGAAGAGAGGTTGGACGTGGGATGCTTAGGTGTGAAGAGATGGAATGAGAGAGAGAGAACTTATGGTGGAAAGGGATGGGATGATGTGTGATGGGTGATGGATTGAGTGATGTGTTATAAGAAAGGGATGGGTGGAGAGAGAGAGAGAGAGAGAGAGAGTTGACTTTGGGAATGGAAAGCAATGGGTTGTTGTACTTGGGTATGGCTTATACTTGACTTGTACTTGACATTGATTGATTGATGAATTGATGGGACATGTTGTACAGATTTCCTCAAAATTCACAACATGCAACATTTTTTTTGAATTGAATGTGGGCACACATCTTCTGACTTGGATATTGGATCGGTGTGCGAGTTGTGGCATTGGAACCATGGCGACAGCACGGTCACCAAGGTATAGGTTTCGGTTCGATCTGACTTCGGCATGCATGACTCGGCTTAAGATCATGCGTAAACGTAAGGTACGGGTCAAGGGTTGCCGGAATTCAACCGGGAGGATAGAAAAAGCATACAGAATGATACGGACTAGGATACGGTTCTTACAACTCTCCCCTCCAAATAAAAATTTCATCCTCAAAATTTATACAATCATTACCACTAAATATAACTCATAATAGAGGGGGAAACAAGGCATCGTCATATAAAATCGAAGACAGTATACAAGGTACAACATATAATCAATCATCAAAGAGATGGGGATAGCGCTCTCCAATCTCTGCCTCGTACTCCCAAGATGCCTCATCAACATTATGGTGGCCCCTACTGAACTTTAGATTTTAGATTAGAAATGATTGAATTACGATACCTTGCTGACTCAGAATTTTATTAATGATTAATCTAACAAGACGGTCTTATAAACCGGTCGCGTGAATCGTCAACAACTCCTTCTGACAACTGAGGGTCCTACTAGGCTACATAAAGTTTGTCCTGTGCTTGTTAGGGAGGTGTGTGTCTTCTTTGTGGTTGTCACTGCCGCGGCTACTGTTGGGGTCCAGATGGTAGGAGTTACTATCGTTGCTGCTACTGCTGAAGGCGGGGACACTCCCGTCAACGATGTCTTGTCTCGCCGCGCCCATGACAGATTCCGGTGAACTGCCTCAGAGGTGGTGCTAGGGGTGTTGCTGATACTCGGATGGATGAGCGATTCCTATGCCTTTGCGGCTGTCAATGCTGTTGTTGCTGGGAGTTACTGGAAGGGGCCTGCCTCTTTCAATGTCTTCTTCTGTCACGATCCCTCTGCGAACGGACCCACTCGTCCTCATAAATCTGGGCCCTCCGTATTACTTTCTCAAAAGTCGAGAGCTTGTGCCCAACAACATGGCCTCGGAGACCATAACGTAAGCTGTTCTCGAAATGGCGAGCCTTTCTCCCCTCTTCATCAACCAAATACGGTGCGAACCTTGATAGTGCCACAAAATAGGTTGCATATTGGGCCACGGACATGTCCCCCTACACCAGAGTCTTGAACTCTAACACTCTCTGATGACAATTGTGGTCAGGGAAGTACTGCTGCTCAAATCGGTTAATGAAATCCTCTCATGTCCAGACATAATCAGGCCCTACAACACCGGTAATGGAGGTCCACCAGTGCTCGGCCTCACCCCGGAGAAGAAATACTGCCAACCGGACTCACTGTTAGGTCGTACATGCCATCGTATCAAAAATATTCCCCATATCAAAGCACCACTTCTCAGATGCTTTCGGAATTCCCAAAGAAGGGCGCTTGAGCGATCCTTCTCTACCTGGGCTGGCGAAACAATGGGTGCCTACCCTGCCCCTGAAGGGCGGCCATCACTGCTTGCAACATCTGCTGTAACTAGGAGGCACTCACGGGTATGTTCAGATCCCCACAGGTCTCCGGTGGAGGAACAACAACCTCAGGGTGGGGAACGTGGATCTCTGGGGGTGGATCAGGAATCGCTCGAGTCGCTCTCCTGGGCGGCATGTCCTATAGGAAAGAACAAAGGCGACTATTATCCTTAAGTACTCTCAAATATACACATGATGGTGAGCTCTATCAGAAAGTCTATAAGTTCTTCGAACCCAGGGACCTAATCATTCTAAGTTCTCAACAATCATAGAGTGTAGGGTAGCTATCAGTAGATATGTGATGTTATCCTCAGGTATTCCCAAGTTATGCTCTGATACCATCATCCGTCACACCCCAAACTTGGTAATTGGGCTCACAAAATTTTTAATTGCCGAATCTGGTGCTGACAGCCTCCATAGTACTCCATTCTCAGCTCCGAGTGCACATGCACCAGATTCCGATCCTGGGATCCTACAAGGAGGATTTTCCAACGTACATTTATCTCATAAGAAGCATAACCACAAGTATACCAAAATCACAAGAGCAACATCCATATATCAAAAATTTTGAATACAATACTGAAAGGGAAATACATATATCAAAAATCAAGGCTCCAAAAGTCTGCTACATGCTCCAAGCTCCACGCTACTGCAACCTAACATCACCTGCACGCATCTATCGTGCATAAGCTTATAAAAAGATTAGAAGGTGGTGTAAGTGTATGCACAAGGTGAGTGTCAAGCATTCAATGCAATGTCATAATCATATAATATCGAAATAGGTGTAATATCATGAATTATACAATATCAGAGTAAGCAAAAATACTGACAAGTCCATGAGTCAACCAATATTAACAAATGCCAAACAGATCATCTATACAAATGAGGAGTCATAAAGAGTCAAATATCAAATGTCGATGATGCAATGCAATATACAAATTCCTGATGAGTTCATAAATAACGTCAACCATACCTGGACCATATAAATACAGAAACACAGTGACCCAAAATGTCATATGCCGCAGATGTAATGCAATATACGGTACGAATGGAGTGACTATGCTAGAGTGTGAAGTCGAGGTGATAGTACGTAGTATCGCAGGCTATGGGGCTCATCACAAAGGACTTCTATCCAAACTAGTCCCATACCTAATTTAGATAGTCAGACTCAATGTGGCAAACTCTTGATCTCAGGTTAGTCGCACGCCCCAACCGAAATCTTGGCTATTGTGAATGTACACGTAACTAATAGTTGCATACCACCAACCCAAGTGGATAGTGAATGAATGGATGAATAAATATGCAACTCCTACCCAATAAGTCCACGTATCAGTATAATTTATCTCTGGGATCATCACCGAGATCTAGTACACTCAACACCAACTTACCGCCCCATTAAGCACACAACTGGGTTAGTGAAAAGGACCTCACTATCTGCCTGGCCAGTAGTCAGCCTATATCTACCTAGTATGTCGATAGTAGACCCATTCATGAGCTAGTCAAACTCAGCCTAACTATGTCTACTCCCTCAACGGGTAAGGCCACACCCCGTCCCAACTGACCACGACACAATGGGAGACGAGGCCTACTAGTATACGGCCTTTATGCGCTCATATATATCCACTTGGTCTGGACGTTGGGACGTCCTCTGGTACTAAAAGGGTTTAGGGATTTTCACCCAAGGTCATCTATGGCAGCCCGATGTTAGAACAAATTTTTGGTGTCTCGTCTGGCCATCCACGATATGCCTATGGAGACTACGACCCTGATGTCACTAGGACGTATAAGATACAATGCAAGATGTATGAGTCATACAATCCAGTCATGCATCAATCTTACACATGTCGTCCGCTCATGTGAGATAACCTCTGCCTATCAGGGAGTCTCATATCAACCTACTTAATGATATATGAAATGGTCTATTACATCTGATAACAAACATGCAGATGATGGGTATGGACATGTATCATGATGTTATGCTATCACATACTCATAATCGGTATCAATAAATGGTATCGACAGTCAACCTCGACAATGTGGACATTTAACCAACATTACCCCCAAGAAATGGCCCACATAGAGCTTAACATATAATGGGCCCATGGTCTCACACAAGGGCCAAATATACAACACCATGGGCCTCACTTAAGAGCTTAATACACATCACGATGGGCCTTTCACATGGTCCTAACATACATTACAATGGGCTCTATCGCCTGCCCCTCAATGTATCACATTGGACCTCTTCCCATAGGCCTCATATATATGACATTGGGCCTTAAATATGGGCTGAATATACATCACTGTGGGCCTCAAATACGGGCCGTATAGACATCACAATCGGCCCCGATACCTAGCCTCAACAATCGAAAACGGCAATTAGAATCAGTCTTGATAATTGATCACGACAATCGGCGTATACAATCGACCTCAACAGTTGGAATTGACAATCGGTCAGCCTCGATCAATAATCGACAATCGACCACGACAATCGAAATTAATTAATGATCGGCCTCGATGATCGAAATTGGCAATCAGCTACGATAATCGAAATCAATCGATAATCAGCCTCGATAATCGACCGATTAAGGTCTAAAGGAAGATCACAATGTGGACATTCAACCATCATTGCCCATCAATATGGACATTTAACCAACATTGCTCTCAAGGAGTGGACCACATAGAGGTGAACATAAAGTGGACCCATGGCCTCACACAAGGGCCTAATGCACATCACTATGGGCCGCATCAATGGGCCTCGTATATATCCAAGTGGGCCTCAACAACTGACCATAGATACATCAAAATGGGTCTAATCGCATGAGCTTGATATATATTAAAGTGGGCCTCAACCATGAGTCACAAATACATCAAGATGGGCCTAATCACATGGGCCAATCAAATGGGATGATACATATGGGTCGAGTCAAATAGGCCCCCAAATACATCGAATCGGGCTTCATCAAATGAGCCCCAAGTACATCAAATCAGCCTCATCAAGTGGGCCCCAAATACCTAAAACGGGCCATGCCAATGGGCCGATTCAAAATCATTCATCTATTGTTATCATCCATTAAAGAACTTATATAAAAAATGAATCATATCCAAAGAATCAATTGGACCATACCACAAATGGTGGTGGTGACCATGATTCACACTGTTCAAATTTAGAGGGCCCACCGTGGAATTTATTTCCCATCCAGACTATTCATAAGGTCACAATGACTTGAATAGTGACGAGAAACAAATATCATATTGATTCAAAAATTCTTTAACTCAAAAGGGGTTTCAATGGTAGACTTTTAATCCTCACTTTACTATAGTGTGGTCCACCTAATACCAAGATTTGCCTCATTTTTAGTCTTAAGCTGTGAGATGAGCTTTCAAAATGGTTGGACGGTTTGGATGTAACACATGCATCATGGTGGGATGGAAGGGATGGACGACAAAGATGAAGTACATACCTCATGGTGGGGCCCACACTAATGGAGGGTGTGGATTACAATACATACATCAGTGGGTCTCATGTGGGGCCCATCATAATGTTTATTTTCCATCCATCCTATTGACAAGGTCACACATTCATGGGGGCCCACCATAATGTTTGTTTTCCATCCAACCATTGACAAGGTCACACATGACCTGGGCCCACTGTAATATTTATTTTCCACCCAACCTTTTAATGAGGTCACATAGACCAGGGCCCCACCATAATGTTTATTTTCCACCCATCATGTTGACAGGGTCACACAGTCATGGAGCCCACCATAATGTTTATTTGTCATCTAAACTGTTGATAAGGTCACAAGGTCCTGGGGAAGAGTAAAAACAAATATCATACCTGATCCAAAACTTTTACAACCCAAAAGGGTTTCAAGGGCAGATGTTCAATCCAACAGTATCCTGTGATGTGGGCCACCTGGGATCTGAATGGGGCTGATTTTAGGGGTGGCCCTCCGCTAGAAGGAGGACCATCAAAATGCACAGTGTGGATGGTAACACACATCGTGGTGGGGCCCATGGCTGGGACCGTGGGTCCTTTTCCGTCCGGTGTCCACGGCAGAGGACACTGTTGTGTCTGCTGTCAGTGGCAGCAGCAGGTGCTGCTCCCTAATGTTTTTTTTTTAATCATAAATCTTGTGGTTTTTGGTAGGTGGGGCCAGCCTCAGATAAATTCAACCCAGCCATTAGTCCTTGTGGCTCAATACAAACCTATCAAGTCCAATATTAGATGGGTTTTGATGTACAAAAACATCAGGGAGTATTTCAATGGTAGGAACATTATTTTCTATACTATGGCCCGCCAGGAAACCAGATCAGCCTCATTTTTTAGCTTAATGCCTAAAATGATTTGAGGAAAAGGATGGATGACTCAGATTAAGTACATACATCAAGGTGAGGCCTGTAGGAGCGGCCCATCCCAAAATTTTAAAAGGGCTGTATTATTTTTTTGTTAACTGTTAGTACTCGCACATGTAAGTATACACACTCCATGTTATCCACCCCTATTTCGTCCAGTGTCCAGAGACACTGGACGGCATGGACATCATGGTGGGTCCCACATGCACGTGGCCCACCTGATGTGTCTAATATTTATGTTTTTCCATCATCTAGGTCAGGCCCACTGGATGCTATGGATAATGCAGATGGACAGCGTCGATAGAATACATCCATCATGGTGGGTCCACAATCGGTGTGGATCTAGTGGACCACACCCATAACAAAAGAGAGAGAGAGAGGGAGAGAAATAGAGAGAGAGAGATACGATGAGATAGAGGGACCCCGCCACTATGGGCCCCTCTTGATTAAATCACATACATTAAAATGGGTCCCACCAACAAGTGGGCCCTAAAATAAGAAATAACTGTGGATCACCCACCTCTAGGCCTTCTCTTTGATCCCTTAAGCTCCTATGCTCTTTGCCTTCTCTTTGATGGAGGTTGATAGGGTTTTGATGGTATGGATGAGAGATGAGAGGGTAGGGAAAGTGGGCCACAATTGTTCTTATTGTTTGGGAGAGAAGAGAGGTTGGACGTGGGATGCTTGGGAGTGAAGAGATAGAATGAGAGAGAGAGAGAGAAGTTATGGTGGAAAGGGATGGGATGATGTGTGATGGGTGATGCGTGTAGTGATGTGTTATAAGAAAGGGATGGGTTGAGAGAGAGAGAGAGATTTGACTTTGGGAATGGGAAGGGACGGGTTGTTGTACTTGAGTATGGCTTATACTTGACTTGTACTTGACATTGATTGATTGATGGATTGATGGGACATGTTGTAGATATTCCCTCAAAATTCACAACGCGCAGCATTTTCTTCGAATCAAATGCGGGAGCACATCTTCTGACCTGGATATCAGATCGGTGCACGAGTCTCGGTGTTGGAACCGCAGCAACGGCATGGTCGCCAAGGTATAAGTTTAAGTTCGAGCCGACTTCGGCATGCATGACTCAGCTTAGGATCGAGCGCAAACGTCGCATACGGGTCGAGGGTTGTCAAAATTCGATCAAGAGGACTGCGGAAGCATACGGAACGGTATGGACTAGGATACAGGTCGTACACCTTATATTTGATTGTACCCTGATACAACCAGCCTAGCCTTGTTACTAATAATATTACCAAGTTCATCAGACTTATTTTTAAAAATCCATTTTGTTCCGATAATGTGTTTATCTTTTGGTCTTGGACCTAAGTACCAAGCATCATTTCTTACAAACTGATTGAGCTCTTTTTGCATTGCTACAATCCAGTTTTCGTTAGTAATAGCTTCTTTTACGTTAGCCGGTTCTATCTGAGATATAAACCACATGTAGTTACACATACTGTAACTACTTCAAGTTGTTTACGAGTGCGCAAATCAGTGAGAAGGTCTCTAAGGATTTAATTAGATGGATTGCCTTTAACTATCCTCAGTTTAGTGTTATTTTAACTTAATGAAGAGTCTGGTTTATCAATTAAAAGAACATCATTTTCTGAAGTTGTGACAGGTGTATTCAAGTGATCATCTATAACCACACTAATTGATTCTTGAATTACACCAATCCTCTTATTAAGAACCCAATATGCTCGACTATTCAAAGCATACTCTAAAAATATCCCTTCACTATTTTTGATGTCAAATTTACCCAGATTTTCTCGGTCACATAAGATATAGCACTTACTGTCAAAACTCGAAAGTATTTGATAGTAGGCTTCTTATTAAACCGCATTTCATAAGCCATTTTACTATATAATTTTCTAGTATAAACGCGATTAATTATATAACAAGCAGTATTTATGGCTTCAGCCTTAAGATTTTTAGGAAGCTTCATACTATTTAGTATTAGATTTGTCATTTCTTAAAGCACTCTATTTTTCCTTTCCACTACCCCATTTTGTTGTGGTGTTTTGGGCGCAGAATATTCATGTGATATTCCCTGATCACTGCAAAATTTTTTAAAACTGCTATTTTCAAACTGAGAACCATGATCACTACAGATCTTAGTGACTTGTGATTCGTTTTCAGTTTGGATACGTTTAAGTATCATTTTTTACTTTATCAAGAGTTTCTAATTTCTCTCTTAAGAATACTACCCAAGTATATCTGATAAAGTCATCAACAATTATCAGAATATATTTCACGCCCCAAACTCGGTAACCGGATTCACGAGGAACCCGATGGCCGGTTCTAGCAGTAATAGCCTCAAAACTAACATGTGTCACACTCGGCCACAAAACTAGCAATCTGTCGCTTCATCCCCTACCAAAAACACTGCCTCCTCATATTATGATACATCTTCATGGAGCCCAGGTGAATATTAATTTTTGATCGGTGTGCTTCGGTCATCAGATCATGATACAACTCTAGCACGTCTGGGACACACAATCAGCCTCTGAAGCGTAATCTACCATCGGAACCAATCTGCCAGTCTGACTGCCCCACGGATGCAACCTCTGCTCGATACTCCTGAAGTGACTCGTTCGACTGTTGAGCCTCGATCACCCTAGCCACCAAAGAGGGTTGAATCGACAAGCTAGAAAGCTAAATAATAGAAGAATGCAGACCGAACTCAAAGTCATACTCTGAAACATCCTCAAACATCTTCCACTCTCGCACCATCATCTGAGCCACCAGGCCTCATGGATGATAGCTAAGTGCGTCCACCACCACGTTTGCCTTTCCTGGGTGGTACTGAAGATCAAAATCATAATCCTTCAACAACTTCATCCATTACCTCTGATGCAAGTTCAACTCGAACTGCTAAAATAGATACTTCAAGCTCTTATCATCTAAAAAGAGCTCGAACTTGACCCCATATAGATAATGCCTCCACACCTTCAGTGCGAAGATAACCACTATAAGCTCCAAATCATGGGTGGGGTAGTTTATCTCATGGACCTTTAGCTGGCACGAGGCATACACCACTGGCTTCCCGTGCCGCATCAGGATAGCACTCAAGCCAACTCTGGAGGCATTAGTAAAAATAACAAAACCCTCACTCCCATCAGGAAGAGTAAGAACAGGAGCGGACGTGAGGCGGTCCTTCAACTCCATAAATGCCTCCTCGCAGGTGTCACTCCAGACGAACTCGACGCCCTTCCGCATCAACCGGGTCAACGGTGCTACAATACGAGAGAAACCCTCGATAAACCATTAGTAATATCCTGCTAGACCAAGTAAAGTAGGAATCTCGGATGCATTCATGCACTAGCCCCACTGATGCACTGCATCAACCTTCGACGGGTCTACAGCGACACCCTCCCTCATCACCACGTGACCGAGGATCTTTACCTCCTCTTGCTAAAACTCGCACTTCTTCAGCTTCGCATACAGCTGGTGGGTATGGAGGTTCTCCAGCACAACCTGTAAGTGCTCAACATGGTCCTCCCGAGTCCTCAAATATACAAGAATATCATCAATGAATACCACCATGAACTGATCAAGGAACGGCTAGAAAGTCTCGTTCATTAGCTGCACGAATATGACAGGAGAATTGGTCAGTCCAAACGACATGACCAAAAACTCGAAGTGACCATAATGTGTCTAGAAAGCCATCTTCAGAATGTCCTCCTCTTGGACCCAAATCTAATGGTAACCGAAGCGCAAGTATATCTTGAAAAAATACTATGCACCCTACAACTGATCAAACAGATCATCAATACAGGGAAGCGGGTATCAATTCTTGATGGTGACTCTGTTGAGCTCAAGATAGTCCACACAGAGTCGCAACGAACCATCCTTCTTCTTCACAAACAATATGGGGGCTTCCTAAGGTGAGCTGCTGAGACGAATGAAACCTAACTCCAGGAGCTCATCCAACTGCTCCTGCAGTTCCCTCAACTCTAACTGTGCCATCCGGTAGGGGGCCTTCGAGATAGGCGCGGTACCAGGCACCAGATCAATCTGAAACTCCACCTACCGACACAACGGTAAACTTGGAATCTCCTAAAACACATCTAGGCACTCACAAACAACTGGCAGCTGCTCAATACGCTCTACCACAAAATCCTTGAAGGCAGAAGCCAAGAAACTAGATAACAGCTTTCCCCTGGGCTCGACGACAAACTGGAATACTGGTAAGCTTGGAATGTGAAATGTGACTGTCCTCGCGGCACAGTCTAAGATGACATGATACTCCGCAAGCCAGTCCATGCCCAGAATAACATTAAAGACTGACATCAGCATCATGAACAAATCGGTAGGAAGGAACATCTTTCCCACTAACACTGGCAAGAAGGACAGCGACAGGTCAACACAACGAACTTCCTCATAGGAGTCGAGACTGCCAAGGCCTTAGATACGGATTCTGATGGAATATCGGTTGAGCAGCAAAACTACTCAGCCATAAAGGAATGGGAGGCACCAGAATCAAATAAAACATATGCAATGTAAGTAGAGACAAGAAGAAAACCCTCAATCACTCCACCAGTTGCTGACTGCGTGTCCTGGCCTAGCGCCTGCTGCTCCGAATAAAATTGGCCTTGAGTCTGTGCCTGTAGGGCTACAATATACACTCGACCCAGGGACTTAACGTATGGATATCCCTTCTACTGGTACTGCTGCTACTATTTTCTCTGCTGAGGAGGTTTTCTTGGTTGCCTCTGCTGCTATTGTCTTTGCTAAGGAGGTCTTCTTGGCTGCCTCTACTGCTGAGGAGGAGACCTAGGAGTGAGGGCTGGAAGCTGAGCTCTCTGTTGTTGCTGCTACTAAGGGGGATGAGGAGGAGGCAACTACGATGGCGTCTGCTACTGTATGGGGAGAGGACAATCACGCCTCCAATGCTCGGCCAGTCCACAACTGAAGTAAACACCAGAAAAGGGGCGAAAAGATGAAGCGGCTAGTGGTGCTGATGATGATGAAGAAGCTATTATCTGAGCTGCGAGCTGCCAAAACTTTGCTCTACCCTTCCTTCTTTGCTGATGATGCTGCATGGAACTGCTAGCTGGTGCTCTCTTCTTTCAGTCTTCATGTTCACTCCCCAAGTGCAGGGTTGTGATGTAGTAATAACTCGATAAGACCGAGGTCGAATCCCAAGGGACTGAAACTTGTACGTTATCTAAAATTAAGTAGAACTAGAATTAGACTAAGATGGAATTAAAACTGAATGGAATTGAGGAAATAATTGTGAACTAATTATCTAAAACTTAAGAACTTCAAAGGAAAGGAAACTAGGGATTCAGAGGATCCACTTGTAGAGATCAGGGAGATCTTATGCCTGCTTCAAGAATCATGGAATTTACTGAACTGCCATTGATCTAGTTTTCAAAGAGATGAAAGGTATATGAATTAGAATGGATTCCATCACCAAACCATGCCAAGGAGACTTATGGCAAACAACAGAATTAAACTAATTACCAACCAATCAACATGTTATGAAGGTCAGGAAGGGTACCGTCATCCAACCATGCCCAGGAGACTATGGTGAACAACAGGGCTTCCTGGCATCATAAACATAAAAGGGAAGGACATGCTCAAAGCCATTGCAGACCCATTGTAATTTCAGTCACAATAGACCATTAAAAACCTAAAAGCATTCCCTTAAAATCAAATTAAAATCAACATCATTCAGTATAAATAAGAAACACAAGCAAAATAATCCCCCATCCTGCTACAAGCTTCACCTCTTAGCCCTAGCTAAGAGGTTCAGCCCACCATGATGGGCCTAGATCTCGTAAAATTAAAAAGAACAAAGAAAAAGAAAAAAAGAAAAGAAAAAATTACAAACTCTCCCTATCTCTCTTTCTCCTTCTACTTCCAACGTCCAGCCTCCGATCCAAGCCGAGATACAACGTCCCAAGCTTCAGCTACCTCCCCTGGCTCCTCTCTCAAACTTTGCTTTTATAGCCAGCAGGCAGTGGGAGTTATTGTAATCGAGTCGGATACCCAATCTGTTTACGCAGCAGGCAAACAACGCACACGATCTGCGGTGTTGATTTGTGTGACCCATGTCGAAGATATCCGTGAAATCAAGACCGTCCATTCGATTACCCATGAAAACCGTTCAGTCTTGCTCGGTTTTGGATCCAAACTGTAGTATTTCATGGATGTTTGGTTGGCACTGTCCAACCTTCGTCAAAGCTGCAGTATCCAAGAAAATTAAGATCGAAGTCGGGGGGTGGTCGGTTTCACCTCCTTGTCTCACTGAACGGCTTGGATTAGTGAATAGAATGACGATAATGGCCCACTAAGCTTCGCTCACAACTTTGTTGCGAAACAGAGACTCCGTAAGCTTGTGCTGGGATATTGGTGGGGTCCATATCCGAGTTCTAATGAAAAATCCACACCGTCCACCAAGTTTCTCTCGAAAAATAGATCAGAGATGAACGGTTTTGGGTCTGTTTCTGTGCGGCCTAGGGAACTTTATTTCTACCGTCCTTTAAACTTAACGAACGAGATTTCCATTAATACACGTGCATGGGCCTGAAACACCGCCGTGTGTATGGTTGGTTTAACGTCATGGGACGAATGGACGGTCCAGATGGACCACATGATGAGCGATGGGGGCCGAAATCTGAGTCGGTGCGGAACCTGCATAAACGGAAACAGCAGTTTCTATTTTCGCATGAGAACTATCGGGTCAGCTACACTGATCGAATTGTTTGTTTAATGGTGCACAACGAGTCATGTACAAATTATGCACACCCATCACTTGTGTGGGTCCCATAGTGATGTAACCCAAAGATCCAATCCGTCCAACCATTTTTTCAGCTATTTTAATGCGTTGAGACCAAAATTTGAAGCATATCCAGTCTCAGGTGGGCCCCAAATTGGATATTAATGGGCTGATTGTCCGTTGGCCCACTTTCTGAGATCTTCAATGGTTGAAATTTAATATGTACGGTTAATTTATGGTCCTCAGGCCATGTATGAAATTTTGAGCTGAACAGATGATGGAAACCCTATGATCTTGCATTCCAGACCAATTTCGGGCCACTTGAGCTTCAGTTTCTTAATTTTTGCAGATCTCCGGTGCATAAATTCCGTCAATCTTAGTCCCCGGGAGTCCGTATGTTTCCTTGGTGAATTCTGAACGTTAAATCCATGCTTTTAATACATTTTTACAGTTCATGCTCTCAAATACACCCTGCATCACAAATACGGTTAAAACAAGCCATTAAACAGTATTGTAACACCCCGAATTTTGGCCAATCTGGGATTTGACGTCCTTAGGCAATGGGTCAACTAAAACACTTGGAAAATCGCTCAGAACCCAATTTCATAGCCAAAGAAACCACTTAGGATTAATTCCTATGGAAATTCAGCGTAAGTTAGCTAGCGCAACGGTGGAGTAGCTGGGAAACAGTCCCTGATCACTTTAAATACGTTCCACAAGACCTAAATCGAGTAGAACATATGACTCCATAATACTCTGTAACCTCGGATCAAACTCTATGCGGGTTTGTTCTCTGGACCACTTTGAATTCTTGTATTGGATTTAGACCGCGCGTCGAAAGTCCGTTACTTTCTATCTTAGACCGTTAGAACCGCCCAGCTGGACTTGACAATCAATTCGAAAATCAAGTCAAACCGATAATCACAGACTATTTCATTGAGCTCGGACTGAAAAGACCGCGAATAGGGACAGAATTGGAATTTCAAATTCAAATCTGGCACATGACTTGGCACGTCAGTATTAAGCGTTCTGACAGTCAGAATTCATCCAGATTACACCCTCGGATCAGGAAAAATTTCTATTTATTATTATGAGACTTTCAGCCCTGATCTACGTGCGGTGACCGCTGAACTGAAACTGGTCCACCACGTGCGATCTGCGAACCCTGCCGGACTGAAAACTTAATGCGTGCTAGATCTGGTACGCATGAGCTTAAGTCCGATCGCATTCGACCAGGGGACCACCAGAAAGCATCTTTTGGACCCAAACAGCCCCGATTTGGATATACCTCAAGTATACTTTGTTCCCAAGCCTGTTTTGGGCACATTTGAGCTTATAAAAGGGGTTGAAACCCTCACTTCTCTCACCCATCCGAATTTGCTAGGAACCCTAGCAAGAGTGAGAGAGAAAGTGAGAGTTTGTGAGAGAAGGTGGGAGAGCTTTTCCTACTGCTGCTGCACGTGCTTAAGCGGCGTATTCCAATCACTTTGCCGGTGATTTCTCCGCGTTTCTAGGTAAGAAATAATCCTAGAAAGTTGCTGATTTGATGCTTCTTTAGTTCCATAGCTTGTTAGTTGATAAATCTCGTAAATCAGGTTCTCTATTCGCCGTAGACGAAGCGTATACGCTCCGTTCAAATTTACTCATCCATAAGAGACAAGGTGCGGATTTTAGACGCTTTGATTGACTGTTTCCAAAGCTTTCAATGTCGTTTAATAGTAGATTCTTGACGGCAACGCCGTTTAACATGTACAACATGCTGTCCGTTTCCTGTTTCGTAAATCAACGAAGAATATGAGATTTAGGGCATTTTAGTCATTTGTAGGAAGTACTGTTTTCATTCATAGTTTGCTGATGTGATTGACATGAATTGTTGTCGCATCAGAATATTAGGAATGCGTGCATAATTAGTTTGGCGAAGAGATTCGCCTAAATGCGCATTTCGGGTCGACATACTATATGTAGACTCAAGTGTGTAGTGTAAGTGTTTGTATAAATGCTTGTATTAGTATGTATTGAATTAAATGGTGTTATGAATTAATTTGAGATTGATTTCTCAATTAATATGCTGATGTAAATGATTTCCTACATGCTAGCCGTATGTACGATTTCATTATATGTATGAAATGCATATGTTTGATGTTGCACTTAAGTGGTATGCTATAACATGTACTTGATGATTTCATTATGATTTAGTTGAGATTGAATTCTCAATTAATAGGCTAATGGAGAGGATTTCCTATATGTTGGCGATATGCATAATTTCATTATATGTGTGAAAGACATGTGTAGGATGATTTACTTAAGTTGTACGTTATAACATGTGTTAACATGCTCACATGGTTGTATTTCATTTCCATTACTCTTACATAAATGCTGATGTAATTCTATGATTGTTTGGGACTATGCCTAGTCCAGGCAGTCGGTAACCGAGTAAATCCATGAATGGCTCACCTTTGCCACGAGCGACGCGTCGATGAACGCGAGTCGTGTTTTGAGTTGGCGGCAGTGGTTAGGCGACACGAAGTGTTTCATGCACTTCATGTCCTTCATCTCGAGATGCGCTCGTGCTAGTCGAGCCTGTCAAGTAACCCGACTGGCCATTGTATGTTCACCCTGTATGAGTCACAACTGCTTGAACCTAGGGTACTGAACTTACCATTGTAAACCCTGTCAACCATGGTACCTTGATCCACGAAGACTCATGAGCCGGGCATGGTGGTATGGGACACCGTGGTCGAGCTGTCGGCCTACGCTGGGGCCACAAACCTCCCCGTAGTGACCAGTGAGCACCTATGACTCGTGAGCAGATTATGGTGGTATGGGACACTATATTCTTGCTGTCGGCCTACATTGATAAGGTGATGGGGGAGCGGTGCAACGAGTGCGAGCAACAGCCCTGACAGCCCTTTGTAGTGACCGCGAGCGTATTCTGAGTCTACGGGAGGCGACGACCCTTCCGTAGCAGTAGAGTACAGTAGGCCTGTATTGATAAGGTGATGGGGGAGCGGAGCAACGAGTGCGTGCAACAGCCCTGGCAGCCCTTGCAGCGACCTACAAAATATACATCGTATGAGATTACTAGGAGTGACGACCCTAGACAGGATCTGTGTTGGGATTGATATAAGGGAAGTACCTTAGTTTCCCAATATTGCTGTATGAAAAGGACTAATAACAACTAGGTAATCATATCACCATGACATTGCATGTGCCTGGAAGATGTGGAGCACTTGAGGGAGTGCGGCATGCCGCGGTCGTAAGATGGTGCCGTATGAGGGAGATCGTCGGTGAGGGCATCCATCATGTCACGTCATATTGCATTAACAACAGTATTAGGATTGTTCGATTTACTGCTTTACTATTATCGCATGATTGATTTGATAACATGCTAATCTCTGCTCTCTTATCCCACTGAGTTGATCACTCACTCCCACGTTACGGGATGGTGTTTCCGAACACCCACCAGTCCCTTTTGTGATTGCAGATGATGGCGCGGCCTGTGAGGTGGAGCTGGACTTGATGATGAGGAGGAGGATTCCTCCTTTATGCGTGTTCTAATTGACGGGATTGCAGGGAGGTTGATTAGATACTTTGACATTGTCATTTTGTATTTTTAGCGCCCTCATGTATATTCATTTTGTTTACTTTTGAAGTATACATGTATGTGTATAACCTGGTAATATATTCACACTCTGGAGACATACAACAGTTTATATACGGTATACATACTATTACAGTCTTCCACTTGCAAATTTAACTGTCTCTGGAGTATGATATGCTGTTCTGGCTTAATCTCACTCATGTTTAATACATTATCACAGACAACATTCAATCATACATATCCATGTTGCATAAATAACATTTTGAAACTCGGGAGTTGGGTTTTTGCTCGACCCCCTGATTTTCAGGGTGTTACAGATGGTATCAGAGCATGATTTAGATTAAACTGGGCCTGGGTTACGGTCACGCGATGCACGCTGTCGCTTTTTTTGACTTATGTGGGTGTGAGAAGGGTCTAGAAACACTTCTAGGATCCTAGATTCGCCAATAGGCGAAGTCTATTCATTTCGATCGCGGGATCGAGTCCGTAGCGCATCTAGGGTCTCGTAAAGCAACCCGAATAACTCCTAGGTTGTAGGTGAGTGGGGTGAGACGTTCTTTGAACAATTCTAAATTCATAAATGTGAATCCTTGGGCCGTGGGACAACCACGACCCCTGTATTCAATCGCCAGGGCTTAAAAATCCCGTTTCACCGAAAATCTTCGAAATTCTTCCTCTCACCACCCCAAGCTTCAATTATTTCTTGTCCATTTCATGTTAGGCATCAATAATAATGTGAAAATAACATAAAATCCTACTTTCATAAAATTTTACAGTGAATAGTAAAATTTCATGAAAAATGGCCATAAGGCTATTCTAACTTCACTTTCTTTAGCAACTAATGGGCTAGATAGATGTACTAGATCCTTCTACCCCAAAATCATTTGCTGCATGATAGAGTTTTATATTCAGGATTGAAGATTGGCCCCGAAAAGTCTCGAATGGATGTTACAAATATTTTGGGCTCCCTAGGGCAATCTACAATGAACCAAAGTGTGAACCATACCCTTTTGGAATCCCTAGGGCAAGGGGAACCCATCACATAAGGCCTCAGTGGCCAATTTGCAACTTCACCGGCGATGCCATCGTCGATTCGGCGATGCATCGCCGGTCAAACTTGTCAGATGGGTCTGACCTTTGGGCTGGAGGAGTTTGGGGGCTAGGGTAGCCCCCTAGTATGTGGTCCATACCTTGAAACCCCCTAAAAGATGTACTTCCTTCACAAACGGCCCCCATTTCAAGCTCCATTTTCGTTTTTGCTGCCCTATTCCAAAAATTGTGACTTTAAATCACTTCCAAATCCATCCTTGGTTGAAAACGACCACTCTCCACCATTCTATTTCGGTTTGCAGCCCTTCCTCATGAAGATTTCATCGTTTGGAGCTCTTACAACGCCCAAATCGAGCTGAAATCGTGAGATGCTCCATTCCCCTTTTTCATTCTCTTTTCTTTCTGAAAATACATCTTAGGGGAGCTTGAAGCATCCCTCTACAACGCCTAGATCTCCCTTTTCTATTTTGGTTAGTCATTTCCTTGCATTTCCCCCATTTTCCATGGCTATTGTTAAGCTGTTTTAGCCTTTTTCTCCTTTTTCACCGTCTTCCTTCTCATGTCCCTTTTATTTGAGACTTTAACCTCTTTTTGGGTCTCAAAATCGTGTTAACCTCAAATCCCATTTCTCAACTTTCTCCGTTTGAGAAGTATTGAAAATACCTGGCCGATAGAGCTCTAGTGGGCAATTGACAGTACTGAACTAGATAGTATTCAAGAAGGTTAGTTGGGACCACGGTAGAAGAATTAGGCATCTATGTCGTTGCCCTGTAGTTTAATTGATTACTGTTTTAAGGATTTTCGTGTTTTGTTGTTGTTAGGTTTAGTGAAGTTACAGGTAGAAACTGTGTTTGTTTGTTGTGATTTGGCCTTATCATAGCCGAATTTTGTTGAATGAAATGCATGCCGATTCTTTTTGTTGTGAGGTATTGTCCCTAGATTGGGAGTATTATAACTCCCGGGATTCAGCCTACAAATTAGATTTTTTATCCCACCCCACCCTCCAACCAAGCATGCCACTCTCTATCCCGCTATGGGACTAGGAATGCGGTTCCATTTAATACAACTAAGCGCTACCAGCCACATAGGCCCTAGGCGTTTTTGGATCTAGTGTTAGCACTCCTAGATTTGAAGGGTCTGACGACATAAGAAATCCAATTCCATTTAGACAATCTTGACCCTAAGCGATAGAACAACTCTCTGTAGTAGAAATGGTATGGAAAGCCATTTACCGTATAATCTTAAGCTTTAGATTATAGCTACTGAGTTACAGACTAGCCTACTAGTTACCTCGAGTAGGGTAAAGCCTGTATATGTTAAGGAATGATAGATTAGATTTGATTGGAATGTGACTCCCTTCCTTGGATAGATCCCCTTATGACTTATAGACTCCTGTTGTTGCCCATAGGAAGGAACCATACACTCTCAGGGAACATTTATAACTCCCTCAGATTGAACTTAGAATGAACTAGCACGCCCCTTAGAATTGCCTTTCCCAAGGACTTATTGCATTCGGGAACGCAGAGTAAAGGAACTGCATGTAAGCGATGTATTCGCGGTTTGAGTCGATTTCTTACTCCTAGTGGTTACCAATGAATCCAATGCTCTGATCAAGCAGAGGATCGGCATCGACTCGGATTAAGAACTGATACAACACATTTTCTGTCCTGATTAGACAGAAGGTTCAACGTATCCGGCTTAGACCCACTACACAACCTTTCTTCTATGATGGCCCAACCATCTACAACCAAACAGGATCACATTGTCTTTGAAAAATGGCGAGGACTTAAAGCTAGTAGAGAATTAGACATCTTGCCACCAACTCATACCTACCCCTGAACTCAACCACTATAGAGCTTAGGCTCGTCTCTATCACCATAGATACCAATGCCATAGAACGCATCATTAGCAAGGAAAACCATGTAGAGAAAGGTTGTTTCCATTTTAGGTCAAGGATAGCTCCTAAGTTGCGTCTCGTTCTGATATACGGATCGATGCTAAGATTCTTCAACCTTAAGTAAAACTAAGTTTTAAGAGGGGTAGAACGTATTGAGTCCAATCCAGTTAGGTTAGTCAACGCTACCGTTTGATCAGAGTGGCGCAGCGGAAGAGTGGTAGGCCTCTTTCCCACTGGCCCAAGATCGAAACCTTTGAGTTCGGATATACATACGATTAGGTTATTAAATAGGATTTGAACCTTCCTTAGAGAAAGTACTCCTTGCCCTTTGCCAATGTCGGGGACGACATTGTGTTTTAAGGGGGGTAGATTGTAACACCCCGAATTTTGGCCAATCTGGGATTTGACGTCCTTAGGCAATGGGTCAACTAAAACACCTGGAAAATCGCTCAGAACCCAATTTTATAGCCAAAGAAACCACTTAGGATTAATTCCTATGAAAATTCAGCGTAAGTTAGCTAGCGCAACGGTGGAGTAGCTGGGAAACAGTCCCTGATCACTTTAAATACGTTCCACAAGACCTAAATCGAGTAGAACGTATGACTCCATAATACTCTGTAACCTCGGATCAAACTCTAAGCGGGTTTGTTCTCTGGACCACTTTGAATTCTTGTATTGGATTTAGACCGCGCGTCGAAAGTTCGTTACTTCCTATCTTAGACCGTTAGAACTGCCCAGCTGGACTTGACAATCATTTCGAAAATCAAGTCAAACCGATAATCACAGACTATTTCATTGAGCCCGGACTGAAGAGACCGCGAATAGGGACAGAATTGGAATTTCAAATTCAAATCTGGCACACGACTTGACACGTCAGTATTAAGCGTTCTGACAGTCAGAATTCATCCAAATTACACCCTCGGATCAGGAAAAATTTCTATTTATTATTATGAGACTTCCAGCCCTGATCTACGTGCGGTGACCGCTGAACTGAAACTAGTCCACCACGTGCGATCTGCGAACCCTACCGGACTGAAAACTTAATGCGTGCTAGATCTGGTACGCATGAGCTTAAGTCCGATCGCATTCGACCAGGGGACCACCAGAAAGCATCTTTTGGACCGAAACAGCCCCGATTTGGATATACCTCAAGTATACTTTGTTCCCAAGCCTGTTTTGGGCACATTTGAGCTTATAAAAGGGGTTGAAACCCTCACTTCTCTCACCCATCCAAATTTGCTAGGAACCCTAGCAAGAGTGAGAGAGAAAGTGAGAGTTTGTGAGAGAAGGTGGGAGAGCTTTTCCTACTGCTGCTGCACGTGCTTAAGCGGCGTATTCCAATCACTTTGCCGGTGATTTCTCCGCGTTTCTAGGTAAGAAATAATCCTAGAAAGTTGCTGATTTGATGCTTCTTTAGTTCCATAGCTTGTTAGTTGATAAATCTCGTAAATCAGGTTCTCTATTCACCGTAGACGAAGCGTATACGCTCCGTTCGAATTTACTCATCCATAAGAGACAAGGTGCGGATTTTAGACGCTTTGATTGACTGTTTCCAAAGCTTTCAATGTCGTTTAATAGTAGATTCTTGACGGCAACGCCGTTTGACATGTACAACATGCTGTCCGTTTCCTGTTTCGTAAATCAACGAAGAATATGAGATTTAGGGCATTTTAGTCATTTGTAGGAAGTACTGTTTTCATTCATAGTTTGCTGATGTGATTGACATGAATTATTGTCGCATCAGAATATTAGGAATGCGTGCATAATTAGTTTGGCGAAGAGATTCGCCTAAATGCGCATTTCGGGTCGACATACTATATGTAGACTCAAGTGTGTAGTGTAAGTGTTTGTATAAATGCTTGTATTAGTATGTATTGAATTAAATGGTGTTATGAATTAATTTGAGATTGATTTCTCAATTAATATGCTGATGTAAATGATTTCCTACATGCTAGCCGTATGTACGATTTCATTATATGTATGAAATGCATATGTTTGATGTTGCACTTAAGTGGTATGCTATAACATGTACTTGATGATTTCATTATGATTTAGTTGAGATTGAATTCTCAATTAATAGGCTAATGGAGAGGATTTCCTATATGTTGGAGATATGCATAATTTCATTATATGTGTGAAAGACATGTGTAGGATGATTTACTTAAGTTGTACGTTATAACATGTGTTAACATGCTCACATGGTTGTATTTCATTTCCATTACTCTTACATGAATGCTGATGTGATTCTATGATTGTTTGGGACTATGCCTAGTCCAGGCAGTCGGTAACCGAGTAAATCTGTGAATGGCTCACCTTTGCCTCGAGCGACGCGTCGATGAACGCGAGTCGTGTTTTGAGTTGGCGGCAGTGGTTAGGCCACACGAAGTGTTTCATGCACTTCATGTCGTTCATCTCGAGATGCGCTCGTGCTAGTCGAGCCCGTCAAGTAACCCGACTGACCATTGTATGTTCACCCTGTATGAGTCACAACTGCTTGAACCTAGGGTACTGAACTTACCATTGTAAACCCTGTCAACCATGGTACCTTGATCCACGAAGACTCATGAGCCGGGCATGGTGGTATGGGACACCGTGGTCGAGCTGTCGGCCTACGCTGGGGCCACAAACCTCCCCGTAGTGACCAGTGAGCACCTATGACTCGTGAGCAGATTATGGTGGTATGGGACACTATATTCTTGCTGTCGGCCTACATTGATAAGGTGATGGGGGAGCGGTGCAACGAGTGCGAGCAACAGCCCTGACAGCCCTTTGTAGTGACCGCGAGCGTATTCTGAGTCTACGGGAGGCGACGACCCTTCCGTAGCAGTAGAGTACAGTAGGCCTGTATTGATAAGGTGATGGGGGAGCGGAGCAACGAGTGCGTGCAACAGCCCTGACAGCCCTTGCAGCGACCTACAAAATATACATCGTATGAGATTACTAGGAGTGACGACCCTAGACAGGATCTGTGTTGGGATTGATATAAGGGAAGTACCTTAGTTTCCCAATATTGCTGTATGAAAAGGACTAATAACAACTAGGTAATCATATCACCATGAAA
The DNA here is from genome assembly GCA_037074715.1 of Magnolia kwangsiensis. Taxonomy (NCBI): domain Eukaryota; kingdom Viridiplantae; phylum Streptophyta; class Magnoliopsida; order Magnoliales; family Magnoliaceae; genus Magnolia; species Magnolia kwangsiensis. Next base: position 149,965,291 of record CM073572.1, on the reverse strand, counting down.
TTGCATGTGCCTGGAAGATGTGGAGCACTTGAGGGAGTGCGGCATGCCGCGGTCGTAAGATGGTGCCGTATGAGGGAGATCGTCGGTGAGGGCATCCATCATGTCACGTCATATTGCATTAACAACAGTATTAGGATTGTTCGATTTACTGCTTTACTATTATCGCATGATTGATTTGATAACATGCTAATCTCTGCTCTCTTATCCCACTGAGTTGATCACTCACTCCCACGTTACGGGATGGTGTTTCCGGACACCCACCAGTCCCTTTTGTGATTGCAGATGATGGCGCGGCCTGTGAGGCGGAGCTGAACTTGATGATGAGGAGGAGGATTCCTCCTTTATGCGTGTTCTGATTGACGGGATTGCAGGGAGGTTGATTAGATACTTTGACATTGTCATTTTGTATTTTTAGCGCCCTCATGTATATTCATTTTGTTTACTTTTGAAGTATACATGTATGTGTATAACCTGGTAATATATTCACACTCTGGAGACATACAACAGTTTATATACGGTATACATACTATTACAGTCTTCCACTTGCAAATTTAACTGTCTCTGGAGTATGATATGTTGTTCTGGCTTAATCTCACTCATGTTTAATACATTATCACAGACAACATTCAATCATACATATCCATGTTGCATAAATAACATTTTGGAACTCGGGAGTTGGGTTTTTGCTCGACCCCCCGATTTTCGGGATGTTACAAGTATCTTGTTCGTAAATCTAGGCAATAAATGGGGTCTGATATGCAATATTTGACACTCAACACTTCACTAGAACTCCGCTCTCTCGATCTCTGGGTCATAGCCCAGTCCTCCTCGTAAATCAATGCTTGATGCACAACCTAGTCGAACGTCTCCAAACAATGCCCTATCACATAGCTGCAAATGGCAGGATGCAAACCAGTCACAAAATGACAGGCCCTCATCTTCTCATCGCCAGTGAGATGAGGAATAAATTTAGACGAGGCTAAGAAACGAGCCTCATACTACAATACTAACAAATCACCTTGAACTAGGGTATCAAACTCGATCACTCACTGAATCTAAACGTGCTCAGGGAAGATTTTTTGGTCGAAACAGACCATGAACTCCTCCCACGTCCAAACAAACTGAGGCCCAACCATCCTGGATACGGACAACCACTAATGACGGGCCTCACCTTGAAGAAGATAGGTCGCAAGGGATACCCTTTGATCCATAGGACACTGTATAGTTAAAAAATCCTCACAATCTCAATGTGTCATGCCTCGACAGCAGAAGGGTAAGGGTCACCACTAAACCTCGGGGGATCATACTTTCGGAACTCTCAAGATATCGCGCTCACATGCGGCAAGTCAAACTGCCCAGAAACCTCAGCGGTAGCAGGTTGATGGGTTTGTAATGCGGTGGCTACTGGAAATGCTCGACTCTTATAGGCACTGTCGGAAAGGCAAGAGCGGCACTCACCTCAGGTGGAGGTACAGGTGTGGCTGGCAGAGAAGGAGCCTCTACAACCAGAACAGCAAGCTGAGTAGGGGGAATTGAAGTAACCAGAGGAATAAGCGCCACAGGTGGGACAGGATGGATCAGGACCTCAGGAATCGGATCCTCAACAACGGGAGTAGGATGTGCTCGAGTAGAACGGGTACCTCGGGCGCCTCATCCATGGGCACCACAACCACGAGCACCATGGCCACAGGTGCCATGTTTAGGAGGCATCGTCTACAACATGACGATGATGTTAGGAATCAGGACAACTACAAGCTCAATACGGAGCGAAAGGAAGGATCTCGGGGCACTACTTATCCTATGCTCTGAGCTGACATGCGATGTCATCTTGATTTATTCCAGAATTACTTGTTATGCTTTGATACCAACTCTTGTCATGCCCCATACATGGAAACCAGATTCATAAAGAACCCGATGGCTAGTTCGGGCCATAACAGCCTCCGTAGTACCCCATTCTCGGCTCATGAGGGAGGTTCTGATCATAGGATCTTACGAGGAGGATTTTCATGAAAGTATAATCATTTTCAACATGAGCATACCCAAGATCACAATAAGTATATCTGAGAATAACAAGGCACACATCACAAAATCCATAAAGAATTTAAACTTTTACAAGCTTTCAAAAGGTCCAAAAGGACATACATAAGATAATAGAAATGAGAGAAAAGTCAATAACACTGGAATCCTCAAGCTCAACTCTACTCCAAGCTCTACCGCTGTGACACTCGCCTAGGATCACCTGCACGATCAATTGTGCATAAGCTCATAGAAGCTTAGAGGGTGGTGAGAGTATTGATAATGGTGCATAGAAGAAATAGAAGGAGGTACATGAAGTGGAACATGCTCAATGATAATATCACTAGCCTTGCCAAGGCTTATTATGAATACGATGAATGAGTACTAGGCACCATACCAAGTTGATGCATGAAGGGGCTTATACAGCCGATATGAATGCTATGCAAGTAATGTCAGTGCTCATATACAATCCACATATCAAGTACATTTTTAATTATAAGAAAATCACCGGGGTCCATTACATTACTAGATGACTGCTGCTCTACAAACCCAGCATAGTTAAACAAGCGTAAAAGACCTCATTACCTGCATCTGGACAACTAATCACTAGAAAGGCTTGATGGTAGCAGACCCATTTCACGAGTTGGTCAGACTTAACCTAGTAATGCCCTCTTACATCAGGTGAGTAAGGCCACACCCCTATCCAACTGACTACATGACAATGAGACTCGTGGCCTAACGGTATAAGGCCTTCGTGTGCTCATATATTCCACCTGGTCAGGGCGTTGGAGCAGATCCTTGGTACCATGGACGTTTTGAGAATTTCACTCATGGGCATCCTTTGCACCCGATATGCTCAAGTATAATTTTCGGTGTTCACACATCCAATCATCCATGAGTATCCCTATGGAGGTGAGGCCCTAATAAAGTAAGGGCAGTATCATCATGAAATGCATTACTAATGTATGAGTCACATATACAGATCATGTACCAGCTTCAAGCACTTAATGTGCACAAGGGGAGAAACTCCATCCCTCTATGTTCACCACACAATGCAATTAATACAAACAAATGATACATATGGATTACAATGATGTGAGTGTGCTCCTATAGAATATAAAATATTCCTCCTTCCCATGGTGGGACAAGGTCTAGGTACATAGACAAATACTTTAAGGAGAAGAGAAGTCTTCTAGTAGGGGCCCAGTACCTTGGGATGGCCCACAATTCTAAGGAAGAAACGGTCCTAATTAAGGGCCCAAGGTGGACCTTCAACCACTCAAAGGAGCCCTATGGGGCTACCTTAGGGCCACTAAGGAAGACATCCAATCTCAACTAGGTCCCAAAGGTAGCCCGCGACGCATAAAGTAAAGTCCAAGACTCTAGCAATTCATGGCCTAATGGGCTATACATAAATCCCAACTCAGAGGTAATATGGTGGGCCCTCAAGCAAGGTTTGGGCCCAACCATAAAGGTCATAAACCCACATATTGTGGTGGGCCTCATGGGCAGCCCAGTAGTTCAACCATGTGGGCAATTTCAGATTTAATACTAGCGAGTTGGGCCTCACTTCTTAGCCTAAGTACAGGGTTAATTTTAGTGGGTAGCGAAGGGCCCAACTACTTACATATTATAGCCCATAAACCCATCAAAATAGGTAGAAGAGTATAGGCCCAAAAGTAAGTGGGCCTATCTAGAAAGTTTCATTCCAAAAGGCCTAAAGAACTAGCAACTAACTACATATAATGATCCAATAAAACCCAACTTGGGTGGGCCTCAGATAAGCACTAAGTAGGCCCAAAATACTGAAAGAAAAAGGCAAGACAACTGGGTCCATACTGCCCTAAACAAACATTTATGACCAGCAACATTGAGCCCATTACTGAATTTTCAGGCCACCTGCTTCCTGGGTTTGTTGGAGTTCAGCAAATAAATTAATTTACAGTATTTATTTTCTGATGACACACACACATCACTGTGGATCCCACCAGATGAGAGGGGGATGCACAACACATATTACAGGTAGGTCATACTACTGGAATACTGGCCCAACAACAGCCCAAGGTAGGGGCGTCCCATGGTGGGTAATCCTACGGGCCTGGTTATTTAGACCAAAACTGACCCAAATTTGCAGGCCGCACCACAGTCAGTTCAGGGGCTTGATGGCCCTAAAAATTTGTAGGATGTTCCTTGCATAGGTGGGCCACAACTCTACAAAATTTTGTGATTTTTGGATGTCAAAAGTATTTTAATTAATTTAAATAAAACAGATTATCCAGACAATCTGTTCAATCTGGAAGTCCCAACGTGGTGGGCTGATCCAGCCCTTACCACAATGTGTACAGGGGTCCGTTGAACCTAAAGTTTTGTAGGTAGGTCCTACCATGGGTGGAAAATACTTCCACAAAATTTCATAATTTTTATATCCTCAAAAGTATTTTATTTAAATTCAGAATTACAATCTATTCAGAAATTCTGCTAAGTGCAGAATTCTAGATATATCATGATTGAGCACCCAATGGGGTAGGCCCTGGATGTCCAAAAATTGGGAAAATTAAATTTAAACCTTCTATCATATATGTAGTATAATGTGGGGTCCATAAAATTGACCCACCTGATTAGAAACTATTTTATAATTTTACATTTCCAAATTACAACCTTGTTGGAATTACAACAGAAAACTTAGCAAGTACCCATATTGGCCCACCCTTTTAGGGATCCAAATGAGGTCATGGGGCTTGAATTTGGCATGATTATAGGTGGGATACCCATCTTCAAAAATCATATTTCACTTAGTATACAATTCCCCACCAAAAGCACCAAATCCTGCCCTCAAGTTGGCCCAAAAATCTGTCCAGATAGATTTGGATAGCAACATGTAATTAAAAGAATTAAAATATAAACATTATTTTTCATGTAATTTAACCCTAGGAATTTGTGTGGTGGACCACCTTAGTGGGCCTCAAAAATGTCCTGACCTTCCCCATCATCAAATACCCCTTGCATGTGTCCCATTTAGGTGAATTTTGGGGCCACATGTTTAAAGATGGACCGTTATGGGTGTCCAAGCTCTATAATTGGTCTAAATTTTTGTTGGCCTACAAGGTGGCCACACATGTAAGATCAAAATTCTATCATAAAAGAAAAAATAAAGAATCGGCCACAAGAGGAGGGGCTCCGCCACATTGAGGCCCTCCCATTCATCAATCGTACCATACATTCCTTCTATTCATATATTACAACAAAGATCCACCACATGCATGTCATAGATTCAAGATTAATGGTTGGGATGTCATCTCAACCATGATTCTAATATCTAGATGACCTATCCTACCATGGAATCTAAGTAATCCTCCATGATGGGGGCCCATAGAGGGAAAACCCCATGTATGGGCATGCATGCATTAAATAGGCCTTTTGGCCACAACTAAGGGATGATGTAGGATCTCCACCATTGATTAGTGGGTCCTACACTTCTCATATATATAAAAAAAGATCTAAGAATATGAAAATAGAAATCCTAAATCGTAGGAGTACACCCACCTCAGATTGCTCCAAACTTGGACCTCTTAGCTCCTAGTGCACCAAGGGATCCATATTCACGGGTGAGATTGGATTTAGATGGTTAGATTTAGAGGATTAGAGGGGAAATGGGACTGGAATGGAGGGAAAATGGGTTGGAATAATGGAGGGAAGTTGCTAGGGAAGAAGAGAAGAGAGAGAGAAATGAGAGGGAAAGAGAGAGAAACCTCTTTTAAGCTAAGTAATGATTTCTCTCTTGCCTTAGTTAGAGAAGAATGATGATTGCAATAGGGAGATACAACTAAATTTATAGGGTTAGTAGGTTTTCTAGGCTTGTGGGTAGTGTTTAGAAGTAGATGGTGTAGGAATAGGGCTTAGATAGTGTGTACGTGTGTGTGTGTGTGTTTGTGTGTGTTAAAAATAGTGCTAAGAGATGAGACCTACCTAGAAATTTGTGCACACTATCCCTAGGTGGGTCACATGACCATGATCAAGGGTCAAAAAATGAAATGTACATAACTTATGATCTACACATCGGATGGATGCATAAGACATGGCATCGGAACCGCAATGGTGATGTGAACAAGATGGCATGGGTTTCGGCTTAATCTAAGTCGGGTCTACATGACTGGACTTAAGGATGACCTCAAGCACTATCTGATGGTTGTGGTTCACTGGAATTTGACCAGTAGGATTGCAGTACCAAGATGAATGAGATGCATACTCACACACACATATGCACACATGTGAACTCGGGTCGAATCTTACAATATACTTCTTGCCACCTCGACTCTCTATTCTAGTTGGTCCAATAAGATCCATGTGGAGAAGTTTGAGTGGTTTAGATATGGCTTTGGAGTTCATCTTTTTGTGAGCACTCCTGGTTTGTTTACCAATCTGGCACTCGCCACATATTTTATCCACTTTTTGTATTTTAGGTAGACCTCTTATCAATTCTCTTTTACTCAATCTATAGAAGTTGCAGTAGTGTACATGTCCTAGGTGCTTATGCCATAATTCAGTCTCATCGGTTTGGACCATGTAACATGATAGATTAGATGAACTTGAATCATAAATAATGTAACAGTTTTTAGAAGTTCTTCAACCAGTTAATATTACAGAACCCTTTTTATTTAAAATTTTACACCCTTGGTTAGTAAATTTTATACTATGATTATTATCGCATATTTAAAAGATGCTTAATAAATTATGTTTTAACCCTTCTACATATAAAACATTTTCAAATAGAGGGAGGTTAAAAAGCTGAACCATACCTTGGCCAATAATTCTGCAGTTACTACCATCATCGAATGTGATTGAATCATCAATCATATCTTTAAGATTGGTGAACAGTCCTTTGTCGCTTGTCATATTTCTGGAGCAAGCACTGTCTCGGTACCATTTTGAATGGCTTGAAGCTTTGAAGGTGGTGTGGGCAACCAAACAAGCAACCTTAGGGACCCATTTCATTACAGTTTTGGGTTTAAGAGTATAGATGGTTTTCTTATGTTTATAATTGTTATAAGTCTGACCCACTGAGTTAGATTTTAAGATCTCCTTAAGTAAATCACTAATTTTCTCACCTAAAGGATTACGATTCTGATTTTTATAGTTGATATAGTTGCTTTTAGGTTTTAAGTTATGAAAAGTCTTAGCATTTTTAGAATTATATTGATTCAGACTTTTCCCTTTTGAGTTAGAAACCTTCCCTTTAAAAAAATTAGGTAGAGTATTCTTATATTTGGAAGGAAATTTTATGATATCTCAATATAGATTGATTGCCACATTTTCTGGATCCGGATAAAAGTTTTTCTAATTTATGATTACCTTGGGCATACTTGCATGTGTCTTTCAAACTCAAAAGTGAGGAGACTTCTAGTTTTAGCTTTTCATTTTTAGATTCATACCTCCATGTGTCTTTCAAACTCAAAAGTGAAGAGACTTCTAATTTTAGCTTTTCATTTTTAGATTTTAAGTTTTCAACTTGGGAGGTTTTGAGATCTAAGTCGCACTTAGTTTTTTCAAAGTAATCTGAAATGCGTGATTTTTCTAAGACTAGATTATCAAAATTCTCTTTTATTTTTGAAAACTTTTCTTTCTGAAGTTTTGGCTTTACAACAATTTTATAACTTTCCTTATACAGGGCATCATAAGCATCTTGAAGATCTTCTTCATTTTCATGGTCACTATTCATATTTTCTTTACTGGTTGAATCATCATTATCTGAAAAAGTGAACTTAGCTAGAGTCATTAGGGCTTTAACATCATTAGCAGACTCAATTTTAGAATCTTCTGATTCAAAAGAGACTTCAGAGCAGGAAGATTCATCCCATGTAGTCAACATACTTTTCTTTTTAGACATGTCCTTCTTAGGACATTTGTTTGATAGATGCCCATATTCATGGCAGTTGTAGCATTGGCCGTCTTTTAAAGATTTCCATATTTTAGATCTAGATCTTTTCTTTTCAATAGGTTTTTGCAAATCAACCCTCTTTTTACTTTTAAAAATCTTGTAAAAATTTTTAGCTAAAAGAGCCATATCATCTTCAGAAGTTTCTAAATCAGAATTATTACTATTTTCTTGAGAAATAATTTTAGAAGACTTAAGGGCTATGGATTTACATTTAGGAGCTTTAAAGTTTAACTCGTAGGTTTGTAAAGAACCAACTAGTTCTTTTACCTTCATATTATCTGTATCATGAAGTTCCTGGATCATGGTCACTTTTGAATTGAACCATTCATGTAGTATCTTTGCACAGACTTTACTTTCTGGGATCCTATCACCAAGACCCCACATAGAGTTGACAATGTCATTCAATCTTATATAGAAGTCCATGAACGTTTCACTTTCTTTCATACGTATTTCCTCAAATTTGGTTGTGATGATTTGAACTTTAGATTTCTTGACAATTGTTGTACCCTCGTGTGTCATTTCGAAGATATCCCAGGCTTGTTTTGCAGCATTACGGGATATAATTCTCTTAAATTCATCCTATGATAGTGCACAAGTAATTGCATTTAAAGCCTTTGCATTGGCACTACCTCACTTTTCTGAAGAGCAGTCCAAGAAAAGTAAGGTGTGACTTTTACAGTTTTAGATCCATCAGTACTAGTCACTTCAGTGGTAGGAGGGGTCCAATTGGTCACTATGCCTTGCCACACGCTCTCATCCATGGATTTTTAAAAAATCCTCATTCTGGCTTTCCAATAAACATAATTGGAGCCATCAAAAGGTGGAGGCCTAGTGACTGAAAGGCTATAAAATTTGACATCTTAAAAAGCTCAGATCAATTAGCTCAGGAAATTAATCTAAAATTTAAAGTGAGGTATTAGGCTCTGATACCACTTGAAAAGGCTGAGCTAAGAGTCCTAGAGAGAGGGGGGAAGGGGGGTGGGGGGGAATAGAATTATGTCAAAATTAAAAAATTTAATACGGAATAAGAAAGAAATTAACAATGATAGCACTTAACAATACAAATAGTAGAAATGAATAACAACCTCAAATGCATAAGTATTGAGAGGTTGATATAGATGTTGTTCTAAGGACAACCTTACACCAAAAATTAATGGCTTATGTTAGGACAACCTGATTCCTAGAATGGTCTGTGTATCAAAATCTGAAACCGATATAGAGGAATAATGAATAAAATAGAAATAAATTTCTACTGCTATTACAACATTTACCACATGTACCAAAATTAAATATTACCATCATTCACCACAAATGCTGAAAAAATAAATTACAACATTCACACACTTAGGCACATTCAACCATTCACAACTCTAGCAATTATAGTGGTTCGCTTTTGTGTACACCAACAATTAAAAAAATAGCTGCACAACTACTCCACTCCCAATATCCTCACACAGTGGATATTGGCTTTCACTATAAAATAGGTTTTTCAAAGTTCACTTAAAACCTTCACAATTATGTCTTTCTAGTGGACTTACATAATTAAAAAACCCCACACTGATATTTTCTGGATCACCTCCGAAAAACTAAAAAAGAAAGAGAGATTTTTCTGGCACAACCTCAAAAAAACCAAAAAGATTTTGACAAAAATATAAATATACTTATCTTGATATTCTCTTTGATGAAGCCCGGTAGAACTAATTTGGTATAGATGTTCAACGTAGATGTTCAATGTCTACACTCACTTATGAAAGGGTTCTAAGTTCTAAATGATTTTTAGATTAAATCACCTTGGGCTAGCTTGATTTGATTTTGATATCAAGAAAGGAAAAAACTTAAATCCCTTCTTCAATTAAGATTGGAATAGAGAATTCAAAATCAAATGCAAAGAGCTAAATTAAAAAGAATATTAAATGAACACAATATAGCTTTAAAATATTACAAACTTTTCTCTAAAGTGGTGTCTTGATTATCTTGGAATTGAATGAAAAACTCTGAAAATCATCCTCAATTCATAGGTAAAATTACTATTCACTTGACTGGCCCAGTGGTCGGTTCGACTGTTCGAAGGACAAATAAGAATTCAAAATTTCATGCGCGATAAGATAAGACCATTCCATGACTGGTCAAGTGACCTTCTCGACTGGTCGAGTGGGACCAAAAATGGTTATTGGACTTTGAGTCGAGCCTGCTCCACTGGTCAAGCAGTCTCTAGGACTGGTCGAGGGTGCAACAAAAAATCTCAAAAATTAGTAACCAACCTTGGATTGCTCGAGGAAAATCTTGGAATGGTCGAGCTAGTACTAGGACTAGTCGAACATAGGATAAGACTAGTCGAGAAAAAGACTATAAAATTATATAATAACCCAAATTAAGTATGCAATCCATATGACCTAACCTATGGTCAATCTAGGGTAATTCATACCTTATAGGTGAAATTTGAAGATTGAAACATCATTCGCTTCGGTTGATAGTTGATCATGAAGTACATGAAGCTTGACATCTTGAAGTACTTTGAAGCTTGAACTTGAAGTACTTGTGTTTCAAGTTGAGTATATAAGCGTTGAGCTTGAGAAGATTACTTGAGCTTGAATTTTTAAAGTAATGCACATTGTCTTGATATAGTTGAATCTTGAAAACTTGATCTAGTACTTGAACTTGTACAAGAATCTCCTGTTCTTATACTTGAGCCGCTTGAATCTTGAATTGGAACATCTTGAACTTGTACTTGAATTACTTGATCTTAATTATGAAGATGAGCTACACAAGAAACAGATTCTAAGAGGTTTTGGCACTAAAAAATTTGACAATCATAAGAGCTAGATAGAATAGCATTCACATCACCCTCTAAGCTTTCTGTAAGCTTATGCATGATAGATGCGTGCAGGTAGTGTTAGGTCATAGTAGCGTTGAGCTTGGAGCGTGCAGTTGTCTTCTAGAGTTTTAATTTTTTGATATATGTATTTCTCTTTCAACATTGTATTCAAGTGATTATATTCGTGGATATATAATGATGATGTTGCCTTTACAATTTGGGTAAACTTATGGTTATGCTTATTGCGAGTTAAATGTACATTGAAAAATCCTCCTTATAGGATCCCAAGATCAGAATCTGGCGTATGCCCATTGGGAGCTGAGAATGGGGTACTACGGAGGCTGTTGGCATCGAATTCGGTGATCGGGAACTTTATGAGCCCGGTTGTCAAGTTTGGGGCAAGATAGAAGTTAGTATTAGAGTATAACTTGGGAATATCTAAAGATAACATCACACATCTACTGATGGGTACCCTACACCTTATGATTGTTGATAAGTTAGATTGATTAGATCCCCGAGTTTGAATAACTTAGAGATTTTGTTTATATATATAATAACTCCCTGCCGTCGAGATTATGAGGCTACATAGTATTCCACCTTTGATCGTTTATGATCTGGGATGCAAGGATCAGTTGAATCATTGTAGTGTTGATGAGGCACCTTGGGAGCAAGAGGCTGCGATTCGTGGGCGGTGTCCCCATCTTTTAGGTGTATGATTATGATTATGTTAGTATGTTGTGTTTTGATAGGATTTTCCCTTCCTTGGTGAGTTTAGTAATGGTTGTATTGTTGTTTAAATTTTGAGGATAAAATTTTTATTAGGAGGGGAGAGCTATAACACCCATATCCTAGCCTGTACCGTTCCGTAGGCTTCCACAGTCCTCTCGGTCAATTTAGGCGACCCGCGATCTGTTATCATCATTTGTACGCGATCCTAAGGCGTGTCCCATATATCAGAGTTGGCTCAACTCGAAAGTTGTACCCTTACAACCGTGCCGTCACAGCATCTCGCGGGCTGAGGCTATACCCAGGCTAGGAGATGCTGGCCAGCATTCAGTTTGAGAAAAATGCCTTGCATTTGCAAGCCCAAGAGAGATTCAAATCATGTCCCATCAATCCCATCAATTGTTAAGTACACATCACCTCACAACCCCATCCCCAAGCAACCCCTAAAGTCAACTGTCTCTCTCCACCCATCAAGTACACCCATCACTCCTCATCACTCCATCACCAATCCCTCTCTCCTTAAAACCCTCTTTCTCTCTCATTTCTCAAATCCATCTCCCAAGAAACCATGAGAATCATCCAAGCTCCATAAGAGAGCTAAGTGTAGCCCACCTTCCTACCACCCAATCCCACCATCCAAAGTCTATCTCGACCATTGAATCACACGCCTTGGAGCTCTAGATCGCATTAGCGGAAGAAGGAAGAGGAGATCGACAGTGGGTGATCTTGCATTTGCCTTTTTATGATTTAAGGGCACACATTGCTAGGACCCATCTTGATGTATGCATTGTATAGGGAGGGCCCATAGTGGCAGGGTCCCTCCCCTTCTCACATCTCTCTCTCTCTCTCTCTCTCTCTCTCTCTCTCTCTCTCTCTCTCTCTCTCTCTCTCTCTCTCTCTCTCTCTCTCCTTTGTTGTTATGCAGCTCACCTATGCCTGTGATATATCCACATCATCCATCACAGTGGAGCCCACTTTGATGTATGTGGTGTATCCACACCGTCCTAGCAACTTGGACGGTGAGACCCACCGTGACGTATGTATATCATCCACACCGTCCATCCATGGTGGAGCCCACTGTGATGTATGGTTTCATCCTCACCATCCCTAGTTGGGACGGTGGGTCCCCACCATGACGTGTGGGTTTCATCTAGCCATCCGTCCATCTGGACATGGCCCACTGTGATGTAGGCTTCATCCACGTTGTGCATCCCTTTGTAGTAGCAATAGCTGTTGTTGCTAACGTCAGTGGACAGGTGGGGCCCACCTTAATGTACATAGTCTATATCCACACCGTCCATGGGTGGGACGGTGGGGTTTCACCGTGATGTATGTGACATCCACTCCAACCGTCCATCATGTGGGGCTCCACAGTGGTGTGTTTTGGCATCTGCACCATCTATTAATAGGGCATGCAGACCCAACCAGGATGTATGTATCTTGCATCCACACCGTCCAGACTTTGGACGGTGTGGATCGAACTGGCTAGTGTACCGCACCAGCTACATAGCTGCTGCATTGGGTCAGCTAGTTTTATAGGTCCCACATGTGGTATGTGGGGCATATCCACACCGTCCATGTGTTGGACGGGTGGGAACCACCTTATTGTATTCATTTTATGTGTTTCCCATGCACAACACATGCGGCCCACCTTAATAGTGTGTTGCTCGTGCACAGCACATAGGGCCCACCTTGATCATGTGTTGCATATAGCACATGGCACCACCGTGGTGTATTTTGTAATCTACACCGTCTGAATGGTGGGACCCACTGTTGTGATGACATCAACAGTCCTGTGGGACTGATATCCACAGCCATCCACCTGTTTTGCCAGCATAGGACCCACCTTGGTTGTATGTATTGTATATCCACTACCCATCCATTTTGACGTGGCCCACCTTTGCTAGATTTGATCCACACCATCTGTCCAGACGTTGGGTCACCACATGGACCCATCTGGGAATCGAATTGGCTATTATACCTCACACCAGCAGTTTGTTGCTACTGTACCATGTCAACAAGTGGTGTGGGACCACCTCAATGTACTTACTTCATCCCTACTAAGGGACCCACGTGAGATGTAAGTGTTTTATCCCAGCCATCCATCTGTTCTAGACGGTGGGACACTATAGTGATGTATATGTTTTGATCCTCACCATTCAGTCCGACATGGACAATGGGCCCCATCATAATGCATGCATTGTATATTCACACCGTCTGTCCAGCTGGGGCCCTAATGTATGTATTCTAGCCACGCTGTCCATCTGTATGTGGGACCGGCCATGATGTAAGTGTTTCATCCATGCCGTCCCATCCATGTGTTGGATGTGGACCCTATACACGTGGTCCACCTTGATGTATAATTTAATCCACACCTTCCATCAGGTTAGGACGATGGGGACTCCACCATGATATGTGTTATATATCGTAACCGTCTAGATCATATAGGGCCTACCTCGTTGTATGTTTTATTCACATTGTTCGTGGGACGTATAACCCACCTGATATATGTATTCTATATCCACACCAACCATCTGGTGGGGCCCATTTGCTACACGTGTAGGGCCCACCTATTGTACATTGGTGCAGCCCATTGATGCGGCCCACTTGATGTATATGAGGCACATTGGTGTGGCCCATTGATGTAGCCCACTTAATGCATACGAGGCCTATGTGATGTGGCCCATAGTGATGAGTGTTAAGCCCATGTGATGTGGCCCATAGTGATGTGTGTTAGGCCCATGTGATGTGGCCCATAGTGATGAGTGTTAAGCCCATGTGATGCGGCCCATAGTGATGTATGTTAGGCCCATGTGATGTGGCCCATAGTGATGAGTGTTAGGCCCATGTGAGTGGCCCATAGTGGTGTGTGTTAAACCTATGTGATGTGGCCCATAGTGATGAGTGTTAAGCCCATGTGATGCGACCCATAGTGGTATGTGTTAGGCCAATGTGATGTGGCCCATAGTGATGAGTATTAGGCCCATGTGATGCAGCCCATAGTGATGTGTGTTAGGCCCATGCGATGTGGCCCATAGTTAAGTGTATTAGGCCCGTGTGAGCGGCCCTTAGTGATGTATCTTAGGCCCACGTGATACGGCCCGAAGTGTTGTATATGAGGCCCATATGATGAGGCCCGATGTGATATATAAGGCCCATGCGATGCAGCTCGCTTGAGGTATGAGACCCTTGTGTAAGGCCCATTGAGATTGTATATGGCCCATTGTGATTATATGTGGCCCGTTATGATTGTAGGTGGCCCATTGTGATTGTATGTGGCCCATTGTGATTGTATGTGGCCCATTAAGATTGTATAGAACTTGTTGTGATGTAATTGTGGCCATTGGTGAGGCCTGATGTGATGTATTTATGGCCCAGTGTGATGTATATTAGGCCCTTGTGTGAGGTCATGGGCTCACTATATGTTTGACTCTATGTGGGCCACTCCTTGGGAGCAATGTTAGTTGAATGTCCACATTGATGGCAATGATGGTTAAATGTCTTCATTGTGACGTTCCCTTAGGCCCTTTGATAAGCTTATTATCGATGCTAGTTATCAATATCGATTATGAGTATGTTATAGGGGCTATAGCCTCCATAGGCATATCGTGGATGGCAGATGGGACACCAAAAATCTGTTCTACATGGGGTGCTATAGATATCCTTCGATGAAAGTCCTAGAACCCTCTTGGTACTAGAGGTTGCTCCAACGCCTAGACCGAGTGGATGCATGAGTGTATGAGGGTTGTATACCATTAGGCTGTCTCCTACTATTTTGTGGTTAGTTGGAACGGGATGCATCCTTACCTTCTCGAGAGGAGGGGATAAAGCTAGGCTGAGTTTGACCAGCTCGAGGAATGGGTCTGCTATGGATTAGCCGAGCCCGATATTGGTAGGCGATTAGTGAGGTCTCTTCCACTCACTTTGTTATGCGCAATTAGGATGCAATCTAGTTTAGAGTGTACTAGACTCCGATGATTTTTTAGAAAGGAACCGTAGTGATATGTGGACTTATTGAGTAGGAGTTGCATACTCATTCATTCATTCATTCACTATCCACTCGATCTGGTGGTGTGCAACTAATTTTTGTGTACCTTTATAATGACAAATATTTCGGTTGGGGCGTGTGACTAACCTAAGATCATGAGTCTATTACATTGAGTCTAGCTATCTAAATTTATGTATGAGACTGATTTGGATAAAAGTCCCTTGTGATGGACCCCTTAGTCTGCGATACTACGTACTATCATCCCAACTTCACTCCGGCTTGGTCATTTCATTCGCACTGCATATTGCATTGCATTCGTATCATTTAGCATTTTAAGTTGCCATGTTTTTGTACTGATATGACCATTAGCATTCATGCTTTGCATCGCATAGCCTTGGTACAGCCGATGGCACTCATGGACTTACTAGTATATTTTCTCTTACTCTAATACAGTATGATTCATGATCTTACCTGTATATTTCTACTTCCTTTGATATCTTATGATTCATGATCTTATCAGTACTTTCACTTATTCTGATATTGAGTAATTTATGGACTTACCAGTATGTTTCTGCTCACTTTGATATTGTATGATTTATGATTTTACCGGTATTTTCAACATTATATGATTATGACATTATATTGAATACTTGATACTTACCTTGTGCACACACTTTCACCACCTTCTAAGCTTTCTGTAAGCTTATGCATGATAGATGCGTGCGGGTGGTGTTAAGTCACAGCAGCATTGAGCTTAAAGCGTGCAGCTGTCTTCTGGAGTATTGATTTTTTGATATATGTATTTTCCTTTTTGCATTGTACTCAAGTGATTATATTAGTAGATATATGATGATGATGTTGCCTTTGTGATTTGGGTAAACTTCTGGTTTTACTTATTATAAGTTAAATGTACATTAGAAAATCCTCCTTATAGGATCCCAGGATCAAAATTTGGCGTATGTGCACTGAGAGCCGAGAATGAGGTACTACGGAGGCTGTTAGCACTGGATTCGTCGATCGAAAAATTTGTGAGCCTGATTTTTAAGTTTGGGGTGTGACAGCTATGCCTCGGGTTCCGACCCATTTTGCTCAACCAGGTCAGGTATATCTGAACTGACCTTTTCCTTAACTTATTTTTTCCTTTCTCATTTCTAATTGTAGTTGTCTTTAGCAGCTCTACCCAAGTATCCTGCTGGAGTAAGTGAGTCTAAGGACAACCGAAAAGCTGAGGCAAGGTTGGTGGATACCAAGTTAAGGTCTTGGAAGTAGTTGATCACGCCCGAGCTACTCTATAAATCAAGTCTTGCCTTATCCATATCGGGTATACCCTGAAAGATAGTGAAAAATCATTTTATCTTCTTCTTTTTTATGTTGTCGACCACTCATTTTTCTATACAAAGACGACCAACCAAGCTCCTTCTACCAAACGAGCTCGAGTTCCCTCCGGTGCTGAGTTGGCTCAGAAGAAGCCTTCAAAGTGGAGGGCGATCGTCCCTCCTAAGATGGCAAGGGGAAGTTGAGATCGGGCTCGGACAAGCCCGGAAGGGGGTAGTCAAGCTCGACTGCTTGCGAGGGGAGAGCTTCAGCCGCTCCCAGCCCCACTCTCACAAGCTCTCCTCGGCCACAAAGGTAGACAATACTAGTCAAGAGGAGGCTATCTCGGTGAGAGAGGTCACCCCCATCACTGACTCCCAGCCCTCTAAGGCTCGAGTGGAGTCACCCTTCGAGATCCAAATGGGCACTTCATATAGTGGGCAAAGAGATGAAGCCCAGGGTGGGGCTAGCTCTTCTAGCACAGCTAGTCTCCTGTCGTGGATAGCTTAACATGTCCCCAATGCCGATATTACTGAGACAATGGCTGTCGACCCAGCTCAAGCCGTTGGCCAAGTGGCCGATCTTTTCTATAAAGTACGACTCTATTCTTTCCTTGTGGTTGCTTTCGTACTTAAATTTTTTCTGATGCGAATATATTTTTCAGTTCAACCCTGTTCTTCTGAACATTTTTCACACATTGATATCTGTCAGGATGGAGTGTAATGAGGTGGAGGTGGGCCTCACAAGCTAGGTGGTCGAGGCCGAGCAACTTCAGTCTGCTCTGCAAAAGTCTGAGGAGCATGCAGCTCTCAAGGATCAGAACGAGGAGGCTCAAAAGGAGAGGGACCAAATAAAGGTCGAGCTGGATATGGTTCAATTGATTCTTAAGGGTTCCTAGACGAACGCCGCAAAGTGGAAGGTTGACCTGGTCGAGATTAGGGTCAGTTATATGGTGAAGCTGGCAGAGGTGAAGGCATTCATCTCGATGGCCTGAGCAGTGGTAGTCGATGAGTTCTAGGCCTCCAAGGAACTGACTCAATAAAAAGAGCTCATGTATAATTACTAGTATAACAAATGCCTTGAGGATGTCAGGGAAAAATACTCTAAGCTCAACCTTAGTAGCCTTGAGGACATCCATGCCAAGAGCTAGACCTCGCCGGAAGCCAAGCAGCTGAGCGGACCCCTTTAGGGGGACTAGCCTCTCTTATACTCCTCTTCTAGTACTCATATAATCACACTTTTATTAATGAAAAGATACTTTTTATAGCAATGGAATTCTTTAAGTGGATTTTTGCAAGTTGATTTGCTGTTTGTCGACCAGAGTGATAGGCCAAGCATATTAGTTGAGTAGGAGCATTGGGACAAGCTCTTGACATCTTCCTTATTTAAGGGAATTTTACCTTTATAGAATAGATGGATGAGCTACAATGATCCCTTCATAGAGGGCCAAGCATTTTTCTTAGGAGGATTATTTTCTCTTATACTAAGAGATCCTCATTGTAAATCACGCAATCTGAGTAGCATTATTAATTAGTGGTTCGACTTCTTCTTTAAGAGTCAGATGACTAGGCACAAAGGACCATTTCTCCCTTGTACTTACGCACAGAGGACATGGGGGATCTCCTCAGCCTAGGCCCCTTTAGTTTTCTAGAGCTTGGTCCAGAGGTAAAATTTGATGATCTTATTCACTGCCTCCACTTAGCCATTAGCTTAAAGATGCCATGATAATAAGTAAGTTTTTTGAATTTTGAGGTTTCCACACATGCCTCGGAAGTGATCATTGTCGAACTGCTTCCCATTGTCCGAGAAGATAGTATGAGGAACTCCATACCGGTATATGATATTTTTTCAGAGTAAGTAATTTTTTACTTGGTAATCTTAGCCAACAGTTCGACCTTGTCCCACTTGGTGAAGTAGTTGACCACATGACTGCAAACTTTGTTTGACCATTGCCGGTTGGTGGGGCCGATGATTTCTATCCTCAACTAGGTGAAGGGCCATGGCCCAGTCATGGGAGTTAGCTGCTCAGGTGGTTGATGAGGTATTACCGCGAATCTCTGACATTGTCGTACCTCTGGGTGTATTGCTCGACATCTTTTCAAATGGTTGGCCAAAAGTATCCTTGTTGGATAACTTTATGGGTAAGGGAAAGACTACCAAAATGGTTTCCATAGATCCCTTCATGTATTTCTTTCAGAACATACTTGACCTCTTCAAGTCGGAGACACCTAAGATAGGGAAGAGAGAACCCATTTTTATATAAGGTGTCCCCGACCATGGTGTACCTAACTGAACTGGATCAGAGCCTGTGTGCCTCACGTTGATCTTCATGTAGCTCGCCTTCCTGAAGATATCTGACTATTAGGTCCATCCAGTTTGGGACTGTATTCACTAGGAGAACTGTATCTAGGTTAGACTCTTTGATACTCAGCTCAACCAGAAATTTGATCGGGATTAATCTTGGGATGTCATCTTCAGCAGCTGTGGCCAAATTTGCTAGTGCGTCAACTTTAGAATTTTCTGTCCTAGGGATTAGACTGACATTGCACTTGAGGAATTTGCTCATAAGTTCCCTGGCCTTTTGTAAGTAAGCGATCATTCTTTCTTCCTTGGCCCAGTATTAGCTGGCTACTTAGTTGATGATGAGTTATGAATCACTATAAACTTTCATGTTCTGAGCTCTCATTGTTGCTGCTAGCCTGAGTCCAACAAGGAATGCTTCATACTTCGCTGCATTCTTTGATGTTTGAAATCCTAATCTTAAGGAATATTGTGTACAGGTCCGGTCGGTAGCCTTAAGGATTACCCCAGCCCCGTCGCCTTTAGAATTGGATGAGCCACTAACATATAATGTCCAGGTTGGTGGATCAGGCTTAATTGCCTAATCGGCCATATGGTCATGTCCACATGCAAGCTCGATAATAGAATTGGCCATAACTTGGCCTTTAATGACGATCCGAAGCTGATATTTGATGTCAAATTCGCTGAACTCAATTGTCCATTTTGTGAGTCTCCCTGACACTCTTCTGGAGCACTTGAGAGAGAAGCTGGTTGGTCGAAACTATGATTGTATGGGCCTAGAAGTAAGGTCGAAGATGGTCGGATGACACGACCAAAGCTAGGGTGAGCTTCTCGATGTCTAGATACTTGGTCTCGGCTAGGACCAAGGCTTTACTTACATAGTACACTAGTAGTTATTTCCCTTTCTTACTCTCGAACAAGGGCCGAGCTGACCGTTGTGGTCAAGACTGCCAAGTATAATAGCAGTGGCTCTCCTTGCTCGGGTTTTGAGAATAGCAGTAGTGAACCTAAGTATTGTTCAAGCTGTTTGAAGGACAGTTCGTAATCCTCGTTCCATTCTATCTTTTGTTTTCCTTTCAACTATTTGAAGAAAGGGAGACAATTGTCAGTGGCTCGAGAGACGAAACACTGAATTTCTTTCATTGTCCTGAGTGAGTTCTTGTCCATTATAGTTCATATCTTGTCGTGGTTTACCTCTATCCCTCTTTGGCTAACTAGAAATTCAAGGAATTTTCCCGAGCTGACGCCGAAGGTAAATTTGCTTGGATTTAGCTTCATCTGATATTTTAAAAGGATTGTGAACATCTCCTCATGCTCAGCAGTGTGGCCTACAGCTTTGATGCTCTTGATGAGCATGTCGTCGAAGTAGACCTCCATGGAGCGATCGTTTTGCTGAGCGAATATTCTATTGACGAGTCGCTCGTATGTGGCCCCAGCATTCTACAGCACGAAGGCATAACCTTGTAGCAGTAAAGCTCCTTGTCAGAGACAAAGGTCATCTTCTTCTTGTCATGGGGATGCATGACAATCTCTTTATAACTCGAATAAGCATCCATGAAGCTTAGGAGCTCATGCTCAACCGTACTATCGACTAGCTGGTTAATCTGTGGAAGGGGAAAACTGTCCTTAGGGCAGAATTTATTCAGGTCAATGTAATCAACATAGACTCGTCACTTCCAAGTGGACTCTCTTACCAAGACAACGTTGGCGATCTAGTCAGGATTGTTGATCTCTTCAATAAAACCTTCTTCAAGGAGCTTGCTGACCTCTTCACTAATGATGGCGTAGCATTCTATTTCAAATGCTTGATGTTTTTCTTCATCTATTTTATGACACCATTCAGAAGAAAGCTTAAAATGATCCGCATGGGAAACACCGACCTGCTTTGCTTGACTATCCCATATTTCATCAATAACTTCTTAAGGTATTCCGCCTAAGATAACCATAGTTTTTTCCTCTTCTTGTCTCTATGTATGTAAATGGTGAGAACCCTCTTTATCATCACCAAATCTTTTATCATAAATGTTCCTGATAGTTGAGCCTTCAGTATGTCAATCTCAGACATGCTATGACTAGCGATAAGCAAGTCATTAACATACAATACCAAGATAAATAACTTCCCATCACTCAGTGTCATGTAATACATACAATGATCATACTCACTCCTAATAAACCTCTAACTTGTCATGAAAAAATAAAATTTCTTGTACCACTGCCCAGGCGACTGTTTATGGCCATACAATGACCTCTTTAATCTACAAACCTTGGTCCTTGCCTCATGTGTTTCAAAACTTTCTGGTTGCCTCATGTAAATATGCGCTTGCCTCATGTAAATATGCGCTCTTCCAATTCCTCAGTAGGAAGGAAGTCTTCAGATCTATTTGTTCCAAGTTAAAATCATATTGGGCAACCAACGCCTACTTGAATCTTAGTAAAGTCGACACCTTCTTTCTAAGCATATCCCTTCACTACAACCATACCTTGTACCTATCATATTTCTTTCTAAAGATCCACTTGCACCCGATGCTTTACGGTCGATGTGAAACTCCACCAACTCTCACATCTCATTTTTGTACAAGGAGTTCATCTCATCATTCATTACTGCTTTTCAATTTTTGTCTTCTAGCTCATCAGAGCCTCCTAAAAAGTAGACGGATCTCCCTCATCCGTAATAAGATTCATCCCTGTATCTCAAGGTAACTTGCGATCCCTTGCCGAATTCCTTCTCACTGGTGGCTGGCTACTCTACCTGCCCCTATACCTCTGTCTGCATCTCAGTATCATCCTGTATCTCATCTCCATCTAACTGAATGTCTACAATCAACTTTTCAACTTCCTTATGCTCATCCTTACGGAACAAGGATCCTTTGTTGAATTTGACATCGTGACTAAGGATAATTTTCTATATGACTTGGTCATATAACTTGTAACCCTTTAAACCATTATTATAACCGACAACGATGTACTTTTTGGCCCTTTGGTCCAACTTATCTTTCTCAACTAACGGTACGTGAGAGTAAGCGTCGTAACCAAATACATGCAGTCTCAAGTAGTCTACATATTGACCACTCCATACTTCCTCTAGATTTTACATTCAATGGTCATAGAAGGGGACCGATTCAACAAGTAACAAGTCGTGTTAACGGCATCTAAAATGCCCTGAATTTTCACGGATGTTAGTATAATGAATGAATGAATATTTCATAAATTATTATTTTTCTTTTAGGTCATATTCACTTACATTCATGAAAGTACCTATTCAACTATACTATAAATCTTATTCCATTTAAACATACATGTTCAACTAATCATTTAATGCCAACTTAGGTGGGACCTAAACATAAATATCCAAATTTGTGGCATAATATGTTTTTTTTTTTTTTTAAAAAAAAAAAAAAACTAATTAAAATGAAAGCATCGATAACATAATCTCTCGTCACTCACAATCTTTCATAAGGAGATTATGTATTGCTCATATCTTCAACTTGTGCATTACCTGCAACATATATATGCATGGAGACGGTCAATGCCTTACTCATAGTGATAGTTATCCTTTAAGATTAACAATATTGCAAGTGATTTATCATAATAATAATAATGTAAGGGTTGTGATACACTTCGTATTCCACCATTATGTGTGGTATCGATATGCACAACCAATCTGCATGAATGCATGCCTTTCATAGTGTGTGCGGCTCAAGACATTGTGGAATATAATTAATAAAAATCCTGCTCTCTTCTCATCCCGTAACTATGGAGATTTGTTGCATATCTAACATTACCATGGATTTATGTGAACAACTCGAGACTGCACAACTCATGGATGGGAAGAATTACGTTACAAAATTCATTCATAGAGTGATTAATTGTGACATCTAATACCAGGAAATTAATGTACCATACACTTGTGGATTTCGTACATCAATTTGTGCACCACTAACCAAATTTAAGCATTTACGCATCGATCAAGAGGGTCACCATCCAAAGTGAATTACGTCTATGATATATATATATATATATATAAGAGAGAGAGAGAGAGAGAGAGAGAGAGAGAGAGAGAGAGATTCATTGCATGTTTGACATTATCGTAGATTTATGTGAACAACTCGAGACTACACAAATTATGTGTGGGAAGAATTACATTACATGATTTGTTCATAGAGTGATTAATTGCGACATCTAATACCAGGAAATTAATATACCATGCACTTATAGATTTCGTACATCAATTTGTGGAGCACTAACTAAATTTAAGTATTTACGCGTCAACCATGAGGGTCACTATCAAAAGTGCATTACATCCACAACATATATATATATATATATATATATATATATATATATATATATATACACAAGTCACTAGTTGTGAGTCCTTCAACACATTACTTGCATCAATTGAGAAATAAGTCGAACCATGAGAGCTTTGAAACTTTGAGACACATGCTTAAGCAATAAAATAAGGGAGGTAGCACACATCTAACCTAATAAATGATAAATGTAGTAATAAGCCAACTAAATATAAGAGAAGAGTAGCATTAGTCTAACTCAAAAAATAAGGGAGATTAGTAAAAAAACTACTCAATATAGAATGAAAATATGCGTTACTCTCGAAATTGGTGAAGGGCAAGGCTTATATCCATCACTTTTGATGAATTCATAAAGAGTCCAATAGTATTTTCATGGACTAATTAATATAAAATTATAATAAAATAAACTTTAATAGGGTGAAAAATAGTCCATACTCTTCAAAATGAATCCATAGGCACAACAATGTAATTTCAGGTTAGATGGGCCACTCAATAAGTCCAAATTACTCCAAAAGTGAGTCCCCTTGCCCTAACGTTTAAAATATGGATTTTATTTTAGACTAATATTAGTAAAAGTATAAGATTTATTGATATAACAATCTAGTCCATTGGATGCACAAACTATGCACCATTTGGGACCTGAACATGTGTAATTTCACGATTTAAGGCATAGTTTTGTGATCCAACCAAGCAAATACATAAAACATGATTAAAATCATATCTCAAATATAATTTCAATATGGACAAATAATTCATAATTATCGAGCAACTTATTAACATGAAAATCACATTAAAAATCAAACTATACATGTAACGCCCCAAAAATTGGGGGTCGGGAAGAAACCCAACTCCTGAGTTCCAGAACATCACTTATGCAACATTTTCAATAATGGATGAATGTTGTTGGTAACAGTACATAAAACATGAGGAGGGTTAAGCCAAAACAACATATCATACTCCAGAGACAGTTAAATTAGCAAGCGGAAGAATGTGATAGATATAAAAAATATATAAATGATTGTAAGTCTCTAGAGTGTGATCATGTTACCAGGTTAACTAAATACATGTATACTCCAAAATAAAAAGAAAAGAATATACGTAAGTGCTCCAAAAATATAAAATGACACGTGTCATGGCATCTAATCAAACTCCCTGTAATCCCGTCGATCATAACACGGAGGAGAAGTCCTCCTCAGCATCATACAAGTCTAGCTCCGCTCCACAAGCAGCGCCCTCATCTGAAACTAAAATAGGGACTGGTGGGTGTCCGGAACACCATCCCGTAACATGGGAGTGAGTAGCTAACTCAGTGGGATCATAGAACAAAGATTAACATGTTATCAAATCCATCATGCGATAATGATAATGCAAACATCTGCGTCTGCGGCATGCTTTCTTTCCTCAGTGCTCCATATCTTCCAGGCACATGCAGTGCGATATGGATAATGATTACCGAGTTGTTATTAGTCCATTTCATACAGCAGGATTGGAAAACTAGGGTATTTTCCTTAAATCATTCCTAACAAGGATCCTTTCTAGGGTCGTCACTCCTAGTAATCTCATACGATGGTATATTTCTAGGTCGCTGCATGGGTTGTCATGGGTGTTGCACGTACTCGTTGCTCCACTCCACCATCACATTTTTAATACAGGCCTAGTAGTACTCTTGTTGCTACGGAAGGGTCGTCGCCTCACGTAGACTCAGAGTACGCTCGAGGTCACTACAAAGGGCTGTCAGGGCTATTTATTGCACTCGTTGCACCGCTCCCCCATCACCTTATCAATGTAGGCCGACAGCTCGAAGATAGTGTCTCATACCACCATAATCGGCTCACGAGTCTAAGGTGCTCACTGGTCACTACGGGGAAGTTTGTGGCCCCAGGGTAAGCCGACAGCTCGATTACGGTGTCCCATACCACCATGTCCGGCTCTTGAGTCTTAGTGGATCAAGGTACCACGGTTATCAAGGTTATCACTAGTAAGTTCAGTACCCTAGGTTCAAGCAGTTATGACGAATACAAGGTGAACGTACAACGGTCAATCGGGTTACTTGATGTGGCTGACTAGCACGAGCGCACGTTAAATCGACCTATATGAAGTGCACAAGCACTTCGTGTGGTCTAACCACTGCCGACAACTCTAGTACGACTCGGGTTCGTCATACACATCCTTCGTGGAGAATAGAATCCAACCACGAATTCTAAACTGTTACCGACTGCCTGGACTAGAGTATAGCCCCAAGCACTTGGAATCTAAATCAATAATCATATGAGAGAGACAGAATTGAAATACAAGTAATTTCAGCATGTTATCAACATGTTATAACATACATCAAAGGCAGTTAACCATACACGAGTATTTCACACATAAGGTAATCAATTCAATACAACAAACATGGAGGAATTCATGTACATCAATAAATTAGTTGAGAATCCAATCTCAACGCTAATCTACAACACCATTTACTCAATACTTACTAATACATACATTTATATAAACACTTAGACTACACAACTCCAACGTACTTGATGTGTGTTGATTTCAACATACAATATGGCAAATCCTTATATCAAGGAGATGTCTAATACACAACAATCATGTTCTTACATTCAAATCATATGGTAGCAAAAATCATATTGATTTAAGCATTTCAACAAATACTTTGTCTACACACTTTAGCCTACATAGCATATGTCGGCCAATATGTGCATTAGGGCGGATCTCTTCGCCAAACAGATCATACATCCATAACTAGTATAAATACACGACAAATACCCATGGCAATCATATCGGTAAAATACGTACATATATAGTATTTTCTACAAATACCTAAAATGCCGTAAATCTCATATTCTTCGTACGTATTCGAAATGAAAAATTGACAGCATGTTGTACATGCAAATAGCATTCTTGTCAACAATATACCATTAAACAGCATTGAAAGCTTTGAAAACCGGTAATCTAAGCATTTAAGATCCGCACCTTTCGCCGTAAAAGTGTAACGAATCGAACAGGAAGTCTACGCTTCGTCAACGGCAATATGACGACCTAATTCACAAGATACATCAGCTAATTCGCTACTTGTATTAATAGAATCCCTAAAACAGGTTAAGGTTAGGGTTTTCTTACCTAGAACGAAGCCGAAGTCGCCGAAAAAGTGATACAGAAGGGTGGATTTGGCACGTATAGCAACAGGGAAGAATCCCAGGAGAAATCACCAGCTTCTCCCTCACTTCTCTCTCTTTTCTCTCTTCTCTCTCCTAGGGTTTTCTCCAAATTCATATGGGTTAGAAAGCTAAGGGTTTAAGCCCCTTTTATAAGCCCAAACATAACCAAAACAGACTCCAAGTCAAGGTATACTTTGGTTATAACCAAATCGGGTCTTTCCGATCCAAAAGAGCATTTCGGGAGGTCCCCTGGCCGAATGTGATCGGACTTAAGCTCATGGATATTGGATCCTACTCATACCAAGTTTTCAGTCCGGTAGAGTTCCCAGATCGCACGTGGCGGACCAGTTTCAGTTCAACGATCACGGAGACTCGATCGAGGATTCCAAGTACACTGACCTGGGTGAGAAATGTTCCCTAATCCGAGGGTGTATTTGGGTCAGATTCCGACGGTCTGAATGCTTATACTTAACCCGCAAGAGAAACGTCCCAGATTTATTTAAATGACATTTAATTATTAATGAATTTCACTCTTTCTCACACTCCTTGCTCCAGGCTCAATGAAATAGCTTCAGAACATCAGTTGGGCTTGATTTTCGAAACGATTGTCAAGTCCAACAAGGCGGTCGTAAACGTCTAAGATTATCACTATCGGACTTTCAACGCGCAGTTTAGATCCAATACAAAGTTTTAAAGGGTTCCTGAGAACAAACAGGTTTAAAATTTGATCCTGAATTTCAGGGTAAGATAGCGTCAATGGTTCTACAAGTTTTGGGTCTTGCAGATTGTACTTAAAGCGATCAGTGCTAATTTCACAGCTAATCTAACGTAGTGCTGGATAATTCACGTTAAATTTCTAAAGAATTTCATTCTAAACGATTTCTTGGCTTTGGAATTGGGCTCTGAGAGGTTACTAAGGTGTTATGGTTGACCCATTTCCTAAGAACGTCTAATCCCAGGTTGGACAAAATTTGGGGTGTTACAATCTACCCCCCTTAAAATAAAATTTCATCCCTGAAATTGGCTAAGGGTAATGAGTTCCTAGAGAGACTTTCGTATTGACATTCTAAGGAAGGTTCAAATTCTATTTAATGACCTAACCTTACGTATAACCTAAACCAACTGTTTCGATCCTGAGTCAGTCGGGAAGAGGCCAACCACGCTTCCGCTACGCTACTCTGATCCAACGGTTGTATTAGATAATCCTAAGTAGATTGGGCTCAATACGTTCTAGCCCCCTTAAAACTTAGTTCTACTTAAGGTTCAAGAATCTATGCCTCGATCCGTATATCGGAACGAGGTGTAACTTAGGGCCTATCTTTTACATGAAATGGCAAACAACCTCTCGCTACATTGGTCTTCCTTTGAAAATGATGCGTTCTATGGCATTGATACCTATGGTTATAGAAAGGAGCTGAAATGATGGGTGTTGTGGTTGATTTCAAGGACGGATGTGAGTTTGTGGCAAGATGTCTAATTCTCTACTGGCTATAAGTCCTCGTCATTTTCTAAGGACAAAGCAATAACTTTTGGTTGTAGGTGGTCGGGCCAACACGGAAGAAAGGTTGTGTAGTGGGTCTGATCCGGATACATTGACCTTCTGTCTAATCAGGACAGAAAATTCGTTGTATCAGTTCTTAATCCGAGTCGATGTCGATCTTCTGCTTGATCAGAGCATTGTATTCATTGGTAACTACTAGGATTAAGAAGTTAGTTCAAACCGTGAATACTTCGCTTATATATACAGTTCCTTTACTCCGCGTTCCCGAATGCAATAAGTCTTTGGGAAGGCAATTCTAAGGGGTGTGCTAGTTTATTCTAAGTTCAATCTGAGGAATTCATAAGTTTTCCCTGAGAGTGAATGGTTCTAAGTTAAAACAACTTTCTTAAGGGTTATAACAGAAGTCTATAAGTATTAAGGGGATCTATCAAAGGAATGAGGTTCTACTCCAACCAAATCTAACCTACTATTCCTTAGCATATATAGGCTTTACACTACTTAAGGTAACTAGTAGACTGGTCTGTATCTCACTAGCTGTAATCCAAAACATAAACCTATATGCTAAATGGTTTCATACCATTTCTACTACAGGGGATTGTTCTATCGCTTAGGGTCAAGATTGTCTAATTGAAGTTGGATTCCCTACATCGTCAGATCCTTCAAATCTAGGAGTACTAACTTTAAGTCCAAAACTCCAAGGGCCTATATGGCCAGTGGTCTCAAGTTGTGTTAACTGGGACCGCATTACTAATCCCATGTCGGGATTGGGAGTGGCATGCTTGGTGGGAGGGTGAGGTGGGATAAAAATTAATTTGTAAGCTTAATCCTGGGATTTACTTTTAATCGTATATATTCCAATCATGGTAGTGAAAACCATAGGATATACCCAATCTAAGGACAATACCTTACAGCGAACGAAACGGCATGCACTTCATTTAACAAAATTTATCACAATACATGGAATAAAATTCCACATGCATTATGATAGGGATGACTGCGGCTATGCTAAGCCCAAACCACTAAACACAACACATTTTCTACCTATGACATCACTAGACCCATCAACAACAAAATACAAAAATCCTTAAAATGGTAATCAAACAATCTACAGGACAATGGCATAGATGCCTAATTCTACTGAAGGACTTCTACCACGGTCCCGACTTACCTTCTTTAATACTATTTAGTTTAATACTATCTGTTGCCCATTAGAGCTCTATCGGCCATGTATTCTCAATACTCCTCAAGCGAAGAAAGTGAAGAAGTGGGATGGGTAAGTAGGTTTCCATGAGTTTGAGGCTCAAATGAGAGCTTAAGAGCTCAAATGAGCCATAGAAAGTGAAGGAAATGAAGAAAAATGGCTGACCTAGTGGACTGTCACGAATCTAGGTCCTATAGAGGAGTGAAACAGGCCCCCAAATGCTAGGATTTCAAAGGGAATAGAGCGAAATAGGTTGGGATGGAGGCTCACACGAATTTTAGCCTCCAATAGAGGATGGGAGAGCTCCAAACGATGAGAATGGAGAGAGAGGAAAGTTGGTATGGTTGTGAGTGATGGAGTGGCGTCGGTTGAGCCAAAGAATGGGAATGAGAGTGGTTTGAAAATGGGATTGGAGAGGGAGGCAGCAAAAACGTGAAGAAGGGAGAGCTAGGGGGTGCATTTTGTGAAGGAGATAGGTCTTTGAGGGTGTTTTAACGGATGAGCCCTATGCACAGGGGCTACACTAGCCCCAAAACACCTCCGGCCCAACCAACTGGGGCCCATTGTACGTCGAGGCCTCGCCGAACCGGCGAGGTCCTCTCCGACCATCTTACAAATCGGCGAGGCCCAGCCATCTGGGCGTGGTCCCCCTATCGTGTGGTCTCCAAAAAGGTATGGGTCCCACCTCAGATCATCCTATATTAGCATGGGTAGGCCCACGACTCTGTTTAAGGCATTTAGGGACCAACTTACAAACTGGAATGAGTTTATATGACTTGTAACATATTATTTTGGGGTAGGAGAGGCTAATCCATCCAACTAACTCATTCATTCCATGAGATTCCCTAATCAGAATGGCCAAAAGTCTAATCTACACATATATTTACTATTCATAGTAAATTTTTGTTTAAGTATGATTCTCCATCATTTTTACATTAGGATTTATGTCTAGTATGAAAGGACTTAGAAAGAGTTGAAGAATGGGATGGTTGAAGGAGAGATTCTGAAGGAATTGGATAAAAAAGGGGTTTTAGGCCTTGAGATTGAGTGTAAGATGTTGGGGTTGCCCCACAACCCAAGGACATCCATTCCTGAGTTTGAAATTCTTCAGGGAATGGCTCAAACCCATCGACTCATGACCTAGAGGCGACTTAGGTCGCTTCACGCGACTGAAGACATGTTATGGCCTAAATTACCGTATAGTGTCACCTGTCAGCGAATCTTAGGATTCTAATGTAGTTTCTAAGTTTTCATCGCCCCCTTACTAAGTCAGAGTGGGTTAGTGTACATTGTGTTACCATAACCCAGGTCCAGTTTAATCCAAATCATGCTCTGATACCATCTGTAATGCCCTGAAAATCGTGGGTCGGGTAGAAACCCAACTCCCGAGTTCCAAAACATCACTTATGCAACATTTTCAATAATGGATGAATGTCATCGGTAACAGTATATAAAACATGAGGAGGGTTAAGCCAAAACAACATAGCATACTCCAGAGATAGTTAAATTAGCAAGCGAAAGAATGTGATAGATATATAAAATATATAAATGATTGTAAGTCTCCAGAGTGTGATCATGTTACCAGGTTAACTAAATACATGTATACTCCAAAATAGAAAGAAAAGAATATACATGAGTGCTCTAAAAATATAAAATGACACGTGTCATGGCATCTAATCAACCTCCCTGTAATCCCGTCGATCAAAACACGGAGGAGAAGTCCTCCTCAGCATCATACAAGTCCAGCTCCGCTCCATAAGCAGCGCCCTCATCTGAAACTAAAATAGGGACTGGTGGGTGTCCGGAACACCATCCCATAACGTGGGAGTGAGTAGCTAACTCAGTGGGATCATAGAACAAAGATTAACATGTTATCAAATCCATCACGCGATAATGATAATGCAAACAAAATAAACATTCTTAAATACTGTGATTAATGCATGAATGAAATGACATGATGGATGCCCTCACCGACATACTCCCTCATGCGGCACCATCTGCGTCTGCGGCATGCTTTCTTTCCTCAGTGCTCCATATCTTCCAGGCACATGCAGTGCGATAAGGATAATGATTACTGAGTTGTTATTAGTCCATTTCATACAGCAGGATTGGGAAACTAGGGTATTTTCCTTATATCATTCCTAACAAGGATCCTTTCTATGGTCGTCACTCCTAGTAATCTCATACGATGGTATATTTCTAGGTCGCTGCATGGGCTGTTGCACGTACTCGTTGCTCCACTCCCCCATCACATTATCAATACAGGCCTAGTAGTACTCTTGTTGCTACGGAAGGTTCATCGCCTCACGTAGACTCAGAGTACGCTCGAGGTCACTACAAAGGGCTGTCAGTGCTGTTGATCGCACTCGTTGCACCGCTTCCCCATCACCTTATCAATGTAGGCCGATAGCTCGAATATAGTGTCTCATACCACCATAATCGGCTCACGAGTCTAAGGTGCTCATTGGTCACTACGGGGAAGTTTGTGGCCCCAGGGTATGCCGACAGCTCGACCACGGTGTCCCATACCACCATGCCCGGCTCTTGAGTCTTAGTGGATCAGGGTACCACGGTTATCAGGGTTATCACTGGTAAGTTTAGTACCCTAGGTTCAAGCAGTTATGACGAATACAAGGTGAGCATACAACGGTCAATCGGGTTACTTGATGTGGCCAACTAGCACGAGCGCACGTTAAATCGACCGACATGAAGTGCACAAGCACTTCGTGTGATCTAACCACTGCCGACAACTCTAGTACGACTCGGGTTCGTTATACACATCCTTCGTGGAGAATAGAATCTGACCACGAATTCTAAACTGTTACCGACTGCCTGGACTAGAGTATAGCCCCAAGCACTTGGAATCTAAATCAATAATCATATGAGAGAGACAGAATTGAAATACAAGTAATTTCAGCATGTTATCAGCATGTTATAACATACATCAAAGGCAGTTAACCATATACGAGTATTTCACACATAAGGTAATCAATTCAATACAACAAACATGGAGGAATTCATGTACATCAATAAATTAGTTGAGAATCCAATCTCAACGCTGATCTACAACACCATTTACTCAATACTTACTAATACATACATTTATACAAACACTTAGACTACACAACTCCAACGTACATGATGTGTGTTGATTTCAACATACAATATGGCAAATCCTTATATCAAGGAGATGTCTAATACACAACAATCATGTTCTTACATTCAAAACATATGGCAGGCAAAAATCATATTGATTTAGGCATTTCAACAAACACTTTGTCTACACACTTTAGTCTACATAGCATATGTCGACCAATATGTGCATTAGGGCGAATCTCTTCGCCAAACAGATCATACATCCATAACTAGTATAAATACACAAAAAATACCCATGGCAATTATATTGGTAAAAACTTACGTATACAGTATTTCCTACAAATACCCAAAATACCCTAAATCTCATATTTTTCGTACATATTCGAAATAAAAAATGGACAGCATGTAGTACATGTCAAATAGTATTCTTGTCAACAATCTACCATTAAACGGCATTGAAAGCTTTGAAAACCGGTAATCTAAGCATCTAAAATCTGCACCTTTCGCCGTAGAAGTGTAACAAATCGAACAGGAAGTCTACACTTCGTCAACGGCGATATGACGACCTAATTCACAAGATACATCAGCTACTTCGCTACTTGTATTGATAGAATCCCTAAAAAAGGTTAAGGTTAGGATTTTCTTACCTAGAACGAAGCCGGAGTCGCCGAAAAAGTGATACAGAAGGGTGGATTTGGCACGTAGAGCAGCAGGGAAGAATCCCAGGAGAAATCACCAGCTTCTCCCTCACTTCTCTCTCTTTTCTCTCTTCTCTCTCGTAGGGTTTTCTCCAAATTTGTATGGGTTAGAAAGCTAAGGGTTTAAGCCCCTTTTATAAGCCCAAATATAACCAAAACAGACTCCAAGTCAAGGTATACTTGGGTTATAGCCAAATCGGGTCTTTTCCGATCCAAAAGAGCATTTCGGGAGGTCCCCTGGCTGAATGCTGTCGGACTTAAGCTCATGGATATTGGATCCTGCTCACACCAAGTTTTCAGTCAGGTAGAGTTCCCAGATCGCACGTGGCGGACCAGACTCAGTTCAGCGATCACGGAGACTCGATCGATGATTCCAAGTACACTGACCTAGGTGAGAAATGTTCCCTGATCCGAGGGTATATTTGGGTCAGATTCTGATGGTCTGAATGCTTATACTTAACCCGCAAGCGAAACGTGCCAGATTTATTTAAATGACATTTAATTATTAATGAATTTCACTCTTTCTCACACTCCTTGCTCTAGGCTCAATGAAATAGCCTCAGAACATCAGTTGGGCTTGATTTTCGAAACGATTGTCAAGTCCAACAAGGCGGTCGTAGTCGTCTAAGATTATCGCTATTGGACTTTCGACGCGCGCTCTAGATCCAATACAAAGTTTCAAAGAGTTCCTGAGAACAAACAGGTTTAGAGTTTGATCCAGAATTTCAGGATAAGATAGCGTTAATGGTTATATAGGTTTTGGGTCTTACAGATTGTATTTAAAGCGATCAGTGCTAATTTCACAGCTAATCTAACGTAGCACTAGCTAATTCACATTAAATTTCTAAAGAATTTCATTCTAAACGATTTCTTGGCTTTAGAATTAGGTTCTGAGAGGTTACCAAGGTGTTATGGTTGACCCATTGCCTAAGGACGTCAAATCCCAGGTTGGCAAAAATTCGGAGTGTTACAATACACAACTTTAACATGAAAATAAGAGAACTATATATAAATTCAACTTAAATTGTATAAGCTAAAGGAATCCCCCACCTTAGACTTAGAGGTAAACCCTAGGTAAATCTCAATGTAAGAGGGCTTTTACATGAATCGTGATGTCTCTCGAGGAAGTGGGTGACAACACACGTGTGGGGAAGGAAAAATATGATAATTTTGGTCATGCCCTCTCTCTCTCTCTCTCCACATGAATAGGGCTGGTGAATTGGGCGTAAGGGGCTGGAGTGATGGTGTGCGTGGGTTTTTTTGAGTGGAGAAGGGGCGTATGCCCACTTTTATAATAGTTCACGCTTAATGATTAGGGTCCAACTTTGAGAAAATGTGTAGTCGAGATAGGAAAATGATTGAGTAAAATTTGGTGGTTGATCGATGGTGAGAAATGCCTAAATATGATATTTCACCTTTTGTGCCAAAATGAAGGAATTAGCTTTAAGTCGGTCAACATTTAATGATGTAGGATCATATCGAAGTCTAAAATTTGTATGATTTCATAGTCATATGAGTCTAAAGTATGGTCTAAATTTTATTTGTGATTGACGGTGAAAAGTGACTAATTTGTAAGATCTAAATTTAGAAAGACTTGATAAGCTTGAAATGACTAACTTCACGCCTAAGGAAAAGTCTACCAAGGTGGGGTTCTCGCATTTCATACTCTATCCATATGATGGAAAATTAAAGTCATTCATATAAAGGAAAATATTCTACTACGACTACCTACAAACTTTCCTCACTTGATGGACACAAAAATCAAGGGTTAAGGAGATGATTTGTCAATTTAGTCACTTCTACAATCATTTAAGGGGATAAAATTTAACATCTGTAGTTAATTTATGTTAGATAGACATGGAATAAAATTTCACATCAAACAGATAATGAGAACCATGTGATCTAGAAACCAAGGGTATAAGTTAATAGTATTTTCGTAATTATTTCTAATATGAGATTTTTAGGAAATATAATGATTCAATATGGTTATAGGCATATTTCTAAGTAATTCTTACAAAGAACTCATATCAAAATCATTACCAATAAACAATTATTCACCAAATAAGTTAAAATTATCATTAATTAAGGGGAGATACATATATCAAACAATAGGATGAACTTGGGATAAAGCGGTAACATCTAGGATGTTACAATCCACCCCCCTTAGAAATAATTTCATCCCTAAAATTTAATTACTTCGATCATGCATACGAGTGAGGATATATTAACAGTGTCTGAGTTTCCACTGTATTCCATATGAAGTAAATATGTATTTATAGAACTATACAAGTCTATATAACTGACTACATGAAATTGGGGCACTACAGCCTCAGTATACAATCATCTACTCAGCTACACCATTCTATTCTGGTGTGTGGTGCATTATGTTGTGCCTCACAATCCCTTCTTCCTTACGATACTGATTGAATTCTCCAAAAGTGAATTCCTCACCGTTATCTATCATCAATGATTTCACCTTTCGTCTTAACTATTTTTCCACCATCGCCTTCCATTGCTTGAAGTTGGTGAAAATATTGAATTTATTTTTCTTAAAATAAACTCACAAATTTCTAAAATAGTCATTAATGAACATGACAAACCATGATGACCTCCACTAGAAACCATGGGCGATGGCCCCCATACATTAAAATGCACATAATCAAGAATGCCCTTACAAACATGTTTCCTAGACTTAAAAAGGCAACATTGACTGTTTACGATATATACAATGTGCGCATATACTAAAATCAATGCTTTTAAAAACTGAAATTAAACAATGATCAGAAAGTACCTTCATGCCTTGCTCCCTCATATGGCCCAAGCGCGCATGCTACATACATGCAGATGTGAAATCCACTATAGATGCTGCAACTGCACTTGATGAAGTACTTCTAATCAACATATACATGTTTTCATTCCTCTACGCCTTCATGAGTATGTGTGCCTCCTTTAAAACTTTAAAGACACGATCAAACCCTGTAAATTTACAACCTAATGTCTTGAGTGCTCCCAAAGATATTACTCTTCCTCAAATCAGGAACATATCTCACATTGGTCAAGATTCACTCCATGTCATTAAACATCTTGACATGCACCGAACCAATGCCAACTACTTTACAGGCATTATGATTTTCCATAAACATCTGGCTACCATCACACTCACTATAATTTTGATGAACCAACTCCAATGCGGGATCATATGGTACGAAGCCCTCGTATCCAAAATTCATTCTTTCTCAAAGTACCCGGATTTTAATGCGGTCAGCATGTCATTACCATTTGTTTCCTTACTGGATTCTGCAGCGTTGGCTTCCTTAAAAGAACTATTTGAATTAATCCTTTATCGATGTAGGATTATAACAATTCTTCTTCATGTGCCTTGATATACTAAAATTATAGAAATTCAACTTGTCTTTGCCCTTGTCCTTTGATTTGGACCTCGATGGCGAAGATCCACTACCTTTGCCCTTGCCCTTGGATTTAGCTACCTCGTGCAATTTCATGAAATTCATGACTTACATGTGGAGGGATGGTAACTTCACTCCGTGGGATCTATTATGATGTATGTGTTTTATTTACTGTTCGGTCCATTTTGCCAGCTCATTTTGAGAGATGAGGTTAAAAAATAAAAAATAAAAATTGGGCAAATTTAAAACTATGTGACCACCCCCCAAGAAAAAGGTGGGAAGAGAAATGTCAGCAGTTGAAACCTTCCTAAATCTACATTGATGTATGCATACGGTAGTGACCACTCCTAAGAAAAAGGTGGGAAGAGAAATGTCAGCCGTTGGAACCTTCCTAAATCTACGTTGATGTATGCATATGGTAGTGACCACTCCCAAAGAAAAAGGTGGGAAGAGAAATGTCAGTCATTGAAACCTTCCTAAATCTACCTTGATGTATGCATACGGTTCACACTACAGGAAAATGGAGCTTAGCCGACGCATGGGGCTACCCTTTGCCCGCAACCAATTTTAACGGCCGCTTGCAAAGGGGCCCTATAAGGATCCCAAAAAAAAACCCTATCTTTAATTTTTACTCTGGCCCTCGCCGCTCTCGAGTCTCTCTCTCGATCTCTCCCTGCCTCTCCCTCTCCGCTCTCTCTCTCTCTCTCTCTCTCTCTGCCTCTCCCTCTCCACTCGCTCTCCCTCTCTCTCTCTCTCTCTCTCTCTCTCTCTCTCTCTCTCTCTCTCTCTCTCTCTCTCTGACTTCCCTCTCTCTCTCTCTCTCTCTCTCTCTCTCAAAAATCTAGCGCTCTCTCTCCATCTCTTCTGCTCTCTGCTGCAGTTCGACCTTCTGCTGCTCCATGGATTCACCAAAACCCTAGAAGCGCCATCTCCTCGCATTGGCTCATCTTCTCAAATCCCAAGCCCGGCCATAGAAACCTCTGGATCTTCGTTATCGCTGTCGTCATCATCCTTGCCATATTCTTCTATCTTTCGACCGTCACAAGAGGCTCCAGAAAGAAAGAGTATGGGATCGTGATTGATGCCAGAAGCACTAGGATGCGAATCCAATTCGAGTTCTCGATGAGAAGAGGATTGCCCATATTGAAGTTTCGGTATGGGGGATCCATGACAATGAAGGTGAATCCCAATCTATCGGACTTTGTTGTAGATCCCAGCAGCTCCTGTTTATATGCTATGTAGATTCGAAATTATTATCTGTAGTTTATCTTGGGTTTGGAATTTTGTTTCTATACTTGATTATTTCATTGCTTCATGTATGTTTAACAGGTTAATAATTTCAACAGTTAAATAACTAATTAGAGTTTTTTGTCCATTCAAAACATTGGAACCAATGGTTCTTTCATTTTCAGCCAACTAAGAGGATCACTATTCTGTCTACCTACTGTTACGGTGAGGATCAAACCACCCAAGATCCCATAAGTTTATGATGTGCTCCATATTTCTTTTTCTTTTCATTTATTTCTATGAATAACGTGACGGAATTCACCATATCTTCCTGCGAATGGTGTTTTGGGATTTGAGTGTATTCCAAGTCTCCATTTTTCAGGCTTTTTGAAATGCAATTTTGAGGTGAAGACTCTTTTTTGCAATGTTCTCTGTTCCAATCCCTCTGTCCAGTCCTGGACTGCGATTGCTGCCTGCTACAACTTGTTTCTGCAAGTGTCAAATGTGTCTTTGATTTTGGCAGCATTAGCCCAACAATGTCATTAGAGCATTTAAGTGTGATTTTCTATTTACGTGGTAGAACTGATTGTGCTAAAAGCTTGCTGGATTGTGATTGTCATTACCTTTAATTTGGTTGTCTTTAATTATGTGATGCTAGTAGTTGATTTATCTAGGTTGTTCATTAGAAAGATGCAAAAGTGTTGAAAGATGCAAAGGCCTTGGTTGACAGAAATTTGGTAAACATCTTCAACCA
This sequence comes from Magnolia kwangsiensis, assembly GCA_037074715.1. Classification (NCBI taxonomy): domain Eukaryota; kingdom Viridiplantae; phylum Streptophyta; class Magnoliopsida; order Magnoliales; family Magnoliaceae; genus Magnolia; species Magnolia kwangsiensis. Next base: position 149,926,835 of record CM073572.1, on the reverse strand, counting down.
ATTGCAGGCTGGTACATTAATGCTTGCTAAATGATTCAATACATTTTTCCTTCTCAAATTATTTTCAAAATATAATTTTGAATACAACATATATCTTTTACATTAGAGGGATTCTCATCTCGTTGGATATTCAGGTCCATTTTCATAAACATGGATGGCACATTTACTTCACATGGGTTCATTTATAAGACATATTTACATAAAAATATTCATTTCAAGCTTGGATGCCCTAGTTTTGATAACAAAGGTTTTGTTTTATGCATTGATCTTTTTATTTCTTCTACTATAGTTATTCTATGATTTCTTCTTTTACACCTTATTTCATGATTAAATTTTCAGGTTTCAAAGTTTAAAGATCCTCGTGATGCATGGGCTGCAATTGTTGCTGAATCATATCGTCTTTTCTTCCATGATCCTGTTTACGAGTCTCATTGTTCCTATTTGGCTAGTCATGCATTTTATTTTAAGTAACTATTTTCAATTCCATGCCAGACAAATGGGTCTCACATTTCAGCAATCTATATATTGGGCTGTTGAGTCTCACTGTGGATGGGGAATGTCCAAAAAATCTCTCACATTAGATCTTTTTCAGTTGAATATGGACCATTGTTCAATTTCTCTTCTTAAGTGCTTCTATAGGCTACAAATTGGCAGATTAAGATTGCCCTATCAGTGGGATTTTTAAGGCATAGTCCAATTGCTGATGGGTAAAATTGATCAATGGTGTGGATTCTGATCCACACTACCCACTTGTCTGAGTTGAAAGCCTGTGTATACCATGCAAAGATGCAGGCCACATATCCTGTAATTCCTCAATTATGGCAGTTAGCTTAATTGATATTAAATTTGGATATGCAGGAACTGGGATGCAGGAAGATTCTTCAAATGTCTATTCATTCATGGTTTTATAAAAGAAATATTTGTTTAAGATGTATTATTACTTCAAATGGATCATATTGTTTGGCACTATTACTTTATATACAGTGCATGTTTCAGCTTTTATTGTCAACCCCCGATGACTAGGTATTATCCTTAGCTTGAGGAATAGCGCTAGCCAATCATAGCCGTTTCGTACAAACAGTCCTTCAGTGCGTATCGGAATTTGTTCCAAGAGGTTCTGTCTTTTTCCCCCCGGAAAAGTCCCATACACCTCAGTTCGATGATAAGATTATCTCATGTGCTACTCGTACCCCACTCGACATCGGTTTTACTCTAAAGGGGGATTTTTCTTTTCTTGCAGAACCTAGTGGAGGAAAGCATTTGGCCAATGCTAGCTACAGAAAGCATTGGCGGTTGACCCAATTCATTTTGACACAGTTCTAACTGAATTGTGGTTAAATGGTGTAATGGTTTGATTCTCTAATAGGGCGGTTTATTTGAATTACATTCGTTGTTGGTTTTTTTTTTTTTTCTTTCTTCTTTTCCATTTTAATTATCCTTTTGGATTTTCTGGATAGATGGGTCTGAAGATTTATTATTATTATATTTTTGGAGAAGAGAATATTCTTTTTAATATTGGATTTTTAATGGCCATCACAATTTTATAATTTCATTTTTCACTATTCTTGAACTGGGACATGCAAAATAAGTGTTTGGGATGCCAAATCATGGGACCTTTAAAAATAATAATAATGATAATAATAATAATAATAATAATAATAATAATAATAAATTATAAATATGATATGTTATATTATGGTTTGGTGCCCGTTTGAAGGCAATTTAGGTTACTGTCCATTGAAAATAGGTTTCAGCCACTTTTTTTTTTTTTAACTTTGATTTGAGTTTGGTTCTTTTATGGGCTCAGTGACGTCAACTAACTCTGCTCGAATTGGTAATTAAGGTCCACTCAAAATTCTATCAGTTTTTCTTCTTATAGAATCCATGGCTTGTTTTAAAGATGAGAGACCTTTGAAGGAATTCACATTGAATTTCAATTGCTGAGGTACAATAATTCCATTGACATGTCTGATTTGCTAAGATCATTTTAGTTTCTAGTTGAATCAGCTTGATTGCCTCTGCTTGTGCCAATTAGTCTTTGGATTGTTAGATGCAAATGGTTTTTCCTTTGGTTCAGTTTGTAGCAGTGGGGTCTGTGATTTTTAGATCCAAACCAATGGTCTGTTGGAGCCCACAGGCATCTTGCGTGGATGGGGCCTCAATAGTCTCCTATCACTGCAACCAAATTTCGGCCTTTTCTGTTGAATGTGGACCTTTGATGCATTTCTTGTTAACCAGCTAATGCATACTCCTGGCATCTTCTTTCCTGTGTCCTTGCATGGAAATGACAAAAATTCAGATCAAACTACACTCAGTTTCTTAAGAGAAACATTTCAATAATTACCCAGAATGGTCCACATCTAAGTATTTTTTATTTATTGAGTTCATCAGACCTCGTGTAGGGTTGGAACATACAAATAAATGTACTGTTAGATGGATGCAGACTGTTAGATGCATACGTGGGAAAATTTGACTTGTTTCAAATCTTGTAGCTTCCTATAGGAATTAACGTTGATGAGGCAGGATAACGTGCAATGAAAAGTATCACCTCTTTTCTACAATCTGGCATGTTGATGGATTCTTGCCCTGTTGCTACATCTTTTTTGGTAGTTGAGTTTATTTATCACTAATAGGATAAACATTTTTACATTGCTGATAAGAGAAACTCTACTAATGTGACTTTTTTCTCTAATGGGTTTTGATTATATTTTCTTGCGTGTAGGATATTATTCAGGTGATACCCTATGATGCACACCCAATGGGTGTGCTTGATTCTCATGCAATGCTGGTGCACATGTTTCTTCTACATTGGTGTTTAGTAGGAAAACCATAAAGAAGAACATGTTTAATTGGTGTGCATCCGTATGTCAATAGATTGAGTTGGGAACTTGGGAGTATTTCAGTAATACATGGTTGTTAGCAACTAATTGTGGAAGTCCTTGCCAGCTCCAAAGTTTGCGACCTTTTGTTGTGTGATGCTTATGTTTGTGCAGAACTTCTATTTTGTTGCTGTTAGTTCATAATGAATCTTATCACTACCCAACCAGATCAGATGGTGTCTTTAAAAAGAGAGAGGCTTTCTTTTAAGAAGGTATTTTTTTTAACTATACCTTTCCCATACGTCTATCTGAAAATCTTAATCGTGAGTGGCATCCATTCATTTGATTTCGAAATTCTTTCATGCAGAAATTATCCATTCACATGTACATGCAGTTCAAAGATGTTGCTGTTAAAGTCATAAATGTCGAGCTTTACTACAAGGCAGTGCACTTTTACTTGCAGGAGCATCTGACCTTGACAATGATTTCCTCAATGTGCTGACGCTCCATGTGGACCATACTTGTGTTGTGGACATAATGCGGAAGGTGTGTGTTTGTGATTTCTGATGCAGAGCGTTTGGATTTGATCAATTTTGCATTTGGAATCATTTGTTTCTCCCTCTTGTTGCTAGGTGCATTGCCAGGTTTAGGCTGTGTTCATATTCATTTTGGGTATGTATTCCTTCTTTGTGGGTTTTAGGTTGGTCATCTGCTTCTTGTTAAGCTATACATGATTACAGTCCAGAGCAACAACATAGCTATTGTAAATGAGGCTTTGAATGAAATCTATGTTGAAGAGGAGGACTATGAGAGGCTGTGGGAGTCAATTGATATGCACGCTAACTTTGATCAGATAGGACTTGCACAGCAGGTGAAAAACTTGTTTCTTTTTTTTTTTTTTTTTCTTTTCTTTTGTACTTCTTGGCAAGTCTCATCTAATCAAGTGTTTTTCTTATTCTTTTTTCACAATCACTCCTTTTACATGGTCTGTGTAGATTGAGAAACATGTAAACATTTCTTAACACCATGTAAACATCATGGTCAGATTCAGAAAGGTTTCAATAGTGTACATTTCTATAACTGAAAAGTTGCAAGGCATATCTTCATTTTGTAGAATTCTTCTTGCTACCATTGCCTTTCAAGGATAAATCCTGTCTTTTGAACTCACTGATATTCATTATTTCCAAGTTAGTTGCTGCTTAGACACAAAATGCTTTGTGGTCAGGTAAACAAGATTGCTTGGAACACAACAGGAGACATTTTCTTTCTTACTACAGGAAATGGTAAGAAGAACTTCCAAGATGCCTGCTTCTTTGATGTCATACACTGCTTATAATTGGCACAGGCTGGTGTTGACAGTTTTACAATTCATTTGGTTGACAAGCTCTGTACACCTAAAGAGATCTCTTGGTTAATTGGTTATGGAAAATGTCTCTGTTGGGTTACAGTTGGAGTTTGCAGTATCACCAAATATATAGTGCTGGACATTTTAATGCTGTAGGCAAACCTCTATATGACCCTGATGCAGTTATTGGCATCATTGTTTCATGTACCCTGCTGTTTTATGATGATTTTTTATATCAATATTTTCTAGCGCAAACCCAGTACAGAATGTGGAAGAAACTTTTCAATTGACAAGAGCTAACAGAGATTTGTTACATACAGGTTGATTGCCTTCTTCTTAGAGCTTTGATTTGAATGTTTATTAAGCATTTTGAGTCAGTTGTTAATGAGTTCCAATAGGATTAGTGTTATTATTTGTTTTATTATAAGTTTTTTAATGGTATATTCAAACTTCTTAAGTTCTGTATGCTTGTGTATGGTAATCGGATGGAAATGCAGCCTTATTGTTGTTGTTGTTGTCACTACAAGAAAGTGGGCCATTACTGACTCTCTTTTTTTTGCCGATGACCAATACGAACCGCGGACAAAGGTAAGAAACATTGGGCTTCGTGTGGCTGCTGACGATAGAAGGAAATGAGAGCCACCGAATGTGTGGTGTTAGTGGAACCCTTTGCGCTAATTAAAAGCAGCCGCTAGAAAAAGTTTAAAGAAACAAGCGTTCGTTTCTTATATCATCTCTCTACCAGTGCCCTCCACCCCCATTCAAAAGTAGAAAATGCATGATAGAACTTTTTCTCTGCATATCATTGTAAAAATCTGTAATAATTTAAAATTGTTCTCATTTAGCCCTTATTATGTGGATATATTGTGGAGAAAGACATCTAACAGATGTTTAACTTCATGGAGTGATGAAGTCTCATGGTTATGTTTTCCTTCTGTGTCCACTTACATAGAGACACACAACTGATTGTTTGTCAAAATAACTCGAAGTATACTCCACGTTTGTATGTGGTCTCTTACATTTATAGTTTGCTGAATTCCTAGTTAAACACGTAATTTCAGTGGAATGCAAGGTTTTATCTTGTAGGGAGAGTAGGTTTTTAGATCTGATCCCTCATCCTAGTCGGAATACTCAGCTGAGCCAACATGTGCATGTAAGGGATCCATTGATACACTTTCTACTCTCCATCATCCAAATTTGAAGTCTCTAGATATAATAGTAAATTTCTGACAGTGAGTAAGATTATCTTGTGATCTTCATTTTGTGGCCTATGAAATATATGTTGAACCTAGTAGATCTTCAACAACACAGGGCAGACAAAGACCTTTAAACTAATGGAGTTTCAATGGTCCCATAGTCTCTCTAAATCAACAGTCTTATATGTAGAGATAAAGACAGGCAGTTAGTTTTAAAATTATGATTTAAATATGTTGATACTACAATCAAGAATTAAATGAGTTTGTGACAAAGAGCATGGATGGCATTGACTTGAATATATTGGATTTATTTTTTGTGTAGTTAGGAAAATCTGTTTCCTTGGGCCACCTAAATGCCAAGATTAGTGTTCTCCATGCGGCCGTGTCTTTTGAAGCCCCCAAATTATTTAAATATTGTGATGTGCAGAACAACATAAACCCATTGTAATCTCCCTTTGTGCAGATTCTAAACCGTGGTGAGAAGATTGAGCTTCTGGTAGACAACATACAGAACCTCTGCTTACAGGTGGTGAATCTCAATATCATTAAGGGCCTGAACCTGCTGAAGGACTCCGAAATACTTGTTGGGGATTTTTGAACCAGCGGAATCACACAGATCTAGATCTAGGATAGCAATCCAATGGCACCAAGCACGCAAGAGAACACCCAGATTTAACGTGGAAAACCCTTGCGGGAAAAAACTACGGCACAAAGCGACAGATCTCCACTATGAAAGCATCAATTACAAAGAGAAAGGACTTACCCGTGCCCGAACAACCTCGAATCTCACCCTTGTTACACCCTTTAGAAACCCTAGAACCCCTTTAGAAAGCTTTTTTCATACCTAGAAAAGCCCTAGGAACACCTATTTATAGTTTAAGTAACTTTCCTTTCGCATCCTGGTTGCGAAAGGACTCAAATCCACAGTTTCGAGCAAAATCGCGGAACAAACTGCGTAACCTACGACCGGTCCTAGGAGAGCTACGACCGGTCGTACTACGACCGGTCTTACAGTCCCTACGACCAGTCCTAGGCCCTGGAAAAAAATAGCACAACTCGCTGGACTTCGAGTCGTGCCAGGGCTCGAACTTACGACCGGTCGAGCACCTCCCACGACCGGTCGAGCAACATGAAAACTTGAAGATTGAAGGCTTCTCCTCAAAAATTTCCACCAAGTCTTCATTCTTCAACCGTGTATCTCTTTGACCTCTTCTCTTATTTCTGCATTTCATCATAGCTCAAGATCACATTGGCCAATCAGCGCCAATTAAGGATCTAATAGATACCTATTATACCGTCGGTGCGAATATCTCTGAGAAATCGATCCCTTCTCTCTGAGCATAACCTATTGCCACCAACCTCGCTCTGTATCTATGCTGTATCCTCCTGAAGATCCACATGCATCCAACCACTTTCCGATCCACTGGAAGCTCCACCCGCTCCCAGATGTCGGTCTGGTAAAACAAATCCATCACATCATCCACAGTCACCTTTCACTTTTCAGCAATAGGCTCACCTAGAGCCATCTGAATAGAAGATGAATATCCTGCAATATTGGAGTCGTCCATGTACATCGCCGATGTCCTGCGCGCGATCATGCCGTGTGATTCTTCACACAGGTGGCTGCTCCACCTGGTCTGTATCCCTGTCCATGCGTCTCAGCCTTCCTGTCCTGCTCGCTCATGTGGCCATGTACAACATGCCACACACGTGCAGAGGTGGAATCCGCTACATCCACAGTAGCTCCACCTTTTGAAGTGCTCCCGATCAACTTGTACAAGTTACCGAGTCATTGCGCCTTCATGACTACCCGTTCCCCCTTAGATACATTAAGAGCACCATGAATACCTGTGTACTTGCATCCTTTTGCCTCAAGCACACCAAGAGAAATCAGATTCTGCTTCAAATCAGGAACGTACCTCACATCTGTCAAGGTACGCTCCATCCCATCAAACATCCTGATGCGCACAGAACCAACCGCCATAACATTACAGCCAATATCATTACCCATAAATACCTGTCCACCATCGCACTCCCTGTAGCTGGTGAACCAACTCGGATAAGGAGTCATGTGAAAAGATGTCCCTGTGTCTAGCATCCACTAATCCTTACGATCATCGTATGACCGTCTGAGCGAAAACACAGATAAAACATCACCATCACATCCACTCGATCCATCTGACGTGGCAACATTGGCCTCCCTACATGAAGCCTCAAAATCTTCCCTTTTCGATTTAGAATTTTCACAATTTCTCTTCACATGTCCTTCTTTCCCACAATTTCATCACTTTACCTTTCCTTTGCCCTTGCCCCTGGATTTGGATCTAGAACCAGAAGAACCTGTACCTTGTCCAGAATTTCTACCCACTGTATACAGTGCATCAGAAGACGTCCCCATGTCATTATTCATTTGTCTCATAGCCTTCCCTTGAAGGGCTGAGATAAAAATATTGACACTCAGGGTTTTATTCATGCTGCACATAGTGTCCTTGAATGCCTCATAGGATGCCGGGAGAGAATTCAACAACATACATGCTTGTTCTTCATCTTTCATCATTTCCTCCATATCTAGCAATTTGCAAACCAATTTATTAAAGTTGCTAATGTGAGCCTCCAGATCTCCACCCTCTGTCATCTTAAAGTTATACCATTGCTGCTTCAGGTGTAGGCGATTTTTCGAGGATTTCTTCGCATAGACATCCTCTAACTTCGCCCACAAACCAGCCACAGTTTTCTCCCTCATGACGTTGTAGAGAACCTCATCCGTGAGACATAAACGGATCGATGATAAAGCCTTCTTATCAAGAGTATTCCATTCATCATCTTTCATAGTAGACTTCCGCTCCTCAAGAGCACCATCTTCGCCTTGCTTGGTTAATAGGCTAATCATCTTAACCTTCTATAACTCAAAATTATTTTTTCCTGAATACTTCTCAAACTCATATCTGGCACTCGCCATTATTACTAATCCCTCAGATTCAGATCTGTGCCCCAACGATCGCTCTGATACCAGTTGTTGGGGATTTTTGAACCTGCGGAATCACACAGATATAGATCTAGGATAGCAATCCAATGGCACTAAGCACACAAGAGAACACAGAGAACACCCAGATTTAACGTGGAAAACCCTTGCGGGAAAAAACCACGGCACAAAGCGACAGATCTCCACTATGAAAGCATCAATTACAAAGAGAAAAGACTTACCCGTGCCCGAACAACCTCGAATCTCACCCTTGCTACACCCTTTAGAAACCCTAAAACCCTTTTAGAAAGCTTTTGTCATACCTAGAAAAGTCATAGGAACACCTATTTATAGTTTAGGCAACTTTCCTTTCGCATCCCGGTTGCGAAAGGACTCAAATCCGCAGTTTCGCGTAAAATCGCGGAACAAACTGCGTAACCTACGACCGGTCCTAGGAGAGCTACGACTGGTCGTACTACGACCGGTCTTACAGTCCCTACAACCAGTCCTAGGCCCTGGAAAAAAACAGCACAACTCGCTAGACTTCGAGTCGTGTCAGGGCTCGAACTTACGACCGGTCGAGCACCTCCCACGATCGGTCGAGCAACATGAAGATTGAAAGCTTCTCCTCAACAATACTGGTGTTGATGCCTTTTACTATTACACAACTCACCAAAGATGGACAAAAGAAACGGGTGCCTTGGAAACAATGGCAATCATTGGCAACAAGGAGATCATTGACATTAACCAAGGTATGTTAGCTGCTTAGACTGGTGTAAAAAAAAAAAATAATAATAATAATAAAATAAAACTAGGATGCATGTGGGTCACTTTTTCTTTTCTTTTTCTTTTTTTTTTTAAAAAACTTTTTGATAAGAAAGATTTTCTCTATTGCTACGGATTGTCGGTGCCATGATCTATATAGCTACGAATTGAATCCATAGCAAAATTTTAAAGAGTGACTGTACTAATCGCTATGATCACTTTGTGAGGCTTAGTTATCTTTAGCTACGGATTTTATCCGTAGCTTTTGACAAAGTTTCTGGTAGAGTAGCAAAAACTCGCAATTTAGCGACGTCCAGCACAATCGTTAATAAAGATCCTGACTGCTGGTAAAGCCTTTACCGACCGAGGCTTTACCGGCTGTTAGCTGACCGCGGGCAAAGGATTTGCCAGCGGTTTTCTAGTCATTTGCCGGCGGTTTTGACCGCCGGTAAGGCCAGTTTTGTCAAACTATTCCTAACGTCATTACCACTTGGATGAGCTGAAAACACAAAATATTACGCTGATCCAAAAGTTTTATGCCCCGTGAATTTTTCAAGGGTAGGTGTTCAATGTTCGTTGTTTCTTGTAGGATGGTCCATTTGAGTATTGGAACCGTAACGTTCTTGACTCATGTCTGTGAAATTAGCTAGAAAAAAAAGACTGAAGAGGATGGATTTCTGCATAACATCACGTTAAGCCACCCCTAGCTTCCAGTAACTTCATTCAGTCAATGCTCGCATGCAACCCGCTCCCGGACGCTAGCAATCAACTAGTGAAGGCCATTACCTAACAATATGCAGGTAGAGCCGATGCAGATTGACCGCCAGAACTCAACTAGTGAAGGCCACATCATAATAATACATAGGAAGAACGGACGCGGAATGAGCGTGAATAAGGTACCTATATCATGCATGGTCCGCCCACCGGGCAACTCTACCACCACCACAGGACTTTGCGAGGCCCACTGTGATGTATGTGTTTTATCCACACCATCTAACCGTTCTGTCAGGTCATCTTAAGCCATGAGCGAAAGTTGAAGCATATTGAAAACTCAAGTGAACCACACTACAAGGAAAAAGTTGGGATTGAATGGCTATCGATGAAAACTTATTAAGGGCCACAGATATTTTAGATCAAGCTGATATTTGTGTTTTCCATTCATCCAGATCGGTGTGACCTTATAAACAGTTTAGATGACAAATAAATATCACTGTGGCCATAAGAAGGTTTCAACAGTTGGACGTTATTATCCACTCTATTTCTGTGGTGTGGTCCACTTGAGCTTTGGATATGCTTCCATTCAACGCCAGTAACTTAAAAGGAGCTTTAAAAACACATATGAAAGCTGTTGATAAAAATAACATACACAACGGTGGTCTCCAAAATGTGCTTCGGTGCTCAGCCGGGCATGTTCACTACCCAGTTTGCCAAACGGATTGGCTACTCCCCTTCATATGTATGTGTTTCACCCAGTCCACCGGCCAATGGCCTATGGTCGATGCTATGTGGCGCCACCATGATGTATGTGTTTCATCATGCTGCCCATCGGTTTTTACTTTTATTTTTATTTATTTTATTTATTTATTTATTTAAGATCATTTTAAGATATAATACCAAACATTAGGTATATACCAATCTTAAGTGGACCACATTACATGAAACCGTGTTGAATGAAAGTAGACCATTAAAAACTTTTTGGGGCATAAAGGTTTTGGATCAAGCTAATATTCGTTTTTTAAATTCATCTAGGTTTATATGACCTAATCAACAAATTGGATGTCAAATACAGTGGGCCTTAGGAGGATTTTAATGGTGGATATCCAATCACTATTGTTTTCCTGTAGTGTGGTCCATATCAGATTTATATCCCTCCCATATTTTGGATTAAGTCATAAAATGGATGAAACACATACATCAAGGTGGGGCTGACAGAGCACCGACCACCAGCTACCTAGCCCGGTCCGCGTCCGAGAAAGCACGCCCATCTAATCCATGCCGCCCCGAATAGCAGGAAACACCCTTCTGTTAGTTTTGCACCAATTAAGAAATCGTAGGACTCATCGTACGTGGCCCTAATGCAGAGCAATCCATACCACCCAAATCGTCGGTCCCATCATGGGTGGATCAAAACTTCAAAACAACACTAATCAAGCAATCCCAACCATTCATTAAACGTTATCAAATGGATGGATTAAAACAAGCACTCGCCTATTAATGTTTGCTTATGCTCCACCCATAGATGCTTCAACTGTGTGGACGGTCTGGATTGCCGTATAAATATGCCAGCTGCACGTTCGAAAAGATGTAACTTTATGTTTTTTTAAATGGTGTAAGACTAACAGGTGAGATTTTTCCTCCGCTAAGCATGCAGCGGGAACGGGAACTCTTCGTTTCTCTCCTTATAAATAACCCTTCATTGTTTCCACTCGTATCATACAAAGCCTCTTCTCTTGAATCTCTCTTTCTTACTTGCAACTCTCTTATATTTCATCCCTCTTTCTTCCTTTGACAATGGCTGAGAAACACCACCACCTTTTTCATCACCATAAGGAAGAAGAGAAGCCCTCTGAAGTGGTTTACGCGGAGACCGACACCTACACCGACGGCTACGGCGGAGTTGTTGAAACCACAGAAGTCGTTGCCGCTGAATCCACCGTCGATTATGAGAAAGAAGTGAAGCACCACAAACACAAGGAGCACCTCGGCGAGCTCGGCGCTGTTGCCGCCGGTGCTTTCGCTCTGGTAATTCTCTACCTATCTTACGCAGTGTGTGTTGATGGTGTTGTTGTTGCACCATTTCAACTGCTTGGCTTTTGAGTTTTTTACTTTGATTGTTTGGTTGATCTTTTGATCTGGGTCTTTATGATAATATCCCGTTAACAATTGCTTATGATGGTTATGATCAAGAGTGGTTTTCACATCCACACCGTTCGTCTCTTGGATTCTGATACGGATGAAATGTAACGTTGGCGGCAGCTTGCTAGGAACGGACAGTGGCTCTGAGGGGCCACCGTGATATATGGATTTATACACACCGTCCATCCATTTTGGTCATATTATTTTAGGGTATAAGCCCAGAAATAAGGTAGTTCTAAGGCTCAAATGACCACACAGTCGGTGTTAAATACCAACTATTGAAAACTTTTTGGAGCTTAAGAAGTTTTGGATCAAGCTGATATTTATGTTTTCCCTTCATCCAGATCTATGTGACGTTATTAACAGCTTGGATGGCAATTAGCCATCACGGTGGGCCATAGGAAGATTTCAACGGTGGGTGTCATTATCACCGTTACCGTTGCTTCCTGTTGTGCAGCCCACTTGAGCCTTTGATCTGCCTCATTTTTTTTGGCTTATACCCTAAAATGATATTGGAAAATAGATAAATGTTGTGGACAGAACCCATACATCACGGTGGCCCTTATAACCCCTGTCCGTTCCTAGCTAGGAACGGTCGGATAGTATCCAATCCGCTTCCAATCAAAGCTGTTAGAGAACTCTTGATTGACCGATGTTGACCATCATTTAGACGTTCCTTAACCGTCAATTTATTTTCTTCAAATATATCCTCCAACCAGTGGCAAGGATCATCTTAAAGAAGTTCCGTGTACAGACCACTTGTGCGACCTTAGATAAGTGGATAATTGGGATCCTGTGACAGTAAGATTATATTGGTGCCCGGAAGATATGGAGCCCACCTGATGTATTGGGAGCAGCTCTGGGTAACACCTTCGTGGATGTTACCTAACCATTAAGGCCCACCTTGATGTATTTGTTGTATATCTACGCCGTCCATCTGTTTTTCCATCTAATTATTTTAGGACGGAATCCCAAACCTTAAGAAGATTCAAATCTCAGGTGGACCATGCCACTGGAAACAGTGATGAATGACCATTAAAAAACAATTTGGGTCACAAAAGTGTTGGATCATGCTGATCTTTTGTTTTCCGTTTATTCAAATCTTCCTGACATTATCAACGGGTTGGATTGCAAATAAACAATACAACGTGCCCTTTGGAATTTTTAATGGTGAGGCACTAAATCACCATTGTTTCCTATGGTGGGTCGACCTGTAATTTAGATCTGCATTATATTTGAGACCCTTCCTAAAATGAGCTGGAGAAACATATAGACGGTGTGGATTTACAACAAATCATCAAATTGGGCCCCACGTTAAAGGTATCACCCAATGAGCTGTTACCTGGGCGACACCTAATCCGCTGCCGATATATGAAGCACATCCAATTCGTCCATCCGATGCCCGGCCCCATTTTACTCGAAGGGGTGCCGCAGCACAGCTAACAAGTTACGAAGGAACACCCACCCTTGATTTGAAACGATGCCCATATTAGTTGCAAACCTGCATTTTTTTTTTTTGGTCCGGTCCTCCACCCATGCCAGATGAATGGTATGAATGGCCTGGATTCCATATTAACAACACGGTACAACCCCATGTAAATTAAGGTGGGCGTTCCCGTTCAACTTTTTCCCAGTGGTAACGATCCATCTTATTCATGGATCAACCTAAAATTTCGGCCCTGAAAGTACCGTGCAATGATTCAAATGATTACCTGCTTGGATTTCATTCCTGCATTACTTGAGAATGCTATGTGATTTGCGCGAATCTGCTTGATTTGTAGTTCCATTGGGCCACGTGGCGCCCAGTTTGGTTTTGAGAATGGGGCACGGAGTTTCATCTGGAACGGGGGCTACTACGAATCGCGTAAATGAGATCTCTGTAGGGTCCACTGATTTCGGTGTGAAATCGACTCCATCCATCATGTGCCAACTTAGCTAAGGACCCAACTCAAAAATTCAGGCAGATTCAAAACGCTATAGGGCCCACCGGGTTGGACGCCACCATGGAAAGATTTTTGGGGCACACAACTTTCAGATTTGCGTGATACTTTTGCTTCTTTTTTTTTTTCCAATGTTTAACCTTTATCCTGACGCGATTGACCTCCTGAACGGGTGGGTCAATGGTATATAAACATCATGGTCCCAGAAAGATTTGATGATTTTTTTCCTTGTGTGGCTTAAATATTTTGATCTGCCTAATTTTTAAGCTCAAGTCCAACGCAGTCTAAGCTAGTTGGATAATAGAAATCACGTGGGGGCCACATTGCTTTTTTATTGCCCGGGCTCGCCTTTGAGGGATTCGGTAGAGACCTCGAGTACCGAGCTCAGTTTTAAGGGAAGCTCCGTGGTCCCCTTCATAATTTTTGTGTTTTATCAATGTTGTCCACCTTTTTTTTTTCCAGATTATTTAAGTATATCCAGCACAAAATACACAAATCCAAAGCTCTAGTGGACCACACCATAGGAAACAGGGGAACTAAATACATATAGTTGAAATTTTTTTGGGTCACATGTTTTGGTCTCTCTATCCTTTCTTTTTTTTTTTTTTTTTAGGTTTGTTTATATGAGATTACGAATAGATTGAATGCCGAATAAACATCCCAGTGAGTCCTATAAATGTTTCAACCATGTGCATTACTATTCCCGCTATTTCCTGTACGTGGCTCATTTTTTTGCTCATACACTAAAATGTGATTTAAAAATGGACAACATGATAAAACAAATACATCTTGCTGTGCCCATAGTTTTTTCAGTGGCAACCAGTACCGAGCCCCTGTATAATCCATGTCCACCGTAGCTGAAGCAGTCGTATCCTGTCGACTGTACAGGTGTCAATCATCTAAAAATTATACAGACCGTCCAATTTACGGATGGTCCTAACTCATAGCATATTGGTTCTCATGTGGGAAATGATAATATTGTAGTAATAAAAGACGACATCCACAACTAAGGTGCAACCTGGGCAGGTTAGGCTGGATTGAGGGTCCACTCAAGCCTAACCTAACCTCGTGAGTACGCAACGTCACGAAACACGAAATTCCTACCTGAGGTGGCCAACGCAAAGTCAACCCAGAGTCGTCCATATTCGGCCTAGCCCATCTCGAATACATGTGATTATTCCAACCCGAGCTAACTCAACCTGTACCCGGGGACCTTGACAACCACCGGACCCAACCCAACCTGAACTGTGGTTGTGTGAACCGGGTTCGGGTTAACCTGAGCGCAAGCTGCAGCCCTACTCTTGGGAGAAAGAGAATTTCTAAGTGTGGTTTTCACATGGCATATGCAAATAAAAATTAATGGTCCAGATCAGATTTGAGCTTTTTGATACCACTAAGATTTAAGATATTTTAGATTATCTTTTATCAATACCTTATAACTTAAGTCTCTTTTCTCAATACCTTATAACTTTGTCAAACTGATTACAACTAGCAAATCTTATCCTTTGAATTTTTATTTTATTTTATTTTATTTTATTTTTATTTTTACTTCTTCTAAATTGAAGCTGTAGAGCATTGTACATCTGTGGTGGTCCTGTTCATCCTGATATGATGGGTCTTGTGGAGGAAGATACACTATTTCTGACCATCTACTAGGTGAAAAAAATCAACCGCTATCATTCTAAATTAAATGCATTGATCAAATGATTTAAGATCATATTATGCCATTTGTTTCTCCAGCAAGTGCAAGTAGGGTTGAATCATCCAATAGTCCAGTTTTTCGTTTTTAGACAATAACCTCATGTCCGCTTACATTCTATGGTTGGTTTTGTTTGATTTTATTAGCATGAGAAGCATAAAGCGAAGAAAGATCCCGAACACGCACACAAGCATAAGATCGAAGAAGAGATTGCTGCAGCTGTTTGTGTAGGCAGTGGAGGATTTGCTTTCCACGAGCATCATGAGAAGAAGGAAGCAAAGAAGGAAAATGAAGAGGCTAATGGAAAGAAGCACCACCATCTCTTTTAAGAGTCTCCATCTTCGCAGCTCGTATATGTCTGTGATGAGTTTTAGAGTCTCTATGTTTGTGTCTGTCTGTAGCTAGCTCGTGTTTAGACTCCATAAATATTTAAAAAGTCGTGTGTTTCTTCCTTTATGAAATAATTTAAACGATTATGGGTCTGTACGTACTTGGTTTCGTTCATGTTTTGGAAGGTGAGCATGGTTTCACTTTAATTTGGTTCTTAAAATAAAGGTTATCCGTGGGGTTGTTTCTCTGATAAAAGAACCTTTTTTATGAATCTATCGTAACATTATTGCGTCTTTTTGTTCGTCTTTATAAGGGAGGTGGGAGCACACAGCCTATTATTTCTTCTTATATGGTGCATTTCGTTCCTTGGCAAGTCGATTGAGCATTGGATTCAACACATGTAACATCCTAGATGTTATAGTTTTAGATGTTATAGTTTTAGCCGAAGTTCAGCGTATTGTTTAATATGATTATTAATTTTCTTAATCAATGTGATTTTTAATTTACTTGGTGAATAAATTTTTTATCTATGATGATTTAGATAAGAATTCATTTCTAATAATTACTTAGAAACATGTCTAGAAACATGTAAAAGTATTAGCTTTTTCAAAACACTATGATAAAAAATAATTACGAAAATGCCATAAATCTAGATACTTGATTTCTAGATAACATGGTTCTCATGATCTGATTGACCTGAGATTTTATTCTATGCCTATTTATCATAAATGAACCGTGTATATCAAAATTTAGCCATTGGATCATAGTAAAAGTAGCCCAATTGTCAAATCAGGCCATTAACCATTGATTTTGGTGTCCATCAGTGAAAATTTTCATAAGTAGTTATAGTCAAATATTTTCCTTCTTATAAATAACTTAGATTACCTATAATATAAACCGAATGTGAGAAATGAGTGCCTCATTTTGATAAATCTTTTGTTAAGCCACAAGTTGTTCTATAAGGCCCCTATCATAGATCGTACCGTTCTGTAGGTTTTCACGGTCCTTCCAATCAAATTCCGGCAACCATCGACCCGTATTCGACGTTTACGCGCGATCCTAAGCTGAGTCCTGTATATTAGAGTCGACTCAACTCGAAACTTGTACTCTACTTACCACATCATCGTCGCGGTTCCAATATCGTGACTTGCATACCAATCTGATACCCAGATCAAGAGTTGTGGGCCCACGTTCATTCCAAAGAAACGCCGCGCGTTACGAATTTCGAGAAGAATCTCTACATCATATCTCATCAATCAATCAATCAATCAAATCAAGTACACTCCATACCTCAAGTACAAGCAACCATCACTCTTTTTTCCTAAGTCAACTCTCTCTCTCTCTCTCTCTCTCTCTCTCTCTCTCTCTCTCTCTCTCTCTCTCTTTCTCTCTCTCCACCCATCTCTCTTTTACACAATTTTCAAGTAAGCTCATACTCTAACCACCATTTCCTTACAACACTCATCTCATATCATCTCATCACCTCTCTCTCTCTCTCTCTCTCTCTCTCTCTCTCTCTCTCTCTCTCTCTCTCCCACAAAATATTACACGTCCAAGCCTCCCCAAGCTCTCAAAAACAACAAGTGTGGCCCACTTTCTCACCCTCTTATTTCCCGTATCAACCATTCATTCTCCATCAACCTCCATTAAAATAGAAGACAGGGAGCATAGGAGTCCAAGGAGCGAAAAAAGAAAGTCGATAGGTGGGTAATCCACCGCTGATTTCCATTTTAAGGGCCCACTTGTTGTGGGACCTACTTGATGCATACATTGTATAAGGTAGGGCCCATTAGTGGTGGGGTTCCTCCCCTTTTACACTTCTCTCTCACTCTAAATTTATCATGATAGAGTGGGCCCCATAAATATATGTTATATATAAACTATCTATTAGACAGTGTGGCCCATCCTATTGCAGGTGGAGGTCCACACCATCTACTATTGGGACGATGGAGATCCCCACGCTAGAATGCACTAACCAGTTAACATAAATTATTATTATTTAAAAAAAAAAAAAAAAACAGAAGGCGAAAAGTATGTCATATGTTAATATATATATATATATATATATATATATATATATATATATATATATATTATGTATCATATATATGAGAGGTGAGCCACACGTGTGGACCCACCAAATCATATACATCAGATCTGCACCGCCTAGAATATCAGTCCCTCTGGACGGTGGGCCTTTATATTTTATATATATTATATTATAAAATAACATAAGATATTATATTATATTAATACAGTATTGTAATGCCTTCCGGAGGTTAGCCACTACGTGGACGGCACCATGATGTAAGCTTATATATCTGCACCGTCCGATTGCTGGACGGTGAGATAGATATGCTATGCAGACCGTCCATTCATTCGATGGGCCACTCCCATGTGGGACCCACCCTACCTGCTGCAGCTATGTGGCAGCTGTACTATCGTCAGCTACCGATGTGAGGTGGATCCTCACCGTCCACACAGCACGATGGTGGGACCCGTTGCTAATGAGCTCATCCCATCCAAACCGTCCACCTGTCTGGTGTGCCAAGCACGGCCCCACCATGATGCACGTGTTGTATTCCAAACCGTCCACCTGTCTGGCGTGCCAGGTAAGGCCCCACCACGATGCGTGTGTAGTATCCTCATCGTCAATCTATGTGTGGACGTGGGGCCACCGTGACGTTTGGGTTTTACCTCACCCGGACCCACCACATGATGGGGGTGTGCTGCATCTAGCCGTCCATCCATTTGGCTAGCTTGAGACTGGTAATGATACGGATCCAGTTATCAAGTGGACCACTGAAACCCATTGAAACAGTGGTGTTGAACATCTACCATTGAAATCCCATTTTGGGTTACAAAAGTTTTGAATTACTATGATATTTGTTTCTTCTCCATGTCCAGGTCTTTGTTACCTTGGGAATAGACTGGATGGGACAACAAACACTATGGTGGGCCCATAAAAAATTCAATCATGGAAATTATTATCACCACTGTTGGATGTGATATGGTCCAGTTAATCTTTTGATATAATTCATTTTACCCCATATTGATTTCTTAAAAAAATAAAAAATAAAAATAAAAATAGATGAATTGTGTTGTATATCAGGCCATTTGTATCGGCCCAATTGACTCGACCCATTCGACAAGGCCTATTCGACTTGGTCATTTGACTCAACCTATTCAACTCGGCCCATACAACTTGGCCCATCGATTCGGCCCTTTTGAATCGGCCCTTTTGATTGACTCATTTGATTCGGCACATTGGAATCAACCCATTTAATTCGGCCCATTAATTCGGCCCATTTGATTCAGTTCATTTGATTCGGCCCAATGAGACGTATGCGAGGCCTTTGTGTGGGCCGAATGTGATGTATATGAAACCCATTGCGGTGTGAGATTCTATCATGATGCATGTAATGATGTTTTGGCGATCGCGCCTTGGGAGCAATGATGGTTTAACGTCCACATTTTAAGAACAATTATGGTTAAATGTCCACATTGTAACTCTCCATAGGGCCCATCGATAGGCCCATACTAGTAGTGTGTAGGTCGTCTAGGCCTCTCTTCGTTATGAACAGAATCCACCACCACATAATATGTTTAGTATAGTTCCATGATTCACGCTCATACGCATCATATGTATGCTTTAATATGATGGGTGACTGATCATAACATATGTCTTCGAGCAGATTGTTTATGGGCCCCCTGACAGGCAGAGTTACCCTTCATGAGTGCGCGATACACACAGGATTGTTCCATGACTGATGGTGTCATTCATGCACTTCACATTTGTATGACATGATTACTATACGCCCTAGTGACATTAGGACTCTGACCTCCACAGGCATATCGTAGATGACAGGATCGGACATAGAAAATATTGTTACTAAGCATCGGAGCGCCATAGATGTCCCTGGGTGAAAATTTCTAAAACCGATGGTACCAGAGAATGACTCCAATGTCAAGATAGAGTGGATATATGAGCGCACGAGGGCCGAATACCAGGCTCTCACTGTGTCGTGGTCGGTTGGAAAGGGTTATGGCCTTACTCGCCCGAGGGTAAGGGGAAATGCTAGACTGAGTTTGACCAGTTTGTGAATAGGTCCACTATCGACGTGCCGGATAGATATTGACAGACTATTGGCCAAGCGGATAGTGAGGTTTCTTACACTCACTTATACTGCGTTCCTGGGAAAGAGGCAGTGCTATTTGGAGTGTATTAAACATCGGTGATTATCCAGAATGAGAACTGTATTGATATTTGATGAGTTGTATGAGGATTTGGATGAGGATTGACATGCTTGAGTTGCATCTCGCATCGCATGGTCTCTATATGACCGATAACATTCATATCTTGCACCACATAACCTTAGTATGGCTGATTACATTCATGTACTCATCAACATGATTCTGCTTTACTCTGGTATTGTATTTTGAGCACGTTCATACTACACACACACTTACACCACCCTCTAAGCTTTCTATAAGCTTATGCACGATTGATGCGTGCAGGTGACGTCGGGACGCAGTCATAGCCTGGTCGCAGTTGGAGCGTGTAGTCGAGCTTTAAGAGTTTCTATTATTATCATTATCTTGTATTTCCCTTCATACATATTGTACTCAAAGTTTTTTATCATAGTACATTTTGTGATGGTGTTCTTGTGGTTATTATTCCTATTTTATGCTCATGGTTATGCTCATTACGAATAAACAAATCATGTTAAAAATCCTACTTGTAGAATCCCAGGATCGGAACCTGATGTATGGGTGCCAGGAGTCGAGAATGGGGTATTATGGAGGCTGTCAGCGCTGGATTCGGCGATCGAAAATTTTATGAGCCTGGTTTCTGAGTTTGGGGCGTGACAGCTTTTAGGAAATAACCAAGCTTACCAAATCTTTTCAAATCTGGACATTTATATTGACTCACTTCCCACCTTCAATCGTAACTCAAATTTTGACCATACATTGGTCTCATATGATTACGAGATTATGAAAAATTTATACCCAATTTATTATCTTACACCATTAGATGATGGTCACCCCAAAATGGGTTACTACCTTTTAACGCAATAGATGAAACCTCTCCCACCATCGATCGACCATCAAAAAGTTTTCAATTGTTTTCCTACCATGTCTACGCATTTTTTTTTAAAAAAAAAAATTAAGCCTTGATCGTCACGCATGAACTGTTATGACAACCCCAAGTGCAGGGTTACGATGTAGTAATAACTCGATGAAACCCAGGTTATATCCATAGAAAGTTGATATTGTGTGATTTCTAGATATGTTAGAACTAGAACTAGTATTTAAACTAACTACTAAAATTTAGTTTTAAAGAGTAATTGTTGAAGAAACTATCAGAATTAAAATACTAGAGCACCAAGGATCCACTCATAGTCATCTTAATGTTAATTTACTTAATTCAATTGGATCACACAACTGGAATCAAAGTTCTATCATATTCAGGCGAATAATATAGCAGTTAAATCACCATTCATACATCAAAACAGATTTAAACTTTCATTGAATTGACTCCCTCATAAAGCATCATCGATTTGATCGCAGAAAATTCAAAGCATCTATCATGCCCCGAGTCAATGATAAATCAATGGGTTTTATAGATCAATCCCTTGTAAAACATGTAAGAAACTATTTATAGCCTTCCCAAGCATCCAAAGTGCTCGGAGTCGACAATGGATCAAAACAAACTGAAAATACTTCTTCATTCAAACCAAATATTAATGAATTATTCAACATATAAACTAAATAACTTGAATCAAAGTAAATTAAACATTATGAAGAACTACAAGGTTCACCTCTTACTTATAAGTAAGAGATTAGCCAACCATAAATATGATTGGATGAAAACTCAAACAGGAAAATATAAAAACTAACTAGAATAAAAGTTTTGGAGAAGAGAAATGATTCCTTGAAGCTCCACAACTCTTTGTTCTACTACTTCTACCTTAATTCATATTTAGAAGATCCTAAAACATCCATTTATATAGCTTTAATTTGTACTGACTTCAAACCGATCTTGAATTTATGCATTTAATCACACATTCGATATCACTTCGATGACATCGAACTCTCATCGAAGGAATTGAGTAAAAACAGAAAATTGTCCAACAATGAATTTTCAAATTCAAAGATATTCTAGATAGCATCAAAGCACCTTCGATGGAATTAAAGGGTGCAAGAATATGCCTAGCAACAAAATCAGAAATTTCTTGAATTTTGTGATGGGATTGAGGGTGGCTTCGATGACATCGACACTTACTTTGATAGCATTAAAGGTGTCATCAATGGCATCGAAGTGTCGATTTCTGCTGCTATGATTTTTTGCACTTTGAATCTTCAAATATCTTCCTTCCTTGCTTGATTTCCTTGGATCTTTGACTCTTTAATTCTTTAATCTTAATCTCCATAGATCCAATCCTCCATTTGGTTACTTTTTAAGAATTCAATCATTACTTTAAGCTGTTTTTTTACCTTAGCTCTCAAAGTCACATTGCAAGAGAAAACATGCATAATTAAATCAATTAAGCACCTCTATGTTCATAAAAACAAAGCATAAAAAGGGAGAATATATAATATTTTACACTCAACACACTCCCCAACCAACATTTTTCTAGTCCTGAGCAAAACATGCGAAATCTAATCTTCCAAAAGTCTAAATTTCAAACCTTTCTTAGAAAACAACATTTTGTGTAATCCTATACATATGAGTAAAATTCAAATATATAAGAATAAAATATCAACAATGCAGAATCTAATATCACTAGTAAAATATTAAACTAAGTTCTCCCTTAAACAATTAATGATTAGAATGCATCCAAACATCAAGTTCTTAGTGTGCTTAATAGCTTCCAACTTATAATTCATAAGAGTTAACCTTCTTTCCATAATGTCAACCATAATCATTACCTCAAAGTCGACAGATCAACACAAGTTACTGATTCGGAACCTATCTCATTTTCACTTATTTTTCTAGCTTTTCGACTTTACATCGATGGCTTTTACACTATTTTTATTTTTCTTTTCATTCTTTTTCATTGATTTCTCATTAAAATACATACCATAAGTAGCCATTTTCGATTTCATTTTTTTTAGCTGGTCATTTTCTTCTTTTTACACCAAGGTAAATAAGGATATTGTAAGTACTATAATGTATAAAGCACTCTTGTTTGTCAAATTTTGATGGGACAAAACAACTCATGATATGGTTCTCAATGTGATGAAAAGTTCACCTTCATGTGACTCATGAAGTTAAAAAGTGTAAGCTTAAGTACAAGTCATGAAGATAGAAGGTTCAAAGCTGAAAATGAGTTCAAGTTTTACTTTTCTAGTAGAAGATCAAGCTTTACTACACTTCAAGTAGAAGATAAAGTATGTTTTATTGAAGAATCAAGAAGAAGACTCAAGCTTTACACTTTAATGTCTAGTTTTCTCAGATATAATTGACCCTAAAAATACCTTAGACTTAGGTGCTTTTAAATGATAAACTTATATGGGTTTTTATAATCTGGTTAGTCTTTAGTTTGACTAGTCTAAGCCTTGGTTTGCCAAGTCTAAGTTGTGGCTCGACCGGTCTAAGATAGTCTTCAACCAATCCAAGTTTGAAATTTAAAAAAAAAAGGATATTTCTGGTGATTTTTTGACCAGTCGAGCAGTCTGTTCAACTAGTTAAAGAGGTACCTTCGACCAGTCAAGGGTTGCTCGACTTGAAATTCAGCAATTATTTTTTAGCACCCTAGACCAGTCGAAGCCCGTGCTCAACCAGTCAAAGAGGTCCCTCGACCAGTCGAGCAGGGCCTTCAACCATTCGAAGAACAGTTTTATCTGATCATTAGATGAGTCGAAGGAGACCTTAGACGAGTCGAAGCAACATCAATTGTAACTATAAATAGAGGCCTTCCCTTATTCCAAAATTACTCATCCAAGCTAAGAAAAACTTTCACTTATAAAGAGAGAAGTCCCCATTATCATCAAGCTATTACATGGTATTTTATATAACTTTTGTTTTTAATTTATTGATCTCTTTTCATGAATCATATGTATTAAAGAGAGTAATCACTCTTCTTTTAAGATCTGAGAAATTCAAACAAGAAGCTTGTGGTTTGAATTAATTTAAAATCAATCTAGAACTTAGGACCCTTGTTTGTGTTACTGGACATTGAACATTATACTTCAAGCACAGCGGTTCTACAGGCTACATCAAGAACGTCTTCAAAGAGAAGATAAGTACCATTTTATTTCTTTATATTTTGGTTTCTTTGAGATATCCAGAAAATCTCATGTATTGGTTTTGATAGAGATAGCCAGAAAATCTCAATGTGGGGTTTTTGTTTGTGATAGCCCTTCTAAAATCACAACAGTATAGGTTTTAAGGTGAACCTGTGAAAACCTTGGTTTTTAGTAAACGCCAATATCACGTGGGTTGTGATTATTGGGAGTGGAGTAGGTGTGGCTGTTTGAGAACAGATGGTGTACTCACCAAACCAGTATAACTCCTAGTGTTGTAGTGAATGTTTAATTTTTACTTTTATGGTGAATGGTTGTAACTCTTTATTTCTGTATTAGTGAATGGTTGTAATAGATAGGTTTATATCTCTTGCTTAGTTTGAAGTCTTGATCCTTACAAATGTTCATGAAATCAGGTTGTCCTACCTAAAACTTTATTCTTTGTGTAAGCTTGTCTTACGAACTAAGTTTGAATTAATTTTTCAATACTAGTTGTAACGCCCCGTCCAAAAAGGGAAATAGTGTCCTAAGGCACTTGTGTGGGAACTGACTTAGGACCGAATGATTCGATCATACGCGTGGGCTTAAGATAGATTAATTAATTCCAATTTACCCTTCTATGTAATTAAATTAAAGAATGACTAGGCCGAGCACAGGCTGTAGAGCCAGACGACCCAACCATACTTGGCGACTGTCCGTATAGGCTGTGTATCGCCCAAGGAAGGTCCAAAACTTTTGAAACCTTGCCAGGCCTTAGGTCTTACTAGGCTTGTGGTCCCAAGTGGATGTCATGCCTAGAAGATGCCTAGAAATGGTTGATCAATGCTGCCCTACCGGCACTTACAAACCGTAAGTCGCTTGACTTAAAGGAATAAAATCTTGAAATTAAATCAAATAGCCCTACTTCTTGAGTTTGAAAATATAGGCATTCCAGCCATCGAATCTCTTTTAAATTCACACTGAATGTTGGAAATAATTCTTGGCCCTTACCCATAAAATTTGATTGCTAATTGTGGAACGGTGACCGTTGATCGCGAATCACGCTGCTATGGTAAAACTTCGCATCTGTTTGCGATCAAACTTCGCCCAACCCTTCATCGGGCCATGGGGCACCTATCCCATGTGTTAGATGGGCCAGGGGTCCATTAGAGCAGCTCTAATAACATAAGATGGGCCCCACTTGGCTATTTGGGGAATTACCCAAAACGCTGAGGTTATCTAAAATAAACTTGGGCATATTTAAGGGCTTCCCTCTCCCTCTCAAACCCCATTTCTTAGCTGAGTGTGTGTGTGTGTGTGTGTGAGAGAGAGAGAGAGAGAGAGAGAGAGAGAGAGAAAGAGAGAGAGAGAGAGAGAGAGAGAGAGAGAGAGAGAGAGAGAGAGAGAGAGGGGCCATTGTACTTGTATGTGGTCCTAGTGCTCTAATTTGGGAAATCTCAACATTTTCTCCTCCTCCAACAACTCCTCATCGTTCTCCACCATTGGAGAAAAGAAAATTTCAACCCATCTAAGGTAAGCTAGGATCATACACCCTATTTCCTTATTTTTTTTCACAACATACATGTAATTGTTGACCGTTCTAAGCAATGTAGGGACCTGACACCTCGAGCTTGCGAACCCGACGTTGCTGGAACCATCTCAGCAACCTCCGAGTAAGAATAGGTGAGGACCATTACCTTTAGGTGCCTGGTTATCACGCCTAGAGTAGGTTTAGTGAATGTGATTGGTGAATTGTTAGTGCATGTGGCTGAATTTATGTTTGGATTGCATAACTAGGATAAGGGACTAGAAATTACTAAAATTATGAAAAAGGATGAGACCCTAATATCCCAATCATATAACTTAATGATTTACATGTCATGTATGATGCAAATATTTGATTTTCCCCAAATTATTGCGGATTTGCTATTGATTCCTGATTCGAAGTTAATTTTCTTGGAAAGAAGACATGAATTGCTATTTGATGTTTGGTTCCCTGATTTCTATAATTTTTTATTGAATATGATTGAGTGTAGGCATGTAATGATGAGGATTGGCTGATTGCGTCGAGTCACTTATTTGAATTTTTTATGCATGGCTGAATTATATGCTGTATATTGACCTGTGGAAGATTTATTTTGTGATTTGCTGTACGGGTCCACATAATTGTATAGGCTAGAATATATAATTTAGAACCTATAAATTTGAGTAGAACTTTGTGTGTGGTTTTCTATGTAGAAATTTTACTGAAATTGTGTCTGTCATATGTGAATTATATCTAAGGAATCCATGTTTTGTTGTGAATTATTACATATTCCCCTATGTATCGGCTGAGTACCTGAAATTTCTTGGGTTATCTTTATTGGACTTATCCGTGAGTGAATCTTTCCCGAATAGTTGAACTATAGGTTGTTGGCCATAGTTGGACTACACGAGACAGTGTTCTCAGGCTGATTAGCTACGGTTCACCCTGTCAGGGCATATTAACTATAAGTCGACTATCCTTATATGTTAACTATGTTTGATCATGCCTGTATGAACTCAAAGTACCCTAAGACCATTGCGCCCACTTTAAATTGTTATGTACGACCCACAAGACTCATGAACTAGGGATGACGGTATGGGACACTATGCCCATGCTGTTGGCCTATGCTGGGGTGACGAGCCTCCCCATAGTATCCATTGAGCACTTAGACTCATGAGCTGGGCACAGTGGTATGGGACACTATACTCGTGCTGTTAGCCTGTGTTGGGGTGACGATCTCCCTGTAGTGATTGCGAGTAGGACATTTAAGTCTCAATTACTTTCGTCTGTGATTATAATTCTTTTCGAGATTGATGACCCCTTCATAGGGCTAAGGGTCGCGAGAGTCATGTGACCACAACCCCTGAGTTGCGCAATCGAGTTAGGGCAATAACTCCATTTTGGTATTCCAGTTTCCTCAACCTGCTGGATGATTGAACTTAACTAATCAACCAGGCTAACATATTTCACGACATTACATTATATTTGTTTGCGATTATGCAGTCGAGATCGCTTTTGAGGGAGTGTTGTTTCAAGTCAAACGTTAGATGTTGTAATGGTACTATTGAGTTGATCACTCACTCCCACTCTGGGACAGTGTTTTAAAACACCAACCAGAACTCGATATAGATGCAGGTACCCTGGAGCAGCACACCAACCAGAACCCTGATGCACGTACCCTATATGATGTTGGTGCCAATGACGACGAGGAGTGAGCATATTACCAGGAGTTTGGCGAGCCATATTAGTGAGGTGGATGATGGAGGGACTGGGCCAAAGCCTAGATCATTTTAAGGTGTGATGAGCGTAAGGGATTAGATCCATGGATGACTATTATTTGAATTTATTAGGTTGATATGTTGGATATGAATGTATGATGGAACTTTATTTGGTTAGTAGCACTTGAAATTTAATTATCTGATTAACAATTAAACATGCTTAGTCTAATTCGTTATTGCTTGCCAGTACCTGATTAACTATATGTATTTGTGACTCATTATTGCACATGTGGCACTCGAAAATTCGAGAGACGAGTAGCTACTCGGTCCTTGAAATTTGAGGCGCTACAGACTTGGTATCAGAGCATGATTTGGATTAAACCAAGCCTAGTGTAATAGGTTTAACATGACACACTTTGACTTAGGAGGGAGTGACGGGAGTATAGAAAAAAATGTTACGATCCTAGGGTTTCGCCTAGATGGAAAAATCGATCCTTGTAACCTAGTTAGGGCATTAGATAGAAGAAATTGGGATAGGTAAAGTGATCTAAACCACTTTTAAATAGATAATTGTTGGCCTGATGAACCCAGATTTGTCTGAGTCAGTACGCTCAGTTGAAGGACCCATTTAGGTAGAAAATAGCCCTTGGAACATAGTACGAGGGCCTCACTCAATCCAAAGGCCAAATAGATGTGATTAGAGGGACCCAAGGGGGTCCTACAGTGCATACAAAGCGACCCAAAGGGGGTGGCCATCACCAAATGGGGGTGGCGCCACCAGATCAACGGTGCACCATCATAGGCCCTAGAGGACCATGGCAGCACAGCCATGGCGGTGGCACGCCACCGCCGGTTTGATCATGTGGGTCCCTCTCATGTGCGGGGTCCCCTTATATGACCCTTCACCTTCTTTAAACCCATTTCCCCCCTTTTCTAACCATTTCACTCTCCTAAACCCTCCTTCACTCTCAAATCTCCTTCTTCATGCTTGCAGGGCCTCTTTCTTCCTTTCATGCTTCACTTTTAACCTCCCCTTACTCTCAACCTTCTTAAATCCTCCCTACACATCCCAAACTTCTCTCATTGGGGCAAAAAATCCCCTTTCTAAGGTCCTATAACCTCCATCTCCTTAAAATCTCTCCATTCCATGCACCTTTCCACCCCCATGGCTTTGAGGTGATAACTGAAAGCACCTAGCTATATGCCCTAGAGGGGGGGTGAATAGGGCAATGCCAAATAAAACTAATAACAGCGGAATAATAAAAGAAATAAAGCACAATGCTAAATTTAAAGTAATCTCAATAGCCTAAAATAAAGAGAATGATACTTTATCAATCTAAGGACAACCTTACACCAAAAACCAAAGTTTTAAGGTCGGACAACCTTATTTCTAGAACGTCCTTGTATCACAAACTAATGATGAATAAAAAGCAATGAAATTAAAATAACTTATAAAAATGAATCCTAAGTTATTACAACATTCATCCATACTTGCTTGAAATAAAATGATTACAACATTCATCCACAAACACAAACCACAAAACAGAATGAATAAAGATATGAAACAATAAAGCACATCCATAAGACAACGATATATAGTGGTTCGCCTATGTGTACACCAACTGTTATCCAACAGCCACACAGAATGCTACTCCACTCCTAATATCCTCACATAGGGGATATTAGCATGCATTATCAAAATAGGTTTCACAGGTTCACCTAAAACCTTCACAATTGTGTCTTTGATCTCGGGCTTACACAATTCAAAAACCCCCACAATCTAAGTTTTTTGGCTCTCCTCAGATAACTAATACAATGAGATTTTTCTGAAAAATCTCAAACAAAATCAAAGAAAGTAAATTACAAAAATGTAAAATACCTTAATCACCTTTTGAAGTAGCCTGGTAGAACCAATCGGAGTAGAAGTTCGATTCAATGTTCAGAGTCCAATACTCACTTTAAGAATGGTTCTAAGTCTAATTGATTTTAAATCAAAAGGGCTAGTTCTATTTGATTTTGAATCCAAGAAGAAGGAATATCAGAAATTCCCCTTTTCAAATAAGATTGGAATGTAGATCAAAATCAAATAAAAAATAAGCTAGCAAAAGGAATATTAAATAAGCACAAAGTAGCTTAAAACAAACACAAACTTATCTCAGAGTATAGCCTAAAGAATGCTTGAATAGAGTTGAATTGAATTACTAAAACTCTGAAGTTCGTGCTCTATTTATATCCTGAAAAATCCCGTATACGACTGGTCTTAGGATCCTAGGACTGGTCGTAACTTCAAAAATTTTCAAATATTTTGGCGGGATAAGGATTTTCTGTTCCACGACTGGTCCTGGGTAGCCTATGACCGGTCGTGGGCCACCTACGACTGGTCGTGGGTCACCTACGACCGGTCGTATGACTCTCAGTGTAGTTACAGGAGTTTGAGTCGTACGGCTAAGACTTGTCGAAGGATGAGTCGTAGAACTCATAGGACTGGTCGTAGGATGTCCAGGACTGGTCGTAGGACAACCAAAAGATTCAAAAATCTTCAACAACCTAGGACTGGTCCTGAAAAACTTAAGACTGGTCGTAGCAGAACTAAGACTGGTCTTGAAGTCCCTAGGACTGGTCTTAGAACATCCTAAAGAAGCATATTAAAATATATGAATTATGTATCCAGAATGACCTACACTAAAGCCCATCATAAGGTCAATCTATGGTCAAACAAACCTTAAAAGTGAGATGGACATTGAAAGTCTGTACACTTAGATGACCCTTAAGAGAAGCTTGAGAATATACGAATCTTGTAGTAGGCCTTCTTGAGCTTGATCTTGACTTGAACAAAGTCTTCTTGAGCTTGATTGTATCTTGAACATGCATACTTGAAGACTTATATTCTTGAATTCTTCATCCATGATTTGAAACTTTCTTCATTTAAGATCATGTCTTGAAATGCGATGTCTTGAAATGCGATGTCTTGAAGCAATGAATAGTCTCAAACAAAAAACATAAGATATACAAGACATAGATATAGGTTTTGGCACGAAAAAATTTAACAACTAAAGGGATATGAAATCATAGCACTTACAATCTCCCACTTTGTCAAATTTGTGACAAAACACATAGCATAAAGAATAAGAAGGAATCATGAGCCATAAAATCACAAATTACTCTACTCCCCCTGCGTAATATAAATACTACTCATGTAACCAATCAATAACATTAATACAAAATAATCTCATCCACATATCCTTCTCATTCAATC
Organism: Magnolia kwangsiensis; assembly: GCA_037074715.1. Classification (NCBI taxonomy): domain Eukaryota; kingdom Viridiplantae; phylum Streptophyta; class Magnoliopsida; order Magnoliales; family Magnoliaceae; genus Magnolia; species Magnolia kwangsiensis. The sequence goes on along the minus strand of CM073572.1, from coordinate 149,896,195 downwards.
AATCCAAATCAATTCAAATTACTCCCCCTTTCCATCTTTCCATACTACTCCCCCTTTACCATTCTACTCCCTCTTTTTGTCACAAAATGACAAGGGAAAGTCACAATAGGAAAGAGAACATCAACATAGAGAGTAATAATAAGAAGATAATGAGAAAGACATAAGAAAGGACATATCATATTTTAAAATATAAACCAGAAGCATCAAGCTATTATCAATCCACAATACAATATCCAAAAGACAATACAAGTGTCAAAATAAAAGATAATGTTATACTATCTAGAAGATAATTCGCCTAATCAGATCCAGAGGAGGGAGCAGGGATAGTCGGATCAATCTGGTGTAAGCCCCTATTGATGCAACGAAGATATTTTCGTATGTACTTAAATTGCATATCATGGGCTATACTCATGTTATCAACCTTCTCCTCCAATGTACGAAGGCGTGCATCATGACTAGATGGATTGTAATCAGGATCATTTGGTGAATCAGTTTCTATATCATCAAATAAATCATTCATATTAACATCATGTTGAGGAACATTGCTAGCTTCCCCTTCATTTCCAGCTTCACCACCATCACCACCAACACCACCTTCATCTACTTGGCCGGGAAGCAAATCCAGCTTCATCTTATTAAGATTGAAATTGTTAAAGATAAGATGATGAATTGATGCCTCATTAATAGGTTTATCGACAAGCATGTGAGTGGATAAAACAGTCATAAGATAACCAAACGGAATATCACTATGATCCGGATGGAGACGAAACTAAATAATGAAATAACAAATCAAAGAAGGAAGACAGACCATGGTACCAGAAGCAATAGAATACAACACACGAACCATGAAAGAAGTCAACTCGATTTTATTACAGGACCGAGGATACACATTGGAAATGAAGAAACGATGTAATACTCTGTATCTAGGTAACTAATACTTTGAAGGGAGCGCATTCCCTTTGTGTGTCCATTGTGCATCAATTTTGCATAAATCTCTTGTTGACATGCGTTTTTCTGATTTAAATGGTTTGTCATATAAAGTATGAATCGATATACCTTCATCATTAACAGGTATATGCATAATACCTGATATCAAATGACGGTCTACTTCAAATTTCCCTTCTCTAGTATCAATTGAAAATGTTAAATTATCAAGAGAAAATTCTGAGATGCATGCTACCATTTATTGGGCAATGGACTGCTATACAATCCCACCCCAAAGTAAAATGTTAGTCCAGCCAGCAGATTCAAGGAGAGGGACAATACCATATGGAGTAATGTGATTAAGATCAGCAGTATGCTCAACGATAATATTACGGACACGCAGATCCCGTACATCTTGAGAATCATCTTCGGGTGATTGAAAGTGCCGTTTAGTTATCGGTGTAGATCTAGATGAAGATGGACCACGGGATGTTTTCTTTTTTTCTCTAGTATCCATATTCAAAAAGATATGCAAAGAGCAAAAGAAATACACAAAAGAAAGGATGGATTTTCTCTAAAATAGCAAATTAAGAAGAAACCCTTGTAAAACCCAATAAGAGATGAAATCTAACTACACAATGATCAAATCAAAGCATAGAGAGTATGAATTTTTAAGAAAAATGATGAAATAGGACTCACCTTGAAAAAAAAAATAAGAAATCCTATGATTGGTCGAGCCCCGACTCGTCGTAGGTCGGAGTGGAAATGAAGAAGAATGAGATTTTCCCCAAATATATCACATTCACGAGCTCCACGACCGGTCGAGTGTGGTTCACGACTGGTCGAACCATGACTGGTCGTGTACATCCACGACCGGTCGAGTATCGACCAAAAAATATATTTTTAATGTAAAAATTTGAAATTTAAATACAAATATTAAATATAATACACTATGATACATGCAAGGAAGTATACTCAATGTAAAATGCACATACCAAGATCAAATTTCAATTTATTAAACCTGCTTTTGTTGAACAGTTTAGTAAATATATCAGCAAGTTGATTTTCAATTGGTATATATTCCAAGGAAATAACTTTTTCTTCAACCAACTCATGAATGTAATGATACCTAATGTCAATGTGCTTAGTATGTGAATGCTGGATTGGATTTTTGGAAATATTTATAGCACTGGAATTATCACAATGTAAGATCATTGAATCTTGATTAATTTCATAATCGCTTAGCATGCGTTTCATCCAAACTAGTTGTGTACATGCATTTCCAGCTGTAATATACTCAGCCTCAGCAATGGAGAGCGATATTGAGATTTTCTTCTTGTTGAACCAAGAAACTAAGCAATTTCCAATGTAAAAACAACCACCATTGGTTGATTTTCTATCATCGATATTACCGGCCCAATCAGCATCTCAGTACCCGGCTAATTGAACACTAGTATCAAAAGGGTACCATAGACCCAGATTTATAGTACTTGCGACATATCTAATAATCCGTTTAACAACAGTAAGATGTTATTCCTTAGGATTAGACTGATATCTCGTATAAATACCAACACTGAATGCGATATCAGGTCTAATTGTAGTTAGATATAATAAACTACCAATCATACTACGTATAGTTTAGGATCTACATCTTTACCTGTAGAGTTTTTTGAGAGTCTCAACATTGTACTCATAGGAGTATCAAAGTTCTTACCATTCTCAAATTCAAACCTTTTAACCAAGTTCGTAGCATACTTGGTTTAGGAAATGAAAATTCTGTCAGGTTGTTGTTTTACTTATAACCCTAGGAAGTAATTTAGTTCACCAACCATGCTCATTTCGAACCTTGATTTCATAAGATTTGCAAACTCAATAGATATGTTAGTACAAGTTGATCCATAAATAATATCATCAACATAAATTTGAACCATCAAAATATCATTGTTATGCTTCTTAACAAAGAACGTCTTATCGACACTTCCTACTTGAAAGCTATGACTAAGTAAGAATTTAGTCAATTTCTCATACCATGCCCTGGGCGCTTGTTTTAGACTATAGAGAGCCTTTTTGAGATGAAATACATGGTCAGATAACTTGGGGTCTTCAAACCCTGAAGGTTGTTCAATATACACTTCTTCATGTAAATCGCCATTCAAGAAGGCGCTCTTTACATCCATCTAATAAATCTTAAATTTTCTAAAGCATACGATGGAAATAAAAAGTCTGATTGATTCAAGACGAGCGACTGGAGCAAAGGTTTCATCGTAATCGATGCCTTCAATCTGAGTGTAACCTTGTACAACCAGTCTAGCCTTGTTTCGAATTATATTTCCAAGCTCATCAGACTTATTTTTAAAGATCCATTTTGTTCTAATAATGTGTTTATCTTTAGGTCTAGGAACAAGATACCAGACATCATTACGAACAAATTGATTACGTTCATCCTGCATAGCAACTATTCAATTTTCGTCAGATAGTGCTTCTTTCACGTTGACCGGTTCTATTTGGGATGTAAAACAGACATAATTACATATGTTCTCAAGTTTTTTGCGAGTACGAACTCTAGTGAGAGGGTTTCCAAGTATTTGATTGGTTGGATGATCTTTGACAGTCCTTGATTCAGATTCTTTTTGACTTGATGAGGTATCTTGATTTTCGATAATAAGAGCTTCATCATCATCTGAACTCAGAGCTGGTGTATTCAAATGATCATCAATGACCACATTGATGGACTCTTGAATCACACCAGTTCTCTTATTTAGAACCCTATAAGCTCGACTGTTCAAAGAATAACCAAGAAAAATACCTTCATCACTTTTCGTATCAAACTTTCCTAAATTTTCACGATCATGTAAAATGTAACACTTGCTGCCAAAAATCTGAAAGTATTTGATAGTAGGTTTCTTTTCAAACCATAATTCATAAGCAGTCTTATTATCAGATTTACTGGTATAAACCCGATTAATAATATAACATGCGGTATTAACTGCTTCAGCCCAAAGATTTCTAAAGAGCTTCATGTTATTCAATATAACATAAGCCATATCCTGAAGCACTCTGTTTTTTCTTTCAACTATACCATTTTGTTGAGGTGTTTTGGGTGCAGAGAATTCATGTGATATTCCCAGATCGCTACAGAATTTCTCAAAACTACTGTTTTCGAATTCGGATCCATGATCACTACGGATCTTACTAACATGAGAACCTTTTTCATTTTGAATTCGTTTGATGAACTTTTTCACTTCATTCAGGGTTTCAGTTTTGTCTTTTAAGAACGATACCCAAGTGAATCTGGTATAGTCATCTACGATAACCAAGATGTATTTTTTGACTCATCAACTCTCCGATCTGGTTGGTCCAATAAGATCCATATGGAAAAGCTCGAGTGGTCTAGATGTGGTATTGGAGTTCACTTTCTTGTGAGAGCTCCTAGTCTGTTTGCCCAACTGGCATTCACCACATATTTTGTCTACTTTTTATAATTTGGGTAGACCTCTAATTAGTTCTCTTTTGCTCAATCTAAATAAGTTCCAATAGTGTACATGTCCAAGGCGTTTATGCCATAATTCAGTCTCATCGGTATGGACCATGTAACACGATTGAGTAGATGAGCTTGCATCACTAACGATGTAGCAGTTTTTAGAAGTTCTGCGACCGGTTAATATAACAGAACTCTTTTTATTAAAAATCTCACAACCTTGATTAGAAAACTTCACACTATGGTTGTTATCATATATCTGAGAAATGATAAGAAGGTTGTGTTTCAAGCCCTCAACATACAAAACATTTTTAAATAAGGGAATGTTATAAAGCTGAATCGTACCTTGGCCAATGATCTTACAATTGCTTCCATCACCAAATGTGACTGACCCGTCAGTCATATCTTTTAGATCGGTGAATAAAGCTTTGTCACCTGTCATATGTCTCGGGAAACCACTATCTAGGTACCACTTTGAATGGCTTGTAGCTTTGAAAGCAGTGTGGGCAACCAAGCTGGCAACTTTAGGAACCCATTTCAGAACTGTTTTAGGTTTAGGAGAATAGATGGTCTTTTTCTGTCTGTTGTTATAGGAGTGACCTATAGAGTTAGACTTTAATAGCTCCTTGAGTAGATCAATTATTTTTTCAACTAAAGGATTTCGGTTTTGAAAATTAAAGTTGACATGGCCACCTTTAGGTTTTTGAAAAGACCTTGAATTTTTGGAAAAACCTTGATAAGTATTCTTTTCTTTTGAGGTTGAAGACTCTCCTTTTACAAATTTATGAGCAATGTTCTTTTGTTTAGGAGATGTATTCTTATCATAGCCCAACTCGGATCGATCGCCATATTTTCTTGATCTGGACAATAATTTTTCCAATTTTGGATCACCTTGGGCATATCTCCATGTGTCTTTCAACCTCAGAAGAGAAGCTACCCCATTTTTGAGTTTCTCATTTTTGGATTTCAAATCTTCATTTTGGGAGGTTTTGAAATCTAAATCACATTTGGTCTTTTCAAAAGAATCGAAAATATGAGACTTTTCTAAAACAAGAGACTCATAATCTCTCTTAATCTTAGAAAATTTTTCTTTTTGTAATTTAAGCTTAACGGTAATTTTACAACTCTCTTTATAAAGGGCATTATAAGCATCCTGAAGATCATCTTCATTATCGCAATCATTATTCAGATTTTCTTCACTAGATATATCATCATTATCTGAATAGGTGATTTTGGCTAGAGTCATAAGGGCTTTAACATCTTCGCCCGACTCGATTTCAAAATCTTCTGATTTAGAAGAGGATTCAGAATCAGACGATTCATCCCAAGTAGCCATCATGCTTTTCCTTTTTGATTTGTCCTTTTTAAGACATTTGTTAGATAAGTGCCCATACTCTTGATAGTTGTAACATTGACTATCTTTCAAGGATTTTCGAGTTCTAGGTTTAGATCGTCTCTTTTCATTTCACTTTTGAAAATTAACTTTTTTCTTGCTTTTGAAAATTTTGTAAAACTTTTTTGCTAAAAGCGCCATATCATCTTCGAAATTTTCTAAATCCGAAGTGCTCTCTTGTGAAACATTTTTAGATGATTTGAGAGCCATTAATTTTTCTTTAGGAGCTTTAAAGGATAACTCATAGGTTTGAAGTGAACCAACTAGTTCCTCAACCCTCATGGTATCCGTATCACGAAGTTCCTGAATCGCGGTCACTTTAGAATTGAACCGTTCAGGAAATGAGCGTAGTATCTTTGCGCACACTTTATTCTCTGGGATTCTATCACCAAGACCCCACATAGAGTTCACAATGTCATTCAATCTAGTATAGAAGCCTTAAACATCTCATTCTCCTCCATATGAATTTCTTCAAATTTAGTTGTGAGGAGTTGGACTTTAGATTTCTTGACAATAGATGTACTCTCGTGTGTCATTTCTAATACATCTTATACTTGTTTTGTATTTTCACAAGAGATGATTCTTTTGAATTCATCTGGTGATAATGCACAAGTGATTGCATTTAGTGCTTTTGCATTGGCACTACTTTCACTTTTCTGAAGTGTGGTCCAAAGAGAATAAACCATTACTTTCATTAATTTTGAACCATCGCCATTAGTTACTTCAGTGATAGGAGGGTTCCATTCATTCACTGTGGCCAAGCACACACTTTCATCTAAGGATTTGAGGAAGATTCTCATCCTGGCTTTCCAATAGGCATAGTTTGTGCTATTAAATGGTGGTGGCTTAGTGACTGATAGGCTATCAAAATTTGACATCTTAATATAGCTTAGATCGTTAGCTCAGGAAATAAATCCAATAAATAAACAATAAGAACGAGCTATTAGGCTCTGATACCACTTGAAAAGGCCTAGCTATATGCCCTAGAGGGGGGGTGAATAGGGCAATGCCAAATAAAACTAATAAGAGCGAAATAATAAAAGAAATAAAGCACAATACTGAATTTAAAGTAATCTCAATAGCCTAAAATAAAGAGAATGATACTTTATCATTTCTAAGGACAACCACCAAAAACCAAAGGTTTAAGGTAGGACAACCTTATTTCTAGAACGTCCTTGTATCACAAACCAATGAGGAATAAAAAGCAATGAAATCAAAATAACTTGCAGAAATAAATCCTAAGTTATTACAACATTCATCCACACTTGCTTGAAATAAAATGATTACAACATTCATCCACAAACACAAACCATAAAACTGAATGAATAAAGATATGAAAGAATAAAGCACATCCACAACACAATGATATTTTTCTGGCAAATCTCAAACAAAATCAAAGAAAGTAAATTACAAAAATGTAAAATACCTCAATCACCTTTTGAAGTAGCCTGGTAGAACCAATCGGAGTAGAAGTTCGTTCAATGTTCAGAGTCCAATACTCACTTTAAGAATGGTTCTAAGTCTAATTGATTTTAAATCAAAAGAGCTAGTTGTATTTGATTTTGAATCAAAGAAGAAGGAATATCAGAAATTCTCCTTTTTAAATAAGATTGGAATGTAGATCAAAATCAAATAAAAATAAGCTACCTCCTAGTCAGGGTGGAGCCAGTCAAATTGACATGGACAACGAGATGCCGAACCTGAAATAGCGGTGAAGACCGCTTGAGTTGAAGTAGGAATATGCCAATATGTCCTAGAGGGGGGTGAATAGGACTTTTTTAAAGATTTATGAATTATATTAAAAATCCTATCACTCTAATCCTAACAGGTATGCATTTTTCAGGATTACTCAAATGTAACTCTACTTGCTTCCAAGCCCAGTAGAGAATCCAATCACAAAAATATTCAATTTAATAAGCATGAACCAGTTATAGTCTATGATGGATGTGATTGTGTGTGTGAAGTGTGAGCAGATGTGAATGCAATTAACATAATCACATAAATGATCGAGCACAAGAATCAATCACAGACACAGTCATTTTTATAGTGGTTCGACTACTTGTCTACTCCACTCCCAGTTGTTACACTCAACCCTTGAGTGTACCAAATTTCACTAAGGAGGTTTCCCATGGTTCACCTCAAACCTAAGGTTTTAAATGAGGTTCACCTTTAACCTTTACAACCTTCACAGAGGCTGACTGTTTATGCTCTCACGAGCAAGGGTCAACACATAGCACCCGGTTTAGGCACACTAGCCAAGGATCTTACCCTAAGACCCTAACAGAGGTTTTACACGGTTCAAATCATAACCCAGAGTTTTACTGGTTCACTCCTAACCAGATATTTATGCCCACATAGAGCAAGGGTCCACACAATGCACCCACACGTACACTCTCGCCGGAGGCCTCCTTTGAGGAGTTCAAAGGGTGAGCAACACCTACGACCCAATCCTAAAAAGGAATGATCACAAGTGTCCTCTGGACTCTAAGTAATTAAAGATAAGTTGATGAGTCCCTTTTAACGCAGTGATGAAGATCTCCTTCTTATTGATGAAGAGTCTTCAACTCCCTTGATCCGTAACACAAAAGATATACCTATGCTAGGCTTCAGGTCGGGTCAAGGTTATGATGAAATTCCACTCTCTAAAGATTTTCCTATTAGGAAGATAGAGTGATTCCAATCATCTATGCATTTAAGGCATCCCAGCTTAATGATTTGCCATTAAGGTAGTAGCTGGAGGATCCTTGAATGTGGAAGTTCATTCCCCAATCCACTCTATTGAATATTAATGATGAGGGTGGATCGGAGGATGAACTCCCTGAGAGAAAGGGCTTAAGATAAATGATATGAAGTTTAAAACAGTCAGAAGCACTCTCTTCTTTTTCTGCCAGCAATAAAGATAAGCCTCTTTTTAAATAGACAAAATGTTCCAACGGATATAAAACGGTCATATTTATGACAAAGTTTGATATCATCGAGCAAGCGTCGATATGATCGAGCATATACTCTCGATTGTATCGATGATCTGCTCGATGACACAAACTTCATGTCATTCGCTTTTGAAACATTTTGTCAGCTGGTTGATGGGATTGAGACACACATCGATGTTATCGGATTTCGAACAAGAGAGACAAGCCTTGAAAAATTTCAGGTTCTGAAGATATGATCGAGGAACAGCTGATGTCATCGAAATTTGAATGTCGATGATATTGAGACCTTGTCGATAGGATCGATAAATCATATAGATTTACCTATAAGCATGCTGGTCAGTTTGTGTCAGATTCGATCCAATCGACCAGGACTCGATGATATCGACATTAAAATATCGATTTCCTCGAATGGCCCTCGATCAACATTTTAAAACATCCTGAAATTTATGCTGGAGGAAACATGCCCACTATCGATATGATCGAATGACTTTCGATATGATCGATATTTGAGTTCAGATTGAATTAGAGAGTAATCGATATATCAAAGCTTATAGTAGTTTTCTTTAGAAAAATAGGGGTGCCGAAAAACTGTCTGTCGATATTATCGATCCACTTTCGATGAGATCGATATTCGAATATCGATGATATCGATTGAGATTCCGATATATCGATAAATCGTCCAGATGAATGTTTGATTGTTGGACGGTTTTGTCCTCACTCGATTGTATCGATTGAGATGCCGAGGACATTGCAGAGCAGGTCGATCATATCGAAAGGTGAATCGATATAATCGACAGGGTAAGAAAAACTTGAAGATTTTTCTGTTTGGTAAAAAGTTTTCTTACACTAAAACTCTAAGGTGTTCTACTTAGTTTTAAGGGTTTTAATCACCTGGTGTTTTAGGACATGGGATGTGAGGCTATGATTTACCTGTGGCGAGCTTCCACACATCCAGTTGAGGCAGACACTTGATTTGATCTTCCTGTTAGGCGCTTTTGTCCGACTCACTCAACTTACACCGTAATTGACTTCCTGTTAGGCGCTGTTGTCCGACTGACTCAACTTACATCGTAATTGACAAACCAGGGCACTTGTAGGTGCACTTTCAATCTCCCCCTTTGTCAATTATGTGAAAAAATACTTAAAACACCCTAGGAAAATATCTCGACAGATACATCCTAAATTGTGTGTACATGCATTAACACAATTTTATAAATTCTAATCCATTCATGTAAACACCCAGTAATTGCTCCCCTTTTCTTCATAACTCCTCCTTTCTTGTTGTGGCTGCTCCCCCTATCACCTGCAACACCATTCTAGCAGATATACAATTCCATCCGGGGTGTTTTTGACTTTTCTCCCCCTTTTTATCAATTATTAACAAAGATATAGCAAGTGATATTGACTGAAGAGTTTAAGCATACGGGAGAACCACAAACAAATAGATGTATATAGATATTCAATAGTGATAAGCATACATCAACGAAGGAAGGAGGAAAAATAGATGAACCAATTAATGCAGTCATTGTATAAGCAATAGGAATGATAATAAAATAAGAATTGAATTCAGCCATATCAGCAAAAAGTTTCATTATCCAGAAACATTTATCCTAAAAGAAATATCTATACTGCCCCAGACAGCAGTATCATAATCATTAGTCAGAAATATCAGCCCCATGTAGGGATACCCAAAGCAAGTAAACAGAGATGGATGCAAAATTGGGTATTTATGACTAGACACACAACTCCATCAGAACTGTCTCCTTTTTAGCACATAGAAGGCCCACCAGTCGTTAATAACTCAAGAATCTGCTACACAGAATGTTGGAGAGCTTCCATCCTATTTTCTATTCCTGATAGTCGTTGTTCGCAGTGTTAAAGACGCTCATCAATTCCAGTGAGATTGTTTAAAAATTGACGCTCAAGCACATGACGCTGACGATTTGTGACAGAAGTAGGACTATATTCAGGAGTTCTATTGGATCCCCAGAGAGTTTCTTCATTAGGCATGGGATCACTATCTTCAATAGGTGGAGGGATCTTAGTATGCAATGAGGCAGAGACATACACTTGTTGCGCTGCATCATGGTCGAACCATACTTCAGGATATACTTTATCAGTTGTTTCCGACAGACCTGACCAGTGTGCGAGCTTGCAGATAAGAGATGGAAAAGGCAGAATTTCAAGATGGTCACTTCTGATTACCTTTATTAGTTGGTCTAGTATGAAAGTTGATAGGCATACAGGGACCTCTTGATAGACATCATACAGAATATTGAGTGCAACGGGACTCAGGTATGTGTCATTTGCATCACATGGGTACACATTCGTGCTGAAAATACTGTGAAGGAGTCGAAACAAAATTCCTATATATTTTACTGGAAGGATATTGCCATCATTTCTAGGAATTATCATACCGTGGCACAGTGCTCATGTAATTTCCCCCATCTACTCAATTCGTTTAGATTTCTACTAGTGACAGGGATTTATGTCACTTCAATATTTAGAACATGACCAAGGACTGATGGAGTAATGTGCTTGGTATGTTGCATGAATTTTAGACATATGCAAGGTGGGTAATCTTGGACAACACGACAACAGTTGAAGAACTGCTGGATCATTTCAAACTGATATGGGCCGCCCATATTAAACATATTCTTCCATCCTATAGTCTCCATCATGAGATCCATCCCATAGGGTTTGACAGCACTAATGAGAATAGTACGATCAACTATTGTTACTTGTTCCCAATCTAATTGGTTTTGAGGTGGTCTAGAATATTTCTCTTTCTTACTCTTGGAAGATTTTTCAGATGAGAGAGCCTTACCCTTTCCTTTAATCATTTTTCTTGTTTCATTTGGATGTTGAGATTTCATCAAGACTCCGAGCAGATCAACCAAAGAAACTGATCAGTGCAGAGAGATGGGACTAGCTTTTGAAAAATGAAAAAAAGAATATATTTAATCGGCCTTTTATTTGGGCGCCATCTGTCGATCTTATCGATCATTGTTTCGACACTATCGATAAGTTACTGATCGATTCTATCGATTCTGTCTCAGATATCATCAACGATCATACGGCTTTTCAAATTCTGAAAGGTCGTTGATTGTATCGATACTTGTTCGATGTAATTGAAAGTCATATCCAAGGTGAAAGATTTTCTGGTTTCAAAATTTAGATGATTTTTCAAGCATACTCCTAGAATTTCTAAGAAACAATGATATTCTTAGAAAAATAATATATAAACTATATATATATATACACACAAAATCAAAAGACATTTGAAGGTTTGTATACAAAAGGAGGTTTGGAACCTCGGGTATTTAATTTGGGGCTTAGGAAAATTGCATCATTTCAGCAAATGTTTCGATGCATGATTTGGACAGGTTCCTTCACTCTTAATGCTCCTCTCTATCATTCCTTTCTTCTCTTTTAATAATGTAGTAGTGATTGTTTGTGCGACGACCCTTAATTACTGATTTTTCTGATTGATCTAGGATATCCCATTCTTCTTTGTTGAATTTTACCACATGCCCATTATCACAGTTCTGAGATATGCTTAGGAGATTATGTGCTAAACCTTTTATGCAAAAGACATTCTCATTTGTAAGCAGATTGATTTCTTCTATGATTCCCTGTCCAATTACTTCAGCAATGGTTCCATCTCCGTAGGTGACTATCTCTTTATGAAGATCCTTATAGTTTGAAAGGAGGGACTTGTCACCTGTGACATGTCTTGAGCAACCACTGTCCAAGTACCATTTAGCCCCATTTCCTGATAAATGATCTGAATGAGTAACAAGGAAATTTATCTTTTCCTTAACCACCCACTTTGTGACAGGAGTTTTACTTGTGATAGATTTGCTCTTCTTATTTGATTTGTCCACATGACTTAACTGCTCCTTCATCCTGTCAACTAGCTCGAGTGGTGATGATTGTATATTTCTTTTATCTAGCTCATAAACTGACTCCTCATTTTTGTAACTAGCTGGGATAGGTTTGGTATTACTACTAGATGCAACAGATTTTCTAAATGGTTGTGCATCATATTTAGTTTTTATTCTAACTTTTTTATACCCCAACCCATATTTGTTGTTTCCAGATTTTCCCATACCCAAAAGTTTTTCTAACCTCTCACCACTCTGGGAAAATTTACAATTTAGTTGGGCTATTTTTCAAGATTCTTCTTATTCATTTTGAAGTGTATAATTTTTATTCTAAAGAATCAAGTTTTCCTCATTTAGTTCTTTGACTTATTTTTTTTTAATTTTTCTGACTAAGATTTCAAGGAAATGTTAGTTCTTTCAAGTCTATCATTATCTGAGTGACATTGCTGCAAATCAGTAATTAGATGAATATTAATATTTGAAGCTTTATCCAGATCTAATTTCAGCAATTCCTTTTTATTTTCAGATATACCAAGTTGTTTAAATACTTTAATGCTATGGATATAAAGTTGATTATAAGCATCTTGTAGTTTATCATTTTCGACTTCTTCCTCTTCTTCTTCAGACTCATCATTATTAGATGAACATGATTCAGTGGCTTGTTGTTCTTTCTCAGGTTCAGTTGGAATGATCGAAGCAGTGGAGACCATGAGTATTTTTAAGGATTTTTTATCTCCATCACTTTCTGAGTCACTATTTTCTGAGTTTGACTCTTTTGTATTGTCCCACGTGGCAGCCATTGCCTTGCCCTTCATTTTTCTGTTTAGGCATTCAGTAAATAGGTGTTCATACTCCTTACAGGCATAACATTGTGGTTCTTTAGTTTTTTTCCCAAATTTTCCTGTAGGAGGTTTGTCATCCACCTTTCTACCTCTAGAGGGGCAGCCGCGATTCCTTTGAAAGAATCTTTTGAATCTTTCTGCCAGCAAAGCCACTTCCTCATCTTCATATTCTTTTTCACTCTCACTGTCCTCATGTTTTGTTTTCTTAGAGGTTTTTAGAATAGCGTTTTTGGATTTTTGGAGTTGTGTGAAATGTAGTTCAAAAGTTTGTAGGAAACCTACTAGTTCTTCTACTTTCATCTCATCAATATTCCTACACTCCTCAATTGTTGTTACCTTGGGATTGATCCATTCCGGTAAGGACTTTAGTATTTTCCTACCTATTTTTGGTACCGGAACCTTCACTCCCAATCCACACATGGAGTTATAAATGATATTCAATTTGGTGAAAAACTCCATAAATGTCTCATGCTCTCCCATCCTGAGATTTTCGAACTGTGAAGTTAGAAGTTGTAGTTTAGACCTCTTCACAGTGCTTGTGCCTTCATGAGTTGTTTCCAATAAATCCCATGCTTCCTTGGATGTCCCACACATACTTATTTGATTGAATATATCTTGGGACACGGTACAATAGATGGCGTTCATTGCTTTTACTTCAGCAGTTCGCTGTTCTTTTCAAACGCCATCCACTTTTCATTAGGTTTGGGTTTAGTGATTGTGGTTTCATTTTCAAGTACAATTTGTTTAGATGGTACCATATATCCCTTTTCAACTACATCCCAAACATCATGATCCAAAGATCTCAGGAAGTAATGCATTCTAGCCTTCCAGTAAGCATAATTTGAACCATCAAATACTGGAGGTCTAGTGACTGATGAGCCCTCTCCTTTGGCCATATTCCTTAACTTCAGTCAAGATCACTCTCTAGGCAGTGAATCCCTTAAAGAGAGACCCGCTTTGATACCAATTGAAATAACGGTGAAGACCGCTTGAGTTGAAGTAAGAATATGCCAATATGTCCTAGAGGGGGGTGAATAGGACTTTTTAAAGATTTATGAATTATATTAAAAATCCAATCACTCTAATCCTAACAGGTATGCAATTTTCAGGATTACTCAAATGTAACTCTACTTGCTTCCAAGCCTAGTAGAGGATCCAATCACAAAACTATTTAATTTAATAAGCATGAAGCAGTTATAGTCTATGATGGATGTGACTGTGTGAGTGAAGTGTGAGCAGATATGAATGCAATTAACATAATCACACAAATGATCAAGCACAAGAATTAATCACAGACACAGTTGTTTTTATAGTGGTTCGACTACTTGTCTACTCCACTCTCGGCTGCCACACTCAACCCTTGAGTGTACTGAATTTCACTAAGGAGGTTTTCCATGGTTCACCTCAAACCTAAGGTTTTAAATTAAGTTCACCTTCAACCTTTACAACCTTCACAGAGGCTGACTGTTTATGCTCTCAGGAGCAAGGGTCAACACATAGCACCCGATTTAGGCACACTGGCCAAGGATCTTACCCTAAGACCCTAACAGAGGTTTTACACGGTTCACCTCATAACCCAGAGTTTTACTAGTTTACTCCTAACCAGATGTTTATGCCCACATAGAGCAAGGGTCCACAAAATGCACCCACACGTACACTCCCGTCGGAGGCCTCCTTTGAGGACTTCAAAGGGTGAGCAACACCTACGACCCAATCCTAGAAAGGAATGATCACAAGTGTCCTCTGGACTCTAAGTACTTATAAATAAGTTAATGAGTCCCTTTTAGTGCAGTGATGAAGATCTCCTTCATGTTGATGAAGAGTCTTCAACTCCCTTAATCCGCAACACAAAAGATATACCAATGCTAGGTTTCAGGTCGGGTCAAGGTTATGATGGAATTCCACTCTCTAAAGATTTTTCTATTAGGAAGATAGAGTGATTCCAATCATCTATGCATTTTAGGCATCCCAGCTTAATGATTTGTCATTACGGTAGTAGCTGGAGGATCCGTGAATGCGAAAGTTCATTCCCCAATCCACTCTATTGAATATCAATGATGAGGGTGGATTGGAGGATGAACTCCCTGAGAGAAAGGGCTTAAGATAAATGATATGGAGTTTAAAACAGTTAGAAGCACTCTCTTCTTTCTTTGCCAGCAATAAAGACAAGCCTCTCTTTAAATAGACAAAAGGTTCCAATGGATATAAAATGGTCATATTTATGACAAAGTTCGATATCAGCAAGCGTCGATATGATCGAGAGTATACTGTCAATTGTATCGATGATCAGCTCGATGGCACAAACTTCATGTCATTCTCTTTTGAAACCTTTTGCCGGCTGGTCGATGGGATTGAGACACACATCAATGTTCTCGAATTTTGAACTTTGATTCCATCGATAGATGGATCGATCTATCAACAGGTGAAAATAAGAGAGACAAGGCTTGAAGAATTTCAGGTTCTGAAGATATGATCAGGGAACAGCCGATGTCATCGAAATTTGAATGTCGATGATATCGAGACCTTGTCGATAGGATCGATAAATCATATAGATTTACCTATAAGCACACTGGTCAGTTTGTGCCAGATTCGATCTAATCGACCAGGACTCGATGATATCGACATTAGAATATCGATTTCCTCGAATGGCCCCCGATCAACATTTTAAAACACCCTAAAATTTATACTGGAGGAAACGTGCGTCCACTATCGATACGATCGAATGACTTCCGATATGATCAATATTTGAGTTCAGATTGAATCGGACAGTCATCGATATATTGAAGCTTATAGTAGTTTTCTTTGGAAAAATTAGGGCACCGAAAAATGTTTATCGATATTATCGATCCACTTTCGATGGGATCGATATTCGAATATCGATTGAGATTCCGATATATCGATAAATCATCCAAATGAATGTTTAATTGCTGGACGGTTTTTGTCCTCACTCGATTGTATCGATTGAGATGCCGAGGACATTGACAGAGCAGGTCGATCATATCGAAAGGTGAATTGATATAATCGACAGGGTAGGAAAAACTTGAAGATTTTTCTGTTTGGTAAAAAGTTTTCTTACACTAAAACCCTAAGGTGTTCTACTTAGTTTTAAGGGTTTTAATCACCTGGTGTTTTGGAACATGGGATGTGAGGCTATGATTTACCTGTGGTGAGCTTCCACACATTTAGTTGAGGTAGACACTTGAATTGATCTTCCTGTTAGGTGCTGTTGTCCGATTGACTCAACTTACATCGTAATTGACAAACCAGGGCACTTGTAGGTTCATTTTCAGAACCAACTTCCTGGGGTGCCACCAAGCCAAGGCGAGACCTCTACCCACCAGACCGCCCCAGTTGGGGACACTACGGAGCAAATGTTGTATGTGATGCAACAACAACAACAGTCGCTACATACCTAGGTGGGAGCAATGGACCATCATATGAATGCACCATCGCCAGGTCAAGTCAGGACGTCAGCCCCGCCATATAATCTTTTCGAGCACTTCTAAAGGTTAAGACCAACTACTTTTACTAGTACTCACAAACATGAGGAGGTTGAGAGTTGGCTAAACCGGGTTACAAAAGTGATTCGGCCTCTTCATTGCTTGGAAGCTGAGCAGGTGGAGTTGATATCTTACATGTTCGAGAAGGAAGTTGACGTTTGGTGGGACAACGTGTTGAGAACAGTCCCTGAAAACTTTATATGGATGTGGGAGGACTTCAAGACGTGATTCTTCTAAAAGTATTTCCCATGTACCTACCGTATAGAGAAAGAGAATGAATTTTTGTGCCTCCACCAGGGAGGTATGTCAGTGGCCGAATATGAAAATTGGTTTACCAAATTCTCTCATTATGCTTTGAAGATTGTGGCCGATGAAGAGACACGCATGAGGCATTTTGTTAAGGGTTTGAGAGCCGGGATTCGCACAAAAATATGCGAATATTTAGATTTATGGAGAACTGGTGGAGATGTCCTTGTGGTTAGAGCAGGATGGTGAAAGGGTTTCTCGGGCACATATACAAGCTGAGTCCCGAGGAAGAACTGGAGGACAATCCTTATCCTCATCCAGAAGAAGAGTACCACCCAATCCACCTCCCCAGCACATGCGTCTTCAACCCGCTTACGCTCGTCCCAACCATGTACGCCGGTATTGCCGGAAGGTGGGCCATTTAGAAGCCTACTACTTTTCAAGGATGAGGGATCATGGATATGTACCCCCACAGTGCATGAGCCTTCCGCCATAGCTAGCATCGCCTGTACCCCCTAAACGTGGCACAGGCCCATCTCAACAGACACATAGGTCACTGGCTCCTTAGATTAGGCAGCCGTCTTGGCCTACATATCAGCCCAATCGACCTCAGCAAGCATGAGTTCACGCTTTGACAGTAGAGGGTGTTGATGCAATCGCAACTACTCCTACAACGTTTGAGGTTACTGCCCATGTTCAAAGTACACCTATTTTTCTTCTTATGGACATTGGGTCCACAACTTCATTTATATCATCCACAACTGTCAAGAGTCTAGGACTACAAACTACTCCCATGTCGAGAGTAAGAATCATAGCGATAGCCGGAACCTTTCACCGAAGCTACATCCGTCTACAGAGGTTGTCCTATAGACTTTGGAAGAAAAATGATACACGTGGATCTCATAGTCACAAAGGTCTTCCACTACAACATGATCTTGGGTATGAATTAGCTCTTCGCAATGAGAGCCAAGATCGACTGCGAGGACTGAACGGTGATCATATATGAAGACAGTAGCTCTCCCTTTACGATCACAGTTCAGGTTAGCTACCCACAGCGAGTCCTCTATTATGCTTCGCTAGAAGAAGATGGTGAAGAGATTTCATTAACTCGCACCCCCATAGTGAGCGACTTCATTAATGTGTTTAAGAATATTCCAAGACTTCCACCCTGGCGGGAGATGGACTTCACCATTGATCTGGTGCCGAGCAATGTGCCCATTTCTCTCCCAACTTATCAGATGCCTCCATATGAAATGGAGGAACTCCGACTTCAAATTGATGGATTGTTGGATGCGGGTTTTATCCAACCTAGTTTGTCCCCATGTGGAGCCCCAGTCGTATTTGTGAGAAAGAAAGATTGCTCCCTACAATTGTGTATTGACTATTGAAGATTGAACCAGGTCACCAAAGAACAAATACCCCCTACCTCGAATCGATGATATGTTCGACCAATTGAGAGGTGCTTAATACTTCTCAAAGATCGACCTGTAATCTAGGTACCATCAGCTATGGATTAGACCCGAAGATGTGCCAAAGACAGTGTTCAAGACTAGCTTTGGACATTATGAGTACTTGGTTATGCCTTTTAGACTTACAAATACGCAGGCTATGTTCATGGACCTAATGAACAGAGTCTTTGGACCTTTTCTGTATCGGTTTGTCATCGTGTTCATAGATGATATTCTGATATATTCTAAGAATCATAAGGAACATGAAGAACATCTATGAGGGGTCCTAGAAATGCTCAAATGGAATAAGTTATACACTCAATTCTGAAAATGTAACTTCTGGAAGGAAGGAATGAAATTTTTGGGCCATGTGGTGTCTAAAGAAGGCATCTCCATGGATTTGGCTCAAGTGGTGGCAATACAAGACTAGAAGCGGCGGAGCTCAGTTATAGAAATTAGAAGCTTCATGGGATTGGCGAGATACTACCACCATTTATCAAAGATTTCTCAAAGATTTCCCAACCACTATCCCAGCTTACCAGGAAGGACCTCAAGTTCGCTTGGAATGAGAAGGCAGAAGCGACCTTCAAGGAGTTGAAGGAAAGGTTAACTTCGGCCCCAGTTCTCGCTCTGCTTAAACAAGGGGTCAAGTATACCATTTTTACTGA
The DNA here is from genome assembly GCA_037074715.1 of Magnolia kwangsiensis. NCBI lineage: Eukaryota > Viridiplantae > Streptophyta > Magnoliopsida > Magnoliales > Magnoliaceae > Magnolia > Magnolia kwangsiensis. Next base: position 149,876,879 of record CM073572.1, on the reverse strand, counting down.
TGTGTCTCGCATGGGGTTAGGTTGCGTCCTTATGCAGAAGGACAAAGTCATTGCTTATGCTTCTCGACAATTGAGGAAGTATGAAGAAAACTACCCTGCTCATGATCTAGAACTGGTTGTGGTCATTTTTTCCCTAAAGATATGGAGACACTATCTGTATGGGGAAGAATTTGAGCTCTTTTGTGACCACAAGAGCCTCAAGTACATCTTCACCCAGAGAGATTTAAATATGAGGCAACGACGTTGGAAGAGACCTTGAAGGACTTCAAATTCGAGGTTTCTTACCATCCTGGTAAAGGCAATCTAGTGGCAGACGCCTTGAGCCGAAAGAATATTGTAGAATTTACAGCTCCATTAATGGTAGAAGAGTGGAATATGGTAGAGTTCGTATGAGACTTCGAGCTAAAATTAAGAATAGAAAAACTGTATGAAGTCATTGCACATGTTCACGTCCAACCTATGATTGACAGTCAGATCATTGAAGCACAAAGGGGCGATGAATTATTATTAAAGATGAGAGAACTTACGGTCGTTCGAAGCGATTCTGAATGGAGAATCGGCACTGATGGAGGCTTACACTTTTAGGGTCATCCCTGTGTCTTAGATCATCACAAGCTGAAGGAAGTATTGCTAGCTGAGGCCCATAACTCTAAGCTAGCTATGCAACCTGGAAGTACCAAGATGTACCATGACCACAAGCGTAATTACTGGTGGGATAAAATGAAGAGAGAGATAGATGTCTTTGTATCTCGTTGCCTTACATGTCAACAAGTCAAGGCCAAGCATTGTCGACCACCAGGTCTCCTACAGCCCATGCCACTTGCCGAATGGAAATATGACTATATTTCCATGGATTTCATTTCGGGTTTGCCCAAAACAAAGAGAGGGCATGACTCAATTTAGGTGATTGTGGACCGGTTGACTAATCGACTCACTTTCTCCCTATTCGAACTTCATACTCCGTGGACGACTTAGCCAGATTATATATCAAAGAAATAGTTCGAGTTCATGGTGTTCCTTTGGAAATTGTGTTGGATCGAGACACACGATTCACTTCAATGCTCTGACCCGAATGTAAGATGTCATGGGAGTCAAGTTGAAGTTTAACATCACTTTCCACCCTCAGACTGATGGACAAATAGAATGGGTGAATCAAATACTAGAAGATATGTTGAGAGCGTGTGCATTAGATTTCTTGGACAGTTGGGATGAGTGTCTCCTTTATATCGAGTTCGCCTACGACAAAAGTTTCTAAGCTAACAACGGCATGGCACCCTACGAAGCCTTATACGGGTGACCGTGTCGAGCTCCTCATTGTTGGGATGAAGTTGGCGAGAAGAGCTTGTTGGGGCCTGATTTGGTGCAGACCACCACCGAGAAGGTCGAAATTATCAGACGACGCTTATTAACAGCCCAGAGCAGGTAGAAAAGTTATGTGGATACAAGGCGAAGAGACTTGGAGTTCGAAGCAGGAGACCGTGTATTTCTGATAATTTTACCAATGAAGGGAGTTCTACGTTTTGGTAAGAAGGGGTGACTTACCCCACGATATATCTGCCCTTTTCAGATCTTGGATCGATAGGACCAATTTCATATCATCTGGCCTTGTCTACTCCCCTCACTGGTGTACATAATGTATTTCATGTCTTCATGCTTAAGAAGTACGTTTAGGACCCTTCACATATTAATCAGTGGGAGCACGTGGAACTCAAGGCCAACTCCACGTATATTCTTAAGCCCACTAGAATTTTGGACAAGAAAGAGCAAGTGCTGCGAAACAAGGTGATCCCACTAGTGAAGGTGTTATGGACACATCACAGAGAAGAAGGGGCCACTTGGGAAACAGAAGTTGAAGTTCACAAACACTACCCCAACCTTCTTAAGAAATTCGAGCGAGTACAAACTTCGAGGATGAAATTTTTTGTAAGGGGGTAGATTATAACACCCCATCCAAAAAGGGGAATAATGTCCTAAGGCACTCACGTTCGAACCGACTCAGGACTAAATGAGTTGATCACACGTGTCAGCCTAAGAAGGATTAATTAATTCCAATTTATCCTTTTATGAAATTAAATTCAAGAATGACCGGGCAGAGCACAGATCGTAGAGCCAGATGATCGAGTCATACTTGACGACTATTTGTACAGGCTATGTATCGCCCGAGGAAGGTCCAAAAATTTTGAAACTTTGTCATGCCTTAGGTCTTGCTGGGCTTCTGGTCCCACGCGGATGCCGAGCCCAGAAGATGCCCAGAAATGGTTGATCGATGCTGCCCTGCCGGCACTTAAAATTTGCAAGTCGCCTGACTTAAAGGAATAAAATCCTGAAATTAAATCAAATAGTGCTGCTACTTGAGTCTATAAATCTAGGAGTTGCAGTTGTCGGATCTATTCTAAATTCATATCAAAGGTTGGAAATAATTCCTAGCTCTTACCCATAAAATTTGACTGTTGATCATGGAACGGTGACCGTTGATCATGAATCGGGCCGTTTGCAGCAAAATCCTGCATCCGTTTATGATCAAACTTCGTCCAACCTTTCATCATGCCATGAGGCACCTATCCCATGTGTCAGATGGGTCAGAGGTCCATCAAAGCAGCTCCAATAACATAAGATGAGCCTCACTTGGCTATTTGGGGAATTACCTAAAATGTTGGGGTTATCTGAAATAAACTTGGGCATATTTAAGGGATGCCCTCTCTCTCAAACCCCATTTCTCAGTTGAGAGAGAGAGAGAGGAGAGAGAAAGTAGTCATTGTGCTTGCATGTGGTCCCGGTGCTCTAATTTGGGAAATCTCAGCATCCTCTCCTCCTCTGAAAACTCCTCGTCATTCTCTACCATTGGAAAAAAGGAAATTCCAACCCATCTAAGGTAAGCTAGGATCATACACCCTATTTCCTTAATTTTTCACAATATACATGTAATTGTTGACCATTCTATGAATGCAAGGACCTAACACCTCGAGCTTGCGGACCCAGCGTCATTAGAACCATCTTGGCAACCTCCGACTAAGAATAGGTGTAGACTATTACCTTTAGGTGGCCAGTTATAGTACCTAAAGCAGGTTTAATGAATGTAATTAGTGAATCATTAGTGCATGTGGCTGAATTTATGTTTGGATTGCATAATTAGGATAAAGAACTAGAAATTATTAAAATTATGAAAAGGGATGAGACCCTAATATCCCAATCATATGGCTTAATGATTTGCATGTCATGTATGGTGCAAATATTTGAATTTCCACAAATTGTTGCTGATTTACTGTTAATTCCTTGATTCAGAGTTAATTTTCTTAGAAAGAATACATGAATTATTGTTTGATGTTTGATTCCTTGATTTTCTGAATTCGTGATTGAATATGCTTGAGTGTAGGCATGTAATGATGAGGATTAGCTGATTGGGTCGAGTCACTTGTCTGGATTTTCAATGCATGGCTGAATTATATGATGTATGTTGACCTATGGAAGATTTATTTTGTGCATTGCTACATGGTTGTCCACATAATTGTATAGGCTGCAATATGTTATGTAGAACCTATAAATTTGAGTAGAACTTTATGTGTGGCTATCCATGTACTGATTACACTGAAATTGTGTCTGCCATATGTGAATTATATCCAAGGAATCATGTATTTTTGTGAATTGTTGCATATTCCCTTATGGATCGGCCGAGTACCTGAAATTTCTTGAGCGAAACTTGGTGGGCCTGTCTGTGAATGAATCTGGTTCGAATAGTTGAACTATAGGTTGTTGGCCATAGTTGGACTACACGAGATAGTGTTCTCAGGCCAATTAGCTATGGTTCACCTCGTTGGGGCATATTGACTAAAAGTCGACCATCCTTGTTCGTTAACCATGTTTGATCACGCTTGTATGAACTCGAAGTACCCTGAGACCATTGCGCCCACTTTAAATTTTTAGTACGGCCTATAAGGCTTATGAGCCGGGGATGGTGGTATGGAACACTATGCTCATGTTGTCGCCCTATGCTGGGGTGATGAGCTTCCCCCGTAGTATCCATTGAGCGCTTAGACTTGTGAGCCGGGCATAGTGGTATGCGACACTGTACCCGTGCTGTTGGCCTGAGTTGGGGTGATAACCTCCCCATAGTGACCGCGAGTAGGACATTTAAGTCCCAATTGCTTCCATCTGTGATTATAATTCTTTCCGGGATTGACGACCCCTTCATAGGGCTAAGGGTTGCGAGAGTCATGTGTCCACAACCCCTAAGCTGCACGATTGGGTTAGGACAATAACTCCATTAGGGTATTCCGGTTTCCCCAACTTACTAGACGAATGAACTTAACTAATTAACCAGGCTAATATATTTCACGATATTGCATTATATTTGTTGGCGATTATGCAGTCGAGGTCACTTTTGAGGGAGTGCTGTTTCATGAACAACGTTAGATGTCATCACTTGAAGGAGCATTGGTTGGTGAGGAGCATGCATCATATCTTAACCATACATTTGCATTTGCATTAACAACAGTGTTTAGGATTCTATGATGCTTGTTGTTCATTAAATATATTTTATACATGATAATTCATATGCCTATTGCTAATGGTACCATTGAGTTGATCACTCACTCCCACTATGGGATGGTGTTTTAAAACACCAACTAGAACCCGATATAGATGCAGGTACCCTGGACCAGCATGCTTTGGATGATGTTGGTGCCGACGACGACGAGCAGCGAGCGTATTACAAGGAGTTTGGCGGGCCATATTATCTAGGTGGAAGACGGAGGGACTGGGCCAATGCTTAAATCATTTTGGGGTGTGATGAGCGTATGGGATTGGATCCCTGGATTACTGTTATTTGAATTTATTAAGTTACTATGTTGGATATTAATTTATGATGGAACTTTATTTGGTTAGTAGCAATTAGAATTTAATTATCTGATTATCAATTAAACATGCTTAGTTTAATTCATCATTGCTTATTAATACTTGATTAATTATATGCATTTGTGACTCATTATTGTACACATGACACTCAAGAATTCGAGAGCCGAGTAAATACTCGGTCCTTAAATTTAGAGGCAATACACTAGTGCTATTGAGATCTGTGATTTATTTTGATTTATTTATTGTTTCAGTACTTTAAGTTTTTATTTGACATAGTCCTATTAACCCCCCCCCCCCCCCTCTAGGACTACTAGCTCACCTTTTTCAGATATATAGACTTGGTTCCTAGCACTTTTAAGTAATCATCAAGTTTAAATTAGGAGTTCAAGTTAACTTCAAAAAATATGAGTTAAATGTGAATTGTGAACTAGCCTTAATTTATGTTTAAACTTTCTATTAATCAATTCATTAAGAAGAACTTTATTCAAAAATATACTAATTAACTAAATTCTAGATTTTTAAAATTTTATTCTATATCTTATCATAATAATTCAAATATATTTAATTACATAAAATATTAATCTTCAAAAAGGGTTTTGAAACTGAAAATTTTGAAAATTTAAGAGAAATTTTCTCAAAATTGAAATTACTGATTAGTTCATCTAATCTCACCCCCAACCTAAAATCTACATTGTTCTCAATGTAAAAGACATGCAATGTAAGATATGCTATACATTATAACAAGAGACAACGAAAATGAAAGAGGAATGAGTAAGAGAATCAGTACTTGAGGAAGATCGCTGAAATACTATGAAATCTTTAATGTCTAAAGGGATTAGTACTGTTGATGCAAAAATATGGTCAGCCCTCCCAGGCTCATGAACTTGCACAAAGAACAAACAAAGAAGACCCTAACTGGTGTGACAGACCCTCCGATGCCAAAGTCAGGAACCTAGGTCTAGTTTAGTGTAGAAGGGTCAGGGTAAGAGATTGTGCATACCTCTCCCCTCTGGGGATCTTCATATTTATAGGTGGGAAGAGGCAGTGGGAAGAGGATGATTGTCTCTATTTTGGTGGGGATAAAATCCTAGTAGGATTCTGAGTTTACACGCGGTGGAGATCCTTCTAGATCTTTAACAAGAAGAATCATGTTGGAGATGGCTTCCACAATCTTCAGCACGGATCGTGGACGGACAGCAACATCGGTCACATCGGGCTCGACCTAACGTTTAGGGTCGAGCTCGACCTGATGCTGAGAGGTCGAGCTCTAGTTTGCTGAGGTCAGACTCAATGTATTCGATGAGGTCAGGCTTGACCTAACTTTGGGTTCGAGCTCAACTTAATGTTGAGAGATGGAGTTTTCTTCCTGGTTGGTCAAGAGGTAAGTGCTGGACCATCGGGTTGCACCTGTTGCTGTTAAAACACTTGACCTAGCCTATTGATGGTAGGTCAACATATTTTCCCCATAACAGTAAGTCTCCCCTACTTACTAGTCGACGTAGTGGAGTGGATAAGTAGTATGTGCTCCGGCTAGGTTGTGCCTAACATTAGGTCGAGTTGGGACTTGGGGTAGCGATAAGTCGGGAGGCTAAGGAAAATGAACCACCCGCGTGTCGTTATGAGCAATGGGGAGTCAGCAATTGCGGAGCTCGAGGTAGGAGTCCATGATGCAGTGTGATGGTGGCTCTCGACCTGTGGGTACTTGGCATGTGCTAGCTGTCCTCGGAATGGGGCTCGAGGTAGCCGTATGCCACGTGTCTAATAGGGGGAGAGCTAGCATGTACTACTTCGACTCCGCATGCTCAGGCACTGATGAGGCACCATCAATGCGCTGAACGTGACATGTGTATAGGGGGAAAGGGCACCCAGAGCCCTCCACTTCTTCTCATTTTCCTCTGCCTTCCTTCGGAGCAAGTGGTTTCCAGTAAGTCAGAAATCCCTCTTTTTTCTTCAAGTAGATCCAGGTCTAGCATCATCAGTTTGGTATTCTGATCCTCATCATAGAACTGGGTTCATGCAGATGGGAGCCCGATCTCCACTTAAACAACCACCTCTGCACCAAAGGCAATGAAGAAGGGGGTTTCTCCTATGGTCGTTCGGGCGGTAGTCCTATACGCCCAGAGGGCGAGAGGGAGTTCTTCCGTCTAAGCTCCTTTGGCCTTTTCGAACTTAGTTCAAAGGTGACTCTTGATAATCTTGTTGATTGCCTCGACTTGTCTATTTTCCTGCGAATGCTAAGGTGATGAATAAGCGTTCTGAATTCTAAGGTTTTTGCACAAACCTCAAAATCAGTTGTTGTCGAACTGTTTCTCGTTATCAGAGACGATAGTGTGGGGAACCCCGTACCGACATATTATATTCTTCCAAATGAAGTCTGTGATCTTTTGTTCGATGATCGCGGCCAGGGGCTCGGCCTCTACTATTTGGTGAAGTAGTCGATAGCAACGACTACGAACTTGGTCTATCCTTTGCTAGTTGGCAGGGAGCAGATGATGTCGATCCCCTATTGGGTGAACGACCATGGTCTGATCATGGGAGTGAGAAGCTCGTGTGGCTAATGATGTATTGTCACGAACCGCTAACACTTATCACACTTCTGGGTATATTGTCATGCATCTGCTTGGATTGTTGGCCAGAAATAGCCCTGTCGAAGGACTTTATGAGTGAGGGCTCGACCGCTTAAATGGATTCCATAGATGCCTGTGTGAATCTCTTTCAAAACATACTTAGCTTCATTGGATTGTAGGCATCTAAGGTAAGGAAGGGAGAAATCTTGTTTGTACAGGATGTCCCCGAGCATGGTATAGTGAGCTGCTCTGGATCAGATTTATAGGAAGTATTGTGCCTGGATTTGGTTCATTGATGCTTGGCTCTGTCAAAAACTCGATTAGGATTAGTTTTGAGACATCATCTTTAGTTGTTGTGGCCAACTTTGCTAGCATTTCCACCTTGGAGTTTTCTAACCTGGGAATGAGGCTGATGTTACATCTTCAGAAATTTCTGATCAGTTCTTAGGATTTTTGGAAGTAGGCCTTTATTCTTTCTCCTTTTGCTTGGTATTCGCAAGCTATTTGGCTGACGACCAAATGTCAAGCTGCCATTGCTGATGCTAGCCTTAGCTCGACCCAGAGGGTGTCATATTCTGATGTGTTGTTCGACACTTGAAATTCAAATCTTAAGGCATATTGTGCGCATGTTTGTTCTAGTGTTTCCATGACTATTCCGGCCCTGTTGCCTTTAGAATTGGATGAGCCATCTACATGTAGTGTCCATTTTTGTAGCTCTGGTTCGGTTGTTTAGTCTCCAAGCTACTTGGCTTGGATGTTGTGACGCCTCGGTCACTGCTTCATGTGAGTGGGCACATGTGGGCGGGCCCCAAGCTGGCTGACAGGCTACTGTGCTAGGCGAGCTACTGTTGCAGTTGACTATAGTGTAACTTGTCCCACATCGGAAGAGTTGTCTGAAGTAATGGTGGTTATATGTGGAGTTGTCACCCTATACTGTATGAGGCCTTTTGGGGGAAGTCCCGAGAATAAAATCGTGCGGGCTGTGCCCAGAGCGGACAATATCATACAGTGTGGGCGTGGACTGTTACAAATGGTATCAGAGCCGAGGACGGCTCTGCTCTCGGTGGGGGATAATGTGATGCCTCGGTCACGCTTCATGTGGGCGGGCACATGTGGGCAGGCACACATGTGGACAGGCCTCAAGCTGGCTGGCAGGCTACTGTGTGGCTGGCAGGCTACTGTACTGGGTAAGCTACTGTTGTAGTTAACTATAGCATAACTTGTCCCACATCAGAAGAGTTTTCTAAAGTAATGGTGGTTATATGTGGAGTTGTCACCCTATACTGTATGAGGCCTTTTGGGGAAAACCCCGAGAACAAAACCGTGCGGGCTGTGCCCAGAGCGGACAATATCATACAGTGTGGGCGTGGGCTGTTACAGATGTTAAGGGGGCTACTGAGTTGTCCCCGGGCATGAGTTCGACAAGGAAGTTGGTTATTGCCTGTCCCTTGATAATAGTACGGGGGCGATAGCTGATATCGAACTCACTAAGCTCGACTGCCCACTTCGTAAGTCTTCCTAATAGCTCCAGCTTTTGAAGTACTTATTGAAGGGGTTGGTTTGTCTGGACCATGATAGTATGGGCTTAGAAGTAAGGTCAGAGACGCCGTGATGAGATGATTAGGGCCAGGGTGAGCTTCTCGATGCTAAGATACCTGATCTCTGATGGGACTAGGGCCTTGCTAACGTAGTACATAGGAAATTTCTTTCCCCATTGTTCTCTAATAAGGATTGAACTAATCACAGCTAGTGATACTTGTAACATCTCGAAAAAATACGTACAGAGACCCGAGTACCACCTCGGGCAGAAATCGCTAAGGACCAAATCCTTTAGAAATTAAGCAAAACATAACTAGTAAGTGAAACATAACTAGTGCTAAACTAGATTACCTGTAAAATTTGTACTAATCACTTTAAACATGATCTGCAAGATCCAAAACTTGTAGAATCGTTAATGCTCGTTATCCTAAAATCTAGGATCCATCTCTAAACCCACTTGCTCTTAGGAGCATCTTGAAACTCCGTATCAGACCTGGACCACGCGTCAAAAGTCCAATAACTACAAAACTATATGATTATGACCACCTTATTGGACTTAACAACCACCTCAGAAATCAAGTCCTAATAGCACCCAGAAATGCATAACTTGAGCCCGGAGTGAAGTGTGCGAGAAACGTGAATATTTTTAGAAAATGAACTGAAACTTAAGTGAATTGAGTCGGTTCACTTATAAGATAAATCTAAGGATTCATACCATCAGAATCTGACCCAATTACACCCTCAGATCAGGAGAAATTTCCAACACACGTCAGTGCACTTGTGGCCCTGATCAAGTACCGGTGACCGTCGAACTGAAACTCGTCCACCACGGGCGATCTATAAATCTGATCAGAAAAAACTTTTATTGACCTAAATCCAATGTCAAGGAGATTAAGTCCAACTGCATTCAGTAAAGGGGCCTCCAGAAGTACTCCGTTGGATCGGAACAGACACTATTTGGCTATAACCTAAGTATACCTTAGCCCTGGGGCCATTTCCATCGGTCCTGAGCCTATATAAAGGCCTAAACTCACCCCATTTATATTCCATACGAATTATATAAAGCCCTAGGAGAGAGAAGAGAAGAATGAGAAGGAAAGAGAGAGAGTGTGTGAGAGAGAGTTGGAGTTTGATCCTGGGATTCTTACCTGCTGCTCTACGTGCCGAATCAGTCCATCTGTATCGCTATACAGGCGATTCTAATTTCGTACTTGGGTAAGAAATCCTAACCCTAACCTTTTTTAGAGATTCAAATAGAACAGATGGTGGAATAACTAACCTATTCCCTGTTATAGGTGGTCGTCGTGCCGTTGACAAAGGCTTGATCTACAAACTGAGTTCCATACTTGTCTATTGGCGTAAGGTGCGGACTATAAATGTTTAGGTTATAGTTTTTAAGTCTTTCAATGTTAGTAATGATTTATGACTGACTTCATTGCTTCCATATGTGCCTAGATACGAGGTTTACCATAATATATGCATATATGTTAACTATGTTGATTTAACATGCATTTCATGTGTTTGTCGAAATGTTTGAATGAGTATAAAATTATGATTTATTCTTGCTATGTTTATTGACTGTTAATTCATGTCTGTTGTACATATGGTAAACCCTTTTGTAAAGGGATTTGCTATAATACCTATTATAATTACTTTGTTACATATATATGATATTTGTAGCCTAAGTGTTTGATAAAATGCCTGATGTGAAAATGCCTGTGTAGATGCATGTAATGAGGCCATTGAGATAGGATTCTTAAGGTCCTTATCTATGGTTACGGTTTTCTTCATGAAACTTATTTTATTACTATGTGCTATATGGATAAATGTTTATATATGTTAACATATTCTCTATGTGCTCGTTAAGATGCTTGTATGGGACTTACATTTGATTTGTTTGCTATATGCTATCTCGATTGCCAAACATGAATGCTTAATGTTGAAGTGTGTTTGGGACTACGATGTAGTCCAGGAAATCGGTAAATGTCTATGAACGGTGGTTGAACTGCTTGACCATGACTGACACGCCCGATGAATTCGAGTCGTAAGCTGCTTGTCGACAGTGGTTAGGCCACACGGAGTTGCTCACACTCTCCATGTCGATCGGCTCGACGTATACTCATACTAGTCGAGCTTTTCAAGTAAGCCGATTGGCCTGATATATGTTCACCATGTATGAATACTACTGCTTGAATCTAAGGTACCAAACTCACTAGTAAAAACCCGTTTAACCTTGGTACTTCGATCTGCTAAGACTCATGAGCTGGACATGATGGTACGGAACACCGTGGTCGAGCTGTTGGTCTACACCGGGGTGATGAGCCCACCCATAGTGACCAGTGAGCAACCCAGACTAGTGAGCTGAATACGATGGTATGGGACACTGTATTCGAGCTGTCGGCCTACACTGATCAAGTGATGAGCCCTTTGTAGTGACCTCGAACATACTCTGAGACTGCATTGAGGCGATGAGTCTTTCCGTAGCCGCTAGAGCATAAACTAGGCCTACATTGATCAGGTGACGAACCCTTCGTAGTGACCTAGAACTAGAACTTCGTATGAGATTTACCAGGATTAACGACCCTAGAATGGATCATTGTTTGAGAATTGATATAAGGGAGGTACCTTAGCTTTCCAATCCTGCTGTATGAATAAACTTAAGTAAGAACCTGGCTAATCATGTGCATGTACCGCACTGCATGTGCTTTAGCGAGGAAGAGCACTTTCGGGAGGATGCCATGCGCGCCATGAGATGAAGACGTTAAGGGAGTGTAGGTGAGGGCATACATCATTATCGTATATCATTCTTGTATTAACAAGAGTACTTAGGATATGATTGTTGTGCTATTTTATCATTACTACTTGACTGAATTGATAACATGTTAACCTTTGCTTTATAGCTCCACTGAGTTGATCTCACTCCCACATTCTGGGATAGTGTTTTAAACACTAACCAGACCCTGTCTTAGCTACAGGTGATGGCGATGCCTATGAGGTGGAGCCAGACTTCGAGGATGATAAGGTGGCATTCTCATATATGTAGTTTTCTGATGGGTTTATATAGACTGCCCTGGTCGACGGAGATCAGTGGATTTCAGACTAGCTAATATTACACATTTTGTATATTTTGGAATGTTATATGTAACTATTTGACTTGGTAACGTGATCATACTCAGGAGACTTAAAATTTCTTATATGTTTTATATATACTTATCACAGTCTTCCGCTTGCATAGTTAATTGTCTTTGGAGTATGACATGTTGTTTGGTATAATCTCACTCATGTTTAAGGCACTAAGACAAACAACATTAATCATCATTATCTATGTTGCATAAGTGAAGTGTTGGAACTCGGGAGTTGGGCTCTTGCTCGACTCTCGATTTTCAGGGTGTTATAATACTGCTAGATATAATAGGAGTGACTCCCCTTATTTAGGCTTTGAGAGTAATGGCAGGGACCCCATGTATCGCTTGAGCTCTCAAAAGGCGACCTCACACTCTTATCTCCACTTTGCTTTTTGGTTTTGTTTCAGCTGTTTAAAGAATGACAGACATTTATCTGTAGCTCGAGAGTCGAATAGGCTAAGCACGGTCATCTTCCTGTAAGGCATTGGATCTCCTTTATTGTCTTTGGTGAACTCATGTTGAGTAGGGCTTTGATCTTATTAGGGATATCTTTTATCCCTCTTTTCCTCACTAGAAATCCGAGAAACTTTCCCGAGGTAATAGCTTCATCTGATATTTCCTTAAGATCGTGAACATTTTCTCAAGGTCAGAATGCTAGTTTATGGCTTTGTTGATTTTGATCAACACATTGTCAATGTAGACCTCCATGGATCACCCGATCTGATGGGCAAATATCTTGTTCACAAGTCTCTGAACATAGCACCATGTTCTTCAACCCAAAAGGGCATGACCTTGAAACAGTAAAGACCTTTGTCGGTGATGAAGCTTATCTTCTATTTATCATGAGGTGCATTGCGATTTAATTGTAGCTTGAATATGCATCCATGAAGCTCAGAAGCTCGTGTCTAGATGTATTATCAATGAGCTAGTCAATTCGAGGGAGAGGTAAATTGTACTTGGGGCAGGCTTTATTCAGGTCGATATAATTAACGCAGACCCACCACTTCTCATTGGAATTTCTCACTAGGACGACATTAGCTAGCCAGTCCTGATAGTATATCTCTTCCACAAAACCTGCCTCGTGGAGCTTTTTGATCTCCTCTCTAATTATTGTGTATCTTTTTGCTTCAAATGCTCTCCTCTTTTGCCTGACTGGTCTGTGGTCGGGATAGACATTAATTTTGTGTACCATCACCTTCAAGTCGATGCTAGGCATGTCCTAATGTGACTAGGTGAATATATCAGAATGTCGCCAAAGGAGATTTATGATTTCATTTCGCAGTGTTGGGGCTAGGGATGATCCAACTTGAACCGTACGAACAAGGTTAGACTAGTCGAGGGGGGCGAATAGGAGGCCTTCCATCAAGCGTCCTCTTTCATTGGACTCTTGTCAGGGGTCTAGGGAAGTGAGGTTCATCACTTGGTGTTTCCTTAATGCCAAAGAATAGCATTGTCAAGCTTCCTCCTGATTGCCTTTGACCAACCTAGTGTCGTGCTCGGTTGGGAACTTCATTACCAGATGATACGTTGATGCGACTGCCTATAGGGTGTTGAGTGAGGGTCGTTCGAGGATCACGTTGTAGAAGAGGGGCAGTCAACTACCAAGAAATCTATCATTGTTTTCACTTGGTTGTCCTTTTGTAGCCGTGACTGGGAGCTGGATTGATCCTTCCAATGTGACCTTGTCTCCTGCGAACCCAAGCAGAGGTTTCTTAATCGGTCAAAGTCAGTCTCTCCGGACTAACATCTTGTCGAACGCTTCAACAAAGACGAGATCTGCCGAGCTACCTGTGTCCAACAAGATTCGAAACACTTTGTGGTTGGTTATGATCATAGTCATCACTAGTGCATCATCATTAGGGTGGTGAACTACTCTGACATCCTCCTTAGTAAAGGTTAGGTCACAGGGATCATCCTTTGCTCTTTTGGTGGCCTACTAGCAACTTGTACTTGGTTCTTTAGAACACTCTGGCTAATACTCCAAGCATGGGCTCTCCGAGCTCTATTGGAGTCACCTCCCCTGGCAGGTTCTCCAAAGATCATGCAGATTTTCCCATTGGGTTCGTTGTTAATTGGTCGCTCATTCTTAGGGTCCACACATTCTTCCCTGTTAGTTATGTATTCGAGTAAGTGTCCGTTGCGGATAAGGGCTTCGATCTCTTCCTTCAGATCGAAGCAGTCGCTTGTTGAGTGGCCGTGGTCGTGATGGAAAGTACAATATTTTTTCTTATCTCGCCATCCGACATCGGCTTTCATCTTGTTTAGCCACTTCAGAAATCACTTGTCTCAAACTTCCATGAAGACCTGCTTAGGCGTCGTGTTGAGAGGGGTATATGAGCTGAACCTACTGTCGGGTCGTCTACTCAGGTGTTGCCATCTTGGGTGCTCGTTCTCATTCCTCCTTTTGTTGCTGTCGGTTGGGGCTAGCTCTTCCTTAAGTAGTTTTTCCATAGCCGAGCTTCCCTTCTATCAAGTAGCCCTTTACAGGTTGGTAGTCTCCTCGGCATTTGAGTACTTATGGGCTCTATTGGGGAGGTCAACCATAGTCATAGGAGAATTTTTATTGAGTGAGAAGAGAAATATTCCCTCCCATAGACCTCCCATCATTGCGGTTAGGGCGATCTCCTCAGAGTATGCTCGTACTTGTAATGCTTCCAACTTGAAATGCTTGGTATAATCTTTCAGTGGTTCTCCATTATTTTGGATGACATGGAGATGATAAGATGCCAATTTGAGGCTTTGTTTTCCTCCAATGAAGTTGGTGATGAAGGCTTTGTTGAGCTGAGCAAAGGAACTAATCGATTGTGGCTTCAATTGTTGGAACCACATCCAAGTTGGCCTAGTCAAGGTTATCAGGAATGATCGTCACATGACTGCGGCTAGCACGCGGTGTAGTTCCATCCAGGCTTTAAACGACTCCAAGTGTTCGGTGGGATCGGTAGTCCCTATGTACAAGGTGATCTGTGATATTCGAAACATTAGTGGGACTTGCGTGATGATGATGTCGACCATGAAAGGAAGCTCGGTTTCTTCCAGCATTGCCTCTTCTGGGGTTGGGGCGCTCGGTCGGTAGGTTTGTCGCATGTTGCTGATTTGGCTTCGTAAGTTGATGAGGGTCAAATATTGTATATCAAACCCTAGTTATTGCCTGATTTTACTTACATGATAATGTTTAATGTCACATTTTAATCGTGTTTTTGTTGTAGGATGTAATAAGGAGTTTGGACTGAAAAAGAGTATTAAAAGCATGAATTTGACACTCTGAAGTTACTAAAGCAAGGGACGGACTCCAGAGGGCCAATATTGAAGAATTTACACACTAGGGATCCAAGAAAATCAAGTTGTTTGCATTAAACGAGCCTGAAATTGGTCCGAAATGCAAGATCACATGGTTCCCGCCATCTGATTGGTTCGAAACTTCATACATAGGATGGGGACCACAAATTAACCGTACACGTAAAATTTTAGCCTTTGGATATCTCGGTAAGTGGGCCAACCGACAGATCAGCCCCTTAATTCCTTAAGTGGGGCACACATGCTATCTGGATATACTTCAAAATTTGTCTCTACGGTTTAAATAATATGACAAAATGGATGGACAACACGGATTTCTCACAAACATCTTCATGGGACCCACACGAACAGTGTGTGTGCAAGGTGTACAAGTGCACCAAATGTGCACTAATACAACGAATATCATTCAAAACACGTTGACCGTAAATCCTTTTTGAATTCAAATTTCGTTGCGAAAATGACAATAGAGCGTCTGCGGATGGGTTTTGTGGGCCACCATTATGATTCAAAGGTCCGATCTGAACTGTCCAGTAGATTCCAAAGGGCCCTGTTACCATCACCTAGGTGACAGAATCTTAAAATACAGTAAAGATCGGTTCTCAATTGCCCAAACGGAAGACCGACGGTAGAGTGAAAGATCAGGTGGGCCACACTTAATGTGAATGGAATCATGCCATTCCCAACCAAAATTTCAAGGGGAATGCAATTAACGAAGTAGATTTCTTAGAAAACTTCCATAATGGGCCCCATAGTTAATGTAAAATTAGCTTTTCCACATGTGTTATGCAATGACAACGTCCGAGAAACCCGGATGCTTCGGGCTGTTATATGTTCGTAGGGAGGATTGGACCTGTGATCTGGACCGTCCATTGCATCCAGAGGTGGAGTGTAACCCACGCCTAGATGTCAGTTTGACCCAATACAAGCTATCAAAGGATCCTAGCCGTTGGACGTAAGATGGACGACGGAGAAAATATCTCATAGGCCACCACGTTTTGAATCCAAAACCGTCCCTTTTCGAATGGTTTTTTTAGGAGATTTCAATGGACGGTGTGGATCTTTCACCTGACACCAAGAAGTGGGGCCCACCAATGTTACAGCATTCGGCTACGCAGCCCCTATTTCAGCATCCAAAACCGATCGGGTTTGGGGAGGTTGCACGATCAGAACATTGATCGGATGGCTGATCCAAGCCATCCATCGTGTAGGCCAGCCAAAATCCTCCCAAGGGACGTTAAAACTTTAGAAATAAAGTAAGCAAGATGGGAATTTTCAGAGCTATCTTCTGACTGCGAAACGCATTGCATTGCCAGCTGCGTAAGAAGCTTTTGTCTGATTTCCACTGACCTTGACATCTATAAAAGGGCCTGAGATGTTTAAAGCAGAGGAGGGGAAGCTGAGGAGGGCAGATCCAGAGCTTGGAGAGGAGATCCTGAGCTAAGGAAAGAGAAGAAAGAGGAGAGAGAGAGAGGAAGGAAGAAGGGAGATGTTCCTATTTTTCATTTTTATTTTTTCTTCTTTCTTAATTAACTTTATGGATAGCTAATCTTCTCAGCTAGGGCTGAGATGAAGCCCCTAATTTGAAAAAATTTTGTGATGTGTTGAATTCATTTGAATTTGATTGATTTGTTTCTTTCTCTAGTGTGCGTTCCTGAAATTTTCGTACTTCTCCATTCTATGAGCTTAACCAAAGTTTAAATGTGGATGTTGTTTGGAATATTATTCTAGGTGCTTGTGTCTGACCATTAACAGGTTTCCTATAGAGGAAGAAACAAGAATCTACATCTCTCCATGCCTGACCATGGATGGAAAGATGTGATCCGTATACTTTAAGGGATTATACATTCTATGTGCCCGACCAAGGACATAGAGTGTGCTTTATTTATTAAATTTATATCAATCTAAATTAGGGTGAATCAATAGGTAAAGCAAGGGGTCAGGATAATTAGGGGTGGATTCAAAAGTCCTAGTCTTCTCTTTGATTGAATTTTTCTTATTGCTCTCGGTTATTTCTAATAGATTTGTGATAGCTTACTTAATAGTTTGTTAAACCATTTGTTGGATTAGTTAAGAAGAGTCATAAATTTCGAATTGTGACAATCAGTCCTCGTGGGAATGATCTCGTAATACGTACCATATCTACATCTGATTCGTATACTTGCAAGTTCTAAATCATTTAAATCAGATTTGTTTAAATAAAACATCATAAGTCTTTGAGCTCGGCTTCCCAAGGGCTCTTGCCCTTGACTACCACTTCATCTGTCGACCCAAAAACCTTACCGTGCTTCCTTTTATCCAACTCATGGCGTAGGTCGGTCTTTTCCAGAGTGGCGATGCCAGAGACATGGGAAGGCATGGGCTTGGAGGCATTGTCCCACCTACTTTGGGAGTGGGCGGGCGCCTCAGAATTAAAATACTAAAGTGCTAATGATTCAGTGAAAACCATCTTAATGTTAATTTACTTGATTCAATTAGATCACAAAACTAGAATCGACGTCATATCCTATCCAGTTGAATAATAAAGCAATTAAATCATCATTCATACATTAAAACATATTTGAATTTTCATTAAATTGGTTACCTTATAAAGCATAAGAGATTTAATTGTAGGGAATTCAAAGCATCTATCGTGCCCGGAGTCAACGATAGATCAATGAATTTTACAGATCAATCCCTTACAAAATATGTAAGAAACTATTTATAGTCTTCCTAAGCATCCAAAGTGCCCAGAGTTAACAATGGATTAAAGTAAACTAAAAATACTTCTTCATTCACACCAAATATAAATGCATTGTTCAACATATAAACCAATTAACTTGAATCAAAGTAAATTGAGATCAAGTCCATTTTAGCATTCACCAAGCCCTTTTTCAAGATCGACCAATTTAGGTAGTGGATCACCAAGAAAATAACAGATCCCAACTTTATTCTTCGAGCTTAACATGATGAACGGATTAAGAAGAAACAAAGATCATCCAAAAATGAGATTTTGAGAAACTCAACTCCAGAAGGATGTCATACATGCCCACATCTATTAAACCAAGTGCATATGCCCTCTCTCCTTATAACATATAGCTCACACCCCTCTCTTCACCCTTATGGCATACGCCCATCCTCCAGCCCTCCACACATTGAGAGAGAGAGAGAGAGAGAGAGAGAGAGAGAGAGAGAGAGAGAGAGAGAGGATGGACATCCCATCTCAAGAGGACGCCTAATCCTTCCATCTTACCCTTTCATCTACATGTGTGGATGTATTCTCCCTTGCGCAAGTGACTCCTGTTCATCGTGGTTTTCCCTCTTCCATCGAGATCAACCTAAGGTTTTGTGTAAGGCCAAGTTGAGGAATCCCTTTAAGCTTATACACAATTCTAGTTATGTTTTTTTCAATTCTACAAATAATTTTTTCTTAATTATTTGTTGATTGTTTTAATTTAATAAACCCTTATTAATTTTATATTTAATTATGTTTTATTGGTATAAATTTTATGATGATTAATTGATTCATGCTTAGATGAAGTTTGATTGAGATGTGAATCATATATGGGCATAAGCCCTAACTATATGATGTAGAGTGCATAAATTATGTAATTGACAATGTAAACCTTACCTTATTTAGGCATGTGAACCTATTGTGCCTAGATTGATGTTCCATAGTGATGGATCCGTACTTTTTAGTACTCGGGTGTTACCGTGTACTCTAAATTAATATAAATTATAAAATCTATAATACCTGAAAATAAAATTTAAAAAAAAATGCTAGAAAAGGTTATAAGGAATAACATATTCCAAACAATTTAACAACTTATATGAAATTAAAACATAACACATGTAACCCTACAAATAATGTACAAATATATATATATATATATATATATATATATATATATATATATATATATATATATATATATATATATATATATATATATATATATATATATATATATATATATATATATATATATATATATATTAGTCTTTGCTTACTGATGTGCATATAAATTATATTTATTAACAATCTATAGTAATATAAATTATATATGACAAAATATATAAGGTAAATAATTACTAATAATAATACTTATAATAATCATAATAAAGTAAAGAAATAAAACATTAAAATAGTTGATTGTTTGCTAACATGTAATGAGGGTCTTGGATATATATACGGTCCATTAGCACCTTTTAACTGTTGACGTCAAATTTCAGAATAATCCGACCCTCAGATCAGGGTAGGTATAAAACTGGACCCTCAATCGATTAGTATGGACCACTTGAGATTTGTATCCGCCTGATTTTTGGTGTGAGGCAGTATCCGGGACCTCCAAAACTAATGAACGGAGTAGATTTCATGAAGACATCATGGTGGGACACACCTCTCAGCACGAGTGCACAGATGAGATGTGCACTCACCGTGTACTGAGTGAGAGAAGCTCGATTAGACGCCTCTGACCGTGTCTCTCTCGAAATGGAGAGATTTCTCTCTCTCTCTCTCTCTCTCTCTCTCTCTCTCTCTCCTCGAATGTGGCAGTTGACAGAAAACATCCACCAATTCCTGATCAATGGGCCACCACCTGCGGTCACACGTGTGATCCGAACTGTCCATCTGATGCGCAGCGTGGCCCTAACCAAAACCATATCCTCCCTCCATAACCCTACCACCACATGTGCGCACAACCCTTGTCGCGAATGGGCCCTACAAACACAACAACACCAAAAATGGAAGTTGTCTTCCTTCTAGCTCAACAATCCTTGTGAGGAGACATCCCCCAATCTCAACCCTTTATCTAGGCATATCTCGACCATCCATTTGCTGTTCATATGGATCATGGTTTTCTAAGAAAACCAACAACTAAAACCACTCTTCTTTGGCCGTTTTTAGAAACCGGACTCCAGGATTTAATCCTGGCCTTTCATCCTCATCTAACGATCCTTGGAGTGTTAGAACTTCTATAAGGGAGGGATGAATCGAACTGTAGCTAGGTTTCTCTCCCCTCTTGTAAAGACCTTAGAAAATCGATCACCACCTTCAAACCCACGAACCCACCAACCCAATCTCCTTGAAGCTTTGATGAAGCTTATCTGCAAGCTTCCTAGGGCAGATCGGAGGAAGAAGCCTCCATTCGAGATCCACCATTAATGGCCATCTCTTTCTTCCTCTTTCAAACCGCATCAGGGAAACTCGGTCGGGCCGAGCTCTGGTCAGGATGGAGCTCCTGCTGGTCGTGGTTGGAAGAAGAGGAGAGAGGAAGAATATAGGAAGAGAAATTTGGAAAGGAAACGGAAGAAGAAGGAAGAAGAAGGAGAATAGGTGAGGCTATTGCACCGCAGCGAGTTGCTGGCTGCCGCACCAAGCAGTCTTGGCTCCATCCAAACTGCAAGTCGAGCTAGACCAAGTCAAAAAATAGTGAGCTCGCTCAGTCCTGTTAAGGCCGAGGAAGGAAAGAGGAGAAGGTGTGGGTGCATGCGACAACAACTCAGCACATCCAGATTGTTGTTGCAACTCGCCCAGGTCATTGGGTCAGGTTGAACAAACCTGGTTGGGCCCAGTTCATTCCAGTGAAGAAGTTAAAGAAGGAGAAGAAAATGAGAGAAGAAAGAAGAGAGAACCAAAGAGTGGGAGGGTGCGTGTGGTGCAGTTGCACCATGATACTACCCAACCCATCGAGTTGTTGACTCGGTCCAGTCAGGTTTGGGATGGGTTTGGTCCTGCTGCTGCCAGCCAGTAGGAGAAAAAGGAAGAAAAGAAAAAGAAAATGGAGTGAGGAAGAAGAGAGAAAGAGAAGGGAGAAGGAAGGGAATTGAAACAAAGAAGAGGAGAGGAAGATTTGTTGAATTGAGTCAACTCGGTTCAGAAAATGGTCAACAATGGTGAGATTTTTCATCTCTTTTTATCAATCAGTTTCATCATTAATTTCCTTATTTATCAATAATATAGTTAGTATTCCTATCCATTATAGTAATTAGGTTTATTTTAATGCTATTAACTAAGAATTTTAATGTAATAATTAGTATTGTCGATTAGCCATTATTAGATTATTATTTTAGTTAGTACCATCATTAATATCATTATTACATCAATTAGAAAGTGTATCCAAAAATCTAAACCAAAACATAAACTCTAGGGAAATCCGATACTTAAGTAATCTAAACCCTTGGTAATGTGTAGGGCTTGGATCTAATTGTATAAGTTCTTAATTTATGATAGGGATTGATTCTAAGGAAACATGCATTCTCTAGCAACACTGGTAGATGGTTCAAAGTATAAGGTGATGATTCTTCCCCTTAAGCTCTCCATCTTCTCATTAGTTTAAGTTTAAGTTTTTATTTAGATTTATAATCGATATCTCTCTCTTATAATCACATGTGTTATCTGGTGGAAATTGAATTGCTATATTTCCTGCTTAATGATTATCTTGTATATTTGTTCATGCTTGTGGATTATTTGTGTATTGCTTATGGACTTTAAACTGGTATATTAGTGGGAAACCCCCACCTATAAATGTATGCCCATACTTGGGATGTAACCCGACTAGTTGTGATTAAAATGAACCTTTGACTTAGTACTTATTGAGTGGTGGTCTAAATGGATCATTGATGTGGGCCTACCATCTAGGGTTGTTGTGTCCAAGGATTTTTCAAAGATGGTCTTTTATAGCATGGTTTTGATACTCGCCCTATGAGGCCTATTTTGATAATTATCCTATGTGGCTTATTTGATATCGCCCGATGTGGCTTTGTTCTGGTATTTTTCCTATATGGGTTCGATGTTTTATACCATACAACCATGCGATGGTAAACCCCATATATTATAATATGATTGGTCACTAGTCGACGAGTTTCCATTAAACATCCTAAGATGGTAGTCTTATAAGCCGGCGATATTATTATGGGACCTATGCCCGAGCTGTCGGCATATGCTGGGCCATGTGTTCCCCGTAGTGACCTTGAGCTTATTTAAAACTGGCTGATTGTAACTCGATAAATAATGGTTTGGCTAATCATGCATACATGGCACAGACCAGCGTCTATTGCTAGGCAGTCGTTATGCTACACTTAGTATGCTTTCGCTGACGACTAGCTTCTGTCCGACGGGATGTTTTTCCCAGGTCGTTGATCGCATTCCACACAAGTGATCCCCGGGGTGTTGATTGCATATTTGCATGGGCGACGAGCCCAAATTTCACATGAATGATCATCCCCGGGGCATGACTTGTAACACCCAGAAAATCGGGGGTCGTGTATAACTCAACTCCCGAGTTCCAGACCGTCACTTATGCAACAAAAATGATTATGATTCAATGTTGTCTAAGTTAAAGCATTCACATGAGTATAAGTATACCAAAACTGCAATTCATACTCCAGATTCAGTGATAAAATGTAACATCCCGAAAATAGGGGGGTCGAACAAAAACTCAACTCCCGAGTTCCAAAATGTTATTTATGCAACATAGATATGTATGATTGAATGTTGTCTATGATAACGCATTAAACATGAGTGAGATTAAGCTAGAACAGCATATCATACTCCAGAGACAGTTAAATTAATAAGCGGAAGACCGTAATAGTATGTATAATATATATAAACTGTTGTATGTCTCCAGAGTGTGAATATATTACCAGGTTATACACATACATGTATACTTCAAAAGTAAACAAAATAAATATACATGAGGGCGCTAAAAATATAAAATGACAAGTGTCAATGTATCTAATCAACCTCCCTGTAATCCCGTCAATCAGAACACGCATAAAGGAGGAATCCTCCTCATCATCAAGTCCAGCTCCGCCTCACAGGCCGCGCCATCATCTGCAATCACAAAAGGGACTGGTGGGTGTCCGGAAACACCATCCCGTAACGTGGGAGTGAGTAGCTAACTCAGTGGAATAATAGAGCAAGGATTAACATGTTCTCAAATCAATCATGCGATAATAGTAAAGCAATAAATCAAAGAATCCTAATACTGTTGTTAATGCAATATGACATGATGTGATGTATGCCCTCACCGACGATCTCCCTCATACGGCAACATCTTACGACCGCGGCATGCCACACTCCCTAGAGTGCTCCACATCTTCCAGGCACATGCAATGTTATGGTGATATGATTTCCAAGTTGTTATTAGTCCATTCAAACAGCAGGATTGGGAAACTAAGGTACTTCCCTTATATCAATCCCAACACAGATCCTGTCTAGGGTCGTCACTCCTAGTAATCTCATACGATGTATATTTCGTAGGTCACTGCAAGGGCTGCCAGGGCTGTTGCACGCACTCGTTGCTCCTCTCCCCCATCACCTTATCAATACAGGCCTACTGTACTCTACTGCTACTGAAGGGTCGTTGCCTCCAGTAGACTCAGAATACGCTCGCGGTCACTACAAAGGACTCATCGCCTGATCAGTGTAGGCCGACAGCTAGAATATAGTGTCCCATACCACCATAATCTGCTCACGAGACTAGGTGCTCACTGGTCACTACGGGGAGGTTTATGGCCCCGGCGTAGGCCGACAGCTCGACCACGGTGTCCCATACCACCATGCCCGGCTCATGAGTCTTTATGGATCAAGGTACCATGGTTAACAGGGTTTACAATGGTAAGTTCAGTACCCTAGGTTCAAGCAGTTATGACTCATACAAGGTGAACATACATCGGCCAGTCGGGTTACTTGACAGGCTCGACTAGCGCGATCGCATCTCAAGTCGAACGACATGAAGTGCGTAAAACACTTCGCGTGGCCTAACCACTGCCGTCAACTCCAAACACGACTCGCGTTCATCGACGCGTCGTTCGTGGCGAAGATAAACTAACCACGAATTCGCTCGGTTACCGACTGCCTGGACTAGGCATAGTCCCAAACAATCATAGAATCACATCAGCCGTTGTGTAAGGGTAATGGAAATGAAATACAACCATGAGAGCATGTTAACACATGTTATTACATACAACTTAAGCAAATCATCGTACACATGTCTTTCACACATATAATGAGATTAAGCATGTCGCCAACATATAGGAAATCCTCTCCATCAACATATTAATTGAGAATTCAATCTCAAAGTAACTCATAAGGAAATCATCAAGCACATGTTATAACATACAGCTTAAGCGAATCGTCAAGCACATGCATTTCATTCATATCATGAAATCATGCATATGGCTAACATGTAGGAAACCATTCACACCAGCATATTAATTGAGAAATCAATCTCAAACTAATTCATAACACCATTTAATTCAATACATACTAATACAAGCATTTATACAAACACATACACTACACACTTAAGTCTACATATAGTATGTCGACCCGAAGTGCGCATTTAGGCGAATCTCTTCGCCAAACTAATTATGCACGTATTCCTAACATCCTAATGCGACAACATATCATGTCAATCACATCAGCAAAATATGAATGAAATCTATACTTCCTACAAATGACTAAAATGCCCTAAATCTTATATTCTTCGTTAGTTTACGAAATAGGAAACGGACAGCATGTTGTACATGTCAAACGGCGTTGCCGTCAAGAATCTACTATTAAACGACATTGAAAGATTTGGAAACAGTCAATCAAAGCGTCTAAAATCCGCACCTTTTCCCTTATAGGTGAAGTGATTCGAACGGAGCGTATACGCTTCGTCTACGGCGACTAAGGAACCTGATTTACGAGATTTATCAACTAACAAACTATGGAACTAAAGAAGCATCAAATCAGCAACTTTCTAGGGAGTTTTCTTACCTGCAAATGCGGAGAAATCACCGGCAAAGTGATTGGAATACCCCGCTTAAGAACGTGCAGCAGCAGCAGGAAAAGCTCTCCCACCTTCTCTCACAAACTCTCACTTTCTCTCTCACTCTTGCTAGGGTTTCTAGCAAATTCGGATGGGTGAGAGAAGTGAGGGTTTCAACCCCTTTTATAAGCTCAAATGTGCCCAAAACAGGCTTGGGAACAAAGTATACTTGAGGTATATCCAAATCGGGGCTGTTTCGGTCCAAAAGATGCTTTTTGGTGGTCCCCTGGTCGAATGCGATCGGACTTAAGCTCATGCGTACCAGATCTAGCACGCATTAAGTTTTCAGTCTGGCAGGGTTAGCAGATCGCACGTGGCGGACCAGTTTCAGTTCAGCGGTCACCGTACGTAGATTAGGGCTGAAAGTCTCATGATAATAAATAGAAATTTTTCCTGATCCGAGGGTGTAGTCTGGATGAATTCTGACGGTCAGAACGCTTAATACTGACGTATCAAGTCGTGTGCCAGATTTGAATTTGAAATTCCAATTCTGTCCTTATTCGCGGTCTCTTCAGTCCGGGCTCAATGAAATAGTCTGTGATTATCGGTTTGACTTGATTTTCGAAATGATTGTCAAGTCCAGCTGGGCGGTTCTAACGGTCTAAGATAGGAAGTATCGGACCTTCGACGCGCGGTCTAAATCCAATACAAGAATTCAAAGTGATCCAGAGAACAAACCCGCTTAGAGTTTGATCCGAGGTTATAGGGTATTATGGAGTCATACGTTCTACTCGATTTGGGTCTTGTAGAACGTATTTAAAGTGATCAGGGACTGTTTCCCAGCTACTCCAGCGTTGCGCTAGCTAACTTACGCTGAATTTCCATAGGAATTAATCCTAAGTGGTTTCTTTGGCTATGAAATTGGGTTCTGAGCGATTTTCCAGGTGTTTTAGTTGACCCATTGCCTAAGGACGTCAAATCCCAGTTGGCCAAAATCCGGGGTGTTACAATCTACCCCCCTTAAAACACAATGTCGTCCCCGACATTGGCAAAGGGCAAGGAGTACTTTCTCTAAGGAAGGTTCAAATCCTATTTAATAACCTAATCGTATGTATATCCGAACTCAAAGGTTTCGATCTTGGGCCAGTGGGAAAGAGGCCAACCACTCTTCCGCTGCGCCACTCTGATCAAATGGTAGCGTTGACTAACCTAACTGGATTAGACTCAATACGTTCTACCCCCCTTAAAACTTGGTTTTACTTAAGGTTGAAGAATCTTAGCATCGATCCGTATATCGGAACGAGGCGCAACTTAGGGGCTATCCTTAACCTAAAATGGAAACAGCCTTTCTCTATATGGTTTTCCTTGCTAATGACGCGTCCTATGGCATTGGTACCTATGATCATAGAGATAAGCCTAATCTCTATTATGATTGAATTCAGGGGTAGGTATGAGTTGGTGGCAAGATGTCTAATTCTCTACTAGCTTTAAGTCCTCGCCATTTCCCAAAGACAATGTGATCCTGTTTGGTTGTAGGTGGTTGGGCCATCACAGAAGAAAGGTTGTGTAGTGGGTCTAAGCCGGATACGTTGAACCTTCTGTCTAATCAGGACAGAAAATGCGTTGTATCAGTTCGTAATCCGAGTCGACGCCGATCCTCTGCTTGATCAGAGCATTGGATTTATTGGTAACCACTAGGATTAAGAAGTCAATTCAAACCGCGAATACATCGCTTACATGTAGTTCCTTTATTCCGCATTCCCGAATGCAATAAGTCCTTGAGGAAGGCAATTCTAAGGGGTGTGCTAGTACATTCTAAGTTCAATCTGAGGGAGTTATAAATGTTCCCTGAGAGTGTATGGTTCCTTCCTACGGGTAACAACAGAAGTCTATAAGTCATAAGGGGATTTATCGAAGGAAGGAAGTCCCATTCCAACCAAATCTAACCTACTATCCCTTAGCATATATAGGCCTTACACTGCCTAAGACAACTAGTAGCCTAGTCTGTAACTCAGTAGTTATAATCCAAAGCCCAAGTTTATACGGCACATGGTTCCATACCATTTCTACTACAGGGAATTGTTCTGTTGCTTAGAGTCAAGATTATCTAAATAGAATTGGATTTCCTATATCGTCATACCCTTCTAATCTAGAAGTGCTAACTCTAGGGCCAAAACGCCAACGGCCCATGTGGCCAGCAGCGTTTAGTTGTATTAAATGGAACTGTATTTCTAATCCCAGGTTGGGATAGGGTGTGACATGCTTGGTTGGAGGGCGGTGTGGGATAAAAATTTAATTTGTAGGATGAATCCCGGGAGTTACAATACTCCCAATCTAGGGACAATACCTAACAAAAAAAAATGAATGGCATGCACTCCATTCAACAATTTTTTTTAGATATGTTAAGCTTAAACCACAACACAAACACATTTTCTACCTAACAATACAAAACACAGAAATTTCAAAACAGTAATCAAACAAGCGAATAATGTGGAGAAATGGGATGGGTAAGCAGGTTTCCACGAGTCTGAGGATCAAATAAAAGGGACATGAGAGAGAGGACGATGGAAAGGGAGGAAAAGGCTGAAACAGCCTTAACAATAGCCATGGAAGGAGGAGGAAATGCAGGGAAATGGTTGCCCAAATGGACAGAACGAAATCTAGGCATTGCAGAGGGATGCTTCAAGCTCCCCTAGGATGTATTTTCAGAAAGAAACGAAAATGAAAAAGGGGAATGGAGCACCTCACGAATTCAGCTCGATTTGGGGGTTTTAGGAGCTCCAACGGACGAAACCTTCAAGAGGGAGGGCTGCCAACTTCAAAGGAATGATGGAGGGTGGTCTTTTTTGGCAGGGAATGGATCTAGGGGTGGTTTGGAACCACGATTTTGGGTTAGGGCAGCAAGAAAACGAAAATGGGGCTAGGGAAGGGGACTTTTGTGAAGGAAGTACATATTTTAGAAAGTTTCAAGGTACGGACCGCATACCAGGGGACTACCCTAGCCCCCAAACTCCTCCAGCCCAAAGATCAGACCCATTCGAAGAGTTTGACCGGCGATGCATCGCCGAATCGGCGATGGCATCGCCGGTGAAGTTGCAAATTGGCCACTTAGGCTATATGGGATGGGTTCCCCTTGCCCTAGGGATTCCAAAAAGGTATGGTTCACACTTTGGTTCATTGTAGATTGCCCTAGGGAGGCCAAAACATTTGTAACATCCATTCGAGGCTTTTCGGGGCCAATATTCAATCCTGAATACAAAACCATATCATGCAGCATATGATTTTGGGGTAGAAGGATCTATTACATCCATCTAGCCCATTAGTTTCTAAATAAAGTGAATTTAGAATGGACTTATGAATATTTTTCATGAAATTTTACTATTCACTATAAAATTTTGTGAAAGTAGGATTTTATATTATTTTCATATTATGATTGATGCTTAACATGAAATTGATAAGAAAGAATTGAAGATTGGGGCGGTGAGAGGAAGAATTTTGAAGATTTTCGGTGAAACGGAGTTTTTAAGCCCTGGCGATTGAATACAGGGGTCGTGGTTGTCCCACGGCCCAAGGATTCACATTTATGAGTTTAGAATTGTTCAAAGAACATCTCACCCCACTCACCTACAACCTAGGAGCTATTCGGGTTGCTTTACGCGACCCTAGATGCGCTACGGACTCGATCCCGCGATCGAAATGAATAGACTTCGCCTATTGGCAAATCTGGGATCCTAGAAGTGTTTCTAGACCCTTCTCGCACCCACCTAAGTCAAAGAAAGCGACAGCGTACGTCACGTGACCATAACCCAGGCCCAGTTTAATCCAAATCATGCTCTGATACCATCTGTAACATCCCGAAAATCGGGGGGTCGAGCAAAAACTCAACTCCCGAGTTCCAAAATGTTATTTATGCAACATAGATACGTATGATTGGAAGTTGTCTATGATAACGCATTAAACATGAGTGAGATTAAGCTAGAACAGCATATCATACTCCAGAGACAGTTAAATTAACAAGCAGAAGACCGTAATAGTATGTATAATATATATAAACTGTTGTATGTCTCCAGAGTGTGAATATATTACCAGGTTATACACATACATGTATACTTCAAAAGTAAACAAAATAAATATACATGAGGGCGCTAAAAATATAAAATGACAAGTGTCTATGTATCTAATCAACCTCCCTGTAATCCCGTCAATCAGAACACGCATAAAGGAGGAATCCTCCTCATCATCAAGTCCAGCTCCGCCTCATAGGCCGTGCCATCATCTGCAATCACAAAAGGGACTGGTGGGTGTCCGGAAACACCATCCCGTAACGTGGGAGTAAGTAGCTAACTCAGTGGAATAATAGAGCAAGGATTAACATGTTCTTAAATCAATCATGCGATAATATTAAAGCAATAAATCAAAGAATCCTAATACTGTTGTTAATGCAATATGACATGATGTGATGTATGCCCTCACCGACGATCTCCCTCATACGGCAACATCTTACGACCGCGGCATGCCACACTCCCTAGAGTGCTCCACATCTTCCAGGCACATGCAATGTTATGGTGATATGATTTCCAAGTTGTTATTAGTCCATTCAAACAGCAGGATTGGGAAACTAAGGTACTTCCCTTATATCAATCCCAACACAGATCCTGTCTAGGGTCGTCACTCCTAGTAATCTCATACGATGTATATTTCGTAGGTCACTGCAAGGGTTGCCAGGGCTGTTGCACGCACTCGTTGCTCCGCTCCCCCATCACCTTATCAATACAGGCCTATTGTACTCTACTGCTACTGAAGGGTCGTTGCCTCCCGTAGACTCAAAATACGCTCGCGGTCACTACAAAGGACTCATCGCCTGATCAGTGTAGGCCGACAGCTAGAATATAGTGTCCCATACTACCATAATCTGCTCACGAGACTAGGTGCTCACTGGTCACTAAGGGGAGGTTTATGGCCCCAGCGTAGGCCGACAGCTCGACCACGGTGTCCCATACCACCATGCCCGGCTCATGAGTCTTTATGGATTAAGGTACCATGGTTAACAGGGTTTACAATGGTAAGTTCAGTACCCTAGGTTCAAGCAGTTATGACTCATACAAGGTGAACATACATCGGCCAGTCGGGTTACTTGACGGGCTCGACTAGCGCGATCGCATCTCAAGTCGAACGACATGAAGTGCGTAAAACACTTCGCGTGGCCTAACCACTGCCGTCAACTCCAAACACGACTCGCGTTCATCGACGCGTCGTTCGTGGCGAAGATAAACTAACCACGAATTCGCTCGGTTACCGACTGCCTGGACTAGGCATAGTCCCAAACAATCATAGAATCACATCAGCCGTTGTATAAGGGTAATGGAAATGAAATACAACCATGAGAGCACGTTAACACATGTTATTACATACAACTTAAGCAAATCATCATACACATGTCTTTCACACATATAATGAGATTAAGCATGTCGCCAACATATAGGAAATCCTCTCCATCAACATATTAATTGAGAATTCAATCTCAAAGTAACTCATAAGGAAATCATCAAGTACATGTTATAACATACAGCTTAAGCGAATCGTCAAGCACATGCATTTCATTCATATCATGAAATCATGCATATGGCTAACATGTAGGAAACCATTCACACCAGCATATTAATTGAGAAATCAATCTCAAACTAATTCATAACACCATTTAATTCAATACATACTAATACAAGCATTTATACAAACACATACACTACACACTTAAGTCTACATATAGTATGTCGACCCGAAGTGCGCATTTAGGCGAATCTCTTCGCCAAACTAATTATGCACGTATTCCTAACATCCTAATGCGACAACATATCATGTCAATCACATCAGCAAAATATGAATGAAATCTATACTTCCTACAAATGACTAAAATGCCCTAAATCTCATATTCTTCGTTAGTTTACGAAATAGGAAACGGATAGCATGTTGTACATGTCAAACGGCATTGCCGTCAAGAATCTACTATTAAACGACATTGAAAGCTTTGGAAACAGTCAATCAAAGCGTCTAAAATCCGCACCTTTTCCCTTATAGGTGAAGTGATTCGAACGGAGCGTATACGCTTCGTCTACGGCGACTAAGGAACCTGATTTACGAGATTTATCAACTAACAAACTATGGAACTAAAGAAGCATCAAATCAGCAACTTTCTAGGGCATTTTCTTACCTGCAAATGCGGAGAAATCACCGGCAAAGTGATTGGAATACGCCGCTTAAGAACGTGCAGCAGCAGCAGGAAAAGCTCTCCCACCTTCTCTCACAAACTCTCACTCTCTCTCTCACTCTTGCTAGGGTTTCTAGCAAATTCGGATGGGTGAGAGAAGTGAGGGTTTCAACCCCTTTTATAAGCTCAAATGTGCCCAAAATAGGCTTGGGAACAAAGTATACTTGAGGTATATCCAAATCGGGGCTGTTTCGGTCCAAAAGATGCTTTTTGGTGGTCCCCTGGTCGAATGCGATCGGACTTAAGCTCATGCGTACCAGATCTAGCACGCATTAAGTTTTCAGTCTGCCAGGGTTCGCAGATCGCACGTGGCGGACCAGTTTCAGTTCAGCGGTCACCGTACGTAGATCAGGGCTGAAAGTCTCATGATAATAAATAGAAATTTTTCCTGATCCGAGGGTGTAGTCTGGATGAATTCTGACGGTCAGAACGCTTAATACTGACGTGTCAAGTCGTGTGCCAGATTTGAATTTGAAATTCCAATTCTGTCCCTATTCGCGGTCTCTTCAGTCCGGGCTCAATGAAATAGTCTGTGATTATCGGTTTGACTTGATTTTCAAAATGATTGTCAAGTCCAGCTGGGCGGTTCTAATGGTCTAAGATAGGAAGTATCGGACCTTCGACGCGCGGTCTAAATACAATACAAGAATTCAAAGTGGTCTAGAGAACAAACCCGCTTAGAGTTTGATCCGAGGTTATAGGGTATTATGGAGTCATACGTTCTACTCGATTTGGGTCTTGTAGAACGTATTTAAAGTGATCAGGGACTGTTTCCCAGCTACTCCAGCGTTGCGCTAGCTAACTTACGCTGAATTTCCATAGGAATTAATCCTAAGTGGTTTCTTTGGCTATGAAATTGGGTTCTGAGCGATTTTCCAGGTGTTTTAGTTGACCCATTGCCTAAGGACGTCAAATCCCAGTTGGCCAAAATCCGGGGTGTTACATAAAAGCAAGTGGAAGACTAAAAGATATACATATCACTGTATGAAAAATAAAATAGATCTCAACTGTCTCCAAAGTATCAATACATCTCTGAGTCTCATATACATGTAAATAACAGAAATCAAATGTCAAAATAGTCCCACTGAGTAGTCCCACCAATCCATGCCACCTAAGCAAAGCCGTCGTGGTACTGCATATATAAGAACTCGTCTTGGTCCTCATCATAGTCCGACTCTGCCTCCTGAATCGCTGCCTCACCTGCATCTAAGATATGGTTTGGTGGGTGTTGCAAACACCATCCCGTAACGTGGGAGTGAGTAGCTAACTCCGTGGAATAATAGAGCAAGGATTAGCATGTTCTCAAATCAATCATGCGATAATAGTAAAGTAGTAAATTAAACATTCCTAATACTGTTGTTAATGCCCTCACCGACGATCTCCCTCATATGGCATCATCTTACGCCCGCGGCATGCTTTCATTTCACAGTGCTCCACATCTTCCAGGCACATGCAATGTGATGGTGATATGATTACCGAGTTATTATTAGTCCATTCAAACAGCAGGATTGGGAAACTAAGGTACTTTCCTTATATCAATCCCAACACAGATCCTGTCTAGGGTCGTCACTCCTAGTAATCTCATACGATGTATATTTTTATAGGTCGCTGCAAGGGCTGCCAGGGCTGTTGCTCACACTCGTTGCACCGCTCCCCCATCCCCTTTCAATACAGGCCTACTGTACTCTCACTACTACGGAAGGGTCATCGCCTCCCGTAAACTCAAAATACGCTCGCGGTCACTACAAAGGACTCGTCGCCTGATCAGTGTATGCAGACAGCAAGAATATAGTGTCCCATACCACCATAATCTGTTCACGAGTCATAGGTGCTCACTGGTCACTATGGGGAGGTTTGTGGCTCCAGTATAGGTCGACAGCTCGACCACGGTGTCCCATACCACCATGCCCGGCTCATGAGTCTTTATGGATCAAGGTACCATGGTTGACAGGGTTTTCAATGGTAAGTTCAGTACCCTAGGTTCAAGCAGTTATGACTCATACAGGGTGAACAAACAATGGTCAGTCGGGTTACTTGACGGGCTCGACTAGCACGAGCGCATCTCAAGTCGAACGACATGAAGTGCGTAAAACACCTCGTGTGGCCTAACCACTGCCGCCAACTCCAAAACACGGCTCGCGTTCATCGACCCGTCATTCGTGGCAAAGATAAGCCAACCACGAATTTACTCAGTTTCCGACTTCCTGGACTAGGTATAGTCCCAAATAATTATGAATCCACATCAGTAATCATATAAGAGTAATAGAAATGAAATACAACAATGTGAGCATGTTAACACATGATATAACATACAACTTAAGTAAATCATCAAGAACATGCATTTCATACATATAATGAAATCATGCATATAGCTAACATGTAGGAAATCATTTACATCAGCGTATAAATTGAGAAATCAATCTCAAACTACTTCATAACACCATTTAATTCAATACATACTAATATAAACATTTATACAAACATTTAAACTACACTCTTAACTCTACATATAGTATGTCGACTCAAAGTGCGTATTTAGGTGAATCTCTTCGCCAAACTAATTATGCACGCATTCCTAGTATCCTATTGCGACAAGAAGCCATGTCAATCACATCAGCAAATTATGGATGAAAACAGTATTTCCTACAAATGACTAAAATGCCCTAAATCTCATATTCTTCGTCTGCTTACGAAACAGGAAACGGACGGCATGTTGTACATGTCAAACGGTGTTGCCGTCGATAATCTACTATTAAACGACATTGAAAGCGTTGAAAACAGTTAATCAAAGTGTCTAAAATCCGTACCTTTTCTCCTAGAAGCATATCAATTCGAACGGAGCGTATACGCTTCGTCTACGGCGAATAGGCAACCTAATACACAAGATCCATAAGCTACTTCGCTATGGAAATGACGGAACCTCAATTCAGTAAGTATTTAGGGTATTTGCTTACCTATAATCACAGCGAAATCGCCGGGAAAGTGATTGAGGCGCGTTGCTTAAGCACGTGCAACAGGTAGCATAAGCAGCAGGAAATTCTCTCCCACCTTCTCTCACAAACTCTCACTTTCTCTCTCACTCTTGCTAGGGTTTCTAGCAAATTCGGATGGGTGAGAGGAGTGAGGGTTTAAGCCCCTTTTATAACCTAAAACTCGCCCAAAACAGGCTTGGGAACAATGTTTACTTGATACCTAACCAAATCGGGGCTGTTTCGGTCCAAAAAGGCATTTCTGGTGGTCCCCTGGCCGAACGCAATCGGACTTAAGTTCATACATGTCGGATGTCGCTCACATCCCATTTTCAGTCCAGTAGTGTTCGTAGATCGCACGTGGCGGTCCAGTTTCAGTTCAGCGATCATCGCACGTAGATCAGGTCTACAAGTCTCATGATATGAAATAGAAATTTTTCCTGATCTGAGGGTGTAATTTGTCTGAATTCTGACGGTCAGAACGCTTAATATTGACGCGTCAAGTCGTGTGCCAGATTTGAATTTCAAATTCCAAATCTAACCCTATTCTCACTCTCTTCACTCCATGCTCAATGAAATAGCCTGTGAATGTCGGTTGGACTTGATTTTTGAAATGATTGTCAAGTCCAGCTAGGCGGTTATAACGGTCTAAGATTGTAGGTATCGGACTTTCGACGCGCGGTCTAGATCCAATAAAAAGTTTCAAAGAGGTCCTGAGAATAAACCGGTTTAGAGTTTGATCCGAGGTTTTACAGTATTATAGAGTCACTGGTTCTACTCGCTTTGGGTCTTGTAGAACGTATTTAAAGTGATCAGGGACTATTTCCCAGCTACTCTAGCATTGCGCTAGCTCACTTACACTTATTTTCTAAAGGAATTAATCCTACGCGATTTTCGGTCGAGTTAGTACTCGAGTCCAAGTACGGATTTTTCTAGGGCGTTACAATCTACCCCCCTTAACAAAAAATTTTATCCTCGAAATTTGTACCTTTTTGTACTCCTCAAGAAGCTGTGGGTAGTTCTTTCTGATCTCGGCTTCTGTCTCCCAGGTAGCCTCTTCCTCAGAGTGATGCGTCCACAATACCTTCACAAGGGGAATCACCTTGCTACGCAGTACCTGTTCCTTCCTGTCTAGGATACGCTTCGGTCGCAGGATATATGTAACATCCTCTCCTAACTACACCTGTTCCCATCTGATGATATGGGAAGGATCAGAAACGTACTTCTTTAGCATAGAAACATAAAATACGTTGTGAACGCTCGCGAGAGGCGTGGGTAAAGCCAAATGGTATGCCACTGCTCCCACACGATTGAGGATCTGGAATGGACCAATGAATCACGGTGCCAGCTTCCCCTTCTTCCAGAACCGAAGGACTCCCTTCATAGGGGAAACTCGCAAAAATACATGATCCCCAACTGTGAACTCTAGCGGCCACCGTCTCGTATCAGCATAACTCTTCTGTCTGCTCTGCGCTGTGAGAAGCCGACGTCTAATAATATCAATCTTCTTCGACGTCGCCTGCACTAACTCTGGGCCAATCAAGCTACGCTCACCGACCTCTGCCCAGCAATGCGGTGCGCTACAAGGTCGCCCATACAACGCCTCGTAAGGTGCCATACCAATACTCGCCTG
The DNA here is from genome assembly GCA_037074715.1 of Magnolia kwangsiensis. Taxonomy (NCBI): domain Eukaryota; kingdom Viridiplantae; phylum Streptophyta; class Magnoliopsida; order Magnoliales; family Magnoliaceae; genus Magnolia; species Magnolia kwangsiensis. The sequence goes on along the minus strand of CM073572.1, from coordinate 149,840,902 downwards.
AAAACTATTGTTGTACGTGAACTCCGCATATGCAAGACAGTCATCCCAACTGTCCTTGAAGTCCAATGCGCAAGCTCGTAACATATCCTCTAAGATCTGGTTCACCCCCTCTGTCTGTCCGTCTATCTGTGGGTGGAAGGCAGTACTGAACTTCAACTTCACACCCATAGCCTCCTGAATGAGAGTCCAGAAAATATAAGTGAACCGCGTGTCTCTGTCCGACACGATCTCTAACGGAACTCCATGCAGACACACAATCTCTCTGATATACAGTCTAGCCAGCTCGTCTGCAGAGTTCGTAACTCTGATCGGTAGGAAGTGCGCCGACTTCGTCAGACGGTCGACGATCACCCAAATGGAATCATGTCCCCTCCTCGTCTTCGGCAGCCCTGAAACGAAATCCATGGAAATGAAATCCCACTTCCACTCTGCGATCGGCATAGGCTGCAAGAGTCCAGGTGGTCGGCGATGCTCTGCCTTCATCTGCTGGCAAGTGAGACAACGGGACACGAACTCTGCTATGTGGGTCTTCATACCTTCCCACCAATAAGTTCTCTTCACGTCGCGATACATCTTCGTACTGCCTGGATGCATCGCGAATCTGGTACAATGCACAGCCTCGAGAATCTCTCGTCTCAAGTCAGGGATATCTGGGACGTATAGGCGGCCACGATAACGTAAGCCCCCATCCTTGTCAACTTGCCACTTGGCGTCTGCATCATCACTGGCCTGCTCTCGAAGCTCAGTCAGATGCGCATCATCCCTCTACACCTCGATGACCCGGTCATCGATCTGAGATCGCACCTGCACATGTGCGATGAACTCATATGGCTCCTCTATAGTGAGTTTCTGCTCAAAGTCTCACAAAAACTCAACCATATCCCACTCAGCAACCATCAGCGGAGCCGCAAACTCTATCGTCTTCTTGCGGCTTAACGTGTTAGCCATAAGGTTCGCCTTCCTAGGATGGTAAGAGACTTCGAACTTGAAGTCCTTCAAAGTCTCCATCCATCGCCGCTGCCTCATATTCAAGTCTCGCTGCGTGAATATGTACTTGAGGCTCTTGTGGTCGCAAAAGAGCTCGAACTCCTCTCCATAGAGGTAATGTCTCCAGAGTCTCAGTGCGAATATGACGGCTGCCAACTCCAGGTCGTGTGTAGGGTAATTCTCCTCGTGCTTCCTTAATTGTCTCGAGGTATACGAAATTACCCTGTCCTTCTGCATAAGGACACAACCCAGACCAACGCTAGACGCGTCAGTGTATATAGTGTACCTAACCCCTTTCTCTGGCAATACTAGCACAGGGGCGGACGTAAGCCTGTCCTTCAGCTCCTGAAAAGCTGAATCCGCCTTGTCATTCTAGGTAAAATTCACGTCCTTCCGTGTCAACTGAGATAAAGGTCTCGCGATCTTCGAGAAATCCCGAATGAAGCGTCGATAATAGCCAGCGAGACCCAAGAAACTCCTCACCTCAGTGACAGAACCAGGCTACTCCTAGTCCTGAACTGCAGCTACCTTAGATACGTCAACTGCCATGCCATCCTTGGACACCACGTGTCCCAGGAACTTCACTTCCTGCTTCCAGAAGTCGCACTTCTTGTACTGTGCGAACAACTGATGCTGTCTGAGTGTATCCAAGACCAAGCGCAAGTGCTCCTCATGCTTCTCTCGACTCTTGGAGTATACCAAAATGTCATCAATGAACACAACGACAAATTAATAGAGGAAAGGCCGAAATACCTGGTTTATCAGATCCATAAACACGGCTGGTGAGTTCGTGAGACCGAACGACATCACAAGGAACTCGTAGTAGCCAAAGCTGTTCCTGAATGCTGTCTTCTGCACGTCCTCATCCCTGACGCGCAACTGATGATATCCTGACTGAAGATCAATCTTCGGGAAGTACTGCGGTCCTCTCAACTGATCAAACAAATCATCGATCCTGGGTAAAGGGTACTTGTTCTTCACCGTGATCTGGTTCAGCCTGCGATAATCAATACACAATCGCATCGAACCATCCTTCTTCCTTACAAATAGGACTGGTGCTTCCCAAGGAGACACACTAGGTCGAATAAGGCCAAGCTCCAACAGACCATCAATCTGCGTCCTCAACTCCTCCATCTCACACGGTGTCATGCGATACGTTGGCAGTGAGACAGGCGTGGAACCAGGCACCAGATCGATAGTGAAATCAATCTCTCGTCGAGGTGGCAAATCAGGGATCTTCCTCAACAGATCCCCAAAATCACAAACGACTGGCGTATGCTCAAGCATCTGGGCACCAGCGTCCCTTAGTAAAGTAGCGTAGCTAAGTATGCAGAAGAGGAGATTTACCCACACTGGGAATGTAAAGGATGCGCCCTCTAGCTCGTAGGCAGTCACTATACGAGTCTCGCAGTTAATCTTGGCCCTCGGTGCAGTCAACCAGTCCATGCCAAGAATAACGTCGAGATAAACAAGAGAGGGGTCGACGACAAGATCAAGAGCCATCGTCTTGCCCCCTAGATCCACCAAACAGCCCTCACACATCAGGGTAACATCTGTAAAGGACCCGTGAACTGTATATGGGTGGCATCCTAATAGTCGGTAGCCCAATGCGCCTGACTATGGCATGTGATATCAATGAAATCGTGGACCCTGTGTCCACTATCACAAGAATAGGAATACCTCCGATGTGGACAGTAACCTCAAAGGCCGAATGCTGAGAAGTCTCTGTCGTAGCTGCCTCAGCTGTCAAGGCATGCACCCGTGCCTGCTGTGGCCAGTTCGTCCGCTGTGCCATGGGCCGTAGAGGCGGCTTGAACTGAGCTACGGGAAGTCTGAAGGAAGGTTGCGTAGGAGCCAACCGTAAAGGCGGTGCTGATATAGCCTGTGGGCGTGTACGGTCGATCTTCTGCGGCGGCGAGAACCCACTATCCCACATCCGAGCAAAATAACTCTGTGCTAAATGGCCCAATCTCCCACAATATGTACATGATAAATTGAGGCGCCGCATCGGGGGTACTGGCACTGTAGCCCTAGAAGGAGGGTCGACACGAGGCCTCTTGCCCGCAAAGGGCCTGTCCTGCAACTCCGATCGTGGCCTAGGAGCAATAGGGCCACGAGATCACGTAAGTCGATCCACATCCTGCTCTGCCCGCATGGACATGTGAATCAGCTCTGCGTAGGAGGGAATGCTCATACAACACATCTTCGACTGAATATCCGGTCGCAAACCCTTAGAAAAGCGCCGTATGCGTATCTGCTTATCTGCCAGTATAGTTGGGACGTATCTGCCCAACTCAGTTAACCTATGCTCATACTCAGTGACCGTCATGCCTCCCAGTCTGAGGCGTAGAAACTCGTTCTCCCGATCATGCCTATACGTCTGGGGATAGTATTTCTCGTGGAAGCGGAACTCGAACGCTGCCCAAGTCCATATGTAATAGGCGGCAACGGTCCGCAACACACTGTCCCACCATAAGCTGGCCTCCTGCTCGAACAAGAACGTAGCCAACTCGACCTTCTCAGCCTCTGAATAATGCAGCATCCATAGTATCTTCGACACATGGTCGAGCCAATACTCGACCTCCTCGGGTCTATAAGAACCCGTAAAAGTGGGAGGCCGTAAGCGCTGGAATCGCTCTAATAAGCTCCGTGTGTCTGCGGCATTCCCTGTAGGGTAAGCAGGTGGTACAGGATGAACCATGCCCTCATCCTGAGCATAGGTATCGACATCCTCAGCTGGATACACAGGTGGTGCAGGTGGAGGCACACTCCCACCCTGGGCTAGAGCCCCCACTATAGTAGTCAAGAGCTGCTGCTGCTGCTGCATCATAGCCATCATCTGCTCAAATCTATCTGGAGGTGGAGCAGGCTGTGGCATGTACTGCGTCGAAGAAGACGCGCGGTACTGCTCTCTGAGAGGCGGTGTGAAAGACGGTGTTCTAACTGCAGGACCAGTAGTAGGCTGAGACGCACATGCTGTCTCAAGAATCGGGCCCACAGCAGGGTCCGCATGAGCATCAGATTGCAAAGGAGCCTGATCCATAGGCTCACACAATGTAAGCCGAGCTGTGCTCCGTGTAGCCTTCGGTGGCATTCCCAAACAACATCTGAGATCTCATCGCTAGTCTGAGTCGGGTGACAGAGGAGGAGCACCCTTATCCTGCAAGAAGCACAGGATCACCTTCAAGGTGCGAGTCACCTTGCCAAATTTCCTCTTCATAACGGCCTTGGTATCCTCGACCTTAGCCCGAAGTTCCTGAACTTCCCTTCGCAAGGCGACCTGGCTCTCCTCAATTCGGGCAATGCGATCATCACCAGTAGCCTGAGCAGAAGGAGGAGGGCTCTCATCTGTATCCTGAGCCTCCTCTTCTACCTCTTCCTGGACTTCTTCCTCAACTTCTGCTCCAGGTTCTCCCTCACTTGAATCCTCTTCATCATCAAAATCGTCCTCGCTATCCTCCTCAAGCTGAGTCCCACGGTACTGAGACCCGATCTTCATCTTGACCATGGTAGACTCATCAATGCAGTGAATCGGAACTGGTAACTCCGGCCCAAGTCTGTAAGCAAACTCAAGCGCGATCTTGCATATAAGCCGGCCAAAAGGAAGCGACTCAGACGTTCTTCTTGATTTCTCTATGAGGATAATTTGTCACAACATGAAAGTGGCCATACACACATTTTTTCCCTGGGCCACCTGATACAAGAAATCAACCATAAGGCGTGTACATTCAATGCTATTTGTCGACCTGGGATACACGTTGAACGTGCAAATGTGGTGTAGCAGGAACAAATCATCAGACATATGAGACGCCTTGAGGCTATTTTTAGGCTGCCATGAAACCAGACTACCACATAGAAACCTGGTATGGCGATCTCGCTCATGCCTACTCCTCAAATTCTTCGCACTAGGATGAACATCACCAAGGGGCACGTTCAGAAGTCGCACTATCAATCGAACATCGATCGTAGCCATCCGGTCTCTACCAAAAGGAATCTTGAACTGTAATGGCTCCAACGTAGGACTCTGGATACGAGCATAGAAGGCACAAACGGTGCTCACATTAGCACGAGAACAAGCTTCAAAGAGCGGACCCCAATGTGCAGCTTCAATGCGCTCGAATAACAGGAATTCGTCGAAGAGTTGTCCTTCCATGTCCTCCTCAAACAACACCTTATGGTCAGTATATTCACCGTGAGGCATCTCTGCTAATATCACTCGCCTAAGTTGAGCATGGGGATCCAAATCCCGCTTTGTATGGAACTCTCGGGCTGTGCTTGGACTTGTGGCGGTGCTTGAGCTAGCGGCGCCACCCCTCGGTCTTCTTGATTGCGCAGGGTGACTAGGCCCAGCATCATCCGCTGCGGTCTTTCTCTTTCCCATCAAAGAGAGGATGGTGGAGAAAGATAAAAGACCTAAAATGGCTTCAACAAAAGCCATGAAAAATGTGGGAAATGTAGAGAAATGGCTGCCCAAACAGAAAAAAGGAGATCTAGGTGTTGTAGAGGGATGCTTCAAGCTCCCCTAGGATGGATTTTTAAAAAGAAAAGAGAAGGAAAAAGGGGAATGGAGCTCCACACGATTTCAGCACATTTTGGGGGTTGTAGGAGCTTCAACGGACGAGATCGGAGAGGGAGAGGGTTGCTAATCAGGTTGGAGGTATGGGATAGGGTCGTTTTCAGCAATGGGATGATTTGGGAGTGATTTGTGGTCACGGTTTTGAGATAGGCAGCAAGAAAATGAGCAAGGGAGGCTTGGGAGGGGCTGTTTGTGAAGGAAGTACCCCATTTAGGGGTTTTCTATGGTCAGCCCACACATGGGAGGGATGCCCTACCCAAAAAAGCCACACGCGCCAAGTTTTACAGCAAGTGGGCCCCACTATACGGCGATGCATCCGGCCGGTCTGGCCTGGTGGGCTGGGTCCCCCTGCACTGGAGGTCTCAGATATGTATGGGCCCCACCTTCGTTCATTGTAGATTGCCCTAGGGAGGTCCAAACATCCATTCGGGGCTTTTCGGGGCCAATATATAAATATGAATGCAATCCCCTATCATGCAGAATATTATTTTAGGATAAAAGAAGCTAATGCATCCATCTAGCCCATTAGTTGCTAAAGATTGCAAACTTAGAATGGCCTAATGGCCAGTTTTCATGAAATTTTACTATTCACTATAAAATTTTGTCAAAGTATGATTTTATATCATTTTCACATTAGGATCAATGCCTAATCATGAAAAGAATAAGAAATAATTGAAGAATGGAGTGGTGAGAGGAAGAATTTTGAAGAATTTAGGTGAAACGGGGTTTTTAAGCCCTAGCGATTGAATGTAAGGGTTGTGGTTGTCCCATAGCCCAAGGATTCACATTTACGGGTTTAGAACCGTTCAAAGAACATCTCAACCCACCTACCTACAATCTAGGAGCTACTTAGGTCGCTCCACGCGACGCTAGATGTGTTAAGGACTTGATCGCGCGATCGATACGAATAGACTTCGCCTATTGGTGAATCTGCGATCCTATAAGTGTTTCTAGACCTTTCTCGCACCCACCTAAGTCAAAGAAAATGACAACGTACGTCGCGTGACCATAACCCAGGCTCGATATAATCTTATTCATGCTCTGATACCAACTTGTAACACCCTGAAAATCGAGAGTCGTGTATAACTCAACTCCCGAGTTCCAGACCGTCACTTATGCAACAAAAATGATTATGATTCAATGTTGTCTGAGTTAAAGCATTCATATGAGTAAAAGTATACCAAAACTGCAATTCATACTCCAGATTCAGTGATAAAAGCAAGCGAAAGACTAAAAGATATACATATCACTGTATGAAAAATAAAATAGATCTCAACTGTCTCCAAAGTATGAATACATCTCTGAGTCTCATATACATGTAAATAACAGAAATCAAATGTCAAAATAGTCCCACTGAGTAGTCCCGCCAATTCAGGCCACCTAAGCAAAGCCGTCGTGGTACTGCATATATGAGAACTCGTCGTGGTCCTCATCATAGTCCAGCTCTGCCTCCTGAATCGCTGCATCACTTGCATTTAAGACAGGGTCTGGTGGGTGTTGCAAACACCATCCTGTAACATGGGAGTGAGTAGCTAACTCAGTGAAAAAATAGAGCAAGGATTAGCATATTCTCAAATCAATCATGCGATAATAGTAAAGTAGTAAATGAAACATTCCTAATACTGTTGTTAATGCAATATGACATGACATGATGGATGCCCTCACCGACGATCTCCCTCATACGGCACCATCTTACGCCCGCGGCATGCTTTCATCCCACAGTGCTCCACATCTTCCAGGCACATGCAATGTGATGGTGATATGATTACCGAGTTATTATTAGTCCATTCAAACAGCAGGATTGGGAAACTAAGGTACTTCCCTTATATCAATCCCAACACAGATCCTGTCTAGGGTCGTCACTCCTAGTAATCTCATACGATGTATATTTTTGTAGGTCGCTGTAAGGGCTGCCAGGGCTGTTGCTCGCACTCGTTGCACCGCTCCCCCATCACCTTATCAATACAGGCATACTGTACTCTCACTGCTACGGAAGGGTCGTCGCCTCCCATAGACTCAGAATACGTTCGCGGTCGCTACAAAGGACTCGTCGCCTGATCAGTGTAGGCCGACAGCAAGAATATAGTGTCCCATACCACCATAATCTGCTCACAAGTCATAAGTGCTCACTGGTCACTACGGGGAGGTTTGTGGCCCCACCGTAGGCCGACAACTCTACCACGGTGTCCCATACCACCATGCCCAGCTCATGAGTCTTTATGGATCAAGGTACCATGGTTGACAGGATTTTCAATGGTAAGTTCAGTACCCTAGGTTCAAGCAGTTATGACTCATACAGGGTGAACAAACAATGGCCAGTTGGGTTACTTGACGGGCTCGACTAGCACGAGCGCATCTCAAGTCGAACGACATGAAGTGCGTAAAATACCTCGTGTGGCCTAACCACTGCCGCTAACTCCAAAACACGGCTCGCGTTCATCGATGCGTCGTTCGTGGCAAAGATAAGCCAACCATGAATTTACTCAGTTGCCGACTGCCTGGACTAGGTATAGTTCCAAACAATTATGAATCCACATCAACAATCATATAAGAGTAATGGAAATGAAATACAACAATGTGAGCATGTTAACACATGATATAACATACAACTTAAGTAAATCATCAAGCACATGCATTTCATACATATAATGAAATCATGCATATAGCTAACATGTAGAAAATCATTTACATCAGCATATTAATTAAGAAATCAATCTCAAACTACTTCATAACACCATTTAATTCAATACATACTAATACAACATTTATACAAACATTTAAACTACACCCTTAAGTCTACATATTGTATGTCGACTCAAAGTTCACATTTAGGTGAATCTCTTCGCCAAACTAATTATGCACGCATTCCTAGTATCCTAATGCGACAAGAAGCCATGTCAATCACATCAGAAAATTATGGATGAAAACAGTATTTCCTACAAATGACTAAAATGCCCTAAATCTCATATTCTTCGTCTGCTTACGAAACAGGAAACAGACGGCATGTTATACATTTCAAATGGCGTTGCCGTCGATAATCTACTATTAAATGACATTGAAAGCGTTGAAAACATTCAATCAAAGTGTCTAAAATCCACACCTTTTCTCCTAGAAGCGTATCAATTTGAACGGAGCGTATACGCTTCGTCTACGGCGAATAGGCAACCTAATACACAAGATCCATAAGCTACTTCGTTATGAAAATGACGGAACCTCAAATCAGCAAGTATTTAGGGTATTTGCTTACCTAGAATCGTGGCAAAATCGCCGGGAAAGTGATTGAGGCGCGTTGCTTAAGCACGTGCAACAGGTAGCACAAGCAGCAGGAAATTCTCTCCCACCTTCTCTCACAAACTCTCACTTTCTCTCTCACTCTTGCTAGGGTTTCTAGCAAATTCGGATGGGTGAGAGGAGTGAGGGTTTAAGCCCCTTTTATAACCTAAAACTCGTCCAAAACAGGCTTGGGAACAATGTTTACTTGATACCTAACCAAATCAGGGTTGTTTCGGTCCAAAAAGGCATTTTTGGTGGTCCCCTGGCCGAACGCGATCGGACGTAAGTTCATACATGTCAAATGTCGCTCACATCCCATTTTCAGTCCAGTAGTGTTCATAGATCGCACGTGGCGGTCCAGTTTCAGTTCATCGGTCACCGTACGTAGATTAGGTCTACAAGTCTCATGATATGAAATAGAAATTTTTTCTGATCCGAGGGTGTAATTTGGCTGAATTCTGACAGTCAGAAAGCTTAATACTAACGCGTCAAGTCGTGTGCCAGATTTAAATTTCAAATTCCAAATCTAACCCTATTCTCACTCTCTTCACTCCAAGCTTAATGAAATAGCCTGTGAATGTCGGTTGGACTTGATTTTTGAAATGATTGTCAAGTCCATCTAGGTGGTTATAACGGTCTAAGATTGTAGGTATCGGACTTTCGACGCGCGGTCTAGATCCAATACAAAGTTTCAAAGAGGTCCTGAGAACAAACTGGTTTAGAGTTTGATCCGAGGTTTTAGAGTATTATAGCGTCACTGGTTCTACTCAATTTGGGTCTTGTAGAACGTATTTAAAGTGATCAGGGAGTATTTTCCAGCTACTCTAGCGTTGCGCTAGCTCACTTACACTTATTTTCTAAAGGAATTAATCCTACGCGATTTCCGGTCAAGTTAGTGCTCGAGTCCAAGTACGGATTTTTTCAGGGCGTTACATGACTGCATTCACGCATCCATGCATCTAATAAAACTTGCATCATGTATTATTTTGTATGTTTTAATTTATAACTATGCTTACCTAATGTGATGGTGTGTAATCTTGAGGGAAATTCACACTGAGTTGGCCACTCATCCAGCAAATATATAACCATACAGGTAACACAGGTGACCCTGATGATGTTTACATTCATATTGGGGAGGATCAGGGTGTGGTTGATAGGGGTGTATGATTATATTTTCTAAGTGCTGCTACAGGATTTTACAACTCAAGATTGTTACAAATATACTTTGTTTCACATGTAATGTTATGTCATTTTGTATTCGTAAGAATGAAGACATTATTTTGTACAAGTCATTATGGGCACTCTCTTGTATACTCTTAATGTAATTATAATTTTCCTCTATGCTGATTTTTCCACTCTACGCTCATTTACTTACTCTGATAAAAGAAAAAGATCATATATGACCATCCATTAAGGTTAACACGAGTTTTTGAGACACGAGTCCTATACTCGGGTCCTGAAAACACAGGGCGTTACAGGTGGTATCAAAGAATAGTTTGGACAAACTTAGCCTTGCGAAATGATCTTATACAAGCCTTAAATGTCTCAAGTTAGTATGGTTGAAACTAGAAATTTGAACCTAATTAAGTGAATCTCCCTTAGATATAGGAAGATCTGAGAATGTAGAAACCCAAACTTAGGCCCCAAAAAATAATTATTTTGATGATCGTAGAACTTAGAAATGAAACTAGTTCCCTTTAAACATTTAGTCATTTGAACTTATAAAAAGTTCCCTTAAAGAATCTGGAGAACATAAATACTTCAAACTTTAGGCTCCCCTGAAATTTTTTTAGGTTAGACTTTTGGACCTTAACTTATTTAGAATCCCTTAGAACTGGGAAGAAATGAGAATGTAGGAACTCAAATGTTAGGTTCCCTAGAGAATTGTTTAGGTAATTATAGAACCTAGAAGTGAACTTAAGTCCCTTGAACATTTTAGTTTTGGTTATTAAACTTAGCAACAGAACTATATTTCCCTTGAAAACTTTCAGAATTGTTGCTTGAACTTAGACACTAACTCAGGTGCTGTGGAAGAACAAATACCCACCACGATGTATTTGAGATCCAACAAGAACATTCCTTAGACTTGACCCTTGGTGAACAAATTTTATAAATATAGAAATTTGAACTTCTTTAAAGATTTTGTAGTTAGAAATCATGTTGTTGCCATCTTTAGGGAATGTAACAACCTTGGGCATTGTAAGGAAATCCCATTACTCAGCACATCGTACATTAGGTCAGTTGTGAATGGTCCCCCAAACTTGAAGAATCATAGTAGGGGAGTATAATTTAAATTCCCTAATGCACCTCGTTAATTAGAGACGAGTTTTCATGAATCTCAACACCTAGGATTAATTAGTGAAGAAGTTATAAAAATTCTAAGTAAATTTTCAACATGAGACTAAGCATTTTAGAACTAGATTTGAAATTCTAGATAAATTACTAAAATTTCAAACTCGGGTTCCATATAAAAATCTTGGTCTTGAAACTTCCAAGTAGTGCATTAGGCGATCAGAGTGTGCAGTGGAAGCGTAATGAGCCACATAGACTTGTCCTTTATGAGGATATAAGATTTCATCACATTTCCAGGAGTCTAGGACAATCAGGATCACGCACTAATGGAACCATATTTAAACGGAGTCTTCATGGTTTGACTCAAATTCTAAGTCCTAGCAAATCTCAACGATCTCAATGCCCTGATCAAGCAAAGTGTCGAGATTTAACAGGAGTATGAATTGCTACTAGTAATCCTCTGCTACACGTAGGCAAAGGATTGATGTGTCGGGCTCAAACCCATGACAACCATCTATTCGTGACGTCTTGAACACAGGAAATCATGGGATTGGTAAGCATGAAAATAAATTGCTAGTTGTAAGATTTATGGAACCCATACACATTAGCCCATTTACTAGCCTAGAGACTTGATGGATTAGAGGTCCCTTGAAGGAAGTTGTGATTTCACACTTAGACACATGCGAGGTAGGATACGCCATTAGGATAACCCTTCTACTTATACCATTAACGATTAGGGTGAGCATTATCGAATCTCGAGGGTAAAGCCTTCTTTAAGGGGGGTAGATGACGTGATTCGTGTTCTAATAATAAGTCTTGGGAGCTTGCGGACACAAATAAACCTAGTGAGAAAACTACCAGACACCATAAAATAAGTTATCCTAGCAATCATAGTTGAAGTATTGAATTTCGGGATGAAATTCTCTTTAAGGGGGGTAGTTTGTAACACCCCGTACCTTTTTATACTCGGGTGTTACCGTGTACACTAAATTAATATAAATTATAAAATCTATAATACCTGATAAAAAATTTTAAAAAAAAATGCTAGAAAAGGTTATAAGGAATAACATATTCCAAACAATTTAACAACTTATATGAAATTAAAATATAACACATGTAACCCTACAAATAATGTACAAATATATATATATATATATATATATATATATATATATATATATATATATATATATATATATATATATATATATATATATATAAATCTTTGCTTACTGATGTGCATATAAATTATATTTATTAACAATCTATAATAATATAAATTATATATGCCAAAATATATAAGGTAAATAATTACTAATAATAATAATTATTATAATCATAATAAAGTAAAGAAATAAAACATTAAAGCAGTTGATTGCTTATTAACATGTTATGAGGGTCTTGGATATACATATGGTCCATTAACACCTTTTAACCGTTGACATCAGATTTTAGAATAATCCGACCCTCAGATTAGGGTAGGTACATAACTGGACCCTGCAATCGATTAGTATGACCCACTTGAGATTTGTATCCGCCTGATTTTTGGTGTGAGGCAGTATCCGGGACCTCCAAAACTAATGAACGGAGTGGATTTCATGAAGACATCATGGTGGGCCACACCTCTCAGCGCAAGTGCACAAAAGAGATGTGCACTCACCGTGTGCTGAGTGGGAGAAGCTAGATTAGATGCCTCTGACCGTGTTTCTCTCGAAATGGATAGATTTCTCTCTCTCTCTCTCTCTCTCTCTCTCTCTCTCTCTCTCTCTCTCTCCTTGAATGTGGCAGCGGACGAACAATGTCCTCCAATTCCTGATCAATGGGCCACCACCTGCGATCACACGTGTGATCCGGACCGTCCATCTGATGTGCAACATGGCCCTAACTAAAAACCATGTCCTCCCTCTGTAACCCTACCACCACATGTGCACACAACCCTTGCCACAAACGGGCCCTACAAACACAACAACACTAAAAATGGAACCTTTCTTCCTTCCAACTTAATGATCTGTGTGAGGAGACATCCCCCAATCTCAACCCTTTATTTAGGCATATCTGATACGCCCATCCATTTTTCGTTCACTTGGATCATGGTTTTTTAAGAAAACCAACAACTGAAACCACTCTTCTTTGGCCGTTTTTAGAAACCGGACTCCAGGATTTAATCCTGGCCTTTCATCCTCATCCAACGGTCCTCAGAGTGTTAGAACTTCTATAAGGGAGGGACGAATTGAACTGTAGCTAGGTTTCTCTCCCCTCTTGCAAAGACCTTAGAAAACTGACCGCCACCTTCAAACCCATGAACCCACCAACCCAATCTCCTTGAAGCTTCAATGAAGCTTATCTGTAAGCTTCCTAAGGTCCCTTAGGACTGTTTTCGAGAGGCGGATCAGAGGAAGAAGCCTCCGCTCGAGACCCGCCATTAATGGCTATCTCTTTCTTCCTCTTTTAAACCGCATCGGGGAAACTTGGTTGGGTCAAGCTCTAGTCAGGATGGAGCTCCTGCTGGCCATTGTTGGAAGAAGAGGAGAGAGGAAGAATATAGGAAGAGAGATCTGGAAAGGAAATGGAAGAAGAAGGAGGAAGAAGGAGAATAGGTGAGGCTATTGCACCGCACCAAGTTGCTGGCTACCGCACCAAGCAGTCTCGGCTCCATCCAGAGTGCAAGTCGAGCCAGACCAAGTCAGAAAGCAGCGAGCTCGCTCAGTCCAGTTAAGGCTAAGAAAGGAAAGAGGAGAAGGTGTGGGTGCGTGCGACAGCAACTCAGCACATCCGGATTGTTGTTGCGACTTGCCCGGGTCATTGGAGCGGGTTGAACAGACCTGGTTGGCCCAGTTCATCCTAGGGAAGAATTTAAAGAAGGAGAAGAAAATGAGAGAAGAAAGAAGAGAGAACCAGAGAGTGGGAGGGTGCGTGTGGTGCAGTTGCACCATGATGTTACCCAACCCATCGAGTTGCTGACTCGGTCCAGTCAGGTTTGGGCTAGGTTTGGTCCTGCTGCTGCCAGCCAGTAGGAGAAGAAGGAAGAAAAGAAAAAGAAAATGGAGGGGGGAAGAAAAGAGAAAGAGAAGGGAGAAGGAAAGGAAGAGAAAGAAAGAAGAGGAGAGGAAGGTTTGTTGAACTGAGTCAACTCGGTTCGAAAATGGGTCAACAATGGTGAGATTTTTCATCTCTTTTCATCAATCAGTTTCATCATTAATTTCCTTAGTTATCAATAATATAGTTAGTATTCCTATCCGTTATAACAATTAGGGTTATTTTAATGCTATTATCTAAGACTTTTAATGTAATAATTAGTATTGTCGATTAGCCATTATTAAATTTTTATTTTAGTTAGTACCATCATTAATATCATTATTACATCAATTAAAAAGTGTATCTAAAAATCTAAACCAAAACATAAACTCTAGGGTGAAATCCGATACTTAAGTAATCCAAACCCTTGGTAGTGTGTAGGGCTTAGATCTAATTGTTCAAGTTCTTGATTTATGATAGAGATTTATTCTAAGGAAACATGCATTCTATAGCAACACTAGTAGATGGTTCAAAGTATAAGGTGATGATTCTTCCCCTTAAGCTTTCCATCTTCTCATTAGTTTAAGTTTATGTTTTTATTTAGATTTATAATCAATATCTCTCTCTTATAATCACATGTGTTATCTGGTGAAAATTGAATTGCTATATTGCCTGCTTAATGATTATCTTGTATATTTGTTCATGCTTGTGGATTATTTGTGTATTGCTTATGGACTTTAAACTGGTACATTAATGGAAAACACCTACCTATAAATGTATGCCCATACTTGGGATGTAACCCGACTGGTTGTGATTAAAATAGACCTTCGACTTAGTGGTTATTGAGTGGTGGTCTAAATGGATCGTTGATGTGGGCCTACCATCCAGGGTTGTTGTGTCCAAGTGTTTTCAATGATGGTCTTTCATCCTATGGTTTTGATAGTTGCCCTATGAGGCCTATTTTGATAATTTCCCTATGTGACTTGTTTGATATTGCCCAATGTGGCTTTGTTCTGGTATTTTCCCTATATGGGTTCGATGTTTTATACTGTGCAACCATGCAATGATAAGCCTCAAATAGTGTAATATGATTGGTCACTAGTCGACGAGTTTCCTTTAAACATCCTAAGATGGTAGTCTCATAAGTCGAGGATGGTGGTATGGGACCTATGCCCAAGCTGTCGGCCTACGCTGGGCTATGTGCTCCCCGTAGTGACCTTGAGCTTATTTAAAACTGGTTGATTATAACTGGACAAATAATAGTTTGGCTAATCATGCATATATGGCACAGACCAGCGTCTATCGCTAGGCATTTGTTACGCCGCACTTAGTATGCTTTCGCTAAAGACTGGCCTCTGTCCGACTAGATGTTTTTCCCAGGTCGTTGATCGTATTCCACACGGGTGATCCCCCGGGCATTGATTGCATATTTACATGGTGGATGATCTCAAATTCCGCATGGATAAGAATCCCTGGGGCGTGACTGCATTCACGCATCCATACATCTAATAAAACCTGCATCATATATTATTTTGTATGTTTCATTTTATAACTATGCTTACCTAATGCAGCGGTGTGTAATCTTGAGGAGAATTCACACTAAGTTATCCACTCATCCATCAAATATATAACCGTACAGGTAACACATGTGGCCCTGATGATGCTTACATTCATATTGGGGAGGAGCAGGCTATGGTTGACAAGGGTGTCTGATTATATTTGTTAAGGGTTGCTACAGGATTTTACAATTCAAGATTGTTACAAATATACTTTGTTTCACATGTAATGTTATGTCATTTTGTATTCGTAAGAATGTAGACATTGGTTTGTATAAGTTATTATGGGCACTCTCTTGTATACTCTAAATGTAATTGTAATTTTCCTCTATGCTGATTTGTCTACTCTATGCTCATTTGCTTACTCTGATAAAAGAAAAATATTATATCTGACCATCCTTTAAGGTTATCACTTGAATTTTTGAGACATGAGTCATATACTAGGGTCCTGAAAACATGGGGTGTTACATCTTATGCGAACATGTGGTGTCATGCCTTAAACTTGAGAACGGGGTTGAAAAATTTCCAACTGTCGAATTCGGTGCTGACAACCTCCGTAATACCCCATTCTCGACTCCCAGCTCTCATACACCATATTCCAATCTTGGGATACTACAAGGAGGATTTTCAAGGTGATTTTTTTATATATAAAGGATCCTAACCACAAGTTTACCCAAGTCACCAAACATCATCACAGCATATCCATTAATATAGTCTTTGAGCACAATGTTGAAAGGGAAATAGATGATATAACAAAATTTCAAAAGATCAGACACATGCTCCTGCGTCAATATTGTTGCGATCTAGCATAACATGCACACAAACAACATGTATAAGCTTACTAAGAAGCTTAGAGAGTGCGTGCATGTATGCAAAATACATGTGCCAAGCATACAAAAATCAGAGTAAGTGGAAATGATGAAGGGATAAACTAGCAAGTTCATAAATGCTATTAGCCATACTCAGGCTATGTGGTGCGAAGGTCTACATGGGTAAATGTCATATGCTAAAGATGCAATGCATTGTACCAATCCTCCACTAGTCCACGTGTCAGAATAGTTCTCAATTGGATCATCACTGGGGTCCACTACACTTCTGACACTATTGCCACCTATCGCGCACATGACCAAGTGAGTGCAAAAGAACTCCCTATCCACCTCATCAGTGGTATAAAAAAATCACTGAGTCTATCGATAGAGAACCCATTTCATGGGCTGGTCAAACTCAACCTAGTATATAACCCTCTGCACCCAGTTGGGTAAGGTCAAACCCCCTTCCAACCAACCCCGACACAGTGGGAGACACGACCTACCAGTATCCATCCATCATTACTCATGAATCCACTCAATCTAGATGTTAGAGCATCCTACTGGTACCACAGGGTTTAGAAACTTTCACCCATGGACGCCTATGACGCCCTATAACCTCAATAGTTTCCTGTGTTCATTATTCGCTAGCCATAACAAAGCTATGGGACCACCTCCCTGGTGTCTCTAGGGAGTAAATGTACATGTCACACAGTGCACAATGCATGAATCACACTATTAAAGGCATGCATTAGACCTGCGTGTACCACACAAATCATGTGGGTCTCATATAGAGTCCCCTAAGTATCTCAAGCTGAATAATATGTACTCTAAATAATCATCATCTACAATAGGTATACAAATGATGCATATAGGCATATAATTAGGCATGATATCCATTACACTAAGCATGTTATCAGATATATCATGATATAATCAATCTTAATTGGCACATCATATATAGAGAGTGGGAACCAAACGACAGGCCCCCATTACAAATATAGAATTCTATGTGGTGTGGCCCATATTAGATTAACATCAGCTCACAATGTAGCGTGTATATAAAAATCTAGTAACTAGATATAAGGCATGGCCCACTAATGATATCCCAAAATGATCAGATTATCATCGACGTTAGTATAATTATGCGTCATTTGAGCATTGTCGATGTAATCAACGGTTATAAACTGTTGGTTAGTCACTAGGATGTGATCTTGTGCTTGTGGCCCATCTGAGTCTTAGGATCTCATCATTTCAAGAAAAGTATATGTCTCAATAAATTTATTGTAACCATAGTGTCAACATTACATAGGTACACTAATTAGTGATTTTAAATTGATTAACTAATTAATTCCAAATCATGTAGATACACATTGCTATTAACTTAGTATTACAAGGACTCTGAATCTAGGATGCCAAACATAACCAAAATCTAATGGATCCTGAATCCAGAGATTTCCAAGTCCAAGGGATTTCTACCCCAGTTCCTTGTGGTGTGGCCCACCCGAGATATGGATCGACCCGAACTCTTGGGACCATGATCTAAAATGACTTGAGAGAAGGATGGGTGGTGTGGATGACACATAAATATTAAGGTGGGTTCCACGAGTGAGACCCAAGTGCTGCCAAAATGGGCAGCCCTCCTTGCCTGTTGATTCCATTGGTGTAGTCCACCTAAGATTCAGATCACCCTCATTTTTGGGCATATGGCCTAACATGATCTATCAAAATGGATGAACGACATGGAAGAAACATATACATCACGGAAGGTCCCACAAGTTGGCCCCACTCCATGCCCATGGTTGGGCATCCCATTGGGTGTTGGTGGAATGTTATATATATATATATATATATATATATATATATATATATATATATATATATATATATATGTATGTATGTTTTGATTTAGTCAGATAATCAAAGAGGGCCCACTTGGATAATCTACTCCGTTCATTGTGTAAGCCAGATTGAGCAGGGCCAACGGGCTCTAATTTGTACTGATTTGGTCGAACAGGGACTCCATAGTGGGCCTTGGGAGATTTCAACTGTAGGAATTTGTTTCCCTCAGTGCTGCCTACATGAGACTCGAATCCATCTCATTTTTTGTTTCATGGCCTGAAATGATCTGAAGAAGTTGGTGGAAGGCTTAGATTAAATATATACATCAAGATGGGTCTCACTTATAAGACACATGATTGGCCAGGATGGGTTAGCGCCCAACATGCATGGCTACTTTTTGAATTATTATATATGTATATATTTTTTTAGACAATGTCAAAGTGGGCCACATGTGGATGATCTACTCCGTCCACCGTCTTGGCCAGCTCGAACGAAACCCAATACGTCCTGACTTGGGATGGTTTCGATGATCAGGGACCCCACTATAAGCCTTGGAAGATTTTAATAGTAGATGATTGTTTCCCTCCATGCGGTCCACTAAAAAAACTCAAATTTGCCTCATCTTTCGGCCCATGGCCTAAAATGATTTGAAGAAATTGTTGGATGGTGTGGATTTGATAAATGAATCAAGGTGGGGTCCATGAGTGGAAACCCACTCTGCCAGCCCTCGTATAGACAACGTCCCTGACGCTTGGGCTCACCTGCCCCTCTATCATTATGGTGTGGTCCACCTGATATTCAACTGGCTACATTTCTGGGCCCAACGGCCAAACTGAGATGGAAGTTTGAATGGATGGAGAAGATGAGATATAAGCATCATGGCGGGGCCCATGAGTGGAGGCCCCACTCCCTAATGGAGTCTTGACACTGGACAGTTCCAGTGTCTCATGCTGAGAACATCCGGCACTGGACATTTTTGTGTGCTTCTTTTTGAAAGGAAATGGCAAGTAAGTGGGGTCCATGTGTAAAATCTAGGTCGTCTATTAGGCGAGCCAACTCATGATATGCCTAAGAACCTCTAACCAAGTTGAAATTTATGTCTTTCCTTCCTTAATACATGTGTGATCCACATAAGGTGATCCACGTTGTGATAGTGTACGAGGTATGCTCTCCAACAGCATATCTCACTTGTGGGCCCCACACACATCATAACCAAAAGAAAAGGAGGAAGAAAAGGACAACAAGGGACGAAGATCCGACCATCAGTGTCAGGCCCCACTACTATAAGATCCACCATACAATCTATACATGATCAAGGTAGGCCCTACCCTTATGGGCCCACCAAAATAGAAAAATCACAAAGAAATTGAGTTTTTTAAACCTCCTATGCACTCACAACAATGGATGAATGGTTGGATCAACTCGGATCATTGATCGGACGGCTCGGA
Source organism: Magnolia kwangsiensis (assembly GCA_037074715.1). Classification (NCBI taxonomy): domain Eukaryota; kingdom Viridiplantae; phylum Streptophyta; class Magnoliopsida; order Magnoliales; family Magnoliaceae; genus Magnolia; species Magnolia kwangsiensis. Next base: position 149,821,107 of record CM073572.1, on the reverse strand, counting down.
TGGTAAAGTTCCTCCCCTAAACTCCTTTAATATTTCCTCGAGCTCTAATCTCTCTTAATCCCTCTTTTAAAAGGACTTATTTCTCTCAAGCACTCTCTCTTCTCTCTCTAATCTCTTCTTTCTCTATCTCTAATCTTTTTTCACTCTTTTCTTCTCACTCTCATTTTCTAGGAAATTTTAGAGAAATAAGAGGGGTTTAAGAGCTTTTGTGGTAGAACTTTTTTGGGTATATAGGGAATTATAAAAAGAGATAGGGGTAGAATGGGGAGAAAAATAAATAAATAATGATGGCTAAGCATGGGTTGGATGAGCAAGGCATTAGTTTGTTTGAATCAAGGGGAGAGAGAGTGACATGAGTGATGGATGGGTTGATTGATTGATTTGACAACATTGAGATTTGTGCAAGTGGGGCATGCATGCATCAAGCAGCCCACCTCGGATTGTGCCAAAAGTGCAACTTCTAATATAGGGGTTGCAATGGTGTGTGCCATGCGGCGTTGGAATCATAGGGCCCGCGCGGTCGTTAGGGTACAAGTCTTGGGGTGTTGTGGTATAAAAATATGATAATGATTAAAACTCGCCATTCTAGTCCGCTGGAAATAAGTCGGCACCGAAAACAAAGCGTATGATTGGCCTCTTGGGATTACAAGTCTTACATGTGGATCAATGAGCTAACCCATTGAGATGAGCTAACCCAGTTATTCTACAAGATAGACCCACTAGGTTAGCCTATATGAACCCTATATGAGGTAGCATAGTTTGGCCTAATTGTTGTGATGTTTATTGATGGTTTAATGATGTGTAACATGAGAATTATATGATGATATGTTGCCGGACGCTTTGTTTAGCATGAGTATGTTATACATTATGACGTTTAAATATAAAATTATGAATGAAATAGTGTAGATGATGGAACTATGTGTAAACTATAGATGTTTCATGATGGATATCATATGTTAATGGACATGGCAAGCCCATATGATGGTGTGATGATGGAATTATGTATTTTGGATGCCACGTATTGGAAACATATTATGTAATTATGTGGAACTCATGTGGTTTATATTATTGAATTATGAAAAACCATGTCGTCTATATTATGGAATTATGGAAACCCATGTAGTTTTTATTATGAAATTGGTATGGAATATCCATATGTACGGATTATAGTGAATTATGGAGGATCCAATGGTTGGATTGTTTCTTATGCTAGATTTATGAATGGATGATGATGAATTGATTCATTTATAGCATCAGGGTTATGTTAGGTTGTAGTGGACCATGGGATGGGGTGAGATGGTGACTTGTTGAGTATGGGCATTGTCAAACCAAATGGATGCTAAACTAGTTTAATTAGGGGATTGACTTAAACTCATGCATTCATTGGGATCCAAGAGTTAGGTCAACCCCTCTAGGTGTTACAATAGAGAAAACAGCGTGATATTCTTATTTCTCTAGTTGTACACTATATAACAAAAACGGTATTCTATTATCATTTCATTAGTGAGGTTCTTAGAGCGTGTGAGAGCGACAAGCTATTTACATCTCACATGAGGCATGTAAGAGCGACAAGATATTCCTGTCTCACATACGGCTCAGTAAACTCTAATCACTAGTGGCTAATGCGAGCGACATGATATTTCTGTCTCATTTAATCAAGGTGTATTCATCAGATCATGCATATCATGCATTGCATTAATCAAGGCTTTATATGGATGTTTTGCTTTATTATTATATGAGTTCAATGTACTATTGTTGTGATAATCATGGGAGGGGGGGGGGGGAGGGGAAGGAGTTCCCTCACTGAGTTGTGATCGAAACCAAGGGTTGAAAACCCCAAGTATAGGGCTGAGATGTAGTAATAACTTAGTGAGACTGAGGTCAAATCCATGGCGACTGGGAAACACAACCAAAACTAGTCTAAAGGTAAACGGGTTGTCTGGGTTTCTAATCTAGTGAAGTAGAACATGTTTAAAATAAATATTAAAAATGTCTAAGGATCTAGGAATCCCTAATCAATAGATTTTGAACTTAATTCTTCTTCTCGAGTTGATAGCTCAATTAGATTTTGATTCTAATTCATTCTAATAGGAAGATAATGCAATAAAATTAATAATAAATATCCAACATAAATTAAAATCACGATAATCTTGATCTATCATGAAAGTCTTGATTTATCATGAAAGTCTAGGTAATCAAATATCAAGGAATTAAAAGCATCCAATATACCTGGATGCGACAATAAATTAATAAATTTTACAAATTGATTCCTTCTCTAATATAGGAATTCAATCACATCCAATCACAATTCAACATAAATAACTTGAAACTTTCATTGAAAATGAATTAAATATCAAATATCCATTAAAAGGTTCATCTCTTAGCCTTAACATCTTAAATAAAAACAAAATAAAAAATTGAAAGCCAAAGTAGAACCGAAGGATTAAGGAGGAAGGACAATTCTGTAGAAGCTCTGCCACCCCTTGGTCTCTCTCCCAAGCCCTAATTAGTACTTAAAATATCCTAAAACACCCCCTTTAAATGGAAAATTTTTGCATCGACTTTAAACCAACTTCAAATTTTCACACTTTTATTATGTTTGAGTCACACCGAAGTTGAGCTAAGTCCAGCAGAAGCTGCTTTCGGCTGAAACCGAATTTCTTCAAAATGTCTGAAATCTCTCCATTCGGTCGAATCGAACCCATCTTCGGTGGCACCAAAAATCACTTTGGTCACACCTAATTGTCGATCAAAATTAAGTTTTAAATTCATTATTTCTTGTTAGACTATTTTGGGCACTTTTGTTCAGTCCGAACCAACCATAAATGGGACTAAACAATCTATTATTTATATTACTTGATTGTGTGATTTTTCAGACTTATCTCCATCATTGGTACATAGTTTTCTTGGATATTTGGTGTTTGAATTCTTCAATATTATTCTCCAATCCGCAATTCATCATTGCATTCGAGCTTGATCTCTTTTTGAGCTTTAAATCTTCCCTTTAAGCATGTATTCAACTTTATATCCTAAATCACCATGCATGTAGAAAATATATTTTATTAGACTAATTAATCACTTAAATGCATCTAAAATTAGTGTAATTGAGAGGATAAAATGCAATATTTTGGATTCACTTCCCCCAACCAGCATTTTTCTTGTCCCAAGAAAAACATGCGAAAGATATTTTGAAATTAAATGAATAGATTCCTATAAACCCAATCAATTCTAAAAACATTCTAGATTATGGATATCTAAAGTAAATTAATGGAGAGCACAACTTTGACATAAACTCCAACACTTGGTAATCAAGTTCAAAGTGTTAATACTATAATTAGACAAATTCTAAACATTGAGTTCCATGGGTACATAATAAAATCTAGAATTAAAACTACGAAAGCTTTAGCTCTCTCCCTTCATGTTAACATTAATAACCAAAAGATGTATTCTGGATTATTAAAGACTAAACCAAAACTTGCCTTACAGTTCACACTCTACTCTTCCAGCTTTTAATTTTTCCATCGATGGCTTTCACACTATTGTCAAGTTTTTTTCTTACCTACTCAAACATTCCTTTTTCTAATTTCATAGAATTTCAATAGGTAGCCCTTTTCGATGACAACTATTTTTTAGCTAGCCATTACCTTCTCTCTCTCTCTCTCTCTCTCTCTCTCTCTCTCTCTCTCTCTCTCTCTCTTTGCGCTTGAACATGATGGACAAATTCCCAAAGTTTGGTTCCTATCATTCTCAATAATTATCAAGTTAACAATTCAATATCCTACTTAAACTTTAGAAATGTAAGCTAGATGTGACATGTGAATTACGTGACTCGATTAATGTTTAATATTCCAATTAAGAATTAATAACTTCGAACTCGACTTTGAAATTTATCAACTAGAATGCAGGCTTTAAAGAGCCTCAACATGAAGTATCTTATCATTATAATCTATGTATTATCTTCAAAATCACATAAATTAAGAGAAAAAATTCAAAATTTTTAGCCCAAAATTTTAAAAATTCAGTACAAATGAAGAAATTTCAAAGGAAACTCTACCCCCAACCTAAATTCAACATTCCTCAATGTAAAAATATATGTAACACTACGCTAAAATCGTGAATTTGCGATGGACCAGATCTGTCGTGAAACATAATTAACAGACTATTCGTCACATGGTTCGTCCGTTTGCTACGTCGTAAAAATTAAATGACGGATGGGATTTGTCAATAATCTATGACAGTTTAAGTCCGTCGCAAATAAATGATAGACCTTATCCGTCATAAAAATAAAAAATTTGTCACTGAACTACTGAAAAACCTGGATTATTCGTCATTATAAAATTTGGTGATGGATACGGTCCGTCCCTTATCTTCAGGAGAAGCGACGGATATGGACTGTCGCTGATCATTAGTGACGGATTTGGTCCGTTGCTAAAATTTATGGAAAGAAAAAAAAATAGCTTTAGATTTTCTTATTTTTATTGTTTGAATCTTTTACACCTGATAATCATCTAAAAAAACTTACAAGGTTGTTTAATAAGAATCTCATTCACAAAATTCAAAAGATTGGCTTGAATAAGAAACTGAACTAAATATCATTTCGGGTGTGTTTGGCCTGAACAGCAAACTGAACTAAATATATAGTAAATAGCCAAAATTGAAGTGTTGCAGCATTTCCATCAAATGATCCCACCTACATTTTAGTAATTTCCTATATACATAATTAAATTATTGGAAATTGGAATTCAGTTTAACTGAGCATCCAAAGACACCCTAACTTAGATTCCCAAATGTAAGGGATAATGTTGAGAAAGTTCAAGCAAGTTGATGGTCTCCGAGCAACCAGAAATGTTGAATTAGTATAATTTTCCTGCCAAAAAAATGAAGACTCACCTCTATCAAACAGTGTAATTTTCAAAGGACCTGAGTATCTTGTCTTCTTGCCTTGAATTTTTTATAATAGTATTTGAGTTGCTGATGACTTGAGTTTCAGTTTCTTTTTGTATAATCTTCCTACTTTGAATGATGAACAGGGAAGCTCTTCTTTTAACCTCTCTAGCTTTTCACAATATAATTAGATTTGGGGGCATCCAACATGATCTCTCTTTTGATAGAGCTCTTGCTAACTTGTATTGTTATTGGCGAAGTTTTGAAATTTCAAAAGAACAATGCTTCTTACTAGAGTCTTTCCTGTATGATAGTGCATGAGTTGTAAGAGTAAGATAAAAACAAGGAGGCACTCACAGGTTACTAGAAAAGTCACCTATTTCATACATAAATCCCAGATATAAAAATACTCCATTATTTAATACTTGGCCCAAGAAAGGTTCTCCCCTTTTATTTATACTATTTTATTTACCATTTTTATTTACTTGTTCGATGGTGAGTGACCTCCCTTTGTAAAAGGAAAAAAGGTACTCATGATACTGTTACCATTTCTCTACTATTTTATGAATTCTACAAAGAAAGAACTTCCCCAAGTCAAGGGAAGAGAATTTCTTTCAAATCCCAACTATCCGACCTATGTGAGGCCAGTGGTTCGTGTGAAGTGGGGCCCATGGGAGGGGTTCAGCTGAGGTCTTAACCCATGAGATGTGGGGCTTGGTCTGTCAGGCCTGTGTCCTAGTACCATTATGTTCTATAGGATCTCGCGATCCTCTCCATCGAATTCTGTAGACTTGCGACCTGTAGATAGTATTTGCACGTGACCTTAAGTCGTATCCTGTAAACCTGAGTCCACTTAACCCGATACTTATGTCATTGCGACCGCATCATTACCGCGTTTCCAATGTCATGTCTCGTGCATCAATCCAACGCTTAGATTGAGAGATTCGGCCCACGCATTATCTTGGTTGTTGATCTCATGATCGCAGGACCCGAGGTGTCCCAGTGCATTTCCCTAGAACCCATCATGATGGTGTCATCATCCTAGGCTACCTAACCCAGCCCAGGGTGACATCATCCCTACCCTTAGCCTTCCCATGCTTCTTATAAGCTATGATTGTTAGCTCCATGGCTTCTTACACCCCTCTTACAACTAATGATTACCTAGCTAAGAGAAGCTATCTCTCTCTCTCTCTCTCTCTCTCTTATCTCTCTCCCTCCCTCTCTTCTTCTTCATTTTTCATTGCTAGCAACCTCCAACCGTCCATGAGAGCTCCATTTTCCAGCCCATTGTAAGCTTAATACCTTCCAATCCAACCCTCCAAACCCCATCTTGGCCATTAAATCCCTTCCCTCAAAGCATTGGAGCCTAGTGGTGGAAGAAGTAGGAGGAGATTTGAGGTGGGTGTCATTCTTAGAAATAGATCTTGTATTTTCTTCTTTAAAATTCTGATTCTTTTGCTCAGGGGCATGTAAGACCCACAAATCAATGGTGAAGATCCTACTTGACCCCTTAGATGTGGCCAATGGCCCACCTTTGTTGCATGCATGGGCCATGATGGGGCCATTCTCCATGGACCCCATCATGATGTTTTATTTGAATCCACACTATTGATGGGTCATCTAGACCCTTGATTTTTATTTTTTTGTGTTTGTGTGTTGGGGGGATGGTAGATGGCATCCCCACCTTAATTTACTAATTTGAGGGCCCACACATGGATGGGACCCATCTTGATCTATGAATGTATGATGTATGTAGATGCATGTATTGAGGGACCCATAGTGGCGGGGCCCCTCCATCACACGTTTCTATCTCTCTCTCTCTCTCACTCTCTCTCTTATCTCTTTTTATGGTGATGATGATGTGTGTGGCCCACTTGATGTGATCAACAAATCCAGACTATCTAGATTTTTTTTGGACATCCAGTTTATGGGGCCCACCTTGCTGCTTATTTTTGGACCAGCTTGGAAGAAGGAAAAAATACAAATACCAGCTTGACCTAAACCATGGTCGGCCACCACGTGGGACCCACTAGATGTAAGTACCTTATCTAGGTCGTTCGTCTGTTGGAAGTCCATCAGGCTTGGACGAAGTAAACACACAAATATATCCTTGATATAAGTAACCAGTGGGCTACACATGTTGACCCACCTGATATATGTATTTCATTCATGCCATCCACCATCCAGACCCTGGACGGTGGGGCTTGCTATGATGTGTGTGGCCGTCCACACCATCCACGTGGTCGTGGGACCACCTTAATGAAAGTGTTTCATCCACACTGTCTAGCCATGGATGATGGGAAACCCCACATGATGTATGTGTTCTATCCTAGCCATCCAGTCCAGCTGGATGTGGACCCCATCCATGTGACCCCCCATGATTTATGTATTATATCTGCACCATCCAGCTTGTTGGACGGTGGGCCCTTATGTGATGCATGTGTTGTATTAGCACCATCCAAACGATGGGACCCACATGATGTAGGTGTTTCATTCACACTATTCATCCATCTCAGGACGTGGGACCTACCTGGATTTGTGTGGTGTCCACACCGTCCACCAAAGGATGGTGGGACCCATCGGATGTATGCATGTCATATCCACACCGTCCAGTCCAGTCCACTGGACATGGACCCCACCATAATGTATGTTGTATATCTACGCCGTCCTACTGTACACGTAGGGCCCACCTACTGGATGTGTAGGGACCACTCTGCTGCATGTATTCCATCCACATTGTCCATTAGAGGGGCCCATATGCACTATTCAGCCCCACCTTGGTGTATATGTTATACACGCTACCCATCCATTTTTACCAAATCATGGGCTGCCCCATAAGGCCCACTATGATGTATGGGTTACACATACACTATCCTCCCATTGTGCCTAGATCATGGGCTATTTCATGAGGCCTAATGTGATGTATATGTGGCCCTTGTGTGAGGCCCAATGTGAGGTATGTAAGGCCCATTATGGTGGATATGAGGCCCTTGAGTGAGGCCTATTATGATGTGTATGAAGCCTATGTGATGAGGCCCAATTGTGATGTGTGATTCCACCATGATGTATGTGATGATGTTTATGATGTCCATCCATCCTTCTAGTTAGCACAAAGATCATGGGCCCCATTATAAGATAAGTTATAAATGGGCCATTCCTTGGGAGCAATGATGGTTAAATGTCTACATTGTAAGGGCAATGGTGGTTAAATGTCCACATTGTAATCTCCCTAAGACCCATTGTTAGGCCCATTCTTATCTCCTCTTATTGGGCTATCGCAAATCATTGGACTTCTATTAATATTTGCATGACCCATCTCACTTATTGGGCTTACCCCAAACTGTTGGGCCCTCATTATGGTCTATGCTTCCACCATACCTTATAAAGCTCACCTTGTGCTTATTGGGCCCTTAGGAAACCCAATTTGCTACGTGATGGAATGGATGGAAAAAGCCCACTCCCCATCCTATGACCCATTCTTGATATGATTAAGCCATCTAGGCCCATCCTAGTTATGAAGAGAGTACAACATCACCACTTGTTGTAGATGCAAGGATCTGTGATATCATATTTGGTATATCCATTGATGAGGACTAATCTTGTTATTATATCTGTTAATCATGTTAGTGTATTTGAGTTAGTAGGACATACTGAGCATAGGCTAGCATAACATCATGTTACATGCCCATGCGCCTCATTTGTATGCTTGTTATAAAGAGTGACTGATCAAGCATATGACATTGGGTAGATTGTTTATGGGACTCCCTGATAGATGGAGTTACCCCACATGAGCGCATGGTACACACTAGATTTATGCATGACTGGATGGTGTGACTCATGCATCTTGCATTTTGTTATATGATTACTGTATGCCCTAGTGATATCAAGGTTGTGGCCTCTGCTGTCATAACATGAATGACGAGATTGGATATCGAAAATACTTGTTCTAACACGAAGGCTCAATAGATGTCCCAGGGTGAAAGTCCCTAAAGCCTTATAGTACCAGGAGGATGTTCCAATGTATAGACCGAGTGGATGTATGAGCGCATGAGGTATGAATACTAGTTATCCGCATCTCTCACTATGTTATGGTCAGTTGGATGGGGATGTGGTCTTACCCGCCCTAGTGAGGGGGTAATGACTAGGCCGAGTCTGACCCAGCCCGATATTGGCAGGCAGATAGTGAGTCTCTTCCACTTACCCAGTTGTGCGCTTAAATGGGGTGGCAAGCTAGTGTTGAGTGTACTAGACCCCAGTGATATTCTAGAGATAAGCTATGTTATTATGTGGATTTAGATGAAGATTGGTATGCTTATGATTACAACTTGCATATGACATTGGCCATGTAGGCCTTACATCGCATGGCCTTGGTGTGGTCGATAGCATTCATGCCTCGCATGGCTTTGGTGTGGCCGATAACATTCATGTCTTGCATCGCATAACCTTGGTATGGCTGATAGTATTCATGGACTTCCATCATGTTTCTGCATTACATATACTTACACCACCCTAAAGCTTTCTATATGCTTATGCATGATTGTTGCCGCAAGTGACGCTAAGACGCCGCAACAGCATTGAGACTAGAGCTTGTAGCTGTCTTCTGAAGATTTTGATATTGATATTGTATTTCCCTTATGCATTGTACTCAAAGTTTTTTATTATAGTGGATATGTGGTGATGTTGTTAGTTGTTGTTTATGAGTTATGCTTATGGTTATGCTTCTTATGAAACAAATTTATGTAGAAAATCCTCCTTGTAGGATTCCAGGATTGGAACCTAGTATATGGGTGCCAGGAACCGAGAATGGGGAACTACAGAGGTTGTTGGCGTCGGATTCGGCGATCAAGAATTTTGTTAGCTCGGTTTTCGAGTTTGAGGTGTGACATGGGCCATGAGATAAATGAATTGATTCGTTATGCTCTATTAGTTCAAGCTTTTAGAGAAAGTGGTTAATTATCTTGCATCAAAGTGGTATCAGATTTAAATGTTGGGCCACAAATTGAATCAAAAGCATAGTATCAATGGTTTCTAATCATAAGTTTTATGTTAAAAAATATTCTGAGAAAAAAATATTTTTAAACTATGGAAGGTCAAGATGATTGGTCTCCTAGTTCAGCAAGGATTGGATTATGCACTCCTTGAGAAGCGACCAGAATCTATTACAGATGAAGAATGGAACAAGATGGAAAAGAAAGTGAGAACCTCTATACAATTATGTTTGAAGGATGAGGTCATCTACAATGTCATGAGAGAGAAAATTGTAGCAAGTACATGGGTGAAATTAGAGGACATCTACCTGAAGAAATCTCTTGAGAATCGCATGTACTTGAAGTTTCATTTATTTAATCTGAAGATAACAGAGGGGACTGATGTTGAGGCCCACATTGGTAACTTTAATAAGTTAATTTGCAAATTGCTGGATGTGGAAGAAATGATGAAAGATGAGGATCAGACATGCATTTTTTTGAATTCTCTCCCTGCTTCATATGATTCATTCAAGGACTCATTGTGTATCGATAAATCAACCATTACTGTTGATATCATTATCTCAACCCTTCATGGAAAGGCAATGAGAAAGAAAGCAGTGACGTGGGCGGCTCTACTGATGTGTTGGTTACGAGAGACGGAATTCTGAATAGGACCTTCTCGATCGAGGTCCAAATCCAAGGAAAAGGGAAAATGTAAGCTGAAGTGTTGAAACTATGGGATGCTTGGGTACTTGAAGAAGGATTACATAAATCTTAAGGTTAAGAAAGAGAATTTAAAGGCTTCTTCCAGGGAGGCCAACACTGTAGAGTTTGATGTAGGTATGAGTGGTTATGATGTATTGTCATTCTCCATGGTTGGACACTTATATGATGAATATAAGGACGAGTGGATTTTGGATACTGTTGAGACTCAAATATTGCATATTTTTCACTATTTATATCTTGGTTTTATGAACATGATACTACTTAATGTTATGTTTTATGCATGATTGTGTTGTAAGGTGAGTCTAAGAGCTTAGATTGAAAAGAATGCTAAAAATATGGATTTAGTGCTCAAGAATCATTTAATGTTATGTTTTATGAACATGATAGTACTTAATATTATGTTTTAAGTAGTATCATGAGACTCAAATATTGCATATGTTCCCCCATTTATATCTTGGTTTTATGAACATGATACTACTTAATGTTATGTTTTATGCATGATTGTGTTAAGGTGCTGAGAGCTTGGATTGAAAAGAATACTAAAAATATGGATTTAGTGCTCAAGAATCTCCAAGGCAAAGGAGAGATCTTAAGAGACTAAGAACAGAGAATTCTCATACCAAAGATCTAAGGAAACCAAGTACAAAGGATGGAGAAAAGATTGGAAAAAGAAAAAAATTAAACAGTAGAAAAATAGGACATTTAGGTGCCACATAAAGTGCACAAAATAGTCCAACAAGAAAACAACTTAATTCGGTATCACCTAGGTTTAATTCGATGCCAACGAAATCAGCTAATTTCGGTGCCACCTAAGTACTCTTCACATACAATTTCAGCAATTTCATATACAACTTTGTGCTACTGAAATCATTTAGAGTGTAACACGGTTTCTACGCGGATTGCATAAATAGAGTTTATTTTGCAAAAGTAACCAGGATAAGCTATAAATAAGGCTTCCTAGGGCATTTATAAGCATTATTCAGAGCATTTAAGGGCAAGATATAGGGTTTTTAGAGGGCATGTCTAGGGTTTTTAGGGAGCTCTCAATTTTTATAGTTATAGAAGTTGTTTTTCTTTACAAGTTTTTAGATCTTTCTTTTCTTTTTATCTTTCTTGTTACTTTCTAATTGCAATTTAGTTATGTTTTCTAGTTCCCTCTAGCCCAAGCTAGAAGGGAAGCACATTGGTTTAATGATTTTATAAATTATAATGATTGATTATTTTTTAATGATGAGATGAATGGTATATGCATGTTATCAATTATCTATGGTTAGGTTTTTTATCCTCATGTGAAATTCATATGTTTCCATCATGTGAGATCCATATTGATGGATAGGCTTTACCTGGATCATTAGATTTCTTAGATGGGATATGTTCTTGACCTGCTACATTTCTTTGATTCATTATCTTATGGATATGGTTGCTTAAAATCAATGGCGCTTGAGAATATATATCAATGATGTTAATCCATGATTCTCTAATCTTTTATACTATTTATTAAAAATATCTAAACTGCCTTATTTTTCGATTAGGCTGACCATAGTGCTCAGATCCTAATTGTGTTATCAAAGTCATCATAATTTTTTGATCATTAACTTATGTGTAGAACTTTGAATCTTGGGTGTTGTTTTTAATTTAATTGAATTCCATTTAAAAGCCATACATTCAAAACTTTCAAAATCATTGCATTTGTTTAGTTTCCATTACTTAGTTTTGCATTTGATTTTTTCATTCTCATAAATCATCTCCCTATGAGATCGACTCTGTATTCACAGGATATTACTTATGAACCTCTGCACTTGGAGGTAAGCAAACAGATACTGGGGTATCATATCACATGACTTCTCATCAGAGTTCATTCACCAACTACAAAGAGTGTGACCAGGTGTTAATGGGCAATGACAATGCCTGTAATGTTATGGGTATTGGGTTGGTGTGCATCAAGATGTTTGATAGTATGGAGTGTACCTTAATCAAGGTAAGACGTGTTCCTAATATGGGGAAGATCTTGATATCTCTTAAAGCACTTAAGGCGTTTGGGTGTAAATTCATCAGTTTTGATCATGTCCTTAAAGTTTTAAAGGGGGTACTCATAGTCATGAAGGCATAAAAAAATAAGAACCTTTACCGGTCAATCGAGAGCACTTCATCGGGAGGAGTTGCAGTCTCTATAGTGGATTCGATGTCAGACCGTATGTGGAATGCACGCTTGGGCCACATGAGCGAGCGGGGCATAAAGGTAATTTCTAACCATTGTTTAATTTTAATTTTTTAAAGTTTTGATTTAAGTATATGCGAGCACTGTATATATGGTAAATATTCAAGGTTATCTTTTAAATCTAGAAGACATGTATATAAGAGTGTTCTTGATTATATACATTCTAATGTATAGGGGTCGTTGCCCATAACTTCTGGTGGAGGGTCATCATGGCTCGTCACATTCATTGATGACTTTTTCAAGAAGGTATGGGTTTATTTTATGAAAATTAAATTTGATGTTTTTACCAACTTTTAGAAGTGGAAGACTATAGTAGAAAAATAGATAGGGTGAAAAGTGAAGGTACTAAGGACAAATAACGGTGGGGAATTCACTTTTGGGGAATTCAAGTAATATCATATGGATGAAGGGATCTTAAGGCACAATACATAGTGCCACATACCTGAGTAGAACAGTGTGGCTAAGAAGATGAATCAGACTCTCTTGGAGAGGCCTGATGCATTATTAATAATGTTGGGTTAGGTATGGACTTATAGACTAAGGCGTTAACACAGCTTGTTACTTGGTGAATCGATCCCCTTCTATGACTATTGAATGTAAGATTCCAGAGAAAGTGTGGAGCAGTCGGCAGGTAGACTACTTGAGACTATGAGTATTTGGTTGTGATGTTTACTCTCATATACCATCAGTTGAGAGAGATAAGCTGAACTGAAGAGCTAAGAAATTATCATTAGTCGTGACATCAAATTCTTTGAAGGATCCTTGTACTGTAAGGAGGAGCACGGGGAACCGAAAAAATTGATCGTGGATTAGACAGAGATGAGACACAAGATGAGACAGAGACGTGAACATACATACAAGAGCAGGTGGAGGAGCCATCGGAGGAAGGAATCTGTCACGAGATTGTAGGTTCCCGGTGAGATATAGGAATGACTTTAATATTTCATATGCCCTCATTACAAATGAGGGGTATCCATCTACTCTTCATGAGGCTCTTGATGAGTTGGATGCCGAAAAGTAAAAATCTATGATGGGTGATGAGATGGACTTCTTGTACAAGAATGAGACGTTGGAGCTGGTGGAGCTTCCCGTCGGCCAAAGAGCAATCAGGTGCAAGCAGATCTTCAAGAAGAAATAAGATAGGTATAAGGCAAGCTTGCGAGCGAAGGGATATGCTCAGAGAGAATGTATTGACTTCACTGAGATATTCATACTTGTGATGAAGCGAATATCTATCAAATTTGTGTTGGCTCTAGTTACCCAATACAATTTCAAGCTGGAGTAGATGGATGTGAAGACTGTCTTCCTGCATGGGGAATTGAAAGACCATATCTACATGAAGCAACCAGAAGGCTTCGAAATAAAAGAGACAGAGAACGAGGTTTACAAGTTAAAGAGGTCATTGTACGGCCTGAAACAGTCACCTAAGCAGTACTATAAAAAGTTTGATTTTTTCATGGTGAGTTAGAGGTTTATCAACAATGAATATGATCATTGTTTCTATTACAAGACACTGAATGATGGGAAGTTCATTATCCTAGTATTATATATTTATGACATGCTGATCGCTACTCATAGCATATCTGAGATTGATTTACTGAAGAATCAGTTATCAAGGACATTCAAAATGATATATTTGGGGGTCAAGGAGGGTTCTTGACATTGATATACATGAGATAGGAAAATGAGTAGGCTTTGGTTATCTCAGAAAAATATCTTGAAAAGGAAGAGATGTCTCAAGTGCTTTATTTGAGTGTAATTGACAATTTGATGTATGTTATGGTTTGTACTAGAATGGATGTTTCACATGAGATGGGTGTTGTTAGCAGATACATGTCTAACCTCGGCAAGTAACGCTGGGAAGCAGTGAAATAACTATGATACATTTGAGGTACACAGGATTATGTCTTGAGATTTGTGAAATCAGGGGCAAGTTAGTAGGTTATGTAAATTCTACTTACGCAGGTAGTGTGGATACTAGAAGTTCGACTTCTGGTTACTCGTTCATGCTAGCCAGTGGAGCAATCAGTTAGATGTCTTCAACTTGTGGTGGCTCTTTCCATGACCGAAGCGGAGTATATGATAGTGATGGAGGCATTCAAGAAAGGTGTTTGGTTAAGGGGGATAATAAATCAGTTGGGGCTTTAACAGGATACCATGCCGGTTAATTGTGACAAATGTTAAATAGCACGTGCTAAACACATTGATGTTCGTCACCATTTTATTCGACAGATGCATGAGGGAGGAGGCGTGACTCTGAAGAAGATTCATGCGAGCATGAATACGACAGACATACTCACTAAGGTAGTTCCCATAAAGAAGTTCAAGTTATGTACAACTTCTCTAGGCTTGGTGAAGGCATAAAAGGAAGACGAAGTGTGCACGAGAAGTGATGCTGAAGGTATGATGAAATTCAGAATTAGAGATGAGGAGAAAGGAGATATGAAGATTGGTAATTGAAAACATGCTGGAGATTGTTAATTGATGTCTTAAATTTATAAATCAATAAGTCTGTCGATGACAACTCACTGCCATCGAGCAGACTTTGATGCCTTCAAAATCTGCTCGATGCCATCAGAAAAATCTGAAAAATTCATGTTTTATCATTGGAACGTTTTGGTGTTTAGTTCGATGACATTGAACATGTTTGATTCCATCTACAGTCTGTCGATGCCATCGAAGTGCCATCGAACGATTGCACAGAGTTGCGTAAGTGCAGGATTTGTTTCCTATTTCAATTGTGATTCTTATAAAGGCTATATATATGTATATAATATAGGTGTAATTGGGAATATGGTGTATCTCAATGCTTTCTAATTCATTATAAAGGGTTTCAAGGGCTTGTAAGGGAGATTCAAAGCTTGTTCAAATCAGTTAATCTCTATATTTTGTAATTTTTTTATTTCATAGTGCATTACTATTACTTCGTGTGGTTGTTTTTTTACCGTAAGGGTTTTTCCATGTTAAATTTAGAGTGTTTATGATTGGACATGGTTGTGTGATTGGAATACTTTTCTTGACTCATCTCTCTGTGCTTCTATGGTCCCCTAACAATATATTTGTAGCTACAATTTTTACATAGATTCCCAAGTATCCAACGACTTTGACAAATTGGCTTTTCCACAACAGTTATCAAGTGATACAAGGAGCATGATCCTATCTGATTTACTTCGCATTCTTTTATGGTGGGATTTGACATTCCCAAGGGGCATCAGCGCTAGAGCGGTTTCAGTTTCTCTTATTCGTTATTGTCAACAATCAAGATCCAAATAAATTGATTGTCTCACATATACACACACACGCACGCACGCACGCACACACACACACAGACACACACACACACACACACACACACACACACACACACACACACACACACACACATATATATATATATATATATATATATATATATATATATATATATATATATATATATATATATATATATATATATATATATATGCATCTCTACACATGCACGACTCTTAGGTAAATGGTTAGAACTTCAAACATGGGACTAACCACCTCACCTTTCTACCGGGTAATGATTGAACATGGGAAATGACTTACCTTGTAGGAAACCCATACCGTCCATCAGGTACATCTCCCTTTGTTTGGCCTTTTATCCCAAAACTTAGGATGATTCAATAGTCAGGTGGGTTAACCCATAAATTATACCTAAAAACATATATTGGCACGACCCACCTAAGTTTTTTAATACCGTGATTTTTGGATAATTCTTTTAACCTGATGAGTCAAATTAGATGGATGGACTAGATGATATACAAACACCACTAGTGGGTGTCCCACCCATCCCAATGTTTTCCTAGTGTGCGGCCTACCTCTACCCAGTGTTTGAAGTATCGGTATCGCTATAAGTTTCTGTAAGTGCTATGGTTTTATGATCCTTTGGTTGTCAAATTTTATGGAGCCAAAACCGCAATCTATGTCTTGTTTAGCTCATTGTTATAAATGTTCAAGACATTGCTTCACCGCTCTAAGTAATTTACTTCAAGTTAAGAACAAAGAACTACTTCTATTACTTCAAGAAATGTGAGCACAAGCTACTACAGAAGATTGCAAGTACACGCTATAATAGTAGAAGTGATCTTGTTCAAGACACAAGTCAGTGCTACATCAAGTTAAAAGATCTCAAGCTTCACAATCTTCAAAGGTCATTTACCATCTGAAGATAAGAAGTCTCGATGTTCATAACCTCACTTTCAAGGTATGATTGACCTTAGATTGTCCTTAGGATAGGTCATTTTGAATAAATAATTCAATTGAATCATTTTTCATGCAATTAAACTGTTCTAAGACTAGTCCTGAACCATGTTGACTATTCTTATCATTGCTTCGATCAGTCTAAAATATTCCAAGACCAGTCCTAAGTTTGTTACATTTTTTTAGAATTTTTTGTTCGTCTACGACCAGTCCTGGACTCTGTTCAACCGGTTATGTGAACAGTGTCGACTCGTCTTGCGAGCAGTCTTGGTTCTATGACTCAAACTCTAGCAACCAAACATTGGGTCCTACGACCACCCTACGACCAGTCGTGGAATGATTTTATCTAATCGTGCTTAAAAATTTAAAAATCTGTTTCTCCTATGACCAGTCGTAGTGTCTACAGGACCGGTCGAAGGTGCGATTTCTGCAAGTATAAATAGAGAACGAATTTCAGAGTTTTATAACTGAATTCAAGAAAATTTAAGGGATCACTTTGAGATAAGTTTGTGATCATTTCAAGCTACTTTATACATAATTTATATTCTCTTTTGTTAGCTTTATTTTTAATTTAATTTTGTTTCTACATTCCAATCTTATTTAAAAAGAGGAATTGTGATATTCCTTCTTCTTGGAATCAAAATCAAATATAGCTAGCCCAACCAGTTTAATTTAAAATTAATTAGAACCTAAAACCATTATAAAGTGAGTATTGGACTTTGAACTTCTACATTCGATCATCTACTCCGATTAGTTTTTCCAGGCTGCAACAAAAGGAGAAATCTAGGTATTTTACATTCATTATAAATTCCATTCTTTTTGGTTTCTTTTGAGATTAAACCAGAAAAATCTTATTGTGTTGGTTATCTGAGGAGATCCAGAAAACTCAGAAGTGTGGGTTTTTGAATTGTGTAAGATCTTTTCTAAAAGACACAATTGTGAAGGTTTTGGGTGAACCTGTGAAAACTTATTTTGATAGTGAACGCTAATATCCTCTGTGTAAGGATATTAGGAGTAGAGTAGCAATCTGTGCGGTTGTTTTTTAACAGTTGGTGTACACACAGGCGAACCACTATAACTCTTTGTGTTTTTTGGATGTGTGATTTATATTTTCTATCTTTGATCATTCAGATTTTTGGGATGTATATGTGAATGTGAATGTTGTAATATTTACATTTCAAGCATAGTGGAGAATGTTGTAATAATTTAGATTTAAATTCCTACAATTCCTTTCTATTTATTTATTCCTCTTCGGTTTGAGTTTTTAATATAAAGAGCTTTCTAGAAATAAGGTTGTCCTACCATAAAATCTGATTTTTGGTATAAGGTTGTCCTTAAAACAACATTTGTATCAACCTCTCAAGACTTGAATTTTGAGGTTGCATTTTATTTCAGCATTGTGAATTGAATTTCTTTGTTTGGCTATCTCTTTCTTTAATTCCACTATTTTTATCTTAAATTTGGCATTGTCCTATTCACCCACCCCCCACCCCTCTAGGACATATAGCTTGGCCATTTTAGTTTCACTGGCCAGGTATAAGGAAACAATATCGATATCGCCGATAATATCATTAATAACCGAAAATGCATGGAAACATGGGAAAAATAATGGAATTTTTAGCGAAAATTTAGGAGACATTAAAATGTACATATTTGTATATTTAGAAGAAAAAAATTACATAAGGAATGCATACATAACAAGTTTCCATTTAATGAGGCCTTAAAGGTATGTTCTGTTGTAAGAACTCAGTCCAACTATCCCATCCATCCTATTTAACCATCCAACCTTCCATCCAAACATCCATCGATATTGCAAAATATCAACAACACATGATATTTCACCAAGAAATCATTAGCAATTGTAAAGGAAATGAAAGATTGTAGTCTCAATATCGTGCATGTTGCGATGTCGATAAGATTGAGATATTATCAATATTATCAATGAAAAATTGAACACTACATATAACCATGTGCCCATGAAAAAAATAACTGAAATAAAAACATTTCTAATAAACAAATTTTTGATTATATCAATACGTTGGCGATATTATTGAAATATCACCAATATACTTATAATATAAACATTACCTAGACTCTACATAGTTGAAAACATTAGCGATACATTGGAGATATTGATGCATTGGCAATACGAATGATACCTAGAATTTACATAGTTGAAAATATTGGCAATTATATTAATGATATTGATACATTGGCAATACTCAATGATACATTGCTAACATCTAGAATTTCTGATACTACCAATGTTATCGGTATCACTACTAGTGATATTGGTATCGCTAAGCTAGAGATAAAGATAATATCAGAGATAATTCGAACACTGCCTCTACCTAAGTTGTTTTTTGTCATGATTTTTGGGCCACAGGGTGAACATGATGCAGAGCACATGATTCATGTTGACAATATTTACTTATCATACATCTTGAAGTAGCCTGCATTATGAATATCATTTAATCGTGGCTTGCAGCCTGATGATGGTGGCTACAATGTATTATTAACCATGGTAAGTTTGAATTCACGTATCTTACAAAGTTTGCTTGTTGATGTTCTTGGAGGCATCATGGAAGCGTTTGTGAACCCATTTTCTTATGTAATCTTTGACAAGATATGTTGGCTGGGATATATGATTGGAACAAAGTGATGTTGGCTGAGATATATGATTGGAACAAAGTTATGGTGGCCAAGGATATGATGGGCGTGAGGAGCTGCTTGTTGTTCTGAGAGATTGTCGAGATGTACCTACAATGATTAGGTCATGCACCAAGCTAGCAAAGTTGGGCCTTGATTTTTGACCTATTGCAGTTGGCATTCAAAATTTTTGATTTTTCCACTTGAGAATTTTTCCTATGTTGCTAAATTAGATAAATCACGAGCACATGCAAGACCTGGTCATTGGAATCCATAAGTTAGTCATGCTACTAGTGACATGTGTCATCCTTTCTACTGCTTCTCGTGTTTGAGGGTCGAGAAATACTGAAGTGATTTGTGCCAGGAGATATTTAAGAAGTGAATTGTCACACATGTGTCAGATATGGGTTGTACACTAGGTGGGGCCATGTGTACAAGCATTGTATATGAGTTGGTAAGCATTGCCAAAGTCCTTGCATGACCACTGCTGCTTGTAGTGCAAGAAAATGTATTGTTGGAATAGTTATGAATCGTTCCTATAGTTTAACATTGTTCCTAACACATTATTATCTTTTTAAAGAGTTTACTAGAAGTCAGGAAGGGTTCAAAACCATTCCTAAAGAATGTAAGAACCATTCCTAAAACCATCCTAGAAATTGCTTAAAATAAGCCATTTTTAATTTTTAGGAACGCCCTATTTAGGAATGATTAATGACCGTTCTTAAATTCTTTGAGAATGGTTGTCAACCGTTCTTAATCAATAATTTTGGTAGTGTTCCATGATTTTTTATTTTAGAATCCACTATATTCACCATATCAACTAAATCATTTTAAGATGTGGGCCTAAAAAACAAGCAGATCCAAAATTCATGTGGGTCACACTTGATGAAACAATTGGTATTAAATGCCTTCAGTTGAAACATTTATAAAGTAGTTGTCTAATCTAAAGAAGTTTTGAATCAAACTACTATATTTATGTTTTCAGTTCATCCCAGTGTAAATGGCCTTATGATCGGGTTATATAGCATAGAAACAACGTAGTAGACCTGAACAAGGTTTTAACGTTTGACATTTCTCTTCTCATTATTTTTTTGCATGTGGCTCACTTGAGTTTTGATATTGTTATGGGAAAAACTAGACTAACCAAATGTACAGACTCCAAAACTGCGGATTGCTTGAGCGCCAAAAAATCACATCGACCTTGGATATTAACCTCGGCCTCGGGTATCAACCTCGGCATCGGAGGTTGGCCTCGAATACCGACCTCAGCCTCAGGTACCAACCTCAACCTTGGAGTTCGGCCTCAGATATCGACCACTAACTTGGAATACAAATATACTTAGAATATATTGAGATAAGATCTTCCCGACATCTTCACATTGCCATATACACCGCCGCCCCCAAAAGCCTATAAATACACCCATTGACATGTGTAAAGGTACACATGACAGCTATCCCGATTCTTCTACACTTTCTACAGACCTACCTTGACTTATGCATCAGAGGGTCCCCGGCCTTAACCGGCGCCCCCAATGTTTTCCCCTTTTTTCAATTAAATCACTAGTCCTCCGGCTAGCAAGATGTGAG
The DNA here is from genome assembly GCA_037074715.1 of Magnolia kwangsiensis. NCBI lineage: Eukaryota > Viridiplantae > Streptophyta > Magnoliopsida > Magnoliales > Magnoliaceae > Magnolia > Magnolia kwangsiensis. The sequence goes on along the minus strand of CM073572.1, from coordinate 149,799,849 downwards.
GAAGGTTCAACTAGATTTTTGCATCAATAGTTAGGCGTCGTCTCTGGGAACGACATCAAAGTCATTCCCATCTTCTATAGTGATTATACAGTGATAAAAATAAGGAAGAAGATCCAAGCCGTGATCGCAGCACTTACTCCCCCACCAGTGAAGTAGTCTGTAGACCACAAAGACCCGCCCTCACAACTTAAGGCTGATTCCACACCTATAGGCCCTACACAACGGGAATTGTGAGGTTAGATGGGTGGTATCTCCAAGCCTACCGTGTCAACTAAACAACCTACTCGACAAGGGCGACCTCCCTTTTTAAACGAAAAAATGTGCTTGAGACACTTTACAATAAAAGAACTTCCACAAGTTAAGGGAAGAAATTTTTTTGAAATGATTTCTCAATTATTCGAACTACATGAATGACAACGAGGGCTTCCCTTAGTGCAAGAGAAGAAAGTCCTCTACTGTGAATTATACTATGAAAGAACCTCCTCAGGTTGGAGGAAATTTTCTTTCAAATTCTAACTATCCGAACTACGGGATCGACGACTGGGACTTCCCTCAGTTGAAGGAAAGAAAAGTCCCGCCTATTAGTTCTACATCGCTCGACCTTCAATCGATCGATAACTGAGACTTCCCTCAGTTGAATGAAAAAAGTCCCTCCCATTACCTCTACTCCATCCGACCTCTCGACCTCCCAACCTCTTCTGCACATGGCATCACACAGTGTTAGTCCATACTAACTTACTTTCCGAGCTCCTGAAGAATGCTCGAAAGTAGGGGGTTTACTGTTATGGGTAAAAATGGACTAACCAAATGTACAGACTCAAAGACTATGGATTGCTTGAGGGCTAAAAAATCACATCAATCTCGAATACCGACCTCATCCTCAGGTATCAACCTCGGCCTCGAAGTTGAGATCAGCCTTAGATATCAACCACTAGCTCGGAATACAAATATACTTAGAATATATTGAGAAAAGATTGTCATGACATTTTCACCATAGATATCATGGAGATAACCACGATGCATCCAGAAAAAGTTCTCTTTCGTAATACGCAATCACAATCCAAGAGGCATTGCAATATATGACACCACCTCTCAACAGCCTATAAATACACCCGCTGCCATGAGTAAAGGTACACATGACAACTATCTCGATTCTTCTACACTTTCTGTAGACTTACCCTGACTTAGGCATCGAAGGGTACCGGCCTTAACAGGTATCCCCAATGTCTTCCTTTATTTTCCATTAAATCACAGGTACTCCGGCTAGTAGGAGGTGAAGAAGGATCGACCGAATTTTGGCATCAACAGAAATGCCTCATTTTTTAACTTGTTTCCTTGAGATGAGTTAGAAACCCACCTCCCAGGATGAATTGGAAAAAAAAAGGAAAGGGGTGAACTTCTCAAAAATATTATGGCCCCACCTACATAATGGGGTCGTGAGCCATGAGGGTCGGAGACGCGAAGTTTCTACTGTCGCTGTCAGTAGCTAGGTGGCCACCGGTCCGTTCTTTATGTGACCCACCATAATGTATGTGTTTTATCCACACTGTTCATATATTTTTTTTGGACCATTTGAAAGTATGAGCTCAAAAATAAGAGAGAGACTAGTGGACCACACCACAAGAAAACAGTGATAATTGAGCGCCCACCACTAAAAACTTCTTGGGGTTCAATGTAATATTTATTTTCCATCTACTCTACTGTGGATCAACTCATGCAGACATGGATGAAGGGAAAACACAAATATCAGCTTCATCCAAAAACTTTTGTAGATAATAAAAAGCTTTTAATAGTTGGCTTTCAATCACCATTGTTTCCTCTAGTGTGGCTTACTTAGATTTGGATTTATTTCATAGGCTAAAAGAATTCGTAAAAATGGATGGACGAAGGGGATAGAAACATATATCATTGGGCTTGCAGAGCACCATTCAGTATGAAAGCGGATTGGCTGGTGTACCACACACACCATCAACCTCAACCTAACTAGTGTGCTGACCTTAACAAATTTTGTGGATCCCATCATGAGGTATGTGTTATATCCAAACTGTCGATCCATTTGGTGAGCTCGTCGCAAGGCTTTGTCTAAAATTAGACAGATTCAAAGATCAACTGGACCACATTGTAAAAGGTAGTGGGAGATTGAACTAGTACCATAGAAACCCTTTTGGGCACAAAGGTTTTGGATCAATATGATATGTATTCTTCCTCTTCATTCAGGTCTGTGTGACCTCATTCACAAATTGGATAGAAAATAAACATTATGGTGGGCCCTACAAAAATTTTAGTGGTGAAAATCATGGTCCCCATTGTTATTTGTGGTGTGGGAAACTTGAGCTTTGGATATAATTCATTTTTGAGCTCATGATCGAAAATGATTTCGCCAAATGAATAAATAGTATTGATATAATAAATACATAATTGTAGCCCATGTAATTTTGATCTCCTTTGAGTCGTTCCTATAGCTAAGAAGTCAAGAAGCATCGGCTCTGGTCTTGACACGACACGCGTATTCACACTAGCCAAGTCGATGGTGTGTACACTAGCCAATCTTCTTCCCCTCAAAATCCTTGCGCAGATCCGCATTCGTACTGACCCATTAGTAAATAATTCACGTACGAGGGAGGTTCAGAGGCAATACACCAACTATATATATATACTTGCTGTATTGATGTCAGTAAGTTCTGCGGGCCAAATCATGAAGTATGTGTTATATCCAAACCGTTCATCCATTTGGCGAGCTCATCTTAAGGCTTGAGCCAAAAAATAAGACAGATCTAAAGATCAATTGGAGCACACTGCAAAAAATAGTGGGGGATTGAATGTCTACCATTGAAACCCTTTTGGGGGTCACAAAAGTTTTAGATTTATATAAAATTTATTTTTCCTCTTCATCCATGTATTTTTAACCTTATTAATAGATTGGATGGAAAATAAACGTTACAGTGTGCCCTACGAATTTGTTAACGGTGAAAATCATTATCCTCGATGCTATTTTTGGTGTTGTCCATTTGAGCTTTCGATATGATTCATTATTTTTCTAATCCTCTAAAATGATCTTGAAAATTGGATGAATAGTATGGATATAATAAATACATCATTGTGGCGCCCATATTACTTTGATCTCATTTGAACCATTCGTACAACTAGGAGCTCGAGGTGTGGAGGCGCTCGTCTTAGCACAACATGTATCTATACCAGCTATATAACTGGTGTGTGGTACACCAACCAAAGCGGATTGGCTGGTGTACCACACACCAGCTATATAGCTACTGTAGGTACGTGTCATGCAAGGACAAGCACCGGCACTCCTCGAGCTCTGAGTTGTACGAACTGTTCAAAGGAGATCAAAGTTACATGGACCCTACAGTGATGTATTTATTATATCTACACGATTCATTTATTTTTAGAGATCATTTTAGAGCATTATCCAAAAAAATGAATCATATCTAAAGATCATATGGACCACACCACAAATAGCAGCGGAGATAATGATTTTCATCGTTAAACAATTCGTAGGGCCCACCATAATGTTTATTTTTCCATCCAATATGTTCATAAGGTCACAAAGACCCGAACAAAGAGGAAAAACAAATTCCATATTGATCCAAAACTTTTATGACCCTAAAAAGGGTTTCAATGGCAGACGTTAAATCCCCCACTACTTTTTTCAGTGTGGTCCACTTGATTGTTAGATCTGTCTTATTTTTCGTCTCAAGCCTTAAGACAAGCTCTCAAAATGGATGGACAGTTTGGATATAATACATACCTCATGATCAGGCCCACAGAACATGTTGACGTCAATACAACAACTATATAGTTGGTGTGAGGTACACCAGCCAATCTGCTTCCATTTCCAACGTGGATTACCTACTGACAGGTTAAGTACGAGACTGGCTACTGAAGTGACATCACCGAGTTCTATGGGCCCTACCATGATGTATGTTTCGTATCCACACCGTCTATCCATCTAGAGAGATTATTTTAAGGCATTTTTCCAAAGAATGATTCAGATCCAAATCTCTGATGGACCCCACCACCGAAAATAGTGGAGAGAGTGATGCACACCGTTTAAAACCTCTAAGGGCCACAAAAGTTTTCGATCAAGCTTATATTTGTGTTACCCCTTCTTTCGTGTCTTTTTTAACTTATGAACAACCTGAATCACAAATAAACATCATGGTGGACCTTAAGAAGGTTTCAACGGTGGGCGTCGCTGTCCCCACAGTTTTCTCTGTAGTGAGGTCCACTACTACTCTAGATCTGACCAATTCTTTATCTCGTGCCCTAAAAATGATCTCTAAGTGGATGGATAGTGTGGATACAACACGTATCTCATGGTGAGCCCAACGAAAATTGGTGATGTCACTTCAGTCCTATTTGCAGTTGGACAGGATATTCCGTATATCTAGATTTATTTGTGCCATGAATGTATATGAGCTTTATGTCACGCCCCAGACTCGGTAACTGGAATCCCAAGGAACTCGATGGCCGGTTCTGGTCGTAACAGCCTCCATAGTACCCCATTCTCGGCTCCTGAGACAGGTTCCGATCCTGGGATCCTACAAGGAGGATTTTCATAACAATATAATCATTAACAATATGAGCATATCCAAGATCACAGCAATTACATCTGAGAATAACAAAGGCACACATCACAAAATCTACTATAAATTTGAACTTTTACAACTTTCAGAAGGTCCAAAAGGACATACATAAGATGATAGGAGAAGGAAAGGAAGACCAGTAACACCGGGTCCTCACGCTCAACTCAACTCTGCGCCCTGCAGCTACGATGCCTGCCTAGAGTCTCCTGCATGCATCAATCGTGCATAAGCTTATAGAAGCTTAGAGGGTGGTGAAAGTGTGTGACAATGGTGCATAGAAGAATAGTAGGAGATGCAAGAAGGAAAATATGCTTAATGGAAAAATCACTAGCCTTACCATGGCTTATCATAAATACAATGCGATGAGTACTGGATGTCATACCAAGATAATGCATGAAGGGGCTTGTATAACCAATGTTAATGCGATGCAAGTAATGTCAGTGCTCATATCCAAACTATAAATCAAGTACATTTCCAATCATAAAGAAATCACCGGGATCTATTACACTACTGAATAACTGCCGCTCTACAGACCCCGCACAGTCAAATGAGCGTAAGAGACCTCACTACTCACCTGTGGACAACCAATCACCAACAAGGCCTGACGGTAGCGGACCCATTTACGAGCTGGTCAGACTCAGCCTAGCAATGCCCCCTACACACTGGGTAGGTAGGGCCACACCCCTATCCAACCGACTACACGAAAGTAGGAGTCACGGCCTAACGGTATAAGGCCCTCGTGTGCTCATGTATTCCACCCGGTCACAGCGTTGGAGCAGATCCTTGGTACCATGGAAGTTTTAAAAATTTCATTCATGGGCATCCTATGCACCAGGTATGCTCAACTAATATTTTTGGCGTCCACACATATGGCCATCCACGAATATCCCTGTGGATGCAAGGCCCTGATGAAGCAAGGGCAGATATCCACATGCTATGCAATGCAAGATGCATGAATCACACAATCACTCATGCATCAATTCCAAGCACTCATCGTGCTCCAGAGGGGAAAACTCCACCCCTTAGGGAGATACCAACATGTCCTACTCAATGGCACAACCATGGCTAATCATACATCAACCAAGCATGCATATAATGCGTATGAGAGTGGGTCATAAAATGAATAGGGGTGCCAATGGGGTGAAGATGAACTCTCTACCTAACCGTGAAGGGTCTAGGTACTTAACAAATTCCTCATAAGGAATAAAACCTCTAGTGGGGGCCCATTTACCTGGGGTAGCCCATGAGACTAAGGATACAAGCTACGGGCTTAAATAATATAGAAATGGGCCTAGCAAGAAATTAAGGTGGGCATTCAACCACACTTAGAGGGGTTCATAATGGAGACATTTAACCACCATTTTCCCAAGGCATAACCAATCATAATCTATATAACTACAAGGCTCAATGCCTACATCCTATCCACATACATAAGCCTCACAAAAAGGCATGAGAAAAAGGGTCCAATACTCCCTTTAACAACATGGGCCCAAGGAGAGGAATCAAGGCCCAAGGCCCAAGCCCCAATGGCCATAGGACTCATACATTTAGTTGAACTTAATGGAAAGCCCATGAGCACAAAAACATGGCTGAAAAATAGTTTTAAGTTGGGTAAAATGGACCCCACTACATCATCCCAACAACTAGCAATCTAAGTGGGCAACCAAGGGCCTAATACTACCTTTATCTCAGTCCATAAGTCCATCAAAATGTGGAAGTCAGCCCAACATATGGCTAGGCCAAGCTAGGATGTTCCAGCCCAATCTGGGCCCACTGGGAAGTCTCAAAATTTAGTTTATATTTGGGTCCCACAAATGATCATCAATGGAGACCTAAAAAGGCCTTAATTAAGCCCAAGAATATTCTAAAATATAAGGGTGCAATAAATATCCAATTTTCTCAATATGGTGAGCCCCACAATCATGGCTCCAATGGGCCCTAGAACTTCAGGGATGAGTCCCTAACTAATCATACACAAAGCCCAATGGGCTGGGGCCCAAAAGTTCTGAAATAACAAGGGACAATAATGTACAAGAAGTTTCTGCAGTGCATGTTGCTGTCCTAAATTTGGTCACTCCATTGGAGTGGGTCCAAGGCCTCTAAAATTCTAAAAATTGAGGGTCAAGGTCCCTCATCATGCATACAATAAGAGAAAACCCAAAAATGTGGCCCACCATCTGAGGAAATATTTTTGAACTATGTTTTTTATCAAGGCATATTGCCGGATTGCACAGCAGAAAAATATGGCAGTCTAATCATCTTGGTCCATACTTTTGGATGCCCAAGTGGGGTCCTTTGGGGCTAAAATTTTATAGAGTGATACTTTCATTGGTGGGACACACCCTCACAAAATTTTATAATTTTTTAATATTCATAAGTATTTTAATTAATTTAAACAAAACAGTTTGTCCATAAAATTGGACAGACCTGGACGTCCCAACGTGGTGGGCCAGTCCGGCCCTTTCCACGGTGTGTACAGGGGTCCATTAGCCATAAAATTTGGTATGTGGGTCCTAAAATGAGTGGACCATAGTTATAAAAAATTTAATAATTTTTTAACATCTATAAATATTTTAATTCATTTATAGAAATCAATCTGTCCTGAAAATCGGACTGATCTAGACACTATATTATAATGGGTCAGTCCAGCCACTACTATAGTACATACAGGTGTCCTTTAGTCCCAAAGTTTTTTAGGTGGGTCCTAAAATAGTTGGAACACCTCTCTAAAAATTTTTATAATTTTTTGATACTCATAAATATTTTAATTAAATTAGGAATTTCAATCTATCCAAGAAGATGTTGCTGTCCATGCATTATTTACCCAATAAGGTGGGCCCAAACTTCATCCAAGAGGGAAAAAATGGAGGTTTAGTATTTTCTTCATAAAATACAGTAAGGTGGGGTCAACAAAAGTGGCCCATCCCTCAGAGAAACCAAGCTAAAGTGTATGTTTTCCCTCCATACATATGGGTTGGACAGCCCAACAAGGTGGACCGCCCACCCCTGTGGGCCTCCTTTTTGGGTACCATTTCATGGACCATCTGAGGTATGACCCACCACACCTTAAGGTGAGGTCTAAACCTTCTCATTACACCCCATAATCACAAAGAAAATAAGGAAAATCATGATCCAAAAATCTATGCCAAAGATTGAACATGACAATGCAACAGTCCAGATTTTTGGATAGCAATACATGACTGGACACATCAGCCTGTATCTCAATAATCTCAACCATAAAAGGGGTGTGTGGCCTTCCTCAGTGGACCCCACATATGTTCAGATCAAAAACTAAGACTAGGACACTTACATGCATTGATTAAGGTGTCCAAAGATCATGGAGTTGGGTGGTAAGGGTGTCCCACCTTGCTGGATTTTTATTTTTATTTATTTTGGGACATCCTAGGCCCACTAAATGGGCCAGCCACACATCATCACCCACACATCATAGGAAAGAAAAGAAGAAAATAGAGTAATCTATCCATGGGGGTAGGGCCCCACCACTAATGGGCCCTCCCAAGAGTCAATCTCAACCATACAACAATATTACTTCAACATGCAACATTATACGAATGCATGCATGATCTATGATTAGAATAAGTAGTTATGATGCCATCCTAACATGACTTATAGGGTCTAGATGCCCTTGAAATAAAGTGGATTATGCAATACATCATGATGGGGTCCATGGAGAATGACCCCATCATGTTTCATGATGTGTGTATAGGATGGGCCAAAAGGCCACATCCATGAGGTCAAATGGGGTCCCCACCATGGATTGATGGGTCCCATATGATCCTAGGAAGAAAAAAATAAGATCAATGGTAGAAAAGAAAATCAAAAATTAAAATCACTCACCTTAATAAATTCCACCCAAAGTTACATCAATCTACTGTCCATGTTCCAAGGGACATGTATGAATGGGTTAGATGGAGTGTTGGAGGTTAGATGGGAGGGGATTAGAGTGAGAAGGGGCTGGAGAAGAGAGGGAGATGGGAGGGAAGTTGCTGGAAATTCTAGCAATGGAGGGAAATGAGAGGGAGGGAGAGAATAAAGAGAGAGAAAAATGTCATAATTATTTTCTAAGAAAAGCCATCATGACATAGGGAGGAGATTACAATGTTTAGGCCTTTAGACTAGGTTTGGGTGGTGTTTCTATAGGATTTGTGTGGTGTGTGTGTGTATTGTGTATGGGGACTTGTGCCATGGGTGATGGTGGTCCACATGCATTTCTCCTAAGTGGGCCACTTGATCAATGGTCATATAATGAAATGTACACAACTTTTGATATACATATCAGATTTATGCGCGAGATGCGGCATTGGAACCGCAATGACGAAGTGGACAAGATGACATAGGTCTCAGCTTGATTCGACTCGAGTCTACGTGAATGGACTCAAGCATGATCATAAATAAAATCTGAGGGTCGCGAGTCACCGAAATTCGATCAGTAGGACTGCGGGACCATAAGAAATGAAATGCACACTCACAGACACACATGCACACATGCAAACTCGGGTCGGGTCTCACATTTTATCCATGCCGTCCATTCATTTTTTCAGACATTTTAGGCTATGAACATAAAAATAGCCTGAACCAAGACTCAAATGGACCACACAGTGGGAATTGATCGGCCAACCATTAAAAACTTACGAGAAATTAACCATTGTAAATGCCACCTTTTACCCAGTGTCTTTTCAACACTCTCCCAAACTTTACTTTCCCAAAGTAAACCATTATGTATGAACACACTATTTGCAAATGGAAATACCTTTGCATTCACAATATATGGCTACGGATTATAACCGTAGCCATTGGTATTTAGCCACCGTCAACGCAAGGATTTTTTTCATATGCAAATAGCATGTCCGTACAGAATGGCTTACTTTGGGAAAGTAAAGTTTGGGAGCATTTTGAAAAGATGTTGGGTAAAAGGTGGAGTCTACAGTGGTCAATTTCTCAAAACTTTCTGTAAGCCACAAAAGTTTTTTTATGAAGCTGGTATTTGTGTTCTCTTTGTATATGTCTATACCACCTTATGAACAGGTTGGATGGTAACTAAACATCACGGTGGGCCCTGGAAATGTTTCAAAGGTGGGCGTCATTATCCCAACTATGGTGTGGTCCACTTGGGCCTTAGATTTTCCTCAACTTTTAATTCATACTTCAAGGTGAATGATGTGGATAAAACTTATAAATCATGGTGCCACAAGCCCTGCCTACTTGGACAAATTATTATGCAAACTAGGGGTAGGACATAATCCTCCTCGTGTTTTTATGGGAATATGAATTCTTTATTTGCCACGAATTTGTTTTTCTTTTTTTTCTGCATTTAGATTTGTACATGATCCATCTAGCTCAGTTAACTCACTCGACTCTCCTAAACTTAGCTCGAAACTGGGTTTCAGTGAAGTCGAGCGGATTTTTTAGCACAAAAGTCTGAGCTAGTCCAAACTCTACTCGATTCGGCTCGAAACTTGACTTGAACTTGACTCAGTTCAAATCGATTCGACTCAGATCAGGTTCGCTTCATATAAATATTTTATATATTTATATATTTAAATAAATTATGTGTGTGTGTGTGTTAAAACTATAAAACCTAAACCTGAACTTAGCTTGTAGGCTCAAATTTAAACTCGGCTAAGAAGATCGAGCTCAAGCTCGGCTCGAAACTCACTCAAGCTGGCCAGAGCTATCGACTGAGCCGAGCCGAACTGAGTTCAACCCAGGGTAGGCGAAGCTCGACTAGATTTGACTCATGGTTTGACTCATGTATAGCTCTACTTGCATTATCAATAGCATCAAGCACGGCTACATTAATTGCAGTGACTTATGATTTTGGAAATATATTGGCTAGTGTACTACACTCACTACAAGAAAGAGGGTTTTTAGAGACGAAACTTCAAAAAATTTCATAGCTATAGGCTGTAAACAATTTTTGAAATAAAAAATTCAAAGGTTTACTTTTAGCTACGAAAATTTTCATAGCTAAAAAATGTTGATGAGACTTTTAGCGATGAAAATTTTCATTGCTAAAGACTGTAAACAAATTTTGAAAAAAAGAAAAATCCAAAGGTTACTTCTAGCTACGAAAATTTTCATAGTTAAAAAACGTGGATGAGACTTTTAGCGATGAAAATTTTCATCGCTAAAGGCTGTAAACAATTTTTGAAAAAAATTAAAAGGTTTAGTTTTTTACCTACAAAAATTTTTGTAGCTAAAAAATGTGAATGAGACTTTTAGCGATGAAAATTTTCATCGCTAAAGGCTATAAACAATTTTTGAAAAAATATCGAAAGGTTTACTCTTAGCTACGAAACTTTTCGTAGCTAAAAATGGATGAGACTTTTATAGATGAAAAGTTTTGTCGCTAAAGGCTATAAACAATTTTTGGAAAAAAAAATCCAAAGGTTTACTTTTAGCTACAAAAATTTTTGTAGCAAAAAAGCATGGATGAAACTTTTAACAACAAAAATTTTCGTCGCTAAAGGCTGTAAACAATTTTTGAAAAAAAATCCAAAGGTTTACTTTTACCTATGAAAATTTTCGTACCTAAAAAACACTTTTAGCGATGAAAGTTTTCATCGCTAAAGGCTATAAACAATTTTTTGAAAAAATTGAAAGGTTTAATTTTAGCTAAGAAAATTTTCATAGCTAAAAAACATGGATGAGACTTTTAGCGACCAAACTTTTCATTGTTAAAGGCTGTAAATAATATTTGCAAAAAATCCAATGGTTTACTTTTAGCTATGAAAATTTTCGTGCCTAAAAAACGTGGTTGTGACTTTTAGAGAAAGGTTGTAACCAATTTTTGAAAAAAAAAAAAAACAAAGGTTTTCTTTTAGCTACGAAAATTTTCGTAGCCAAAAAACGTGGATAACACTTTTAGCGATGTAAATTTTTGTCGCTAAAGGCTGTAAATAATTTTTGAAAAAAATCGAAAGGTTTACTTTTAGCTACAAAAATTTACGTAGCTAAAAAACGTGGATGAGACTTTTAGTGACAAAAATTTTTATCGCTAAAGGCTGTTTTGAATTTTAACAAAAAAATTTGCGCTGTCTTGGAAATGTTCACGGTAAGAATTTTAGCGACAAAAATGTTCGTCGGTAAAAGTGTTTTTCCTAAATCTTTTTATTGACGACTGAAAACCGTCAGTAATAATGTAAAAATGTTTTAATTTTTAAAAATTTTTGTCGGTAAATTTTTTTTTGTGTGTGTCTATATGTATATATATATATATATGTGTATATATATATATATATATATATATATATATATATATATATATATATATATAGTTTTTATATCATATGTGTGTAAATTATTTTATATATATATAATTAAAAGGTAATATTTAAATGATTTGTAATATCACATAAAAAAGAATATTGAGAAGTTAAGAAATTTTAACAATGTTTGAGAAAAAAATTGAGAACAAAATGATTCTTTTGAAGAAAAAAATTGGCAATTTGAAATTTTCGAGAAAAAAAATAAAATATGAGAAAATTTTTGAGATTTTGAAAATAAAAATTCAGAATTTGTATTTTAAATATTTTTTGAAATAATTTTTTAATAAAAATAATATTTTGTTAAAAGAGAAAAAATATACATTTTGAAAAAAAAGTTATTTTTAAAAGGAAATTGAAATTTATCTGTGAAAAATAAAATTACTAAATTATTAGGAACATCTACTAATTGAACCTTTAATCATTTTTGGATAATCTAATCAATTCAGATTAAAGAGTAAATAACTTCAGATGTTTAAATCAAATTTCACTAAAATTGTTGATCAATCTTGTATGCTCACTATCTTTCTCAAATGTAGCCTGATTGAGGCGAGTAACTAGTCAAATTGAGAGTATTGATCAGTAAAATAGAGTGAATAGATCACACGTAAAATGAGCCAAATATTTTGGTCAAAATTGTGACCCAACTTACTTACCTCGTGAGAACCTAAGAATTGATGTTGGTAAGTTTTGTGGGCCCCATCATGATGTGTGTCGAACATCAACATTTAGGATGTATGTATGTATGTATGTATGTATGGGAAAAGGTTCCATGCGGTCGATCTCATGGGAACTTCTCGTACAGTTAGGATTTCAGGAGTGCAACTGATATGGTGCTTCCCCACCTTAGGCACCTTACGAAGATGTGACTTTTTGTAAAGGAAACTTGTCAATCTGCCTCAACCGTGCATATACTCACGAGTATAATTTCTCCACTGCCACGATGTATCTAATAATGATAATATTCTATACAAATTAGAAGTGAAGGATTAGATCTGAGCCCTCGAATTATTATCAAGTGTTATTAAAGTAGTTTTAATGGTTAATAAAACTTCAACGGTTAAAAAATATTAGAAAATCAATTAAAATATTTAGAATGCTAGGCACAAGAAATAAAAATAAAAATACTTGTTGAGTCCCTAATCTATCGAAATGAAAGAAATAAACATATTCCTATGTAAGCTAGTGGACCCCTTATTAGCCCGTGTAAGAATTAACAGTTGCACCTAAAGATACCTGATTACGTCTGCTTTATTGACCCGTACATTGACCGCGTAGTAAGAGGCTAAAGCCAATCGATTAAGGTAGTGACCCTTTTTTTTTAGGTTAGCTTGTTAGTAGACACCCATGTCAGTACACACAACCAATTTTTTAATAGTAGACATCCAATTCACTATTGTTTTCACATTGTGTGGTCCACCTAAGATTTAGTTCAGCCTCATTTTTTGGGACAAATAATAAATTTATGTTAAGAAATGGATGGACGGCATGAATGAAGCAAATCGATCATGGTGGGGCCCATAGAGCCATACCAGATCCAAAGATCAAGTTACTGTTTTCATTTTGATTTCAAATAATGTGATTTTTGTATTTGATTCAAAATAATGGTGACTTATTCATAACGATCGTGGCAAAGATTTAGAGTTATCTAGACCATCCAAATAATCGGTCTAGTTGTAAATGGTAAATATTGATAATTTTATTATATAATATAATCTTAACCATCTAGAAAACGGTTCCATGCATGTACGACTGTTAATATATCTTGTGTTATAAATAATATAAAACTCACAAAATTTGGATTTAAATTCATTATCATATCCAAAAGAGGATTTCGGATGAGCACAATTTCATCTTCCATCCAAAAGAGGATTTTCGACGGAGGATTGTTGAGCATCGATCTTCCATCGAGTGTCGTTTCTGAGCATCATCTTCAAATAGGTGAGCTTCTCTTTCCCCTACCCTTAATCTTCAATCTGGATTTAAAAGATGATGCTCTAATGAAACACATACATCATGATGGCCCTCTGTAACTAGCCCTACACATACATCTCAGCTATACTTTAGACATTTTTGTTAATGTTGCTGTCCATTTGTGAGGGTGATCCCGATTTTAGGGCCAAGGCATCTACATGGTGGGATTCTCAAGGTCAAAGGATTGGATCACACACTCGTGTGCAAGATAGACCTTGATATCAAGCTCGTGTGCAAAATGACCCATGTCTCTTAGCCAGGCCCGGGTACGGACCTGGGCCATTATCAACCTGACTGCTAAAGGATAGTTCCCTAACCCTTCATCTTCCCAGAATAGCATAGATTCACCATTAATGTTAACTGAAAGCTTGAAGCTATCTAACAAAAATTTTCCCCATTTCATATACTTCTTTCTTTCCTTGCTAGGTTTTCCTCTTAAACTTCTATGTGTAGGGCCCAAACGAAACGTGAGTGATGTTAGGCATGTTTTCTGGGGTCCATTTCATATACTTCTTCCTTCCTTAAAGCTGGATTGGCAATGACAGCTTTCAGCTATGATTGAAGATCTCATCTTTCCAAATTAAAAAAGAAGAGAAAAAATTCTAAATTTTCTTTGTTCATGAGGTATAAGCTTTTTGAATATTTCTTTTGCATTTGTTTAGATTCTATTCTAGATTAGTTTTCTATTGTACAGAAGGAAATCACATGTGTGAATCTGTTTGGATTCTGTTGCAATTAGTTTTCTGTTTACAGAAGGGAATCTCACATGGGTATCTCTGTTTTTGAAGTTTCTTTGATTTTTATTTTTTTTAGTGAAAATCAATTTGATTTTAGTAGATGTGTAGTTGTTTTTTTTTTTTTTTTTGGAAAATCAGTGAAATTTGGGATGTTTTGAAACAATTTATGCATATTTTTCGATTTCGATGTTCATCAAATTTGGATTAGTTTAAAAAAAGAGTATTATGTGGGTTTTTTCTATTATATGTAATAGAATCTCATTTGAGTGCTTTTACATTTATCAGTTCTTCAAGTCTTTTTAATCATTTGATGTGAATCCATTTGCATTCTATCATAATAATTTTTCTATTGTCAAGAAGGAAATCTTATATGGGTATCTCTCCTTTTGAACTTTCTTTGATTTGGTGAAAATCAATGTGACTTTAGGATGATGTCTGGGTTGTTTTCAATTGTTTTGTGATGAAAAACCAATGAAATTTGGGATGTTCTTAAGCAATTTGATGCATATTGGTTGAAAAATGAAGTGTTATGCAGATTTATTATAATTTTTTGTGGTTTAGACGATGGAATCTCATGTGGGTGCTTTTGTATTTATCAATTCTTAAAATTTATGGGATTACTTAATGTGAATCAATAGGAGTTTTTGATTATTAATAGTTGCTTTTGGGTGTTCTTGGACTAAAACCAATGAAATTTGGGGCACTTTCAAGTTATTTGATGCTAGTTGATTGATTTTAGTGTTATTTGCTTGGCATAATTAATGGAGTGTTGTACACATCATTTATGTTACATGTAAGGGAATCTCATGTGGGTACTTTTACATTTGGCAGTTTTTGAAGTTTATGTGATCATGCTATATTAATTGATGGGAATTTTGGATGATGGATACTTGTTTTCAGGGCTTCTTCTTCTTTTTTTTTTTTTTGGGACCAAAATCAAGGGATTTTGGGATGTTCTCAAGCAATTTGATGCATATGTATTGACCTATATGTTCTTCGTACTTAGATTATCTAAAAAATGGAGTGGTCATGTAGATACGTTTCTGTTTATTAGTTTTTGAAGTTTATATTTATTTGATGAAAATCAATGGGAGTTCAGGATGCCGGGTACTTGTTTTCAGGTGTTTTGATTGGAACTAAGGTAATTAGGGGCTTTTTCTAGTTATCTGATGCACATTGATTGATTTTACTATTTTTTAGATTTTGATTACTTGAAGACATGGGAGTTCTATATGGGTTTTCTGTTATTAAAAGGATATCTAATGTGAATACTTCTCCTTTTGTCTATTTTTGTAGTTTGTGTGATTATGCAGTGAGAATCAATGATAGAATCTAGGATGATGTGTACTTATTTTCAAGTGTTTTTTGGACAAAAACCCAATGGAATTTATTGGTTTTTCTTCTCTGTTTTTAATTATTTGTTGCACATTGAGTGATTTTGATGTTCTTTTGAATTTTGAATACTTAGACAAAGTACTTGTACATCTTTTCTGTTGTATATAAGGAAATCTCATGTGATTAATTTTATTTGTTTTTGAAATGTTCTTAATTATTTGATGAAAATCTATGGGAGTTTAGTGTGATGGATACTTGTTTTCAGTGATTTTTGTGCTTAGATATATGGAGTTTTCGGTGTTTTAAGTTATTTGATGAATATCCATTGATTTTGTTGTTTAGATTTTCAATTATTCTACACTGTTTTGGTTGATAGGTTGTTATTTCTGACAAGTTTCTTGCATGATACCAATAAAAGATTTGGGGGACAACACAGATGCACCTCCAAATTACATAAATGCCCTTACATTTAGTTTAAAAGCCTTCCCATGTCCTTAAATAATGCATAATTTTAGTGATCCATAAAACTAATGGTGTGAAGACCTTTTCCCTAGTTTATTTCATTATATGTATCAGAGATATACTAATACATATGACCCAGGAAATGTATGTGAATAGTGGAAGAAGTTTGCGAGATGTGGGTGATAGGTGGAGAAGCATAAAAGGAGAGTGATTTGAAAATCTCGTGGAATAACATCTCAAGGTACTGTCATGCAATTTTTAATGACTGAAGTTGTCTTATAGTTATGAATGGTCATCTCCTGTATTCATTCTTCTTTTCTCCTTTAATTTATCTGAATTCCTATTCTTCTCCTAATTTCGGTTGGAGTGCTACTTATTGTAGGTATGCCTAGGTAGCACTCATATAGCACAGGTTTTTACTTGCCCATCTTTGTTCATGAAAACTTTAAGTTAATGTTGGAAAAGTAATTACTTTATTACTATTATTATTATTTAATTATATAAGGTGTTTACATTTTATTTAATTAGTATCCACATTGTAGATAGCATCTCCTTTATTCTCTTTAGTAATAACTAGTTTTGCTAATATTGTTTCTCGCTGTATCCATTAAAACCGATCTCTCATGTACCTTCCCCCTCTTAATTAATAGAGATTTTTTTTTCATGACACTAAAATGATCCTAAAATATTTTCTTCAAGTTTTCTTTTTCTTCATTATGTTTTTTCTTTCAATTTTTTATTTGCTACATGTTCCAATCATGCCTCTTCAAACTATTTGCAGGACGAAATGCCATTTTGCAAGGAATTTTCCCACAAGTTTTTGGACTCTTCAAAGTGAAGCTTGCAGGTGTGCAAGCTTCCCATATTAGTTGTTTATTTCTTTTATTATCTTTTATTGTTTTGAAGATTGGAATCTCATTGGTTTGTTTACTATGCTAAGTTAAAAAGAAAGTATTGAGTGCTTTGGGAAAGAAGACTTGTGATGCATGAAATGGAGCCTTGAGTAAACTCTCTTTCTCCTTCTTCCTTTCTCTTTTTAGCCTTATTAATTTGTAAAGTTCCCAATTCCTATTTTTTACATGTATCGGCATTGGGAGATATCAGCGAGTGGGAAAATTATAGTGCGAGTTTCTTGGAGCACAGGTATGTGAAATGTTTGTTCCTTGTCACCTAGATGCATAGATTTTGAATTGAATGGGAGACATTGATGAAGCTTGGTCAAAGGACAAGGTTCATTTATATCAATGGAGGATATAATTTTTTTTGGATGGATGATGAATGTATTTGTGAATGTAAATATAAATAAAGAACTTATAATATATATTAATATGTTATCAATGAAGAATACCTTGCTTATGGGGACATGAAATTCTTATAGCTTATGGTATGGTACCCCAATATTAGTTGTATATTACTAGTATGCAGTAAATAATACTAGGTTCAATAGTATATAATACTAGAGAATACCTAAACCTAATCCGAACCCAAAACCGAACCTGATTCCCTAAACCTAAACTTAAACCTAAACCTAAACCTAAACCTAAACCTAAACCTATAACCTAAACCTAAACCTATGACCTAAACCTATAACGTAAACCTAAACCTATGACCTAAACCTAAACCTATAACCTAAACCTAAACCTAAACCTATAACCTATAACCTACAACCTAAAACTAAACCTAAACCCTAAACCTATAACCTAAACCTATAGCTTAAACCTAAACATATGACCTAAACCTACACCTTAACATAAACCCGATTGTAAACCCAAACCCAATTTCCTAAACCTAAACCTTAATGTATTCTCAAATCCCTAAACCTAAACCTACACCTAATTCTAATCTCAACTCCCTAACCTATACCTAAACCTAAACTTGAAAACCTAAACCAAAACCTAAATATATTCTCAAATCCCTAAACCTACACCTAATCCTAATCTCAACTCCTTAACCTAAACCTAAACTTGAAAACTCAACCCTAAACCCAAACCCGAACCCGAACCCGAACTCGATTTCCTAAACCTAAACTTATAACTTTAACCTAAACATATTCTCAATTCCTAAAACCTTAACCTACACCTAATCCTAATCTCAACTCCTTAACCTAAACCTAAACCTAAACTTGAAAACCTAAACCTAAACTTGAAAACCCAAACCTAAACCCAATCCCGAACCCAAACCTGATTTCCTAAACCTAAACTTATAACCTTCACGTAAACCTATTCTCAAATCCCAAAACCTATAACCTAAATGTAAACCCAAACCTTAACCTAGACCTAAACCTTAAACTATAACCTAAACCTAAAACCTAAAATCAATTCCCTAAACTTTAACCTATAATCTAACCTAAACCTAAACCTATAACCTACACTTATAACCTAAACCTAAGCGTATAACTTAAACCTATAACCTTAACCTGAACATAAAACCTAAACCTAAACCTATACTTATAAGCTAAACCTATTCTTATAACCTAAACCTATACTTATAACCTAAACATATTCTCAAATCCCAAAACTTATAACCTAAAACTGAACCTCTAACCAAATGCTATAACCTATAACCTAAACCTTAACCTATAACCTAACCTAAACCTAAACCTAAACCTATAACCCACACTTATAACCCAAACCTAAACATATAACTTAAACCTATAACCTTAACCTAAACATAAAACCTAAACCTAAACCTATACTTATAACCTAAAGCAATATTTATAACCTAAACCTATTCTCAAATCCCAAAACCGATAACCTAAACCTAAACCTTAACCTAAACCTATAACATAAACCTATAACCTGTAACCTAAACCTATAACCTGTAACCTAAACCTATAACCTAAACCTAAACCTACACTTATAACCTATAACCTAAATCTAAACCTAAAACCCAAACGTAAACTCGATCTCAAATCCCATTCTCAATTCCCTACACCTAAACCTTAACCTATAGCCTAAACCTTAACCTATAACCTATACCTATAGCCTGTAACCTAAACTCAATTCCCTAAACCTTAACCTATAACCTAACTTAAAGCTTGTCATGCCCCAAATTCAAAAATTGGATTCACAGGAATTTCGATCGCCAAATCCGGTGCCGACAGCCTCCGTAGTACCCCATTCTTGGCTCCTAGCGTCCATATGCTAGATTCCGATCCTGGGATCCTATAAGGAGGATTTTTCAACGTTCATTTAACTCATAATAAGCATAACCACAATTATACCCAAATCACAAAGGCAACATTATCATCACATATCCACTAATATAAACATTTGAATACAATGCTGAAAGCGGAATACATATGTAAAAAAAAAATCAAAGCTCTAAATAACCGTTGCTCGCTCTATGCTGAACGCTGCTGCAACCTAACACCATCTACACGCATCTATCTTGCATAAGCTTATAGAAAGCTTAGTGGGTTGTGAAAGTGTGTGCACATGGTAAGTGCCAAGTAAGCAATATCAGAGTAAGCAAAAAATACTGATAAGCCCATAAATTATACAATGTCAGAGTACAATATCAAAAATACTGGTAAGATCATAAATAATACGATACAAGGGTAAGAAGAAATATACAGGTAAGTCCATGAGTGCTATCAGCCGTACCAAGGTTATGCGATGCAAAACATTATAAGACAATAATAAATGTTGAGGATGCAATGCATTATGCAAATCCTGATGAGCCACGAATACCATCAATCTCCTCTAGGCCATATAAGTGTAAAAACATAGTAACCCAAAATGCTAAGTACTGCGGATGCAATATGATATGCGGTGCGAATGGAATAAACATGCTGAAATGTGAAGTCGGGATGATAGTACGAAGTATCACAGGCCATGGGGTCCATCACAAGGGACTTCTATCCAAACCAGTCCCATACCTAAATTTGGATAGTCAGACACAATGTGGTAAACTCCTGATCTCAGGTTAGTCGTGCGCCCAACTGAAATCATGGCCATGCGAAGGTACACATAACAATAGCTACGCACCACCAGCCCGAGTGGATAGTGAATGAATGAATAAATGGATATGCATTTCCTACTCAATAAGTCCACATATTAGTACAGTTATTCTCTGGGATCATCACTGGGGTCAATTACACTCTACGCCAGCTTGTCGCTCCTATCCAAGCGCACAACTAGGTAAGTGGAAGGGGCCTCACTATCCGCCTGCCAATATCGTGCCCGGCTCGTCGATAGCGGACCCATTCCACAAGCTGGTCAAACTCAACCTAGACATTGCCCCCTCACTCAGGCGGGTAAGGTTACACCCCCTCCCAACTGACCACGACACAGTGGGAGATGCGACCTGCTAGTATACGACCCTCATGCGCTCATATATCCACTCGGTCTCGACGTCGGGGTTACTCCTGGCCACAGAGGTTTAGGGATTTTCTCCCAGGGACATCTATGGCACCTGTATGCCAGAACCAAACATTTTCGGTGTCCCCTCTGGCCATCCACGATATGTCTGTGGAGGCTATGGCCCTGATATCGCTAGGGCATACAGTAATCACAGCACACAATGCAAGATGCATAAGTCATACAATCCAGTCATGTATCAGTCCTGCGTATACCGTGCGCTCATGTGAGATAACCTCCGCCTATCAGGGAGTCTCACAACAATGTGCTCAATGACATATGCAATGATCAACCACATCTCATAACAAACATGTAAATAATGAGTATGGGTATGTATCATGATGCTATGCTGTCACATACTCATAATCGGTATCAACGTTCGGCCTCGACAATGTAGACATTTAACTAACATTTTTCCCAAGGAATGGCCCACATAGAGCCAAACATATAATGGGCCCGTGGCCTCACACAAAGGTCTAGTGGGCCTTACTCAAGGGCCACATATACACAACAGGTGAGCCTCAAATACATGACATGTGGGCCCTACACATGGGTCTCGACTACCTCAAATGGGTCATGTATCATGGGCCTAATACATATCACAATGGGCCTTGCTAAATGGGACAGAAATATATCACAATGGGCCTCTTCATATGGGTCAGGAATACATCACAATGGGCCTTGCCAAATAGGATGGGAATATATCACAATGAGCCTCTTCATATGGGTCAGAAATACATCACAATGGGCCTTGCCAAATGGGACAGGAATATATCACAATGGGCCTCTTCATATGGGTCAGGAATACATCGCAATGGGCCTTGCCAAATTCAGTACATCACAATGAGCCTCAACCCACGGGCCTTAATATATCACAATCGGCCTCAACCCATGGACCCCAAATACATTACATCGGGCCTCATCAAACGGGCCCTAAATACATCATATGGGTCGTAACCCATAGGCCTCAATATACACCAAGTGAGTCGTTTCACATGGGCCTCAACAATGGCCTCAACAATCGGAGTCCGTGTCAACAATCAGAATCGGCCGAACAAGGCCTAATACAATCAAGTGGGCCTCATACCTGGGCCTTATAGGACAGTCCACACACTCCCGAATGTGGATGGACGATGTGTATAGGTATCACATACAACAGGTGGAAATCGGCTGGACTTCCAGCCCAATACTTCCTGTAGTGTGGATCAACTGAGCCTGGATCTGCCTCATCCTCGGGCCCATGTCCCAAATTGGTATCAGAAATTGGACAGATGGTCTAGATTCAAAACATCTACCTAGCAGACCATCCAAGAGGTGGGCCAATCCACACATCACCCATTAGGTGGCCCGACAACTAGTTAAAATAGTACATGGGCTTATCGTGATGGACGGCGTGGATATAACGAATACATACGTCTATGTGGGCCTCGTAGATGGGTCACAACTATATCAAAATGGGCCTGATGAATGGGTCATAAAATACATCCAGGTGAGCTCCTCATGACAAAGGGCCCATGGCCAAAAAAATGGTAAACGGTGTGTACATAACACCTGCATCATGCTAAGCCTAACACTTAATAGGTGGGCCCTGCACATGGGCCTCAAAATATAAGTTAGGTGGGTCCTATCACACAGGCCTCGCCCATGGGCCTCGAACACATCATATAGTAGGCCACAACCCATGGGCTTCAAACACGCAATAGGTGAGCCTTACACATGGGCCTAATATATATCACAGGTAGGCCCTGCACATGGGCCTTATACACAACGAGATGGGCCTATCAATGGGCCCTAAGAAGAGTGACAATGCGGACATTTAACCAACATTGTACTTACAATGTGGACGTCAAACCAACATTGCTCCTAAGGCATGGCCCGCCATAATATAACACACAAACCATGGAAAAATCACACATTGCAATGAACCCTAAGGACACCCCATTGGGCTTCGACCCATGGGCCTTGGATACATCAAATGGGCCACATCATATGGGCCTTATATAAATCAAGTGGGCCACATCAATGGGCCTTATGTACATTGCAATGGGCCATAACCCCTGGGCCTTTGAATACATCACATTGGGTCATATGGCATGGGCCTTATATACATCAAGGTGGCCCTCGACAACGGGCCACAAATACATCGAATGGGCCTAATCACATGGGCCTTATGTACATCAGGGTGGGCCTCGACAACGGACCACAAAGATATTAAGATGGGCCCACCTTACATGGGCCTTATGTACATCAAGTGGGCCACAACAATGGGCCACGATAATGGGCCACACCCGAATACAAGTGGTGGTAATAGTTTCCACCATTAAAATTCCTAAGGCCGACCATAATATTTATTTCCCATCCAATCTTATTATAAGGCCTCACATAACTGAATTTAAAAGGAAAGACCAATATCATATTTGGTCCTAAACCAAGTAACCCAAGGGTCTTAATGGTGGACATTCAAACCCACTACTTCCTATAATGTTGTCCATCTATTCCTAGATCTGTCTCATTTTTAAACTCAAGCTTTAAAATAAGCTTACAAGTGGTTGGACGACTTATATGCAACACACGCATCATGGTAGGGGGTCCACACGAACCATGGATCTGATTCATTCTTTAGCTCATGCCCAAAATGAGCTTGTAAAATGGATTGACGGTTTGGATGCAACACATGCATCATGGTGGGTCCCACCGTCCAAATAGTGGACAGTGAGGATGAGACACATACATCCTTGGTGGGTCCCACATGGGTCCACCATAATATTTATTTAACATCCAACTGTTGATAGGGTCACATAGACCGGATGAAGAGGAAAAACAAGTTTCATTAACCTCTGGACCAGCAGGTTTCAACGGTAAATGTTAAATCCCCATTGATCCTACTGTGTGGACCACCTGACAGACAGCGTGGATATAAAACAAATACATCACTAGGGGCCCCACCATCCAGACAGTAGACGGTGGATAGAACACATACATTTAAGGTGGGTTCCACCATCCACCTGGACGGCGTAAATGAAGCACAAACATCATAAAACACATAAATCATTGTGGGTCGGTGGACGGTGGAAATAAAACACATAAATCATTGTGGGTCCCATGTGGGACCCACCATAACGTTTTCTTTCCATCCAACCCGTTGGTAAGGTCGTATGTACCTAGAATTGTTGAGGGTCAAATATTGCATATTAGACCCCAGATATTGTCTGGATTTACGAATATAATGCTGTCTAATGGCTTGTTTTCTCATTCTTGTGTGGCAAAGTGATTTTATGAGCATGGATGGAAAAAGGACGTTAAAAGTTGAGATTTAACGATCTGATGACGCCAAAGGCAAGGGACACACTCCAGGGGACCAAGATTGACAAATATACACGGTCAGAAATCCGAGAAAAGTTAGAAATTGAAGCTCAAGTGGCCTGAAGGACGTCCAGAATGCAAGATCACGAGGTTCCCACCATCCATTCGGCTCGAAACTTCATACGTCGCCTGAGGACCATAAATTAACCGTACATATAAAATTTCAGCCATTGAAGATTTCGAGAAGTGCCCCAACAGACAGATCAGCCCCTTAATTCATTAAGTGGGGCCCACCTGATATCTGGAACTACCTCAAAATTGTTACCGACGGTCAAAATAATATGAGAAACATGATGGACAGATTGGATTTCTGAAGAACATCATAGTGGGGCCCTGTTTATGTGGCATGTGCATTGAGCACATGTGTAGCTGTGCCACACCGGACCGCATGTCTCATGCAAAGTCGGTTTGGCCGACATCTCCAGCAACAACAACAAGAATTCTGGTTTTTTTTTCAAACAGCGTCCGACGCTATTTTGACGGTTGATCATTGTGGGCCCCACTCATCATCCAGTTCAATGATCCGACCCGTTCACTCGCCTTAGGAGTTAGCCAAGAACAACTCCTAGGTGTAATTTTGTCACCATGCAAGTGTCTTCACGATCACAACCGTTAAACGTAGGATGGACGGTGAGGTAGAAGATCCTGTGTGCCCCACCGATTTCACTCCAAAAATCACCATTCCCGGATGGTTTCTCGACGTGGTTACAATGGATGGGGTGGATTTCATAAAAAAACAGCACTGTGGGACCCATCAACATCACAGCGCAGCATTGCGCAGGCTCTGTTCGCAAACAGAGCCTGCGGGCGATCTTTGTGGGTCCCACTCACCATCTTATTTGATGATCTGACCCGTTCAGTCATCCCATGTGGCAGCAACAATGCATGCCTAGGTGGCATAATTTCAAACGACCGCAAAGAGGAATTTTCAGCCCATTAAATGTAATATGGACGGCCGGTTTGGAAATCAAGTGGGCCGTGTGATCAGCGCTCCAAAAACGGCCCTTTCCGACTGAAATTCTGCTGGAAACTTAATGGACGGAGTGGATTTCCTTTCCAGCCTTGATCATGGGCCTCACCACGAAATCATCGTATGCATGCTGTAACAGATTGCGTAAAAAGAAAAAAAAAAACTTTCGATTTCTGCTGCGGAACTGGAGTCGGTCCTCCACTGACTCTTTACGAACAATCCTTGCTGCCGACTCCAAGCCTTATAAAAAGACCAAAGAGAGAGAGAGAGGGGCATTCAAGCTTGGACGTGCATCTCGTCTTGGGTTGGACGTCAGGAGAAAGAGAGAGAGAGAGAGAGAAGAGCTTTGTTTTGTCTTTTTTTTCTTTCCCTTTTTTTTCTTTTCTTTTTCTCTTTATTTAGTTGGATTTAGCCTCACTATGTTAGGCTAAACCTCTTAGCTAGGGTTAAGAGGTGAAGCTTGTAGTGAGATGGGAGATTTTATGATTTTAATTTAATTCTAATATATGAATTTACGTTGATTTTAGTTGATTAATATTGGGAATGTTTTTAGTCTTTAATGGTCTGTTGTGAATAAAATTACAATGGATCTGCAATGGCTTTGATTATGTCCTTTTTCTTTCCATGTTTATGACGTCAGGAAGCACTGTTGTTCACCATAGTCTCCTGGGCATGGTCGGATGTCGGTACCCTTCCTAACTTTCATACATGTGATTGGGTGGTAATTAGTTTAATTCTGTTGTTTGCCATAGTCTTTTGGGCATGGTTTGGTGATGGAATCCATTCTAATTCATACACCTTTCATCTCTTTGAAAACTAGATAAACGGCAGTTCAGTAATTTTCATAATTTTTGATGCAAGCATAAGTTCTCCCTGATCTCTACAAGTGGATCCTCTGAATCCCTAGTTTCCTATCTCTGATTTTTTTTCTTAAGATTTAGATTAATTATTCTACAAGTATTCCACCATTGCTAATTGATTTAGAATTCATCTTATCCTAGTTCTAGTTCTATTTAATTTTAGATAACGTACAAGTTTCAGTCCCTTGGGATTCGACCTCGGTCTTACCGAGTTATTACTACATCACAACCCTGCACTTGGGGAGTGAACAAGTTTTTGGCGCCGTTGCCGGGGACTGTCGGCTACGTTTTTCTGAAATTAATTAGTTTTAGGATTAGATTTTCTTTTTAGAAATTTTTAATTCTAGGTTTAGAATCTTAGTTATTTTCCTTATTAGAAAATTTTCATAACTTTAGAAACTTTCTATTCTTCCTTCTATCTGATTTTTAGAACTAACTCAATTTTTCTGTTTTGTAGGAAGCTTCTAATTTAGTAAGCTCTTTCTAATTCTTCTTTCTTTGGAATTTCTTCTTTTCCCTGGAAATTAGTTTATTTTTAATTAGGACTTTCTACTCTTAAAAACTAACTTATTTTGGTTTGTTTTGCAGGTTTTTTAACTTAGGAACTCCGATTTGGTAACTTCTTTCCAACCCTCCCTTTTTCTAGATTTTTATTTTCTTTTTTAGGTTTAAGTTAGAATTTGAGGGCTGAGTGTGTTTTATGCCCCATTGGGCACGCGACAACACTCGACGTCTCGTGACTGAAGGAGGATTAGTTGAGGGGTTGACTGTCCATCGCAGGACTAGACACCACTTGAATTCTCCTGAGTTAGAAGACGTTATGGCTGAAAATCAACCTCAAGCACTACCCCAACCAGGGGTTGAGGAAGTACATGATGAGAATGAGGTGCATCAGGTACCCCCGCCTCGTACTTTACGAGATTATTTACAACCGGTGGGGGTGAGTACGCCCTCATGCATGATTTTTCCTGAGAATACAGGACATATGGACATCAAGCCAGGGGTTATCCAACTCCTTCCTAAGTTCCATGGGCTTGAGTCTGAAGAACCATATTTACATCTGAAAGAGTTCGATGAAATCATAGGCACCTTATACTTTCCTAATGTATCCGAGGATACTATTAGGCTGAAACTCTTTCCATTTTCCTTGAAAGAAAAAGTCAAGACGTGGTTACATTCACTGCGTCCTAGGTCCATTGGCACATGGAATGATTTGCAGAGGGAATTTATAAAGAAATTTTTCCCACATCATAAGACAATTACCCTCAGGAGAGCAATCATGAACTTTGCCCAAAAGGAAGATAAAACATTCTTCCAATGTTGGGAAAGGTTCAAGGATCTGGTTAATGCATGCCCACAACATGGCTTTGAAATATGGCACATTACAAATTTTTTCTATGATGGGCTAACATCTTTCATGCGCCAAATGGTCGAGACAATGTATAACGGAGATTTTATTAATAAAAATGTCGACGAGGTATGGGATTACCTCGATAGTCTCGTGGAAAAAACACAATCATGGGACTATTACCGAAGAACGAACACCATGTCTAGGCCGACTCATTCAAGGGAAAAAGGAGGAATATATCTCCTAAAAGAGGATAATGATCTTAACGCTAAGGTGGCCAATCTCACCAGAAAATTTGAGGCCATGGAAGGAAGGAAGGAAAAGGTTAATGAAAGTGTTTACGACATCTGTGATTGCAACATTCATACTACTGAAAATTGTCCTTCAATACCTGCCTTTCGAGATTTATTGAATGAACAATCTAATACCGTAAATAACTATCAAAGACCTTTCAATGGACCACCCTCTAATACATACAATCCTGGCTGGAAAAATCATCCGAATTTTAGTTGGAGGAACGGACAAACTGCTACCCCTCAAGGTTTCTTCAATCAAAATCCAAATCAGGAGAAACCTCAAGAAGAATCGGTTCAAATTTCCATACAAGAGTTGGCGCGGACAATGCAAGGAATTTCAGATTTTATGCAAAAAATAGATTCACGTATGACGGCTATGGAAAAAGGGATGCTCCCTACACAATCACTCCCTAATCCGAAACCCCAATACGAGACAGGTGATCCCAGCTCTTCAAATCAAATGGGGCACGCTAAATCCATCACCACTCTTAGGAGTGGGAAGGTTATTGATAAAACCCTTCCGGTTAGGCCTGAAAAGCCTCAAGAACCAGAAGAAGACAACAATGATGGATCTAGTGACACCCCACAAAAATTTGAACCGGAACCTCTAAAAAAGCCAGTTGCTCCGTTTCCCCAACGGTTGGTTGAACCAAAACGTCTATCTAACTCTCAGGATATCCTAGAGGTGTTGAAACAAGTGAAAGTCAACATTCCTCTTCTTGACGTTGTAAAACAGATTCCTTCATATGCTAAATTTCTAAAGGATTTATGCACTACCAAACGATGGAAAAATGTTCAAAAGAAGATCTCCTTGACTGAGAAAGTGAGTGCCATCCTGAAACAAGATGTGCCGCAAAAATTCAAAGATCCCGGTTGCCCAACCATATCATGTGTAATCGGGAACTATCGAATTGATCACGCACTTCTTGACTTAGGAGCGAGCGTCAATCTGATTCCCTATTCGGTATACCAACAGTTAGGTTTGGGTGAATTAAAACCCACTCGAACCACACTACAACTTGCTGATCGTTCTGTTCGTATACCAAGAGGGATCATCGAGGATGTGTTGGTCCAGGTGGATAGATTCTACTACCCTGTTGATTTTATCATCTTGGACACCGAACCCATCAATGACACGAGCACTCAGATTCTCGTCATTCTTGGTCGCCCATTCCTGTCCACTTCAAATGCAATTATCAATTGCAGGAATGGTGTCATGACTATGTCCTTTGGAAATTTGACATTGGAATCGAATATCGTTTTCAATAACGGCAGCAACTCAAAGGATGATGACGATTTCCACAATGTTAACATGATTGATTCTTTTGTGGAAGATAGAACGCCTCTCACCTTATCCTCTGATCTTCTAGAGACGTGCCTGGCCCACTCCCATGATCTTGATGATGATATAATTAGGGAGACGTGTGCCATGCTTGATACTGCACCGGTACTTGAAGTTAACCGGTGGAGGCCACACATTGAAGAATTGCCCCAAACTTATGTAGTGCCTCTACCGTCTAACCTCAAGCCACCGAAGCTTGACCTAAAACCTTTGCCCTCTGATTTAAAGTATGTCTATTTAGGTCAAGATGAGACATACCCGGTGGTGATCTCTGCCCACCTGGAGAAAGAACAGAAGAGTATGCTGATATCTACTCTCATTGAGCATAAGGGAGCTCTTGGATGGACGATAGCGGACCTCAAGGGAATTAACCCATTGATTTGTACTCACCGTATATATCTTGAGGACAATGCAAAGGCTGTTCGGAAATCACAACGTAGACTAAATCCAAACATGAAGGAAGTGGTTAAGGCCGAGGTTCTCAAACTATTGGAAGTGGGGATCATTTACCCCATATCCGATAGTCAATGGGTGAGTCCAACTCAGGTAGTTCCTAAGAAGTCCGGGATCACCATCGTAGCCAATGCCAATAATGAACTCGTGCCGACCAGAGTTACTACTGGTTGGAGAATGTGCATTGACTACAGAAAGCTGAATACCATCATAAGGAAAGACCACTTTCCTTTGCCCTTCATTGATCAAATCCTGGAAAGGCTAGCTGATCATTCCTATTATTGTTTCCTTGACAGGTATTCAGGTTATAATCAGATTGAAATAGCCCCTGAGGATCAGGAAAAGACCACATTTACATGTCCCTATGGCACCTTTGCTTACAGAAGGATGCCATTCGGGTTATGTAATGCCCCTACCACCTTTCAGCGATGCATGACGAGTATCTTTTCTGACATGGTGGGGAAATATCTAGAGGTCTTCATGGACGATTTCTCTGTTTTTGGTTCATCTTTCAGCGAATGCTTAGCAAGTCTTAAATGTGTGCTGAAAAGATGTGAAGAAAAAAATTTGGTACTTAACTGGGAGAAGTGTCATTTTATGGTTCAAAAGGGAATTGTCCTTGGGCATATCATCTTGTCCAAAGGAATCGAGGTAGATAAGGTAAAAATTGATCTTATCTCTAACCTACCTCCACCCAAGAATATCAGGGACGTGCGATCCTTCTTAGGACACGCAGGCTTTTACAAACGATTCATAAAGGACTTTAGTCTCCTCTCTCGTCCTTTATGTAATCTTCTTCAAAAGGATACACCATACGAGTGGACTGAGCAGTGCCAAGAAGTTTTTACTAAGCTTAAGGGCATGTTAACCACTGCACCTATCATGCAGCCACCCGACTGGAGTCTTCCTTTTGAACTTATGTGCGACGCCTCTGATTATGCTCTTGGAGCGGTTCTAGGCCAGAGAAAAGATAAGCGGCCTTACGTTATTCACTACGCAAGTAGGACTCTAAATCCTGCCCAAGTGAACTACTCGACTACGGAAAAGGAACTCTTAGCCGTAGTGTTCGCTTTGGACAAATTTAGGTCCTACCTGATCGGATCCAAGATCATCATCTACACAGATCACGAGGCACTTAAGTATCTTCTTTCTAAGAATGATTCTAAGCCCCGCCTGATACGATGGATCCTTCTACTCCAAGAATTTGATTTGAAAATTAAAGATAAAAAGGGAGTAGAGAACGTAGTGGCCGATCATCTTTCTCGCCTTAATACCTCTGATTCCCTTGAGGCAACCCATATCAATGACCTGTTCCCTGATGAACAACTGTTTAGAGTCTCCCATTCACCTTGGTTCGCTGATATTGCTAATTATCTTGCTACAGGTGCCATACCGACACACTGGACGTCACAAGATAAGAAGAAATTCTTTACCAAGGTGCGTAACTTTTTCTGGGATGATCCATATTTGTTTAAATATTGCTCAGACCAAATCTTAAGGAGATGCATACCAGACGATGAACATCAGAGTGTCATCTCCTTCTGTCACTCACAGGCCTGTGGTGGTCACTTTTCTGCTAAAAAGACCACGTCCAAGATTTTACAGTGTGGCTTCTACTGGCCCACTATGTTCAAGGACACTCATGAGTTTTGCAAGGCTTGTGAGCGTTGTCAGAAATTGGGAGCATTGTCCCATCGAAATATGATGCCCTTGAATCCCATCCTTATTATAAAAGCATTTGATTGTTGGGGCATTGATTTCATGGGACCATTCCCCCAATCATTTGGATATCTGTATATTTTGCTCGCCGTAGACTATGTCACTAAATGGGTCGAAGCAATTCCGTGCCGCAAAAATGACCATCGCACGGTCATTAAATTTTTGAAAGAAAATATCCTGTCGCGGTTCGGAACACCTCGAGCCATCATTAGTGACGGGGGCTCACACTTCTGCAATAGACCATTTGAGAGCTTAATGAAGAAATATGGTATCTCTCATAAGGTGAGCACCCCATACCATCCACAGACAAGCGGACAAGCTGAGATTTCCAATAGGGAGATCAAACATATCCTAGAAAAAACGGTTAACCCTGATCGTAAAGACTGGTCAATTCGATTGACTGATGCCTTATGGGCGTACCGTACTGCTTTCAAAACTCCTATTGGAACATCTCCCTTTAGACTTGTCTATGGGAAAGCATGTCACTTGCCTGTGGAATTGGAACATAAAGCATACTGGGCGATCAAAAATCTGAATTTCAATCTGGACAACGCTGGCTCGCTACGCAAACTTCAGTTAAATGAACTTGAAGAAATCCGGAACAATGCGTACGAAAACTCGAGAATTTACAAGGACAGGATGAAGGCGTTTCATGATCAACATATTCTACGGAAATCATTCACGCCAGGTCAGAAAGTCCTCTTGTATGACTCTCGACTACATCTCTTTCCGGGTAAGCTTCGATCTCGTTGGACCGGCCCTTACATTGTTGTTACTGCTTATCCTCATGGGGCCGTCGAGATAAGAGATCCCGACAATGGCAAGGAGTTTAAAGTTAATGGACATCGATTAAAGCCATTTGTTGAGACATTTGATTCAGAGGACATATCCATGCCTCTGATTGCTCCTGTTTACCAGGACTGATCTCCTAGTCTGATGGAGGTATAGGTAGGTTTATCGCTTTCATAGGTTTAGGATAGTCGCTTTCATAGGTTAGTTAGTTCAATGTTTGTGGGTAACATTACTGCAAACCCTCACGAGACTACAACTCGTCCACTAGGGGTAACCTAGGGGTTTAAAGGCTTGTTGCATACGCTAAATGCAATCGAGAGCACCTGCGAAAGTGGTATAGGTAGGATTTTATTTTTGTTATTTTTGTTCTGCTTTCTCTCTCATGCTGACAAGCTTCCATGCCGTGATCTATTGGAAACTCTCTTGATTCGTTATTCAGGTACTATCTTCCCATCACTTCTCATTTACTTTCGTTGTCCCATGTGCATTGCATGCTCATATCTTTTACATTGAGGACAATGTAGATTTTAGGTTTGGGGGGGAGATTAGGTTTCCTAATCAGTATTTTCTTGGTCTTGAGCAAAAAATTGTGAAATTTTTTTTTTTTTTTTTTTTTTTAAAATTTTTTTCTGTAAATTTCTACAAATTCGAAGTGATTTTGACAGATATCCCTAATTTAGATTTTCAAGGTACATAATGGTGGATTTATGACTCTTGGATTCCGTATCGGTGACATTCTGCAGTTACGATCGAGTTGCTAAGCCATGATTAGAAGTTTTAAACATTGATCGCATCAGGATTTCATATGTCACATCTCGCTTTCACGTTAAGACTTCAGTCTGATATTGAAGGGTTAATTTGGTAATCACTAAGCACGAAAGGAACCAGCCTGAAATATCTTGCCATCATGGTATAAAAATTGGAAAGGTGGATAATTAATCTTCACCATAGGTTTGCTCCCTATAGGTGTGGAGTTAATTCCCCATGAATGATATCTAAAAAGAGTCAGGTGTACGATCTTCACCATAGGTTTGCTCCCTATAGGTCAGGATTTGATTCCCCTTCCTTGGCATTACTTTGAATAGAAAAATCACAAGTTAATAGGCTAATCTATGAGGTAAGTTTTGGATTAAGTTTGGTTATCATGAATTCTCTTGCTGGTTACCAATGAGATCCTAAAATAACAAATTCAATCTTAATGTGATTAGCTGAGATTACACTATACATCCATGGATCTCAATGTTTAAAATTTTTCTAATTGATGGATTAATGCTTTACACTTGATTATGAAGTCTATGGTGCGCTTGAGCTCAGGAGAATACAATTTCTAACATTCATGAATATTAAATTTCTCGTATTTTGTTCAAAATCTCACTCGATTTTATAAAAAGTTCTCCTATAATTCTCAACTTATTTTTCGCATACTTTGCTCGGGACTAGCAAAATGCTGGTTGGGGGTTGTGTTGAGGGTCAAATATTGCATATTAGACCCCAGATATTGTCTGGATTTACGAATATAATGCTGTCTAATGGCTTGTTTTCTCATTCTTATGTGGCAAAGTGATTTTATGAGCATGGATGGAAAAAGGACGTTAAAAGTTGAGATTTAACGATCTGATGACGCCAAAGGCAAGGGACACACTCCAGGGGACCAAGATTGACAAATATACACGGTCAGAAATCCGAGAAAAGTTAGAAATTGAAGCTCAAGTGGCCTGAAGGACGTCCAGAATGCAAGATCACGAGGTTCCCACCATCCATTCGGCTCGAAACTTCATACGTCGCCTGAGGACCATAAATTAACCGTACATATAAAATTTCAGCCATTGAAGATTTCGAGAAGTGCCCCAACAGACAGATCAGCCCCTTAATTCATTAAGTGGGGCCCACCTGATATCTGGAACTACCTCAAAATTGTTACCGACGGTCAAAATAATATGAGAAACATGATGGACAGATTGGATTTCTGAAGAACATCATAGTGGGGCCCTGTTTATGTGGCATGTGCATTGAGCACATGTGTAGCTGTGCCACACCGGACCGCATGTCTCATGCAAAGTCGGTTTGGCCGACATCTCCAGCAACAACAACAAGAATTCTGGTTTTTTTTTCAAACAGCGTCCGACGCTATTTTGACGGTTGATCATTGTGGGCCCCACTCATCATCCAGTTCAATGATCCGACCCGTTCACTCGCCTTAGGAGTTAGCCAAGAACAACTCCTAGGTGTAATTTTGTCACCATGCAAGTGTCTTCACGATCACAACCGTTAAACGTAGGATGGACGGTGAGGTAGAAGATCCTGTGTGCCCCACCGATTTCACTCCAAAAATCACCATTCCCGGATGGTTTCTCGACGTGGTTACAATGGATGGGGTGGATTTCATAAAAAAACAGCACTGTGGGACCCATCAACATCACAGCGCAGCATTGCGCAGGCTCTGTTCGCAAACAGAGCCTGCGGGCGATCTTTGTGGGTCCCACTCACCATCTTATTTGATGATCTGACCCGTTCAGTCATCCCATGTGGCAGCAACAATGCATGCCTAGGTGGCATAATTTCAAACGACCGCAAAGAGGAATTTTCAGCCCATTAAATGTAATATGGACGGCCGGTTTGGAAATCAAGTGGGCCGTGTGATCAGCGCTCCAAAAACGGCCCTTTCCGACTGAAATTCTGCTGGAAATTTAATGGACGGAGTGGATTTC
The DNA here is from genome assembly GCA_037074715.1 of Magnolia kwangsiensis. NCBI lineage: Eukaryota > Viridiplantae > Streptophyta > Magnoliopsida > Magnoliales > Magnoliaceae > Magnolia > Magnolia kwangsiensis. The sequence continues at coordinate 149,765,239 of CM073572.1, read as the reverse complement.
CTTTCCAGCCTTGATCATGGGCCTCACCACGAAATCATCGTATGCATGCTGTAACAGATTGCGTAAAAAGAAAAAAAAAAACTTTCGATTTCTGCTGCGGAACTGGAGTCGGTCCTCCACCGACTCTTTACGAACAATCCTTGCTGCCGACTCCAAGCCTTATAAAAAGACCAAAGAGAGAGAGAGAGAGGGGCATTCAAGCTTGGACGTGCATCTCGTCTTGGGTTGGACGTCAGGAGAAAGAGAGAGAGAGAGAGAAGAGCTTTGTTTTGTCTTTTTTTTCTTTCCCTTTTTTTTCTTTTCTCTTTCTCTTTATTTAGTTGGATTTAGCCTCACTATGTTAGGCTAAACCTCTTAGCTAGGGCTAAGAGGTGAAGCTTGTAGTGAGATGGGAGATTTTATGATTTTAATTTAATTCTAATATATGAATTTACGTTGATTTTAGTTGATTAATATTGGGAATGTTTTTAGTCTTTAATGGTCTGTTGTGAATAAAATTACAATGGATCTGCAATGGATTTGATTATGTCCTTTTTCTTTCCATGTTTATGACGTCAGGAAGCACTGTTGTTCACCATAGTCTCCTGGGCATGGTCGGATGTCGGTACCCTTCCTAACTTTCATACATGTGATTGGGTGGTAATTAGTTTAATTCTGTTGTTTGCCATAGTCTTTTGGGCATGGTTTGGTGATGGAATCCATTCTAATTCATACACCTTTCATCTCTTTGAAAACTAGATAAACGGCAGTTCAGTAATTTTCATAATTTTTGATGCAAGCATAAGTTCTCCCTGATCTCTAGAAGTGGATCCTCTGAATCCCTAGTTTCCTATCTCTGATTTTTTTTCTTAAGATTTAGATTAATTATTCTACAAGTATTCTACCATTGCTAATTGATTTAGAATTCATCTTATCCTAGTTCTAGTTCTATTTAATTTTAGATAACGTACAAGTTTCAGTCCCTTGGGATTCAACCTCGGTCTTACCGAGTTATTACTACATCACAACCCTACACTTGGGGAGTGAACAGGAATGAAGAGGAAAAATAAATATCAGATTGATTCAAAACTTTCGTGGGCCCAAAAAGGGTTTCAATGGTAGAGTTCTATCACCGCTGTTTCTTGAGGTGTGGGCCACCTAAGATCTGGATGGGCCTGATTTTTGGAGGGGACCCACCTCAAGGGGTGTTCCAGCTCATGGATGGTGTGGATACAAAATATGCATCATGGTGGGGTCCACAACTGGGCCGTGAGGTCCAGCCAGTCCATTCGTCCGCCCGTGCGCAGACAGCGCCTGCTACCTTCTGACAGCAGCAGCACATGCTATTTATATTATTATTATTATATATATTTTTTTAAAAAAGCAAAAATTTATGGTTTTTGATAGTGGGGCCCACATAACAGGAATCCATTCCGTCCATTGGCTTCCACCGCTCAAGACTGTCCTAATGAGTCTAATATGCCATATATTTTTGGCGAGTAAAAACGTAAAAAATGGATTTTTACGGCCAACACCACTATTTCCTATGGTATGGCCCGCTCAATAATCGGATTGGCCAAATATTTGGGCTCAACGTCTAACATTATCCGGGAAATAAGATGGATGGCATAGATTAGTTCGATACATCAAGGTGGGACCACCCCAAAGCACATTTCTCCTTCACGTTAGTACACACCACGTCAGTACACGCACTCCATATTAGCCCACCCTCACATCCAATGTCCTAAGACGCTGGACGGCATGGATGAACTCAGGCATCTAGGTGGGTCCCACACATATGTGGTCCACCATCAATACACACACACACACACACACACACACACACACACACATATATATATATAGTAGCATAGTAAAAGGATTTCACCTAAAATGTGGTGGGCCACACCATTTGATGAATGGAGTAAATTTTAACATAATTTGGTGGGGCCCACATGGTTTGGATGATTGGATAAGATATACATCAAGGTGGGGTACATCCAGGCGGGCCACACATCAAACAAAAATGAAAAAGAGAGGGAGAGAAGCACCCACCTTTGATCTTCTTGGATTTCTTCTTCCATCAATGAATTTTGAGGCTCCAACGGTTGAGATTTAACAGTCGAGATGGATCATGGATGGTGGAGATGGGAGTTAGGAAGTGTGCCACACAAGGCCTCTCATGGAAGCTTGGAGGATTCTTACTTGGAGAATGAGAGAGATGAGAGAGATGAGAGAGAGTGTGATGTAAGGGAAGTGATGGGAGAGAGATGGTGAGTGAGTGATGGGTGATGGGGAGAGTTAACTTTGGGGATGGGTAGTTGTACTTGGGGATGGGTGAGTGATGGGAGAGTGATGTGTACTTGATTGATGGGTTTGGTGGGATTGATGTGATGAATTCTCTTGTGTTTTGCAACGCGCAGCATTTTCTCGAACTGAACACAGGCCCACATCTCCTAGCCAGGGTATCGCATCGGCGTGTGAGACGCGGCATCGGAACTGCGGTGACAGTGCGGTCGCACTAGTACAACTCTCGGGTCGAGCTGACTCAGACATGCAAGACTTGACTTAGGATCATGCACAAACGTCGGATACAGGTGAAGGGTCGCAGAAATTTAACTGGGAGGACCACGAAGGCCTATGCAATGGTACAATCTAGGATACGGGTCTTACATCTCTCCCCACCTAATAAAAATTTTATCCTCAAAATTTAAAGAATAGATAAGGGAAGAGGAAACATCATCTAGTATATATGTTAAGGCTCAATCAATCAATAAAAGGATGAAGATAGCATTCTCTAATCTCAACCTCGCCCTTCCAAGACGCATCATCAACACTATGGTGATCCTACTGAACCTCGGACTTTGGATCAGAGACGATTAAAACTAGAATACTATGCAGCCTCATAATCTCAACGATAGGGAGCTATATCAAAAAATTTCTAAGGTATTCAATCTCGGGGATGTAACCATTCTAGCTTCTCAACAATCATAGAGTGTAGGGTAGCTATCAGTAGATATATAATGTTATCTTCCGGTATTCCCAAGTTATGCTCTGATACCAACTTCTGTCATGCCCCAAATCCAAAAATTGGATTCACAAGAATCCAGATCGTCTAATCCGGTGCCGACAGCCTTCGTAGTATCTCATTCTCAGCTCCTAGTGTCCATACGCCAAATTTCGATCTTGGGATCCTACAAGGAGAATTTTTCAATGTTCATTTAACTCATAATAAGCATAACCACAAGTATACCCAAATCATAAAGGCAACATTATCATCACATATCCACTAATATAAAATTTGAATACAATGCCGAAAGCGGAATACATATGTCAAAAAAAATCAAAGCTCCAAATAACTGCTGCTCGCTCCATGCTTAACGCTGCTGCAACCTAACACCATCTGCACGCATCTATCGTGCATAAGCTTATAGAAAGCTTAGTGGGTGGTGAAAGTGTGTGCACAAGGTAGTGCCAAGTAAGCAATATCAAAGTAAGCAAAAAATACTGATAAGCCCATAAATTATACAATGTCAGAGTACAATATCAGAAATATTGGTAAGATCATAAATCATACGATATTAGGGTAAGAAGAAATATACTGGTAAGTCCATGAGTGATATCAGCCGTACCAAGGCTATGTGATGCAAAACATAATGTGACAATAACAAATGCTGAGGATGCAATGCACTATACAAATCTTGACGAGCCACGAATACCATCAATCTCATCTAGGCCATTTAAGTGCAAAAACATAGTAACCTAAAATGTTAAGTACTGCGGATGCAATGTGATATGCGGTGCGAATGGAATGACCATGCTGAAATGTGAAGTCGGGATGATAGTACGAAGTATCACAGGCTATGGGGTCCATCACAAGGGACATCTATCAAAACCAGTCCCATACCTAAATTTGGATAGTCAAACAAAATGTGGTAAACTCCTAATCTCAGGTTAGTCGCGTGCCCAACCGAAATCCTAGCCATGCGAAGGTACACGTAACAATATCTACGGACCACCAGCCCGAGTGGATAGTGAATGAATGAATGAATGAATATGCAATTCCTGCTCAATAAGTCCACATATCAGTACCGTTATTCTCTGGGATCATCACCGGGGTCAATTACACTCTACGCCAGCTTGTCGCCCCTATCCAAGCGCACAACTGGGTAAGTGGAAGAGACCTCACTATCCTCCACTCAATATCGAGCCCGACTCGTCGATAGCGGACTCATTCCTTAAGCTAGTCAAACTCAACCTAGACATTGCCCCCTCACTCAGGCGGGTAAGGTCACACCCCCTCCCAACCGACCACGACACAGTGGGAGACGCGGCCTACTGGTAGACGGCCCTCATGAGCTCATATATCCACTCGGTCTCGATGTTGGGGCATCTCTTGGCCATGAAGGTTTAGAAATTTTTATCCAAGTACATCTATGGCGCCCGTATGCTAGAACTAAAAATTTTTGGTATCTCCTCTGGCCATCCACGATATGCCTGTGGAGGCTACGGCCCAGATATCGCTAGGGCGTACAGTAATCACAACACACAATGCAAGATGCATAATTCATAAAATCCATTCATGCATCAATCCTGATCATACCCTGCGCTCAAATGAGATAACCTCCTCCTATCAGGGAGTCTCATAACAATACGCTCAATGACATATGCAATGATCAACCGCATCTCAAAGCAAACATGCAGATGATGTGTATGGGTATGTATCATGATGCTATGCTATCACATACTCATAATCGATATCAACGTTCAGCCTCGATAATGTGGACATTTAACCAACATTGCCCCCAAGGAATGGCCCACGTAGAGCCAAACAGATAATGGGCCCGCGGCCTCACACAAAGGTCTAGTGGGCCTTACTCAAGGGCCACATATACACAACAAGTGAGCCTCAAATACATGACATGTGGGCCCTACACATGGGTCTCACAACCTCAAATGGGTCGTGCATCATGGGCCTAATACATATCACAATGGGCCTTGCCCGTAGGCAATGAAAACATCACAATGGGCCTTGCTAAATGGGATGAAAATATATCACAATGAGCCTCTTCATATGGGTCAGGAATACATCACAATGGGCCTTGCCAAATGGGATAGGAATATATCACAATGGGCCTCTTCATATGGGTCAGAAATACATCACAATGGGCCTTACCAAATGGGACGGGAATACATCACAATAGGCCTCTTCATATGGGTCAGGAATACATCACAATAGGCCTTGCCAAATGGGAGGGGAATATATCACAATAGGCCACGTCCCATGGGCCTCAAATATATCACAATGGGCCTCTACCCATGAGCTCAAAGTACATCACAATGAGCCTCAACCCACGGGCCCTAATACACACAATGGGCCTCAACCCATGGGCCCCAAATACATTACATTGGGCCTCATCAAATGGGCCCTAAATACATCAAATGGGTCGTAACCCATAGGCCTCAATATACACCAAGTGAGTCATACCACATGGGCCTCAACAATGGCCTCGACAATCGGAGTCGGCGTCAACAATCTAAATCGACCGAACAAGGCCTAATACAATCAAGTGGGCCTCATACCTGGGCCTTATAGGACAGTCCACAAACTCCCAAAAGTGGATGGACAACGTGTATAGGTATCACATACAACAGGTGGAAACCGGCCGGACGTCCAGCCCAATACTTCCTGCAGTGTGGATCAACTGAGCTTGGATCTGCCTCATCCTCAGGCCCATGTCCCAAATTGGTATCAGAAATTGGACAGATGGTCTAGATTCAAAACATCTACCTAGCAGACCATCCTAGAGGTGGGCCGATCCACACATCACCCATTAGGTGGCCCGACAACTAGTTAAAACAGTGCATGGGCTTATCGTGATGGACGGCGTGGATATAATGAATACATACATTTATGTGGGTCGGGTAGAAACCCAACTCCCGAGTTCCAGAACATCACTTATGTAACATAGATGATGATAAATGCATGTTGTCTGTAGAATGACATTAAACAAGATTGAGACTAAGCCAAAACAACATATCATACTCCGGAGACAGTTAAATTAGCAAGCGGAAGAATGTGATAGATATATAAAATATATAAATGATTGTAAGTCTCCAGAGTGTGAACATGTTACCAGGTTAACTAAATACATATATACTCCAAAATAGAAAGAAAAGAATATACATGAGTGCTCTAAAAATATAAAATGACAAGTGTCATGGCATCTAATCAACCTCCCTGTAATCCCGTCGATCAAAACACGGAGGAGAAGTCCTCCTTAGCATCATATAAGTTCGGCTCCACTTCACAAGTAGCGCCATCATCTGCAATTACAACTGGGTCTGGTGGGTGTCCGGAAACACCATCCCGTAACGTGGGAGTGAGTAGCTAACTCAGTGGAATAATAGAGCAAAGATTAGCATGTTATCAAATCAATCACATGTTAATAGTAAAGCAAACAATCAACCATTCCTAGATACTCTTGTTAATGCATGCATGAAATGACATGATGGATGCCCTCACCGACATACTCCCTCATGCGGCACCATCTGCGTCCGCGGCATGCTTTCTTCCCGCAGTGTTTCACATCTTCCAGGCACATGCAATGCGATATGGGTAATGATTACCAAGTTGTTATTAGTCCTTTTCATATAGCAGGATTGGGAAACTAAGGTACCTTCCTTATATCAATCCCAACACAGATCCTGTCTAGGGTCGTCACTCCTAGAAATCTCATACGATGTTATATTTGTAGGTCGCTGCAAGGGCTGTCAGGGCTGTTGCTCGCACTCGTTGCACTGCTCCCCCATCACCTTATCAATACAGGCCTACTTGTACTCTTGTCGCTACGGAAGGGTCATCGCCTCCCGTAAACTCAGAATACGTTCGAGGTCACTACAAAGGGCTGTCAGGGCTGTTGCTCGCACTCGTTGCACCGCTCCCCCATCACCTTATCAATGTAGGCCGACAGCTCGACCACGGTGTCCCATACCACCATGCCCAGCTCATGAGTCTTTATGGATCAAGGTACCATGGTTAACAGGATTTCTAATGGTAAGTTCAGTACCCTAGGTTCAAGCAGTTATGACTCATACATGGTGAACATACAATGGCCAGTCGGGTTACTTGACGGGCTCGACTAGTACGAACGCATCTCAAGCTGAATGACATGAAGTGCATAAAATACTTCGTGTGGCCTAACCACTGCCACCAACCCAAAACACTACTCGCGTTCATCGACGCGTCCTTCGTAGCAAATAGAAGCCAACCACGAATTTAATTCATTACCGACTGCCTGGACTAACGTATAGCCCCAAGCATTTATAAACAACATCAATGATCATATGAGTGTGACATAGTTAAAATACAAACAACCAAAGCATATTCACAACATGTGATAGCATACAACGTAAGCAAATCATCCAACACCTGCATTTCATATATATAGTGAAATCAATACGTATAGCCAACATGTAGGAAATCATATACAACATCATATGGATTGAGAATTCATTCTCAAAACTAATCTACAATATCATTTACTCAATACATACTAATACAAACATTTATACAAACACTTGGTCTACACACCTTAGTCTACATAGCGTATGTCGACCCAAAGTGCGCAATAGGATGAATCACTTTGCCAAACAGATCATGCACACATACTTAATATCATAACATGATGAATTTACATGTCAAGCATTTCAGCAAAATACGAACGTATGCGGTATTTCCTACAAATGCTTAAAATATCTTAAATCTCATATTTACCGTACGTTTACGAAACGGAAAACGGACAGCATGTTGTACATGTCAAACGGCGTTGCCGTCAATAATCTACTATTAAACGACATTGAAAGCTTTGAAATCAATCAATCAAAGTGTCTAAAATCCTCACCTTTTGCCATAGACGTGTATTATTTCGAACGGAACGTATACGCTTCTTCAACAGCGTAGCGGCGACCTAATGCACAAGATGTATAAGCTACTTTGCTATTTGAATCGATGAAATCCCAAAACAACAAGTGGTTAGGGTTTTTCTTACCTAGAAGTGCGTTGGAATCACCGGGAGGGCGATACAGGCGGGTGGATGTGGCACAAGGAGCAGCAGAGAAGACTCCCAGGAGAGAGCTCCAAATCTCCCTCCCTTTCTCTCTCTTTTCTCTCTTCTCTCCCCAAATTCGTATGGAATGAAAGAGCAAGGGTTTAAGCCCTTTTTATAAGCCCAAACATGACCAAAATAGACTTGGGGCCAAGGTATACTTATTTTGTAACCAAAGAGGGCTTGTTCTGATCCAACGGAGCATTTCTGGAGGTCCTGGGACTGAATGCAGTTGAACTTAAGCTCCTTGACATTGGATCTAGGTCAGGCAGAGTTTTCAGTCCGAGCGGATATCAAGATCGACCGTGGCGGACCAGTTTCAGTTCAACGGTTATGGGAACTCGATCGGGGCTACAAGTACTATGACATGTAAGAGAAATTTTTCCTAATCCGAGGGTGAAATTTGATTGAATTCTGACGGTCAGAATGCTTAGAAAAAGTGAATAAGCGAATGTGCCAGATTTCATAAATTATATTTATTTCTCACACTTTTCACTCTGAACCTAGTAAAATAGCGTCAGGACATCAGTTAGACTTGATTTTTGAGATGAACGTCAAGTCCAACTAGGCGGTCATATTCGTCTAAGTCTGGGGTAATCGGACTTTCGACGTGCGTTCTAGAGTCGATACAAAGTTTCAAGGTGCTCCAGAGAGCAATCGGGAATAGGGTTTGATCCAAGGCTTTACGGTATTGTAGCGTCACCTATCCTATACGTTTTGGCTCTAGCAGATCGTATCGAAAGTGATTAGTGCGAATTTCACAGGTCGTCTAGTGTAGCGCTAGCTGATTCTCATTAGATTTCTAAAGGAAGTAGCCTATAATGATCTCTGTTTGAGATAAAATTCGAAGGGTGGAGTGAGGGTATTTGAAAACGAAAGAAGGAAGAGTTTGGAGGTGTAGTTTTACTAAAACTCGGACGTTTGGAGCGAAAGGAGATCTTGGAGGGTCACTTTGTGAAGGAAGTACTTGATTGGGGTGCTTTTAGCAAATAACCCACATACTAGGGGGCTACCCTAGCCCCTAAACGCCTCCAGCCCGAAGCCCGGACCCAACCGAGGAATTTGACTGGCGATGTATAGCGGAATCGGCGATGTCATCGCTGATGAAAATCATCTCCGGTGAGGCCGGCCATGTGGGTTGGGTTCCTCTTGCCCTAGGGACCCCAAATGTATGTTACTCCCACCTTGGTTCATTATATTTGGGCTTGGATAGGCCCAAAACTCTATTTGGGGAGTTTCGGGGCCAGTTTACAAAATGAAATGAATTTCTATAGCATATAGCATATGATTTTGGGGTAGGAGACACTAATCTATCTAACTAAATAATCTATTTTATTAGATTAAAAAATTTTAAGGGTCTAAACCCATTTTACTCATTTATTTACTATTCACGGTAATTTTAAGCTTCGGTATTGTTCTTCATCATTAGTACTCTAGGGTTGGTATTCTTTACTATTTAAACTTGAGGCGTCGTGTTTAATATGAAAGTACTTGGAGAAAGTTGAAGAATGAGATGGTGAAAGGTGAGTTTTGAAGGAAATGGGTTGAAAAGCGATTTCTTTGTCTTCGGGATTAAGCTCTGAAAGTGTTATGGTTGACCCATTGCCTAAGGACGTCTAACTCTAGGTTGGCAAAAAATATGGGGTATTGCAGCCTCGTAGATGGGTCACAAGTATATCAAAATGGGCCTGACGAATGGGTCATAAAATACATCCAGGTGAGCTCCTCATGACAAAGGGCCCATGGCCAAAAAAATGGTAAACGGTGTGTACATAACACCTACATCATGCTAGGCCTAACACTTAATAGGTGGGCCCTGCACATGGGCCTCAAAATACAAGGTAGGTGGGTCCTATCACACGGGCCTCGCCCATGGGCCTCGAACACATCATATAGTAGGCCACAACCCATGGGCTTCAAACACGCAATAGGTGGGCCCTACACATGAGCCTAATATATATCACAAGTAGGCCTTGCACATGGGCCTTATACACAACAAGTTGGGACTATCAATGGGCCCTAAGGAGAGTGACAATGCGGACATTTAACCAACATTGTACTTACAATGTGGACATCAAACCAACATTGCTCCCAAGGTATGGCCCGCCATAATATCAACACACAAACCATGGGAAAATCACACATTACGATGAACCCTAAGGACACCCCATTGGGCCTCGACCCATGGGCCTTGGATACATCAAATGGGCCGCATCATATGGTCCTTATATAAATCAAGTGGGCCACATAAATGGGCCTTATGTACATTACAATGGGCCATAACCCCTAGGCCATGACATGGGCCTTATATACATCAAGGTGGCCCTCGACAACGGGACACAAATACATCGAATGGGCCTAATCACATGGGCCTTATGTACATCAGGGTGGGCCTCGACAACGGACCACAAAGACATTAAGATGAGCTCACCTTACATGGGCCTTATGTACATCAAGTGGGCCATAACAATGGGCCACGACAACGGGCCACACCCGAATACAAGTGGTGGTAATAGTTTTCACCATTAAAATTCCTAAGGCCCACCATAATATTTATTTCCCATCCAATCTGATTATAGGGCCTCACATACCTGGATTTAAAAGGAAAGACCAATATCATATTTGGTCCTAAACCTAGTAGCCCAAGGGTCTTCATGGTGGACATTCAAACCCACTACTTCCTATAATGTGGTCCATCTATTCCTAGATCTGTTTAATTTTTGAACTCAAGCTTTAAAATAAGCTTACAAGTGGTTGGACGACTTATATGCAACACATGCATCATGGTGGGTGGTCCACATTAACCATGGATCTGATTCATTCTTTAGCTCATGCCCAAAATGAACTTGAAAAATGGATTGACGGTTTGGATGCAACACATGCATCATGGTGGGTCCCACCGTCCAAACAGTGGACGGTGAGGATGAGACACATACATCCTTGGTGGGTCCCACATGGGGCCACCATAATATTTATTTGACATCCAATTGTTGATAGGGTCACATAGACCGGATGAAGACGAAAAATAAGTTTCATAATGATCCAAAACCTCTGGACCAGGAGGTTACAAAGGTAGACGTTAAATTCCTATTGATCCTGTTGTGTGGTCCACCTGACAGGCAACGTGGATATAAAACAAATACATCACTAGGGGCCCCACTGTCCAGACAGTAGATGGTGGATAGAACACATACATTTAAGGTGGGTTCCACCATTCGCCTGGACGGCGTGAATGAAGCACAAACATCACTGTTGGCTCCACCGTCTGCCTGGACGGTGGAAATAAAACACATGAATCATTGTGGGTCCCATGTGGGGCCCACCATAACGTTTGCTTTCCATCCAACCCGTTGGTAAGGTCGTACGGACCTGGAATGAAGAGGAAAAACAAATATCAGATTTATTCAAAACTTCCATGGGCCCAAAAAGGGTTTCAATGGTAGAGTTCTATCACCTCTGTTTCTTGTGGTGTGGGCCACCTGAGATCTGGATGGGCCTGATTTTTAGAGGGGACCCACCACAAGGGTTGGTCCACCTCATGGATGGTGTGGATACAAAATATGCATCATGGTGGGGTCCACAGCTGGGCCGTGAGGCCTAGCTGGTCTGTCCGTCCGCCCGTGTGCAGGCAGCGCCTACTACCTTCTGACAACAGCAGCGCATGCTGCTTCTATTATTATTATTATATATTTTCTTTGAAAAGCAAAAATCTATGGTTTTTGATAGGTGGGGCCCACATAAGAGGAATCCATTTCGTCCATTGGCTTCCACGGCTCAAGACCGTCCTAATGAGTCTAATATGCCATATATTTTTGGCAAGTAAAAATGTCAAAATGGATTTTTACGCCCAACACCACTATTTCCTATGGTATGGCCTGCTCAATAATTGGATTGGCCTAATATTTGGGCTCAACGTCTAACATTATCCGGGAAATAAGATGGATGGCATAAATTAGTTCGATACATCAAGGTGGGGCCTATATAGGTAGCCCACCCCAAAGAACATTTCTCCTTCATGTTAGTACACACCACGTCAGTACACGCACTCCATATTAGCCCACCCTCATGTCCAGCGTCCTAAGACGCTGGATGGTGTGGATGAACTCAGGCATCTAGATGGGTCCCACACATATGTGGCCCACCATCAATATACATACATATATATATATATATATATATATATATATATATATATATATATATATATATATATATATATATATATTAGCATAGTAAAAGGATTTCACCTAAAATGTGGTGGGCCACACCATTTGATGAATGGAGTGAATTTTAACATAATTTGGTGGGGCCCACATGGTTTGGACGGTTGGATAAGACATACATCAAGGTGGGGTACATCTGGGTGGGCCACACATCAAACAAAAATGAAAAAGAGAGGGAGAGAAGCACCCACCTTTGATCTTCTTGGATTTCTTCTTCCATCAACGAATTTTGAGGCTCCAACGGTTGAGATTTAACAGTCGAGATGGATCATGGATGGTGGAGATGGGAGTTAGGAAGTGTGCCACACAAGGCCTCTCATGGAAGCTTGGAGGATTCTTACTTGGAGAATGAGAGAGATGAGAGAGATGAGAGAGATGAGAGAGTGTGATGTAAGAGAAGTGATGGGAGAGAGATAGTGAGTGAGTTATGGGTGATGGGGAGAGTTGACTTTGGGGATGGGTAGTTATACTTGGGGATGGGTGAGTGCTAGGAGAGTGATGTGTACTTGATTGATGCGTTTGGTGGGATTGATGTGATGGATTCTCTTGGGTTTTATAATGCGCAGCGTTTTCCTCGAACTAAACGTCGGCTCACATCTCCTAGCCAGGGTATCGCATCGACGTGTGAGACGCGACATCGGAACTGTGGCGACAATGCGGTCGCACTGGTACAACTCTCGGGTTGAGCTGACTCAGACATGCAGGACTCGACTTAGGATCACGCGTAAACATCGGATACAGGTCAAGGGTCACCGAAATTCATCCGGGAGGACCGTGAAAGCTAAACCTTCACAATGGACCCAAACCTAAACTTAATCTAATCCTAAAACTTGAAAACCCAAATCTATACCCAATCCCGAATCCGAATCCAATTTTCTAAACCTAAGCCTTAACATATTCTCAATTCCGTAAACCTATACTTATAACCTAAACCTATAACTTAAACCTATAACTTAAACTCAATTCCTTAAACCTCAACCTATAACCTAACCTAAACTTGAACCTATAACCTACACTTATAACCTAAACCTAAACCTAATCCTAAAACCTAAACACAAACCTAAAACCTAAATGTATTCTAAAATCCCTAAACCTAACCTAAACCTATAACTTAACTTAACCTAAACTTGAAAACCCAAACCTAAACCTGATCCAGAACCCGAACCCGATTTCCTAAACCTAAACCTTAACCTATTCTCAATTCCCTAAAGCTATAAACTATAACCTATAACCTATATCCTAAAACCCGATTTCCTAAACCTAAACCTTAATGTATTCTCAAATCCCTAAACCTAAACCTACACCTAATCCTAATCTCAACTCCCTAACCTAAACCTAAACCTAAACTTGAAAATCCAAACCTAAACCCGATCCCGAACCAGAACCTGATTTCTTAAACCTAAACCTTAACTTATTCTCAATTCCCTAAAGTTATAACTTAAAACCTAAACCTAAACCATAACCTAAACCTTAACCTAAACCTATAACCTAAACCTAAACCTAAACCTATAACCTTAACCTAAACCAAAACCTATGACTGAAACCTTAACATATAACCTATAACCCATAACCTAAACTTATAACCTAACCTTAACCTTAACCTTAACCTAAAACCTAAACCTAAATTTAAAACCTAAATATATTCTCAAATTCCTAAACCTAAACCTACACCTAATCCTAATCTCAACTCCCTAACCTAAACCTAAACTTAAAATTGAAAATCCAAACCTAAACCCAATCCCGAACCCGAACCCGATTTCCTAAACCTAAACCTAAACCTAAACCTATTTTGAAATCCCAAAACCTATAACCTAAACCTAAACCTATAACCTAAATCTTAACCTTAAACCTAAACTTATAACCTAAACCTATAACCTAAACCTATAACCTAAACTCAATTTCCAAAACCTTAACCTATAACCTAACCTAAACCTAAACCTATAACCCGAACCCGATTTCCTAAACCTAAACCTTAATGTATTCTCAAATCCCTAAACCTAAACCTACACCTAATCCTAATCTCAACTCCCTAACCTAAACCTAAACTTAAAATTGAAAACACAAACCTAAACCCAATCCCGAACCCGAACCCGATTTCCTAAACCTAAACTTATAACCTAAACCTAAACCTATTTTGAAGTCCCAAAACCTATAACTTCCTAAACCTATATAACCTTAACCTAAACCTGTAACCTAAATCTTAACCTATAACCTTAACTTATAACCTAAACCTATAACCTAAACTCAATTTCCAAAACCTTAACCTATAACCTAACCTAAATCTAAACCTATAACCCGAACCCGATTTCCCAAACCTTAACCTTAATGTATTCTCAAATCCCTAAACCTAAACCTACACCTAATCCTAATCTCAACTCCCTAACCTAAATCTAAACCTAAACTTGAAAAACCAAACCTAAACCCGATCCCGAACCCGAACCCAATTTCCTAAACCTAAACTTATAACCTTAACCTAAACCTATTCTCAAATCTCAAAACCTATAACCTAAACCTAAACCTATATAACCTTAACCTAAACCTAAAACTTAACCTATAACCAAAAGCTTAACCTTAACTTATAACCTAAACTCAATTTCCTAAACCTTAACCTATAACCTAACCAAAACCTAAACTTATAACCCGAACCCAATTTCCTAAACCTAAACCTCAACTTATTCTCAAATCCCTAAACCTAAACCTACACCTAATCCTAATCTAAACTTGAACCTAAACTTGAAAACCCAAACCTAAACCGGATCCCGAACCCGAACCCGATTTCCTAAACCTAAACTTATAACCTTAACCTAAACCTATTCTCAAATCCCAAAACCTATAACCTATATAACCTTAACCTAAACCTAAAACTTAACCTATAACCTAAAGCTTAACCTATAACCGTAACTTATAACCTAAACCTATAACCTAAACTCAATTTCCTAAACGTTAACTTATAACCTAACCTAAACCTAAACTTATAACCCGAACCTGATTTCCTAAACCTGAACCTTAACGTATTCTCAAATCCCTAAACCTAAACCTACACCTAATCCTAATCTCAACTCCCTGACCTAAACCTAAACCTAAACTTGAAAACCCAAACCTAAACCCTATCCCGAACCCAAACCCGATTTCCTAAACCTAACCTTATAACCTTAACCTAAACCTATTCTCAAATCTCAAAACCTATAACCTAAACTTGAAAACCCAAACCTAAACCCGATTCCAAACCCAAACCCGATTTCCTAAACCTAAACTTATAAGTTATAGTTTAGGTTTAGGTTTTAGGTTTTAGGTTTAGGTTAAGGTTTAGGTTTAGGGTACTTTTATTTATGATGTTAAGCTTAAATGTATTTATGCGTGAATGAATGTGATGTGGATAAGATTGTTTGTGTTTGGATGAATGTAGTTTATGTTTGGATGGATTTACTAGTTTGGGTTTAGATGGTGTAAATGTGAATATGATAAAATATATTATATAACACTTGTATATCAGGATGAATATGATGACATATACTGTAACAGGTGTATATCAGGAATTTTGTGCGGGAATATTTTTTTAAAAAAGAGACTTTTAGTGATGAAAATTTTCGTAGCTAAAAGTTTTGCAAAATATTTTTAACAAGAAAAAATTTCATAGCTAAAAGTTATGTGAATATTTGTTTAGCAATGAAAATTTTCGTAGCTAAAAGTTTTACAAAATATTTTTAGCGACAAAAATTTTCATAGCTAAAAGTTAATGTAAATATTTTTTAGTGACTAAAATTTTAGTAGATAAAAGTTTTGGAAAATATTTTTAATGATGAAAATTTTCGTAGCTAAAAGTTTTATAAATTTTTTGTAACATCCCAAAAATCGGGGGTCGGGTACAAACCCAACTACCGAGTTCCAAAACGCCACTTATGCAACATTTTCAATGATGGATGAATGTCGGCGATAATAGTACATAAAACTTGAGGTGGATCAAGCCAAAACAGCATATCATACTCCAGAGACAGTTAATTTAGCAAGCGGAAGAATGTGATAGAAATATAGAATATATGAACTGTTGTGAGTCTCCAGAGTGTGAACATGTTACCAGGTTAAACATATACATGTATACTCCAAAGATGAGCAAAAAGAATATACATGGTGTAAAAAAAAAAGGTAAAATACCACGTGTATTGGCATCTAATCAGTAACCCTGTAACCCCGTCAATCAGAACCTGCATATAGGAGGGATCCTCCTCATCATCATCAAGTCTGGCTCTGCTTCGCGAGCATCGCCATCATCTGAAACAAAAATAAGGACTGGTGGGTGTATGGAACACCATCCCGTAATGTGGGAATGAGTAATCAACTCAGTGGAATCATAGAGCAAAGATTAGCATGTTATCAAATCAATCACGCGATAATAGTAAAGCAAACAATCAAACATTCCTAGATACTATTGTTAATGCATGCATGAAATGACATGATGGATGCCCTCACCGACATACTCCCTCATACGGCACCATCTTACGCCCACGGCATGCTTACGTTCCTCAGTGCTCCACATCTTCCAAGCACATGCAGTGCGATATGAATATGATTACTGAGTTCTTATTAGTCCTTTTCATACAACAGGATTGAGAAACTAGGGTACTTCCCTTATATCATTCCCAACAAGGATCCTGTCTAGGGTCGTCACTCCTAGTAATCTCATACGATGTTATATTTGTAAGTTGCTGTAAGGGCTGTCTGGGCTGTTGCTTGCACTCGTTGCACCGCTCCCCCATCACCTTATCAATACAGGCCTAGTTGTACTCTTGTTGCTACGGAAGGGTCGTCGCCTCACGTAGACTCAGAGTACGCTCGAGGTCACTACAAAGGGCTGCTAGGGCTATTGCTCGCACTCGTTGCACCTCTCCCCCATCACCTTATCAATGCAGGCTGACAACAAGAATATAGTGTCCCATACCACCATAATCTGCTCATGAGTCTGGGTTGCTCACTGGTCACTACGGGGAAGTTTGTGGCCCCAGCGTAGGCCGACAGCTCGACCACGGTATCCCATACTACCATGCCCGGCTCATGAGTCTTTATAGATCAAGGTACCATGGTTAACAGGATTTTTAATGGTAAGTTCAGTACCCTAGGTTCAAGCAGTTATGACTCATACAAGGTGAACATACAATGGCCAGTCGGGTTACTTGACGGGATCGACTAGTACGAGCGTACGTTGCATCGACCGACATGAAGTGCACAAGCTCTTCATGTGGCCTAACCATTGCCGGTGACTCTAGTATGACTCGGGTTCTTCATACACATCCTTCGTGGCGAATAGAATCCAACCACGAATTCTAAACTGTTACCAACTGCCTGGACTAGAGTATAGCCCCAAGCACAAAGATGTGAATCAGTAATCATATGAGATAAATAAAATTGAAATAACAAGTAATCCAAGCATGTTAGCAACATGTTATAAGATACAACATAGGCAATTAAACCATACACAAGTACCTCACACATAAGGTAATCAATTGAAATATGACAAGCGTAGAGGAAATCATATATATCATCAAATTAGTTGAGAATCCAGTCTCAACGCTAATCTACAACACCATATACTCAATACTTACTAATACATACATTTATACAAACACTTAGACTACTCAACTCCAACGTACTTGACGTATGTTGATTACAACATATAATATGACAGATCCTTATATCAAGGAGATGTCTAATACACAACAATCATGTTCTTACATTCGATACATATGACAAGCATAAATCATATTGAGTTAGGCATTTCAACAAACACTTAACCTACACACATTAGTCTACATAGCATATGTCGGCCAATATGTGCATTAGGGCGAATCTCTTCGCCAAACAGATCATACACGCATAACTAGTATAAGTACACGGCAAATACCCATGGAAATCATATTGCAAAATACGTACGTATACAGTATTTCCTACAAGTACCCAAAATACCCTAAATCTCATATTCTTCATACGTATTCGAATTGAAAAACAGACAGCATGTTCTACATGTCAAATGGCGATCTCGTCGATAATCTACTATTAAACGACATTGAAAGCTTTGAAATTAGTCAATCTAAGCGTCTAAAATCCTCACCTTTCGCCTTAGACGTGTATCGATTCGAACAGAATTTCTACGCTTCGTCAACGGCGCTAAGGCGACCTAATGCACAAGACACGTAAGCTACTTCATTATTTGAATCAAAGGAATCCCTAAAACAGCAAGAGGGTAGGGTTTTCTTACCTAGAACGAAGTTGGAATCGCAAGAATAGCGATGCAGGTGGGTGGCTTTGGCACGTGGAGCAGCATGGAAGAATCCCTGGAGAAATCACCAGCTTCTCCCTCACTTTGTCTCTCTTTTCTCTCCTCTCTCCTAGGGTTTTCCCCAAATTCGTATGGGTTAGAAGGCTAAGGGTTTAAACCCCTTTTATAAGCCCAAACATGACCAAACTAGACTCCAAGTCAAGGTATACTTGGGTTATAGCCAAATCGGGTCTTTTTCAATCCAAAAGAGCGTTTCAGGAGGTCTCCTGGCCGAATGCGGTCGGACTTAAGCTCATGGTCACTGGATGTTGTCCGCACTAAGTTTTCAGACCGGTAGAGTTCCCGGATCGCACGTGGTGGTCCAGTTTCAGTTCAGCGGTCATCGTACCTACATCAAGTCTACAATCTCATGACATAGAAGAGAAATTTTTCCTGATCCGAGGGTGAAATTTGGCTGAATTCTGATGGTCAAAATGCTTAATAATAACATGCAACGACACATGCCAGATTTAGAATTAATTTCCTAAACTTTTAGCCATTTCTCACTCTCTTCAGTACAGGCTCAATGAAATACCCTCAGAACATCGGTTGGGCTTCATTTTCGAAAGGATTGTCAAGTCCAGCTAAGCGGTCATAACCGTCTAAGATTGTAGATATCGGACTTCCGACGCACGGTCTAAATCAAATACGAAGTTTCAAAGGGTTCTTGAGAACAAACCGGTTTAGAGTTTGATCCTGAATTTTAGGGTAACGTAGCGTCAACTATGCTAGAGGTTTTGGGTCTTACAGATCGTATTTAAAGTGGTTGGTGCTTATTTCACAGGTAATCTAGTGTAGCGCTGGCTAATTCTCGTTAAATTCTAAAGAATTTGGTTCTACATGATTTCTTTGGCTTTGGAATTGGGTTCTGAGAGGTTACTAAGGTGTTATGGTTGGTCCATTACCTAAGGACGTCTAATCCCAGGTTGGCAAAAATCCGGGGTGTTACAATCTACCCCCCTTAAAATAAAATTTTGTCCTCGAAATTGGCTAAGGGTAATGAGTACTTAAAGAGACTTTCGTAATGACCTAACCTTACGTATAATCTAAATCAACTGTTTCGATCCTGGGCCAGTGGGGAAGGGGCTAACCACGCTTCCGCTGCGATACTCTAATCCAACGGTTGTATTAGATAATCCTAAGTAGATTAGGCTCAATACGTTCTACCCCCCTTAAAACTTAGTTCTACTTAAGGTTAAAGAATCTATCTCAATTCGTATATCAGAACGAGGTGTAACTTAGGACCTATCCTTGACATGTAATGAGAGAAAACCTCTCGCTACATTGGTCTTCCTTTACTAATGATGCGTTCTATGACATTGGTACCTATGGTTGTAGAAAAGAGCTGAAATGATGGGTGTTGTGGTTGATTTCAAGGACGGATGTGAGTTTGTGGCAAGAGGTCTAATCTCTATTGGCTGTATGTCCTTAATATTTTCCAAGGCAAGGCAATAACTTTTGGTTTTAGGTGGTCGGGCCAACACGGAAGAAAAGTTATGTACTGGGTCTGAGCCGGATTTATAGACTTTCTGTCTAGCTAGGACAGAAAATTTATTGTATCAATTCTTCATTCGAGTCGATGTCGATCTTCTGCTTGATCAGAGCATTGGATTTATTGGTAACCACTAGGATTAAGAAGTCGATTCAAACCGCGAATACATCGCTAATATACAATTCCTTTACTCTGCGTTCCCGATTGCAATAAATCCTTGGGAAGGCAATTCTAAGGGAAATTCTAAGGGGCGTGCTGGTTTATTCTAAGTTCAATCTTAGGGATTTATCAGTTTTCCCTGAGAGTGAATGGTTCTAAGTTAAAACAACTTTCCTAAGGGTTATAACAGAAGTCTATAAGTATTAAGGGGACCTATCGAAGAAATGAGGTCCTACTCCAACTAAATCTAACCTACTATTCCTTAGCATATACAGGTTTTACACTACTTATTATAATTAGTAGCCTAGTCTGTAACTCACTAGCTGTAATCTAAAATCTAAACCTATATGCTAAATAGTTTCATACCATTTCTACTACAGGGGATTGTTCTATCGCTTAGGATCAAGATTTTCTAAATGGAATTAGATTTCCTATATCGTCAGATCCTTCAAATCTAGGAGTACTAACTCTAAGCCCAAAACTCCAAGGGTCTATATGGCCAGTGGTCTCAAGTTGTATTAACTGGGACCACATTACTAATCCCATGTCGGGATTAGGAGTGGCATGCTTGGTAGGAGGGTGGGATGGGATAAAAATTTATTTGTAAGCTTAATCCTGGGATTTACTTTTAATCGTATACATTCCAAATATGGTAGTGGAAACCATAGGATATACCCAACTAGGGACAATACCTTACAGCGAACGAAACGGCATGCACTTCATTTAACAAAATTTACCACAATATATGGAATAAAATTCCACATGCATTATGACGAAGACGACTGCGGCTATACTAAGCCCAAACCACTAAACACAACACATTTTCTACCTATGACATCACTAGACCCAACAGCAACAAAGCACAGAAATCCTTAAAATGGTAATCAAACAATCTACAGGATAATGACATAGATGCCTAATTCTACCCAAGGGCTTCTACCACGGTCTCGACTTACCTTCTTTAACACTGTCTAGTTTAATACTATCCGTTGCCCATTAGAGCTCTATCGGCCATGTATTCTCAATACTCCTCAAGCGAAGAAAGTGGAGAAAAAGGCTAAAATAGCCTCTACAAAGCCATGGAAAATGGAGGAAAGGGGAAGAAATGGTTGCCCTAACGGACTGAAACGAATCTAGGCTCTATAGAGGGCTAAATCAGGCCCTCAAAGGCTGGATTTTCAAAGGGAAAAAAGCAAGATAAGTTGGAATGGAGGCTCACCCAATTTTCAGCCTTCAATGGAGTATGTGAGAGCTTCCACGGATGAAAATGAAGAGGAAAGGGAATGCCAATGGCTGTGGACGATGGAGTGGGGTCGGTTATGATCGAAAATGGGATTGGGGGCGTTTTGGAAAGGGTTTTGAAAGGGGAGACAGCAACAACTTGAAGAAAGGAGAGTTTGGGCGCTTGAATTATGAAGGAGGTGAGGTTTTAGGGCTGTTTTGAGGGACGTCCCACGTGTAGGGGAGGTGTCCTACCCACCAAATGATGTCCACCCGAAGCCCAGCCCTAGTGGGGCCCACCGTATGGCGAGCCCTAGCCGGCTGAACACAATTCTAGTGAGGCCCGCCATGTGGGCTGGGTTCCCCCTGTCCTGGAGGTACCAAATATATGTGGGGCCTACCTTAAATTATTGTGGATTAGCGTGGGTAGGCCCACGACTCCATTTGGGGCATTTCGGGGCTAGTTTGTAAACCAGAATGAGTTTATACATGATGTAACATATGATTTTGGGGTAGGAGAGGCTAAACCATCCAACTAACCCATTTATTACAAGATATTCCATAATTGGAATGTCCAAAAGTCCAATTATTACATATATTTACTATTTATAGTAAAATTTTTATTTAGGTATGATTCACTATCCTTCACACATTAGGATTTATGTTTAGTAAGAAAGGACTTAGAAAAAGTTGAAGAATGGGGTGGTGAAAGGAAAGATTCTGAAGGAATTGGATGAAAAGGAGTTTTAAGCCTTGAGATTGAGTGTAAGGGTTGTGGTTTCCCCACAACCCAAGGACATGCATTTCCTGGTTCAGAATTTTTCAGGGAACGTCTGAAACCATTCGACTAACGACCTAGAAGCGACTTAGGTCGCTTCACGCGACCGAAGATATGTTATGGACTCAATCACCGTATAGTCTCACCTGTCGATGAAACTTGGGATTCTAATGTAGTTTCTAAATTTCTATCACCCCCTTCCTAAGTCAGAGTGCGTCAGTGTGCATTGTGTTACCATAATCCAGGTCCGATTTAATCCAAATCATGCTTTGATACCATCTGTAAAATCCCAAAAATCGGGGGTCGGGTAGAAACCCAACTACCGAGTTTCAAAACGTCACTTATGCAATATTTTCAATGATAGATGAATGTTGGTGGTAATAGTACATAAAACATGAGGTGGATCAAGCCAAAACAACATATCATACTCCAGAGACAATTAATTTAACAAGCGGAAGAATGTGATAGAAATATAGAATATATGAACTGTTGTGAGTCTCCAGAGTGTGAACATCTTACCAGGTTAAACATATACATGTATACTCCAAAGATGAGCAAAAAGAATATACATGGTGTAAAAAAAAAGGTAAAATACCACGTGTATTGGCATCTAATCAGTAACCCTGTAACCCCGTCAATCAGAACCTGCATATAGGAGGGATCCTCCTCATCATCATCAAGTACGGTTCTGCTTCGCGAGCATCGCCATCATCTGAAACTAAAATAGGGACTGGTGGGTGTATGGAACATCATCCCGTAACGTGGGAATGAGTAATCAATTCAGTGGAATCATAGAGCAAAGATTAGCATGTTATCAAATCAATCACGCGATAATAGTAAAGCAAACAATCAAACATTCCTAGATACTGTTGTTAATGCATGCATGAAATGACATGATGGATGCCCTCACCGACATACTCCCTCATACGGCACCATCTTACACCCGTGGCATGCTTACGTTCCTCTGTGCTCCACATTTTTCAGGCACATGCAGTGCGATATCAATATGATTACCGAGTTCTTATTAGTCCTTTTCATACAACCGGATAGGAAAACTAGGATATTTCCCTTATATCATTCCCAACAAGGATCCTGTCTAGGGTCGTCACTCCTAGTAATCTCATACGATGTTATATTTGTAAGTCGCTGTAAGGGCTGCCAGGGCTGTTGCTCGCACTTGTTGCACCGCTCCCCCATCACCTTATCAATACAGGCCTAGTTGTACTCTTGTTGCTACGGAAGGGTCGTCGCCTCACGTAGACTCAGAGTACGCTCGAGGTCACTACAAAGGGCTGCTAGTGCTATTGCTCACACTCGTTGCACCTCTCCCTCATCACCTTATCAATGTAGGCTGACAACAAGAATATAGTGTCCCATACCACCATAATCTGCTCACGAGTTTGGGTTGCTCACTGGTCACTACGGGGAGGTTTGTGGCCCCAGCGTAGGCCGACAGTTCGACCACGGTGTCCCATACCACCATGCCCGGCTCATAAATCTTTACGGATCAAGGTACCATGGTTAACAGGATTTTTAATGGTAAGTTCAGTATCCTAGGTTCAAGCAGTTATGACTCATACAAGGTAAATATACAATGCCCAGTCGGGTTACTTGATGGGCTCGACTAGTACGAGCACACGTTAAATCGATCGACATGAAGTGTACAAGCTCTTCGTGTGGCCTAACCACTGTCGGCGACTCTAGTACGACTCGGGTTCGTCATACACATCCTTCGTGGCGAATAGAATCCAACCATGAATTCTAAACTGTTACCGACTGCCTGGACTAGAGTATAGCCCCAAGCACAAAGATGTGAATCAGTAATCATATGAGATAAATAAATTTGGAATAATAAGTAATCCAAGCATATTAGCAACATGTTATAAGATACAACATAGGCAATTAAACCATATACAAGTACTTCACACATAAAGAAATCAATTGAAATACGACAAGCGTAGAGGAAATCATATATATCATCAAATTAGTTGAGAATCCAGTCTCAATGCTAATCTACAACACCATATACTCAATACTTACTAATACATACATTTATACAAACACTTAGACTACTCAACTCCAATGTACTTGACGTATGTTGATTACAACATATAATATGACAGATCCTTATATCAAGGAGATGTCTAATACACAACAATCATGTTCTTACATTTGATACATATGGCAAGCATAAATCATATTGAGTTAGGCATTTCAACAAACACTTAACCTACACACATTAGTCTACATAACATATGTCGGCCAATATGTGCATTAGGGCGAATCTCTTCGCCAAACAGATCATACACGCATAACTAGTATAAGTACAAGGCAAATACCCATGGCAATCATATTGGCAAAACACGTACGTATACAGTATTTCCTATAAGTACCCAAAATACCTTAAATCTCATATTCTTCGTACGTATTCGAATTGAAAAACAGACAGCATGTTCTACATGTCAAATGGTAATCTTGTCGATAATCTTCTATTAAATGACATTTAAAGCTTTGAAATCAGTCAATCTATGCATCTAAAATCCTCACCTTTCGCCTTAGACGTGTATCGATTCGAACAGAATTTCTACGCTTCGTCAACGGCGCTAAGGCAACCTAATGCATAAGACACGTAAGCTACTTCACTATTTGAATCAAAGGAATCCCTAAAACAGCAAGAGGGTAGGGTTTTCTTATCTAGAACGAAGTTGAATTGCCAGAATAGCGATGCAGGTGGGTAGCTTTGGCACGTGGAGCAGCATGGAAGAATCCCTGAAGAAATCACCAGCTTCTCCCTTACTTTCTCTCTCTTTTCTCTCCTCTCTCCTAAGGTTTTCCCCAAATTCGTATGGGTTAGAAGGCTAAGGGTTTAAACCCCTTTTATAAGCCCAAACATGACCAAACTAGACTCCAAGTCAAGGTACACTTGGGTTACAGCCAAATCGGGTCTTTTCCGATCCAAAAGAGTGTTTCAGGAGGTCCCCTGGCCGAACGCGGTCGGACTTAAGCTCATGGTCACTGGATGTTGTCCACACAAGGTTTTCAGACCGGTAGAATTCTCAGATCACACGTGGCGGTCCAGTTTCAGTTTAGTGGTCATCGTACCTACATTAAGTCTACAAGTCTCATGACATGGAAGAGAAATTTTTTCTGATCCGAGGGTGAAATTTGGCTGAATTCTGACGGTCAGAACGCTTAATAATAATGCGCAACGACACGTGCCATATTTGAAATTAATTTCCTAAACCTTTAGCCATTTCTCACTCTCTTCAGTCCAGGCTCAGTAAAATACCCTCAGAACATCGGTTGGGCTTCATTTTCGAAACGATTTTCAAGTCCAGCTAAGCGGTCATAACCGTCTAAGATTATAGATATCGGACTTCCGACGTGTGGTATAAATCAAATACGAAGTTTCAAAGGGTTCATGAGAACAAATCGGTTTAGAGTTTGATCCTGGATTTTAGAGTAACGTAGCATCAACGATGCTAGAGGTTTTGGGTCTTACAGATCGTATTTAAAGTGGCTAGTGCTTATCTCACAGGTAATTTAGTGTAGCGCTGGCTAATTCTCGTTAAATTCTAAAGAATTTAGTTCTTCATGATTTCTTTGGCTTTAGAATTGGGTTCTGAGAGGTTATTAAGGTGTTATAGTTGGCTCATTGCCTAAGGACGTCTAATCCTAGGTTGGCAAAAATTCGGGGTGTTACATTTTTTTAACGACGAAAATTTTCGTAGCTAAAAGTTTTAGAAAATATTTTTAGCGATGAAAATATTTGGTGCCAAAAGTTTTGCAATTATTTTTAGCGACGAAAATTTTCGTTGGTAAAAGTTTTTTTAATGATGAAAATTTTCATCGCTAAAAAGCTTGCCTTTGCTGACGATTCAAATTTTTCATCGATAAAAACCTCTTGCATCAGCCTTTTAGCGACGAATTTAGTGACGAAAATTTTCGTCACTAAAAGTATTTAGCTACGAAAATTTGGCTTTTGGCGACGAAAATTTTCGTTGCTAAAGGTGGGATTTCTTGTAGTGACACCACAGACCTGACTACCCTATTGACGTCATTAAGTTCCATGGGTCCCATCATGAGGTATGTGTTATATCCCAATTGTCCTTCCATTTGACAAGCACGTCGTAAGTTTTGAGCTAAAAAATAAGACAGATCCAAGATCAAGTGGACCATACACTGCAAAAAGTAGTGAGGGATTGAGCGTCTATCATTGAAACCCTTTTAGGGTCACAGAACTTTTGGATCAATAATATATTTATTTTTTCTGCATTCATTTGTTATGACCTTATGAACATATTGAAAGGAAAATAAATGTTATGGTGGGCTCTAAGGATATTTTAACAGTGAGAATCATTGTCCCACTGCTATGTGTGGTGTGGTCCACTTAAGCTTTGGATATGAATCATTTTTGAGATTATACTTTAAAATATTCTCTCAAAATTGATGAATGTTGTGGATATAATAAATACATCATTTTGGAGGCCATGTAATTTCGATCTCCTTTGAAATAATAAATACATCATTTTGGGGCCAGGTAACTTTGATCTCCTTTGAACCGCTCCTACAACAACTTTGATCTGGAGAAGCGGTTGTCTTGGTATGATACGTACTCACACTAGCCAGTGGTGTGTGGTACATCATCCAATCCACTTCCTAGGTTTTTACTATTTGTGGCAGGCGGAGATCCTGATTCTTTCCGTAGATGCTAACATATGGGCATGGATTTCACGTGAAAACCTTTCGCATGGAGTTCCTGCCTGGACACTTAGCTGGGGCACTGTGATGTTTGTGAGAAATCTACTCTATCCATTTGTTTTTTGAGATGTACGTGGGGAAAAAATGAGCCGGATCCAAGACTGAATTGTGCCAAAAACGTGAGGATTGAATGTCTACGGTTGAAATATTCATGAGGCCACAGAAATTTTGAATCAGTCTAATATTTGTTTTTGCATTTCATCTCAATAGTAATGATGTTATGAACGGTATGGATGGCATGCAAACATCACTGTCCACCCAAGAAGGTTTCAACTGTAGGAATTTCCCTAACCACCTTTTCTTTTAGTGCGGCCCATTTTAGTCTTAGATCTAGCTTATTTTTTTTATCCACGTCCTGAAATGATCTCAAAAAATGGATGGGCGGGGTGAATTTCTAACAAACATCGGAGTGGCCCTACCTACATTTCCAGTGCAGGAACTTCTTACTAAAGGCTTTCAGGAAATCTACTTCCCGAAAATATGGGCTCAAACCACATGCAAGGCTAACGGTGCAAAAGGCAGGTGTCTCAAAGAAAATTTTTTAGGAGGTTGTTTTTAGTCCATAGCCTGCTGACACAACTTCTCCAACGACTCTCTTTCTTATTTTGAACTCTCTTATATTTCATCCCTCTCCTTCTTTTCTCTAACGATGGCTAAGTAACAACACCACCGCCACCACCTATTTCGTCACCAAAAGGAAGAATTAAAGCCCTGTGAAGCGGTTTATTTCGAGACCAACACCTACACTGATGGCTACGGTGGACTCGCTGAAAGTACAAATCGTTGTGGCTGCCACCGGAGACACTGTTGATTATGAGAAACAAGAGAAGCACTACATGCACATGGATCACCTCGGTGAGCTCGACACTGCTACTACCGGCACTTATGCTCTGGCAAATCTCTACTTATCTTACTTAGTGTGTGTTGATGGTGCTATTGTTGCAACCTTTCAACTGTTTGGCTGTTGTGTTTTTACTTTGTTTGTTTTGGCTGATCTTTTGATTGTCCGACTTTAACCATCATTTGGACTTTTCTTAACAGTCAGTTTATGTTCTTTATAAGGGAGATTGACCGTACTCACCTCAAGTTTGGGAAAATTACCTAGAAGGCTACGACAATCCATATATCATAAATGTAGCCTTCTGACAAGCTTTGGATATTGTTTCAGACAAAAATGCCCTTGACCTTAGTTCAGGACTTATATGGTCCTAGAGTGAAGTAGAAGTCACCTGCTGTTGCAACCCCTGAAAAAGTGATGGATTGGCTACTCCCCAGGGTACCAGCCAATGGCTGGTGGTCTGCAGTCTGTGGGCCCCATCACCACGTATTTGTTTCATCCATGTTGTCCATATATTTCTCCAGATCATATAATGGTATAAGACCAAAAATGAGCTATACTCCAATCATAGGAGGACAACATTATAAGGAACAGTGCTGAATGACCGTCATTGACCATTAAAATGATCCCTCTCATTTTTTGAATCAATCTCTAAAATGATATGTAAAAACAGACGACAATCGTGCCTTTCACTGTAAAAACAGGTGAACGGAATGGATGTAACACATACGTCACAATTGGGCCCACGGCTAGTTACAGGGGGAGTAGCCAATCCGTCATCCCCCGGATTATACGGAAGAATATATGAGCTTTAGAAGGGCTGAATATAGCCTTTCACATGCACCTTTTACACACCTTCTTCTTCTTCTTCTTTTATTTTTATACAAGAGTGAAGATCCAAGGACCAACTGCTAGAGAGGGAGGTTATTTGTCCTTGTCTGAAATCATCTTCCACTATGAGATCCGTATTTTATTTTACTATAGGCATTTTTCTAAGGTAAAGGATAATCAAATTCGAGAAGGTTCTTGTCACATGAAGGGAGCTTAGTGTTGATCAAACCTCCACCATTGATAATAGAAAATCATGACTTCACCTTTTCAAACCTTTCACCCTCTAAGAAATCAAACCTCGAACACCACCAGTGACAACCACAATCCTTCACTTATTCAAAACCACGACCCAGACGAAGGATCATGGTACCGAGTTCCCATGCACATTAGATCTTAGTTGTCATGTTATAAGGATCATGCTTTTCACATGCACATGAGTCGTGGTCATCATGTTACAAGGGTCGTGCTTGGCAGGCGTTATGGGTCGTGGTTGTCATGCCAGATGGGTGGTGGTCGTCATGTTATAAGGATCGTGCCTTTCACTACCATGTGAATCACGACTCATTTTGATTGAAAACCACGACTCTTTGAGTGGTTCCCAAGTGTAAATCACGACACCTATATAACTGTGTACCGCGACCCATATAACATGTCAGCCACTACCCATATAACATGTCAACCACAATACAACATAGTGGGGCCAACGAGTTAGGACTTTAATGCGGCGCTTACAACCACGACCCTTACAACATGACAATCATGACCCTCTCGACAACTATACATGACATTCTATTGCACCCAAAAATTACATTATACGTGAACTCTGCAAGATGAATATAAAATCAACAAGTGAACTTTCATTTAATTGCACGAATAATAGGACAAGGAAGAAGAAGAGTGACTAGATGGGAGCTATAGTTGGGCTAATTTAAGGTCTTCAAATCTTTTAGCCACCTTAGCTTTCGCTTTCTTTGCCACGTCTTACCTCTCAATCCAATGCAGCCTTTTCTCGTTAAAGTCTTGGTCGTGAGACCAAGCGAAACAACACCACTCGATTTCTCTATCCACCTCAGTGTGTATGATAACCACGACCCATTGTTCGTGTGATCGTGGTTCACATGCACATTGGATTGTCATTGACAGTCACAATGGATCGTGGTCTTAATGAATAATAGATCGATGTTGTACATGGGTCATATAACATGGTTGCCAACCACGATCCATATATCGTGAAAACCACAACTCATGTACTTGAGAACCATGATCCATATCAGCTAACAACCACGACCCATCTAACGTAACAACCATGTCCCATATAACATGACAACCATAGCCCAAACAAGTTAGGCCTTGCAATAAGGGTTCTGGTTCGGAATTGGCCTATGAAAGTAATTTGATACCCAAGTACCACTCTTATATCACAACCACGACACTGTCGTGTGATCGTGGTTCACATGCACAATTGATCATTATTGTCATCCAATTTGGATCATGGTTATAATGAACAATGGATCGTAGTTATATATGGGTTGTTGAACGTGGTTGCCATAAAGGAAGAACGCGAGAACAACGCGATGCCTTCTTCATATATCTTCTCCATTATTTTGATTGAAAGAGCAAAGAAATTCATAAATGCTTAAAGTGTTGCAATAAGGATTCTGGTTCAGATTGGCTCTACGAAAGTAATTTGAGACATAACACTACCAGAAAAATGGGCAAAGGCTACGGATTTAATCTGTAGCCATAGACCTATGGCTATGGAATAAATCTGTAGCACGACCATCGTCGTAGGTGCCGAGCCAATAGGTCTAAAACCTATGGCTACAGATTTAATCCTTAGCCATAGCTTAAAATAGCTACGGATCTAATCTGTGGAAAATATTTCTGTAGCCAAAAGAACCTACAGCTACGGATATTATTGGTAGCTAAAAGTAGTGTTGGATCCATAGCAATATGTCAAATTTTGAAACAGCTACAGTTAATATCCATAGCTATTTCCTACATTAAAAAAATTTATAATCATTCATTCATTCAATTACCACTTGCATAATCATTCATACGTTCGTTCAATTACCACTTACATAATCATTCATTGATTCGTTCAATTACCACTTGCATAATTATTCATTCATTCGTTCATTCAATTACAATCATTCATTCAATAATGAATCAATTACAAACCTTCATTCAATCAAGAGAGAGCATAGAGAGTGTCTTGGTAACCAACACATTTTCATTTTCCTCCTGGAAAATCAAATCCTCAAATTCCACATGGTAGAGAGGGCTGAACACAAACCTAATTCAAAAGAATGACCGAAAGCAGATAATAGTTGCCCACATTAGAAAAGAACAACGGAAAATGCTTCCACCCTCATTCTTCATAAGGCCATGGGCTATAGTTTGGCGCTATTCCTTATTCTTCATCTTGCAGATCTCCGTGTTCTGTTACTCAAGATAGCATGCAAAGTGAACATATGATGCTAAACTTAGGCTACTTTCATATGCAGCACCGATAACAACCATCTTTTCATGTTGTTGTGCCCATTTTGCAATTGCTGCATTTTCAACCCCCCCCCCCCCCCCCCCCCCCCCCACACACACACACAACAACAACACTTGGTTTAATAACCTGACAGGACCATAATAGTAAAATCAGGTCATGTTCACAATGCAATATATTGAAGTCATTAGTAACCTCTTCTAAGTTGTAACTTCATAAAGATTAGTTTTTACTTACAACGACAACTATTCCTAGGTCTACAAATGTCATAAGATTATTGAGAGGATCTCCTTGAATATGGTCAATAGTTTCATCTAATGCCACAGGTAAACCAGTTTCTTCACAGAACTTTATGATATCATCTTCAGAATGCACAGGTTCCTGAAAATTAGAAAAGTAATATATAAAGAAATTAGCAAACACAATCCCAAAGGTCAACATTAAGAAGGCATCCATTAATCTTGCTAATATGATTTGGCAAATCCAACATATCAAATCCAATAGTTCCAACAGTGGGACATAATAAACATGGCATCTTGTAGTGTAATAGGACAAAGACTCACATATGGTGAACTTATGGAAACGCAGCATGTCCATCATGCTGACATGTGCAAGAGCACATGTAGCAGACAAGCTGCACCTTCAAAGAATGAACTTTAATAGGACTGAACTTCTTGTAGCAAACAAGATACATTGTTTACTAACCTAATCTACTTCACTCAAAATTTAAGCACCATACACAACATTTGGAACTAGGCAACAACATAATTATGAGTAAGAAATGGCATGCAATAAATCATGCTCATAAGATTTTAACATAATCTAGAGAGAGAGTACACATGAAAATGAAAAAAAAAAAAATGAGGAATTGTCGAGTACTCAACCACTTGATTGATTTTTCCAAGGATTACAAAGAATAAAGTTTCACCTTTCAAAAAAAAAAAGTTTTGCCTTTAACTACTCGTTCATATTATTGAGCACTAATATAAGATATAGCAACAAACCTTACATACTAGGATATCATTGGCAATGACCAAGTCCAAATATGGATCAGTTGTTGGAATGGGGTCACCCCATGAATCTGGGAAAAAAAATTGTCCATTCATTGTCATTGCATTAAAAAATAATAATCAAGTACCACATTTTCTCCTCAATTAATTGGTTGCCTATGAGTTTATGTAAACACTCCAAAAGGCCACTGCATAGAGCAGCCTCTGTTTTTGGCCACCTTACCAAGTGTAGTTAATTCCAACATACAGATTCTGGGCAGGTAAAAATCCAGTTATCCTTCAGCTAATGACAACCACATTAGCTTTAGCTATAGGCACGGTGTGTCGTAACAGCCTTTACATAATGGTAACAGTGGTATCCATTGCATTTTACTGGGTTGTAAGTTGCAATGTGTAAGTGAAAACTACCAAGAATTTCACACAGTTCTTTTGCAATACAAGTTTCTTATACTTGTCCAACCTGAATCTTCCTTTGTATGTTTATTAAATCTTTAAGGCTAGAGTATGTGTTTGAGTTCTCATAATTTTCCATTTCTAGGAGTAGCTAATCCTAACAGGTTCTGCAAATCCATAACGTTTAAATAAAGGAAGACATATCAAATGGAGTATGGTTTTCATATGCATTGAGTACAGATAGATTTCTTTGGGTTGTTTGGCTCATGGACCGGCAATGAAAGGACTTGCATTGGCGAAGTTAAAAAAGGGCTTAGGCTCCATTTGGTTTGAAAAAAAAATAAAATTTCCTAGCATAAATACTAATGTGATGACCAAATGGAGCCTAAGACTATAAATAAGTTCAAATATAAAGTACAAAATTTCACATTTAGTGTAACTAGAAAAAACATGTAGAATATAACTATGTTGATCAAAAGAGTGCCAAATTCGTTCAAAATTAAGAAACAAACAAGTCAAACATCATATAAAGTAACTAAAAAAAAACATGCACACTACACATGTTCAATTATAAAGTACCAAATTTGTTTAAATTATTGAATTCTCAAGGCCTCTTTCCCCCATTGCACAAGTGATCCGAGACCGGCCTCTCCAAGTGTAGATGTAAACCCATCTTCTTTCCACAAAGGAGTGTCAGGTTGTATAACCTCAGTCAGGACAACAACAAAAGCTCCATCCTCCAACGGTTCACAATGAACAATTGCATTTGAATTAACTTCATGTACTTGACCACGAGCAACTACACCACGTTTTCCAAAGCCAAGCAAGTCGTATTTCTTACCGATATATATATATATATATATATATATATATATATATATATATATATATATATATATATATATATAATATCTGGCTGCATTTACACATAAAATGGCATTGGTATTGTTAGCGTTTATAATATAATTGTAAGCTCAATACAGTAAAAAATTTATACTTACATACCGACGATGCCTGAGTAGATTTAACAACTGTTGGTGATGAGACATTTTGATTATATTGTCCCTCTTTCTGTGTATCCACTCGCATTTCCTTCATCTCCAAAAACTCTTGAGTTAGACCAGCCAATGATTTCTTCATCTCTAATATCTCTTGAGTTAGGCCCTCTTTTTCTTTTGTCACATTCTCTACCATTGAAAGAGCAGGGGCTGATTTCTTCAATAATGTCTTGCTTATCGAGCAACCTAGACCCCGCATTCGCCCTCTACTATTTGAACCAACCAACTGTAAAATATTGTAAATCAAGTTATTAGGATATTCATAATTACTATAAAACTTAAGTAATTTTAAATTTTATTAGTACTTTTGTAAGGGCATCATCCACACTGGTCATCTTAGAAGCATGATTGCTACTATAAAGCTCTAGTTTTTCCTGTGAAAAAATAGAAAGGAATGTAAAATAATTCAAAGTTATACATAAGCTTTTCATAAGGCTACTAGTTAGTGGTACGAGGGATCGATGCACTTACAATAAGGTTAAGACACTAGACAACTTTGTCCTTTCTTGTATGGGCTTTTAAGTAGACTTTACATCTACCTATCTCGGCATCAGAGGTAAGATTCCTCTCCATCGCCTTTGGCACATTACATATCATTCAAATACACATCATTAATAGAGTTAGATGAATGATAATTCAAATTTAAATTCAATTTTAAACTATAATATCTATTTTTAAATACATACCATCTTATGGAAAGTAATAGCCATGTTGCGCCTCCCAAGACACGCAGGTCCTTTTAGCTTGGCTCGATTGACTTTATTCCTTGCATTTTTCGTCTTGAATTCCTTAGTGGTATGTTGATCCACAAAGACCCTTCAATGCTTCGTAAGGATACCTAGGGGGGTATGACCATCTCTTACAGCAATAGGATCCTTGTTTTTAATATATTTTGCAGTCAACATTTTCTTGAAGGGTAACGTAATTAATACTTGCATCCCAACATTGACCATTAAACTCATAAAACTGTGACAATCTTTATGTGACCATATGAATGTGTTCAAAAGGCACCTAACGAAAGTCCGGGTATATGATCGGGATATGACAATGAGTTAGGACACTGACATGCGATGCAAAGTCTTTATGATTGAAACAGTCCTCATTCGGTTGCCCAAATTCATTCATCTTTAGGACTTTTTTCCTTTCATGTTGCACTAGTAAAGAGACCCCCCTAGTAATGCCTCTCTTTCTAGATAAAGTAGAAGCTGGAACAATTACATAAAAAAAAAACTACAGTCATATATACATGTAACGACTCGGAAAATTCCATACCAAGACCCGAGTACCACCTCGATCAGAAATCAACATCATTGATTACCTCCAATATATAAGGAAAATGAAATTTACATATCTAATTAAGGAGAAGTATTTTATTACCTTTGGTGTTGCTTGCATCTTTGCTCCCAAGCAACTGCGCACCCCATACCTCTGGTTGTGAATCCATGTACCTATTTCTTCCCTAAAATGAAAAAAATACTAATGGTTAAGAAATAATTTAGATCACAGATAAAGTATAAATAATTCACTATATTATCCAAACCTTGATTAGATTACCTCTAATAAATATCATTTTGTTACATTCTTAGAAAATACAAATAATTCAATAGATTCTCTTTGATTTTTTTTCTTTTCTTTATTTTCTCGACTATAACATTGACGTCTTCAAGTTCATTGAACATCAACTCATCAACAATTGCTAATGAGGTGAGATCAGGTCCTACATCAACATTACTTACAGCCTTCAATCGTTCCGATAGAACGCATGTCTCTTCTTTGAAAAAAATTATTTTTGGAACCTCAAAGACCACATGCCAGTCAGGATTTTTTGGATCTCTGGAATTAAAAACTTGCGTGGCATGCTTTACAAGAATGAAGGGCTCATCACCGACTTTGTCTGAACTGTAAAGACTGGACGAATTTACTAATCTCAGATTCATTTTGACATCAAAAGAAACACCATGATGTGTCACTTTCACCCAATCACACTTAAATAAGATGGGCTTGTACCCCGTTCGTTACTCCAATTGGATAATTCTATGAAGGACTCTGTAGTAAGGTTGATTTTCATCCAGTGTATTCATATCCTTAGCACTCGATCGGAAGGTTTTCATACCCTCTGTCATAACCCCACTGTTTCGGTTCATTTTATTCTCCTCATAGTCCTTAATAACAAAGAGGAAACCATTAATACAATACTTATTATATTGCATAGAAAAAGCTAGAGGTCCTCACACCATGTCTTTAAATTCTTTATCATCAGATTCAATGAACTCTGGTTGCCTCTTCAACCAAGGTATGAATTCATCCTCGCTAGGCACCTTGTTGGTCCTCTTATAGTATCGCTGCAAGAAATCTTTATGCTTCCTGATATTCAATAACAATGTTATATTGAAATCGCATAAACTAAGGATATAAATATATATATATATATATATATATATATATATATGTATGAGCTTATTGTACATACCCTTCCCACTCATCGTAGTCAGGATGTCTCTTCAGTAACCTAGTCAACGAGGCTACAATACGGGAGAATCCACTACCAAAAACCAGGGCAAAGCCGACGGATGTGGGGTGGTTTTGGCTACGGCGAAAAGCCGTAGCCGAAACTTATTTATCCTAGCTAAAGAGTCATTTTAAACGTTAAACGTCCAATAGCTACTATTTTCATGTGGTGTGGTTCATCCGAGATATATTTCAAGCTCATTTTTTGGTATCAATGTTAAAAGAATTTTTACAAATGGATGTATGGTGTGGATTAAACAAAAACATCATGGTGGGGCCCATAGAGCCCTACCAGATCCAAAGCTAAAGCTAACGTGGTTATTTGTAGGTGAAAAGGTGTGAGTTTTGCATTTTATGTAAAATGGTGGTGACTTATTCCTAGAAAAAGTGGGTTTGATATATGGCTATCTAGAGTATCCAAATAATGGGTCTTATTGTAGATGGTTTATATTTATAATTTTCCTATGTAGTAGTATCTTAACCATCAAGTAAATGGACCCTTAATTGTATGATTGTAAATACAGTTTATTTTATAAATTATGTAAAACTCACATTTTTTGGATTTGAATCTCCTATACCATTTCAAAAGAGGAATTTCCAAATCCCTCTTTCGACCGCCATTTTCTTCTTCACCGTTCCCTCTTTTGAGCGCCCTCTTCATCGCCGGTCGAGATCGAGCTGTGAATCTTTCAAGTGCCCCCTTCCTCGCCAGTCGCTGTGCAGATTCGTCTTAAATAGGTGAGTATTCACATGGCTGCACTCTACATTTTTGTTTGGAAGTTTCATCTTCACATTCCATTTAATCCCAATCATTTTACCACAACACTTCATCAACACCTGGCATATCTGATGAGGTCCTAGTTTCTTCTATCTCATCAGTTTTGTTGCATAGAAGATGGTGCACGCCATTTGTTCGATGCCTCAACAAGATTTATGTTTAATCCCTATGAATGATATTATAAAAAAAATTAGTTTTTGGAGAGAGATTTTCATCTTTAATGTTAGAAAGTCCTTTGAAATGCTTCCTTCAGATGTGAAAACGGTGTAGGATTCAAGTTCTTCTTTCAAATGATCTCTTGAAATGATTAGATCGAACAGTGGATTTTTTTTCCTGTAAAGTTTGAGAGATTTCATATGTACGTTGCAAAGTTCCTTTGAATCACTTTCTAGAACTGAAAATGGCATACAATCCCTTGAATTGATCTTGGAGGTTCTGTTTTGTAGGAATCTGAGAGAATTGTATCTTTTATGTTGGAAATGTCTTTGAATTGATTATTCTATAGTGGAAAATGGGGCAGAATTCAACATCTTCCATCAAGAGAGCTACTGAATTGATTAGCTCTATAAAAGGGTAGATTTTGCCTTTTTGTTCTTACCAGGATTCTAAGAGATTCTCATCTCTTTGACAAATATTGCCGAGTTTTTTAAAATCTTACAATTTTTTTGTGAAATATTAAATCAAAAAATATTATCGTGTTATTATCACGAGATTCCAAAATCTTGGCAGTTTTTAATTATTTTTTATTTTATAGTGAATTTTTTCTGATATTAAATGGAATTATTTGATTTTTTTTCAAATAATCATTACATACATACATATAAATAAAATGATATGTTAATTTATAATAAATATTTTAAAATTTTATGTTTTAAGTGAGATTTTCCCAATAAATACACTAAGAAAAACTTCAAATTTTGAAAATCTCTTGAGAAATTCCTAACTGAAAAATAGGTGAGAATGAGATTTGTAACTGTGATTTACATATATTATGTTAAAAATTCTTTTGAATTGTTCCTAATGGTTTAAATGGTGAAGAATTTGTGTTCTTTTAAAAAAGTGCTTGAATGATTAGCTTTTAGGATGGAATCTACAAGAATCTGAGAGATTTCTAGTGATGCTACAAATTTCTTGAAATAGCTTCATTTGGAGCTAAAAATGATGTAGAGTTTGACTCCTTTTTCAAGAGCTCTAAGATTGATACATCCAAACTACAACATCTTTGCCTCACTGAATTCGAGGAACTTTCATCGTAAAATTAGATATTTTTTTAATCACTTCTTCGGGAAGTGAAAATGGTCTATAATTCAACATTTACTTCCCTCTAGAGTCTCGCATATATCTGAAATTGGTTTATTGTGGTGACTGCAACTAAAACAAATTGGAAAGCATTCCTCTGTCTAATTCCTTGATTTCTCCCTTGTTGATGGACTGAAAATAAAGGCCCCCCATGTCCTTTTGGTGAGTGGCATATATTATCCTGTTATCTATACGATTTCTTGAAAACTGCTTCTTTGGGAGCTGAAAATGATGTAGAATTTGATATAAGAGGCCCTAGTCTTGAATTTTAGTATCTTGCATTTGAGTTTCTATAAAACTCTTGATTTTTTATTTAACTTTTTTTCATGCCTTTAGCTTTGAGTTGCTTGGTGTTGATTTTTGATCTCTAGAGCTTGAAGTGGTGTGTTTTCATCCACGGTGTAGGGAATTCTTTGAAACTGCTTGTTTTGGAGCTTAATAAATGACAAGACCATGAATCAACAACCATACAAGTCTTAGAAAGAGGAAAAATCACAATAATTTTGGGTCTTAGTGATGATGTCATGCTGAAGTCAGACAGGCCCACAGATCTAGGTTTGCATGGAAATGGAAAAGGGTGCCTTTTTTCAGTTATGGAAGGATTTTTAACAGGATTTGGTTTTATTTTGGAAAATCTGTAAAGAGGTAGAAAGCTTGATTTATTTGGGCTTCTTTCTTTCTATTTTCAATAGAGGTAGAAACTGAAGTTTTCAGGGCTTTTAAGGGTTGAGAATAAGTAATAACCAAGGCTAACATTTAGTTTGGAGCTTTGTTTTCAAGGATTTTACATGATCATAGCATTTTTTATTTTTTATTTTTTCCATAGAATGCCTTTTCACTGAATTTTATATGAACTGTTATTCTACTTTTATTAAGCCTTTTTTGCTCCCTTTCAATTCTAGATATGATTTCTTGTTGAAGTTTATTCTATATGTCATTTTAGTTTATTCTTTCACATAGTTATGTCATTGCTCGAGGAATTTCTATTTTATCTAAAAGAAATTACTGATGTCCATCTTCCAAAGTTGCCAGTCTTCCTTCTTCACATAGGTATTTACACCACCTTTTTTGTCAGGCACAATTCCAAATGAGACATCAGCCACCTTCCTTAGGAAATCAGGCAGCTCTACCACCTCTCCATGCATGTCAATTGCATCAGAGGATCTGTAGAAAACACTAAAAAAATGGCATTCATCAAGCTAGAGACTGCATACCAGTTGACATGTCCTGTTCCAAAGATCTTGTTGCTTGTAGTCGACCAATAAATAACATGGTATAGCACAGTTCAAGTTTAGAGATTTACAGCCATCCCAGAGAACCAGTCAACTATGAACCACCAAGTTTTTCTTATGAAATTCCAAAGCATGAAAATTGAATTTGCGGGTTTTTGTTTTTCTTTTTGGTAGCATTTGAGTGTCTCATTACCTTCTTGCCTTTTTCTTTCTTTCTTTCTTTCTTTTAATTGTAATTCTCCGACTATTTTAGATCAACAAGGGACATCCCCATATTCCCACTTTGCCCCCAATCTCTGCTGATGCTCGAAATATAATTTGGAGGATTCTCGATCCCAATCCAAAAACACGAATTAGTATAGTTGAAATTAAAGAGAATGAGTGGTTCAAGCAAGGCTACATTCCCGCAAATCCTAATGATGACAAAGAAGACACCCACATTAATGATGAGGCATAGAAGACACCCACATTAATGATGAGGCATTCTTGATTCAAGAGGTAGGAATTGATTTGATGGATATATATTTTGGGTAATTTGGAGAGCTCAAAATGATTGTTGTTTTAACAATAGGAAGGTAACAGTATTGGATTGTGTTCATAAGATCAATTTCAGCATGTTGGGTTGGGCTAATTCTGTTTTGTTTTCTTTGAAATTTTTGCTCGCTTCTCACGAGTTTTTAATAAAATTTTGATGTTAATTTTCAAAAAAAAAAAAAAACTTGCTTTGGTCCTTGATAGAGTGGAATAGCAAAAGAAGAATCACGTAGTGTTGGGATAAGACTTAAATGATGATGATGATGATGATGTTCTCTAGTACTTTCCAGGCATACCTTATTTTCTGAGCTTGTTGAATAACCCTGTACACTCCTAATAAACTAAGTTGATTCATTGTTTGCTGCGAAAATTTACCAAAATTTTTATATATATAAAGATTGCATGGATTGAATTAGTGGGATGGACTAAAAATTTGAGAAGACTTAAAACATTAGACTTTCTATAAGATTGAAAATGACCATAAGTACTTGGTAAATTAGATTTACAGATGGTGTGAATTAAGCCTACAACTAAGAATCAAAGCCATGTACTGGTTGGACTGATGGAAAATGAAACTTGGGTTCATTATCATTATAGGGTTGTCATTGGACAAAACTGGCCCATTTGGCCTGTAGCATTGACCTCTATGGGCTGGCTTAGGCCTAAATTTAGGTATATGGATTGGACCTCACCTGATTTTCAGACTTGAGCAATGAAAAGCCTGACCCTAGTTTTAGAACTATTCTATTAAGGCCTAGTGGACCTCATGCTGCCAGTGTCTGGATTTGAACTGATTTTCAGTCCCAAAAAACAAACAGGCTAGATTTGGGCTAAACTTGGCATGTCACAGGCACACCCGTAGTTCAAAAGGCTCGCTTGGAATTTGAACAGTAAAACTAGCCCCTGCAATATGGAATAAGAACCTGGTAACTTTGCAGTGGAAATTTCAAGGGAGCTCTCATAACCAAGTGACCTGATAAACTTTCATGTCCATCTTTTTTAACATTACAATCTTAATCATAATTTGGGAAGAGTTGTTTGATAGTTTGCTCCCCCACTAAGAAACGATGTTGATGACCTTGTCTTTAATACAACAATGTTACTCATGCACATTTTATTTTTTGATACGTTTTGTGCTTTTGTTGTTTTATACATTTTGTCTCACCGTGTGATTTTCAGCTGACCCACTTAACCTATGGTATACAGATGGACAATGCATTACAACGGTTGTTAAAGTTCTGGTTTGGTATCCTATTGCTTATATGTTAATGTTCATTGTCATTTCTCACCATGTTATATTTATAAGGCTGATATAGAAGGTAGAAATTCTATTCAAACTTTTTTTTTTTGAATATGTGTGCTTGAATTGTGAATTCTTTTTCAGTCTGCAATTTCTGCGGTTTGTTAGTCAATTTGCAATGTACCTTTATGGAATTTGTGTGGTTCTCTACTTTTTATTACTTTTATTGGTATTTGTGTGGTTCTCTGTGTTTATTATTTTTATCTGTGTTTGTATGGTTCCATACTAAGTTGTAAGTAGTGGGTCTTAAAATGAAAAGATGAAGTGTGTATCAGAAAAAGGAAAATATGCAAGTAGTTGAGAATCAAAGAAGAATTTCCCACTTTGTGGAACAACATAAATCCCCTGCATAGATAATTTTCTTTACATATATGCATGTGTTTTCATCATTTAGATGATCATTTCTTCATTTCTTTTCAAGCGAACCTTTGTTTTTTTACTCTTTCTAGCAATTCATGAGTTCTCGGGCCATGTTGATATCAGGTCAAAGGCGAGCCAAATATATCATATATTTGCTTTCGTTATTATCGAGCACATGAACTCATATTTGGGGCAACATAATACACAATGGCAATTGACATTTGGTCTATGGGCTCATATTGATTGTGAATATTTTTTTAATATTACCTTTTTTATTTTGATTTTATCTTTAGTGCTCATATTGATTTCTTCCATCTGAACTTGCCAATCCCATAATTCTATTCATCGTCAGTGGATATTTTATGTTATTGTTGTTTTATTTATCATACAATAATCTAATGATATTTTATTTCTTTTTGTTAATTGTAGTTAGAGGCCCTCATCCATCCATTTTTTGACGAGCTCTGTGACCCTAATACACAGCTCCCTGATGGATGTCCCTTGTCTCCACTCTTCAACTTTAAACCCTAAGGTTTGTTATATACACTTGACAACATCCTCATTTACTCACTCCCACCCAACCTCTTCACTTTTGCTGACCCTTTGCAGAGCTCAAACGAGCGTCTATGGAGCTCCTAGTAAAGTTGATACTTGAGCATGCTCGAAAGCAACGTCCCTTTCTTGGTTTCTAAATAGGCACATCATGTAAAGGTATGCTTGGTGGTTGTGCAAGTGTATCATATTTGTCTTCATGTAGTTCGAAGCAATGCAAAACCACAAAAAACACAAGTACATTTATAAATGCGTGCATATATTTGAAGGAATTCCTAAGAAATTTTCGTAGACCTAACCCTTTGATCTACAAATACATAGTTAATACAAAATTGAGCAATGGGATGGAAAAGGCCAAACATCAGGTAGCTAGGATCTTTCAATCTGTGAATTTTAGCTTCAGTTCTATATTGAATAGAAAAAAGTTTCACTCATGTGGGATTTTCTAA
Source organism: Magnolia kwangsiensis (assembly GCA_037074715.1). Lineage (NCBI taxonomy): Eukaryota > Viridiplantae > Streptophyta > Magnoliopsida > Magnoliales > Magnoliaceae > Magnolia > Magnolia kwangsiensis. Next base: position 149,722,566 of record CM073572.1, on the reverse strand, counting down.
TTTTCAGAGGATTGCTTGATTTTTTATTTTTATTTTTTACTGAGAGACTTTTTTGGTACTGTCAATGGCAGAGAATTCATGCTTCCTTTTCAATCTTTTGCAGTTCGTTATTGTCACTTAAAATGGATGGGGGTTGCTCATATATGAAGGCTTCAAGACTTTCTTCAGAGGTAAGAAAGATGAAAAGGTGTAATTCTTTACAATGATGTGTAACGCCCTGAAAATCGGGGGTCGAGCATAACTCAGCTCTCGAGTTCCAAAACATCACTTATGCAACATATTTAATGATGGATGTGCGTTGTTTGTATTAGTGCATAAAACATGAAGTAGATTAAGCCAAATCAGCAAACATAATCCAGGGTCAGTTAGAATACGCCAGCGGAAGTCTGAAATAAATATATAAACCAACATAAGTGCCCAAGATATGTATGCTCTGCCAGGTCATAATTACAAGTCATGTCTCAAAATACATATATCAAAATGATAAACCACTACAAACATAGCCCTAATTGAATCCTCATCAATCAGGACATGGCTCACATGAACCTGCCTGAGAACTGCATGAACGAGAATGCCTCCTCGTTATCATCAAACTCCGGCTCCGCCTCGCAGGCATCACCATCACCTGCAGCTAAGTCAGAGTCTGGTTGGTGTTTAAGCACCGTCCCAGAACGTGGGAGTGAGTGATCAACTCAGTGGAACTATACCGCAAATGTTAACATGTTATCAATTCAATCAAGCAGTAATGATAAAGAAATACAATCAAACATCCCTAATTACTCTGATTAATGATGCATTCCCTCACCTACACTCCCTCTGTGATCTTCATCTTACAGTCGCGCATGTCAGTCACTTCCTCAATGCTCCGTCCAACGCCAAACGGCACATGCAGTGCGGTGCATGTACGTGATTACCAAGTTCTTATTAGTCCTTTTTCATACAGCAGGATTGGGAAGCTAAGGTACCTCCCTTATATCAATACCCATACAATGATCCATTCGAGGGTCGTCAGTCCTAGACAATCTCATACGATATTATAGTTCTAGATCGTTGTAAAGGGCTCATCACTAATCAATACAGGTCTAGTTATATCCTAGATACTACAATAAGGCTTGTTACCCTAATGCAGTTTTAGGATTACTCGAGGTCACTACAAAGGGCTCGTCACCAATCAAAGTAGGCCGACAACTCGAATATAGTGTCTCATACCACCATAATCGGCTCACGAGTCTAGGTTGCTCACTGGTCACTACGGGGAGGCTTGTCGCCCCAGCTTACGCCGACAACACGATTACGGTGTCCCATACCACCATAATCGGCTCATGAGTCTCAGGGATCGTGGTACCAAGGTTGACAGGGTTTCACTGGTGAGTTTGGTACCTTATATTTAAACAGTAATGTCCAAATATAGTGAACATACATCGGTCAATCGGGTTAATTGATGAGCTCGACTAGGACAATCGCACGTTAAGTTGATCGACATGAAATGCATAAGCATTCCGTGTAGCCTAACCACTGTCGAACATCCCAAGTATGCTCGGGTTCGTCGAACACATCCTGCGTGGCGAAAACATCCTCAACCATCAGTTTAAGGACTGTTACCGATTACCTGGACTATGATACAGTCCCAACTACGTACAATGATAAGAGTGAATATCTAACTCAAGTTCTACGATCATATGAACATGTTAAGGAATATAACTGAAACCTTGATACACAGTACATGGAGGAAATCATACACATAATTAACATGAGTAAGTAAGCTAAACAGTTCATGGAGAAAATCATACACACGAGCAAGGTAGCTGGGATTTCAAATCTCAACTCCCTCTTAAATCACACTTTACTAACTACTAACTCATTTAGACATTTTCACAAACACTTAGACTACACTTTTCAACATACATCATGTATGTCGGCCGTATTACGTATTAGGGCAAATCCTTTTGCCGAGGAGTTGTTGCATACATAACAATCATATACCGACGACAAATAATCATGACAATCATAACATCAAATTCCTTATGCATACAAACATTTCAACAAACACATGAAATACCCTATTTACAACATAGGTTAAACATATACATAAAACAAAACAGATAGTACATTTAGCATGTGTAATAGCGTCCACGTCAATAATAAATCATTATCAGACATTGAAAGTCTTGAAAACCATAACCTATACGTATATAGTTCGCACCTTAAACCAAAAAACGCGAAACGAATATAATTTAGGCAATAAGTCTTCGACAACGGCGAATAGGCAACCTAAGGCATGAATTAGGTTAGCTACATCAGCACTTAGACTATTCTAAGTTCAAAAACAGGTTAGGGTTTGATTGTCTTATCCAAATACAAAATTAGAATCGCCAGAATAACGATTCAGATGCGATGGATTAGCCACGTAGAGTAGCTGGGAAGAATCCCAAGATGAATCACTAACTTCTCTCTCACTTTCTCTCTCTTTCTTAGTTAGGGTTAGAAAATTCGTATGGGATATGTGAGAGAGGGTTTAAGACCCTTATATAGGTCCAAAACTGACGAAATTAGTCTCAAGGCCATGATATACTTAGGTTATAACCAAATCGGGCTTATTCTGATCCAACGGAGCGTTTCTAGAGGTCCCTTTACTGAATGCAGTCGAACTTAAGCTCACAATTATTGGATCTTGATCAAGTTAAATTTTTAGTCTGATTAGGTTTCTAGATCGATCGTGGCGGACTAGTTTCAGTTCAGCAGTCATCGAAACTTGATCAGGGCTACAAGTATATTGGCATATGTGGGCCATCTTCCTTGATCCGAGGGTAAATTTGGATTAAAATCCAACGGTCAGAATGCTTATAAATGGCGCGCAAGCACCACGACTCAGATTACTTAAATTTATATTTAATTTCTAAATAGATTCACCTTTCTCACACTCTTCGCTCCAGACTTAAGCAAATCGTCTCAGGACCTCATCTGGACTTGATTTTTGAGGATAGTCAAGTCCAACTAGGCAGTCATAATTGTCTAAGTTCATCGTTATCGAACTTTCGACGTGCGGTCCAGGTCCGTTACGGAGTTTCTGAATACTCTCGAGAGTAACTGGGTTTAGAGTTTGATCCTAGATTTCAGGGTAATGTAGCGTTATTAATTCTATAGGTTTTAAGTCTTATAGATCGTATTTAAAGTGGTTCGTGCTAATTTTACGGGTAATCTAGTTTAGCGCTAGTTGATACTCGTTAAATTTCTGAAGGATTTGGTTATAAAGGATTTCTGCTAGAGGTGGTACTCGGATCTTTGTACGGATTTTTCTAGGACGTTACAATCTACCCCCCTTAAAGAAAAATTTCATCATCAAAATTTGTACCTTCTCATACTCCTCGAGGATCTGAGGGTAATTCTTTCTAACCTCAGCTTCAGTCTCCCAAGTAGCCTCTTCTTCACTGTGATGCGTCCACAGTACTTTCACAATTGGGATGACCTTGCTACGCAGTACCTGCTCCTTCCTATCCAGGATACGTGTCGGTCGCAGTACATAGGTGTCATTGTCCCTCAACTGCACCTGCTACCAACTGATAACGTGCGTAGGATCAGGAACATACTTCTTCAACATGAACACATGGAATATGTTATGCACCCCTGCGAGTGGTGTGGGTAAACCAAGGTGATACGCTACTGTCCCCACTCTATCAAGTATCTAAAATGGGCCAATGAATCTCGACAAGAGCTTCCCTTTCTTACCAAACCGAAGAACTCCCTTCATGAGGGAAACCTTAAGGAATACATGGTCCCTAATCCCAAACTCAAGCGGTCGCCATCTCGTATCGGCGTAGCTCTTCTGCTTACTCTGTGCTGTCAGAAGTTGACGCCTAATAATGTCGATCTTCTCTAAAGTCGCCTGAACCAACTTAGGGTCAATCAGACTCTTCTCGCCCACTTCTGCCCAGTAATGCGGTGCTCTACACGGGCGACTATACAGTGCCTCATAGGGAGTCATGCCAATACTAGCCTGAAAGCTGTTGATATACGCGAACTCTGCATAATGAAGACAGTCATCCCAACTGTCCTTGAAATCCAACACATAAGCTCGCAACATATCTTCTAGCACCTGATTCACACGTTCTGTCCACCCGTCTGTCTGCAGATGGAATGTGGTACTGAACTTCAAGTTCACACCCATCGCTTCCTAGATACGAATCCAGAAGATAGATGTGAATCGTGCATCTCGATCTGACACAATCTCTAAAGAAACTTCACGCAGACGTACAATCTCCTTGATGTACAATCTAGCCAACTCGTCTGCAGAGTTCGTAACTCTGATCGGTAGGAAATGAGCTGACTTCGTCAATCGGTCGATGATCACCCAAATGGAGTCATGTCCCTTCCTCATCTTCGGTAGCCTTGAAATGAAATCCATAGAGATAAAGTTCCACTTTCATTCGGTTATGGGCATGGGCTGAAGTAGTCCAGGAGGTCACCGATGCTCTGCCTTGACCTGCTAGCATGTGAGACAACGGGATACACACTCAGCAATGAGAACCTTCATATTATCCCACCAGTACGATCTCTTCATGTCTTGATACATCTTCGTGCTACCTGGATGCATCGCAAGCCTCAAACTGTGAGCTAACTCGAGAACCTCTCGTCTTAAGTCAGGGATGTTTGGGATGCATAGGAGGCCACAATAATGTAAGCCCCCTTCGTACCAATAGTCCACTCTGAGTCCCAATCTGTACCAACCCACTCTCTAATTTTCGCTAAAAGATCATCATCTGCCTAAGCCTCGATGATCCTGTCATCAATGAGGGGCTATACTCGAACATGTGGGATAACCTCATACGGCTCCTCTACCGTGAGTTTCTGCTCAAAGTCTCGCACGAACTCCACCATGTCCCATTCTGCTATCATTAGCGGAGCCACAAACTCTATAGTCTTCTTGCGGCTCAACGTGTCTGCCACAAGGTTTGCCTTGCCCAGATGGTAGGAGACCTCGAACTTAAAGTCCTTCAAGGTTTCCATCCATTGACGCTGCCTCATATTCAAGTCTCGCTGTGATAATATGTATCTAAGGCTCTTGTGGTCGCAAAAGAGCTCAAACTCCTCTCCGTAGAGGTAATGTCTCTAGAGCTTCAATGCAAAAATGACAGCTGCCAACTCTAGGTCGTGTGTAGGGTAATTCTCCTCGTGTTTTCTCGACTGTCCTAAGGCATAAGCAATCACCCTATCCTTCTGCATAAGGACACAACCCAAACCAATGCAAGAGGCATCAGTATATATCGTATACTTAACCCTTTCTCTTGCAATACTAGCATAGGGGCAGACGTCAACTTGTCCTTCGGCTCCCAAAAAGCTCCTTCGGCCTTCTCATTCCAGGAAAACTTCAAGTCCTTTCATGTCAACTGAGATAATGGTCTGATAATCTTGAAAAAGTTCTGAATGAATCATCGATAATACCCTGCCAGACCAAGAAAAATCCTCACCTCAGTAACTGAACCAGGTTGCTTCCAATCCTAAACCGCAGCTACCTTAGCGAGGTCAACTGCTATACCTTCCTTAGACACCACATGTCCTAAGAACTTGACTTTCTCCTTCCAGAAGTCGTATTTCTTGTACTGCGTGAACAACTAGTTCTTCCTGAGAGTGTCGAGGACAGCTCACAGATGCTCTTCATGCTCCTCCCGACTCTTGAAAAATATCATAATATCGTCAATAAACACGATGACGAATTAGAATAAAAACGGATGAAACACTCTGTTCATCAGATCCATGAATACGGCCGGAGCGTTTGTAAGTCCAAACGACATCACAAGGAACTCATAGTGACCGAAGCTAGTCCTAAAAGCTATCTTTTGCACGTCCTAATCCCTGACGCACAACTGATGATACCCAGACTACAAATCTATCTTTGAAAAATACTGTGCCCCCTTCAACTGATCAAACAAATCATCTATCCTAGGCAAGGGATACTTTTTCTTCACTGTCACCTGGTTCAACCTGCGATAGTCAATACATAATCGAAGGAAACCGTCCTTCTTCTTCAAAAACAAAACAGGTGCTCCCCAAGGTGACACACTCAATCGTATGAAGCCCGCCTCTATCAATGCATCAATCTATCTCCTCAATTCCTCCATCTCACATGGAGGCATACGATAAGTTGGCAAGGAAATGGGTGTCGCACCAGGCACAAGATCGATAGTAAAGTCAATCTCGTGCTGAAGAGGTAGTCCCGAGATCTTCTCATACATCGGGGAAATCTTGAACCACTGGTATATCCCCCAACGTCGAATCATTAAGACTCTCTAACAAAGAAGCGTAGCTAACAACTCAACAAGACCAACTGACCTGAACTGGAAATGTAAAAACCGTGCCCTCAGGTCTGTAGGCTGTCACGACTTTGGTCTCGCAATCAATCTCTGCTCTCATCTTGGTGAGCCAATCTATCCTGAGAATAACATCGTAGTGATACAATGGAGTGACAATCAGGTCAACAACCACTGTCCTGTTACCCAAATCTACTGAGCAAGACTCACAAGTCCATGAAATGGTTGAAAAGGTCCCCGTAGCTATCGTGAGTCTCACTCCCTTCGTAAGAGTAGTAACCAATCCTAACTGCTTGACTGCAGCGTAAGAGATGATCGAAATAGTGGACTCGGTGTCCACCAATAAGAAGACAGACGTACCTTGGATATGAGCTGGAACCTCGAAAGATCTCGATGCTGATTCTGCCTCGGGCGCCTCAGCTGTAAGCACGTGAACCCGAGCCTGCTGTGGACGGTTCGATAGAGGTATCATGGGCCATTATGGCGGCTTGAAACAAGGTGCGGGTGGCCTGAAGGATGGGGGAGCTAGTGCTGATCGAAAGGGTGGTGCTGATATGACTTGAGGCATCGGACGGTTGATCCTCTGAGGCAGCGAAAGACCACTGTCTTACATCCTGGTGAAATAATTTATCTCAGTGTGGCCTGGTTTCTTACAATAAGCACACCACACAACTGGTCACCTCACAGGGGAAGGAAGTGCCATGGACCTCGGCGGTGAGTCTACACGAGGCCTCTTACCAATGAAACGCCTACTTGAAAAGTCAGGTCACAGCCTGGGAGCCATAGGTGCTCGCATATGGGACATCCTGCTCAGCTCGCAGGGACATGCTCACCAACTCATCATAAGAAGTTATGCTAGCGCAACACATCTTCGACCGGATCTGGGGCCGCAGACCCTTAGAAAAAAATTGCATCCGCAACGACTGATCACCCAAAAGCAAAGGAGCATACCTGTCCAGTTTCATGAAACGGTTCTCATACTCTGTCACCGACATTCCTCCCTGACGGAGGCAAAGGAACTCACTCTCCTTTTCATGTCGGTAAGTGATCGAAAAATACTTTTCGTGGAAGCGAACCTCAAAATCCTCCCACGTTCACACAAAACCCTCTGCAACCGTGCGGAGAACACTATCCCACCATAAACTGGCCTCCTTCTCAAACATGAAGGTCGCAAGCTCGACCTGCTCTTCCTCGAAACAATGTAGCGGCCTCAGCATCTTAGAGATGCGGTCAATCCAGTACTCGGCCTCCTCGGGTCTGTGAGTACCCGCGAAAGTGGGAGGCCGTAAGCGCAGGAATCGGTCAAATGTGTCACTAGCACTAGCGTTCCCAACTGGGTGCATAGGTGAAGTAGGTGGAGTCACCCCCATCGACAGAGCAAAGATACCAGTCATGGAGCTCAAGAACTGTTGTTGTTGTTGCTGCTAGATTTGATGTTGCTGCTGCTGCTGTATCTTCTATTGCTGCATCAACAACATCATCTGCTCTAGCCTATCAGGAGGCGGAGCAGACTATGATGCATGAGGAGTCGATGTAGACGCACGGTTCTACTCAGGAAACGAAGGTGTGATAGGAGGGACCACAGATGGTGTCACAGGAGTCGGCCTAGCAGCGGGGCCAAAATTTGGCTGAGAATCCGGCATAAGATCTGAGTGAGATGGGCCTGAACGGGGGTCCGTATAGCTATCGCTCAGGGGAAGGGCCCCGTCAAGCAACTCACCCAAAGAAACAGAGGGCCATTAAGAGACAGGCAGAAGTCCTCGTGCCCTTAGGTGGCATACCCTACATACAACAGAGGGTGCAACCAGTGAGATTAAGCATTCACACAATCCATCCACACGGCATTCACATCTCAACTCAAAGAAATAATATGCATTTCATTCAACAAAATTATCACAATACACGAAGTGTAGCATTACATGGATCGCGGCAGAGAAAGCATGTGAGCTAATACAACTAAGCTTCAAACACCCAAACAACTACCAAACTACTACGCCTATAAAGGCTATACACCAGAACAAGCAACAAAATAAACAAACAATGATTACATACAGGACTATTTGTTAAAATCTGGCGATGGAGGTGGGGCACCCTTATCCTGCAGACAGCAGTACAAGTTACTTTCTTAAACTTGTGCTTCACGAGGCCCCGTAGACTATGATATCCTGTCGTAGGGTGGCCTGGCCCTCCTCAAGTCTAACTAAACGGGCTTACCTATCAGCCCGATCAGGATTATGCTCTTTCTTCTTTTATTTCAGCTCCACCTTCTTCATTACTCTCTTCCTCTTTGCTTTCTGTCTCACCCTCACTCTCTTTAAGTAGGGCTTGTCATTGTCATGGCCTGATATCCATCTAATTGAGAGTAGTCTCGGTGATGTAATGGATCAGCGCCGACAATTCCGCCCCGAGTCTGTAGCCAAACTCAAGTGCAATCCTACATATGAGTTAGCCGAATGGGAGTGATTCAGTCCTTCTATTCAAATGTACGATAAGAACTATCTGTCGCAAGACATACATATGCACACACAGCTTCTCTCCCTGTCCCACTTGATACAGGAATTCCACCATCAGGCACGTGCACTCACTGCGGTTGATCCACCTACGATAAACGATGAACATGTAGATGTGGTGAAGCAGACGAAAGTCGTCCGTCATATTGGTTGCTAAAACGCTTTTTTTAGGCTGTCATTCAACCAGACGATCACAAAGGAACCGTGTGCGGTGATCCCTTTCACGTGCACTACTCAGATTCTTTTCACTTGCATGTACCACAAAAAATCTTTTCACTGCTTTGATATCTCAACTTGAGGTACATGCAAGTGAAAAGAATATGAGTAGTGCACGTGATTGTGGCACAATCAGTGGCACGTTCTTTTCACTTTTGAACGTGGGCTTTGATATCTCAAGAATGTGGGCATAATCACAATCAGTGGCACAATCGCACGTTCAAAAGTTGAGATATCAAAGCAGCATTGATTGTGGCCTCTCGATCTCTTCCAAATGGAATCTTGAACTGCAAGGGCTCTAATGTTGGCTCTCGAATGTGGTCATAGAAAGCTCGGACTGTACCCACATTTACACGATGCTCACCCTCAAATAGCAGACCCCACTTAGCTTCTACCAGGAACTCGAATAATAAAAATTCTCTAAATAGTCGTGCATCTACATGACCTTTAAAGAGGACCCTACGGCACTCATAAACTCCATGAGACAGCTCCGCCAACAAAGCCCTTCCTATGGGAGCATGGGGATCTAGATCTCGCTTCGTCTACAACTCCACTTGGCGCTTGAACTAGCGGCGGCACCTCTCGGCCTTCTTGAACTGGTTGGGCGACTAGGCCCGGCTTCATCTATGGGAGCTCTCTTCTTTCCCATGAAAGAGAGAATTGTAGAAATGAAAAATATGGCCGTAATAAGCTCGAAAAGGGCCATGGAAAATGAAAGAAACAAGAAGAATGGGATGAGATAGAGGGTTCCCATGAATTTGAGACTCAAGTAGGGATTTGAGTGCTTAAATGGAAAGAAAAGAAAGAGAAATCAGCAATGGAGGTGGGTTTTAAAATGGGTAGAATGAGGGTGCACGAAAATGGAAGAAGAAAGGGTTTGGAGAGGGATTTTATGGAGTTTTGAGAAGTATTTTTAGAAAAGGAAAGCTTAAAGTGGTAGTATGTGAAGGGAAAATGATTTGGGAGGGATTTTAATCAACCAACCATGGAGGAGTGGGCCACATTAGGCCCTAGGAGCGTCGGCCTAGTCGGCCCGCTCGGCCTGGCCCGCTGGGCTGCGAGGCCTCGTCGGTCTCTGGACTAACCGGCGATGACTCACCGGTGGGGCGAGGTCCTCCCCCCCTTTAAGTCTAAAAATGCATGGGTCCCACCCTGGGTCCCCCTGAAAGTGCCCTGATTGGGCCCCTACTCCGTTTCGACTCGTTTCGAGCCATATCGAATCGAACCTGATACATATTCACATTTACCAATTTTTGACAGCTGGAATGGGATGAAACACGGCCTAAACCCATCGATTGACAATCTATAAGTCATTTGGGGTCATTGTGTGTGATCAGGAGTGTGCACGGACTCGATCTCGGTGATCATTTTCAGTAAACTTTTTCTAATTGGTGAAACAATGAATCCTACACTTGTTTTTAGATTTTTCTCGCACACTCCTACTCTAAAGTGGCATCAGTGTGCATCGTGTGGTCATAACCCAGGTCCAGTTTAATCCAGATTATGCTCTGATACCAACTTGTAACGCCCTAAAAATCGGGGGTCGAGAATAGCTCAGCTCCCGAGCTTCAAAACATCACTTATGCAATATATTTAATGATGGATGTATGTTGTCTGTATTAGTGCATAAAACATGAAGTAGATTAAGACAAATCAGCAAACATAATCCAGGGATAGTTAGAATACGCAAGTAGAAGTCTGAAATAAATATATAAACCAATATAAGTCTCTAAGATATGTATGCTCTTCCAGGTCATAATTACAAGTCGTGTCTCAAAATACATATATCAAAATGATAAACCACAACAAACATAGCCCTGAATCCCCATCAATCAGGACATGGCTCACATGAACCCGCCTGAAAACTGCATGAACTAGAATGCCTCCTCATCATCATCAAACTTCGGCTCCGCCTCGCTGGCATCACCATCACCTGTAGCTAAGTCAAAGTCTGGTTGGTGTTTAAGCACCGTCCCAGAATATGAGAGTGAGTGATCAACTCAGTGGAACTATACCACAAAGGTTAACATGTTATCAATTCAATCAAGCAGTAATGATATAGTAATACAATCAAACATTCCTAATTACTTTGATTAATGCAAGTATGTATGAAGTAATGATGCATGCTCTCACCTACACTCCCTCTGCGATCTTTATCTTACGGTCGTGCATGTCAGTCACTTCCTTAGTGCTCTGCCCAATGCCAAACAGCACATGCAGTGCGGTGCATGTACGTGATTACCAAGTTCTTGTTAGTCCTTTTTCATACAGCAGGATTGGAAAGCTAAGGTACCTCCCTTATATCAATACCCAAACAGTGATCCATTCTAGGGTCGTCAGTCCTAGACAATCTCATATAATATTATAGCTCTAGATCGTTGTAAAGGGCTCGTCACCAATCAATACAGGTCTAGTTATATCCTAAATACTATAATAAGGCTTGCCGCCCCAATGCGGTTTCAGGATATACTCGAGGTCACTATAAAGGGCTCATCACCATTCAGAGTAGGCCGACAACTTGAATATAGTGTCCCATACTACCATAATCGACTCACAAGTCTAGGTTGCTCACTGGTCACTACGGGGAGACTCGTCGCCCCAGCGTAGGCTGACAGCATGACCACGGTGTCCCATACCACTCTAATCGGCTCATGAGTCTTAGGGATCATGGTACCGAGGTTGACAGGGTTTCACTGGTGAGTTTAGTACCTTAGGTTCAAATAGTAGCATCCAAACATGGTGAACATACATCGGTCAATCGGGTTAAATGATGAGCTCGACTAGGACGATCGCATGTTGAGTTGATCGACATGAAATACATAAGCACTCCGTGTGGCATAACCACTGTCGACCATCCCAAGTACGCTCGGGTTCGTCAAACACATCCTGTGTGGCGAAAACATCCTCAACCACCAGTTTAAGGACTGTTACCGATTACCTAGATTATGAAACAGTCCCAATTACGTACAATCATAAGAGTGAATATCTAACTCAAGTTCTCCGATCATATGAACATGTTAAGGAATATAACTGAAACATGGATACACAGTACATGGAGGAAATCATACACATAGTTAACATGAGTAAGCTAAACAGTTCATGGAGGAAATCATACACACAAGCAAGGTAGCTAGGATTTCATATCTCAACTCCCTCATAAATCACACTTTACTAACTACTAACTCATTCAGACATTTTCACAAACACTTAGACTACACTTTTCAACATACATCACGTATGTCGGCCGTATTACGTATTAGTGCAAATCCTTTTATCGAGGAGTTGTTGCATACATAAAAATCATATACCTATGACAAATAATTATGGTAATCATAATATCAAATTCCTTATGCATACAAACATTTCAACAAACACATGAAATACCCTATTTACAACATAAGTTAGACATATACGTAAAACAAAATAGATAGCGCATTTAGCATGTGTAATAACATCTACGTCAATAATAAATTATTATCAGACATTGAAAGTCTTAAAAATCATAACCTATACGTATATAGTCCACACCTTAAACTAGAAAATGCGAAACGGAAATGATTTAGATGATAAGTCTTCGTAAATGGTGAATAGGCAACCTAGGGCATGAATTAGGTTAGCTACATCAACACTTAAACTATTCTAAGTTCCAAAACAGGCTAGGGTTTGATTGTCTTATCCAAATACAAAATTAGAATTGTCGGAATAACGATTCAGATGTGATGGATTAGGCACGTAGAGTAGATGGAAAGAATCCCAAGATGAATCATCAACTTCTCTCTCACTTTCTCTCTCTTTCTTAGCTAGGGTTAGAAAATTCGTATGGGATATGTGAGAGAGGATTTAAGACTCTTATATTGGCCCAAAACTGACGAAATTAGTCTCAGGGCCATGGTATACTTAGGTTATAACCAAATTGGGCTTATTCCGATATAACGAAACATTTCTGGAGGTCCCTTTACTGAATGCGGTCAGACTTAAGCTCACAATTATTGGATCTTGATCAAGTTAATTTTTCAGTCCGATCAGGTTTCCAGATTGACCATGGCGGACCAGTTTCAGTTCAGTGGTCATCGAAACTCGATCAGGGCCACAAGTATATTGGCATATGTGGGCCATCTTTCCTGATCCGAGGGTGAATTTGGGTCAGAATCTAATAGTCAGAATGATTATAAATGGCGTGCAAGTGACACGACTCAAATTACTTAAATTTATATTCAATTTCTAAACAGATTCACCTTTCTCACACTCTTCGCTCCGGACTCAAGAAAATCGTCTCAGGACCTCATCTAGACTTGATTTTTGAGGTGATAGTCAAGTCTAACTAGGCGGTCATAATTGTCTAAGTTCATTACTATCAGACTTTCGACGTGCGGTCTAGGTCCATTACGGAGTTTCTAAATACTCCCGAGAGCAACTGGGTTTAGAGTTTGACCTAGATTTCAGGGTAATGTAGCATTACTAATTCTACAGGTTTTGGGTCTTACAGATCATATTTAAAGTGGTTAGTGCTAATTTCACAAGTAATCTAGTTTAGCACTAATTAATACTTGTTAAATTTCTAAAGGATTTCTGCTAGAGGTGGTACTCGGATCTTTGTACGGATTTTTTCAGGACATTACATGATGACTGTAAGTCTATTATCCATATTTCTGAATAGGTTATGCTCTGATGTTGGATATTAAAAATACAACCAATCTGATTGTAAGGAGAAAATTTAGTTCATCACTTCTATTAGCTCATCTAATTAGTTGAATTCATTAGACTTGTTAAAACAATTTAATAGACTTGTACTTCGGTTGAGTTAGTTGGTCATGCATTTTTTTAATTATATATAAACTAGAGAAAACCTGTTTTAATATTTTAAACAGGGAGGACATAACTTGATTAGATGGTGCTATGTTCCAAGTTGAGAATGGAAGATTGTGGTATTGATCCTAGCTTAGGGTGTTTTATGGAGTTACTAGATTTGCATTTAGTGCAGTAGCAACCATTAGGAGAACTTACCAATGGTCAATTTAGTGGCTTGGGAAGGCTTTTAACATAGTGTTAAAGGTAGTTTTGATGTTTTTCAGGTTCTAGAATTGTTGTTTGTCATCTAGCTTATGGACCAGTTCAGGCATACTTGAATTGGATCTTCTTCGAAATGAAGTGCGGGTTGTACATCCTTGGGTTGAACTATTTTTATAGCTTTGGATCAACTTTGACAATATGATGGTATTTCTAAGGTAACAAACTTGTTATTAGAACCAGTCTTATACTATAATGAGGTTGGCTTTTCCATTATTTGTAATTAAAGAGCATATTATTTTGAGAAACTAGCATCTACTATGTCATTCTTTCTTTGCAGATTCGTGTCAATATCATTATTCTTTGTTTCAGAGCCTTGCTAAGTACTAATCCTACTCCAACTTGTGCGAATGTCATGCATGTGCCATACCCTGGCTGTTCACTAGGTGGTAGGTGCTCTCCACAATGTTTGTTGTGGCATGAAAATTAGGCCAGTCTTGTCTTCAATTGGGACACACATTTACATCGAATCATGGCTAGTGCCTTTTAACTATCCACTTTTTACATACACGTCGTGCATGTGATGACCTAACAGGCCTATTTTGGTCATTGCACATATACTGCAAGGACCACCTCATGAATGGCCAAGATCTTACATACAGGTCACGTGTGGGAGAGTATGAACATAGCCATCACATTCTCTGTTGTTTATTTGTTCTATATGCGGATCTTTTAATGGCCCCTTAAGCTGAAGTAAATTGAACTTGTGAAGTAATGCTACAGGGTGAATTACACTTCTTGCTGAAAGATGAAGAGGTTCATTATCTGAGGTATGCTCAAAAATGATTTTCATGATTAATGCAAACATGGCTGTAGCTTTTACTTTTTCCTCCAAACTTTTCAGGTCAATATTCAAGCATAACTCATTAATCGAGTGGCACTTTCTTTCTTATGATGTTTGCAGAAAATAATCAAAGAGCACAAACAGTGAGAAGAAGGGGCATGCACAACATCAAACATATGCTTTAGGTATCAAAGAGGTAACTAATAACTGGTACTCTTTTTTTTATCATTTATATCACCAAACGATGCAAATCCTTTCTAAGATCTTGTTTTCCTATGCTCTTTTAAAGTTGCTTCATTGCCAAGGAATAGGTTCTAATGCATATGTGATTAATGTCTTGAATCTCCTGATAAATCTATACAAGTGGCCTATGTCTGTTGATGTGATTGGTCCTGCCATGTACAGGATTCCCTATTGATAAATCCATACATCTGTGATTAACTTTTCTACCTTCCTTTTTTTTCATTTCTTAACTGAATAAGCAATGAAAATATCAACTAATGAAGCCACAAATAAATAAACATATAGCATTTTGATGATTGATTGTCCTCATTATTGATAATTCCTGGAGCCTTTGCTTTAAGTTTTATGAAAAAATGGTGAATTTGGGCCAATGTAAGATTATATAAGCATGAAATGAAATCTTGCTTAGTGTTGACTATGCCTTATTCAACGATAACCTTATTGAGTTGAGAATAAGAAGCCAACGCATATGCTCTTGCAAGCTTCTTTTTTTCACACCAATAGAATAACCTGGAATGTGAAGAGATCTCTCTCTAGTCTCCATTGGCATCTGCTAAACAAACTCACACTAGATATATTCTTCAATGTATTGCATTTTTGTCACTTATCTTTTGATGGTATAGTTATTTATTTTTGGCAGTGCATTGCTCTCATAAACATGATCGGAATTTCGATTAGATTTGTCTATTTTTGGGCGAATGCACATACAATATTGTCCAATATATGAATAGATAGGTGATGTTTGTAAAATGGAGAGAAACTCTGGTATTCTCGCGCCAAAATGTGTTTTCCCTATTATGCCTCCATCTTTACCTTGAAACTAATGGTGCTTTATGGAAATATAAATTTTATATGTTTTGAATTTGGATGATATACCTGATTTTGATTTTTTCCTTTTCATATAGACATACCTTCTCAAATAAATTGGTTGGTTTAGGGCTTCAAAGAAATGGGTATATCTAGTTTTGGATGTGTACGATGATTAGGCAAATAATGTCACGCCCCAAACTCGAAAATCGGGCTTACAAAATTTCCAATCGCCGAATCTGGCACCGACAGCTTCCGTAGAACCCCATTCTCGGCTCCCAGCTCCCATTCGCCAGGTTCCGATCCTGGGATGCTACGAGGAGAATTTTCAAGATCAGTTTGATTCGTGATAAGCATAACCAACGACATAACCCACAAACAACAACCAAAAACTCCATTACATTTCCACTATGATCAAAAACTTTACAAGTACAATGAGCATAAAGGGAAATACAATGATGATGAATAAAATCTCCAAAGTGATCTGCAAAGTACTCATGCCTCAGCACTACTGCTCCCCAACGTCACCTGCACGCAACGGTCGTGCATAAGCTTATAGAAAGCTTAGAGGGTGGTGAAAGTGTATGTGCAAGGCAGTAATATGATCATGCAATATCAGAGTAATGCGGAATATGCTGATGAATCCATGAATATTGTAGGCCATACCAAGGCTATGCGGTGCAAAACATGAATGATGTCGTCCATACCAAGGCCTTGAGATGAAAAATACAACTCAAACATACAGTCCTCATCTAAGTCCACATATCAATATAGCTCAAATTTGGGATATCACCGGGGTCTAGTAGACTCTAAACCAGATCGCCACCCCATCACGCGTAATAAGGTAAGTGGAAGAGACCTCACTATCCGTCTGCCAAAATCGAGCTCGACTCGTCGATAGCGGACCCATTCCTCGAGCTGGTCAGACTTAGCCTAGCATTGCCCCCTACACTCTAGCGGGTAAGGCCGCACCCCCTTCCAACCGACCACGACACAGTGGAAAGTGCGATCGTCTGGTAATCGGCACTTGGCACTCTTGTACCCACTCGGTCTATACGTTGGAGCAACCTCTTGGTACGATAAGGGTTTAGGGACTTTCACCCAGGGATATCTATAGCACCCCATGTAGAACGAGATTTTTGGTATCCAATCCTTCCAACCACGATCTGTCTGTGGAGGCTATGGCCCCGATGTCTCTAAGGCGTACAACAACCATGTCACACAATACGAGATGCATGAATCACACTATCCAATCATGCAATAAATCCTGCGCATATTGTGCGCTCATGCAGGATAACACCGCCTAATCGGGGTCCCATAAATAATCTGCCCGAAGGCATATACTATGATTAGTCACTTCTCATATCAAGCATACATATGATGCGTATGATCATGAGTTATGGAACTATACTAAACATGTTATAATGAAATGAACTATCCTTATAATGCAGATGGGCCTGGACGGCCTATACACAATAAGTACGGGCCTAATAATGGGCCCTAAGGAGAGTCGTAATGTGGACATCCAACCAGCATTACACTCGCAATGTGGACGTCAAACCAACATTGCTCCCAAGGCACGATCGGCGTAAACATCGTTACATAATCTTTGTTGGGATCACACATTGTAATGGACCTTAGGTATATCCCATTAGGCCTTAAATACATCAAATGGGCCATATCATATGGGCCTTTTATTCATCAAATGGGCCACATAAATGGGCCGAACCAATGGGCCTTATGTGCATTGCAATGGGTCATAACCCATGGGCCTAATCTTATGGGTCTTATATGTAACAAATGGGCCACACCAATTGGGCCCCATATGTACATCAAATGGGCCTCAACCCATAGGCCCTAGTACATCCCAATGGGCCTTAACCCATTGGCCTTCTAACATAACAAGTGGGCCTCAACCTATTGGCCATAAGTACATTAAGACGAGCCTCATGCACATCAAATAGGCCACACCCAAACATAAGTGGTGGTAATGATTGCCACCATTAAAATTCCTAAGGCCCACCATAGCATATGTTTCTCATCCACCTGACCATAAATTAATATAGTGATGGATAAAGTGGAAGTAAATATAACTTAGAAGAAAGCTACTAGGGTCCCTAGAAAGTTTTGAACGGTAGACATCATTGACCACAACATAAAATGGTGGGGTCCACTTGAACTTTAGATCTAACTCTTTCTATAGCTCAAACCATAAAATGATCTTACAAATGTGGATGGACGGATTAGATGCATCACATGCATCATGAAGAGTCCCACTGTCACTCGACAGTGTGAATAAAACACATGCAGTAGGGCTCCACCGTCCGCTGGACGGTGGGGATTAAACACATATATCATGTTGGTTCCACCGTCCGCCTGGACGGTGGAAATAAAATCCATATGTACTGTGGGTCCCAAGTGAGGCCCACCACAATGTTTATATGCCATCCAATCCATTGATAAGGTCGTACGGACTTGGTTAAGGAGGAACAAAAAATTTCATTTTGATCCAAAATTCCTATGGCCCAAAAAAAAAGGGTTCAATGGTAGAGGTTCAATCCCACTGTATCCTATAGTGTCGGCCACCCAAGCCATGGATGAGGCTGAAATTTGGAGGGGGCTCACTACTTGGGGTGGCCCACCTCGTGAACGGTGTGGATACAAAATTTACATTATGGTGAGGTAGTGCACTCCAGACTGCGATCAGACTGAGAATCGGCCCACTCAGCCTTAAAAATCTGAGCCTTTCGTACCACTCCCTCGAAAGTTAGGAGCTCATGCCCAATAACACGACCTCAAAGATCGTAATGCAAACCATCCTCGAATCGGTGGGCTCTCCACTCCTCATCATCTACCAGGTATGGTGCAAATCTAGACTGCACTACAAAGTGAGCCACATACTAAGCCACTGTCATATCACCTTGCACCAGGGCCTCGAACTCCAACGCTTACTGTCATCGGATGTGATCAGGAAACTACTGTCAATCAAACTGATCCACAAAATTCTCCTAGTTCAACACAAAATCGGTGCCTGCTGCTCGGGAGACTGATGTCCACCAGTGCTCAGCCTCGCCATGGAGAAGAAATACTATTATCGGATTCATCGCTCGATTGTACATCCCATCGTATCGAATATCTTCTCCACATCGGAGCGCCATCTCTCAGCTGTTGTCAGGTCTAGGTCGCCCTAAAAATGCAGGGGATCGAGCCGTCGAAACTCTCGAAGGAGGGCGCTCGGGCACTCCTGCCTGGCCTAATTCGGCGAAACCACTGGGTGCCTGCCCTGTCCCTGAAGTGTAGCCATCACAGCTGCAACATCTGTTGTAACTGGGAGGCACTCACGGATACGGTCGGATCCGCACCGATCTCTGATGGAGGAGCAGTTTCCTCAGGATGGGCGGTAGGAACCTCTGATGGTGGAGTGGGGATCGTAGGTGGTAGGGCAGGAGCCCAAGGTGGTGGAGCGGGAGTCTCAGGTGGTGGAGTGGGAGTCTCAGGTGGTGGAGCGAGAGTCAATCAGGTCACTCTCCTGCGCGGCATGTCCTACAAGAAGGAACGAAGGCGCCTATCAATTTGAAAACTCTCGAAGGCACGCGCATTAAGGGTCTGTAACGGAAGATCGCTAAACTATTCAAACTTCGGAACTTAGCCATTCATAGCAAATATGTAATGTCGTTCTTAGTTATTCCCAAGTTATGCCCTAATACTAACTTCTGTCACGCCCCAAACTCAGAAACTGGGCTCACAAAATTCCTGATCACCGAATCGGGCGCCAACAACCTCCGTAGAACCCCATTCTCGGCTACCAGTGTCCATTCACCAAGTTCCGATCCTGGGATGCTATAAAGAGAATTTTCAACATCGGTTTGATTCGTAATAAGTATAACCAAAGGCATAACCCACAAACAACAAGCACAAACTCCATTAAATTTCCACTATAATAAAAAACTTTACAAGTATAATGAGCATAAAGGGAAATACTATGATGATAAACAAAAGCTTCAAGCTGATCTGATATGCGCTCCTGCCTCAGCGCTGCTGCAATCCAACATCACTTGCACACAACGGTCATGCATAAGATTATAGAAAGCTTAGAGGGTGGTGAGAGTGTGTGTGCAAGGTGGTAATACATTTATGTATTGTCAGAGTAATGTGAAACATGCTGATGAATCTATGAATACTATTATCCATATTATGGCTATGCGATGCAAGGCATGAATGATGTCGACCATACCAAGGTTATACAATGCAAGATGCAAGTCAAGCATACAAATCCTCATCTAAGTCCACATATCAATACAGATCAACTCTAGAATATCACCAGGGTCAAGTACACTCTAAACCAGATTATCGCCCCATCACGCGTAATAAGGTAAGTGGAAGAGACCTCACTATCCTCCTACAATTTTGGGCTCTGCTCATCGATAACAGACTCACTCCTCGAGATGTTCAAACTCAGCCTAGCTTTACCTCCTCCTCTCTAGCGTGTAAGGCCACACCCCCTCCAACTGACCACGACATAGTGCAAAGTGAGGCCTCATGGTAATCGGCACTTGGTGCTCATGCACCCACTCGATCTAGACGTTGGAGCAACCTCTGGTACCATAAGGGTGTAGGGACTTTCACCCAGGGATATCTATAGCACTCTATGTAGATCAAAATTTTTAGTATCCAATCCTACCAACCACAATATGCCTATAGAGGCTACGGCCTTGATGTCACCAGGGCATATAGTAACCATGTCACACAATACAAAATGCATGAATCACACTATCCAAACATGCAACAATCCTGCGTGTATCGTGCACTCATGTAGGGTAACATCGCCTAACCAGGAGCGCCTAAACAATCTGTCTGAAGGCATATGCTATGATCAGTCACTTCTCATATCACGCATACATATGATGCATATGATCATGAATAATGGAACTATACTAAACATGTTATATGGTGATGGATGTTGTTCATAATGAAGATGGGCCTAGATAGCCTACAAGTATGGGCCTAACAATGAGCTCTAGGGAGAATTGTAATGTGGACATTTAACCAACATTATTCTTATATTATGGACATCAACTAACATTGCTCCCAAGGCACGGCCATCATAAACATCATTACACAAACCATGGTAGAGTCACACATTGTAATGGACTTGTGTACATCCAATTGGGCCTTGACCCATGGGCCTTAGATAATAAATGGGTCATATAACATGCGCCTTATGTATATCAGGTGGGCCTCAATAGATGGGTCATAACTACATCAAGATGGGCCTAATCATATGGGCGTCATATATATCAAGGTGGGCCTTAACAATGGGCATCGTATATCACAACAGCCTACCCAACTGGGCTGAGTCAAATCGGCCAAAATGTTTATCAAATTGGGCCCACACTTATGTATTTGAGATCTAACATATTCATAAGTTATCATAGAGATAGGTGAAATGAAAATAATTATCAACTTAATAAGAAACTACCGTGGCCCTTCGGAGTTTAAACGATGGATGACACGGTCCACTATTTAAATGGTGGGGTCCACTTAAACTTTAGATCTCACTTATTTATCCCATGTCATAAAATGATCTCACAAATGGTTGGATGGCATGGATACAACACATGAAACATGGTGGGCCCCACCGTCCAAATAGTGGACGAAGTAGATAAAACACATACATCATTGGGGCCCACACCACAGGGATGGAGTACATTAATATGGAGTGGGTCCCACCTTCAAATGGATGGCATGGGATACAAAATACATATCAAAGGTGAGCTTGTGGACTGCTGTAACATTCCAAAAATCGGGGGTTGAGTAAAAACTCCACTCCCGAGTTCTAGAACATCACTTATGCAACATAAATGTGTATGATTGAATGTTGTCTGTGTTAATGTATTAAACATGAGTGGGATTAAGCCAAAACAGCATATTATACTCCAGAGACAGTTAAATTAACAAGCGGAAGACTGTGATACATACATATAATATATGATTGATTGTAAGTTTCCAGAGTGTGAACATGTTACCAGGTTAAATATATACATGTATACCTCAAAATAGAAAGAAAGAATATACATGAGTGCTCTGAAAATATAAAATGACAAGTGTCATGACATCTAATGAACCTCCCTGTAATCCCGTTGATCAGAACACGCATAAAGGAGGGATCCTCCTCATCATTATCAAGTCTGGCTCCGCCTCGCAGGCCGCGCCATCATCTGCAATCACAATAGGGTCTGGTGGGTGTCCGGAAACACTGTCCCGTAACGTGAGAGTGAGTGATCAACTCAGTGGAATAATAGAGAAGAGATTAGCATGTTATCAAATCAATCATTTGATAATAGTAAAGCAATAAATCAAACATTCCTAAATACTGTTGTTAATGCAATATGACATGACATGATGGATGCCCTCACCGACGATCTCCCTCATACGGCACCATCTTATGCCTGCGGCATGCTTTCTTCCTACAGTACTCCACATCTTCCAAGCACATGCAATGTGATAGTGATATGATTACCAAGTTATTATTAGTCCTTTTCATATAGCAATATTGAAAAACTAAGGTACCTTCCTTATATCAATCCCAACACATATCCGGTCTAGGGTCGTCACTCCTAATAATCTCGTACGATGTTATATTTATAGGTCGCTACAAGGGCTGTTGCACGCACTCGTTGCTCCTCTCCCCCATCACCTTATCAATACAGGCCTATTATATCCTTAAGACTACATCAGGACTCGTCGCCCCCATGCAGTGTTAGGATAAACTCAAGGTCACTACAAAGGGCTCGTCACCTGATCAGTGTAGGCCGACAGCAAGAATATAGTGTCCCATACCACCATAATCTGCTCAGAGTAGGGTGCTCACTGGTCACTACGGGGAGGTTTGTGGCTCCAGCGTTGGCCGACAGCTCGACCACGGTGTCCCATACCACCATGCCCGGCCCATGAGTCTTTATGGATCAAGGTACCATGGTTAACAGGGTTTCTAATGGTAAGTTCAGTACCCTAGGTTCAAACAGTTGTTATTCATACAGGGTGAACATCAACAGCCAGTTGGGTTACTTGACGAGCTCGACTAGCATGAGTGCATCTCAAGCTGAGCGATATGAAGTGCATAAAACACTTCGTGTGGCCTAACCACTGCCGCCAACCCAAACACGACTCGCGTTTACCGACGCGTCCTTCGTGGTAAATAGAAACCAACCACGAATTCGATCCATTACCGACTACCTGGACTAGGACATAGCCCCAAACATTTGTAAATTCACTTCATCAATCATATAAAAGTAATGGAAATGCATTACAACAATGTGAGCATGTTAACACATATTATGACATACAACTTAAGTAAATCATCTAACACATGCATCTCATACATATAATGAAATCATACATATAGCCACCATGAAGGAAATCATTTACATCAGCATATTATTTGAGAATTCAATCTCAAACAAATTCACAACACCATTTAATTCATTACATACTAACACAAACATTTATACAAACACTTAGTCTACACACTTAAGTCTACATAATGTATGTCGACTCAAAGTACGCATTTGGGCGAATCTCTTCGCCAAACTGATTATGCACGCATTCCTAATATCCTAAGGTGACAAAAATCCATGTCAATCATTTCAGCAAAATATGGATGTTTACAATATTTCCTATAAATGACTAAAATGCCCTAAATCTCATATTTTTCGTCTGCTTACGAAACAGGAAACGGACAACATGTTGTACATGTCAAACGGCGTTGCCGTCGATAATCTACTATTAAACGACATTGAAAGCGTTGAAAACAGCCAATCAAAGTGTCTAAAATACGCACCTTTCACTTTAGATGTGTATTGTTTCGAACGGAGGGTATACACTTCGTCTATGGCGATCAGGCGACCTAATACACAAGATGTATAAGCTACTTCGTTATTGAAATCGGCAGAAGATTAAATCAGCAAGTGTTGAAGGTTTTCCTTACCTAGAAGTGCGTTGGAATCGTCGGAAAAGTGATTGGAGTGTGCTGCTTTAGCACGTGTAGCAGCATCAGCAAGTGGCAGGAAGATCTCTCCCACACTCTCTCACAAACTCTCACTTTTTCTCTCTCTCAATTTAGGGTTTTAACCAAATTCGGATGGAAGAGAAATGAGAGGGTTTCAAGCCCTTTTATAACCTAAAACCTTTCCAAATTAGTCTTGGGAACAATGTTTACTTGGGTTATAACCAAATCGGGGCTGTTCTGGTCCAAAAGAGCTTTTCTGGAGGTCCCCTGGCCAAACGCGGTCGGACTTAAGCTCATGCATATTGGATCTAGCACACATCAATTTTTCAGACCAGAAGAGTTCGCAGATATACGTGGCGGTCCAATTTCAGTTCAGCGGTCACCGCACCTAGATCAGGTCTACAAGTCTCATGATATGAAAGAGAAATTTTTCCTGATCCGAGGGTGTAATTTGGCTGAATTCTGATGGTCAGAACGCTTAATAATAACGCGCCAAGTCACGTGCCAGATTTGAATTAAATTTTCCAAATCTAACCCTATTCTCACTCTCTTCACTCCAGGCTCAATGAAATAGACTCTGAACGTCGGTTGACCTTGATTTTTGAAACGGTTGTCAAGTCCAGCTAAGTGGTCATAACGGTCTAATATTGTAGGTATCAGACTTTCGACGCGCGGTCTAGATCCAATACAAAGTTTCAAAGAGTTCCTGAGAGTAAACGGGTTTAGAGTTTGATCCAAGGTTTTAGGATATTATAGCATCATTGGTTCTACAAGTTTTGGGTCTTGTAGAACGTATTTAAAGCAATCAGGGACAATTTCACAGCTACTCCAGCGTAGCGCTAACTAACTTATGCATAGTTTCTAAAGGAATTAATCCTAAGTGATTTCTTTGGCTATGAAATTGGGTTCTGAGCGGTTACCAATGTGTTTTGGTTGAACCATTGCCTAAGGACGTCTAACCCCAGGTTGGCAAAAATTTGGGATATTACAGCTGCTGACATCCATAAAGCAGCTATATTGTTGCTACACGTGCAACATTGTTGCCTTACAAAGGGAGAGGTGGGTCCCACGGACCCCACCAACATACATGTATGTAATGCTGCCCAGCAGCTTTGTGCATTAAAGAGAGGGCAGAGTTGAGGTGGGCAGTACACATAGGGCCCACCCTCTCATATGTAATATATATATATATTTAATGCATATAAAAGAAATCAGCTGCCGCACATGTAACTTCTCTGCATTTTAAAATAGATAGGTGGGTCCCACATAAGGCCCACCCCCATATGTATACATCTAATATAATATATAATATATATTTATATAATATAAAAGATATAATATATATATATATATATATAAAATATACTATATCTGAGTATATGCTGACATCCAGGCCATTGGAAGGCCTGAACGGTCTCATGCCGGGGGGGGGGGGGGGTGGAATCTTACACGGATGGACGACGTGGATGGGTCCCACGGACCCCACCGTCCAATCACACCCATGTCAATACACACTCCATGTTAGCCACCACCACAGGGATCGATACCAATACCCCAGCGTTGAAATGAGGCGTCTTTCACTCGGTCTACCACTTGAGCTATAGAGTTGGGTGTGTCCAGAGCTGAAACGAGGTATTTCTCACTCAGTCTACCAGTGAGCTATGAATTTGGGCATGGAAGTGGGCCCCACATGGACATGGTCCACCGTCCAGAGCTGAAACGAGGTATTTCACTCCAGCACACGTCCAGCGTCCCTGGACGCTGGACAGTGTGGGTGTAACACAAACCTCATGGTGGGTCCCACAGGGACGTGGCCCACCTGAATTTTTAGATCAAGCCGTTATTTGTGTTTCCCCAACATCCAGCCCACTTAAAGGTGGTCAGCAAGGTGGGCCATACGGATGAGACAACGTGGATCATACATCATAGTGGGGTCCACAATATAAGAGAGAGATATTTCGGTGGCAATGGAGGGGCCCCACTACTATGGGCCCCCTCTTTGTTACAAAACATACATTAAGGTGGATCCCACATATGTGGACCCTTAAATCAAAGAAAGAATAAAAGTCAACATCCAAGATCACCCATCGTCTTCTTTTTTCTCCCTTGGCTTCCTTTACTCCTTAGCTTCAATTCCAACAGAGGAGATGAAGTTTAGATGGTTGAGATGGGAGATTAGAGGGTAGGAAAGGTGGGCCACACTTGTGGCTCTCTTGGAGTGGAAGAGCTTGGACGTATGGATTTTTTTTGGATTGCTTGGAATTTGATTTGAAAATGAAGGAGAGAGAGGGTTGTAGAGAGAGAGAGAGAGTGATGGGTGATGGAGTGATGGATGTGGTGAGTAATGGGTGTAAAAGCCTTTTTGACTTTTGTGGTAAATGGTGTAAGAAAAGTACAGGCTTGTGTAAGAAACTTTTGACTTTGGGGTTGCTTAGGAATGGAAGAAAGGTGATGTGTACTTGACATGATGAGATTGATTGATTGAGGTGACAAGTCGTAGAGATTCTCTCAGAATTCGTACGCATGGCGTTGTCCTCGAACCAAACGCAGTCCCACATCTGCTGGCCTGGGTATCGCCTCGGCGCCCGAGACGCGGCATCGGAACCACGGTGACGCTGCAGTCGCTAGGTACTAGTCTTGGGTTGAGCCGACTTTGGTTGATGGCATGCATCTCAGGGTCATGTGCAAACATCAGATAAAGGTCGAAGGTTTCTGGAATTCGACCGGGAAGATCGCGGAATCCTATGGAACGGTATGGACTAATATACGAGTCTTACACCATGTGTCTAATGAAGTAGCCCAGAGACACTTTTATTATATGTGCAACTCTCCTGCCCTTAAAAAGGAGGAAAAATAGGCATTTCCTTTGTATTACACCTGAATCTCAATATTTTTTTGGGATTTTAAAATATACTAAAAAATTAGATTTGAAATACCTTAATTCTATTTACCTCTAAATGAAAGGATGCAAAACACATATGGCAACTTAATTCTATTTACCTCTAAATGAAAGGTTGCAAAACACATATTTATTTGAAATACACTCAATTACCACCAAATTGAAGGTACCAAACATATTGATAAATCATAGTGAGGCCGAAAAAAGCTTCACATGTTAAAAGTTAGATTGCTTAGTAGGTAATCCATTTTGGAGAGAGAAAATCGAGAAGCTTCGTCACCTAATGTCATCATTAATGACATGGACCAATGAGAAGCCATGACACTAAATTTTCCCGGGCTTTCGACACAGACGATCCGCACTTAAACGGATGCAGATTAGCTACTGACAAGCTGAGTAGCAAGACTACTGAAGTGACATCATCAAGTTCTGTGGGTCTTATCATGACGTATGTGTTGTATCTACACCGTCCATAAATTTGAAGAGATCATTTTAAAGCATGGTCCAAAGAATGAGGCAGATCCAAAGCTAAAATGGATCCCACCACAGAAAATAATGGAGATGGGGACACCCGACGTTGAAACCTTCTTAAGGTCCACCGTGATTTTTATTTGAGATCCAATCTTTTGATACGTTAACACAAATTAAAGAAGGTAAAATACAAATATTAGCTTCATCGAAAACTTTTGTGGCCCTTAGAAGTTTTTAATGGTGGTTGTCACTTTCTCCATTTTTTTATTTATTATTTATTTTATTTTTTATGGTGGGGTCCACTCGAGCTTTAGATCTGAATCATTCTTTGGATCATGCCCTAAAATGGTCTCTCAAAATGGATGGACAGTGTGGATACAAAACATTCATCATGGTGGGACCCATAGAACTTGGTTACATCACTTCAGTAACGAGTCTGGCCACTTTCAGTAGTGAATCCATGCCCCACTTAAACATAAATTTAGAGAAAGGACCTCGTCCCATCATTTATGTATATGATGGCACAAGTAGTCGATATTTGCAAGATCCAAATTATTAACTTGGAATGATCCTTGCCGCTGGATGGTGGACTATTATAAAGAGGGATTTTGACCGTACTAACCTCAAAGTTTAGGTCAATTACCTAGAAAGCCACGTCATTCCATATATCCTTAGAAGGGGCTTCTGACATCTTTTGGATTTTATTTCGAACGAAAATTCCCCTTACCTTAGTTTGGGACTTGTACGGTCTTGGAGTGAAGTAGAAGTCACCTACTGTTGTAACCCCTGAGAAACAAACGGATCGACTACTCCCCCGGGCAGCAGCCAATGGGTGGTGTTCCATAGTCGCAGGGACCCACCACCATGTATCTGTTTCTTCTATGTCATCCATATATTTTTCCAGATCATTTTATGGGAAGAGACAAAAAATGAGCTATATCCCAATAGAAAGTGGACCACATCATAAGAAATAGTGATGAATGAGCATCGTAGACCATGAAAATGATCCCTCTCATTTCTTGGATCAAGCTCTAAAATGACCTATCAAAATAGATGAACGATTATGCCTTTCATTGTAAAAATAGATGAACGGAATGGATAAAAGACATACGTCATGGTTACAACCATGGCTGGTTATAGGGGGAGTAGCCAATCCCTTATCTCCCGGATTATACGGAAGAATATATGAGCTTTAGAAGGGCCGACTGTAGCCTTTCACATGTACCTTTTACAAACCTTCTTCTTCTTTCATTTTCATAGGAAAGTGATGATCTAGTGACCAACTTTCAGAGAAGGACGTTGTTTCTCCTCGTTGTTTCGTCCATTACGAGGTCCGTATTTTTTTTTGTTCTAGGCATTTTGATAAGGTAAAGGAAGATTAGAGTCAAGAAGCTTCTTGTCACGTGAAGGGAGCTTACTATAGGTCACACCGCAATCAAACGTACACCATTGATAGTTTCCTTAGTAGAAAATCATGACTTCAGGTTTTCAAACCTTCCACCCTCCAAGAAATCAAACCTCGACCACCTTCAGTGACAAACACGACCCTTACGTATTCAAAAACATTACCTAGATGAAGGATCGTGGTTCTCGATCCCCATGCACATTGGACATTGGATCTTGATTGTCATGTTATAAGGATCGTGATTTTGGTCATCTTGTTACATGGGTTGTGGTTGCCATGCTAAATGGATCGTGGTCGTCATGTTATAATGATCGTACCTTTCACTGCCTTGTGAACCACGACCCATTTTCGTTGAAAACCACTACCTTTCGAGTAGTTCATGGTTGTCAATCATGACCCCTATATAACTGTGAACCACGACCCATATAATATGTTAACCACGATGCAACATAGCGTTAACACTTTAACGTGACCCTTATAACCACGACCTTACCACATGACAATCACGACCCTCACCATGACCTATGTGACATTCTATTGCATCCAAAAATTACATTATATGTGAACTCCGCGAGATGACTAATAAATCAACAAGTGAACGTTCGTTTAATTACAAGAATAACAAGACAAGGAAGAAGATGAGTGACTGGGTGGGAGATACAGGTGAGCCAATTTGAGGTCTGCAAATATTTTAGTGGACTCAACTTTCTGTTTCTTTGCCGCGTCATACCCCTCGATCTAGTGCAGCCTTTTCTCGTTAAAGTCCTAGTCGTAAGACCAAGCAGAACAACACCGCTCAATTTCTCTCTCCACCTCAAAGAAATTATATCTGAGCTGCTAGAGTTCTGAAATGGGCTTTAGAATTTCCTGTGGAGGCCGTTGATCTTCAAGAAGATCAACAACATCCCTGAGGAAAGGGAAGGGATCACCCATAATGGAACAACGAGAGAAGGACTCGATGTCTTCTTCGAATATCTCCTCCATTATTTTAATTGAAAGAGCAAAGAAATCCATGATTACTTATGATGTTGCAGTAAGGATTCTACCTCAAACTAGCTTATGGAAGTAGTTTGAAACCCAAGTACCACTTTCAAAGGCTGGTGAAGGAGTGGTTAATGTGATTAGGATGTCGTGCGACTATTGGTTTTCCGATGAATGCGATTTCTTGAAAAAGAATGTGACGTTATTACTGAATAGGTCGTGGATATGGCGAACAATAGGTCGTGGTTGTCATCCACAATGGATCGTGATAGAAAACCACCACCCAGTGTGTATGACAACCACGACCTTGTCATGTGCTCGTGGTTCACATGCACATTGGATCGTGGTTGTCATCCACATTGGATCATGGCTTTCATGAACATTGGATCGTTGTTGTATATGGGTTGTAGAACGTGGCTGCTAACCACGATCCATATACTATGACAACCACGAACCATGTAACATGAGAACCACGACCCATATCAGCTGACAACCATAACCAGTCTAACATAAAAAATCATAACCCATATTTCATGACAACCACAACCCAAACGACTTGGGCCTTGCTATAAGCATTCTGGTTCAGTTTGGCTTATGGAAGTAATTTGAAATCCAAGTACCACTTTTATATGACGACCATGACCCTATCCTATGATCATGGTTCACACTCATACTGGATCGTGGCTATATTCCACGTCCAATCATGGTTTTCATGAATAATGGATCATTGTTGTACATGTGTCGTTGAACGTTGTTGCCAACCACAATCTACCGTGACAACCACGACCCATGTAATATGAGAACCACGACCCATAAACCATGACAACCACAACCCATGTAACATAAAAACCATGACCCATATAAAATGACAACCATGACCCAAATGAGTTGGTCCTTACAAAGGGCAGTGACAAGCACGATCCTTATAACATTATAACCACGACCCATTTTGGTCTTCAACCATAACCCACTGTGGATGTCAACCTCGAACCAACATGGATGATAACCACGACCCATTTATGATGACAACCAGTATCATGCATTCCTGACACCCATTCAATTTTTTCGCAAATTAACCAATATTGGAAGAGTATGGGTCAGAGGTCTATACTATGCTACTATGATGAAGAGAGCATATATGACAATGGAATGTTTACCTACGATGGTGGAGACTTAAAGGGATTTGTTGTGAGTAATGATATTACGTATCAAAAACTCCTAGATAAAATTCATCGAATTATAAAGATTGCATCAGATGAATTCAATTTATGGACGTATTGATCATGGTTTCCATGATGTAGGGATTGTGTTTCTCTTAAGGTCATGGTTGTCAACAACGATCCAACAAGGATGACAACCACGATCCATTACATATATGATCAACAAAAATATGAAAATGACAACGGCGACCAATATTAACTACGAACAATGCTTCACGTAGACCACGACCCATACTATACAAGTCAATAAAAGTAACGTGCACATCCATACGACAGTAACACAGGTAATTTTTATATATATTACAATACGCATTCATAAGACAGTAACGTAGGATCAGCTAACAACCACGACCAATATATCATGACAACCACGACCCTTATTACATGACAACAACAACCCATAATAACTACAACCCATATAACATGACAACCACAACCCATATGTTCTTTTTTGCAAATCTATCAAGTTTACCCCTGTCAATTTCTATGTTGCCTTGCTCATTGATATTCAAGATAGACGTCTTCATCCCACATTATCTTCCACTTAATTCCAGGTGTTCTTTTTGCAAATCTCTCAAACTCTACTATCACGGATAAATTCACCGACGAACATGTTCTTCACATGTTAATAACTACGACACATATATATACATGGGATTTTCGATATCTACATATGCCATGTCCTAACTTTGATGGGTTGTTTAACATTACAACAACGTCCCATATAACTGTACATCCCCGAGAAATATACAACATGACAACCATGACCCTTATAACCTGACAACCACGACCCATATAACAGGACAACGGCAACCATAAATATAGTACAATATGGAGAGAAGCTAGGTTCAAGGAGCACCCGATGAGTTGGTGGAGAATGTCTTATTTTAGCCTGATTAAAAATTCTGTTGAGAAGGTCAGGCTTAAACAAGACATTCTCCACTGAGTCGACAGGTACCCCTTGAACCGAGCTACTCTCCATATGTACTATAATTATAGTTTTCATTGTCATATTATATGGGTCGTGGTTGTCAAGTTGTAAGGGTCGTGGTTGTCATGTTATATTGCTCGGGGTTGTGTAGTTATATGGGATGCTGTTGTGATGTTAAACAACACATCAAAGTTAAGACATGGCATACATAGATATCATGTCATTGAAGAGAACTTTTCTGCTGGGTGGGTGCCCATTGAAACTCTCTAGTTACCGGAGTTCAGAGAATGGCTTCAGAGCTTCGTGTGGAGGCATTTAAGCTTCAGGGAGATCGTCAATGACCCTGAGGAAAGGAAACGGATATCCATAAAGGAAAAAGTCTAGAAGGATTCGAATATCTCCTTTGTTGAGGTTAAAATTTGGACCACCCTCCACTTAATGTTGCGAACTCGAAGCAGACCCTGGTCCTGCACAGAAAGGTGAAAAAAGGAGACTCCGGCTTAAAAAGGAGACCCTCTGATGCCTAAGTCTGGCTAGGGAATCTGGGTCTAAGTTGTTGCGTAATATAGAGAGAGGATGTGAGATATTTCATACCTACTGCAAGAGGATCCCTTGGTATTTATACCTAAGGGTTTGAGAGGATCGTGCCCGTCAATCTTGGGACGATTCACTTAATCTAGCTGACGTGAAGATTATGGAGGTATTCTCCATACTCTTTGGATCGTGTGTCGTGTCATGTCTTAATGGGGCGTATCCCCGGGCGTGATATTCGGCCATGTCTATATCTCCCTTCCAAGAGAAATGGATTGGCCACTCCCCCTGACAGCAGCCCCGTGGTTGGTGTTCGATGCTCTGTGGGCCCCACCATGATGTATTTGTTTCATCCATTCCGTTCATCCATTTTACGAGATCATTTTAATGCTTGATCCCAAAAATGAGAGGTATATAAATCTTAGGAGGACCACACCACATGAAAAAAAATAGTGGTTGGATATCCATCATTAAAATCCTCCTAAGGTCCACTGTACTGTTTATCTGACATCCAATATGTTGATTAGATCATACAGGCCCAGGTGAAGGGAAAAAATAAAAATCATCTTGATCCAAAACTTTTATGGCCCCAAAATGTTTTTAATAGTCGACGCTCATTCAACAGAGTTTCTTGTAATGTGGTCCACTTAAGGTTTTGATATACCTCATTTTTATTCTCATACCTCATTTTAATTCTCATACAGTAAAATGATCTATAAAAATAGATGGACAGCATGGATGAAACACATACATCATGGTGGAGGAGTAGCCAATCTATTTCCCCTTTCGAGGCCTTCCTTCCGAGTCCTAATGTCTCGAATTTAATAAGTTAGGTGTCGTAATAAGGATTCTTGTTCGGATTGGCTTGTGTGAGTAATTTGAAACCCAGGTACCACTTTTATAGGCTAGTCATTCAATGGTCAAGGAGCTGATTCCAAAGGGTCGCGCTAATTCTGGACGGTCACGCTGATTCTGAAGCGTCGCGCTGATTCCCAACAGATTACATGGACGAAGTGACTTTAATGTGATTTTCTAAAAAATACTGTGGTGGTTGTGGTTGTACGTTATACAGGTCATGGTTGTAATGTTATATTGGTTGTGCTTGTCATGTTACATGGGTCGTGGTTGTGACATTAAATGGGTCGTGGTTGTCTACTGATTTCCCATAGTGTGTTACACCTCATAGGCTTATCACATCACAGGAAATCAGCCGATGATCACAGAAATATAACGAAATAACCATGACCCAAATAACATGACAACCACGACCCATAAAACATAGAAATCATGACCCATATAACGTAACAACAACGACCCATATAACATGGGTCATGGTTGTCATCTTTTATGCGTCATGGTTTCCATCCCTGTTTCCTCCGATCCATAATCCAGTGCTAGATGCAACCACGATCCAACGTGTATTAAAACCATGTTCCAATGTGCATGTGAACCATGATCACACGATGGGCCGTTGTTGTCATGTACAAACCATTACCTTTGGATCTTGGATAGATTTTGTCCTAAGACATATTTATACACCAATTTTAGAAATAATGAGATTAATTATTCAATTGGAAATATAACGTAAATATAATGTAACAACACGACCCACATAACATGACTACCACGACCCATATAAAGTGACAACCACGACCATAATTATAATACAATATGAAGAATTATTCTCTTCAATGGTCACCCAGCGAGCTGAAAAACTCTGTTGAGAAGGTCAATATAACATGGGTTGTGGTTCTTCTGTTATATGGGTCATTGTTCTTGTCTGATATGGGTCCTAGTTTCCATTCTTGTTTCTTCCGATCCACAATCTAGCGTTAGATCACAACCACGATCCAACCTGAATACAAACCATGATCCAATGTGCATGTGAACCACGATCACGTGACCGAATCGTTGTTGTCATACACACTGGGCCGCGATTCGCAACAACGATCCTGTGAAAGTCAATCACGACCCACTTTCCTCATATTCACAACCATTCTATTCAGTTTTAGTAATCCCATCAGAATTAACACCACCATCTTCCTTGTTAGGGAATCACGTTAAAGTCACCACTTCTCATGGATTGGAAGAAATAAGAATGACAAAAATGATGCATATAAGAAGATAACTACGATCCATTCAACACGATAACCATGACCCATATATGTGTCGTGGTTGTTCTGTTATATGGATCGTGGTTCTAGTGTTGTATGGGTCATTGTTGTCATATTATGTGGCTCATGGTTCTTACGTTATATTTCCGTGGTTGTTGGCTAATTTCCTATAGTGTGACCAGCCTATAAGGTTGTAAAACACCATAGGAAACCAGCAGACAACCACGACACATGTAACGTAACAACCATGACCCATATAACATGACAAGCACGACCTATATAACATATCAACCACGATCCATATAGCGTAATAACCCACAATTGATAGTCTATTTCAGGAAATAACATTAAAGTTGCAACTTCCACGTAATCCGTTGGGAATCAGCACGACCCTTCGCAATCCTTATTGACCCTTCAAAATCAGTGTGACTCTTTAAAATCAGTGCTTTGACCATTAAATAACCAGCCTATAAAAGTGGTACTTGGGTTCCAAATTTCAACCACAAGCCAATCAGAAGCAGAATCCTTATTGCAACACCAAACGTATTTTTTCAGATTTCTTTGCTCTTAAAAAAATAATGAAGGAGATATTCAAAGAAAGAATCGAGTCCTTCTCGTGTTCTTCATTTACGTGTGATCCCTTCCCTCTCCTCAGGGACATTGACGATCTCCTTGAAGCTCAACGGCCTCCATAGGAAGTTTTGAAGACATTTTCTGAACTCCAGTATCTTGACAATTTTAACGGGCACCCGGCCAGCAGAAAAGAAGTTATTACCTTTAAGTCATGGTTTTTAATATCAGTACAATATGGAGAGCAGTTCGTTTGCAGCCAGGGAGAAGAAATTGTACCAGAAATAGACATTGGATTTGGAAAGTGAGCAATTAAAAGTGGAGCTACAAGTAAGGAAGCATATGGAAGAAGGTAACAATTTTTTAAGTGATACAAATGCATAGTGCCAATGATTTTGTTTTTATTTTTTCTTTTTATAATTACAGAATGATATGAAGAACAGTTATGGAATGTAGTTCGTTTGCACCCAGGGAGCCAAAAAACTTTGTTCACAATGTCTTGAGGATGGTTAAAAAAGCAAAAGGTGGGTTGCACAGAGGGAAAAGGAAGCTTCTCTGAATAAAGGGTATTTTAGTTGGAAAAGAAATTGTACTAAAAACAAACATTGGATTTGGAAAGTGAGCAACTAAAAGTGTAGCTACAAGTAAGGAAGCATATGGAAGAAGTTGACAATTTTGCAAGTTATAAAAATGCATAGTGCCAATGATTTTGTTTTTGTAATTACAGAATGATATGAAGAACAATTATGTTTAATGTGCAATCTGGGAGGTGGAAAAGGCTGATGATAATTTACTGATGTTGGCTAAAGAGTAAAAGGCGATGATTCGGACAACTTATATTGATCGTGGTTGTCATTTTGCCTGGATCATGGTTAGTAGATGTTATCTGTCGTGGTAAGGCATTGATTATGGACCGCTAGGCTAGGAACACATAAGCATTGGATCACAACCACGATCCAACATGGATAAAAATGATGATCCAATGTGTATGTGAACCATGATCACACGACAATATCATTGTTGTCATACACACTTTCATCATAGTCATGACCATTCTCTTCAGTTTCAGCAATCCCCTTCGGAATCAGTGCCACAATGTTCCTTTTCAGGAAATCACATCAAAGTCGCTACTTCCCCCTAATCCATAGGGAATCAGCATAACTCTTTGGAATCCGCGTGATAGTTCAGAACCAGAGCGACCCTTCAGAATCAACGCCATGACCATTGAACGGGGTTGTTGCATTAAATGGTTCGTGGTTGTCTACTTATTTCGCGTGGTGTGACCATCCTATATGGGTTGTGGTTGATATGTTTTATTGGTCGTGCTTGTCATGTTATGTGGGTCGTGGTTGTTACACTCCATGGGTTGTCATTGTCTATTGATTTCATATGGTGTGTTACACCTTATATGTTAGTCACACCATAGAAAATCACCCGATAACCAAGGAAATATAACGTAACAACCATGACCCACATAACATGACAACAATGACCCATATAACGTAACAATCACGACCCATTAAATGGGTCGTGGTTCTCGTCTTATATGCGTCGTGGTTGTCATTCCTCTTTCCTCCGATCCTATCCAACTGGATAAAACCACTGTCATAACCACATCTTATTGCAACACCTAATGCATTTTTTTCAGATTTCTGTGCTCTTTAAATCAAAATAATGACGGAGATATTCAAAGAAGGCAACAGGTCATTCTCTCTTTCTTCCTTTATGGGTGATCCCTTCCCTTTTCTCAGGGACGTTAATGATCTCCACGAAGCTCAACTGCCTCCACAGGAAGTTCTGAAGACAATTTTTGAGCTCCAGTAACATGATAATTTCAACTGGCACCCAGCCAGTAAAAAAACATTGTTAAAGAACAGTTCTCTCCAATGACATGGGACTAACTACCTTCTCTTTAGCAGCTCACCACGTGATAATAACTACTTCCCTTATATGTTCACAACAACGATCCATTGTGCTTGTGAACTACGAGATCCAACTACATGGTTGTGGTTGTGAACAACAATCCCACGTGGATGACAACCACGATCCAACATGGATGAAAACCACGATCCGTTGTTCTTGTGAACCACACAATCCAATGATAAGGTCATGGTTGACATACACAATGGATTGTGTTTTCCAACAACGATCTATTATGTATTACATCAGCACCTAATGTTCGTTACATCCACGAACATTCGAGTTTGTCGTGGTTGGCATGGGTCATGGTTCTAATGCTACATGGGTCGTGGCTGTCATGATATATGGATCGTGCCTGCCATCCATGTTCAACAACTCATATACAACAACAATCCATTGTGGATGTCAACCAACATGGCTGACAACCACAATCCACTGT
The DNA here is from genome assembly GCA_037074715.1 of Magnolia kwangsiensis. Classification (NCBI taxonomy): domain Eukaryota; kingdom Viridiplantae; phylum Streptophyta; class Magnoliopsida; order Magnoliales; family Magnoliaceae; genus Magnolia; species Magnolia kwangsiensis. The sequence goes on along the minus strand of CM073572.1, from coordinate 149,685,145 downwards.
GCATCTGAGCCATGATCACAGAACAGGGTCGTGGTTGTTATACACATTGGGTGATGGTTTCCACCCACGATCCACTGTGGATGTTAATCACGATACATTGGTCATCATATCCACGACCCATCTCATTCACTAAACCATTATAGATAATATTTAGAATAAACATCAAATACATCAATCCATTCAACATTTAATTATTAATCAATATTTGACTATCTACGGTGGTCTACACAACGTCTCTTCTTATTTTATTTTATTTGAAAAAGCAGCCTCATCTTCTAACTTCGCGAACTGCAGACAGTCGTACACAATTGTCTTTCAAAATTTAGGAATGTCCTCCTACAGAAAAATAACAAACTAATATTAAATAAAAGGATAGAACAGTCAAGATTTAATGTGGATGAATACACACACACACACACACACACACACACACACACACACCGACCTTCGTGAAGTCAATTGTGCGCATGCTGCTCAAGAAGTCTATATATTTCAGCATGAATACGCCACAATCAACCAAATTGTCTTACCTAGGTTTGTCATTGATTGTCTTCAAACTCCATGGCTTCTCCTAGTTCTTAGATCCATTATCAAGAATATGAAATAGCCACCTCAGTTCATTAATTATCTGCGCGACAATCAACTCATTGTTCTCTTTCAACTCGGTACTCAGGCTGTCGTGCAAAGTAACATCTCTCTTCTTCAGATTAACAACAACCAAGAACCAGTGTTGGCCCCTCGTATTAAGAGGGATGTATAATTGTCAAGCCCGAGTAATATCATTTAAGTTAAAGTCTTGCCTTTCCAAAATGAATAATATCATTTAAGTTTATGTACATGTGCAAGTAAATAAGCTCTTACCACTTCATACTTCCATAGAGGCTTCGATTTACTTCGACCGTCGACTATTTCTATAAGAATTTCATTCAACTTTCTAGATTTGATGATGGCCTGTCGATCCTTATGGTTGCCAGCTCCATAAGTTTTCAAGTCATTAAGTTGAACTTTCATGGATTGCTATTAATATATTAGAAAGGGTTAGAAACATAAATAATTAATGATGTTTTAAATATAACTATGGTCCTCTTATTCACATTACCATAAATAGCAACGGGACAAATGCATAGTCCTGTCTACCTCATGGTCAATTTTCCTGAGCACTGATAGGTAGTGTAGGTATATATCAATGGCCTATACAATGAGGAAGATATGTGATATAATTTTCATACAACGATATTAAATAAAGAAAGACAATGGTTAGAAACTTACCTCAGAGTCGACCCATGATTTTAGGTCATAGATGCTCTTCAGTCAGATAGGTGAATCTGATGATACGCTAATAACTCTTAACTCGTTGTCTTCCACTTCATTTAGAGCTCGATGCAGATCTATGTACCCCTGAAGACTCATTTATAGGTAGAGCTCGGTGGGGTTCCATTGTATTGCGACGTGGTCTCCCTCCTCACTCACTTGTGAAGTACCGATGTTGAGCTGTAATAAAATGACATATTATCTATACAATTCACAACATAATGTCCATTTAAAACCATGATCCAAATGCAATTTCACATATAATTTTCTTATTAGCTTCATCCTTTAGTAGATTCATATCTTGCCTCAACGTATCATGGAGCTTTTTTAGATGTAGAATTTCTTCTTCATTGTTTTGCATCGAAGTGATTTTCTCCTTTAACACAAGCATATTATTTATGTATTTTAACATGTCATGTAGTGAAGTAATGCTATCATCCATACAGTGACGTGGATCGTGGTTGTCGCCCACATAGGGTCGTGGTTCACAATTCAATGGTCGGGGATTGTGATTATCATCCACATAAGGTCGAGGTTCACAATTGGCCTGGTTCGTGAATCGTGTCTGTCATCCATAGTGGATCATTGTTCATCAACGATCTACTTTGGGAAATATCCATGACCAATTATACACGATAACCACGACCAATAGACGAAAACAACGATCCAAAATGATGATAGTGACCGTGATCCTCATTGGATCATGTTTGTCATCCAAATTAGATCGTGCACCAACCACCCACGATCCACTGTGGCTGGAAACCACGACCCACTACTGAGCTAGTTCATCCCAACCTCAACGGAGGAGCTGTTGACTTATTATAAAATCATATATTAGAAGACATTACATTCATAATGACTTAATAACTATTAAACCAAAGGCAAACCACGTACATATTTTGTATGTGATATCCCATATCGTCAATATTGGGTCGTGCATCGACCACGACCCATAGTGGATGATAAACATGACCAATCGCACATGATAACAATGATCTGACTTTCACAATAACCACGATCCAAGGTGGAACACAACTACGCCCAAAATTCAATTTCATATACCTTTGTTTCTTGTATCTCCTCTTCAATATGCTTCATCTTCTCATTCATATAAGCATTCTCTTCCTTGAGAGGGCTCATTGAATGGACATGGGCCTGTAACAATGACCTGCACTGTATCATAACCATGACCCAAAAAGGAATACAATAACGACCAATAAGATTCAGGAAAAGTTTAACTTCATATACCTTCATTCCATGTATTCCCTTCCCAAGCTAATTCATTTGCTCTAACAGTGAAGCATTCTCTAGGCTCGGAGGCCTAGTCGAAGGGACATTGCACTGTAATAAAATTATATATAAGAAATGAGATAAAACGAGACACAACAACGACCAAATATGATCCAGGATAAATTCAATTTCATGTACCCTCATTGCCTGGATCTCCTTTCTAAGTTGCTTCACCTACTCTTGAGGTGAAGCATTCTCTCCTATGAGTGGGTTGATCGAAGCGACGAATTCCTGTAACTGAGTCGTATATTATTATGTATTTCTATGTATGATAACCACGATCCATAGTTCATGGAAACCACGACCCTCAGCTGGATCATGGTTGCCACCAATGTTGGGTCATGTATTAACCACGACCCAATGTGCATGACAACCATGACCCTTCCTGAATGATAACAATGATCCTATGTGGATGATAACCACAATCCATTTTTTATTTACCTTCATTGCCTGAAACTCAACTATTAATTGTTTCATCTGCTCCCGTAGTGAAGCATTATCATCTTCAAGACAGATCATCCCATCTTCAAAACATTTAAGATGGCCCATCCCATCATTAACAGTTGTTGTTCTTGTTGTTGTGCTGTTGACCTGTATTAAAATCATTATATTTGAAGACAGTACATTCATAGAGTGCTATTAACAAATAAAACAAGGCAATTTCACGTACGTATTTTGTATTAATACCATCTCTCATCGACTTCATTTCTTCACATAAAGAAGAATTATTCTCATTGAGTTGCTTTATTTCCTCGCCAAACTCATCAATTCGCTTCACTTCTTCCTTTATTCCTTCCACTTCAGTGGTAAGGAACTTACTCCGCTTATTAAATTTCTTTATTGCGGATCTTGGATTTTTATTATCTTTCAATACCTTGATAATATCTTTCTGGAGGGAGGTTTTAACCTCAACCTCAACTTCATTTCTCATTTCCAAGAGGGAGACTGTAAGATCAGCCTCAAATTGATTTCTTATTTCATCATCCTCCACCACCGTTGTCTCTGCCCTGGGTGTTGTCCACCGAGCCTTATCATTCGTATAAGTCTCGTCGGTTATACTCCTGACAACCTCGGTCTCTGCTTCTTCGACCGTCGGTTGAAGCTCTGAAGCTAGCACCACCTATATGGGAAAAATTCATTTATTAATTATAAACATACTGCATAATTAAATTACACTTCTAATTAAATAACTCTTACTAGAACAGCTCTGAAAATGATGGATAAGGCACGATAACTACCTACTTTCTTCGGATTCCAATTTAGTATTCAAGGTATCCTTGTAGGCAATATTCTAACTGCCCACCCACTGTCACCAGTGAGTTTTGGGAACTGTTTATTGGCCCAAATCTATTTAAGATCAATTATCATGCATTGCAGATTGGTTGACATGTATGGAGTAAAAATTCAAACTCGAATTATGAATCAGGATAAGAATAACGTACTTGCAGGGCAAACGTGCATCCGCATATGTTATACAATTTGGGGTACTGACCAGTCGCCCGAATAATGCCAGATGCAGCATTAACCCCACCCATCAAATAGTCATTCCCCACACTGCCCCAAGGGTAGTTATTAAAATAATCCAAGTTATCAACCATGTCAATAAACGTATCAATACAGTAATTCTTTTGCGGAGATCCAACTAATAGACTCTCAACGTAAATTATTAGAGCAAGCTTCACTACATCCATATGTTCTTCTTTATCAGCAAGTGACAAATAGGCTTATTTCAATTCTTAGTTACTAACACCAACCACTCTCAGGTAGGTCTCCCCAAATACCTCTTCCTCCCTCTACTCTTCCAGCCTTGGCATGACCCCACCATTTATCCTAATTGGTCCAAACTTAAGACCCATTATTAAAGCAAAATCAAGCTTAGTAAATTTTATCTTGGTGCCCTAAATATTAAATTTCAGATCGCCAACTTGCCTTTGCATTAGGCAATGCATTATCTGAGCGTGTGCCTTCCACACAGTCAATTGAAAGTGAAGAAGAAATCCAAAATAGTTATCTCTAAATAGATTCTTTCTATTAGGAATCTTCTCCTGATGGAGCACTTGGGAGAGACCTGTGCATCTTTGAAGTCTAAGCACGTGGTCATCATTGGTTTGTTTTGACCTGCATTCCAATATGGCCGTGTATTGTTAATCAATAATAAGGTCTTACAAAATCTAACATGATCATAATTGTACTACATAATTGATCATTGATGTAACCAACAAAGGGTCGTGCTTATCACGAGTTCTAAAGGATTGTGGTTGTCATGCTACACGGTTCGTTGTTGTCATCTATGCTGGTTCGAGGTCGACAGTCAAGACCACCCACCATGTGATCCATGATCCACTGTGCCTATCAACCATAATCCAATAGGCAAACCAACCAACCAACCACGATCTTAACCACGTTCGTGGCTATACAAATCATTTTGTCATCTACATTGAATTACAATCACGATCTTGGTTATCATGTTGTACGGTTCGTTATTGTCTTCTATGTGGGCATAACCACGGCCCATGCAACATGATTACCATGATTCATAGCCACGACCCACATAACATATGAGCAACGATCCACTGTGCCTATCAATCACGATCCATATGTGCATATCAAGCATGATCATAACCACGATCGTGATTGTCATGCTATACATATCGTTACAGTCATATACATTAGGTCGTGGTTGAAATTACGGTAATGACTGCTTTAGTTGAAGTAGGAATATGCTAATATGTCCTAGAGGGGGTGAGTAGGACTTTTTAATAATCCTATAATAATTTAAAATCCTATCACTCTAATCCTAACAACAAGCATACATTAGGATTACTCAAAAGTAACTCTACTGGCTTTCAAGCCTGGTAGAGGATCCAGTCACAAACTATTTGAGAGATGAACAATATGCAAATTAGTTTATGATGGATATGACTATGTGGGTGTGAGGTGTGATATCAGATAATCAAATATGAAAATACTTAAGGAAACCACATAAGTAATGGAAGACAATACCAATCTCAAACACAACCATTTTTATAGTGGTTCGACAACTTATCTACTCCACTCCTGGCAACTGCACTGAACCCTTGATTGTACCAGATTTCACTAAGGAGGTTTCATAACAGGTTCACCTCAAATAGGAGGTCTTAAGTAAGGTTCACCTCTAACTAGTACAACCTTCACCTAGGCTGACAGTTTATGGTCCCATGATCAAGGGCCAACACATAGCACCCGATTTTAGGCACACTTGCCAAGGATCCACACAAGGAACCTCTCACATTTATGCCTTCATGAGTAAGGGTCAACACAAAACACCCACTTTTAGGCACACTGGCCAAGGACCTACTACAAGGCCCTAACTGTTTATGCTCTCCACAGAGTAAGGGTTAACATAAAGCACCCATCACGTACACTCCCGTCAGAGTCCTCCAAGAGGACTTGCAAAGGGTGAGAAACACCTTAGACCCATTCCTACATAGGAATGATCACAAGGGTCCTCTGGACTCTAATGACTTACAGATAAGTAGATGAGCCCCGTTTAGCGCATTGTTGAAGATCTTCTCCTTTGATGACGAAGAATCTTCTGCTTCTTTGAACTGTAACTCAGAAGATGTACCAATACATGGCGATGGATTGGGTCAAGTTTGTAATGGAATCTTACTTTATTAAAAGTTTTCCTATAAAGGAAATAGAGAGATTCCAATCATTTATGCATTCAAGGCATCCTAGCTTAATGATTTACTATTAAGATGGTAGATGGAGGATCCTTGAATACGGAAGTTCATTCCTGAATCCACTCTTTTGAATGTCAATGACGAGGGTGGATTGGAGGAAGAACTTTTATGAGAGAAAGGGCTTTGGGTATATGATCTAAGGTTAAACACTTAAAAGCACTCTCTTCTTTTTCTACAAGCAACTAAGGACAAGCTCTCTATAAATAGCCAAAAAGTTCTAACAGATATAAAACGGTCATATTTATGACAGAGTTTGATATCATCGAGCTTATACTCTTGATTGCATCGACTGGCCGCTCGATGACACAAACTCAAATGTTAAACACTTTTGAAACATTTTGCCACCTGGTGAGGGAATCGAACATGCATCGATGTCATCAGATTTTGAACTCCAATTTCATCGACACAAGGATCAATTCCTTGACAGTTGAAAATGAGAGAGACTTACCTTTGAAATATTTTAGGTCAAAAGGTATGATCGAGGTACACTCGATATCATCAAAATTTGAATGTTGATGATATCGGTAGTCATGTCGATGCATCGATAAATCCCAAGATTTTCCAATTAAGCTTGTTGGATGGTTTATGTCCACTCTCGATACAATTGACCCAGACTCGATATCATCAAAATTTGAAAATCGATTCTATCGAGTGACCCTCGATTCAAGATAACACAAACTGAAAATATTACTGTAAAATTGTTTGTCCAAGACCGATATCATCAAAGGCTTTCTGATATCATCGACATTTGAATTCTGAGGATATTGAGGTGAACTTCGATATGTAAAAGATTTTATGATTTTCCTTAGAAAAATAGGGACACAATATCTCTGCTGTCGATTTAATCGAGCCAACTTCGATAGACTTGATTTTCAAATTTCGATGATATCGATAGGGCTATCAATACATCGATAATTCTGTCCAGAAGAGTATGTGGTTACTAGACATCTTATGTCCTCATTTGATATTATCGATTGAGCATCGAGGACATCGACAACACTTTTCGGTTTTATCGATCAGTCTATTGATAAATCAACAAAGGTAGAAAACTTAATTTAATTTTTTTTTAAGTTTGAAAAGGTTTTCTAACCCAAAAACCCTATGATATTTTAATCAATTTTAAGGGTTTTAATTACCTGGTGTTTTGGTACATGGGATGTGTGACTTAGATTTACCTGTGGCGAGTTCGGGCATACATTCGGCTGAGGTAGACGGTTGATTGATCATCCTATGGAGCTTCTCTGTCTAGTTGACTCAACACTCACGCTAATTGACAAACCAAGGTACTTTCAATCTCTCCCTTTTGTCAATTACATGACAAAATACCAAAACACCCTATAACAACTTCTATACTGACACACCTTAAATTGTGTGTACATGAACTTCACAAAATTGTACAATGCTATCTAGTTCACATACACAAACATTCAGAAGCTACTCCCCCTAACTGCATTCTCCCCTTATCTTGGTGCATCTACTCCTCCTAACACTTGCATCACTATTCACAAGTAGATACACACAATTCTTCTTTGAGGTGTGGATTTGTTCTCCCCCCTTTTATTATTCATTGGAAAAGGTATAACATTTGATATTTGACTAAAGTTTGAAGTATTTGAGAGAATCATCATTCAAAGATCATATGCATGGATAAATAGATGTAAGACAAACATCGCATTTCAGCAACCATGTATGCTTAGACAACATGTAGATCAAAATGTCACATGCATTACACATCATAAACTAGATAAACTAGGGGGTGTTAAAATATAAGCATAGCAGTAGATAGGAGTGAAGGGTAACCAGCCACCAGCCATATTCAAAATGATACACACACACACACACACACACACACACACACACACACACACACACACACACACACACACTGCCTAGGATTGGCAGTAGTATGGTCATTCATCCCAAACCAAAATAACATTCAACCCATCCATGGGTACCCTAAAAAAAATGTGATCCTCATTCAGAGGATATCACACAAACTTGTCAAATTATGCAAGTTAGTAATCCATCACAAGGACGCAAATATGAGCAAAGGACATTCAAAAAGATATTTATGTCTTAGGCATTCCACGGAGACTCCAGATGTGTGATGAGGGAAAGAACATACTGCAGACAACGAAGGCCTTTACTGTGCATGTAGGGAAACTAGAATTTGTTTTGTAGCATGTTACAGAGTCGCCAGCATGTGTTTGATCTCTAGAAGACAGACTTCAAAGTCATCCAACCATTTCATCATGTAAGATTGTCTATCAAGAAGATCCTATATAATGTCTCATTTTGTGACAGTCTGAATGATCTTAATAGAGACGGGGCTGCGCACAGGATTATCCTTTCCTGAGGAAGAATCGATTCTTCCACCACGAAACACATTGTCAATGATATGCAAGTTGTAGATGTCTTCGTAGTTGAACTAGGAACACGGATGTGGGAGATCATTAGTTGGAGGTAGCGTAAATTGACGTGAAAGTTTAGACATAAGACATGGAAAGGGAAATGTAGCGATGGATTCTTCTGTAGATGCATGGATTAACTGTTGTAAGATGATAGTGGGTAGACACACTGAAATACCTAGATGAACATCATACAAAATATTGAGAATGTGTGGAGAAATCTTGTTGCCAGAGACTTCACAGGGATAGACATTAGTACTGAAAATGCTGTGAAGAATTTTATATGTAGGATTGAGATGCTTAACATGAAGAACATTCTTTACATTTCTGGGTATTGTAGCATCGTTACAGAGCACTCAAGTAACTTCTCCCCATACACCAAGACCATTCATATTTCATTCTGATGCAGGTATCCTAGTGACTTCTACTCCAACGAGACGACTTATCAGTTTAGGAGTGACATGCTCGATCCAATTTATGACAGCGACTGAAATGATTGGAGGATTATTTTCAACATTTAGATTAAGTTCAGAAACTAATGCACAAGATTATGCTAAAATCCTCCACCAAAATTCACGATATTCCCCCACCTAATCAGTTTTAAGAGATCGATGATCCTAAAGGGTTCAATGCACTTCCTCTGAATTGTTCGTTCTACCACAAAATTTAAGTTAAAATGGAGAGGAGCCAATTACATTCTTCTTACCTTTCTTGCTCTCCGTTGAGGAACTTTGTGGAAGAACCAGTCCTTTAGACATTTTTTCTTGAGATGAAGGAGTCCAATAAAAGCAAGCAGTGCCAAACAATTGAGCCTCTTTTTCCATCTTCCAACTTTAATTAAGCAGTAACCTTTAATATCATCGAGCATAGGTTCGATGATATCAATTTACCTTATTTGATATTTTCAATGAAGATTAAAGGGAAGACCAATCAACCTGGCGATTCAGCTGCTTGAGAGTTCATCGATGGTATTGATTCTTGGTCGATGTAATCGAACTGTTCACTTGACGTATCGACAGGCATATCAAAGGTGAATGTTTTCAATTTTCAGCATTCAGACAACCCTTCATGTATACTTTAGTATATCTATGAGTTAAATGGTATACATATCAAAATTTTTGTACAAGCATTGTACAAATCAAAATTATAAACGTTAGAATGTTTATATATAGAAAGATTGAGGTGAGAGACCTCTAATGTATCATTAGAAGCTCAACAAAAATTACATCATTTTAGCAAATATCCAGATCTTAATGCATGACCTTGTAATGTCCTAGAAAAATTCGTTCGAAAATCTGAGTACCGCCTCAAGTAGAAATCACTTAGGACCAAATCCTTTAGAAATCTAATAAGAATTAACTAGCGCTAAACTTGATTACCTGTGAAATTATCACCAATCACTTTAAATACGATTTGCAAGACTTAAAACTCGTCGAATTGTTAACGTTACATTACCCTAAAACCTAGGATTCATCTCTAAACCCGGTTACTCTCGCGAGCACATTGAAACTCCATATCGGACCTGGACCGCATATCGAAAGTCCAATAGCGATGAACGTAGACATTTATGACTGCCTAGTTGGACTTGACAATCACCTCGAAAATCAAGTCCAGATGATGTCTTGAGACTATTTTCTTGAGTCTGGAGCAAAGTGTGTGAGAACGTGAATGTTTTTAGAAATTAAATACGAATTTAAGTAATCTAAGTCGTGTCACTTACAGGCCAATTATTAAGCATTCTGACCGTTAAAATCTGACCCAAATACACCCTCGGATCAGGGGAAATATCCCACACATGCCAATGTACTTGTGGGCCTGATCGAGTATCTGTGACCGTTGAACTGAAATTGGTCTGTCACGGTCGATCTGTAAACCCGATCGGACTGAAAACTTATCTTAACCAAGATCTAGTATCTGTGAGCTTAAGTCCGACCGCGTTCAGCAAAGGGACCTCTAGAAATGTCCCGTTAGATCGGAACAAGCCCGATTTGGTTATAACCTAAGTATACCATGGCCCTGGGATTGTTTCCGTTAGTTTTGGGCCTATATAAGGGTCTTAAACCCTCTCTCTCATATTCCATACGAATTCCATAACCCTACCTAAGAAATGAGAGAGTAAAGAGAGAGATAGTGAGAGGGAAGTTGGTGATAGTTCTTGGGATTCTACCCTACCTCTCCACATGCTTATCCATCGCTACCGAATCACTATTTCAGCGATTCTAATTCCAATATTGGGTAAGAAATCCAAACCCTAATCCATTCTATGGTTTCAAATAGTCTAAGTAGTGTTATAGCTAACCTAATTCTTGCTCTAGGTTGCCAATCCACCATTGACGAAAACTTAACATCTAAATCATATCCGTTACACATTTACCAGCTTAAGGTGCGGACTATATACGTATAATTTATGGTTTTCAAGGCTTTCAATGCCGGTTAATAGTTTATTACTGACATGGATGCTATTTTACATGCCAAATGCAATATCTGTTTCGTTTTACGTATACATATGAACTATGTAGTCAATAGGGAAATTCATGTATTTATTGAAATGTTTGTGTACATTTGGAATCTGATTTTGTGGTTGTCATGATTAACTGTCATAGGTACATGATTGTTATGAATGCGACAACTCCTTGGCAAAAGGATTTTCCTAAATATGTAATAAAACCAACATATGTGGTGTATGTTGAAAAGTGTAGTCTAAGTGTTTGTAAAAATGTCTAAATGAGTTAGTAGTTAGTAAAGTGTGATTTATAAGGGAATTGGTATATGAATCCCAACTACCTTAGTTGTGTGTATGATTCCCTCCATGTACTGTATAATCTGCTTCTTCACGTTTAACTATGTGTATGATTTCCTCCTTGTACTGTGTATTCATGTTTAAGTTATATTCCATAACATGTTCATATGATTGTAGGATTTGACTTAAATATTCATTATTATGATTGTGCGTAGTTAGGACTATATCACAATCCAGTTAATCGGTAACAGTTCTCGAACTAGTGGCTAAGGTTGTTTTCGCCACGCAGGATGTGTTCAATGAATGCAAGCCGTACTTGGGATGTTGGCAGTGGTTAGGCCACACGGAGTGCTTTTGCATTTCATGTCAATCAACTCAATGTGCCCTCATCCTAGTCAAGCTCATCAATTAAACCGATTGACCGATGTATGTTCACCATGTTTGGACGCTACTGCTTGAATTTAAGGTACCAAACTCACCAGTGAAACCCTGTTAACCTTTATACCTCGATCCGCTAAGACTCATGAGCTAGACATGGTGGTATGGGATACCGTGGTCAAGCTGTTGGCCTACGCTGGGGAGACGAGCCTCTCCGTAGTGACCAGTGAGCAAATCCAGACTCGTGAATTGAATACGGTGGTATGGGACATTGTATTCATGCTGTTGGCCAACACTGATTGATGATGAGCCCTTTGTAGTGACCTTGAGCATACCTTGAAATTGCAATGAGGTGACGAGCCTTATTGTAGCAACTAGGGTATAACTAGGTCTACATTGATTGGTGACGAGCCCATTGCAGTGACCTAGAATCGTAACACCGTCTGAGATTTACTAGGACTAATGACCCTAGAATGGATCATTGTTTGGGTATTGACATAAGGGAGGTACCTTAGCTTCCCAATCCTGCTGTATGAAAAGTACTAATAAGAACTTGGTAATCATGTACATGCACCGCACTGCATGTGCTATTTGGTGTTAGGCAGAGCACTGAGGAAGTGACTGACATGCGCGACCATAAGATGAAGATCACAGAGGGAGTGCAGGCGAGGGCATGCATCATTCCTTCATGCATTCCTACATTAATCAGAGTACTTAGGGATGTTTGATTATATTGCCTTATCATTACTGTTTGATTGAATTGATAACATATTAACCTTTTCTATATAGTTCCACTGAGTTGATCACTCACTCCCATGTTTTGGGACGGTGCTTAAATACCAACCAGACTCTGTCTTAGATGCAGATGTTGATGCAACCCATGAGGCAGAACCGGAGTTCGAGGATGATGAGAAGGCATTCTCATGTATGCAGTATTCAGGCGGGTTCACTTAGACCGTTCTGAATCATCAGGGCTTCAAGGTTTATGTTTTGTAGAGGACTATCACCTTTTGACATTTGTATTTTGAAATAATACTTGTAATTATGACCTGGCAGAGAATACATATTTTAAGGACTTATACTGGTTTATATATTTATTTTAGTCTTCCGCTTACGTCTTACAACTGTCCTTGGATTATGTTCTACTGATTTGGCTTAATCTACTTCATGTTTTATGCACAAATACAGACAACATACATCTATCATTAAAAATGTTGCATAAGTGATGTTTTGGAACTCGGGAGCTGAGTTATGCTCGACCCTCGATTTTTAAGACGTTACAGACCTGGACTTATTTTTCTATGCTCAATATTTCTAGGCATAGGGATCATCCTTTCCTTTACCTTTGATGATATAGCAGTGGTTATTTGTGCGAGAACCCTTCATCAATAATTTTCCTGAGAGGTCTAGGATTTTGCATTTTTCTTTATTGACTGTAACCACATGTTCATTGTCACATATTTGAGAAATGCTTAGAAGATTGTGTGTTAATCCTTTTATGCAAAAGGCATTCTCATTTTTGAGCGAATTTATTCCTTTAATAATTCCCTGTCCAATTACTTTAGCGGTGCTTCCGTCTCCATTGGTGACTATCCCATTATTAAGATCTAAATAATTTGTAAGGAGAGATTTGTCACTTGTGACATGTCTTGAGCATCCACTATCTAGGTACCACTTAGTTTCATTGCCTGGTATATGGTTTGAATGAGTAACAAGACATTTCTTCTTTTCTTTTAGAACACATTTTATGACAGAAGTTTTTACTGTGGTAGATTTAGCCACTTGATTCAGTACTTTCTTCACTCTGTCATTCATTCCAGATGGTGATGGATGTGTATTTCTCATATTACTAGGTGGACACTTAATATATTATATTTTCTTGGTTGGTTTGAATTATTGTTTAGAATTATGTTGTGTCCTCCTAGGTGATAAGCATTCAAACTTATAATGACCCGAATCACCACATAAATGACAAACTGGAGTAGTTCTTGTGTTACTTACCAAAGCGACAGATCTTTAAGTCATTTGTGTTGCTTTTTCAATTTTTGTTTTAGATTTTTCATATCTTAAGTCACTCTTGTCCTTTCCGGGTCTTCCCATACCTAAGAGTTTTTTAACTTCTCACCACTTTGGAAAAACTTATAGTTTAACTTAGCGATTTTTCTAGATTCTTCTAAATCAAACAGGAGAATGATTTTCATTTTGAAGAAGTATGTTTTTGTCTTTTAATTACTCAACCTGTTTGTTTAGTTTTTCAGATTCGGATTTAAGGAAGGTGTTAATTCTCTCAAGTCTATCATTATTTGAATGATATTACTATAAATCATTGATTATATGTGTATTAATTTCTAGAGTTTTATCTAAATCTTTTTTCATCAAATCCTTTTTGTTTTTCAATATTTCAAGTCTTCTAACAATGTTGATGCTATGGATGTAAAGTTGATTGTAAGCATCTTATAGTTTATTTTATTCTTCTTCTTCTTCCTTTTCAGTTTCTTCATTGTCTGATAGAAATGATTTAGTGGCTTGCGGTTCTTCCCTGTTCTCAGTTTCAATGGGAATGATTGGAGCAGTGAAGAGCATAAGAATTTTTAAAGATTTTTTATCTTCATCGCTCTTTGAGTCGTTAGATTCTGAGTTTGACTCTTTTGTATCATTGCATGTGGCAGCTATTGCTTTACCCTTAGTTTTTCTATTTGGGCATTCAGTGGATAGGTGTCCAAACTTTTGACAGGCATAATATTGTGGTTCTTTGGTCTTTTTACTAAATTTACATGAAGAATGTTTGTTGTCCACCTTTCTTCCTTTAAATGGACGGCCACGATTTTTCTAAAAGAATTTTCTGAACCGTTGTGCCAATAAAGCCACTTCTTCATCTTCGCTTTCTGTTTCACTTTCACTGTCCTCATTTGGTGTGTTCTTTGATGTTTTGAGGATAGTAGTTTTGGATTTAGGGGTTTGTTTGAAGTGTAGTTCAAATGTTTGTAGGGAACCTACAAGTTCTTTTACTTTCATTCCATCTATGTTTCTACATTCTTCAATGGTTGTTACTTTAGGTTTAAACCATTCTGGTAATGATCTTAGTATTTTCCTATAGATTTTTTGGACCAAAACCTTCTCACATAATCCACCCATGGAGTTACAAATGATATTCAGTTTTATGAAAAACTCTATGAAGGTCTCATGCTCTCCCATTCTGAAACTTTCGAACTGTGATGTTAGGAGTTGTAGTTTGGATCTCTTCACAGTGCTTGTTCTTTATGGGTTGTTTTCAACAAATCCCATGCTTCTTTGGCTATCCCACACATACTGATTTGATTGAAAATATCTTGGAACACAACACAGTAGATAACATTCATACCTTTAGCTTTAGATGTTTGTTTTTCTATGTCGAATGTTGTCCAAATTTCTTTGGATTTTGGTCTGGTGATAGTTGTGCCATTTTCAAGTACTATTTGTTCAGATGGTGGCACATATCCTCTTTCAACTATATCCCAAACATCATGATCCAAAGATCTCAGAAAGTAGTGCATCCTAGACTTCTAGTATGCATAATTTGATCCATCAAATATTGGAGGTCTAGTGACTGATGTGCCCTCTCCTTCGACCATATTACCAACTTTAGTCAAGATCACTCTCTAGGGGGTGAAGCCCTTTAAGAGAGACCCACTTTAATACCAATTAAAATTGTGGTAATGACCACTTTAGTTGAAATAGGAATATTCCAATATGTCCTAGAGGGGGCTGAATAAGACGTTTTAATATTCTTATAACAATTTAAAATCCTATCACTCTAATCCTAACAGTAAGCATACATTAGGATTACTCAAAAGTAACTCTACTGGCTTCCAACCTAGTAGAGGATCCAATCACAAACTATTTGAGAGATGAACAATATGCAAATTAGTTTATGATGGATATGACTGTGTGGGTGTGAGGTGTGATCTTAGATAATCAAATATGAAAATACTTAAGGAAATCACATAAGTAATGGAAGACAATAGTAATCTTAAACATAGTCATTTTTATAGTGGTTTTTCTACTTATCTACTCTGCTCTTGGCAACCGCACTCAACCCTTGATTGTACCAGATTTCACTAAGGAGGTTTCACAACAGGTTCACCTCTAACCAGTACAACCTATACCTAGGCTGACATTTTATGCTCCCACGAGCAAGGGTCAACACATAGCACCCAATTTTAGGCACACTGGCCAAGGATCCACATAAGGAACCTCTCAAGTTTATGCTCTCACGAGTAAGGGTCAACACAAAGCACCCACTTTTAGGCACACTGCCCAAGAACCTGCTATAAGGCCCTAACTGTTTATGCTCTCCACAAAGCAAGGGTCAAAATAAAACACCCACCACGTACACTCCCACCAGAGGCCTCCAAGATGACTTATAAGGGGTAAGAAATACCTTAGACACAATCCTACATAGGAATGATCATAAGGGTCCTCTGGACTCTAATGACTTGCAGATAAGTAGATGAGCCCCATTTAGTGTGTTGTCAAAGATCTCCTCCTTTGATGATGAAGAATCTTCTGCTTCCTTGAACCACAACTCAGAAGATGTACCAATACATGGCGATGGGTTGGGTCAAGGTTGTAATGAAATCCTACTCTATTGAAAGTTTTTCTATAAGGAAAATAGAGCAATTCCAATCTTTTATGCATTCAAGGCATCCCAGCTTAATGATTTTCCATTAAGATGGTAGCTGGAGGATTCTTGAATGTGAAAGTTCATTCCCTAATCCACTCTATTTAATGTCAATGATGAGGGTGGATTGGAGGAAGAACTTCCATGAGAGAAAGAGCTTTGGGTATATGATCTAAGGTTAAACACTCAAGAGCATTATCTTCTTTCTCTACTAGTAACAAAGGACAAGCTCTCTATACATAGGAAAAAAGTTCCAACGGATATAAAACGGTCACATTTATGACAGATTTCGATATCATCAAGCGTATACTCTCGATTGCATCGACTGGTCGCTCGATGACACAAACTCAAATGTCAAACACTTTTGAAACATTTTACTTACTGGTCGAGGGAATCGAACATGCGTCGATGTCATCAGATTTCAAACTCCAATTTCATCAACATGAGGATCGATTCCTCGACATTTGAACATGAGAGGTACTTGCCTTTAAAATATTTCAGGTCAAAAGGTATGATCGAGGTACACGATATCATTGGAATTTGAGTGTCGATGATATCGGTAGTCGTGTCGATGCATCGATAAATTCCAAGGATTTTCCAGTTAAGCTTACTGGATGGTTTATGTCCATTATCGATGCAATCGACCCAGAGTCGATATCATCAAAATTCAAATATCGGTTCTATCGAGTGACCCTCGATACAAGATAACACAACTTGAAAATATTGCTGGAAAACTGTGTGTCCAAGATCGATATCATCGAAGGCCTTTTGATATCATCGACATTTGAATTCCCAAGATATTGAGGTGAACTTTGATATATCGAAGATTTTATGATTTTTCATAGAAAAAGTGGGACACAATATCTCTGATGTCAATTTAATGAGGTCAACTTCGATAGACTAGAGTTTCAAAATTTTATGATATTGATAGGGCTATCGATACATCGATAATTCCATCCAGAAGAGTATATGGTTACTGGACATCTCATGTATTCATTGGATATTATCGATTGAGCATCGAGGACATCAACGACACTTATCGTTTTCATCAATCAGTTTATCGATAAATCAATGAAGGTAGAAAACTTAGAAAATTTTCTGAATTTTGAAAAAGTTTTCTAACCCAAAAATCCTATGATACTCTAATCAATTTTAAGGGTTTTAATTACCTGGTGTTTTAGGACATGGGATGTGAGGCTTAGATTTACCTGTGGTGAGTTCGGGCACACATCCGGTTGAGGCTGATGGTTGATTGATCTTCCTATGGAGCTTCTCTGTCTAGCTGACTTAACACTCACGCTAATTGACAAACCAGGGCACTTTCAGTAGTTCACAGCCACTACCCACATAACATGTGGGTCGCGATACACTGTCCCTGTTAACCACGATCCATTAGGCAAACCAACTATGATCGAAACCACGATCGTGGTTGTCATGCTATAGAGATCGTTGTTGTTATCTACATTGAGTTGTGGTTCAAATCTATGACCCACAAAACATGTGAGTCACGATCCACAGTGACTGTTAACCACGATCCACTGGGTACATCGACAACGATCATAACCACAATCATGATTGTCATTCTATGAAGATCGTTATTATCTTCTACATTGAATCGCAACCACAATCGTGGTTGTCATGCTATATGGTTTGTCATTGTCATCATTGTGGGCATAACCACGACCCATATAACATGACTACCATGATTCACAGCCACGACCCACATAACAAGTGAGCAACGATCCACTGTGCCTATCAACCACGATCCATTTGTGCATATCAACCATGATTACAACCACGATCGTGATTGTCATGCTACACATATCATTGTAGTCATATACATTAGGTCATGGTTCATAGCAACTGCCCACATAACATGTGAACAACGATACCTTGTCCCTATCAACCATTACCTTGCTTTGCCATTATATTAGCTGAGCTGCACTCAACTTGTGTAGATGTACTCGCTGAGTGGAAATGGAGGGGCCTAGTGAAGAAGATTCAAAACCAGAAAATGGCAAAGTGAAGAGGTCCTAAAGAAGAAGCTCTATGATAAAGTTGGTGTTTCCGAATGGCGACAAGCGGTTGCTTTACATTATATATCTTCGAACCTCGGTCATTTCTAAGTCACATCGAATTTCCTTTTCTCTGATCCACTCCATTCATTCTATTTGTAACATCAAGAAACAAAATTATCCAAAGAATGATCAAAATATTCAAATTCGATGGACCACAACAGTTCAAACCGACAAGTTCTGTAAAATCTCATAATCTGTCATCTTTATGAAGTGTGGGCCACTGATGGCTCGATACATATTGATATAAAACTTTTTGAAGGAATCCATCAACCATGAACAATTCCAACGGATTAGATCCGATTTATGATGGGGCCATAGACTTGACTAAGATGATCGGCGATTGATGTTATGCGTTGGGAATCATATGTGAACCTTCCGCCTTTTACATGCCATTTTAATGTATGTACATGCGACATATTATTCTAGTACAAACTAAGATATGTGGGGTCCACAGTGATATATAAATGTCACCTAAAATGATCATCGTATGTAATGTATGTATATAAAGGCATAGTATAGAAATAAGTTTTCTCAGATGGATGTACCACCCACATAGTTCTCAACACCTTATAACTATTTATTTTGGTGTCGTTAAATACATCCGTAAGTAAAGTTCATATTTTTGAATAAAGATTAGTACATACTCTAACAACTAACAATCAATGTATATTGAAAATTTACATAAGATCCATCCCACAACTGAGAGATTACCAGAGCTGCATGAGACATACCAGCACAACATAATAAATTTGGCATCGACAAGATGCAGATTTCCTGTAAAAGCCTTTCGTAGGAAGTTCATGCACTCGAAACTTAGGTGGGGCCCACTGTGATGTTTGTGAGAAATCAACTCCGTCCATCCGCTTTTTGAGCTCATTTTAAGGCGTGGAACTAAAAATGAACTGGATCTAAGACTCAAATGTACTGAAAACGTGAGGATTGAAAGTCCACAGTTGAAATATTTATGAGGCCATAGAAAGTGTTGAATAAGGATAATATTTGTGCTTTCAGTTCATCCCAGTAGGAATGACGTTATGAACAGTAAGGATGGCATGTAAACATAACTGTCGACCCCAGAGAAGTTTCAACTGTTGGAATTTCCCTACCCACCTTTTCCTTTAATGTGGTCCACTTGAGTCATGGATCTTGCTTACTTTTTGTCTCAAGCCCTAAATTAAGCTCACAAAATGGATGAACGGGGGCCCACTTAGGTTTCCAACGCAGGAACTTCCTGCGAAAGGCTTTTGCAGGAAATCCGTGTCTGCGCTGACCTTACCTTTTCACCATTACTTCTTCTTACATGTCGAGGGAATATTAGTCTGTAAAATTCAAATACCATGATCCATATATCATGACTATAGCAATCCATATACAATGAAAACCATGATCTATATTGTCATGTCAACTATGATCCATCGAACATTAACACCACGACTCATATAACATAATAACCACGACACAAATTTGTGGGCCAAAGAGTTGGGCTTCAACATGGCCCCTTGAACCTGGGTCGTGGTTGTAACGGAGTATGGTTCGTGGGTTCCAGTAGATATGGCTTATTCATGTCATGTTATACGAGTCGTGGTTTGCATGTTAGAAGAGTCGTGATCGTCAGATGACATGGGTCGTGGTTCACTTAAGTAATGGGTCATGGTTGTCATGGCATATGGATCATGGTTATCATTTCACAACAATGATCCATTATTCATCATAACCACGGCACAACATAAGTGACAACCATGACCCATTGTCCATGACATCCAGGACCAATTGTTCTTCATAACCACAACCCTTAATGCTGGCCTCGATGCATGGTCCTACCTCTGAAATATTTTGACGATGGCCGCTTTCTAACAAGTTTTATAAAATGTTTCAGACGAAAATGTCCCTTGGATCACGGATAACAACCACGATCCATTGTTAGTGTAAACCACGATTCAATATGCATGTCAACCACGACTCGACTTCTGGGCTGTGGTTGTCATACACAATGGACGGTGGTTCCCTACCACGAACTCATTAACATGATAACCACGACCCAACTTTCGTCATAAAATGACCGTTTCCCCATACCTAGAATGTTTTGGGAAAAGGAAAATGATTGTTTCCCCATACAGGGAATGTAATGTAATGGATTTACCAATGAAAAATGACCGTTTTCCTATATAGGGGTGTATCTATTTATCAGACCTTCTTATAGACACTTGCTACAGATCGCAAAGATCAAACTGGATATGGTGAGGGTTTTCATTGTCAAGTAAAGGGAGCTTACTATAGGTCACACC
The DNA here is from genome assembly GCA_037074715.1 of Magnolia kwangsiensis. NCBI lineage: Eukaryota > Viridiplantae > Streptophyta > Magnoliopsida > Magnoliales > Magnoliaceae > Magnolia > Magnolia kwangsiensis. The sequence continues at coordinate 149,664,270 of CM073572.1, read as the reverse complement.
TTGATCAAAGTCATCTTAGCCTTCCACAGTGATAAACACGACTCTTCATAGATGACAACCCGATCCTTCATGTTGTCAAAACACGATCCAGACAAAGGATCATTGTTGACAGTTTTTATTTATCATGGTTTTCATAAAAAATGGATTGTGGTTGTTATGATATATTGATTGACATATGTCATGGTGTGTAACATCCCGAAAATCGGGGGGTCGAGCAAAAACCCAACTCCCGAGTTCCAAAATATTATTTATGCAACATGGATATGTATGATTGAATGTTGTCTGTGATAATGTATTAAACATGAGTGAGATTAAGCCAGAACAGCATATCATACTCCAGAGACAGTTAAATTTGCAAGCGGAAGACTGTAATAGTATGTATAACGTATATAAACTGTTGTATGTCTCCAGAGTGTGAATATATTACCAGGTTATACACATACATGTATACTTCAAAAGTAAACAAAATGAATATACATGAGGGCGCTAAAAATACAAAATGACAATGTCAAAGTATCTAATCAACCTCCCTGCAATCCCTTCAATCAGAACACGCATAAAGGAGGAATCCTCCTCCTCATCATCAAGTCCAGCTCCGCCTCACAGGCCGCGCCATCATCTGCAATCACAAAAGGGACTGGTGGGTGTCCGGAAACACCATCCCGTAACGTGGGAGTGAGTGATCAACTCAGTGGGATAAGAGAGCAGAGATTAGCATGTTATCAAATCAATCATGCGATAATAGTAAAGCAGTAAATCAAACAATCCTAATATTGTTGTTAATGCAATATGACGTGACATGATGGATGCCCTCACCGACGATCTCCCTCATACGGCACCATCTTACGACCGCCGCATGCTGCACTCCCTCAAGTGCTCCACATCTTCCAAGCACATGCAATGTCATGGTGATATGATTACCTAGTTGTTATTAGTCCTTTTCATACAGCAATATTGGGAAACTAAGGTACTTCCCTTATATCAATCCCAACACAGATCCTGTCTAGGGTCGTCACTCCTAGTAATCTCATACGATGTATATTTTGTAGGTCGCTGCAAGGGCTGCCAGGGCTGTTGCACGCACTCGTTGCTCCGCTCCCCCATCACCTTATCAATACAGGCCTACTGTACTCTACTGCTACGGAAGGGTCGTCGCCTCCCGTAGACTCAGAATACGCTCGCGGTCACTACAAAGGGCTGTTGCTCGCACTCGTTGCACCGCTCCCCCATCACCTTATCAATGTAGGCCGACAGCAAGAATATAGTGTCCCATACCACCATAATCTGCTCACGAGTCATAGGTGCTCACTAGTCACTACGGGGAGGTTTGTGGCCCCAGCGTAGGCCGATAGCTCAACCACGGTGTCCCATACCACCATGCCCGGCTCATGAGTCTTTGTGGATCAAGGTACCATGGTTGACAGGGTTTACAATGGTAAGTTCCGTACCCTAGGTTCAAGCAGTTGTGACTCATACAGGGTGAACATACAATGGCCAGTCGGGTTACTTGACGGGCTCGACTAGCACGAGCGCATCTCGAGATGAACGACATGAAGTGCATGAAACACTTCGTGTGGCCTAACCACTGTCGCCAACTCAAAACACGACTCGCGTTCATCGACGCGTCGCTCGTGGCAAAGGTGAGCCATTCACGGATTTACTCGGTTACCGACTGCCTGGACTAGGCATAGTCCCAAACAATCATAGAATCACATCAGCATTCATGTAAGAGTAATGGAAATGAAATACAACCATGTGAGCATGTTAACACATGTTATAACGTACAACTTAAGTAAATCATCCTACACATGTCTTTCACACATATAATGAAATTATGCATATCGCCAACATATAGGAAATCCTCTCCATTAGCCTATTAATTGAGAATTCAATCTCAACTAAATCATAATGAAATCATCAAGTACATGTTATAGCATACCACTTAAGTGCAACATCAAACATATGCATTTCATACATATAATGAAATCGTACATACGGCTAACATGTAGGAAATCATTTACATCAGCATATTAATTGAGAAATCAATCTCAAATTAATTCATAACACCATTTGATTCAATACATACTAATACAAGCATTTATACAAACACTTACACTACACACTTGAGTCTACATATAGTATGTCGACCCGAAATACGCATTTAGGCGAATCTCTTCGCCAAACTAATTATGCACGCATTCCTAATATTCTAATGCGACAACAATTCATGTCAATCACATCAGCAAACTATGAATGAAAACAGTACTTCCTACAAATGACTAAAATGCCCTAAATCTCATATTCTTCGTTGATTTACGAAACAGGAAACGGACAGCATGTTGTACATGTCAAACGGCGTTGCCATCAAGAATCTACTATTAAACGACATTGAAAGCTTTGGAAGCAGTCAATCAAAGCGTCTAAAATCCGCACCTTTTCTCTTATAAACGTGTCGTTTCGAACGGAGCGTATACGCTTCGTCTACGGCGAATAGAGAACCTAATTTACGAGTTCTATCAGTTTGCATGCTATAGAACGGAAAGAATCTCAAATCAGCAACTTATTAGGGTTATTTCTTACCTAGAAACGCGGAGAAATCACCGGCAAAGTGATTGGAATACGCCGCTTAAGCACGTGCAGCAGCAACAGGAAAAACTCTCCCACCTTCTCTCACAAACTCTCACTTTCTCTCTCACTCTTGCTAGGGTTTCTAGCAAATTCGGATGGGTGAGAGAAGTGAGGGTTTCAACCCCTTTTATAAGCTTAAAAATGCCCGGAATAGGCTCGGGAACAAAGTTCACTTGATGCTTAACCAAAGCGGGGCTGTTTCGGTCCAAAAGATGATTTCTGGTGGTCCCCTGGTCGAATGCGATCGGACTTAAGCTCATGTGTACTAGATCTAGCACACATTAAGTTTTCAGTCCGGCAGGGTTCGCAGATCGCACGTGGCGGACCAGTTTCAGTTCAGCGGTCACCGCACGTAGATCAGGACTGGAAGTCTCATAATAATAAATAGAAATTTTTCCTGATCCGAGGGTGTAATCTGGATGAATTCTGACGGTCAGAATGCTTAATACTGACGTGTCAAGTCGTGTGCCAGATTTGAATTTGAAATTCCAATTCTGTCCCTATTCGCGGTCTCTTCAGTCCGAGCTCAATGAAATAGTCTGTGATTATCGGTTTGACTTGATTTTCGAAATGATTGTCAAGTCCAGCTAGGCGGTTCTAACGGTCTAAGATTGTAGGTATCGGACTTTCGTCGCGTGGTCTAGATCCAATACAAAATTTCAAAGTGGTCCAGAGAACAAACCGGCTTAGAGTTTGATCCAAGGTTATAGAGTATTATGGAGTCATACGTTCTACTCGATTTGGGTCTTGTAGAACGTATTTAAAGTGATCAGGGATTGTTTCCCAGCTACTTCAGCGTTGCGCTAGCTAACTTACGCTGAATTTCCATAGGAATTAATCCTAAGTGGTTTCTTTGGCTATGAAATTGGGTTCTGAGCAATTTTCCAGGTGTTTTAGTTGACCCATTGCCTAAGGACGTTTAATCCCAGGTTGGCCAAAATCCGGGGTGTTACATGGTGTCAGTTGCTATAGATCATGGTTTTCATGTTTTATGGATCGTGGTTGTCGTATTATACGGACCATTGTTATTATGTTACAAAATAACGAGTTCTTTTGTAAATCTTTCATGTTAGTCTGGAACTCGGAAGTAGTCATTTCACATTAGCCCAGAACTCAAAAGAAGTTATTACACACCTGGTCCACCAACTCCGAGTAGGTGCTCATCGACTAAATATCAAGTTCTTTTGTAAGGATTTGACATCAGCCTACAACCTGAAAAAGTTGAGACGGAAGGATTCAGACTATAAGGTTAGCTCAAACAGAGACAAGCCCTATGATTGCGCTCGAGACACGATACATGGGTCATGACTGTCATTGTATATGGGTCATGGTTGTAATGTTAAATAGATCGTGGTTGTCATGAAATATGGATCTTGAATGTAATGATATATGGGTCGTGGTTGTCATGTTATATGAATCATGGTTATCGTGTTATATGGATTGTGGTTGACATGAAGCAGTGATCATAGTTGTCATTTGATATGGATTCATGGTTGTCATGTTATACGGGTCGTAGTTATCGTGTTGCATGGGTCGTGGTTGACATTTTACATGCATCATGGTTGTCATGTTTGTAATGAATCGTTGTTGACAACCACGACACTGAGTGAAAGCACAACCCATTAACATGACAACCACGACCTATTGTTATGTACATTATTTTCATATTTGGGTCGTGGTTCAAATGTATAAAGACCTGTGATTATCATCCACATTGGGACATGATTGACATGATACATGGGTCGTGACTGTAATTGTATATGGGTCATGGTTGTAAGGTTGTATAGGTCGTGGTTGTCATGATACATGGACACTAAATGAAATGATATATGGGTCGTTGTTGTTGTGTTATATGGGTCGTGGTATACGTGAAACATTGGTCATAGTTGATATGGGTCATGTTGTCATGTTAAATTTGTCGTGGTTCACAATTGTAATGGATCGTGGTTGTCCTCCATATTGGATAGTATTCGACAACCACGACTTTATGAGAAACACAACGGTCATAGTTGATATGGGTCATGTTGTCATGTTAAATTTGTCGTGGTTCACAATTGTAATGGATCGTGGTTGTCCTCCATATTGGATAGTATTCGACAACCACGACTTTATGAGAAACACAACCCATACAACATGACAACCACGATCCATGTCATGAGAATCACGACCCATTGTTAAGTTACGATCTATATCGTTATCTCAACCACAACCCATTGAACGATTTCTAGAAGATATGGCTCGATCATGTCATGTTACATGAGTCATGGTTTGCATGTTAGAAGGGTCATGATTGTTAGATGACATGAGTCGTGGTTCACATGAATAGTGTGTCGTGGTTGTTACGGCATATGGATCGTGGTTATCATTTTACAACAACGATCCATTAATCATCATACCCATGACACAACATAAGTGACAACCACGACCCATTATCCATGACAACTAGGATTAATTGTTCTTCATAACCACGACCCTTCTAACATGCAATCCACAATTGTTCATCATAACCATGACACAATGTAAGTGACAACAATGACCTATTGTTTGTGACGATCAGGACCGATTGTTCTTGTTATATGGGTCATTGTATACATGACCCTGAATGGAATGATATATGGGTCGTTGTTGTCGTGTTATATGGGTCGTTGTATACATGGATCATTGGTCGTAGTTGATATGGGTCCTGTTTGTCATATTTAATTAGTCGTGGTTCATCGACGCTGATGTGATAATAATAATTAATCATCAGCCTCAGCCTCAACCGACAAGGACGAAAGTGCATCGACACTGATTGTGACCTATTTCGTTTGCATCTCGAGCATCTGGGTGATGGGTGATCCCTTAAAATAATAATAATATTATAGTTCACATTACATTAACCACGACCCACGATCATAATCCACTCCCCCGAAAAAGGTGATGGGAAAAAAGAGTTTCTCATCTCATGGTTCACAAGCACAATGGATCGTGGATTTCATCCACGTTGGATGGTTGTTCACAACCATGACCATAATCCGCTCCCTTGAAAAAGCCTATATTTGTTGTATATGGGTCGAGATTCTCATGTTATATGGGTCGTGGTTGCCATTATGTTTTCCTCCGATCCACGGTCCAGTGTTAGACAACAACCGTGATCCAACGTGGATTAAAACCATGATCCAATGCGCATGCGAACCACGATCACACGGCAAGGTAGTTGTTGTCATTTACACTGGTTCGTAGTTCATAACCACGATCCATTATGGATGACAATCATGACCCATTGTTCGTCATATCCACGACCATTCCCTTTGGATTCAGCGCGACCCTTCGGAATTAGCATCACATTCTTCCTTTTTCAGGAAATCGCATTAATGTTGTTTCTTCCACATAATCTGTTGCGATTCAGCACGACCCTTTGGAATTCACATGACCATTCAAAATCAGCTCGACCCTTCGAAATCAACACCTTGACCATTAAATGATCAGCCTATAAAAGTGGTACTTGGGCTTCATATTACTTCCATGCCAATTCGAACCAAAATCCTTATTTATTACAACACCTTACGCATTCATGGATTTCTTTGCTCTTTCATTCAAAATAATGGAGGAGATATTCAAAGAAGTCATTAAGTCCCTCTCAGGCTCTTCTTTTAATGGTGATCCCTTCTCTTTCCTCAGCGACGTTAACAATCTTTCTGAAGCTCAACATCTTCCAAAAGAAGTTTTGAAGATAATTTTTGAACTTCGACAACTCGACAATTTCAACGGGCACCCAGCCAGTAGAAAAACTATTCATAGGAATGTTTTGTTTAAGTTTGACCTCCTCAACAGAGTATTTGATTAGGCTAAAACAAGACATTCTCCACAGAGCTGTTTAGCTCCCTGGGTACCTGTTGAAAATAACTTTTCTTCATATTATGTTGTAATTATGGTCATGGTTGTCATGTTGTTTGGATCATGGTTGTCATGTTGTATGGGTCATGATTGTCATGTAATATGGGTCATGTTTTTCATGTAAATTTTATCATGGTACCCTGAACATCAAATGGGTCGTGGTTTGCATGTTGCATGTGGCGCTAATTCCGAAGGGTCGCACTGAATCCGAAGTGAGGGGAATAAAGTATGATAATATCCCCATTTGCAAACTTAAGTGGAAGAAACTTACAAAGTCTTGCGCATAACTGAGCTTCTCTTTTGGCAGTTACTGTGTTATATGGGTCATGGTTGTAATGTTATAAGGGTCACGATTTTCATGTTACATGGTCATGATTGTAATGTTATATGGGTTGTAGTTGCCATGTTATATGGATCGTGGTTGTCATGTTGCCTTAATCATGGTTGTGGTTTTCAATGTGTTCTCTTCCTTTTCTACCAAACCGTTTATATCGATTCATCCACCCTATCAGCTATCTTGTTGTGGCCCCAAACAGTCCTTACTTGGACAGCATCTACTTTTTTCCACCTATTGGCTGATATTTGGGCCTTACCCCTAAAATGACATGTCAAAAAGGATGGCCGACGTGGATTATGAAAGGCAAGGATTATGGATTATGGACGACATTAATGAAACACATAAGCACTAAAGCTTCCATAATCCACGCTGTGTACAGCTCTGTGGAAGGCTCAACTCATTTGGTCCATAACCTTATATTTTGGTTGTCTGGTTACAGGGTTTGTGATTATGACTATATATGGATCATGGCCTGAATGCTATTATAGATCATGCTTATCATGGATCTTAGTTATCAGCCTCATTCCATGCAATATACAACAACGATCCATTGTGCATTTGAACCACTCACGCCCCCATATACCGTCACAACCATGACACATGTAACTGGAAAACCACGATACAATGTTATTGGTCAAACGAGTTGGGATTTGTAGGGGCTAGTACACGACATGGATTAAGGACGACTCGATGCTTATGTGTTTCATCCATGCCTTGACCTTTGATAGTGATAACCACACTACTCATATTGTAAAACCACGACCTAGACAATGGTTCGTGGTCCACATTATCAATATGGATTGGATTTGTTGCGATCATATCGGTGGACCCTAGTATCTATGTACAACAAGGGGTACATGATTATCTGTGTTCACAGCCAATCTACCTTCCTCTATAGCGTTGATGCATTTGACTGCACATGGGTCATGCTTATCATTATATATAGGTCATGGTTGTCATGTTACATGTGTTTGTTGGTATACATGGAAAATTGAATTAAAGTTACTTCTTTCACGTAATCCACTGGGAATCCGCACGACCCTTCGAAATCCGCACAACCGTTCAGAATCGACGCGACCCTTCAGATTCTGCGCGACTATTCAGAATCCACCCCACCCTTTGGAATCATTGCATTGACCATTGAATGACCAACCTATAATAGTGGTACTTGGGTTTTAATTACTCCCACAAACCAATCCAAACCAGAATCCTTAGTTTGCAACACCTAACGCATTCTTCATATTTCTTTTCTCTTTAAATCAAAATAATGAAGGAGATATTTGAAGAAGCCATCGAGTCCCTCTCGCATTCTTCCTTCATTGGTGATCCCTTCCCTTTCCTTAGGGATGTTGATGATCTCCCTGAAGCTCAACCGCCTCCACAGGAAGTTCTGAAGACATTTTTCGAACTCCACCAACTCGACAATTTCAATGGGAACCTAGAAAGTAGAAAAGAAATTATTGCCCTTGGGACGTGGTTCTGAATTTCATGCTCCTAGATTGCACACAACCACGACCCATACCGTATGACAACCACGAACACTATAATATTACAACCATGACCTTTACAACATGGGACTACTTACCTTCCAACCACAACCCATATAACTGCAAAACCACGACCTCTATAACATGACAAGTATAACCATACTCAAGACATAGTAGGAAGAATAGTTCTCTTCAATGGGACCCAACGAGCTGAAAAATATTATCAATAATGTCTAGTTTAAGCCTAAACTTCTCAACAGAATTTTTGATCAGGCTAAAACAAGACATTGTCGGTAGAGTTTTTCTACTTGCTAGATGCTCGTTGAATAGGACTGTTCTTCATATTGTAAATTTGATTATGGGTCGTGGTTGTCATGTTATATGGGTTGTGGTTGGAAGGGAAGTAGTCCCATGTTGCATAGAGTTATAATGTTATGTGGGTCATGGTTGTCATGTTAAATGCCTCGTAGGTCACGTTTGGAAAGGTCACGCTGAATTCGAAGGGAATGGTAGTGGACGAAACTTGAAGTTACTATTTTGCATGGATAGTGATTGTAAAAAGAACATCTGGAATTAAGCGAAAGATAATGAGGGATGGAGACATTTATATTGAATATTAATGAGCGAGGCAACCTAAAAATAAATGGGGAAAACTTCTTAGATTTGGAAAAGAACATATGGGTTGTGGTTGTCATGTTATATGTTTAGTTGTCATGGATCGTGGTTGTCATGTTATAGGGGTCGTTGTTATCAATTGATTTCATGCGTTACTGTCTTATGAATGAGTAGTGTAATATATATAAAATTTAACTGCGTTACCGTCGTATGGATTTGCACGTTACTTTTGCTAATTTGTATAGTATGGTCGTGATATACGTGAAGCACTGGCCGTAGTTGATATGGGTCATGGTTGTCATGTTGAAATCTTGTGTTTCACAGTTGTAATGGACTGTGGTTATCATCCATGTTGGATCGTTGTTGACAACCATGACACTAATTCATAACAACCATGATCCATATGTCATGACAACCACGACCCGCTGTTGAGATTACGATTTCCTCTACGGGTTGTGGTTCAAATGCACAACAGATCGTGGTTATCATCCACTTTGTATTGTGTTTAATGTAGGAAAAGTTTATATATTACACTACTCATCCTAACTTTGATGGGTCGTTGTCCATTTCAACCACGACCCATATAACTGCACAATCATGAGTCATGCAACATGACAACCACGACCCCTTTAATAAGACAGCCACAGCCAATATAACATGACAAACACGACATATATAACACTACAATGATGACCATTATTACAGTACAATATGGAGAGTTCTCGGGCACCCAGCGAGTCATGGAGAATGTCTTGTTTTAGCCTGATCAAAAACTTCATTGAGAAGGTCATGCTTAAACAAGACATTCTCCACTGACTCGTTGGGTGCCCGTTGACTCTCCATATTGTACTGTAATTATGGTCTTGATCGAAAAATCCATATCGTATAATCATGATCCATGTAACACAATCACTCCAAGTTTCTTCAACTATCGTTCCCTTCGAATTCTTCAGAATCAGCGCGACCCTTCGGAATCACTGCAACCCTTCGGAATTAGCACCACATGTTAATAACTATGACACATATATACATAGGATTTTCAAAATCTACATATAACATATCCTAACTTTAATGAGTCGTGGTCCATTACAACCACGACCCATATAACTGCATAGCCATAACCTAACTTTGATGGTTGTTACGTCATGTGTGTAAGGGTTGTTATGTTATATGGGTCGTGGTTGCCTGTGATTTCCTATGGTGTGTTCCACCTTATGGCATGGTCACACCACAGGAAATCAGCCGACAACTAAGGAAATATAATGCAATAACCACGACCCACGTAACATGATAACCACGACCATAATTATAATACAATAATGAGTACAGTTCTGTTCAACTGGCACCTATTGAGCTGAAAAACTCTGTTTAAAAGGTCCATATAACATTGGTCATGGATCTCGTGTTATATGCTTCATGGTTGTCATTCCTTTTTCATCCAACCCACGATCAACTGTTCAATGACAACCACGATCCAACGTGGATAATAATCATGAACTAATGTGCATGTGAACCACAATCACATAACAGGGTTGTTGTTTTCATACACACTAGGTTGTTGTTGTCATACACACTGGGTCGTGGTTCCCAAGAACATTCCATTATGGAAGACAACCATGACCCAATGTTAATCTTATCCACGACCATTCCCTTCGGATTCAGCACGATCCTTCAGAATCATGACCCTCGGTTGAAAATCACATTAAAGTCGCTACTTTCCCGGAATCCATTGGGCACCAAGCACAATCCTTCAGAATCCGCGCGATCATTCCGAATCAGAGAGTCCCTTCGGAATCAATGCCTTGACCATTGAATGGGGTTATTATGATACATGGTCATGGTTTCTTACTGATTTCCTGTGTTGTCTTCCACCTTATAGGCTGGTCACACCACAAGAAATCAACCGATAACCACAGAAAAATATAACGTAACAATCATGACCCATATAACATGACAAACACGACCCATGTAACATGACAACCACGATCCATATAACGTAACAACCATGACCCATATAACATGACAAGCACGACCATGATCATAATACGATATGAAGAACAGTTCTCTTCAATGGGCACCCAACGAGCCATGATCGCACGACACGATCGTTGTTGTCATATACACTGGGTTTTAATTCCCAACCGCGATCCATTGTGAAAGACAACCACAACCCATTGTTCGACATATCCACGACCATTCCCTTCGAATTCAGTGTGACCCTCCAAAAATAATGCCACATTCTTCTTCTTCACGAAATCATATTAAAGTTACTACTTTCCCATAATCCATTAGGCACCGAGCACGACCCTTTGGAATCTACGCGATCGTTCAGGATCAGCTTGATCCTTTGGAATCGGCGGCTTGACCATTGAATGACCAGCCTATAAGAGTGGTACTTTGGTGTGGATTACTTCCACAAGCCAATCCGCACTAGAATCCTTATCTCAAGACCTTACGCATTCATGCATTTCTTTGCTCTTTCATTCAAAATAATGGAGGAGATATTCGAAGAAACCATAGAGCCCCTCCCACGTTCTTCCTTTATTCATGATCCCTTCTCTTTCATCAAGGATGTTCACGATCTTCTTGAAGCTCAACTGCCTCCCCAGAAAGTTCTGAAGACAATTTTCGAACTCTGCAAACTCGACAATTTCAATGGGTGCCTAGCCAGTAGAAAATGTTAACTACTTATATTCCCATCTACTTCTCCATCACCTTTCTTACTCTTCTTCGGAATCATCGCAGGGATAATAAATACGACCCATATAAACTAATAACCACAACCACTATAACATGACAACATAGACTATAATCATAACACAATAGGAAGAACAGTCTCTTCAATGGAACCCAACGAGCTTAGCTGAAAAACACTTGCGAGAATGTCTTGTTTATGCCTGAGCTTCTCAACAGAGTTTCTGTTTAGGCCAAAACAAGTCATCCTCTACAGATTTTTTCTGCATCGCTGGTTGCCCACTAAAGAGAGATCTTCTTCTTAGTGTACACTACCAAAAAAATGAGCAAAGGCTATGGGCTATAGAGGTTTATGTCTACGGCTTTAATCTGTAGCTAACTAGCTATGGATTTAATCCATAGCTAAAACATACTTAATCTGTAGCTTAAGCATACCTCCCCATAGGACCTTATTAGACACTGACGATGTTTAAGGGGCTCCATGGGGCCCATTACAATATATTTATTTTATCTAATCGGTCCATCAATTTTGAAATATTATTTCAGTGCATGATCCCAAAAATTAGAAAGATTAAAAGTCTAAGTGGACCACACCATGAGAAAGAATGAAAAATAAATTTATATCGTTAATATGTGGTGTGGTCCACCTAAATCTTAGATCTGACTCATTTTTTAGATAAACCCAAAACATGAGCTGATAAAATGAATGGACGGAGTGGATAAATAACATACACAATGGTGGGTCCCACAAGTCCTAAAATAAATCACCCCAAAAATCCCGTGCATGCACCTCTCCCATGCACCTGTCCTGCGCACCCCATTTCATAAAAGCAAATCCCTCTCTCTCTCTCTCTCTCTCTCTCTCTCTCTCTCTCTCTCTCTCTCTCTCGCACTCATCCCTCTCTCGATCTCTCACGCTCCCTCACCCTCTCTCTGTCTCTTAACCCCATTTCCATCTCTGTTTCCCAACGTCTCGGTCCCTCTCGCTAGGGTTTTCAAAACCCCCATTCGCTGCAAGAAGGAGAAGAAGAAGGAGAAGAAAAACGGTTAGTCTCTCTCTCTCTCTCTCTCTCTCTCTCTCAACTGATCGATCAATGAGATGGATCAAAATATGGTTTCAATCTTTTCTATTGATTTGTTGTCTCTCATTCTGAGTTAAATTTTCTACTTTTCATCTTTCTTTTGATGACATTGTATCGTTATGTGTTCACTCTCCAAGTGCAGGGTTGTGATGTAGTAATAACTCGGTAAGACCGAGGTCGAATCCCAAGGGACTAAAACCTGTACGTAATCTAAAATTAACTAGAACTAGAACTAGAATAAGATGGAATCTAAATCAAATGTAATTTGAGGAATAATTGTGGAATACTGAATCTAAAACTTAAGAACTTCAGAGGAAAGGAAACTAGGGATTCAGAGGATCCACTTGTAGAGATCAGAGAGATCTTATGCCTGTTTCATGAATCATGGAAATTAACTGAACTGTCATTGATCTAGTTTTCAAGAGATGAAAGGTATATGAATCAGAATGGATTCCATCACCAAACCATGCCCAAGAGACTATGGCAAACAACAGAATTAAACTAATTACCAACCAATCACATGTATGAAGGTTAGGAAGGGTACCGTCATCCGACCATGCCCAGGAGACTATGGTGAACAACAGGGCTTCCTGACGTCATAAACAAAAAGAGAAAAGAAAATATTCAAAGCCATCGCAGACCCACTGTAATTTCAGTCACAATAGACCATTAAAGACTAAAAATAATTCCACTATTAATAAAACCAAAATTAACGCCAATTCAATCCAAACAAAAGGCATAAGAAAATCACTCCCATCACGCTACAAGCTTCACCTCTTAGCCCTAGCTAAGAGGTTTAGCCTGACATGGATGGACTGATCTCCATGTAAGTCATAGAAAGAAAACAAAATAATAACTCCAAACTCTTCTTTCTCTCCTTATCTCCTTCTCTTCTCTTCACGTCCTGGATCTCGATCCTCCTCCCTGACTCTGAATCCCCTCTATTTTATAGCAGCCAAGGTCAGTGGAAGAAGTACAATTCCGGAAGTCGGTCGAAGGGCTTCTAAAATCGGAGTGTTTATACCCCTTACACAGCCAAAATCGGAGCTCCCCACGTCCCGATTTCCTTATCTTTCCTCCAAACTATTAGCATCCCTTTAGACATTTTTGAAAGGCCTACCCGATGGACAGCTTGGATCTTTAATCCGATCAACACCGAGACCACACCACAGCCTGTAAAATCAGGCTACGGTCGGTCGTGAAACAGGGACCGCAGGTTGATTGAGCTATGATGTTAGCGGGGCCCACTTCATAGTTATTTTGATAAATCCACTCCGTCCAGTGGATGGAGGACGAAATTAAAGTTGGGAATGCTCAACTTTGGGTCAGATTTGTGGTGGCCCATAGGGTTTTAAACTCACCGTCCTTTCTGCTATTGAACGGATGAAAAAAACCCAAAACTTGATATTTTTAAATTCCAGAAGCTAGGCGTAGACTTTGCCCCCCCCCCCCCCAAGAAATGGATGAATGGTTTGGATTCCCCTTCTCGCTAATGTATGGGGCCCACAACTGAGAACCGACGTTCTCTGTTGTGAACTGAGAATGACACTTGCCATTTTCGACTTCCTTATGAACGCTGACCGACTTTTGGACGTTAGGTGCATGTCCGGTGCACTTGTGCACAATGCACATTCAATGTACTTGTGGGTCACACTTATATTTATATCCGAAATCTGCCCCGTCCATTCATTTTATCACCTCATTTAAGGCATTGGGACTAAAACTGAAGTATATCCAGGTGATAGGTGGGCCCCAAATCATGATTTTAGGGGCTGATCTGTCCGTTGGGCTGCTTTTGCAGGGATCGAATGACTGAAATTTGATGTGTACAGTTAATTTATGGCCCTCAGACCATGTATGAAGTTTTGAGCCGAACTGATGGTGGGAACCCCATGATCTTGTGTTATAGACGCTTTTCAAGCCTTTTTAATATGAACGACTTGATTTTCTCGGGTCTCTGGCGTGTGAATCCACTGATCTTGGTCCCCTGGGATCCATCCCTTGCCTTAGTGAATCTTGAGCTCTAAAACCATGCTTTTAATACCCAATTTTAGTCCAAGCTTGTAATTACACCTTGCAGCACAAACACAGTTAAATCAGACCGTTAGACAGTACAATGTCCATAAATCCAGGCAATAACTGGGGTCTAATATACAATATTTGACCCTCAACACAACCCCTAACCAGCATTTTGCTAGTCTCGAGCAAAGTATGCAAAAAATAAGTTGAGAATTACAGGACCATTTCTATGAACTCGAGTGATTTTTGAAAAACAATCCAGATTCTGAAATTTTAAGATTCATGAATATTGGATATTACTTTCTCCTGTACTCTGCTCATGATAAACCTCATAGTCAAGTACAAAGTATTAATCCGTTAATTAGAACAATTTTTAAACATTGAAATTAATCTCGGCTTATCATCATTAAAATTCAATTCATTATTTTAGGATATCATTGGTAACCAACAAGAGAATTCATGATAACCAAAACCTGAACCAAACCTGCCTCAAAAATTTTAACTTTTGATTTTTCTCTTAAAAGTAATGCCAAGGAGGGGACTCGAATCCTTACCTACAGGGAGCAAACCTATGGTAAAGACCAGTCACCTAATGATTTTTGAATGTTAACCCTGGGGAATCAAACCTTCACCTGTAGGGAGCAAACCTACAGTGAAGGCCATTTGCCCAACCCTTTCCAAAGGTATCTTTTTTTCTTCTTTTTTTTTTTTTTTTTTCGTAAATCATGACAAGAAAAATTTTTAGGCTGGTTCCTTTCATGCTTAGTGATTACCAAGTCAATCCTTCAATATCAAACTGAAATCTTAATGTGGAAACGAGATGTGACACGTGAAATCATGACTCAATCAATGTTTACAACTTCTAATCATGAATTAATAACTCAAACTTAACTGTGAAATCTAATAGACAACTGAATCCAAGAGTCTTAAATTATCAACATCACTTATCTTAAACTTCTAAATCCAGGATATCCATAAAATTTAAAAATTTTCACAATTTTTGTTCAAGACCAAGAAAACACTGATTAGGTTGCCTAATCTCCCACCCCCAACCAAAAATCTACATTGTCCTCAATGTAAAAGATATAACGTGCAATGCACATGAGACAACCAAAGTAAAGTGATGGGAAGATAGTACCTAAATAACGAATCGAGAGAGTTTCTAAAAGATCACAGCATGGAAGCTTGTTAGCATGAGAGAGAAAGCAGAACAAAAATAATAAAAATAAAATCCTACCTATACCACTTCCGTAGGTGTTCTCGATTGCATTTAGCGTATGCAACAAGCCTTTAAACCCCTAGGTTAACCCTAGTGGACGAGTTGTAGTCTCGTGAGGGTTTGCAGTAATGTCACCTACAAACATTGAACGAACTAACTAGAAAAAAATAAAAATGAAATGGAATAAAAAGCTGGGTTACCTCCCAGGAGCGCTAAATTTACTGTCTTTAGCCAGACAAATAAAGCAAGCTACCCTAGTCTTATGAAAGCGATAAAACCTACCTATATCTCCATCAGACTAGGAGATCAATCCTGGTAAACAGGAGCAGTCAGAGGCATGGACATGTCCTCTTAATCAAATGTCTCGAGAAATGGTTTTAATCGATGTCCATTGACTTTAAACTCCTTATCATTGTCGAGATCTCTTATCTCGACGGCCTCCTGAGGATAGGCAGTAACAACAATGTAAGGGTCGGTCCAATGAGATCGAAGCTTACCTAGAAAGAGATGTAGTCGAGAATCATACAAAATGATTTTCTGGCCTGGCGTGAATGATTTTCGTAGAATATGTTGATCATGAAATACCTTCATCCTGTCCTTGTAAATTCTCGAGTTTTCGTACGCATCGTTTCGGATTTCTTCAAGTTCATTTAATTAAAGTTTGCGTAGGGAACCAGCGTTGTCCAGATTAAAATTTAGATTTTTGATCGCCCAGTATGCTTTATGTTCCAATTCCACGGGCAAGTGACAAGCTTTCCCATAGACAAGTCTAAAGGGAGATGTTCCAATGGGAGTTTTAAAAGCAGTACGGTATGCCCATAAGGCATCGGTTAATCAGATTGACCAATCCTTACGGCTAGGGTTAACCATTTTTTTCAGGATATGTTTGATCTCTCTATTGAAAATCTCAGCTTGTCCACTTATCTGTGGATGGTATGGGGTGCTCACCTTATGAGAGATACCGTATTTCTTCATTAAGCTCTCAAATGGTCTATTATAAAAGTGTGAGCCCCCGTCACTAATGATGGCTAGAGGCGTTCCGAACCACGACAGGATGTTTTCTTTTAAGAATTTAATGACCGTGCGATGGTCATTGTTGCGGCATGGAATCGCTTCGACCCATTTAATGACATAATCTACAGCGAGCAAAATATACAGATTTCCAAAGGATTGGGGGAATGGTCCCATGAAGTCGATGCCCCAACAATCAAATGCTTCAATGATAAGGATGGGATTTAAAGGCATTATATTTCAACGGGACAATGCTCCCAATTTTTGACAATGCTCACAAGCCTTGCAAAACTCATGAGTATCCCTGAACATAGTGGGCCAGTAAAAGCCACACTGTAGAATCATGGCCGTGGTCTTTTTAGCAGAAAATTAACCACCACAGGCCTGTGAGTGACAGAAGGTAATGACATTCTGATGCTCATCGTCTGGCACACATCTCCTTAAGATTTGGTTTAGGCAATATTTAAACAAATATGGATCGTCCCAGAAAAAGTTACGCACCTTGGTAAAGAATTTCTTCTTATCTTGTGCAATCCAATGCGTCGGTATGGAACCTGTAGCAAGATAATTAGCAATATCAGCGAACCAAGGTGAATGAGAGACTCTGAACAATTGTTCATTAGGAAACATATCATTAATATGGGTCGTCTTAAGGGAATCAGAGGTATTAAGGCAAGAGAGATGATCGGCCACTACGTTCTCTACTCCCTTTTTATCTTTAATTTTCAAATCGAATTCTTGGAGTAGAAGGATCCATCATATCAAGCGGGGCTTAAAATCATTCTTAGAAAGAAGATACTTAAGTGCCGCGTGATCTGTATAGATGATGATCTTGGATCCGATCAGGTAGGACCTAAATTTGTCCAAAATGAACACTACGGCTAAGAGTTCTTTTTCCGTAGTCAAGTAGTTCACTTGGGTAGGATTTAAAATCCTACCAGCGTAATGAATGACATAAGGCCACTTATCTTTTCTCTGTCCTAGAATCTCTCCAAGAGCATAATCAGAGGCGTCGCACATAAGTTCAAAAGGAAGACTCCAGTCGGGTGGCTGCATGATAGGTGCAGTGGTTAACATGCCCTTAAGCTTAGTGAAAGCTTCTTGGCATTGCTCAGTCCACTCGTATGGTGTATCCTTTTAAAGAAGATAATATAAAGGACGAGAGAGGGGACTAAAGTCCTTTATGAATCGTCTGTAAAACCCTGCGTGTCCTAAGAAAGATCGCACGTCTCTGATGTTCTTGGGTGGAGGTAGGTTAGAGATAAGGTCGATCTTTGCCTTATCTACCTCAATTCCCTTAGACGAGATGATATGCCCAAGGACAATTCCCTTTTAAACCATGAAATGGCACTTCTCCCAATTAAGTACCAATTTCTTTTCTTCAAATCTTTTCTGCACATATTTAAGACTTGCTAAGCACTCGCTGAAAGATGAACCGAAAATAGAGAAATCGTCCATGAAGACCTCTAGATATTTCTCCACCATGTTAGAAAAGATACTCATCATGCATCACTGAAAGGTGGCAGAGGCATTACATAGCTCGAATGGCATCCTTCTGTAAGCATAGGTGCCATAAGAACATGTAAATGTGGTCTTTTCCTGGTCCTCAGGGGCGATTTCAATCTGATTATAACCTGAATACCCATCAAGGAAACAATAATAGGAATGACCAGCTAGCCTTTCCAAGATTTGATCAATGAAGGGCAAAGGAAAGTGGTCTTTCCTTGTGACGGTATTCAGCTTTCTGTAGTCAATGCACATTCTCCAACCAGTAGTAACTCTGGTTGGTACGAGTTCATTATTGGCATTGGCTACGATGGTGATCCCGGAATTCTTAGGAACCACCTGAGTTGGACTCACCCATTGACTATCGGATATATGGTATATGATACCCACATCCAATAGTTTAAGAACTTCATCCTTAACTACCTCCTTCATGTTTGAATTTAATCTACGTTGTGATTGTTGAACAGCCTTTACGTTATCCTCAAGATATATGTGGCGAGTACAAATTGATGGGTTAATTCCTTTGAGGTCCGCTATCGTCCATCCAAGAGCTCCCTTATGCTCAATGAGAGTAGATATAAGCATACTCTCTTGTTCTTTCTCCAGGTGGGCAGAGATTACCACCGGGTATGTCTCATCTTGACCTAAATAGACATATTTTAAATCAGAGGGCAAAGGTTTTAGGTCAAGCTTCGGTAGCTTGAGGTTAGACGGTAGAGGCACTATATCAGTTTGGGGAAATTCTTCAATTTGTAGCCTCCACCGGTTAACTTTAAGTATCGATGCAGTATCAAGCATGGCACACGTTTTCCTAATTATATCATCATCAAGATCATGGGAGTGGGCCAGGCACGTCTCTAGAGGATCAGAGGATAAGGTGAGAGGTGTTCTATCTTCCACAAAAGAATCAATCATGTTAATATCGTGAAAATCGTCATTATCCTCTAAGTTGCTGTCGTTATTGAAAAAGATATTCGATTCCAATGTCAAATTTCCAAAAGACATAGTCATGACACCATTTCTGTAATTGATAATTGTATTTGAAGTGGACAGGAATGGGCGACCAAGAATGACGGGAATCGGAGTGCTCATGTCATTGATGAGTTCGGTGTCTAAGATGATAAAATCTATAGGGTAGTAAAATCTATCAACCTGGACCAACACATCCTCGATTATCCCTCTTGGTACATGAACAGGCGGTCAGCAAGTTGTAGAATGGTCCGGGTGGGTTTTAATTCACCCAAACCTAACTGTTGGTATACCGAGTAGGGAATCAGATTGATGCTCGCTCCTAAGTCAAGAAGTGCCTGATCAATTCGATAGTTCCCGATTACACATGATATGGTTGGGCAACCGGGGTCCTTGAATTTCTACGGCACATCTTGTTTTAGGATGACACTCACTTTCTCAGTTAAGGAAATCTTCTTTTGAACACCTTGCCGTCGTTTGGTCGTACATAAGTCCTTTAGGAATTTAGCATATGAAGGTATCTGTTTTACGACATCAAGTAGAGGAATGTTGACTTTCACTTGTTTCAGCACCTCTAGGATATCCTGAGAGTTAGAGAGACGTTTTGGTTCAACCAACCGTTGGGGAAACGAAGCAACTGGCTTTTCTATAGGTTCCGGTTCAAATTTTTGTGGGGCATCACTAGATTCATCATTGTTGTCTTCTTCTGGTTCTTGACGCTTTTCGGGCCTCACTGGAAGGGTTTTATCAATAACTTTCCTACTCCTAAGAGTAGTGATGGATTTAGTATGCCCCATTTGATTTGAAGAGTTGGGATCACCTATCTCGTATTGCGGTTTAGGATTGGGGAGTGGTTGTGCAGGAAGCATCCCATTTTCTACAGCCGTCATACGTGAATTTATTTTTTACATAAAATCTGATATTCCTCACATTGTCTGAGCCAACTCTTGTATGAAATTTTGAACCGATTCTTCTTGAGGTTTCGCCTGATTTGAATTTTGATTGAAGAAACCTTGAGGGGTAGCAGTTTGTCCGTTCCTCCAACTAAAATTAGGATGATTTTTTCAGCCAAGATTGTACGTATTAGAGGTAGGTCCATTAAAAGGTCTTTGATAGTTACTTACGGCATTAGATTATTCATTCAACACTTCTCGAAAGGCAGGTATTGTAGGATAATTTTCAATTGTGTGAATGTTACAATCACAGATGCCGCAAACAATTTCATTAACCTTATCCTTCTTTAGTTCTATGGCCTCGACTTTTCTGGTGAGATTAGCCACCTTAGCATTAAGATCATCATCCTCTTTCAGAAGATATATTCCGCCCTTTTTCCTTGAATGAGTCGGCCTAGACGTAGTGTTCGTCTTTAGGTAATAGTCCCATGATTTTGTTTTTTCAACGAGACTATCGAGGTAATCCCATACCTCGTCGACATTTTTATTGATGAATTCTCTGTTACACATTGTCTCGACCATTTGGCGCATGGAAGATGTTAGCCCATCATAGAAAAAATTTGTAATGCGCCATATTTCAAAGCCATGTTGTGGGCATGCATTGACCAGATCCTTGAACCTTTCCCAACATTGGAAGAATGTTTCATCTTCCTTTTGGGCGAAGTTCATGATTGTTCTTCTGAGGGTAATCGTTTTATGGTGTGGGAAAATTTTCTTTATGAATTCCCTCTGCATATCATTCCATGTGCCAATGGATCTAGGACGCAGTGAATGTAACCATGTCTTGGATTTTTCTTTCAAGGAATATGGAAAGAGTTTTAACCTAATTGTATCCTTAGATACATTAGGAAAGTATAAGGTGCCTATGATCTCGTTGAACTCTTTCAGATGTAGATATGGTTCTTCAGACTCAAGGCTATGGTACTTCGGAAGGAGTTGGATAACCCCTGGTTTGATGTCCATGTGTCATATATTCTCACGAAAAATCATGCATAAGGGTGTACTTACCCCCGCCGATTGTAAGTAATCTCATAAAGTACGAGGCGGGGGTACCTGATGCACCTCATTCTCAGCTTGTACTTCCTCTACCCCAGGTTGGGGTAGAGCTTGAGGTTGATTTTCAGCCATAACCTCTACTAACTCAAGAGAATTCAAGTGGTGTATAGTCTTGCGATGGACAGTCAACCCCTCAACTAATCCTCCTTCAGTCACGAGACGTCGAGTGTTGTCGCATACCCACTTGGCCATAAAACACACTCAGCCCTCGATTTAAATTCTAACCTAGACTTAAAAGAAGTAGAAATATAGAAAATAAAAGGGGAAGATGGAAAGAAATTACCAAAATTGAAGTCCTAGGTTAAGAACCTGCAGAACGAACAAATCAAGTTAGTTTCTAAGAATAGAAAGTCTAAAATTATAAAATTCCTAATTAAAAGTAAACTAATTTCTAAAGAAAAGAAAAAATTTCAAAGAAAATAGAAAATTTCTAAAACGAATTAGGAAAGAGATATGAAAAATAGAAATTAGAAATTAGAAAGGGCTTACTAAATTAGAAGTTTCCTACAAAACAAATAAGTTAGTTCCTAAACAAAAACTTATAGAAAAATTCTAAAATAAGAAACAAGGTTAGGAGAAATATAAACTAGCTAAAAAGGAAGACAAATCCTAATTTAGAAATAGAAAGGGAAAAGAAGATAAGAACGAAGTTACCAATTTAGAAACTATCTCAGAAGCCTACAAAACAGAAAAATTGGGTTAGTTCTAAAAATCAGATAGAATGATGAATAGGAAATTTCTAAAGTTAGGAAAAATTTCTAACAAGAAAAATAACTAAGCTTCTAAACCTAGAATTAGAAAATTCTAAAAAGAAAATCAAATCTTAAACTAACCCTAAAACTAATTAATTTTAGAAAGAATAGTCGTCAGTCCCTGACAACGGTGCCAAAAACTTGTTCACTCCCCAAGTGCAGGGTTGTGATGTAGTAATAACTCGGTAAGACCGAGGTCGAATCCTAAGGGACTGAAACCTGTACGTAATCTAAAATTAACTAGAACTAGAACTAGAATAAGATGGAATCTAAATTAAATGTAATTTGAGGAATAATTGTGGAATACTAAATCTAAAACTTAAGAACTTCAGAGGAAAGGAAACTAGGGATTCAGAGGATCCACTTGTAGAGATCAGAGAGATCTTATGCCTGTTTCATGAATCATGGAAATTAACTGAACTGTCATTGATCTAGTTTTCAAGAGATAAAAGGTATATGAATTAGAATGGATTCCATCACCAAACTATGCCCAAGAGACTATGGCAAACAACAGAATTAAACTAATTACCAACCAATCACATGTATGAAGGTTAGGAAGGGTACCATCATCCGACCATGCCCAGGAGACTATGGTGAACAACAGGGCTTCCTGACAACATAAACATAAAAGAGAAAAGAAAATATTCAAAGTCATCGCAGACCCACTATAATTTCAGTCACAACAGACCATTAAAGACTAAAAATAATTCCAATATTAATAAAACCAAAATTAATGTCAATTCAATCCAAACAAAAGGCATAAGAAAATCACTCTCAGCACGCTACAAGCTTCACCTCTTAGCCCTAGCTAAGAGGTTTAGCCTGACATGGATGGACTGATCTCCCTGTAAGTCATAGAAAGAAAACAGAATAATAACTCCAAACCCTTCTTTCTCTCCTTGTCTCCTTCTCTTCTCTTCACGTCCTGGATCTCGATCCTCCTCCCTGGCTCTGAATCCCCTCTATTTTATAGCAGCCAAGGTCGGTGGAAGAAGTACAATTCAGGAAGTCGGTCGAAGGGCTGCTAAAATCGGAGTGTTTATACCCCTTACACAGCCAAAATTGGAGCTCCCCACGTCCCGATTTCCTTATCTTTCCTCCAAAATATTAGCGTCCCTTTAGACATTTTTGAAAGGCCTACTCGATGGACGGCTTGGATCTTGAATCCGATCAACACTGAGACCACACCATAGCCTGCAAAATCAGGCTACGGTCGGTCGCGGAATAGGGACCGCAGGTTGATTGCGCTGTGATGTTAGCGGGGCCCACTTCATAGTTATTTTGATAAATCCACTCCGTCCAGTGGATGGAGGACGAAATTAAAGTTGGGAATGCTCAACTTTGGGTCAGATTTGTGGTGGCCCACAGGGTTTTAAACTCACCATCCGTTCTTCTATTGAACGGATGAAAAAAACCAAAAACTTGATATTTTTAAATTCTAGAAGCTAGGCGTAGACTTTGCCCCCCCCCCCCCCCCCCCCCCAAGAAACGGATGAATGGTTTGGATTCCCCTTTTTGCTAAAGTATGGGGCCCACAACTGAGAACCGACGTTCTCTATTGCGAACTGAGAATGGCACTTGCCGTTTTCGACTTCCTTGTGAAAAAGAGACTTTTGGATGTTAGGTACATGTCCGGTGCACTTGTGCACAATGCACATTCAATGTACTTGTGGGTCCCACTGATATTTGTATCCGAAATCTGCCCCGTCGATTCATTTTATCACCTCATTTAAGGCATTGGGACTAAAACTGAAGTCTATCTAGGTGATAGGTGGGCCCCAAATCATGATTTCAGGGGCTGATCTGTCCGTTGGGCTACTTTTGAAGGGATCGAACGGCTGAAATTTGATGTGTACGGTTAATTTATGGCCCTCAGACCATGTATGAAGTTTTGAGCTGAACTGATGGTGGGAACCCCATGATCTTGGGTTCTAGACATTTTTTAAGCCTTTTTAATATGAACGGCTTGATTTTCTCGCGACTCTGCCGTGTAAATCCACTGATCTTGGTCGCCTGGGATCCATCCCTTGCATTAGTGAATATGGAGCACTAAAACCATGCTTTTAATACCCAATTTCAGTCCAAGCTTGTAATTACACCTTGCAGCACAAACACAGTTAAATCAGACCGTTAGACAGTACAATGTTCATAAATCCAGGCAATAACTGGGGTCTAATATGCAGTATTTGACCCTCAACATTATGGGATTCAACGCATATGGAACGGGTCCAGTAAATTTGGAATCCATGCCACGTTAGGATGCTTGCATAATGTGGATCTGATGGCTTACAGACACCATCTTATATGTGGATTCTTCGTCTCTCAAGTCCTCTCACCTTGATGCTTTCTCGCATCCATCTGGCCCAAAAAATGGTATGCTGCTAGGCATGACATGAAAGCTTTACGGGCCGTTTTAGAATAGTGTAGGATTTAGGACCCATTTGCATACAAAAATCCCAATGAGGTTTTGATTGATTGCAGCTGCCGATGGCCATTGATGATGTGGAGTACAGGACTCCACATTGTTATTTTCGTTGTCTTTTCTTTTTCCTTAAAGAAGCCTTGCCATCGATGAAATCACATAAAAGCACATCGTGTTTGTGGCGTTTATTCCCATAAAAATGGAAAAAGAAATAAAAATGTGTAGCCCTGGGCCCCACATTTTTACTGGCCGTCGGATGCTGAGATGGATCAAAATATGGTTTCGATCTTTTCTATGCGAAGGGGCTGTTAGTTACTATAGATTTGTTATCTTGTTCTGAGTTAAATTTTCTGCTTTTCATCTTTCTTTCTACGGACATTATATCATCCTTGGGTACCATGTATTGGCGATTCGAGTGTCATTAACAATAGCACGATCACCGTCCACATACGATGCTCGAACAACTCCAAGTTCTACATTCAGACAAGCCTCGATGCGACCGTTGGGGTTTTCACGGCCATCTTAGCTGAGAACTGTGATGTCCTGGCCGAGCAACAACATTTGATTTATAAGGTTGGGATTTTGAAGGATGAACGGACCTTAGAAAGCTATGGTCCATACATTGTAAGGAAGATAAAAGTTTTTTGAAAATTTATTGCTAGCTTATTCATTCCTTTTATAGATTGTATCCATACATTTTAAGGAAGACAAAAGCATGTAATTCTTTTTTCCATAGAAATATGCCCGATAATTGTTTGAAGAAATGCTTCAAAAAATTCTTTGTTGAATAAAATATGCACATAGACCCTTTTTCAATGAAACCATGCTATCGGTTCTCTAGTTTGACACTTGCAATTTGTTGTCTAGTTGCATGAAACCATTATCTCCTAATGTGTGCCAATTGACTAGCCTCTATGGTACTTGTCAGTGGATACTAATGGAACCTACATCAATGACTATCTGGGAATTTATATTTGAGATTTCATTCATACCCTTGTTTGAACCATCTCTATTGTTGTTGTTGCAGTGATGTGAGGGGAAATAACCTTTTAGGAACCCTTTTGGTGTGGGTATTGTTCTCGTGCTTTGTTCAATTGTTTATGGTCTATTGACTGTTATGACTTCCAAGAATATTTCTTACAACCAAATCACTGGAGATATTCCTTAAAACATTGGTTTCCTACAAGTAGCTACATTGTATGTTTCCATTTATCAAAAGCTCTTCTGTATCTCTTCTTTCATTTGCAAAATAACTATTCGTTTCATCTACTAATCAACCAACTAGAATCATTCAGCAAATGATATTTTTGAACTCTTCTACTTAAACTGCTTACTATAGTATACTCCACTGAATCTCTATTGCAGCTAATAATCTGTAACTTTTTTATTTTATTTTTTGAATCTAGTTGTCATTCATTTTCTCTTGTTGCATTTAATTAGGTTGTTTTTCTTAATAATGGTGTAAAAACTTTCTATTTTTAGGTCTCTTTAGGGAAGTAGGCTTATTGGGAAGATTCTAAAAGCGGTAGGACTCATGCAAGATCTTGCTATTTTGTAAGTTT
Organism: Magnolia kwangsiensis; assembly: GCA_037074715.1. Lineage (NCBI taxonomy): Eukaryota > Viridiplantae > Streptophyta > Magnoliopsida > Magnoliales > Magnoliaceae > Magnolia > Magnolia kwangsiensis. The sequence continues at coordinate 149,638,082 of CM073572.1, read as the reverse complement.
TCCACAGTCTTCTCAAATTCTTTTCATTTTTTTTTTAATTTGTTTTCTTCTCATATAATTGCGTGCATATTTTCTTGTACTGTGAAGAAAACATTCCAGCAGGTGTCGCTTTTATATTAATATTAACCTTCAATGTTGGTTATCCATTTAAACTATCATCATTATCTTAATCTTTCTTATAGAAATTTGGGTTGTGCTTCTAAATGATTGGCAGAAGTCCTATGATATGTCAGTTTACCAAAACACATGCTCTCTCATTTACCTGGCATTGGAATTGGCCATGGTAGAGGTGCATATTGTAACAACATTCACATATCATCTCTTAATTTATGCACTTCAATGGTTGAGTTTCCCCGACTATGGCCTCAATTCTTGGTTGTGTTGATGAGTTGTGTGAGCTTTCCTTTGAACCAGTGATTCCTAACTAGTCTCTTGGCCTCATTTCAAAGTTATATCTTCTATTTTCCTTATAGTGCTTAATATATTATTTCTTGTGCAAGTCCTATTCATCAATACTTCAGATTTTATAACAAGCATCACAAAAATCCATGCTTTTTTGCATCTGTTTAGAACTAGTCTTTGGAAACATGTTAGACGTTTTGCTGTATAATAAATTTTTTGGCTCATTTCCTAGATGTTCTTGCTGAGTGAGCATGGAAGCATGTTCCATGCTTTCCATAACATGGCTGGAGGGATGTTGATTTTTTATGCTCATGTAGATAGCATCATCACATGAGCAGATAGCCTGCAAAAGGGAATATACCCAAGTAAGGGCATGTGCCCAAACCTACATTACAAATATACTCAACCCACTCCAAATATCAGCAAAACAACACCCTAAAAACTCCTCGACAGAATTGGCTCATAAGGTCACCCAAGTCCAGATTTTATCAATCAACATAACAACTAGCTCCAATCCATTATTAAATATTCCAATGATTCTGTGATCTAGAAACTTGAGCTGGTGTATCCCATAGTGGGTGGATCATGCCTCAAGATCGTAGCCCTCAAATCATTGGGCTTTTTTCCACCTGAATGTGGACAATGCTGTATTTCCATTTAGCTCTCTATTTGCAAGCCAACAAATTAGATTGGTGATATAGACCATTTTTTGTGGGCTCCATTGGATAAACATTCTTGATTACCAAACCATAACCCCACTTGTACAAATTTTTAGGTCAAGGATCATAAATTCTTCTTGACTGTAACTTTAAGCACATAATATCAAGAGGAAGATGTGATGTTGAACAGTCTTTTTTTTATCCTTTGAGTTGGTAATTTCCTCTCATAGTTGTTCCTATCTGTTAGGTGGCTTTTGATTTATAACATGTAAATTTTTATTTCTTTTATGTTTAGCCTTTTGTTGCCTTTATTTTTACATTGTCATTCTAGATTTCTGCTTTATCAACCTCCATTTTCCATACATGTCTATACATGTGAGGAATGTATTTGATACCTTAAATAGCATATTCCATTTATTTAGGGAGCCATTGTTTACACTCATTCTGATTAATAAAAATATCAATATTTTTTGCTTTTGCTTATACATACTACAAAGATCAGGTGTATGTAGGAGTCAGAGCATGTGCCATCATTTTTTGCATTTTCTGAACCCATGGTTCAATTATTTAGACAATTGTTCTGCTCAGCCCCACCATGAAGGCCCGAATTGTAAGATCTTAGCCATCAGTTTTTGCATTTTCTAAGCCGAATGTGGACCGTTGTTGTATTTCTCCTTAGCCATCCATTTTTAGGCCAGAAATTGAAAGTTTAGGATTGTCTTATCAAGGAATTTTGGGACATTTTCTTTCTAGTGGGGCCCAACACACAGATGGTCTAGATCAATAATCCATGGGACCCACTTGTACATGTTGAAAACGTGAGTTTATTGTAAACTCTGTAATTTGAGGATCTTAGAATTCCTATATATATTATCCATTCTCAAGTGCATGTCCTTATCAAAGAGAAATTGCCAAAAGGCTTACACATTCCACCTCACCACATGATTAACCAAACTTTTCATTTAGGTTCCACCATGGATAAGCTGCATCAAAAAACTTACTCAACAGAGATGACATTGTCCCTACTCTGTTAGAGATGATGCTCCAAAAAGGTAGTTTCTAGTTCACCTTCTAATGGAGGGTCGATCCCTGATTCCTGATATTTTTTCCATGTTGGGCCATTTACAGTGGTACCTCTAGATGAACAGTTCATATCATGACATGGTAAACAGAAAGGCAAGCCATGCTAAGCTCTTAACAGAAACTAGTTCCATTCTATCATTGGCCCTCTGTCAATTACTACTTATGAGAACATGTTTACTGGCGGTAACTTGCAGATGTATGCATTGAATCTCTCATACAAATAAACAGAACCCCTTCCAATTTGAATGTTATGATCTTCTACATGAGGATATGCATTTTACTTGGGTTTAGGGCCCATGGCTTGATGATACAGACCACTGATCTGATATGCCCCTAAGTGGATAGTAATGATCCAAAATTCTCCCGATGGGACAATCTCGACTTCTCCATTATTGGCCTACAGATGGACGGTCAAGAAAAGAAATTCGATTGTCCATATTCAACAAAAAAGAGGTCAATGATTGAAGGGCTTGTATCTTCCAATTTTAGAGATTTTTGGAGCACGTCATCCTCAATGGGACCTATCAGGTCAGTAGTCCCAATCATAAAAAATAGATATTGATTCTATAGACTGAGAACTCAAGGATAGTGTGCATTTCTTCAAAACCATAAGGTCTTTTAAGTAGAGTTCTCATATATATTGATTCTATAGACTGAGAACTCAAGGATAGTGTGCATTTGGATGTGCCCCAAATTGCTAGTTGGACCTTTCAGAAGAACCGATCAACTTCCTTTCTAATAGAAACGACCACAATGCACAAGAGTTCTTTAATGCATTTATTTCTTTGTGATGTTTGTTGCTCTTTGAATCCAATGAGCTGTTTAATAGATTAGTACTTGGTTTTTCTTCATTGGTTTTTATTATGGTTCTGTTTTGAAACTGTATGCTCTAGTTTCATGCTTATAAACTGTGGCCCACCTGATGAGTGGACCAACCTGATTCTTGGGAAATAGCATCTAGGTAGAGGCTCAACTCTAATGAATAAATTGGATCTCAGAGAAAATTTGTCACGCTGGGAAATGTCTAGCATGTACATGAGCTGCCTTGTACATGCCTGTGCTGACCAAAACCCATAGTACCGAAAGGCAAGAAAGAAAAAAGATATGGATCTTAGCTTACTTGCATTTGTCCTTGCTTTGGAAGCGTTTGTTCTTGGGCTATTGGAAGGTGACAAGGGCTATAGTCGCGGTTATTTCATTTATTTGATCATGTGCTATTCTTTCATGAGAAAGTTCACTTTCCAGCTGAAAATTACTAAGCCCATGAAGCTAAACATTTTTTTTATTTTTGGTGTGTGAAGATAAGCCCTTTGTTGGTGCATCTATTGGTTACTTCACATTCCTTCGACTGTAAGTCATATCTTATTTCCTGAATTGCTTCAAACAGTATGGTCATCATACACAGACAAAAAATGCTTGCAATGAATGTTTATGAGTACTTGGTAATTTTGGAGTCCTTGGTTAGTGTAACGCCCGTGAAAAATCCATACTTGGGCTCGAGTACCAACTCGACCCGAAATCGCGTAAAAATAATTTCCATGGAAATTAAGCGTAAGTTAGCTAGCGCAACGCTAGAGTTGCTGGGAAATAGTCCCTGATCACTTTAAATACGTTTTGCAAGACCCAAATCGAGTAGAACAAACAACTCTACAATACTCTATAACCTCGGATCAAACTCTAAGCAGGTTTGTTCTCTGGACCACATTGAAATTTTGTATTGGATTTAGACCGCGCATTGAAGGTCCGATACCTCCTATCTTAGACCGTTAGAACCGCCCAGCTGGACTTGACAGTCATCTCGAAAATCAAGTCAAACCGATAATCACAGACTATTTCGTTGAACTCGGACTGAAGCGACCGCAAATAGGGACAGATTTGGAATTTCAAATTCAAATCTGGCACACGACTTGACGCGTCAGTATTAAGCGTTCTGACCATCAGAATTCATCCAGATCACACCCTCGGATCAAGAAAAATTTCTATTTATTATCATGAGACTTTCAGCCCTGATCTACGTGCGGTGACCGCTGAACTGAAACTGGTCCGCCACGTGCGATCTGCGAACCCTGCCAGACTGAAAACTTAATACGAGCTACATCTGGTACACATGAGCTTAAGTCCGATCGCAATCGACCAGGGGACCACCAGAAAGCAGTTTTTGGACCGAAACAGCCCCGAAATGGATAGGCACCAAGTAAACTTCGTCCCGGAGCCTATTTCCGGCGTTTTTAAGCTTATAAAAGGGGTTGAAACCCTCATTTCTCCCTCCCATCCGAAAATTCCAAACCCTAGAGAAAAGGAGAGAGAGTTTGAGAGAAAGAGAAGAAGGGATTTTTCCCGCTTCCGAGCCACCGACAGCTGCTGCTTCAGCACTTCCTTCCAATCACCTGACTGGTGATTTCTCCCCTTTTTCAGGTATAAAATAACCCTAAAACTTGCTGATTTAGGGTTTACCTAGATTCATAGCATGTTAGCTAACGTACTTCATAAATCAGGTCCTCCTACCGCCGTAGACGAAGCGTACACGCTCCGTTCAAAATCCCGCAACCGTAAGAGAATAGGTGAGGATTTTAGACGCTTTGATTGACGGTTTACAACGCTTTCAATGTCGTTTAATAGTAGATTATCAACGGCATCACCGTTTGACATGTACAACATGCTCTCCGTTTCCTGTTTCGTAAATTAACGAAGAATATGAGATTTAGGGCATTTTAGTCATTTGTAGGAAGTACGGTCTACATGCATATTTTGCTGACGTGATTGACATGGTTTGTCGCCGCATTAGGGAGTTAGGAATGCTTGCATAATCAGTTTGGCGAAGAGATTCGCCTAGTTGCGCACTTTGGGTCGACATACTATATGTAGACTTAAGTGTGTAGTGTATGTGTTTGTATAAATGCTTGTATTAGTATGTATTGAATTAAATGATGTTATGTAGTAGTTTGAGATTGATTTCTTGATTAATATGCTGACCTAAATGATTTCCTACATGTTGACCTTATGCATGATTGCATTACATGCATAGAAAGTATGCCTTGAAGAATTGCTTAAGTTGAATGTTATAACATGTGTTAACATGCTCACATGATTGTATTTAAATTCCAATACTTTTACATGTAATGCTAATGTGATCCCATAGATGGGTGGGACTAGACTTAGTCCAGGCAGTCGGTAACCGAGCGAATTCGTGGCTGACTGGTCATAGCCACGAACGACGCGTCGATGAACGTGATTCTTGTTTAGAGTTGGCGGCAGTGGTTAGGCCACGCGAAGTGTTTTACGCACTTCATGTCGTTCGACTTGAGATGCGATCACGCTAGTCGAGCCCGTCAAGTAACCCGACTGGCCGATGTATGTTCACCTTGTATGAGTCATAACTGCTTGAACCTAGGGTACTGAACTTAACATTGTAAACCCTGTTAACCATAGTACCTTGATCCACGAAGACTCATGAGCTGGGCATGGTGGTATGGGACACCGTGGTCGAGCTGTCGGCCTACGCTGGGGCCACAAACCTCCCCGTAGTGACCAGTGAGCACCTAAACTCGTGAGCAGATTATGGTGGTATGGGACACTATATTCTAGCTGTCGGCCTACACTGATCAGGCGACGAGCCCTTTGTAGTGACCGCGAGCGTATTCTGAGTCCACGGGAGGCGACGACCCTTCCGTTGCAGTAGAGTACGGTAGGCCTGTATTGATAAGGTGATGGGGGAGCGGTGCAACGAGTGAGGGCAACAGCCCTGGCAGCCCTTGCAGTGACCTACGAAATATACATCGTATGAGATTACTAGGAGTGACGACCCTAGACAGGATCTGTGTTGGGATTGATACAAGGGAAGTACCTTAGTTTCCCAATCCTGCTGTTTGAATGGACTAATAACAACTTGAAAATCATATCACCATAGCATTGCATGTGCCTGGAAGATGTGGAGCACTCTAGGGAGTGTGGCATGCCGCGGTCGTAAGATGTTGCCGCATGAGGGTGATTGTCAGTGAGGGCATACATCACGTCATATCATCTTGCATTAACAACAGTATTAGGATTGTCTGATTTACTGCTTTACTATTATCGCGTGATTGAATTGTGAACATGCTAATCTTTGCTCTATGATTCCACTGAGTTGATCACTCATTCCCACGTTACGGGATGGTGTTTGCAACACCCACCAGACCCTGTTGTAGATGCAGGTGAGGCCGAGATCCAGGAGGTGGAGCCAGAGATCGACGAGGACCAGGATGAGTTCTCGTATATGCAGTATCACGACGGCTTCCCGTAGGTGACCTGGATTGAGGGGACATCAGTGGGACTTTCCTTTTTTGAACATTATTCTTTTGTTATGTATATGTATATGAGACTCAGAGATGTAGTCATACTTTGGAGACAGATGAGATTACTTTGTTTTTTCCATACAGTGATATATACATTGTTTAGTCTTCCGCTTGCTTTTATCACTGGATCTGAAGTATGAATTGCAGTTTTGGTATACTTTTACTCATGTAAATGCTTTAAATCAGACAACATTGAATCATAACCATTTTTGTTGCATAAGTGACGGTCTGGAACTCGGGAGTTGAGTTTATACACGACCCCCGATTTTCAGGGTGTTACAGTTAGGGTTTGGGCTGAAAGTACGAGTGCTAGAGCCAACGCTTTCAGAGTCCAAACTCAATCTTTTGAAAAATAGAAAAATGGAAATATTAGTAAATATGGATTTTCTTGTTAAGAAGAAAATGGAAGATGGATTGAAAAAATACAAAAGAGATTTTTTTTTTCTTCTTCTTTTTTGCTTCAAGAGAGAGACAGAGAGGTGAGAGTGGGGAAATCGAGGGAGATAGTGGGGGAATGAAGTGGGCACGTGAGATTTGAAAATTGTGAGTGTAGTTTGGTTTGAAAATGACGTTTCGTATGCGTAGCATGCATTTCTTTTAAGACAGTAATTTGATTTTACTGAACATAATTGAATTACATAGGCAAGTGTTTAATGTAGGGAACTTCTCTGAAAATGTTATTCTGATAACTAACCAGATGAGAGTAATTTGTGGTTCAGTTCCTGGACCAATCTCTCTATCACATTCAAAGAAATCCACATTTTTCTTCATGTTTCTTACATGGTTCTTTGTCCCATTTTTGTTTGACTTGAAAGTCAAGGTGACGCATCTTCTTATTTATTCAACCATGGAATGCAGGATGTTGCTGTTAAGGTTCTAACAGATCAGGACTTTCATAAGGATCAACTGAAGGACTTTCTAAGGGAGGTATGCATTGGAAACATTGCTAATAATGTTCTGTAAAGCTGTACCCATTTATGTATCCGGATGTGAGTCGGAGCTATCCGGATGTTGAGCGGGGGTCCCTGGAAGGTGGGAACCGCTGTTATGACCATGATGAAGCTGTCCATTTCCTATGGACAGCATTGGAGTGGCCTGGCCATTTGGACAGGCCGTGTTTATATTTGTATTTGCTCAAAATTAATGGAGTAGACCCGGATGTGCGTCAGAGCTATCCGGATGTTGAGCAGGGTCCCTGGAAGGTGGGAACCGCTGTTATGACCATGATGAAGCTATTCATTTCTTATGGACAGCATTGGAGGGGTCTGGCCATTTGGACAGACCGTGTTTATGTATTTGCTTGAAATTAATGAAGCAGACTCGGATGCGCGTCGGAGCTATTCGGAAGAGCGGAGGTCCCTGGAAGGTGGGAACCGCTGTTTTGACCATGATAAAGCTATCCATTTCCTATAGACGGCATTGGAAGGGACTGGCCATTTGGACAGGCCAGGTTTATATTTGTATTTGCAAGGACCACACCCTTAACCTAAACCCGAATCGATTCTCAAATCCAAAAACCTATAACCTAAACTAAAACCAAAACCTATAACCTAAACCCGAACCAATTCTCAAATCCCAAAACCTATAACTTAAACCAAAACCAAAACCTATAACCTAAACCCGAACCCATTCTCAAATCCCAAAACCTATAACCTAAACCTAAACCTTATCCTAAACCTATAACTTATAACCTAAACCAAAACCAAAACCTATAACCTAAACTCAAACCCATTCTCAAATCCCAAAACCTATAACCTAAACCTAACCTTAACCAAAACCAAAACCTATAACCTATAACCTAAACCAAAACCAAAACCTATAACCTAAACCCGAACCCATTCTCAAATCCCAAAACCTATAACCTATCCCTAAACCTTAATCTATAACCTAACCTAAACCTATACTTATAACTTAAAACTATTCTCAAATCCCAAAATCTATAACCTAAACTCAACCTTAACCTAAACCTAAAACTATAACCTATAACCTTAACCAAAACCTATAACCTAAGCCAAAACCAAAACCTATAACCTAAACCCGAACCCATTCTCAAATCCCAAAACCTATAACCTAAACCAATACCAAAACCTATGACCTAAACCCGAACCCATTCTCAAATCCCAAAACCTATAACCTATACCTAAACCTTAACCTATAACCTAACCTAAAACTATTCCCAAATCCCTAAACCTATAACCTATCCCTAAACCTGCACCTATAACCTAAACTAAACCTATACTTGTAACCTAAAACTATTCTCGAATCCCAAAACCTATAACCTATCCCTAAACCTTAACCTACAACCTAACCTAAACCTATACTTATAACCTAAAACTATTCCCAAATCCCAAAACCTAAACCTATCCCTAAACCTTAACATATAACCTAACCTAAACCTATACTTATAACCTAAAACTATTTCCAAATCCCAAAACCTATAACCTAAACCTAACCTTAACCTAAACCTAAACCTATAACCTATAACCTTAACCAAAACCTATAACCTAAACCAAAACCAAAACCTATAACCTAAACCCAAACCCATTCTCAAATCCCAAAACCTATAACCTAAACCAAAACTAAAACCTATAACCTAAACCCGAACCCATTCTCAAATCCCAAAACCTATAACCTAAACCTAAACCTAAACCTTATCCTAAACTTATAACTTATAACCTAAACCAAAACCAAAACCTACAACCTAAACCCGAACCCATTCTTAAATCCCAAAACCTATAACCTAAACCAAAACCAAAACCTATAACCTAAACCCGAACCCATTCTCAAATCCCAAAACCTATAACCTAAACCTTATTCTAAACATATAACCTATAACCTAAACCAAAGCCTATAACCTAAACTAAAACCAAAACCTATAACCTAAACCCGAACCCATTATCAAATTCCAAAACCTATAACCTAACCTAAACCTATACTTATAACCTAAAACTATTCCTAAATCCCAAAACCTATAACCTAAACCTAACCTTAACCTAAACCTATAACCTTAACCAAAACCTATAACTTAAACCAAAACCAAAACCTGTAACCTAAACCTGAACCCATTCTCAAATTCCAAAACCTATAACCTAACCTAAACCTATACTTATAAACTAAAACTATTGCCAAATCCCAAAAGCTAAAACCAAAACCTAACCTTAACCTAAACCTAAACCTATAACCTATAACCTTAAACAAAACCTATAACCTAAACCAAAACCAAAACCCATAACCTAAACCCGAACCCATTTCTAAATCCTAAAATCTTTAACCAAAACCAAAATTAAAACCTATAACCTAAACTTGAACCCATTCTCAAATCCCAAAACCTATAACCTAAACCTAACCTTAAACAAAACCAAAATCTATAACCTATAACCTAAACCCGAAATCATTCTCAAATCCCAAAACCTGTAACCTAAACCAATACCAAAACTTATGACCTAAACCCGAACCCATTCTCAAATCCCAAAACCTATAACCTATTCCTAAACCATAACCTATAACATAACCTAAACCTATACTTGTAAGTGCTATGATTTCATATCCCTTTGGTTGTCAAATTTTATGGTGCCAAAACCTATATCTATGTCTTGTATTTCTTGTGTTTCATGTTTAAGACTATTCCTTGCAATCAAGACATCGCATTGCAATCAAGACATCGCATTGCAAGATAAGAACTTAATTGAAGAAAGTTTTCAAGTCAAGGATGAAGAATTCAAGAATTGAAGTCTTCAAGTATGCATGCTCAAGATACAATCAAGTTCAAGTATAGTAGAAGACTGTGTCAAGTCAAGATCAAGCTCAAGAAGGCCTACTACAAGATTTGTATATTCTCAAGCTTCTCTTAAGGGTCATCTCAGTGTACAGACTTTCAATGTCCTTCTCACTTTTAAGGTTTGTTTGACCTTAGATTGACCTTAGGACGGGCTTTACTGTAGGTCATTCTGGATACATAACTCATATATTTTTAATATGCTTGTTTGGGCTGTTCTAAGACCAGTCCTAGGAACTTCAAGACTAGTCCTACCTCTGCTATGACCAGTCTTAAGTTTTTCAGGACCAGTCCTATGTTGTTGAAGATTTTTGGATCTTTCTGATTGTCCTACGACCAGTCCTGGACATCCTACAACCAGTCCTATGAGTTCTAAGACTCATCCTTCGACCAGTCATAGACCTACGACTCAAACTCCAACAACTAAATTGGGGGACCCACGACTAGTCGTAGGTGGCTCACGACCAGTCGTAGACCACCCAGGACCAGTCGTGGAACAGCAAAATCTTATCCCGCGGAAATCTTTGAAAATATTTGAAGCTACGACCAGTCCTAGGATCCTAAGACCAGTCGTAGACGGGATTTTTTAGGATATAAATTGAGCACGAACTTCAGAGTTTTTGAAATTCAATTCAACTCTATTCAAGCATTCTTTAGGCTATTCTCTGAGATAAGTTTGTGTTTGTTTTAAGCTACTTTGGGCTTATTTAATATTCATTTTGCTAGCTTGTTTATTATTTGATTTTGATCTACTTTCCAATCTTATTAAAAAAGGGGAATTTCTGATATTCCTTCTTCTTGGATTCAAAATCAAATAGAACTAGCCTTTTTGATTTAAAATCAATTAGACTTAGAACCATTCTTAAAGTGAGTATTGGACTTTGAACATTGAATCGAACTTCTACTCCGATTGGTTCTACCAGGCTTCTTCGAAAGGTGATTCAGGTATTTTATATTTTTGTAATTTACTTTCTTTGGTTTTGTTTGAGATTTGCCAGAAAAATCTCATTGTTATTGGTTATCTGAGGAGAGTTAGAAAACTCAGATTGTGGGGGTTTTTGGATTGTGTGAGCCCGAGATCAAAGACAAAATTGTGAAGGTTTTAGGTGAACCTGTGAAACCTATTTTGATAGTGCATGCTAATATCCCCTGTGTGAGGATATTAGGAGTGGAGTAGCATTCTGTGTGGCTATTGGATAACAGTTGGTATACACACAGGCGAACCACTATATATCATTGTGTTGTGGATGTACATTATTCTTTCATTCTTTTATTCATTCAATTTTGTGGATTATATTCGTGGATTAATGTTGTAATCTTTTTATTCTAAGCAAGTGTGGGGATTGTTGTAATAACTTAGGATTTATTTCTGCAAGTTATTTTGATTTCCTTGCTTTTTATTCCTCATTAATCTGTGATACAAAGGACGTTCTAGAAATAAGGTTGTCCTACCTTGAACCTTTGGTTTTTGGTGTAAGGTTGTCCTTAGAACTGATAAAGTATCATTCTCTTTATTTTAGGCTATTGAGATTACTTTAAATTCAGCATTGTGCTTTATTTCTTTTATTTTTTCGCTGTTATTAGTTTTATTTGGCATTGCCCTATTCACCCCCCCTCTAGGGCATATAGCTAGGCCCTTTCAAGTGGTATCAGAGCCTAATAGCTCGTGCTTATTGTTTATTTATTGGATTGATTTCCTAAGCTAACGATCTAAGCTATATTAAGATGTCAAATTTTGATAGCTTATCAGTCACTAGGCCACCACCCTTTAATGGTACAAAATATGCTTATTGGAAAACCAGGATGAGGATCTTCCTTAAATCCTTGGATGAAAGTGTGTGGTTTACCACAGTGAATGAATGGAACCCTCCTATCACTGAAGTAACTAATGACGATGGTTCAAAATTAATGAAAGTAACAGCTTATTCTCTTTGGACCACACTTCAGAAAAGTGAAAGTAGTGCCAATGCAAAAGCACTAAATGCAATTACTTGTGCATTATCACCAGATGAATTCAAAAGAATCATCTCTTGTGAAAATGCAAAACAAGCATGGGATGTATTAGAAATGACACACGAGGGTACATCTATTGTCAAGAAATCTAAAGTCCAACTCCTCACAACTAAATTTGAAGAAATTCATATGGAGGAGAAGGAGATGTTTATGGACTTCTATACTAGATTGAATGACATTGTGAACTCTATGTGGGGTCTTGGTGATAGAATCCCAGAAAGTAAAGTGTGTGCAAAGATACTACGCTTACTTCCTGAACGTTTCAATTCTAAAGTGACCGCGATTCAGAAACTTCGTGATACGGATACCATGAGGGTTGAGGAATTAGTTGGTTCACTTCAAACCTATGAGTTGTCCTTTAAAGCTCCTAAAAGAAAATCAATTGCTTTCAAATCATCTAAAAATATTTCATAAGAGAGCACTTTGGATTTAGAAAATTCTGAAGATGATATGGCACTTTTAGCAAAAAAGTTTTACAAAATTTTCAAAAATAAGAAAAAAATTGATTTTTAAAAGTCAAATGATAAGAGACGATCTAAACCTAGAACTCAAAAATCCTTGAAAGATAGTCAATGTTACAACTATCAAGAGTATGGGCACTTAGCTAACAAATGTCCTAAAAAGGACAAATCAAAAAAGAAAAGCATGATGGCTACTTGAGATGAATCGTCTGATTCTGAATCCTCTTCTAAATCAGAAGATTCTGAAATCGAGTCGGGCGAAGATGTTAAAGCCCTTATGACTCTAGCCAAGATCACCTTTTCAGATAATGATGATATATCTAGTGAAGAAAATCTGAATAGTGATTGCGATAATGAAGATGACCTTCAGGATGCTTATAATGCCTTTATAAGGAGAGTTGTAAAATTGTCATCAAGCCTAAATTACAAAGAGAAAAATTTTCTAAGCTTAAGGAAGATTATGAGTCTCTTGTTTTAGAAAAGTCTCATATTTTCGATTCTTTTGAAAAAACCAAAAGTGATTTAGATTTCAAAACCTCCAAAATTGAAGATTTGAGATCTGAAAATGAGAAACTCAAAAATGAGGTAGCTTCTCTTCAGAGTTTGAAAGACACATGGAGATATGCCCATGGTGATCCTAAATTGGGAAAATTATTGTCCGAATCAAGAAAATGTGGCGATCGATCTGGGTTGGGCTATGATAAGAATACATCTCCTAAATAAAAGAACATTGCTCCTAAATTTGTAAAAGGAGAGTCTTCAATCTCAAAGGAAAAGAATACTTATCAAGGTTTTTTCAAAAATTCAAGGACTTTTCAAAAATCTAAAAGTAGTCATGTCAACTTTAATTTTCAAAATCGAAATCCTTTGGCTGAAAAAATAATTGATCTTCTCAAGGAGCTATTAAAGTCTAACTCTATAGGTCTCTCATATAACAATAGACAGAAAAAGACCATCTATACTCCTAAACCCAAAACAGTTCTAAAATGAGTTCCTAAAGTTATCAGCTTGGTTGCCCACATTGCTTTCAAAGCTACAAGCCATTCAAAGTGGTACCTAGATAGTGGTTGCTCCAGGCATATGACAGGTGACAAAGTTTTATTCACCGATCTAAAAGATATGACTGACGGATCAGTCACATTTGGTGATGGAAGCAATTGTAAAATCATTGGCCAAGGTACGGTTCAGCTCTATAACCTTCCCTTATTTAAGAATGTTTTGTATGTTGAGGGCTTGAAACACAACCTTCTTAACATCTCTCAGATATGTGATAACAACCATAGTGTGAAGTTTTCTAATCAAGGTTGTGAGATACTTAATAAAAGGAGTTCTGTTATATTAACTGGTCTCAGAACTTCTGAAAACTGCTACATCGTTAGTGATGCAAGCTCATCTACTCAATCATGTAACATGGTCCATACTGATGAGACTGAATTATGGCATAAACGCCTTGGACATGTACACTATCGAAACTTATTTAGATTGAGAAAAAGAGAACTAATTAGAGGTCTACCCAAATTACAAAAAGTAGACAAAATATGTGGTGAATGCCAGTTGGGCAAACAGACTAGGAGCTCTCACAAGAAAGTGAACTCCAATACCACATCTAGACCACTCGAGCTTCTCCATATGGATCTTATTGGACCAACCAGATCGGAGAGTCAAGGAGGCAAAAAATACATCTTGGTTATCGTAAATGACTATACGAGATTCACTTGGGTATCGTTCTTAAAAGATAAAACTGAAACCTTAGATGAAGTGAAAAAGGTCATCAAACGAATCCAAAATGAGAAAGGTTCTCATGTTAGTAAGATCCGTAGTGATCATGGATCCGAGTTTGAAAACAGTAGTTTTGAGAAATTCTGTAGCGATTAGGGAATATCACATGAATTCTCTGTGCCCAAAACACCGCAACAAAATGGTATAGTAGAAAGAAAAAATAGAGTGCTTTAGGATATGGCTAATGTTATGTTGAATAGCATGAAGCTCTCTAGAAATATTTGGGCTGAAGAAGTTAATACCGCATGTTATATTATTAATCGGGTTTATACCAGTAAATCTAATAATAAGACTGCTTATGAATTATGGTTTGAAAAGAAACCTACTGTCAAATACTTTTGGGTTTTTGGCAGCAAGTGTTATATTTTACGAGATCGTGAAAATTTGGAAAGTTTGATACGAAGAGTGATGAAGGTATTGTTCTTGGTTATTCTTTGAACAGTCGAGCTTATAGGGTTCTAAATAAGAGAACTGGTGTGATTCAAGAGTCCATCAATGTGGTCATTGATGATCATTTGAATACACCAGCTCCGAGTTCAGATGATGATGAAGCTCTTATTATTGACAATCAAGATATCTCATCAAGTCAAAAAGAATCTGAACCAAGGACTGTCAAAGATCATCCAACCAATCAAATACTAAGAAACCCTCTCACTGGAGTTCGTACTCGGAAACAACTTGAGAACATATGTAATTATGTTTGTTTTACATCTCAAATAGAACCGGTCAACGTGAAAGAAGCACTTTCTGACAAAAATTGGATTGTTACTATGCAGGATGAACTTAATCAATTTGTTCGTAATGATGTCTGGTATCTTGTTCCTAGACCAAAAGATAAACACATTATTGGAATAAAATGGATCTTTAAAAATACGTCTGATGAGCTTGGAAATATTATACGAAATAAGGCTAGATTAGTTGTACAAGGGTACACTCAAATTGAAGGCATCGATTACGATGAAACCTTTGCTCCAGTCGCTCACCTTGAATCAATCAAACTTTTTATTTCCATCGCATGCTTTAGAAAATTTAAGATTTATTAGATGGATGTAAAGAGTGCTTTCTTGAATGGCGATTTACATGAAGAGGTGTATGTTGAACAACCTTCAGGGTTTGAAGACCCCAAGTTATCTGACCATGTATTTCGTCTCAAAAAGGCTCTCTATAGTCTAAAACAAGCGTCTAGGGCATGGTATGAGAAATTCACTAAATTCTTACTTAGTCATAGCTTTCAAGTAGGTAGTGTCGATAAGACACTCTTTGTTAAGAAGAATAACAATGATATTTTGATCGTCCAAATATATGTTGATGATATTATTTATGGATCAAATTGTTCTAACATGTTTATTGAGTTTGCAGAGTTAATGAAATCAAGGTTCGAAATGAGCATGGTTGGCGAACTAAACTATTTCCTAGGGTTGCAAGTAAAACAACAACCTGATAGAATTTTCATTTCCCAGACCAAATATGCTTCAAACTTGGTTAAAAGGTTTGTATTTGAGAATGGTAAGAACTCTGATACTCCTATGAGTACAACGTTAAGACTCTCAAAAGACTCTACAGGTAAAGATATAGATCCTAAACTATATCGTAGTATGATTGATAGTTTGTTATATCTTACTGCAAGTAGACCTGATATTGCGTTAAGTGTTGGAATTTATGTAAGATATCAGTCTAATCCTAAGGAATCACATCTTATTACTGTTAAACGGATTATTAGATATGTCATAAGTACTATAAATCTGGGTCTATGGTACCCTTTTGATACTAGTGTTCAATTAGCCGGGTACTCAGATGCTGATTGGGCTGATAATATCGATGATAGAAAATTAACCAGTGGTGGTTGTTTTTACATTGAAAATTGTTTAGTGTCTCGGTTCAGTAAGAAGAAAAGCTCAATATCCCTCTCCACTGCTGAGGCTGAGTATATTGCAGCTGGATATGCATGTACTCAACTAGTTTGGATGAAACGCATGCTAAGCGATTACGGAATTAATTAAGATTCAATGATCTTACATTGTGATAATTTCAGTGCTATAAATATTTCCAAAAATCCAATCCATCATTCACGTACTAAGCACATTGACATTAGGTATCATTATATTTGTGAGTTGGTTAAAGAAAAAGTTATCTCCTTGGAATATATACCAACCGAAACTCAACTTGTTGATATATTTACTAAACCGCTCGACAAAAGCAGGTTTAATAAATTGAAATTTGATCTTGGTATGTGCATTTTACATTGAATATTCTTGCTTGTATGTATCATAGTGTATTATATTTCATATTATATTTATTTAAATTTTAATTTTTTACATAAAATATGTATTTTTAGTCGATACTCGACCGGTCGTGGATGTACACGACCAGTCGTGGTACGACCGGTTGTGCACCGCACTAGACCGGTCGTGGTACTCGTGAACATGATATATTTGGGGAAAATCCCCTTCTTCTTCATTTCCACTCCGACCTACGACAAGTCATGGCTCGACCAGTCATAGGATTTCTTGTTTTTCTTCAAGGTGAGTCATATTTCATCATTTTTCTTAAAGATTCATGCTCTTTATGCTTTGATTTGATCATTGTGTAGCTAAATTTCAAGGGTTTCTTCTCTATTTACTGATCTAGAGAAAACTCATCCTTTCTTTTGTGCATTTCGCTTGTTCTTTGTATATCTTCTTGAATATGGATGCTATAGGGAAAAAGAAAATATCCCGTGGTCCATCTTCATCTAGATCTGCACCGATAACTAAACGGCACCTTCGGTCACCCGAAGATGATTCTCAGGATGTACGTGATTTACGTGTCCGTAAAATTATCATTGAGCATACCGCTGATCTCAATCACATTGCTCCATATGGTATTATCCCTCTCCTTGAATCTGTTGGCTAGACTAACATTTTGCTTTGGGGTGGGCCTGCATACCAGTCCATTGCCCAATCAATGTGTAACGCCCTGAAAAAATATGTACTGAGACTCGAGTACCAACTCGACCCGAAATCACGTAGGATTAATTCCTTTAGAAATTAAGCATTAGTTAGCTAGCGCTACGCTAGAGTAGTTGTGAAATAGTCCCTGAACACTTTAAATACGTTCTACAAGACCCAAAACTTGTAGAATCAATGGTGCTATAATACCCTGAAACCTATGATCAAACTCTAAACCGGTTTGCTCTCAGGAACCCTTTGAAACTTTGTATTGGATCTAGAACACGCGTCGAAAGTCCGATACCTACAATCTTAGACCGTTATGACCGCTTAGCTGGACTTGACAATCATTTCAAAAATTAAGCGCAACCGACATTCAGAGGCTATTTCATTGAGCCTGGAGTGAAGAGAGTGAGAAAAGGGTTAGATTTGAAAATTTTAATCCAAATCTGGCACATGACTTGGCGCGTTATTATTAAGCGTTCTGACCGTCAGAATTCAGCCAAATTTCACCCTCGGATCAGGAAAAATTTCTCTTTCATATCATGAGACTTGTAGACCTGATTTAGGTACGATGACCGCTGAACTGAAACTGGACCGCCACGTGCGATCTACGAACTCTACCGGACTGAAAACTGGGTGTGAGCAACATCCAATGACAATGAGCTTAAGTCCGACCGCGTTCGGCCAGGGGACCTCCCAAAACACTCCTTTGGATTAGAACAGTCCCGTTTTGGTTATAACTTAAGTGTACCTTGTTCCCAAGCCTAATTTGGGAAGGTTTTGGCCTATATAAGGGCTTTAAACCCTCACATATCTCACCCATCCAAATTTGCTAGAAACCCTAGCTAGAGAGAGAGAGAAAGTGAGAGATTATGAGTGAGTGTGGGAGAGATCTTCCTGCCACTTGTACTAGTGTTTGCACGTGCTAAAGCAAGGCGTTCAAATCACTTTTCCAGTGATTCCAACGCACTTCTAGGTAAGGAAAACCCTAACCACTTGCTGATTTGGGGATTTCTTCGATTCAAATAGCAACGTAGCTTATGTACTTGTGCATTAGGTCGTATTGACGTTGTAGACGAAGCGTGAGTGAACAAACTGAGTTCGTTACGCGTTTACCGGTGAAAGATGAGGATTTTAGATGCTTTGATTGACTGATTTCAATGCTTTCAATGTCATTTAATAGTAGATTATCGACGGCAATGCCGTTTGACATGTACAACATGTCCGTTTTTGTTTCATAAACGTACGGGAAATATGACATTTAGGACATTTTAGTCATTTGTAGGAAATACAGTTTGCATCCATATTTTGCTGAATTGTTTGTCATGGCTATTTGTCGCATTAGGATATTAGGAATGCATGCATAATTGGTTTGGCGAAGAGATTCACCCAAAGGCGCACTTTGAGTCGACATACACTATGTAGACTTAAGTGTGTAGACTAAGTGTTTGAATAAATATTTGTATTAGTATGTATTGAGTATATGGTGTTGAGAAATAGTTTTGAGATTGAATTCTCAAGTAATATGCTGATGTAAATGATTTCCATCATGTTGGCAATATGTATGGATTATATTGTATGTATGAAATGCATGTGTTGAATGAATTGCTTAAGTTGTATGTTATAACATGTGACAACATGCTTGTATTGTTGTATTGCATTTCAATTACTCTCACATGATTATTGATGCTGATTTACAAATGTTTGGGACTATGCTTAGTCCAGGCAGTCGGTAATGGAGTACAATCGTGGTTGGCTTATATTTGCCACGAAAGACGCATCGATGAACGAGAGTCGTGTTTGCAGTTGGCGGCAGTGGTTATGCCACACGAAGTGTTTTACGCACTTCATGTCGTTCGACTTGTGATGCGCTCGTACTAGTCGAGCCCGTCAAGTAACCTGACTGGCCGTTGATTGTTCACCTTGTATGAGTCACAACTGCTTGAACCTAGGGTACTAAACTTATCATTGTAAACCCTGTTAACCATGGTACCTTGATCCATAAAGACTCATGAGCCGGGCATGGTGGTATGGGACATCGTGGTCGAGCTGTCGGCCTACGCTGGGGCCACAAACCTTCCCGTAGTGACCAGTGAGCACCTATGACTCGTGAGCAGATTATGGTGGTATGGGACACTATATTCTTGCTGTCGACCTACACTGATTGGTGACGAGCCCTTTGTAGTAACCACGAGCGTATTCTGAGTCTACGGGAGGTGACGACCCTTCCGTAACAATGAGAGTACACTAGGCCTGTATTGATAAGGTGATGGGGGAGCGGTGCAATGAGTGCGAGCAACAGCTCTGAAAACCCTTGCAGCGACCTACAAATGTAACATCGTATGTGATTACTAGGAGTGACGACCCTAGACAGGATCTGTGTTGGGATTGATATAAGCAAAGTACCTTAGTTTCCCAATACTGCTGTATGAAAAGGAATAATAACAAATTGGTAATCATATCCACATCACATTGCATGTGCCTGGAAGATGTGGAGCACTAAGCGGTACGTAAGCATGTCGTGGACGCAGATGGTGCCGTATGAGGGAGAATGTCGGTGAGCGCATCCATCATATCATGTCATATTGTATTAATAACAGTATCTAGGAATGTTTGATTAATTACTTTACTATTATCGCATGATTAATTTGAGAACATACTAATCTCTGCTCTATTATTCCACTGAGTTGATCACTCACTCCCATGTTACAGGATGGTGTTTGCAACACCCAGCAGACCCTATCTTAGTTGCAAGTGAGGCGGCGATTCATGAGGCAGAGCCTGATTCGATGAGGACCAGGACGAGTTCTCATATATGCAGTTTCACGACGGCTTTGCATAGGTGGCCTGGATTGGCGGGACATACTAGTTGGACTTCAGACATTTTGATTTCTATTTATTACATGTATATGAGACTCAGTGATGTATTCATACTTTGGAGACAGTTGAGATTTATTTTATTTTCCATACAGTGATATATATATTCTTCAGTCTTCCGCTTGCGTTTTATCACTGGATCTGAAGTATGAATTACAGTTTTGGTATAATTTTACTCATGTGAATGCTTTAACTCAGACAACATTGAATCATAATCATATTTGTTGCATAAGTGATGGTCTGGAACTCAAGAGTCCGGTTTATACACGACCCCCGATTTTCAAGGTGTTACACAATGGTAACATGCATCTCATAATTTTCTCTTGATAATTTAATTTTTTCAATTGATATTAGAGAAGGAAAATTTGAAGTAGACCATCATTTGATTTCGGGTATTATGGATATACCCATTAATGATGAAGGTATACTGATTCATACTCTATACGAAAAACCATCTGAATCGGAAAAATGCATGTTAACAAGAGATTTATGCAAAATTGATGCATAATGGACACACAAAGGGAATGCGCTCCCCTCAAAGTATCTATTACCCAGATATAGAGTCTTACATCATTTCTTCATTTCCAATGTGTCCTCGGTCCGGTAATAAAATCGAGTTGACTTCTTTCATGGTTCGTGTGTTGCATTCTATTGCTTCTGGTACCATGGTCTGTCTTCCTTCTTTGATTTGTTATTTCATTATTCAGTTTCGTCTCCATCCGGGTCATAGTGATATTCCATTCGGTTATCTTATGATTGTTTTAGCCACTCACATGCTTGTCGATAAACCTGTTAATGAGGCACCAATTCATCATCTTATTTTTAACAATTTCAATCTTAATAAGATGAAGTTGGATTTACTTCCTGGCCAAGTAGATGAAGGTGGTGTTGGTGGTGATGGAGGTGATGGTGGTGAAACCGAAAATGAAGGGGAAGCTAGCGATCTTCCTCAACAAGATATTAATATGGATGAGATAGAATCTGATTCACCAAATGATCCTGATTACGATCCATCTGGTTATGATGCACGCCTTCGTGCATTGGAGGAGAAGGTTGATAACATGAGTATAGCCCACGATATGCGATTTAAGTACATGCGAAAATATTTTCGTCGCATCAATAGGGGGTTACACCAGATTGATCCGACTATCCCTGCTCCCTCCTGTGGATCAGATTAGGTGAATTATCTTTTGAATTGTATAACATTAACTTTTTTTTTCTTTTGGATATTGTATTTTGGTTTGATGATGGCTTGATGCTTCAAGTTTATATTATGTCCTTTCATATCTCTTTCTCATTATCTGTTTATTACTCTCTATGTTCTCTTTCCTTTTGTGACTTTTCCTTATCATTTTGTGACAAAAAGGGAGAGTAGTACGGTAAAGAAAGGGAGTAGTATGGAAAGGGGGAGTAATTTATTTGTTTGAATTGATTGATTGAGAAGGATATGTGGATGAGAATATGTTATATTGATGTTATTGCTTGTTTACATAAGCAGTACCGTATTACTCAGGAGGAGTAGAGTAATTTGTGATTTTATGGCTCATGATTCCTTATTATCTTCTATGCTATGTGTTTTGTCACAAATTTGACAAAGGGAGAGATTGTAAGTGCAATGATTTCATATCCCTTTGGTTGTTAAATTTTGTGGTGCCAAAACCTATATCTATGTCTTGTATTTCTTGTGTTTCATGTTTGAGACTATTCATTCTAATCAAGACATCGCATTGCAAGACAAGAACTTAATTGAAGAAAGTTTTCAAGTCATGGATAAAGAATTCAAGAATTGAAGTCTTCAAGTATGCATGCTCAAGATACAATCAAGTTCAAGTATAGTAGAAGACTGTGTCAAGTCAAGATCAAGCTCAAGAAGGCCTACTACATGATTTGTATATTCTCAAGCTTCTCTTAAGGGTCATCTCAGTGTACAGACTTTCAATGTCCATCTCACTTTTAAGGTTTGTTTGACCTTAGATTGACCTTAGGATGGGCTTTACTGTAGGTCATTCTAGATACATAACTCATATATTTTTAATATGCTTGTTTGGGCTGTTCTAAGACCAGTTTTAGGGACTTCAAGACCAGTTTTAGCTCTGCTACGACCAGTTTTAAGTTTTTCAGGACCAGTCCTAGGTTGATGAAGATTTTTGGATCTTTCTGGTTGTCCTACGATCAATCCTGGACATCCTATGACCGGTCCTGTGAGTTCTACGACTCATCCTTCGACTAGTCATAGCCCTACGACCCAAACTCCAGTAACTA
Source organism: Magnolia kwangsiensis (assembly GCA_037074715.1). Lineage (NCBI taxonomy): Eukaryota > Viridiplantae > Streptophyta > Magnoliopsida > Magnoliales > Magnoliaceae > Magnolia > Magnolia kwangsiensis. The sequence continues at coordinate 149,615,510 of CM073572.1, read as the reverse complement.
AATTGGGGGCCCTACAACCGGTCGTAGGTGGCCCACGACTAGTCGTAGGTGGCCCACGACCGGTCATAGACCACACAGGACCGATCGTGGAACAGAAAAATCTTATCCCGCGGAAATCTTTAAAAATCTTTGAAGCTACGACCAGTCCTAGGATCTTAAGACCAGTCGTAGACGGGATTTTTCAGGCTATAAATTGAGCACGAACTTCAGAGTTTTTGGAATTCAATTCAACTCTATTCAAGCATTCTTTAGGCTATTCTCTGAGATAAGTTTGTGTTTGTTTTAAGCTACTTTGTGCTTATTTAATATTCCTTTTGCTAGCTTGTTTATTATTTGATTTTGATCTACTTTCCAATCTTATTAGAAAAGGGGAATTTCTGATATTCCTTCTTCTTGAATTCAAAATCAAATAGAACTAGCCTTTTTGATTTAAAATCAATTAAACTTAAAACCATTCTTAAAGTAAGTATTCGACTTTGAACGTTGAATCGAACTTCTACTCCGATTGGTTCTACCGGGCTTCTTCAAAAGGTGATTCAGGTATTTTACATTTTTATAATTTACTTTCTTTGGTTTTGTTTGAGATTTGCTAGAAAAATCTCATTGTTATTGGTTATCTGAGGAGAGCCAGAAAACTTAGATTGTGCGGGTTTTTGGATTGTGTAAGCCCGAGATGAAAGACACAATTGTGAAGGTTTTAGGTGAACCCGTGAAACCTATTTTGATAGTGCATGCTAATATCTCCTGTGTGAGGATATTAGGAGTGGAGTAGCATTCTATGTGGCTGTTGGATAACAGTTAGTGTACACACAGGTGAACCGCTATATATCGTTGTGTTGTGGATGTGCATTATTCTTTCATTCTTTTATTCATTCAGTTTTGTGGATTGTATTTGTGGATGAATGTTGTAATCTTTTTATTCCAAGCAAGTGTAGGGAATGTTGTAATAACTTAGGATTTATTTCTGCAAGTTATTTTGATTTCCTTGCTTTTTATTCCTCATTGATCTGTGATACAAAGGACGTTCTAGAAATAAGGTTATCCTACCTTAAACCTTTGGTTTTTGGTGTAAGGTTGTCCTTAGAATAGATAAAGTATCATTCTCTTTATTTTAGGCTATTGAGATTACTTTAAATTCAGCATTGTGCTTTATTTCTTCTATTATTCCGCTGTTATTACTTTTATTTGGCATTGCCCTATTCACCCCCCCTCTAGGGCATATAGCTAGGCCCTTTCAATACTTATAACCTAAAACTATTCCCAAATCCCAAAACCTATAACCTTAACCTAAACCTAAACCTATAACCTATAACTTAAACCTGAACCCATTCTCAAATCCCAAAACCTATAACCTAAACCTAAACCAAAACCTATAACCTAAACCTGAACCCATTCTCAAATCCTAAAACCTATAACTTAAACCTAACCTTAACCAAAACCAAAACCTATAACCTAAACCCAAACCCATTCTCAAATTCTAAAACCTATAACCTAAACCAAAACCAAAACCTATAACCTAAACCCGAACCCATTCTCAAATCCCAAAACCTATAACCTAAACCTTATCATAAACCTATAACCTATAACCAAAACCAAAACCTATAACCTAAACCAAAACTAAAACCTATAACCTAAACCCGAACCCATTATCAAATCCCAAAACCTATAACCTAACCTAAACCTATACTAATAACCTAAAACTATTCCCAAATCCCAAAACCTATAACCTAAACCTAACCTTAACCTAAACCTAAACCTATAACCTATAACCTTAGCCAAAACCTATAACCTAAACCAAAACCAAAATCGATAACCTAAACCCGAACCCATTCTCAAATCCTAAAACCTATAACCTAACCTAAACCTATACTTATAACCTAAAACTATTGCCAAATCCCAAAATCTATAACCTAAACCTAACCTAAACCTAAACCTAAACCTAAACCTATAACCTATAACCTTAATCAAAACCTATAACCTAAACCAAAACCAAAACCTATAACCTAAACCCGAACCCATTCCCAAATCCCAAAACCTATAACCAAAACCAAAACCTATAACCTAAACCCAAACCCATTCTCAAATCCTAAAACCTATAACCTAAACCTAACCTTAACCAAAACCAAAACCTATAACCTATAACCTAAACCAAAACCTATAACCTAAACCTGAACCCATTCTCAAATCCCAAAATCTAAAACCTAAACCAATACCAAAACCTATGACCTAAACCCGAACCCATTCTCAAATCCTAAAACCTAAAACCTAACCTAAACCTATACTTATAACCTAATATTATTCCCAAATCCCAAAACCTATAACCTAAACCTAACCTTAACCTAAACCTAAACCTATAATCTCTAACCTTAATCAAAAGCTATAACCTAAACCAAAACCAAAACCTATAACCTAAACCCGAACCCATTCTCAAATCCCAAAACTATAACCTAAACCAAAACCAAAATCTATAACCTAAACCCGAACCCATTCTCAAATCCCAAAACCTATAACCTAAATCTAAACCTAAATCTTATCCTAAACCTATAACCTATAACATAAACCAAAACCTATAAGCTAAACCAAAACCAAAACCTATAACCTAAACCCGAACCTATTATCAAATCTCAAAACCTATAGCCTAACATAAACATATACTTATAACATAAAACTATTCCGAAATCCTAAAACCTATAACCTAAACCTTATCCTAAACCTATAACCTATAACCTAAACCAAAACCTATAACCTAAACCAAAACCTAAACCAAAATCTAAACCTAAGACCTAAATGTATTCTCAAATTCCTAGACCTAAACCTACACCTAATCCTAATCTCAACTACTTAACCTAAACCTAAACTTGAAAACCCAAACTTAAACCCGATCCCAAACCCGAACCCGATTTCCTAAACCTAAACCTTAACCTATTCTCAATTCCCTAAACCTTAACCTATAATGTAACTTAAATCTAAACCTATAACCTACACTTATAACCTATAACCTAAACCGAAACCTAAAAATATGATACTAATTTATGTTTAGATGTATATAGTTTATGTGTGGATGGATTTACTAGTTTGGGTTAAATGGATCTGAATGTGAATATGATGAAATTTGACAGGTGTATTATGATATAACAGGTGTATATCAAGATAAATATGATACATAACAGGTATATATTAGGATGTGAATATGAATATGATGATATAACAGGTATATCAGGATGAATATGATGAAATATATTGCAACAGGTGTTTATCAGGATGAATTTGATGAAATATATTACAACAGGTGTCTATCAGGTATTTTGTACGGAATTTGTATTGGATGTTTTTAAAAAAAAGAGACTTTCAGCGATGAAAATTTTCGCTGCTAAAAGTTTTGTAGCTATTTTTAACGACCAAATGTTTAGTTGCTAACAGTTTTCTAAATATTATAGGGACGAAATTTTCGTTACTAAAAGTCTTGTAAAGCATTTTTCGCTGCGAAATTGTTCGTTGTTAAAACTAGAAAATATATTTTTAGCAGTAAAAATTTTCGCTGCTAATAGTCTTGTAATATTTTTTTAGGGACGAAAAGTGTTGTTACGAAAAGTTGAATGAACATTTTTAGCAGCGAAAATTTTCATTGCTAAAAGTCTTCCACAGATTTTTTTTAGTAACGAACCTTTTCGTTGCTAAAAGTTGAACAATTATTTTTTGTAGCGAAAATTTTCGCTGCTAAAATTCTTGTACAGTTTTGTAGCGACGAAAGTTTTCACTGCTGAAAGTCTTTCACAGTTTTTTAGAGCAACGAAAGTGGAACGATTTTTTTTTGCAGCGAAACTTTTCGCTGTTAAAAGTGGTATACAGTTTTTTAGCGACGAAACTTTCATCGCTAAAAACCTTCCATGTAGTAACGATTTATATTTTTTCGCTGCTGAAAGTTTATAGGGGCGGTGTATTAGCAATGAATTTAGTGACAAAAGTTTTCGTCGCTAAAAACCTTTAGCTACGAAAATGTGGCTTTTAGCGACGAAAATTTTCATTGATAAAAGTAGGATTTCTTGTAGTGTTTAGGTTATAGGTTTAGGTTATAAGTTAAGATTATAGGTTAAGTTTTAGGTTTATGTTAAGGTTACATAGGTTTTGGTTTAGGTTATAAGTTTTAGGATTTGAGAATAGCTTTAGGTTAAGGTTATAAGTTTAGGTTTAGGAAATCGGGTTCGGGTTCGGGATCGGATTTAGGCTTAGGTTTAGGTTAGGAGGTTGAGATTAGGATTAGATATAGGTTTAGGTTTAGGTATTTGAGAATACGTTAAGGTTTAGGTTTAGGAAATTAGGTTCGGGTTATAGGTTTAGGTTTAGGTTAGGTTAAGGTTTAGGAAATTGAGTTAGGTTATAGGTTTAGGTTATAAGTTAAGGTTATAGTTTAGGTTATAAGTTTTAGGATTTGAGAATAGGTTTAGGTTAAGGTTATAAGTTTAGGTTTAGGAAATCGATTTGGGTTCAGGATCGGGTTTAGGTTTGGGTTTTCAAGTTTAGGTTTAGGTTTATGTTAGGGAGTTGAGATTAGGATTAGATGTAGGTTTAAGTTTAGGGATTTGAGAATACGTTAAGGTTTAGGTTTAGGAAATCGGGTTCGGGTTCGATATCAGGTTTACGTTTGGGTTTTAGGTTTAGGTTTAGGCTAAAGGTTATAAGTGTAGGTTTAGGTTTAGGTTTTAGGTTTAGGTTTTGGGTTATAGGTTTAGGTTAAGGTTTAGGTTTAGGTTATAGGTTTTGGGATTTGAGAATAGGTTTAGGTTATAAGTATAGGTTTAGGTTATAAGAATAGGTTTATGTTATAAGTATAGGTTTAGGTTTAGGTTTTATGTTTAGGTTAAGGTTATAGGTTTAGGTTTAGGTTATAAGTGTAGATTATAGGTTTAGGTTTTGGTTAGGTTATAAGTTAAGGTTTAGGTTATAGGTTTAGGTTCAGAGATTTGAGAATACATTAAGGTTTAGGTTTAGGTTTAGGAAATCGGGTACGGGTTCAGGTTCAAGATCAGGTTTACGTTTGAGTTTTAGGTTTAGGTTTAGGTTATAGGTTATAAGTGTAGGTTTAGGTTTAGGTTTTAGGTTTAGGTTATAGGTTATAGGTTTAGGTTTAGGTTTATAGGTTTTGGGATTTAAGAATAGGTTTAGGCTATAAGTATAGGTTTAGGTTAGGATGTAGGTTAAGGTTAAGGTTAAGGTTTAGGGAATTGAGTTTTGGTTATAGGTTTAGGTTATAGGTTATAAGTTTTTGGTTAAGGTTTAGGTTATAGTTATAGGTTTTGGGATTTGAGAATAGGTTTAGGTTATAAGTACAGGTTTAGGTTACGTTATAGGTTAAGGTTTAGGGAATTGAGTTTAGGTTATAGGTTGTAGGTTTAGGTTTAAGTTATAGGTTTTAGGATTTGATAATCGGTTTAGGTTATAAGTATAGGTTTAGGTTAGGGTGTAGGTTAAGGTTTAGGGAATTGAGTTTAGGTTATAGGTTATAAGTTTTTAGTTACTGTTTAGGTTATAGTTATAGGTTTTAGGATTTAAGAATAGGTTTAGGTTATAAGTATAGGTTTAGGTTAGGTTATAGGTTAAGGTTTAGGGAATTAAGTTTAGGTTATAGGTTTAGGTTTAAGTTATAGGTTTTGGGATTTGAGAATCGATTTAGGTTATAAGTATAGGTTTAAGTTAGGGTGTAGGTTAAGGTTTAGGAAATTGAGTTTAGGTTATAGGTTTAGGTTATAGGTTATAGGTTTTTGGTTAAGGTTTAGGTTATAGTTATAGGTTTTGGGATTTGAGAATAGGTTTAGGTTATAAGTGTAGGTTTAGGTTAGGTTATAGGTTAAGGTTTATGGAATTGAGTTTAGGTTATAAGTTTTGGGATTTGAGAATAGGTTTAGATTAGGTCGTAGGTTAGAGTTTAGGGAATTGAGTTTAGGTTATAGTTTTAGGTTATAGGTTACAGGTTTAGGTTAAGGTTTAGGTTGTAGTTATAGGTTTTGGGATTTGAGAATAGGTTTAGGTTATAGGTTAAGGGTGTGGTCCCTGTAAGTACAGATATAAACACGGCCTGTCCAAATGGCCAGGCTACTCCAATGCTGTCCATAGGAAATGAATGGCTTCATCATGGTCATAACAGCGGTTCCCATCTTTTAAGGACCCCCGCTCAACATCCGGATAGCTCCGACGCACATCCAAGTCTGCTCCATCAATTTCGAACAAATACAGATATAAACATGGCCGGTCCAAATGGCCAGGCCACTCCAATGTTGTCCATAGGAAATGGAAAGCTTTATCATGGTTATAAAGTATTTCCCACCTTCTAGGGACTCCCGCTCAACATCCAGATAGCTCCGACGCACATTCGAGTCTGCATATTTAAATAAAATGAATTATCAAGATCATTTAAATAAAATCAGGTCCAATCAACAATCTGACCTGGAGGATTCTATTAGCATTGTTGACGGCACCTCGAATCTTGTTTTAGGGCTTAGAAATTCAAAATTAGATACAAAAATTAGAAAAACAAAGAAATTTAAGAAAGATAGTCAAAGTCCATGTGAATAAGCACAAGTATGCACCTACATATGAATTCTAAAAAGTTATTGCATATCACAAAAAAATAATAATAATATTAATAAAAAATAAAAAATCCTTGCATTTGGATATTCAACAAAACGGGTTAGAATGAATTCATTTGCCTAATTCATGGAAACCTTGCATTTGGATATTCAAAAAAATTGAATTGTAATATTTCAATTCAGTTCAATAAACTCAGATTTCTGAGAAGGATTTAATGGTTTTAAATCCATAGTTTTCTGGAAAAGGTCCATTTCCTGGACGTCAAATTCAATGGGGAAAGTAAGATGGTTAATATTACTGTTCACAGTGCAAAGTTTCAGTTATGTCTCTTCTTTACCTTCCATTTTCTTCTTAACAAGAAAATTCATATTTATTAATATTCCCATTTTTCTATTTTTCAAAAGAATGACTTCGAAAGCGTCGGCTCCAGCACTCGTACTTTCATCCCAAACCCTAACCAAGGACTCCAAAACTACTAAGTACTCATAAAAATTCATTGCAAGAAATTTCTTTCTATGTGCATGATGACCATACTGTTAAGATCAATCATCATATCTTCATTTACAGAAACTAGTGGATGATAGATTATGTGTAACATACAGAGCTAGTTCAACCACTTATGCAATTAGAGAAGGTTTAAAAATGGTCAGATTTCCACATCAAGCATCAGTTGCATACATACGATACAGAAGGACAAAAGTATCACCTTCAACATGATTTATCCACCTTAAGCTTTGCCCTTTCCTGGTAATCAATCCTTGCAAAGTATAGAGAATTGAAACCAAGCTACAAGAACAATATAACCAATCAGATAATAAGTAATTTGTTCAATAGTCATCTAAGAGTATTGACAGATGGATTTTTTACAAGAGAGAAGTACCAGATCCTGATGCATCATGACATACATAATGTCTAGATGCGACTGTCAGTACAAGTTGGATCCATATGTTTCTGCAATCCAAACCACTGATCAGTTGCAAAGTGGATCGTCCATTATACAGGACCTCATTCGTCTGTGTCTATGGGAGATTGGAAAATGTGTATGGTGACAATGACAAACAGGGGTAACAAAAAAGTTTTGCTAAGGCACCTTGCAATTCTCATAAGTAGCTTGGCAATCTCCTTATTCAACAATCTTGAATTAACTTTCTCTAAGAACTTCAAATACAGCTCATGAAAATTAACCTTACCAAGTGTGCGTGGACATTTCCTCAACTAGAAAATGCACATTCCCTCAGCTAAAAAATATGAAGAGAAACATTAAAAAGTCAAACAATTGCAATCATGAAGAGAGTTGTACTAATCTGGAAATTGTTATGGGTTACTGCTTTAAGAGTCACCAGATTGTGTCACGTGAGCTTGTGATATATCTGAAAATTGCCTATTGCCTGTAATCAATGGATGATACATCACTTATGATTTTGTTTCACCGATTGCTCTAATAGATCAACATCTGAATCTTTAACTTGAAAACCTTTATGACCTTATTTTGCAATTAATCCAATGCATATATACCAAAAAAAAAAAGTCAATCCCATTTTGTAAAATCAACCTAAACCTCTGAAGACCATTAAATCAAGAGAAATACCATTAAACAAAACACATGCCACCAGGAGTTAATTTTTCTAAGGCTTAAACCCCAATCAAGAGAAATACCTTTAAACCAGCAGAATTCCAGAACTGATTTTGCACCGGTTGGTTTCCACCTTTTAGTAGACTATACTACAATGATTGTTCACCACCAATTTCTAAGTTCTAAAAGAAACAATAGCCTCCATAGTAAACTAGCTCAAACTTGATGCCATGCCTCATAAAAGCCCCAAAATATTTAAAAACATAGTTTTAAAACTCGACTCAAAAATGAGATCACCTGTAGTTGGATAGGGCATGCAATCTATCTCATCCTTGATAGCAATTGGAACTCCATCCAAAACTGAGATTGGTTTGCCTATAAAAGGCCATAATGAGCACTTACACAAGTAAGAGTACAACAAAAAATCTTACATCGTGAGTTGAATTTTCAGTGGATGATCCAATTTATGAGTGCTTATTTATTAGCATTGATAGTAGAAAGTGCGTCCTATCATATAAACATTTTGTATCATTGGAAAACAAACCAGTTTTCCCAAGTCCTAATACATTGGATTGTGATACATTGGGATGTACTCTAACAGACTTCTAGTTTGATTTTAGAACGGCATCCAAGGCACCTGAAATATTGTTTTCAATGTTTTAAGTTTATCTTTATAGAATCATTCCTCCAAAAAAGATGGCCTATATGAGCTAGATTATAGCTTTCAAAATAATTAATTTATTCATCGTGAGACTAGAAAGTTTTTATGCTGCCATTTTCAAAAATTCCAATTTTTTTCTCTAGTTGGTTGACACACTGGATTGTAACAAGGCTCTTGTTTGATTTTAGAAAAGTATGTGAGGCATCTTAAATATTCTTTTCAATATTTTAAGTTCATCTACATAGAATAATCCTATAGAATTTTGTACAGCTACTGGAACACATTCTCAACCTCACGTAAGACCTCTCTTTATGAGAAACTAAACGACATATCAAAGAAAATTTAAGCTTGATACCAAAAAATGAGGTCGATATAAATCTCAAGTGAACCACACCACAGTAAAACAGTAGTGATTGAATGTCCACCGTTAAAAATCAGCCCTTCGGTCACGAATTAAACAGGAAAATTAACAAAAAAAAAAAAAAGAGAAACAAGAAAAGGAAGCTTAAACAGGAAAATTAGCATTAGTCAACGATAAAAGAATTTTTAAATAGTTAAAGATAAGTACAAATGAAGTTTCTCAAATAGACAGCCATGATCTTATTACTCGGCAGAATCGCCCATTGACACAGTTCAGATGCACAATAGAAACAGAATACCAGCAAGAAGATGGATGAGCCCTGATATGAGCATTCCTGGTTCGAAAATCAAGGCAATCTAATTGCAAGGTAGGCCACGCCTGTACATTGAGTATAATCGTCGGTCTTACTTTTCCAACCATCCATTTTCTCATACATGTGGGGCCCACTTGATGGCCAGATTTTTAGGACTAGGGCATTCAAATGGTGCACCTGATCAATGGCCCAGATGTCAGACTTTGTCCAAACTCTCCTCATGTGAATTTCCTTTACCAGTTCTCAAGCTTTAAGCTAGAACCCAACACTTGTCAGGTAGGCCTTTTCCAACCATTCCTTTTTACATACATGTGTGGGCCACTTATTATGATGTCATTGGAAACAAAATAAAGAATTACATGCAAATGCATTGGCATTTATATAAACAGCAATAACAAACATCTCACCATTAAATCCACGGATAGTTGTAACAACAATGTCTTTGGTTCAAGCTTTGTAAACTTTCGTAGTCTTGCAATCTTCTCCAAAGATCTGATATGAGAATTCAAGAGATTGAGATAAGAGCATATAGTGGAAAGAGCATATAGTGGAAAGACACGCCTGCTAACACAGGGCACTTGTTTATAGTAATCAGGACCATTGATTTTGTGCACCACCACATGAATGGGCCATATCCAATGAGTTTGGACTGACATTCATGCATTTCTAGTGGAACAAAAAAATCACAAAAATTTATAAAGGGCAACAAAACAGGAAAGAAAAATGCAAAAAAAAATAAAAAATGTCAATCCTAAAATTGAATAGTGGCTGTATACAACATAGTCAAAATTAAAACAGGCCATTTCCAACTTTCTAGCAAAAAAAAATGAATTTTTATTTTTTAAAGGCAACAAAACAAGGAAGAAAAATGAAAAAATAAAAATAAAAATGAAAAAGGCAACCAAACAGTTTAAAAAGTGAAAAAAAAAGTGAAAATATAAGATATATCAATCATTTTATCATAAAAATTAAAATAAATATAAATAACTGAGGTTCATAGGTGTAAAGATAGCTTTAATATCTTCAAAATTGAGCAGAAATCGAATATTTGAATGCCACCACCGCATGGACATAAAATGAGGGATCGCTGATTTCTCACTTGTTTTTTGTCCAAATGCTCTGAAATTCCAGCCGTAGACTCCTTTTCTAGGGCCGATCAAACTCATAAAGTTTCCGATCAAACTCATAAAGTTTCACTTGAAAAGGATATGCAGATTGAGAGAATCGAGCTCTCAGATTTTTAGGGCTGGGAAGCTCTGCGACAGGAGGAAATAGGGTTTTCAGAACCCATTTCCTAAAGGCTTTAAAGTTATAAAGCCTCTTATATCTTACAAGTCTGCCACCATTTACAACAAATAAAGCTTCTCCAACCCTGAACTTTGATATCCAAAATCAAAGGGTTTGGATAATCAGATGGAGATTGATGGAAGAGAGGGAAAATAGAGGAAATTTGAGAGAGAGAGAGAGAGAGAGAGAGAGAGAGAGAGATTTGGGCACAAATTTGGGATGGGATTTTTTGGCTTCTGGGCTCGGGTTCTATACCCCACACAAATTTGGGGCGGGATTTCTTGGAAGTTCCAATGCAAGGATGTTGGGTGGGTCCCACTAAAATATATGTGAGAAATCCATTCCGTCCATCCATTTCCAGAGCTCATTTTAGGATGTGCGATCAAAAATGAGGTGGTTACAAAACTCAAGTGGGTCACACAAGAGGGGAAATGAGGGAAAGAAATTCCTACCGTTAAACCTTCCTAGGCTCCACCTTGATGTTTATATGCTATCCAAACCTTCCTGGGCCCAAATGTCAGATTAAAATGATCTGCAAAAGAGAAGAGATGAACGGAATGGATGAAGAACACATATCATTGTGGGGCCCACAGAGCACCCCATCGCTAGTGGGAATGGATTGGCTACTCCCCTTGACACCAGCTCCGTGGCTGATGGTCGGTGCTATGTGGGCCCCACCATGATGTATGTGTTTCATCCATGCCATCCATCTATTTTTAAAGATCATTTTACAATATGAGATTTTAATGGTTGAGATCCAATCATTATTGTTTTCATGTGGTGTGGTCCACCTAAGATTTATATACCTCTCATTTTTGGGATCAAGAAATAAGATGATCTGTAAAAATTCATGAACAGAATGGATGAAACACATACATCATGGTGGGCCCCACAAAGCACCGACCATCAGCCACGGAGCTGGTGTCAGGGGGAGTAGCCAATCCGTTTCCATTGCTTGTGGAGGGGGAGTAGCCAATCCGATCCCCGAGGAAGGAAATAGAATGCATTCTACCCAATCATTATTTTTTTCCTGTGGTGTAGTCCACCTAAGATTTATATCCCTATAATTATTATTTTTTGGTAAATTGCTAAAATGATCTGTATAAATGGATGAATGGAATGGATGAAACACATACATCATGGTGGGCCCCACGGAGCACCGACCACCAGCCACGGGGCTGGTGTCAGGGGGAGTAGCCAATCCATCTCCTAGTTTTTAAGTGTTGTGGGGCCCACCGTGATGTATGTTATTTATCCACTCCATCCATTCAATTTAACGGGTTATTTTAACAGTTGATCCAAAAAAGGAGTCAGATCTGTGTGCCCCCACCATGATGTATGTATTATATCAACATTGTCCATTCCTTTGGAGAGATCATTTTATGGGATGATCAAAAGAACAAGTCAGATCCAAATCTCAAGTGACCCCACCACCGAAAATAGTGGGGACAGTGACACCCACTGTTGAGGCTTTCCTAGGGCCATTATGATGTTTATTTGAGATCTAACCTATTAATAAGTTAAAAAAAGACATGGATGAAGAGAAAAATCAAATATCAGCTTGATCCAAGACTTCTGTAGCCCTCTGGAATTTTTTATTAGTAAGCGTTTAATCACCACATTTTTTTTGTGGTGGATCAACTTGAGATTTTGATCTACCACATTCTTTGACCCATGCCCTGACATGATCTATATAGATGAATTTTTGTGGTGGAAATTATTGTAGAACTATATAGGCCCCACCTAAATGACTACAGCTATGACCTCTGTTTCCTGTGGTGTGCTCCACCAAAGTCTCCTATCTGCCTCATTTTTGGTATCATAACCTAAAACGATCTGTCAAAATTGAGAAGTATATAAATCGATATCTCAGGTGCACCACACCACATGAAAACAATAGTGATTGAATATCCATCATTAAAATCATCATAAGGCCCATTGTACTATTTATTTGACATCTAATATGTTGATTAGGTCATACGTGGCTAGATGAAGAGGAAAAACAAAAATCAGCTTGATCCAAAACTTTTATGGCCCCAAAATTTTTTTTAATGGTTGACGCTCATTCAACACTGTTTCCTAGAATGTGGTCCACTTACGATTTGGTTATATCTCATTTTTGGTCTCATACCGTAAGATGATCTTTAAAAATAGATAGACGACATGGATTAAACACATACACCATGGTAGGGCTCACAGAGCACCAACCACCAGCCATTGGATGGTGTTAGGGGAAGTTGTTAATATGTTCCCCTTATTTGTGGTGTGGTCCATTTAATCCTTGGATATGATTCATTTTTTAGATAATTCTCTAAAATTATCTCGAAAAATGGATGAACGGTGTCGGTTGATCCCAGATTTTCAGTAACATCATGATGGGGCCCACAAAACTTACTAACATCAATTCCTAGGTTCTCACGAGGTCAGTAAGTTGGGTCACAATTTTGACCAGAATATTTGACCCATTTTACATGTCTTCTCCATTCACTCTATTTTACTGATCATTACCCTCAATTTGACTAGTTACTCGCCTTGATCATGCTACACATGAGAAAGATATTGGGCAAACAAGATTGATCAACAATTTGAGTGAATTTTGATTTAAACATCTGAAGTTATTTACTCTTTAATCTGGACTGATCAGATTGTCCAAAAATGGTTAAAGGTTGTTCATAATATCAAAAATATATGAATGAATAGAAAACACAAACATCAGCTTGATCCTAAATTTCTATGGCCTCTAAGAAATTTTAAATGGTAGAGATTCAATCACACTATTTCTTGTGGTGTGGTCCACTTGAGCTTTGGATATGCTTTCTTTTTTTTTCTTTAGACCTCAAATTATCTGTTAACATGGATGAATGGAGTGGATAAAATAAATGAATAATGGTGGACCCCACAGAGTTTACTCTGGTAAGGGTAACGAGTAACTCACATAAACGTAGTGGAGAAGGGTTTCCTTAAAACATTCATAATCATATATTGGGTCTGCCTAAATGTGATTCACATATCCAACCCATTCATTATGTGTGTCCCACTTGGATGAGGGGTCAAACCAAGTTTCAACCGCATCCAAACCTCATGTGGGCCCCACCAAGTGCTTTTATATTTTTTAAGATGTCTTCACATAGTTTTAGATGGTATGGCCCACTTGAGCTTCGTATACAGATGATTTTTGAGAAATCTCATAACCTAAAGGGGACACATCAAATCCACGGTGTTGATGTTCGACACACATCATGATGGGGCGCACAAAACTTACTAACATCAATTCTTATGTTCTCATGAGGTCAGTAAGTTGGGTCACAATTTTGATCAGAATATTTGGCCCATTTTACATATCTGGTCCATTCACTCTATTTTACTAATCAACACTCTCAATCTAACTAGTTACTCGCCTCAATCAGGCTACATAAGAGAGATATTAGGCATAAAAGATTGATCAACAATTTCAGTGAAATTTGATTTAAAATCTGTAGTTATTTACTCTTCAATCTAAACTTATTAGATTATCCAAAAACGATTAAAGGTTCAATTAGTGGATGTGCCTAATAATTTAGTAATTTTATTTTTCAGGGATAAATTTCAATTTCCATTTAAAAATAAAAAAAAAATTCAAAATTAATATTTTTTTACTCTTTTAACAAAATATCATTTTTATTATAAAATATTTCAAAAAAAAAAAAATACAAACATGTGATATTCTTTTCAATATTCTTTTTCATGTGATATTACAAATCATTTAAATATTACCTTTTAATTTTTTATATATATAAATTTCGTAGCTAAAAGTAACCCTTTGGATTTATTTTTTTTTCAAAAATTGTTTAGAGCGACGAAATATTTCGTCGCTAAACGTTTCATCCACGTTTTTTAGCTACTAAACTTTTCGTAGCTAAAAGTAACCATTTGCATTCTATGTTGAAAATTGTTTACAGCCTTTAGCGACGAACATTATCGTCGCTAAAAGTCTCATCCATGTTTTTTAGCTATGAAACTTTCGTAGCTAAAAGTAACCCTTTGGATTTTTTTTGCAAAATTGTTTACAGCATTTAGTAACAAAAATTTTCATCGCTAAAAGTCTCATCCACGTTTTTTAGCTACAAAAATTTTCGTAGCGAAAAGTAAACCTTTATATTTTTACCTAAAATTGTTTACAACCTTGAGGGACGAAAAGCTTCGTCGCTAAAAGTCTAGCTAGGAAAATTTTTGTAGCTAAAAGTAAACCTTTGGATTGATTTTGAAAAATCGTTTACAGCCTTTAGCGACGAGCATTTTTGTTGCTAAAAGTCTCATTCATGTTTTTTAGCTACGAAAATTTTCATAACTAAAAGTAACCTTTGGATTTTTTTGAAAAATCGTTTATAGCCTTTAACGACGAAAATGTTCGTCGCTAAAAGTCTCATCCAGGTTTTTAGCTAAAAGTAACCTTTTGAAAATTGTTTATAGCCTTTAGCGATGAAAATGTGCGTCGCTAAAAGTCTCATCCATGTTTTTTAGCTACGAAAATTGTCGTAGCTAAAAGTAACCGTTTGGATTTTTTTCAAAAATTGTTTATAGCCTTTAACGACGAACATTTGCATCGCTAAAAGTCTCGTCCACATTTTTTAGCTATGAAAATTTTTGTAGCTAAAATTAAACCTTTGGATTCTTTTGAAATTTTGTCTATAGACATTAGCGATGAAAATTTTCGTCGCTAAAAGTCTCATCCACGTTTTTTAGTTACGAAAATTTTCGTAGCTAAAAGTAACCCTTAGGATTTTTTTTGAAAAATTATTTACAACCTTTAGCGATGAAAATTTTCATCCCTAAAAGTCTCGTCCACGTTTTTTAGTTACGAAAATTTTCATAGCTAAAAGTAACCCTTTGGATTTTTTTGAAAAATTATTTACAGCCTTTAGCGATGAAAACTTTCGTCACTAAAAGTGACTTTTAGCTACAAATTTTCAATTTCATCGCTAAAAGTAAACTTTTAGCGACGAAAATTTCTTTCATTGCTAAAAGTGACTTTTAGCGATGAAAAAAAGTTTCATCGCTAAAAACCCTCTTTCTTGTTGTGAGATCAATTCGATTCATGAATTGATCTTAACTGAATTAGTTGAGAGTTTTCACTTCATAAATGCTAATAAGATTGATACTTTATAAAGAAATTTGATATAATTGACGTAATTAGTGTTTCTTCCTAGTGCTTGTGATGTTACTCTAGCAAAATCCATGTCTAGATAATTAGATAATTAGATGTAGCTATGTCTGGTAATGTATAGTATATTGGAGCTTGTCGTGACCATTGTGCTTGTGAAAATTTCAGGGAATTCCACAAATTATGAAAGTACTCAGAATCTCGAGCTGTTGATTAACTGGTAATATGTGTCTGGGAACTGACATTTTCTCGTCTTTCTTATTTTTCCTAGTTGTTGACCAACTCAAGAATAAAGAATCTTGAATGTATTGAAAAAATTGGATTGACCTTTATTTTTTCTACTTATTGTAGTTCATAGTATACATACTTTTAAATTTTTTATTATTTACAAATTGAAATTAATTACTTCTATGAATTGTTACCAAATCCAAACATTAGAGGTAGTAGTGGAAGGAACAGTTGTTGTGTACATTGAGGAGAATACATAACATGCAATTCAAAATCTTTGGAAAGCCTTCATGTAATAGTGTGAGAACTCATCCCTACACTTTGGAAGTGAGATCAAATGTCTTACTCCTTTGTTAATGGAGGTGTTAACATCTATCCACCTTACTTTTTGGCCTATCGCAATGAAAACCGGCATGCTTATATTCAAGAGCCTTGCTTATTTGCATATCTGTTGATACAGAATGTACATGTTTTATGTATTAATTTTCCCTTTAGACCTTGATAGAGATGTTTTTGCTGTTGATCATCTTTTATCTAGTATACACGTGCTGTGAATTTACTTGGAGTAATGCATATGCAGTATTCCATCAAGTTCTATTTGTTGAGATGTGGAGCCACATCTAGGGCCGCCTTCGATCGGTCGTGGGCTATGCTCGACCGGTCGTAGGGGCTCGCTCAACCAGTCATGGACTGGCCTGACTCAAAGTCTAGTGAGCATCATTTTTTGGTCCCGAGGTGCTCGACCGGTCATGACCCATTCAAGACTGGTCGTGGGGTCCTCTCGACCGGTCGTGCAGTCTGCTCAACCGGTCATAGTTACGCTGATTTGTTTATGAATCCAATGCAGACTGAGGATTTTGATGTCGCCTTTCGCAAGGGTGTGGAAGGAGAGTTGCCTAAACTATAAATAGGGGTTCGTAGGGCTTTTTTAGGCATGAAAAAGGTTATTCTAAGGTGTGGGCTAAAGGTTTTCTATGTTCTTCTAAGGGAGAGGTTAGTATTTTGCCTTGTAATCTTCGTTCTTCTTCATAGTGGAAGTTTGCGTCCGTGGTTTTTTACCCTAGTTTGGAGTTTTCCACATATATCTTGTCTTGTGGTTTATTTGATTACTTTGATCTGTTTCTAGTTTATATTTCTCCCTATTTATCGTTTGTGGGTGAGGCCTGAGATTGGATCTAAGCTCACAGCATTGTTAGCGTGCTACGCAACAACTTATATTAGAGTTATTGGTTTAGTTCTATTGGGAGCGATGGCGGAAGAAGGGAAAACTAGAATTAAGAAGTTTGATGGTTCAAACTTTACCTATAGAAGATGCAGATGGAGGATTATCTGTATCAAAAGGACCTCTATATTCCTCTGGGAGGAAAAGAGAAGAAACCAGAAAAGATGATAGATGATGAATGGTTTTTACTAGATAGGAAGGCTTTAGGAACGATCCAACTCTCTTTTCTAATAGCGTCGCCTTCAATATATCTAAGGTAAAAATGATAAAAGAATTAATAAAAGCCCTAGCCACCATGTATGAAAAACCCTAAGCATCTAACAAGGTTCATCTTATGAAACAACTATTCAACATGAAGATGTCAGATGGTGGGAGCATGGCTGAACATTTAAATGAGTTCAATACAGTCACGAGATAGTTAAAATCCGTTGGTATCATTTTTCAAGATGAGGTCAGGGTTCTATTGATCTTATCCAGTCTGCCAGACAGTTGGGATGGTTTGGTGATTGCTGTGAGCAATTCTTCTTGGTCGATAAAGTTGAAATTTAATGATGTGGCCGGTTTAATTCTCAGTGAAGAATCTAAAAGGAAGGCATTAGGAGTTTTAGGAGATTCAGGGAATGCTCTAAACATTGAAGGAAGAGGAAGATCACTGAACAAAAGAGGCAATAAACACGAGCGTTCTAAGTCGAGGAAGAAGTCCAAGAGACCGAAAGACAAAAATGGGTGTTGGCATTGCGATAAGAAGGGGTATATGAAACGCGATTGCAAGGCACTCAAGAAACAGGAAGGAAGCTCTCAAGGTGGGAGGGATTCAATGAATCTATCTAAGGAGAGTGACAGAGAGGCATTGATCTTGTCTTTTAACGCGAGGAATAAGTTTTGGGTTATAGACTCGGATGCTTTGTTCCATGCTACTTCATGTAAGGAAGTTCTGCGTGATTATGTATCAAGTGACTTTGGGAGAGTTTACCTGGGTGATGATGAGTCATGTAGTATCATTAGAAAGGGAGACGTTTAAGTTAATCAGAAAGATAAAACGATTTTGAAATTGAAGGATATCATACATAGACCGAGTTTGAGAAGGAATCTGATCTCGGTGGGGCAGTTGGCCGATATCGGTTATGTGACGACATTTACCAATGATTCTTGGAAGATCACAAAAGGTACCTTGGTGATATCTCGAGGTAAAAAGAAAGGTACTTTGTACATAACTTCAAGATTGTATAGTTCACTAGCAGTCGCATCAACTAGAGTGAATAGGCAGTTATGGCATTAGAGGTTGGGACATATGAGTGAGAAGGGGATGAAAGTGCTACTATCAAAAGGGAAGCTACCGGGGCTGAAATCTATTGACTTAGAATTCTGTGAGGACTGCGTGTATGGCAAGCAGAAGAAGATAAGCTTCAAGAAGACAAGACGCGATCTAAAGAGGCATCTATTGGAGCTTGTACACATATGTTTGGGGACAAGAACAGTAGAAAGTTATGGTAGAAAATAAAACAGGTAAAACAGTAAAGTGTCTCAGATCTGATAATGGGGGAGAGTATTGTGATAAGAGGTTTGAGGAGTATTGTGCAGCAAATGGAATCAAACATCAGAAAATGATTTCAGGGACACCGCAGCAGAATGGTGTGGCTGAGCTCATAATAGGACCATTCTTGAGCGCGCTAGGAGCATGAGGTTACATACAGGGTTGTCCAAGATCTTTTGGGCAAATTTTGTGAATACTGCCGCATATCTTATCAATAGAAGTTCATCAGCACCATTGAATGGTGGGCTACCAGAAGAAACGTGGACTGGAAAAGAAGTGAACCTTACACATCTCAGAGTGTTCAGTTGCACTTCATACGTTCACATTGATGCAGAGCACAGAAACAAGCTAGATGCAAAGTCTAGGAGGTGCACGTTTATAGGCTACGGGTAGCATGATTTTAGCTACAGGTTTCAGGATGCAGAAAACAGGAAAATCATTAGAAGCAAGGATGTGGTCTTCAATGAAAAAGTGATACATAAGGACAGTGTACAGGAAAATAAGGCCGAAGAAAAAGAATTCGTAGAGTTGGAAGAATTACTGGACACGGGTGTTACAGAGCCACAAGATGATCATGCATAGGAGCATTATAAGGCAGAGTCACAGATACTGGTTGTGAGGAGGTCTACTCGAGAGAGGAGACCCACGGTCCAATACTCACCCTCCTTACATTATCTACTGCTGACAGATAATGGTGAGCCATAATGTTTTAAAGAGGCATTATAGTCAGATACATGGGTTAAGATAGAGTAGGCCATGGATAAGGAGATGGACTCTCTTGAGTCTAATCGTACATGGGAGCTAATCACTCTACCTAAGGGTAAGAAGGTTCTTCATAACAAGTGGGTTTACAGACTGAAAGCGGAGCATGATAGTTCGAAACGGTACAAGGCTAGATTGGTTGTGAAAGGGTTTCAATAAAAGGTAGGTATCGATTTCACTAAAATATTTTCACCTGTGGTGAAAATGTCTACGATTCGCATGGTCTTGAGTATAGTGGCTACAGAGGACTTATATCTAGAGCAGCTAGATGTTAAGATAACTTTTCTTCATGGGGACCTTGAAGAAGAGATATATATGCATTAGCGCACAGGATACGTGGCACCAGGAAAGGAGAACAAAGTATACAGACTGAAGAAGACTCTATATGGCCTGAAGCAGGCCCCGAGGCAGTGATACAAGAAGTTTGATAATTTCATGTCAGGAAATAGGTTTAGGAGATGTCATGCAGACCATTGCTGTTATTTGAAGAAGCTTAATACTTCGTACATCATCCTTCTTCTGTACATTGATGATATGCTTGTGGCTGGTTCAAGCATGAAGGACATCTCAGATCTTAAAAGACAACTATCTAGAGAATTTTTCATGAAGGATTTAGGAGCTGTAAAATAAATCCTAGGCATGAGGATACAACGTGACAAGAAAAATAAGAAACTAGTTTTGTCACAGGAAGAGTATATAGCCAAGGTACTTGATTGATTCAATATGGGATGTGTTAAGCCAGTTAGCACTCTATTAGCTAATCACTTCAAGCTATCTAAGGAGCAAGGGGCAAAGGCGCAGGAGGAATGGGACTACATGGCTAAAGTCTCATACACGTCAACTATTGGGAGTCTCATGTATGCTATGGTGAGCACGAGGCTAGATATTGCTCAAGCAGTGGGAGTTATTAGCAGGTTCATGAACAACCCCGGGAAGGAATATTGAGAAGCTGTGAAGTGGATCCTTAGATACCTGGTAGGTACTAATGATGTAGGGCTGTGTTATGGTAGATCGAAAATCAAGCTACAAGGCTACGTGGATTCAGATTTGGCATGAGATATCGACAGTAGAAGAAGCACTACAAGGTACGTCTTTACTCTGGGCAGTGTTGTAGTCAGTTGGGTCTCTCAGTTACAGAAGATAGTATCTATCAGTATGACAAAAGCAAAATATGTTATGGCTACAAAAGCATGCAAGGAGATGGTGTGGATACAAGGTTTTATAGAAGAGTTAGGTAAGAAGCAAGTAGATTGCACGTTGTATAGTGACAGTCAGAGTGTAATACACTTGGCTAAGAATTCAGCTTTTCATTCAAGGACCAAGCGTATTGCCATCAGATATCACTTCATACGTTTGTTACTGGAAGATGGATCGATTACTTTAAAGAAGATTCATACAAGTGAGAATCCTGCGGATACGCTAACCAAGGCGGTCACACGGGAGAAGCTGAAGCTCTATTCAGCTTTGATTAGTCTTCAAGTTTGAAGACGGTGAGGTGATGCACTCCAGATGAAGAAGATAAAGGATTAGACTGAGAATCGGCCCACTCAGCCTTAAAAATCTGAGCCTCTTTTCTTGGGCTTGGATCTGCCTCTTTTCCAGGCTTTGCTTTAAAACTATCTGTAGATAGATGAATGGATTAGATAAAACACATATATCACGGTGGGCCCTACAGGACCGTAGATAGGGGTGGTACCCAATCCGCGTCCAATATACACACAATCATCTTTGTGCCACGTGTCTTGTTTAAACGGACGAGGCTTCGGTATATCCCCGGATCCACCGGCGTGGAAGCGGATTGCGTACAGAGTAAACCCTTTAGGTCCTGATGTAATTTATTTATTTTATCCACTCCGTCCATCCATTTCAACAGATAATTTTAGTGCTTGATCCGAAATATAAAGAATATCCAAATCTAAACTGGACCACACGACTATAAAAAGTGTAAATTGTACTTCTACCGTTGAATAATTCATGAGGGCAATAGAAGTTTTGGATCAATATGATATTTTATCTCCTCCTTCCATCTATGTCTGTGTGATCTTATGAACAGGTTGGATGACAAGTAAACATCATTGTGGGGCCTTAAGAAAGTTTCAACGGTGGAAATCATAATTCTCACTATTTTCTGTAGTGTGGTCAACCTGAGATTTAAATATACTTAAATTTTGGTATAAACTCCTGAAATAATCTGAAAAAGCAGGTGGACAGCATGGATGAAACAGATACATTCACAGTGGGCCCAACAGAGTTTACTCAGTACGATAAATCGGAGTAACTCAGTAGGCAATCCGATTTCCGTAGGAACCTGACAGTGGGGCTACCTTCATGTATGTGACTACATCCATGCCATCCATCAATATTGAAAACTCATTTTAGAGGATGATCCAAAAAATGAAGTAGATCCAAACATTAGATGGGCTAGAGTACAGGAAACAAACAGAAGTAATTGACTATTAAAAACTTCTTGTGGGGCTCGAAAGCTTTTAATCAAGATGATATTTGTTCGATCTCTTCATATAGGTCTGTGTGACCATATCACCAGGTGGGATGGCAAATAGACATTTTCGTAGACTTTATGAAGTTTTTAATGGTGGAGATTCAATCAAGATGGTTTCCTATGATGTGGTCCAACAAAGATTTAGGCATGCTTCATTTTTTGGATCATCTTCTAAAATGAGATTTAAAAATGGTTGGACGGTGTGGATTTAAGGCACATACATCATTGTTAGCCCCACAATCAGGTCCCACACATATCGGTGGATCCCGGGTCTCACCTAATCCACTCCCAGTTTAACTGCTTCAACAGGGCAGGGTCCCACCCACCTCGGTGGATCCGGGGTCTCACCTAATCCGCTCCCAGTCTGACTGCTTCAATGGGGGGCGCTGATTAGGTGATACTCGGGTAACAGCTTAGTGGGCGCTAGCCTTACCGTAGGGCTCACCTTGATGTTAAGTTGTATGTCCACTCCATTCATTTTTTCACTTCATTTTAAGATGCGGTCCAAGACATTAAGAACATCTAAATCTCAAGTGGACCACACCATTAGAAACCGTGATATTGAACGCTCACCATTCAAAACATCCTAAGATCATCGTAAGATTATGCCGATCAAAACTGCATGAAGGTAAAATACAAGGATTAGTTTGATTCTTTGTTCTAGTGTGGCCAAAAAAAGCTTTTAATGGTCATTTACGACTTGTCCTAGTGTTGTGGTCTACCTGAGATTTAGATCTGCTTAAGTTCTAGGACAACTACCTTAGATGAGCTAAAAAAATAGTTGAGTGGCGTGGATATGAAACGCATTCATTAAGGTGGGCCCTACCGAGGCAGGTGGCTTGTATGAGGTGGAACCCCATGAATTTAGGGCCATGAAGAGGGTTTGGCCGATGACCTAACCTATGAATTCGGGGCCTGGACTATGACATAGGGGGATTAATTTGCCATGATCTATCAATTCAAACTTTTAGAATAAGTGGTTAATTGTCCTGCATCAAATATTAATGCGATGTCATTTTTACAACGGGCTTGAGTGGGGTGGCTTATGGGATGAATGGACATACTTGGGCGGGCAGCCCGTGGAACCCATGGATTTAGGGCCCACGTGACAAAAAACCCATAGATTTGGGGCCTAGGAGGGGAAAAACCCATGAATTTAGGGCCCAGGAGGGGGACAAAACCCATGGACTTGGGGCCCACGAGGAGAGTTCGGCCGAGGACCTAACTCATGGATTTGGGTCTCGACATGCTCTATCAGTTCGAGCTTTTAAAGTAAGTGGTTAATTGTCTTATATCAAATATTACTGTGAGGGCATTTTCACAATGGACTCGAGCGGGGTGACCTGTGGGATGAAGGGGCACACTCGGGATGGGCAACCAGCAAAACTCATGGATTTGGGGCACGTGTGAGGTAGGTGGCTCATGTGAGGCGAAACCCATGGATTTAAGTCCTATGAGGGGGAAAAACCATGGACTTGGGGCTTGCAAGAAGGGTTTGACCAAGGACCTAACCCATGGATTTAGGGCCTGGGTTATGAGATAAAGGGATTAATTCACCATGCTATATTAGTTCGAGCTTTTAGAGCAAGTGGTTAATTGTCTTGCATTAAATTGGTATCAGAGCAGGTCTTATGTTCGAGACTCCTCACCAGGGTGATTAATGTGGGGCACTATGAAATAAAGTTATTAGTTCACCATGCTCTATCAATTTGAGCTTTTAGAGCAAATGGTTAATTTTGTTTCTGGAACGGTCACAGACATCGCTCATGTCTTTTCAGTGTTTGATAAATTTCCATTCATTTACAAGATGTTACTCGTCCACTTCAGAGGTATTGGATTGGTTCTCCACTTCCACAGGAGGTCAAACGTATGCTATTGATGAATCTGGCAGCCTATCATGACTCCTCAATAGGGTCAACTCTCACCGAAAAACAATGAGATTTCTCTACAAAACCCCTCACTAATCGGCAATCCTACCACAACTTTGGTATTGTTGGAAAAATACCTGATCATAGTCTTGAGGAAGGAATCACGCGCGCAATAATTGATCCACCCACAGCCACATGCCGATTAATGCTTTCATTTATCTTATCCACTCGAGTAGAAGTTGTTCCCACTAAACTAAAGCTTCACCTTCAAACTTTTAAGGCACAAGTTTAAACCTCTTCACTTCAACGACATCCATGTAGTCGAAGAAGCGTTCAACTTCAAGAAGCCAATCGAGGAAGTCTTCGATGTGAAGTTGGCCATTGAAACTAGAAAGGTTTACTTTCATCCTGCATTCTTATAACATCCTGAATTTTCACTATTTTGGATTTCCAAAAATTCTTAAATTTTTTTTGATATAACTAGCATACGTTGTCACTTACTAATCATTAAGACTCGAGGTGAGCCTATATGTAGGTAATACCAATAAAAAACTGCATAAATTTGATTAATCAACCATAGGAAGATAATGAATCTGCATAATCACTTAAACCTCAAGTCTAGCTTCGTGATCTATTCACCTAGGTCCTAAATGTAGCCAACTTATCATTGATCGAATCGCCATTTTCACTAAATTCAAATAGGCCACATTATGAACATAGTTAATCTATACCCTAATCATTACACACAAGAAATCTCCCTACTTAATTCATTCCAAAAATGCCCTGATTATCTGAACAAGCTTTAGACCATTCATTGGTGGGCCACTAAACCCAAGGCTATAGAAAGATGTTCGTCTTAGTGGGCTTGACGTCCATCACAAGTGACGATCCGAGAAAGTGCCCAAAACTGCTCAACTTAGGTTAGGTGCCAAGCACTTAAAATGCGCAAATCCCCTAGGTAAAAATCTGAAAGTTAAGTGAAATATGTCCGCTGCTTCTTCGCGAAGTTACGACTTTTCGACAGTCAAATTATGACCAAACTCGCGATACAAGTTAAGGATATTTTTCTGCTTGCATCTGTATAGCCGCATACCCAACCAGTCATCGACGATCGTCCATCGTAAATAAGTTCCCCATAGTTGATCAAAGCATCCGATCTCTGCCCAATTATGACTAATCGTAGATCCCATGGTGGGACACCTTCGCCTTGGTACTGATGGGCCAACGGGCCCCCGAACTTGTAGGCCCAAAATAGACCCTTGAGGGACAAGTTTAATAAAAAGGGGGACCACAGGGCCACTTATGCACAAATCTGGGGCTAAAAGAAGCCTAGAATTTCACTCCCTCACTCTCATACAAAAATTAAATTGGAACAGGGAGAGGGAGTGAGCAGAAGAAAAGAAAAGGGGCATTGGGGGAGCTGATTTAGGAGAATCCCCCGCCACCACTACGCACAACCTAGCTCACGACTGCGCCATGCCAACCTCACTAGCACAGTACACCGACACACTGATCTACGGGACTTTAACCCTATGAGCAGGCCTAAAAATCGACGAACTGCTTCAAGGTGTGGACCATTACCCTTAGCTTGCCAATTATCAAACCCATGTTGTAATTAATGATTTGTGTAGTGAAAATGTGATCGCATGGTAGCCAGTGTCTACCCTTTCAATTAATTGCCATCCATGAATTGTAAATTATGCGTAGTGTAGCTTGAACATCTGATTTAATACTAGAATAAGTTGAATTTAC
Source organism: Magnolia kwangsiensis (assembly GCA_037074715.1). NCBI lineage: Eukaryota > Viridiplantae > Streptophyta > Magnoliopsida > Magnoliales > Magnoliaceae > Magnolia > Magnolia kwangsiensis. The sequence goes on along the minus strand of CM073572.1, from coordinate 149,589,724 downwards.
TAAAATTTCTGCCCATGCCCTACATTATCCTCTGGCATATGCACTTAGCTTGTTTTAATGCTTGTAATTTGTAATGATTTGAGTAATACACCTGCATGTTCAATATAATGCCCAAATCAAGTAGAATTTTCCTAACTTATTATTTTATACTCCTGTAGTAGCGATAATTAATTTATTAAGTATATTGATTGATTGTGGCTATTTTTTTAATCGGGTGGCCGATAAACCATAAATTTACGAGGGCAGCCCTATTTGGGTTGGTTGTCCCATACAAGTCTGATTGACCAAGGCCGAATATGGACAACCAACAGTAGTTGGACTACATGGGATGCTTGTACCCAATGTCAGTTACGTCGACATTCGTCTAAGTCAACTGAATTAACCTAATAGCCAACTAACCATGTGTATCCATCATGTATGATCATACCTGCCTGAATATGAAGCACCTCATACCCTTGAGAGGTCTACTAACAACTGTTAGTGATATGGTCCCTAGTCTTAGGAGTCGGGCATGGTGGTATCGGACCCTATGTCTGTGTTGTCGGCCTATGCTAGGGTGATGAGCTTTCCATAGTGACCAATGAGCAAAAAATAAAGCTATGAGCGTAGTACATCAAACTGTAATGATGCCGCAACCACTCTACAATTGCGTTTGTGTGACGACCCTTACATCATTTGTGGGTGCCCTTCACCAGTCGATGGGTTGCCTAACCATGTGCATTTAGGTTGTGTCATTCGGGTCCTGAGTGATCGATCAGGCCAGTTGGTTGGGCCAGTGTTAGCCTCACATTAACTAGGGAGTTGTCGTTCGGGTGATAAATCCCAATATAGATCAAGGATTGTAAGCATAGAGCCGTTATGACCACCTTGGACCTAGTAATCTGGATATGGTCATTGATTATATGGAGGTGTTCTAGCTTCCCCAATTTTATTGGATAAACAAACTTAATTAATTCACTTGGTTAACACGAACATTTATCTCATCACATTAGTTTAGGATGTGACAACTTGGCAGTTATGGTCGTGTGTTAAGGGAGTGTTAGCATTTGTGAATGTGGTGTCGGAGTCACTTATGAGGGAGTGTTGGATTATGAGGGCATGCATCATCTCATATAACATGCATGCACATTAATAAGAGTATTTAGGAATTGGGTGTTTTAGTTGCTTTATCATTACTTGTGCTAGTGGAATCGATACATGCGTAACTTAGAGTTAATAGAACCACTGAGTTGATCCTCACTCCTACTCTGGGATGGTGTTTTAAAACACCAACTAGACATTGTTATATATGTAGGTACTATGGAGTTCGATGCATTAGAGGAGGCACACACATACTTGAAGGAAGAGTCCCCATACTTCCAGTTGCTGGGTAGGCCGATGTTGGACACCTACGAGATGTTGATGGGATTTTAGAGTCAACCCATTTTGTATTTTTGTAACAGTAAATTTTTTCAGCTGTAGTCCCGTACTGTGGATAGACATATTTTACTTGTAAACTGATTTACTTGTGTTAAACTTTACGTTTATTGCAGGGTAAATCGCATAGTCTATTTTAATTCTATAAATTGCTCAAATGGCAAGCGAAATGAACTATAAAATGTGTAACACCCCGGATTTTTTCCTACTTGAAATTAGACGTCCTTAGGAAATGGGTCAACCATAACACCTTGGTAACCTCTCAAAACCCAATTCTAAAGCTAAATAAATCATTTAGAACCTAATTCTTGAGAAATTTAACGTGAATTAACTAGCGCTAAACTGGACTTCCTGCCAAATTAGCACCAAGCACTTTAAATACGATCTGTAAGACCCAAAACCTATAGAATCATTGACGCTATCTTATCATGAAACCTAGGATCAAACTCTAAACCTGTTTATTCTCAAGAACCCTTTGAAACTTTGTAATGGATTCTGACCGCGCATCGTGAGTCCAGTAGCAATGAACTTAGACCATTATGACCGCGTAGTTGGACTTGACTACCACCCCGAAAATCAAGCCCAACTGATGTTCTGAGGCTATTTCATTGAGCCTGGAACAAGGAGTGTGAGAAAGAGTAAAATTCTTTATAAATTAAATGTGATTTAAATAAATCTGGCACGTGTCGCTTGCGGGTTAAGTATAAGCATTCAGACCGTTGGAATCTGACCCAAATACACCCTCGAATCAGGGAACATTTCCCACTCAGGTCAGTGTACTTGGAATCCCTGATCGAGTCTCAGTGACCGCTGAACTAAAATTGGTCCGCCACGTGCGATCTGGAAACCCTATCGAACTGAAAACTTAATGTGATTAGGATCGAACATCCATAAGCTTAAGTCTGACCGCATTTAGTCAGGGAACCTCCAGAAATGTTCTTTTGGATCCTTAAACCCTCTCACATCCCTCCAATATGAATTTGCAAAAAATCTAGGAAAGAGGAGAGAAAAGAGAGAGAAAGTGTGAGAGCAGTGGGAGAATCTTCCTGCTATTCTTCCATGCCGATCTACGTACTTAACCATCGCGATCTAATCACTCTTCCGGTGATTCTGACTTCATTCTAGGTAAGAAAACCCTAGCCTTAACCTGTTTTAGGGATTCTATCGATCCAAGTAGCGAAGTAGCTGACTTACCTTGTGTATTAGGTTACCAATCAGTCGTTGACAAAGACTTAGAGTCTCTGTCGAGTTCGTTGCGATTCTACGGCGTAAGGTGCGGATTTTAGATGCTTAGGTTACTATTTTTCAAAGCTTTCAATGTCGTTTAATGGTAGATTGTTGTCAAGAATGCTGTTTCACATGTAGAACATGCCGATCGATTTTTGTTTCGAATACATACAAAGAATATGAGATTTATGGTATTTTAGGTATTTGTAGGAAATACCGTATACGTATAAATTTTACTGATATGATTGCCATGAGTATTTTTCGTGCATATATACTAGTTATGCATGTATGATCTGTTTGGCGAAGAGATTCGCCCTAATGCACATTTTGGCCGACATATGCTATGTAGACTAAAGTGTGTAGACTAAGTGTTTGTATAAGTAAGTATTGCGTAAATGAGGTTGTAGTTTAGTGTTGAGATAGGATTCTCAACTACGTTGATGATGTGTATGATTTCCTCCATGTACATTGTTGAATTGATTCCTTATGTATGAAATGCTTGTGTATGCTTAACTGCGTATGTTGTACCTTATAACATGCTACTAACATGCTTGAATTATTTGTCATTTCAATTTTATTTATCTCATATGATTACTGATTCACATTACATGTGCTTGGGGCTATACTCTAGTCCAGGCAGTCGGTAACAGTTTAGAATTCGTCGTTGGATTCTATTCGCCACGAAGGATGTGTATGACGAACCCGAGTCGTACTAGAGTCGTCGGCAGTGGTTAGGCCACACGAAGTGCTTGTGCACTTCATGTTGGTTGATTCAACGTGCGCTCGCGTTAGTCAGACTCATCAAGTAACCCGACTGACCATTGTATATTCACCTTATATTCGTCATAACTGCTTGAACCTAGGGTACTAAACTTACCAGTGATAACCCTGATAACCGTGGTACCTTAATCCACTAAGACTCATGAGTCGGGCATGATGGTATGGGACACCGTGGTCAAGCTATCGGCCTACGCTGGGGCCACAAACTTCTCCGTAGTGACCAGTGAGCAACCTAGACTCGTGAGCAGATTATGGTGATATGGGACACTATATTCTAGTTATCGGCCTACACTGATAAGGTGATGGGGGAGCGGTACAACGAGTGCGAGCAACAGCCCTGACAGCCCTTTGTAGTGACCTCGAGCATATTCTGAATCTGCAGAGAGGCGACGAGCCTTCCCGTAGTAAACAGAGTATAAACTAGACACGTATTGATAAGGTGATGGGGGAGCGGTGCAACAAGTGCGTGCAACAGCCCTGGTAGCCCTTGCAGTGACCTAAAACTGTACTTCGTATGAGATATGTGTAACACCCCGAATTTTTTCCAACCTGGGATTAGACGTCCTTAGGCAATGGGTCAACCAAAAAACCTTGGTAACCGCTCAGAACCCAATTCCAAAGCCAAAGAAATCACTTAGGATAAATTCCTTTAGAAATTAGGCATAAGTTAGCTAGCACTACGCTAGAGTAGCTGGAAAATTGTCCCTGATCGCTTTAAATACATTCTACATGATCCAAAACTTGTAGAATCGTTGATGCTACGTTACCCTAAAATCCAGGATCAAACTCTAAACCGGTTTATTCTCGGGAACCCTTTAAAACTTTGTATTGGATCTAGACCGCGCGTCGAAAGTCTGATACCTACAATCTTAGACTGTTATGACCGCTTAGCTGGACTTGACAATCAGTTTGAAAATCAAGCCCAACCGACGTTCAGAGGCTATTTATTGAGCCTGGAGTGAAGAGAGTGAGAAAAGGGTTAGATTTGGAAATTTTAATCTGAATCTGGCACGTGACTTGGCACGTTATTATTAAGCGTTCTGACCATCAGAATTCAGCCAAATTACACCCTCGGATTATGAAAAATTTCTCTTTCATATCATGAGACTTGTAGACCTAATCTAGGTACGATGACCGCTGAACTGAAACTGGGCCGCCACATGCGATCTATGAACTCTGCCAGACTGAAAACTAGGTGTGAGCAACATCCAGTGACCATGAGCTTAAGTCCGACTACGTTCGGCCAGGGGACCTCCCGAAACACTCTTTTGGACCAGAACAGACCCGATTTGGTTATACCTCAAGTGAACTTTGTTCCCAAGACTAATTTGGGAAGGTTTTAGCCTATATAAGGGCTTTAAACCCTCTCACAACCCTCCCATCCGAATTTGCTTGAAACCCTAGGAAAAGAGAGAGAGAAAGTGAGAGATTGTGAGAGAGTGTGGGAGAGATCTTCCCGCCACTTGCTGCAGCTGCTACACATGCCTAAGCACCGCATCCCAATCACTTTATTGGTGATTCCGACGCATTTCTAGGTAAAGAAAACCCTAACTACTTGCTGATTTAACATTCCATCGATTCAAATAGTAAAGTAGCTAATACATCTTGTGCATTAGGTCGCCTGTACGCCGTTGACGAAGCGTATACGTTCGATTCAAATCGATACACTTCTATGGCAAAAGGTGAGGATTCTAGACGCTTTGATTGACTAATTTCAAAGCTTTCAATGTCGTTTAATAGTAGATTATCGATAGCAACGCCGTTTGACATGTACAACATGTTGTCCGTTTTTCAATTCGTAAACGTACGGTAAATATGAGATTTAGGGCATTTTGGGTATTTGTAGGAAATACAGTATACGTCCGTATTTTGCTGAAATAATTGTCATGCATAATTATCATGCTATGATATTAGGAATGTGTGCATGGTCTGTTTGGCGAAGAGATTCGCCCTAATGCGCACTTTAGGTCGACATACGCTATGTAGACTAAAGTGTGTAGACTAAGTGTTTGTATAAATGTTTGTATTAGTATGTATTGAGTAAATGGTGTTGTGTATGAGTTTTGAGATTGAATTCTCAAGTAATATGCTGATGTAAATGAATTCCATCATGTTGGCTATATGTATTGATTTCATTATATAATGAAATGCATGTGTGGGATGATTTGCTTAAGTTGTATGTTATAACATGTGTCCACATGCTTACAGTGTTGTATTTCATTTCTGTTACTCACATATGCTTACTGATGTTAATGCACAAATGCTTGGGGCTATGACCTAGTCCAAGTAGTCGGTGTAATGGATCGAATTCGTGGTTGGTTTCTATTTTCCACGAAGGACGCGTCGATGAATGCGAGTCGTGTTTTGAGTTGGCGGCAGTGGTTAGGCCACACGAAGTGCTTTATGCACTTCAGGTCGTTCAACTTGAGATGCGCTCGTGCTAGTCGAGCCCGTCAAGTAACTCGACTGACCATTGTATGTTCACCCTGTATGAGTCATAACTGCTTGAACCTAGGGTACTGAACTTACCATTAGAAACCCTGTTAACCATGGTACCTTGATCCATAAAGACTCATGAGCCGGGCATGATGATATAGGACACCGTGGTCGAGCTGTCGGCCTACGCTGGGGCCACAAACCTCCCCGTAGTGACCAGTGAGCACCCTACTCTGAGCAGATTGTGGTGGTATGGGACACTATATTTTTGCTATCGGCCTACACTGATCAGGTGACGAGCCCTTTGTAGCGACCTTGAGTTTATCCTGACACCGCATGGGGGCAACGAGTCCTGATGCAGTCTTAAGGATAATTAGGCCGTATTGATAAGGTGATGGGGGAGAGGTGCAATGAGTGCGAACAACAGCCCTGACAGCCCTTGCAGCGACCTACAAATATAAGATCGTATGAGATTACTAGGAGTGATGACCCTAGACAGGATCTGTGTTGGGATTGATATAAGCAAGGTACCCTAGTTTCCCAATCCTACTGTATGAAAAAGACTTATAACAACCCGGTAATCATTATCCATATCGCATTACAAGTGCCTGGAAGATGTGGAGAACTACGGGAAGAAAGCATGCCGCGGACGCAGATGGTGCCGCATGAGGGAGTATGTCGGTGAGGGCATCTATCATGTCATTTCATGCATGCATTAACAACAGTATCTAGGAATGTTTGATTGACTGCTCTACTATTATCGCGTGATTGATTTGATAACATGTTAATCTTTGCTCTATGATTCCACTGAGTTAATTACTCACTCCCACGTTACGGGATGGTATTCTGTACACCCACCAGACCCTGTTTTAGTTTTAGATGATGGCGCGGCCTGCGAGGTGAAGCCGGACTTGTATGATGATGAGGAGGATTTCTCCTATAGGCGGTTATCAGGCGGGTCAAAGTAGACCGTGTTCTGATCGACGGGATTACAGGGTGGTTGATTAGACGCCATGACACTTATCATTTTATATTTTTGGAGCACTCATGAATATTCTTTTAGATCATTTTTGGAGTATACATGTATATGTTTAACCTGGTAACATGTTCACACTTTGGAGACTTACAACGGTTCATATATTTCATATATCTATCACATCCTTTCGCTTGCTAATTTAACTATCTCTGGAGTATGATATGTTGTTTTGGCTTAGTCTCAATATTGTTTAATGTCATTCTACAGACAACATGCATTCATAATTATCTATGTTGTATAAGTGACGTTTTGGAACTCGGGAGTTGGGTTTCTACTCGACCCCCAATTTTCAAGGCGTTACAGATGGTATCAGAGCATGATTTAGATTAAACCGAACCTGGTTATGGTAACACAACGTACACTGACACACTCTGACTTAGGAAGGGGGAGATGGAACCTAGAAACTATATTAGAATCCCAAGTTTCGCCGACAGATGAGACTATGTAGTAATTTAGTCCATAACGTATCTTTGGTCGCGTGAAGCGACCTAAGTCGCCTCTAGGCCGTCAGTCGACTGATTTGAGTCGTTCCCTGAAGAATTTCAAACCTAGAAATGAATGTCCTTGAGTTTTGGGTCAACCACAACCCTTACACTCAATCTCAAGGCCTAAAACCCCCTTTTTACCCATTTCCTTCAAAATCTCTCCTTTCACCACCCCATTCTTCAAATTTTTTTAAGTCCTTTCATACTAGATATAAATCCTAATGTAAAAATGATGGAGAATCATACTTAAATAAAAATTTACTATAAATAGTAAATATATGTATGAATTGGACTTTTGACCATTCCAATTATGGAATATCATAGAATAAATGAGTTATTTGGATATATTAGCATCTCCTACCCCAAAATCATATGCTATACGATACATAAACTCATTTCATTTTGTAAATTAACCATGAAAATGCCTCGAATGGAGGAGGGGCCAAACGATCAACTTCCAGGGGGACCCAGGGTGGGACCCAGACTTTTTAGGACTTAGGGGGCAGGAGGTCCTCTCCAAAAGGGTGAGGCCTCACCGGTTTGTCCAGTGGGTGGCGAGGCCTCGCCGGTTAATGGTCAGTGTGCCAGGACGGGCCGAGCCTTCGGGCTGATGGAGTTTGGGGGTTAGGGTGACCCCCTGATATATGGTCGTCCCTTAAAACACCCCCGATCAATCACTTCCTTCACAAACTACCCCTCCAAGCTCTCCTTTTCCTATAAAGTTGTTATTTTCTCTCTCAAACCATCTAACGTATAAGCTTAGACTTTGGATTACAGCTAGTGAGTTATAGACTAGACTACTAGTTGTATTAGGTAGTGTAAAGCCTGTACATGCTAAGGAATAGTAGGTTAGATTTGGTTGAAGTAGAACTTCATTCTTTCGATAGATCCCTGTAATACCCAGAGGCGTCTTTAGTAGCTCTTAGGAAAGTTGTTTCGACTTAGAGACTATTCATGCATAGTCAAACCAGCACGTCCCTTAGAAGTGCCCTCCCAAGGACTTATTGCATTTGGGAACACGGAGTAAAGGAACTATATATATAAGCGAAGTATTCGCGGTTTGAATTGAATTCTTAATCCTGGTAGTTACCAATAATCCAATACTCTGATCAAGCAGAAGATCGACATCGACTCAGATTAAGAATCGATACGGTAAATTTTCTGTCCTAGCTAGGCAGAAAGTCTATGTATCCGGCTCAGACCCACTACACAATTTTTCTTCCGTGTTGGCCCAACCACCTACAACCAAAAGTCATCGCTTTGTCTTTGGAAAATGGCGAAGACTTCTAGCCAGTAGAGAATTAGATATCTTGCCACCAACTCACACTTGCCCCTGAAATCAACGGCTCATTTCTATCACCATAGGTACCAACGCCATAGAAAGCATCATTAACAAAGGAAGACCAATGTTGTGAGAGGTTATTTTCCATTTCATGTCAAGGATAGGCCCTAAGTTACACCTCGTTCCGATATACGGATCGAGACAAAGATTCTTGAGCCTTAAGTAGAACTATGTTTTAAGGGGGGTAGAACGTACCGAGCCTAATCTAGTTAGCATTAGCTAACACAACCGTTGGATTAGAGTAGCGCAGCGGAAGCGTAGTTAGCCCTCTCCCCACTGGCCCAGGATCGAAGGAAAATCAGGGAAAAATTAAGGCTTAAGTGTTGGACCCATTCATATTAAATTATAGGCCTAGCAGTGTGAGCAGGAGAAGGTTAGTGTATCCATAAACCTATTCGTTAAATACGAGCATAATAGAAGCCTTGGCTGATTCTGTACGATTAGGAATCCTTTAGGATGATCTATTAAAGTGTTTATTGATTCCTACCTTGGACATAGATTCAAGCGAGAACTCTCCTAGATCAAGATCCAATGCACAACCTTATAAATAGGACTTTTGAACCTTTTAGTGATTGACATTCCCTAAGCTTTTAGAGTGATCAGACTACGGAGTTACTAAAATGAACAAATGCGAAACATTCGCGGCTTGACCCAAATCCTCAATCCTGGACGACTACCAATGGACTCACTGCTTAGCCGAGCAGAAGACTAGGATCCACCAGGATTAGGAAGAGATACAACATTGTCTACCCTGGCCAGGCGGACATTCGACGTATCGGGATCAAGCCCACTACAACCGTCTCTCTGTACTGGTCAACCACTGAAAATATATATCTTACTCTAAGTAGATGGGAATTTTCGTCAAGACGGCAAATAGGTAAAGAAATAAATTGTAGCAAACCGTTAGGGTATAAGTAATGCATAAAGAAGTAAGTTTTAAGGGGGGTAGACCAAAAGGAACCAGACTTATATAGATCGTATACACCCTACCACGTATAGAAATATGAAATCAACAAAACTTAGGTAAAGGAAATGATTAATCTTTCCTCATTACCCTTAGCCAATTTCGGGGACGAAATTTCATTTTAAGGGGGGTAGATTGTAACACCCTGAATTTTTTCCTACCTGGAATTAGACGTCCTTAGGCAATGGGTCAACCATAACACCTTGGTAACCTCTCAGAACCCAATTCCAAAGCCAAATAAATCATTTAGAACCTAATTCTTTAGAAATTTAACATGAATTAGCTAGCGCTAAACTGGACTTCCTGTCAAATTAGCAACAACCACTTTAAATACGATCTGTAAGACCCAAAACCTATAGAATCATTGACGCTATCTTACCCTGAAACATAGGATCAAACTCTAAACCTGTTTGTTCTCAGGAACCCTTTGAAACTTTGTAATGGATTCTGACCACGCGTCGTGAGTCCGGTAGCAATGAACTTAGACCATTATGACCGCGTAGTTGGACTTGACTACCACCCCGAAAATCAAGCCCAACTGATGTTATGAGGCTATTTCATTGAGCCTGGAGCAAGGAGTGTGAGAAAGAGTGAAATTCTTTATAAATTAAATGTGATTTAAATAAATCTGTCACGTGTCGCTTGCGGGTTAAGTATAAGCATTCATACCGTTGGAATCTGACCCAAATACACCCTCGGATCAGGGAACATTTCCCACTCAGGTCAGTGTACTTGGAATCCCTGATCAAGTCTCAGTGACCGCTGAACTGAAATTGGTCCGCCACGTGTGATCTGGAAACCCTATCGAACTGAAAACTTAATGTGATCAGGATCGAACATCCATAAGCTTAAGTCCGACCGCATTTAGTCAGGGGACCTCCAGAAACGTTCTTTTGGATCGGGAAAGACCCGATTTGGCTATAACCCAAGTATACCTTGGTTTAGAGTCTAAATAGGTGAGTTTTTAACCTATTTAAAGACCTTAAACCCTCTCACATCCCTCCAATATGAATTTGCAAAAAACCTAGGAAAGAGAAGAGAGAAAAGAGAGAGCAAGTGTGAGAGCAGTGGGAGAATCTTCCTGCTATTCTTCCATGCCGATATACGTACTTAACCATCACGATCTAATCACTCTTCCGGTGATTCTGACTTCATTCTAGGTAAGAAAACCCTAGCCTTAACCTGTTTTAGGGATTCTATCGATCCAAGTAGCGAAGTAGCTGACTTACCTTGTGTATTAGGTTACCAATCAGTCGTTGACAAAGACTTAGAGTCTCTGTCGAGTTCGTTGCGATTCTACGGCGTAAGGTGCGGATTTTAGATGCTTAGGTTACTATTTTTCAAAGCTTTCAATGTCGTTTAATGGTAGATTGTTATCAAGAATGTTGTTTCACATGTAGAACATGCCGATCGATTTCTGTTTCGAATACATACGAAGAATATGAGATTTATGGTATTTTAGGTATTTGTAGGAAATACCGTATACGTATAAATTTTGCTGATATGATTTCCATGAGTATTTTTCGTGCATATATACTAGTTATGCGTGTATGATCTGTTTGGCGAAGAGATTCGCCCTAATGCACATTTTGGGCGACATATGCTATGTAGACTAAAGTGTGTAGACTAAGTGTTTGTATAAGTAAGTATTGCGTAAATGAGGTAGTAGTTTAGTGTTGAGATAGGATTCTCAACTACGTTGATGATGTGTATGATTTCCTCCATGTACGTTGTTGAATTGATTCCTTATGTATGAAATGCTTGTGTATGCTTAACTGCGTATGTTGTACCTTATAACATGCTACTAACATGCTTGAATTATTTGTCATTTCAATTTTATTTATCTCATATGATTACTGATTCACATTACATGTGCTTGGGGCTATACTCTAGTCCAGGCAGTCGGTAACAGTTTAGAATTCGTGGTTGGATTCTATTCGCCACGAAGGATGTGTATGACGAACCCGAGTCGTACTAGAGTCGTCGGCAGTGGTTAGGCCACACGAAGTGCTTGTGCACTTCACGTCGGTCGATTCAACGTACGCTCGCGTTAGTCAGACTCATCAAGTGACCCGACTGACCATTTATATTCACCTTATATTCGTCATAACTGCTTGAACCTAGGGTACTAAACTTACCAGTGATAACCCTGATAACCGTGGTACCTTGATCCACTAAGACTCATGAGCCGGGCATGATGGTATGGGACACCGTGGTCAAGCTGTCGGCCTACGCTGGGGCCACAAACTTCCCCGTAGTAACCAGTGAGTAACCCAGACTCGTGAGAAGATTATGGTAGTATGGGACACTATATTCTAGCTGTCGGGCTACACTGATAAGGTGATGGGGTAGCGGTGCAACGAGTGCGAGCAACAGCCCTAACGGTCCTTTGTAGTGACCTCGAGCATATTCTGAATCTGGAGAGAGACGACGAGCCTTCCCGCAGTAAACAGAGTATAAACTAGGCCTGTATTGATAAGGTGATGAGGGAGCGGTGCAACGAGTGCGTGCAACAGCCCTAGTAGCCCTTGCAGCGACCTAGAACCGTACTTCGTATGAGATATGCTAGGACTGACGACCCTAGAATGGATCATTATTTGGGTATTGATATAAGGGAGGTACCCAAGTTTCCTAATCCTGCTGTATGAAAAGGACTAATAACAACTCGGTAATCATATTCATATCGCACTGCATGTGCCTGGAAGATGTGGAGCGCTGAGGGAAGAAAGCATGCCACGAACATAAGATGGTGTAGCATGAGGGAGTATGTCGGTGAGAGCATCCATCATATCATTTCATTCTTGCATTAATCACAGTGTTTAGGAATGTTTGATTGCTTGCTTTACCATTATCGCGTGATTGATTTGATAACATGTTAACCTTTGCTCTATGATTCCAGTGAGTTAGCTACTCACTCCCACGTTACGGGACGGTGTTCTGGACACCCACCAGACCCTGTTTTAGTTTCAGATGATGGCGCGGCCTGCGAGGCGGAGCCGAACTTGTATGATGATGAGGAGGATTTCTCCTATAGGCGGTTATCAGGCGGGTCTATGTAGACCGTGTTCTGATCGACGGGATTACAGGGACGTTGATTAGACACCATGACACTTGTCATTTTATATTTTTGGAGCACTCATGAATATTCTTTTAGATCATTTTTGGAGTATACATGTATATGTTTAACCTGGTAACATGTTCACACTCTGGAGACTTATAACAGTTCATATATTTCATATATCTATCACATCCTTCCGCTTGCTAATTTAACTGTCTCTGGAGTATGATATGTTGTTTTGGCTTAGTCTCAATCTTGTTTAATGTAATTTTACGGACAACATGCATTCACCATTATCAATGTTGCATAAGTGACATTTTGGAACTCGGGAGTTGGGTTTCTACTCGACCCCCGATTTTCAGGGCATTACAAAATCCCGCTTTTGCAAAGCATAAGTGCTACTCGGGATATCGGGAGTCGAGTATTTAATTGGCCCCCAAAATCTGGGGCATAACAATTCTTGATCTATCTGATTCTTCTAATCAATGCCTCATCCGAGATGTTGGAGAATCATATCGTTGGATCCCACCTTCTCGGCTATGATTCTGTGATTCACCGCCGACATCACCCTATGATTAGTGCAATTACTAATTTTAGCGCCAACCGGGGCCGGATCACCGTTATGAACACGAAACTGCCCTAGGGCCTCTGTCATACGATCGATTGTAACCTACATGACTTGCCGATTCCCTCGATGCACCGCTTCAAAAGTTGCTGCTATTAAAGGAAAATTCTCTGGAGCACCATCCATGAGATTGTGCCTAACTCATCGTTAGAAGCCACCTATTCGAGGAAAAGTCTTGCTCTGATACCACCAACGTAGGAGAGGACATGATGTGGTCGATCACTGTCTTCCTCAATCGATAACTCTCTTGAATCCAGAAGGCTCTCTTGAATCCACAAGAGCTTTCTCAAATCCACGAGAAGAAAGAGAAAATTTTCTAAGGAATTAATTTATTGAATGAACAATAAAAATGAGTTTAACACCCTTTAAATAACCCTAAACAACCTCTAAAAACATAATTAAAGAGTTCTAATCAAATAAGAAAGAAATTCCAAAAAACATGTAAATTTCTGTCATCTGTCAACTATCATGTTGACAGGTTGAAACAACCAAAAAGTGTCCAGAGATTTAAACCACAAATTCTTTGATTTTAGACTTGTTCACCCGATCTGTCGAACTAGATTTCAACCTATCGGTCAATATTTTGACCTATTTAAACTGTGACAAAAATCATCCAGCAAGTGATCTGGAATTTCGACCTGTTGACCACAAAGTTCGATCGGTTGAACTATGCTGAATTTTTATTAATTTCTCCTTGGACTTCTTCTAGTCCATGTGCATTTGGAACGTGCTTGATCCTCATCCTACATCTTCTAAGTTGTTACCTAGGTAATAACTACTTCGCTGCCTTCAACAAGGAAATTGTAACTCGAATTTCAAATTGGAATTTGAAATCTAAAATTTTCCACTTTTAAAACAGCCCTGAGAGAGGGAGCACTTAGTAAATATTTAAAATTATAGTTCAATTTATGTTTTTCCTAGCCCTGTACATGAGTCAAGCTAGCTCGAAAAGCTCGCTCGGCTTGAATAATGATTCGAGGTGAGCTAGGCTTCATATGACCCAGTTCGTTTTAGTTGAGTGGGCCCCACCGTGAAGTGTGTCGGACATCAACATTGTGCATTTGATGAGTTCCCTTAAGGTTATGGGATTGAAAGTGCTTTGGTTTAAGTGTTGAGTCAGTCTATTAAGTGAGACCCAAGTTAAAGATTACAAGACTAAAAACTCAACCAAGATTAAAGAAAGTTCGAGCTCTCCACATAGGTAAACAAAGCCTTAATTCCCTAACCAAACCCTTGAGGTATATGTCCCCATCCATAAGAACTTAAACTTACCCACAACTGTTTTTGAAAATTCCTTGGTAAGCTTAGTTTAGAACACTTTAAGTATTGGAGAAATATGAACTATACAGCTAAAATTAATGTCCTAATGATTGCATCGATTTGCAATCGAGGACAATCTCAATGGCATCAAACATGGTTCGATTGCATCGAAAATAAAACCATATATTCTAGCAACAAGCTGAACAAATGTTGGGTGTTGTCGATTACATTGAATGAAGTTCGATGACATAGAAACTTATGTTTCGATGGCATCAAACTTGCTTCGATTGAATTGACCTTGGGCTTATTCCCTCTATTTCTAAAAATATTCTAAGTGTTCCTCGATGTAATTGAACCTCCTTTAATAACATCAAGAGTAAGTTATTGATGGCATCGAAGCGCGTTTAATTGTATCGATATAAGAACCAGTTTGTCCAGCACGATTTCTAGGAAAATCTGATATTTCGATGGAATAGAAGGTTTAATCGATTGCATCGAAAAAGGGACAAAACTGTCCAGCAACCAAAGTGTATTTTTTCAAAGGAATGCCGATGGCATCGAAACATCCCTCGATGACATCGAAGTGCACGTCGATGACAACGAAGGGTGCTCGATGAGATTGGACAGAATCTGTCCTATACCTAACTGAATATCATGGTGCAAGAAGTCAATGCAATCGGAGAAGGTCCAATAACATCGAAATTCAAAATTCGATGGCATCGATGACCCTTCGATGGCATTGACAATATAAGATTTTTTCCCATTTTTTTTAATCGTTGGGATTTGTCTTTATATACAGCTTGTGTTGCTTCTTGGACGAATGACCTTAAAATTAACAGAGTTTTGAGAGAGTAAATACCATAGTCAATACCCTCATCCTCAAGCTCTCTTTCCCATAGGAGTTCATCATTCAATCAATTGATCAAGCATTCATTGATCTATTCAATAGCTTGGATTGTACTATGAACTCCAACATTCATTGATCTTCCAACATCACTCTTTATCATCAAATTATTATGATGGGATCATTGAATATAAAGCTCATGAGAATCTTCTCTAGGTATTTATTTCATATCATTTAGTAGAGACCATACCCTAAACCTCATAACCTCGCATTGGAGATTGAAACATTTACAAGTGGTTGCGGTTTAAGGAAACTGAAGACTCTTTACCAACATAGAAGACCATCTTCAGAATGTGTGCTAAAATGGGGCTCACTCACTTATTTGTAAGTAAATATAGTCCGTTGAGTCTGAAGCCCTTTCCTTGCGTAGGATTGTGATTTAGAGTTTAAGTTGACAAAATTGCTAAGACCTTTTGTAGGCCTCCGACGGGAGAATACGTTGTGTGTCCTGTGTAGGACTTGTTGTTCTTGTGTAGGATTCATTACCTTGTGTATCCTTGTATAGGACTCATTGCCTTGTGTAGGCATAGATTTCCTTGTGTAGACTCCAGTAGTATCCTTGTGTAGGACTTGTTGCCTTGTGTAGGCATCTAATGTTACCTTGTGTAGGCTCCTTAGTTAACCTTGTGAAGGTTGTGAAGGTTCATGGTTAACCCAATTTAAAACAATTAGATAGTGAAATCCAGTACACTCTAGGAGAGAGTGCATCTACTAGGAGTGGAGTAGGCAAGTAGCCGAACCATTATATATGATTGTGTTTGGGATTACCATTTGTGCATTGATATAGTTATGCGTATATTTCTTAAATGATTATTTATGATACATGATTAAATGAATGTCTAAGCATTGATAGGAATCACATCCCACGTGTAAGACCCATATCATAGACCGTACCATTCCTTAGACTCCTGCGGTCCTCCCAGTCGAATTTCAGCGACCCGCGATGCGTAGATAGCATTTATGCCCGAGACTTGTACCCTAGCGACCACACCATCGCCACGGTTCTAACGCCGCGCCTCACGTGTCGATGCAATACCCAGGCCAGGAGTTGTGGGCCCGTGTTTATTTTGAAAAAAATGCCATGCAAGAGAATTTCTACCAAATGTCAAATCAATCTCATCAATCAATCAAGTATAATACCCATATCTCTCTCATCTAAAAGTCAACACAACCTTACCTCTCAAGTACACCCATTACTCACCCATCACACTCATCCCTCTCTCGCATCCATTACTCTCTCTCTCTCTCTCTCTCTCTCTCTCTCTCTCTCATTTCTCTCTTCACTCCCAAGCAACCCAATGAGAGGAGAAATGTCCAAGCTCTCCATAAGAAGAGGACAGTGTGACCCACCTATATATATATATATATATATATATATATATATATATATATATATATATATATATATATATATATATATATATATATATATATATGATATTATGTGGTGGGTCCCACGTGGGACCCACTTACCTGGAAGCAGATTGGTTGGTTTACCACACGCTAGCTATATTAGCTAGTGTATTGACGTCAGCATATGGGTCTGATCATCCAGACCGTCCATCTACGTGGACCCCACCTTGATCCGGACCATCCGTCCATTTTTGGCTGGATGTGGGCCCACCCCACACGTGTGGGGGTGGGGCCCACCTTAATGTATCTATTGTTTATCAGTACCGTCCATTTGGATGGGCTGTGTGGCGCACGCCATGATGTATGTACTTCTCCACTCTGTCCGTCACTTTTTCTGGGCGTGGGACCCACACCACACTTGCTGCACATGTGGGGGTGGGGCCCACCTTGCTGATGTGTTAGTCATTCACACCGTCCATCTGACGGTGATGTATATGTTTCAAATCCATGCCATCCACTGTCCAGGGGTCTGGACGGTGGAGCCTACCTTTGATGTATATGTTTTCTATCCATGCCATCCGTGCAATGCAGTGGGACCCACCCGTTGTGCATGTGGGGGGCCCACCATGATGTATCTGATCCAAGCCGTCCAACGATTGTGGACCCCACTGCGATGTATTTGTTCCACCATGCTTTATGTATTATAACCACACCGTCCAGTGGATGGTGGGACCATTCCCTACCACATGCTTTCATCCACACTATTCAGGTCGTGTGGCCCATGTGATGTATCTGTTCACGCCATCCATTCCTTGGACAGGTGAACCCCTATGATGCATGCATTGTATATCCATGCATGTCGTCCAATGGTGGGGCCCTCTGCGATATATGTGTTTTATCCATCCCGTGCGGACATGAACGGTGGGCCCACCTACTATGTAATCCCTGCGCCCACCTGGTTGTATGTGTTTCATTTATGCCGCTCACTTTTGCGGCGCACCTAGATGTATGTAGTTTTTATTCACACAGTCCGTTCATGATGTACGTGTTTTATCCAAGTTGTCCATTTGATGGGCCCATTTGAAATGAGTAAAGCCCACCTCATTGAGATGTATTTGAGGCCTAGGCATTTGAGGCCCAGATATCGGGCCTGATGTGATGTGTATATGACCCATGTGGTAAGTCCCAATGTGATGCATATGTGGCGTATGAGTGAGGCCCATCGTGATGTGTATTAGGGCCTTGAGTGAGGCTCATTGTGGTGTATATTAAGCCTTTGTGTAAGGCCATGGGCCCACTATACATTTGACTCTATGTGGGCCATTCCTTGGGAGCAATATTGATTAAATATCCACATTGATGGGCAATGATGGTTAAATGTTCACATTGTGACCTTCCCTTAGGCCATTTGTTAGGCCATTTGTCGAGGCCGATTATTGGTGATGGTTATCGATACCGATTATGAGTATATGATAGCATAACATCATGATACATACCCATACATATCATCTACATGTTTGTTATGAGATGTGGTTGACATTACATATGTCATAGGGCAGGTTATTCATGAGACTCCCTGTTAGGCGGAATCGT
Source organism: Magnolia kwangsiensis (assembly GCA_037074715.1). Taxonomy (NCBI): domain Eukaryota; kingdom Viridiplantae; phylum Streptophyta; class Magnoliopsida; order Magnoliales; family Magnoliaceae; genus Magnolia; species Magnolia kwangsiensis. The sequence continues at coordinate 149,571,245 of CM073572.1, read as the reverse complement.
CTCACATGAGCACACGGTATGTGCAGGATTGATGCATGATTGGACCGTGTGACTCATGTATCTTGCATTTTATGATATGACTGCTGTACACCCTAGTGATATTAAGGTCATGCCCTCTACAGGCATGTCGTGGATGGCAAACGGGACACTAGAAATGTTTGGTTTTAGCATACGGGCACCATAGATGTCCTTAGGTGAAAATACCTAAACCTCCATGACTAGGAAACACTCCAACGTCTAGATCGAGTGGATACATGAGCGCATGAGGGCGTATACTAGTAGGCCGCATCTCTCACTCTGTCGTGGTCGGTTGAAAAGGGATGTGACCTTACCCGCATGAGTGAGGGGACAATATATAGGTTGAGTTTGACCAGATTGAGGAATGAGTCCTCTATCGACTAGCCGGGCCAGATATTGGCAAGCGGATAGTGAGGTCTCTTCCACTTACCCAATTGTACATTCGGATAGGGGCAACAAGTTGATGTCGAGTGTAATAGACCCCAGTGATGATCCTAGAGATTTACGGTACTGATATGTGGATTTATTGAGCAGGAGTTGCATACATAACATTTTACTCATTCATTCACTATCCACTTGGGCCGGTGGTGCGCAACTAATTATTTTGTATACCTTCATGATGGCCAAGATTTTGGTTGGCGTGCGACTAACTTGAGATCAGGAGTCTACCACATCGAGTTTGGCTTTCTAAATTTAGGTATGAGACTGGTTTGGATAGAATTCTCTTGTGATGGACCCCATAGCTTGCGATACTACGTACTATCATCCCGACTTCATACTCCAGCTTGGTTATTTCATTCGTACCGTACATTGTAATGCTTTCTTAGTACATGATATTGACTTATTATGTTTTTGCATCGCATAGCCTGGATAAGGCTGATGGTATTTATGGAGTTACCAGCATGTTTCCACATTGCTCTCATATTGCATCTTGAGCACGCTTATTACACACACACTTACACTACCCTCTAAGCTTCCTATAAGCTCATGCACAATTGATGTGTGCAGGTGGTGTTAGGGCACAACAGCATTGAGCTTGGAGCATGCAGCGGTCATCTAGAGTTTGATTTTTGATATATGTATATTTTCCTTTCAGTAATGTATTCAACTGTTTATATTAGTAGATATGTGATGTTGATGTTGCCTTTGTGGTTTGGGTAAACTTGTGGTTATGCTTATTACAAGATAAATGTACATTTAAAAATCCTCCTCGTAGGATCCCAGAATCGGATCTGGCGTATGGGTGCCGAAAATCGAGAATGGGGCACTACAGAGGTTGTCAGCACCAGATTTGGTGATCGATAATTCTATAAGTCCAGTTTCTGAGTTTTGAAGCATGACACCACACACTCTCATACACTATTTCTATAGGCTAGTTTCTTAACATACAAATTAAGTGTAGCCTATGTGAATGGACCCTCTATTACTTAGCTTGATGTATTCACCCCCCCTTTAGGACAGTTGGACATATTTCCATATTTCAATAGTAGCGGTCATACTGCAATTTCAATTGGTATCAGAGCAGGTTCCTCTTGAAAGGTTTAGCAACCTAGAGGGAGATCCTAATTGTAGTTTGAATTATGGCCAAAGGAGAGGTGTCATTTGTCTTTCGACCACCTATCTTTGATAGTTCAAACTGTGCATATTGGAAATCTAGGATGAATGTCTTTTCACAATCCTTATACCATGATGTTTGGGAAATTGTTGAAAATGAATATGTGCCACCAACTGAACAAGTGGTACTTGATAATGGCACTACCATCTTTAAACCCAAACCAAAAGCCATGTGTACTGACTATGAAAAATAAATGAAAAAATGTGAAGCTAAAGCAATGAATGCTATTTACTGTACAGTTTCATAAGAAGAGTTTAATCAAATCTGCATGTGTGGAACTTCAAAAGATGTATGAGATTTATTGGAAATTACCTGTGAAGGAACAAGCATAGTAAAGAGGTCAAAGCTGCAACTATTGATAACTCAATTTGAACATATAAAAATGAAAGAACATGAAACATTTATAGAGTTCTTTACAAAGTTAAATTACATATGCAACTCCGTGTCGAGACTTGGAGAGAAAATACTGGTACCTAAATTTTGTAGGAAAATCTTAAGATCCTTACCGAAATGATTTAACTCCAAAGTCACCACCATTGAAGAATGTAAAAACATTGATGAAATGAAAGTAGAGGAATTGGTGGGGTCTCTATAAACCTTTGATCTACTCTTCAAAACACCCACAAAATCCAAAAACCAATGTTCTCAAAGCCTCTAAAATCATAACACCCATAGAGGAAGAAGAGAGTGAGAACGAAAATGGTGAAGAGGAGGTGGCTCTTTGGGCTAAATGGTTCAAAAGATTCTTCAGCAAGAACCATGGAAGAACATATAATAACAAAGGGAAACCATCGGATTACAAGCGCCAAATAGGCAAACCTTTCAACAAGCCCAAAGAACCTCAATGTTACAACTACAGGAAGTATGGTCACATATACACAAAATATCCCTCAAAGAAATCAAAGGGAAAGGCTATGACAGCCACGTGGGATGACATCGATGACTACAACTCAGAAACTAGCGAGTCTAAAAGTGATGGAGACCAAAAGTCACTAAAAATACTCATGGCCTCCACCACTACAATCATCCCCAATCTAAAGAACGATGATGAGATAGTAGAGTATAATGTTGAGAATGCTAAGCTTAAAAGAGAAGCTACAAATAATGATCTTACAATTGAAAAACTAATCAAGAAAATTGATAATCTAGAATCAGAAATAGAGAAACTATAAAGGGAAAATAAAAAACTGAGACTAGATGTAGAAAAATCCGATCTCACAGCAAAACTAAATCATAAATTTACTCAAAGTAATGAAAAGTTAGAAAGCCTTCTAGGCTTGGGTAGGAACTCTAAAAATATGAGAGGTCTAGGGTATGAAACAAATAAATCTAACCCCTTCCCTATATTACTTATGATGATTAAAACAACTACCTCAAGTAGTAAACATGCAAGTTCATTTTGCCATATACGGAGAGATGGGGCACAACAAATTTGAATGTCTTGCACTTAGACAACCCCACTCTACCTTCAGTTTGAGCGATATATGTAAATCCAATTCTACCGGAGAAATGATGCAGAAATCAAGGAATTCTCCAAAACAAGAATATCTAAATCAATTACCTGGAGAATTCAAAGCACCCATGGATAACCACTCTAAAAAGGAAATCGAAACATCATGCTTAAAGAAAGTGGTTACCAAGTGGGTGATATCGAATAAAAACAATTGCTCTGTGGGTCATGCTAAACCTAACTTGAGCACTTGTAGTGATTGCTCCAAGTGAAACAACTGGTGATCATGACCTATTTTTATGATAACTGTCAAATTTGATAATGGGTCAGTCACATCAAAAGAAAGCACCATCAAGAATAAGTGAGAAAGGAACAACTCTTGAGTTTGTATTAACTAAAGATGTTGGTCAAGGGACTAAAACACAATCTATCATCTTACTCAAGGGATTGTGCAAAATTTTCAACTACATAAGTAAATGAATATAAGATATTTGTACAAGTGATTGTCAATATGGTTGTTGATGACCAACCACATGACAAATGGTCCTTCCACTAATATGGAGAGTAATGAGAATCACACATTATAGGAAAACTTGATAACCATTCCATTACTCCATTTGAGTCTCATGTGTTTGGTATGATTTTTATTTTTTTTAATCAACACATGTAATCATTACTAGATAATTTGATACCACCTGGATCAGAACTTTTGATCTTCATGAAACAACCAGCACTTGATGCATATAGATCTAGAGACCTTCGATCATCTAATGGAAAATATGGAATCTAATCTGGTTTGTGGTCCATTTGCACAAACTGTAATATATGAGGATATATGGCCTCATCTTTTTGAACATGTGTATGTGTTAAAAAAAATTTGTTTATATAAATTTTGATTGGATGCTCAAATGATAATCTGTAGATAAAAGTATACGTACATCCTAGAAAATAGGTCAATGTATACTGAACTAGTAAATCTTATCTGAAAAGGTTATTTTGATGGCATCAAAAAGTTATTCGATAGCATCGAATGGTACTCGATGGCATCGAAAGTACCTTGATGACATAAAAAATTCACCATACCTCACTGACCTAATGGACACCTTTCGATGGCATCGAAAGGTTTTTGCTAGCACGGTGGGGCCATACCATCTAAAACCATGTGAAGCATGCCTAAAACATATAAAAGCACTTGTTGGGGCCCACCCGAGTTTTGGATGTGGTTGAAACTTGATCTGGCCCCTCATCCAAGTGGGACACACACAATGGATTTGACCACATCTTAGCGGGCCCAATAAACAACTATGAAGGTTTTAATGGGCGAGTAACCCCTCTCAACTATTGTATGTGGTGTGGTCACCTAAGTCATGAATTTGACCTGATTTTTAAGCCTGTGGCCTAACATGGAGTGGTGCATCTGACTAATGGGATAGATCTTTAACACACATCATGGTGGGGACCACACATCCCGACCTCATGGGAAGTTCCCATGAGGTCGACCTTATAGTACCATTTCCCTATATATATATATATATATATATATATATATATATATATATATATATATAGTAAAACTATATATATATAGTAAAACTTAAAACCTTACCCTACCCATCCATCCCTTTCTTTCCTTTCATTACCCAACCCCCCCTCCTCCCCTGGCCTACACCCGAGCTCCTCTCTCTCTCTCTCTCTCTCTCTCTCTCTCTCTCTCTCTCTCTCTCTCTCTCTCTCTCTCTCTCTCTCTCCCTCCATCCTCTCCTCTTCTCATTGGGCCACTTTCTCGAGCTCGACTCAGTGTCTACCTGACTCATCTCAGTCATACGGCCTAAACTCAACCACTCGCCCGAGCTCTTTCTCTCTTAACAACAAGGTACCTTTATCTAAATCTAATCTTGTATTTCTTTTATTCATGTAATTGAAAACCCTAAATATAATAAATTGAGCTGGGAGCAAGCTTGACTCGACTCGACGTAAACAAGCTAAGCTCCAATGGTAAGCTTGAGCTCGAGGAGAGCAAGGACTAGTCGAGTAAAGCTTGACCCAATTCGACTCGGCTTAATGTACAACCCTAGTTTTTCATTTCCAGATTTTTTTTTTTTTTCTAATTATTGTTGGGAAAATCAACTGCCTCAAGACTGTCTAAACGGGTTCAATCAAGTGTGCACTTGATTTAAGTTGTTCACCATTAAAGAAAGTTGTTGTATCCTAAGCATAGACAAGGTTAGATCCAATGTATATTTGTGGGAGCAAATCTATCTCCAAGATAATGTTAGTAACATGCCTCAGCTCTCCTGCAATCCTTAATTATTTTTTATTATGATTTGATTGTATTACAACTTATGTGTTCTCTCCATTTTGAATAGTTAGCAAAATGTTTATCACAATCTTTATGTTATCTCTTGATTATTTTTCTAACAATTTAAGGCACATTTAAACCATTAAAAATATCAAACTTAAATGGGAAGTATTCCTTAATAGGGGTGCACACGGGTTTGTTTGGTCCAATTCTAGGGTGAGACTAGAACCGAACCGTTCTAGGAAAATCAGAACCGGAATTAGACCATTAGCACCCTAGAACTGAATTGAAACCAGACCGTTAAAACTGGTTCGATTCCAAATTAGTTCTATAGTTTCGGGCTTTTTATAATCCAACCTAATTGCATGTTTTTTTATATATATATTTATAATCCAACCCATATTGCAGGACGCAGGTTCAGAGAGACCTAGAGAGAGGAGCCTCAGGTAGTGGCCGCCTGGCTAGAGGTTGGAAGGTGATTGTCCGGTGGGTGTGTATGTGTGTGTGTGTGTGTGTGTGTGTGTGTGTGTGTGTGTGTGAGAGAGAGAGAGAGAGAGAGAGAGAGAGAGAGGAATGGATGGGGGCAACCATAACACTACAGTAGAGGGTGGCACATACCGAAGGGAGAATGAATAGTTTAGGATTTTTTTTTAAATTTTTTTTAAATATATGGTACCGGTCCTAGTTCAGTTTCAGGCAACAGCTCTACGGTTCGGTTCCATAGTTTGGATCTACGGTTCGATTCATGGTTCAGTTTAGTTCTACATACCCCTAAACTGAGAATTAAATCGAACCGAACTAATTGGTTCTTTGATTTTTGGAATCGGTGCACTTTAGGACCGGACCAAACTATACGGTTTGGTCTGTTGTGGTCTGGTTTACCAGTTCTACCCATTCCATGTGCACCCCTATTCCTTAAACACGATTTTTATGTAGAAATCTTCCAAAGGTGGAAAAAGTTGAGAGGGAGTGAAACTTTTGAGTTAGATCCACACCATCCGTCAATGTTTTCAGATAACTCTAAAGCATAAGCCTAAAAATGGGGGTGGAAAAAGTTAAGAGGGAGCGAAACTTTTGAGTAAGATCCACGCCATCCATCAATTTTTCAGATAATTCTAGAGCATGTGCCTAAAAATGGGGTACATCCAAAGCTCAAGCTGACCACACCACAAAAAGTAGTGGGAATTGAACAAACTACTGCTAAAACCTTCTTAGGGCCAACAATGAGGCTTGTTGTTCATATAGCCTGTTCATAAGGTTACACATACCTAAATGAGGATGAACAAAAAATCAGCTAGCCTTTTGTGGCCCAAGAAGATTTCAATGGTAGCCTCAATCCTACTATTTCCTGTGGTGTGGTCCACTGTAGATTTGGATATGCTTTGTTTTTGGGCTCATATCCTAGAATGATTTGAAAAAATGGATGGACAGTGTGAATTTAAGAAATACATCATCATGGGGTGTATGCAAATTTCACACATCAAAAAACTATATTGCTGTTGTGTGAAGCGACACATTACAAGGAGAAAAAAACTACAAAGGTTGACATTGGAAACTTTCGTGGGCCTATTATAATGTAAGGCCCGTATCTTAGTCTGTACTGTTCTATAGACTCTTGCGATCCTCTTTATTGAATTTTGGTAACCCTTGACCTGTAATCGGTATTTGTCTATGAGTCGCATCTTGTGATTCTGAGTTAGTTCGACTCGAAACTTGTACCATCACAACCACACCGTCGCCGCGGTTCCAACGCCACGTCTTGCGCACCGATGTGATACCCAGGCTAGGAGTTGTGGGCATGCATATTTTCTGAAGAAATGTCGCGCATTGTGAATTCTGAGAGAATTTCTATAACCCATCACATCATTAATCAAATCAATCAAATACTCAACCCATCACTCAACCTATCACACCCATACCTGACATGTAACCTCTCTTATACAACCCATACCCCTCTTACACAAGCTACCCCAAAGTCAACTCTTACATCACTCCATCCATCACTCACACCCATCACTTCTCTCTTACAACCACCCTCTTTCTCTCACTCTTTCTCTACTCACTTTTCCAAGCAACCAAAGAGGTTGGCCGTCTAAGCAATTCTAGGCTCCAAGAGAGCCAAGTGTGGCCCACCTCCTACCCTTCTCATCTCCCATCTCAACCCTCCAACATCCATCGAAGATTCAACGGTTGTTGTTTTATAGGCCTAGATTTCATGTTTTGATGATGGGCCAAGTGGGGCCTACCAATTGATGGTATGGATCTCACTTTGGACCATAGGTGTGGCCGATGGCCTACCATGATTTATATGATTATTCCATGATGGGACCATTCTCCATGGACCCCATCATGATGTTTACTTTCCTAGTTTGAAAAGAGTCATCTAGACCTTCCATTTTGGTGGAGAAGGGATCTCCACTGTTGATTTTGATTTGGTGGGCCCACACGTAATAAGAAACACTTGATGTATGTTGTAATGCATGGAAGGGAGGGCCCATAGTGCCGGGGTCCCTCTATCACCGCTCGTCTCTCTCTCTCTCTCTCTCTCTCTCTCTCTCTCTCTCTCTCTCTCTCTCTCTCTCTCTCTCTCTCTCTCTCTCTCTTTTGTGATGGAGCATGGCCCCCTTGATCTAGTCAGGCCCGAATGAAGGGAAAAACACAAAATAGAAGTTTGATCCAACACGTGTGGTCCACCCACGTGGGACCACCATGATGCATGTGAATTATCCACACTGTCCAGCCTCCTGGACGGTGTGAGCCACCTCGAGTATGCATTTTCATCCAAACCATCTAGGGCCTGGACATTACAAATATATATATATATATATATATATATATATATATATATATATATATATATATATATATATATCTAGTGGGCCCCACGTGGGACCCGCCTCTATAGAATAGGGATTGGTTGGTGTTAGCACACCGTCCAAATGGCTGGACGGTGACCCACCTGATGTATGGATCACATCCACACATGGGACCCACCGTGATATATGTCTTTTATCCATGCTACCCAGCAGCGTAGGCCCCACACGTGGAAGCCATGGGGCACATGTTTGATCAAAACCGTCCATCCATTAGCTAGAAACCCACCTGTTGTGGGCCAGCCATGATGTAAGGGTCTTATCCACACCGTCCAACATCCTTGATGGGTGGGACCCACCTTGGAGTATGTGCTTTTTCCACACTATCCACACCATAGGACGTTGGGACCCACTTCAGGTGTATGTGTTTCATCCTTACCACGTGGAGCCTACCTAGATGGAAACAGATTGGTTGGAGTACCGCACACCAGCTCTATAGTTTCTATCTAACACAACAAGTTCTGTGAGCCCCGCTGATGTATGTGTTACATCCAAACCATCCATTCAATGGGCAAGCTCATCTCATGGCCTGAGATAAAAAATGCGGTAGATCCATCAGGTGGACCACACTGCGAAAAACAGTGGAGAGATGAACGCCTACCATTGAAATCCTTTTAGGACCATAGCAGTTTTGGATCAAAATGATATTTATTTTTCCTCTCAACTAGGTCTTTGTGACCTTATGAACAGATTGGATGGAAAATAAAGGTGATGGTGGGCCCTGTGAAGTTTTAACTATGAAAATTATTATCGCATTGTTATTTGTGGTATGGTCCAGATGATCTTTCGATGTGATTTATTTTTGGGTAATGCTCTAAAAAGATCCCTAAATAGATAAATGTGCAGATGGTGCGGCCCATTGATGCGGCCCGCTTGATGTATATGAGGCCCATTGGTGTGGCTCGTGGATGCAGCCCACTTGATGTATATGAGGCCATTGGTGCCGCTCGTGGATGCGGCCCACTTGATGTATATGAGTCCCATTGATGCGGCCCATGGATGCGGCCCACTTAATGTATATGAGGCCCATTGGTGTGGCCCATGGATGCAGCCCACTTGATCTATATGAGGCTAATTGGTGCAGCCTATGTGATGTGGCCCACTTGATGTATATGAGGCCCATTGGTGTGGCTAGTGGATGCTGCCCACTTGATCTATATGAGGCCCATTGGTGTGGCCCACTTGATCTATATGAGGCCCATTGGTGTGGCCCACTTGATCTATATGAGGTCCACTAGTGCAGCCTGTGTGATGTGGCCCACTTGATGTATATGAGGACCATTGGTGTGGTTAGTGGATGCTACCCACTTAATCTATACGAGGCCCATTGGTGTGGCTCGTGTGATGTGGCCCACTTGACGTATATAAGGCCCTTTGGTGCGGCCCATGTGATGTGGCCCACTTGATGTATATGAGGCCCATTGTGATGTATTTATTGGCCCATGGGTTGAGGACTAATGTGATGTATATAAGGTCCATGAGTGAGGCCTAATGAAACATAAATGAGGCCTTTGTGTGGGGTTGAATGTGATGTATATGAGGCCCGTTGCGATGTGTGATTCCACTATGATGTATGTAATGATGATTATGGCGGGCCATGCCTTGGGAGCAATAATGGTTTGACGTCCATGTTTTAAGAGCAATGATGGTTAAATGTTCGCATTGTAACTCTTCCTAGGGCCCATTTGTTAGGCCCATTCTCATTTCGAAGATAGTTCATCACCATATAACATGCTTAGTATAACTACATGATTCATGCCCATACACATCATATGTATGCTTGATATGAGGAGTGACTGATCATAGCATATGCCGTTAGGCAGATTATTTATTGGACTCACTAATAGGAGTTGTCCACATGAGCGCACGGTACGCGTAGGATTACTGCATGACTGGATAATGTCATTCATGCATCTCGCATTGTGTGACATTATCACTGTACGCCCTACTGACATCAAGGTCGTGGCCTCCACATGTACATCGTGGATGGCCGGATTGGATACTGAAAATACTTGGTTCTAGTACTTTGGGCACATAAGATGTCCTTGGGTGAAAGTCCCATAACCTTTTTGGTACTAGGAGATGCTCCAACGTCTAAACCAAGAGTATACATGAGCACATGAGTGCCGAATACCAGTAGGCCGCGTCTCCCACTGTGTCGTTATCGGTTGGAAGGGCGTGTGGCTTTATTCGCCCAAGTGAGGGGGCAGTTAGCTAGGCTTTGTTTGACCAACTCGCAAATGGGTCCACTATAGATGAGTCGGGTAAGTATTGACAGACTACTGGTTAGGTAGATAGTGTGGTCTCTTCCACTCGATAGGCTGTGCGGCTTGAGAGGCGACAGTCAGTGTGGAGTGTACTAGACCCCGATGACATCCAGAGGGGAACTGTACTGATATATGTACTTAATGAGGACTGGTATGCTTGTGTTTCATCTCGCATATGACATTTAGCTACATAGGCCTCGCATTGCATGGCCTCGGTATAGCCGACAACATTTATGCCTTGCATCGCATGGCCTTGGTATGGTTGATAACATTCATACCTTGCATCACATGGCCTTAGTATGACTGATAACATTCATGCCTTACATCTCATAGCCTTGGTACAACTGATAGTATTCATGGAGTTACCAGCATATTTCTGCATTACTCTGATATTTCATACTTAGCACTTGCCTTGCACACATACTTACACCACCCTCTAAGTTTTTCATAAGCTTATGCATGATCATTACGTGCAGGTGACATTAGATCGCAACAGGGTTGAGACAGGAGGGTGTAATTGATCTTTTGGAGTTCTGATATCTATATTTGTATTTCCCTTTTCACATTGTCCTCAAAGTTTTTGATATAGTGGATATGTGGGGATGTTTTTTTATGGCTTGGTTATACTCCATTACAAAAAAAAAATCATATTAAAAATCCTCCTTATAGGATCCCCGGATTAGAATCTGGCGTATTAGTGCCGGGAGCCAAGAATGGGGCACTACAAAGGTTTTCGGTGCCAGATTCATTGATCGAGAATTCTGTGAGCCTAGTTTCCAAGTTTGGGGCGTGACAAAAGTTGGTATCAGAGCATAACTTCAGAATGCCTAAGCTTTACATCACATATCTGCTATGAACTTAGAATAAATAAGTCCCGAGTCTAAATAATTTAATGATTTTCTGACATAAACTCTTAACGTGTGTGCCTTCGAGAGTTCTCATGGCTAATAGGCCCTTATTCCTTCCAATAGGACATGCCGCCTAGGGGACCGACCTCAGCGACTCCCGCTTCCTCGTCTAAGACCAGCGTAGCCCCAATAACACCCGTGATTGTAGATCCACTTCAGTAGATGCTGTAGGCGATGACTGTTATCCTTCAGGGGCAGGGTAGGCGTCTTGTTATTACGCTAGCCCAGGTAGAGCAGGAGCGCATGAGGGCATTTTTCAGAGACTTCTGACAACACGTTCCCCCATGCTTTTGGGGCATGTCAGACCCTACTATAGTAGACATATGGTGCTCCAAGGTGGAGAAGATATTCGACACTATGAGATGTACAACCCAGCAGTGAGTCCTGTTAGCTATATTTCTTCTCCAGGGTGAGGCTTAGCACTGGTAGGCATCAGTTGCCTAAGCGACAGCGGCCAATTTTGAGTGGACCTGGTAGGACTTTGTAGACCGGTTCAACCGAAAGTTCTTTCTTAAGCATCGAAAGTTCTTTCCCGAGCACATTCGACAGTAGCACGCGTTAGAGTTTGAGACTCTGGTCCAGGAGAACATGTGCATGTCGTAGTATGAGGCACGTTTCGTCGAGCTATTATGGATACACTAACCTCGGTTAATGTAATTTAGCTCGTACCAATTGTTGGGCCTATTCTTTAATATAAACCGATTTACTACTTAAACCCTAATTGTTTTACTTCAATGACTTCATTATTGACATTCTAAGAAAGATTCAGATCCCACTTAGTGACATATCCCTACGCACATCCTTGATCAATTTCCTTCAATCCAGGACCAGTGGGGCAGGGGCCAACCCACGCTTCCGCTGCGTCACTCTAATCAAGTGGATACACAGACTGACTTAACTAGATTAGGCTCATAATGTTCTACCCCCCTTAAAAATTATTTCTACACAAGGCTCAAGAATCTATGTCTCGATCCGTATGTCGGAACGAGGTGTAATTTAGGACTTATCCTTGACATGAAATGGGAAACAACCTCTCAATACATTGGTCTTCCTTCGTTAATGATGCGTACTATGGCATTGGTACCTATGGTCAATGGTCCTAACCTTTCTTCTTTAATCATGTCTAGTAATACTATAAGCTAATCTATACCTTATTAGTACATAAGGAATTTGAACAAAATAGGTTAACGGGCAGACTATCTTTCTAAGTTCATATGTAGGCCAGAATGGTCTGTGATTCGAGATCTAATTCCTAATTGTTTGCTGCCCATTTGAGAAATTTCTTAGGCCTATAAAAAATAAAATAAATATCCCTATTGGCTATATAATCTTAACGCTTTCCAAAGGCAAAGTCATAAACTTGTGGTTGTAAGTGGTCGAGCAAACACGGAAGGAAAGTTTTGTAGTGGGTCTGAATCGGATACATAGACCTTCTGCCTCACGATGACAGAAAATTTGTCGTATCAGTTCTTAATCCTAGTTGATCCTGATCTTCTGCTTGATCAGAGCATTAGGTTCATTAGTAACTACCAGGATTGAGAATTCAATTCAAACCGTGGATACTTCGTTTATATATAGTTGCTCTACTTCATGTTCCTGATTGTAATAAGTCCTTGGGAAGGAAATTCTATGGGGTGTGTTGACTTAACCTATCATTAAATCCAAGGGATATATAAAATTTCTCTGAGCATGAATAGTTTCTAAGTCAGACAAGCTTCCTAAGAGTTACTAAAAAGCCTATAAGTATCAAGGGGATCCAACGAAAGGATGAGGTCTCACTCCAACCAAATCAAGCCGACTAACTAACTCTATCATTCAATTATCTTAGCATAATCAGTCTTTTACGTTCCTTAGTATAACTAGTAGCCTAGTCTTAAATTGGGAGTAGTGGTAATCCACTAGTTGTATTCTAAAGTCTATGTTTCTACGCTAGATGGCATTTAAGTTGCCCAGACTTAAATGTGATTGTGCTCGAGCACTACACATAGGACTATACCTACTAATTGCGTTGCTAATCTCACCTCGGGTTTTGGGATTGACATGTTTAGAAGGAGGGTGGGATGAGATTAAAAATTAATTTTATAGGCTTTGGAAAATGAGCCTTGGGTTGGAAAGTGCGAGATGGGATTTTTAAATCCCATGATGATGGATTTCCAAGTGTAATTTGAAAGGAATTGTGGGATTTACTTTTAATTGCATACATTCCAAACATGGTATTAGAAACCATGGGATACACCCAATCTAGGGACAATACCTTACACATGCGTTTATCGTTACTTTTACAATTCCATCCACCCTAATCTCTCCTATTGCAGTTGGTCGACCAGGCCCTAAATGTCCCATCATTTGGAGGTTGTGAAGGTTATGGGACACAAAAACGTGGCTTTTGTGCCCAATAAGGGGGTATAAGGAAGGTGGAGAATTGTAAAGAGTAGTTTTTGGGTAATGGTGGTGGATGAGTATAAGATGTAGGAGGATATGGAAGCTTGAGTAAATAGAAGTGGAGAAGTGAGATCATTTTACATGGTTTCAACTACGTACGGGCTATACTACAGTATTTAGTCTCGGCCGTCGGTGAAACTTGGAACACTAATGTGGTTTCTGGATTTCATCACCCCCTCCTAAGTCAGAGTGCGTCAGTATGTGTCGTGTTACCATAACCCAGGTCCATTTTAATCCAAATCATGCTCTGATACCATCTTGTAATGCCCTGAAAATTGGGGGTCGAGCAGAAGCTCAGCTCCCAAGTTCCAACACATCACTTATGCAACATAGATAATGATGATTGAATGTTATTCATATTAATGCATTAAACATGAGTGGGATTTGACCAAAATAACATATCATACTCTAGAGACAGTTAATTTTTGCAAGCGGAAGACTGTGATAGATATATAACATATATAAACTGTTGTAGGTCTCCAGAGTATGAACATATTACCATGTTAAATAAATACATGTATACTCCAAAATGAATATACATGGGTATTCCCAACAGTGTAAAATAACAAGTGTAATGGCATCTAATCAACATCCCTGTGACCCTGTCGGTCAGAATATAATCTACATAGACCCGCCTGATAGCTGCATATAGGAGAAACCCTCCTCATCATCATAAAAGTCTGGCTCCGCTTCACAACCATTGCCATCATCTGAAACTAAAACAAGGACTGGTTGGTGTTGCAAACACCGTCCTGTAACGTGGGAGTGAGTGATCAACTCAGTGGAACTATACAGTAGAGGTTAACATGTTATCAATTCAATCAAGCAGTAATGATAAAGCAGTACAATCAAACATTCTTAGATACTCTTATTAATGCAAGGATGAAATATTTTCATGATGCATGCCCTCGCCTACACTCCCTCGTGCGACACCATCTTAAGTCGGTATGCTTTCTTCCCTCTGTGCACTTCAACCACGGCACATGCAGTGCAATGTTATGAACGTGATTACTAAGTTATTATTAGTCCTTTTCATACAGTAGTATTGGGAAGCTAAGGTACCTCCCTTGTATTATTACCCAAATGATGATCCATTCTAGGGTCGTCAGTCCTAGACAATCTCATACGATGTTGCGGTTCTAGGTCGCCACAAAAGGGGTCATCACCAAATCAGTGTTGCTCTTGCGGGAAACACATCACACGCACAGGACGCGACAACTGATCAGTGTATGCCTAGTTATACTCTAATGCTACGAAAAGACTCGTCGCCTCAATGCAGACTCAGAGTATGCTCGAGGTTACTACAAAGGGCTGGTCACCAATCAATGTATCAGGTATGCTCATGGTATGCTCATGGTGGACTTCCTGTATTAGGTAGGGCAGAGGGAAAACCTGTGTGTGCCTTCGTTCGTGTTGCGACAGATAGTGCAGGTTGTACACTCGAGGAGGACTGAGTCGCTCCCATACGGCCGACTCATATGTAGGATTGCACATGAGTTTGGCTATGGCCTTGGTGGGGAGATGCCGGTGCCGGTTCATCATATCAATGAAGCTACCCTCAATCAGATGGAGATTGGGCCACGAAAATGCCAAGCTCGACTTGAGGAGAGCGAAGATGAGACTGAGAGCAAAGAAGAAGAGAGTGAAGAAGAAACTAGGGCCGAGATCCAAGAAGAGGAAGAACCAGAGGCCCAGAGCACAGATGAGAGCTCCCCTCCTGCGGTACCAGGGAAGGGCACTGGCCAGGCTCCTTGGGATACTCGTATATCTCGCCTGGAGGAGGATCATGCTGCCCTACGATAGGGCCAGGCTACTTTGCGACAGGACATTACTAACCTGCGGGGCTTTGTGAAGCACAAGTTCAAGAAGGTGACTCGCACCTTGAAATCTATCCTGTGTTGTCTACAGGATAAGGGTGCCCCTCCTCCATCGCCAGACTCGGACGAGTGATTAGATTTTAGATGTTTGTCCGTCGTATGTAGGTTGTTTTATGTTTTCTTTGTGTGATCCTGAGAAGGCTTAGTAGTTGGTTTATGTTGCAGTTGTAGCTTTCGCTAACTTAGTTTCCCATGTGTTTCTTGTCATGATGCATGTAAGGATATATCTCTTGTATTGTGATAAATTTTGATTAAATGAAATGCATGGAGTTTTTTCGTTTTGTTATGTGAATGATTGTGTGGTGTGTTTGTGCTATTGCTGAAACTGACTAGGTTGCACCCTATTTTGAATATAGGGAGTGCCACCTAAGGTTACTTGGAGCACGGCACGTCCTACGCTGGGTGAGACGATGGATCGGGTCCCTCCCTAGAGTGATGATCATATGGACCCTGCTGTGGGCCTGATTTGTGAGACTGCACCTGAGTCTCAGCCTTCTGCAGGTCCTACAGTCGGACCACCACCTTTCACACTGCCAGTTAGAGAGCAGTACCATGCGTCTTTCTCGACGCAGTATGTACCTCAGCCTGCTCCACTTCCTGATAGGTTTGGGCAGTTAATGACCATGATGCACTAGCAGCATCAGCAGTTTTTGACTATGATAGCAGGGGCCTTAGCCCAGGGTGGGAGTGCGACTCCACCTGCGCCATCTGTGCATCCAGCTGAGGATGCTGGGACTTCGACTCAGGATGAGGGTATAGCTCATCCTGCACCATCTGCCTACCCTACGGGGAATACTGTTGATACCAGAGGCCTACTTGAGCGATTCCATCGCTTGTGGCCTCCTACTTTTGCGGGTTCTCACAGACCCGAGGAGGCTGAGTATTGTCTCGACCGCGTCTCGAAGATATTGAGGATGATGCACTACTCGGAGTCTAAGTAGGTTGAGTTAGCCACTTTCATGTTCGAGAGGGAGGCCAGTTTATGGTGGGATAGCGTGTTGCGGATGGTTGCAGTTGGCTACATATAGACTTGGGCAACATTCGAGTTTCATTTTCATGAGAAATACTATCCGCAGACCTACCAACATGAGAGGGAGAATGAGTTTTTGCACCTCAGGAAGGGAGGCATGTCAGTTGTGGAGTACAAGCATCGATTTATAGAGTTGGGTAGATATGTCCCTACGATCATTACAGATGAGCAGATGCGGATACGACGATTTTCTGAGGGCTTGCGACCTGACATTTGGTCGAAGATGTGTTGTGTCAGCATACCTTCTTATGCCGAGCTGATATACATGTCTATGCCGGCAGAGCAGGACATAGATAGCTTGACACGTTCTCGTGGCCTTATGGTTGCTAGGCCACGACCAGATGCTCAGGGCAGGCCATTCCCTGGCAAGAGGCCTCCCATTGATTCTCCTCCCAGGGCCACAGTGCCTGTACTTTCGATGAGGCGCCCAGGTGTGACCTGTACTTACTGCGGGTGACCGGGTCACACTACATAGAGTTATTTTACTCGGATGAGAGATAGCAGTTTTTCACCACCGTAGAAGATCGATCGTCCTCGCCCACAAGCTTTATCCGCTCCACCATTGCAGTAGGCTCCTGCGCATCCTTCTTTCAAACCTCCCATACCTCAGTTCCGGCCGCCTCAACAGCCCATGGTACTATGGCCGAACCGTCCACAGCAGGCTCGGGTAGATGCATTGACAGCAACGACATCCAGGACAGAGACTGCCCCACCCTTGGCCTTTGAGGTCACAGTCCACATTAGAGGTACTCTTACATTCGTGATGGTGGATATAGGATCCATAATTTCAATGATATCACATTCAGTAGTCAAGCGCCTTGGGCTACCGACTACTCGGATGGATGGGGTGCGAGTTCTTACAGCACACGGGACCTTTTCTGATGCCACTATGATGTGTGAGGGTTGTTTACTGGATCTAGGGAGCAGGACGATGGCTACTGACCTTGTCGTCGACCCCTCTCTCTATTATTTAGACGTCATTCTTGGCATGGATTGGCTAACTACAGGGAGGGCCGAGATTGACTGCGAGACCCATATAGTGACAGTCTACGAGCCGGCTGGCACGTCTTTTACATTTTCAGTGTAGGTTAATCTCCCCTTTCGAGTACTTTACTACGCTTCCTTATTGAGGGATGTTGATGCGCCGACACTTGATAGCACGCCAGTGGTCCGTGATTATGAGGATCTGTTCAGGAAGATTCCTGGGTTGTCACCTCAACGTGAGATCAATTTTTCTATCGACCTGGTACCCGGTTCGACGCCCATATCACTGTCGATGTATCGCATGGCCCCGTGTGAGATGGAGGAGTTGAGAAAATAGATTGATGATCTGTTAGAGGTTGACTTCATACGGCCTAGTGTGTCTCCTTGGGGAGCACCAGTGCTATTTATGACAAAGAAGGATGGTTCACTGCGATTATGTATTGATTATCGCAGGCTGAATCAAATTACGGTGAAGAATAAATACCCTTTACCCAGGATTGATGACCTGTTTGATCAACTGAGAGGAGTGCAGTACTTCTCGAAGATTGATCTGCAGTCATGGTATCACCAGCTGCGCGTCAGGGATGAGGACGTGCAGAAGAGGGCTTTCAGGACTATCTTTGGCCACTATGAGTTCCTCATGATGTCGTTCGGTCTTACGAACGTACCAGCCATGTTCATGGATCTGATGAACAGGGTATTTCGGCCATTCCTCTATCGATTCGTCATCGTGTTTATAGACGACATTTTGGTATACTCCAAGAGTCAGGAGGAGCATGAGGAGCACTTACGATCAGTCTTGGATACTCCAAGACAACATCAGTTGTTCGCACAGTATAAGAAGTATGACTTCTGGAAGGAGGAAGTCAAGTTCCTGGGACATGTGGTGTCCAAGGATGGGATGGCGGTGGACCTTGCTAAGGTAGACGCGGTGCAGGACTAGAAGCAGCCTGGTTCGGTTACCGAGGTGAGGAGTTTCCTATGACTTGCTGGCTACTATCGATGATTCATTCGGGACTTCTCCAAGATAGCCAGACCCTTGACTCAGTTGACACGGAAGGATCTAAAGTTCGCCTGGAATGAGAAGGCGGAGGCAGCTTTTCAGGAGCTGAAGGACAAGTTGATGTCCAGCCCTGTGCTAGTATTGCCAGAGCAAGGGGTTAAGTACACGATATACATCGACGCATCTAGTGTTGGTCTGGGTTGTGTCCTTATGCAGAAGGACAGGGTGATTTCGTATGCCTCGAGACAATTAAGGAAGCACGAGGAGAATTACCCTACACACAACCTTGAGTTGGTTGCGGTCATTTTTACACTGAAGCTCTGGAGACATTACCTCTATGGAGAGGAGTTCGAGCTCTTTTGCAACCACAAGAGCCTCAAGTACATATTCACTCAGCGAGACCTGAATATGAGGCAGCGACGATGGATGGAGACTTTGAAGGACTTTAAGTTCGAAGTTTCCTACCATTCGGGCAAGGTGAACCTTGTGGCTGACGCGTTGAGCCACAAGAAAGCGTTAGAGTTTGTAGCTTCACTGATGGTAGCTGAGTGGGACATGGTTGAATTTTTGTGAGACTTTGATCAGAAACTCACTATGGAGGAGCCATTTGCGTTTATCACACATGTTCGGGTGTGACCTCTTATCGTTGACAAGGTCATCACGGCGCAGAGGGACGACAAGCGTCTGACTGAGCTTCGAGAGAAGGCTAGTGATGATGCAGACACCGAGTGGTGAGTTGGAACGGATGGGGGCTTACGTTATCGTGGCAGCCTATGCGTCCCCGATGTCCCTGACTTGAGATGAGAGATTCTCGAGGCTGCACACAGTTCTAAACTTGCGATGCATCCGGGCAGCACAAAGATGTATCGTGACGTAAAGAGGACCTATTGGTGGGATGGTATGAAGACCCACATCGCAGATTTCGTGTCCCGTTGTCTCACTTGCTAGCAGGTGAAGGCAGAGCATCGCCAACCTCCTGGTCACCTTCAGCCTATGCCTATAGCTGACTGAAAGTGGGACTTTATTTATATGGATTTCATCTCGGGACTGTCGAAGACGAGGAAGGGACATGATTCTATTTGGGTGATCTTCGACCGTTTGACGAAGTCGGGGCACTTCCTACCGATCAGAGTTACGAACTCTGCAGATGAGTTGGCTAGACTATACATCAGGGAGATAGTGCGTCTGCATGGAGTTCCCTTAGAGATCGTGTCAGACAGAGACACGCGCTTCACTTCTATTTTCTAGACTCGCATCTGGGAAGCTATATGTGTGAAGTTGAAGTTCAGTACTGCTTTCCACCCATAGACGGACGGACAGACAGAGCGGGTGAACCAGATTCTAGAGGACATGCTGCGGGCTTGCGTGTTGGATTTCAAGGATAGTTGGGATAACTGTCTTCCATATGCGGAGTTCACGTACAACAACAACTTTCAGGCCAGTATCGGTATGGCACCCTCAGGAGCCATGTGGTCTGACTCATGCTTCTGACATTTGAGTAGATTGTGCAGAGGGTCCAGGTATACAAGGCAGATTGGGCCAGTTTTTAGAGGGCATATGACTGGAGAGGAGACTGGAAGAGGAAGGTGCCCACCGGTAGCTCTAGCTCCTAGCAGTAGAACCATCATCCACAACAGTGATGCACAACCCACCCAGCATTCCTAGCACCAGTAGCACCCCTAGTACCACCTCCGGGACAGTTCCCAAGTGTTTGCTTTGGATGTGGTAGGACATGACATCGTAGGCACGAGTGTCCCCATCCACAGCAGTAGCAGATGAGGGCACCGCATCAGCCTCTACAGTAGCCCCTACAACAGTAGCAATGACCTCAGCACCAGCCTCTTAGACCTCCCCCACAGCAGCATACGTAGCAGATCAGGCCGCTGCAGTGTCAACAACAGTAGACGCGACCTCAGAGGGGACGGGCACCTCCCTAGCCAGCCCAGGGTAAATTTTATGCCACCCAGCAGGACCCTCAGTAATTAGGAGGGGTCGTCGAGGGTACTCTCCTTGGTTCTGCATACATTGCACGTGTATTATTAGACTTTGGTGCACACATTCCTTTGTGGCTGAGAATTTCTGCCGATTGACTACTTGTGAGGGTTTGTGTGCACAAGGTAGTAATATGATCATGCAATGTCAGAGTAATGCAGAATATGCTGATGGATCCATGAATACTATTGGCCGTACTAAGGCCATGCGATGCAAGGCATGAATGATGTCGGCCATACTAGGGCCATGCGATGCAAGGCGTGAATGATATCGGCCATACCAGGGCTATGTGATGCAAGCTGCAAGTCAAACATATAAACCTTATCTAAGTTCACATATCAATACAACTCAAATCTGGGATATCACCGGGGTCTAGTACACTCTAAACCAGATCGCCGCCCCATCACGCGTAATAAGGTAAGTGGAAGAGACCTCACTATTCGTATGCTAATATCGAGCTCGGCTCGTCGATAGTGGACTCATTCCTCGAGCTGGTCAAACTCAGCCTAACTTTGCCCCCTCCATTAGGGCGGGTAAGGCCGTACTCCCTTCCAACCGACCACGACACATTGGAAAGCACGACCATCTGGTAATCAGTACTCGACACACCTGTACCCACTCGGTCTAGACATTAGAGTAACCTCTTGGTACCATAAGGGTTTAGAGACTTTCACCCAGGGATATCTATAGTACCCCATGTAGAACAAGATTTTCAGTATCCAATCCTGCTAACCACGATACGCTTGTGGAGGCTACGACCTTGATGTCGCTAGGGCGTATGGTAACCATAACACACAATGCAAATGCATGAATCACACTATCTAGTCATGCAGAAATCCTACGCGTATCATGTGCTCATGTAGGGCAACACCGCCTACCCGAGAGCCCTTAAATAATCTACCCGAAGGCATATGCTATGATCAGTCACTTCTCATATCAAGCATACATATGATGCATATGATCATGAGTTATGGAACTATACTACACATGTTATAAAGTAATACACTATCCTTACAACACAGATGGCCTAGACGGCCTACATACAACAAGTACGGGCCTATCAATGGGCCCTAGGGAGAGCCGTAATGTGGACATTTAACCAACATTATACTTACAATGTGGACGTCCAACCAACATTTCTCCCAAGGCATAGCCCGTCATAAACATCATTACATAATCTATGTTAGGTACATCCCATTGGGCCTTAAATACATCAAATGGGCCATATCATATGGGCCTTATATTCATCAAGTGGGCCACATTAATGGGCCGCACCAATGGGCCTTATGTACATTGCAATGGGCCATAACCCGTGGGCCTTAGAATGCACCAAAATGGGCCTTGTGACATGGGCCTTATATATATCAAAGTGGGCCTTAATGGACTACCACCGATAAATCAAGATGGGCCTCATACATATACCAAGGTGGGGTCCACTTGAACTATAGATCTATCTTATTTTTAGTCTCAAGCCTATTACGAAAAGCTTGCCAAATGGTTGGACCGTTTGGATGCAACACATGCATCAAGGGTGGGGTCCACCATATTATGAATCTTTCTCGTTCTTTAGCTCATGCAATAAATGAGCTTCCAAGATGGTGGCTCACAAATGGTTGAACGGCATGATACAACACATACCTATTATAATATATATATATATATATATATATATATATATATATATATATATATATATATATATAATAAGGCTGCTGTCAACTTTCAGGATAGATATAAATAAGTAATATATTTATAAATCTTAGCTGCTGTTGTGCAACTTATATACTTTAAAGGGAGTAGAGGTGGGTCCACGTAGGGCCCACCCTTATGAATGTATATATCTAACGTGTGTGTGTGTGTGTGTGTGTGTGTATATATATATATATATATATATATATATATATATAGCATATCAGATTATATATTAAAATAATATAATATAATACATTATCATTATATTTAAAAAGTAGCCCACACGTCGAGTGGGTCCCACCATCTAGGGGTGGTGGACAGCTTGGATGATTACACACCCGAGGTGTGGCCCATCAGAATGGGAGGACAGTGTAGGTGGGTCCCATGGACTCCACCGTACACTGCACAGCTAGTCACCCCTACTAGGAAATCGATGCCAAGACCTAAGTGTTTGAAAAGAGGTATCTTTCACTCCGTCTGCCACGTGGGCTGGGGCCCACAGTTGAGACGAGGCATCACCACTCAGTCTGTCAGTGAGGTATGGGTCAGGGTGGGGAAAACAGGCCCCACATGGTGGTCCCACCGTCCAGGTGCAATGGATGGTTTGGATAAAACATATGCAGTATGGTGTGGTCCACCAAAATAGATGGATGACGTGGGTGGGTCCCATGGACCCCACCGTCAGGTCACACTCATGTCAGTACACACACACACACCATGCTAGCCACCTCCATAGGACTAATACCAAGACCTCAGGTGCTGCAACGAGGCATCTTTCACTCGGTCTACCACCGAGCCATGGAGTTGGGTGGGCCCAGTGTTAAAATGAGGTATCTTTCATTCGGTCCACCACGTGAGCTGTGGAGCTGGGGCCCACGTCAGATCACACTTCATAGTCAGCCAACCCCACTATTAGCCACTTCAATATGGCCCCCCCTATGGACAGTTGGGATGGCATATAAACATTATGGTGTGTCCCACATAGATGGGGTCCACCAATAGATGGCATGGATGATGTACACACATTAGGTGGGCCATAATCATAGAAAGAGAAGAAAAAAAAGAAAAAAAAAAAAAAGAGGAAGAGGGATAGGAGACAACGGAGGTGATGGAGGGGCCCCGCCACTATGGGCCTCTCTTTGATACAAAAATACATCAAGGTGGGTCCCACTAAATATGGGCCCTTAATCAAATAAACGAATGAAAGACAAAAATCAAGGATCACCCACCGGCTTCTTCTTGCACCCTTGGCTTCCTTGGCTCCTTAGCTTCCATTTCATTGGAGGAGATGAGGTTTGGATGGTTGAGATGAGAGATGAAGGGGTAGGAAAGTGGGCCACCTTTGTTGCTTGGGGAAGATTGGAGAGGCTTATACGTATGGTGCTCTCTCTCTTGCTTGGAAAGGGGATTTTGAGAAATGAAATGAGAGAGAGGGTTGTAAAGAAAGAGGAGTGATGGGTGATGAATGTGTTGATGTGGTGAGTGATGGGTGTGTAAGAGATTTTTGACTTTTGTGGCAAATGTTGTAAGAAAAGTATGGGCTTTGTAAGAACTTTTTAACTTTTGGGGCTTATTTGGGAAAGGGTGAAAGGTGATGTGTACTTGACATGTACTTAACACGTTAAGATTGATAGATTGATAGATTGATGGATTGATGTGATAAGTCGTAGAGATTCTCTTAGGTTTTGCAACGCCCGACATTTTCTTCGCACCGAACGTTGGCCCACATCTCCTGGTCAGGGTGTCGCCTTGGCACGCTAGTTACAGCATCGGAATTGCAGCGACGACGCGGTCGCTATGGTACAAGTCTTAGGTTGAGTCGACTCGGGTTGACGGCGTGTGAATCAGGATCACACGCAAATACTGGTTAAGGGTAGAAGGTTGTCGGAATTCAACCGACGAGACCGCGGAAGTTTATGGAATGGTACGGTCTAGGATACAGGGCTTACAATTATAAAATGAAGATATCAATTATCCATCGAAATTAAAATAAAAACTATCACTTAGGCTAATGAGAAAATGAAAAGCTCAAGGGGAAGAATCATCACCTAATGTATAGGATCACCTACTAGTGTTGTTAGGAGGTACGTGTGCCCTTAGAGTCGTGTCCTATCATGAATTACGAAATTGTATGGTTGGATCAAGTTCTACATACTATTTATGGTTAAGATTACAACCTAGGGTTTGGATTACTTATTTTTAGGGTTTTACTGTGAGATTAGGTTTTCATCATAGGGTTTAGTCTTAAGTTTAGATTCTAGGATTTGGACTCTACTTGGTGCATTAGTTAAAACTTACTCTTAATAATTACAAGAATACTATTAGTGTTAGTGTTATAACTTATGTTAGCAAATATGTTAATAATGATAGTTCATAAGTTCATATTTAAGTATACCAACATTATATTCTACACCTAGATCCAAACCCAACACACCATCTATGTTTAAAGTATTGACCTAGGGTTGAGATTACCTAGGTCTAAGATTTTATCCTAAAGTTTAGGCCTAGGCTAGATTTTTAGGGTTTTAATGTAGAGTTTAGGGTTTCATCTTAGGGTTTAGTTCTAGGTTTAGATTCCAAGTATTGATTATGGAATCCGAACCCTATTTTGTGTGACCATTAATGATATTATTAAAGGAAAAATAATCAAATAGATTAGTTATTATTTTTAGGAATTTTAACAATGGCTATTATCATATTAAATTATCTAACAACAACCCATGATGAATAATAGTGCTAATAATTCCAAAAAATTATCAATATTAGCAATATTCCTAATATTAGCTAACACAAAACTAATAATCATTTTAGTGAAAATAAATAGTATGTTCTAACGTCAATGTTAATATTTTAAGAACGACAAAATAAAATACTAATATTTTAATAATTATAATTTCTATATGTATTAACCAATATCAGTATGGATAATTTACTAATGGTTAATTATATCTAAATTTAATAACCTAAAGAAAATGATAATAATAATAACAATGATAATTGGAATAATTTCAATCTCGACAGAAAATGTGGGCTTACCTAGTCGACTCAGTTCGAGTCGAGTTAACTCGGCTCAACATAACCACCCCCTTCTTTCTTCTCTCTTTTCTTTATCTGTTCCTTTTCTTCCATCTCTCCCTTTCTCTCTCACTTTGTGTTTGTGCATGCACTAGAACTCTAGCAAGGGACGTCAGACTCGACCCATGACTAGCTGAGTCGAGCCCGGGCTTGACCATAATAGGGACCACCACACACAACTTAGCTGGGCCAAGTGGGTGCAACCCGACTCCCTCTCTCTCTCTCTCTCTCTCTCTCTCTCTCTCTCTCTCTCTCTCTCTCCTTGTCTCCCTTCTCTTTTCTAATTAGGCAGGTTTAACAGCACCCTAGAATGACCAGCCTCGAACTCGTCAGCGAGTCGAGTCGAGTGCTGCAACGACCACACTCACTCTCTCCCTTCCTCCACTTCTTCTTCTCCACCTTATCCTCTCCTTTCTTTCTTTCTTTCAACCACAACAACCAGGAGGTCCAGCCTGATTAGAACTTGTCCTAGCTCACTGTGTCGTGGCGTGGTGCGACTCCATTTTGATCGAGGAAGAAGGTATGGGCGTCGATGGTGGATTGTAAATGGCAGCTTCTTCCTCCAATCCGCTCCTTTTATACGATTCGTATGAGTCTTAGAAAGCTTGTGGATGGGTTCTTTCGAAGCTCTAAGAGGGTCTGGGTGGTGGGTTCTAAGGTTTGAAGGTGGTGGTCGGTTTTTGGTTGTAGCCACAGGAAATGGATGAGAAGTCTCTCTTTCTCAATCCTTTCATTCTTAAAAAAAACCCTAGCTCTCCTTAGAGCCATTGGATAGGTAATACATGGACTAGATTTGATCCAGTTAAAACCAGGACTGGATTTGATCCAGTTAAAACCATCCCCAAATCTGGTGGGTAAGAGCCAAAACCAGACGTGGTTTTTCTAGGAGAACCGTAAGCAATGGATGGTCGAGATTTCGCTTGTTTGGACGTTCTAGATCATGCCAAACATCTCTCACATGGATTGTCAGCGTGCTTGCACGGAGAATAGTTTCCATTTTTAGGAACAAGTGTTTGTAGGGCCCATTTACGATAGGGATTGTGCGCACATATGTTTGCATGAATTCGGATGGAGGGCATGGTTTTGGTTAGTGCCATGTTGCGCATAAGATGGACGGTCCGGATCATGCGTGTGGTCGCAGATGGTGGGCCATTGATCAAAAATTTCTTGGACGTTGTCCGTCCACTGCCAACGCTAATAAAAAAGAGAAAATTTCTTTTTTTAGAGAAACACGGGTCAGCCCGTGCTGACCGGCCTGACATGTCTGGTGCACAGTGGGTGTGCACCAGCTGTGTACATGCACCCCATTAAGTGGGGTCCACCATCATGTTTGTGATAAATCTATACCATCCATTCCACTTTAGAGGCCCCAAGCAGGGTCCTTGATCAAAGGTCAAGTAGATCTATTGCTGAGGTGGGGCTCACAACTTGATTTATAGTTCTAATGGTGGTTTCCCGCCAATCTAATGGTTGGATGGTTCCGAAGTTGAACGTTACGACTAAAAGGTCCTAATGGGCCATTTTTAAGGAATTCATCATATACTACTAACCAATACTAATATCAATATAGATTTCATTACTTTTATATATTACTTATATTTAAAATAATTAAAATCTCATACACATATATAAATGTAATTTTAAAAAAAATATATATTAACATACCACTATATATATGTGTCGAACAGAAACAAATGCATTTGATTTGGGAAGTTATCTCATCTAAACATAACAGAAAGAGTATTTGGAACACTCATCGTATTTCATTAATACTGAGTTCATTTACATCCTCATAGCATCCCTTGATTCTAAAATGGATCATTTGGAAAGAACAAATCATTATTAGCGAAGCTTTATATATTGAATCTTGAATCGGGTAGCCTCTTGGCAACTACTTTGATCATCTCCTAGGGCTTAGGAGAAATGTTAATCTGATCAACTTGGCTTCACTTTTGAACTCATCCTTTAGGTAGAGGAGAGGGCCTGAAGTGATGAAGAGTGAACTTAAATGCTTTCAGGAGATCCGACAGCATTCTGTCCTCCATTCAGGACAAGCCACCTAGTGACTTGGTTGCGTGACCTGCGCAACTTGCATACTGGTTGCGCGATCCTATGCAATAGAGAACTGAGCAACATGTCCCCGCACAATGGGGAATTGGTCTGCGCGTCCCCGCATAACGGTAACGTGACTACGCGCAATGGAGGCTTCATTCCTCTCCTTTCGAGGCTCTGCTCTTCCAAAAATCTTCAACCCCTCAAATGAAGGAAGGGAGGGGGTATTTATAGGACCCCCACACGTGCCGACCCTCTATCTTTGTGCCATGGCCCACTTTTACATCTGATCTGAACCATTCATCTTAACCATCTGCTCCTGATTGCGCGTCCACGTGTAATATACGAATTCGTTGGACGTCCCTAGGCAATGCAGAATCTCATTATGCGTACCCGTATAATGCAAAACCTCATCTTGCGCGTCTCTACGCAATGTTCAAGATTATTTGCGCATCCTCACACAATAAGAAGTTTATCGATTCATAATCTTGAACCTGTTGTGCGTCATCGCACAATGAATGGTTGTTACGCGAACTCGCACAACTACCATCTTTCTTCCCCATTCCGTCTCTTTATATTTGATTCTTATTCTTTCTTCTTCATGATAATTTTTATGCTCCAACAGATGCCCCCTTGATCCATTCTTTATTCTCTTGAATCAGAGAATCAAGATCAATTTTGACCACTTTCTTGTTTTCCAGACATCGTCATGCATCTATGCGTAACCAATACATCTTGTGCCACCATGCGCAACGCGTGCACGAGTAGCATACTCGGCCTTTTTCCTTATAAATACTCGCACCTGGTTCATTTGTCCACTTCCATTTCCTATAGCGGAGCTCTTGCAATTTTTCCTTTTTCGTGAAATTGCTTGCGCGACCACGCGCAACGATTACTTCTTTCGCGCAAGGTAAAAATCCCTTGCGTGTCCTCACGCAACGAATACTTTGTTTAAGTAAGGTTACTCAGTTGCGCATACACGTGCAATGATCTTGTGTTATGCAATCTGTGAAATTAGTACTTGGCTTTTTCCAGACTCGGCTTTGTCCACCCTGTACTGACTTTTCCAACTTCTTTCTTCTTCAGGTTTTAATCCCCTCTCGTCATGGCTCGTACTAAAAGAACCTTCATTGTTGTTGATCCTCCCACCAATCAGCCTTCTCATTAAGAACTCCCCAATGCTGATCCTTTTGTCATGCCTTAAGCCACAGAATCTCCATCGTCCCCTGCTTAACCCTTACGTAAACATTTTAAGACAACTGCCAAGTGCCCTACTTATATAAAAGAGCCGATGTCGCCGACATTCGATTTATCCCCTTGCATTGAGGCATTACCATCTCCTATTTAGAGGGCCATCATCATGGGAGACCTTGAAAGGCCGCCAACGCATGGTCAAGACTATGACTGGGATGAATGGCTAAAAATGACAGCACACTACCAGACGAGCAGCCAAAGACCACCGGTCAGAGAAGATACTCCTCCTTCCAGAACGAAGAAAGTCCGCAGAAACAAAGCGAAGGAATTCCAGGAGAAAATTAAAGGGCATAACAGGAAGAAGCTCAACAATTCCTGGGAATCAGTCCGCTCAGTCTAGAGTACCATAGAGTTCGACAACCCTTATAGATGAGGCATCGTCTCAATCCCCATCAAGATCCACCGTCATCATTCCAAGTTAATCTGCGAGCCTAGGGACCATTTGACCTCAGAGAGACTATCTTACTCAGAGTCTTGGTCGTTTAAAGAACCAAAAATACTGGAAGGCATCCTGTGACCACCAAGACCAAGACAACAGATCGACAATGTGCACTTCATGATCTTCCTCGTGCCTTCTTATGACCTCCACAGCTTGTACCCCACTTACTTTTACGAGATGCTTCAACAACGTTTTAGCCATCGTCGACTTATGTGGAGCCTAGAGGAATTCAGAATGAGAGGCTCTCGGACTCCTCGAAATTACTATTCAGAATGGGCTGCTGCAGTCATTGAAAAACACACGGACACTCTATTGAAGATTGATATTTTTACTGCAATTAAAGTAACATCGCAATCTTTCTACAGGGAACCTTCTATTTTGAAGGCTTTTCTTAACCACTGGTGTCCTTCCACCAACTCTTTTCATTTTCTTAAAGGTGAAATGAGCATCACTCTTTGGGACATTCATAGAATCGCCAGTTTACCGATAATAAGAAAAATCTTCGACGAATTTGTCCCTACTAATGAGGAATTTACCTTCATCTCTTCACCTGACCGTATACCTTCTATTTCAGAATCAACTACAAAACTTTTTAGGGAAATGTCTAAATTCTCGAACATCTACAAAATTCATCCCATGCAATGGCTAGCCCATTTTAGTTAAGGTTTCAAGTAATTCTTTCTCTTCTTTTGACCTCCCTTCACGCTGTAGTTTTCTATATATATAATCTTGATTTCACTTACTCATTTTTTCCTTTTTAAATTTGAGGGTAATCGTTCACGGGAACTTAAAAGTCTTCGAAAAGGTATCAAAGGTCACGTTGAATATTCTGTCTATGGCGAACTTGCAGCATTTCTGGCTTATTGGCTAAGCATAGTAGTTCTCCCAAGTTTGAAGTTAGCAAATGCCATTCGCCTATCATTGTTTGTGATAGCAGGTGTCATGGCTGAGGGAGTCAGGTACTCTCTTACACCTCTCGTCCTTTGTTCGATCTACAGAGGCTTTGGAGAAATTGCTTCCCATGTGAAGAGCCCTTTTGTTGGTTCTACCTTAACCTTCATGCCATGACATTATTTCTTTGGCTGGCTCGGCGTTTACTTCCCATGGAATTTTGACGTGCCAGAAAAGGCTTATGTTCATCCTTCGAAACTTCCCTCTGCTTCTTCCAAAAGAGATCTATGGCGAAGAGATCTTACGATTAGGCAAAAGATGCTATCTCCTCGGATGATAAGTTAAATTACTTTCATTTCGGCCTGCCATGTTATATTGAAGACACAGAGAGGACAGGCACATCACCACTTACCGCAACAGAGAGGGGATTCTTTATATCCATCAAATCTTGCAACCTCCCATCGAGGGAAGGGACAGAATTGTAGCGAGAACCGTATTATCTGAGTCATTTTTCCCATCAATTTGGTTTTGATCAAGCAGTGCTGGAAGACTGTGGGCTAGTTACCAGGAGAATGCGAAGTTATGGCACCGGTCCATTTAATTGGGCAATGGTTTGGAAGCAACTGCTATGCCGAGCGGATTCTTCCTTCATTATTCCAGGCTACGATCGTAATCCCAGGGCGTCATACAATTACATGAGGTGGTGGGTACACCAATCCTACTTGGCTAGAAAAATCCTGCCAGTGGATAAACCTGTATGGCTTCCTCCTCCCGAGCTTAAGGGTCGCATCATCGAATCAGGAGTCAGTTTTATCCCGAAAACCAATCATGCCCCCTTCACTGGTCATCACTGTATCAAGATATCTGTAGACAAACCTATTCACGAGATAAAACCTGATAATACCCTGGAAGGTTAGGTAGCGTATGGCGAGACTCGTGAATTTGAACCAGTTCCTCTTCAACAAAGAGGAAGGGTTACAACAGACATTCCCTTTCAACCAGAGGATACCACTAATCCTCAAGATCAATCGTCTCCACCTACTCATCTCCAGCAATAGCCGACCGCTTCTCCTATTTCTGGGATTGCTCGATCCCCACAGCAGCCAATTCCTTCCCTTATTTCTAAGATCGTTCAACATCAACAGCAACCAACTTCTTCTCCTGTGACCAAATCCGAAGCACGTGCCCAAGCTTCCCCCCAGGAAAGGACTACTGGTATTGCCTCTCTGGTGGTGGCTACCACAACTACTCAACCGAAGAGCCAGCAACCTCCTTCTTCCAAAGGAAAACAAGTCATTGTTGAAGAATTGAACAAAGAAGATCTGAGTAGTGAAGGCTCAACTTCTTCATCTAGTGGTACTTTTTCCGATGAAGGCGACATGGAGGGAGAAAGCTAAGATAGTGACTATGAAGAGGGGAAAGTTAACATTAGCAGTGGAGACGAGATAGCTGCAGAAGATATTCCTACAAATGAGGGAGACATTCTCCCCTCTTCTAAGGCTATTCCTTCAAAAGTTTCATCTGTCGCAGGGGAAAGGGAAGAAGAACCCCTAGTCCACTGGGAATACAGATATTTGCCTTGTAAGAAAATCTTGTTGTCATTGTTTGCTCCTTTTGCTTTCTCTCTTCTTCTCTTACATGTTCTATTTTAGGTGATCAAGCTTCCCCTCTGGATTTACCTCCTGTTGCACTAACAACCTCACCAAGATTTTTAATACCTCCGAGGGTAGCAGCACATAAGATTCTTTTTCCAACAGAGCCAATTGATTTGCCTGGTCATAATATTATCATTTCAAGTATCGAACGCAAAATGGCTTCTCTAGTGGAGCCGATGGATTTGCCTTCTCCCACTACTATTGCTTCAATTATTGAAAACATGGCTCCATATTTTGCAGAGATGGTAGAACTTGCTCATTCTCATGCCAGGGAAACTCAATCGTTCGCTATTTCAGTACCAGAGGGAGGTATTTCTTTCTCTTTGCTTATATTTTTCGTGTTACCTGCTCATAAAACTTTCTCTATAATTTTATATTTCTTATTTCTTAATAGGGGATTTACCTTAGAGTGGCACAACGCGTTTTGGCTCTATTGGTACTTCATTAAATGTGCTATCATTTGAAAAGATATCTATAGACAAATTGGCCTTGATCAGGAATTCCATACTGGTTATCTTTGAAATCTTTAAAGATCCTGATCAATGGTCTGACTTGGCTGTCGCTTTAGATGTCTTGGATGGTGCTTCTCGAATAGCTAAAGTTGATGTTTCCTCTGTGCGCGATGCTTTTTAAGATTCCATAATTTGATAACTGTTTTGTTATCAGCTGAAACTGTAATTGTTGCTCCCGAAATGTTAGAATTCAGGAAGCAACTCGTGTATTCCAAGGAGAAAATTTCTCAAATCTCTCCCATTGTTTCTCATCATGAACAAGAACAATCATCTTTGCAAGAACAACTGAAGACTTTTATTGATGAAAAGGCCTCTATCCAGGATCGTATTACGCTTCTGAGGCAAGAGATTACACAGTTAAAGAGGCGAAGTTCAGATGCAGATTTGAACATTGAAAGAGTTCAAGAAAAAATAGAGTGCAGCTGTCATTTTGTGGATCTTGAAAGATCCGAACTGGTGAAAAATGAAGCACTGATTGCTTCTTTAGAAGAAAAGCTAGCTGATGCCTCAGATCCTACCAGAATTATCTCAAATGCCAAACTAGAGCATGCTGCTGCCCAAGTTAACTTCCAAGACAATTTGCAACAATACTTAGCAACATTAGGTATCACAGGAGAGCTATAAAATGCATAACTTTAATGTATTTTGCTACTATACATGCTTTGACAATTGTAAGTTGTGCTAGTAACTTGTGATATTTCAAATGACATTTTGATTGATGCATTATGGTGCAGTAAGGTTTCTTTTACTTCTTTTTATTATCATACTGTATCTTTATACACACACACACACACACACACACACACACACACACATATATCCTTTTGTGTTTTTAGTAAGGGCCTCCTAAATGATCTTCATCTTAATTGGCGGTACTATATTTTAGTTTAGTTAGTCACACATAGTTTAAGCTCTTGAGTAGTGGAGCTGGGTCTCACGTGATGGGTTCCGTAACTCTTAGGAGTTCGCTAGACTTCTCACTGCCTAGGGAGTTCACAAATCGCGATCCATCAAAGGGGCCCAATGAAGCTACCGAGGCGGTGAACTTGGCTGGTTTTACACACAGGGTTGACCATGGTAACTCTCTAGAGTTCATAAAGCTCGTAAGGCTTCCTTTGGGGCACCAAACCTAGGGCCGCCAGTCCATCAATGAGTAGGTTTAAGCCCTTCCTCATGAGTTAGTAGTGGAACTAAACCATAGATCTGGAGGGGCTTACACATGGTTGGCCTGTCTAAAGCTCGCACTATGGCCCTTATTTTCTTCGTCTACAAGGTCGAGCCCATTCATGGGAGGGTACTTTCCTCCATTTCCCGTGACACTACCAGAAAGCTGTATAGACGGTATGGGGGTTACTCATGACTGGCCGTTGACTTTTAGTCACTGGCTCCGTCAGCTGCCTGCATGGGTATGCGTACGATGGCCTTCAAGGGATTCATAGGGCCACTAGCTTCTCGCTGCTGCCCGAATGGTGATCTTGATAGGTCTTATGCGTGGCCGGCCCTCTTAGAGCTTGATCTTTTCGAGCTTGATCCCTTTCGAGCTTGATCCTTTTTAGTGCTCTGGCTCTTTTAGAGCTTGATCCTTTTAGGGTTTGGCCCTTTTTTAGGATTTTTCCCTTTTTTAGGATTTGGCCCCTTTTAGAGTTTGGCTAGATTGCCTTAAAATGTCTTGACAGATAATAGTAGATGCAATCATTGTTGTCGTGAAAATAATAGCCATCTCTGACTGAGATTGATACGTCATCACCCTTGCTAATATCTTCAAGAATATCCATCTGTGTTGTTAGTAATATATTAGCTTAGCGATGATATCAATTTCGATAGAGTTTTGCAAATCTCACTTGATGATGACGAATTTTCTTTTCTTTGCGATGCTCATGGAATACAGTCTAAATATGCTCATGAATTTCTTCTTTTATTCATTTGATGATACATAGACATGATCTTGTCCATTCTTGTCCCCTTTTGATGCAGAATCATTATGCCGATAATATTCTGGATCAAAGTCAATAGTGTCTCTAGGGACGATATCTTTTGATGAAGCAAGCATTAACCGGTACACTGATACCTTGTCCATCTTGATTTACTACTTTGTATGCCCCATTGGAGTATACTTCCCTTATTATATATGGCCCATCCTATTTAGGCTTGAATTTACCCCCTGTTCTATGGGTGATCACTATAGGTCTTTTTAACATAAGCACCATGTCTCCCTTTTTGAAAGAGCGGTATTTAACCCATTTATCAAAAGCGGCTGATATCCTTGCCTGATATGATTACAACTGCTGCTGTGTGGCTAGGCATTTCTCATCGAGCAAATCTAATTCTTTCAACCTTATCTTCACATTCTCATCCTCTGTTATAGACTGATGCACTGCCACCCTGAGCAATGCTACTTGTATTTCAATCGGGATGACTGCCTCAATGCCATAGACCAGTGAATACGGTGTTGCTCTTGTTGTCGTGCGATGAGCAGTTCTGTAGGCCCATAATGCTTCTTGCAATTTGTCGTCCTAATCGCGTTTGTACCCTGTCAATGTCTTTTTCAATATTTTGACTACCATTTTATTAAACGCCTCCGCTAGTCTGTTGGCCAGTGGATAGTAAGGAGTTGAAAACGAATGCCGAATACTGAATTTTTGACATAACTTTTCCATGCCTCTATTTTTGAACGGAGTGCCATTATCCGTAACGATTTTCTTTGGAATACCATGTCGATATATTATAGCGTGGTGGATGAAATTAACCACATCTTTTTCTTTAACAATACGTAAAGTAACTGCTTCAGTCCATTTGGAGAAATAATTGGTTGCTACCAGAATATACTACTTTTCTTTGGATGAAGGTGGGTTTATAGGACCAATTACGTTAAGTCCCCAAGCAGAGAAGGACTAAGAGACAACAGACTTATGCAAGTCTTCTGGGGAAATGTGTATAACATCTCCATGAATCTGGCATTCATGGCACCGCTTTGCATAATCTATTATGTCTTTGAACATGGTTGGCCAATAATAACCCATTCGATGTATTTTATGGAATAGATTTCTACCAGCTTGATGTGCTCCGCATTCACCAAAGTGCGCTTTCCGCAATGTCTGGCCTACTTCTTGTTTATCTAAACAACATAGCAACATCCTATTATACGATTTTCTATACAACACTTCGCTGCATATGATGAACTTGTTTGACTGCTGCTTGATCTGTTATTTTTGTACCTAATCTTCTGGCAAGATATTGTATTTGAGATAATCAATGAAAGGTTGACACCAATCATTTGTCGTTATTTCTAAACATGACACAGGAAGCGTCTTGATGACTTCTTCGATGAC
Organism: Magnolia kwangsiensis; assembly: GCA_037074715.1. Classification (NCBI taxonomy): domain Eukaryota; kingdom Viridiplantae; phylum Streptophyta; class Magnoliopsida; order Magnoliales; family Magnoliaceae; genus Magnolia; species Magnolia kwangsiensis. Next base: position 149,535,588 of record CM073572.1, on the reverse strand, counting down.
CTCTGGAGATGGTAAGAATCATTTTTCTTCTATAGTTACTTAGAGAGGGCTCCAATTAGGGCAAGACAGAGCTACTGCCAAACTAGCTAATGTATCTGCTTTTACATTTTCAGACCGCGGTACATGCTTGATTTCTACATGACTGAACTGTTCTAGCAACTGCTGTGCTTTTTGGCAATAGGCAAGAGTTCCTGCTTTCTCACCTCAAATTCAATTGTCGATTGATTTATAATCAATTTAGAATCTCTGAAGATATGCAACGTCTTTATTCCCATCTGTTGAACCATTTACATCCCAATAATGAGGGCTCTGTACTCAGCCTCATTGTTCATGCACGCGGTGCCTAATGTGAAGGAGTATGGTAACAAGTCGCCTTGAGGAGTAATGAATATCACCCCTGCCCCCACTCCTGGCACCGTCGAAATACATTTGCCATGATCTTTGCGACTTGGCCAGCATAACTTGCTCATCCGTAAAGTCGTCAATGATGATCTCGTATTCTGCAATGGCGTGTGCCACAAGGAAATTCTCCACCGCTTGTCCCTTTACGGCTTTGGCCGGTTCATAAGTAATAGTATATTCTAAAAGCAACAACATCCATTTGGCCAGTCTTCCAGATAACATCGACCTTGTCATTAAAAACTTGATCGGATCTGCTCTTGAGATCAAAGTTATGTTATTGGAGAGACAATAATGTCTCAGCTTTTGGACTACGAACATTAGTGCTAGACACTCTTTCTCGATTGGAGAATAATTGCATTTGGCCCCCATCAATGTTTGACTTAGGTAATAAAGAGCGGCCTCTTTCTCAGCTTCATTTACTTGAGCCAATAAAGCACCTAAGGAATTCTTAGTTGCAGATATGTATAAAATAAGTGGCTTTCCTTTTATCGGAGCTATTAGTACTGGTGGCTGCTTCAGCAATTCCTTTATAGAGTCAAATGCATTCTGACAAGCTTGATCCCATACAAACTCTGCATCTTTCTTCATTAAATGAGAGAACGACTGGCATCTTCCTGCCAGGTTTAAAATGAAACGACGAATGTACGCCAATTTTCCTTACAAACTTTTCAACTCTTTTAACATTGTCGATGGCGACATATTTTGAATGGCTTTGACTTTCTTTGGATCGATTTCAATACCCCTGTGCCATATAACAAAACCAAGAAATTTACCCGAGGACACCCTAAAAGCGCATTTGGCTGGATTCATCTTCAACTACTTCTTTCTTAATCGATAAAAAATTGATGCCAAGTGTTCGCGATGCTCCTGATAATCTCCTGATCTGACCACCAAGTCGTTGACGTAGCACTCAACATGTTTATGCATCATGTTTTGGAAGATATTTTGTATTGCCCTTTGATATGTTGCCCCAGCATTTTTAAGACCAAACAACATGACTTTATAGCAATAAATTCCGAGTGGCGTTCTGAATGTCGTTGCTTCTTCATCTTCAGGTTCCATTCTAATCTGATTGTACCCTACGTAGCCATCCATGAAGGATATAATAGCATACTGAGTCATACTATCAATCAACAACTCTGTTATTGGGAGAGAAAAATCATCTTTCGGACAAGCCACGTTCAAATCCCTAAAGTCAATGCACACTCTGACTTGTCCATTTTTCTTTTTCACGGGGACAATATTCGATATCCACCTAGGATACTCGACTTCTCTGATAAACCCAACTTTTATCAGCTTGCTGATCTCTTCTTCGATCAATGGAATTAAGTCTGGATGGAATCGCCTTTGTGCCTGTTTAACCAACTTTTTCTCTTTAGAGATATTTAATCGGTGTATTGCTACTGAGGGTTCCAAACCTGGCATTTCTGCATACATCCAGGCGAAGACATCTTTATTTTCTTTGAGCAGTTAGAAGTATTTCTTAGATTCTTGCTTAGAGAGACCACCACTATAAATGTGTTCCAGGGTTATTCTTTTGTACCCAAGTTTATTCCCGCAGGCTGTCTATTGTTGGTTGCCCCCTGTCTTTCATCTGCCTCGGAGCTATTTCAGGATACTTGACTGTCTCGGGATCTTCTTCCGATGCTTGCGTGGCTATAATCATATTTACCGACGACTCTGCCCCTAACCCTTGGAATTTTCTTCACTTTTCCTGATCAACCCCAAGAGGGATCTGAATTCCTCTCCCATGATTCAGCCCCATGGGTTCTTTGCAATCAAAACCCATGCTTCTCATGATTTTCTTACTTACCGAACTATATCTTTCTAGATTTTATGGAGTCAACTTACCGCAGTGTACGTTACTGTCGACTTCTTCTCTTGCCCTCGCTTCTACTACGGTGTAAAATTCTATTGGCTCGGGGTATCTTGTGTTAGCTTTAACTTGAAATCTTCCTGGAGCGGCTGAAAATGGTTTACACCTTTCAACACTAGGCAGCAGCACTGTATAATTAGATTGCAAGATTTTTAACTGCTCTGGTGATAATAAAGTTAATGGCGGCTATCCTGGTTATCTCAGACGCTTTGGTACAAAATAGAATTTCTTCTTTGTATTTGCAGCCTTAGAGGATTCCGCCCTTTCTCCCTCGACATCATTTGCTTGAATGCCTTTTAGCATTCTATTCTCATCATTATTTCCCGCTTCTTCGGTGAACCCTTTATAGTAACTAGCGTCCGTAAAGAAAGACTTTATTTTTGTATATGGTCTCACATCAGCGATTACCTTATGCTGTCTCCCGTCCTTATAGTACTTTAAGCATTAAAGCAAAGTAGAGGGTACAATGTTGTACTGATGTATCCATGACCTTCCTAGGAGAAGGTTGTACGTTGTCACGACATTTATAACGTGGCATATGACATTGGTAGTCAGTTCTCCTATTTCTAGTATCACTGTAATCTTACTAAGTGCTCATTGCTCGTCTTGATTGAAGCCTTGTATCATTATTCCACCAGGGCGTAGATCAGAGCGGCGATAGCCCAACTTACATATCATTGAGAGCGGTAAGAGATTCACTACAGATCCATTATCTATCATAATCCGTTTAACCTTCTTCCCACCGATATGGCCTTCTATCATTAGTGGCCTGTTATGCTCCATCTCGCAGATCAATTCCTCATCGAAGAATGAGATGACTGGCAGGCAATTTGCTTTTTCACCATGCCCTTTGCGTCTCATTTTTGTCAGTAAAGTTTTTCTAACATCCTGGTCAGACAATGCTTTAACCAATTCTGTCGAAATTCTTCTGACAACTTAGTGCATCATAGATTCTTAACCGTGCCGGTATACCCTTCAAATGATTAACCACATCGTAAGTCACTTTCTCTATTTCACCCCTCTCTTCATTTCTATCACCATTGGTCTGCTTTTTAGCAGCTTCTTTTCTTATGACCCCTACCTTCTGCTTCACATGGCTCGTCATCTTCTTTCCTGATCATAATGTAATTACTTCGACTTTCTTTATCACCTTTCAGCCTCCTTCCTCTTTTACCTTTTGGGCCCCTTCCCGGCGGTGAACATGTTTACCGTGGCCCTCGTGCTCTTTTCTTTTCCCTCATCGGTCACTATCTCACCCTTATCTATCAGTCGCTGTATTATACATTTTAGTGTATAGTAATTCTCCATCGGATGTCCCACTAGGCGATGGTAACAGCAAAAATCTCTTTCTTTGATCTTTGTCACATCTTCAGGGCACTTAGGTTCTGGTAATTCTATCGTGCTGGCTTTTAGTAGCTGCTTCATCATAGGAACGACATCTTCTTTATCAAAATCGAACCCTTCATGTGAATTAAGCATTTGAGGTCTTTTCCCATTATATGTACTCCTTGACTGGCTCCATCCTTCCCTCAGTTCTGGCCTCCTGTCCTTTGAGTCCCTTGCATTTTTACTCTTATTATCATGATCAACAGTATTCACAGTCATCTTATCGGGTGCTCTTCTAGCTGTCTCGTGGTGAAATGCTGGCATTTTACGAGTCATTAATTCCAAGGCATGGGCTTTAGTGACTAGATCACGGAATGTTCTGATATCGGCACTAGTGAGTCCAAAAGCAATCCCCATTTCCATAGAATTTAGACACATTTTTACCTGTTCCTTTTCCTCCGGTAGCTGTCTACACGAGGTTCCCAATGTTTTCCATCTGTCTATGAACTTCCCTACTGGTTCTCCTTCTCTCTGCCGTGTGGAGGCCAATTCTGTAATACTAACATCACGTTCTGAGGAGAAGAAGTTTGATATAAAGGTGTCCTGCATTTGTTCTCAAGTTCTCAATGACCTCGAAGCCAGGTTGGAATACCACCAGAACGCTTTGTGCATCAGCGATGATCTGAACAACCTCAAGCAATACTGCGGTATCGTAGAAAAACTTTCCATGCTAGTAATAAAGTGCATCAGATGCTCTTATGGCGATCCTTCTCCATTAAACTTCTGAAAATCTAGATGCTTAAAGTTGGTTGGGAACGGAACATCCTCTACCTCCCTTGGGTATGGTGTTCGGTATCGAAAGCGGCCAGTACTTTCATGCTCTCTCTCTACTCTCACTGCTTCTTTGATGACTTTTCTTATATCATCTTGTGTTATGGTTCTCGCAGCTAGAATAGACCCTCGCGATCCTACCCCTTACAAATGAGAGCGGTCAGGCCAGTTTTCTTGTCCATTCATCGTGCCCATCATTGGTTGAGCCACCATCTGAGTTACGTTATGTGCAAGGGTTGTCAGGGGCTCTCTAAGGTGTCTGCACTCTTCCATCAGTGCTCTGTAGGTTTCTTCCATCTCGTTGATACGATCTTCCGTGGTTAGCTTATTGTCTTGATTTTTCTCAGTCACATATACCGTAGCTTCTCCACTCTTAGATGAAACTGTAGTTGGAGTGAGGTGAGAGTATATAGATGTAACAGGACTCACGAAGAGAGGAGAAGATGGAGTCCCGTTTGACTTCTCTGTGCCTCTGGTGCTATCAATCGATTGGGGTGATACGGACGTTGGCAAATTTATCTGAGGGGACACAGATACTGGTGAACTTGCCATTAAGGCTTTGCCTTTCTTCTCTTTTGTTCATCTTACCCTTGGGGAGACTAAAGCCGGAAAGTCGAGCGAGACCAATTACGGAACCATCCACTCAGGATATATCTCAGGAGGAGCAAGCTCGGGATACTTCTTAGCTGCGTTACGAGTAACTGGTCCTTTTAACTCTTGATGAAGTCAGATTTATCCGAGAGTTTCTTGCATTTCGTACTCTCGTTTTGTTGGACATCACAACAGTCCAGCCGTTATCGCCATCCATTGATTGGGGCGAAGTAGACACAACCCCGGCTATTGTTCGAGTCATATTATTCTTGCTCGCGGGAAGTTGAGTCATACACGAGGAGGCTTGGTTCGGCACATACTCTATCAAAAATCTGGTTGAATTGAAACAAAAGCTCACTTCTCTTGCAGGAATTGCCATTGATTGTAGCTTGCAGTCGAATTTGGATACCTTTAGTCATGAAATACATTTATAATCAGTATTTGAAGAATAAGATGATCTATCTTAGAGATGAAGGGGAGGATGTTCCCACTGACGGTCGCCATTTTGGCGTCAGAAAGATGCCAAACTATGATGAAAGTTCCATAACTATCTAAATGTTAATATTAAATAAGATAATAGATCCCCAGTGGAGTCACCATTTTGTTTTGAACAGAAATAAAGGCATTTAATTTGGGAAGTTATCTCATTTAAATATAATAGAAAAAGTATTTGGAACAATCATCATATTTCATTGATACCAAGTTCATTTACATCCTCATAACATCCCTTGATTCTAAAATGAATCATTAGGAAAGAACAAATCATTATTAACGAAGCTTTATATATCGAATCTTGAATTCGGCAGCCTCTCGGCAGCTACTTTGATCATCTCCTAGGACTTAGGAGAAATGTTGACCTGATTAACTTGGCTTCACTTTTGAACTCATCCTTTAGGCAGAGGAGAGGGCCTGAAGTGATGAAGAGTGAACTTGAATGCTTTCAAGAGATCCGGCAACATTCTGTCCTCTATTCAGGACAAGCCACCTAGTGACTTGGTTGCGCGACCTGCGTAACTTGCAGACTGGTTGCACGACCCCTCGCAACAGAGAACTAAGCAACGCATTCCCGCCCAACGGGGAATTGGACTGCACGTCCCCGTGCAACGGAGAATTGGACTGCACGTGCCTGCGCAATGGTAACGTGACTATGCGCAACGGAGGCTTCACTCATCACCTTTCGAGGCTCTGCTCTTCCAAAAATATTTAACCCCTCCAATGAAGGAAGGGAGGGGGTATTTATAAGACCCCCACACATGCCAACCCTCGATCTTTGTGCCATGGCACTTTTGCATCTGATCTGGGCCGTTCATCTTAACCATCTGTTCCTGATTGCGCATCCACGTGTAATATACGAATTCGTTGCGTGTCCCCACGCAAAGCAGAATCTCATTGTGCATACCCGTGCAATGTAGAACCTCATCTTGCACGTCTCTACGCAATGCTCAAGATTTTCTGTGCGTCCTCATGCAATAAGAAGTTTATCGGTTCGCAATCTTGAACCTGTTGCGCGACCTCGCGCAACTACCATCTTTCTTCCCCATTCCTTCTCTTTATATTTGATTCTTATTCTTTCTTCTTCATGATAATTTTTATACTCCAACAATACATGCAATTGATCTCATATTTATTAATATATAATTCATAATATCATATTATTCATATATATGAATTGAAAATTGTACAATATCATATTTAAAATCACATTGTTAAATAATATACCATTTTATTAAAATATCTAATAATTTTTTGTATACATATTCATAAAAATATTTAATATTGCATTAATATTCATAATTCAATTATATATTGTAAAATTATTATTATTATTATCTTCCTCTAAGTTGTTTGCATGGACCCTATCTTAATCAGCACCATCTATTTACTCACTCGGCCCCTATAGGACTTTGATCAGAAAGATTAGATCATTTTAAATTGTAAGTGGCCATACTTAATAATCTCATGGCTAACTAATGATTCCTACCAATCTAATGGTCAGATTGGCTTCATATGTTATGAATGGTTTCACTAATTTAGTTCACAAACTATGGTGTATGTTTTCCTCCAATCATCCAATTAAGTTTTTCTTTGAGCGAATGTGCATCTTCATAGTTGTATGTTCAACTACAATGTCTGCTTTATAAATTCATGGTTGGATTGATTTAAAACCCTTTATAGGAGTCCCAGTAGTCCTAAGATCTATATAAGTGGATTTTAAATGCTTGATTTAATCCCTAAATAATCTAATTAGTGTGTCAAATGGTTGATTACTTTATAGGATGTTATGGATACTTTGAACAGGGTATCTCATGATTCAGGGTGCTAAATCTGAAAAGTTGGTTAGATTTGTCCATAAATGGAATTGGATTTCTTCTAATGGTTGGATTCTGATTAGAACGAACGTAGGTGTTTGAATAAGTTAGGTTTGTATTTATATTAAGTTAGGTTATATGGTAACACCACTACAAGAAAAAGGGGTTTTAGCCTTGGTTCAAAACTGTGGTTAAAAAGGTTAAAAATTGAGGCTAAAGCCTTCAGCCTCAGTTTTGCCTCAGTTATCCAAACTGAGGTTGAAACCCCCATGGCTAAAGGCTTTAGCCACAGTTTAGCAACCGAGGCTAAAATGACTTTTATAGCCTCAGTTCTTCAAGTGAGGCTAAAAGAACCTTTTTAGCTTTAGTTTTTTTCGAAATGAGGCTATATCAAAATTTTAGCCTTCATTGTTTCCAACTGAGACTAAATCCAAATTTTAGCCTCGGTTGCCTCCAATTAAAGTTAAATCTGTTTTTAACCTCGGTTCTCAACAACCTAGGCTAAAGCCTTTATCCACAGGATTTTTAGCCTTGGTTCTCAACAACCGAGGCTAAATCCAAGCCTCAGTTACAAATTGAGGCTAAAAATGTTTATTTTTAAAAAATATTTATTTAAACTACTAATCCATTCATTCAATCCACTTATGAAACAATCAATCATGAAATCCACAATATCAACAAAACTGTTAACAACAGTCTATTTAAAGTTTAACTCAATCACATTGCTACACAAGATTAGGTTCCACAAATAATACAAATTCATGGTTACGCCCGTCATCACCGGTGCCATCGTGCTTGGTAAACATTGAGACAACACTTCCCATCCATCTTCTGCTTCTTTTAGGCCAGCGTCATCATTGCCTCCACTAGCATTCTCCATTCGGATTGTGCGTAGCAGGCCCTGCAACCTCAACATGTAGCTCTGGCCTGCTGGCTGCATGTGCACGTAGCATGTGGCCTTCAAAACACTAGCAGTGGGATGCCCAGAATTGGTGTGAAGGTTGGAGAGGGCGTTGAGATTGAGGTTAGGGAAGATGAACTAACGGCAACGGGGGCACTTCACATTCAGCCGGAGCCACTCGTCAATGCATTTCACATGGAAATTGTGGGCATAAGGGAGCCCTCGAACATGCACATGCTCAATCAGGACCCATTCTTAATTTTCTAAAATAAACAAATCTCAAAGTTGTCAGGATTCATGGTAAAAACATCAGCCCAAGTTTAATGCTGGCTGCCAACATGACAAGCTGACACAACCATCCTTCTTTATTTTGGCAACCTATTTCACAATATGTATAAGCTACCATGCTATGGAACCGACGGAACCTTAAATCAGCAAGTGTTTGGGGTCTTTTCTTACCTAGAAATGCGGTGAAATCGTCGGGAAAGTGATTGAGATGCGTTGCTTAAGCACGTGCAACAGGTAGTGCAAGCAGCAGGAAGATCTCTCCCGCTCTCTCTCACAATCTCTCACTTTTTCTCTCACACCAGCTAGGGTTTCTAGCAAATTTGGATGGGTGAGAGAAGTGAGGGTTTAAGGTCCTTTTATAAGCTAATTTCTTCCCAAATTAGGCTTGGGAACAATGTTTACTTGATGCCTAACCAAATCGGGGCTGTTTCAGTCCAAAAAGATATTTCGGGAGGTCCCCTAGCCGAACATGATCGGACTTAAGCTCATACACGTCGGATGTCGCTCACATCCCATTTTCAGACCAGTAGTGTTCGTAGATCGCACGTGACGGTACAGTTTCAGTTCAGCGGTCATCGCACGTAGATCAGGTCTACAAGTCTCACGATATGAAAAGGAAAATTTTCCTGATCTGAGGGTGTAATTTGGCTGAATTCTGACGGTCAGAAGGCTTAATAATAACGCGCCAAGTCGTGTGCCAGATTTGAATTTCAAAATTCCAAATCTATTTTATTCTCACTCTCTTCACTCCAGGCTCAATGAAATAGCCTCTAAATGTCGGTTGGACTTGATTTTTGAAATGATTGTCAAGTCCATCTAGGCGGTTATAACGGTCTAAGATTGTAGGTATCGGACTTTTGACGTGCGGTCTAGATCCAATACAAAGTTTCAAAGGGGTCCTGAGAACAAACCGGTTTAGAGTTTGATCCGAGGTTTCAGAGTATTATAGCGTCATTGGTTCTACTCGTTTTGGGTCTTGTAGAACGTATTTAAAGCGATCAAGGATGACTTCACAGCTACTCTAGCGTTGCGCTAGCTAACTTACGCTTATTTTCTAAATGAATTAATCCTACGCGATTTCTGATCGAGTTGGTACTCGAGTCCAAGTACGGATTTTTCCAGGGCGTTACAAAACCTATAACCTATACCTATACCTATAACCTATAACCTAAACCTAAACCTAAACCTACAACCTAAACCTAAACCTATAACCTATAACCTTAACCTTAACCTAAACCTAAACTTGAAAACCTAAACCTAAACCCGAACCCAAACCCTAATTCCTAAACCTATAACCTAAACCTAAACCTATAACCTAAACCAATAACCTAAAACTTAAACCTAAACCTATAACTTAAACCTAAACCTAAACCTATAACCTATAACCTTAACCTTAACCTTAACCTAAACCTAAACTTAAACCCGAACCTGAATCCCTAAACCTATAACCTATAACCTAAACCTAAACCTAAACCTCAACCTTAACCTCAACCTTAACCTAAACCTATAACCTATAACATAAACCTAAACCTATAACCTATAACCTATAACTTAAACCTATAACCTATAACCTAAACTTGAACCTGTAACATAAACCTAAACCTATAACATATAACCTATAACCTAAACCTAAACCTAAACCTAAACCTTAACCTATAACCTATAACCTAAACCTAAACTTATAGCCTATAACCTATAACCTAAACCTATAAAACCTATAACCTATAGCCTAAACCTATAACTTATAACCTAAACCTATAACCTATAACCTATAACATAAACCTAAACCTAAACCTAAACCTATAAACTATAACCTTAACCTTAACCTAAACCTAAACCCGAACCCAAACCTATTCTCTAATCTCACTGCACGCTTACCCACCCATGCCCCACCACCTCCACCTTCATCTTCGTGATTTTTATTTTTTAATTTTTTATGATTTATTTTATATACAAATGTTAAACTTATATATATTTGTGCATGGATGAATGTGATGTGGATAAGATTGTTTGTGTATGTATGGATGTGGTTTGTGTTTGGATGGATGTAGTTTGTGTTTGGATGGACGTGAATATGAATATGATGAAATATATTATAAAAGGTGTATATCAGGAATTTTTGCCTAAATTTTGAAAAAAAAAGAGAGACTTTTATCGACAAAATATTTTATAGTTAAAAGTTTCATCCACATTTTTTACCTACAAAAACTTTTGTAGGTAAAAGTTTCATCCACTTTTTTACCTACGAAAAATTTCGTAGGTAAAAGATTCATTCACATTTTTTACCTATGAAAAATTCCATAGGTAAAAGATTCATCCACATTTTTCCCTACGAAAACTTTCTTTCATAAAAGTTTCATTCACATTTTTACCTACGAAATATTTCGTAGGTAAAAGTCTTACCAAATCTCCAAATTTTTTATCTACGAAAAATTTCGTAGATAAAAGTTTCGCCCACTTTTTTTTACCTATGAAAAAATTCATTGGTAAAAGTCTTACCATTGTTGACGAACAAGCTTCACATTTTTACCTATGAAAAATTTTGTAGGTAAAATTTTCATCCACATTTTTTACCTACGAAACATTTCGTAGGTAAAAGTCTTACCAAATCTCCAAATCTTTTACCTACGAAAAATTTCATAGGTACAAGTTTCACCCACTTTTTTTACCTATGAAAAAATTCGTCGGTAAAAGTCTTATGAACAAGCTTCACATATTTACTTACGAAAAATTTCGTAGGTAAAAGTTTCATCCACATTTTTTACCTACGAAAAAATTTATCGGTAAAAGTCTTACCATTGTCGACGAAGTGATTTTTTATCTATAAAAGACTTTACCCACCGTCTTTTACCAATGATTTTTCCGATGACATATGTTGTCGATAATACTCATTACCAACAAAAAATCATCTTTTACCGATGAATTTTTTCATTAGTAAAAGAACAATTTCCTGTATTGTCTGACCATATGTCATGTTTGGATCTGCCAAATTGGCCATGCGAACATCACAGTAAACCGAGCATCATGAAGATCTTAGGGTCTAGGTCCAAATTGCTCTGTAACTTGTCAATCAGAGGTGTACAAATATTATTTTGAAAATTTGAAGTATATTAGTCATCAAAAGAGCATCTTGTCATCCTTGAGGGATTAGGGCCCAAACTAGGGCGTAAGAAAGAGCGTGGAAAATAACAAACAATGGTGAAATTTCATCTCATTGGGATGGTGCAATTAAGAGGTACAGATGACACAAGTTGTGACAAAGGAAAAGGGTGAGACTGTAATTATAAGCTTAGAGCCTACATACACAGCAACGTGGTTTCACGGAGGTTTTTAATGGTGGGTTTCACCTACACGCTTTTGCAATGTATGGCCCACCTAAAGGTTAGATCAACTTCAAATCTTGATTCGTGTGTCAACATGACCCGACCCAACTAATGAACGGGATGGATTTTCACAATAACATCAGGGTGGGACCCACTTGATTTTTCCCTAGCCATTCATAAAAGCTAAGAAGTTACGTGAAATCAATGCATGTAACTGACGTCCCTGGTTCAGCGTGAACACAATCCCACGTTGATTAAAGCGTGGCCCACCTAGGACTTGGATGTGTTTCATATTTGGGACCCTAGGTAAACACGACGTGAGGAAGCTGATGAAAGGAGTGGATTTTCCTAAACGTCATCATAAGTGGACCACACTGAATTAGTAATTGAAGCAAAAAGGGCACCTCTCTGCTTCTCTGTTATTTTGAAGACTTACGGATCTCCTTCCTTGCCCAAACTTTCAAATTTAACCAACCAAAGAAATCTGGACTATTCAATCTCCAGCAAAGGAGATTCTGACTCTCCACAAGAAGTTCGAAAGTGTGGGAATACAACTAGAGTCTTTCCAAATGAGATGGAAAAGGATTCATCCGAATCTCATATGGAAAACATGATCGTTTTATTGGTTTCATGTGGTGGTGTGGAAAGAATCTCTCCGCAACGTGGAAGAGATCTCATTCCGATCATTGATCTAGTGGGCCTGGTGTTATCAGACAGACAATTCGACCCACCTATAGATCTCTACAAGAAGAAAGAGTGAGGTGGGATGAATCCACCATGAGAGTAGCATATGGCCTCTTAATGAGGAACCCATTAGGATCATTTGGTCAGGGCCCAACGACTGACATACCAACAAATCAGTAGACGTCTAATGGGCCAGATGATTCAGATATAGGGAAGGAGATCAAGGAAAATAGGACTGACATATAACACACTTCAAATCTTCCATTCCCGATCTGGTTATTCCATATTTTGCACACTGAGTTAAGCCCAAAAAACCGCAGGTAAAAGTGGCATCGGTAAAGCCTTTATTGGCGGTCAGGGACCTTTACCCCTGGTTATGTTGGATGCCCCTAAATTATAAGTTTTTAAGAAAAATGGTCAAAGGCTACGGGTTAAATCCGTAGCCATAAAACTTTGGGCTTCCAAAAATCCATAGCCATAAAGAAAATCTTTCTCATTAAAAAAAGGAAAAAGAAAAGGCGACGTGGTCCCATGCCCTGCCGAGTAGTCTACACTCATCTATCACATCTTCAATAGTCATGCTCTTGGAGTTCCCTTGATCTTGGGATTCTTTAAAATTAGATTCCATTAGCAATATGAGCTTCTCCCATTTTCATAGCCATCTCCCTCTTCTCATAATAGCTTGAACTTCTCTGTCGATTTCCCTTCTCCTCAGGTTATCTTTTATGGGTAAAAACCTGCAGTTTGATATTACACACAAGATGGGGTTAGATAAAACGATCTTAATAACTGCCAGACTATTCTTTAGAAAGATAACTGCAATTGAGTTTCATATATCAAGTTAACAAAATTTATTTCCTTGCGTATATAGTTTGTGTAATGAGAACTAACCTGTAAATGATGTGTTTCTTAATCCTACAAAAATGGCAGATAAAGAATTCAAATGAGCATATTTAGCTAGATTGGATCATAATTAAAAATAGAATGTAAATATGTCAATAGTGTTGCGTAGCACGCCAACAATGCAGTGAGCCTAGATCCAATCTCAAGCCTCACCCACAAATGATAAACAGGGAGAAATATAAACTAGAAACAGATCAAAGCAATCAAAACAAACCATAAGACAAGATATATATGGAAATACTCCAAATTAGGGTAAAAAAGCATGGATGTAAACTTCCACTATGAAGAAGAACGAAGATTACAAGGCAAAATACTAACCTCTCCCTTAGAAGAATATAAAAAATCCTTAGCCCATACCTTAGAATAACCTTTTTCATGCCTAGAAAAGCCTCAGGAACCCTTATTTATAGTTTAGGCAACTCCCCTTCCGCACCCTTGCGAAAAGCAACACTAAAATCTGCAGTCCGCATCGAATTCAGAAATGAATCTGCGTAACTACGACCAGTTGAACAGACTGCATAATCGGTCGAGAGGACCCCACGACCGGTCGTGAATGGGTCACGATCGGTTGAGCACCTCGGGACCAAAAAATGATGCTCGCTGGACTTTGAGTCAAGCCGGTCCATGACCAGTCTAGCGGGCCCCTACGACCGGTCAAGCATAGCCCACGACTGGTCTTAGACAGCCCCAGATGTGGCTCTACATCTCAACAATCTTCCACTTAGAGACACATCACCATAAACCTTTATCTTCTTCATCTGGAGTGCACCACCTCACCGTCTTCAAGCTTGAAAACTAATCAAAACTGAACAGAGCTTCAGCTTCTCCCGTGTGACCGCCTTGGTCAGCGTATCCACAGGATTCTCACTTGTATGAATCTTCTTCAAAGTAATCGATCCATCTTGTGAGAACTGTATCTTGGTCCGTACCTTTCCGTAGACTTTCGCGGTCCTACCGGTCGAATTTCGATAACCTTCGACCCTTAAACAATATCGATGCGCGACCCTAATCCATATACCGACAACCCGAGTTGACTCAACCTGAGACTAATACCATAGCGACCGCGCTGTCGTTGCGGTTCCGATACCGCGACTCGCGCGCCGAAGCGATACCTTGGTGAAGAGATATGGGCCAACGTTCGGTGCGAGAAAATGCCGCGCGTTGTGAAAACCAAGGGAATCTCTACGATGTGTCACATCAATCACATCAATCCCATCAGTCAATCACCCATCAATCCATCACATGTCAAGTACACATCACTTCCATCCCTTTTTCCCAAGCAACCATAAAAGTCTCCCAAAACCATACCTCTTTTACACAAAAAGCCACAAAAGTCAAGCTTTTCTTACACCACTCATACCTCTCTTACACAAAAGCCTCAAAAGTCAAGCCTTTCCTTACACAAACATCATCTACCCATCCATCCATCTCTCTCTTTCTCTCTTTCTCATTTCAAAAATTCCAAGCAACAAAGAGTCCCACGTATGGAATTTTACAAAATCCCTAAACTCCAAGTGGCCCACCTCTTCATCCCAAAATCTCTCATCTCAACCCTCCATTCCTCATCTTAACCGTTGAAAACCAAGCTAAGGTGCCAAGGAACCTCTAGGAGCAAGAAGATCGGATGGTGGGTGCCTCTATAGGGTTTACTTATTTTTATGGTGGACCAAGTGAGGCCCACCGATCAATGGTGTGGATCTCACTTGGGACCCTAAAATGTGGCCGATGGACCACTTGGATCATCATGATCATTCCATGATGGGGCCATTCTCCATGGACCCCATCATGAGATTTATTTTCTCTTCAAAGGTCATATAGACCGTCCATGTTGGTGGGGAAAGGATCCCCACCGTTGATTTTAAATTTCGGTGGTCCCACATGCTTTAAGGCCCACTTGATGTATGATTTCATGTAAGGAAGGGCCCATAATGTCGGGGTCCCTCCATCACAAGCCGTGTCCCACTCTCCATGTCTCTCTCTCTCTTTTATTTCTTTTATTCTATTTTATTTTATTTTATTTTATTTTTCTTAGGATTGTGTGGCCCACTTGAATGGATCCCACCTTGATGTAATTTTTATTCAAGTGGGGCCCACCTTGGACGTTGAACCCATGGCACCCATCAGTGGTGGCCCACTCCATCAGGGCCCACACTCATAAAAAATAAATAATAAAAGACCGTCCAGCGTCTGGGACGCTGGACGTTTCAACAGAAAGGAGAAAAAGGAAGAAAGAAAAAGGAAAGGGACTTGGGTGGTCCCCTTGCATAGGTCCCACCCTGATGTTTATGTTTGATCCAAGCCGTCCATCCTCTTACCTATGGTATTTTAGCCATTGGGTAGAATTTTGGAACTGATCCAATCACTTGGTGGGCCATAGTGTCATAAATTTCATCCTCACCTTTCAAATACATTTTTCTTATTTTATTTCATTTTCTTTCATCAAAAAAATTCAAACTTTGGACTTGTTGGATTCATTGCAAGGTAAGGAATCCTATGGTCGGAGTGGATCCACTTAAAGCGGACCCCACATGATGAAAACCCCAAAAATCGGGTTTTCCCAAAACCTTGCAAGAGGCCATGCCTCTTCCTCTGACCACGTGCAGAGCTGCACGCCGCTGCCTACAGCTTAAGCGCCGGGCGGGCGGGCATCCAGCAGGGGCCCACGGCCCTGCGTGTGGGCCCCACTGTAATGATTATTTGCCATCCAGCCAGCTCATGAGATGGGCCGTCCCGGTAGTGGGCCCCCCTCCAAAAATGGGACAGATCCAAAACTCAGGCAGCCCACACCACGTGAAACAGTGTGGATTGAATTCTACCACTGAAAAATTTTTGGGGCCCACAGAAGTATTGGATCAAGCTGAAATTTTTGTTGCCCCTTCATTCAGGTCCGAGCGACCTTATGAACGGGTCGGATGGCACTTAGACATTACAGTGGGCCCCACACGGGACCCACAAGAATGATGTATGTGTTTTAATGCACCGTCCACAGCCGTGGATGGTGGACTCCCACCATGATACATGTGTTATACTCCACCGTCCAGCGGACGGTGGAGCCCCTTTGTGATATGTGTTCAATCCGCACTGTCCACTGGATAGTGGGACCTGCCATGGTGCATGTGATGTACCCAGACCGTCCATCTACTTGTACAAATGATTTTAAGGCCTATGGTCTAGGCCCATTTGCTTCGTTAAAGGCCTTTGGGTTTAGGCCCACTTGATATGTTTCAAGGCCATGTGACTAGGCCCATTTGAATTAAATGTAAGGCCTAGGGATTTAGGCCCATCTGGCTCATAGAACGCCTATGGGCTAGGCCCATTCAAATTTCAAAAGGGCTATGGGCTAGGCCCATTTGGTTTATGAAATGCTTATGGACTAGGCCCATTGGATTCATTTTAAGCCTAAGAACTTAGGCCCATTTGATGTGTTACAAATCCATGGGACTAGGCCCATTTGATGTACTTCAAGGCCCATGAAATTGGACCCATTGTTGCATTCTTAAAACCCATGAAAGTGGACCCAGTTGATATATTGTAAGGCCCATGGGACTAAACCCATTGATTATAAAAAGGGTCCATGGGATTAGGCCCATTGGACTTATTTGAGACCCATGAGTTAGGCCCATTTTATTTGATTAAGGCCTAGGGGTTTAGGCCCATTTGACTCATGTTAGGTCTATGGGTTGAGGCCCACTTGATCTACATGTGGGACCCAATTGGTGTGACCCATTGGTCACATATTAGACTCATGAGACTAAACCATTTGATGCAAATCCTAGGCCCACGGGTTTTGACCCATTGCAATGCACATAAGACCCATTGGTGTGGCCCATCTATGTGGCCCATCTGATAAATAAAAGGCCCATAAGATATGGCCCAATTGATATATATGTAAGGTCTAATGGGAACAACCTACGGTCCATTGCAATATGCAAATCCATTACAGGCTAAGTACCAATGTTTAAAAAGATCCTGCCTGGGATACAATGTTGGTTTGACATCCACATTGCGAGTGTGATGCTGATTGCATGTCCACATTACGACTCTCCTTAGGGCCCATTACTGGCCGTACTTGCTGTGTATAGGCCGTCCAGGCCCATCTGCGTTGTAAGAATGGATCATCACTCATTGACATGTTTAGTGTAGTTTCATGACTCATGATCATACGCATCATATGCATGCTTGATATGAGGATTGACTGATCATAGCATATGCCTTCGGGCAGGTTGTTTATGGGCTCCTGGTTAGGCAGTGTTGCCCTACATCAGTGCACGATATGCGCAGAATTTACTGCATAATTGGATAGTGTGAATCATGCATATCACATTTGTATGACATGGATATGGTACGCCCTAGCGACATCGGGGTCGTAACTTCCACAGATGTATCGTGGTTGGTAGGATTGGATATCGAAAATCTTGATCTACATGGGGTACTATAGATATCCCTGGGTGAAAGTCCCTAAACCCTTATAGTACCAAGAGGTTGCTCCAACGTCTAGACCGAGTGGGTAGATGAGCGTTGAGTGTCGAATATCAGTTGGTTGTGCTCTCCACTGTGTCGTGGTCGGTTGGAAGGGGATGCGGCCTTACCCGCCCAAGAGTAGGGGGCAATGCTAGGCTGAGTTTGACCAACTCGAGGAATGGGTCCGCTATCGATGAGTCGCACCCGATATTGGCAGACGGATAGTGTGGTCTCTTCCACTTACCTTATTGCGCGCGATGTGGTGGTAATCTGGTTTAGAGTGTACTAGACCCCGGTGATATCCCATATTTTGAGCTGTATTGATGTGTGGACATAGACGAAGATCTGTATGCTTGAGTTGCATTGCATATCGCATGGCCTTGGGATGGCCGATACCATTCATGTCTTGCATCGCATAAGCCTTGGTACGGTTCATGATATTATAGATCCATCTACATATTCCGCTTTACTCTAACATTGCATGTTCATATTACTACCTTGCGCACACACTTTCACCACCCTCTAAACTTTCTATAAGCTTATGCACGACCGTTGCGTGCAGGTGACGTTGGATCGCAGCAGCGCTGAGGCAAGAGCACGTTGCAGAGCATTTTGGACTTTTTGTTCTTTACCATTGTATTTCCCTTTATGCTCATTGTACTTGTAAAGTTTTTGATCATAGTGGAAATGTAATGGAGTTCTTGGTTGTTTTTTGTGGGTTATGCCTTTGGTTATGCTTATTACGAATCAAACTGATGTTGAAAATCCTCCTTGTAGCATCCCAGGATCGGAACCTGGCGAATGGGAGCTAGGAGCCGAGAATGGGGTTCTACGGAGGCTGTCGGTGCTGGATTCGGCGATCGAAAATTTTGTAAGCCCAGTTTCCGAGTTTGGGGCGTGACACATGTTCCAGTAACGAACGTATGAAGTGATACCTGATGGCAATATGCTTGGTCCTTGAATGAAAAGCTGAATTCTTAGCCAAGTGTATTGCACTCTGACTGTCACTGTACAACGTGCAATCTACTTGCTTCTAACCTAACTCTTCTATAACACCTTGTATCCACACCATCTCCTTGCATGCTTTTGTAGCCACAACATATTCTACTTTTGTCATACTGATAGATACTATCTTCTGTAACTGAGAGACCCAACTGACTACAGCACTTTCCAAAGTAAAGACGTACCTTGTAGTGCTTCTTCTGCTGTCGATATCTCATGCCAAATCTGAAATTCTAGAAAATCTCATAGTGGTGGAGAACTTGGATCAATGCGCACCTTAATAGTCTTCAACACCTCTATTCACCCTACAACTAAAGACATGGGAGAAGCATCCGACAATAACACCTCGGATGAAGAGAACATTCTCCTCCAAAAGTGAAGAAGATGATGAGGATGGAGATGTTAAGTTTCAAGAAGCATATGATCAAGTTTTCAAGAAAAGTATGAAAATGATAAAAATGTTGGGATTGGTAAAGGCCAAGAAGATTCAATTGACTAATCAATTAGAACAAGTTGAATATAAAAATTCCTCCCTCACACAAGAAAATGAAAATATGATGTCTAACCTTGATGAGACTTTAAGGGGTTGTTCGGGTCTTGAATTAGAACTTGATACAATTAAATCTGAAAATCAAGACCTAAAACTTTAAGTTAGCCAACTTGTATCTTATCTTGCTAATACAAAGGTTGCCCGAAACGATCATGTAGGTAAATATTTTGATGTAGGTAAACCTTGTGGGGACAATAGAGGTCTTAGAAATAATAGAATTATTTATGTTACAACCTATGTCCTAGTGGTGATCTAAATGACTCTACGACTTCGACGAGCAAATCTAAATCCTCTCCCGTGTGTCATTCTTGTGGAGACAGGCCACTTGAGATTTGAATGTTGAATTTATAAAAACCGTCAATCCACCTCTATCCCAACTATATAGGTTAATTTCATTTGGGCTGAGAAAATGATATGCTCTAATAAGGGTCCTCTTAGATGATCCTTAGAAAATGACAAGTTCACATCCCTTTAAACAATGTACAACCAAATGAGGAGTTGATGAAACAAGTTTCCCCATGAACTAAACATACTAGGAAAATCCTTAATTAAGACAATAATCACAAGGGTAGAAAATATAAGAATATCTCCTATCGAACATAGATCTTCGAGTAGAGATGCACCTAGGAGAGTAATGTTAGGCATCAAGTTGAGTCAAACCGAATTAGGGCTAACTCAAACCGATCTAGTTTTGAAATAGACCGACCTGAACTCGACCCAACTTAGTATCGAGTCTAGCATGCCTGACCTGTTCCAAGTTTGAGTTTGGCCGAACTTATTAAGTCGAGTTGGACCGAATTAGGGCTATCCTAACCCGACCCAGTTTTGAAATAGACCTGACCTGAACTCGACCTAACTTAGTATCGAGTCCAACATGCCTGACTCAATCCAAGTTTGAGTTTGGCCGGACTAACCTAAATCGAGTCCAACGTGGTCACAGGGACTGAGTCCAGTTGAGTCAGGTAAGTTTATTGTTTTTCGTTTCCTGTTGACCTTTTTTTTCTCTATTTGTATCTCGATTTAATAGTGTACTTGAGTTGAGTTGTTCATAATAAAAATTTTCAAAAGTAATTTATAACATGGAATAAACAAATAAAGTAAATAAACATTGTCAAAACTCAAAAGTATGTTTAGAATCTCAGATGGATTTGCACATATAAACCATTCATTCATTCAATATACTTTATATGATGAATGTCTGTGTCATGTAACTCGAGTAGCATTGTCCATAATAGTAACTTGCTCCTCCACTTTCGTTGTCAAAATCATCCTTTGGTTCTCTTTTTACGGCTTGGACTGCGGGAGAACTCTGGGCTGAGTCCAAGCTGGAGATGTCTAAAAGATGTTTGTTTACATTTTCTGAATCGGATGGTGGAGATGTCTTTCTATTGTCATCATTCATATATTTATTGAGTTTTTAAACCTCTTTTTATGATCTAATTTGTACAGGATTCCCAACCACCTATAAAATGCAGCAAGACTTTTAAGAAATTTTGATGATTTATCGCCTAACTTATGTCCTGTACTCGTCCTACTTCGGCATCATATTATCTCGGAGAGGGTTGATGTTGTTTGGTCTTAGATGCCAATTTCAGGCTTTGTTTTACAACTTCTTTATAATTGTGTTCTTTTTATTCCCTTAATAGTATATCTTTTTCGTCTCTACTAAGTGTGGGAGCTCTTCATCTGCTTGACCTTTCTTCATTTATAATAGGCCTACTTTTATATTTTCTGTGTATGGTTGTATTAATTGTAGGGGAAGAGGTGGGAGTCTTTATATTTGAGTCGAGAATGACTTAAAATAAATCCTGAACTTCTGGAGGAGCTTTGCTACATGGGATAGTGTCTCCTCCCCGACAAGCCAAATATAATTTTAACTAATTTATTTTGTGTACAATTTATTTGCAACATAACTTGCATTATAACTTTATCTTTTCATCCTACGAGTAAATTTGTATTTTATAATCCCAAATATTTGTTGATGGATCATCTTCCGATGACATATCTATAAGTGTGAATTTTGAAAGAAAGAATATTTGGTTAGGTTAAGGTAACACAAATAATCAAGGAATGAAGATAAACATATGAAACACTACGCCAAAACAGTGAAAAAAGGACGGTCGAAAACCGTCTCAAAGGGCCATAAAGGACGATCTTGGACCGTCGCAAGGGCCTTCATATTTTGGGGCATCGTATTACTAAAAGGACGGCTATAAACCGTCTCTAAAGAAGGACGGTCATGAACCGTCTCTAAAGAAAGACGGTCTATAGCCGTCTATAAGGGTAGACACTAAATAGCTGTATTGAAGCTAAAAAGGACGGTCCATGACCGTCAATAAAAAAGACTGCTATAGGCAGTGTCTGATGAACCATTAAAGGACGGACATGGACCGTCCCTGCAAAGGATGGTTGTAAGCCGTCTCTGATGAACCTAAAAAGGACAGTCTTAGATCGTCCTTAAAAAGGACTGTTTTGGACTGTCCTTTTTAAGGACTATTTTGGGCCGTCTCTAATGAACCTAAATAGGACAGTCTTAGACCGTCCCTGATGCTGAAAGACCTGGTAATAAAAAATCTGATATATTTAATTGAAACCTGTATTTTTTAATATTTTAAACATAAAAAAATGTTGCAATACAATTAAAACTAAATATTAAACAAAATTTATATTACTTCACAAAAAAATATATATAATATTTACAACAATAAATTAAAAATGGTCTTGAATAAAAATAAATAAATAAAAAACAAATCCTCTGTGGTCTACTCCTAGCATGAGTGGCGTCAAAAGGCTGAAGTGCTTGTAGGCCTAAATTTAGGCACAATTAATTAAAAGCCTACACAAGAAAAAAAAACAGTCAAAATGTAGCATTCAACAAAGATAAAAAAAAAATGAATTAAAAATTAAGCCATTAATTACAAGGTTGAAAGATTTTACCAACAATGACTTATGCAAAGAACTAGAATATGCTTTTAAGGGAATCAATTGACCAAAATACCTTTTTTTTTCCTTTTGATTTTCCCCTAGAAAGTGTCAAGGTAAAGCATTTTTAGACTCTCATGGTGTGTTCATCACATTCAACCCATACAACAGGTTCATTCCACCATGATGATCATGTGAGGCCAAAAAATTAAGTCTAATAATCAGGTGGGCTACATATGAATTTGAAGGTCTTTGGGTGGTTTAGGCCAATCTTTTATTCCATTCCAATACAATAAACATTGGATTTAGCAGACGATGTGGAATTGAGAATAGGTTAACGTTTAGGTTTAGGAAATCGGGTTCGAGTTCGGGATCGGGTTTAGGTTTGGGTTTTCAACTTTACGTTTAGGTTTAGGTTAGGGAGTTGAGATTAGGATTAGGTGTAGGTTTAGGTTTAAGGATTTGAGAATACATTTTGGTTTTAGGTTTAGGTTTAGGTTATAGGTTATAGGTTTAGGTTTAGGTTTAGGTTTAGGTTATAAGCTATAGGTTTAGGGAATTGAGAATAGGTTAAGGTTTAGGTTTAGGTTTAGGAAATCGGGTTCGGGTTCAGGATCGGGTTGAGGTTTGGGTTTTCAAGTTTATGTTTAGGTTTAGGTTAGGGAGTTGAGATTAGGATTAGGTGTAGGTTTAGGTTTAGGGATTTGATAATAAATTTTGGTTTTAAGTTTAAGTTTAAGTTATAGGTTATAAGTTTAGGTTTACGTTTAGGTTAAGGTTTAGATTTAGGTTATAAGCTATAGGTTTAGGGAATTGAGAATAGGTTAAGGTTTAGATTTAGGAAATCGGGTTCGGGTTTGGGATCGGGTTTAGGTTTGGGTTTCAAGTTCAGGTTTAGGTTTAGGTTTAGGTTAGGGAGTTGAGATTAGGATTAGGTGTAGGTTTAGGTTTAGAGATTTGATAATACATTTAGGTTTTAGGCTTAGGCTTAGGCTTAGGTTTTAGGTTTTAGGTTTTAGGTTAAGGTTTAGGTTTTAGGTTTAGGTTAAGGTTAGGTTATAGGTTACAAGTTTAGGTTATAGGTTATAGGTTAAGGTTTTAGGTCATAGGTTTTGGTTTAGGTTAAGGTTATAGGTTTAGGTTAAGGTTTAGATTTAGGTTATAAGCTATAGGTTTAGGAAATTGAAAATTGGTTAACATTTAGGTTTTGGAAATCGAGTTCGGGTTCGGGATCGGGTTTAGGTTTGGGTTTTCAAGTTTAGGTTTAGGTTTTGGTTAAGGAGTTAAGATTAGGATTAGGTATAGGTTTAGGTTTAGGGATTTAAGAATACATTTAGATTTAGGTTTTAGGTTATAGGTTAAGGTTTAGGTTTTAGGTTTAGGTTTAGGTTAAGGTTAGGTTATAAGTTATAGGTTAAGCTTTTAGGTCATAGGTTTTGGTTTAGGTTAAGGTTATAGGTTTAGTTTAGGTTAAGGTTTAGGTTTAGGTTATAAGCTATAGGTTTAGGGAATTGAGAATAGGTTAAGGTTTAGGTTTAAGAAATCGGGTTTGGGTTCGGGATCAGGTTTAGGTTTGGGTTTTCAAGTTTAGGTTTAGGTTTAGGTTTGGGAGTTGAGATTAGGATTAGATGTAGGTTTAGGTTTAGGGATTTGAGAATACATTTAGGTTTTAGGTTTAGGTTTAGGTTATAAATTATCGGTTAAGGTTTAGGTTAGGTTATAGGTTATAAGTTTAGGTTATAGGTTAGAGGTTAAGGTTTTAGGTCATAGATTTTGGTTTAGATTAAGGTTATAGGTTTAGGTTAAGGTTTAGGTTTAGGTAATAAGCTATAGGTTTAGGGAATTGAGAATAGGTTATGGTTTAAGTTTAGAAAATCGGGTTCTGGTTCGGAATCGGGTTTAAGTTTGGGTTTTCAAGTTTAGCTTTAGGTTTAGGGTAGGGAGTTGAGATTAGGATTAGGTGTAGGTTTAGGTTTAGGGATTTGAGAATAGATTTAGGTTTTAGGTTTAGGTTTAGGTTTTGGGTTATAGGTTAAGGTTTAGGTTTTAGGTTTAGGTTAAGGTTAGGTTATAAGTTATAAGTTTAGGTTATAAGTCATAGGTTAAGGTTTTAGGTCATAGGTTTTGGTTTAAGTTAAGGTTATAGGTTTAGGTTTAGGTTTAGGTTTAGATTAAGGTTAAGGTTTAGGTTAAAGTTATAAGCTATAGGTTTAGCGAATTGAGAATCGGTTAAGGTTTAGGTTTAGGGATTTGAGAATACATTTAGGTTTTAGGTTTAGGTTTAGGGAATTGAGAATAGATTAAGGTTTAGGTTTAGGAAATCGGGTTCGGGTTCGGGATTGGGTTTAGGTTTGGGTTTTTAAGTTTAGATTTGGGTTTAGGTTAAGGAGTTGAGATTAGGATTAGGTGTAGGTTTCGGTTTAGGGATTTGAGAATACATTTAAGTTTTAGGTTTAAGTTTAGGGAATTGAGAATAAGTTAAGGTTTAGGTTTAGTAAATCAGATTCGGTTTCGGGATCGGGTTTATGTTTGGGTTTTCAAGTTTAGGTTTAGGTTTAGGTTAGGGAGTTGAGATTAGGATTAGGTGTAGGTTTAGGTTTAGCGATTTGAGAATACATTCGGGTTTGGGATCGGGTTTAGGTTTGGGTTTTCAAGTTTAGGTTTAGGTTTAGGTTAGGGAGTTGAGATTAGGATTAGGTGTAGGTTTCGGTTTAAGGATTTGAGAATACATTCGGGTTTGGGATCGAGTTTAGGTTTGGGTTTTCAAGTTTAGGTTTAAGTTTTGGTTAGGGAGTTGAGATTAGGATTAAGTGTAGGTTTCGGTTTAAGGGTTTGAGAATACATTTAGGTTTTAGGTTTATGTTTAAGGAATTTAGAATAGGTTAAGGATTAGGTTTAGGAAATCGGATTCAGGTTCATGATCGGGTTTAGGTTTGGGTTTTCAATTTTAGGTTTATGTTTGGGTTAGGGAGTTGAGATTAGGATTAAGTGTAGGTCTAGGTTTAGGGATTTGAGAATACATTTAGGTCTTAGGTTTAGGTTTAGAGAATTGAGACTAGGGTAAGGTTTAGGTTTAGGAAATCGGGTTTGGGTTCGGGATCGGGTTTAGGTTTGGCTTTTTAAGTTTAGGTTTAGGTTTAGGTTAGGGAGTTGAGATTAGGATTAGGTGTAGGTTTCGGTTCATGGATTTGAGAATACATTTAGGTTTTAGGTTTTGGTTTAGGGAATTGAGAATGGGTTAAGGATTAGGTTTAGGAAATTGGATTTGGGTTTAGGATTGGGTTTAGCTTTGAGTTTTCAAGTTTAGGTTTAGGTTTAGGTTAGGGAGTTGAGATTAGGATTAGGTGTAGGTTTTGGTTTAGGGATTTGTGAATACATTTAAGTTTTAGGTTTAGGTTTTGGTAATTGAGAATAGGTTAAGGATTAGGTTTAGGAAATCGGATTCGGGTTCGGGATCGGGTTTAGGTTTGGGTTTTCAAGTTTAGGTTTTGGTTTAGGTTATGGAGTTGAGATTAGGATTACGTGTAGGTTTAGGTTTAGGGATTTGGGAATACATTTTGGTTTTAGGTTTTGGTTTAGGTTTTAGGTTATAAGTTAAGGTTTAGGTTTTAGGCTTAGGTTAAGTTTAGGTTATAGGTTATAAGTTTAGGTTATAGGTTATAGGTTAAGGTTTTAGGTCTTAGGTTTTGGTTTAGATTAAGGTTATAGGTTTAGGTTAAGGTCTAGGTTTATGTTTAGGTTTAGGTTATAAGCTATAGGTTTAGGGAATTGAGAATAGGTTAAGGTTTAGGATTAGGTTTAGGAAATCGGGTTCGAGTTGAGGTTTCAGTTTTCAAGTTTATGTTTAGGTTTAGGTTAGGGAGTTGAGATTAGGATTAGGTGTAGGTTTAAGTTTAGGGATTTGAGAATACATTTTGGTTTTAAGTTTAAGTTATAGGTTATAGGTTTAGGTTTACGTTTAGTTTAAGGTTTTAGTTTAGGTTATAAGCTATAGGTTTAGGGAATTGAGAATAGGTTAAGGTTTAGATTTAGGAAATCAGGTTCGGGTTCAGGATCGGGTTTAGGTTTGGGTTTCAAGTTTAGGTTTAGGTTTAGGTTAGGGAGTTGAGATTAGGATTAGGTGTAGGTTTAGGTTTATAGATTTGATAATACATTTAGGTTTTAGGCTTAAGCTTAGGCTTAGGTTTAGGTTTTAGGTTATAGGTTAAGGTTTAGGTTTTAGGTTTAGGTTAAGGTTATGTTATAGGTTACAAGTTTAGGTTATAGGTTATAGGTTAAGGTTTTAGGTCATAGGTTTTGGTTTAGGTTAAGGTTATAGGTATAGGTTAAGGTTTAGATTTAGGTTATAAGCTATAGATTTAGGAAATTGAAAATTGGTTAACATTTAGGTTTAGGAAATCGGGTTCGGGTTCGGGATCAAGTTTAGGTTTGGGTTTTCAAGTTTAGGTTTAGGTTTTGGTTAAGGAGTTGAGATTAGGATTAGGTGTAGGTTTAGGTTTAGGGATTTGAGAATACATTTAGGTTTAGGTTTTATGTTATAGGTTAAGGTTTAGGTTTTAGGTTTAGGTTTAGGTTAAGGTTAGGTTATAGGTTACAAGTTTAGGTTATAGGTTATAGGTTAAGGTTTTAGGTCATAGGTTTTGGTTTAGGTTAAGGTTATATGTTTAGTTTAGGTTAAGGTTTAGGTTTAGGATATAAGTTATAGGTTTAGGGAATTGAGAATAGGTTAAGGTTTAGGTTTAGGAAATCGGGTTTGGGTTCGGGATCAGGTTTAGGTTTGGGTTTTCAAATTTAGGTTTGGGTTTAGGTTAGGGAGTTGAGATTAGGATTAAGTGTAGGTTTAGGTTTAGGAATTTGATAATATATTTAGGTTTAGGTTTTAGGTTATAGGTTAAGGTTTAGGTTTTAGGTTTAGGTTTTGGTTAAGGTTAGGTTATAGGTTATAAGTTTAGGTTATAGGTTATAGGTTAAGGTTTTAGGTCATAGGTTTTGGTTTAGGTTAAGGTTATAGGTTTAGTTTAGGTTAAGGTTTAGGTTTAGGTTATAAGCTATAGGTTTAGGGAATTAAGAATAGGTTAAGGTTTAGGTTTAGGAAATCGGGTTTGGGTTCGGGATCAGGTTCAGGTTTAGGTTTTCAAGTTTAGGTTTGGGTTTAGGTTAGGGAGTTGAGATTAGGATTAGGTGTAGGTTTTAGTTTAGGGATTTGAGAATACATTTAGGTTATAGGTTTAAGTTTTAGGTTTAGGTTTGGTTTTAGGTTATAGGTTAAGGTTTAGGTTAGGTTATAGGTTATAAGTTTAGGTTATAGGTTATAGGTTAAGGTTTTAGGTCATAGGTTTTGGTTTAGATTAAGGTTATAGGTTTAGGTTAAGGTTTGGGTTTAGGTTATAAGCTATAGGTTTAGGGAATTGAGAATAAGTTAAGGTTTAGGTTTAGGAAATCGGGTTCGGCTTCGGAATCGGGTTTAGGTTTGGGTTTTCAAGTTTAGGTTTAGTTTTAGGGTAGGGAGTTGAGATTAGGATTAGGTGTAGGTTTAGGTTTAGGGATTTGAGAATAAATTTAGGTTTTAGGTTAAAGGTTAAGGTTTAGGTTTT
The DNA here is from genome assembly GCA_037074715.1 of Magnolia kwangsiensis. NCBI lineage: Eukaryota > Viridiplantae > Streptophyta > Magnoliopsida > Magnoliales > Magnoliaceae > Magnolia > Magnolia kwangsiensis. Next base: position 149,507,625 of record CM073572.1, on the reverse strand, counting down.
AGGTTTAAGTTAAGGTTAGGTTATAGGTTATAAGTCATAGGTTAAGGTTTTAGGTCGTTGGTTTTGGTTTAGGTTAAGGTTATAGGTTTAATTTTAGGTTTAGGTTTAGATTAAGGTTAAGGTTTAGGTTAAAGTTATAAGCTATAGGTTTAGGGAATTGAGAATAGGTTAAGGTTTAGGTTTAGGGTGTGGTTTAGGTTTAGGGATTTGAGAATACATTTAGGTTTTAGGTTTAGGTTTAGGGAATTGAGAATAGGCTAAGGTTTAGGTTTAGGAAATCAGGTTTGGGTTCGAGATTGAGTTTAGGTTTGGGTTTTCAAGTTTAGGTTTGGGTTTAGGTTAAGGAGTTGAGATTAAGATTAGGTGTAGGTTTCGATTTAGGGATTTGAGAATACATTTAAGTTTTAGGTTTAGGTTTAGGGAATTGAGAATAGGTTAAGGTTTAGGTTTAGGAAATCAAATTCGGGTTCGGGATCCAGTTTAGGTTTGGGTTTTCGAGTTTAGGTTTAGGTTTAGGTTAGGGAGTTGAGATTAGGATTAGGTGTAGGTTTCAGTTTAGGTATTTGAGAATACATTTAGGCTTTAGGTTTATGTTTAGGGAATTGAGAATAGGTTAAGGATTAGGTTTAGGAAATCGGATTCGGGTTCGGGATCGGGTTTAGGTTTGGGTTTTCAAGTTTAGGTTTAGGTTTAGGTTAGGGAGTTGAGATTAGGATTAGGTGTAGGTTTCGGTTTAGGGATTTGAGAATACATTTAAGTTTTAGGTTTAGGTTTAGGGAATTGTGAATAGGTTTAGGTTTAGGTTATAGGTCATAGGTTTTAGGTTATAAGTATAGCTTTTGGGATTTCAGAATAGGTTTAGGTTTAGGTTATAGGTTATAAGTTTAGGTAACTGAGAATAGGTTTAGGTTATAGGTTTAGGGTGTGGTTTAGGTTAAGGGTGAGGTCCCTATAAAAATAGATATAAACACGGCCTGTCCAAATTGCCAAGCCCTTCCAATGTTGTCCATAGGAAATGGACAGCTTCATCATGGTCAGTAGTTCCCACCTTCCAGGGACCCCCGCTCATCCGGATAGCTCCGACGCACATTCGGGTATACTCCATTAATTTCGAGCAAATACATAAACACGGCCTGTCTAAATTGTCAGGCCCTTCTAATGCTGTCCATCAAAAATAGACAGCTTCATCATGGTCAGCGGTTCCTACCTTCCAGGGACCCCCTCTCATCCGGATAGCTCTGACGCACATCCGGGTATACTCCATTAATTTTGAGCAAATACATAAACACAGCCTGTCCAAATGATCAGGCCCCTTCAATGTTGTTCATAGGAAATGGACAACTTCATCATGGTCATAACAGTGGTTCCCACCTTCCACGGATCCCCGCTCATCCAGATAGCTTCGACGCACATCCGAGTCTGCTCCATCAATTTCGAGCTAATACATTTAAAAATAACTTAAATATATCTAAAAGCATCTGAATACCTGGGGAAGGCCTCCCATATTTGAATTGTTGGTTACTCATCCCTTTGTCCACAAGCCACAATCGACTGAAGGAATAATATCATTAAATGACCTGTATACATAATTTAATGTTTACACATCATTAAATGTTTACACATCATTAAAGATATAATATAAGGAATAAGAAAAAATGAATTTACCTATACACGTCATTAAATGTTTCCCTATAAGGAGGTGATATTATATCTTTAATAGCCACAACCTATATGACAGAGAAAAATGTAACCAATACAATCTGTTACAATTCAAAGGAGAAAAAAGATTTGTGGTTGCACCGATATTCTAGTACATTATGAACGGCTGCCTACGTACCCAAAAAGTCAGATTGGGATCAAGCCACTACGTAGTTCTTTTTAATTAACCAAGTTACTAAAGGTCATAAATTTCATATTTAACAAAGTATCATTGAACGTCGTCTTAAATCGTTTCTGGTTGGTGTATTTTAAAAAAAAAAAAATTGGTGCACAATCAATGTATATTCTTGTTACATCTCATACTACAATAAGAGACAACGTTCTGTCAATACTTCAGTTACATTTGAAATTGAAATCCTTTAGTAACTTGGTTAATAAAAAACAAATGACAACAAGCCGTAATTAATAAAAAGGATGTTAAAGATTAAATAAATAAATAAGGCAACTTGATTAAAAAAGCATTTCATTGAATAATCAAGTTTTCATCATACAAAATGTCCTAAAGTTCAAAAATTTAAACAAAACTACTGAATATTCAAATTCTCATCAGGAATTTGGGCCAAACAACAATTTCACCCAATTGAATATCTTCAAATGTCCTGTCATCATTAAACAACTCTGCTGTGCGAACGTTGATATCATCTATTACAACTCTGATGCATTCTGGAGGGAGTTGTTATAGAGTCTTCTCGAATACTTGAGGGCTCACCAGATCGACGGTTTAGGTTAAGTTTATAGGTTTAGGTTTAGGTTTAGGTTAAGTTTTAGGTTTAGGTTATAAGCTATAGGTTTAGGGAATTGAAAATAGGTTAAGGTTTAGGTTTAGGAAATTGGGTTCGGGTTCGGAATCGGGTTTAAGTTTGGGTTTTCAAGTTTAGGTTTAGGTTTAGGTTAGGGAGTTGAGATTAAGATTAAATATAGGTTTAGGTTTAGGGATTTGAGAATACATTTAGGTTTTAGGTCATAAGTTTATGTTTAGTTCATTTATTTTGTCCACTTATTTTAAGACATGAGTTCAAAAATGAAGCAGACTCATATAAAACAAAGGTGATTGAATGCCCACCATTAAAAACTTCCTAAGGCCCACCATGAAAACATAAATATCACCAAACTTTTGTGGCCTCAAGAAGTTTTAATGGAAAGTGTGTGGTGAGGTCTACATGAGATTTAAATCTTCTTCATTTTTGGGCTCATGCCATAAAATTATTTGGAAGATCCACATCTCACCAAAAGGTCATGTTTATTTATCGCTTGCAGCTGCAGCTGTCATTAAATGTAATTTCGCCCATTAAATGTCTACTCCATTTTTGTTCCCCAGCCAACCAATCAGATGTTTGAAATGATATGATTCAGGCCAACTAAACAGATGCGGATTGTGTAGCGAGGAACTCACCCGATATAGCATGGTGTGGATGCTCTGTGGGGCCCACCATGAGGTATGTATTTTATCCACCCATTTTTCTCACTCATTTTAAGATTGGAACCCAAAATTGAAGTATATCCAAAGCTCTAATGGACCATACCATAAGAAAGGAATTCAACGCCCCAGCTATTGACTACTTCTTAGGGCTATATAAGCTTTGGGTAAGCTGGTTTTCCCTTTATCCATCTTATGAGATGGTTGGATGACAAATAAATATCACTGCATGTATGTATGCATGCACACACACACATGCATAATCTGTCCATCCATGCATGCATGCATACGTTTCATCCATCCATGCGTGCATGCATACATATACACATACATACATGTGTTTTATCATACATATGAATGGATTTACAAAGACTGCCAAACAAGTCAATCGAGGTCCCAAATCTAAAGACTGTCAAACTAGTTTAGGAATTCGAGTTTGGGTTTGAGTTTGGGTTCGGGTTTAGGTTATAGGTTTTGGTTTTGGTTTAGGTTATAGGTTTTGGTTTAGGTTATAGGTTATAGGTTTAGGTTTAGCTTTAGGTTTCAAATAGATATCTTAATGACAATATATGTGAAGAGAGGCCATGAAGCAAAATGATAATACTAATAGAAAAGGTGGGGGCAAACTGCCTAAATTCAAAATAGAAATTTCAACTAGTAAGTAAATGAAGTAGCTCAGAAATCAATAACCCAATAAAGGAAGGATATAGACCTTAAGAGAGTGATCTACCCTCCCTGACATTCAATAAAAAATAAAAATAAAAACATGTGAATAGATTGAAAGAACAACAATCCACTATCAAAACAGTGTGAAAAGTATACTAAGAAGCAAAGGAATGAGAATGCCCATTCCACCGTGTATTCATATGATATCAACCAAAAACCAGAAATTAAGAAGAATCAAGTTCTTATGCTCAATCAGATTTCTTTCAAAGTCAACAAAAGAATCCTCATTCTTAGAAGTCAACAAATATAAAAGAAAATCCACACTATTTTACCATCACACATTCAACCAAAAAGAAAAAGAAAAAAAAAAAAAAAAAAACTGATCCAAATATTGCTCAGCACAAAAGATTAAATAGCTCTGTTTGAGTTTTAAGTTTTTACAAGTGGAGCCCATGGTTCACTGAATTCAAATAGGTGGATGTCATCATCCTTTCATGGGGGTCATCAAATAGGTGGATGTCATCATCCTTTCATGGGGGTCACCAAATAGATGTCTAAGAAAGAAAAATAGCAAGAGTTCATACCATGATACCATTCACACATCTCTGTCAAGGAAGTGCGCCATGGATGAGACATTAATTACCTTCAGTTCAAACCCATACTTCATTCTTGAGCATGTCCCAACTATGGAATGTTCAACACTGCATTCCCTTAAGAAGCATCCATTTGAAATTATGGAGTCCAAAATCTATAGTAATAATAAGTAAGCACAGGTAAATATTTGTATCAAAGAGTTAAAGGCTTATAAGCAAGAATAGTTAATACACATCATACCTAGCATTTTTACCACGAACGACGCGTCGATGAACGCGAGTCGTGTTTGGAGTTGGCGGCAGTGGTTAGGCCACGCGAAGTGTTTTATACACTTCATGTTGCTCAGCTTAAGATGCGCTCGTGCTAGTCGAGCCCGTCAAGTAACCCGACTGGCCATTGCATGTTCACCTTGTATGAGTCATAACTGCTTGAACCTAGGATACTGAACTTACCATTGTAAACCCTATTAACCATGGTACCTTGATCCATACAGACTCATGAGCCGGGCATGGTGGTATGGGACACCGTGGTCGAGCTGTCGGCCAACGCTGGGGCCACAAACCTCCCCATAGTGACCAGTGAGCACTTATGACTCGTGAGCAGATTATGGTGGTATATGACACTATATTCTTACTGTCGGCCTACACTGATCAGGCGACGAGCCCTTTGTAATGACCACGAGCGTATTCTGAGTCTACAGGAGGTGACGACCCTTCCGTAGCAATGAGAGTATAGTAGGCCTGTATTGATAAGGTGATGGGGGAGCGGTGCAACGAGTGCGAGCAACAGCCCTGGCAGCCCTTGCAGTGACCTACAAAATATACATCGTATGAGATTACTAGGAGTGACGACCCTAAACAGGATTTGTGTTGGGATTGATATAAGGAAAGTACCTTAGTTTTCCAATCCTGCTGTATGAATGGACTAATAATAATTCGGTAATCATATCACCATCACATTGCATGTGCCTGGAAGATGTGGAGCACTGTGGGAAGAAAGCATGCCGCGGGCATAAGATGGTGCCGTATGAGGGAGATCGTCGGTGAGGGCATCCATCATATCACGTCATATTACATTAACAACAGTATTAGGAATGTTTAATTTACTGCTTTACTATTATCGCATGATTGATTTGAGAACATGTTAATCTTTGCTCTATTATTTCACTGAGTTAGCTACTCACTCCCACGTTACGGGATGGTGTTTGCAACACCCACCAGACCCTATCTTAAATGCAGGTGAGGCAGCGATTCAGGAGGCAGAGCCGGATTATGATGAGGACCAGGATGAGTTCTCATATATGCAGTACCACGACGGCTTTGCTTAGGTGGCTTGGATTGGCGGGACTTCTCAGTGGGACTATTTTTGACATTTTGATTTTATTTATTTACATGTATATGAGACTCAGAGATGTATTCATACTTTGAAGACAGTTGAGATCTATTTTGTTTTTCCTACAGTGATATGTATATCCTTTAGTCTTTCGCTTGCTTTTATCACTGAATCTGGAGTATGAATTGAAGTTTTGGTATAATTTTACTCATGTGAATGCTTTAACTCAGACAAAATTGAATCATAGACATTTTTGTTGCATAAGTGACGGTCTGGAACTCGGGAGTCGGGTTTATACACGACCCCCGATTTTCAGGGTGTTACATTTAGGTTATAGGTTTAGGTTTAGGTTTAGGTTTAGGTTTAGGTTATAAGTTATAGGTTATAGGTTATTTAAGTTTTAGGTTTAGGTTTAGGTCATAGGTCATAGGTTATAGGTTTAGGTTTAGGTTTAGGTTATATGTTTAGGAATTCGGGTTCGGGTTCGGGTTTAGGTTTAAGTTTAGGTTTAGGTTATAAGTTATAGGTTTAGGTTTAGGTTTAGGTTATAGGTTATAGGTTTAGGTTTAGGTTATAGGTTTAGGTTGTAGGTTTAGGTTAAGGTTAAGGTTAAGGTTTAGGTTATAGTTTTAGGTTTAGGTTATAGGTTTATGAATTCAGGTTTGGGTTCAGGTTCAAGTTTAGGTTTTTAAATTGAGGTTTAGGTTAAGGTTAAGGTTATAGGTTTTAGGTTGTAGGTTTAGGTTTAGGTTTACGGATTTGAGAATAGGTTTAAGTTATAGGTTTAGGTTTAGGTTTAGGTTAAGGTTAAGGTTATAGGTTATATGTTTAGGTTTAAGTTATAGGTTATAGGTTTAGGTTTAGGTGTAGGTTATAGGTTATAGTTATAGGTTTAGGTTAAGGTTATAGGTTTAGGTTTAGGTTATAGGTTATAGGTTTAGGTTTAGGTTTAGGTGTAGGTTATAGGTTTAGGTTATAGGTTATAGGTTATAGGTTATAGGTTTAGGTTTAGGTTATAGGTTTAGGTTATAGGTTATAGGTTATAGGTTTAGGTTTAGGTTTAGGTTATAGATTTAGGTTAACATTAAGTTTAAGGTTATAGGTTATAGGTTATATGTTATAGGTTATAGGTTTAGGTTTATGGATTTTAGAATAGGTTTAGGTTTAGGTTTAGGAATTCAGGATCGGGTTCAGGTTCGGGTTCGGGTTTAGGTTTTGGTTTTCAAGTTTAGGTTTAGGGTTAGGAAATCATTATACCCACTATAAATATATGTAGTTTATCTACACCGTCCATCTGCTTTTTTAGATCATTTAAGGGGTTGAAACCAAAATTGAAACATATCTAAAACTCAGGTGGACCATACCATAAGAAACAGTGGGTATAATGATTTCCATCATTGAAACCTTTCTAGGGCCTGTAGTGATGTTTATTTTTCATCCAACCTGTTCACAAGATCACATAGACAGTGATGACTATAGTGATGTTTATTTATCATCCAATCTGTTCACAAGATCACACAGACAGCGATGAAGTGAAAAAATAAATATTAGCAGTTCCCACCTTCTAGGGACACCTGCTCAACATCTGGATAGCTTTAACGCACATCCAGGTCTACTCCATCAATTTCAAGCTAATACATAAACACGGGCATGTCCAAATGGCCAAGCCACCCATATTGTTGTCTATAGGAAATGGACAGCTTTATCATGGTCGTAATAATGGTTCTCATCTTCTAGGGACCCCCGCTCAACATCTAGATAGCTCCAACGCATATATTTCTCTACAAATTTTATTTATTTTAACTAATTTACTTTTCTGTACATATATTTCTCTACAAATTTTGACCAACACTTCCATTCTGAATGCTCCAAAAGCCTTTGATCCTTTCCTATTGTATGACACTCCCCTACATCTGTTTCTTTCAAAACTAAATTTCTAGCAAAGTCAATTTTTCATGCGCCACAATCATTTTTATAAGCACCTACGTGTTACTTAATTCTATTTGTAGCCCATACAACTTAAAGAATCATATACACAACCTTAACACTCTTATTTCTCTTTGTGGAATTGATCATACACACAATGAAAGCTATTGCAGCATTTGAATATATATATATAAGAGAAATATTTAGACATTATTACATAGACAAAACTACAAATAGTTCAAACCAATGAATATAAACAATAGAAATGAGATTAAGCCATTTCAAAGATTCTACTTACCAAATGATGGCAGCACCAACGGCTATTTCTAGATTTTTCAGAAGACCAGCTAACAAAATCATTATCATCAAATTCCAATACTCTAAGCTGCAAGAATTTAGAAAATTAGAAGGAAAGAAATGGAAATCTTCCAACCTGTGAGAAAGGTGAATGAGTGTTATGCACATAAAAGTACACTAATTGAAAGAGGTAGAAATCATACAAATTTCCTTCATGTAGCCAATGTATCAGAATGCCTAATATAGAACAAGTGGCCAGCCTATCTCAGCACCTAGATGACCAACAAATAGGAGAGAGAAATTTGACCAAAGAAAAGGCTTTTCAAAATAAAAGAGGGGGTTTTTAAAAGAGTTGTCATACTTTCTCTAAAGCCTCACTCAATTCAAATACACTCAAACAACTTTCTAACATAGTTTGAACAGGCAGAAAAAGAAACATCATCATGATCAAAAATCAACTTTTCCAACTTTTCAAAGAAAAGAAGGAAAAAAATAAGATCGAAGGGTTTCAGTTTGCATGAATGATTATGAAATTTAGGGGAATCATTCACAAAGATAACCCAATCAAAGACAATGCTTAAAAAACATCATGAAACACTAAAAATATTAATGTCATGTAAAACTGTAAATATAAACTGTATGAAACATTGGTGCATGATCCATGTCTTCATTAAGTGGCATATCAATCATGCAGGCAGAAAATATTTGGAGCATGTCATACTTACAAATATATTCTCCCAGAAAATATCAATTATGCAGGAAAAAGCTATTTGCTTTAACTTTCGACCTAGTTGAAAGAAGAAAAATTATACTTCATAATAAAATAAATATATGCGGTCCCAAGTTGAGTCATGGTTTGTAAACTAGAACTATGATGTTAGCACGTTCAATGCCTACCACTGAAATAGTTCAACCATGTGGCACCCCAAAACAGATCAACGCTAAATGGCAAAGATTCTTCTTGCCATCAACCTATTGAAAATTAATTCAATGAAATTAAACCAAGGTGCTAAAATTCAACCTCAAACAAACAGCAGTAAAATGACCAGATATAGTGCTTGAAGCATTTAACCAAAAGAAATAGTTCAAAAATAGATAACACTTAATACCAGCCTTCCATAGTTAAAAAAAAAAGTGGGCCAACGGAAGTGGATGGAAAAACATCTAACCGTGATTTGGTGGTACATCCAAATGCACCTTTAATGTACTCTTGAACTGTACTATGTGAACTATCTTTGATGCTTGATGGCACATAAAATCTATAGTATAAATAGGATATCAAAGATGAAAATCATGGAACCAAAAACCATATATACACGTGGCTCTTGTTGTTTAATGTAGGATAGAAAACAGAAGCTACAGCTCATTTTGTTTGGTGTGGCAGAGAAATGAAACCCATGTTATAGGTGCTTTAGTTGTTCTACTTTACACTCTCATCTCAAAGTATCATTGTTTATGGGTGACGTGTGGTATAAACAATTTTATGAAAATGCCTTCAAATACTGCACTATGCTGGTGTAATTAGATGCACTATCTAACTAAATTACAATTATAATTCATATTTGTTGAGCCCATTCTAAAATTTAGATGGTAAACACACACACACACACACACACACACACACACACACACACACACACACACACACACACAAAGACAGTGAGAGAATAACCTGGATCAAGAGATATTTGATATGGTTCATAACTGCATGCTAGTGTAGAATATGTGTGGAAGTTCTAAACCATTCATTAGATGGGTCATGGGGACATGTTTTTGAGTTGGATTATGGAGGTAGGTGTGTCTGACATCTTGCATCTGTTTTCAACACCTACACTTGTCTAAGTATATTTTTTTACCTTCTTCTTTTTTGGGATTGGCACATTTATCTTTAAGTTAGCTATGATTGCTGCAGATTGGTTGGTTCAATCAAATATAGAAGTATTGACAAAATTTATAGACATCGAATACCCTATCTTCACTTAAAATACTTGCAATTGGTATTGGATTATGACCCCACTAGATTTTAAAAGAACATCTTCCTCAAAAATACAACATCCAAGTCCATGCAAGTACAAAGATCAAACCACAGTTCTTCAAAAACCATGATATTAGTGTCAAGACCATCATCTCATAAAGGCTCTATTGTTGTTATGAGATGAAATTACAGCATTCAAGGTATAGACTGATTGAGCAAAAGATGTATGCTTTGATCTGTAAAAGAAATGAAGTTTGATGTGAACCAATGCACGCATGTGAGTATTTATGCCTATGAACAGAACTCCACTGGGAATGAAGTACTCAATGCAACTAACTCCAATTACTGAAAAATAAAGAAAAAGGAATGACTTATGGAAAGGTTGGGCCACTCTTTCTATTATGATTACTGATACAAACTCACTATAAGGTGACCATCTCAGGCACCTATCACTAAGCCTAAACACCTCTCCATAGATGCTAGTCAGGTTGGAGCATATCCAAATGGTCTAGTACATCAATCCAAACAATTGATGGAGCATAGCCAACATTTAAACATAATAAATCAAAATGGTCTAGTAGAGCTAATCAAATCCAAACAGTCTAGTACATCAACCCAGACCATCCAAAACATGGGCCTGTTTTGCATGGAGCATAGCCAAAATTTATACTGATCAAATGATCTAATTTATTTGGCATTGGCCATTGAATTTAAACTGCTATCCATTTTATTTTAACTAGCCATTTGAAGGCTAAAACCAGATGTTTCTTAATTAGTGTGATTTTCAAGGTAAGCTCCATCCACAATGGGACCTCCAAATTGGAAGGTCTGGATTAGTGCCACATGTATGGTGGATGAGTCACCACCATTTGGGAAGTTACAACATACACACATCAGAGGGTAGCTCATGTTACATAATGCATCGAGTGGTAAGAAAGTGTAGTACCTGTTTCACTCTTTGCAACACATCTATTGCAGGAATGGCTAAGTAGCCAGGAAGATGATGTTGGAACCGTGGATGTTGACGAATCTTAGGGATTGTCATTAGGTGATCAAATCACTTGCTCCAACAGACAAATGGCTAGGAAGGGTGCATTTTCCACTCTAATGACAAAGAAGGTAACAAGCATATAAAATAACTTGCATCTAAAAATACTGCATGTATTAAAACAAAAAGCATTTTCCAATCATGTTTCTTTCTCAGCATGTTGCATATCTGCATAGACAACATCAGCATCCTCCATAGATCTTTAACTGCATCTTAGCAACAGAACCCACAAATTTTGTAGTTTCAGTCCTAAATAATTCAGTTTAGCCAAGGGGAAGTGACAAAAAATTATGATGAAACCTTAGCATTCACAGCGAGAAGTAGCTGGCAAATATCACCACGAGGGATATTTGCATTAACTCCATACAGCTCCGGTATTATTTCACCGCTCAAAACTAAAAGCTTGTAGTAAAAACGATATGAAAAATGCTTATGGAAACCAAATCAAATCCCCTATTCGTACAGCTAATGCATTAAAAAAATCCCCTGTTATACATGTAATTCTGCAATCCAAGAGTGCTACAAATTGATGGTCACAATATTTTCTCAAAGGAGAGGCAAGATTCTAGAGGGCTTACCTATTCATTCTTGTTGTTGTTGCAAAGACAAAGACAAAGGCAAAGGCAATGGCAATGGCAGAATCAGCTTGTCTTATGTAACAAAATTGCTTCTCTCACTCTGACAACTCCCTTCATCACCACAATCAATAGGTGGATCCAGCCCCTATATTGGAAGGATCCATCTCCTTTAGAAGGTTTGGACTATTATGACCATTTTTATCATGTATAGCCCACTTGATCATTGGACCAGGTGACCAGCCTGTGCTTTTTTGTTTTCCTATCTTGCTCACTATTAACTGGTCGGAGATTGATCTAAATTCAAAAAAATTTCATTTGAAAGAGGAAAAATGCAGGAATGATTCTATTGTACATTACCTTACAGTTCCTCAGTCAAATCTATTGATAAAAATCCTTTCTGAATATCTGAACTGATGAACGATCTGTACCTGTAACACTAAAAGAAGAAAAAGAAAACAGGGATTTTAGATTTTTTACAAATGAAATCGGATAAACGGAAGGACCTTATGTAACAGGGAAACAAAGATTATTTAATAGGGAAATATGGAAAAAGAGGTGATTGTGTCCCACCAAAGGCCAAACAAAACAGGGAAAAAGCTGGGGTTTCTATTGACCTTATGTAAAAAAATGTCGAAAGGACCTTGATCTAAAAGAGGCTTGTTGTGGTTAATTACAACAAATAAGATCCCCTTCTTCCTACACAGATTTTTTTACAATTGTTCATTAGTAGCAGAGATTCAGCAAAATCTCCCAAAAATAGCACAAAAACCTAACGCTAGATCGTTCGGATCTATGAGATTCAGCAAAATGTTATGGTTATAGGTTTTTGTAGGGAGGAGAGAAGGGTTTTTGGAGATGAGCGTTTAAGAGCGTTAAGTGTTGGGAGAAGGGTCTCGGAGAGTAGGGACTCGGTAGAAGGGGTGAGAGAGAGTGAGAGAAATGGGGGGAGATTTGGGCGCAGCTCTGTTTTGAGCGCGCACCCAATTTTGGGCGTATGGACCATGGACGGTCCTCTCAGGGGCTACGTAGGGCCCACCATGATATATTTACTTTATCCATTCCGTCCATTAATTTTAATAAATTATTTTAGTTCATAATCCCAAACATAAAGTAGATTAAAGGCCCAAGTAAACCACACCATAGGAAACACTTGTGATTTAATCTTCATGTTTCCTACCGCGTGGTCCACTTTAGCCTTCGATCTAGATGATTTTTGGTTTCATGCCCTATAATAATATTTCAAAATATATAGACGGCTTAGATAGAACACATATATTTTTTTAGGCCCTATAGGGCCCCTTATACCACCGTTAATTATTAATGGTGTGGCACCTTTTTAGGCCCTATAGGGCCCCTTATCCACATTGTCCATCCATTTTGAGATATCATTTTAAGTCATGAGCTAAAGAATGAGGCAGATAAAAATCCGTAGTGGACCCCACCACAGAAAACAGTGGAGAGAGTGATTCCCACAGTTGAAACTATCTTAAGGCCCATCGTGATGTTTATTTGAAATCCAACCTGTTTAAAAGTTAAAAAATACATGAAATAAGGGAAAACACAAATATCAGCTTGATCTAAAACTTTTGTGACATTTAGAAGTTTTTAATGGTGGGCGTCACTGTCCCACTATTTTCTATGTTGGGGTCCACTGGAGCTTTGGATTTAACTCATTCTTTGGATATTGCCCTAAAATGATCTCTCCAAATGAATGGAAGGTGTAGATACAAAACATACATCAAGGTGGGGCCCAAAAATGAGAGGTATATAAATCTCAGGTGGACCACACCACATGAAAACAATAGTGATTGGATATCCATCATTAAAATCCTCCTAAGGCCCACTTTATTCGACATCCAATCTGTTTATTAGGTCATACAGGCCTAAATGAAGGGGAAAAACAAAAATCATCCCGATCCAAAACTTTTATGGCCCCCAAAATGTTTTTAATGGTTGACGGTCATTCAACACTGTTTCTTGTAATGTGGTCCATTTCAGATTGGGATATACCTCATTTTTGGTCTCATTCCGTGAGATGATCTTCAAAAATAGATGGACGGCATGGAATAAACACGTACATCATGGTAGGGCCACAAAGCACTAACCACCAACCATTTGATGGTGTTAAGGGAAGTAGCCAATCTGTTCCCCTTATTTGTGGTGTGGTCCATTTAATCTTTAGATATGATTCATTTTTTGGATAATTCTCTACAATGATCTCGAAAAATGGATGAACGGTGTGGGTTGATCTCAAATTTTTGGTAAATACAAAACTCAAGTCAACCATGCCACACGAAATAATATGGAATAATGATTTCCACTATTGATACCTTCCTTTGGCCCATAGTAATATATATTTGCCATCCAAACTGTTCATAATATCAAAAAGATATGAATGAAGAGAAAACACAAACACCAGCTTGATCTAAAACTTCTATGACCTCCAAGAAATTTTCAATGGTAGAGGTTCAATCACACTCTTTCCTATGGTGTGGTCCACTTGAGCTTTGGATATGCTTCCTTTTTGTTTTTTAGACCTCAAATTATTTGTTAACATGGATGAACGGAGTGGATAAAATAAATAAATAACGCTGGATCCCACAAAATTTACTCAGTATGCTAAAGGGTAATGAGTAACTCACCTAAATGTAGTAGAGATGGGTTTCCTTAAAACATTCATAATCATATATTATGTCTGCCTAGATGTGATTCACATATCCAACCCACTCATTATGTGTATCCCACTTGGATGAGGAGTCAGACCAAGTTTCAACCGCATTCAAAACTCATGTGGGCCCCACCAAGTGCTTTTATATTCTTTAGGATGTCTTCACATAGTTTTAGATGGTATGGCACAGATGGTTTTTGAGATATATCATAACCTAAAAGGGACACATAAAAAAAAGAAAAGAAAAACTCTTATAAACAAGTCTCTTAGTACTAACTTGGCATATTTAGAGACAGTGTGTCAGCCTTGCATGTGTATGTAGGATTCGGGCCATTGGTCAAGTGGGTCCCTCCATGGATGTTCTCTGGCCAAAAAATTGAGCCGATTGGATCATCAGATGAGCCACACTTATACATTCCAAATTGTTTGTCAATTTTTTATGTCTATTTCTTATGCTTGTGTTATACACTTAATGTAACGACCTGGATTTCGAGGGTCGAGCAAAACTCTACTCCCGAGATCCAGCACATCACTTACGCAACATGGATAATGATATTCAGATTTCATCCATATCAATGAGTTAAACATGAGTGGGATTATACTAAAACAACATATCATACTCCAGATACAATTAAATCAAGCAAGTGGAAGGCTGAAGCATATGTATTTAACTATGGAAATGTTTCACAACTCCAGAGTATGAGTATGAAACTGGGCAAAATATATACATGTGTTGTTTCAAAACTGACAAAATATCAAAATCTAAAGTTTTTTACTAATTCATATGTCCCTATAATCCCGTCAAATCAGCACGAGGTCTACATACACCCTCCTGAGAGCTGAACGTAGGAGAATTCTTCCTCCTCATCTATGAAGTCCGATTCTGCTGCAAAGATATCATCAATAGCTGCATCTAAACCAGAGTCCTGTTGGTGTTTTAAAACACTATCCCAGGGTGGGAATGAGTGATCAACTCAGTGGTACTATAAGGCAAAGGTTAACATGTTATCAAGTCAATCAAGCAGTAATGATAAAGCAATACAACAATCATTTCCTAACTACTCTTGTTAATGCAGGGATGGTATACAGTAATGATGTATGCCCTCATACAAAGCTCCCTCACAAGCAACTCCGACAACCAAGTTCGCGCATGATAACCTCCCTAAAGTGTACCTTCCTCTCCAAAGCACATGCAATGCAGTGCATGATCATGTTAGCCAAGTACTCAATTAAGCTTATTCATACAGCAAGTTCGGGAAGCTAAGGTACCTCCCTTTATATCATTAACCCAAACCAAAGAATCCATCTAAGGTTGTTAATCCTAGTTAACCACTTACGATAGGCAAGTTGTATGGCACCACCCTAATGAAAAACAGTCAATAGGCAAATTCATAGTTTATACTCGTGGTCACAACGAGGAGGCTCGTCACCTCAGCATAAGCCGACTGCTCAAACATAGTATCTCATACCACCATGCCTAGCACACGAGTTTCGGTTGCTCACTGGTTACTACAGGGAGGCTCATCACCCCAACATAGGCCGACGGCTCGACCATAGTGTCCATACCATCATGCCCAACTCATGAATCTTAGTGGATCGTGGTACTATGGTTGAAGCAGGCTTTTACATTGGTAAACATACCTTAGATTCAAACAGTGATGTCCATGCATGGTAAACACACAGTAGGTCAATCAGTTTGTTTGGTAAGTTCGATTGGTATGAGCACACGTTGACTTAATCAACATGGAGCACATGAGCACCCATTATGGCCTAACCAATGTTGACAATCGTCGTGCGACACAAATTCGTCAAGTTACCCAATGTGGCGAGACTAATTTAGTCACCTGTGCATGGATTGTTACCGATTGCTCAGGCTACGTTGTAGTCCCAATCTTACTCAAATGCAGTAACTAAGCACATGTAATAATAATCTCAACATTTAGCAAACAATCCAAATAAATTTCTTTATTTGAGCATTCCATCAATACACATTTAGCATATTACCTAACAATTGCATTTTATCTGTAAATCGCATAAATGAAATTAAGATTACATGAAAGAAACTATACATAAGGACAAGGTAATTGAGAATCCTATCTCAATACCCTTATTAAATACAATTCATCAACAATTTCTCATTCAAACAATTTATTAAACACTTAGACTACACATTACCAAATACATAAACTAGATTAGTTACAACTTATATTAGCAATTCCTCACACAAAGAGGTCATTGTGCATATAACAAACATGAATCATAGATTAACAACCATGGAAAACACAAATCACAATTTCCTGTTCATTCAAACATTTCAACAAACACATGAGATGCATCTTGTATTCAACATAGTTCACACATGTGTAATATATCAAAAATGTTGTATCTAAGGCAATATGGCAGCAATCAAGTCAGACACAAATCATTAGCTGACATTGAAAGTATTAAAAACCATAACCTAAACGTTTATAGTCCACACCTTCATTCAGAATACTCAATTTGGACTCGGTTCAAACACTACATTCCCGAAAACAAAACAACTGGTACTTAAACCATGAAATAGGTTAGCCAGCTTATTAATTACTCAATCCAGATTTCTAAATCAAAATTAGGGTTAGGATTTCTTACCCACATCATGGATGAATCAGAGTGTGTAGCGAAATGGGGAGGTGAATCTGTACAAGGAGTAGTGGGAGAGAACCACTGTAGCAATCTCCAAAGATTTCCATTCTCTCCTTACACTTTTCTCTTCTTTTCTCTCTTCTCTCTACTATAGTTAGAGAAATTCATATGGAATAGAAATGGGGTAGTTTAAAAACTTTATATAGGCCCAGAACTGATGTAAATGGCCCCAGGGCCATGGTTATAAGACCCGTATCCTAGTCCGTAGCGTTCTATAGGCTTCCGCGATCCTCTCAGTCAAATTCTGGCAACCCTCAACCTGTATTCGACATTTGCGCGTGATCCTAAGTCGAGTCATGTATACCTAAGTCAACTCGACCTGAAACTTGTACCCTAACAACTGTGCCGTCGCCGTGGTTCCAACGACGTGACTCGTGCACTGATCCAATACCTGGGCCAGGAGATGTGGGCCCGCATTTATTCTGAAGAAACGCCGCACGTTATAAATTCTGAGAGAATCTCTTCAACATGTTCCATCAATCAAGTTTAATCAAGTACACTCCATACCACAAGTACAAGCAACCCATTTATTACATCTCAAAAAAATCCATACGAAGACCCTAGTACCACCTTAGGCAGAAATCACTAAGGACTGAATCCTTTAGGAATTAGACAATTATTAATTAAGTGTTAAACTAAATCATCTGTGGAATTAGATTGAATCACTTTCAATACATATTACAAGATCCAAAACTAATAAGATCACTAATGATACATCACCTAGAAACCTAGGATCAATCTCAAAACCCAGTTGCTCTCGGGAGTATCATGAAACTCCGTACTAGACCCGGACCACGCGTCGAAGGTCCGATTACCATGAAACTATATGGTTATAACCACCTTACTAGGCTTGACAACCAACTTAGAAATTAAATCCAAATAGTATCTAGAAATACACAACTAGAGCCTGAAGCGAAGTGTGTGAGAAATGTGAATGTCTTTAGAAAATTAATTGAAACTTAAGTGAATTAAGCCGTTCACTTGTAGGCCAATTTTAAGGTTTCAAACCATCAGATTCTGACATAACTACACCCTCGGATCAGGAAAAATTTTCAACACATGTTAGTGCATTTATGGCCCGGATCGAGTAACGGTGACCGTTGAACTGAAGCAGGACCTCCACAGTTGATCCACTACTCCGATGGGATCAAAACTTTAACCTGGCCTAGATCCAATGCCAGGGAACTTTTTCCAGACCATATGCAAGAAATGGGCCTCCAAATGAGCTCCGTTAGATCAAAACAGCCACTCTTTGGCTATAACCTAAGTATACAATGGCCCGGGGCCATTTTCATCAGTTCTGGGCCTATATAAGGACCTAAACTCACCTCTCTCTCATTTCATACAAAATTCTAAACCCTAAGAGAGAGAAGAGAGAAAAAGAGAAGGAAATAGTGAGGAGAAGAGAGAGAGAGAGAGTGAGAGATTGTTGTTGGGATTCGATCCCACCGCTCCACATGCCAAATCATCCTACCCGTATCGCTATTTCGGTAATTTTGACTCCGTTATTAGGTAAGAAATTCTAACCCAAATCTATTTTAGGGATCCAAATAGAGTAAATGGTGAAATAGCTAACCTATTTCATGTTATAGGTAGTTGTTGTGCCGTAGACAAAAACATATTATTCGAACTGAGTTCGATACAAGTCTACCGGCAAAAAGTGTGGACTATAAACATTTATGTTATAATTTTTAAGGCTTTCAAAGTTAGTAATGATTTATGACTGACTTGATTGCTGTCACATGTGCATAGTTTTTATGTTTTATGTATATTACATATATGCATGTACATAGTTTTGATATTTTCTATATATTACATATATATGTGTGTGTAAATAATGTTGATTTTAATGCATTCCATGTGTTTGTTGAAATGTTTGAATGAGTATGGAATTATGATTTATGCTTGCCATGTCTATTAACTAAGAATACATGATTGTTGTACGTATGGTGAATCCTTTATGAAGGGATTTGCTATAATACCTGTTATAATTACTTTATTATATGTATGTGATATGTGTAGTCTAAGTGTTTGATAAAAAGTCTAAATGAGAAAATACTCATTAAAATGTATTTAATTAGGATGTTGAGATATGATTCTCAATCACCTTATTTATAGTTACAGTTTCCTTCATGTAACTTATCTTACTATTACGTGATTTATGGATGAATGCTTGTGTATGACGACATGTATGTTATGTGTTTGTTAAAATGCTCAAATGACATTTGTATTTGAATTTTTTATCACATGTTGTTTGACTATCACAGACAAATGCCTATTGTGTTTGAATATGATTGGGACTACTGCATAGCCCAAGCAATTGGTAATGACTTCTGAATTAGTGGCTGAGGTTGTTTCGCCACACAGGACACGTTCAAGGAATTCAACTCGTACGCTGCTTGTCGACAATGGTTAGGCCACGTAGAGTGCTTACGTGCTCCATGTCGATCAACTTAACGTATGCTCGTACCAGTCAAGCTGGTTAAGTAACCTGATTGGCCCATTGTATGTTCACCATGTATGGACGCTACTACTTGAATCTAAGGTACCACTTACCAGTGAAATGCCCGTTTAACCTTGGTACCACGTCCACTAAGATTCATGAACCAGACATGGTGGTATAGGACATCGTGATCGAGCTGTCAGTCTACGCTAGGGTGACAACCCTCCCCGTAGTATTCATTGAGCAAACCAAACTCGTGAGCCGAATATGGTGGTATTGGACACTGTATTCGAGATGTCGGCCTATGATCAGGTGACGAACCTCGAGTATACACTAAAACTACGTTAACGTGACGAGCCTTTCCCTAGTGACCTCGAGTATAACTAGACCAGCGCTAAGGTGACGAGCCTCTCCGTAGCGACCTGCAACTGCCCATCGTATGTGATTAACTAGGATTGATGACTCTAGATGGATCAATATTAGGTTAATACTATAAAGGGAGGTACCTTAGCTTCCTAATCCTTCTGTATGAATAAGTCTAATTAAAAACTTGGCTAATCACGCACATGCACCGCATTACATGTGCCTTTGGCGTTGGTGTTCAGCATAGCGAAAGTGTTACATGCGCGACCGTGAGATGATGTCGCAGAGAGAGTGCAGGCAAGGGCATACATTATTACTACATCTCATTCTTGCATTAACAAGAGTACTTAGGACATGATTGTTATACTACCTTATCATTACTTCTAATTGAATTGATAACATATTAGCCTTTGCCTTATAGCTCCACTGAGTTGATCACTCACTTTCACTCTAGGACGGTATTTTAAAACACCAACTAGACTCTGTTGTAGTTTCAAATGACGGAGAGGCACACGAGACAGAGCCTGCCTTCTATGATGATGAGGAGTTCTCCTATCTGCAACTCTCTGACGGGTCTATTTAGACCGGGAGTTATGCCACAGGGCTACAAGGATCTGGACTAGATGACTTTACACATTATCATTTTATGAATTTTGGTATTATACATGTACTTATTTAACCTGGTGACTTTCATACTCTGGGGACTTACAATCACTTATATGCTTTATATGTATTTATCACAGTCTTTCACTTGCGTAATTTAACTGTCTCTGGAGTATGATATGTTGATTAGGTATAATCTCACTCATGTTTAATGCACTAATACGAATAACATTTAATCATCATTATCTATGTTGCATAAGTGATGTGTTGGAACTCGGGAGTTGGGCTCCTGTTCGACCTCTAATTTTTAAGGCGTTATAAGTTGGTATCAGAGCATGATTTTGAATAAACTGGGCCTGGGTTATGATAACACAATACACACTGATGTATTTTGATCTAGGAGGGAGTGATAAAATGTAGAAACAATAGTAAGATCCCCAGTTTCGCCGACAGGTGAAACTGACCGTTGAAATCGGACCCGTATGCATCTGAGATCATGAGAGAGGATCTCAATTCTTTTCTAAACTATCAATCGACGGGTTTAGATGAGGATTCAGCCTATTCCACACTCAAATAACCCAAAACGCATGAATATTCGTGAGATGAACTCTGAAAATGGCTAAAAGGGACTCGGGGCTTAAACGGTACAAATCAGGGGGAACCAAGGTGGACCCCGTGCATTTTTAGTACCCCAGGAGGGGGATGCCAACGCCCCTAGGGTGAGCCTTTGTCCCCCTGTCCAGCAACTAGAGATGTCATAGCCGGAATGGCGAGGCCTCACCGATCAGGTCATCCAGGCCTGTCGGGCCGCACCAAGCCAGTCAGGCCGATTCATGTACACGGCTGTGGGGCCCACAAAAATGTGTGGGACCCCTTAAATCTTTTCCTTTTACTTTATTTTCCCCCTCTTACATACCTCCAAGCTTTCCAATCTCTCAAAATTTCTATTTTTCTCTCTCAAATCCTTCCTCCATTCTCATATCTTTCTCATTTTTTACATTACATACCCACCTCCCATCATCTCTTACAAACCCATTTCTTTTCCCCCTCATTTCCTTCCATTTAAGTGCACAAACCCTCCTTTGTGTCTCAAGAATCTCAAGGTCCAACAACCCATCCTATCCCTCCATTTTATTTCACTTTCATAACTCTTTTCAAGCTCGTAGCGACAATTTTCTCCCTTTCCACACTTTTTTCTCTCATGGGGAAGAAGAGGGCTTCTACGGATGAAGTCGGGCCTAGCCGCCCTACCCATTCAAGGAGGCAGAAAGGCACCAAAGTAAGTTCAAGTGTCGATCGGGAGATCAGGACAAAGTGGGATCTCGATCCCCAGCTTCTTCTCGAAAGAGCTCTACTGGCGAATATGTCACATAAAAGGTTTCAAGGCCTTAGGGTTCTTTTTGAAGCACACGTGGACGAGAAGCTCTTTGGGCTTTATCCGGTGATGGATTTCCTAGTGGACACCGGAAGGGGTCTCATATTTGAGGGTAAGTCTCGCTCGAATGAGGGCATTGTCTGAGCCTTCTACGCCATATACACAATCCACTGTTGGAGCCTTTATAGTTCTCTATCATCGTGGGAAGGCGGAAAGCTATTGTCAATGTGGACTTGATAGCCCGAGTCATGGGGATGCCACATGGGGAGGTTCATGCTAGCAAGATGTAACACCCTAAAAATCGAGGGTCATGTAGAAACCCGACTCCCGAGTTCCAGACCATCACTTATGCAACAAATATGATTATGATTCAATGTTGTCTGAGTCAGAGCATTCACATGAGTAAGATTATACCAAAACTACAATTCATACTTCAGATCCAGTGATAAAACGCAAGCGAAAGACTGAAAGATATATATATATCACTGTATGAAAATAAAATAATCTCAAACTGTCTCCAAAGTATGAATACATCTTTGAGTCTCATATACATGTCATAAAGCAAAAATAAATGTCAAGTGATAGTCCAACTAGCACAAGTCCCACTGATCCAGTCCGTCTATGCGAAGCCATCGGAGAACTGCATAAACGAGAACTCGTCTTGATCCTCGTAGTAATCCGACTCCGCGTCCTGAATCACCTCGACACCTGCATCTAAGACAGAGTCTGGTAGGTGTTGCAAACACCGTCCTGTAACGTGGGAGTGAGTGATCAACTCAGTGGAATCATAGAGCAAAGATTAGCATGTTATCAAATCAATCACGCGATAATAGTAAAGCAGGCAATCAAACATTCCTAGATACTGTTGTTAATGCAAGCATGAAATGACATGATGGATGCCCTCACCGACATACTCCCTCATGCATCACCATCTGCGTCTGCAGCATGCTTTCTTCCCACAATGCTCCACATCTTCCAGGCACATGCAGTACGATGTGTATATGATTACCGGGTTGTTATTAGTCCTTTCATACAGCAGTATTGGAAAACTAAGGTACTTTCCTTATATCAATCCCAACAAAGATCCTGTCTAGGGTCGTCACTCCTAGTATTCTCATACGATGTTACATTTGTAGGTCGCTGCAAGGGCTGTTAGGGCTGTTGCTCACACTCGTTGCACCGCTCCCCCATCACCTTATCAATACAGGCCTAATGTACTCTCGTTGCTACGGAAGGGTCGTCGCCTCCCGTAGACTAAGAATACGCTCGAGGTCACTAGAAAGGGCTCGTCACCAATCAGAGTAGGCCGACAACTAGAATGTAGTATCTCATACCACCACAATCGGCTCACGAGTCAAATGTGCTCACTGGTCACTACGGGGAGGTTTGTGGCCCCAGCGTAGGCCGATAGCTCGACCACGGTGTCCCATACCACCATGCCCGGATCATGAGTCTTTATGGATCAAGGTACCATGGTTAACAGGGTTTACAAAGGTAAGTTCAGTACCCTAGGTTCAAGCAGTTATGACTCATACAAGGTGAACAAAAAATGGCCAGTCGGGTTACTTGACGGGCTCGACTAGTACGAGCGCATCTCAAGCTGAGCGACATGAAGTGCATAAAACACTTCGTGTGGCCTAACCACTGCCGCCTGCCCAAGACACGACTCGCGCTCATCGACGCGTCCTTCATGGTAAATAGAAGCCAACCACGAATTCGATCCATTACCGACTGCCTAGACTAGGTCATAGCCCCAAGCATTTGTATATCAACATCAGTAAGCATATGAGAGTAATAGAAATGAATATAAACAATACAAGCATGTTGACACATGTTATAACTTACAACGTAAGCAAATCAAGCAACACATGCATTTCATATATATAATGAAATCAATACATATAGCCAACATGATGGAAATCATAAACATCAGCATATTAATTTAGAATTTAATCTCAAAACTAACTCACAACACCATTTACTCAATACATACTAATACAAACATTTATACAAACACTTATTCTACACACTTTAGTCTACAAAGCGTATGTCGACTCAAAGTGCACATTAGGGCGAATCTCTTCGCCAAAGAGATCATACGTGCATTCCTAATATCATAGCACGACAAATAGCCATGGCAATCATTTCAGCAAAATATGGACGTAATCAGTATTTCCTACAAATACCCTAAATCTCATATTTCCTATACGCAGTCGAAACAGAAAACGGACAGCATGTCCTACATGTCAAACGGTGTTCTCTTCGATAATCTACTATTAAACGACATTGAAAGCTTTTAAATCAATCAATCAAAGCGTCTAAAATCCTCACCTTTCGCCTTAGACGTGTATCGATTCGAACAGAATTTCTACGCTTCGTCAACGGCGCTAAGGCGACCTAATGCACAAGATACGTAAGCTACTTCGCTACTCGCATCAAGGGAATCCCTAAAATGGCTATAGGTTAGGGTTTTCTTATCAAGAAATGCGTTGAAAATCACCAGGAAAGTGATTTGAATGCAGTGCTTCGGTACGTGCAATAGCTAGTGCAAGTGGCAGGAAATCTCTCCCACAACTCTCTCACAATCTCTCTCTTTCTCTCTCACTACTTTCTAGGGTTTATAGCAAATTCGGATGGGAGAGATATGAGAGGGTTTAAAACCCTTATATAGGCTAAAACTTAACCTAAATAGACTTGGGAACAAGGTATACTTGAGTTATAACCAAATCGAAACTTTTTCGAGCCAAAAGAGTGTTTCGAGAGGTCCCCTGGCCGAATGCAGTCGGACTTAAGCTCATGTATACTGGATGTTGATCACAGAAAGTTTTCAGTCCGGTAGAGTTCCCAGATCGCACATGGTGGTCCAGTTTCAGTTCAGCGGTCATCGTACCTAAATCAAGTCTACAAGTCTCATGACATGAAAGAGAAATTTTTCCTGATCCGAGGGTGAAATTTGGCTGAATTCTGATGGTCAGAATGCTTAATAATAACGCGCAACGACATGTGCCAGATTTTGAATTAAATTTCCAAATCTTTAATCTTTCTCACTCTCTTCACTCCAGGCTCAATGAAATAGCCTCAGAACATCGATTGGGCTTGATTTTCGAAACGATTGCCAAGTCCAGCCAAGCGGTCATAACGGTCTAAGATTGTAGACATCGTACTTTCGACGCGCGGTCTAAATCCAATACGAAGTTTCAAAGGGTTCCTGAGAGCAAACGGGTTTAGAGTTTGAACCTAGGTTTCAGGGTATTGTAGCGTCATTGGTTCTACAAGTTTCGGGTCTTGCAGAACGTATTTAAAGCGATCAGGGACAATTTCACAGCTAATCTAACGTAGCGTTAGTTAACTTACGCTTATTTTCTAAAG
The DNA here is from genome assembly GCA_037074715.1 of Magnolia kwangsiensis. NCBI lineage: Eukaryota > Viridiplantae > Streptophyta > Magnoliopsida > Magnoliales > Magnoliaceae > Magnolia > Magnolia kwangsiensis. Next base: position 149,482,570 of record CM073572.1, on the reverse strand, counting down.
GAATTAATCCTACGTGATTTCTGATCGAGTTGGTACTCAAGTCTCTGTACGGATTTTTCTGAGGCGTTACAATCTACCCTCCTTAACAATAAATTTCATCCTCGAAATTTGTACCTTTTTGTACTCCTCGAGAAGCTGTGGGTAGTTCTTTTTTATCTCGGCTTCCATCTCCCAAGTAGCCTTTTCCTCAGAGTGATGCGTCCATAACACCTTCACAAGGGGGATGAGCTTGCTACGCAGTACCTGCTCCTTCCTGTCTAGTATACGCGACGGTTGCAGTATATACGTAACATCCTCACCTAACTGCACCTGCTCCCATCTAATGATATGGGAAGGATCAGGAACGTATTTCTTCAGTATAGAAACATGAAATACGTTTTGTATACTCGGGAGAGGCGTAGCTAAAGCCAATCGATAAGCCACTACACCCACACGGTCGAGAATCTGAAATGGGCCAATGAATCGCAGTGCTAGCTTCCCCTTCTTCTCGAACCGAAGGACTCCCTTCATAGGGAAAACTCATAAAAATACATGATCTCCAACCGCGAACTCTAGCGGGCGCCGTCTCGTATCGGCATAACTCTTCTATCTGCTCTGCGCTATAAGAAGCCGGCGTCTAATGATATCAATCTTCTCCGACGTCGCCTACACTAACTCTGGGCCAATCAATCTGCGCTCACTGACCTCTGCCCAGCAATGCAGTGCTCGACAAGGTCGCCCATACAAGGCCTCATAAGATGTCATACCGATACTCGCCTGGAAACTGTTGTTGTACCCGAACTCTGCATATGCAAGACAGTCATCCCAACTGTCTTTGAAATCCAATACGCAAGCCCGTAACATGTCCTCTAGAATCTGGTTCACCCACTCTGTCTGTCCGTCTGTCTGTGGGTGGAAGGCCGTACTAAAATTCAACTTCACACCCATAGCCTCCTAAATGCAAGTCCGAAAAATAGAAGTAAAGCGCGTGTCTCTATCCGACACGATCTCCAAGAGAACTCCATGCAGACGCACGATCTCTCTGATATACAGCTTGGCTAACTCGTCTGCAGAGTCCGTAACTCTGATTGGTAGGAAGTGCGCCGACTTCGTCATACGATCGAAGATCACCCAAATAGAATCATGTCCCTTCCTCATCTTCGGCAGTCCTGAGATGAAATCCATGGAAATGAAGTCCCACTTCTACTCAGCTATAGGCATAGGCTGAAGGAGACCAGGAGGTCGGCGATGCTCTGCCTTCACCTGCTGGTAAGTGAGACAACTGGACACAAACTCTGCTATGTGAGTCTTTATACCTTCCCACCAATACGTCCTCTTCACGTCGCGATACATCTTTGTGCTACTCGAATGCATCGTAAGTCTGATACTGTGCACAACCTCGAGAATCTCTCGTCTCAAGTCGGGGATATCTGAGACGCATAGGCGGCCACGATAACGTAAGCCTCCATCCATTCCAACTCGCCACTCGGCATCTGCATCATCACTGGCCTGCTCTTGAAGCTCAGTCAAATGCGCATCATCGCGTTGCGCCGCGATGACCGTGTCATCGATAAGAGATCGCACCTGAATATGTGTGATGAACTCAAATGGCTCCTCCACAGTGAGTTTCTGCTCAAAGTCTCGTAAAAACTTAACCATGTCCCACTCGGCAACCATCAGTGGAGCCGCAAACTCTATCACCTTCTTGCGGTTCAATGCGTCAGCCACAAGGTTTGCCTTGCCCGGATGGTAGGAGACTTCGAACTTAAAGTCCTTCAAAGTCTCCATCCATCGCCGCTGCCTCATATTTAGGTCCCGCTGCGTGAATATGTACTTGAGGCTCTTGTGGTCGCAAAAGAGCTTGAACTCCTCTCCGTAGAGGTAATGTCTCCAGAGCTTCAATGAGAAAATGACGGCTGCTAACTCAAGATCGTGTGTAGGGTAATTCTCCTCGTACTTCCTTAATTGTCTCAAGGCATACGAAATTACCCTATCCTTCTGCATAAGGACACAACCCAGACCAATGCTAGACGCATCGGTATATATAGTGTACTTAACCCCTTGCTCTGGCAATACTAGCACAGGGGCGGACATAAGCCTGTCCTTCAGCTCCTGAAAAGTTGTCTCCCCCTTGTCATTCCAGGCGAACTTCACATCCTTCCGTGTCAACTGAGATAGAGGTCTGGCGATCTTCGAGAAATCTCGAATGAAACATCTATAGTAGCCTGTCAAACCTAAGAAACTCCTCACCTCAGTGACAGAACCAGGCTGCTCCCAGTCCTAAACTGCAGCTACCTTCTCCAAGTCAACTGCCATCCCATCCTTGGACACCACATGTCCCAGGAACTTCACTTCCTGCTTTCAGAAGTCGCACTTCTTATACTGTGCAAACAACTGATGCTACCTCAGTGTATTCAAGACCAATCGCAAGTGCTCCTCGTGCTCCTCTCGACTCCTACAGTGTACCAAAATGTCGTCTATGAATACAATGATGAATCGATAGAGGAATGGCCGAAACACCCTGTTCATCAGATCCATGAACACGGTTGGCACATTCGTGAGGCTGAACGACATCACGAGGAACTCGTAGTGGCCAAAGCTGGTCTTGAAAGCTGTCTTCTGTACGTCCTCATCCCTGACGCACAACTGGTGATATCCTGACTGCAGATCAATCTTCAAGAAGTACTGCGCCCCTCTCAACTGATCGAACAAGTCATTTATCCTAGGCAAGGGATATCTATTCTTCACCGTAATCTAGTTCAGCCTGCGATAATCAATACATAATCGCAGTGAACCATCCTTCTTCTTCACAAATAGCACCGGTGCTCCCCAAGGAGACACACTCGGTCGTATAAAGCCAAGCTCCAACAGATCATCAATCTGTGTCCTCAACTCCTCCATCTCACACAGTGCCATGCAATACGTCGGCAGTGAGACGGGCATAGAACCAGGTACCAGATCGATAGTAAAATCAATCTCTCACTGAAGTGGCAAACCAGGAATCTTCCTAAACAGATCATCATAGTCACGAACTACTAGCGTGCACTCAAGTGTCGGGGCATCAACATCCCGCAATAAGGAAGCGTAGCTAAGTACTCAGAAGGGGAGATTTACCCACACTGGGAATGTAAAGGATGTGCCCTCCGGCTCGTAGACTGTCACCATACGGGTCTCGCAGTTAATCTCGGCCCTCCCTACAGTCAACCAATCCATGCCAAGAATGACGTCGTGATAACAAAGAGAGGGGTCGACGACAAGATCAATAGTCATCGCCCTACCCCCAAGATCCACCAAACAACCCTCACACATCATGGTGGCATAAGAAAAAGTCCCGTGCACTGTAAGAACTCGCACCCCATCCATCCAAATAGTCTGTAGCCCAAGGCGCCTGACTATGGAATGCGATATCAAGGAAATCATGGATCCTGTATCCACCATCACAAGTATAGGAGTACCTCCAATATGGGCGGTGACCTCAAAGGCCAACGGCTGGACAGTCTGTGCCTCGGATGCCTCTGCTGTCAATGCATGTACCCGAGCCTGCTGTGGATGGTTTGGCCACGGTATCATGGGCCGTTGAGACGGTTGAAACTGAGGTGCGGGAGGTCTGAAGGAAGGATGTGCAGGACCCGACCGTAACGGAGGAGCAGATAAAGCCGGTGGGTGAGGACAGTCGATCTTCTGCGGCAGTGAAAACTCGCTGTCTCTCATCCGAGCGAAGCAACTCCCCACAGTGTGGCCGTGTTTGCCACAATAAGTACACGACACATCAGGGTGCCACATCGAAAGTACTAGCGCTGTAGCTCTAGGAGGAGGGTCAATGCGAGGCCTCTTGCCAACAAATGGCCTATCCTACATATCCAGTCGTGGCCTAGCAACCACAGGGCCACGAGATCGCGCAAGTCGATCAACATCCTGCTTTGCCCTCATGGAAATATGTATCAACTCTACATAGGAAGGTATGCTGACGCAGCACATCTTCAACCGAATGTCCAGTCGCAAGCTCTCAGAAAATCATCGTATGCGCATCTGCTCGTCAACAAGTATCTTCGGGACGTATCTACCTAACTCAGTAAACCGATGCTTATTCTCTGTGACAGACATACCTCCCTGTCTGAGACATAAAAACTCATTCTCCCTCTCATGCCTGTAAGTCTGGGGATAGTATTTCTCATGAAAACGGAACTCGAATGCTGTCCAAGTCCAGACATAATCAATAGCAACTGTCCGCAAAATACTATCCCACCACAAGCTGGCCTCTCGCTCGAACATAAAGGTGTCCAACTCAACCTGCTCAGACTCTGAGCAGTGCAGCATCCTCAAAATCTTCGACACACGGTCGAGCCAATACTCGACCTCCTCGGGTCTGTGAGAACCCGTAAAAGTAGGAGGCCGCAAGTGCTGGAATCACTCGAGTAGGCCCCGTCAATCAGCAGTATGCCCCGTAGGGCAAGCAGATGCTATAGGATAAACCATCTCCTCATCCTGAGCCGAAGTACCGGCATCCTCAGCTGGATGCACAGGTGGTGCAGGTGGAGCCTCACCACCACCCTGGGCTAAGGCCCCTGATATCGTAGTCAAAAGCTGCTGATACTGCTGGTGCATATGACCATCAACTGCTCAAACCTATCTGGAGGTGGAGCATGCTGAGGCACATACTGTGTCGAGGAAGACGCATGATACTACTCTCTGACAGGCAGTGTGAATGGTGGCGGTCCGACTGTAGGACCCGTAGAAGGCTGAGACTCAGGTGCAGTCTCAAGAATCGGGCCCACAGCAGGGTCCGTATGAACATCACTCCGGAGAGGAACCCGATCCATAGGCTCTCTCAGTGTAAGTCGCACCGTGCTCCACGTAGCCTTAGGCGGCATTCCCTATATTGAAAATAGGGCGCAACCTCATCAGTTTCAGCAATAGCGCAAATACACCACCACACAATCATTCACTTAATAAGTCGAAGAAATTTCATGCATTTCATTAAATTCAAAATTCGTCACAATACAAGAGATATATCCTTACATGCATCATGACAAGAAACACATGGGAAACTAAGCTAGTCAAAGCTACAACTGCAACATAAGCTAACTACTAACCTTCTCAGGCTTACACACAGAAAGCAGGAAGCAATCCAACTATAACCATCAAACATCAGGAATCTAATCGCTAATTCGAGTCTGGCGATGGAGGAGGGGCACCCTTATCCTACAAACAATACAGGATGGCCTTTAAGGTGCGAGTCACCTTTCCAAATTTTCATTTCATGACGGCCTTGGTATCTTCAAGATCTTGTTTCACCTCAGCCCGAAGTTCTTGGACTTCCCGTCGTAAAGCAACTTGACTCTCCTCAAGTCGGGATATGTGAGCATCCCTAGCAGCCCGAGTCGCAGTAGGAGGACTCTCATCAGTTTCATGAGCCTCCTCTTCTTCTTCTTCCTAGACTTCTTCCTCTATTTCTGCTCCAATCTCTTCTTCACTTGCATCCTCCTCACTATGATAATCGCTCTCACTGTCATCATCAAGCTGAGCCTCACGCTGCCGAGGCCCTATCTTCATCTGGTTCATGGTAGCCTCATCAATGAAGTGAATCAGGACAGGCATATCTGGTCCAAGTCTGTAAGCAAACTCAAGCGTAATCCTGCAAATGAGTCAGCCAAAGGGAAGTGACTCAGACGTTCTTCTCGATTTCGCTATGAGGATGATCTGTCGCAACACAAAGGTGGCCATGCACACATTCTCTCCCTGGCCCACTTGATACAGGAAATCGACCATAAGACGCGTACATTCACTGCTGTTGGTCGACCTAGGATACACATTGAATGTACAAATGTGGTGCAACAGGTAAAAATTATGCGACCTGTGGGACGCTAAGAGGCTCTTGTTACGCTGCCACGGAACCAAACCACCATATAGAAACCTGGTGTGGCGATTTTGCTCACAAATACTCTTCAGATTCTTAGCACTTGAATGTACCTCACCAAGAGGCACATTCAGAAGTCGAGCTATCAATCTAACATCGATCGTGGCTTCCCGGTCTCTATCAAAGGGAATCCTGAACTGCAATGGCTCCAACGTAGGAGACCGATCATGAGCATAGAAGGCACGAACAGTGCTCACGTTCGCATGAGACTGGGCTTCAAAGAGCGGACCCCAGATGGCAGCCTCAATACGCTCAAACAATAAAAACTCACCAAAGAGCCGCCCATCCACATGCGCCTCAAACAGAACCTTACTGTCAGCATACGCACCGTGAGCCAAGTCTGCTAACAGTGCTCGCCCTATGTGAGCACAGGGATCCAAATCCCTCTTCGTATGTAGCTCTCTCCCAACACTTGGACTAGCGATGGCACTTGAGCTAGCGGCGCCACCTCTCGGCTTCCTCGATCGTGAAGGGTGACTAGGCCCAGCTTCGTCTGCAGCGGTCTTCCTCTTTTTCATGAGAGAGAGGATGGTGGAAAGAGAGAAAAAGGCCAAAATAGCCTCAACAATAGCCATGAAAAATGGAGGAAGGGGAAGAAATGGTTCCCCTAACGGACTGAAACGAATCTATACTCTATAGAGGGGTAAATCAGGCTCTCAAAGGCTGAATTTTTAAAGAGAATAGAGTAAAATAAGTTGGGATGGAGGCTCACCCGATTTTCAGCCTTCAATGGAGTATGTGAGAGCTTCCACGGATGAAAATGAAGAGTAAAGGGAATGCTAATGGCTGTGGATGATGGAGTGGGGTCAGTTATGACCGAAAATGGGATTGGGGGCATTTTGAAAAGGGTTTTGAAAGGGAAGACAGCAACAACTTGAAGAAAGGAGAGCTTGGGGGCTTGGATTGTGAAGGAGGTGAGGTTTTAGGGCTATTTTGAGGGACATCCCACGTATAAGGGAGGTGCCCTACCCACCAAATTAGGTCGGCCCGAAGCCCAGCCCGAGTGGGGCTCACCGTACGGCGAGGCCTCGCCGGTGAAATTCATTTTCGGCGAGGTCGGCCATATGGGCTGGGTCCCCCCTGCCGTAGGGGTCCTAAAAAGGTGTGGTCCCCCCCTTGGTTCATTGTATATTGGCCTGGATAGGCCCATGAGCCCGTTTTGATCCATTTCGGGTCATTTCTGACAGTACCTGATGCATATTTGCATTTAGTAATTTTTGACAGCTGGGATTGAGTCCAGAGAGGTATAGACCCATCCACACGTGATCTAGGAGTGGTCCGGGGTCGTTTCATGCGACCACGGATGCACACGAACTCGATCAAAATGATAGAAATGAGTGGACTTCGCCGATTGGCGAAACTACGATCCTATAAGTATTTCTAGATTTTTCTCGCACCCACCTAAGACAAAGGGGCGATAGCGTACGTCGCGTGGCCATAACCTAGGTCCGGTTTAATCCAAATCATGCTTTGATACCAACTTGTAACACCCTGAAATCGGGAGTCGTGTAGAAACCCGTCTCCCGAGTTCCAAACCATCACTTATGCAACAAATATGATTATAATTCAATGTTGTCTGAGTTAGAGCATTCACATGAGTAAGATTATACCAAAACTGCAATTCATACTTCAGATCCAGTGATAAAACGCAAGCGGAAGACTGAAAGATATATATATCACTGTATGAAAATAAAATAATCTCAAACTATCTCCAAAGTATGAATACATCTCTGAGTCTCATATACATGTCATAAAGCAAAAATAAATGTCAGGTGATAGTCCAACTAGCATAAGTTCCACTGATCCAGTCCGTCTATGCGAAGCCGTCGGAGAACTAAATATACGAGAACTCGTCCTGATCCTCGTAGTAATCCGACTCCGCGTCCTGAATCACCTCGACACCTGCATCTAAGACAGAGTCTGGTAGGTGTTGCAAACCTCGTCCTATAACGTGGGAGTGAGTGATCAATTCAATGGAATCATAGAGCAAAGATTAGCATGTTATCAAATCAATCACGGGATAATAATAAAGCAGACAATCAAACATTCCTAGATATTGTTGTTAATGCAAGCATGAAATGACATGATGGATGCCCTCACCGACATACTCCCTCATGCAGCACCATCTGCGTCCACGACATGCTTTCTTCCCACAGTGCTCCACATCTTCCATGCACATGCAGTGTGATGTTGATATGATTACCGGGTTGTTATTAGTCCTTTCATACAGCAGTTGGGAAACTAAGGTACCTTCCTTATATCAATCCCAACACATATCCTGTCTAGGGTCGTCACTCCTACTTTCTCATACGATGTTACATTTGTAGGTCGCTGCAAGGGCTGTCAGGGCTGTTGCTCGCACTCGTTGCACCGCTCCTCCATCACCTTATCAATACAAGCCTAATGTACTCTCGTTGCTATGGAAGGGTCGTCGCCTCCCGTAGACTCAGAATACGCTCGAGGTCACTACAAAGGGCTCGTCACCAATCAGAGTAGGTCGACAGCTCAACCACGGTGTCCCGTACCACCATGCCCGGCTCATGAGTCTTTATGGATCAAGCTACCATGATTAACAGGGTTTTCAATGGTAAGTTCAGTACCCTAGGTTCAAGTAGTTATGACTCATACAAGGTGAACATAAAATGGCCAGTGGGGTTACTTGACGGGCTCGACTAGTACGAGCGCATCTCAAGCTGAGCGACATGAAGTGCATAAAATACTTCCTGTGGCCTAACCACTTCCACCTGCCCAAGACACGACTCGCGTTCATCGACGCGTCCATCGTGGTAAATAGAAGCCAACCATGAATTCGATCCATTATCGACTTCCTAGACTAGGTCATAGCCCCAAACATTTGTATATCAACATCAGTAAGCATATGAGAGTAACAGAAATGAATATAAATAATACAAGCATGTTGACACATGTTATAACTTACAACGTAAGCAAATCAAGCAACACATGCATTTCATATATATAATGAAATCAATACATATAGCCAACATCATGGAAATCATAAACATCAGCATATTAATTGAGAATTTAATCTCAAAACTAACTCACAACACCATTTACTCAATACATACTAATACAAACATTTATACAAACACTTTGTCTACACACTTTAGTCTACATAGCGTATGTCGACTCAAAGTGCGCATTAGGGCGAATCTCTTCGCCAAACAGATCATACGCGCATTCCTAATATCATAACACGACAAATAGCCATGGCAATCATTTCAGAAAAATATGGACGTAATCAGTATTTCCTATAAATACCTAAAATACCCTAATTCTCATATTTCTCATGCGCAGTCGAAACAGAAAACGGACAGCATGTTCTACATGTCAAACGGTGTTCTCTTCGATAATCTACTATTAAATGACATTGAAAGCTTTGAAATCAATCAATCAAAGTGTCTAAAATCATCACCTTTCGCCTTAGACGTATATCGATTCGAACAGAATATCTACGCTTCGTCAACGGCGTTAAGGCGACCTAAGGCAAAAGATACGTAAGCTACTTCGCTACTCGCATCAAGGGAATCCCTAAAACGGCTATAGGTTAGGGTTTTCTTACCAAGAAGTGCGTTGAAAATCACCAGAAAAGTGATTTGAATGCAGTGCTTCGGTACGTGCAATAGCTAGTGCAAGTGGCAGGAAATCTCTCCCACAACTCTCTCACAATCTCTCTCTTTCTCTCTCACTACTTTCTAGGGTTTATAGCAAATTCGGATGGGAGAGATATGAGAGGGTTTAAAACCCTTATATAGGCTAAAACCTAACCTAAATAGACTTGGGAACAAGGTATACTTGAGTTATAACCAAATCGGGACTTTTCCGAGCCAAAAGAGTGTTTCGGAAGGTCCCCTGGCCGAACGCGGTCGGACTTAAGCTCATGTATACTGGATGTTGATCACATAAAGTTTTCAGTCCGGTAGAGTTCCCAGATCGCACGTGGCGGTACAGTTTCAGTGCAGCAGTCATCGTACCTAAATCAAGTCTACAAGTCTCATGACATGAAAGAGAAATTTTTCCTGATCCGAGGGTGAAATTTGGCTCAATTCTGACGGTCAGAACGCTTAATAATAACGCGCAACGACATGTGCCAGATTTTGAATAAAATTTCCAAATCTTTACTCTTTCTCACTCTCTTCACTCCAGGCTCAATGAAATAGCCTCAGAACATCGATTGGGCTTGATTTTTGAAACGATTGTCAAGTCCAGCCAAGCGGTCATAACGGTCTAAGATTGTAGACATCGTACTTTCGACGCGTGGTCTAAATCCAATACGAAGTTTCAAAGGGTTCCTGAGAGCAAACGGGTTTAGAGTTTGAACCTAGGTTTCAAGGTATTGTAGCGTCATTGGTTCTACAAGTTTTGGGTCTTACAGAACGAATTTAAAGCAATCAGGGACAATTTCACAGCTGATCTAACGTAGCGTTAGTTAACGTATGCTTTTTTTCTAAAGGAATTAATCCTACGTGATTTCTGATCGAGTTGGTACTCGAGTCTCTGTATGGATTTTTTCGAGGCGTTACACAAGAAGAACCTCAAAAGCATGCGTGAAAGAGATCGCCGCACGCGATTCCTTTGTAGTAGACTAGTCCATTGGAATCGAGGCAATTGCCTCCTGGTGTTCGAGATGACTCATGACTTCTGCCTACTCCACCATATCTTTACATTCAATTTGTATCCCCGATGGAGCAATCACAGCGAGTGCACGCATCTGATGGTAGACTTTTTATACCAAGGTGAGCAGGAAAACAAGTTGTGCTTGCCTATGTATGTACTACTATAGATAGTTCAGACCGCACGCTCTCTTAGGACAACCATTTCACTCCCATTCAGCCGACTTATATACAAGCTTGCTCGTGAATTCGACTACAGACTTGGTGCAAAAATTCCTGTGCCGATCCATTTCATCAATGACACCACTCTCAACATCATGAACATTGGGCCATGACAACGTCAAGCTCGACTCGATAAGAGTGAGGATGAGATGAAAAGTGATGAGGAAGAGAGCGATGAAGAAGGCGGGAATGAGATAAAGGAAAAAGGTGAGGAAGAGAAAGAGCAGGAAGAGGAAGAAGAGGAGGCCTAAGACACTGATGAGGGCTCTCCTCCTGTTACACATGAGCGTGACAGTGATCAGGCTGCTATAAAAGCCCGCTTGGCTTAGATCAAGGAGGGCCAAGTTTCCCTGAGACAGGAGATCACGGAGACCCGAGCCAAGCTTGAAGAGAATCACGCCTTCATGAAGTGAAAATTTAATAAAGTAACTCGCACCTTGAGGGCTATCCCGTGCTATATACAGGACAAGGATGCACCTTCACCATCACCAAATTCAGGCGACTAGTCATACGTGTAGTCATCTTTTACTTTACTTTGTTTCTTGCTTTCTTGTTTCTATGTATAGCCTTGATAGGTATGTTTTAGTGTTTAAAACCTTGTTGAGATTAGCTCACATGCATCTTCTGTCATGATCCATGTAAATATTACATCTCATGTATTGTGATAATTTTGGTTAAATGAAATGCATGTGGCTCCTTTTGTTATGAAATGTGTAGAATGCTTGAGAAATTGAGTGTTGTATGTTAAATCTCACACGGGTTACACCCTATGTTGTATATAGAGAATGTCACCTAAGGCCACATGAAGTACAGCACGTCTTACACTTAGTGACTTGGTTGACGGGGCACCTCCCTTAAGCGATAGCCATATGAACCCCGGTTTGGGACCAACTCACGACACTATGTTAGACTCTCAGCCGGCCACTGGCCCCACAAATGGGTCAACTCCTTTGCACCACCAGTTCCCGAGCAGAACCATGCGTCCTCGTCGACGCCTCACATGCACCAGGCTCCTCCTCCTCCTGATGGGCTGGAGCAGATGATGCTCCTCATGCAACATACGCTCGAAGATATGTTGCGCTAGCATACTCAATTATACTGAGCTAGTGGACATGTCTCTGTGAGTTGAGAAGGACGGGGATAAACTATTCAGTATGCGCTTACCTATGGTCCCTAGGCCTCGACCAGATTTACCGAGCAAGCCGTTCTTCAGCAAGAGGCCACGTGCAGATTCTCCTCATCGTCCTATAGCTCCACCGGCATAGCCGAAACGACGTGCGCCTACTGAAAAAGTTCAGCCATGCTGACACTTATTGCTTCACCAGGATGAGGGACAATAGCTTCATACCCCCTCAGAAGATTAACCGTCATATGCCACCAACTATCTCAACTCCACCTCTACGATCTATACTACTTGCACAACCATCTTTCAGGCCGCCTACACCTCGATTTAGGCTACCTCAATAGCCCATGGTACCACAACCGAACCGTTCTCAATAGGCTCGTGTGCACTCACTTACAGCTGAGGCATCTGAGATAGCAGTTGTAGCACTGATGGCTTTTGAAGTCACGGCACATGTTTAAGGTATACTAGTCTTCTTGTTGGTGGACATTGGGTCCACTATCTCTATTATATCATGTGTAGCAGTCAAGTGACTAGGGTTGGAAACTAGTCCTATGGTTGGGTTGAGACTCCTTACAACCACAGGGACCTTCTCAAACTCTACCAAGATGTGTAAGGGTTGTTCGATAGACTTAGGGAGCAGAACAGTACTCATCGACCTGATTATTGCCCCACTATGTCATTACAATGCGATCCTCAGTATGGATTGGCTCACCAAGATGAAGGCAGAGATCGATTATGATACTAGGGTGGTGATAGCCCATGGACCTGAGGGCGTGACCTTTACATTCTCAGTGCAGGTGAGTTAGTACTACTATATTAGTTGTTATGCTACCCTGCCAGAGAATGTTGATGGTCTAACACTTCAAAACACGCCAGTAGTTAAGGATTTTGAGGACGTGTTTAGGATGATACCTAGATTACCTCCCGGGCACGAGATTAATTTTACCATCGACTTAGCACCAGGTGCGACACTTATATCTCTACCGACGTATCACATGCCTCCGTATGAGATGAAGGAACTGAAGAAACAGATCGATGATCTGTTTGATACGGGCTTTATACGACCGAGTGTATCTCCTTGGGGAGCACCCATGTTGTTTGTGAAAGAGAAGGATGAGTCACTGCGGTTGTGTATTGATTATCGCAGATTGAACCAAGTGACAGTAAAGAACAAGTATCTTTTGCCTAGGATAGAGATCTATTTGAACAGTTGAAAGGGGTGCAGTATTTCTCAAAGATTGACTTATAGTCAGGGTATCACCAATTGCGCAGTAAGGATGAAGACGTGCAGAAGACAGCTTTCAGGACCAGTTTTGGGCACTATGAGTTTCTTGTGATGTCGTTTGGACTCACGAACGCACCGGTCATGTTCATGGACTTGATGATCTGGGTGTTTCGGTCGTATCTATTCCAATTCATCATCGTGTTTATAGATGACATTCTGATATGCTCTAAAAGTCAAGAAGATCATGAGGAGCACCTACGAGCAGTCTTTGATACTCTCAGGAAGAACCAATTGTTTGCGCAGTACAAGAAGTGTGACTTCTGGAAGGAAGAAGTCAAGTTCCTATGACATGTGGTGTCCAAGAAAGGTATACTTGTGGACCTCACTAAGGTTACCACAGTTCAAGACTGGGAGCAGCCCGGTTCGGTTATAGAGGTGAGGTGTTTTCTGAAACTTGCTGGTTACTACCGTCGATTCATCAAGGATTTGTCCAAGATAGTCAGACCATTGTCTCAACTGACTCGGAAGGATCTTAAGTTTGCCTTGAATGAGAAGGCATAAGCATCTTTCTAGGAACTGAAGGACAAGTTAACGTCCGCCCCTGTGCTAGTATTGCTAGAGCAAGGGGTCAAGTATACGATATACACTGACTTGTCTCGTGTTGGTTTGCGTTGTGTTCTGATGTTAAAGGACAGGGTTATTGCCTATGCATCGTGATAGCTGAGGAAACACAAGGAAAACTACCCTATGCACGACCTGGAGTTAGCGGCCATCATCTTTGCATTGAAGCTTTGGAGACATTACCTCTATGGAGAGGAGTTCAAGCTCTTTTACGACCACAAGAGCTTCAGATACATATTCACATAGAGGGACTTGAATATGAGGCAGCGGCTATGGATGGAAATTCTCAGTGCTTGGATCATCCCATCCCTGAATGAGCCCGATAATCGCTTGTCCAAAACATTGAACACCCCTTCTTTGGTTGGGATCTTTTGCGAGACCTAAAAGATAATGTTCATTTCCCACCGGATCCTACTTTGATGGGTTTTTTTCCCAATAATCAGCTCCATCAGTACCACTCTAAGGCTGTATATATTGCATTTAATTGTCACCTTAGATGAACACTCGTATTCGGTTATTAGGAATAGGATGACAACGATCATTATTTAACTAGTGAAGGAAGATCATTTATGTTTTGAATCAATTTAGATAAATGAAATGACAACATAATTCTAATACAGCTGGGGAGAATGAATGAACTTCCTCACATTAAGGTTTTGTTTGGATGTCCTCAGATGCATTTCCACTCAAATCAGGATTTCCAATGTTAAAGGTTCAATCTGCAATGCCACCTGACAATTACCGTTCTGTTGGATCAACATGTGTTCTGTTCTACCCAACTATGCGGTCTACTTGTGATTTAGGTACTTCCAAACACACTTCTTATAAAACTACACATGCTTTTCATATGCATTAAGTTCAACTATAATCCAACCAAATCAAGATTCAATTCAAAGGGATTAATAAAAAAAATTCAAGCAAAGACAGAATTATGCAAACTGTGAAATGACAATGCAAACAAACATTCTATTCAAGATTGATGAAAATATTTAAGATTTTTGAGTAAAAAATCAATTTTAATTAAATCAGACCCAATAATTAAAATTGAAATAGAATTATGTTAAAATTCCATTACCAGGTGCCAAGTATCCATAGGTTCCAGCGATGATGGTAGTTGTGGATTAAAACACCGAAATCTGCAAGACCTTTACAACTCCAAAATCTGTAAAATACCATTTACCGACGAAATTTAATTTCGTCAGTAATAACATTGTACCAGATTTTTGCTGATGATTTATGTTCATCGGGAAAATCACCTTTACCGATGAAAATGTTATTTCGTCGATAATAACATTGTACTAGATTTTTGCTGACGATTTATGTTCATTGGGAAAAACACTTTTACCGATGAAATTAATTTTAGTCGATAATAACATTGTATCAGATTTTTGCCAACGATTTCTGTCTGTCAGGAAAAACACATTAACTGACGAAAGTAATTTCGTCGATAATAACATTGTATCACATTTTTGCCGACG
This sequence comes from Magnolia kwangsiensis, assembly GCA_037074715.1. Lineage (NCBI taxonomy): Eukaryota > Viridiplantae > Streptophyta > Magnoliopsida > Magnoliales > Magnoliaceae > Magnolia > Magnolia kwangsiensis. The sequence continues at coordinate 149,467,371 of CM073572.1, read as the reverse complement.
ATTTATGTCTATCGAGAAAAACACCTTTACTGAAGAAATTAATTTTGTCGGTAATAAGATTCTATCAAATTTTATTTTTTATCAAAAAATTCAATATTGTGATTTTTACCGACAATTTATGTCTGTTGGTAAAACCACTTTTACCGACGAAAATAATTTCATCGATAATAATATTTTAATAGATCTTTGCCAGTAGAGAAAAACACCTTTGCTGACGAAAATAATTTTCGTCAGTAATAACATTGTATTAGATTTTTGCCAACGATTTGTCTATCTGTAAAAACACTTTTACTGACGAAAATAATTTCGTCGGTACTAACATTGTACCAGATTTTCGCCGACGATTTATGTCTGTCGGTAAAAACACCTCAACATTGTATCAGAATTTTTCCGACGGTTTATGTCCATTAGGAAAAACACTTTTACCGACAATAATAACATTGTATCAGATTTCTGCCGTCAATTTATGTCCGTTGGTTAAAATGCTTTTACTGACAAACAATTTCGTCAGTAATAACATTGTAGCAGATTTTCGTCGACGGTTTATGTTTGTTGGGAAAAACACTTCTACCGATGGTAGTAGTTTTTGTTAGTAATAAAAATTTCAAAATTTCCTTTTTATCAAAAAATTTAAAACATCCATTACCGACAATTTTTCGTTGGGAAAAATACTTTTACCTACAATAAATAATTTCAACAATATTAACATTGTAGCAGATTTTTACCGATGGTTTGTCTATCAGGAAAAACACTTTTATTGATGAAAGTAGTTTTCATCGGTAATAAAAATTTTCAAAATTTCTTTTTTATCAAAAAATTCAAAACACTCATTACGGATGAAAATTTTCATTGGGAAAAATACCTTTACCTATGATAAATAATTTCGTCGAGGAAAGTCCTTTTTAGTGACGAAATGAAAATTTTCGTTGGGAAAAACACTTTTACCTATGAAAAATAATTTCATCGGTAATTTCGTCAGGGAAATTCCTTTTTCCCAACGAAATAAATCTCGTCGATAAAATGTGAATTTCTTATAGTGAGATAACTTACTAAAAATAAGGAGACTTAATGGTTAGAACTCTGGCCATATATGTAGGTGAATGTAAAGTCAGTTTAGTAAATGGATGGACATAACGTGAGTTTCTAGAGTGATTAGGGGTAAAGCATGGAGTGATTAGGGGTAAAGGATGTGTATCGTCATATTAAAGTGTCTTGTTCACATGTGTAAGTTTTTCAGGTCGTAGTTCTGATGGTGGGTTAAGTATATTCATAGGTAATGAACAAGATGAACAAATTAAAATCTTGATCTGATAAGTATATGGACGGATGTAGAGGTCAAATAGCTAGTTTACAATGATCTAAGGGCTGAAATTCGACGTGTATGGTTAATTTATGATAATTAGGCCCATGTATAAAATTTCACATAAAATGCATCATGAGAACCATGTGATTTGGAATTCAGTGTTATAGGTTAGATGGCATTTTCGTAATTACTACTGATGTGAGGGCCATATCCTAACCCATACAATTCTGTAGGCTTCTATGGTCCTCCCGGTCAAATTTCGGTGACCCACGACACATAGACTGCATTTGCACTCAACCTTGAGTCATGTCCCATATTCCAGAGTTAGCTCAACCAAAGACTTATACCCTAGCGACCGCATCATCGCTGCGGTTCCGATGTCACGTCTCGCATGTCGAGGAGATACTCAAGCCAGGAGATGTGGGTCCACGTTCAGTTCGAGGAAAACACCGAGCGTTTGTAATCTCAAGAGAATCTCTACAACATGTCTCATCAATCAATCACCTCATGTCAAGTGCAAGCAACCCATACCCTACCCTTACCTCTCTCTTACACAAGCTACCCCAAAGTCAACCCTTACATCACTTCACTCATTCCTCTCCCCATCACTCCATCACTCACATCACCTCTCTCTCTCATCTCTCTCTCTCTCTCTCTCTCTCTCTCTCTCTCTCTCTCTCTCTCTCTCTCTCTCTCTCTCTCTCTCTCTCTCTCTCTCTCTCTCATTTTTGTCTCCTAAGCTCCATGAGAGCAACCCACGTCCAAGGGAGAGGAAAAAGTCATGTGTGGCCCACCTTCCTACCACCCAATCCCACCTTCCAAGCCTCATCTCAACCATTGGATCACATTCTTTGGAGCTATGGAATGCATTGGCGGAAGAAAGAAGAGGAGATCAAAGGTGGGTGTTCTATAGGTCTAGATCTCATGTTTTGATGATGGGTCAAGTGAGGCCTTTCAATTAATGGTATGGATCTTACTTTGGACCCTAGGTGTGGCCGACAGCCCACCTTGATTCTCATGATCATCCCATGATGGGGTCATTCTCCATGTACCCCATCATGATGTTTATTTTCCTTGCATGGATAGGGTCATTTAAACCTTGCATTTCGGTGGAGAAAGGATCTCCACCGTTGATTTGGATTGGTGGGCCCATATATAATGGGACCCACTTGATGTGTGTTGTAAATCATGTAAGGGAGGGCACATAGTGCCGGAGTCCCTCCATCACTCGATCTCTCTCTTTCTCCCTCTCTTTTCCCTTGTTATTGGCCCTATGATGTATGCAAATTATTCATGTCATCCACCTTCGTGGGACCCACCTTGATGAACGTGTTAAATCTACACTATCCAAGCCATGTGGGCCCTACCTTATGGTGATGGAAAACACAAGTGTCAAATTTACCCAAATCAAGTGGGCCATGACCATGTGGGACCCACCTTGATATATATTCAGACCGTCCGTCCAGCATCCCTGGACGTTGGACGTGTTTTTAATGGAGTGTGAATATACAATGGAGCGTACTTCCAACAACATAAAATAATAATATATATATATATATATTTATATAAGGTATTTGGGTGGGTTGCTTATGCAGGCCCCACCTTGATGTCTAAGTTTAATCCACACCATCCATTTTATTCCCCAGCTCATTTTAGGCGTTAAGCCAAAAAATGATGTTAATCCGATAATCAAGCGGGCTATATCATAAAAAACAGTGATATTGACCGCTAAAGGCTATTAGGACCCACTCTGATGTTTTTATGCATCAAAACACATCGAATATTGGGCTCATTTGGACTGTCTTGAGCTATAAAGTGCAATGGCTGGGCTGGATTCTCCTGATGCAGGCCCCACGTAAGAAAAACCATGAAAATTTAGCTTTTAAAAATATATATATATAAGAGAGAGAGAGAGAGAGAGAGAGTAGCAGCGCCTGCTGCTGCTGCTGACCATCTAGAGGACGAGCACGTCCTCTGCTGCTAAGGCGTGAGTGGACAAGGATCGTGGGTCCCAGTGTTGGCCCCACCATGATGTTTGTGTTGTATCCACACCGTCCACACCCTTGGATAGTGGGACCCACCCAATGATGTATGTATCCACACCATCCATTGTTTGGACGGTGGGGCCCACCATGATGCATGTGTTGTATCCATATGTCCAACCATTTTGGAAGCTCATCTGATGGCTTGAGGCCAAAAGGAGACAGATCTATTTATCTAGTGGGTCACTGATAATAGTGTTGGATTAAGCGTCTGCCATTGAAATCCTTTTAGGTTGTCACAGACGTTTTGAATCAATATGAAATTTACTTTTCCTCTACATCCGGGCCCGAGTGACCTTATTAACAGATTGGATGATAAATGAACATTATGGTGGGCCCCACATGGGACCCAATATGGTGTATGTGTTTTACCCACACCATCCACACCATTGGACGGTGGGACCCACTATGACTAATGTGTTTTATCTATGTCATCCAGCCATTTTGCCTGGGCTGCTGGACAGCAGGGGACCCCACCATGAGGTATATGCTTTATCCATGCTGTCTATCCCTATGGGACCCACCACGATGCATGTGTTGCACCCAAACCGTCCAACCATTTAGTAAGCTTGTCTTACAGGCTTGAGACTAAAAAATAAGTCAGATCTAAAGTTCAAGTGGACCCCACAATTTAAAGTAGTGGATAGTGACATTCACCGTTCAAAACTTCTTAAGGGCCACGGTAGTTCCGATCAAGTTGATGTTTTTGCTTTCACTTCATCTACCTCTATGTTAATTTATGAATAGGTTGGATCTCAAAAATACATAAGGGTGGGCCCGATTGATATACATGAAGCTCATTTGATTCGGCCCATTGATACGACCCATTTAATGTATTTAGGGCCCATTTGATGAGGCTCGATGTACTGCGGGGCCCATTGTGATGTATTAAGGCCCGTGGGTTGAGGCTCATTATGATGTATTCAAGGCCTGTGGGCAAGGCCCAATGTGATGTATTCGAGGCCCATGGGCAAGGCCCAATGTGATGTACTCGAGGCCCGTGGGAGAGGCCCAATGTGATGTATTCGAGGCTCATGGGCGAGGCCCATTGTGATATATTTTCGGCCCATTTGGTAAGGCCCATTGTGATGTATTCCCGGCCCATATGATGAGGCCTATTATGACGTATTTCTAACCCATTTGGCAAGGCCCATTGTAATGTATTCAAGGCACATGGTTGAGGCCCAGTGCGATATATGTATGGCCTATTGAGTTGTTTATGAATCCCTTGTATGGGTCACTCCTTAGGAGCAATATTGGTTAGATAGTCACATTGTTGGGCAATGATGGTTTAATGTCCACATTGTGACCTTCTCTCAGGCCTTGTTCGGTCGATTCCAATTGTCGAGGCCGGTTATCGATACCGATTATGAGTATGTGATAGCATAACATCACACCTTGGAGCCACCTTGTATATATATTGGGCCCATAGGAAAGTCCAGTTTATTGTGCAATAGAGAGGGTAAGGAAGCCCACTTATTGCACTTAGACTTAGATCTGCCCTCGGTGGGGGATATTATGACGCTCCATCACTGTGATCACATGTGGGCGGGCGCACGTGGGTAGACACTGATGTGGGCGGGGCCTGAGGAGCCTGGGGGAGTTACCAGTGATTGGTAGGCCACTATGCTAGCAGGCTACTGTGCACACAATGAAGGCAGAATTTTATCCCACATCGGGTGCATCATCCGATGTTGTGATGGCTATAAGTTGGATTCTTTCCTTAACTATCATGACGCATATTAAATCAATGAGCTTATCTTGAATTTGGACTAGATCCACCGTCCTTCTGTAACCCCCATCATTCGTATGTATGTTGTAATGGATGATTGATTAAAGCAGATGCCATTGGGCTGAGATGTTTATGGTAAAATTACGGAAAAGACTGCTTTAGTTGAAGTAGGAATATATCAATATGTCTTAGAGGGGGTGAATATGACATTTTAATAATTTTATAATATTTTAAAATCTATCACACTAATCTTAACACCAAGCCTATATTAGGATTACTCAAGAGTAACTCTACTAGCTTCCAAGCACGGTAGAGGATCCAATCATAAACTATTTGAGAGATGAACAATATGAAAACTAGTTTATGATGGATATGACTGTGTATGTGTGTGAGATGTGATCTTAGATATTCAGATATGTATCTGAATATATTAAAGTAAATCACAAAAATAAAAGAATAGCAATCTCAAACATAGTCATTTTTATAGTAGTTCGACTACTTGTCTACTCCACTCCCAGTAACCACACTCAACCCTTGAGTGTATCAGATTTTACTAAGGAGGTTTCTCATGATTCACCTCAAACCCAAGATTTTAAATCAGGTTCACCTTTAACCTTTACAACCTACAGCTAGGCTAACTGTTTATGCTCTCACAAGCAAGGGTCCACACATTACACCCACTTTTAAGCACACTGTTCAAGGATCTTCCACAAGACCCTAACGGAGGTTTCACACGGTTCACTCTAACCCAAGGTTTTAGACAGGTTCACCTTTAACCAGAAGTTTATGCTCTCCACAAAGCAAGGGTCAACACTACATACCCACCACGTACACTCCTGTCAGAGGCCTCTTAGAGGACTTGCAAGGGTGAGAAACACCTTAGACCCAATACTACAAAGGAATGATCACAAGGGTCCTCTGAACTCTGATAAGTTATAGATAAGCAGATGAGTCCCTTTTAGCTTGTTGAAGATCTCCTCCTTTGTTGATGAAGAGTTTTGCTTTCTTGAACCGTAACTCAAAAGATATACCGATGCATGGCGACGGGTTGGGTCAAGGTTATGATGGAATCCTATTCTCAAATATTTTCCTATAAAGGAGATGAGTGATTTCAATCATCTATGCATTCAAGGCATCCCAGCTTAATGATATGCCATTAAGGTAGTAGCTGGAGGATCCTTGAATGCCAAAGTTCATTCCTCAATCCACTCTATTGAATATCAATGATGAGGGTGGATTGGAGGATGAACTCCCTTGAGAGAGGGCTTTAGGTAAATGATTTAAAGTTAAACACTCAATAGCTCTCTCTTTTTTCTCTCACAGTAACTAAAGACGAGCTCTCTATATATAGGCAAAAAGTTTCAATGAATATAAAATGGTCGCATTTATAATACAGTTCGATATCATCGAGCAGGGTCGATATCATCGAGCGTATACTCTCGATTGCATCAACTGGACACTTGATGACACAAACTCAAATATTATACGCTTTTAAAACTTTTTATCAGCTGGTCGAGGGCATCGAAACACGTGTCGATGTCATTGGATTTCGAACTCCGATATTATCGATACGAGGATCGATTCCTCGACATTTGAAAAATGAGAGAGACTTTCTTTGAGATTTTTCAGGTCAAGAGATATGATCAAGGGATACTCGATATCATCGAAATTTGAATGTCAATGATATCGAAGGTCGTGTCGATGCATCGATAAATCTAAAGGATTTTTCAGTAAGCTTGCTGGACAAGTTTATGTCCATTCTTGATGCCATCGATCCGGCCTCGATATCATTGATATTTGAATATCGATTCTATCGAGTGACCCTCGATCTAAAATAAAAATTAGCTAAAAAATTATTACTGGAAAGATTGTGTCCAAGATCGATATCATCGAGATTTAAATTCTGATAATATCGAGAGTACTTCCATGTATCAAAGGTCTTCATAATTTTTCTATAAAAATAGGGACACAAATACTTTGCTGCCAATCATATCGAGTCTAGTTCGATAAACTCGATTTTCAAATATCGATGATATCGATAGGGGTATCGATACGTCGATAATTCTGTCCAGATGAATATGTGGTTGCTGGACACTTTATGTCCTCATTCAATTTTATCAATTGAGCTTTTGAGGACATCGGCAACCCACATCGATTTTATTGAACCTGATATCGATAAATCGATAGAGCTAGAAAACTTAGAGATTTTCTGATTTTTGGAAAAAAGTTTTCTAACCCAAAAACCCTATAATGTTTTAACCTATTTTAAAGGTTTTATATACCTGCTATTTTGGGACATGGGATTTGAGGCTTAGATTTACCTGTGGTGAGTCGGTACACATTCGGTTGAGGTAGACAACTGATTGATCTTCTTATGGAGCTTTTCTATCTAGTTGATTCAACAATCACGCTAATTGACAAACCAGGGACTTTCATATGCGACTCCTTATGAAATGGAGTTATCCCCACATGATAGCACGATACACGCAGGTTTGATGTATGGTCTAGATGAGGTTGATGGTATTCATGGCTCATCAGGATTTGCATATTACATTACATCCTCGGCATCTGTTATTGTCTTATTATGTTTTGCATTACATAGCCTTGATATGGCCGTTAGAATTCATGCCTTGCATCGCATAGCCTTAGTACGGCTGATAGCACTTAGGGACCTACCGGTATATTTCTGCGTACTCCAATATCGTATGATTTATGATCTTGTCAGTATTTTCACTTATCCCAATGATGTATGATTTATGGACTTTATTGTATACTTGGCACTTACCTTACACACACCTTCACTACCCTCTAAGCTTTCTATAAGCTTATGCACGATAGATACATGCATGTGGCATTAGGTTGCAATAGCGTTGAGCTTGGAGCGTGCAGCAGACTTTTAGAGCTTTGATCTTTAACTTATGTATTTCCCTTTCAGCACTGTATTCAAATGATCATATTAGTAGATATGTGATGATGATATTGCCTTTATGATTTGGGTATACTTGTGGTTATGTTTCTTATAAGACAAATGTACATTAGAAAATCCTCCTTGTAGGATCCCAAGATCGAAATCTGGCGTATGGATGCTGGGAGTCAAGAATGGGATACTACGGAGGCTGTCGGCACCGGATTCGGACCCCGATTTGCGGGTTTAGGGCGTGACAATTGATATAAGAGTTTTGTGAAATATAATGGCTCCACATGGTTATATGATTATTTTTAAATAACTCTTACAACAGAATTTCCATCGAAATCATTATAAATGAAAAGTTATTCACTGACTTAATCAGAGGAAGGTACATATATCAAATCACATGATCAATGGTTGGATGATTTGATTTATGGATGAAGATTATTCCCAATGGTCAGATTATGTTGGAGAATGGATGTATGGTTAGGTTAGTTTGATGTTGTACACATGTACATATTACGTTAAATTTCGTGGTAACACTCAAGAACTTTCAATACTCGGGTATTGAAAAGTAAGTTTGAGGTGTTACAGGATGCATATGCAGGATGAAGTAGTCATGGGCTATGATTATTTTCTAAGGCATGTATAGAGGGTTAATGATGGATTTTGGGTTAGAACCCATCTTTGTCTCATAGTGCATTTTCTTATGTGCTAATTCTTCATTTGTCACATAGTGATTGTCATATCTTGTGATAATTTCTATATTCTAGAAAGTAAGTTTTAGACCCACATGAACCCACGTCCGATGGGCCTAACACAATAAAGGTTGTTTATGTTACAAGATACGCAATTTTGATTGTGGATTCAACGGGTCATATCTCACTAACAATTCATCGGATTGACGCATGATTTTTACCATTACGACTATAAGAACGATGCGGTCAACATGATAGAAGTTTCGAAGGCATTTGACACAAATCATTTAGGTGGAGTTACTAAATACATTAGGGTGCTACATACAATCAATTAACGGTGTAAATCAGGGCATGTGTGCTCAAGCCATGTTTCCAAGTACTAGGGTCCCATACAATGTAATCAAAATTGATAGTGAATCAAAGATGAAAAAATATAAAATCTTTAAAGAAAATTCAAATATATTTCAATTAACTAATCATATTTTAAATCTAAAAGTATGAATCCATAAACTAGAATATTGAAATAAGTTAGAAGCATCATCCATTATCCTTAGCTAAGAGATTAGCCTAGCATAGCTAACCAAAAAAAAAAAAAAACTAAAGATCTACAAGGACTCATGAAGAAGTCGAAGCGAAAGAACGTTGTCGACACTCCACCTAAGCCTTCTCTCTCCCCAAACCTTAGAAGATGATTCAGGATGTACTAGGGACTCCATTTTATACTTTTGGAAATCTAACTTTTGCACCACTTTAGAAAATTTGCAAAGTGACTTTTATTTATGCACTTGCCACTCCTGTCGATGGGAGCTTCGATCACATTGACAGGTTGTCTATGGGTGTCTATTGGAGTTCGATTAGATCAATTTGAAACAAAAGTTTTCTAACAACTAAACTTGAAAATTCATGAATTTCTCGATCAGATTGAAGCCATCTTCGATTGGATAGAAATTGTCATCGATTGGATCGAAGGGTAATTTTTGTAGTTTTTAGGATTTTGTCTTTCTAGCCCTGAAATTTTAGGATTTGATTTTGCTGGCCTTGAATTTTCAGGATTCATTTTCTTTAGTTTCTTCACTTATTTTAAAGCATCGTTTGAATTCCTATTGATCTCATTTGGTCCACATGCTTGAATATGCTTAATCACCATCCCTTGAGCTCTTAAATCTTTAATCACTCAACTCTTAATCATCTTTGAGCTTTAATTTGATGTTTTGAGCACATATTCTTATGTGGTTCCAAAATCACCTCGCATGTAGAAAACATATCTTATTAGCTCAAATTAGCACTTAAATGCAAGAGAAAATAATGCATATGAGAGGATAAATATGCAATATTTAAGTCTCAATATAAGCTCATGGCTCTATTCCAACATAGGTTAATCTCACCCAAATTGCTACCTAATACTTAGAATACCTTAGAGGTTCTCAAACAAGTGAAAATCAACATTCCTTTATTGGATGCCATAAAATAAATTCTATCATATGCCAAATTCCTTAAGGACCTTTATATGGTCAAGAGATGACATAATGTTCAAAAGAAGATATTCTTAACAGAAAAGGTGAGTGCTATCATCAAATAGGTATGCCCCCAAATATAAAGATCCCAATAGCCTAACCATCTCATGTACGATTAAGAATCACCGAATTGAGCATGCCTTACTTAATTTGGGGCGAGTGTAAATTTGATTCCCTATTTGATTTACGAACAACTTGGTGTAGGAGAATTAAAACCCACCCAAACCACACTTCAATTAGTTGATCGTTTGATTTGCATACCGAGAGGGGTGATAAAGGACATTCTTATCCAAGTCAATAAGTTCTACTACCTATTGAACTTCATTATTTTGGACATACAGGTGATTGTTGATGCTAGCACTCAAATTCATGTCATCCGTGGCCACCCATTCTTAGCTACATAAACACAATAATCAATTGTAGGAATGGGATCGTGAAGCTATCCTTTGGAAATATGATATTGTAACACCTCGTACTTTCCAGTACTCGGGTGTTACCGTGTAACCAAACTTAGCATAAACACAAGCCAGGTTTAAGTAAACATTCACATTCATTTTAATTTAAATCCAACTCCACTAATGGACAAATCTAACCAAATTACGTGCATATAACCCTGAATCATGAAATCTACCTTTCACCCTGTTTACAACGCCTCATAGGGCGATCCATTTTTTTAAAAGCACAGATCAAGTTGTCTAGTTTCACATCCAACTCCCTGATCATGCCTAAACATTTCTTAGGATCTCAAGGGTTGTTGATAATCAAATAATAGCCAATCCAATCATTGGAGTGTTGGAACGCTTAACAAATCATGATTTAGTAATTAGAGGTTCATGATTTGTAACCCACCTTAAGGTAAGTAACTCTAATGTTAGGGCATGTAGCTAAATGGCACACGACAAATAGTCTCACGTTTTACGTATAAGCATAATAATAATAACAATGAATAAGTAAGTAAATAAATAAAAAGATAAATAAGTAATAGTATGTATGAGTAATAATAATGATAATAATAATATTAATATAAAATCATAAGATAAATAGTCCTAATGACCTACAGGGCTGGACCCACAACATGATGCACACACAGGGGAAAATAATAATAATAATAATAAAGAAATGAATAATGATAGTGATAAGTAGTACTAATAATAAAATTAATATTAATACTAGTATATGGGTAGCAATATATTATAAGAGTCTTACAAATGATCCACTAAGACCTTTTAACCGTTGACGTTCGATCTCAAGAAAATCTGGCCATCGGATCGTCACTAGAGACACTTATAAATTCTTGTCCAATTAATACGACCCACTTGAGCATTGGATCTACCTCATCTACGATATAGATGGCCTAATTAAGCCAATAAACATAATGGACGGAGTGGATTTCATCCAAACATTTCAATGGGTCCCACAGTCATCCCGCAGGTGCATGGGATCATACACCCTCACAGTGCACAGGACCGGAGAACCCAGTCAGAGACGTCTGACCCATGTTCTCCCGAAAGAGGAAGGATTCCTCTCTCTCCGGTTTACGCCAGCCGACAGACAACGTCCGTTTGAGGCCTGCTATGGGCCACCATCTTAGATCATATGGACGATCTGATCCGTCCATCATGTGCACGGCATGGGTCCAGCCAAAACCTACCCTTTTCCACTATTGTTGCATGTTTGCATGCACACCATCTTCGACCCAAACAAGACCTACAAAGACAACATTTCCAAAAATGAAAACGTGTCTTCCTTCTAGCTCAGCAATCCATGTGACCTCTCCCCTTTCATCCCAGCCATCCATCCTAATGAGATCTTAGCCGCTCATTCTAACAGTTGTTTAGGGCTTCAAAACCACCACCAGTACTCATTCCGCCCACTGTTTTGGAGGCAGTTTTAGCTAGAGGAGATCCTGTCCACTTTCTATTGATCCGATGGTTTAGGAGGGATTAGGGCAAGCATATAAGGCATGCGGATCGAGGAACAATAACTCATCCTCTGTTATTGCAGCCGCCTAAGAAAAACCCATCGTTTCCTTTTAAGCTTGAACCCAACATGAAAACCTCCCTGGAGCTTCACTCCAACCATTCTCTGAGCTCCTCTGAGCTCATACACACCGCCTACATCAATTAGTTCGAAGAAATAAACCCCCATTTGTAATCTGCCATTAATGCTACACCTTCTTCCCCACCATTCCACAACACCAACCATCTTAGTTTGACTTCATTCCGACTCCAATTATGTTCAGATTCGCGACTGGAGGTCCCTGGAGGAGGAAAAAGGAGAGGAAAGTGAGAGAATAGAAAGGAAAAAGAAAGAGATGGGGCGGTGCAGCTGCTGCCCGCTGCCATTGCACCACACCCGAACTCAGTCCGAGTTCAGTCAGGTTTGGGCCTGAGTCCAGACCTGCTGTTGCTGGCCAAAGGGAGAGAGTGAAGAAGAATAAAGGAAGGAGTAAGGAGAAATAAATGAGGAGAGGATGGGTGCACCATTACACCAATCTGACCGGAGCCGAGCACTGTTGGGTCGTTGCTAAACTAACAACTCGACCTACGACTCGGTCCGAGTTGGGCTTGGGTTCAGTCCTGGCTGGAGTGCCAGCAAATGGGAAGAAGAATACAAAGAGTGAGGGTGCTTTCACAGCTGTTGAGTCGGGTCAACTCGCTGGTTAGGTGCAGACCATCGCCGAGCTCGCCTCGGGTTGATGCTGACTTGGCATTTTGAACCATCAGAAAAAGAGAGAAGGAAGAGAAAGAGATGGGGTGTGCGGCTGCCCAAGCCAAGCCGTATTAACTCGATTTGGGACCGAGTTAGACCACTGGCCCATTGGCTGGCTGAGTCCATCAAACTCTACTGGACATGGGGTTTTAGGTGAGGAGAAAAGAAGAAGAAAAGGGAAAGAAGAAAGAATGAAAGGAGGAAAAGAGAGGGCGAGGTTGGTCGGGTTGATGACTGAGTAGACTGGGCTGAGTTGACTCGTTGAATCAGTGAGTTGAGTCAACTCGGTTGAGCTGAGTTGAGTTCTGAAGTGGGCCGTCGATTCGGATTGGAGCCGAGTTGAACCACCGAGTCGACCTAGGTGAGTCCACCTCCTCCTTCCATATTAAATTCATTTCGATTATAGTTATTCATGTTACCATAATTATCATTGATAGGGTACTAACATTAAGCATGATTAACCATTAGTGAATCACTTGTAATCAGCTATTAAAATTGTTAACTATAAGTGTTTTATTCTTCACCTTTAAGCATTCCTATTAATAGTTACAATCATCATCATTAGATAATATAATCACCTTACTCATGGAATTAATACAATTTTATTAATATGAGTGTTGAGTGTTACTCCTTATTATATCATGGTTAATAAAATTATTATTGCTATTATTTGTATCATTCATAAGAGATTTTAAGTCATTATAAGAACATTAGAAAATGTTGGTACATTTAAATATGAACTTATGAACTATCCTTATTAGTAACTAATATAAATTATAATACCAACGCTAAGAGTATTCATGTGATTATTAAGATTTAATTCTAACTAATGTGTCAAGTAGAGTTCAAATCCTAAAGCTTAAGGTTAAGCTAAACTCTAGGGTAAAAATAAATCCCAATTTCACATCAAAACCCTAAGAATAGGTAATCTAAACCCTAAGTTATAACCCTAAGTAGTGTGTGGAACTTGGACCTAATTATACAAGTTTATGATTTATGGTAGGATACAATTCTAAGGGCGAAATCACTTAGCGACACTAGAAGGCGATTCAAAGTATAAGGTGATGATTCTTCCCCTTGAGCTTTTTATCTTCTCATTAGCTTAAGTTATAGTTTTTATTAAAAATTATAATTGATATCTCTCTCTTATAATCATATGTGTTAGCTGGTGGAAATTGAATTGCTATATTTCCTGCTTAATATTCATCCTGTATATTTGTTCATACTTGTGGATTATTTATGTATTGCTTATGGACTTTAAACTGGTACATTAGTGGGAAACCCCCACTTATAAATGTACACCCATACTTGGGATGTAACCCAACTGGTTGTGATTAAAATAGACCTTCGATTTAGTGGTTATTGAGTGATCTAAATGGATCATTAATGTGGGCCTACCATCCAGGGTTGTTGTGTCCAATGGTTTTCAAGGATGGTCTTTTATCGTATGGTTTTGATACTCGCCCTATAAGGCTTATTTTGATAATTACCCTTGTGGCTTGTTTGATATTGCCCTATGTAGCTTTGTTATGGTATTTTTTCTATATGGGTTCAATATTTTATGTCGTACAACCATACGATGGTAAGCCCCATATATTGTAATATAATTGGCCACTAATCTACGGGTTTCCATTAAACATCCTAAGATGGTAGCCTCATGGGCCGGGGATGGTGGTAATGGGACACTATGCCCGAGCTGTCAGCCTACGCTGGGTCATGTGCTCCCCGTGGTGACCTTTGAGCTTATCTAAATTTTCTGGTTATAAATGGACTAATAATGGGCTGACAATTCATGCATGCATAACATACTACGACGCCTTGGATCATTATACCCATACGATTACGTCGTATGTTGCGCTAATGACCAACCGATCTATTTATGATGATGACTTGGATAACTCTGCCCTACAATTACACCGCGTGTTACACTTATGACCAGTCACATCCTTGGGTGATGACCCCATTGCCTGTCTGGATGTTTTTCTCGAGGCACAGTCTGTCTGGATATTTTTCCCAAGGCACAGACCGTCTGGATATTTTTCCCTAGTCCATGATTGCATTCATGCATCCATGCATCTAATAAGACTGCATTTACTCTGTTTTGGTTGCCTGGATGTTTTATACTATTTCTTACCTAATGTGACGGTGTGTAATCTTGAGGAGAATTCACACTGAGTTAGCTACTCATCTATCAAATATACAACCGTACAGGTAGTACAGGTAGCTTAAGTGATATGCATGTTTAGACTTGATGAGGAGCAGGGTACGATCACCAGGGATGCATGACTATATTTGCCTGGAGGAGCTGCGTGATCTTATGGCTTATATTTATATGCTTTCTGTCATTCTTCATGTATTGAATCATGTCAATCTTATACATGTTTAAATTCTGAGACATTAGTTTGTATAAGTCATTATGGGCAACCACTTTTATATTCTACATGAAATTTAAAATTTTCCTTTATGCTTACTTGTCCTTTCTGCACTCATTTGCTTACTCTGGTAAAAGAAAAATATTATATCTGACCATCCTTTAAGGTTAACACTTGGGTTTTTCGGACATAGGTCATATAATCAGGTCTTAAAAATCAAGGCATTACAGATATTTGAGCGAAACATATTTAATATGTGTAAGCAACAAAAGGATATTGATGAGGTCCAACAAATCAATTTGATTGATTCATTCTAGGAAGACAAGTCTCTTTTGACCTTGTACTCTTATATCTTATAAGCTTGTGTAGCCCACTCCACCAATCTTGATGATGATATGATAAGGAGATGGATGCCTTGCTTGATGTGATGCCGGTACTTAAAACTAATCAATGGAGGCCTCAATTTGAATTGTTACCCCTGACTGACTCAAAGCCTTTACTATCTAACATTAAGGCACTGAAGCTTGACATAAAACATTTTCCCACTAAACTGAAATATGCATACTAGGGTCAAGATGAGACATATCTAGTAGTGATTTCTTCCCACTTTGAGAGAGAGAGAGAGAGAGAGAGAGAGTTGATTTCTACTTTTAAAGAGTACATGAGATGTAAGACCCTAACCCAAGTATGCACACCATTTCTTTAGGTCACGTGGTCCTACCGGTCGAATCCCGGTGCCTCGCGACCTTCGGGTAATGTTTGCGGTCATCCTTAAGTTCGGTCACATTGACCCAACTCGAATCAACCCGAAACCTACGCCATCTTATCCACATCATCGCCACGGTTCTGATGTCATGTTCTGTGCATCCATCCGAGTTGTAGATCTTAAGACGTGGGTCGTGATCATTTTAAGTCATTGATCGTGATTGTGGGGCCTACCTAGGATTTGGTGTAAATCCCTAAGAATAGGTTTCATCACCCTAGCCATCATAGGTAGGTAGTTTAGACTAGGTCCCTAGCCCTACCTAACTAGCAAGTGATCATGAGTTCTCTATCCAAGAGAGCTCCTTTTTCTATCTCCCATGTAAAAGCTACTTTTCCCTCTTCCCTAAATCTAAAATTTCAGAATTTCTCTCTTCTCTAGAGAGAGAGAGAGAGAGAGAGAGAGAGAGGATTATATCCCTCTTTCCTAGCAAAACAATCATAACATTGCATAAAACCCTCTCTTGTTAGCAATTTCATTCATTTATCTCCCTTCCTCTCTTCTCCTTATCTCTCCTTCTCACTCTCTACGCTTGGAAAGTCCCACCCTTTTCCTCATCTCCAGCCCCTTGTGCCCTTAAAAATGCCTTCATCTAAGCTTCCATCTCCAATCTTAGCCATTGATCCTTAAAGCTTGAAGCATAGAAGTCCATTGGTAGGAGTTTGGTGAAGAACTATTGAGGTGGGTGTTTTTAGTTTAGGTTTCTTTTGTTCCTTCTTAGATCTTTTCATTCATACCTTGAGGATCTTGTGGGGCCCACCAAATGATGGTGGAGGTCCCCAAGTATCCATGGATGAGGCTTATGGCCAACCTTCTTGCATGCATGTTTCATAGATGGGTCCATTCTCCATGAACCCCATCATGGGCTTTTTCTTTTGATCCATGTTCTTGAGGGGTCATCTAAACTCTAGGCCTTGGTGGGGAGGACATCTCCACCTTAGATCTGAAATTTTATTACATGCATATCTATGATATAACTTGTAAATGAATATAGTGGAAGGTGTAATGTTTGTGATGAATGGAGGGCCTCAATGGTGGCGAAGACCCTCTCTTGTGGCCAAATTTCGCTTTCATTCTTCCTTTTCTTTGTTTTCCCTATCCTCATGACCTGATCTCTGAGGTGTGTGGCCCACTTAGAGGCCTTGCAACATCCAGACTATCCAAACATTGTGGACTCCCTGTGTGTCCATACTTGGGACATTGGTGCCCCATTTCCCCCATATGTGATGCGTGCAATGGGTTTTTGGGTGGGA
Source organism: Magnolia kwangsiensis (assembly GCA_037074715.1). Classification (NCBI taxonomy): domain Eukaryota; kingdom Viridiplantae; phylum Streptophyta; class Magnoliopsida; order Magnoliales; family Magnoliaceae; genus Magnolia; species Magnolia kwangsiensis. The sequence goes on along the minus strand of CM073572.1, from coordinate 149,450,074 downwards.
ATATGGCCTGGATATTAGTGGGGCCCACTAAGTTGGACCATAGCACCAAATTTTTTGGGGTAATTTCCTTTTTATTTGGTTCATATACTTAGTATATTCCATGTATATGTTGTTGTCCAGAAATTTTCTAGACAGTTTTTGGTTATTTTTTTATCAGATTTTGGGACTGATTGAGAGACTTTCCTACCCTTCAAATATACTTTTATTAAAGGTGGAGACCCCACCTAGATGTCTGCCAAATTTCAACCCCATCTAACCTTGATTGACGTCCCAAAGGTGTGGCCCAAGCAACATGTCAGTTTGGAAATATTAAAATATAAAACAATTTTTGCATTGGTCGGCCACTTTTATGGACCCTACCTTGTAGTATACATATGTGGGGATGTTAAAATCATTTTTTTCCAATTTTTGGAGATCTTGGGCCCACCCCATTGGGTGCAGAAAACAAGGTCAATCATAATTCTACACTAACCAGATTTTTGGATAGTCTGTTTTCTCTTAATTCACAAAAATACTTTCCTAACTCAGAAAAATCTGAAATTTTAATTGAAGGTGGCCTACCCCTGCTAGGACCCACCTACCGAATTTCGGGACCAACGGACCACTGAGAAATTTTTTATAAGGGCTGGACCGGCCTATAGGTTGGACGCCCAAGGCTGGAGTGTCTAGCATGGGCTGGCCGTCCATCCCATTTTGTGGCCCATCATGATGTGTGTTTTATCCCTCTGGCCTTCCTTTATGTGTCTCACTTAAGTATAGTTCATTCGAGTGTGGAGTACCGAGGGTGGAGCCCGCCTTTTTGCTAGCATATTGGCTGGGAGTCCAACCCATCGAGACGCCCAGGTCCATGTCAGACACCCCATGTGGACTACCTACTGGACCTTGGTCTAGCAGTGTGGCCCATCTTTTTTCTCAATTAATGTGATGTAATCCTATGTGGTGGGGCCCTTTGACTTGATGGCTGGACTACTTAGACCGATGTCCTAATCAAATGGATCATTGTCTGGGCTCTAACAGGCCTATAAACCTATTGGGTTAAAAATTTAGTAATGTGTTATAATTCTGCTTGGCCTTCGGGCTGAAATTTTGAGAAGTGGGGCCCACCGCATTATGATTACTTAGAAGGAATAAATCCTGCTTTGAATCTCCTAATTTTTGGGCTTAATTAGTACATCTTTTAGGCTCACCATAGTTGGAGTTTTTAATGGGTCCATAAATATAACTAGTTGTTGGACTCCTTAGGCCCTTTGGACCCTTAGGCCATTTTTACTATATTATTGTGTTGGGTTTATGTGACGCCCCGATCACTGCTTCAATGTGGGTGAGCGCGATGTGGGCAGGGACTGAGGGCCTGGGCGAACTACTGTTGCATTTGACTGTAGAGTAAGAAGTCCCACATCGGAAGAGTTGTTTGAAGTAATGGTGGTTATATGTGGAGTTGTCACTGTATACTATATGAGGCCTTTTGGAGGAAATTCAGAGAACAAAACTGTGTGGGCTATGCCCAGAGCGGACAATATCATACAGTGTGGGCTGGGCTGTTACAAATGGTATCATAGTTGAGGACGGCTCTGCCCTCGGTGGGGGATAATGTGACGCCCCGGTCACTGCTTTAATGTGGACTGGCGTGATGTGGGCGGGGCGTGAGGGCCTGAGCGAGCTACTGTTGCATTTGACTGTAGCGTAACTTGTCCCACATCAAAAGATTTGTCTAAAGTAATCGTGGTTATATGTGGAGTTGTCACCCTATACTGTATGAGGCCTTTTGGGGAAAATCCCAAGAACAAAACCGTGTGGGCTATGCCCAGATCAGACAATATCATACAGTGCAGGTGCAGGCTGTTACAGTTTATGGGCTGGATTTCACAAGTGGTTGGGTCCTTGGTCGCCCACCAAATCAACTTTATACTTGGGTCGGGTTGTAGGCCCAACTCACTTGACTTACACATGAGAATTACACATGTGGTTTGAGTAATGGGCTGCCCACTAGGCCCACCACAATATGTAGACTAATGACCCTTATGTTTGGGCCCAAACCTTACGTATGGGACCACGATATTGCTTATGGGTTGGGCAATGTGTGTTACTCACTAGACCCATTTATTGGAATAGGCCTTGGGCCTTGATCCGCAATTGATTAGAGATGGACCACCTCTTAGGGACTAGTTGTGTTAGATGTCCACATTAGTGACCCTAAGGTAGCCAATGAGTTTCTATGGCTGGTTAAAGGCCCATTATAGACCCTTGCTAGGACCATTCATCTATTTATGCCTATATTATTATTCTTCTTAGCCTTGTGGGCTACCCCAAACTATTGGGCCCCCACTAGAGGATGACTCCTTAGAGAATTTGTCTAAGCACCTAGACTTAGTCCCTCCTTGAAAAGGAGGCGTATACTATGAAATCATTGCCGTATGGCGCACCCAGTTCGTCCTTATGACCCATGTGCATCATTGCGTTATTTGACTACATTGTGTGTGGTCATTGAGCAGATGTGATAGTTTCTCAAAGGGATGGAGTCTCCTCTCTTGTGCACGTTGAGTGCTTGGAGCTGATGCATAATTAGTATGCATGACTCATGCATCCGGCATTGCATTTCATGGATATTATTTACCCTTGTTTTATCAGGGTCGATGCCTTCACTGATATATAGTGGATGGCTGTTTGTGGATACCAGAAATACTATTCGAGCATTTAGGGTGCATAGGATGCTCCTGGGTGAAACCCCCTAAACCTTCTATTTACCAAGAAGATGCCTCAACGCCGTGATCGAGTGAAAAATATGAGCGCCCGAGTGCCTTACACCGTTAGGCCACATCTACCACTGTCATGAAGTTGGTTAATATGGAATGTGGCCTTGTCCGCCTGAGTGAGGGGGCATTGCTAGGCTGAGTTTGACCAGCTCATGAATGGGTTCGTTACCGTTGAACCTTGCTGGTGATTGGTTGTCCACATGTAGGTAGTGTGGTCTCTTACGCTCGTTTGATTATGCGCTCTTGGAGAGCGACAATCATCTTGCGGTACATTAGACCCCGGTGATATTCCTTATGATAGAACTGTGTTGGATATGTGGACTGGATATGAGCATTGACATTACTTTTCATTTACATTGTCACCAGCTGTTTAAGCCTTATTATATTGCATAGACTTGGTACAACTCCTTGCATTATAGTTTAGCCTCTGTAAGGCTAGCGACATTAGTATTGATCATATTTCCCTTCTGCATTTTTTATTTTCTCCTGTGCACTATTGTCACACACCTTCACTGCCCTCTAAACTTTCTATACGCTTATACACGATTGATGCATGCAGGAGATCTTATGTCAACGCAATAGCAGAGGAGCTGTGGATTTGGTTGGCGTGAACTGAGGACTTGTTGCATACCTTCCCTTCCCTCTTTCTATATTATTTATTTCCTTTTAAACCTTGTACCTATAAAGTTTAAATTCATAGTGGATTTTTCAATGTATTCCTTGGTTTATTTCTGAGATTTACTTGTTATGATCTTAGGTATGCTCAATTTGATTTAGAATTGTGATATGAAAATCCTCCTTATAAGATCTCAGGATTGGAACCTAAGCAAGGAACCGAGAATGGGGTACTACGGAGGCTGTTGCGGTCGGAACCGGCTATCAGATTCCTTGTGGGTCCGGTCACCAAGTCTGGGGTGTGACAAGAGAGCCATTAGATGGACTATTGCAAACCTCAAGGGAATCGACCTCCTGATTTGTGCCCACCGCATCCACCTCGAAGATAATTTATAAACATTTAGACAATCACAATGCTGGCTAAATCCAAACATGAAAGACATGGTTAAGGCCGAGGTTTTAAAGATTTTGGGATGTGAGTATTATTTACCATATATCTAATAGCCAATGGTTGAGTCCAATTCAGATGGTGCCTAAGAAGTCTGGAATCACCATCATAGCTGTGAGTACACCGTCTGCTACCTTCGTTGGACCCTAAGCTATGCACGTAAGTGCACACCTAAAAAACCCAAACCCTGCAGACTTGAAAACTATGTTATAACAACTGATCTGCCACCACAAGCGTGACGGTATCTTCTGTGCGTCGATGTGATAACTTGCTAGGACGGTACAATGCAAGGAACCTAGTGGTGTACACGTGCGTGAATAACACATCTTCCAAGCCCTACACCCTTCCCCTTACATCATGTTTATGTCACCAAAATGACATCATGGGTGATGCCGGGAGACTAATTTTTTCTACAAATCATTAAGTTAACTAAACGCCCATATTAGCCCCTTAAATCCTTTAAAGGCACTTAATCCACCACATTTTTCAAAAATCAAAGCAATTATATCTCTTTTCCTTAAATCAAGGAGGTAAAAACCTCACCTTTTCTAAAAATAAAATCAAGTGAAACTAAGCACTCTTTATTAGCCCTAAATCATGGTTATTTAAATAAAAGCTATGATTTGTAAAATATCTCCACATTTTTTCTAGAAGTAAAAATGAGCCCCTTTTTTCCTCCATAAAGGGAGATTAAAGATAACTTTATTAAGGGCCTAATCATCCTAATTAAGACCCCTAATGAGCCAATGCATAGGGGAGATTGCCACCTCATCTTTCTAGCCCCTTCTCTCTTTAATGAGCCTTCTCTTTATGAATAACTCTCAAAACCTTAAGTTTAAGGGCTTGGGCAAACATGCTTTGTGGAAATTCAAGTAGAGAAAGAAAGGGAATAAAGAGAGTGGAGGTGGCCCACTCATTAAGGAGATCTCAACTATTCATTACAGATTAGAACCTTAATAAAATGAGTGCACACTCTCTTCACTTTTCATTTGCTTAGATTCCCTTGACCTCATTTTCTTCTTTGATGTAGGTGTGGGATCCACAGATGGTGGAACACAGTGGAGGTCATGGACTGCTCAGATCATTCGACAGTTGGATGGAAGGGAAAACAACAATATTATCTTGATCCTAAAGATTTGTGCGGCCCACTAACTAGGCCCCGCTATGATCATTTCAGTCATCCAATCTATTGGCAAGGTCGTAAAACTTAGGGGCCATACAAAAATCAAGCTGACCCAACTGTGCAGGGCCCTCGTGTGCCTGTTGTGATGTGTATATTAAATCCAAACCCATTGCTAAAGTAGCGAAAAAAACGACACCTTTTGTTATGGACATGGCTTGTTGCCCAATTAGCTTGCTTTAATGATGGATTTGTTCTCTCACTTATTAAGTAGCAATCCCAGGCTTTCGACAATTTTGCGACAAACTAAATTGTCACAATCATGAATTAGCGACGGATTTGATCCATTGATAACTTTGCAACGGACCAAATCCACCGCATAGTTAGTAATATTAGTCTGTCGCAAATCCCAGTCAAAAATCTGGACTCGCAATATATTTTTATTTTTAGTTTATCTCAAACCCTAGCCTCGACGGCTGATACGGCCATCGATCGGATTACCGGGTAATTATTTTGTTTAATTCTTTTTTAACAAAAATATCATTTGGGTTATTTTCATTTTGACAGATGAAATATTAATTTATTGGGATTGATATCTCATTGGGAGTGATTTTTCTTTCCTTCTATGGATTTTTTTCTGGTTCATTTTTATATGCATGATCTATGGTATGTTTACTTATTATTATTATTATTATTATAATATATAATTGTTCTAATTTTTGTAAGATGGGATTTTATTTTCTAAAGTTATATCTATTTTTTTGCCAGATCTATTATTTGATGACTTCGATTATTTTTCTTTTTATTTTTTGAATTATTTATGAAGTACAGATACTGGCTTCTGGAGTTGATATCTGTGAGATTGTTCGGGTGCATTTGCATTTTCTGATTTTACTAATTATAATTTGTATTTTTTGTTGGAGGAATTTATAGAATCTTCCTAAGAAGAAGAGGAATCCTCATGAGTCCGATCCTGAAGAGGAAGAAGTAGAAGAGAATCGAGAATCGTGGACGTCCTGCGAGCTACGCTTTATAGTACTCCCGCGACCTACCTACTTATTTTTCCATCCTTAATCACCTCTCTCTCTCTCTCTCTCCAAATTCTCAGACGCAACATTCCAGTGGAGCTCAAAACCCTTCCAAAACCCTAACCCTGATTGCTCCGGAACCTATCCTCTCCTTCTCAAAATCTCTAGCTTAATCTCTCTCCATCCCTAATAAAATGAACCCTTACCCAGATCTCTCTTAAATTCCTCTCTCAAAACCCTACCCTGATACCTCTCAATCCCGCTCAGAAAACCCTAACCCGAGTTCCTCTAAAAAACCATAGCCTACCTCCCATTCCGAATCTCCTTCCAAATCCAAGCACAAATGATGAGAAATCCATGGAAAATGTTGATCTTCCGCTCTCTCTCGATTGCCAACCCAAGCCGCCACAATCCAATCTGTCCACAATCAGGTAAGAAATCCAAATCTTCCCCCTGAAATCTCATTTTCTCTCTTCACTTCTCACCGAAAAATTTTCTCCCTCCCGGTTTGGGCCTGAAATTCCAAAATCCTGCAAACCGTGGCTTTCATCGGAACCAGCGGCTTTAGAGTCCAAGGACCTTGATCACGCTCCCTTGATCGAGATCTTCTCGAAGATGGGGAATCCCGATGAAATTAAAGCCAAATTAGAATCGATTGATCTATCAGTGGACTACGAGACCGTCTTATCAGTGTTGAGGATTCTCGATCAGGATCCTGAGACTGCTTGGAGGTTCTTCGACTGGGTATCAGAGACTGACAATGGGAAATCGAGCTCGAAATCATATAATCTGATGTTGCAAATTCTGGGTTGGAAAGATTACCCGAATGAATTTTGGGATTTGGTTTCAACTATGAAGAAAAAGGGCTATGGAATTTCAAAGATCACATTCGAGAAGGTTTCGGATAATTTCAATAGAGACGAAATGCTAAAGGATTTGATTACAATGAGGGTAATGTATAATACGCCGGGACCTTTGGAAGATTCCTTAGAAAGGGTATGTTCGAAAGTATGTAAGGTAATTAGAGAAGAAGAATGGGGTGAAAGTGTCAAAGTGAAGCTGGAAGTTTTGGGTGCTGGTTTATCCAACTATTTGATCTCAATGGTCTTGGAACGGATTGGGATTTATCTGTCAAAAACTTTGATGTTTTTCAGATGGGCTGAAGAGAATCCTTCTTTCAAACACGATGCTAATACCTACAATTTGATGGCGAGTGTTTTGGCAAGAGAAGATAATATTGATGACTTTTGGGCCATCATTAATGAGACGAAGGATGCAGGGTATGAAATGGAGATGCCGACATATGTTAAGGTTTCAGGTCAGCTCTTTCAGGGGAAAATGATGAAGGATGCTGTGGATTTGTATGAGTACATGGTGGACTGTTTGAATAAGCCACCTGCTCAAGATTGCATGTTTCTTTTACGGAAAATCGTGGTTGGTGAAAACCAAATATGGATTCATTTGCTAGGTTATGTGGGTTTTCACAGACGGGAATGTCTTGACCAGGACTATTTTTGATGGGGTTCTTAAGTCATTGATGGGCTGATAAATTGGGGGAGTGTGATAAGATCAAGGTGTCCCGTATCGGTATCGGTTGGCGTAACAGTGCCCTCCGAAACCAATATGGATATGGGGCCGTAACGGCGATACAGGGGCGTAATAGCCCGTAACGGCGCAAATTATTTTTTTTGTCAAAAAAATATGAAAAAATATGGATTAAATCCGGAATATTCTAATAATTCCAAATACGCATTCATTTATAAATTGGAACATGTTTATGGTGGTGTAACGGTCCACTCTTTGGTGAGAAGTTGAATCGGATTGTCTGATGAATTTATGAACTAGATAACCTGAATTTGACTACAAAATTCATATATTAATTTTATAAATATCTAATTTATATACTTAACAATTTGATATCATTTCTCCCAATAGTTCTTTTAAAAAATTAAATTAAATTCAGGTAGATCGCGTTGCCAATTTGGGGCTGACTTGGAGGACCAGTCCATGCCCCAAATTAGCCTCAAATTCATGCAATTTATTGGCATTATCCCACTTGTGAATTGGTGGACATTTATTGGATAGTGAATCATGAAAAAAAAAAATCAAAAGGCCCTATTTTAAAAAATAAGCGTCCACAAATTAATAATTAAAACTATTCGAACAATTTGATTTTGGCATTTTGAGTTAGCAATTACAGTCCATAATTTAATTGGTAAATTTTAAGTTAATACATGTCTCATGTACAATTTTTTAAGGGCCCGAATTAGGTAGGACTGAGATTGTGAAGTGTAGCACACGAGTGTCAAAGTTTTTTGGACCCCACTCATGATGAATGTGTTATATCCACACTGTCCATCCATTTTGCCAAATAATTTTAGGGCATGAGCCCAAAAATGAGGTAGATCCAAAGCTCAGGTGGACCGCACCATAAGAAACAATAATAATTAAACGACTATCATTAAAAATTTATCGGGCTACAAAAGTTTTAGATCAAGCTGACATGTGTGTTTTCCCTTCATCCACGTTAGTGTGACCCAATTAACAGGTTAGATGGAAAATAAATATTACAGTGGACCCTAAGAAATTTTTAATGGTGAGCATTCTATAACCACTGTTTCCTATGCTGTGGTCCACCTGAGATTTGGATCTTACTAATTTTTTGAATCATAACCTAAAATGATGTGGCAAAATGGATGGATGACATGGATAAAATACATACAGCATGGTAGGGCCCATGTGGCATGCGCACATTTTATTAAATTGTTCAGCGTGCTGCGTAACGCGTACCAGTCCACTCACTTGACGCAAGCAAGTCCCGTGGGTCTAATCACGAGGTATGTCTTATATATAAACTATCCATTCATTTGATGAGCTCTTCTTAAGGCTTGATACAAAAAATAATACAGATCTAATTATCAATTGGACCACACTGCAAAAAGCAGTGGGGGATTGAACGTCTCTACCATTGAAACCCTTTTGGGGATCACAGAACTTTTGGATCAATATGAAATTTGTTTTTCCTCTTCATTCACGTCTTTTTAACATTTTGATTAGATTGGATGGAAAATAAACGTTATGGTGGGCCTACGAATTTTTTAATGGTGGAAATCATCATCTCGCTGCTATTTTTGGTGTGGTCTAGACGATCTTTGGATACGATTCATTTTTTGGCTAATGCTCTAAAATGATATTTAAAAATAGATGAACGGTGTAGATATAATAAATACATCACCGTGGAGCCCACCTAACTTTGATCTCATTTGAACTGTTCATACAACTCGGAGCTCGAGGACTGTCAGCGCTCGTCTTAGCATGACATGTACCTCAGTTGGTGCACGATAAACCTCCGAAAGAAAAAAAAAAGAAAAAAAAGATGGGAGAGAGGGAAACCGAAAAGAAAAAAGAGGGAAAGAAGAGAGAGAGAGAGAGAGAGAGAGAGAGAGAGAGAGAGAGAGAGAGAGAGAGAGAGAGAGAGAGAGAGGAAGAAGAAGAAGAAGAAGAAGAAGAAGAAGAAGAAGAAGAAGCAGCAGCAGCAGGCCACCGCGGCCTCGGTCTCAGCTGCAGCAGGGCCGAAGCTGCAGCCGCAGCTGCAGGTCCCTAAGAAGAAGAAGAAGAAGAAGAAAATAAAGAAAGAAAAGATAAGTATTTGTTTTTTTTTTTCCTATTTTTTAAGGCCCGTAACAGCCGTTAGAGGTCAGTAATGGCCGTTATACCCATAACGGCCATTACGTGTACAAAAACGGGACTCGGCCGATACGGCCCCATATCGCGTAATGGGTACCACCGTTACCGGCCAATACGTAACCGTTTTAGGACACCCTGGATAAGATCTTGAAGGTGATGGAAGATGGTGGGTTTGTGGCGAATAGCGCAGTGTATAGTCAGGTTGTTCTTGGGCTTTGTAAGGTTGGGAAATTGGATGAAGCATTTGAGTTCTAGGAGGAGAGAGAAGCAGCGGGACATAATCCTGATTTGAAGGCGTGGGCATCTTTGATTCAAGAGTGTTTTGTAACTAGAGAAATAGATAAGGCAGTCTCTCGTTTTAGAAAGATGGTTGAAAGGAAGGGTGCGATGGATGCAGGTGGTGCTTTTGAAGTGTTGGTGAATGGGTTCTGTCTCAAAAATAGGGAGGCAGATGCGTGCAAGCTTCTTATTGAGATTGTTAACATAAACCAGTTGCAGCCTTGGCATGTTACCTACAAGATGTTGGCAGAGAAGTTATTGGCCCAAAAGAGCCTTAGGGTCCATTTGGGAGCTTGGATTTGGAATGCATTGGAGTCCAAATCACAATAACATTGGAATCAATGTGATTCTGAATCCTCATCTGTGTTTGGCTGAAATGCACTGGAATCCAAATCTTTTGTTTGGCATCTTGTATTTGGAGGGCATTGGAATTCTTCGGTATATTCACAGGACTTAGATTTGACCTACTTTTAGTTAATTTGTCAATATCAGTCTCATGTAAGCTCTCATCCTAGTTCATTAGGAGAATGTTTGTTAGATAAAGCGTTGAAAGATTAAACTTTTAAGTTCTCTATTTTTTTTTTTTAATTATTCTTTTTTGCTGTTTTGACACACACACACACACACGTCCCTTTTAGTTTGGTATCTGCAAATTTAGTTTCAGCAATCAAATCATTGGATTGGAGCATTGGTAGTGATCTTTTTGGATTTTGAGCTGACATCGAGCTTTTAAACTCTCTACTTCTGCAATTTTTCTTTTTCTATTTCTAGTTATTTGGACACCAATCTGTAATTTTATTTTCAAAATGACTGATCCCTTTTAAGTTATTTTTGTAATCCTAAGAGATGACTACCTTCCTTTTTATGCTGTTTTGAAATGAAAGGCCCTGATCTTCCCATATAAAAATGGCAGTTGGGAGGTTTCTCATTCTCTTTTTCCTCCTCTTTCCATGGTTTGGTGCAGATGATGGATCTGTATTGGACTGTGATACCTGTGATGCTTGTTCACTACCATGCGAGCCATCATTTTGTCACATGGGTTGCTGTTCGACGGTCGTGATTTTGCTGACGTGGGTGTGGAGTATTAGGCTCACACATAGCTATTTCAGGAGGGAGAGGTGGGAATGGGCTGCTAGGGAGGATTGCAGGTTCGGTGACATGAGGAAGGAGTATGGGAAGAACCGGTGGTGGGTTTCATTTTTCTCAGTCTATGCCTCGCGGCAGGTATGCCTTTTTGTGTGGCTTTGAAAATGTAATATTGGGTTTTCTTTTTATTGCGATTGGTTTGTTGAATTTGTTGTTTGTTTGTGAATTTGAATTTGGTATGTTTGCAATTGAAGTGACTTAGTAATTGATTTTCTTAAGAAGGCCTTAGATTCTTTTTTTGGTGGTGCCGGATTTTATCGATTGGCAGACCAATGTACCCAAGGTGTTCCGTTGTGGTATCGGTGGGCGTAACGGTGCCCACTGTTACTGATACGGATAACGGCCGGTATGGGGTGTGTAACGGTGCAAATTTTTTATTTTTTATTTTTTTGGGTCAAAAAATTATAGAAAAATATCCATTAAATCCAAAATATTCTAAATATTCCAAATATGCATTCATGTTTATATATATATATATATATATATATATATATATATATATATATATATATATATATATTTACATATTTGAGAGGCAACGAAAACTTTATTAAAAAAGAAAAGCAAAGAAACAACAACAAAAAAAGAGAGCAGGAAAACAACAGAAACAAGAAAAAAAGGGAAAAAACTCGCTGAGATAGCGAGAAGAAACCCCTCAGTTATAGAAAAGATTGCAGCCCTGAAGATTAACAAAGATGGATGCCCATTCAGCTATATGATGATGGACTCTTAAGGAGAATGGAGTCCGCCGAGTTGGAGATGTCGTTAAAGCATCTCCAATTCCTTTCTTCCCATATACACCACCAAACTACCAATAGAGCCATTCTCCACACTGTTTTCTTTTCCTTGCCAAAAGCAGGGCCATGCCAAGCTTGGAGAAGCCGGTCCGTCGCTTCAGGGAAAACTCAAGAAATATGGAAAGAATTTAAGGTTGCTGACCAAATGTTGGAGAAGAAAGGGCTGTGAATGAATAAATGATTGACTGATTCTTCATTATCCATATAGCAAAGACAAATATTTGTGAGAATCATGCCTTTTTTTTCCTCAAATTATCGATAGTCAGAACTTTCTTCTTACCGACCAACCATCCGAAAGTAGCTATCTTGGGGGGGACTTTTTACTTCCATACCTGAGCCATCAATGAAGCAGTGGGAGAGTTGCCCAAACTGTCTATCTTGCAGCTGTTGATACATTGGAGAAGAGCCAGGAATTCTTCAAGCTCCCAATCTTGAAGATTTCTACGACATAAGGGATTCCAAACGATATCTTCCCCACACAAAGAATAACAATCAGCAGTCGGAATGTCACGCTTAGGGGCAAGACGAAAGATGTTCTGGAATTTGTCTTTCAACGCCACTTCCCCCACCCAAATGTCTTCCAAAAAACGTATTTTACAGCCATTTCCAGCAGCGAAATAAATACCTTTGAAGACATCCTGTTTAACAGATAGGATGTCTTTCCAAACAGCAGAAGCTCTGTAGGTTGAGGAAGCCTTTGTCCACTAGCCACCCTTAGTTTGGCCGTATTTGTTCTTTATAAGGGAATTCTAGAGAGTCCCTTCTTTAGTTCCAAGCCTCCAGATCCATTTACCCAAAAGAGCACGATTCATCCTTTTAAGGTCCCTAATTCCCATGCCACCTTGATTAATGTGTTTGCAGACCTCATTCCATTCCACGAGGTGGAATCTCTTCTTCTTTTCTTGACCATGCCACAGAAAATCTCGTCCGAGTTTTTCGAGAGTAGATAGGATCGAAGGCAGGCATTTAAAGAGAGACATGGTAAAGGGGCAGATTTGATAGTGCCGATTTGATCAACGTAAGACGACCTCTTAATGACAAATGTCTGCACTTCCATCTGGCTAAGTATTTTTCAAATCTGACTATTACTTTGTCCCATAAAAACCTGGGAGGTTTGCCCATGCACAGTGGGAGGCCAACGAAAGTAGTGGGGAGACTGCTAGTGGAACACTCATAGAAATCTGCAAACATACATAATTCTTCTTCCTGCATATTTACACCAAACATCTTTGATTTTTGGAGATTTACTTTTAAGCCCCGAATTAGCCTCAAAGCATTGGATAATAGTACGCAAGTTGCTGATTTTATCGAAGTTTGCCTCGCAGAAGAGGAGCGTGTCATCTACAAATTGGATGTGAGAAATCTGAGAAGTCATGCCTTTGACCTTGAAGCCGCTAATGATACCATTCTCTTGCCCTTTTCTCAGCATCCTAGAAAGGGCTTCGCCAACAATGAGGAAGAGAAAAGGAGATAATGGATCCCCTTGACGCAGGCCATGGGAAGAACTGAAATAACCTTTCGGGGATCCATTGAGAAGAATAGAAAATAGGGCCGATTCAGCACATACCTTCATCCAACCATTCCACTTTGCTCCGAATCCCATACGATGAAGCATATATTGAAGGAAATTCCAATCTATGTGATCATATGCTTTATTGATGTTGAGCTTGCAAAGGAGACCCTTCACACCGGATCTATGACTAGAGTCCAAGCAATCATAAGCTATGAGAGCTGAATCGATAATTTGCCTACCGGGGATAAACATGCTTTGATTATTAGAGATGATGTTATCCAACACTCTTCTCAGTCGGGACGCTAAAACTTTTGCCAGAATTTTATAAGGGCTGCCAAGGAGACTAATCGGCCTGAAGTCTTTTAATGAATCTGCTTCCGGAACCTTGGGAATAAGCGCTATGAATGAAGCCCCCATATCCTTAGATAGATGACCACGATCATGAAACTCATTAAAAAATGCCATAACATCATCTTTTAGCATATCTCAGAACACTTGAAAGAAAATAATCGGAAAACCGTTGGGACTGAGATCCTTCTCACCCCCTAGCACGTCAACTGCCCTTTTGACTTCTTCAAGGGAGAACTCAGCTTCAATAGCCCTGGCGTCCACATCAGAAATGTGATCAAAGTGTAGTTGTTCAAGTTTAGGCCTTATCCAACCTTCGTTGTGCAACAATTTGGAGAAATAACGAACTATTTCGGTAGAGATTTGACCCTTATCCTCTGATCTTACCCCATTCACCATCAGGCTGTTAATCCTGTTGTTTCTAGCACGGGCACTAGCAATGCAATGGTAGTACTTTGTATTTTTTATCTCCTTCTTTAATCCATTTGGTTCTAGATTTTTGTCTCCACGAAATTTCATCTTCCGTCACTCTAACTATATATATTTGGATTAATTGTAATCTTCTGGCCTGATATCTAAGGACATCTGAATAAATTCAGCATTGTGATCTATTGATTGTAGCTTGTAAAGGATTTCGGACGTTTCTGTCGCCCTTTTCTAAAGGTCCACAGCTTTCCACCCCTTGATATGCTCTTTTAGAAGTTTCAATTTCCTGCACAACCTGAAATCCGCGAACCCTTCTACCTTGAAACTTGACCACCAGTCTTTAATCATTTGATGAAAGCCTTCAATCTTCAGCCAAGAGATCTCGAATCTAAAAGGCTTAGGACCCTAGTTTTGAATTTCCGCATCTAGAAGTAACGGGCTGTGATCTGATGTAGGCTTTTGGTAATATGGATTGCGAGACAAGTGGGAAAGCATCTACCCACTTCATCGAGAGAAGGAAGCGATCCAACCTGGCGAGGATCGGATCAAACCTGTCGTTAGACCATGTGTATTTAGAACCTATAAGCGGTAGATCCACCAGAGCCTGAGAGTGGATCCATAGGGAGAAGGAACACATGGCTAAAGATAGATTTCTACCATTGGATTTGTCTTCCATATATCGAGTAATATTGAAGTCTCCCCCAATGCATCATGGACCATTGAACTGTTGCCTAGCTGCATCCAATTCCTCCCAAAAAAGCTTTCTTCTGTCATCTTGATTCGGACCGTAGACATGTAATAAGATATTTGAAATCAGAGCATGTATCTTTGAGAATAATGGAGAGAGAAAGAACCGGTCCAAGAGTTTTGTAGAGTCCAGTCTGAAGATTTCCAAGCCACCACAATACCCCCTTTGCTATCGATAGCATCTAAAGCCACCCACTTTACGTCTTTTTCCTTCGATGCCATTAACCAGTCATTGAAAATTTGGACCTTCGTCTCTTGGAAACAAATAACATCGGCCTTGCTACGACCTGACATATCTTTGATGATCCTCCTCTTCTGGCTGGATCCCACCCCTCTAACGTTCCACGATAGAATCTTCATCTAAGAAACCGATCTTCCTCGTGGTCCTCCTTTAGCATTGCCCGAATACTCCCCTTTGGAATAATTTGCCCTAGACTGCAGATTGAGGAGCTCCCTGTTGATGACTGTCTTCATAAGAGATCGTTTTGGAGATCTAGAAGGTGTTAGAGGTCGCCCACGAGATTCAATGCAATGGAAAAGGGCTACGAAATCTTCTGGGCAGTCACCAAAAGATAGCCCGATGGCCCTGGCAATGTGGCCCATTGCGTCTCTAATCCATTTCTTTTTTTGGATGATATTCACTAGTTGTGCCCTGTGATCCACATTACCTAGCTGAGGAAAATTGTTATCCTCCATAACTTCTGGGGATTCGACCATTCTAATCTGAAAAGGCTTTGTCTCTAAAATTTCATCCCTGTTGTCTTCTTGAAAGAGAGCTTGGAGGGGATTGTCGGAAACATCTTCAACCTGAGACGTGGATCTTGGCGAGCAGTTGAGAGAAAGTTGATTGTCGAAAGGTTGTCGGATGGAGTCACTGTCGTCTGACGAAAGATTATCTTCATCAGAAATAGTGATACGAGAAGCACTCGGATTGAGCAGACCAGGAAGTTCAGAGGAGGCGAGGTTCTGAAGAGAGAAAGAAGGCATGGAAAAGGATCGGATGAGACTTCGATTGTCTTTTCTACATGCGGTATTATCTAGGCATGAGAATATCGAACCGAGGGGGAGCTGAATCTCGAGAGACGCATTGGAGATCATGTTCGAGGATTCCACAGCATCGAAGTTGATACGGAGACGTTCCCGAAACAGGGAAGACCTATTCGAAACTTCCCGACCCTCCCGATATTCACCCCGAGTCGTATCCTGCTTATCAGCGTCGTCAGATGGAGAAAAAAAAATCTGGCTATTGATTTGTAATCTCTGGATCGGGGGCACATGTGGTTGCTTTTCCTTCGTCTGAGAGTCCCGAACCTCCCGAGGATCGCCACGTGTCGATATCTCCCTGCCGCATGCATCGGGAAGCGTAAAAATCTGACGCTCCTCGTCAGATCTCGAGAAGTGGACTATACGTGGCAGTGTCTCCGTCGAGCGATGAAGAAAGGGAGAAATCCTACCCTCATGTGCTTAACGCATGGAATTCGGAAAGACCCGACGTGTTGAAGTGGGGTAGTGTGCGCCGTCATTGGGGATAGAGTAGTCCTTCGAACTGTGACACGTAACTTGAGGGTGGTATGGTGCTCCTGTGGTACACCTGTCATTTGTGGCTCGCAAGACCTGTGTTCCAACCGAGCATGGGATTTGTACTCCTTCCTCTACAACTCTGGCTTCCCTCAAGAGGATCGACGACGACTCCGCTTTCCTGGCTTCCTATATGTCACCCCATCGGGGAATGGGGATATTACTCATCTCCTGTTGAATCAGTAAGAAGAGTTTTCTGTCATCAGCCAACACTTGAAGGAATGGTGGCATTATCTCGGCCTTTCTTCTCTTGACTCTTACTCTGATGACCCCCAACTCTTCTTTGAGCTTTGTTTTTGGATTGAGCTCGATGAAGTTGCCTAGTTGTGTAACTACTTGAATGAAAAATTCGTCGTTCCATAATTCCAGAGGAACTAACCAAATGAGGATCTAGACATTTTCATAACCAAAAGTTGAGAATTCCTCCCATCTCTGTATGTTGGTGATCGGTCCGTCTTTGTGAATCGCTCCAGCCATAATCAGTAGATCCAAATTGATTCCTAGGCACACATTAATCCAGGGTTCATTGAAACCTATCAGTTTAACAAAATAGGTCGCAGGTGTAACCGTGTAAGCCCGCAGGATTCGAGAATCCATTCCCTGACTTGTGGAATAGTTACTCCTTTGGTGTTAGCTACTACTGAATCTTTAAGATTGGCCTTAGAGCTGCTGATTTTGTCATGTGAGATGTGCATAAAGCCTTCTTCTTCTTTGTCTACCATCTCCATTTCTTTTCCTGGTACCGCTTTCGTACTGGTATCTTCTATGTGCACCCTTTTAGCTTTGGGTTTTTTTAGGATCTCCTTGAAAGAAGAGGATTCTTGCTGATAACGTTTAGCTGAGATTGGGTCCCCCCGCATTAATGGGGTTGTCTTCTGCGTGATACGTCGATCTTGGGGCTTGCGGTTGAGTTCCGGCCCAAACCTTGCTCTTTAAACCAACATCTTGACGCCTCCGAAGCTTTCGCCATGAAGAATCTGAATCACCTTCGCAAGTTCTGCTTCTGTCCTCGTTCATTTATAATTTGGAACATGTTTATGGTAGTGTAACGGTCCACTCTTTGGTGAGAAGTTGTATTGGACTGTCTGATGAATTTATGAACCAGACAACTTGGATTTGACTGCAAAACTCATATATTTAATTTTCTAACTATTTAATATCAATGATAGATATATTATAATGAATGTAATATCAAAATATCTTAAATGTGTAGGTGTTTGCAATTATTTTTCATAATTTATTCTATATTAAGTTGTTAACATACCTGAGGAGTGAGGTCTCTAGACTAGAGTCCAAACTTGCGTAAATTATAATGTTCATTCTATTTTAAAGTCTTCATTCTTCAACATGTCAGAGACTTTTCCTCTTATCCTATGACTGATTCCTGTCCTGTCATCCTCGAGTCAAGAATATATATATATATATATATATATATATATATATATATATATATATATAAGTAGTGTCTGATATACTCCCATGCAACCTGATTAAGGATTACTTGATTGGTTGTCAGGGGATTTATTTTACATACAAGTTCGACAGTGTCAAGTGTGTGCTTGGTGAATGTGTGGGTAATGAACTAACGGGTATATAGCAATACTTAGCTTAATACAAATATATACTTACAATTACCATAATAAAATTGACAAGTCAGCACCAAAATGAAAATCTACATTTTTGTGGTTGCTCGACCTCCACATCATCGTCATCATTAGGCTGCGACTATCTAATAGGTGGAGGTGTTGCATATCCATAATATCTAGTGCCAGAAGGAAATACCAGGTCAACAAAACTGGAGGATGATTGATCCTGATTAGACAATGACTCCGACCCCGAGTAAGGATATCCACCAGCCATCGAATAGCTGTACTGGTACCCGTACTCAGGCTGTTGAGAATCTTGAGATTAAGAGTGTCTGTGATTAGTAACTTGGATTTGGATATAGATATCTATAATCATATGGATATGAACCAGGAGGACTACTCCAACATGAATGTGATGGAACAGGCTTATTATAATCATCATAATCTAGTTGGCCATAAGAAGATCCATTATAATGCCCAGGACCATGAGCCTGCTGATGTTTCGGACCTCCTGGACCTGGTGCACCACTAGACCTACCCTCCTCCTGCTAGCTATATCGTAACTTAGTACACTCATAAGTCTAACCTCGTGTACTACCTTGTCGATGTTCATTGGCCTCGCTATTTATAGACGGCTGTATGGTATGCTGAGCAACACCAAAAGTGTCAGCACCAGTGGTGTTATCACCATCATCCGACTCAGTCGGGCTACTACTACTGCTCGTACTCTTCCTTTGATCTTGAATCGTACTTTGCATGTAAGCTGTCCCTTTTTCTGGGTCCAACACAATTGCACGACTCTCTTGTTGTGCTGTGCGTATTAGTGGGTTATCAATTTTCAATTCTTCACTATCCTCTTCAATATGTTTTTCCCTTGTTTCCAACCAAAGTATAAGCGGGTCGTCTGTAACGCCCCGTGTTTTCAGGACCCGAGTACACAACCCGTTTCCCGAAAACCCGAGTGTTAACCTTAAAGGATGGTCAAATTCGAGTGTACTTTTTTTTATTTCTTTCATCAGAGTAAGCGAATGAGTGTAGTGTGGACAAATCGACATAAAGGAAAATTTCATTATCACTTAAATATACAAGAAGCTGCCCATAATGACTTATACGAACCAATGTCTCTAGATTTAACAAGTACAAGATTTATAAGAATTTAATACATGAAGAATAACAAAAAGCATATAGATATAAGCCGCAAGATCACGCAACTCCTTCAAGCAAATACAGTCATGCATCCCTGGTGATCATACCCTGCTCTTCATTAAGTCTGAACATGTATATCACTTAAGTCACCTGTACTACCTGTACGGTTGTATATTTGATGGATGAGTGGCCAACTCAGTGTGAATTTCCCTCAAGATTTCACACTGCCGCATTAGGTAAGAAATAGTATGAAACATCGAGACAATCAAAACATAGTAAATGCAGTCTTGTTAAGTGCATGGATGTATGGAATGCGTTCATGCCCTGGGGATGCTCATCCGTGCGGACAGGGCCGCCGCCTATGCAAATGCGCAATCAACGCACCGGGATCAACCGTGCGGAATGCAAATCACGACCTGGGAAAAACATCCAGTCGGACAGAGGCGAGTCGTCAGCGAAAGCAGACTAAGTGCGGCGTAATGACTGCCCATCGTACGAGGCTAGTCGTCAGCGAAAGCATACTAAGTGCAGCGTAACGACAGCCTAGCGATAGACGCTGGTCTATGCCATGTATGCATGATTAGCCAAGCCATTATTAGTCCAATTACAATCAACCAGTTTTAAATAAGCTCAAGGTCACTACGGGGAGCGTATAGCCCAGCGTAGGCCGACAGCTCGGGCATAGGTCGCATACCACCATCCCCAGCTCATGAGACTACCATCTTAGGATGTTTAATGGAAACCCGTCGACTAGTGACCAATCATATTACAATACATGGAGCTTACCATCACATGTTTGCACGATATAAAACATCAATCCCATATAGGAAAAACATCAAAATGAAACCATGTAGGCTAGGTATCAAAATATGCCACATAGGGCGAATATTAAAACTATACGGTAAAAACCATCATTTAAAACCACTGGACATAACAACCCTGGATGGTATGCACACATCAATGATCCATCTAGACCACCACTCAATAACCACTAAGTCGAAGGTCCATTTTAATCACAACCAGTCGGTTTATATCCTAAGTATGGGTGTACATGTATAGGTGGGGGTTTTCCACCAATGTACCAGTTTAAAGTCCATAAGCAATACACAAATAATCCACAAGCATGAACAAATATACAGGATGAACATTAAGCAGGCAATATAGCAATTCAATTTCCAACAGTTAACACATGTGATTATAAGGGAGAGAGATATCAATTATAACTTTTAATAAGACTATAACTTAAGCTAATGAGAAGGTGGAAAGCTTAAGGGGAAGAATCATCACCTGTATGGTAAGGTTCACGACTCGGTCTGAGTCTCCTCGTGGCCCGGGGTCACTCAAAGGACCTCCTAAAAGTTACAGTTTACGTTTGTCAGGTATGTCCACGGCTTAGATTAACAGATGTATCATAGTGAAGTCGTATGGGTGGTGCAACGTATCATGAGGTGGGCCTCATGGATGTGTCTGGGTTACACACAAGAGAAGTCATTTTAATAATTGTAAATGTAATGAGTGTGTTACCTTGAATCATTAGCGTTTTCCAACACAACTCATATAGATCAGTGTTGTTCAATATAGTCCCTGCAAGTTGGCACGGTTCGAACATAGTTTAGATGGTCCAGTACGGTTCAGATGGCACTGGCGCCACCCATGACAGTATTCACTTCATGTTAGCCACCCTACCAAAGGTCGACACCAAGACTCCAAGTGTTGTAACGAGGTATCTTCACTCAGTCTTCCAGTGGGGTGTTTAGATCCAACGCTGGACGTCCACTGATGGACGGTCCGTAGTAAGTTCCCGCGCCAGACATAGCCCACTGCCATTTGGACGATCTTGCCAAATGGATAGACGGCCTAGATAGAATATGCCCATCAGTGGAGGGTTCCCACGTGGATGTGGGGCCCACACACACTATTTTATTATGCATTACATGCATTGGAGGGTATTCCACTCAATTATAACAGGTGGGTCTCACGTAGGATCCACCCCACATATATACATATAGTGCATATCATATATTACTATTATATTATTATATTATATTACATTAATCATGCATTACAGCAAATCGTCCAGCCGATTGGGTGACTTGTGATGGGTGGTCTGGAATTGTGCAACCAGGATGAAGCATGGAGGCCTAGTGTTGTTTGAGATGGATGGACGGCCAGGGTTTTAGGCTGATAGACGGCCTGAATTGGAACAGGCCCACCAAGGTGGGGGTCCGCAGTGGTGGCCACATAGTTTGGATGGATAGTGTGGACACACATGTGTCGCCGTGGGCCACACTGTGTTCAGCCGAACGGTGCGAAGAAACACACCCCATGGTGGTCCTACGTGCTGGACATAGCACGGCACGTGGGACCCTTATAATTTCATTGTACCTTATATGCTCTAGAGGGTACCTCTGCCAATCTCAACAGGTGGGTCCCATGTGGGAGCCCACCACGTGTAGTATTTTATGTATGTATATGCATATTACCTCATATGCCACTAACCATTATTATATTATTATTTCTACATGTGTGTTTTTTTCTTTTTGTGTACAGCAAGCCGTCCATCATTGGAGGTTCGTTGATGGATGGCCCGGATACAGCGTCCATTGCTGGATGGCCTGATCTCTGGTGCGGCCCACCATGGCTTGATGTTGCAGCCTATCAGAAGCTTGCGGATATTATATTATATCTAAATAAAAAAAATAAAATAAAGTAAACTATTTTGTGTTGTGTATTGTGAGTCCAGTGCCTGCTACCTGTTTGAGACGGTCCAAGAGTGCAGCCCAGCTGCAATTTTCTGGGCTCATGCCGGCAGGGTGTGGCCTGCAATGGTGTATATGGTGTGGCCCACCTGATCTGAGAGAACCCCAGGTGCAGCTCCCCTCAACCGATTGCAAGGTGCGGCCCACCAATGCACTGTAGGGTGCGGCCCACTTGCAATATGTACAGGCCCAGCAGTGTTTTGGTGAAGCCCAACATGGTGCAATGCACCAACGTTGTCTACGTGCACAGGCTTCTTCCCCTGCTGCACGCTGTTTTTGAAACCATCTCCGGCCTTGAACCTTAGCTCGATCACGGTGCATATCTGGTCGTAACTTTCGGCCCAAACCAGTGCTTGACAGTAGGCATGGCGGCTGCCATTTTCTTGGCCAAGGAACGGCCTATACAGGGGCATTTTCTCCCTGATTCTCGAATTGTTTTCAGTCTAACTTTTGGTGCACGCTGTAGCTCAAACAGAGCTCGTCTTCAAGATGCTCTTCCCCCCATTTTCAAACACATTTTCTCCTGTTTTAAAGGTTGGATATGTGGCTGATTACAGGCGGCGTTCTCAGCTGTTTTTCAGCTGAGAAACCCATTGTTTACACGTCTGTTGGGTGTCTGGTTCTGCTCCCTGTGTGGTCTACTCCTGGGCCATTTTTCGGTCTGATTTAGAGCTCACGCATCCTTGTTTGAGGGCTGCTCCTAGACCGAGTCTTAGCCCTCAGCTGGGGCTAGCCTCATGTCGTTGTCTGTCCCCAACCAAGGCCTGTACTCAGGCCATAATCGTCCTTAAAACGGGAGCTTTGTTCGAGTCGTGCTTAGCACGGAACAAGGGCTGCATTAGTCTTCTTTTACCCTTAAAACGGCTAGGTATTTTGGTCCCAATGTGGTGTGTAGCAGGCATCGTAGTTATACGAAATGAAACAGGTAAAAAAGGAGCAAAAGGAAAGTTGAAGTTCACGGGCTGTTTACCTGACCGAAACGTCGTCCGTGATCCCTGTCCCCTTCTCCTACTTTCTCTCTTCTCTCTTCTTTACTCTCTCTCCCACCCAAGTGGTGTGGCCGTGGGCTCACACCGACTCGGCTCGGCCCGTTTCTCACAGACGGAGTTGGGACAGTGAGTGCCAGGCTCACCAACAATGCATACTTTGTTTCCTTCCTCTCTTTGTTTCCTTCCTCACCTCTCTTTCTGTGTGAGATTTGAGGGAGCTGGCCTTCCTTTATATAGGCAGGAAGAGGAGAGGTCGATGGCTGGTTTTAATGTGTCCTCAGAAGACAGCGGTTGCGTCGCCGCCCTTACCATTCTAGAGAGGAAAGCCCCAGACGCTCATTCATGGCCTTGCCTAGCCATTTTTGGCCATGAGAGGACCTTCCCAGCTGTGCTTGGGGAAGGCTTGGGTCCACCGGTCAGTGGGAGGTTTGCCTTGCAAGAGAAGCCATCGGGCGATCGTCTCCCTCGAACCCTAGCCACAAGTTAAGGGAAAGGACGGTTCGAACCCATCTCACCCGTTCCTATACATGGCCCCAAACCCTTATACGGTTTTGATCAGGGGACCCACGTGAGTGAAATGGACGGTTTGGATTGTCCGGAAAGTGGCCAAGGCAGTCCACTTTGGGGTTTGAAAATCCCCCTGTTTTGAAACTTTGAAACGGCGGGATGGGTTTTTCTATTTTTGCAAATGGGTTCGGTCAAAGATCTTTTGACCAGTTATTCTAGTTTGGTGCACCTCGTACAGGGGAGATTGTCGGTGTACATGCACTGTGTACAGGGCCCACTGCGAGGGTCTCCTTAGATCCATTCCGTTCAAATGCTTTGGAGGCCTTGTCTGGAGGTACTGACCCACTTTGGGCCGTTGGTGAGGCCAATCTAAGGCCTAGGTGGGGCCCACAACTTGATTTGGGTCATATTAGTGGGTATTGCGGTCACTGGTTAGATTGTACACTACTATTGTGATGTGAATTGGTCCGATGGTGGCTCTCGATGATCCGGTACCTAAGACTAATAACACATGGTTCAATATGTCTGATAGGGTAGGGTTTGGACTCTCATTGCCCTTGGGGTTTGGCGACACAATATTCCTGCCAACTTTGTGGTAAGATGATTTTTATCACCGAGATTAAATGACCAGATGACTTGGTTTATGAATCAGGGTTGTATTAGACGGTTGAGATGGGCCACTTAGAGAACCAATTAAATGGATAGTACTTTACTACGTGGATAGGGATTATTTCGAAAGGGTTGGATTTAGACTAAAATGCATGTGATCGTTTGTTTAGCTAGAGTTGCATTTGGTTATACGGTAACACCCGAGTACTGAAAAGTACGGGGTGTTACATCGTCCTCGTTATAAATATTGTCCAAGTTTATCGGACAATAGTCTATGTCATTGGGGATTGTAGTGCTCCCACGATGTCATCGTATTCTTAGCCTCATGTTGTAGTACATGAAGACAAATCTATTCAACATCCTAGTCTGCAATTTATTCTTATTCTTTAAATGAATAAGTGCAAAACAACCCCAATTCCTTTCGTAGCTAGAAGAAGATGTTGTCTGGCTCAAAACTTTTACTGCAATTTTTTAGAGAGCCTTTGTACTCTTTTTTGAAATTTATCCACCATTTGGCCGATTGCAACCTAGATATTGCATGTTATGCAAAAGCATCTCTAAAGCTACTCAGATGATTTCTAAATGTATCTAATTCATTCAACACCTTTATTTACATATCTAAGTCAGACTCTATTCTCTTTATCACTTTCTTTAGCCCAACACGAACTTCATTATTCGCAACAAATGATTGAGCATATTTGTACCTAGGATTTAGGTAGTAATTGACTACACGAAGATCATGATGGAGTTGCGTTGTCTATCTCTTGTCGATCATCTTCCAATAATACTCTCAGTTTCTACAATCACGTTGAATTGCCAACTTCGCCTTATCTATGGCATTGTAGAGGGGGCCCATGGTAGGTGTTTCGTCGGTTTCAACACGACAGAGTACCCTCATTAGTGGCTCCATCATTTTTAGGATCGATTTAACCCTCTTTCAATATTTGTTATCCTGTATAGTGTTCACAAGTTCAACCTGTGTCTCTGATGTCTTCTTCCCATGTTTTGTGTTAAGCCAATCTCGGTAAGCGAATATCTCACTCAACTCTCCCCTATGCTGGTGTAAACTCTAATGCTATAAAGTTTGTTACGAATCTAGTAGCCGCAGGCCTCAGCAACTCGTGTCCCTTCGTGAACTTCCTCATTATTGTGACTACTTGATTATGGTTGTAAATAAATGTCGTCACTTTTCCGGCCTTTCGACCATTTCTTTAACACTCTTCTTCTTCCCAATATCTTTCAGTATAAGATCAATACAATGGGCAGCATATGGTGACCAAAATATATGTGGTCTCCTTAATATCAACTTATGTCATTTACTCTTATATGTTTCTTCGTTATCTGTCACAATCTGCACCACATTCTCTTCTCCAATCTCATCCACCACTTTATCCATTAGTCCAAAAATATAATTAGCATTTTTTGTTTTGGCCGAGGCATCATTTGACTTATGGTATACAGTTCCGAAGTGGCAGTACACCATGAAGTTGATTATGTTGCGTCTAGTTGGGCTAGTCCAACCATCGCACGTGATCATGCATCCTCTGACTTGCCATATAGGTTTAAAGGTAACCGCGTATGCTTTTACATGTGCATACTTTGCATCTTTCCATTTCCTCCTAATCTCCGTAGCCGTGGGAGCTTTAATTTCTTCACATGTTTCTGCTGCTACATCAATTACCACCTACCAATATGGAGAATTGTCCGCGTTAGAAGGTATGTTGGCATTTATAAATAACTTTGTTGCTGCCTTAACTAGCTTCTCAACAGAAGTTCTACTCCACATTTGTTTTATCTTCTTTTGTTTACTTGATTCTTTCCTAAACAGGATTTGATCAATAAAGGATCTTTTGAGCTCATTTAGTTCTCCATCCAAATGTATATGGGCATCATATGAAGATGTTTATCGTCGGCTTCCAAACATACATCGTAATCCTTCAATCTGTAGTTATTCTTTCCACAGCCGAAGCTAAGTATTTGGTAGTGACGAAGGCATTCAAGGAAGGTGCTTGGTTGAGAATGATGAATGAACTTGGGCTTCAGCAGGAGGCCATGCCGGTTAATTGTGACGATGAAAATGTGATCAATTTGGTAAAGAATTCGGTATATCATTCTCGTACTGAGCATATTGATGTTCGTTAAGATTTTATCCGACAGGTGCTTGAGGAAGGCGGTGTCACTCTTGAGAAGATCCACATGAGCGTGAATCCAACAGATATGCTTACAAAGGTGGTTCCCGTAGAGAAGTTCAGATTTTGTTATACTTCTCTTGGCTTGGCAAAGGTTTGATGAAGACGGAGTGTGCACAAAAAGCGATGACAGTAAAGATATGTTGAAGACCATTAGAGATAGAGCTTGGAAATATGGTTCATGATGATTGAAGCCATGGTGGAGATTATTGTTTGGATGTTTTCAATCTGTGCAGAAACATGAGAGTTCGATCGATCGAACAGACTGCTCGATCTATCGAGTGAACCCTGAATTAAACTGATCGGTCTCTGGATAGTTTTGGATAGGTTTGATCGATCGACCTTGGAGGTTCGAGCGATTGGCAGAATTCGGAAAATTCATATTAACTCTCTGGACACTTTTGATCATGTTTGATTGATCGAGCATTGAGGCTTGATCGATCGAGGGTGGCATTGACAGTGCATGCAGTTTTGCATAATTGCATGGATTTGTTTCCTATTCCAGGTGTGACACTATATATGGGTGTAATACGGGATTAGGGTAGAGAATGTGGTAGAACAAGGAGAGCAAAGTTGGTCCTGGGGTTTTGAAGGGAGACTCTTGTACTTTCGTTTTCATAGTGGATTGCTCGTCACTTTGTGCCGTGGTTTTTTCCTGCTGGGGGTTTTCCACAAAATTTTGTGCTCTCTGGTTTGCTTTATTTGTGTTTATCTTTCATTTGTGTGTTTTGAATGCGAGGTTTGCTTCTGTTGCTCCCAATGCTACCCATTTACTGAAGTGAAAGTAGCTTCCTTTTCTTTCTTCTTCTTTTAAAAAAAAATAAAATAAAAATAGAATGTTAATGTCTTGATATATGTGGAGTTGTTGATTTAATGGAATTTCTTCCCCACCCATAAGTTTATGTTTCATTTGTCCGAATCTTAATCTGAAATTCTTCCCATTGTCTAGGATATGTGACTGGCTTGATTCTTGGACTAGGACACAAGTTTTGGCCAAGTTTCACTAAGCCCACACCTGTTTGGAGCCTCACCTCATAACAGAACCATATGTGCCAATAAAGTATAAAGGGGCGAGACGAAAGCTTTCCATCAGGTGGGTCCAGAAGCAATCGGGTGATGTTACTCAATTATGCTAGACCTGATGAAAACTTGCAATGAAAAATCGTGCAGTTTTTCTGACCGTTATTTATCAACAGTCCATCCTAGGCAGGAAGTTGGCTGAAATGCATAAAGCATAAAGCTGGGAAATCTGACAAGGGGTTTGGTTTTGATGTTAACAACACTATTGGCAGGTGAAATATTTCAAATGATTTTTTTCGACATTTTAGCATGTAGTTTGGTAGATACAACTTTGAGAAATGCTATTGATTCAGCTTGCAGTATAGGGGTTCGATGCAAATCCTCAGTACTCATGGTAAATGCATGGTAATCTGATGGGCCAACACACGGATGGGCTATACTTCAAGATCACAGCAATTGGACATGGCCGGCCATCCAGTTGTAATGAATTTTCCTGGTAGAATGTGAATCTAATTGTTTGTTTTGCAGGCCACTATCAGAGGGCTATCCCAATCGAATCCATGTGCTTGTGGAATATGGCCTATTGGCACATCAGATCAACAGTCCTGATTGTCATACATGCTTTACATGTGTACTGCAAGGAGGAAGTTGCATTAGAACTTTAGACACAAAAACTGCATAAATAGCATTTTTCTACAACTAGTAGTTTCATAGGAACCATCCATGCTTCATTTATTCATTTTGGCCTCCACAATTCCCTCTTGGTTTTTATGGATTTGTTGGGTATGAAGGCCAGAATAGTTGAAGCTCTATGTTGATAGTTGATACTTAGTATTCATCAACTCTTCTTTTACCTTAAATATGTACTCTCAGGCTATAATCTAATGCATTCATATGTGTCCTTCGACAGTACTCCCCAGAAAAACACTTGGTCATCAGACTGGGTTAAGTTTTTAGCTGAGCATAGATTGGGTCACCAATTAAAGTTGGCACGGGAAGAATATGGAGATTCAAACATTTATGAGAAAGGTATAGTACAGGAAATTGTAGGTATTTTCAGATAGATAGCTGTGGTATCATGTTATTCATGTGGACTGAAATGTTTAACCTCTATATAATAATTTCTGTTCAAGATTGTTGACTTGATCTGAGTTAATATATTGTAAATGCAAATGATTTTCACCTTTCATCTATAAGTTATGGACAACCACGAGGAAGTGCTTGTTCTATGGTTGAGGTTTGTAAGACCACAAGGCACAGCCATCTTTACATGCAGCAAGCTTGCCAACCTGGCAAGTTTTTGTGACATCTGAGCAGTGCATAAGCTGGACCTGTATGAAGCAGACCACATGCCAAAGTAAGGATGGTTCACTCATCAGGTGGGTCACCCCTATTAAAAAAGTAAGAAAACTTTGGCATCCAGAGTTAACATTCACACCTGTTGGATGCATGGGCTGGCTTGATTTTAATGTATGGTCATCTTCATGGTGGAGCATTGACCTACGCATTTTATTTTATTTTTCTTCTGGTTGGTAAGCTAGGATCGAATCAGAGACCTCAATGTGAAAACCTATATTACATTGAGCTATGGTCTTGAAACCAGCTTACACATTGTTTACATGTCCAACATGATTCAGGTTGGCATGTGTGCTTCTCATAAATATGCATGTGGAGAGGGGCACATGCGTGGTTATCATTCCTCCTTATGATTATATAGCTATAAATTTACTTCCATTCTGATTTATGCTTCCTGTTATTCACATACACTTTAAAGTTGGGGTAACTTAAGACTTGGATATGCGTGTGTCGGTGTTAAACATGGTCACATATGCATGTCCATGTTAGACACACTCCAACCAACATTAACCAGTGGATGTGGCAACCCAAGAAACTGAAACTGACATGTGCTTACTGTTAATTGAACAGTGTGAGATCATTATGCCCAGATTAGCTCATGTCAGTCCAAAATATTGGGAAGTGTATCCTAATAATAGGACATTACAATTAATTGAACCCTCTACTGAGGTGGCACTCCCATTTCGAAACAGATGCTTGCAAAATTTTGATCATGCTCCTTTGGGATTTATGCTTGCAAAATTTTGATCATGCTCCCTTGCGATTTATACTTGCAAAATTTTGAAACAGATGCTTCTGTGGTCCCGCACCCACTCAAATATATTGCCACTTCTCTTTATGCTTTGTTACTCTGTGTAACAAAGCAAAATTTTGATCATGCTCCCTTGCGATTTATACTTGCAAAATTTTGAAACAGATGCTTCTGTGGTCCTGCACCCACTCAAATATATTGCCACTTCTCTTTATGCTTTGTTACTCTGTGTAACAAAGCAAAATTTTGATCATGCTCCCTTGCGATTTATACTATATAGTTTTTCTAGTTGGCCTAGTGTAAGATAAAAATGATCCTCTCTCTTTGTTTGGATCAATGCCTCATTGTTTTGTTGGAATGCATAGCCTTTGCTGTTTTCATCCAAATTCTATTTCAATATCTTTTGCCAACTTAGTACAGTGTGGAAACGGCCTCTTTGAAACACAATTGAATTAGCCTGTTGGATCCTCAAATTGGATGCCTAGGGTACAATGATGAGCTGTGTGTGTGTGTGTATATATGATCTGAAGCATGCATGGTTCCAGTTCTATTATCCCTGCATAAATTTGAGAAGTATATGATGCGAATGTAAAGACAGTTTATATTGCCAAAATAATGCCTTCGTAGCCTTGAAAGTACCTTGCTTGAGAGGGATTTTGTGTGGGGTTCTTGGAAGCTAAATTTTCATTGTCATCTAAGCCTTATCCCAACTAATTGGGGTTGGCTCTTGGAAGCTAAAATTTGATAGTACTGATAGTACTGCCAAAACAATGCCTTCATAGTCTTTCTTTTGTCCTTTCTTTTTCTTTTCTTTTTTTCCTCTTCCTTTATCTCTCTCTTTTCTTTTTCCTCTATTTCTTCCTTCATTACGAAGATTTTCAAATGCATAGTACTTTTAATGTTGGGTTTCAATTTGGTTTGATGTAGCCTTTATGACTTCAAGCCATTTTGTAAGGATGAAGATGTGTTTTGGTGAATTTAATGGTTTGGAATCCTGTCTAAGGAGCTGCAAGTTTCATATCCTGTGTTAGAAAGAAATTGGATTCTTTCTTCTTCTTCTTCTTCTTTTTTTTTTTCTTTTTTCTTTGTTCTTTTGTTCTTTTTTTGATATTGTTATGCAGGCGACTCAGCATGTGGAAGTACTACAGTCAACCAATTTGGTAAAAATTTACGCAATGGAAACATTTAATCAGCCTTTGTAGTCAGGTATGTTTCATTTGAGCAGGCCTTGTGAGATTGGGAAGGCCCATTTGTAGACTTGGATAGCATAAAAATGTTTGTGTTTCTTAATCAAGAATTTGTAATGCCACTAATCTACACAGATTTCTATTTTGATTTATCTTGAGTTTTCTTCTGCTTATGCGTAAAATGTTCCTCTTGTTATACGTAGTGGCTTGTTCCCAAACCAACTTTTTTGGTACGTAGGCAGCAGTTCATACTAGACTGTATCGGCGCAGCCACAAATGGTTTTTTTTTTTTTTTCCTTTCTTCTTCTTGCAGTGTGGATTCTGTCATTATATACGACCTTTTATTATTTCTTTCTCCACCTCAGGTTTGCTATCTTCCCTCTTCCTATTATTCTCCAGCCATCCACAACCATACTCAGGAAGTCATCTAGATTGTAGCAAGATGTGCCCCACCATGGATAGAACATCTAGCTTGAGATTTATTGCTGGATTTTGTGTTGAAGATATTTTGAGTGAAAAATATCATGGTTTCAAGTCTTGACTTCAGATTGTGACTTGTTCCTGACCAATGAGTTAAATCTGTTTCAGTTTCTTGGATGATTCAAAGCCTACACTGGACTTAAAATAACCAAATTAGGTCAAGTCAGGATAGAACTGGCTTTGCTTGTTCAAGACTGAAACCAAGTGACTTAGTTCCATTCTATATTTGAAATTAACAAATATTTTAAATATTGGACGTTGCCCTGAATATCCATGTGCAGGAACACATGCAGGAACAAGATCCGACCTTCTAATTTGGGTTGGAAATAATCCAGGCCAATTTACCCCTGGCTCATGCGAATCATGAAAAAGTATATGCCAGACTTGTTTGAAGAATAACCTGACTTGCATATCATTGGGTCAAAGATCCTATAACTCAAATGGTAATTGGAAAAATCTTGTTGCCTTTTAACTAGTGTCTCTCTTGCATAGACGCTTGTTGACCTGGAGCGTGTGAGAAGGAAATGTCTCTGCAGTCCTTCGCAATCAAGGAAAATGGATCAGTTTCGATGCAACCAGCGTTATGATTTTGTATGCCTGCATGATTTTGATTTTGTTCAAAATAAAATTTCTAGTACCATTGTTATTGCTGTGAAAAGTAATTATTGTTGTTGTTGTTGTTGTTGTTGTTGTTACTGATGCCTGGAAATTATTTTAGCTTCTGCTTATTTCTTGAAGTTTGTGAAGTACCTATTTTTGCCCCTTTCTCAGATTATCTAAGAGAAATTAGTGTCCTGATGGAGCGAACCATGCATATACAAGCATGCAGCCTGTGTAGACATGGCAGAAGCTGCGGCTCGTCTGCAACCACATCGGCCCCCACAAACTTCTCTACACCACCTTAATTAAATTGAAACTGTATTTTGCAACGAACTTGGTCCGTTGTTTTTTGCTGTTTTGGCATATTCATATCCCGTCTATATGGGAAGGCCCATTGGGGAATACACACACAAAAAATAAAATTTGCATGTAGCTCACAATGCTGCGAACAACATGCAACATTGCAGTAATGTGCAATTGCACATTGTTGTTCCAACAGGTGGGGCCCATTATTAGCCTCACCATGTGGCATGCATGCCTGTCTATGACGTCCACTTATTTTTCCAGATCAATTTAAGGGGTGGCCCTCAGAATGGAGTAAATTCAAATTTCAGGCAGACCACACGAAACAACGGGAATTAGACTCTTATCGTTGAAAACTCCCTATTGGCCAACTGTAGGTTATTTGATTTATCCAGGTCATGCATCCAATTTTCTAAATCATTTTAAGGCTAGCCCATGCAAGGGAGTAGATCCAAGGCTTAGGTGAGCCACACGCTAAGAAACAGTGGGTTTGATACCCACCGTGCAAACCATCCTGGATCCATAGAGATGTTTGAGACTAGTTCACTCCATTCACTTTTCTTAATGAGAAGAAATTAAAAAAAAAAAAACGAAACAAAACATATATAACATTAATAATAATAATAATAATAATAATAATAAAGAGAGACGTCCTCTATAGACGTTACCAGTGTCTAGAGAAGGACGTTGGTCTAGTTGCGAGGCCCATTGTGGACCCTACCTTGAAGTGTGTTGTAGATCCACACCGCCCATCAGTTTCTCTAGCTTATTTTAGGCCCTGGTTCCAAAAATGAAGGAGATCCGAATCTCGAGTGGACCACATTATTGTATATAGTTTGGGTGGTATGACCACGATCTAAAACTTCTTAAGACCAACCTTTGATGTATGTATTGTATATCTCCACTGTCTATACTGGACTCTAAATCATGTAGGTACATGATCCCGAATCTAAGGTAGATTCAAGCTCATATGGGCCCACAACCAAGGGACACACCTAATATTTGTGCTTCATCCATGTTATCCACCCATTTTGGATAGTTATGGGTCCATTATGATGTGTGGATACCAATCACCCTATTGGACAACTTTTCTAACTCATGTTAGGTCATGGGCCCAAAGTTGGGGGTGGGCCACACCACAAGAAATAGTGGGTACGTTGGTCTTTACTGTCGAAATCTTCCTAGAAACTATCATGATGTAAGTGTATTAGGACACTGATTTGTGCACCTATTTATCAATCACATGAGTCTGTGTTAGTAAGTCGGTTAAGCCCTTGGAAGTAGAAGACTGAAGACACAAGAGGATATGGAGCATAAAGGAAGTAAATAATATGTAAATTAAGGTACCTCAGTGATTCTAACCTTAAACTCAAAATAACCTAATCTTTAGATGATCCTAACATTAATAGGTAAATCTTAATTGATCTTTTAATCTTACAAGTCAAATTGGAATATGATAAGTTATGTTATATGAGGTGCAAAGTTGTTGTAAATATAATTGCCCAAAACAACAATTTTCAAGTGGTTATCGATCTCATAGACAATCTATCGATGGGTCTCGATGAAATCGAAGACCTGCTCGATGATATCGAAAAACAATCTAACAACTAAATAACAAATTCTTAGATTTTCTCGATGGGATCTAAGAACAGTTCAATCCTATCAAAGGACCTTCAATCCCATCGAATAACCTTTCGATCCTATTGACTGAGCTATTAATTAGTTATTTTATAACTATTAAAAATAATTTTTTATAAAATGGGCATTTGGTTCTTGAATATTTTGATAGGTTTTTTTTATAATTAGAGCTTAAGTGATTCCTCATTCATATCATTCATCTTATGACTCTAAACCTATAAGATTCAAGTATTCTTCTTTGAAATTATCACTATGACACCTATATCATAGCCCGTACCGTTCCGTAGGCTTCTGTGATTCTCTCGGTCGAATTCCGGCGACCCGCAATATATAACCGGTGTTTACGCGCGATCTTAAGTTGTATCCCATATCCCAGAGTCGACTTGACCTGAGACTTGTATCCTTATGACCGCACCGTCGCCGTGGTTCCGACGCAGCGTCTCGCGCGCTGAGGCGATACCCGAGTCAGGAGATGTGGGCCCGCGTTTAGTTCGAAAAAAATGTCACGCATTATAAAACCCAAGAAAGTATGTCTCATCAATCTCATCAATCAAGTACATGTCCCATCCCTAAAAGCCACTCATCCCTCACCCATCTCTCTTACAACCTCTCTCTCTCATCTCTCTCATTCTCCCAAGCAACCACCGTCCAAGCTAGCTCCATGGGAGAGAAGCTAGTGTGGCCCACCTTCCTACCACCCAATCTCACCCTCTATGAGCAATCTCAACCGTTGAATCGCATCCCTTGGAGCTCTAGAACGTGTTGGTGGAAAAAGGAAGAGGAGATCAAGGTGGGTGTTCATAGTATTTGATTTTGATGTAGGGTCCTCATGATTTGGGACTCATCTTGATGTATGCATTGTATAAAGGGGCCCATAGTGGCGGGGTCCCTCTACCATTCGATCTCTCTCTTTCACTATTTTTATTTTTTTTAATGATGGCCCACCTAGAAGAACGAATTAGATCTACAGTGTGGACGGGGGAAATTCCACTTAGATGTATGTATTTTATCCATGACGTCCACCTGTATGGACCCCACCTGCTAGACGAGTTCACCCTTACGGTCCAGATGGTGGGCCTAGACGAGAAAATACAAATGGCAGCTTGATCCATAATGTGGGGTCCACCTTGATGACGTGTTGTATCCAGCACGTAGGACTCACCCTGTTATAGTGTTGCACCCACCACCACCCAAATAGGATTGGACGTGGGAAGGTGGGACCCACCAGACGTGATTATCCACGCCGTCCATCATGGAGGCCACTTTGAAGCTGCATTCCATCCAGGCTGTCCGTTTGTTGGACGTCCAGCAGCCCGGATGGATGAGATATTGCAAATATCAGCTTTATTATAAGCTGGTGGGTCCCACACGTGTGGACCCACCTCTGATGTATGCATTTCATCCATGCAGTCTACCGTCCACATGTGGACAGTAGGACCCATGTGATGTATGTGGTTTATATCTTAGTCGTCCATCCACTGTAGGGATGTGAGGCCACCTTGTGATGTGTTGTGTACCCTCACCGTCCACCCTGCACGTGTGGGATTCCATGATGCGCGTGTTAGATCTCAACCGTCCATGGGACGTGGACCCCACACCAGCTAACCAGTTGCTGGATGGACGTCAACAGTTCTTTGGGCCCACATGATGCACGTGTTTCTCCGCCGTCCATCCATCTCCAGCGTTGTATGCTGGAGAGCCCAACTATGATGTATCTGGCCCACCTTGATGGCACGTGGACCCACCATGCTATGCGTTGTACAGCTGGTGTGGAACGCCACCATGATATATGTGTTTCATTCATGCTGCCCAGCTGTGGGCCCCACGTGATGCACATGTGGGACCCGCGTGATGTATGTATCTCCACCGTCCAGTCCCTGGACGGTGGGATCCACTATGATACACGTGTGATATGGGTTTTATCCTAGCTGTCCGTCCGAGCGGGCGGGATCCACCTTGATGTATGATTTCATCCATGCCGTTCAGGGACGAGGAACCACCGAGATGTATTTTTTATCCTTGCCATCCATCAATTTTCAGGGTCCACTTGCTACATGTGCAAGGCCCACCTGCAATGTATATTTGAGGCCCATGTGATGGGGCCCACCTTGGTATACGTATTCTATATTCTCACAATCCACCTTTGGACGGTGCCACGTGGGGCATACCATTGATGTATGTATTGTATATCCATGCCATTCATTTGTGCGGCCAACCATGATGTGTGTATTGCATGCACATGGTTCATCCACTTTTCTAGGCCCATTGGTGCGGCTCATTGATGTATATAAGGCCCATTAGTGCGGCCCACTTGATGAATGTGAGGCTCATTGATGCAGCCCATTGAGTGACCCATCGTGATATATGTTAGGCCCATGTCATGCGGCCCATTATGATGTATGAGACCCTTTTGTAAGGCCCATTGTGATGTATACGAGGCCCATTGTGATATATGTTAGGCCCATGTCAAGCGGCTCATTGTGATGTGTATGAGGTCCAGGTATGTGGCCCGTTGTGATGTATTTGTGGCCCATTTGATAAGGCTCATTGTGATATATTTGTGGACCGTATGGCGAGGCCCGATGTGGTGTATATGTAGCCCTTGAGTGAGGCCCAATGCAATGAATGTACAGACCGTTGTAATGTGTGATTTCACCATAATGTATGTAATGAGGTTTATGTGGGCCACTACTTGGGAGCGATGTTGGTTAAATGTCCACATTGATGGACAATGATGGTTAGATGTCCACATTGTGACCTTCCCTTGGGTCCGTTGTTAGGCCCATTCTTGTTATGAGTAAGCCGTATAGGCCTATCCTTGATAAGAGGAGAGTACACCATCATCTTATAATATGTTTAGTATAGCTTCACGATTCATGCTCATGCGCATCATATGTATGCTTGATATGAAGAGTGATTGACCATAGTACATGCCATTAGGCAGATTATTATGGGACTCCATGATAGGAGTTGTCCACATGAGCGCATGGTATGTGTGGAATTGCTGCATGACTAGATAGTATGGCTCATGCATCTCGCATTGTGTGACATGACCATTGTATGCACTAACGACATCAGGGTCGTGAATGACCAGATGGGACACCGAAGATGTCTTGTTCTAGCATACGGGCACCATAGATGTCCCTGTGTGAAAATCACTAAACCTCTGTGGCCAGGAGATGTCTCAACGTCTAGATCGGGTGGATATATATGAGCGCATGAGGGCCGTATACCACTAGATCATATCTCCCACTGTGTCGAGGTCAGTCGAAAGGGGGTGTGACCTTACCCCCCTGAGTGAGGGGGTAATATTTAGGTTAAGTTTGACCAGCTTGAGGAATGGGTCCGCTATCGACAAGCTGGGCCCGATTTTGGCAAGTGGATAGTGAGGTCTCTTCCACTTACCTAGTTGTGTACTCGGATAGGGGCGACAACTTGACGTAAGTATAATAGACCCCGGTGATGATCCTAAAGATGTATAATACTGATTTATGAACTTATTAAGCAGGAGTTGCATGCTCAACATTTTACTCATTCATTCATTCATTCACTATCCACTCGGGTTGATGATGCGTAACTAATTGATATGTGTACCTTCTCAATGACCAGGATTTTGGTTAGGGCGCGCGACCAACCTGAGATTTAGAGTTCACCACATTAAGTCTAACTATCCAAATTAGATATGAGACTGGTTTAGATATAAGTCCCTTGTGATAGACCCCATAGTCTGCGATACTACGTACTATCATCCCGATTTCACACTCCAGCATGCTCATTCCATTCGCACCACATATTGCATTACATCCACGGTATATGACATTTTGAGTTTCTATGTTTCTATATTTTTATGGCCTAGATACGACTGACGATATTCGTGAACTCATCAAGAATCGTATATTGCATTGCATCCTTGACATTTGATACTTGACTCTTTATGACTCCTCATTTGCATAACTGATCTGTATTGCGTACTCTGATATTGTATGACTCATGGATTTGTCAGTATTTCTGCTTACTCTGATATCGTATGATTTATGATCTTAACTGTATTTCTGACATTGTATGATTACGACATTGTATTGAATGCTTGACACTTATCTTGTGCACACACTTACACCACCATCTAAGCTCTCTATAAGCTTATGCATGATAGATGCGTGCAGGTGGTGTTAGGTCGCAGAAGCGTTAAGGTTGGAGCTTGCAGTCGTCTTCTGTAGCTTTAATTTTCGATATATATATTTCCTTTTCATCACTGTATTCAAATATTGATGATCATGTTGCCTTTGTGATTTGATTAAACTTGTGGTTATGCTTATTACGAGTTAAATATACATTGGAAAAACCTTCTTGTAGGATCTTAGGATCGAAATCTAGCGTATGGACAATGGGAGCTGAGAATGGAATATTACGGAGGCCGTCAGCATAAGATTTTATGATCGAAAATTTCGTAAGCTCGGTTTCCGAGTTTGGGGTGTGACAGTCAATCTAATCTGAATTCCAATGTCCATTATGAAGATGCTCTTAATCTTCACTACTTTATAGATATCAGACACTAAGCCTATTCGTATATACTTGTCTAAATCCTCTAAAACGCACATCAAGTGAATTTTCTTTGAAAATAAACTATATCTTTAGTTGTAGGAGATTTTATCATCTTCCTGACACATTAGTCTTTTTCATCCAATAATATACATTGTGCAACAATATATTTGAGTAGGAGACATTGGATAAGAGCTAGTGGAGCGTACTTGTGAGTATTCATTAGTAGGTGGGTCATGGGCCCATGGGAATTTCCATCAATTAATGGCTTATCAGTCTTTCAGTAATAAATGAGAAGTACAATGCTGCTTAATCGGTAAGTAAGAGCATCTCAAAGTATGGGGCAAGCTTTTCCTTTGAAATATCTCGGGGTGGATATCATCTATCCTTATGCACGGTATCTTTTAAATTGATTCAAATTACAGGAAATAGAGATGAAGTAGGATCCAACAGGGATAAGCTCCTATCAACCGATCATAACAAACTTTTCCTTATATTCTATCATGATAAAGAAGCAAACCCTCTTGTTACATAACCATCCTAAAAAACACCTAATAAGAAAAATCAAGAGACTGTTGAGGTTGTACTCAGGCTGTTCATTAATCTCCCTCTATATAACCTAAATTTGTTGGCCATCCTAACCATGAAGCAGGTGCGCCCCGTCCATCTAAGATTTTCAATTTCCACCGCTAACAGTTTATTTAATTATTATTATTATTATTATTAAATTTTATAGATTACGTGAAGACCGGATTAAGTCTTCAAGTCCGCTGACACCGCTGGCAAGCGATTGCAGCCCAATTTCTAAGCTATGATAAAAGAGCAAATGGTTGTGCGATCCATCCCAAGATTAACCAATGCAATTATATGCAAACGACCAAAGGGATTCCGCATGTGCTATCAGCCCCATCTTGTGGATGATGTGGCCCAAATCGGGGTTTGGTCGCTCCCATGGAACGGACGGCCAGCTCTACACACACGTATGTAATTTGCAGTTTGCAGAACTTGCGGTTCTTAATTGCACATCCTGCATAATTGCACACCCTTTTCGCTTTCGAGGAACTTTCCCATTATATTAAGAGAAATTTCCAACTGTATGTCCAGTATATGGCCCATTCCTGAGACGAAGCTCACCCCATTTTATTTTCTAAGAATACTCCCGGGTGTACGGACGCCTTGCAAAAGGTCGAACATGCCCCTCCGTTTTCCTTCAAGCGCGGACGCTCCTCGAACTCCCAGTTGTACGAACGGTTCAAAGGAGATTAACGTTACATAGACCTAGCAGTTATGTATTTATTATATCCACAATGTTCATCCATATTTTGAGATCATTTTGGAGTATTATCCAAAAAAAAAATCATATCCAAAGATCAACTGGACCACACCACAAAGAGCATCAGAAAATTGATTTTCACCGTTGGAACTTTTGTAAGAACCATAATATTTATTTTCAATCCAATCAATTCATAAGGTCATAAAGACTTGGTTGAAGAGGAAAAATCTATTTCGTAATGATCCAAAACTTTCGTGACCTTTGAAAGGGTTTTAACGGTTTATGTTCGGTTCCTTTTACCGTGTGGTCAACTTGATAGTTAGATCTATCTTATTTTTCGTCCAGCCTTAATATGAGCTCTCAAAATAGATGGGCAGTTTGGATATAACATAGACCTCATGATGAGACCCACAAAAAAAAAAAAACACATACTGTCATGCCAGACTGACAGATTTATTTTTTTTCTTTTTTTTTAATGGGGAGAACTTTTTCTCTCATATATTTTTCTCAAATACATAATTAGGTAAATATGTATATATAAGTATATAAAAATATTTTTCTATCTCTTAATTCATTTCTTTTTCTATTTATTTAACAAGCATATCTCCTAAACTAGAATGAGTTACATAACATACCCTATATGATTTTGGGGTAGGAGAAGCTAATTTAGCCAACCAACATAGTAATTTTCAAAGATACCATCGGGTCGATGGTTAAAAATCCACTTCACGGTCAATTCACTCCACTTCACGGCCATTTTCACGCACTTCGTGGTCAATTCACTTCACTTCACTGTCATTTCCAAGCATTTCACGGTCATTCCCAGCGATTCCGTGTTGATTCAGGGTCAATTCGACGCACTTCACGATCAATTCACTTCACTTCGCGGCCATTTCCACGTACTTCGAGGTCAATTCACTTAACTTCACCTTCATTTCCATGCATTTAACGGTCATTCCCGACGATTCCGTGTTCATTCACGGTCAATTCAACGCACTTCACGGTCAATTCACTTCACTTCACAGCCATTTCCACACACTTCGCGGTCATTTCACTTTACTTCATCGTCATTTCCATGCATTTCACGGTCATTCCCGGCGATTCCGTGTTCATTCACGGTCAATTCGACGCACTTCACGGCCATTTCCACGCACTTTGCGGTCAATTCACTTAACTTCACCATCATTTCTATGCATTTCACGGTCATTCCCGGCGATTCCGTGTTCATTCATGGTCAATTCGACGCACTTCACGGTCAATTCACTTCACTTCACGGCCATTTCTACGCACTTCGCAATCAATTCACTTCACTTCACCATCATTTCCATGCATTTCACAGCCATTCCCAGCGATTCCGTGTTCATTCACGGTCAATTCGATGAACTTCACGGTCAATTCACTTCACT
Source organism: Magnolia kwangsiensis (assembly GCA_037074715.1). Taxonomy (NCBI): domain Eukaryota; kingdom Viridiplantae; phylum Streptophyta; class Magnoliopsida; order Magnoliales; family Magnoliaceae; genus Magnolia; species Magnolia kwangsiensis. The sequence goes on along the minus strand of CM073572.1, from coordinate 149,409,251 downwards.
TCACGGCCATTTCCATGCACTTCGCGGTCAATTCAATTAACTTCACCGTCATTTCCATGCATTTCACGGTCTTTCCTACCGATTCCATGTTCATTCACGGTCAATTCGACGCACTTCACGGTCAATTCACTTCACTTCACTGCTATTTCTATGCACTTCGCAGTCAATTCACTTCACTTCACGGCCATTTCCATGCATTTCACGATCATTCCTAGCAATTCCGTGTTCATTCACGGTCAATTCGATGCACTTTACAGTCAATTCACTTCACTTCACGCCCATTTCCACGCACTTCGCGGTCAATTCACTTCACTTCACCGTCATTTCCATGCATTTCATGGTCTTTCCTACCGATTCCGTGTTCATTCACGGTCAATTCGACGCACTTCACAGTCAATTCACTTCACTTCACGACCATTTCCACACACTTCGCGGTCATTTCACTTCACTTTACCATCATTTACATGCATTTCACCGTCATTCTTAGCGATTCTGTGTTCATTCATGGTCAATTCGACGCATTTTACGGTCAATTAACTTCACTTCACGGCCATTTCCACGCACTTCGCGATCATTTCACTTCACTTTCCAGTCATTTCCATGCATTTCACGGTCATTCATAGCGATTCCGTGTTCATTCACGGTCAATTCGACGCACTTCACGGTCAATTCACTTCACTTTACGGCCATTTCCACTCACTTTGCGGTCAATTCACTTCACTTCACCGTCATTTCCATGCATTTCATGGTCATTCCTAGTGATTCCATGTTCATTCACGGTCAATTCGAGGGACTTCACGATCAATTCACTTCACTTCACTTCACCGCCATTTCCACGCACTTCGCGGTCAATTCACTTCACCTCACCGTCATTTCCATGCACTTCACAGTCATTCCTAGCGATTCCGTGTTCATTTACAGTCAATTCGACACACTTCATGGTCAATTCACTTCACTTCACGGCCATTTCCATACACTTCGCAGTCATTTCACTTCACTTCACCGTCATTTCTATACATTTCACGGTCATTCCCGATGATTCCATGTTCATTCACGGTCAATTCAACACACTTCATGGTCAATTCACTTCACTTCACGGCCATTTCTACGCACTTTGTGGTCATTTCACTTCACTTCACCGTCATTTCCATGCATTTCACAGTCATTCCCGACGATTCCGTGTTCATTCATGGTCAATTCGACGCACTTCACGGTCAATTCACTTCACTGCACGGCCATTTCCACACACTTCGCGGTCAATTCACTTAACTTCACCATCATTTCCATGCATTTTACAATCATTCCTGGCGATTCCGTGTTCATTCACGGTCAATTATTCGCACTTCATGGTCAATTCACTTCACTTCACGACCATTTCCACACACTTACGGTCAATTCACTTCACTTCACGGCCATTTTCATGCACTTCGTGGTCAATTCACTTCACTTCACCGTCATTTCCATGCATTTCACGGTCATTCCTAGCGATTCCATGTTCATTCACGGTCAATTCAACGCACTTCACGGTCAATTCACTTCACTTCACGCCCATTTCCATGCACTTTGCGGTCATTTCACTTCACTTCACCATCATTTCCATGCATTTTACGGTCTTTCCTAGCGATTCCGTGTTCATTCATGGTCACTTCGACGTACTTCATGATCAATTCACTTCACTTCATGACCATTTCCATGCACTTCGCAGTCATTTCACTTCACTTCACCGTCATTTCTATGCATTTCACGGTCATTCCTAGCGATTCCGTGTTCATTTACGGTCAATTCGACGTACTTCATGATCAATTCACTTCACTTCACGGCCATTTCCACGAACTTCACGGTCATTTCACTTCACTTCACCGTCATTTCCATGCATTTCACGGTCATTCCTACCGATTCCGTGTTCATTCACGGTCAATTCAATGCACTTCACAGTCAATTCACTTCACTTCACGGCCATTTCGATGCACTTCGCGGTCAATTCACTTAACTTCACTGTCATTTCCATGCATTTCACGGTCATTCCCGGTGATTTCGTGTTCATTCATGGTCAATTCACTTCACTTCATGGCCATTTCCAAGCAGTTCGCGGTCAATTCACTTTACTTCACCATCATTTCTATGCATTTCACGGTCATTCCCGACGATTCCGTGTTCATTCACGGTCAATTCGACGCACGTCATGGTCTATTCACTTCACGTCCATTTCCACGCACTTCGCAGTCATTTCACTTCACTTCACCGTCATTTCCATACATTTCATGGTCATTCCTAGCGAGTCCATGTTCATTTCACGGTTTAGGTTTTGGGATTTGAGAATGGGTTCGGGTTTAGATTATAGGTTTTGGTTTTGGTTTAGGTTATAGGTTAATGGTTTAGGTTAAGGTTTAGGTTTAGGTTATAGGTTTTTGGATTTGAGAATGGGTTCGGGTTTACGCTATAGGTTTTGGTTTTAATTTAGGTTATAGGTTTTGGTTTAGGTTATAGGTTTTGGTTTAGGTTATAGTTTATAGGTTTAGGTTAAGGTTTAGGTTTAGGTTTTGGGATTTGAGAATGGGTTCGGGTTTAGGTTATAAGTTTTAGTTTCGGTTTAGGTTATAGCTTAACGGTTTAGGTTTAAGTTATAGGTTTTTGGATTTGAGAATGGCTTTGGGTTTAGGCTATAGGTTTTGGTTTTAGTTTAGGTTATAGGTTTTGGTTTAGGTTATAGGTTTTGGGATTTGAGAATGGGTTTGGGTTTAGGTTATAGGTTTTAGTTTAGGTTATAGCTTATAGGTTTAGGTTAAGGTTTAAGTTTAGGTTTTGAGATTTGAGAATGGGTTCAGGTTTAGGTTATAAGTTTTGGTTTCGATTTAGGTTATAGGTTAACGGTTTAGGTTAAGGTTTAGGTTTAGGTTATAGGTTTTTGGATTTGAGAATGGGTTTGGGTTCAGGCTATAGGTTTTAGTTTTAGTTTAGGTTATAGGTTTTGGTTTAGGTTATAGGTTTTGAGATTTGAGAATGGGTTCGGGTTTAAGTTATAGGTTTTGGTTTTGGTTTAGGTTATAGGTTATATGTTTATGTTAAGGTTTTGGTTTAGGTTTAGGTTATAGGTTTTGGGATTTGAGAATGGGTTTGGGTTTAGGTTATAGGTTTTGGTTTTGGTTTTGGTTTAGGTTATAGGTTTTAGTTTAGGTTATAGGTTATAGGTTTAGGTTAAGGTTTTGGTTTAGGATTAGGTTATAGGTTTTGAGATTTGAGAATGGGTTCGGGTTTAGGTTATAGGTTTTGGTTTTGGTTTAGGTTAAAGGTTTTGGTTTAGGTTAAGGTTTAGGTTTAGGTTATAGGTTTTGGTTTAGGTTAAAGGTTATAGGTTTAGGTTAAGGTTTTGGTTTAGGTTTAGGTTATAGGTTTTGGGATTTGAGAATGGGTTCGGGTTAGGTTATAGGTTTTAGTTTTGGTTTAGGTTATAGGTTTTGGGATTTGAGAATGAGTTCAGGTTTAGGTTATAGGTTTTGGTTTTGGTTTAGGTTATAGGTTATAGGTTTAGGTTAAGGTTTTGGTTTGGGTTTAGGTTTTAGGTTTTGAGATTTGAGAATGGGTTTGGGTTAGGTTATAGGTTTTGGTTTAGGTTATAGGTTTTGGTTTAGGTTTAGGTTAGAGATTTTAGGATTTGAGAATGGGTTCGTGTTTAGGTTATAGGTTTTGGTTTTGGTTTAGGTTATAGGTTTTGGGATTTGATAATGGGTTCGGTTTAGGTTTAGGTTTAGGTTTAGGTTATAGGTTTTCGGAATTAAGAATGGGTTATAGTTTAGGTTTAGTAAATCGGGTTCAGGTTCGGGATTGGGTTTAAGTTTAGATTTTCAAGTTTAGGTTTAGGTTTGGGTTTAAGATTGAGCCCCATAGTTATGTATTTATAATATCCACAACGTTCATCCATATTTCGAGATCATTTCGGAGCATTATCTAAAAAAAAAAAATCATATCAAAGATCAACTGGACCACACCACAAAGAGCAGCAAAAAATTAATTTTCACTGTTGAAACTTTTGTAGGGCCCACCATAACATTTATTTTCCATTCAATCTATTCATAAGGTCACAAAGACTTGGATGAAGAGGAAAAACAAATTTCATAATGATTCAAAACTTCTGTAACCCTTAAAAGGGTTTCAATAGTAGACGTTCAATTCCCCACTGCCTTTTAAAGTGTGGTCCACTTGATAGTTAGATTTGTCTTATTTTCCGTCTCAAGCTTTAATATGAGCTCTCCAAATAGATGTATGGTTTGGATATAACATAGACCTCATGATGGGACAAAAAAAAAAAAAAAGATTCGACATTAAAAAAAAATAAAAATAGATTTTTATTTTATTGGATACAAAGTGATTTGATACGGATTATAACCGTAGCTATATCCAGAAAAATCCGTAGCCAAAGGTGCCTATCCGGGGTGGGCACGCCGAACTGGTATGCCCGCGCCACTTGCTGACATATTCGGCGGGGGCGCGCCGATCTGGCGGGAACACGCCCACCTGGTAACTCTTATAGCTACGGATTATAACCGTAGCCATAACTGTAGTCTGTGCTCCTCTATGAATTTTTTTTTAATTTTTTTTACATGGAGAACTTCATTCTACCTACAATTTTCTCTAATACATATTTATATAAATATGTATATATAAGCATATAAAAAAAATTTCTCTCTTTTTTTCATTTCTTTCTTTTTTCATTTAACAAGAATATCTTCTAAACCAAAATTAGTTACTTGACGTACCCTATATGATTTTGGGGTAAGAGAAGCTACTTTAGGCAACCAACCCGGTTATTTTTCAAGATTCCATTAGGTCGATGGTCAAAAATCCATTTCATTCACTTCACAGTCAATTTCAATCAGTTCGCGGTTAATTTCGTTCATTTCATTTACTTAACGATCAATTCCATGCATTTCACGGTCAATTCCCATCACTTCACGGTCATTTCCATGCATTTCATGGTCAATTCGCGTGGAAATGATCGTGAAGTGTGTCGAATTGACCGTGAATCAACACGGAATTGCCGGGAAAGACTGTGAAATGCATGAAAATGGGCGTGAAGTGAAGTGAATTGACCGTGAATCAACACGGAATCGCCGGGAATGACCGCGAAGTGCATGGAAATGGCCGTGAAGTGAAGTGAATTAACCGCAAAGTGTGTGAAAATGGCCGTGAAGTGAAGTGAATTGACCGTGAAGTGTGATGAATTGACCGTGAATGAACACAGAATTGCCGGGAATGACCGTGAAATGCATGGAAATGACGGTGAAGTGAAGTGAATTGACCGCGAAGTGTGTGGAAATGGCCGTGAAGTGCGTCAAATTGACCGTGAATCAATACGAAATTGCCAGGAATGACCGTGAAATGCATGGAAATAATGGTGAAGTGATGTGAAATGACCGCGAAGTGCGTAGAAATGGCTGTGAAGTGAAGTGAATTGATCGTGAAGTGCGTCGAATTGACCGTGAATCAACACGAAATCACCGAGAATGACCGTGAATTCACTTTACTTCACTTCGCGGCCATTTCCACCCACTTCGTGGTCAATTCACTTCACTTCACCATCATTTCCATGCATTTCATGGTCATTCCTAGCGATTCCGTGTTCATTCACAGTCAATTCGACGTACTTCACGGTCAATTCACTTCACTTCACGGCCATTTCTAGGCACTTCGCGGTCAATTCACTTAACTTCACCGTCATTTTCATGCATTTCATGGTCATTCCTAGCGATTCCGTGTTCATTCATGGTCAATTCGATGCACTTCACGGTCAATTCACTTTACTTCACAATCATTTTCACGCACTTCGCGGTTAATTCACTTAACTTCACCGTCATTTCCATGCATTTCGCGGTCATTCCCGACGATTCTGTGTTCATTCAAGGTCAATTCGACGCACTTCACAGTCAATTCACTTCACTTCACGGCCATTTCCATGCACTTCGCGGTCATTTCACTTCACTTCACCGTCATTTCCATGCATTTCACAGTCATTCCTACCGATTCCGTATTCATTCACGGTCAATTCGATGCACTTCACGGTCAATTCACTTCACTTCACGGCCATTTCCACAACCTATAACCTAAACGAAAACCAAAACGTATAACCTAAACCTAAACCAAAACCTTAACCCAAACCTATAACCTATAACCTAAACCTAAACCAAAACCTATAACCTAAACCCAAACACATTCTTGAATCCCAAAACCTATAACTTAAACCAAAACCAAAACCTATAGCCTAAACCCGAACCCATTCTCAAATCCAAAAACCTATAACCTAAACTTAAACCATTAACCTATAACCTAAATCAAAACATATAACCTAAATCAAAACATATAACCTAAACCAAAACCAAAACCAAAACCTATAACCTAAACCCGAACCCATTATCAAATCCCAAAACCTATTACCTAAATCGAAACCAAAACCTATAACCTAAACCTGAACCCATTATCAAATCCCAAAACCTATAACCTAAACCGAAACCAAAACCTATAACCTAAACCCGAACCCATTCTCAAATCCCAAAACCCAAACCCAAACCTAAACCTAAATGTAAAACCTAAAACCTAAACCTAAGCCTATAACTTAAACTCAAATCCCTAAACCTAAACCTAAACCTAAACCTAAACCTAATCCTATAACCTAGACTCAAATCCCTAAACCTTAACATATAACCTAACCTAAACTTATACTTATAACCTAAAACTATTCTCAAATCTCAAAACCTATAACTTAAACCTAACCTTTCCCTAAACCTATAACCTAAACTCAATTCCCTAAGCCTAAACCTAAACTCAAATCCCTAAACCTTAACCTATAACCTAACCTAAACTTATACTTATAACCTAAAACTATTCCCAAATCCCAAAACCTATAACCTAAACCTAACCTTTCCCTAAACCTATAACCTAAACTCAATTCTCTAAAGCTAAACCTACACCTAATCATAATCTTAACTCCCTAACCTAAACCTAGACCTAAACTTGAAAACCCAAACTTAAACACAATCTCGAACCTGAACTCGATTTCCTAAACCTAAACCATAACCCATTCTTAAATCCAAAAACGTATAACCTAAACCTAAACTAAATCCAAAACCTATAACCTAAACCCAAACCCATTCTCAAATCCCAAAACTTATAACCTAAACCAAAACCAAAACCTATAACCTAAACCCGAACCTATTCTCAAATCAAAAAACCTATAACCTAAACCTAAACCTTAACCAAAACCAAAACCTATAACCTAAACCCGAACTCATTCTCAAATCTCAAAACCTATAACCTAAACCTAAACCAAAACCTTAAGCTAAACCTATAACTTATAACTGTCACGCTCCAAACTCGGAAACCGGGCTCACAAAATTCTCGATCGCCGAATCTGGCCCCGAAAGCCTCCGTAGAATCCCATTCTCGGATCTCAGCGCCCATTCGCCAGGTTCTGATCCTGGGATGCCACGAGGAGGATTTTTAAAGTCGGTTTAATTCGTAATAAGCATAACCAAAGGCATAATCCACAAATAATAATCAAAAACTCCATTATATTTCCACTGTGATAAAAAACTTTACAAGTACAATGAGCATAAAGGAAAATACAATGATGATAGGCCAAAAGCTCCAAAGTAATCTGCCTTGCGCTCAAGCCTCAGCGCTGCTGCGATCCAACGTCACTTGCACGCAACAGTCGTGCATAAGCTTATAAAAAGCTTAGAGGGTGGTGAAAGTATGTGCGCAAGGTAGTAATATGATCATGCAATATCAGAGTAATATAAAATATGTATATGGATCCATAAATATCATGAGCCGTACCAAGGCTATGCGATGCAAGATGCAAGTCAAGCATACAATCCTCATCTAAGTCCACATATCAATACAACTCAAATTTGGAATATCACCGGGGTCTAGTACACTCTAAACCAGATCGCCGCCCCCTCGCGCTCAATAAGGTAAGTGGAAGAGACCTCACTATCCACCTGTCAATATCGAGCTCAGCTCGTCGATAGCGGACCCATTCCTCGAGCTGGTCAAATTCAGCCTAGTTTTGCCCCCTACTCTTGGGCGGGTAAAGCCGCACTCCCTTCTAACCGACCACGACACAGTGGAGAGCGCAGTCATCTGGTAATCGACACTCAACGCTCATTTACCCACTCAGTCTAGACGTTGGAGTAACCTCTTGATACCATAAGGGTTTAGGGACTTTCACCTAGGGATATCTATAGCACCCCATGTAGAATAAGATTTTTGGTATCCAATCTTGCCAACCACGATACGCCTGTGGAAGCTACGGCCCTGATGTCGTTAGGACGTATAGTAACCATATCACACAATGTGAAATACATGAATCACGCCATCCAGTCATGCAGCAAATCCTGCGCATATTGTGCGCTCATGTATGGCAACACTGCCTAACCGGGAGCCCATAAACGACCTGCTCGAAGGCATATGCTATGATCAGTTACCTCTCATATCAAGCATACATATGATGCGTATGAATTATGACCATGAGTCATGGAACTATACTAAACATGTAATAAAGTAATGAACTACCCTTACAACGCGGATGGTCCTAGACGGCCTACACACAATAATTACGGCCTATCAATGGCCCTAGGGAGAGTCATAATGTGGACATTTAACCAACACTATACTTGCAATGTGGACATCAAACCACCATTGCTCCCAAGCCATAACCCGTAATAAACATCATTACACAAACCATGTTGGGTTCACACATTGCAATGGACCTTAGGTACATTCCATTGGGCCTTAAATACATCACATGGGCCATATCATATGGGCCTTTTATTCATCAAATGAGCCACATAAATGGGCCGCACCAATGGGCCTTATGTACATTGCAATGGGTCATAATCCGTGGGCCTTAGATTGCATCAAATGGGCCTAATCGTATGGGTCTTATATGTAACAAATGGGCCATGCCAATTGAGCCCCATATGTACATCGAATGGGCCTCAACCCATAGGCCCTAGTACATCTCAATGGGCCTTAACCCATGGGCCCCCAAAACATCAAATGGCTTAATTCCATGGACCCTAAAATACATCGAATGGGTCTGATCCCATAGGCCTTAGAATACATCAAATGGGTCTGATCCCATGGGCCTTAGAATACATCAAGTGGGCCTAATCCCATGGGCCTTGGGATATATCAAATGGTCTAATCCCATGGGCCTTATAATATGCTAAGGTGGGGTCCACTCGAACTATGGATTTGGCCCATTCTTTAACTCATTTCATATAATGAGCTTTTAGAATGGATGGACAAATTGGATGCAGCACCTGTATCAAGGGTGGGGGCCCACATGAAGGCCCACCATCATGTATATTATATATAATATAATATATAATCTACATATTATATATGTAGAATTTATATAATATTATATGTAATATAATATACATACATATTGCACACACGCACACACACGCTGCACACATACATACTGCACACACGCACACACACTGCAAACCCACACGCGCGCGCACCCATGCACACGCACCACAGTGGGCTCCACCGTCTGCTGGACGGTGGAAATGAAATACATACATCACCGTGGGCTCCACGTGGGTCCCACCATAATGTTTATCTTCAATCCAACCAGTTGACAAGGTCACACGGACCTGAATGAAAGGAAAACACAAATTTCATCTTGATCCAAAAATTCTGTGGACCCAAAATGGGTTTCAATGGTAGACACTCAATTCACACTGTTTCCTATGATGTGGGCCACCTGAGCGTTGGATGTGATTGAAACTCGGAGGGGGCCCACCTCAAGAAGTGGCCCACCTTATGAGCCAGTTGGATGACAAATGAACATCATGGTGGGGCCCACGGCTGGAGCCGTGGGACCCTGCTCGTACGCCCACCCGTTCAATAGTGCAGGCGCTGCCTGCGCCTCTGGCAGCAGCAGCCCCGCTGCTTCCTCTTCTGATTTTTTTTTAAAAAACATCTGATTTTCGTGGTTTTTCACAGGTGGGGTCTGCATCAAAAAAATCCATACCAGCCATTGGATTCCACGACTCGTATCAGGCTAAATGAGACCAATGTTCGAGATATTTCGAGTGTATAGACACATCAGGAGAGTTTTCAAGGGTAAAACATACTATTTGCTAGACTATGGCCCGCTTGAGAGTCAGATTGACCTCATTTTTCGGCTCAACGCCTAATATGGTCCGCTGAATAGGATGAATGGCATGGATTGAATATATATATATCAAGGTGGGGCCTGCATGAGCGGCCCACCTAAAAATAAATCTTCTTTCTCTTCTTTTTTTTTTTTACTACTGGCGTCCACGCCAGTACACGTACTCCATGTTAGCCACCACCAAGGGTCGATACAAAGACCTCTAGTGCTGAAACGAGGCATCTTACACTTGGTCTGCCACCGAGCTAAGGAGCTGGGTGGGCCCAGCATTAAAACAGGGTATCTACACTTGGTCTGCCAGTGAACTATGGGGCTGGGTGGGCCCACATGATCACACTTCACTGGCGGCCACCTCCACTATTATCCACCTCAAGGAAGGTCCCCAATGGATGGTCGGGATGGCATAAAAAAAACATCATGGTGCGTCCCAAATAGATGGGGTCCACCGGTAGATGGCATGGATGACATACACACATTAGGTGGGCTATAATCATAGAAGGAGAGAGAGAAAGAAAGAGAAAGACACCGGTAAAGATGAAAGGGCCCCGCCACTATGGGCCCCTCTTGATACAAAGCCTACATCAAGATGGGTCCCACTACATGTGGCCCTTAAATCAAACAAATGTATGAAAACAAAAATTTGAAAATCACCCACCACTTGATCTTCTTGCACCTATGAGTTCCTTAGCTCCTTAGCTTTGATTCCAACAGAGGAGATGATGTTTGGATGGTTGAGATGGGAGATGAAAGGGTAGGAAAGGTGGACCACACTTAGAGTTTTGGAAGAGAGGGAGAGGCTCATACGTATGGGATTTTTGGTTGCTTGGAATGAAGCTTGAGAAATGAGAGAGAGTTGTAAAGGGAGAGAGAGAGAGGGAGAGAGAGAGAGAGAGAGAGAGAGAGAGAGAGAGAGAGAGAGAGAGAGAGAGAGAGAGAGTGATGGGTGATGGATGTGGTGAGTGATGGGTGTGTAAGAAATTCTTGACTTTTGTGGCCATTTGTATAAGAAAGGCATGGGTGATGTAAGAACTTTTTGACTTTGGAGGCATTTTGTGTAAGAAAGGTATTGGCTTTGTAAGAATTTTTAAACTTTTGTAGCTTGCTTGGGAAAGGGTGAAAAGTGATGTGTACTTGACATGAGATGTGATGGGATTTGATTGATTGATGGGATTGATGTGACACCTTGTAGAGATTCTCTTGGATTTCGCAACGCGCGGCATTTTCATCGCACCGAACATTGGCCCACATTTCTTGACCAGGGTATCGCCTCGGCGCTCGAGTCGTGGCATCGGAACCGCAGCGACGGCGCGGTCGCTATGGTAAGGGTCTTGGGTTGAGTCAATACGGGTTGACAGCATACGAATTAGAGTAGTGTACAAATATCGGTTAAGGGTCGAAGGTTGCCGGAATTCGACCGGTAAGGTCGCAGAAGTCTACGAAACGGTACGAACTAAGATACGGGTCTTACAATAACCTAAACCAAAACCAAAACCTATAACTTAAACCTAAACCCATTCTCAAATCCCAAAACCTAAACCTAAACCTTAACATAAACCTATAACCTATAACCTATAACCTAAACTAAAACCAAAACCTACAACCTAAACCTGAACCCATTCTCAAATCTCAAAAGCTATAACCTAAATCAAAACCTATAACCAAAACCTATAGCCTAAACCCGAACCCATTCTCAAATCCTAAAACCTATAACCTAAACCAAAACCTATAACCTAAACTAAAACTAAAACCTATAGCCTAAACCCGAACCCATTCTCAAATCCAAAAACCTATAACCTAAACCTAAACCGTTAACCTATAACCTAAACCGAAACCAAAACTTATAACCTAAACCCCAACCCATTCTCAAATCCCAAAACCTAAACCTAAACCTTAACCTAAACTTATAACATATAACCTAAACCAAAACCTATAGACTTTGGGATTTGAGAATAGGTTTAGGTTATAGGTTATAGGTTATAGGTTAAGGTTAGGGTGTAGGTTAAGGTCATTTTCTATAGGTTATATGTTTAGGTTAAGGTTTAAGTTATAGACGCTTTGGGATTTGAGAATAGGTTTAGGTTAGGGTGTAGGTTAAGTTTTAGGGAAATGACCGTGAATCAACATGAAATTGCCGGGAATGACCGTGAAATGCATGGAAATGACCGTGAAGTGAAGCGATTGGATCGCGAAATGCGTGGACATGACCATGAAATGCATGCTAATGACCGTGAAGTGAAGGAGTTTGACCGTGAAATGCCTCGAAATGACCGTGAATCAACACGAAAATGTTTGGAATGACTGTGAAATGCATGGAAGTGATCATGAAATAAAGCGAAATGACCGTGAAAAGCATGCAAATGACCGTGAAGTGAAGGAGTTTGACCGTGAAATGCCTCAAAATGACCGTGAATCAACACGGAATTGTTTCGGACGACTGTGAAATGCATGGAAGTGATGATGAATTGAAGCGAAATGACCATGAAACGCATGCAAATGACCGTGAAGTGAAGGAGATTGACCGTGAAATGCCTCGAAATGACCGTGAATCAACACGAAAATGTTTTAGATGACCGTGAAATGCATGGAAGTGATCATGAATTAAAGCAAAATAACCGTGAAATACATGCAAATGAACATGAAGTGAAGGAGTTTGATCGTGAAATGCCTCGAAATGACTGTGAATCAACACGGAATTGATTCGGATGACCGTGAAATGCATGGAAGTGATCATGAATTGAAGCAAAATGACTATGAAATGCATGCAAATGACCGTGAAGTGAAGGAGTTTGACCGTGAAATGCCTCGAAATGACCGTGAATCAACATGGAATTGTTTCGGATGACTGTGAAATGCATGGAAGTGATGATGAATTGAAGCGAAATGACAGTGAAATGCATGCAAATGACCGTGAAGTGAAGGAGTTTGACCGTGAAATGCCTCGAAATGACCGTGAATCAACACAGAATTGTTTTGGATGACCGTGAAATGCATGAAAGTGATCATGAATTGAAGCGAATTGACCATGAAATGCATGCAAATGACCGTGAAGTGAAGGAGTTTGACCGTGAAATGCCTCAAAATGACCGTGAATCAACATGGAATTGTTTCGAATGACCGTGAAATGCATGGAAGTGATGATGAATTGAAGCGAAATGACCGTGAAATGCATGCAAATGACCGTGAAGTGGAGGAGTTTGACCGTGAAATGCCTCGAAATGACCGTGACTCAACACAGAATTGTTTCGGATGACCGTGAAATGCATGGAAGTGATCATGAATTGAAGCGAATTGACCGTGAAATGCATGCGAATGACCGTGAAGTGAAGGAGTTTGACCGTGAAATGCCTCGAAATGACTGTGAATCAACACGGAATTGTTTCGGATGACCGTGAAATGCATGGAAGTGATGATGAATTGAAGCAAAATGACCGTGAAATGCATGCAAATGACCGTGAAATGCCTCGAAATGACCGTGACTCAACACGAAAATGTTTCGGATGACCGTGAAATGCATGGAAGTGATCATGAATTGAAGCGAAATGACCATGAAATGCATGCAAATGAAATGAACGAAATTGATCGCTACGTGAATGAAATGGATTTTCGATCATTGAGCTAATGAAATCTTAGAAATGATCGTGAATCAACACGAAATTGTTTTGAATGACCGTGAAATGCATGGAAGTGATCATGAATTAAAGCGAATTGACCGTGAAATGCATGCAAATGACCGTGAAGTGAAGGAGTTTGACCGTGAAATGCCTCGAAATGACTGTGAATCAACACGAAAACATTTCGAATGACCGTGAAATGCATGGAAGTGATCATGAATTGAAGCGAAATGACCGTGAAATGCATGCAAATGACAATGAAGTGAATGAGTTTTGATCGTGAAATGCCTCGAAATGACCGTGAATCAACACGGAATTGTTTCGGATGTCCGTGAAATGCATAAAAGTGATCATGAATTGAAGTGAATTGACCGTGAAATGCATGCAAATGACCGTAACGTGAAGGAGTTTGACCGTGAAATGCCTCAAAATGACCGTGAATAAACACAGAATTGTTTCGGATGACCGTGAAATGCATGGAAGTGATCATGAATTGAAGCGAAATGACCATGAAATGCATGCAAATGACCGTGAAGTGAAGGAGTTTGATCGTGAAATGCCTTGAAATGACCGTGAATCAACACGGAATTATTTCGGATGACCATGAAATGCATGGAAGTGATCATGAATTGAAGCGAATTGACCGTGAAATGCATGCAAATGACCGTGAAGTGAAGGAGTTTGACCTTGAAATGCCTCGAAATGACTGTGAAATGCATGGAAGTGATCATGAATTGAAGCGAAATGACCGTGAAATGCTTGCAAATGACCGTGAAGTGAAGGAGTTTGACCGTGAAATGCCTGGAAATGACTGTGAATCAGCACGAAAATGTTTCGGATGACCGTGAAATGCATGGAAGTGATCATGAATTGAAGCGAAATGACCGTGAAATGCATGCAAATGAAATGAATGAAATTGATCGCTAAGTGAATGAAATGGATTTTCGATCATTGAGCTGATAAAATCTTGGAAATGACCGTGAATCAACACGAAATTGTTTTGAATGACCGTGAAATGCATGGAAGTGATCATGAATTGAAGCGAATTGACCGTGAAATGCATGCAAAATACCGGGAAGTGAAGGAGTTTGATCGTGAAGTGTTTCGAAATGACTGTGAATCAACATGGAAATGTTTCGAATGACCATGAAATGCATGGAAGTGATCATGAATTGAAGCGAAATGATCGTGAAATGCATGCAAATGACCGTGAAGTGAAGGAGTTTTGATCGTGAAATGCCTCGAAATGACCGTGAATCAACACGGAATTGTTTCGGATGACCGTGAAATGCATGAAAGTGATCATGAATTGTAGCAAATTGACTGTGAAATGCATGCAAATGACCATAAAGTGAAGGAGTTTGACCATGAAATGCCTCGAAATGACCGTAAATCAACACGGAATTGTTTCCGATGACCGTGAAATGCATGGAAGTGATCATGAATTGAAGCGAAATGACTGTGAAATGCATGCAAATAACCGTGAAGTGAAGAAGTTTGACCATGAAATGCCTCGAAATGACCATGAATCAACATGAAAATGTTTCAGATGCTCGTAAAATGCATGGAAGTGGTCATGAATTAAAGCAAATTGACCGTGAAATGCATGCAAATGAAATGAACGAAATTGACCGCTAAGTGAATGAAATGAATTTTCGATCATCGAGTTGATGAAATCTTAGAAAATAACCAGGTTGGTTGGTTAAAGTAGCTTCTCCTACCCCAAAATCATATAGGATTCATCAAGTAACTAATTTTAGTTTAGAAGATATTCTTATTAAATGAATAAAGAAAGAAATGAAAAAAAAGAGAAAAGAATTTATATATATATATATATATATATATAGATATGTGTTAGGGAAAATTATAAGCAGAATAAAGTTTTTCATGTGAAAAAAAAAAAACAAAAAATCTATTGCTATGGATTTTAACTATGGATATAAGGGGTCGCGCCGGACAGGTCAGCAAATGGTGCGGGGGGCTGTTAGTTCGGTGCGCTTACCCCGGATGAACTCTATTACTACGGATTATCTCATCTATGGCTATGGGTATAATCCGTAGCCATAGATCTGACCGTAACAAATAACATTACCATTCTACTTTGAACGTCTACCGTTGAAACCCTTTCAGGGTCACGGAAGTTTTGAATCATTACGAAATTTATTTTTCCTATTCATTCAAGTCTTTGCAGCCTCATGAATAGATTGGATGGAAAATAAATGTTATGGTGGGCCCTACAAAAGTTTCAACGGTGAAAATCAAATTTCTGCTGCTCTCTGTGGTGTGGTCCAGTTGATCTTTGGATATGACGTTTTTTTTTTGGGATAATGCTCCGAAATGATGTCGAAATATGGATGAACGTTGTGGATATAATAAATACATAACTGTGGGGCCCATGTAACGTTGATCTCTTTTGAACCGTTCGTATAACTCGGAGTTCGAGGAGCGTCAGCGCTCGTCTTCGAGCGGATCGGCCTTTGGGAAGGCGTCCGTACAACTGGGGAGTATTCTTGGAAAGTAAAATGGGGTGGGCTTCGTCTCGAGAATGGGCCATATACTGGTCGTAAGTTGGAAATTTCTCTTAAATTAAAACCACCACGTCCAACGAACGTACGGTTGCTGAATAGAAAGATCAAATACACGCGGGGCCATGGATCCATGATCCAAACCTTCCTATAATAGTCTTCACTGACATGTGTATACCCTGGAAATCTCTCAAATCGCAAGGTCTGAGAATCTTTCTACATGAGCATTCTTCCGTCGAATGTAGACCGTTGCTTTAGCAGAGGGAAATCTGGAAATTTTGGTTTACACAAATCTATGTTATTTACAACAATAATATCAACGGTTTAGATCAGTAGACCATATTCTCACATTTAGAAAATCATGTGCGTCGACATACTATTTCTGTACCAGCGAACAAGACTCGTAATTCCCCTTCACAAAAGACCGTTGACCCGTACAGATAACTCCGTCTGGAAGCGACGACTCCAGAGGGTAGGTTTTTTTTCCTTTGCACGCGCTGGACGTTAAATGGTAATTTGTCGCCTAAAACATGAAACGTGGTAGTGAATCAATACATCCGCACCGTCTATTGTCATGCTGTTCATGCAATAAAACAATACAAAAGCCATAGGAACTATACTAAAGGATCACAGCCTTTATATGATTTGGACAATTCAGTAGAAACCGTTGGTTAGGTTCTTATCCACTACGTTTATAAGCCAACGTAACATATGAAAAGGATCCCGTATTGGACGTCTCGGATCGAATTTAGAAAGTACCACATCCGGGGTATTACCAGCTGGACAAATCCTTCTCTATCCACCGCGACGAATAATTCTCGGCCACGACTAAAAAAAATATAATCTGCTTCATGGAAAGCTCGCCCCCGTTAATGGCGGTTCTTGTTTCTCTGTTTTCTCTGTTTCCATCTCTCAGTTAGTCAAACGATCATCACCCCAATTGCAACAAAACCAAATTGAAAAACAAACCCAAGCCATAAGATCCTCGTTTCCCCGTTTGTCTAGTTGGATTTCTCCCACAATCCATCAATAATCTCAGCCGTCCAACATGGACCCAACCCTCCAAGCTCTAACTGCAGCTGCCGCAAGCTTCATAGCCGTCAGCTTCATCTTCACAATAATCCTGTTCCTCTGCAGAAGAGATAAAACACACCACGGCCGACGACAACAGCATCAGCGACAACGACAACGACAACATCAGCAACAACAGCAGCAACAACTACAACAAAATAAACACAATCCCAACTCAACTCTAGACGAAAGCGCCTCCTTTGATCCCTCCCTCAACCAAATCTCGATGCCTGAACTGATCGCCGCCACCCGCAACTTTGCAGCCGATGGCATCATCGGTGATGGCAGCTTTGGATTCGTCTACAAAGCTAACCTATCTAACGGCGTCACCGTCGCCGTCAAGAAGCTGAGCCGCGACGCATTCCAAGGACTCAGAGAATTCCGTGCCGAGATGGAGACTTTAGGTAAGATCGAGCACCAGAATTTGGTGAAAATGAAGGGATACTGTGTCTCTGGCGAGGAACGCCTCCTCATCTACGAATTTATCCAGCGTGGCAGCCTCGACCAATGGCTGCACGACATATCATCCATGTCCATCACTTCCATATCCTCTTCCCAATCCTCGTCGGCCTCTCTTCCTAACCTCCGTCAGCTGTCTTGGGCAAAGCGGATCAAGATCATTAAAGGAGTCGCAAACGGTCTCCGTTACCTGCACGACGAATGCAAACCCCGCATCATCCACCGAGACATAAAGGCCAGCAATGTGTTGTTGGATTTGGAATTTGAGGCCCATATCGCTGACTTTGGATTGGCCAGGATCGTCGATGCATCCCACTCGCACGTGTCTACACAGGTAGCGGGGACGATGGGCTACATGCCGCCCGAGTACAAGGACGGCCTCACGGGGGCGACAGTAAAAGCCGACGTTTACAGCTTCGGGATCTTGATGTTGGAGGTTGCCACCGGAAGGCGGCCCAATTTGCCTGTTATGACGGGGAATGGGAAAGAGGTAGGGTTGATAGTGTGGGCCAGGGAGATGGTGGAGGCCAAGAGATGTATGGACATGATTGATCCTATCATCAAAGATGAAATTGATCATCAACATCAAGGGAGGGAAGAAGGGATGGGGAGTGAGGAGGAGGAGGTGAATGAGTTCTTCAGGATTGCTTGTTTGTGTACCAGTGAGAACCCTAGAGAGAGGCCCACAATGGAGGACGCTTTGTCTCAGCTGAGTCGACTCTGAGTCAACTTGTTTTGGTGGTAATGTTGGCATTTTGGTGGGTGTGGCATGTGTTATTTATTAATATATATACTCTCTTATTTATAATCAATCATGTATGAGTATTTTTCCTCTTGATCTTCTTTTTGTTTCTACCATAATAACAAATTGATGCTCCTGAATCTCACGCACATGTACTCTAATTCTAAAATGTTGTAAACATTAGCTCCACACAAAAGGGAATGGCCCCAAAAAAACAACCGAGATTTCTCCTCCATTTACCTAATCCCTTCTCTGCTGCTAAAAATCTGTTCATAGGGAAAGATAAAAACCTGTCTAACTTTATATTTTATATAACTTACATTTATTTTAACTATGTTAAATACCTATTTGTATTCTTATTTTTTAATTCCAAATCAAGTCGGATTGAGCCTTTGAGTCAACGCGATCCAGCTAAGCATCAAGTTGTCTTAGTTTTCTAGTTTTTGAACTATGGTTAACTAGTCCACCGTATCCCTTGATCATTGCTAAGTGATCATGTTCAAGGGAAACAATGACTTTAAGGGATACGGTCACCACGGGTTGAGGAAGAGTTGTTTTTAATGGATCTTGTTACCGTAAATATCTTTGATTACTTTAGTGGTATTGGATAGCCCATGATCATGTTCCATGGTCATCTTCTGTTTTAGGAACCCAAGATAAGTTGCGATGGCGAACCTTGAGTCATACCCAAATCCTAGCTTAGCCTTACCCAAAGCTAGAAACCCGGCCTTCGTAAAATCCAGCAAGAAACCTAATCCAATTCAAGTGAAGACTCAGGCCCAAACTCAAGCCCATGTCTAAGCCCAGACTCCATTAGACCTCGCCCAACCTGAAAACTTGAAACCCGGAGAGGTGCCCAAGGTCCACAGAGACTTCCGATGCAATATGGGAGCCATCAATGAGGTAACCGATACATGATGTGCCGTTGGCAACACACAGAGTGTGCTGCTTGCCATGTGGATGCTTTCCCAAAGTGAGGCACGCTTAGGTGGAGGAGAGTGAATTCTACCCACAGTCGGTTGTGATTTAGGAATTGGGTATAAATATTCAACAAATAATACGCTAACGATTATTTTAATGATTATAAGCATCATCATCACACCACAACAATAGAAAAGAGCACATGTAGTTAGAAAGTCTTTATTATTGCTAATTACTTTTTTACTATATTTCAGGCTATGATTTACTACAAACCTTTAATTATATCTCTTTTAAAAAGTCATTGATTCTAAGGTAAAATATAGTTTAGTGACCAAATAATGATAAGTAATTCTATGGTGTCAAAATGGTAATATTTAATAAGATGCAAAGATGCGTAATATAAAAGAATGTATATACTTATTGTTGAGATGTGGAGCCACATTTGGATGGCCACTCGACCAGTCATGGACTGATTCGACTCAAAGTCAAGCGAGCATCAGTTTTTTAGTTCTGCGGTACTCGACCAGTCGAGGCCCGTACTCGACCGACCAGTCGAGCATCTTGCTCGACTAGTCGAGGTTAGGCAGATTTGTTTCCGGATTTGATGCGGACTATAGATTTTTGAATCAGTTTTCGCAAGGGTGCGAAAGGGAAGTTGCCTAAACTATAAATAGGGGTCTCTAGGACTTTTCTAGATATTATGTGAGTTATTCCAAAGTGTGGGAAAATGGTTTTCTCTTTACTTCCAAGGGAAGAGGTTAGTATTTTGCCTCGTAATCTTTGTTTTCTTCATACTGAAAGTTTGCATCCATTTTTTTTTACTCTTGATGGGGTTTTTCCATGTATATCTTTTCTTGTGGTTTATTTAGAATGCTTTGATTCTTTTTCTAGTTTATACTTCTTCCTATTTATCGTTTGTGGGTGAGACCAGAGATTGGATCTCAGTTCACTGCGTTGTTGGCGTGCTACGCAACAATTGGTATCAGAGCTATTGGTTTTAGTTATATTGGGAGCGATGACGGAAGAAAGAAAGACTAGAATTGAGAAGTTTGATGGTTTAAACTTTGCCTTCTAGAAGATGCAGATAGAGGATTATTTGTATCAGAAGGACCTCTATATTCCTTTGGAAAGAAAAGAGAAAAAATTAGAGAAGATGACAAATGATGAATGGTTTTGATTGGATCGGAAGGCTTTAGGAACGATCCGACTCTCTTTATCTAAGAGCATCGCCTTCAATATATCCAAGATGAAAACCACAAAAGAATTAATAGAAGCCCTAACCACTATGTATGAAAAACCTTCAGTGTCCAATGAGGTTAATCTTATGAAATAACTATTCAACATGAATATGTCAGATGGTGGGAGCGTGGCTGAACATCTAACCGAGTTCAATACAGTCACGAGCCAGTTGGAATCCGTTAGCACTGTTTTTGAGGACGAGGTCATGGCGTTATTGATCTTGTCCAGTTTGCCAGACAGTTGGTATGGTTTGGTGATTGCTGTAAGCAATTCTTCAGGGTCGACAAAGCTGAAATTTGATGATGTGGCCGGTCTAATTCTCAACGAATCTAGAAGAAAAGCATCAGGAGTTTGAAGGGATTCAGGGCATGCTCTAAACGTTGAAGGAATAGAAAGATCGCTGAATAAAGGAGGCAATAAACACGAATGTTCTAAGTCGAGGAAGAAGTCCAAGGGACCGAAAGACAAAAGACGAGTGTTAGCATTGCGGGAAGAAGGGGCACATGAAACGTGATTGTAAGACGTTCAAGAAATAAGAAGGAAACTCTCAAGGTGGAAATGATTCAGTGAATCTATCTGAGGAGAGTGACACAGAGGCGTTGATCTTGTCTCTTGATGCGATGAATGAGTCTTGGGTTATAGACTCGGGTGCTTCGTTTCATGCCACTTAATGTAAGGAAGTTCTACGTAATTATGTATCAGCTGACTTCGGGAGAGTCTACCTGGGTGATGATGAGCCGTACAGTATTGTTGAAAAGAGATATTTTCATATAAATCGAAAAGGTAGAATAGCTTTGAAATTGAAGGATGTCAGACATGTACCAAGTTTGAAACAGAACTTGATCTCAGTGGGGCAGTTGGCCGATACCAGATATGTGACAACCTTCACTAATGATTCCTGGAATATTACAAAAGGTGCCTTGGTGATATCTCGAGGCAAAAAGGAAGGTATTTTGTACGTGACTTCATGATTGTATAGTTCACTCGTAGTCGCGTCAACTGGAGTGAATGAGCAGTTATGGAATCAGAGGTTGGGACATGAGTGAGAAAGAGATGAAAGTACTATTGTCAAAAGGGAAGCTACCAGGGCTGGAGTCTATTGACTTGGAATTCTGTGATGACTGTGTGTATGATAAACAGAAGAGGGTAAGCTTCAAGAGATAGGACGCGCACCAAAGACGCATCCGTTGGAGCTTGTACACACTGATGTGTGGGGACCGACATAGGTATCATCTCTTAGTGGTTCATGCTATTTTGTTTCCTTTATTGCTGATGCAAGTAGAAAACTATGGATTTATTTCTTAAAGCACAAATCTGATATATTTTATTTATTTAAGAAGTAAAAAGTAATGGTAGAAAATGAGACAAGTAAAACAGTCAAATGTCTCAAATCAGATAATGGGGGAGAATACTATGATAAGAGATTTGAGGAGTCTTGTGCAGCAAATAGAATCAAACATCAGAAAATGATTACAAGGACACCACAGAAGAACGGTGTAACTAAGCGCATTAACAGGACCTTCCTTGAGCGCGCCCGGAGCATGAGGTTACAAGCAGGGTTGCCCAAGACCTTTTGGACAGATGCTGTGAATATTGCTACATATCTCATTAATAGAAGTTCCTCAACACCATTGGATGGTGGGCTACTAGAAGAAATGTGGACTGATAAATAAGTGAACCTTGCATATCTCAGAGTGTTCGATTGCACTTCATATGTTCACATTGATACATAGCACAGAAATAAGCTAGATGCGAAGTCCAGGAGGTACATGTTTATAGGCTACGGGCAGCATTATTTTGGCTACAGGTTTTGGGATGCAGAAAATAAAAATATTATCAGAAGCAAGGATGTAGTCTTCAATGAAAAAGTGATGCATAAGAACAGTGTACAGGAAAATAAGGCCGAGGAAAAAGAATTCGTAGAGTTGGAAGAGTTACCGGACATGGGTGTTACAGTGCCAAAGGATGGTCATGCACAGGAGCATTATAACGTAGAGCCACAGACACCGATTGTGAGGAGGTCTACTCGGGAGAGGAGACCCACGGTTCGATATTCACCCTCCTTACATTATCTACTGCTGACAGATAATGGTAAACCAGAGTGTTTTGAAGAGGCATTACAGTTAGATACACGGGTTAAGTGGGAGCAAGCTATGGATGATGAGATGGACTCTCTTAAGTCTAATCGTATATGAGAGCTAGTCACTCTACCCAAGTGTAAGAAAACTCTTCATAACAAGTGGGTTTACAGACTGAAGGAGTACGATGATTCGAAACGGTACAATGTCAGATTGGTCGTGAAAAGGTTTCAACAAAAGGAAGGTATCGATTTCACTGAAATATTTTCACCGGTAGTAAAAATGTCTACAATTCGTATGGTCATGAGTATAGTGGCTATAAAGGACTTACATTTAGAGTAGGTAGATGTTAAGATAGTCTTTCTTCATAGGGACCTTGAAGAAGAGATATATATGCATTAGCCGACAGGATACATGTCACTAAGAAAGGAGAATAAGGTGTGTAGACCGAAGAAGAGTCTATATGGCTTGAAGCAGGCCTGAGGCAGTGGTACAAGAAGTTTAACAGTTTCATATCGGGAAACGGTTTTAGAAGATGTCATGCAAACCACTATTACTATTTGAAGAAGTTTGATACATCGTACATCATCCTTCTTCTGTACATTGATGATATGCTTGTGGCCAGTTCAAGCATGAATGACATCTCAGATTTCAAAAGACAACTATCTAGAGAATTTGTAATGAAGGATTTAGGAGTTGCAAAATAAATCCTAAGCATGAGGATAAAGCGTAACAGGGAAAACAAGAAACTGGCTTTATCATAGGCAAAGTATATAGCTAAGGTACTTGATTGATTCAATATGGGAGGTGCTAAGACGGTTAGCACTCCATTAGCCAACCGCTTCAAGCTATCTAAGGAGCAAGGTAGAAAGACGTAAGAGGATCGAGACTACATGACTAAAGTGTCATACATGTCAGCTATTAGGAGTCTCATGTATGCTATGGTGAGCATGAGGCCAAACATTACTCATGCAGTGCGAGTTGTTAACAAGTTCATGAACAACTCTAGGAAAGAACATTAGGAAGCTGTGAAGTGGATCCTCAAATACCTGGCAGGTACTGTGGATATAGGGTTGTGCTATAGTGGATCGAAAATCAAGCTACAAGGCTAGGTAGATTGAAATTTAGCAGGAGATATCGACAACAGAAGAAGCACTACAGGTTATGTCTTTACTCTAAATAGTGTTGTAGTCAGTTGGGCCTCTCAATTACAGAAGATAGTATCTATCAGTATAATGGAAACAAAATATATTATGGCCACAGAAGCATGCAAGAAGAGGGTGTAGATGCAAGGTTTCATGAAAGAGTCGGGTAACAAGCAAGCAGATTATAAGCTGTATAGTGACAGTCAGAGTGCAATACACTTGGCTAAGAATTCATCTTTTTATTCAAGGACCAAGCATATTGACATCAGATATCACTTCATATGTTCATTACTGGAAGATAGATCGATTGCTCTGGAGAATTTTCATAAAAGTGAGAATCCTGCAGATATGTTGACCAAGGAGATCACATGGGAGAAGCTAAAGCTCTGTTTAGCTTTGATTGATATTCAGGCTTGAAGACGGGGAGGTAGTGCACTCCGGATGAAGAAGATGAAATTTTATGGCGATGTGTTTTCAAGTGGGAGATTGTTGAGATGTGGAGCCACATCTGGACGGCCGCTCTACCAGTCGAGTGCCCTGCTTGAACAGTCGAGTGGCCCACTCGACTAGTCATGGACTGGCTTGACTCAAAGTCCAGCGAGCATCAATTTTTTGTTTCTGTGGCACTCGATCGGTCGAAGCCCATGCTCAACCAGTCAAGGGTCCGATCGACCAGTCGAGGTTATGCAGATTCGTTTCCGGATTTAATACGACCTGCGGATTTTTGACTCGATTTTCGCAAGGATGCAAAAGGAAAGTTGCCTAAACTATAAATAGGGGTCCCTAGGACTTTTCTAAGTATTATAAGAGTTATTTCAATGTGTGGACAAAGGATTTTCTTTGTACTTCCAAGGAAAGAAGTTAGTATATTGCCTTGTAGTCTTTATTTTCTTCATAGTGGAAGTTTGCATCTGTGGTTTTTTACCCTTGTTGGGGTTTTTCCACGTATATCTTGTCTTGTGGTTTGTTTAGAATGCTTTGATTCTTTTTCTAGTTTATACTTCTTCCTATTTATCGTTTGTGGGTGAGACCAGAGATTGGATCTCGGTTCACTGCGTTGTTGGCGTGCTATGCAACAATTGGTATCAGACCTATTGGTTTTAGTTCTATTGGGAGCGATGACGGAAGAAAGAAAGATTAGAATTGAGAAGTTTGATGGTTTAAACTTTGCCTTCTAGAAGATGCAGATAGAGGATTATTTGTATCAGAAGGACCTCTATATTCCTTTGGAAAGAAAAGAGAAAAAATTAGAGAAGATGACAAATGATGAATGGTTTTGATTGGATCGGAAGGCTTTAGGAACGATCCGACTCTCTTTATTTAAGAGCATCGCCTTCAATATATCCAAGATGAAAACCACAAAAGAATTAATAGAAGCCCTAGCCACTATGTATGAAAAACCTTCAGTGTCCAACAAGGTTAATCTTATGAAATAACTATTCAACATGAATATGTCAGATGGTGGGAGCGTGACTGAACATCTAAACGAGTTCAATACAGTCACGAGCTAGTTGGAATCCGTTAGCACTGTTTTTAAGGACGAGGTCATGGCGTTATTGGTCTTGTCCAGTTTGCCAGACAGTTGGTATGGTTTGGTGATTGCTGTAAGCAATTCTTCAGGGTCGACAAAGATGAAATTTGATGATGTGGCCGGTCTAATTCTCAACGAATCTAGAAGAAAAGCATCAGGAGTTTGAAGGGATTCAGGGCATGCTCTAAACGTTGAAGGAATAGAAAGATCGCTGAATAAAGGAGGCAATAAACACGAATGTTCTAAGTCGAGGAAGAAGTCCAAGGGACCGAAAGACAAAAGACGAGTGTTAGCATTGCGGGAAGAAGGGGCACATGAAACGTGATTGTAAGACGTTCAAGAAATAAGAAGGAAACTCTCAAGGTGGAAATGATTCAGTGAATCTATCTGAGGAGAGTGACACAGAGGCGTTGATCTTGTCTCTTGATGCGATGAATGAGTCTTGGGTTATAGACTCGGGTGCTTCGTTTCATGCCACTTCATGTAAGGAAGTTCTACGTAATTATGTATCAGGTGACTTCGGGAGAGTCTACTTGGGTGATGATGAGCCGTGCAGTATTGTTGAAAAGAGAGATTTTCATATAAATCAACAAGGTAGAATGGCTTTGAAATTGAAGGATGTCAGACATGTACCAAGTTTGAAACAGAACTTGATCTCAGTGGGGCAGTTGGCCGATACCGGATATGTGACAACCTTCACTAGTGATTCCTGGAATATCACAAAAGGTGCCTTGGTGATATCTCGAGACAAAAAGGAAGGTACTTTGTACGTGACTTCAGGATTGTATAGTTCACTCGTAGTCGCGTCAACTGGAGTGAATGAGCAGTTATGGAATCAGAGGTTGGGACATATGAGTGAGAAAGAGATGAAAGTGCTATTATCAAAAGGGAAGCTACCAGGGCTGGAGTCTATTGACTTAGAATTCTATGATGACTGTGTGTATGGTAAACAGAAGAGGGTAAGCTTCAAGAGATAGTATGCGCACCAAAGACGCATCCATTGGAGCTTGCACACACTGATGTATGGGGACCGATATGGGTATCATCTCTTGGTGGTTCATGCTATTTTATTTCCTTTATTGCTGATGCAAGTAGAAAATTGTGGATTTATTTCTTAAAGCACAAATCTGATGTATTTTATGTATTTAAGAAGTAAAAAGTAATGGTAGAAAATGAGACAAGTAAAACAGTCAAATGTCTCAAATCAGATAATGGGGGAGAATACTATGATAAGAGATTTAAGGAGTCTTATGTAGCAAATAGAATCAAACATCAGAAAATGATTACAAGGACACCACAGCAGAATGGTGTAACTAAGCGCATTAACAGGACCTTCCTTGAGCGCGCCCGGAGCATGAGGTTACATGCAGGGTTGCTCAAGACCTTTTGGACAAATGCTGTGAATATTGCTACATATCTTATTAATAGAAGTTCCTCAGCACCATTGGATGGTGGGCTACTAGAAGAAATGTGGACTGAGAAATAAGTGAACATTGCACATCTCAGAGTGTTCGGTTGCACTTCATATGTTCACATTGATACATAGTACAGAAATAAGCTAGATGCGAAGTCCAGGAGGTACACGTTTATAGGCTACGGGCAGTATGATTTTGGCTACAGGTTTTAGGATGCAGAAAATAAAAAATTATCAGAAGCAAGGATGTAGTATTCAATGAAAAAGTGATGCATAAGAACAGTGTGCAGGAAAATAAGGCCGAGGAAAAAGAATTCATAGAGTTGGAAGAGTTACCGGACACGGGTGTTACAGTGCCAAAGGATGATCATGCACAGAAGCATTATAAGGTAGAGCCACAGACACCGATTGTGAGGAGGTCTACTCGGGAGAGGAGACCCACGGTCCGATACTCACCCTCCTTACATTATCTACTGCTGACAGATAATGGTAAACCAGAGTGTTTTGAAGAGGCATTACAGTTAGATACACGGGTTAAGTGGGAGCAAGCTATGGATGATGAGATGGACTCTCTTAAGTCTAATCGTATATGAGAGCTAGTCACTCTACCCAAGTGTAAGAAAACTCTTCATAACAAGTGGGTTTACAGACTGAAGGAGTACGATGATTCGAAATGGTACAATGTCAGATTGGTTGTGAAAAGGTTTCAACAAAAGGAAGGTATCGATTTCACTGAAATATTTTCACCGGTAGTGAAAATGTCTACAATTCGTATGGTCATGAGTATAGTGGCTATAAAGGACTTACATTTAGAGTAGGTAGATGTTAAGACAGTCTTTCTTCATAGGGACCTTGAAGAAGAGATATATATGCATTAGCCGACATGATACATGTCACTAAGAAAGGAGAATAAGGTGTGTAGACCGAAGAAGAGTCTATATGGCTTGAAGCAGGCCTGAGGCAGTGGTACAAGAAGTTTAACAGTTTCATGTCGGGAAACGGTTTTAGAAGATGTCATGCAAACCACAGTTACTATTTGAAGAAGTTTGATACATCGTACATCATCCTTCTTCTGTACGTTTATGATATGCTTGTGGCCAGTTCAAGCATGAATGACATCTCATATCTCAAAAGACAATTATCTAGAGAATTTGTCATGAAGGATTTACGAGTTGAAAAATAAATCCTAAGCATGAGGATAAAGCGTAACAGGAAAAACAAGAAACTGGCTTTATCATAGGCAAAGTATATAGCTAAGGTACTTGATTGATTCAATATGGGAGGTGCTAAGACGGTTAGCACTCCATTTGCCAACCACTTCAAGCTATCTAAGGAGCAAGGTACAAAGACGTAAGAGAAACGAGACTACATGACTAAAGTGTCATACGTGTCAGCTATTAGGAGTCTCATGTATGCTATGGTGAGCATGAGGCCAAACATTGCTCAAGCAGTGAGAGTTGTTAACAAGTTCATGAACAACTCTGGGAAAGAACATTAGGAAGCTGTGAAGTGGATCCTCAGATACCTGGCAGGTACTGTGGATATAGGGTTGTGCTATAGTGGATCGGAAATCAAGCTACAAGGCTAGGTAGATTGAAATTTAGCAGGAGATATCGACAACAGAAGAAGCACTACAGGTTATGTCTTTACTCTGGATAGTGTTGCAGTCAGTTGGGCCTCTCAATTACAGAAGGTAGTATCTATCAGTACAATGGAAACAAAATATATTACGGCCACAGAAGCGTGCAAGAAGATGGTGTAGATGCAAGGTTTCATGAAAGAGTCGGGTAACAAGCAAGCAGATTATAAGCTGTATAGTGACAATCAGAGTGTAATACACTTGGCTAAGAATTCAGCTTTTTATTTAAGGACCAAGCATATTGATATCAGATATCACTTCATACGTTCATTACTGGAAGATAGATCGATTGCTCTGGAGAATATTCATAAAAGTGAGAATCCTGTGGATATGTTGACCAAGGCGATCACATGAGAGAAGCTAAAGCTCTGTTTATCTTTGATTGGTATTCAGGCTTGAAGACGGGGAGATAGTGCACTCCGGATGAAGAAGATGAAAGTTTATGACGATGTGTTTTCAAGTGGGAGATTGTTGAGATGTGGAGCCACATTTGGACGGCCGCTCTACCAGTCGAGTGCCCTGCTTGAACAGTCGAGTGGCCCACTCGACTAGTCGTGGACTGACTTGACTCAAAGTCGAGCGAGCATCAATTTTTTGTTTCTGCGGCACTCGATCGGTCGAAGCCCATGCTCAACCAGTCTAGGGTCCGATCGACCAGTCGAGGTTATGCAGATTCGTTTTCGGATTTAATACGGACTGCAGATTTTTAACTCGATTTTTGCAAGGGTGCGAAAGGAAAGTTGCCTAAACTATAAATAGGGGTCTCTAGGGCTTTTCTAGGTATTATAAGAGTTATTCCAATGTGTGGACAAAGGATTTTCTTTGTACTTCCAAGGAAAGAAGTTAGTATATTGCCTTGTAGTCTTTATTTTCTTCATAGTGGAAGTTTGCATCCGTGGTTTTTTACCCTTGTTGGGGTTTTTCTACGTATATCTTGTCTTGTGGTTTGTTTGAAATGCTTTGATTCTTCTTCTAGTTTATATTTCTTCTTATTTATCGTTTGTGGGTAAGACCGGAGATTGGATCTTGGTTTACTGCATTATTGGCGTGCTGCGCAACACTTATAGCTGCTATTTGTCTACCTCGAGATTGTCTTTTATAATCCATGCTCTGAGCTTTGTGGCCTCCTCACATGGTGAGTTATCAATGCTAGGACCATTATTGGTATCTTTCTTTTAGTATAGATCCAGGATTATTCAAGTGATTCAAGATAAAATGATGTATGCTTATCATGTATTAATTTCCTAAATAGTGAGTGTATCACTATGTTTATTATTTAAAAAATCATTATTCACGCATTAGGATAGTGCTAGAGCACTGTATAGGATGTGAAAGGACATCCAAAAATCTGTACTAAATTAGAGAATTGAGATTATTCATCCATTTTTATCTATTTGGATCACCATGGTAGTGGCCACTAAGCTAGCTTTGATACTTAGATATATAGTGTGATGAAAGAATAAGTAAATAGGCATGGAATGCTGAATAATATGTGAATTATAGTCTTCATGGAGGATGGAGCGACCGCGTGCGCCAATGCATTGGGTAGAACTAGGCTATAGAGCTTGGCTCTAGTGTTGATATGATAGCCTAACAAGGGGTGGTGTGGCTTTTCCTCGACCATGAAGTAGCGCAGCTTTTCCTTTGGCGTAACGTGGTGGCATGGTTGTGCCTTCACTAAAATAGTGCATTAAAATGATGACATGACACTCTAGCGTAAGGGCCGCGCCACTTACATTTCGGGTTACACCTTCCATTTTTTTGACCAATTCATTAAGGTCGCACTATGAGTTGCGCCATCTCTTTACTTAGCGCAAATTTATATTTTTATTGACTCCTAACACCTCAAGTGTTGACCCTAGAATTCGAAATGACCATAATACCCTTGAGACCCCCTCTTTTTAGGATGTGGATTTCCTACAAAAGCCTTTCGTAGGAAGTTACGGCGCAAGGATGCTGGGTGGGGCTCACTGCAATGTACGTTATAAATCCATTCCATCCATCTGTTTTTCGAGCTTGTTTTAGTACATTCTACCAAAAATGAGGTGGATACAATACTCAAGTAGGTCACATGAGAGGGAAAATTGGGGAAACAAATTTCTACAGTTGAAACCTTACTGGGCTCCACCTTGATGTTTATATGATATCCAAACCTTTTACAAGGTCATTCCCAATGGGATGTGAAGTGAAAACACCAAAATTATAGCCTGATACAAAACTTTTATGGCCATAAAAATGCTTTAATGGTGCTCATTGAATGCCCACTTTTTCCTCTTGTATGGCCCACATGAGTGTTGGATACACCTCAT
Organism: Magnolia kwangsiensis; assembly: GCA_037074715.1. Classification (NCBI taxonomy): domain Eukaryota; kingdom Viridiplantae; phylum Streptophyta; class Magnoliopsida; order Magnoliales; family Magnoliaceae; genus Magnolia; species Magnolia kwangsiensis. Next base: position 149,378,381 of record CM073572.1, on the reverse strand, counting down.
TTTTTGCCACACATCCTAAACTGATCTCATAAAACGGATGGACAGGGTGGATTTCTCAAAAACATTTTGGTGGGCCCCACCCAACGTCCTTGCGCAGGAACTTCCTGCGAAAGGCTTTCACAGGAAATCCGCGTCCCTCTTTTTACCACCCATACGACACTTAACCAGTGTGAGGATGCCATGTGGCATTGCCATTCCCTCAACTAATCACAACCCTCCACCTCACCTTTACCCCCTAACTTCACCCAAATCTCCAAAATTCCACCCATTTCAACTATAAATATTCCTCTCCTCATCATTTTAACCTATTCACGCCAACTCACCATAAACTTAAGAAAGGGAGAGGGGGAGAGTTTAAATTGCACGTGGTGGGCCCACGGGCTGTGATTGGAAGCTTGGTGAGGCTACTGAATGAAGGCTATGTCCTAGGGGGAGGGATGTTTAAGACAAAATAAAATTTTCACCTTTTAAACACACTTGCCTACTTCAACTAATATGCAAATTAAACTAAGGCAATATAAAACTAAAGCTTCCAAGCCAATAGTGGCTCCAATCACATAGGCTACAAATGATATCTCATTCAAGCAACTAGTCTATAAATGATAGTTTATATGTATGTGTGGTATGTATTGCCTATCAAATCCTAACATTCATTTAATCATTCATACATATAATTAAACATCCAATCACATAAGCATAATTAAATAAGTGCTCAAAGACAATCCCAAACATAAGCCTGTATAGTGGTCTAGTTTTCCTGCTCCAGTCCTGATGGACGCACTCAACTTATGAGTGTACCGGATTTCACTATTAGAGATTTTAAATTAGGTTGGCCTCTAACCTTTACAATCCTATACAAGGACCAGCTCCCACAAGAAACTTGCATAGTTTTCTATAGGCTCGCCACGAACATCGGTCCTATACAAGAACACCTGGCAAGCGTACACTCCCACCGAATGCTCCCACAAGAGGCTTTAGTTGGTTTTCTATCAGCTCACCCGTGTCCCGTGGCCTACATAAGTACTTGATTTAGGTCCTACGTAGGAACCTTTGAGTTTGGTAATTCAAACTCTTACACTCAATCCTATGAAAGGAAGGAGTGTACATGAACTTTTATAAATGATAAGTTGTCAGATTGAGCCTCTTTTATAGTGCCTTCTTTGGTTGCTTGATTGATTTTCTCACCTGCTTTAATCATCTCCCCTTTACTCTCCCGATCATGATGCCGATGTGTTGCCAATGCTTCAACTCTAAGATCAATCACCTTACATGCGATGCTCCTTTTGATAGCCAAGGTGATGAGAGGTTGGGCAGAATCTCCTACAACTAATGGGAAGTTGTAATGCCTAAAAGATTCACCTACATGGGTCTTATAGAGGATTTATACAAGGGTATACTTATAAAGGTTGAGTCTAATCTATAAAAAATGGTGGAGTTCAAGTACATCTTCAAGGTAGAGGTTGGAATCCTCATTAGAGTGTTAATCTCAAGGAAGATGTCTTAGAACTCATTGGTTTAGAGATTTGGGATGAAAGATATGATTATGGAATCACCTAAGCTTTTATTGCACCAAAAATGCATACAAATACCCAAGAATCGAATGCCCTTTATAAGGAGTTCGAGCTCCAACAGTTAAAAAAAAGGGCAGATAATAGCTCTATCGATGATATCAAGAAAATAAGATTTTCAGTTGAATTGTTGTTGGACAGTTTTCACACTGTTATCCAATGTCATTAAGTGGTCTTCGATGGCATCAAGGGGACCATTTGATGTCATCAAAGGTTTCTCGATTCCATCGAGAAAATCGTATCAAAATATTAAAATTTGCTGGGCATATTTGAGTTACCTACTCGATTCCATCAAGTGGTCTTTGATGCCATCGAACACCCCTCGAGGTCTGTTCAATGAGATCGAGCACCACCTGAAAATCTACTATTTTGGACATACAATTTCACAGCAGTTTCACACCTCTTCTAGCCTTACTTATCATGTTCCACTTAGGCTTCTAAGGCTAAGGAGTAATCGACAAGGTTTTCCTATAAGGTCGAGATCATCTAGAGGTCCAATGGTTGTTTTGAGTCAAGGGTTATGGTCACCAAGGCACCTTATTTATCTGTACTTTACTCCTTGATGCTCATGTCCTCTTATGTCTTCGGTCTTTAGCTTCCAAAAGCTCAACCGACTAGATGACGCATGGACTCATGTGATTGACAAACAAGATGCACAAATCAGTGCATTAACAAGAGGCACCACCCATTCCATCCATTCACCAGGGGAGGAAGAGAGAGAGAGAGAGAGAGAGAGAGAGAGAGAGAGAGAGAGAGAAGCAATTCCATCCCATAAGCTAGCCTAATTACACCCAAACCCAAGACATTCCACCTAGTGCCAATCAAGCTTCCTCCTCAAAGCTTTACCACACTCCATCCATCTACCACCACCGCCATAGCTCTCTTGTCGAATAGCTCAAGCTACAAATTAGCTGCATTAATCACATTCACCATTTTGCATATGGCATTTGCATTATCACATCCCCTCCAACCCCCTTCTCTTATAGTCTGTTTCCGCGTATGCTCTGGGGCTTGTCGATCTTCTCAAATCCTGCTACATCTAAAAATTAAATTGGCTAGATCATTTTCTTTTATTTCTCATCTCTCTCAGGTAAATGAGTGTTGGTAGATTTCTTGTGTTGCCATGCCCAAATTTGATTCCCGGTGCCTATTCGCTATAACTCGAATCCGAAGCTGACAACCTTTGTAGAACCCTAATTCTAGCACTAACTGCCTATACACCAAGTCCTAAAGATGACATTCCACAAGGAGTATTTTAGAAAAACTTTAATAATTGAGCACAACCAAAAGAATTCCATAAGTAATATACATCAACACTATACAAAAGGTTATATACAATATTAGAAAGGAAAATGCATTACATAACAATAATTCAAAAGATTAGGCTCATGCTTCAACCTCATTGCTGATACGCCTAAGCATAACCTACAGTGTAAACAAACACACAAGCTTCCTACGAAGCTTAGTAGAGTGCGTGTGTGCATGCTCAATACATATGATAGATTTATCGCATCAATATCAATATTAATATCAGAGTAAGCAACAAAGATCCAGGGCTAATCATGCCAATGTCCATGTGTGCAACTAGCCATGCTAAGGCTATGCATATATGCTATACGAAGGCCAACCAGCCCAAATGTCTTATGCTGTCATGCGATGTGATCATATTAGTCCTAATGTCTAATCTACATCTCAGTACAATTCTCAATTAGAATCACTAGGGTCTAGTATAAAGGCATCAAACTGTAACGCACAAATATGCAATCATAAGAGACCTTGTTCACAACTCCAAGTGTAGGGTCGCGATGTAGTAATAATCTCGATAAGACCGAGGTCGAATCCATAGGGACTGAACCTTGTACGTAATCTGAAAGTAACCAGAACTAGAACTAGACTAAGATGTAATCTAAATCAGGGATAGTTCAGGGAATAATTGTGATTTTATTTAACTAAAACTTGAGAAATTCAAAGGTAGGAAACTAGGGTGTCAAGGATCCACTTGTAGCAATCAGGGAGATCTATGCTTGATTCATAAACACAACTAGATTTAGAGTCTCATCATCATCCAGTTGGAAGATATATCATTAAAATTCAAATCTGAACTTCCTTTAATCTATTTTTCAAGAGATGAGAGGTATAAGAATTAGAATTGATTCCATTACCAAACCATGCCCATGAGACAAAGCAAACAATAGAATTTAGCCAATCCACATCCAATCTAAGGGATGTATGAATGTTAGGAAGGATTCCATCATCCAACCATGCCCAGGAGACGATGGTGAACAACAGGGTTCTCAAATTCACAAACCCTATAATGCTAAGAGCATGCTCAAAGCTATCTCAAATCCATTTAATTTAACTCAAATGAACCATTAAAAACTGAAAGCATTCCTTAATATTAAACTATAATCAAAGACAATTCAACTTAAACATGAATCAAAGCATAGAAGTCAACCCATCACACTACAGGCTTCACCTCTTAGCCCTAGCTAAGAGGTTTAGCCAGACATGATCTAGCTAAAATCTCTTAAAAACATAAAAGGAAAAGGAAGAACAAGACTAAAAGAAAGAGGGAGAAAACTCCCTAGCCGACCATCTCTCTCTCCTTCTCTTGCTTTCACTCCATGTCCCAGCTCCACACCAGATGCTTGAATGCCTCCACGGCTGCCCTCCTGGATGAATGATGCACCCACGCTCTCTCTCCCTTTTATAAACACAAGGTATGGCGGTGGAGAAGGCTGGAAGTCAGTGTTTATGCAAGGAGAGAATGTGCGTAGCTCTTACGCACTGTGTATAACAAAAACTGCGGAAGTGCTTGCGTTTAGAGTGGCTTTCGGGGAAGGATTCATACACTCCGATCATTTTGCCTCCATAGGAAGGGTAAATACCCCCCTTTCCACCTTTTGGACGGTCTGGATCATCGATCCAATCACCCCCTTAATCGCACTGTGGCCCACTGCGATCGATTTTTACAGACGCACATCCTTTGCGGATGTTCTTGTGCTGTGAAGGTCGGTGGGCCCCACATTGGTGTTTTTGGAGAAATCTGACCCGTTCATTGGATTCCTAGTGAAAAACTAGCAGGAAGGACTGATTTTTATTAGGTTTTAGTGAGGTTCATTGTATTAAACCAACTCACCATTAATCTTGCATTTTTTGGAGATCCACGTGTGTATGTTTACTTGGGGCCAAAGGGACACCTAGGCAAGGGTCATGCTTACCCCAGAGATGCAATGGATGGTCCAGATCATCAAAATACATGGTGGGTGGGGCCCACAATCAAAACCCAATCGAAAGATGTCTGTTGCTGGCATTTTTTTAATTTTTTGAGTAAGTAGTCGGTCAGCGTACGCTGACCGACTTTGGGTTTGATGGTGCACAGTTAGAGTGTGCACATTGTGCACATGCACACCCTTAAGTGGGGTTCATTGTGATGTATTTGAGAAATCCGCTCCGTCCAACCATTTTATCAACCCATTTTAGGGGTTGAAATCGAATTTGAAGCATATCCAGATATCAGGCGGGCCCCAAATCAGGATTTAAGGGGCTTATCTATCCGTTGGACCACTTCCACAAGGATCCAATGGCTGAAATTTGACGTATATGGTTAATTTATGGTCCTTAGGCCATATATGAAGTTTAGAGCCGAACGGATGGTGGGAACCTTGTGATCGTGCATTTAGGATGACTTTCAGGCCACTTGAACTTCAATCACTTGATTTTCTTAGATCTTTAGTGTGTAAGTTCTTCAATCTCGGTCCCCTGGGGTCCGTCCCTTGCCTTGGTGACTTCAGAGCGTCAAATCTATGCTTTTAGTACCCTTTTTTAGTCTAGGCTCCTAAATACACCTTGCATCACAAACAGGATTAAAATAGGCCGTTAAACAGCATCATGTTTGTAAATTCAGGTAATAATTGGGGTTTAATATGTAATATTTGGCCCTCAACACAATTCTCAACCAACATTTTGTTAGTCCCAAGCAAAGTATGGGAAAAAGAATTTGAGAACTACCAGATAAATTTTTATAGACTCAAGCGATTTTTGAAAAGCAATTTAGATCATAGAATTCCAAGATACATTAATGTTGGGTATTACTTTCTCTTGTACTCAAGTGCATGGTAAACTTCATAGTCAAGTTCAAGGTATTAATCCATCCATTAGAAAAATTCTAAACATTGAGTTCCACAGGTGTATAAGGAAACCTAAACTTATCACAATCAAAGGCTCAGTTCTTTATTTCACGATAACATTGATAATCACAAGAGAATTCAAGATAACTATAACCTAAACCAAAACATGCCTTACGGTTTAACTTTTCATTCTTCTAGCTTTTGATTTTTCTATTGATGGCTTTCACGTTATGTCAATCTTTTAAAGGCAAAGCCAAAGAGGGGAAACGAGCCCTCACCTATAGGGAGCACTGAAGACCATTCGCTTAACCCTTTTTGAAGATAATCATTTTTAAGCTGGGTATTCATTCTTTTCTTTGAACATGATGGACAAATTTCCCAGGTTGTCTCTTTCCATGTCTAGTAACTACCGGGTTAACAATTCAATATTGAACTGAAGCCTTAGTATGTAAGCTAGGTGTGACATGTGAAATCATGACTCGATCAATGTTTAAAACTTCTAATCATGGATTAACAATTTCAATTTAACTGAAAAATCTAACAGATGGCTGAATCCAAGAGTAGTAAATTACAAACATTATAAATCTAATAATTCGAAATCAACGATGGCCGTCAAAATCACTTTTAATTCACAAAAATTTTCAGAAATATTTTAAAAAAAATTTCACAATTTTTGCTCAAGACTGAGAAAATACTGATTAGGTAACCTTATCTCCCATATCCAACCTAAAATCTGCATTGTCCTCAATGTAAAAGATATAAGCATGTAATGCACATGAGACAACGAATGTAAAAGAGAAATGATGGAAAGATAATACCTAATAACAGAGTCGTATTAGCTTTTTCCCAAAGAGATTTTATCATGAAGGCAACTTAGCGTAAGAGTTAATTCAACCAAAATAAATTATCCTAAAACAACTGGAAAGCAAACTATCCTAACAACATAAAGTCAACTATCCTAGAACGACATCAAGCAAACCATCCTAGTCCTATGAAAGCAGGGGAAAAACTACTCAGTCATGTCATGTTCCTCTTCTGGCCAGTATCTTGATAAATTTCTCAGTAGGTTTCTCAACAAGATCATCCAAAAGCACTTTTGTAATAGGCTTGGATGCCCTGGAGCATGAAATTTCAGAGAAACTTATGTACCTCAGCAAAGAATTGTCATTGAATCGCTTGAGGTATCCAAAGTATATATGATTCATCTGTAACAGAAAAAGTGTCAACGTTAGTATCCCATTGTGAATCAGAGACTACGAGTAAATAGAATTCAGAAAAATTTTCAGAAAGTAATGTATTCTCAACACAGTCCGAAGTTTCAGACTCCAGTTTAATTTTCAGCTCCTCCTTTAATGGTAAGCATTCAAGATCTATGGAGGGAAGGATTTCAGAGTACGGGTTCCTTCGATCCGTGACAACCATCAAGATATTGTCTTACAAGGCATCTACTATTTCTTTTATCATAAGATCATTTGAATCCGCAAAGTGTGCCAAACAATTATTCAAAGAGTTGAAAAATTTAGCTAGGAGTGACTTATTTTCCACGTCGAAATCTATAATGAGATGCTCAACGACTCCATCGTTTTTAAAAGTAGATGGAGGTATGCTCTCTTACTCCAGCTCTGCATAGACAGATTGAGGGTCAGTAGATGAAGTATTAAGTAAAGACTTTATTCATTGATACTACTCAGAAGAGGTATTGAATTATCAAAAGTGTACAACTCAGATGGTGGCCTTAACTGGGTGGTTTCAAATTCTAGAGTCATATCGAACAACTTGTCCCTCTCTTGAATTATATCATCATTTAATTCAGGGGAACGGTCCAAACATGTCTCACAAGAGTTAGAATGGTTGGTTGTAAGGAGCTCATCTTCCACTTTTAAATCAAACATGTCAGGTGAGTGGATTAATTCATTATGACTGATCACTTTGTGTACTTCTTGATCATTGACCTAGACCATACTTAAGATTAATTCCAGGGAAGTTTGGGCTGCACATTCATAATCTTCATCCCAATACTCATCATTATCTAATTTTGTGCAATACACACTTGTGATGGGATCGCTTTTCTTACATTCTATTCCTAAATTGGGTTGAGGTTCGAATAAACTAACCTTTACCTCATCATTGAAATCATGTGTGTTATGTGAGTGAAGTGTGTCACTATTATTATATTTGAAAGACACCCACGTCTCTTGATCACTCTTTTGGACAGTCATCGAGATCGACTCATTAGAAAATTAAACTATATATTCATTAATGGAATCCAACTCCTCATTCGTAATTTCAGTTTCTTCCACAAGTGAGTTATGATCACTTTCTTCACATTGTGCTTCTAGATTGGGTTGAGGCTAGGATAACCTAGCCTCTTCCTCCTCCATAAGGTGTGACTAAGTTCTTCGAATTGAGGATTTGAGCAATTCACATGATTGTATGACAATTTGATTAAACTGCTCTTATGCATTCATGAGTTTATGAAGTGAATCCTCTTGGATTGTTTCTGATTGGGTTTCAAAGGTAGAAGCCCCTAGAGAATTATCACTATGATATATTACTGGTTCATCTTCCCAATATTGATGTTTTCACTGATTATAGTCATACAGATCATAGGTGGGAGAATCTGATGGTTGGTAATACATATTATTACTCGTAATATAATCATGCATTATTTTCTTTTTATCAGATGGGTGATAATAATTCTCCCTCCCATAGTTATGATAACCCTAATACTCACGTACTGTCTGTGGGGTGTAATTGTTCTCACGTATATGATTGCATAAGGACTTATTAACTGATGGAGCGTTATACTCTGGTTGGTTTTTGATGTTTGTTTTAGGAAAATTATGAGACATAGGTTAATTTCTATCATAATCATCATACATCCCTTCCAAGTTTCTCTTAGCTATCTCAGCATACTGATGTTCTCATTCTTGCATATACATGGTGAAAACCTAACTTTGAATCTAATCCTAAGAAAGATAAAAGAAAATATCCTACAATAGTATGGAAAGTAAGAAGAGGGAAGAAGTTAGAAAGAAGTTACCAAATTAAAAGTTCCTATGTTAAGATCCTGCAAAAGAAAATAATAAAAAATAGTTTTTTAAAATAGAAATTCTAAAGTTAGAAAGTTTCTAAAAACAAAAATAGAAAGTTTCTAATCCTAGAAATTGAAAGCCAAGTTAGTTTCTTTAAAAAAAAAAAAAAAAAACACCTTAGAATTAGAAAGTTTCTAAAAAATAAAATAAAGGAAAGATAAGTTAGTTTCTAAAATTAGAAAGAGTTTCTTAAATTAATTAGGAAATTTTTAGACCTAAAGTTAAAAGTTAAGTTAATTTCTAAAAAGGAAATCCTAGAATTAGAGTTAGAAAAATTAAATCTAATCCTAAAGTTAGAAAACCCTAATATTAACCTAATTCTAAAACTAATTAATCTCAGAAAAACTTAACAGTCAATCCCCAGCAACGACGCCAAAAACTTGTTCACAACCCCAAGTGTAGGGTCGCGATGTAGTAATAATCTCGGTAAGACTGAGGTTGAATCCACATGGAATGAACCTTGTACGTAATTTGAAAGTAAACAGAACTAGAACTAGACTAAGATGTAATCTAAATCAGGGATAGATCAGGGAATAATTGTGATTTTATTTAACTAAAACTTAAGAAATTCAAAGGTAGGAAACTAGGGTGTCAAGGATCCACTTGTAGCAATCAGGGAGATCTATGCTTGATTCATAAACATAACTACATTTGGAGTCCCACCTTCATCCAACTGGAAGATATATCATTAAAATCCAAATCTGAACTTCTTTTAATCTAGTTTTTAAGAGATGAGAGGTATGAGAATTAGAATTGATTCCATCACAAAACCATGCCCATGAGACAAAGCAAACAACAGAATTTATCCAATCCACATCCAATCTAAGGGATGTGTTGGAGTATTTTTATGAGCGGATCGTTGAATCGCTTAGCCCGTCCTTCGCCTACACAATCACAAAGACAAAGGGGACCTTGGCTAGAGCCAGGGAATCTCCGATGCTTAAGTCAGTTACGGGAACGATGGCAAAGGATGTAGGATTTTTCTGTTGTGTACATTCTTTCGCAAAGGGGATGGTTATTTATAGGTCTGGGAGAATTCCGTTGTACAAGGATTCTTCTCTTTCATCTTTGGAGATTTGATCCTTTTAACATATTTCGCCCGATCCCGAGGATCTCGGGATTGGACACCCGTACTTCTGGATTTTCGGGATGACATTTGTATTCACACCACCTTTTCTTATCTCGGTTCGGCCGTTACCGACTCTGGAAGAGTCTCGGCCGGCTTAAGAGAATAAGTTTTTTGCCTTCTCACGGGCAGAATAGTCTCGGTATTTATCTGTCCTCCTTCCTTACTCCGTAGCCGATGAAACCAATCTTATTCTGTCAGTCGGTGTAATGCCCGTGAAAAATCCGTACTTGGGCTCGAGTACCAACTCGACCCGAAATTGTGTAGAATTTATTCCTTTAGAAAAATATGACTAAGTTAGCTAGTGCAACGTTAGAATAGCTGAAAAATGGTCCCTGATCACTTTAAATACGTTCTACAAGGCCCAAAGCGAGTGGAACCAATGGTGCTATAATGCTCTAAAGCCTCGGATCAAACTCTAAGCCGGTTTGTTCTCGGGACCTCCTTGAAACTTTGTATTGGATCTAGACCGCGCGTCGAAAGTTCGATACCTACCATCTTAGACCGTTAAGACCACTTAGCTGGGCTTGGCAATCATTTCGAAAATCAAGTCCAACTGACATTCAGAGGCTATTTCATTAAGCCTGGAGTGAAGAGAGTGAGAATAGGGTTAGAATTGGAATTTGAAATTCAAATCTGGCACACAATTTGACGCATCAGTATTAAGCGTTCTGACCGTCAGAATTCAGCCAAATTACACCCTTGGATCAGGAAAAATTTCTATTACATATCACGAGACTTATAGGCCTGATCTTGGTGCGGTGACTGTTAAACTGAAACTGGACCGCCACGTGCGATCTGGGAACCCTACCGGTCTGAAAACTGGATGTGTGCTAGATCCAGTATGCATGAGCTTAAGTCCGACCGCATTTGGCTAGGGGACCTTCAGAAATGCTCTTTTGGATCGAAACGGCCCCGATTTGGTTAGGCACCAAGTAAACATTGTTCTCAAGCCTATTTTGGGCATATTTTAGCTTATAAAAGGGGTTGAAACCCTCACTTCTCTCACACATCCAAATTTGCTAGAAATCCTAGCTTGTGTGAGAGAAAAGGTGAGAGATTGTGAGAGAGAGTGGGAGAGTTCTTCCTGCCACTTGTGCTACGTGTTGTACGTGCTTAAGCAACGCACTTCTATCGCTTTCCCGGCGATTACACCATGATTCTAGGTAAGCAAATACCCTAAATAGTTGCTGATTTGAGATTCCTTTGTTTCCATAGCGATGTAGCTTATGGATCTTGCGTATTAGGTTCCCTATTCGCCGTAGACGAAGCGTATACGCTCCGTTTCAATTCACGAGTCTACAAGACATAAGGTGAGGATTTTAGACGCTTTGATTGACGGTTTACAACGCTTTCAATGTCATTTAATAGTAGATTCTTGACGGTATCGCCGTTTGACATGTACAAAATGCTCTCCGTTTTCCGTTTCGTAAATTAACGAAGAATATGAGAATTATGGCATTTTAGTCATTTGTAGGAAGTACTGTTTACATTCATATTTTTCTGATGTGATTGACATGGTTTGTTGTTGCATTAGGAAGTTAGGAATACGTGCATAATTAGTTTGGCGAAAAGATTCGCCTAATTGTGCACTTCGGGTCGACATACTATATGTAGACTTAAGTGTGTAGTGTATGTGTTTGTATAAATGCTTGTATTAGTATGTACTGAATTAAATGATGTTATGAATTAGTTTGAGATGGATTTCCTATATGTTGACTATATGCATGATTTCATTACATGCATGAAATATCTTTGTTTGAAGATTTACTTAAGTTGAATGTTATAACATGTGTTAACATGCTCACATGACTGTATTTCAATTCCAATACTCTTACATAATTTGCTGATGTGATTCTATAAGTGTTTGGGACTAGACTTAGTCCAGACAGTCGGTAACCGAGCGAATTCGTGGCTGACTGGTCTTAGCCACGAACGACGCGTCGATGAACGCGAGTCGTGTTTGAAGTTGGCGGCAGTGGTTAGGCCACGCGAAGTGTTTTACGCACTTCATGTCGTTCGACTTGAGATGCGATCGTGCTAGTCGAGCCCGTCAAGTAACCCGACTGGCCGATGTATGTTCACCTTGTATGAGTCATAATTGCTTGAACCTAGGGTACTGAACTTACCATTGTAAACCCTGTTAACCATGATACCTTGATCCATAAAGACTCATGAGCCGGGCATGGGACACCGTGGTCGAGCTGTCGGCCTACGCTGGGGCCACAAACCTCCCCGTAGTGACCAGTGAGCACCTAGACTCGTGAGCAGATTATGGTGGTATGGGACACTATATTCTAGCTGTCGGCCTACACTGATCAGGCGACGAGTCCTTTGTAGTGACCGCGAGCGTATTCTGAGTCCACGGGAGGTGACGACCCTTCCGTTGCAGTAGAGTACAGTAGGCCTGTATTGAAAAGGGTGATGGGGGAGCGATGCAACGAGTGCGAGCAACAGCCCTGGCAGCCCTTGCAGTGACCTACAAAATATACATCGTATGAGATTACTAGGAGTGAGGACCCTAGACAGGATCTGTGTTGGGATTGACACAAGGGAAGTACCTTAGTTTTCCAATCTTGCTGTTTGAATGGATTAATAGAAACTTGGAAATCATATCACCATGCCATTGCATGTGCCTGGAAGATGTGGAACACTTGAGGGTCGATTGCATGCCGCGGTCGTAAGATGTTGCCGTATGAGGGAGATCATCGGTGAGGGCATACATCACGTCATGTCATCTTGCATCAACAACAGTATTAGGATTGTCTGATTTACTGCTTTACTATTATCGCATGATTTAATTATGAACATGCTAATCTTTGCTTTATGATTCCACTGAGTTGATCACTCACTCTCACGTTACGGGATGGTGTTTGCAACACCCACCAGACCCTGTTGTAGATGCAGGTGAGGCTGAGATCCAGGAGGCAGAGCTAGACTTCGACGAGGACCAGGACAAGTTTTCGTACATGCAGTATCACGATGGCTTTGCGTAGGCGACCTGGGTCGATGGGACTTCATTGGGACCATTTTAGACATTTACTTTTGTTCATGTATATGTATATGAGATTCAGAGATGTATTCATACTTTAGAGACAGATGAGATTTACTTTGTTTTTCCATACAGTGATATATATATTGTTTAGTCTTCCGCTTGCTTTTATCACTGGATCTGAAGTATGAATTGCAGTTTTGGTATACTTTTACTCATGTGAATGCTTTAAATCAGACAACATTGAATCATAATCATCTTTATTGCATAAGTGACGGTCTGGAACTCGGGAGTTGAGTTTATACACGACCCCCGATTTTCAGGGTGTTACAGTCGGGCGGCTTATAACTTATTTGGCCTTCTATCGGCTTATGCAGACGCTGTTAATTTGCTGACCGAATAACTTAAGTCGTCTTATACTTTTTCCTCTTGGCCTTATGCACTATTCTCGCGGCTCTAACCATTGTCTCGGATTCCTTGGGCAGTGTCAGCAGAGTTGACTTACTCCATATCCGAGTCTCCGGACTTGACATATTTTTCCCCAACAGTGAGCCCCCTTACTCCTTGTGCCTTTCTCGGCATCAAGGAGTAATGAGTTTTTAGGTCGGTTCGTATCAAAGGTCGAGGTCATAATGAGACATTTAATACTTTTTGAGTCATCCTCAACGCGTGACGGTTCGTTTCTCGAGGCCATACGAACGGCTAGCTGTCAGGTCGTTTCTTCCGTGTATGGGTGTCGGACGCGTGGTGAAGGCATTACCGCCGTCAGTCGGCGTGCGCCACGTGTCAAAAGGGAGAGTCGAGTGTGTGTCGTTTCGTCTACCCATTAAATGTGCTTGCCACGTGGTAAGACTATAAAAGTGGGCGAGAGAAGCATGCGAATTTTATTTTCGCCATTCGCTCTCCTGCTCTTCTGTTCTCTTCCGATTTTCTCTTTTTTTTTTCTTCTTCTTCTTCCTCCGCTGCCGTTTTCTTCTTCATCATCTTCTTTTGTGTCCGTTGCTGCCTTCTCTGGTGAGTTTTTTTCCTCCCTTTCTATCGTCATTAATGGTTACGCACGGCTCTCAGAGCCCCAGGGTGGAAACTTCCAGTTATGAGGGTGATTCGCAATGCTTTTGGAATGTTGCAGAGCCACCCTCTTTGCTGATAGAGATCGCCGTTAATGCAAACGTCACTTTCTAGCTTGTTAGGAGGGTCGCTAAATCACCGGCGGAGCATCCTGCTCTGGATGGTCCTTCTAGTGGTGGGTCGTCCCTGGTAACCCATCCAGGGAGACCCAATCCCGCATTGGATTCACTGGAGGAGGAAGAGGGAGAAGAGGAAACAAGGATCGCTGAGGGGGCCTCTGTGTCGGCCCCAGTAACACTGTCGGCGCAGGTTTCTGAGACGTCTTCCAAGGGAGAGGGGGCCGAGGACGATCTGAGCAGTCCCGTTGAATCAATTTTAACCAATTCTAATCTGAATCGAATTCGAGACGGGTACCATGTCCCAGACTCGGTTATACTTCGGCTTCCTCGTCCAGAGGATTTTCCTGATCATCCCCCTGCAGGGATGGGCACAATTTTTCAGGTCTCGATGCAATGTGGGTTGCGTCTGCCTCTCTAACCCATTGCTCGAGATTTTCTATCTCGTGTTAAACTTGCTCCCGGTCAGATAGTCCCGAATGGGTGAAGGAATTTATTCGGGTGTGCAGTGCTATGGGTTGAGCTTGAGCAACCCCCACTGACAGTTGATGAATTCCTCTAACTGTACTAAGTAAGACCGAATCCAAATTTTCTCAACTTTTATTTTCTAAGCGCATGGCGAGGCAAAGGTGGCTCTCTTATAACCGACCCACCAACTTTCAACAAACACTAGAAGGAGAGTTAGTTCTGGGCGTGCGGACAATGGGAGACGGCTGATCCGTGGCCCTTCGAACCTCGAGTCTCTCGTTCGTTTTACAAAGCAAGTAATTCGGCTTAATACCTTCTGTTTCTTCACATTTTAACGTGTTGAATCTGACCTTATGGTGCCTTGCAGATATTTCGAAGAAAAGGGGAAAGATCGGATCCAATGATCTAGCTCGGATCAAAGATCTGAAAAGGCTAAGTGCAGAGGATTGGTCTTGGAAGTCGCTGCTGCAACCCGAGCGTCTTCATCTTGCGGGTTTAGACTCGTTTGTATCAGGTAACTCCTACTTCGTTGCTATGTCTTCTTGGCGCATTGTCTGACTCAGCTTTGTCCTTCTTTTCAGATCTTCCCGAGGCTCGATCCTTTCTTAAGTTGGCCTCTGCTGGCATGGCCGAGTCTCGTCTTTCCCTCAAGCCGATCTCTAAGGTGAAGGCTCCTCCAAGGTCGGCTCTTTTGTCGGGGACTCGACCTTCGAAACAACCAAAAATAGCTCCAAAGGCAAAGGAGCCAGCTGTCCCTTCCGCCTCTATTCCAGCCGCTCCACAAGTAGTTGTGCTCTCCGACCCTGATGAGAGGGCAAAAGAGGCGGAGGCAGTTCTTCCTGTGTCTCAGTTGGCTCATGAATTAAGACTCGTTGCTGAGGAGGTGCCGAGATAGAGAGAGGGGCCGAGTAGAGAATCTTCAAGAGGGGAGATGACTCAACAGGAGCTGTCACCCTTCCATAAGGTTATATCAGGGATGATTCCTTGGGCCATTGCTCACGGGAGCGAGAAGGACTTTGCCAGCTTCTACAACGCCCCCACTCTGCAGACCCCTGGTCATACGGCGAGGTTACTCTTTGAGGTAACATCCTTTCTTTTTTATTTCTCTGTACCTTCTAATTTAGGGCTCTTGTTACAACTTACTATCTCCCATTTACATTTGGCCCCTTGCATTGTCAAGGCTTGCTCGGAGTTATCTGCTGCTCAGAAACTTACGGCTGAGGCAGAGACAGCTAAGAGGGTTGCGGCCGAGGAAGATGGACGCCAAGAGATTGCTGAATGTCGCATTGGCATCATGACTGGCGACTTGTCAATTGTCAGGAAGGCAGCCGAGGATGCGAAGATCGCTCTTGAAGGCACTAAGGCTGAGAATGCTCATTTGGTGTCACTTCTGACGAATGTTGAGGAAGAGAATCGGTATCTTCTTCATGTCCATGGTGCTTGCGAGAGCACTCTAGCTCGGGCAAGGGTCGACGCCGCGGTGCTCATCCAGCAAGCTCGAGAGGAGGCTAGCCGAGCCAAAGAGGCACAAGATTGGACTGTAAAAGCCTTTCTTGAATCTTTGAAGTTCGAAGAAGAGAGAGACCGCCTTTATCAACGTGGTTACAAGGCTTGCATTCTGAAAATGAGGGCCGCTTTTCTCGACCTTAACCTCTCTACATTCGAGGCTGATAGTCCAGAGGCCGAGGCTACAGGTGACGGTCGTGTCGACGCCACTACCGACGAAGAAGCTCTCCCTCCCTCTGTTGCTGGCCCCGAGGCCAATCCCTTTGGGACTGCTTAGGGAGTAGTCCAATCTGGGACTGCTTGGGGAGTACCCCGACCGAGGGATAGTGGCGGTGCTTCATTTTTAGCACTCACACCAGCATAGTACTGTCCGACCCCGAGCTTCTTTTGGTACCATCATCAACTCCTCAGGCTGGCTTTTACACGGGGCCTATTCAAGAGCATCTATGACCAAGAGAGATCACTCCCTTTGTCAGAATTGGCTATGTGCTTCTTTAATGTAATCAAAGTAGAGTCTGATGTAACCCGATGTAAAACACTTAGAAATGATGAATGAAAATTCTCAATTTTATTGAATCAACTCCGTTTATATTTCTTTTCCATTCTCTTTTAGCATCTTCAGTGCTGTCTTAAGGATAATAGATCTTAAGATGTGAGGAAATAGTTGCCCATTTAAGTCTTCCAACTGATACGTTCCAGGTCAGATGGTACTCGAGACGACATAGGGTCCTTCCCAATTGGATCCCAGTGTGCCTGCACCATCTTCCTTTGTATTTGGAAACATTTTTCGGAGGACCATATCCCCGACACGGAATTGTCTGAATTTGACTCGGGTGTTCTAGAACCGAGCCACTTGTCTCTGTTGAGCCATCACTCGTAGCCGAGCTTCTTCTCTTTTCTCTTCCAATAAGTAGAGCCCGAGCAATAGGAGTTCTTCATTTCTCTGTTCGCTGAACGAATTGACTCGGGCCGAACTTATTCCTATCTCAACCGGGGTAATTGTCTCCGAGCCATAACAGAGGGAGAAGGGAGTTTCTCCCGTGGCAGTCCGAGATGTGGTTCGGTAGGCCCACAAAATATTCAGGAGTTCTTCAGCCCACGCTCCTTTAGCTCCATCGAGCTTCGTTTTGGAGATGTTGTTTAATAATTTTGTTAACGGCCTCGACCTGTCCATTTGTCTGAGGATGATGAGGTGAAGCATACATGTTTCGGATCCCAAGATTACTGCACATCTCATGGAACTGTCTATTGTTAAACTATCTTTCCTTATCAGTGATAATAGTCCTCGGTATCCCAAATCGACATACGATGCTCTTCCAAACAAAGATCATAATCTTTTATTCGGTTATCTTTACTAATGGCTCGGCTTCAGCCTATTTCGTGAAATAGTCCACCGCAACCACAACAAACTTGGTCTGACCCTTTCCCAAAGGGAATGGTCCGATGATGTCGATCTCTCACTGTGCAAAGGGCCAAGGTCCAGTCATCGGCGTCAACTCTTCGGGGGCAGCCTCGAGACTGTTGCGAATCGTTGATACTTGTCACACCTTTGGACAAACTTCTTAGCGTCATGTTGTATGGTCGGCCAGTAGTATCCCTGTCATAGTACTTTTTGGGCAAGTGAACATCCTCCTGAGTGGTTTTCGTATATTCCTTCATGTATCTCCCATAATACATAGTCGGCTTCATGGGAATTCAAACATCGTAGTAAGGAAGCGTATAATCCTTTCTTATACAGTACCCCATTTAAAACAGTGTAGTACGACGCTTGGATCTTTAGCCACCGAGCCTCGGTGCGATCTTCAGGTAGCTTACCCTCGTTGAGATAATGGACGATAGGATCGAACCAAGTCAATTCCGACTCAATGACATGTACAACCGAGTTAGTTGGCTCATTTATATTCAGTTTAGCTACGTATTCGATTGGGACTGACCTTGGTATGTCATCGTCACCAGTTGAGGCGAGCTTTGCTAACAAGTCAACTTTAACATTCTCGGTCCTGGGAATCTGAACTACTTCACATTGCTGAAATTCGTTGATTAATTCTCTGGCCTTCTCCGTGTATGCCTTCAGTTGTTCTTTTCATGTCTGGTAAATACCCGTAACCTGGTTGACGGGAATCGCTGACACTTGTCGCACCTTTGGACGAACTTCTTAGCGTCATGTTGTATGGTCGGCCAGTAGTATCCCTGCCGCAGTACTTTTTGGGCTAGTGAACGTCCTCCTGAGTGGTTTCCTCATATTCCTTCATGTCTCTCCCATAATACATTGTCGGCTTCATGGGAATTCAAGCATAATAGTAAGGGAGCATCGAATCCTTTCTTGTACAGTACCCTGTTCAAAAAAGTGTAGCACGAAGCATGAATCTTTAGCCGCTGAGCCTCGGTGCGATCTTCAGGTAGCTTATCCTCGTTGAGATAATGGACGATAGGATCGAACCAAGTCAGTTCTAACTCAATGGCATGTACGGCCGAGTCAGTCGGCTCATTTGTACTCAGTTTAACAACGTATTCGATTGGGACCGACCTAGGTATGTCATCTTTGTCGGTTGAGGCGAGCTTTGCTAACAAGTCAGCTTTGACATTCTCGGTCCTGGGAATCCGAACTACTTCACATTACCAAAATTTGCCGATTAATTCTTTGGCCTTCTCCGTGTATGCCTTTAATTGTTCTTTTCGTGTCTGGTAAATACCCGTAACCTGGTTGAAGATTAATTGCGAATCACTGAAGACATTGAGATGAGTTCACCTAAACTCGCGGCAAGTCGAAGACCAAGTAGTAAGGCTTCATATTCTGCTATGTTATTCAACGCTTGAAATCCAAGTCGTAAGGCATATTGGATACAGGTTTGATCGGGAGTCTCTAATACTACCCTAGCCCCACTTATCTTAGAGTTGGAAGAGCCATCGATGAATAATTTTCAGGGGGCGGGGTCGGGTGAGCGGTTGAGGGAAGAGGATGTCGATGCTCCTATAATTCTGTCAGACTCAGACATTGTGTTGTCCTATGGAGTCACTTCGACAATAAAGTCGGCCACGGCTTGTCCTTTTATGGCTGTTCTCGGCCTATACTGTATATCGAACTCGCTCAACTCGATAACCCACTTCGTAAGTCGGTCGGAAGCTTCTGGTTTCTGAAGAATCTGACGTAATGGTAAGTCGGTCATGACGACGATGGTGTGAGATTGAAAGTATGGCCGGAGTCTTCGCGAGGGTACTACCAGGACCAAGGCTACCTTTTCAAGGGGAGGATACCTTGTCTCTGCCGGTAGTAATGCTTTGCTGACATAGTACACCGGTAATTGCTTTCCATCACATTCTCGTATGAAAGCTGAGTTAATCGCTGCGTCGGATATAGCCAAATATAATAATAAAGCTTCTCCTAACTCGGGTTTGGATAACAGTGGTGGAGACCTGAGATAAGACTTTAGTTGCCGGAACGCTGCTTTACACTCTTCCGTCCATTCCATCGACTATCGCCCCTTCAATTGTTTGAAGAATGGGAGACATTTATCGGTGGCTCGGGACAGGAAACAGTTGAGCACAGGTACTCACCCGGTCAGCCTTTGTATGTCTTTAATCATCTTGGGAGACTCCATGTCGAGTAGGGCTTTGATTTTCTCAAGATTCACTTCGATTCCTTGCTGGCTAACAAGGAACCCGAGAAACTTCCCTGAGCTTACACCAAAAGCACACTCGCTCGGATTTAACTTCATTTTGTACTTACGCAAGGTCAAGAACATCTCTTCTAAGTCCGCTATATGGTCGACTGCATGTATACTTTTGACGAGCAAATCGTCTATATATACTTCCATGGTTCGACCAATCTGTCGAGCGAACATTTTATTCACCAACCTTTGATATGTCGTTCCGGCATTTTTCAAACTAAATGGCATCACTCGGTAACAAAAAAAACCTTTGTCAGTGACAAAGGTAGTCTTAGATTTATCGGATTCATGCATTACAATTTGATTATACCCAGAGTAGGCATCCATAAAACTAAGTAATTCATGTCTTGCAGTACTATCTACCAACTGATCAATGCGAGGAAGAGCGAAGCTGTCCTTGGGGCAGGCTTTGTTCAGATCTGTATAATCAATACAGAGACGCCACTTCCCATTGGCCTTTTTCATGAGCACGACATTAGCTATCCACTTTGGATAGTATATCTCTTCTATGAATTTAGCCTTGAGGAGTTTACCGACTTTCTCTTCGATGATAGCATTCCTTTTAGGGCATAGAGGACGTGTTTTCTGTCGGATTGGCCTGTAGGTTGGATCGATGTTGAGTTGGTGCGTCATGAACGAGAGATAGATCCCAAGCATATCTTCATAGCTCCACGCGAATACGTCGGCATACCGTCAAAGCAAAGCGATCAAATCATCTTTGAGAGGTGACTTCAGGGATGAGCCGATTTGTACTACTTTCAACTCGTCTGTCTCGGTTAATGGTTCCGAGACAAGCTCTTCCATTGGTTGCCCCAGTTCATGAGATCCAACTTGAGGGTCTAACAACTCGATCATCGATATCTCCGTCGAAACTTTTACTGCTGTTGCATAGCAGCATCGGGCATCTTGCTAATCTCCTTTTATGATTCCTACTCCCGACTCGGTCGAAAATTTTAAGAAAAGGTGGTACGTAGATATCATAACTTGAAGGAGGCTTAGAGAGGGTCGACCGAGTATGACATTGTAAACTGATGATTGGTCGACAATCAGAAAGTCGATCATTATAGTTTTCTGATGCGGAGGACTCCCGACGGTGAGTGGCAACGAAGCAATTCCTTTAGGGAGCACCTGTCCACTAGAGAATCTTGTGAGCGGGGTTCGGATTGGGCGTAAAGCCAATCGTCCAATGCCCATTTTGTCGAAGGCCTGAGTTAACAATACGTCCGCAGATGACCCAGTACCCACCACTATACAGAACACTTTCCTGTTAGCAATAGTGAGGGCAATGACCAGCGCATCATCATGAGGATGATGAATGCCTCGGGCGTCCTCTTCAGTGAATGAAATATAATACTTTTCTCTCCTCTTTTCTTTTGAAGGTCGAGACAGCAGGAGAATCTCAGATTCTGGACGATTGATGTTTCTGGTATGATTCGTCCGAGCGTTATTGGAGTCTCCACAGCCTTGATGCCCACCAATAATAGTTCGGATCTCTTTCGTGGGTTGATTTTCACTCGGGCCTTCTTCTGCAGTGCCGGATCCTTCCACATGTTTTTGAGTCGGCCTTCTTTAATGAGCTGCTCGATTTCATCCTTTAGGTGATAATAATCACTTGTGTTGTGACCGTGGTCACGATGATAGTGACAGTACTTATTCTTACTCAGTCGCATCGGATTCCCTCGGAGCTTCCCGGGCCAGTTGACAAAGCCTTCATTCTTAATTTCCATCAACACCTGCTCCTGAGATTTATTCAAAGGGGTGTATGTGGAAAACCTTCTGTCCGGTCGTTTGCTCGACCTACCGTCATCTTGTGCCCGATCCTCTTTTCGCTTCTTTCCTCTAGCTGAGTCGGCTTCTTTCTTGGCCGACTCTTTAGCTGAGGGTTTTGCGTTCTGGACCGTCTCGCGTGGGAGTCGGGTTTCTTCTGCATCTGCATATTTATCCCAGCGAGCCATAAACTCGTCCAGAGTCTCCGACGGGTTTTTGTCCAGGGATGCTAGAAAGGGCTTATCTTTGACCCCTTGCATGAGCACGTTAAGTGCTGTCTCCTCCGAGTGTTTTCCAACCTAAAGAGATTTGAAGTTGAAACGCTTGATGTAGTCTTTCAGTAATTCTCCTTCCTTCTAAACTATGTTGTTCAGGTGTGCAGGCGGCTTCAGTTTCTTCTTCCTGTCGATGAAGTTAGTAAGGAAGGCATCGTTGAGTTCTGCAAATGAACTGATCGACTTCGGTTTCAAATATTTGAACCAAAGCCGAGCTACATCAGTTAACGTGAGGGAGAAGGCTCGGCACATAACAGCGTCCGAGGCATCATGCAACTCTATATAAGTTCTAAAGCATTCAATATACTCTGTAGGATCAGTTTTTTGGGAAAAGGGAGTAATCTGGGGTAGGAGAAACCTTTCCAGTAACCGAGCCTGCATTACTTTATCTACAAATGGAGAAACTTTTACCTTGGACTTGGTCGGGTATATATTCCGACCATGCTTCATTTCTGTCATCTCTCTCGCCATCTCTTCCCGAACTTCTTTTTTAAAGTCCTGGATATCATCTCTCCAAGGTTCTGCACTCTCTAGTGTTTCTTCCATGGGAAGCCGACTTCGCCTCCTTTGATCTATTCTGTGCCGTAAATCAGAGAGGGGTAATACAGCTGTTGCCGAATGAGCCGGTGCTGGTTGACTCAGACCTTGATGCTGACTCGGCTGTTGAAGCGATCGCGGGGCAGCAGGCTGAGCATCGGATGCTGGTGGAGGAACCTGCGTCATTTTACGATGTGTTTGCATATGTTGATTATACAGCTGCTCCAACATGTGCTTCATGACGTTCATTTCGGAACATATCTCTTGAACCCCTCGATCTAATTACGCATTCTCTCGGTTCTACTGACTATTGGTTACAGCAGATGCCGGGACCGCAGGCGGAGCTGCCGGTGGGACCGCTGGCGGAACCTCTTAAGCTACGCTGGCAGTGGCTTTCCTCGCTTCATCTTGATCTCCTCTTCTAGTTCTTGCCATTGAAACTTGTTCTTCAGCTTTTCAAATAGAGCGTGAGAAATGGCTTTTTGCTCATTTTCCACAGACGGTGCCAAACTGTTGGAGTATTTTTATGAGCGGATCGTTGAATCGCTCAGCCCGTCCTTCACCTGCACAATCACAAAGACAAAGGGGACCCTAGCTAGAGCTGGGGAATCTCCGATGCTTAAGTCAGTTACAGGAACGATGGAAAAGGATTTAGAGTTTTTCTGTTGCGTACCTTCTTCCGCAAAGGGGATGGTTATTTTTAGGTTTGGGAGAATCCCGTTGTACGAGGATTCTTCTCCTTCATCTTTGGAGATTTGATCCTTTTAACAAATTTCGCCCGATCCCCAGGATCTCAGGAATGGACACCCGTAATTCTGGATTTTTGAGATGGCATTTATATTCACACTGCCTTTTCTTGTCTCGGCTCGGCCGTTACCGACTCTGGAAGAGTCTCGGCCGGCTTAAGAGAATAAGTTTTTTACCTTCTCACGGGCGGAATAGTCTTGGTATTTATCCGTCCTCCTTCCTTACTCTGTAGCCGACGAAACCAATCTTATTCGGTCGGTTTATTCTGTCGGTCGGGCGGCTTATAACTTATTTGGCCTTCTATCAGCTTATGCAGACGCTGTTAATTCGCTGACCGAATAACTTAAGTCGTCTTATACTTTTGCCTCTTGGCCTTATGCACTATTCTCTCGGCTCTAACCATTGTCTCGGATTCCTCGGGCAGTGTCAGCAGAGTTGACTTACTCCATATCCGAGTCTCCGCACTTGACATATTTTTCCCCAACAGGATGTATGAATGTTAGGAAGGATTCGGTCATCCAACCATGCCCAGGAGACAATGGTGTACAACAAGGTTCCCAAATTCACAAACCCTATAATGCTAAGAGCATGCTTAAAGCTATCATAGATCCATTGTAATTTAAGTCACAAAAAACCATTAAAAACTGATAACATTCCTTAATATTAAACTATAATCAAAGACATATCAACTTAAACATGAATCAAAGCATAGAAGTCAGCTTATCACACTACAGGCTTCACCACTTAACCCTAGCTAAAAGGTTTAGCCAGACATGATCTAGCTAAAATCTCTTAAAAACATAAAAGGAAAAGGAAGAAAAAGACTAGAAGAAAGAGGGAGAAAACTCCCTAGTTGGTCATCTCTCTCTCCTTCTCTTGCTTTCACTCCATGTCCTAGCTCCACACCAGATGCTTGAATGCCTCCACAGCTGCCCTCCTGGATAAATGATGCACCGACGCTCTCTCTCCCTTTTATAAACACAAGGTATGGCGGTGAAGAAGTCTAGAAGTTGGTGTTTATGCAATGAGAGAATGTGTATAGCTCTTACGCATCGTGTACAGAAGAAACCGTGGAAGTGCTCGCGTTTAGAGTGGCTTTCAGGGAAGGAGTCATACACTCCACTCAATTTGCTTCCATAGGAAGGGTAAATGCCCCCTTTTCCACCTTTCGGACGGTCTAGATTATCGACTCGATCACCCCCTTGATCGGACAATGGCCCACTGCAGTCAGTTTTTACGGACGCATGTCCTTTGTGGACGTTCTTACATTGTGAAGGTCGGTGGGCCCCACATTGGTGTTTTTGGAGAAATCTGACCCGTTCAATGGATTCCTGGCGAAAAACCAATTAGGAAGGAGTGATTTTTATCGGGTTATGGTGTAGTCCATTATATCAAACCAACTCACCGTTAATCTTGCATTTTCTGGCGATATACATATGTACGTTTAACTGGTGCCAAAGGGACACCTGGGCGAGGGTCACACCTACCCCAGAGATGCAATGGGTGGTCTAAATCATCAAAATACATGATGGACAGGGCCCACAATCAAATCTCAATCGAAAGACGTCCGTTGTTGGCATTTTTCTAATTTTTTGAGTAAGTAGTCGGTCAACGTGCGCTGACTGACTTTGGGTTTGATGGTGCACAGCTAGAGCGTACACACTGTGCACATGCTCACCCTTAAGTGGGGTCCATTGTGTTGTATTTGAGAAATCTGCTCCGTCCAACCGTTTTATCACTCCATTTAAGGAGTTGAAACCGAATTTGAAGCATATCCAGATATCAGGCAGGCCCCAAATCAGGATTTAAGGGGCTGATCTGTCCGTTGGGCCACTTCCACAAGGATCCAATGGTTGAAATTTGACATGTACAGTTAATTTATAGGCCTTGGGTTATATATGAAGTTTCGAGCCAAACAGATGGTGGGAACCCTGTGATCTTGCATTCAGGATGACTTTTAGGCCACTTGAACTTCAATCACTTGATTTTCTTGAATCTTTAGTGTGTAAATTCTTTGATCTCGGTCCCCTGGGGTCCATCCCTTACCTTAGTGACTTTAGCGCGTTAAATTCAAGCTTTTAGTACCCTTTTTTAGTCCTGCTCTTAAATACATCTTACATTACAAACACGATTAAAATAGGCCGTTAAACAGTATCATATTCATAAATTTAGGTAATAACTGGGGTCTAATATGTAATATTTGACCCTCAACAGACCTCACTACTCGCCTCATTATTGGTATGCCAATGCACACCCAGCTTGCTAGAGTAGACTCATTTCCTAGATGGTAAGACTTAGTCTTAATCGCCACCACACACTTCAAGTAGGTGAGATCTGTAAGTGCTATGATTTCATATCCCTTTTGGTTGTCAAATTTTGTGGTGTCAAAACCTATATTTATGTCTTGTATATCTTGTGTTTTATGTTTAAGACTATTCATTGCTTCAAGACATCGTATTTCAAGACAAGAACTTAAATGAAGAAAGTTTCAAGTCATGGATGAAGAATTCAAGAATAGAAGTCTCCAAGTATGCATGTTCAAGATTCAAACAAGTACAAGTATAGAAGAAGACTTTGTCAAGTCAAGAAAGGATCAAGCTCGAGAAGGCCTACAACAAGATTCGTAAATTCTCAAGCTTCTCTTATGGGTCATCTGAGTGTACAGACTATCAATGTCCATCTCACTTTTAAGGTTTGTTTGACCTTAGATTGACTTAGGATGGGCTTTACTGTAGGTCATTCTGAAAACATAATTCATATATTTTAATATGCTTGTTCGGGCTGTTCTAAGACCAGTCCTAGGGACTTCAAGACCAGTCCTAGCTCTGCTACGACCGGTCTTAAGTTTTTCAAGACCAGTTGTAGGTTGTTAAAGATTTTTGAATTTTTCTAGTTGTCTTACGACCAGTCCTGGACATCCTTCGACCAGTCCTGTGAGCTGTACGACTTGTCCTTCGACCGGTCTTAGCCCTACGACTCAAACTCCAACAACTAATCTGGGGGTCCTACAACCAATCGTAGGTGGCCCACGACCGGTCGTAGGCTACCCAGGACCAGTCGTGGAACAATTAATCCTTATCTCGCGAAAATCTTTAAAAATCTTTGAAGCTACGACCAGTTCTAGGATCCTAAGACCAGTCGTAGATGAGATTTTTCAGGCTATAAATAGAGGACAAACTTCAGAGTTTTTCAATTCAATTCAACTCAATTCAAGCAATCTTTAGGGTATACTCTGAGATAAGTTCGTGTTTGTTTTTAAGCTACTTTGTGCTCATTTAATATTCATTTTGCTAGCTTGTTTATTATTTGATTTTGTTCTACATTCCAATCTTATTAGAAAAAGAGAATTTCTGATATTCCTTCTTCTTGGATTCAAAATCAAATAGAACTAGCCCTTTTAATTTAAAATCAATTAGACTTAGAACCATTCTTAAAGTGAGTATTGGACTTTGAACGTTGAATCGAACTTCTACTCCGATTGGTTCTATCGGGCTACTTCAAAAGGAGATTCAGGTATTTTACACTTGTGTAATTTACATTCTTTGGTTTTGTTTGAGATTTTCTAGAAAAATCTCATTATTTTAGTAATCTGAGGAGAGCCAGAAAACTCAGATTGTGTGGGTTTTTGGATTGTGTAAGCTCGAGATAAAAAGACACAATTGTGAAGGTTTTAGGTAAACCTGTGAAACCTATTTTGATAGTGCATGCTAATATCCCCTGTGTGAGGATATTAGGAGTGGAGTAGCATTCTGTGTGGCTGTTGAATAACAGTTGGTGTACACACAGGTGAACCACTATATATCGTTGTGTTGTGGATGTGCTTTATTCTTTCATTCCTTTATTCATTCAGTTTTGTGGATTGTATTTGTGGATGAATGTTGTAATCATTTTATTTCAAGCAAGTGTGAGAATGTTGTAATAACTTAGGATTTATTTCTGTAAGTTATTTTGGTTTCCTTGCTTTTTATTTGTCATTGGTTTGAGATAAAAAGGACGTTCTAGAAATAAGGTTGTCCTACCTTAGACCTTTGGTTTTTGGTGTAAGGTTTTCCTTAGAACTGATATAGTATCATTCTCTTAATTCTAGGTTATTGAGATTACTTTTAATTTAGCATTGTGCTTTATTTCTTTTATTATTCCGCTGTTTTAAGTTTTATTTGGCATTGCCCTATTCACCCCCCCTCTAGGGCATATAGCTAGGCCCTTTCAAGATCGTGCCCCATTCCAACTAACCACTACACAGTGAGAGACATGGCCTATTGGTATTTAGCACATGGATGCTCATGAATCCATTCAATCTAGGCATTGGAGCATCTTGCTGCTAACAAGAATTTAGGGATTTTCACATAAGGACATCTTTAACATCCAGTAAAACTAACTAATTTATGATGTTCACAACAAATTTTCCAATCATAATGAATTTATAGTGCATGCGAATGCATCATGTAAATGCATGAATACATGAGTCCACAATCCAAGTCATGAAATCATGTTTTACAAACCGTGCATATAGGAAGGGTGGTCCCATCTCTTATGGGTCCCCTAAAATATCCTTAGTCGTACGGACATCAAATACAACCTTGTCGTGCATAAGTAAGCCAAAACCATGTCATGAGTACCAATCACGGTCTACCAGCCAGCAACGATGCCACCTACTAGACAGTGTCCCAAATCCGGTTGTACTCAACCATGAATAAACATTATCCAATGCCATGCTCACATAATGTGGATGAAGTATGATGATGTATAATCATATAGTCATCCATGCATATGGTGTATATGTAGTGCAACATCGAGGATAAAGGCAATGCTACCACATCCTATAAGAGAAATGCTATAACAAGCATAAGAGTAATGCTACATCTAACATAAAATAAGTGTCGTAACAACACAAAGTGCCATATTAACATAAGGAAGTGCCACATTATGCACAAGAACAAGGCTACATTGAACTTGAATATTAAGTCATCGCATTTAGTTAAGTATGATATGCTAAACACGATCAAATCTCACCATGCACAAGAGGCAACGCTCACTTAAAATCCAAGTCTAACGAGGCCCCACAAGGCTATACTTGAGTGGGATCTTACGACAACAGACCCACTTCAATGAAGCGTACACACCAACGAGCATAATCATACCACTAACAACCAATGGTGCGATAATCATAGGGTTCATAAGTGATCACGGTAGGCCCATAAAAGGCATCAAATTTGGTCCTATAATGTTGTAACGCCCTGAAAATTGGGGGTCGAGGATAAACTTCACTCCCAAGTTCCAGAACATCACTTATGCAACATTTTCAATGATGAATGAATGTTGGCTGTAATAGTGCATAAAACATGAAGTGGATTAAGCCAAAACAACATATCATACTCCAAAGATAGTTAAATTAGCAAGCGAAAGAATGTGATAGATATATATAATATATGAACTGTTGTAAGTCTCTAGAGTGTGAACATGTTATCAGGTTAATTAAATACATGTATACTCTAAAATAGAAAGAAAAGAATATACATGGGTGTGTAAATAAAAGGCAAAATACCAAGTGTATTGGCATCTAATCAGTAACCCTGTAACCCCATCAATCAGAACCTGCATATAGGAGGGATCCTCCTCCTCATCATCAAGTCTGGCTCTGCTTCGCAAGCATCGCCACCATCTGAAACTAAAAGAGGGACTGGTTGGTGTGCGCAACACTGTCCCGTAACGTGGGAGTGAGTAGCTAACTCAGTAGAATCATAGAGCAAAGATTAGCATGTTATCAAATCAATCACGCGATAATGGTAAAGCAAGCAATCAAACATTCCTAAATACTATGATTAATGCAAGAATGAAATGACATGATGGATGCCCTCACCGACATACTCCCTCATGAGACACCATCTTACGTCCGCGGCGTGCTTTCTTCCCTCAGTGCTCCACATCTTTCAGGCACATGCAGTGCGATATGAATATGATTACCGGTTGTTATTAGTCCTTTTCATACAGCGAGATTGGAAAATTAGGATACTTCCCTTATATCATTCCCAACAAGGATCCTGTTTAGGGTTGTCACTCCTAGTAGTCTCATACGATGATATATTTCTACGTCGCTGCAAGGGCTGTCAGGGCTGTTGCACACACTCGTTGCTCCGCTCCCCCATCACCTTATCAATATAGGCCTAGTTTGTACTCTTGTTGCTACGGAAGGGACGTCACCTCACATAGACTCAGAGTACGCTCGAGGTCACTACAAACGGCTGTTAGGGCTGTTGCACGCACTTGTTTCTCTACTCCCCCATCACCTTATCAGTGTAGGCCGACAGCAAAAATATAGTGTCCCATACCACCATAATCTGTTCACGAGTCTGGGTTGCTCACTGGTCACCACGGGGAGGTTTGTGGCCCCAGCGTAGGCTGACAGCTCGACCACGGTGTCCCATACCACCATGCCCGGCTCATGAGTCTTAGTGGATCAAGGTACCATGGTTATCAGGGTTATTACTGGTAAGTTCAGTACCCTAGGTTCAAGCAGTTATGACAAATACAAGGTGAACATACAACGGTCAATCGGGTTACTTGATGAGTCCTACTAACACGAGCGCACGTTGAATCAACCGACATGAAGTGCACAAGCACTACGTATGGCCTAACCACTGCCAACGACTCTAGTACGACTCGGGTTCGTCATACACATCCTTTATGGCGAATAGAATCCAACCACAAATTCTAAACTGTTACCGACTGCCTGGACTAGAGTATAGCCCCAAGCACATGTAATCTAAATCAATAATCATATGAGAGAGACAAAATTGAAATATAAGAAATTTCAGCATGTTATTAGCATATTATAACATACATCGTAAGCAGTTAACCATACACGAGTACTTCACACATAAGGTAATCAATTGAAATATAACAAGCATGGAGGAAATCATGTACATCATCAAATTAGTTGAGAATCCAGTCTCAACGCTAATCTACAACACCATTTACTCAATACTTACTAATACATACATTTACACAAACATTTAGACTACACAACTCCAACGTACTTGACGTATGTTGATTTCAGCATATAATATGATAGATCCTTATATCAAGGAGGTGTCTAATACACAACAATCATGTTCTTACATTCAAAACATATGGCAGGCATAAATCATATTGATTTAGGCATTTCAACAAACACAGTCTACACACATTAGTCTACATAGCATATGTCGGCCAATATGTGCATTAGGGCGAATCTCTTTGCCAAACAGATCATACATGTATAACTAGTATAGGTACACGGTAAATACTCATGGCAATCATATCAGCAAAATACGTACGTATACAGTATTTTCTATAAATACCTAAAATATCCTAAATCTCATATTCTTCGTACGTATTCGAAATGAAAAATGGACAGCATGTTCTACATGTTAAACAACATCCTTATCAGCAATCTACCATTAAACGACATTGAAAGCTTTGAAAACAGGTAATCTAAGCGTCTAAAATTCACACCTTACGCCGTAGAAGCGTAATGAATTGAATAGGTACTCTACGTCGTCGTCAACGACTAATTGACAACGTACAACACAAGGTGAGTCAGCTACTTAGCTACTTGTACCCATAGGAGCCTTAAAACAGGTTAGGGCTAGGGTTTTCTTACCTAGAACGAAACCAGAATCGTTGAAATAACGATGCAGGTGGATGGTTTTGGCACGTGGAGCAACAGGGAAGAATCCTAAGAGAAATCCCCAACTTCTCCCTCACTTTCTCTCTCTTTTCTCTCTTCTCTCTCCTAGGGTTTTCTTTAAATTTATATGGGTTAGAAAGCTAAGGGTTTAAGCTCCTTTTATAAGCCCAAACATAACCAAAACAGACTTTAAGTCAAGGTATACTTAGGTTATGTCCAAATACGGACTGTTCCGTCTCAACGGAGCACTTCTGGAGGTCCTGTTACTAAATGCGGTCGGTCTTAAGCTCATGGATGCTGGATCCTGATCAAGTTAAGTTTTCAGTTCGATAGGGTTTTCAGATCGCACGTGGCGGACCAGTTTCAATTCAGCGGTCACTGAGACTCGATTAGAGATTCCAAGTACACTGACCTGAGTGGAAAATGTTCTCTGATCCGAGGGTGTATTTGGGTCAGATTCCAACGGTCTGAATGCTTATACTTAACCAGCAAGCGAAAAGTGTCAGATTTATTTAAATCACATTTAATTTATAAAGAATTTCACTCTTTCTCACACTCCCTGCTCCAGGATCAATGAAATAGCCTCAAAACATCAGTTGGGCTTGATTTTCGAAATGATTGTCAAGTCCAACTAGGCGGTCATAATGGTCTAAGATTATAGATATCAGACTTCCGACGCGTGGTCTAGATCTAATGCAAAGTTTCAAAGGGTTCCTGAGAACAAACAGGTATAGAGTTTGATCCTGAATTTTATGGTAAGATAGCGTCAATGATTCTATAGGTTTTGGGTCTTACAGATCGTATTTAAAGTGGTTAGTGCTAATTTTGTAGGAAATCTAATGTAGCGCTGGCTAATTCACGTTAAATTTCTAAAGAATTAGGTTCTAAATGATTTTTCTGGCTTTGGAATCAAATTTTGAGAAGCTACCAAGGTGTTATGGTTGACCCATTGCCTAAGGACGTCTAACCCCAGGTTGATAAAAATTCAGGGTGTTACAATCTACCCCCCTTAAAATAAATTTTCATCCTCGAAATTTTCCTAAGGGTAATAAGGAAAGATTAATCATTTTCTTCACCTAAGTTTAGTTAATTTCATGTTTCTATACGTGGTAGGGTGTATATGATCTATATAAGTCTGGTTCCTTTTTGTATACCCCCTTTAAAACATAGTTCTACTTAAGGCTCAAGAATCTATGTCTCGATCCGTATATCGGAATGAGGTGTAACTTAGGACCTATCCTTGACATGAAATGGGAAACAACCTCTCACTACATTGGTCTTCCTTTGGTAATGATGCGTTCTATGACATTGGTACCTATGATTATAGAAAAGAGCTGAAATGATGGGTGTTGTGGTTGATTTCAAGGACGGATGTGAGTTTGTGGCAAGAGGTCTAATCTCTATTGGCTGTATGTCCTTAACATTTTCTAAAGGCAAAGTAATAACTTTTGGTTATAGGTGGTCGGGCCAACACGGAAGAAAAGTTGTGTAGTAGGTCTGAGCCGGATACATAGACTTTCTGTCTCGTGATGACTATATATTTGTCGTATCAATTCTTAATCTGAGTCGATGCCGATCTTCTGCTTGATAAGAGCATTGAATTTATTGGTAACCAGTAGGATTGAGAATTCGATTCAAACCACGATTACTTAGCTTATATATACAGTTCCTTTACTCCGCGTTCTCAAATACAATAAGCCATTGGGGAAGGCAATTCAAAGGGGCATACTAGTTTATTCTAAGTTCAATCTGAGAGATTTACAAGTTTTCCCTGAGGGTGAATGGTTCTAAGTTAAAGTAAGCTTCCTGAGAGTTACTAAAGGAGCCTATGAATGTTATGAGAATCTATCAAAGGAATGGAGTCCCACTCCAACCAAATCAATCTTACTATTCCTTAGCATATACGGGCTTTACACTGCCTAATACAACTAGTAGCCTAGTTTGTAACTCACTAGCTGTAAACTAAAGTCTAGGCTTATACGCTAAATGGTTTCATACCATTTCCACTACAGGGAATTGTTCTATCGCTCAGGGTCAAGATTATCTAATTGAAATTGAATTTCCTATATCGTCAGATCTTTCAAATCTAGGAGTACTAACTCTAGGTCCAAAACTCTAGATGTCCTAGCACTAGATGGTCACTGTTTATGGACTAAGCTACTGCGTTCGGTCTCATCCGTGGGTAAAAGCGGAGAGATCGAGAAAATGGCTAAGACGAACTCAAAAAGAGCCATGGAAAATTGATGAAATGGAAGAAAAGGCTGACCTAATGGGTTGCCACGAATCTGGGTTTGAAGGAGGAGTGTAATGGGTCAAAGTAAGGGAAAATAGAAGATAGGAAGGATCAAGATAGGAGGGGTTGGGGGCTGGCACGATTTTGGAGCTTCAAATGGGAGCTTGGGAGCTCCAATCGCAGAAAATGGATTAAGTAGTAGTTGGATATGATTGAGAATAGTGGAGGAATAATGGAAATAATGAAAAATGAAGGGAGGAACGATTGGAAGGGAGGTTGGAGAGAGAAAACAATAAATTTAGAAGAAAAAGAGAGCTTGGGGGGTGATATTGTGAAGGAAGTAGTGGATTTTGAATGAACGAAGGGTCGAACCTTATATGGAGGGGTCCCATTTAACTTTAAACTGCATCCGCCCGGCCGAGACCGTTGACCGGCGAGGCCTCGCCGATTTGGTGAGGTCCTCGCCACCCACTGGACAAACCGGCGAGGGCTCACCATTTGGGCGAGGACCTCCTTCCCCTAGGCTCCAAAAAAGTTAGGTTCCCACCTCGGAACCCCCTGAAAGTTGATCATTTGGCCCCCCCTCCGTTTGAGACATTTTCGGGGCTAATTTGCAAACCAAAATGAGTTTATGTGACATGTAGCATATGATTTTGGGATAGGAGATGCTAATCTATTCAACTAACCTAATTATTCCATGAGATTCCATAATTGGAATGGTCAAATGTCCAATTTATACATATATTTACTATTTATAGTAAATTTTGTTTAAATATGACTCTCCATCATTTCCACGAGATTCCATAATTGGAATGGTCAAAAGTCCAATTTACACATATAAAACGTCTCAATGGGCCTTACTATTAAGGGTGCCCAACAATTAGAGGGCAAGTAATCATTGAAATTGCA
Organism: Magnolia kwangsiensis; assembly: GCA_037074715.1. Lineage (NCBI taxonomy): Eukaryota > Viridiplantae > Streptophyta > Magnoliopsida > Magnoliales > Magnoliaceae > Magnolia > Magnolia kwangsiensis. The sequence goes on along the minus strand of CM073572.1, from coordinate 149,344,507 downwards.
TAGAATGGGATACCATGACTACATGCAGAAGTTTGGTGAGCTAAGGAATAATGGCTATATCCTTTGGGGGGGGGGGGGGGGGGGGGGGTGATTAGGACCAATTAAAACTTATGCATTTTAAACACATAATTACCTACTTAAATTAATAGGTGAATTAAAGTACGTAGAGAAATTTAACACTAAGGCTTCCAAGCCATTAGCGGGTCCAATCACATAGAATATAAACGATTTGCTAATAAAGTAACTAGCCTATAAACATGATAATGTACATGTGTGTGTGAGATGTGCTACCTATCAACTCCTAACATTCATCTAATCATGCATATATATAATTAAATATTCAATCACATAACATAATTAAATAAGTGCTTAAATGATATTCTCAAACACAAGCATGTACAGTAGTTCAATTTTCTTACTCCACTCCAGGCGGATGCACTCAACCCATGAATGTACCAAATTTTACTATTGGAGGTTTTAAATCAGGTTCACTTCTAACCTTTGCAATCCTACATACGGATTAACTCTCGTAAGAGACTCTACGTGGTTTTCTATAGGCTCGCCACAAACCTCAGTCTTACACAAGAACCTACTGACATGCACTCTCGCTGGAGGCTCTCACAAGAGACTTAAGTTGGTTTTCTATCAGCTAACCAACAACGTCGGTCCTAATCCAGGAATCTACATTTACTCCCATCGAAGGATCCCTCAGAGACTAACACGTACACACCTGTGTCCAATGGTCTACATGTTGACTTGGATTTATGTAACACCCCAAAAATCGAGGGTCGGGTAGAAACCCAACTCCCGAGTTCCAGAACGTCACTTATGCAACATAGATAATGATAAATGCATGTTGTCTGTAGAATGACATTAAACAAGATTGAGACTAAGCCAAAACAACATATCATACTCCAAAGACAGTTAAATTAGCAAGCGAAAGACTGTGATAAATACATAAAATATATAATTAATTGCAAGTCTCTAGAGTGTGAACATGTTACCAGGTTAATTAAATACATGTATACTCCAAAAATGGAAAGAAAAGAATATACATGAGTGCTCTAAAAATATAAAATGACAAGTGTTAAGGCGTCTAATCAACCTCCCTGTAATCCCATCAATCAGAACACGCATAAAGGAGGGATCCTCCTCATCATCATCAAGTCCGGCTCCGCTTCACAAGCAGCGCCATCATCTGAAACTAAAATAGAAACTGGTGGGTGTTCGGAACACCATCCCATAACGTGAGAATGAGTAATCAACTCAGTGGAATCATATAGCAAAGATTAGCATGTTATCAAATCAATCACGCGTTAATAGTAAAGCAAACATCAAACATTCCTAGATACTGTTGTTAATGCATGCATGAAATGACATGATGGATGCCCTCATCGACATACTCCCTCATGCGACACCATTTGTGTCCCGGCATGCTTTCTTCCCATAGTGTTCCACATCTTTCAGGCACATGCAGTGCGATATGGATAATGATTATTGGGTTGTTATTAGTCCTTTTCATACAACAGGATTGAAAAACTAAGGTACCTTCCTTACATCAATCCCAACACAGATACGTAAGCTACTTCACTATTTGAATCAAAGGAATCCCTAAAATAGCAAGAGGGTAGGGTTTTCTTACCTAGAACGAGTTGGAATCGCCAGAATAGCGATGCAGGTAGGTGGCTTTGGCATGTGGAGCAGCATGGAAGAATCCCTGGAGAAATCACCAGCTTCTCCCTCACTTTCTCTCTCTTTTCTCTCCTCTCTCCTAGGATTTTTCCCAAATTCGTATGGGTTAGAAGGCTAAGGGTTTAAGCCCCTTTTATAAGCCCAAACATGACAAAACTAGACACCAAGTCAAGGTATACTTGGGTTATAGCCAAATCGGGACTTTTTCGATCCAAAAGAGTGTTTCAAGAGGTCCCCTGGCCGAACGTGGTCGGACTTAAGCTCATGCCTACTAGATCTTTCTCACACGAAGTTTTTAGACTGGTAGAGTTTCCAGATCGCACATGGCGGACTAGTTTCAGTTCAGCGGTCGTCGTACATAAATCAGGTCTACAAGTCTCATGATATGAAAGAGAAATTTTTCCTGATCCGAGGGTGAAATTTGGCTGAATTCTGACGGTCAGAACGCTTAATAATAACGCGCAAAGACTCGTGCCAGATTTGAATTAAAATTTTAAATCTTTACCCATTTCTCACTCTCTTCACTCCAGGCTCAATGAAATAGCCTCAGAGCATCGGTTGGGCTTGATTTTCAAAATGATTGTCAAGTCCAGCTAAGCGGTCATAACCGTCTAAGATTGTAGACATCGGACTTTCGACGCGCGGTCTAAATCAAATACAAAGTTTCAAAGGGTTCCTGAGAGCAAACGGGTTTAGAGTTTGATCCTAGATTTTAGGGTATTGTAGCGTCATTAGTTCTACAAGTTTTGAGTCTTGCATAACGTATTTAAAGCGATCAGGAACAATTTCACAGGTAATCTAACGTAGCGCTAGTTAACTTACGCTTATTTTCTAAAGGAATGTGGTTCTACATGATTTCTTTGGCTTTGAAATTGGGTTTTGAAAGGTTACCAAGGTACTATGGTTGACCCATTGCCTAAGGACGTCTAATCTCAAGTTGGCAAAAATCCGGAGTGTTACAATTTAGGTCCTACACAAGAGCCTAGTCGAGTTTGGTAATTTAAATTCTACACTCAATTTTATATAAAGGAGTATACATGAACTCTTACAATTGACAACTTACTTGTTGGATTGAGCCCCTTTTGTAACGCTGTTGATCGATCAATCAGCTCCCCTTTACTCCTCCAATCGTGATGCCGATGCATCGCAATGCTTTAACTCCAGGAACAAAAACCTTGTATGCAATACTCCGATGTAGTGACCAAGGTGATGGGAGGTGAGGTGAATCTCCTACAACTAATGAAAAGTTGTAACGCGCAAGGAATTCACCTAAAATGGTCTTCTAGAGGATTTAGACAAGGATATACGTATAGAGGTTAGGTCTAAGTTCTAGAGAATGGTAGACATTGAGTTCATCTTCAACATTGAGAATGAAATCCTTATCAGAGTGATAAAGTTCAAGAATATTAGTCAAATATCATAAGATAAAAGGCTTAGGATGTGGGATATGATTGTGAATTCATCTAAACTTCATTTGTACTACAAACCCTCCTCCATGCCCAAAGATCGGATTTCATATATAAGGAAATCGAGTTCCAACGGTCATAAAACGGGCAGAAACGACTAGTATTCGGTCGCACCGAATTGAGGTTTAGTCAAACCATATTTAGACAGGAAAGTCATTGGACATTCTTAGGCACTTTCGGTCGCATCGAAAAGTAATCTTTGGTGAGACCAAAGATGGATTACAAAAAACTCTGCCCTAGCTCATTGTCTTGTTTTAGCCATTTTCGGTCGAACCAAAGGTTATTAAAATTGTGCAGTATTTCCAATAACATGGGACCTCAAAAGCTAATCTGACGTTGGTCAATTTAGGTTCCTATGGCTTAAGGGATGATCAATAAAAGGTAACCTATTAGATTTAAGATCATTTAGAGGTTTAGGTTGTTTTGGGTCAAGGGTTAAGGTCACCAAGGTACTGCATTTACCAACTTTTTGCTCCTTGATGCTCCACCTTCACTTGTGTCTTCGGTCTTCAACTTCCAAGGGCTCAACCAACTACATGACACAATGACTCAAGTGATTAACATACAAGATGCATAAATCTGTGCAATAACAATCATTATAGTCGGCCCTAAAAAGTTTCCATTCGTGAGCATTATTAACTCCACTGATTTATAGTGTGGCCCACAATTATTATGGTGCTGCCCACTCAAGATTCGAATTTGCCCCATTTTGGGTTCAAAATGATTGGACATAGTGGCTATAGAATACATGCATTACGGCGGACCCCACAATGTGGGGAAAACGTTATGTGGATAGTGTACTTACGCACACTGGAATGATGCAACCCACTTAATCATCGGATCAATCCCATTTTTGGGCTCATGCTCTAACACGGGTTGACAAAGGAGATAGATCACCAAGATATACAACACTTCAACAAGGTGGACTACCATAGCGTGCCACACCAGCTAGCCACCATGGTTCGCCAACTGTTAGACAACGTCTATCAGGTTTGGGCCGCTTGACCAGTGTGGCCAGAACATAAACATTAAGGTGGGCCTACACATGGATGACGTGGATAAACACATAATTGTGGGTGGGTCCCACCTCGAGTGCCCCCCCGCCCCCAATTGGTTGGAACAAATGAATGAACAGGGTGGATTTCCCACATACATCATGGTGGGCCTTGGGTTGCATGGTAGGCATTCAATCAAAATTGTTCACTTCATTGTGTCACATCTAAAATTCTAATCTACTCTGCCTAATTAAAATAATCTAAAAAATGAATGGACGTACCAGACATAAGATACATACATCAAGGTGGGGTTCATAATGGGCCCCATGTTCCGAATTGTTTGGATGGCATTACAAAAGGCCTAGGAAGTTTTTAATGGTGGACATTCCACAACATTGTTCTCTATGGTGTAGTCCACTTAAGATCTAAATCTACATCATTCTTGGCATCACGCTAGTGGGTGAGTCCCACTGACATAATGAGGCCAATACTCCAAAGAGCTGGGAAAACAGATGAATGGATTGGATTGTCATGGACGCCCTTATGGGTCATGAGAAGGTTTCAATGGTGAGGTGTTCGCCAACCCCAAGTATAGAGTTGCAAAGTAGTATATACTCAGTAAGATTGAGGTTGATCAATGGGGAATGTGAGAACATAACTAAAGCTAGTCTAAAATTAAGTACAAGATTCATGATTCCAGCATATTAAGATGGATTTAAAATGGTAATTAAAGCAACTAAGGATCTAGGAATCCACTTCTAACAATTACAATATCTAATTCATCGATTCAACTTTTATAACTCAACTAGAATCGAATTTCAATTCATTCTAATTGGAAGATCAAACAGTTAATCTATTCACAAACATCCAACAATATATGAACTTAATTGAACGATTTTCACATTAAGCACTCGGTACTCAATCGTAGGGAATTCAAAGCATCTACCATTCTTGGAGTCTATGATAGATCAATGAATTTTATACATTGATTCATTCTCTAATAAAGTTATGCAATTGTAATCTCAAAGCATCTGCTGTATCCAGAGTTCACATTGGATCCAGAAATCAATAAGTTAAAAAGCTTAAAAAGTAAATTCAAATCGAATTCAATTAAATATTCATCATGAAATCCAATGTATGAATCAATAAAATAAACATTGAAATTAAAGTAGAAGCTTCACCCTTTAGCCTTAGCTAAGAGATTATCTAGACATATCTAACTCAAAAACAAAGAAAAACATAAAACTAGTAGAAAGAAGAAGAAAAGGTCGGTAAAGGAATGCGTTGCCGACACTCCTCCTAAGCTTTCCCTCTATCCCAAGCCCTAGAGTGATGTTTAGAATGGTAGAAAACATCCCTTTAAATAGTTAGAGAAGCCCCACTTTCGCACTGACTTAATAAAATCATAAGCTTTCCAATTCGCACGCGCCATCCATCGATCGGTCGATTGGTCAACTGAACTTCCCTAAAAATGTCTAGAAACTAACTTTCAAATTTCTATTAACTGTCAATTGATCAAACCCTATACTTCGATCGATCATGTTGAACGTGTCTAAAAGTGTCCAATAAGTTCTGAATGAAATTTTGAATTTCTTCAATGTCTTCACCTGATCGATCAACGTCGATTGAGGATTCCTCGATTGATCGAACTCTGCTGATTCTTCTAGTTTACAGTTCACATGATCTTTAGTCACTTTCTCAGCTTCAATACTTCTTTCCCTTGGGCCTTTAGATCTTGAAACCTTCATCTTTCATTCTCAAATTCTTCAATTCTTCAGTTTGAATTCTTTTAGGCCTTAATTCATTAATTTGAACATGAATTCAACTTAGACTCCAAAATCTTTCTATATGTAGAAAATATATCTAATTAGATCAATTTAAGACTTGAATGCACATGAAAAGCAATGCAATATAGGGAATAAATATGTAATATTTAAGTGTTATTACACCATCCAATCAGGATTTTATTAGTCTTGAGCAAAACATGTGAAAGATTTTTAAAATCTAAGATCAAAACTTTCTTTCTAGGAGAATTATTTTGTAAATCCATGTAATCTCATAGTGATATAAGTAATAGACTTCCAAGGCACACATGTTTTGAAAACTAGTATCATCCTAGATTCTAGCAGTATAAACAACCTAATTGAGTTCAAATCATTAATCCATTAATAGAAAGATTCTAAATATTGAGATCTATGGGTGCATCGTGAAATCCAAACTTAACACAGATATGAGTTCGGTCTTCCAAAGAAATTCTAACACTCATAATCACTAAGAGTGGTCAGATCAACCAAAGCCTAAACCAAAGCTTGCCTTACTGTTCAATATGATTTTCCTGTTTCTTAATTTTTTTTCACTGATGATTTGAGTCTAGCGTGCAAGCGTAGACTCGAATTACAGGTAGAATTAAAAGTCCCGGCAAGCCAAGAGGTCGTAACATGAAATCCTGATGCTCCTGCGCACACTCCTCAACCTCTGCCAGCCCCAAAGAAGATCTCAGATTTGGGAGCTCCGTTCAATCCACCTCCTAAGGTGCCAGTTCTTTCTTTCTAACACGTTAGTCCTCTTAAAACTTCTCCAATAATAGAGGATCGACCACTACAAGCATCCGCCGGGCCTCGACAGCCGTCAAGTACTTCTTCGATCAAGGCCATATATTCCTTTGAAACATCCTTCAAAACTAAGTATTGGCCCGATCTCTCCATTACTGACTACTCCATAGAGATTAAGGAAGGCTTAGAACGTCACCATGAGGCTCATTTTAATAATCCCCTACAATCCTTCTGCACTTGTCAGTCAAAGTGCAAGTAGGGTGCCTCCCCCTTAGCCATTAATCGAGAGACTACCACTCTAGCTAATGCTTCTCCCTGGCGGACCTGCTTCCATAATAGTTAAGGAGATCCTTGCTTCAACTGAGCTTGAGGTTGCTACCATTGAAGCAGTCATGGCCGAAGCAGCGGTTGAGGCTGAAGAAATCACAACGGTAGAGACTATGGAGATGACCCCGACCGAGATTGTTGAGCCCAATCCTCATCCGCCACCTATTCCAGAACTCACATCTATGGATAATGCTCCTACCTTAATCAACGAAGATCTTCCTCTCATAAATGATATCATTTCTTCATTTAAGAGAGCCTTCGCTGGTGAAACGACTGCGGACGAATCTCCCTCTCCTTCAAGCAATCTGCAAGATGTGAAGGGAAAGCTCCATGGAATCCCGCAAATAAGATTAACAAGGTCCCTTGACGTTGAATCGATTGATTGGTTGAATCATATCGCGTCTTCTCATGGTTAGATCATGCCTTAGTCGCCAAGGCATCTGCTCTCTAAGAGCTCCAGGGGCTACTAAAGACATGCTATCATATTGGTGTCATTATCGACCGTCTTGAGGCCGAACGAGCCATGGCTAAGTCTAGGAGGGCCTCTGTACAAACCATTACTTAGGAGCTCGCGACCGAGAACACTGGATTGAAAATTTCCTAGGTCGAACCGGAGATCACAGCTCTAAAGGCGGAGCCGATTGCGCTGAAGTAGGAGTTCACGGGAAAGCATGCAGAACACCTCCAACACAAAAAGAGGGTCATCCATTTGGTTACTGATGTGCATTCTCAAACAACAAATAACAGTCAACTTTCTCGATCAACGGCTAAGAAGGATGTTACATTGCAAGCCACAAAAGGTCGGCTGGGGGTGGTTAAGGAATCACTGCAACTCTTTGTCTCAATGGAGTTGTAACTTGTAATTATGTATCTTTTATATATAAATAGTCGCTGAGCCATTTTTGTATCTTATCGCCCCTTTAATTTTCATTCTTATTGTTTGTAACTACTTGCTGACATGTTCCAAAAAGTTTGGCGAGACATGGGTTGCTTCCAAACTTTATGCCTTAAGTGTTTCACGTTCCCAACCATTTGGAACACATACCGATTTTCTAGCCATGATCACTCTAGATCGTGGGTGCGTAGACTGCCTATTTAAACAACATTTAGTGCTTTCTCAAACTCACATCATCTTCCTTTTACATTCCTCGCTCTCTGTACATGGCTTCCAATTCTTCCTCCCTCATTGCAAGTGTTGAATGATATTTGAAGGATATTTTTGAATGGGGTTTAAAAGAATACTCCCATTCCTCCCTGTTGTTTGATGCCAATGGTTTTGCAACGTATGCTTCATCCGTGGCCAAATCAGATGCAACACTTAGAAAGCTAGTCCATATGCTGAAGCATCTGTACATTATGGGAGATCTATTCTATGATCTGACCTTTGCTAACCAAATGAATTCAGAATACCTTCGAAAATAGGCTTCGGCCAAGGAGGAATCTGTAGCAATGAGTGAAAAACATGAAGTATCCTGATACGAACGATTGTAGTGCGTTCAGATGCATCAATTCAATCGCACCATGCTTTGGATGTTACAGTACTACCAAGATGGATTAATGGAGGAATTAAAGAAGTAGGAATACACTTCGCCAAGGAGATGGATGATCTAGAGGATCTTACATTCCTGGATATACAGATCGCCCTCTATCAGGCATGGTCAAAGGCAAGCTTTAGCTCTAAGAGGGCGGCAGAGGACGTGGTTTCCTCAACGCCCTTCGATTGATCAGTTTCTCCATCTCCTGCCACTCATTATCGAAAAAGTGGCTAGTTTGGCTTTATCACAGGAAAAGAATGAAGTGGAAATGCAAGCCCTCCTTGAAGAGTTCGAGAGTATGAAGATTTAGGCCACTTGACAGCTTTTAAGCTTCCTATTCATGTTTTCCTTCTGTTGCGATGCGGTTGATGACATATGGAGCAGTGAATAAATTCTTATGCTAATAAAATTGTCTTGTTTTTCTTAGGACATGTGATGTATTTCTCTTTTAGTAATGCATCTTAAGTGTTTATCTAAAGGATTCTTGTCGGTATCTTGGCCATCGACCGAGCTTCTGTGCTACCATACAGCCACATAGTACTTAGCCATTTCTCTTCTTTCCATGCATACTTAACCATTTCTCTTCTTTTCTTACATACGCTAACTCGGCCCTAGTATGGACACCATGTTTTCCGAGGGGATCCCATTTATTTCACTACATTCTCCCATGATCTCAAAGACGAATCAACATGGCAGCCGTGGGTCTCAAGTTCCTAATGTCACACCTTATCTAATGTGCATCAATGGTTGAATCTCATGTCGATAAAAGCACCCCTTAGGATTTGAAATGCACCATGAGCACAAACAAAGAACTTTGCAAAACTACATCAGACAACATGGATCTTCTTTCTCTGTCCATCAAGATCATGGAAGAAATTTTTGCAGAAGGGCTCGACTCCTTCCCTCTCTCTTCTCTTTTGCATGGCCCTTATCCATTTCTCAGGGACGCTGTTGGGTTACCCGAAGATCACAGGCCTCCACAAGAGGTTCTAAAGATCCATTCAGAACTTCAGTAGCTTGGAGAAGAATACTTCAGGACTGACCACGAGTTTGAATGCTGCACTACTTCACTGCCGCATTTGTCAACCCTCAGTGTCAAATCAGAACTCTCTCAGCCCACCATAAAGCGGCTTGGAAGAATCAACTGCACTAGAATCAGCGACATTGCTTTAATAAGGAAATGTTACGGTCGATGCAGGTTGTGTTCAACAACCTATATGCCAACCTCATCAAGGCCCATTGTCTCTACCCAGACCGTGATCGGCTTGAGAATGAGGAGTTGGTCGCATTCATCAAGTCCTAAATAATGCGCTATTGGGGCCATGTGGATTCCAGCAAGGCTGAAAAGAAGTCAACCGATTTGGAGTGTGTAGCCCTTGACTAACGTCTCGTGATGATCGTTCGCTCCTCCGAAGAGCTCGTGAGCCAGCACGCCTCATGGAGTGAGAGACGAAAGATGGTGGTGAAGGCGAAGGCGTCAACTGCTGAGTGCTTTGAAAAGCTCAAATCAACCCATTCGTAGTTTGACTGCTAAACTTGCCAAATATTTTCTTTCTCTTTTTATTTTTATTTCCCTGTAATTAATTGGCCTTTATTCTAAGGCTTTTATATAAATGAACTATGTATTTTTCTAATTCTCCTTGATCTAACTTTTGACGACTTCCCATAATGAAGGGAAGCAGAGTTTTAAAAATCAACCGTTTATAAGAGCCTTTGCAACCTTCCCGTCTATGTCCTTCAAGACATGCTCCTCCCTTAAGGACTTGCTTAATGACATATGACCTTTCCCATGTGGGCGACTACTTTTTACCAAGGGATCGATCCTTCTGACCGATCAGCAGTACTACTTTCCAAATTGTATCGTCTACCTTGGAAGACTTTCCTTTCACCATTTTTTTATATGTACGTGTCACGACTGCTTTGTTGGTAATGATCGAATCCAAGGCCCTCATACGGATCTTGTCCAACTCCTCGAGCTTGACTAATAATGCCTCTGTGAACTCTGGAGGAGTTAACATAACCTAATATTGCGGTTCACAATGATGGTACCGTGATTTCTAGGGGCACGACCGCATCATGTCCATAAGTCAATGGGAATGAGCTCACCCCAATACTGGTACGAGGTGACGTTCTGTAGGCCTAGAGAGCCTCAGACAACTTGGTATACCATTCTTGAAAATTTTCTTGGATCATTTTCCTCATGATGTTCTTGATTACCTTATTCCTAGCCTCAACTTGGCCATTAACCTGAGCATAATATGGGGTCGAATGTAAAATTTTTATATTGTACCTATTAGCCATCGTCTGCACTTCCTTTGCCGAGAAAGCTACATCTTGGTCCATGGTAATGGACTCTAGTATCCCAAAACAGTGGTTAATGTTAGTTTCAATAAACCCAATAATCTCTCGATGGCCGATTCCTCTCATGGGCTTTGCTTCTACCCACTTAGTAAAGTAATCGGTCGCTACGATGATGAATGAGACAATACGAGTCGAAGGTGGGTGTATTTGACTGATCAAATCGATCTTCCATCCTTGGAACGACCATGGCTTTATTATGTGATGCATTCTAGTCGCAGGTACATGTGAAATCAGTCCATTCCTTTAGCAAGCTTCACTGGCTTTTGCATACTAGATGCAATCAACCATCATCGTCGGCCAGAAATATCCGTAACACCTATGTGTAAGTTTCATCTTTCTCCCAGCCTGATGGGCCCCACAAATCCCTTCGTGGACCTCTTTCATGGCTAGCATAGCTTCTTTCTTTAACAAGTATAGAAGTAAACTCCATCGGCACCCTTTCAATACAGCTTGTTGTCGACCATTACGTAATTCGTGGCCAATCTTCATATGTTTCTATTAGTCCTGGTACGTGGACTTTGCAAATAGCCCATGAGAGGAGCCCTCCAATCCTCCTCTATTTCTGTCTAGCAGATTTTCATCATTCTTTCTCTCTGAAAAAACATAGGGCAAGGATCTCCTTTGGACTGTGATTGACTGCTTGGCTAAACCTCGCAAGGCGTCGAGCCATGTAGCTAACTGTGCCATTTCGTTGGCATCCGCATTATGTTCCCTGGTAACATGCATCAATTCGACTTCTTCAAATAGGTCGAGTAACTAGACTACTAAGGCATAGTATGGCAATAAAGATAGGCTAATGCATTTAAATAGTCCTGCCATTTGATTTATCACCAACTGTGAATCTCTTATGACAATCACAGTTTTTACACTCAATTCCAATAGCAGCTCCAGGCCGATTATCATATCTTCATATTTGGCATGATTATTAGTACAATCAAACTATAATTAGAAGGTAAATTCTTGTCAATTCCCATTAGGAACAACCAAGATCACCACAGCCCTAAACGCATCATGTGTCCTTGATCCATCAAAGATCAACTTCCATGGTCTGAGTTGTACGCAATATACATCAAGCATGCTTAGGAAAATTTGTTCCTCTAAGTCTGAAGGGTGATCGGCCAAAAAGTTGGCTATAGCATGGCCCTTTACTGCTTTCTATAAGATGTAATGGAGATCAAATTCAGAAAAAGCTAACACCCATTTACCAATTCAGCCACTTAAAATCAGCCAGTTCAGCATATATTTCACTAAATCGGTCACTAATATTACATTTACTCTCTCAACCAACAAGTAATACCTTAACTTAGTGGCCATACAATACAATGACAAGCACAATTTTTTAATGGTCAAATACCATCTCTCAGCGTCGATAAAAGTTTTACTCAGGTAGTAGATCGCGCACTCCTTTCTATTATTGTCATCTTGGGTTAAAAGGTCTCCAATCAACTCTGGTGAAGCTACAATATATAGCTTAAGCAGTCAATCTTTGATCGATGACATCAACATGGGTGACCTCATTAGATATTCCTTAATCTTGTCAAAAGTCAACTGGTGTTTTGCCTCGCAAACAAATTCGAACCCCTGCTTTAATTTTATCAACGGAGAAAAAAATGTTGGTCTTACCTGCACAGTTAGATATAAATCACCTCAAAAATTAACATAGCCCAAGAATATTTGTAGTTTCTCGGCGGCCGGCCATTAATCATGGCCTAAGCCTTGTTCTGATTTACTTCAATCCCTCTTTGATGTACGAGGAATCCTAAGAAGTTACCGACCAAGCCCTGAAGCACATTTCAAAGGGTTCATCTTCAATTTATGTAGCCTCAATCGTTCAAAGGACTTGTGTAAGTGGACCAGATGCTCCATTGCATTGGTCAATTTGACTACTACGTTGTCCCCATAGATTTTCATGAAGCGACCGATCACATCATAAAAGATAGCATCCATTGTCCTTTGGTATGTGGCCCCTGCATTCTTAAATCTGAAAGGCATCACTACCCAGTAATAAGTTCTCAATGGACCTAGACACTTGAATGTCATCTTTGGCACATTGTCTAATGCAATGTAGATTTGGTTATATTCATAATGTCCATTCATAAAGGACACAATCCTATGTCCAACAGCTCAATTATTGAGCTAATCAGCCACCGACATGGGATATTCGTCCTTCAGTGTAGCCAAGTTTAGATTTCTAAAGTCGATACATACCCTTAACTTACCATTCTTTTCATCACCAGGCCCACATTTGACATCTATTCTGCATATTTGATTGGTCTGATAAAACCAGCATTCAGGACTTACTCGATCTCTTCTTTGATCTTAAGGGTAACCTCGGTCGTCATCTACCTAGGCGGTTGTTTTCATGGCTGATAAGCTTCTTTCGTGGGTAATTTGTGCTCAACCAGGGATCGATCAAGTCTTGTTATTTCATGGCAATCTCACATGAAGCAGTTGAAAAACTCAAAGAGTAATTTCATTAATTGATCTTTCTTAGGAGGTTGTAACAGCTCGCTTATAAATGTTGGTTTTAGATCCTATTCCATATCTAGATTGATCTCGACTAACGGATCTTGGACTTGCAGTCGAGAATCTTCCTTTCCTTCTGACACTTCTTCAAATTCAATACTGTCTTCCTCAGCCAATTCTTCCAACTTGGCCAAATTCACAAAACAATCTTCGTTGGCTTCCCCTAGGCTTTCTTCAAGCTTTTTTTATTATCGTCACAAAGTCGGCCCAATTTGCCTCATTCCTTAGCATCCTGATCATGGGATCTCTTCAATGGTGCAGTGGAAGGCTGACCAATATAGGATAATGTCCTTCAGCTAGGCATCATTAGTTCTAGTGATCTCTGGAATAGCCAGCATAATGTTGGCTGGGTTCTTTTTTACTGTAATCCCAGTAGGGCGGCCGAACTTATTTATCTTGGTGAATCTGATAGGTCCCACTTCTTCACAGAAGTAATAAGCCTCATTGGCATTTGACGTGGACAAGAAAGGTTTATTGTCAACCAGGACTAGCTTGAACTTGTTTTGGTTCCAAAAAATCACAAACTAGTGGAGAGAGGATGGGATGCATGCAAAAGAATGGATCCAATCTCTCCCCAATAGTGAGTTATATGTCACACCCCAAACTCAGAAATCGAGCTCACAAAATTTTTGATCATCGAATCCGATGCTGACAACCTCCATAGTACCCCATTCTCATCACCTAGTGTCCATACGCTAGATTTCGATCCTGGGATCCTATAAGGAGGATTTTTCAATATATATTTAACTTGTAATAAGCATAACCACAAGTATACCTAATCACAAAGGAAACATCATCATCATCACATATCCACTAATATAAACATTTGAATACAATACTGAAAGGGAAATACATAAATCGAAGTCAAAGCTGCAAAAGACCGTTGCACGCTCTATGCTTGACGCTGCTGTAACCTAATGCCACTTGCACGCATCTATCGTGCATAAGCTTATAGAAAGCTTAGTGGGTGGTGAAAGTGTGTGCGTAAAATAAGCGCCGAGTATGCAATACAATACCATAAATCATACAATATCGAAATAGAAAAAAATACTGACAAGATCATGAATCATATGATATTAAAGTGGAAATATACTGATAAGTCCATGAGTGCCATCATTAGTACCAAAGCTATGCGATGCAAGTCATGAATGCTAACGACCATAGCATAGTAGAAACATGGCAACCCAAAATGCTAAATGTTACGAATGCAATGCAATATGTGGTGCGAATGAAATGAATAAGCTGGAGTGAATTCAAGATGATAGTACGTAGTATCGCAGGCTATGGAGTCTATCATAAGAAACTTCTATCCAAACCAATCTCATACTTAAATTTAGATAGTCAGACTCAATGTAGTAAACTCCTGATCTCAAGTTATTCACGCGTCCCAACTGAAATCCTGGCCATTGTGAAGGTATACGTAACAAATAGTTACGCACCACCAGCCTGAGTGAATAGTGAATGAATGAATGAGTATACAACTCCTGCTCAAAAATTCCACATATTAGCACTTTACATCTCTGAGATCATCACCGGGGTCTAGTACACTCCAAGCTGGCTATCACCCCAGCCAGCCGCGTAGCCCAGCGAGTGGAAAAGACCTCACAACCCGCCTGCTAGTAGTATACCAATGCCTACCCGGATCGTCAATAGCGAACCCATTTAGGAGATTAAACTCACCCTAGCTTATAGCCCACTCACTCGAGCGGATAAGGCCACACCCCCTGCCAACCGACCACAACATAGTGGAGACGTGGCCTACTAGTATTCGACACTTGAGCGCTCATGTATCCACTTGGTCTAGACGTTAGGGTGTCTCTTGGCCTCGGAGGTTTAGGGACTTTCATCCACGGACATCCAAAGTCCCCAGATGCTCGAACTAAACATTTTTAGTGTCCCATCTAGCCATCCACGACATACCTATGGAGGTCACAGCTCTGATGTCGCTAGGGAGTACAGTAATCATAATCACATAATGAAAGATGCATGAGTCATGTAGTACAATCATGCATCAATCTTACGCATATCGTGCGCTCATGTGGGATAACTCCACCTTTCAGGGTGTCTCATAAACCATCTGTATTATAGCATATGGAAGGGTCAATCACATCTCATAATAAACATGCAGATGATGCGTATGGTAATGTATCATGATGCTATGCTGTCACATACTCATAATCGGTATCAATAACCGACATCAACAATCAGCCTCGATAATGTGGACATTTAACTAACATTTTCTCCAAGGAATGACCCACATAGAGCCTAACATATAGTGGACCCATAGCCTCACACAAGGACCTAATATACAACACCATAGGCGTCACTCAAGATCTTAATACACATCACGATGGGCCTCTCACATGGGCCTAATATACATACAAATGGACTTCATTGTCTGGCCCTCAAATGCATCATAATGGGCCTCATCACATAGACCTCATATCCATCACATTAGGCCTTAAACATGGGCTGCATATACATTACATAGGTCTCGACAATCGGTATTAGCAATCGAAATCGGCCTCGACAATCAAAATCAGCCTCAACAATTGGAATCGACACTCGGACTCGGACTCGATACTGGGACTCGACAATCAGAATTGGCCTCAACAATTAGAATCGGCCTATACAATCGGCCTCGACAATTGGAATTGGCCTATATAATAGGCCTCGACAAATCAGAATTGACCTCAACAATCGAAATCGGCCTTGACAATCAAAATTGACCTATATAATCGGCCCAGATACTCAGCCTTGACAATCAGAATCAGCCTATACAATCAGCCTCCACAATCGGAATTGACCTATATAATTGACTTCGACAATCGGTCAAATAAGGCCTCGATACTCGGCCTCGACCATCGGAATCGGCCTATACAATCGGCTTCGACAAATCGGAATCGACCTCGACAAATCAGAATCGACCACGATTATCAGGCTTGACAAATCAAAATCAGCTTATACAATTGACCTCGACAATCGGCCGAACAAGGCCTCGACAATCGAAATTGACCTATATAATTGGCCTCGATAAATTGAAATCGACCTCGACAATCAGAATCAGCCTATACAATCAGCCTCTACAAATCAGAATTGGCCTCGACAATTAGAATCAGCCTCGATTATCAGCCTCGACAATCGAAATCGCCCTCGACAAATCAGAATCGGCCTCGATACTCGGCCTCGACAATTGAAATCGGCCTATAAAATCAGCCTCAACAAATCGAAATCAGCCTCGACAAATCAAAATCAGCCTCGATACTCGGCCTCGACAAGCAAAATCGGCCTTGACAAATCGAAATCGGCATATACAATCGACCTTGACAATTGGCCGAATATGGCCTCGATACTCGGCCTTGACAATCGGAATTGTCCTGTACAATCGACCTCGACAAATCGAAATCGGCCTCGACAATCGGAATCAGCCTATACAATCAGCCTCGATAATCAAAATTGACCTCGATTCTTGGCCTCGACAATCAGAATCAGCCTATACAATCGGCCTTGAAAAATCAAAATCAGCCTTTATACTCGATCTCGACAATTAAAATCAGCCTATACAATCAACCTCAACAATCGGCTGAACAAGGCCTTGATATTTGGCCTCGATAATCAGAATCGGCCTATACAATCAGCCTCGACAAATCAGAATCGGCCTAGATACTAGGCTTTGACAATCAGAATCGGCCAATACAATTGGCCTCGACAAATTGAAATCGACCTCGATAATCAGAATCGACCTCGATACTCGGCCTCGACAAATTAGAATCAGCCTCGATACTCGGCCTCGATAAATTGAAATTGGCTTATATAATCGACCTCGACAAATTGAAATCAAACTCAATACTCGGCCTCGACAATTAGAATCGGCTTATACAATTGGCCTCGACAATCGGTCAAACAAGGCCTAAGGGAAGGTCACAATGTGGATATTAAACTATCATTGCCCATCAATGTGGACATTTAACCAACATTGCTCCCAAGTAGTGACCCACATAGGACTAAACGTACATTGGGCCCACGGCCTCACACAAGGGCCTCATATATCACGTCGGGCCTTATCAAATGGGTCCCAAGTACATCTCATCGGGCCTCATCAAATGGGCCCCCAAATATATCAAATCAGGCCTCATCATGTGGGCCCCTAATACATCAAATGAGCTACATCAATGGGCTGCACTAATATATCAAGGTGGGCCTTAGGGATGGGCCACAAATATATTAAGGTGGGCCATAAAAAACATAATATTAGGCCTCGACAAAGGCCACAAATATATAGCAGGTGGGCACTGCTCATGAGCCCTCAAATACACCACATGGGCCATATAAACATCAAGTGGGCCGCATTACATAGGCCTCATATACAACACGTCGGGCCCCATGAACGGGCTACAAATTCATCGAGGTGGGCTCATAGATGGGCCATAAATACATCAAGGTGGGCCTCATGGACAGCCATAAATATATCAAGGTGGGCCTCACTCATATGGGCCGCACGAAGAATCATTTCAATAGTTGTAGGTGAAACATGTGTATCACTGCACACATGGCCCATGAATAATGATCAGCACTGGTCAAACATTGTCCAGGTAAATCAATACCATCCAAACATTTTCTATATAAATCTACACCATCCAAACATTGTCTAGCACCATCCAGTACAATCTAGACGGTGTGAATGAAATAGATACATCAAGTTGTGGTCCACCGTCTAGATCTCTGGACGGTGGAGATGGGACACAATTATCCTAGTAGGTCACACCGTCCCACACAGTGGACGGTGTGGATTAATCTCATACATTACATGGTGGGCCCTACATGTGTGGTCCTCACACATGTGGATGGATGGATACAACACAACTTGAGCAGGGACCCACAGAGCTTACTGCGTCAAAGCAGCAACTATAACTGCTGATATGGGGCCCACTGTTTGGACAGTGTTGATGAAGTATACATAGCATGGTGGAGTCCACACATGTGTGGGTCCCACAGCTGTAATGCAACTAATATATATCATATATATACATATATAATATAATATAATACTATAATATATAACAGGTGTGAGGTATGCCACCGTCCCACCATCCAGGAATTGGACTGTGAGGATGCAACACATTCATCATGGTAGGCCACACATCTGGGCAACGGACCGTGTGGATGAAATAGATGGATTTATATATATAACAAATACATCAAAGAGGGTCCCACCCAACCACCGTCCAGATGGACGGATTGAATAAAACACATACCTCATCTGTGCGACTCACCCCACAAGTGGCACTAAATGGATGGACGGTTGAATGTAACCCATACAATACAGTGGTCCTCTCAGCAGTGGACAATGTGGATCTCACACTAGAAAGGTGGGTCCCACCTTTGCTCACGTCAGCATCAATTGCTACTGCTGTAACAGAGTAGATGCACGGCGTGGATAAAATCCACATCTCAGGTGGGTCTCACCGTCCAGATTTGCTGGATGGTGTGGATCTCACATCAAGGTGGGCCACGTCCCACACGAATGGCCACCACATCAGGGCCCACCATCCCTACGGATGGATGGTGTGAATACAACAAATACATCATGGTGGGGATCCATCGTCCCAATTAGGGACGATGTGGATGATACAGCACCGTCCAGACTTCTTTGGACGGTGGGAGATTTAATGCATCAAGGTGGGTCCCACCCACGCGTGGGCCACTCCACACAGTGTGGAAAGAATGCATGAATCATGGTGGGCCACACATAAAAAGGGAGAGAGAGATAAAGAGAGAGAGAGAGAGAGAGAGAGAGAGAGAGAGGGAATGGTGGAGATGGGAGGGACCTCACCATTATAGCTCCTTCTTTGATACAAGGCATACATCAAGATGGGTCTCATTACAAGTGGGCCCTCAAATCATCAAATCCAAGCTAAAACATATGAATCTAATCCTAAGAAAGTTCCCACCTTTGTTCTTCTCCTCCTCCTTCCGCCAAAGCATCCTAGAGCTCCAAAGGACGAACTTCAACGGTTGAGATTGGTTTTGGAGGGTGGGGATGAGAGATAGGAAGTGGGCCACACAAAGCTCTTTCTTGGAGCTTGCTTGAACGTGGGCTACTTAGGAGGAAATGGGAGAGAGAGGTGTAAGTGAGAGAGAGGGATGGGTGAGTGATGGGGTGTGATGGGTGAGTGAGTAATGGATGTGTACTTATGTAAGAGAGAGTGTTGACTTTTGGGGATGGTGGTTGTACTTGGGGATGGGATGGAGTGATGGGTTGTACTTTGATTAATTGATGTGACATGTCGTAGAGATTCTCTCCAACTTACAACGCACGGTGTTTTCCTCGAACTAAACGCGGGCCTATATCTCCTGGCTCGGGTGTCCCCTCAGCGAGCGAGATGCGGCGCTAAAACCGAGGCTTCGACACAGTCGCACTGGTACAAGTCTCGGGTCGAGTCAACTCAGATATGTAGGACTTAACTTAGGCTTGCGCACAAACTTCGGTTACAGTCTGCGAGTGGTCGAAATTCGACCGGGAGGACCGCGGAAGCCTACGGAATGGTACGGGCTAGGATATGGGTCTTACAGCTCTCCCCGCCTAATAAAAATTTTATCCTCAAAATTTAAACCGCAATACAACCAATACAGAGCTCATTAAGGGAGGGAAATCTTGTCTCTATAGATATAATCAAAACTACCATATACAACTAGACATCGAAGAGATGGGGACAACGCTTGTGAATCATAGCCTCACGCTTCCAAGATGCCTCATCAACACTAAGATGACCTCACTGATCCTCAGATCCCGGTTAGAAACGATCAAGACTGAACTACTATGCAGCCTTACAATCTCAACAGTGGGGAGCTATATTAGAAAATCTCTAAGTTATTCGAACTCGGGGGTTTAATCATTTTAAGTTATCAACAATCATAAAGTGTAAGGTAGTTATTAGCAGATATGTGATTTTTTCTTAAGGTATTCCCAAGTTATGATCTGATACCTACTTCTGTCACGCCATAAACTCAAAAATCGGGCTCATAAAATTCTCAATCGCTGAATCTGGTGCCGACAGCCTCCGTAGTACCTCATTCTCGGCACCCAGCATCCATACGCCAGATTTCGATCCTGGGATCCTATAAGGAGGATTTTTCAATGTATATTTAATTCATAATAAGTATAATTATAAGTATACCCAAATAACAAAGGCAACATCATCATCATCACATATCCACTAATATAAACATTTGAATACAATGTTGAAATGAAAATACATAAATAGAAGTCAAAGCTCCAGAAGACTGCTGCACGATCCATGCTCGATGCTACTACAGTCTAACGCCACCTGCACCCATCTATAGTGCATAAGCTGATAAAAAGCCTAGTGGGTGGTGAAAGTGTGTGCGCAAGATAAGTACCGAGTATGTAATACAATGTCATAAACCATACAATATTGAAATAGGAAAAAATACTAACAAGATCATGAATCATACGATATCAAAGTAAGTGAAAATATAATAATAAGTCCATGAGTGCCATCAGCTGCACCAAGGCTATACAATGCAAGGCATGAATGCTAACGGCCATATAATAGCAGAAACATAGCAACCTAAAATGCTAAATATTATGGATGCAATGCAATATGTGGTGCGAATGAAATGAACAAGCTGGAGTGAATTCGGAATGATAATACGTAGTATTGCAGGCTATGGGGTCCATCATAAGAGACTTCTATCCAAACCAATCCCATACCTAAATTTAGATAGTCAGACTCGATGTAGTAAACTCATGATCTCAGGTTAGTGATACGCCCCAACCAAAATCCTGGCAGTTGCGAAGGTACACGTAATAAATAGTTGCGCACCACCAGCCTGAGTGAGTAGTGAATGAATGAATGAATATACAACTCCTACTCAATAAGTCTACATATCAGCACCGTACATCTTTGAGATCATTACCGAGGTCTAGTACACTCCAAGTTGGCTACCGCCCCAGCCGGTCGCATAGTCCAGCGAGTGAAAAAGACCTCACTACCTGCCTGCTAGTAGTATACTAATGCCTACTCGGCTCGTCGATAGCGAACCCATTTGGGAGCTGGTCAAACTCACCCTATCTTATAGCCCCCTTACTCGGGCGGATAAGGCCACACCCCCTCCCAACCGAACACGAAACAATAAGAGACGCGGCCTACTGGTATTCAGAACTCAGGTGCTCATATATCCACTCGTTCTAGACGTTGGGGCATCTCCTGGCCTCGGAGGTTTAAGGACTTTCACCCATGGACATCCAAAGTGCCCAGATGCTCGAACTAAATATTTTCGATGTCCCATCTGACCATCCACGACATACCCGTAGAGGTCACAGTCCTGATGTCACTAGGGCATACAGTAATCACAATCACACAATGCAAGATGCATGAGTCATGTAGTCCAATCATGCACCAATCCTACGCATACCATGCGCTCATGTGGGATAACTCCACCTATCAGGGAGTCTCATAAACCATCTGTACTATGACATATGCAAGGGTCAATCACATCTCACAATAAATATGCAGATGATGCGTATGGGCATGTATTATGATGTTATGCTATCACATACTCATAATCGGTATCAATAACCGACATCAACAATCGCCCTCAACAATGTGGATATTTAACCAATATTGCCCCCAATGAATGTCCCACATAGAGCCTAACATATAGTGGACTCATGGCCTCACATAAGGACCTAATATATAACACCTTGGGCCTCACTCAAGAGCTTAATACACATCACAATGGGCCTCTCACATGGGCCTAATATACATCATAATGGACTCCATCGCCTGGACCTCAAATGCATCACAATGAGCTTCATCACATAGACATCATATTTATCCCATTAGGCCTTAAACACTGGCTGCATATACATCACATAGGTCTCGACAATCAGCCTTGGTAATCGAAATTGGCCTCGATAATCGAAATCGGCCTCAACAATCAAAATCAACACTCGAAATCGGCCTCGACAATCGACCTTGGCAATCAAAATCGGCCTCGATAATCGAAATCAGCCTCAACAATCGAAATCGACACTCCACAATCGGAATCGACCTATATAATCAGCCTCGACAATCAGAATTAGCCTCGATACTTGGCCTCGATAATCAGAATCAGCATATACAATCAGCCTTAACAATTGAAATCAGTCTCGATACTCGACCTCGACAATTGGAATTGGCCTATACAATTGGCCTCGACAAATCAGAATCAGCCTCTATACTCGACCTCGACAATCAGAATCGGCCTATATAATCAACTTTGATAATTAAAATTGGCCTCGATAAATCAGAATCGGCCTCGAAAATCGGCCGAACATGGCCTTGATACTCGGCCTTGACAATCGGAATCATCCTATACAATCGGCCTCTACAAATTGAAAAAGGCCTCGATACTCAGCCTCGACAATCAGAATCGGCCTATACAATCGGCCTCAACAAATCAGAATCAGCCTCGATACTTGGCCTCAACAATCAGAATCGGCCTATACAATTGGACTTGATAAATCAAAATCGGCCTCGATACTCGACCTCGACAATCGAAATCGGCCTATATAATCGGCCTCGATAAATCGGAATCATCCTCGATACTCGTCCGCGACAATCAGAATTGGCCTATACAATCGGCCTCGATAAATCAAAATCGACCTTAATACTCGGCCTCGACAATCAGAATTGGCCTTGATACTTGGCCTCGACAAATCAGAATCGGCGTCGATACTCAGCCTCGACAAATTGAAATTGGCCTATACAATCGGCCTCGACAAATCGAAATTAGCCTTGATACTCGGCCTCGACAATTAGAATTGGCCTATACAATTGACCTCGACAATCAGCTGAACAAGGCCTAAGAGAAGGTCACAATGTGGATATTAAACCATCATTGCACATCAATGTGGACATTTAACAAACATCACTCCCAAGCAGTGGCCCACATAGGACCAAACGTGTAGTGGGACCACGGCCTCACACAAGGGCCTCGTATGTCACATTGGGCCTTATCAAATGGGTCCCAAGTACACCTCATCGGACCTCATCAAATGGGCCTCCAAATACATCAAATCGGGCCTCATCAAGTGGGCCCCTAATATATCAAATGAACTACATCAATAGGCCACACTAATATATCAAGGTGAGCCTTAGGGATGGGCCATAAATATATCAAGGTGGGCCATAAAACAAAATCATATTGGGCCTCGACAAAGGCCACAAATACATAGCAAGCAGGCCCTGCTCATGAGCCCTTAAATACACCATGTGGGCCGCAATATAGGGGCCTCATATACAACACGTTGGGCCTCATGGACGGGCTACAAATTCATCGAGGTGGGCTCATAGATGGGCCATAAATACATTAAGGTGGGCCTCATGGACGACCACAAATATATCAAGGTGGGCCTCTCTCATATGAGCCGCACCAAAAATCATTTCAATAGTTGTAGTTATAACATGTGTATCACTGCACACATGGCCCATGAATGATGATCAGCACTGGCCAAACATTATCCAGGCAAATCAATATTATCCAAACATTGTCCATATAAATCTACACCATCCAAACATTGTCTAGCACCGTCCAGTACATTCTAGATGGTGTGGATGAAATAGATACATCAAGTTGTGGTCCACTGTCCAGATCACAAGATGGTGGAGATGGGACACAATTATCCTAGTAGGTCACACCGTCCCACACAGTGGACGATGTGGATCTCACATCAAGGTGGGCCACGTCCCACATGAATGGCCACCACATCAAGGCCCACCGTCCCTACAGATGGACGGTGTGAATACATCAAATACGTCATGGTGGGGATCCACCATTCCAACTAGGGACGATGTGGATGATGCAGCACCGTCCAGACTTCTCTGGACAGTGGGAGATTTAACGCATTAAGGTGGGTCCCACCCACCGTAGGCCACCCCACAGAGCGTGGAAAGAATGCATGAATCATGGCAGGCCACACATAAAATGGGAGAGAGAGAGAGAGAAAGAGGGAATGGTGGAGATGGGAGGGACCCCGCCACTATGGGTCCCTCTTTGATACAAGGCATACATCAAGATGGGTCCCATTACAAGTGGGCCCTTAAATCATCAAATCTAAGAAAATATTTATGAATCTTATCCTAGGAAAACACCTACCTTTGATCTTCTCCTCCTCCTTCCGTCAAAGCATCCTAGAGCTCCAAAGGATGAACTTCAATGGTTGATATTAGTTTTGGAGGGTGGGAATGGGAGATAGGAAATGGGCCACACAAAGCTCTTTCATGGAGTTTTCTTGGACGTGGGTTTCTTGGGAGGAAATGAGAGAGAGAGAGAGATGAGAGAGAGAGGTGTAAGAGAGAGAGGGGGATGGGTGAGTGATGGGGTGTGATGGGTGAGTGAGTGATGGATGTGTACTTGTGTAAGAGAGAGTGTTAACTTTTAGGGAGGGTGGTTGTACTCAGGGATGGGATGGAGTGATGGGTTATACTTTGGTTGATTGATGTGACGTGTTTTAGAGATTCTCTCCAAATTGCAACGCGTGGTGTTTTCCTCGAACTAAACGCAGGCCCATATCTCTTGGCTCGGGTGTCAACTCAGCAAGCGAGACGCGATGCTAGAACTATGGAGACGACGCGGTCACACTGGTACAAGTCTCAGGTCGAGTCGACTCAAATATGCAGGACTCATCTTAGCTCGTACGTAAACATTGGTTACAGGTCACGAGTCACCAAAATTCGACCGAGAGGACCGCAGAAGCCTATAGAATGGTACGGGCTAGGATACGGGTCTTACATTATAGCTTAACAAAGTATCCACTATAAAAAATGGTGCACAAATCATTTTGGTGCCCACGGTCAGATCAACCAGTAAGACACCGTGTGTGTTCATAACATGGCTGACAAGATTGCTAACGGTCACTTCTAATGGGATTAAATCAGTCATGGTCTTTCCTAACTTGGCCATCATTCTTCTTGGCAACAAGTTCACTGCAGCGCCATTATCCACCAAAATTCTGGTGACAAGGCATTTGTCCAAATGAGTTTATATGTATAACCACTTAAGGTGTTGTGTCATGTCATGGGTGGGCTTGTCAATAATTACCCTTTCGGATACACCCACAGCCGTGATGGTAACTTTGTTGACATGTGGTGCTTTTTCAGGTTTAGATTCACTTTCCTTGCTCTCTTCGAACAAGAAAGAAGCATATTGTATGATCACTAGAGGAGCATATTCTTCTACATCTTTGTCTATTTTGTTTGGTTGAGTGGGCCTCATGTGAAAGTTTGATGGTAAGGTGAAGACCATATTGTAATGAAACGTCACTAGAGGCAACGAACCAATTACAGTTTCACCACTTGAACTTTACCCCCCTGGTGTTTCAAATCCAATCTCCTCGTTCTGATTAAAGTATTAATCAACCTCGAGTCCGATCGACAGACCTACGGCAAGGAAATCGTCAGAATGTCGGTAGTCGATGAGAGTTCATTGGCCAAACATTCCTCTATTGGAAAGCAGTCTTCACCAAGGTAATCCGACAAATTATTGTAATTATCTTCATCTTTAAGATCGCCCGACTGACCTGAATTATCAAGGGCATCTGGACCCTCCTGTAGTGTAGTTAGTAGTACTGCTTCGACCGTGTTTATGGTTTATTATTCATCAGAAACTAGGATCTTCCAAAAAGGATGGGGCATTTTGTCTTCTGATTGAGGGAGCGTCCTTTCCCCTTTCATTTTCCTTCTAGTGGCAACTCGCTATCTTTGCCATCGGCGCTTCTGGGTCCTTATCAAAGCTTCTGGTATTACTAAAAACTTTAGGTGGGTGACTCATTTCCATACCCCTTCATGCATAGTAGGGGGTTTGACCATCCTTGGCAAAGGTGAACCCCATCGTGAATGATGTTTAAAGGCTAAATGCGGAGGATGACGACGGTCGGGACCGTGATTGTAGTCCTCCCTTTCTTTCTTATGAGAATCTCCTGCCTAGGATACAATCTCCCGAGTGCACAAATCACATATTCGAAGACCTTGGTGTCTTCTTCTAATAGCGATCGACCGACCATCTCGAGGATGGGGAACCCACCGGCACCCTTGCACAGGTCGGCTAGGCATTCTTCATTGACCATCCGAATCGAGATCAATCTTCGGTCGTGGTTGGTTCCTAAGATTGGTAGTGACCATGTTCACCTTAATATTGGCTGGAAATGGGTCAGTGTCGATCAACATCGCATCTTCACTATTTTTTGGAAATTTTAATAGCCCATGGTCGATGTGGTCCTGAATGACATTCCTGAACATAGCACACTTGTTAGTTGAGTGGGACCAAGTTCCATGCTACTTACAGTACTCGATCTTCTATAATTCATCAACTGACGGTATCCTATGATTTATAGGAATTTTAATAAATTTCTTAGCCAACAAAATATCAAATATCTCTTTGGCTCGGGTGATATCAAAGGTGTACACCTTCTGAGTCTCTTGTGCGGTCGGGGCGATCGACTCCGCTTTAACCAATGTTGAACATACCAATGGGTTCTTGGCCACTACTTCAGCAATCACAATCTCATAATTAGGGTCATTGTAATATGTTCCTAATGACGAGTTCTTCTGCATAACCCCTTCTTACTGGAGCTCCTCGTAATGAGAGACCTTTTTAGTCAGGTCATATAATTCAACAAACTCTGTACCAACAAATTTCTTATGGAGCTTATATTTCAGTCTATCTCGCACCAATTGTACAAACTCAGCCTCAGTCATGACCACTTTATAATGGCTTTTTGCCAGCTTAAACTGCATAATATAACTTTCGCATGATTCCCCAGGCAACTATCAGCGCGAGATCGGCCATGGAAATCTCTCTGTTTCTAGAAAAGAACTAAGCGTGGATTTTTTCTTCCAACTCCTACCAAGTATGTATTGAATTTGGCAGCAAGTTTGACTACAAAGTGAAGGCTGATGTGGTCAATGAGTGACCGAATAATTGTAAACTTATAGTAATCATTGTTGGCCAGCTTGCCACACTGCATTGTGAACCGGCTGATATGCTTAATAGTCGACTAACCAGGCTCTCCCAAGAACAAGAGAAAATCCATTCGATAATTTCTTGGCAATGGATATTGTCGATCTACCCACTCGGGGTACGGTTTGTGATATGCAGGAATAGCATTGCGACCGAGCACTCGGCCAGCAACTTCTTGAATAATTTGTATTATCTAGTCATGTTCCACCCACTAAGGCTCTAAGGCTGGTGATCTGGACCAAACAGATTAAGATTATCTTGGAATCTAAGGCCCTATTGTGGATTGAACCTACCTGACAGTCCATGATTCCTTTTTTTGGGTACAAAATTAAAGACTTCCCACTCAGGTTGCCTAACTTCCAAAGGAGGTGGCGCATTTCTAACTTCCGAGGCAGGAACCGGTGGTGAGTTACGTTGTAGAGGTGACATTAGCAACAATGAAACCATGTTGCCAACTGAACTTCCATCGACATTATGTTGTGTTGCTAGTGGTGTTCATTCCATTATCAAAGGCATTAGTTGTTGCATGGCTTCAGTCTGGCTAACCTTATAACAATTAGTGTTCTCAGCCTGAATACGGAATTATTCCCCTTAAGCTCCTTCGTATTCTTGCACCATCTGAACCGGCATGTCCTCACTTGGAGGTGGTGCGGTCAATGTTTAGGGCTCAACCCCAACAATACGAGCAATTCTTTTATGCATATATAACAATATCACACCAGTAATCTAGAAATAATGTCCCACCATGTGTGCAAGAAAATTGTTCGTTGTTGTTTTATGCATTGGGTATGCAGGCGTGCTAGAATTGGAATTGTGGCTCCAATTTGAACTGAAAAACAATGACCTCAAACGCCAAGGTAGGTAGACCCATAGTGTATAAATGAGATCTGGATAGATCAGTCGCCTATTTAGCCACTTGTTCAATGTGTAAATTGGATCAAACGATATTCAAAGGGTGGGGTTCATCCTCTTATCATGAATTGCACCTTTGCCTTCCGCACGAAAAGAATTTTTGATACAGATGAAATGAAAATGAGAAAGAGATCCTTACAATCGACCGCGAAGAACAGGTCAAAGATGTTTCCTCAATAGTGATTTGAGTCCAGCGTGCGAGCGTAGACTCAAATTATAGCTAGAATTACCGGCTACTTAATTATTGTTATGGATTACACGAAGGAATGTAAATCGACAAGCTTGGAAAGTAGAGATTAGGCTAAGAAAATATAATTTGCTTAACATGAAAAGTAAACAATTACATTGAGGAATGCAAATCGATAGGATAATTTGAAAGATAGATTTGGTTTATTTGGGTTGGTGTGAGACCCTTTTCTTTGTTACATTTCTCTTCTATTTATAGCTTTGATCCAGTCATCTGGATCCTTCCCATGCTGAAAGGAAGGAGATGGATTAGAGTTGCAATATCCAAGATTGTTAGACTCATAGGGCCGCAACCGAATAAGAATGTGTTAGTGGATGGGCTCCAGAATGTTCACGCCATTGTAAGAAGAGAAAGGTCCGATGGATATTTGTATATGAAAAGTTTGATGCACTCGTAAATGTCAGAGTTCTTTCATATCACCTCATATTGGGAAGAAATGCGAGATCACCAAACATCCTATTTTGGCAGTGGTTTCGCCTAGGATCTAAGGTTCTTTAGAGCATTAGACTGCTCCAAGATGGATTTAGATTGAATTAGTAAGGTTTCACCTAAGTAGTTGGGAAATAGATGGTCCATCATACTAACTTCATCAGTATCGATCCCAAGCAAGAATGCTGGTCCCATACAATAATAGTATCCAATCAGCAATTTGAAGACTATTTCATTGAAAAACTTCTCAAAAAGAGCATCCATTACAATGACCAAGTTCTCTTGATGGAAATATAGGGAAAAAGATGATGAGGCGGCCATTGTTAAGGTCGAAAAGAGAAGGACAAAATTAGAAGTTGGGGAAGAATGATGAAAAAGAAAGTATGGAGTGAAAAGAATGTTTAAAACGACGCTTATATCGGTCAATAAGATGAAACATTTATTAGGGCATCATTAAAATTTTATTTTGTACAATACGAGAACATGCAACGCAATAGGGTTAGCCTTTATTTCGAAAAAGGGTGGTTAGAACTCATATGTAGGGCTACATCAGTCAAAGATGATTGATATGTGTAACGCCTTAAATTTTGAGGGTCGAGCATAGGCCCAACTCCCAAGATCTGTTGCATCACTTATGCTACATAGATAATGATGATTGAATGTAGTCCATATTAGTGCATTAAACATGAATGGGATTACACTAAATCCGCATATCATACTCCAGAGACGATTAAATTAAGCAAGCGAAAGACTGTGATAAATATATAAAGTATAAAAGTGGACATAAACCCCAGAGTATGATCATGTCACCAGGCTGAGTAATTACATGTATAATTCTAAAATATACAAAATGATAAAGTATAATGTCATCTAATCCATATCCCTGTAGCCCCAGTGACGCAACTCCAGGTCTACATAAACCCCCCATAGAGTTACAGGTAGAAAAACTCCTCGTCATCGTAGAAGACAGGTTCCATCTTATAAGCCTCACCGTCATCTGCAGCTATAACAGAGTCTAGTTGGTGTTTTAAAATGTCATCCCAAAGTGAGAGTGAGTGATCAACTCAGTGGAGTTATAAGGTAAAGGTTAACATGTTATCAATTTAATCAAGCAGTAATGATAAAGCAGTACAACAATCATGTCTTAAGTACTCTTTTTAATACAAGAATAGTATGTATTAAAGATGGATGCCCCTGCCTACACTCCCTCTGCGACATCATCTCATGGTTACGCATGCTAAACTCTCACTATGCTCAACACCCACGCCAAAGGAACATGCAATGCAGTGCATGGTCGTGTTAGTCAAGTTATTACTTAGACTTATTCATATAGTGGTTTGGGAAGCTAAGGTACCTCCCTTTATATCACTTATCCAAACAATGATCCATCTAAGGTGGTCAATCCTAGTCAATCACATACGATAGGCTAATTCGTGAGTTTACACTATAAGTCCCTGCGGGAGGCTCGTCACCTCAACTTAGGCTTAATTCACAACCAAGGTCACTACGAGAGGATCGTCACCTGATCATATACTTATTTTATACTCGAGGTCACTACGAGAAGGCTCGTCACCTTAACGTAGGACGATAGCTCGAATACAGTGTCCCATACCACCATATTCAGCTCATAAGTTTGGGTTACTCACTAGTCACTACAGGGAGTCTCATCACCCCAGCGTAGGTCGACAACTCGACCACGGTGTCCCATACTATCATGTATGGCTCATGAGTCTTGACGGATCGTGGTACCAAGGTTAAAACAGGCTTTAGATTGGTAAGTGGTACTTTAGATTCAAGCAGTAAAGTCTATACATGATGAACATACATTAGGCCAATCGGGTTACTTGGACAAGCTCAACTGGTACGAACGTACGTTGAATTAATCAACATAGAGCATGTAAGCACTCCGCGTGGCTTAACCATTGTCGACAAACAGTGTACGATTCAGATTCGTCGAACGTGTCTTATGTGGCAAAACAACCTTGGCCATTAATTTGGAAACTATTACCGATTGCATGGACTATGTAGTAGTCCCAATCATACTCAAGCACATTAGGCGTTCATATGTGATAGTCAAAAACATCATGTGACAACCAATTGAAATATAAATCTCATTTGGGCATTTTAACAAATACATAGTACACATGTTGTCACACAGGCATTTCATACATAAATCACTTAGTAGCGAGATAGGTTACATGAAGGAAACTGTAACTAAGGATGAGGTAGTTGAGAATCCTATCTCAATACCTTCATTAAATACATTTCAACAGGCATTTTCTCATTCAAGCATTTTATCAAACACTTAGTCTACACATTTCAACATATATGAAATAAATTAGTTATAACATGTTATATGGCAAATCCTTTCATAAAGGAGTTGTCATACGTACTACACACATGAATACTAGGTTAATAATCATGACAAGCATAAATCATAATTTCTTATTCATACAAACATTTCAACAAACACATGGAATGCATTTTTATATACAACTTAGTTTACACATACATGCTATATCGAAAACATTGTAACTAAGATCATATGGTAGCAATCAAGTCAGATATAAATCATTGCCAACATTGAAAGCCTTGAAAACCATAACCTAAATATTTATAGTTTACACCTTTCGTCGGTACACTCGTATCGAGCTCAGCTTGAACACTACATCTTTGTCTACGGCACAACGGTAACCTATAGCATGAAATAGGTTTGTTATTTCACCGAGCTACCTATTTGGATACCTAAAACAAATCAGGGCTATGATTCCTTACCCAAAATGGATTTAAATTCATCATAAGAGTGACATGGAAGAAGGGATTCAGCACGTGGAGTGGCGGGAACGAATCCCAGCAAGTATCTCTCTCTCTCTCTCTCTCTCTCTCTCTTTCTCTCTCTTCTCCTCACTCTTTCCTTCTATTTTCTCTCTTCTCTCTCCTAGGGTTTGAAAATTCGTATGGAATGAGAGAGGGGTAGGTTAAGGCCCTTATATAAGCTCAGAACTGATGTCAATGGCCCATGGGCCATGGTATACTTAGTTATAACCAAAAGTCATCTATTTTGGGCTAATGGAGCTCAACTGGATATCCATTGCCTACATACGGTCTAGAAAAAGTTTCCTAATAATGGATCTATGTTAGGTTAAGATTTTGGTCTAATTGGATTAGTGGATCGACCGTGGAGGACCAGTTTCAGTTCAACGGTCATCGTCACTCAATTAAGGCCACAAGTGCACTGACATGTGTAGGAAAATTTTCCTGATCTAATGGTGTAGTTGGGTCAGAATCTGACAGTCTAAAATCTTAAATTTAGCCTACAAGCGAATGACCCAAATCACTTAAATTTGAGTTCACTTTCTAAAGATATTCGCGTTTCTCGCACACTTTGCTCCGGGCTCAAGTCGTGCACCTCTGAAGACTATTTGGATTTGATTCCCGAGATGATTGTGAAGCCCAGTAAGGTAGTTATAACTGTATAGTTTCATGGTAATCAGAATTTTAGCGCGCGGTCCAGATCCTATACGGAGTTTCAATATGCTACCGAGAGCAATTGGGTTTTGAGATTTATCTTAGGTTTTCAGGTAATGTTAGATTAGCGATTGTAATGGTTTTAGGTCTTGCGGTTCGCATAGAAAGTAGTTCAAGCTAATCTACTAATCAATTCAGTTTAGTACTTAATTAATTTTTATCTAATTACTAAAGGATTCACTCATTAAGGGTTTCTGCCTGAGGTGATACTTGGGTCTTTGTACATATTTTTTCGAGACATTATAATTTAGCCCCCTTAAAGAAAAATTTCATCCTCAAAATTAGTACCTTTTTGTACTCCTCGAGAATTTGAGGGTAGTTCTTACAGACCTCGTCTTCCATTTCTCAAGTAGCCTCTTCCTCAGTGTGATGCGTTCACAGTACCTTCACTAGTGGGATAACCTTACTACGCAGCACATGCTCCTTCCGGTCTAGAATACGTGTCGGTCGTAGTACATAAGTAGCGTCTTCACTCAACTCTACCTGCTCCCATTTGATAATGTGGGAAGGGTCGTATTTCTTCAGCATCGATATATGAAATATGTTATGCACGCCTACAAGTGGTGTGGGCAAGGCAAGGCGGTATGCTACCACACCCACCCGGTCTAAAATCTGAAACGGTCCAATAAATCGTGGAGTGAGTTTTCCCTTCTTGTCAAACTGAAGGACTCCCTTCATGGGAAAAACCTTAAGAAACACATGGTATCCAACCTAAAACTTTAGCGGTCACCGCCTCGTATCGGCATAGCTCTTCTGTCTACTCTATGCTACCAAAAGTCAATGTCTAATAATGTTGATCTTCTCTGAGGTCATTGCATTAACTCTGAACCAATCAAACTCTTCTCGCCTACCTCTTCCCAGTAATGCGATGCTCGAGATGGACGCCCATACAGTGTTTCATATGGGGCTATGTCAATACTTGCATGAAAACTGTTGTTATAAGTGAACTCAGCATAAGGAAGAAAGTCATCCCAACTGTCCTTGAAATCAATCACATAAGTTCACAATATATCCTCTAACACCTGATTCACCCGTTCCGTCTACCCATCCGTCTGTGGGTGAAACGCGGTACTGAACTTCAGTTTCACACCCATTGTTTCCTGGATACGAGTCTAGAAGATAGATGTGAATCACGTGTCTCGATCCGACACGATCTCCATAAGAACTCCATGCAAATGTACAATCTCCTTATTGTACAACCTGGCCAGATCATCTGCTGAGTTTGAGACTCTAATAGGAAGAAAATGAGCCGATTTTGTCAACCGGTCCAAAATCAATCAAATGGAGTCGTGCGGCAACCCTAAAATGAAGTCCATAGAAATGAAATTCTATTTCCATTAAGCTATAAGCATGGGCTGAAGTAGTCCAGGAGGTCAACGATGCTCTGCCTTGACCTGCTAGCACGTGAAACAATTGGACACATAATTTGATATGTGGGCCTTCATGTTGTCCCACCAGTATGAATATTTCATATCTCGATACATCTTTGTACTACCAAGGTGCATCGCCATCTTCGAATTGTGAGCAGCTTCGAGAACTTCCCTCCTCAAGTCATGAAGTTTGGGATGCATAGGTGGCCATGATAATGTAAACCCCCATCCATACTAACTCTCCATTCCGAGTCTTCACTGTCGCTCACCTGCTCTCTCATCCTTGCCAATAGTTCATCGACTTTCTGAGCCGTAATAATCCTGTCATCAATGAGTAGCTGCACACAAACATGTGCGACGCTCTCAAATGGCTCTTCTATCGTAAGTTTCTTCTCAAAATCTCGCACAAATTCTACTATGTTATACTCGTCTATCATTAGCAGAGCCGTAAATGTTATCATCTTCTTGCGGCTTAATGCATTTGCCACAAGGTTAACCTTACTAGGATGGTAGGAGACCTCAAACTTGAAGCCCTTCAAGGTTTCCATCCATCGTCGTTGTCTCATATTCAGGTCCCTCTATGTGAATATGTACCTGAGGCTCTTGTGGTCGTAAAAGGGCTCGAACTCCTCTCTATAGAGGTAATGTCTCCAGAGCTTCAATGCAAAGATGACAGCCACTAACTCTAGGTCATGTATAGGGTAGTTTTCCTTGTGCTTCCTCAGCTGTCGCAAGGCATAAGCAATCACTCTGTCCTTCTATATTAGAACACAACCCAAACCAACGTGGGACATGTTGGTGTATATTGTATACTTGACCCCTTACTCTGACAATACTAGCACAAGGATGGACATCAACTTGTCTTTCAGTTCCTGAAAAGCTGCTTCTGCCTTCTCATTTCAGGAAAACTTAAGATCCTTCTAAGTCAGCTGAGACAACAGTCTGGAAATCTTGGAAAAATCCCTAATGAATCGACGGTAATAACCTGTCAGGCCAAGAAAGCTCCTCACTTCAGTAACCGAACCGGACTGCTCCCAGTCCTGAACCGCGGTCACCTTAGTAAGGTCCATAGTTATCCCTTCCTTGGACACTACATGTCCCAGGAACTTGACTTCTTCCTTCCAGAAGTCGCACTTCTTTTACTACACAAACAACTGGTTCTTCCTAAGAGTATTAAAGACTGCTCGCAAGTGTTCCTTATGATCCGCCGGAGTCTTAAAGAATATCAGGATGTCATTTATAAATACGAGAATGAATCAGTATAAAAACGACCGAAACACCCAGTTCATCAAGTCCATGAACACGGCTGGTGCATTTGTGAGTCCAAACGACATCACAAGGAACTCGTAGTGCCCAAAGCTGATTCTAAAAGTTGTCTCCTGTACGTCCTCATCCCTGACGCGCAACTGGTGATACCCTAACTATAAGTCGATCTCAGTGAAGTACTGTGCCCTTTTCAACTGATCGAACAGATCATCTATCCTGGGCAAAGGATACTTGTTCTTCACCGTCACTTGATTCAACCTGCGATAATTAATACACAATCGCAGTGATCCATCCTTCTTCTTCACAAACAACATAGGTGCTCCCCAATGAGATACACTCAGTCGTATGAAGCCTGTATCCAACAGATCATCGATCTGTTTCCTCAGTTCCTCCATCTCACATGGAGGCATTCGATACATCGGAAGAGATATAGGTGTCGCACTAGGCACAAGGTCGATAGTAAAGTCGATCTCGCATCGAGGAGGTAGTCAAGATCTTCTTGAACACATCCGCAAAATCCTAAACTACTGGCATGTGCTCAAGTGTTGGACCATCAACATTCTCTAGCAGGGTAGCATAACAACTAACATGGCAAGGCCAACTAACCTGAACTACAAAGGTAAAGGTCGTGCCCTCAAGTGCACAGGCTGTCACCACTCTGTTATCGCAATCGATCTCTACCTTCATCTCGGTGAGCCAATCCATACTGAGGATAATGTTGTAATGTCATAGTGGGGCAACAATCAAGTCAACGAGTACTGTCATGCTTCCTAAGTCTATCGAGCAATCCTTACAAATCTTGGTAACGTCTGAAAAGGTCCCTGTGGCGGTAAGGATTCTCACCCCCTTCCTAAGAGTTGTATCCAACACTAGTTGCTTGACTACTGCACATGATATTATCAAGATAGTAGACCCAGTGTCCACCAATAAGAAGATTGGTGTACCTTGGATGTGTGTCGTGACTTCAAAAGCCAGTGGTGTTGTAACTACTGTCTCGGATGCCTCACCTGCAAGTGAGTGCACATGAGCTTATTGAAAACGGTTTGGTTACGGTGGCATAGGTCGCTGAGGTGGTCTAAATTGAGGTACGGGTGACCTGTAAGAAGGTTGTGCAATCGGTGCTGATCGTAGAGGTGGAGTCAAGATAGCTAGTGGCATCTGACAATTAATCTTCTGAGGGGGCATGAAGCCACTGTCCCTCATCCTGGTGAAGCAGTACATGTCAGAATGTCCTGATCTCTTACAATAGGTGCACCATACATCAGGTTGCCTCGGCTGTGTCGGTGGTATCGTAAGTCGAGGAGGAGAATCTGATCACGGCCTCTTGCCGAGAAATGCCCTTCTCGAAAAATATGGTAGAGGCCTAAGAACCATGGGCACACGCGTACAGGACGATCTGTCCCCATCCTGCTTAGCTTACAGGGACATGCTCACTAGCTCAACATAGTTGTTACTGCTAGTGCAACACATCTTTGAGTGGATCTCTGGCCACAAACCCTCAGAAAATTGCCGTATCTTCATCGGCTCGTTTGCAAGGATCAGAGGAGCGTATCTGGCCAGCTCCATGAACCTATTCTCGTATTCCGTCACAGTCATCCATTCCTATCGGAGGCGAAGGAACTCTCTCCCCTTCTCATTACGGTAGGTGAGAGGGAAATACTTCCCATGGAAGCGTGTCTCAAAAGCCTCCCACGTCTATATGTAACCAGGAGTAATGGTCCGAAGGATGCTGTCCCACCAGAGACTGGCTTCCTTCTGGAACATGTAAGCGACCAGCTTAACCTGCTCTGCCTTAGTGCAGTGCAACGGCTTTTACATCTTAGAGATGCAGTCAAGCTAATACTCGACCTCCTTGGGTCTGTGAGTACCCACAAAAGTAGGAGGTCAGAAGCACTGAAATCACTTGAACAAGCCGCTGGCACCCATGTTTCTAGTAGGGTGCACAAGTGATGCAGGTGGAACCACATTCATGTTTTAGGCAAGGGCCCCAGCAATGATGGTCCAAATTTACTTCTGCTGCATAAGGAGCATCATCTGCTCCAACCTATCAGGAGAAGAAGCCGCTTGAGTCATGTGAGGCGTCGAGGTAGACGCACGGTTCTGCTCAGGAACCAGTGGTGCAACAGGTGTTGGCCCATTAGTGGGGCCAATGGCTGGCCGAGAATCCGACATCATGTCACTATCAGGGCCCAAGCTGGGGTCCATGTGGCTATCGCTCAGGGGAGGTTCCCCGTCAAACGATCCGCCAAGTGCTGGATGTGTAGTGTTCTGAGTAGCTTTCGAAGGCATTCCCTATATAAAACATAGGGTGTAACTTGCATGAGATTTAGCATAAGAACATACATACATCCATACATCATTCACATTCCCAATAAAAAGAGGCTTCATGCATTTCATTTACCAAAATCATCATAATACATGAGATATAGTCTTATATAGATCATGACAGTAAATACATGAGAGCTAATCTACCAAAGCTTTAAACACCAAAACACACCACAACTCTACCCTACTACTAAGCCCATCAAGGTTGTAACATAGAAAGCAAGAAAAGCACGGAAAGAAAAGACCCAATGATGACTACAACACAGGACTAGTCGTCTGAGTCTGGCAATGGTGAAGGAGCACCCTTGTCCTACATGCAGCACAGGAGAGCCTTCAAGGTGCGAGACACCTTCTTAAATTTTTATTTCATGAAGGCCCTATTCTCTTCAAGTTTGCCCCGGGTCTCTCTGACCTCCTGTCATAGGGCAACTTGGCCCTCCTCGATCTAAGCCAAGCGGGCTTCTAAAGCAGCCCGATAAGGGTGGTGCTCAGGTGTAGCAGGTGGAGAGCCCTCATCGGAGTCTGAGGCCTCCTCTTCTTCCTCTTCCTGCTCACTTTCTTCTTCATCGCTTCCTTCCTCATCTTCCTCATCTTCACTTCCCTCTTCCTCCTCACTTTCTTCTTTTATTTTGTCACCACATTCATCACGACGGGATTGGAGTGGTTGTGGCCCAATACCCATGTTGGTGAGCTTAGAGTCATTGATAAAGTGAATCGACACAAGCTCATCAGTAAGCTTGTAGCCGAACTCTTGAGCAAGCTTTCATATGAGTCAGCCGAAGGGGAGTGAAATATCTGACCTAACAGTGTGTGCGGTCTGGACTATCTGAAGCAGGACATACGTAGGCAGACATATCTTGTCTCCTTGCCCAGCTCTGTATAGGAAATCCACCATCAACTGCATGCATTCGGCGTGATTGCTCCACCTGGGGTACACATTGTATGTGAATACGTGGTGGAGTAGGCAGAAGTCAGGAGTCATCTGTATCGCTGGGAGGTAGTTGCCTCAACTCCAATAGATTAATCGGCCGTAGAGAAATCACGTGCAGCGATCTCTTTCATGCGCACTCTTGAGGTTCTTCTCACTGGCATGAACCTCACCGCGCTCCATCCTCATGATCTGAGCTATCACACCAACATCAACTATGGCTTCCCGCCTCCCAAAATGAAAAATGAACAGTAGGGGCTTTAGTGATGGGTCCCATATGTGAGCGTAGAAGGCTCGGACAATGTTCTCACATGCACGTGACTTGCCTTCAAATATGGGACCCCATCAGGCGTCTAGCAGGTGGTCCATCGCTAGATATAACCCAAACAGCTTCTCCTCCGCGTGAGCTTCAAA
Source organism: Magnolia kwangsiensis (assembly GCA_037074715.1). NCBI lineage: Eukaryota > Viridiplantae > Streptophyta > Magnoliopsida > Magnoliales > Magnoliaceae > Magnolia > Magnolia kwangsiensis. The sequence continues at coordinate 149,305,609 of CM073572.1, read as the reverse complement.
GAGAACTCTATGACCTTGGAACTGACCATGTGCGATGCCTAGCTGTAGGGCTCTTTCGAGCGGAACTTGGGGATCGAGATCCCACTTCATCCTCAACTCACGTGCGGCGCTTGTACTTGCTTCGGGGCCTGATTTCTTCTTTCTTGGGCGAGTAGGGCTGTTAGGCCCAACTTCATCTATGGAAGCCCTTTTCTTTCCCATGAGAAAAAGAAGTGTGGAGAGGGAGAAGATCACAGCCACAAGCTCAAAAAGAGTCATGAAGCCCATGGAGCTTGAAGGATGGAATGGGTTGGTGGATTTGGAGGTGTATAAGATACAAAGATGGTTCAGTGTGCTCAAATGAGAGGGATTAATGGAGATAGGTGGTTGTAGAAGATGGGTTTAAGAGGATGGTAGAGGTAGGTGTAAGAAAAGGAAGAAGATGAAATTAGAGGGGGGATTTGAGAGAGCAAAATGAGTTTTTTTTTTTTAAGGTTTGGAAAGCTTTGAGGGGTGTAAAAGGAAGAAATGAAGCAAATGGGGGGGGTATAGGGGCCCCACATGATTTTGTGGGCCCCACATGTGCACACACCCATCGGCCCGACCTACCCGCTGTGGCCAGACAGGCCTGACCGAAACGGAACACGTTGCATCGCGATAAGGGCGATGTCATCACAGTCCACTGGACCTCTGAGCAATGTATCACCCGAAAATGTGCGAGACCCACCTCGTGTCCCACTGTTTTATGTGGTTTAGGCCCCCGAGTCCGTTTGGTGCGGTTTCGAGCTCCATCTCGTGTATATTCACGCTTTTCGGATTAGTTGAGTGTGGAATACATCGAATCATCATCTAAACCGTCGATGGACGGTCTGAAAAAGAATTGGGATCATCTTGCATGATCACAGATGCCTACGGGTCTGATTTCAATGGTCAGTTTCACTTCAACGGTCATATGATCATCAACGGGTGAAACTTGGAATCCTATGATCATTTCTATATTTTATAGCTCCCTCCTAAGTCAAAGTACATCAGTATGTGTCGTGTTATCATAATCTAGGTCCAGTTTAATCCAAATCATGCTTTGATACCAACTTGTAACGCCCTGAATTTTGAGGGTTGAGCATAGGCCCAACTCCCGAGATCCGTTGCATCACTTATGCAATATAGATAATGATGATTGAATTTTGTCCGTATTAGTGCATTAAACATGAATGGGATTATACTTAATCAGCATATCATACTCCAGAGATGATTAAATTAAGTGAGCGGAAGACTGTGATAGATATATAAAGTGTATAAGTAGATATAAACCCCAGAGTATGATCATGTCACCAGGCTGAGTAATTACATGTATAATTCTAAAATATATAAAATGATAAAGTGTAATGTCATGTAATCCATATCCCTGTAGCCCTGATGACGTAACTCTAGGTCTACATAGACCTGCTAGGGAGTTGCAGGTAGAAAAACTCATCCTCCTCGTCGTAGAAGATAAGCTCCATCTCGTAAGCCTCGCCGTCATTTACAACTACAACAGAGTTTGGTTGGTGTTTTAAAACACCGTCCCAGAGTGGGAGTGAGTGATCAACTCAGTGGAGCTATAAGGCAAAGGTTAACATGTTATCAATTAAATCAAGCAGTAATGATAAAGTAGTACAACAATCATATCCCAAGTACTCTTGTTAATGTAAGAATAGTATGTATTAATGATGCATACCCTCTCCTATACTCCCTCTGGGACATCATCTCACGGTCACGCATGCTAAACTCCCACTATGCTCAACACCCACACCAAAGGCACATGCAATGCGCTGCATGGTCGTGTTAGCCAAGTTCTTACTTATTTATACAACAAGTTTGGGAAGTTAAGGTACCTCCCTGCATATCACTTACCCAAACAATGATCCATCTAGGGTCGTCAATCCTAATCAATCACATACGATAGGCTAGTTTGTGAGTTTACACTATAGGTCACTACGGGAGGCTCGTCACCTCATCGTAGGCTTAATTCACACTCGAGGTTACTATGAGAGGATCGTCACCTGATCATAGGCCTATTTTATACTCGAGGTCACTATGGAAAGGCTCGTCACCTTAACGTAGGCTGACAGCTCGAATACAATGTCCCATACTACCGTATTCGGCTCAAGAGTTTAGGTCACTCACTAGTCACTACAGGGAGGCTCGTCACCCCAGCGTAGGCTGACAGCTTGACCACGGTGTCCCATACCACCATGCCCGGCTCATGAGTCTTGTCGGATCGTGGTACCAAGGTTAAAACGGGCTTCACATTGGTAAGTGATACCTTAGATTCAAGCAGTAGCGTCCATACATGGTGAACATACATTATGTCAATCGGGTTACTTGGACAAGCTCGACTAATACGAGTACACGTTGAATTAATTAACATGGAGCGCATAAGCATTCCATGTGGCCTAACCACTGTCCACAAACAGCGTATGACTCGGATTCACCAAACATGTCTTTTGTGGTGAAACGACCTCGGCCATTAATTCAGGAACCATTACCAATTGCCTAGACTATGTAGTAGTCCCAATCATACTCAAGAACATTAGGCATTCATATGTGATTGTTGAAAACAGCATGTGACAACCAATTTAACTATAAATCTCATTTAGACATTTTAACAAATATATATTACACATGTTATCGCACATAGGTATTTCATACATAAATCACTTAGTAGTGAGATAGGTTACATGAAGGAAACTGTAACTAGGGATGAGGTAGTTGAGAATATTATCTCAATACTCTCGTTAAATACATTTCAACAAGAATTTTCTCATTTAGTCATTTTATCAAACACTTAGTCTACATATTTCAACATATATGAAATAAATTAGTTATAACATGTATTATGGCAAATCCTTTCATAAAGGAGTTGTCATACGTACTACACACATGAATACTAGGTTAATAATCATGATAAGCATAAATCATAATTTCTTATTCATACAAACATTTCAACAAACACATGAAATACATTTTTTATATACAACTTAGTTTACATATACATGTTATATCGAAAACGTTGTAACTAAGATCATATGGCAGCAATCAAGTTAGACATAAATCATTGCTGACATTGAAAGCCTTGAAAACCATAACCTAAACATTTATAGTCTGCACATTTCGTTAGTACACTCATATCAAGCTCAACTTGAACACGACATCTTTGTCTGCAGCACAACGGCTACCTATAACATGAAATAGGTTAGCTATTTCACAGATCTACCTATTTGGATACCTAAAACAAATTATGGTTAGGATTCCTTAACTAAAAATGGATTTGAATTCACCGTTATAGCGACACGAAAGAAAGGATTCAGCACGTGGAGTGGCGGGAACGAATCCCAGCAAGTATCTCTCACTCTCACTCTCTCTTCTCCTCACTCTTTCCTTCTCTTTTCTCTCCTCTCTCCTAGGATTTGAAAATTCGTGTGGAATGAGAGAGGGGTAGGTTAAGGCCCTTAGATAGGCCCAGAACTGATGTCAATGGCCCCATGGCCATGGTATACTTAGGTTATAGCAAAAAGTCGTCTATTTCGGGCTAACAGAGCTCATATGGAGGTTTATTGCCTACATACGGTATGGGAAAAGTTACCTGATAATGGATCTATGTCAGGTTAAGATTTTAGTCCAATCGGATCAGTGGATCGACCATGGAGGACTAGTTTCAGTTCAATGGTCATCGTCACTCGATCAGGGCCACAACTGCACTGACATGTGTAGGGAAAATTTTCTGATCCAATGGTATAGTTGGGTTAGAATCTGATGGTCTGAAACCTTAAATTTGTCCTACTAGCAAACGGCCCAATTCACTTAAATTTAAGTTCACTTTTTAAATATATTCACGTTTCTCACACACTTCGCTTCGGGCTCAAGTTGTGCGTCTCTGAAAACTATTTGGATTTAATTCCCAAGATGGTTGTCAAGCCTAGTAAGGCAGTTATAACCGTATAGTTACGCAGTAATCAGACTTTCGATGCGCGGTCCAAGTCCAATACGCAGTTTCAATGTGCTCCCGAGAGCAACTGATTTTTGAGATTTATCCTAAATTTTCAGGTAATGTTAGATTAGCAATTCTAATGGTTTTGGGTGTTGCAGTTCGTATACAAAATAATTCAAGCTAATCTACTAATCAATTCAGTTTAATACTTAATTAATTTTCGTCTAATTACTAAAGGATTCACTCATTAAGGGTTTCTGCCTGAGGTGATAATCGGGCCTTTGTACGAATTTTTTCGAGACGTTATAATACGGCATCGCCACGTGTGCCGAAAGACTGTTGCATTAATGAGGGGTCGCACGTCGCTTTCACCTTTTTCAAAAGGCGAAACGACGTGGGATGTAGTGTTCATCCCCATCTTTGCCAATTCTTACGAAAGTCAATTAGAACGAGTTGCGTGTGATCTGGATGGATTTACGTTGTGTATTCGAATATATTTGGGGATATATAAAGAGAATTCTACGATAATACAATTAGAGTACGTCACATTATACATTAAACAGTTGATTGAATAATGGTTGTGTAGAAGCAGCTACAGGACATGACAGGAGTAGATCAAGGAAGGAGGGTTAAGATGTGTTAAACGATTATATCAGCCATTAGAACGTGGGAAGCATACAGATGGGCGGATTGATGTTATAAATAGCATAGGAATTTAGTATGAAGATTCTTCTCGTAAAAACCCAATCAAACCCAATATATCTTTCAATTATCTGTCATTTACATTTATTAGTATAATTACTCTACTTTTTTGCTAATCAATTACATTTCTTAGTGTAATCTTTTATTTTTTACATGCTATTTATGTTTCATAATGTAATTCATAGCGTTAATCAAATAGCTGATAATCTTAGTTGTAATTTGGGTATACAATCATGCACTGGATTTAGTTCTTCATCTAGAAAGGTGTTTTACAAGTACTCTTTGTGACCAACTGTAAGGTTTCATTTCTTCTTTTTTTCTTTTATCTGTATTAAAAAATCCTTTCAAATGGAAGGTGTAACCCATCATCATTAGAGGATAAACCTTACCCTCTGAATATCACGTGATCCTTTTTACGTACTATGTGAGTGGCTGAATAGGCCACCAATCGCAATCGATCTCAGTCATATATTATGTATTTGTCTATCTCAACACTTAGGGTCATACTTGTTAAGTTTGAATTGAACCGCAAATTCAATTTTAACAAGCCCGCACTTTCCTCGTGATGGAACTGCAAATCGAGCGTCGATAAGTTTGACCAATCGAAGAGATCTTTTGTGCATGGTTCGACGCTCAACCAATTGAAGAGATCTTTTGTGCATGGTTTGGCCCTAATGGGGCCATCAGATTATTTGATAAACAGTGAAATTTCCTGCTCGTCGCAGACAAGACACCAGTGACAATTCAAAACCAAATTTAAAATTTGGGACTCATACAAAGTGCATGGCATATGCACGAGTCAATTCCCATGAGAGGCCGTCTCACGATCTATGACAGTCATTAGGTAATGCTCCCATGAACAAGTCCTAAACCAAAGTCAGCACACTCACCAACTGAGCCGAACTTGTTGAATGACTAACGGTTGTTGGACTTTTTAGCTCAAATGCCCTTTTTTTTAAATCAAGTTTGACTAGCCTTATAAGCCGACAAACTGTATTTTCTTGGATCGGATTAAGTGCGGCCCCGCTTCATCCAATACGCTGCCCCCTTGATCGTAGGGCCTACCTTGATGTATTTATTGTACATCCATGCAGTCCATCCGTTTTTCCAACTCATTTTAGAGATTAAACCCAAAATGAAGCAGGTCCAAATCATAGGTAGATCACACCAAAAGAAACAGTTGTGATTGACCATTAAAAAAATCAAGTGGGCCAGAAAAGGTTTAGATCAAGCTGATATTTGTTTTTTCTCTTCATCCAGGTCTGTGTGGCGTTATCAACAGGTTAGATGGAAAATAAACATTACGTTAGGCACTAAGGTGGGCCCTAGGATGTTTTTAATGGTGGGTGTTCAATCACTGCTGTTTCCTATAGTATAGTCCACCTGATATTTTAATATGCTTTATTTTTGCTCTCATCCACTAAAACGAGCAGGAAAAACAGATGTACGGTGTGGACGTACAATACATACATCAAGGTAGGTGCCGCAGTCAAGGTCGCACTGTGTTTGGTGAAGCGAGGCGGCACCTAATCCGCTTCCGTATTTTCTGCCCAGCACATGTCCACAACCCCGTGACTTAAAGACTGGCGTGGATCTCTAACACTAGTACCACGTTGGAGCTCTCATGTGTGGCCCACCTTCTATTTTCAAATAATAATAATAATAATAAATCCCTATTTATAAGGGTGATATCTTGGAAATAACATCGATATAGCAATTTTAACCATCCAATCAGCAGTTATCAAGTGGGCTGTGGAAATAAAATGGTCAGTAATCAAAAGTCAATAACCATACTTAACGTTAAGATCCATCAATGGTAGACGCCTAAACATAAGTTGGTATCATTTTAATTATCAGAGATCATGATCGTTTGGTTATCATGATCATTTTTGTACCCAAAAACCATGATCTCCGACAGATAATTACCATGCATTAACTAAAATGAGACCAAATCATTTTCAGGTGTCTACCAAACAGGTGCTTAGTTTTAAGGCTTGTTTGACAGGGCCAATTCACTCTCAGAGTCGACTTGAAAATTTTAAACCATGGTCCATCCATGATGGGGTCAACAGGATGATCGGAGAGCGTGAACCCCAAGAATGTGGTCATGGGTGGTTAATGGTGTCTCGTAATAAAGATGGAGATATTATACACTTGGCCAGTGAGTCGACTTGAAACTCGTTGGAGTGAACTCGACTCAATTAGATTTTGGGTCGAGTCACCTTGAAATTCGATCGTGAGAGTGGTTGGGTCATCTTGAAATTTGATGATGAAAGAGACTCGCTTTCGACTAGGTAAAAGAGTCGGCTCAATGACTCGGCCAAGTCGACATGAGTGACAGGATGAAAGATCAAATATTTCATAGACAGGATCAATTTGGTCGGTTTAATTGGAAACGGATTGGTGGGGTGTGTTGATTTCACTAAGTTATAGGCTCCACTATGATGTATGTGTTATATCCACACCGTTTATATATTTTACGAGATCATTTCAGGGCATGAACCAAAAAATTAGGAAGATCCGAATCTCAAGTAGACCACACCACGTAAAGCAGTGGGGATTGAATGTCCACCATTTGGATCAATCTGATATTGTTTTTCCCTTCATCCTGGTCTGTGTGAGCTCAACGAACATGTTGGATGACAAATAAACATCGTGATGGGCCCTAAGAAGGTTTCAACCGTGGGAATCATTGTCCCCAATGCTTTTGTGGTGCGTTGCACTTGAGCCTTTGATCTGTCTCAGTTTTTTTCATGATCTAGAATGATCTGGCCAAATGGATGGACGGTGTGGATATAAGACATACATCATGGTGGGGCCCACAGAACTTGTTTGACGTCAACACACCACGGCGTGGCACACCACGCAATCGGCTTCTGATTTGATTGGGCAGTCGGGTTTAAACTCTCCAATCGCTGCCTCGAACCGGATGGATTAACGACTTCTTATGAAAATAAAGGACTGGTGAAAAAACTCTGGGCAGTTTTTCTAAGCCATCAACATTGATAACATTAATGTGGCCCACCTCACAAGAATCCTAGCTAATTTCTTCACCATAGGATCTACACAGTTGGGTTGCGTTGATGCATGGTTTGGATCTCATGCCAGCCTGCAACGTTAGCACATGAGGCGCCGTTTATTGGAAGTGGCTGGACCGCACCTTTGGGCTTCGCAAACCTCTCTTGTAATATCAGCCTGTTGAATGTTTACTTCGAGTATATCCCAACATATTTTGGATAGGACAGGTTCTAGCTTTAGCCATTGGATTGATTTCGTTTTCAATAACTGACGCAGGCATGGACTTGATGATGTCGGTCTTCCTTGATTGATAATGGCCATAGACTCATAAGACCTTGAATTTATAAGAAAGGTTTCTCAAATGCATGAGAGAAATAAACTAATTTATGAGAATTTTATTGATAGCTGAATAGATAAATTGATTATGAGAAAATGAGTTTTGTTATGTGAAGATCCAAGCCCATACGAGATTCAAAAGTAAAGCACCAAATTGAGCCAACTAAGCACATGAGCGCCCGAGATAGTGCCCGTTTGATCTGATGTGAGTATTCCTGGAAGAGAACGAGAAGTGTGGAAACGCCTTCACTACAGAGTTGTGGGTCGGAACAGTTCTCGCAATCTGATCGGATATTGAAAGTTGCATACTTAGCGCCTCACCCGTGAGCGGTCTGCCCACCAACATCATTAACTACAATAAATTCAATTTGATGAGGCGGATCCGATACTCCACGCCGAGGTCCGAAGCAAAGAGAGTCTTTGCACGTAGACGGGTCCTCCACTTCAGGACGGATCTGAAAGATCCTTATTCAACTGGATAACCAAAAAGGTAAACAACGGTCGGGTGACCCGAACCGAGTCGGGTGACCCAAGCCGAGCATATATTTGAAGGCGTATGCTCCGTCTACCAAATTCGGAAACTGCAATAGCCAAACGTGGCCAATAACTTTGTTCGCAGATACGCATTACGCGCTTGATACGCTACACGTTCAGCAGATTGCGGACAATATCTCCATGATCTAGGAATCCCCTTGATCGTGTCGAGATTGACGGATCCAAACCGTCCTATCATCTAGTATAAATGGATCATAACGCCATGACTACAGGTATGCAATCGCAAACACCCTCTTCTACTCTGTACTTAGATCCAGATTCCCTTGACCTGACTTAGGCATCAGAGGGTCTCCCGGCGTAGCCAGGGTCACCTTTGCCCTGTTCTCTCTGTGCAGGTTCGAGACGTGGAATACCAACGTGCGGGAGTTGTTAAGGGAGGGCCGACCAGATTTAAACCTCAACATTTTTTGGCGCCATCTGTGGGAACTTGACACGAAAAGTCAAGTTCCTGTTATTCAACCCAATGACGAGAAAGAAGAAAGCTATAGTTGTGGAACCGGAGCCAAATGAACAAACTCGATCGTCATCACCGCTTCATGCTGAATTTGCGCCGAGGCCATCGCAGTGTTCTCACAACCGGTTGAATAAATATCGAGCCATGCAGAATGAAATTCAGGCCCTACGTGATGAAATAAGCAAAATGAAGCAGCAAAGGGATCCACAGTTATACCCGATTCAGGAGAATCCAATTCCCGAGCCAGTGGGTCTGTTCGTAAAAACTCATTCTGCATTGAGGAGTGTAAGACCCATATCCTAGTCTGTACTGTTCCGTCGACTGTCGCGATCCTTCCCGTCGAATTCTGGCAATCCGAGACTAGTAATCGATATTTGCGCGTGACCCTAAGTTGTATCCCATAGATTTGAGTCGGCTTAATCCGAGACTTGTACCATCGCGACCGCACAGTCGTCGCGGTTCCAATGCCGCAACTCATGCACTGATCCGATACCGAGACGAGGAGATGTGGGCCAGCGTTCAGTTCGAGAAAAAACGCCGCGTGTTGGCAATCTCAAGAGAACCTCTACAACATGTCAAATCAACCCATCAATCCATCAATCACTTCATGTCAAGTACACATCACCTTTCACCCCATCCCCAAGCAACCACCAAGTCAACTCTTTCTCACCCTCTCTCTTACACAACCATACTTGTCAAGTACACATCACACATCACTCACCATTTCACCCATCACACCCATCCCTTACTTCTCTTACAACTCTCTCTCTCCTTCTCATTTCTCATCTAAACTCCCAACTAGCAAGAGGCGCCCACGTCCATGCATTTCCATGAGAGAAAAGTGATTTTGGTGGCCCACTTCCCACTCCAAAACCCATTATCCTGGCCATCCATTTCTCATCTCCACCATCAAAGTGAAGCATAAGGAGAGCGGCTTTCCAACGGACCAAGAAGATCAAGTGGTAGGTGCTTCCATAGCCTAGTTTTTCATAATTTTAAGATGGGTCAAGTGAGGCCTACTGATCAATGGTATGGATCTCACTTTGGATCCTAGGATGTAGCTGATGGCCCATCTTGATCACCAATATCATTCCATGATGGGGCCATTCTTCATGGACCCCATCATGATGTTTACCTTCCTAACTTGTAAATGGGTCATCTAGACCGTCTATTTTCATGGAGAAGGGATCTCCACCGTTAGATTTCATTTTTTTTTGGAGCCATATGTTATGAGACCCACTTGATTTATGATGTAGATCATGGAACGGAGGGCCCATAATGTCGGGGTCCCTCCATCACACGCGTGTCCCACTCTATCTCTCTATCCCTTTCATTTCATTTTTTTTGTGATGTAATGGTCGTGTGGCCCACTTGGATGAATCCCACCATCAGGTATGTATTTGCAACACCCTGAAAATCGGGGGTCGTGTATAAACTCAACTCCCGAGTTCCAGACCGTCACTTATGCAACAAAAATGATTATGATTCAATGTTGTATAATTTAAAGCATTCACATGAGTAAAAGTATACCAAAACTGCAATTCATACTTCAGATCCAGTGATAAAAGCAAGCGGAAGACTAAACAATATATATATCACTGTATGGAAAAACAAAGTAAATCTCATCTGTCTCTAAAGTATGAATACATCTCTGAGTCTCATATACATATACATGAACAAAAGTAAATGTCCAAAATGGTCCCACTGAAGTCCCATCGATCCAGGTCGCCTACGCAAAGCCATCGTGATACTGCATGTACGAGAACTCATCCTGGTCCTCGTCGAAGTCTGGCTCTGCCTCCTGGATCTCAGCCTCACCTGCATCTACAACAAGGTCCGGTGGGTGTTGCAAACACCATCCCGTAACGTGGGAGTGAGTGATCAACTCAGTGGAATCATAGAGCAAAGATTAGCATGTTCACAATTCAATCATGCGATAATAGTAAAGCAGTAAATCAGACAATCCTAATACTGTTGTTAATGTAAGATGACATGACGTGATGTATGCCCTCACCGACGATCTCCCTCATACGGCAACATCTTACGACCGCGGCATGCAATCGACCCTCAAGTGCTCCACATCTTTCAGGCACATGCAATGGCATGGTGACATGATTTTCAAGTTGTTATTAGTCCATTCAAACAGCAGGATTGGAAAACTAAGGTACTTTCCTTGTATCAATCCCAACACGGATCCTTTCTAGGGTCGTCACTCCTAGTAATCTCATACGATGTATATTTCGTAGGTCACTGCAAGGGCTGCCAGGGCTGTTGCTCGCACTCGTTGCACCGCTCCCCCATCACCTTATCAATACAGGCCTACTGTACTCTACTGCAACGGAAGGGTCGTCGCCTCCCGTGGACTCAGAATACGCTCGCGGTCACTACAAAGGACTCGTCGCCTGATCAGTGTAGGCCGACAGCTAGAATATAGTGTCCCATACCACCATAATCTGCTCACGAGTCTAGGTGCTCACTGGTCACTACGGGGAGGTTTGTGGCCCCAGCGTAGGCCGACACTCGACCACAGTGTCCCATACCACCATGCCCGGCTCATGAGTCTTCGTGGATCAAGGTACCATGGTTAACAGGGTTTACAATGGTAAGTTCAGTACCCTAGGTTCAAGCAGTTATGACTCATATAAGGTGAACATACATCGGCCAGTCGGGTTACTTGACGGGCTCGACTAGTGCGATCGCATCTCAAGTCGAACGACATGAAGTGCGTAAAACACTTCGCGTGGCCTAACCACTGCCGCCAACTTCAAACACGACTCGCGTTCATCGACGCGTCGCTCGTGGCTAAGACCAGTCAGCCATGAATTCGCTCGGTTACCGACTGCCTGGACTAAGTCTAGTCCCAAACACTTATGGAATCACAACAGCAAATTATGTAAGAGTATTGGAATTGAAATACAGTCATGTGAGCATGTTAACACATGTTATAACATTCAACTTAAGTAAATCTTCAAACACAGATATTTCATGCATGTAATGAAATCATGCATATAGTCAACATGTAAGAAATCATTTAGGTCAGCATATTAATTGAGAAATCCAGCTCAAACTAATTCATAACATCATTTAATTCAATACATACTAATACAAGCATTTATACAAACACATACACTACACACTTAAGTCTACATATAGTATGTCGACCCGAAGTGCGCAATTAGGCGAATCTCTTTCCCAAACTAATTATGCACGTATTCCTAACTTCCTAATGCGACAACAAACCATGTCAATCACATCAGCAAAATATGAATGTAAACAGTACTTCCTACAAATGACTAAAATGCCCTAAATCTCATATTCTTCGTTAATTTACGAAACAGGAAACGGAGAGCATATTGTACATGTCAAACGGCGATGCCGTTAATAATCTACTATTAAACGACATTGAAAGCGTTGTAAACCGTTAATCAAAGCGTCTAAAATCCTCACCTTATGTCTTGTAGACTCGTGAATTGAAACGGAGCGTATACGCTTCGTCTACGGCGAATAGAGAACCTAATACACAAGATCCATAAGCTACATCGCTATGGAAACAAAGGAACCTCAAATCAGCAACTATTTAGGGTATTTGCTTACCTAGAATCGCGGTGTAATCGCCGGGAAAGCGATAGAGGTGCGTTGCTTAGCACGTGCAACACGTAGCACAAGTAGCAGGAAGAATCTCCCACTCTCTCTCACAATCTCTCACCTTTTCTCTCACAAAAGCTAGGGTTTCTAGCAAATTCGGATGTGTGAGAGAAGTGAGGGTTTCAACCCCTTTTATAAGCTAAAACATGCCCAAAATAGGCTTGGGAACAATGTTTACTTGGTGCCTAACCAAATCGGGGCCGTTTCGGTCCAAAAGAGCATTTCTGAAGGTCCCCTGGCCAAATGCTGTCGGACTTAAGCTCATGCATACTGGATCTAGCACACATCCAGTTTTCAGACCAGTAGGGTTCCCAGATCGCACGTGGCGGTCCAGTTTCAGTTTAACGGTCACCGCACCAAGATCAAGCCTATAAGTCTCGTGATATGTAATAGAAATTTTTCCTGATTCAAGTGTGTAATTTGGCTGAATTCTGACGGTCAGAACGCTTAATACTAATGCGTCAAATTGTGTGCCAGATTTGAATTTCAAATTCCAATTCTAACCCTTTTCTCACTCTCTTCACTCCAGGCTCAATGAAATAGCCTCTGAATGTCAGTTGGACTTGATTTTCGAAATGATTGCCAAGCCCAGCTAAGTGGTCATAACGGTCTAAGATGGTAGGTATCGGACTTTCGACGCGCGGTCTAGATCCAATACAAAGTTTCAAGGAGGTCCCGAGAATAAACCGGTTTAGAGTTTGATCCGAGGCTTTAGAGCATTATAGCACCATTGGTTCCACTCGCTTTGGGCCTTGTAGAACGTATTTAAAATGATCAGAGACCATTTCCCAGCTATTCTAACATTGCACTAGCTAACTTAGTCATATTTTCTAAAGGAATAAGTTCTACACAATTTCGGGTCAAGTTGGTACTCGATCCCAAGTACGGATTTTTCATGGGCGTTACAGTATTGACCCAAGCCATCTAAAAGTGGGGCCCATCTTATAAGTATTATACTCACACCATCCATCATATGGTGGCCCACATAAATAGGGCTCACCTTGAATATGTTGATAAGCTCAAAAACGTCTAGCGTCAGGACGTTGCTGGAAATATATATATATATATATATATATATATATATATATATATATATATATATATATATATATATATATATATATAAAAGCTTGGCTTTCCAAGCATTGGAGAAGGGTCACTCATACAGGCCCCACCTTGATGCATGTATTCAATCCAAGCCGTCCATCCTCTTCCCCAACTCATTTTAGGCGTTGAGCAGAAAAATGAGGATGATCCGAGTATCTGGTGGGCCATAGTTTTAAAAACAGTATCAGTACCGTTGAAATCTACCCAGATTTTTCTTACATGCTGAAAAAGGCCCAATATTGGTCTTTATTGAATTTTTATGGGCTGTGGAATCCAATGGCTGGAGTGAATTCTCTTGAAGTGGGCCTTACACAGGAAAAACTGCGGAAAAACTACTTTTCAAAAAACAAATATATATATATATATATATATATATATATATATATATATATATATATATATATATATATATATATATAAGGAAGCAGCAGGGCTGCTGCTGCCAGAGCCACAGGCAGTGCCTGCACTGTTGAGACGGGCGGGCGTACGAGCAGGGACCCATGGCTCCAGCCGTGGGCCCCACTATGATGTTCATTTGTCATCCAACTGGCTCATAAGGTGGGCCACTCCTTAAAGTGGGCCCCCTCAAATTTTCAATCACATTCAATGCTCAGGTGACCCACATCATAGGAAACAGTGTGAATTGAGTGTTTACCATTGAAGCCCTTTCATGGGCCACAGAAGTTTTGGATCAAGATAAAATTTATTTTTTTCCCTTTCATCCAGGTCCATGTGACCTTACCAACCGGTTAGATGGAAAATATAATCGTTATGGTGGGCCCCACGTGGGACACACTGATGCATGTATTGTACTCCACACTGTCCAGATGATTGGACGGTGGGGTGGGCGGTACCATGATGTATGGGTCTTGTACACACCATCCAGTCCAATCCGCTGGACGTGGATTGCACCATGATGCACATGCAGGGCCACCGTGTTTACATCCAGTCCGTCCAACGTGGACTCCCCTTTCGTCTGCACCGTCCATCTCATATGAGGCAGGTCTATCAGGTGGACTGCACTCTCAGTGAAGAATAGAACGTCAACCATTGAAACCCTTTTCAGAAGTTTTAGATCAGTATAATAATATGATACTATATATATATAATATTATGGTGGACCCCATGTGGGACCCACCTTTGGTGGAAACTGATGGACGGTGTACATACAGCAGCAATATAGTTGTTGTATTGCCGTTTGCCGACCACGTGGACCCCATCATGTGGTTCGAGTTATATCCCAACCGTGTATCCATTTGTTGTGTGGAGCCCACCTTCATTTTATTAGGTCGCCTGTTTGTTGGTGTGGAATGCTCCGGGATATATGGGTTTTAATCCACGCCGTCCATGAGCATGGGTCCCACAATGATGTAAGTGTTGATGGTGGAGCCCACTTTGATGTACGTGTTTATCCGCACTGTCCACTGTTTGGACAGTGGGACCCACCATGATTTATGTGTTCTATCCACTCTATCCACACTAAATCATGTGTGTGGGTGTATATATATAATATTGTATATATTATATATAGTATATATGTATATATGTATGATGGTGGGCCTTTATGTGGACCCCCCACCATGATGCATGTGTTGCATCCAAACCGTTCATTTATTTTATAAGCTCATTTTATGGCTTGAGCTAAAAATGGGTCAGATCTATGGTTCAAGTGGGCCCACCCTGGTATGTGTATGGGGCCATGTTGATTTATTTGTGGCCATTCATTGAGGCCCACCTTGGTGTACATATAAGGCCCATGGGATCAGGCCCATTTAACATATATAGGGCCCATGGGTTAAGGCCCATTGTGATATATTAGGGCCCATGGATTGAGGCCCATCTTGATTTAATTGTGGCCGTCTATTGAGGCCCACCTTGGTATGTGTATGAGGCCCATTTTGATTTATTTTGGGCCGTTGTTGAGGACCACTTTGATATGAACTTAAGGCACATGTTATGAGGCCCATCTTGATTTATTTTTGGTTGTCCATTGAAGCCCACCTTGGTATATATATAAGGCCCATATGACTAGGCCCATGTAGTTATGGCCCATCCGTTGAGACCCATTGTGATGTATTTGGAGCCCATGGGTTGAGGCCCATTGTGATGTATTTAGAGTCCATGGGTTGAGGCCCATTGTGATGTGTTTCTGGCTCATATGTTGTGACCCATTTAATATATTTTCAGCCCATGTGATGAGGCCCATCTTGAGGTATTTGTGGCCTGCATGGCTATGCCCAATGTGGTGTACATGCGGCTCAATTCGAGGAATGTGCACCCGATGTAATGTGTGATTTCACTATAATATAGATAATGATGTTTATGACGGGTCGTGCCTTGGGAGCAATGTTGGTTTGACGTCCACATTGTAAGGATAATGTTGGTTAAATGTCCATATTATGACTCTCCCTAGGGCCCATTGATAGGCCCATTCTTATTATGTGTAGGCCGTCTAGGCCCATCTTCGTTGTAAGAATAGTTCATCACCTTATAACATGCTTAGTGTAACTCCATGATTCATGCCCATATGCATCATATGTATGCTTGATATGAGGATTGTTTGATCATAGCATATGTCATTGGGAAGACTATTTACGGGACTCCTTATGAGATGGAGTGCCCACATTATCGCGCCGTACGCGCAGGATTACTGCATGACTAGACAGTGTGACTCATGCATCCCGCATATATGTGACTTGATCATTGTACACCCTAGTGACATCAGGGTTGTGGCCTCCACAAGCACATCGTGGATGGCTAGATGTGACACCAAAAATAATTGGTTCTAGCACTGTGGGCACTTTGGATGTCCTTGGGTGAAAATCCCAGAACCTCCTTGGTACTAGGAGATGCTCTAACGTCTAGACCGATTGGAATATGAGCGTCGGTGCCTATACCATGAGGTCGTGTCTCCCATTGTGTTGTAGTCGGTTGAAAGGGTGTGTGGCCTTATCCACCTGAGTGAGGGAGTTATAAGCTAGGCTGAGTATGACCAGCTCGTAAATGGGTCCGCTATCGACGTGCCGAATAGGTATTGACAGACTATTGGCCAGGCGGATAGTGATGTCTCTTACGCTCACTGGGCTGTGCAGCTAGGGAGGAGGCAGTCAGAGTGGAGTGTAATAGACCCCGGTGATTTCTCAGAGAGTAACCGTACTGATACGTGGACTTGATATGAGGACTGACATGATAATATGATACCCCTTCACTATTGCACATGTGGGCGGGCACACGTGGGCGGATGCTGATGTGGGCAGGTGTGATGTGGGAGGGGCTGAGGCCTGGGCGAGCTACCATACTAGGCAAGCTACCAGTGGTTAGTAGGCTACTGTGCTAACAAGCTACTGAGTAAGAGTTGCATAATCATTCATTCATTCATTCACTATCCACTCGGGCTGGCAGTGCACAACTATTTGTTACGTATACTTTCGTAATGGCCAAAATTTTGGTTGGGGCGTGCGACTAACCTGAGATCAGGAGTTCACCACATTGTGTTTGACTATCCAAATTTAGATATGAGATTGGTTTGGATAGAATTCCCTTGTGATGGACCCCTTAGCCTACGATACTACGTACTATTATCCCGACTTCACATTCCAACATGGTCATTTCATTCGCACCGCATACTACATTGCATCCTCAGCATCTGTTATTGACTTATTAAGTTTTGCATTGCATGGCCTTGGTATGGCCGATAGCATTCATGCCTTACATCACATAGCTTTGGTACAGCTGATTGTATTTATGGACTTACCGCATATTTCCGTATTACTCTGATATCGTATGATTCATGATCTTGTCAGTATTTCTGTTTATCCCGATGATGTATGATTTATGGGCTTTATTATACACCTGGCACTTACCTTACACACACTTACACCACCCTCTAAGCTTTTGTAAGCTTATGCATGATAGATGCGTGTAGGTGGCGTTAGGTTGCAGTAGTGTTGAGCTTGGAGCATGCAGCGGTTTTCAGAAGCTCTGATTTTGATATATGTATTTTCTTTTTAGTATTATATTCAAGTGATTATATTAGTCGATATGTGATGATGATATTGCCTTTATGATTTAGGTAAACTTGTGGTTATGGTTATTACAAGACAAATGTACGTTGGAAAATCCTCCTTGTACGATCTCAGGATCGAAATCTAACATATGTTGCGCTGGGAGGCGAGAATGGGGTATTACGAAGGCTTTCAGCACCAAATTCGGCGATCGGGATTCCTGTGAATTTGATTCCCGGGTTTGGGGTGTGACAAGGAGTATGAGGCCCGAAGCACCCCAGCATTCTCGGGAGCAGCTTTCGGGTGTGAATCCTCCTCCAGTGCAGGTTAGGGTCTTGATGCGGAACACCGCCACTTGGGCTCTTACGAACAACTCAATCACCTCGGCTCTAGTACCGACGGATCTCCACCATCGGCTAGAGCGGAGGAGGGAAAGAAGAACTCCAGATGTGGAGGATGCCCCAGAGACCGTTGTTGAGAGTAAAGACCCCTGGGAAGTGCGATTCGCGGAACTCAACGATAAATTCTTAACTCTTGAAAAGAAGCAGTAGTTATCAACAGTTCCCATCACAGTTCAGGCAATGATGGAAGAGACCGACCCTCCCTTCACCTCCTCCATCATGGGTGAGGTGATGCCAAAAAGGTTTCGGATACCTCCCGTCATCCAGTACTTGGGATCCGGAGACCCATCCGAGCATCTCGATGCCTATCGATCGTGAATGCAGACCCAGACGGCAACGGATGCAATGATGTGTATCTATTCTCCATCACCCTTACAGGGTCTGCTCGGAGTTGGTATCGTCAGCTCAAACCTAACTCCGTCAAGTCCTTTGCATAATTAAGTCGGTTATTCCTTAGTTTATAAGCAATAAGAGAAGTCGGAAACCCAACACTCACTTGCTCACTATCAAAGAAGACCCGAAAGAGTTGCTGAAGGATTACATTGTTCGTTTCAATGAGGAAGCACTGCAGGTCGAGGACTATGATGATAAAATGGCGCTTGCCACAATACTTAGTGGTTTAAAGGATGGTAGGTTTACTTTCTCCATAGGAAAAAACCCACTGAATATGTTTGCAGACTTTACGGCACAAGCTCAGAAATACACCAATACTGACCCGGCTAGCAAAGGGAAGAGGCTTAGGAAAGAAGAGTCTCAACCGACCGGCAAAGGTGCGAACGACCGTGCCCCCCGCGATCATCGACCGAGCCGAAGGTCAGAAGGAAAATTTCATTCCTACACTCCCCTCAATACATCCATTGAGAAAATCCTGTTAGACATCTGGGGAGACAAAATGCTGAATTAGCCAGCTTGCATGAAGGTCGACCTGAAACATAGAGACAAGCGAAAGTTCTGTCATTTTTACCGAGATCATGGACATAACACAGATGATTGCGTAGACCTCAAGGACGAAATTGAGTCCTTCATCTGTAAGAAACACCTATGTCAATATACTAAAAAAGAGAGGTCCGCTTAGAGGGAAGAATGACCGCAAGAGCAGCCGAATAACCCTACGAAAGAGCCCGCTAAAATTCGTACTATCTTCGGGGGCTCAGCCGGAGGAGGGGATTCGAACAGGGCTCGAAAAATCTATTCTCGGAACTCTGAGTCGAAACATTATGTCCACCTGGCAGAACTACCCAATAAAGAGCTCCGAGTCAACCTATGTAGTCTAACCTTCACGAAAATTGATGCACACGGAATTCAGCATCCACACGATGACCATATAAAATCATAAGGTGTATCATATCCTGGTCAACACCGGAAGTTCGGCCGATGTGATGTACTCCGAAGCCTTAGAGAAGATGGGGGTTCCACGATCGCGACTCTGACCCATGAAGACCCCCCTTCATGGCTTTGCCGAAGAAAGGGTAATCTCCGAAGGAGCCATTTTCATCCCAGTAACGGCGGGAGAAGGACAAGATCAAGTCACCCTCTTGGTGAGTTTTTTGGTTGTCAGAGTTCCATCAGTGCACAATGTTATCCTAGGCCGGCCCTCCCTCAATGCGATGAGGGCAGTTGTCTCGACTTATCACCTGATGATGAAGTTTCCAGCCGAGGGGGAGACCGGCTACCTCCGAAGTAACCAACGCGAGGCCCAGAGATGTTATACAATTACAGTAAAAAAAGGAGCTGCCAAGCAGGCGCTCATTGTTGATGTCTTAGACCCCCGAGGATCAACAGCGAGCTCGTCAGTGGAAGATCTGGAAAAGGTGCCCCTCGATGAAACTGATCCGAGTAAAACTGTTTAGCTAGGATCGTCATTGAATTCCGAGCAGAGGACCGCAATGTTGGCCTTCCTAAAGCAACATTGAGACGTCTTCGCATGGTCGCATGCAGATATGCTAGGAATCTCCCCCGATGTTTTGGTCCATAGACTGAACGTGGACCCAGATCACAAGCCAGTGAAGAAAAAAAGAAGGTCATTTGACACCGAACGATATGAAGCCATTGCCAAGGAGGTCTCTGTCCTACTCGATGTGGGTTTCATAAAAGAGGTATATTATCCCGATTGGATAGCGAATGTTACGCTAGTCAGAAAATCCAACAGGAAGTGGCGGGTCTATGTGGATTATTCGGATCTGAAAAAAATATGTCCCAAAGATAGCTTCCCATTACCTTGGATCGATCAGCTAGTGGACAGCATGGTTGGACACGAGTTGTTCTAGTTCTTAAATGCTTATTCTGGGTACAACCAGGTCACTATGCATCCCCCAGACAGGCAGGAGACCACCTTTGTCACAGACAAGGGGCTCTACTATTACCGGGTCATGTCATTTGGTCTAAAAAATGCTAGGGCAACATATCAGAGATTGGTGAATCAGATGTTCGCCAAACAGATCGGACAGTATACGTCGACGACATGCTAGTGAAAAGTACCAAAGCATCCGATCATCTCACAAATCTTGAAGAAATGTTCAGCGTCCTCCGAGAATATCAGATGAAGCAATATTAGCCGGACTCAGATTGGCAACCAGTTGAGGTGTTCAGACTCTCCAGGTCTGATGTGACTCGCAGCTAGTGGTAAACCACATCTCCTCGAAATACGAAGCCAAAGAAATAAGAATGATCGCCTATCTTGACGAAGCGAGAAAAGTGATCAAAAATTTTTAGAACTGCACTATCCAAAAATTTCAAGAACAGTAAATTCATGGGTCGACGCCCTAGCAAGACTTGCCTCGGCCTCGAAAGGGAGGATCCCATGATTCGTTCTCATCAAATTCATTGAACATCCAGCATCGGCTAGGCAGAGAAGGTCAATCCCGTGCACGTTATTCCGAGCTGGATGGATCTGATCTTCAACTACCTCTCATCCGGTGAAATCCCCCCTGATAAATTGGAGGCAAGATGACTCAGAGCCCGATCGGCTCGATGCATCATCCTGGACGGAGTGCTTTATAAGAGAGGGTATTTTCAGCCTTACCTTAAATGCCTCCGACCCGATGAAGCCGGCTACGTAATTCGAAAAATTCATGAAGAAATCTGTGAAAACCATTCCGGAAGCCGAGCCCTGGCTCTAAAGATACTCCATCAAGGGTACTTCTGGTCAACCATTAAACAAGATGCGAAGGACTACATCTGGAAATGCGATAAATGTCAACATTATGCAGCTGTGCCAAGGCAACTGGCGGAAGAAATAACTCCCATGAGCGGTCTGTGGCCATTCGCCCAGTGGGGGATTGACATTATCGACCCCTTACCTACAGGGAAAGGGCAAGTCTAGTTCGTCATTGTTGCAGTCGACTACTGCACTAAATCGGCCGAGGTCGAGCCCGTCATAAAGATCACTAAACAGAAAGTAATCAATTTCGTTTGAAAAAATATCATCTGTCGATTCGGAATCCCTCAAATAATCGTATCCCACAATGGCCGACAGTTCAACAACGACAAGTTCCGCAGTATGTGTCGAGGACTTGGCATCACAAATGCATATTCATCGCCTCGGCATCCACAGTCAATGGGCAAATGGAAGCAGTTAACAAGATCATTAAGCATCATCTCAAAATAAAGTTGGAAAAGGCAAAAGGCCATTAGGCTGAGGAGCTCCCATTCGTCCTTTCAGCTTACAGGACTACAGCTCAGTCCTCAATTGGGAAAACTTCATTTTCGCTCTCCTATGTCTCGAAAGCAGTAGTGCCAGTGGAGATTGGCCTTCCTACTGCACGAGTAATGTACTACCAAGAAAGTCAAAACTCCAAGCAAATTGCTTGCCGATCTGGATCTACTCGAGGAAGTCCGAGACATCTCAAGACTCCGAGCAGCAACTCAACATCAACAAGTAGCCCCCTTCTACAACTCAAAAGTTAAGGTCAAGCGGTTTCATCTTGGGGATTTAGTCCTTCGTCGGGTATTCCGGAACACAGTCGATCTGGGAGCAGGGGCGCTCAGACCTAACTAGGAAGGGCCATATCACGTGGTCAGGTCTACCAAAACGGGCTCCTACCACCTAGAAGACCTCAAGGGTCACCAACTCCTTGGAATGCCGAGCACATAAAGATCTACTATCCATGACGAACTAGCCTTTTAAGGCCCCTAATAAAGTGTACGCTTTCGAGTAACCAAACTTTAAGCCTCACCTTGGTGCAAGCATTCAATCCAAGCCATCCATCCTCTTACCCATCTCATTTTAGGCGTTGATTTAAAATATGAAGCTGATCCAACTTTCAGGCGGGCCATACCTAGAAAACTGTGTTTCTTACCGTTCAAAGATATTGGGACCCACCTTGTTGTATCTACATGTCAAAAATACTGAACATTGAACTTGTTCAGTGTATTTTGAGCCCCTAAATCTATTGGACGGTGTAGATTTTTAAGAAGTGGGCCCCACATGTGAGATTTCATAAGGAAACAAAAAAAAATTAACATCAAAGGCAGCGCCTGCTGCCTTTAACATAGCAGCAGCAGCAGCATGCTGCTGCGTGCTGCAGGCAGGTGGACAGGGCCCCACGGCCCCTGCCGTGGGCCCCACCATGATGTATATTTTGTATCCACTCCATCCATGAGGTGGACCACCCCCTGAGGTGGGTCCCCTCCAAAAACCAAGTCGATCCAGATCTCAGGTGGCCCACACCATAGGAAACAGTAGGATTGAACCTCTACCATTAAAATTCTTTTTCTGGGCCATGAAAGTTTTGGATCAAGATGAAATTTTTTTTTCCTACTCATCTCGGTCCAAGTGACCTTATCAACGGATTGGATGTCATATAAACATGATGGTGGGCCCCACATGGGACCCACAATGATGTATGTGCTTTACATCCACCGTCCAGGTGGACGGTGGTACCCACCATGATATATTTGTTTTATTTACACCGTCCGTCTAGCGGACGATGGAGCCCTCTGTGATGCATGTGTTTTGTCTGCACTGTCCAGCGATAGTGGGACCTGCCATGATGCATGTGATACATCCAGATCGTCCATCCACTTGGAAAGATCATTTCAAGGCATGAGTTGAAGAATAAGACCGATCTATGATCAAGTGGGCCATTTGTGTTTCGGTGTGACCCTTTTGACATATAAGGCCTATGGGTTTAGGGCCATTTGATTTATATAAGGCCTATGGATTTAGGCCAATTTGAATTATAAAAGGCCTATGGATATGGATTTAGGCCCATTTGATTTATATAAGGCCTATGGATTTAGGCCCATTTGAATTATATAAGGCCTACGGATTTAGGCCCATTTGATATATAAGGCCTATGGGTTTAGGCCCATTTGATTTATATAAGGCCTATAGGACTAGGCCCATTTGATATGTATAAAGTCCATGGGATTAGGCCCATTTAAGACACATAAGGTCCATGTGATTAGACCCATTATGATGTACTCTGAGGCCCATGGGTTATGACCCATTACAATGTACCTACGGCCATTGGTGAAGCCCAGTAATGCAGCCCATTTGATGAACGTAAGGCCCACTAATATATCTCATTTGATGTAATGAAGGCCCAATAGGATGTACCTAAGGTCCATCGCAATGTGTGAACCCAACATGGTTTGTGTAATGATGTTTACTACGGGTTATGGCTTGGGAGCAATCGTGGTTTGACATCCACATTGCAAGTATAGTGTTGGTTAAATGTCCACATTATGACTCTCCCTAGGGCCATTGATAGGCCGTAATTATTGTGTGTAGGCCATCTAGGCCCATCTGTGTTGTAAGGATAATTCATTACTTTGTAACATGCTTAGTATAATTCCACTATTCATGCCCATGCGACTCATATGTATGCTTGATATGAGGAATGTTTGATCATGTGCATAAGCTGTTGGGCCAAGATATTTATGAGACTCCTTATGAGACGGAGTGTCCCACATGAGCGCATGGTGCGTAAGAGATTGTTGCATGATTTTATAGTATGACTCATGCATCTCGCATTTGCGTGACATGTGACATCAGGACCATAGCCTCCACAGGCATATCGTGGTTGGCAGGATTGGATACCAGAAATCTTGTTCTACATAGGGTGCTATAGATATCCCTGGGTGAAAGTCCCTAAATCCTTATGGTACCAAGAGTTTGCTCCAACGTCTAGACCGAGTGGGTAGATGAGCATTGAGTGCCAATTACCAGATGGTTGTGCTCTCCACTGTGTCGTGGTTGATTGGAAGGGGGTGTGACCTTACCCGCTCGTGAGTAGGGGGCAAAGCTAGGCTGAGTCTGACCAGCTCGAGGAATGGGTCCGCTATTAACGAACCAGGCCCGACATTGGCAAGCAGATAATGAGGTCTCTTTCACTTACCTTATTGTGCGCGATGGGGTGGCGATCTGGTTTAGAGTGTATTAGACCCCAATGATATCCCAAATTTGAACTGTATCGATATGTGGACCTTGATGAGGACTGTATGCTTAAGTTGCATTTCACATCGTATGGCCTTAGTATGGCCGACATCATTCATGCTTTGCACCGCATGACCTTGGTATGGCCTACAGTATTCATGGATCCATCAACATATTCCGCATTACTCTGATATTGCATGATCATATTACTACCTTGCGCACACACTTTCACCACCCTCTAAGCTTTCTATAAGAATATGCACGACCGTTGCGTGCAGGTGACGTGGGGGCGCAGCAGCGCTGAGGCAGGAGCTCTTTTCAGATCATCTCAGAGTTTTTGTTCATCATCATTGTATTTCCCTTATGCTCATTGTACTTGTAAAGTTTTTGATCATAATGGTAATGTAATGGAGTTTTTAGTTATTATTTGTGGGTTATGCCTTTGGTTATGCTTATTATGAATCAAACTGACGTTGAAAATCCTCCTCGTAGCATCCCAGGATCGGAACCTGGCGAATGGGCGCTGGGATTCGAGAATGGAGTTCTACAGAGGCTGTCGGCGCCGGATTCGGCGATCAGGAATTTTATGAGCCCAGTTTTTGAGTTTGGGGTGTGACAGAAGTTGTTATCAGAGCATAACTTAGGAATAACTAAAAATAACATTACATGTCTTCTATGAATAATTAGTCCCGAAGTTTGGATAGCTTAGCGACCTTCCATTATAGACCTTTAACGTGCGTACCTTCGAGAGTTTTCAAGTTGATAGGTGTCTTCGCTCTTTCCTGTAGGACATGGCGCACGGGAGAGTGACCCGATCGACTCCCGCACCACCACCTGAGGATCCCGCTCCACCACCCGCGGCTCCCGCACTACCACCTACATTGTCCGTTCCACCACCAGAGATTCTCACTGTCCATCCTGAGTATGTTGCCCCTCCACCAGAGACCGGTGCAGACCCGACTGTATCAGTGAGTGCCTCTCAGTTGCAGCAGATGTTATAAGCTGTGACAGCTGCACTTCATGGACAGGGTAGGCACCCTGTTTTTCACCGGCCCATGCAGAGCAGGAGTGCGCGAGTGCCCTCCTTCTTGAGTTTTGATGGCTCGATCTCCCGTGTTTCCAGTGTGAGCCAGACCCGACGGTAGCAAAAAGATGGCGCGCTAATGTGGAGAAGATATTTGAGACGATGGGATGTACGACTGAGCGGTGAGTTCGACTAGCCGTATTTCTTCTCCATGGTGAGGCTGAGCACTGGTGGGCACCAGTTTTTCGAGCAGCAGGCGCTGACTTTATATGGACATGGGAGGATTTTGTGGATCAGTTTGACTGACGGTACTTCCCTGATCACATCCGACGACATCGAGCGTTGGAGTTTGAGGCCCTGGTGCAGGGTGATATGACAGTGGCTCAGTATGCAGCTCGCTTCATAGCACTGTCTAGATTTGCACCATATCTGGTTGATGACGAGGAGCGAAGAGCCTGTCGATTCAAGGGCGGCTTGCGTTACGGCCTTCGCGGCTGTGTTATTGGGCATGAGCTCCCGACTTTTGAGGAAGTGGTACGGAAGGCTCAGATTTTCGAGGGTGAGTGGGTCGGTTCTCAGTCTAATCATGGTCAGAGGAGAGACCGGAAGAGGCAGGCTCCTTCCAATGACTCTTAGCAATGTCGACCACAGCAGCAAAGGCGTACTGGTCGCCCAGCCTTCCTAGCACCAGTAGCACCTCCAGTACCACCTCCGAGGCAGTTCACCGGCACTTATTTTAGGTGCGATGTGATGGGACACTGTTCGTGGGAGTGTCCCAGTCCCCAGCAGTAGCAGAGAGGTCCACAGCAGCAAAGGGCTCCACAGCCGCAACAAAGACCCCCACAACAGCAACGACAGCAGCCCCCACCACCGAGGCCACCTCAGCAGCAGCATCAGCACCAGCCTCCGAGGCCGCAGCAGCAGAGGCAGCAGTTTTGACTGCCTCAGCGACCCCATCAACAGAAGCAGCATGCGCAGAGGGGACAGACACCTCCCCAGCTGGCTCAGGCTAGGTTTTAGGCGGCTCAGCAGGATCCACAGTCATCTGGAGGAGTCGTTGAGGGTATACTTCCAATCTCTGCATGCATTGTATGTGTGTTATTCGATTCCGGTGCATCGCATTCTTTTATGACCGAGAGCTTCTGCCGATCGACTGGCTTACCATTGGAGTCTTCTTGTGAGAGCCTATCAGTATCGACTCCCTTGGGGAGGACTACAGTGTTGAGCCAATTTTGCTCGTCTTGCCTCGTTCTAGTTGGGGATACCTTTTTGCCTACTAATTTGTTTGCATTGCCGATGTCTGAGTTCGATGTCATCTTAGGCATAGATTGGCTCGTCGAGTACTATGTCATATTGGACTGCGCCGCGAGGACAGTCAAGTTTTGTATACCCAACGTGCTGCAGTTTCAGTTCGTTGCAGAGCCCAGAGGAGAGCGGTTGTCTTGTTTGATGTCATGTGTCATAGAGGAGCCTATAGCTGTGAGCATCGACCAGTTGTCTGTGGTTTGTGAGTTTTTCGATGTGTTTCAGGAGATTCTGGGATTACCGCCTCGTCGACTCACCGAGTTTCAAATTGATCTTATGCCTGGTACCGCGCCTATTTCGAAGGCCCCATATCGCATGGCACCGTTGGAGTTGCCGGAACTGCAGAAGCAGTTGGACGAGTTGTGCGAGTTAGGCTTTATCCATCCGAGCAGTTCACCGTGGGGAGCACCGGTAGTCTTCGTGAAGAAGAAGGATGGCTCTTTGAGGCTCTACATTGACTATTGAAAGCTCAACAAAGTCACGATCAAGAACAGAGACCCGCTTCCTAGGATTGATGATTTATTTGATCAGCTGCAGGGTGCACAGTTCTTTTCAAAGATCGACCTGCGTTTCGGTTATCATCAGATTCGGGTCCTAGATGAGGACATTCCGAAGACAGCATTCAGGACGCGTTACGGTCATTTTGAGTTTCAGATCATGTCCTTCGGACTGACCAATGCACCCGCGGTCTTCATGCAATTGATGAACGAGGTCTTTCACCCATATGTCGATCAGTTTGTTGTAGTCTTCATCGACGGCATTCTGATCTATTCGAGGACGCGTGAGGAGCACGAGCAGCATTTAGAGATCACTTTGCAGACCCTTCACGCACACCAGCTGTATATGAAGCTGGAGAAGTGCAATTTTTGACAAGAGGAGGTGAAGTTCCTCGGTCACGTGGTGACGAGGGAGGGCGTCGCAGTGGACCCCTCGAAGGTCGAGGCAGTGCATCAGTGGGGCCAGCCAACGACTACGACAGAGATCCATAGTTTTCTTGGTTTGGCGGGCTATTACCAGCGTTTCATTGTGGCCTTCTCTTGTATTGCAGCCCCTCTGACCAGGTTGACTCGGAAGGGCACAAAGTTTATTTGCAGTGACGCTTGCGAGAGAGCATTTATAGAGTTGAAGGACCGTCTGACGTCCGCTCCTGTCCTCACTCTTTCCTCTGGGAGTGACGGTTTTATTGTTTTCACTGATGCCTCGCATATTGGTTTGGGTGCTATCCTGATACAGCACAGGAGACCAGTGGCCTTTGCGTCTCATCAGCTCAAGGTCCATGAGCTGAACTATCATACGCATGATCTGGAGTTGGCTGCAGTTGTCTTCACACTGAAGGTGTGGAGGCACTATCTTTATGGGATTAGGTTCGAGCTCTTCTCTGATCTCAAGAGCTTGAAGTACCTCTTCTCGCAGTCTGAGTTGATTATGAGACAGAGGCGCTGGATGGAACTCGTGAAAGACTATGATTTCGATCTCTAGTACCACCCGGGCAAGGCGAACGTGGTGGCAGATGCCCTCAGCAGTCAGCCACGAGGTCTAGTGGAGCATATAATGATCCAGGATTGGAGGATGCTCGAGGATATTGCAACATATGATTTTGAGTTCGGCGTGTAATCTTCTATCGTGTAGTTATCGAGCCTGTCGATTCAACCCTCTCTTGTCGCAAGGGTGATCAAGGCTCAGCAGGATGATGAGTCGTTGCAGAGTTATATGGCTGAGGCGGCGTCTGAGAGTCAGGAAGATTAACGGTGGACTTCGCTTCAGAGGCCGATTATGTGTCCCGGATATTTCAAAGTTGCGCAGAGATCTTATGACCGAGGCACATCGATCGTGATTTTTTATCCACCCGGGCTCGACGAAGATGTACCGTGACATGAGGCGACAGTATTTTTGGGCAGGGATGAAGCACCAGATCGCCAGTTTTGTGGCCGAGTGTGACACATGCTAGCGTGTCAAGGCCGATCATTAGAGACCTCCTGGTCTATTACAGCCGTTGAGTGTCCCGATGTGGAAGTGGGAGCACGTGTTGACAGATTTAATTATGGGCTTGCCAAGGAATCAGCGCGATCATGACGTCGTTTGGGTTGTTGTGGATCATTTGACGAAGTCGGCACATTTTCTTGTTATGCGTGCGACTTGGTTTATAGACCGGCTTGCGAGATTATTCATCGAGGAGATCGTGAGACTACATGGCGTTCCAATCTTGATCGTTTCTGACCGAGACTCGAGGTTCACGTCTCAGTTTTGGGGGAGCTTCCAGTGAGCGATGGGGACTGATTTGCAGCTCAGCACCGCGTACCATCGGCAAACCGATGGCCAGACCGAGAGGGTCAACCAGATCCTCGAGGATATGCTTCAGGCCTCACGATTGATTTCAGAGGTAACTAGGATGAGCATTTGTGATTGGATGAGTTCGTATACAACAACAGCTATCAGACGACCATCGGCATAACTCCTTTTGAGGCACTATATGGCAGACCATGTAAATCACCGAGTTGCTGGTCCGAGGTTAGAGAGCGTCGTCTCCTAGGTCCCGAGCTTGTGCAGGAGACGTCAGAGGCTATAGATATCATCACACAGAGGATGCACACAGCTCAGAGCCGACAGAAGAGTTTTACTGATCGTCGATGTCATCACTTGGAGTTTGACGTAGGGAACCATGTGCATCTCAAGGTCTCGTCCATGAAGGGTGTAGTTCGATTTGGAGCGAAGGGCAAGCTTGCCCCGAGATTCATAGGACCTTTTGAGATCACTAGGCGCGTTAGCACCGTGGCCTATCGGCTTGCCTTGCTATCTCAGTTGTCTGGCGTCCACAACATTTTTCACGTCTCCATGTTGAGGAAGTGTGGGTCAGACATAGTTCCCGTTATTGATTGGCAGCCGCTGGAGGTTCGTGAGGATGCTTCTTGCATCGAGCAGCCAGTCCGTATCCTTGATCGGAAGGAGCAGGTCCTCAAAACCAAGTTCATTCCATTGGTGAAGGTTCAGTGGGGTCACCATTCTGTAGAGGAGGCTTCTTGGGAGCGCGAGGCTGAGACGAGATTCGAGAGCGTTATCCTCATCTCTTTGATGATTGATCTTGTGTTGTATTTTATATGTTATCTCTAGTTTTATATGATGATGTTATGTCTCTTCTTCCTCATGAGTTATGCCTAGTTGCGATGATGGTGTAAATTTTGGGTCAAGAGATGTGGGCAACGTTCGGTACGAGGAAAACGCCGCGCGTTGCGACACCCAAGGAAATCTCTACGACTTGTCACATCAATCCCATCAATCAATCAAGTCACATCAATCCCATCAATCAATCAAATCACATCACATCTCATGTCAAGTACACATCACTTTTCACCCTTTCCCAAGAAAGCCATAAAAGTCCAAAAGTTCTTACAAGCCCATACTTTTCTTACACAAAATGCCTTCAAAGTCAAAAAGTTCTTATACCACCCATGCCTTTCTTGTACAAATGGCCACAAAAGTCAAGAATTTCTTACACACCCATCACTCTCTCTCTCTCTCCCTCTCTCTCTCTCTCTCTCTCTCTCTCTCTCTCTCTCTCTCTCTCTCCCTTTACAACTCTCTCTCATTTCTCAAGCTTCATTCCAAGCAACCAAAAATCTCATACGCATGAGCCTCTCCCTCTCTTCCAAAACTCCAAGTGTGGTCCACCTTTCCTACCCCTTCATCTCTCATCTCAACCATCCACTCCTCATCTCCTCCATTGGAATCAAAGCTAAGGTGCTAAGGAACCCATAAGAGCAAGAAGATCAAACGGTGGGTGCTTAGTAATAGTAATTTTTTTATGATTTTAAGATGGGCCAAGTGAGGCCAACCGATCAATGGTTTGGATCTCACTTAGGACCGTAAGATGTGGCCGATGGCCCACTTTGATCATTATGATCATTCCATGATGGGGTCATTCTCCATGGATCCCATCATGATATTTATTTACTTGTATACCTAGGGTCATCTAGACTGTCTATTTTACTGGAGAAGGGATCTCCACCATTGGATTTTGGATTTAATGGGTCCATGTGTGATAGTGTGGCCGTGTGTCCCACTTGGATGGACCCCACTTGATGTATGTATTTCCCCATGCCCTCCAACCCTTTCTTTGGTGGCCCACATCTATAGGTGAGGCCCACCTCAACGTACGTATTATGCCTATGGACGTTGGACGTTGCCTGGACGCTGGATGAAAATTTTAAAAAAAAAAGGAAGAAAAGAGAGCTTTTTGCAGTGGGCCACTTGTTTAGGCCTCACCTTGGTGTAAGCATTCAATCCAAGCCATCCATCCTCTTACCCATCTCATTTTAGGCGTTGATTTAAAATATGAAGCTGATCCAACTTTCAGGCGGGCCATACCGTAGAAAACTGTGTTTTTTACCGTTCAAAGATATTGGGACCCACCTTGTTGTATCTACACGTCAAAAATACTGAACATTGGACTTGTTCAGTGTATTTTAAGCTCCTAAATCTATTGGACGGTGTAGATTTTCAAGAAGTGGGCCCCACATGTGAGATTTCATAAGGAAATAAAAAAAAATTAACATCAAAGGTAGCGCCTACTGCCTTTAACATAGCAGCAGCAGCAGCACGCTGCTACATGTTGCGAGTAGGAGGACAGTGCCCCATGGCCCCTGCCGTGGGCCCCACCATGATGTATATTTTATATCCACTCCATCCATGAGGTGGACCACCCCCTGAGGTGGGTCCCCTCCAAAAACCAAGTCGATCCAGATCTCAGGTGGCCCACACCATAGGAAACAGTGGGATTGAACCTCTACCATTAAAATTCTTTTCTGGGCCATGGAAGTTTTGGATCAAGATGAAATTTTTTTTTCCTACTCATCTCGGTCCAAGTGACCTTATCAACGGATTGGATGTCATATAAACATGATGGTGGGCCCCACATGGGACCCATAGTGATGTATGTGTTTTACATCCACCGTCCAGGCGGACGGTGGTACCCACCATGATATATTTATTTTATTTACACCGCCCGTCCAGCGGACGGTGGAGCCCTCTGTGATGCATGTGTTTTGTCTGCACTGTCCAGCGACAGTGGGACTCGTCATGATGCATGTGATGCATCCAGACCGTCCATCCACTTGGAAAGATCATTTTAAGGCATGAGTTGAAGAATGAGGCCGATCTATAATCAAGTGGGCCATCTGTGTTTGGGTGTAACCCATTTGACATATAAGGCCTATGGGTTTAGGCCCATTTGATTTATATAAGGCCTATGGATTTAGGCCCATTTGAATTATATAAGGCATATGGATTTAGGCTCATTTGATTTATATAAGGCCTATGGATTTAGGCCCATTTGAATTATATAAGGCCTATGGATTTAGGCCCATTTGATATATAAGGCCTATGGGTTTATGCCCATTTGATTTATATAAGGCCTATAGGACTAGGCCCATTTGATATGTATAAAGTCCATGGGATTAGGCCCATTTACGACACATAAGGCCCATGTGATTAGAACCATTATGATGTACTCTGAGGCTCATGGGTTATGACCCATTGCAATGTACCTAAGGCCATTGGTGAATCCCAGTAATGCGGCCCATTTGATGAACGTAAGGCCCACTAATATATCCCATTTGATGTAATGAAGGCCCAATAGGATGTACCTAAGGTCCATTACAATGTGTGAACCCAACATGGTTTGTGTAATGATGTTTACTACGGGTTATGGCTTGGGAGCAATCGTGGTTTGACGTCCACATTGCAAGTATAGTGTTAGTTAAATGTCCTCATTATGACTCTCCCTAGGGCCATTGATAGGCCGTAATTATTGTGTGTAGGCCGTCTAGGCCCATCTGCGTTGTAAGGATAATTCATTACTTTGTAACATGTTTAGTATAATTCCATTATTCATGCCCATACGCATCATATGTATGTTTGATATGAGGAATGTTTGATCATCGCATAAGCCGTTGGGCCGAGATATTTATGGGACTCCTTATGAGATGGAGTGTCCCACATGAGCGCATGGTGCGCATGAGATTATTGCATGATTGTATAGTATGACTCATGCATCTTACATTTACGTGACATGTGACATCAGGACCATAGCCTCCATAGGCATATCGTGGTTGGCAGGATTAGATACCGAAAATCTTGTTCTACATGGGATGCTATAGATATCTCTGGGTGAAAGTCCCTAAACCCTTATGGTACCAAGAGGTTGCTCCAACGTCTAGAACGAGTGGGTAGATGAGCGTTGAGTGTCGATTACCAGATGCTTGCGCTCTCCACTGTGTC
Source organism: Magnolia kwangsiensis (assembly GCA_037074715.1). Classification (NCBI taxonomy): domain Eukaryota; kingdom Viridiplantae; phylum Streptophyta; class Magnoliopsida; order Magnoliales; family Magnoliaceae; genus Magnolia; species Magnolia kwangsiensis. Next base: position 149,272,457 of record CM073572.1, on the reverse strand, counting down.
GTGGTCGGTTGAAAGGGGGTGCAGCCTTACCCGCCCTAGAGTAGGGGGCAAAGCTAGGCTGAGTCTGACCAGCTCGAGGAATGGGTCCGCTATTGACGAGCCGGGCCCGATATTGGTAGGCGGATAGTGAGGTCTCTTTCACTTATCTTATTGTACGCAATGGGGCGTCGATCTGGTTTAGAGTGTATTAGACCACGGTGATATCTCAGATTTGAACTGTATCGATATGTGGACCTTGATGAAGACTGTATGCTTGAGTTGCATTTCGCATTGTATGGCCTTAGTATGGCCGACATCATTCATGCTTTGTACCGCATGGCCTTGGTATGGCCTACAGTATTCATGGATCCATCAGCATATTCCGCATTACTCTGATATTGAATGATCATATTACTACCTTACGCACACACTTTCACCACCCTTTAAGCTTTCTATAAGCTTATGCACGACCGTTGCGTGCAGGTGACGTTGGGGTGTAGCAGTGCTGAGGCAGGAGCGCTTTGCAAATCATCTCAGAGTTTTTGTTCATCATCATTGTATTTTCCTTATGCTCATTGTACTTGTAAAATTTTTTATCATAGTGGAAATGTAATAGAGTTTTTGGTTGTTATTTGTGGGTTATACCTTTGGTTATGCTTATTATGAATCAAACTGACGTTGAAAATCCTCCTCGTAGCATCCCAGGATCGGAACCTGGAGAATGGGCGCTGGGATCCGAGAACGGGGTTCTATGGAGGATGTCGGCCGGATTCGGCGATTGAGAATTTTGTGAGTCTGGTTTCCGAGTTTGGGGTATGACACGATTCTACTTCTACATGAATGAATGTTTACTAAGTTACCTCATTGATACAGGGGCGAACTAGATGGTTCGATCCCTTAAAGAAGGGGTCGGAGCGTAATCTTACAAAAATTTGACACGGCATTCCCCCTAAACCAAGGAAAAAGCCTAACAATGACCCGACTCACTGACAAAGTAATCGGCTCATCATACGACTGTTCAATGGAATGAAAGGTTCTCGCCAATCATGGGACGAGTCGACCCCTCTAAGGGTTGGACTCGACTGAGCCAAGGAGGTTCGAAAAGTCTACTAAATGGCAATGGAGAGAGCTAACCCTCCAAGAGGATAGCTCAGCCATGCCTCGGAACAAATCAATATGACAACAAATCAACCTGACAATCGACAACCACCATCGAATGCTAAAAAATTAATCATCATTCATTCACCCTATTCAGAGGGGCAAAAAGAATACACCACCCATTCAAAAAAGAAAAAAAAAAAAAAAAAGAGGCAAATTCTCAGGCGGGTGGAGGCGCTTGGGAGTCAGGGGCTTGATCCGGGCGGACGTTTTCGAGAGACTCCTCTCCACCATCATCAGGTAGAAGAGAATCGAGGTCAAGATTCAGGTTCAGATCTCAGACCACATTGATACAAGCATTGAAACCGAAATCATAAAACTTAGCGGCCTCAATGTCTCTCTCCTTAGAAGTCTTTAGCTCGTTGAGCCTTCATCTCCTGAGCAACGGCTCGACTTTGCTCTTCTACCACCTTGACCTTTGCCAGCTCTAGAGCTTCTCCCAACCCGAAAGCCTCTTTAGCCAGCGAGTCCGCATGAGCCCTAGATCGCGTCAACTCGGTCTCCGCTGCCTCACGACGGGCCTCCGAATCTTCGGTCGTCTTCTACAACCGAAGCCCCCGGGTCTTCTCATCCTCAAGCTGTCGGCGCAACTCGTCTTGTTCCAGTTAGAAGAGGGTCGCCTCGTCTCGCAAGACTCCCACTGCAGTTCTGAGAATCTCCACCTCGGCGTCTACTTTTCGACACTCGCACACCCTTTCCCAAGCCAGGAGAAGCTTCGGAACAGACTAGAAAAAAAATATAATGAAGACAAGGAAATGATAAAGTACGTCCAAAAAATGGAAAACAGTGAATACGAGGGGACAGGAATACCTTGTAAAACACCGCCGCCAAATAATTCAGGAAGGAGTCGATTGACTTAGAGAGCAGAATAACGATCTTCTCTTCCGGGGCATGCTTGGATTCCCAGTTAGTTAAGCAGGCCATATGAAAGCCTGGCTTGTACCTTGCTCCGCTCGTCCCCACCTGAACCAAGCTTCCCTCCTATGCAGCCCCTGTCCCACTACCAGCCGATGCCTGAGTTGCAGACAGAAGGGCATTCCCTACCTCAATAGGGGATATACCCTCGGACGGAAGGACATTCCCTACCTTAATAGGGGATATCATGGCATCAGCCATCCGGATAGCCTCCTCCCTTTCGGAGGATGACGCGACGGCTATGCAAGGGGCTGCCCGCTGAGCCCCCACACTCAGAGGAGCGGCGGGGGGAGGGGAATAAGAGTCAAGGGTGCAAGGGAAGGAGTTATGGTGGCGGCAGGGGAAGGAGTAACGGTTGCTGCTGAGGCTGGAATAGTGCTCGGAAGGATTTCAGTAACTGACGCAGCAGCAGCTGTAACGGCAGGAAGTGGAGCTGTAACCGAGGCCCCAGCAACCCCCCCTGAGGTGGGACCTACTTCTTCCGAATAGTCTTCATCTGGGGTTTAGCCCTCAACATCTCCTCCGCTATCGGAGCAGCCTTCCTCTTTCGGGTGCCCGACGCCTCGGCCATGCCTACACAAGAAATAGTAGATCAATGACCAAAATCAGTTCACCAAAGAAAATAAGATAACTTACTAAAGGACGTGGGCAGTGGCTGGGACTTGCAGAGCCCGAACCAGTGAAGGTTAGTCGCGATGATCAGGTCCGTCTAGGAACGAAGTTTCCCTACTCTCACCCTGGCCTTGGTGATACGATTCTTCTGGGCCTGATCAAGGAGAGGTAAACCCCTCTAGAAGTTTGTAAAAAAGAAGGGGAGAACTTTGTCCCAATTGAAGTAAATATAAATGGGAATCAAAAAATGCAAGAATTAATTAAAGTCTGACCTAGTTTTGCAAAGAGGGTAGGAACCCGAACCGATAGGGACCCAAGCTCCACCGCTGAAGCCTCCCACTTGCCTGCCGCCCAAAACCATTTGTTCTTCCAATCCTTGTTGGAGGATGAAAGGTTCATCACAAGCCCCAACCCTTTGTTGCCTCGAGTCGTAAAGTAGTACCATGGTTCTTGGCTATCGTGCTTAACCAGGTACAAGCTCATCAGCTCCTCCGGGGTCAGCTCTGAATTTTCAACTTGTTTCCAGATGATGAATGCGGAGATTAAAACCCTCTAGGCATTGGGTGTAAATTGTCCCGGAGCCAGTCCGAGATAAGCGATGACCGCTCGGATGAAAGGGTAGAAATGGAGTCGAAGCCCACACTGCAGGAGCCCTTATCTAGACTTCCATTTGAGACTCCGACAAAACGGAGCCTCTTGGGATCACCTCCGAGGCACACCCGCTTACGGGCATCTCAGTGGCCTTGACAATGGTGATTTGGGGGGATCGGGCGGCTTTCTTTTTGTCAGGCCACTGAGTACGGGACCCTACCCCCTTCTATTTTCAAGGCGGGGGATATAACAGTACGGCCTCAAAGGGGCCTTCGGAGGCCCCTCTTCCATCATCCGAGCTCCCCGGCTCGGAGTCCTCACCATACTCCTACGCAGTCTCGAGATCAGACGACATTGTAAAAAGAAGATTGAAGATTGATGGGGAAGACTCACCGGGCGGTCATCGAAAATCGCGTTCTCCAGGGAAAGTATGATCAGTCGGAATCGCCCACCGAAAATCTCAAGTCGATCGGAATCACCTTCGCCAAAAATCGCCTTCTCCGATATACACTCAAATTCACAATGCAGGTAGTGAGAATGGCTCTAAAGGCCATTTATATAATCTACAGGGAATCTCTGCATTAATGACAAGCCATAATAGCCGCATCCAAATAGTTGCGAGCCGATTCTCGAGTACACGTGGCCCCTTCCCCTTGGGCAAGCTCCTATTGGACAGTACGTTTCTAAAATTGAACAGGGCATTCTTATATACGAAGCGATGTCCGAGTAGAGGGAGCTGTCACATACACTCTTCCTTGGGCTTACATGGCAACCCCTCATAGGTTGGTATTTATTTGGAATCATAACCGTCACCACGTGTTCGTCCGAAAATAGCCTGCATGCATGAAATCCCGAAACGTGACGTTCCAAAATAGAAAGTCATTCTAACTCGGTATGGGCGAGAGATTCTCTGCATGATTACTCTCCAAGCCCACAAGTAAACTCGAAGAGTAGGGGGCTTCTGTTATGGGAAGATCCGAGCCCATACGAGATCCGAGAGTAAAGCACCAAGCAGAGCTAACTAAGCACATGAGTGCCCGAGACAGTGCCCGTCCGATCTAATGTGAGTATCCCTGGAAGAGAACGAGCAGTGTGGAAACGCCTTCACTATAGAGTTGTGGGTTGGAGTTATGGGTTGGAGCAGTTCTCGCAATCCGATTGGATATTGAAAGTTACATACTTAGCACCTCACCCGCGAGTGGTCTGCCCACCAACATCTTTAACTACAATATATTCAACTCGATGAGGCGGATCCGATACTCCACACCGAGGTCCGAAGCAAAAAGAGTCTTTGTATGCAGACGGGTCCCCCACTTTAGGATGGATCTGAAAGATCCTTATTCAACTGGATAACCTGTAACGCCTCGAAAAAATCCGTACAGTGACTCGAGTACCAATTCAATTAGAAATCACTTAGGATTAATTCCTTTAGAAAATAAGAGTAAGTTAACTAGCGCTACGTTAGATTAGCTGTGAAATTATTCCTGATCGCTTTAAATACGTTCTGCAAGACCTTAAACTTGTAGAATCAATGACGCTATAATACCATGAAACCTAGAATCAAACTCTAAACCCGTTTGTTCTCAAGAACCTTCTGAAACTTCGTATTGGATTTAGACCGTGTGTCGAAAGTCCGACATCCACAATCTTAGACCGTTATGACCGCTTAGCTGGACTTGACAATCATTTCAAAAATCAAGCCCAATCGATGTTCTGAGGCTATTTCATTGAGCCTGGAGTGAAGAGTGTGAGAAAAGGGAAAGATTTAGAAATTTAATTCAAAATCTGGCACGTGTCGTTGCGCGTTATTATTAAGCGTTCTGACCGTCAGAATTCAGCCAGATTTCACCCTCGAATCAGGAAAAATTTCTCTTTCATGTCATGAAGCTTGTAGACTTGATGTAGGTTCGATGACCGCTGAACTAAAACTGGACCGCCACATGTGATCTGGGAACTCTACCAGACTGAAAACTTAATGTGATCAACATTCGGTATTCATGAGCTTAAGTCCGACCGCATTCAGCCAAGGGACCTCCCGAAACGCTCTTTTGGATCGGAAAAGACCCGATTTAGTTATAACTCAAGTATACCTTTGTCCCAAGTCTATTTAGGTTAGGTTTTAACCTATATAAGGGATTTAAACCCTCTCATATCTCTCCCATCTGAATTTTCTATAAACCCTAGAAAGAGAGAGAGAGAAAGAGAGAGATTGTGAGTGAGTTGTGGGAGAGAATTCTTGCCTCCTGCTCCATCTTTTACACGTACCAAAGCACCGCCTTCAAATCACTTTCCCGGTGATTCTAACACACTTCTAGGTAAGAAAACCCTAACCTATAGCTGTTTTAAGAATTCTTTCGATTCAAATAGTGAGGTAGCTTATGTATCTTGTGCATTAGGTCGTCGTAACGCCGTTGACGAAGCGTATACATTCTATTCGAATTAATACGCGTCTAAGGTGAAAGGTGAGGATTTTAGACGCTTAGATTGACTGATTTCAAAGCTTTTAATGTCGTTTAATAGTAGATTATCAACGAGAACGCTGTTTGACATGTAGAACATGTTGTCCGTTTTCCATTTCGACTGCGTACGAGAAATATGAGATTTAGGATATTTTAGGCATATGTAGGAAATACTGTTTACGTCCGTATTTTGCTGAAATGATTGCCATGGGTATTTGTCATATTAGGAGATTAGAAATGCGTGCATGATCTGTTTGGCGAAGAGATTCGCCCTAATGCGCACTTTGGGTCGACATACTCTATGTAGACTAAAGTGTGTAGACTAAGTGTTTGTATAAATGTTTGTATTAGTATGTATTGAGTAAATGGTGTTGTGAATTAGTTTTGAGATTGAATTCTCAATTAATATGCTGATGTATATGATTTTCAACATGTTGGCTACATGAATTGATTTCATTATATATATGGAATGCATGTGTTGGTTGATTTGCTTACGTTGTATGTTATAACATGTGTCACCATGCTTGTATTATTTATATTCATTTCTGTCACTCTCATATGATCACTGATGTTATGTACAAATGCTTGGGGCTATGACCTAGTCCAGGCAGTCGGTAACCAATTAAATTCGTAGTTGGCTTCTATTTGCCACGAAGGACGCGTCGATGAACGTGAGTAGTGTTTTGGGTTGGCGGCAGTGGTTAGGCCACACGAAGTATTTTATGCACTTCATGTCACTCAGCTTGAGATGCGCTCGTACTAGTCGAGCCCGTCAAGTAACCCGACTGGCCATTATATGTTTACCCTATATGAGTCATAACTGCTTGAATCTAGGGTACTGAACTTACCATTGAAAATCCTGTTAACCATTGTACCTTGATCCATAAAGACTCATGAGCTAGGCATGGTGGTATGGAATACCGTGATCGAGCTGTCGGCCTATGCTGGGGCCACAAACCTCCCCGTAGTGACCAGTGAGCACCTTTAACTCGTGAGCCAATTGTGGTGGTATGGGACACTACATTCGAGCTGTCGGCCTACTCTGATTGGTGAAGAACCCTTTGTATTGACCTCGAGCGTATTCTGAGTCTACGGGAGGCGACGACCCTTCCGTAGCGACAAGAGTACATTAGGCTTGTATTGATAAGGTGATGGGGGAGCGGTGCAACGAGTGCGAGCAACAGCCCTGGCAGCCCTTGCAGCGACCTATAAATATAACATCGTATGAGATTACTAGGAGTGACGACCCTATACAGGATCTGTGTTAGGATTGATATAAGGAAGGTACCTTAGTTTCTCAATACTGCTGTATGAAAAGACTAATAACAACTTGGTAATCATTTTCACATCGCACTGCATGTGCCTGGAAGATGTGGAGCACTGAGGAATAAAAGCATGTTGCAGACGCAGATGGTGCCGCATGAGGGAGTATGTCGGTGAGGGCATCCATCATGTCATTTCATGCTTGCATTAACAACAGTATCTAGGAATGTTTGATTGCTTGCATTACTATTATCGCGTGATTGATTTGATAACATGCTAATCTTTGCTCTATGATTCCACTGAGTTGATCACTCACTCCCACGTTACGGGATGGTGTTTACAACACCTACCAGACTCTGTCTTAGATACAGGTGACGAGGTGATTTGGGATGTAGAGCCAGACTTCTACGAGGACAGGACGAGTTCTTGTATATGCAGTTCGCTGACGGCTTTGCGTAGGTGGCCTGGATCAGCGGGACTTGCTAGTTGGACAGTTATACGACATTTTATTTTTGGTTTGATTTATGTATATGTGACTCAGATATGTATTCATACTTTGGAGACAGTTTGAGATTATTTTATTTTCATACAGTGATATATATATATCTATCTTTCAGTCTTCCGCTTGCATTTTATCACTGGATCTGGAGTATGAATTGCAGTTTTGGTATAATCTTACTCATGTGAATGCATTAACTCAACCAATGTAAGACCCGTATCCTAGACCATAACGTTCGGTAGACTTCCGCGGTCTTTCCAATCGAATCCCAATAACCTCAACCCTTAACCGGCATTTACGCACGACCCTAATTCACATGTCGTTAACCCGAGTCGACTCAACCCGAGACTTGTACCCTAGCGACCGCGTCGTCGCCGCGATTTCGGTGCCGCGTCTGGCACGCCGAGGCGATACCCAGGCCAGGAGATGTGGGCCCGCGTTCAGTTTGAGGAAACGCCGCGTGTTGCAAATCCTGAGAAAAATCCATCACATCAATCACCTCACTTGTCAAAAGTACACCCATCACTCAACCCATTACTCTCCCCATTCCCAAGTACAAAAGTACTCCCAAAAGTCAATTAGCCCCATCCCTCACCCATACACTCCATGTCACCCATCCTTACAACTCCCATCACCCTTTCATTTTCTCTCTTCACCCATTCAAGCATTTCCCAAAGGAGAAACCGTCCATGGCTTCCATGGAGAAGCTAGGTGTGGCCCACCTTCCTACCGCCAAATCCGACCCTTGGATCATCATCTCAACCGTCGAAAATGCCCTCTTGGAGCTCTAGAGTGCATAGGTGGAAGAAGGAATAGACAATCAAGTGGGTGCTTCTCTCTCTCTCTCTCTCTCTCTTCTTCATGTTTGTGTGATGTGTAGCCCACTCGAATGGACCCCATCTTGATGTGTGTCTTATCCAACCGTCCAAGCCATGTGGGCCCTACCCTTGGTGATGGATAACACGAATATCAAATTGATTCAAACCATGTGGGCCATGTCCATGTGGGACCCACCGTGGTCCCCACACGTGGGACCCACCTTGATGAATGGCATATAAACAATGTCCATCCAGCGTCCAGGGACGCTAGTCGTGCTCACGGAGTTGAGCAGATAATGGGGTGTACTCAAAAAAAAAAAAAGGGGGTACTTAGACTTTATGCTTTTTGGGTGGGCCACTTATGTAGGCCCTACCTTGTTAAATGAATTCAATCCACGCCGTCCATCCCATTCAGCGGATCATTTTAGGCGTTGAGCCGAAAAATGATCTCAATCCAAATTTCTGGTGGGCCATTGCATAGCAAACAAAGTTCTCTACCGTTGAAATATACCCTAATATTTTTTGTAGACTAAAAACTCATCGAATATTGTTCTTGATAGGTTGGTATTGAGCCATAGGAGCCAATGGTCGGATCGGATCTACCTGATGTGGGCCCCATACATGAAAGATCTTCAAAAAAAATATTTAAAAAAAAAGGACAAAATAAATACATACATAAGGCCTGCTGCTGCTGGCAGACCTCAGGACACGCAAGCGTCCTGACGCTGGCCAAAACGGGCAGGGAAAGTGGACCCCACCTCCGGCCCCACCGTGATGTATTTGGAGTATCCTCACCGTGCAATTGATGGGTCTGCTTTTGGCATGATGATGTCCTAAAAATCAGCCGTTCACGGCACTCAAATGGTCCACGCCATAGACAAAAGTGGGATTGAACGTCTATCACTAAAACCCTTTTGGGTCAGATGTTTTGGATGTATGTGAAGTTTGTTTTTCCTCTTTATCATGAGCCGTGTGACCTATCAACTGGGCCCTACGTGGGACCCAATGATATATATGATCTATCCTCACCGTCCACATCACTGGACGGTGGGACGCACCATGATGTGTGTTGCTTTACAACCGTCCAAAATGTAGGCTCCACCATCAGCCGTCCACCTAGACGCTGGCGGTCCCACCCTCACATACGCTCACTGCTATTTTTATATTATATAATACTTTATATTTAAATATTATGTATAGGTATGGCATATTATATAATATTTTACATTTGAATAGTATATTGTGGCGGGACCACATCCACGTGGGAGCCCACCTCACTGTATGCATATTATATATATTTTATATATCGTGGTGGGATTATTCCCACATGGGACCCACCACTAATGGATGTGCTGCATCCAGCCGTCCATCCATTTGCCTAGCTTGTCTCAAGGCTTGAGGCTACAAATAAGACAGATATAATATCAAGTGGGCCACATTGCAGATGAAAGTGGGATGAACTCCCACCATTGAAAACCCTTTTGCAGGATTATGGATCAGAGTGATATTTGTTTTCCCTCTATATCCAGGTCCTTGTGACCTTATGCACGGACTGGATGGAAATTAAATGTTATGGTGGGCCCACTGGAATTTGATAGTGGAAAATGGCACTTGTGACCTTATGAATAGTATGGATATAAATAAATTCTATGGTGGGCCCACTAGAAGTTTAACGGTGGAAAACATTGTCGCCATTGTCATTGCGATATGGTTCATATGATCCTTGGGATACGATTCATTTTTATGCAGCATAATGATCCTTTACAATGAATGCATGACGTATTGGACTCGGCCTATTCAACTTGGCCCATTCGACTTGGCCCAGTTGCTTTGGCCTATTTAATTAGGCCGGTGTGATATATGAAGCCCACCTGGATATATATGAGGCCCATATGTTGGGCCCACCTTAATGTATTTTGTGGCCCATTTGTCGGGCCCACTTTGATGTATTTTATGGTCCATTCGAGGTGCCCACCTTGATATACTTGTGACCTATCTGTGAGGCCCACCTCTTTGTATTTTTGGCCCATGTGATAGGGCCCACTTGCCTTGTATTTAAGGTCCATATGATGGGGCCCACCTGCTTGAATCTAAGGCCCATGGGCGAGGCCCAGTGTGATGTATTTGAGGCCCATTGTGGTGCCCATTGTGACTTATTCATGACCTATGGGCAAGGCCTATTGTAAGGTATTTTCGGCCCAGTTGTTAAGGCCCAATGAGATGCATTTCGGGCCCACTTGTTAAGGCCCAATGAGATGTATTTTTGGCCCATTTGTTAAGGCCCAATGAGATGTATTTTTAGCCCATTTGTTAAGACCCAATGAGATGTATTTCTGGCCCATTTGTTAAGACCCAATGAGATGTATTTTCGGCCCATTTGATAAGGCCCAACAAAATGTATTTTCGTCCCATATGTCGTGGTCCATTGTAATATGTATAAGGCTCATGTAACACGACTAATTGTGTTGTATATTAGGCCCTTGAGCGAGGCCCATGGTGATGCATATTAAGCCCTTGTGTGAGGTCGCGGGCCCACTGTACGTTTGGCCCTAAGTGGACTACTCCTTGGGGAGCAATGTTGGTTAAATGTCCACATTGATAGGCAATAGTGGTTAAATTTTCACATTGTGACCTTCCATTAGGCCTTGTTAGACCCATTCTCGCCAATTATCGTTCTGTTTTTCATGACCGATCTTGGTCGATTGCCGACTCTGCGTGTCGTGGCCTATTGACTGATTACCGATCGAGACTGATTATCGATCGAGGCTGATTATCGTGGCCGATTACCGATTATGATTGCCGTGGAGGCCGATTATTGTGACTGATTACCGATTATGATTATCGTGGCCAGTACCGATTCTGATGGCCGGTTGCCGATTATCGATTGAGGCTAATTATCGATCAGGGCCGATTACCGATTCTGATTTATCGTGGCCGATTGTCGATTATCGATCGAGGTCGAGTACCGATTCTAATGGTCGGTTGTGGATTATCGATCGAGGCTAATTATCGATCAGGGCCGATTACCGATTCTGATTTATCGTGGCCGATTGCCGATTATTGATCGAGGTCGAGTACCGATTCTGATGGCCGGTTGTCGATTATCGATCGAGGCTAATTATCGATCAGGGCCGATTACTGATTCTGATTTATCGTGGCTGATTGCCGATTATCGATCGAGGTCGAGTACCGATTCTGATGGCCGATTGCCAATTATCGATCGAGGCTGATTATCGACCAGGGCCGATTACCGACTTTGATTCGTCGTGGCCAATTGCCAATTCCGATTGTCGGAGCCCAATGTGATGTACATGCGACGTGTATTTGAGGCCCGACGTGATGTGTATTCAGCCCGTGTCTAAGGCCCAATGCGATGTATATTGATGCCTAGGTGATGAGACTCATTGTGATGTATTTGAGGGTCAGGCGAAAGAGCTCATTGTGATGTATGTTAGGCCCATGAGCAGGGCCCACCTGTTGTGTACATGTAACCCTTGAGTAAGGCCCATTGTGTTGTATATTAGTCCTTTGTGTGAGGCCGTGGGCCCATTATATATTTAGATCTGTGAGGATCACTCCTTGGGGCAATGTTGGTTAGATATCCACATTGTCGATATCGATTATTGATGCCAGTTATTGATACTGATTATGAGTATGTGACTGCATAGCATCATGATCCATGCCCATATGCATCATCTTCATGTCTGTTATGAGATGTGATTGATCATTGCATATGTCATAATGCTAGTTATTATGAGACTCCCTGATAGGCTGATATTCTCTCACATGAGTGCACGATTTGCGCAGGATTGATGCATGACTGGATTGTATGACTCATGCATCTCGCATTATGTGTTGTGATTATCGTATGCCCTAGCGACATCAGGGTCGTAGCCTCCACCGGCATATCATGGATGGCCAGATGGGACACCGAAAATCTGTTCTACATAGGGTGCTATAGATATCCCTGGGTGAAAGTCCCTAAACCCTCTTGGTTCCAGAGGTTGCTCCAACATCTAGACCGAGTGGGTAAATGAGCACCGAGTGCCGATTACCAGATGGCTGCGCTCTCCACTGTGTCGTGATCGGTTGGAAGGGGGTGTAGCCTTACCTGTCCGAGAGGAGGGGGCAAAGCTAGGCTGAGTTTGACCAGCTCGAGGAATGGGTCCGCTATCGACGAGCCGGGCCCGATATTGGTAGGCGGATAGTGAGGTCTCTTCCACTCGCCTTGTTGCACGCGATGGGGCGACAATCTAGTTTGGAGTGTAATAGACCCCCGGTGATTTTTCAGAGAGGAACCGTACTGATATGTGGACTTATTGAGTAGGAGATGCATGCTCATTCATTCATTCACTATCCACTCGGGCTGGTGGTGCGTAACTAATTGTTGTGTACCTTCGTTATGGCAAGAATTTCGGTTGGGCGCGACTAGCCTGAGATCAGGAGTTTACCACAATGAGTCTGACTATCCAAATTTAGGTATGGGACTGGTTTGGATAGAAGTCCCTTGTGGTGGACCCCATAGCCTGCGATACTACGTACTATCATCCCGACTTCACACTCCAGCATGGTTATTTCATTCGCATCGCATATTATATTATATCCGCAGGCATATGGCATCTTGGGTTGCTATTTCTGCACTTATATGGCCTGGATAGATTTAGCAGGATTTGTATATTGCATTACAATCTCGACATCTGATATTTAGCTCTTTATGACTCCTTATCGCATAGTTGTTCTATATTGCGTATTCTGATATTGATTAACTTATAGACTTGTCCATACTTCCACTTACTCTGTTATCATACGATTTATATCTTGTCAGTATTTCCGCTTACTCTGATAATTCTTGCTCTTGTTAGTGTTTCTGCTTATTTAGACATTGTATGGTTTATGAATTATCAATTTTTCTGGTATTGTATGATTATAGCATTGTATTGAATACTTGGCACTTACCTTGTGCACATACTTACGCCACCCTCTAAGCTTTTTATAAGCTTATGCACGATAGATGCGTGCAGGTGATGTTAGGTTGCAGTAGTGCTGAGCTTGGAGCGTGCAGTGGTCTTCTGGGGCTTGATTTTTATTTATGTATTTCTCTTTCAGTATTGTACTCAAACGATTATATTAGTGGATATGTGATGATGATGTTGCCTTTGTGAATTGGGTAATCTTGTGGTTATGCTTATTATTAGTTATATGTACAAAAAAAAATCCTCCTTGTAGGATACCAGGATCGGAATCTGATATATGAATACTAGGAGCTGAGAATGAGGTACTATGGAGGCTGTCGGTACCAGATTCGGTAATCGGGATTCTTACGAATCCGATTCCCGGGTTTGGGGCGTGACAACCAACATTGAAGCATAAGCATATTTGTTGCATAAGTGATGGTCTGGAACTCGGGAGTCAGGTTCCTATACGACCCCCGATTTTCAGGGTGTTACATAACCACAAAGGTAAACAACGGTCAGGTGACCCGAGCCGAGCATATATTTGAAGGCATATGCTCCATCTGCCAAATTCAAAAACTGCCATAGTCAAACATGGCCGATAAATTCGTTCGCAGATACGCATTATGTGTTTGATACGCTACACGATCAGCAGATTGTGGACAATATCTCCATGATCTGGGAATCCCCTTGATCATGCCGAGATTGACAGATTCAAACCGTCCTATCATCTAGTATAAATGGATCATAACGCCATGACTACAAGTATGCAATCGCAAACACCCTTTTCTACTCCGTCCTTAAACACAGATTCCCTTGACCTGACTTAGGCATCGGAGGGTCCCCTGGCGTAGCTAGGGTCACCTTTGCCCTGTTCTCTCTGTGCAAGTTCAAGATGTGGAATACCAATGTGCAAGAGTTGTTAGGGGAGGGCCGACCAAATTTGAACCTCAACATTTTTAACATCCTTAAATAACCCTAAATAAATCCCAAAATGCAATTAATAGAGTTCTAATGAAAATAAGAAAGAAATTTTGAAAAATGCATAAATTTTTACATCGACAGACCTGTCTTCGACCTATCAAATTGACATGTCAAAATGGCTCAAAAACGTTGAGAGACTATAATTGAAAATTATGTGAATTTTGACCTGTTGACCAATCGAACAATATTTTGACATGTTGACAAATCTGTCAACCTGTCTAAACTAAGCAAAAATCAGCCAACAAGCAATCTAGAATTTTTTTGTCGAGATTTCAACATGTCAATCTTGTGTCTTATTGTTTAAATTGGTAAATTACTTCTAATTGATGCATATTTTTAAGTGGTCCTATTCACCATTCTCCTTCTAAGACTTAACTATAATTTTAAGCTTCGTAAGTTTTCGCATAGCATAATGTCGTGTTAAACAACTAACGCAATTTTAGAAACTAGACTTCAAACAGGTATTTTTTTTTTTTCAAAATTTTTATACAGGTTCTATCATGCACTGATTAGTTGTCATATCGGGTGGGGTTTCTCCATATGTCCCTATTTGGAAGAGGTTCCACTGAATGACAAAACGAGTGGAAACCCTACCCCATTGGTTAAGCTTGGATGTGGCACTACGTCAAAACAGTGAAAAATTTATCGTTTAAAACCATCTCAAATAGCAATTCCAGACAATTCGGGACCATTGCTAGGGGTCTTATTTTGTAGCACCATAAAAAATAACAATTGAGAATCCATCGTAAGAAAATGATAGTTATGAGTTGTTGCAACAAATGATGGTCCATAATAGTCACCTAATCAATTTAATACTGAATTTACAAATTCCCAACGGTCCAAAGTCGTCGGTAATTTTTTTTTTCTTATTGAAAGATGTAAAATTCTTGATTGTTTCTTTCACCTGGTAGAAATTACAAACACAAGAATTTCTCATGACCATATATTCTACAAAAAAAAATAAAAATTTAATCTAACCAATAAAATCATAATCTGAAAAAAAAAAAAAAAAAAATCTATAAGTCATACATGTTACCATAAACACAATAACAAGGGAATAAAGTACATATTAAAATATAGAGCATGCTTATTATGGTCATTCGAATGATATACCAATCAAATTAGAAATGACCAATGATAGTTTAAGCTAAAATATATAATCTCATAAGCAACTTTAAAACTTTAATTATAAAAAATGGAGGCTAAAAATCATCGAATATACATATTAAGCACAAGATGAGGTGAGGTCCTCCAATTTTTCTATATGCTCACAATGAGGCTTAAATCCTAAAATTTAACAAGAAGCTCACGTATGAGGATAAAATTCTCTGATTTAATAATTAGCCCTCATAGACTTTCTAAGGTCACCAATCCCTCTTCACAACCCACTTGAATGTGAATTTTCTAAGACTTGGACTATGTTTGGGAGGGGAATGATTTTCCTAGGTTTATCTCCCTTAGATGATTTTCCTAGGACCCAAACTATGTTTGGGAGGAGAATGATTTTCCTAAATTCCCCCCTTAGGTGAATTTTTTCTTCGAGATATATATTCGGTAGGTAATTTATCTATGTTAGCCTTATCCTGATTATCATTGCCCTTGATTAGCATTGACTTGCCATTTTTATTAAGCAAGGCAATTAGTTTCAGCAACACCTTCATCCAATTGGTCTTTTTAGGAAGGGTTGAAAACTCTCTTCTTTTCCAATGATCTTTAAGGATTCTTCTCTATTAGTGTGTCAAGTTCTTAGTCACGAAGAAATTTTCAATTTGGTTTAAGACTAACATGGATAAGGGCCTTTTTAAGTTTGTACATTAGTGCCTAATATCTCCACAAGCATAACACATAAGAGAGACTCTCAAGCTACTTCCCAAAGTAGAAAAGTCCATTTAGATTATCGAAGGGGTAGATGCAAGGATATGACTATCAAATTCAAATCATCTTTTGTCCCCAATAGGCTTACCCATTCTAGATTTATAAATATGTTCATTTCATTGGGTAACCTTAGCTTTCCACTTATAGGTAGACATCATTCGTAAGCTTCTTTGATCAACTCAAGGTGGTTAAGCCCTTACAAAGCTGCTCAATTTGTTACCAATTGAAATTGCACATGGTGTACGATACCACGGCTATGCACGGAAGCTTGGCAGAGCTATAGAATGAAGGCTATGTCCTAGAATGGGGTGATTAGGATAAATAAATTTTTTATCAATTAACATATAATTTCTTATTTAAATTAATATACCAATTTAAACTAAGTAAGACGATTAACTCTAAAGTTTTCAAGCCATAGAGGGTTTAATCATGTAAATTACTATAGATATGCGATTCAAGCAACTAGTCTATAAATAATAGTGTAAATGTGTGTGTGGGATATGCTAACTATTAACTCGTATCATTCATCTAATCATGCATATATATTATTCATTAATTAAACAGATAAGCATAATAACACAAGTGCTTAAATGACAATTCCAAATATAAGCATGTATAATAATTCGATTTACCTACTTCACTCCCATTGGACACACTCAACCCA
This sequence comes from Magnolia kwangsiensis, assembly GCA_037074715.1. NCBI lineage: Eukaryota > Viridiplantae > Streptophyta > Magnoliopsida > Magnoliales > Magnoliaceae > Magnolia > Magnolia kwangsiensis. Next base: position 149,255,688 of record CM073572.1, on the reverse strand, counting down.
TAACTGTACTGGATTTTACTATCAAAGGTTTTAAATTAGGTCCACCTCTAACCTTTACAAGCGTATACTCCCACCGAAGGCCTAAACAAGGACTTACCCATGTACTCACCTGTGTTAGCGGCCTGTGCAAGGACTTACCATGTACACACATATGTCGGTGGCCTACATAAGGACTTACAACTCACCCGTGTCGATGGCGATACGGTCCTACAGAAGAACATATGTTAGTTTAGGTTACAAATTCTACACTCAATTCTACACAAGAAAAGAATATGTGGACTCTTAAAATTTGACAACTCATCATATTGAGCCCCTTTTATAATGCCTTTTTAGGTTGCTTAATTGTTTTTACCATGCTTCAATCAGGTTCCCTTGTACTCCCCTGATCATTAATATCGATGTTTTGCCGAGGCTTCAGCTCTAAGATCAAATACCTTACATGCGATGCTCTTTTAAGGTGACCAATGTGATTGGAGGTTGGAGGAATCTCCTACAATTAAAGGAAAGTTGAAATCCTAGAGAATTCTCTTATAAGGGTCTTCTAAAGAGTTTAGATAGGGATTTGACTAAAGGCAGAATGTTCAATCTCTTGAAATGTGAGAGTTCATCCACATACTCATTAGAGTGAAGGATCAAAAGAATATTGGCATGAAACTCTTTGAATGGAGGTCTACGATGTGTTGTATGAATGAAAAAATACATAGCCTTTATTTGCATCGAAAATCTCTCAGAATGCCTAAAGTTTGTATGCCCTTTTAAAGGAACCAAGATCTAACGATTAAAAAATGGCCATAAAATGGTCAGTTCGATCAATCGAGCAATACCTTCAATCAATCAAATTCTCATTTAATGGGATCAAAGGCGGGTTTAATGACATCGAGAAATTTCAAAAAATGTAAAAATTATTGTTGAACATTTCTGGGCACCTTTGATTGATCGAAGTTGATCGAAAATCACTTGATGGGAACGAGGATGGCTTGATGGGATTGAGAACCCAATGAAAACTGTTGTTTTGGGCAAAAATCTTTACAGCAACTTTGCACATCCACTAGCCTTTCTTATCATCTTCCAGTTAAGCTTATAAGACTAATGAATGATCAATAAATTTTACCTATAGGGTTAAAATCATCGAGAGGTTTAAGGTTATTTTGGGTTAAGGGTTAAGGTCATCAAGGCGCACGCGCACGCACACACACACACATGCGCGCACGCACACACACCTATATATTCTTTGTTCATTGATGCTCACGTCCACTTGTGTCTCCAGTCTTTAGCTTTCAAGGGCTTAATCGACTTACTAACACATAACTCACATGATTGACAAATAAGGTGCACAAATCAGTGCGCTAACAGCAGCATCGGCATCAAAGATCGAGGGAGCAACTGAGATGCCAATTCATGAAAAGAGAGCATTGACGAAGCAATTCAAGCAAGGTGTTATAAAAGGGGTGCAATTCGACAAGTATGTTGTCAATTGTAAGAGTCCACGTACTCTTTCCTTATGTAGGATTGAGTGTAGAGTTTGTGACCCAAACTTGTGTAGGTTCTTGTATAGGACCTTATCGCCACCAACACGGATGAATACGTGTACAAGTACTTGTGTAGGCCTCCGGCAGGATTGTATGTTTGTTAGGTTCTTGTGTAGGGTTGAATTCACCTGACACGAGTGTGTGTGTGTGTGTGTGTGTGTGTGTGTGTGTGTGTGTGTGTGTGTGTGTGTGTGTGTTAGTCTTTGTGGGGAGTGTATGCATGGCCTTAGATTAGGACCACTACTTGTTGTTGGTTAGTCAATAAAAAACTAACTAAAGTTTCTTGCAGGAACCATTGACATGGGTGAGTAGAGTTGTACATGAGTCAAGGTCAAGTCGAGCTAGGCCAAGCTCGGATCAGCTCGACCCCACCATGACCCATGCTCGAGCTCAGCTCAACTCAGTCTTTGAGTTCACCCCTCTAGCTCAACTCGGCTCGTTGGTTCGAGTCAAGTCGAGTTAGGATTGAGTCGGGCCGAGCAAGCTATTCGAGTCGAGTCGAGTTAATATTATTTTACACATTATTATAAAATAATTAAAATGATAAAAAATCAAGATTGTTAGAACTGTGACAGGTGTAATAGCAGTGCATAACAAGTTAATACAAGCTACTAAATAATAATATAAGAATGTTACTAGAAAATCATACACTCGCTCAAAATTCATTGGCATATTATTAATATAGTCCATATGATGAATGTCTTCCCAGCCGACGGATAAGAGAGTTTTCACCTTCATCTAAACTCAATCCATCAACATCGCTTTCATTATCCCATCCACTTGATATATTTTTAGTTTCATCGACGACTGGAAATGTGTTTACAAATCTAAATGTGTTATCTTCTCCTAAGTAATTGTTTACTTCTTCTGAATCAAAATGTGGTGAAACTTCCCCATCATGTTCCTATATAGATTTAACTAACTTTTCCAATCCTTCTTTATGAGCTGATTTATAAGAAGTTCCCAACATCTTATATAATGAGGAGAGCCTGAAGAGAAACTTTGATGTTTTGTGGCTCTTCTTTGTTTCCATGCTTGGCCCTGCCTCGACTTCATGTTGTCTTAGAGGATATCAATATTTAGATGCATCCGCCTCTTCCCCACTTATCTTCAAGGCAATTTTTAATTGTTCTTCTTCTAGAGCTTTTAAACTGTCATTTTCCTCTTCTTCTTTCTTACTAATTTGTTACTCTCTATTTTTAAATCTTCATGTATTATAATAGGCTCGTTATGACATTTTTTATGACTAGTTGAATTTGGTGTAGAGGGGGTGGGAGTTTTCTTATTTGAGTCTACGAGAGCTTGAAATAGAATTCGTACTTCCTGCAAGGCATTAGGACATGTTTTTGTGTCTCCTCCCCGACCAGATAAGTGTATTCTTAGTCGATTTGTTTTGTTGATGAATTTGTCTCCACATAAATGACATTTAATCTTCATTCTTTCAAATGTTGGGGAGTAAACTTGGGTACTGTATTCCCAAATGTCGACCGATGAGTCATTAGACGACTTTTCTGCACAAGGACTTTTGTTAATAAATAATAACATTTTTAGGAAAAGTCATGAAGCCAATATAATTTTCAAGAAATAAATTATAGCATGTTCAAAATTTCAATGTAAATGTCAAGTACTCTACTCCAAAATTAATAGAAATTAAATTCTTACAAAACAAGCAATAAGATCAAGATGTACAAAATAGTTAAAACAATGTTTAAACTTTAAACATATGAAGGTGTAATGTCAGTCTCATCTAGACTATCGGTCTTGTATTCTTCATTATTCTCTTCATAAAATGAACTGCCACCCTAAACTAGATGTAACAAATTTTATGTACAAACGAGCGCTTCAATTGTTTTAAGTGCAAGAGAGCTTCTATACTTATTCACCACCCTATAATTGATGTTAAATGCAGACTTTGATGCCATTGTTATTACTGAAATTGATAAAATATCTCGATCCATCAATGATAGTGTAGGGTATTTTCCTTCACTAGATCTAGTCTTTCACCAATCTAAAACATCAAAGCCTTGGCTAGAAACCTTCACGACTAGCTCCTTGAGATATGCATCTAATTCTGACTCATTTTTTTGTTGACTCACATTATCTTATTCTAAGGCTAAGAAATACTCATAAAGAAAATTGTCATCACCTATAGACGAATTGGAGCCACGTTCATGCATAAGTTGTGTGTCTTAACTTTTGGTAGAATTACCCATATAAGAATATTATAATTCTTCAATTGTCACACGAACATTAAATGTTTCAACTGCTGCCTTGTCAAACAGATAAATCAACGTAACTAACCAATCTCATTTTGCAGCGAGGATCAAGCACAACGACTAAAGCCATCAATAGGTGACATTCGCTCCAGTACTTTTCAAATTTTACTTACATGCTTAGAGTCATATTTTGAACATAATCTAGACCTGTTGTAACACTTCTCTGAAGAGCATCATTAATCTTCCAAAGCTTTGGAAGAAACATATTTATCGTTGGATATTTATTGTCAGAAAATAACTTTGTGTAGTCATAGTAAACTAAAAAAAAAAAAAAATTACGAACATCTTCAACTCTTCTCCAATCATCTTCGTTAAGTAAACAAGCATATGCTTTATCACGAACTGCAAATTCTGGGAATGCAATTTTCAACTCAACTGCTGCATCCAACATTTCATATGTTGAATTCTAATGGAGGCACACATTTAACTCAATGTTTTTTGAGTTCTAACATTTAAATGTTGGAGTATGTCATTCCAGATACTAAGTCTTGATGGTGACCCCCATATATACTTCACGCTCTTTTATATTCTCATTCATGCCATCAATTACTCTTAGATTAAGAATGTGAGCACATCTTACTTGAAAAATTTTCTTCCCAAAATAAATATTCTCTGCTATCTTAAATTGGCTTCACAAAAATAAAAAATCAAAAAATCAAAATTACAACATCATTTGTAGATGTATTATCTAGTGTGATTGAAGATATCCTACTTTCGATGCCCCACTCTTAAAGACAATTGTATACACATCCTGAAATAACCAAATTGGTATGAGGGGGAGAAAGGTAATGAAAGTTTAAAATTGTCTTACATAGATTCCAATCTGCATCTACATGTTATGTTGTTAGTGACATGTATCTTTTCCTTTGGTTCGATGTCATCCACAGGTCTGAAGTAAACCTTATACGTGAGATTGATGACAGAATGGCTTTCATCTTTATCTTCTCATTGATATACATCTTCATGCATTCTCTTTTCACCGTGACCCGCGAACACTTCTCAAATTTTGGATTCAAGTATCTATTATATTCATTAAAAACTCTACTATCTATAAATTTAAATGATTTCTCCTCAACAATAACTATTCTTGCAAACTACTCTTTCAGTTTATCTTTTTCAAATTTATGAGTGATGAGAGCATCTTGTATGTTAGAGTCGCTTCCTCCAGATGAGGCAAATGAGAGCAATTATTGGCCTGAACATGGGATTTTTGGGCTCTTAGCATAATTAATAGTATGTCTACGATAATGTAAAGTTGATCCCCCAGAATGTTTTATGAATATTAACTTGCAATGCTTATATCTAACCTTCATTATATGGTTTAAACCTTCTTTTACCTTAATCTCCTCAAAATCGTCCCAAACTACTGATCCTTTTTTTTTCTTTATTCAACGTATTTGAATTTAGGTTTCTCTCATCTCCTTCGACATCAACAACTAGAGAGGATATGGCAGATGCACCAACACCAGGGGTAGTAGGGACATCCTCACTAACCATATTTAAATATGAAACTAAGAAAACACGCATAAGATATGTGAAGTTCGAAGGTGGGATTGTAATATATAATTTGCGAGTATGAATTTTCTAACATTTCTTAACTTTTAATTTCACTTTTTATCCCATTCAGTAATATATCATGTACTCTACTCACACAATTTACATGCGAGTCGAAAATTTGGCAGCATCTCCCCATAATTCTCCAAATGTAATAAAAAATTTCTACTGTTTGAGTGTCATCACCATTATCTGTTATTCACATATGGGAGGGAATCAACCAGTTGAGAACCATATATTCAGAGAATAAATTGGGTTGATGCACTGAATCTCGAACTCTATGTAAATTGTATAAGCAATATTAAAGTACATGATATATTACCAAACTATCCAACTTGGACAATTTAAGAATTTATATATATATATATATATATATATATATATATATGAATTGTTAAATGAGTCTGTAGATTATTAAATTCATTTATATTCTGATCACGTAAGGACTTCTTAGCCGGTGGATCTTTATATTCTGATCAGTTCTCAATGATAGTTTCAGAAAAGTTTTGAGACATAAGTTGATTTATCTCATCATCATCCCAAAATAAGTTATTCTTCTCAGCATACTGACGTTGCCACTCATGCGTATACATAATGAAACCCTTAATCGGAATTTAATCCTAAGGAAAATAGAAGAAAAAAAATTAAAAATTTTCTACAATAATATGGAAAGTAAGAAGAGGAGAAGTTAGAAAGAAGTTACCCGATTAGAGATTCCTAGGTTAAAACCTGAAAAACAAAATAAAATAGTTAGTATCTAAGAGATACGACCTAATCTAAAGAATAGAAAAAGTAGAGAAATTCGGACAAAGTTACCACTTTAGACGATTTATCAAGGACCCTACAAAACAGTAAAGTTAGTTCTAAGAAAGAAAAATCTAAAACTAGAAATCCTAATCTTAAACTAATCCTAAAACTAGTTAATCTCAGAAAAACGTAGCCGTCAGTCCCCGGCAACGGCGCCAAAAACTTGCTCACTCCCCAAGTGCAGGGTTGTGATGTAGTAATAAACTCGGTAAGACCGAGGTCGAATCCCAAGGGACTGAAACTTGTACGTTCTCTAAAATTATCTAGAACTAGAACTAGGCTAAGATGAAATCTAATCTGATTGAATTTGAAGGAATACTGGTGAAATAATTATCTAAACTTGAGAAAAATCAGAAGAAGGGAACTAGGGATTCAGAGGATCCACTTGTAGAGATCAGGGAGATCTTATGCATGTTTCATGAAAATTAACTGAACTGTCATTGATCTAGTTTTCAAGAGATGAAAGGTATATGAATTAGAATGGATTCCATCACCAAACCATGCCCAAAAGACTATGGCAAACAACAGAATTAAACTAATTACCACCCAATCACATGTATGAAAGTTAGGAAGGGTACCGTCATCCAACCATGCCCAGGAGACTATGGTGAACAACAGGACGTCCTGACGTCATAAACATAAAAGTAGAAGGACATGATCAAAGCCATTGCAGACCCATTGTAATTTTAGTCACAACAGACCATTAAAGACTAAAACATGCCATTAATTAAACTGGCATCAACACTAATTCAATTCATAAATTAAATAAAAAAAATTCATAAATTAAACTCTCCCATCTCACTACAAGCTTCACCTCCTAGCCCTAGCTAGGAGGTTTAGCCCAACATGGATAGGCTAGATATCTCAAAATAAAATAAAAATAAAAGAAATAAACAAACTCAACTCTCTCTCTTGCAGACGTCCAACCTGAGCCTTCCTTCCCAGCTCTAAATCTTTCTCCCAAGACCTGAATCCCCCCTCCCCACGTCCAAAACCTCCTTATATAGCTGCTGGAGTGGTGAAAATCGAATTTGAATCGGATTTGGAAAGCTATGCATGCCCATTGAAAGCTATTTCACAGCCAAGTTCGGTGCCTCGAAACACGCCACTTTCCTCGCTTAAATTCCAAAGAAACATCATCCCTTAGGACTTTCTTGGGTCCTCTACATGATAGACGGTTCAGATCTGCCATATGATCAAAGATGGTGGGCCAAAACCGCCTGAAAAAGTCAATTTTCGTGAATGTGTGAAACCTCAGGATGAAATTTCAGTCAAGAATGGATGGTTTTGAACATCCATTGGCATGTCTCAGAGAAGAAATAACTAAAAGATCAGATTTGAACGCTACAGGGCAGCCCTTTTGTGGCCCCTGTATCGCACACGTGTCTACGCATGCATGCAAAAGGTCAGCATAGTTTTGTAGCTCTCGAAGCCCTCTACAAGATGGACGGTGTGGATTATCCGTACGGGGCATGTGTGGGGTCCACTATCGACCGCAAAAAATGAACGGACAATGAAGGACGCTGTCCGTTTTTGCGTAAAGAGGCGGGTCAGCGCTGCTGACCCGTCTTCTCCTGGTACGGTGCATTGCGAGTGCACGTGCACTTATTGCACGCCCAATCCCATGTGGGGTCCACGGCAGTGTTCTGGAGAAATCCGTTCCGTCCATCCTTTTCACCATATCATTTTAACCGTTTGAACCAAAGTTTAAGCGTATCCAAATAGCAGGTGGGCCCCAAATCAAGGTATTAGGGGCTATTGTTTTGTTGAGCTACTTCTACAAATATCTAAGGGCTCAAATTTTATGTGTACGGTTAATTTATGGTCCCCAGGCCATGTATGAAGTTTCGTGTCAATCTGATGGCAGAAATATTGTGATCTTGCATTCTACACCAATTTCAGGCCATCTGACGGTGAATGGCTGAAATTTCTCTGATCTCTGGCATGTGATTCTGTCGATCTTAGCCCCCTGGAGTCCCGTAACTTGCCTTGGTGCATCTTGAGCACTAAAACCATGTTTTTAACACCCATTTTCAGTTCAAGCTCATAAAGACACCCTGCATCACAAACACGATTAAACGAGCCATTAAACAGTATCTTGTTCATAAATCCAGGAAATAATCGGGGTCTAATATGCAATATTTGACCCTCAACACAACCCCCAACCAGCATTTTGCTAGTCCCGAGCAAATTATGCGAAAAATAAGTTGAGAATTATAGGAGAACTTTCTATGAAATCGAGTGAGATTTTGAACAAGATACGAGAAATTTAATATTCATGAATGTTAGAAATTGTTTTCTCCTGAGCTCAAGCGCACGATAGACTTCATAATCAAGTTTAAAGTATTAATCCATCAATTAGAAAAATTTTAAACATTGAGATCCATGGATGTATAGTGTAATCTCGGCTTATCATCATTAAGAGATCCAATCGTCAATTTCATGATATCATTGGTAACCAACAAGAAAATTCATGACAACCAAAACCTAATCCAAAACTTGCCTCATAGATTAACCTATTAACTTGTGATTTTTCTATTCAAAGTAATGTCAAGGAAGGGGATCAAATCCTCACCCATAGGGAGCAAACCTATGGTGAAATCCAATCGCCTAACATTTTCCGGATATCAACTCTGGGGAGTCAAATCCTCGCCTATAGGGAGCATACCTATGGTGAAGACCATTTGCCCAAATCTTTCCAAAAGTATCTTCTTCTTCTTCTTCTTTTTTTTTTTTTTCATATCAATCCTGTTAGGCAAATATTCCAGGCTAGTTCCTTTCATGCTTAGTGATTACTAAATTAACCATTCAATATCAACTGAAACCTTAATGTGAAGGCGAGATGTGACATGTGAAATCATGACTCAGTTAATGTTTACAACCTCTAATCATGGATTAATAATTCACTTAACTATGAAATCTAACAAATACGGAATCCAAGAGTCATAAATCCAACATTATGTATCTTGAAAATCTAAATTAGGGATATCTGTCAAAATCACTTCGAATTTGTAGGAATTTTCAGAAAAATTTTAAAAATTTTCACAATTTTTGCACAAGACCAAGAAAATACTGATTAGGAAACCTAATCTTTCACAATTTTTGCTCAAGACAAAAAAATACTGATTAGGAAACCTAATCTCCCACCCCCAACCAAAAATCTACATTGTCCTCAATGTAAAAGATATATGAGCATGCAATGCACATAGGACAACGAAAGTAAATGAGAAGTGATGGGAGGATAGTACCTGAATAACGAATCAAGAGAGATTTTTCAAGAGATCGCTGGGAGAGAGCAGATTAGCACAAGAGAGAAAACAAAACAAAAATAACAAAAATAAAATCCTATCTATACCACTTTCGCAGGTGCTCTCGATTGCATTTAGCATATGCAACAAGCCTTTAAACCCCTAGGTTACCCCTAGTGGACGAGTTGTAGTCTCGTGAGGGTTTACAGTAATGTTACCCACAAACATTGAATCGATCATGCCACAAGGTTCCCCTTCCGGCCAATATCTTGATAAGTCTCTCAGTAAGCTCCTCAACAGGATCATCCAAAAACTCTTTTTGCAATAGGCTTGGGCGCCCTAGAGCATGACTTTCCAAAGAGACTTATGTACCTCATAAGAAATCTTCCATTGAATTGCTGGAGGTATCCGTAATATATACGATTCACCTAAGACAGAAGAAGTTTCAACGTTAGTATTGCATGGTGAATCAAAGACTACAAGTAAATAAAGTTTAGAAAACTTCTTAAAAAGTAATGTACTCTCAACATATTCCCAAGCTCCAAACTTCGGTTTTAGATTCAGCTCCTCTTCCTTTACTAGTAGACGTTTAGGATCAGGGGAAGAGAGGGTTTCAGAATAAGGATTAGTTCGGTCAGTGATGACTACCGAGATGTTGTCTCGCAAGGTATCCAATTTATCTTTTAACATGGGATCGTTTGAAACCGCAAAGTGTGCCAAGCAATCCCACGAGTTGGGAAATTCAGATGAGTGTGACTCATTTTTGTGGCTTGTGATGATCTGCGCAAAGAATCCATCATCCTTGAAAGTGGATGGAGGTACGCTCTCTTGCTCCAGTCCTGCACAGATAGATTGAAAATTAGTAAGTGAAGCATTGATATGATCACTCTGTTCATTGAAATTATTCAATTGAGGCGCTAAATTCTCAATTGTTTGCAGCTCAGATGGTGGCCTCAACTGAGTGGTTTCAAATTCCAGAGTCGTAACGGGCAACTCCTCCCGAATCATATCATCATTCAATTCAAGGGAGTGGTGTAAATATGTCTCACAAGAGTTAGAAGAGTCGGTTGTAAGAGGTTCATTCTCCACATTTAAATCAGGCATGTCAGATGAGTGGAGTAGATCTTCCTGACCGATCACTTCGTGCACGTCTTGATCGTTGACCTGGACCAGATTTGAGATTAATTCAGGGAGAATTTGGGCTGCACATTCATGACCATCATCCCAATACACATCATTGTCTAGTCCAGTGCAGTGTACATTCGGGATGGGATCACTTTCCTCACATTCTACACCTAACATGGGTTGAGGTTCGCATAAACTAACCTCTTCCTCATCATTGAAATCTTGTGTGTCATGTAAGGAAACTGTGTCATCATCAATGTATTTAAAAGACACCCATGTATCTTCACCATTCTTTCGAACAGTCATCGAGATCGACTCCTCGGGAAATTTAACTATATACTCATTAACGGAATCCAAATCCTCATTCCAAATTCCAGATTCTTTCAAAAGTGAGTGCGGATCACTTTTCTCGCATTGTATTTCTGGATTGGGTTGTGGTTGGGATGAGCAAGCCTCCTCTATCTTTTCAAGGCGCGACATGAGTGTTTCCACTGCATTTCGAATTTCCTCAAGACAGGCCATGTCACTCTGATATGAATCCTCTTGGATCGTTTTTGGTTGGATCTCAAAGGTAGGGGATCCAAGAGAATAATCATTATAACATGTTATTGGTTCATTTTTCTAATTTTGATGTTTCCACTGGTTATAGTCATACGAATCATAGGTGGGAGAATTTGATGGTTGGTAATACTTATTATCACTCATGATATAATCATGCAGTGTTTTCTTTTTATCGGATGGGTGATAATAATTCTCACAACCATAGTTATGATAACCCCAACACTCACGTACTGTTTTGTTAATCCGTGGGGTGTAATTATTCTCCTGCATATAATCACGTAAGGACTTCTTAGCCGGTGGATCTTTATATTCTGATCAGTTCTCAATGATAGTTTCAGAAAAGTTTTGAGACATAAGTTGATTTATCTCATCATCATCCCAAAATAAGTTATTCTTCTCAGCATACTGACGTTGCCACTCATGCGTATACATAATGAAACCCTTAATCGGAATTTAATCCTAAGGAAAATAGAAGAAAAAAAATTAAAATTTTTCTACAATAATGTGGAAAGTAAGAAGAGGAGAAGTTAGAAAGAAGTTACCCGATTAGAGATTCCTAGGTTAAAACCTGAAAAACAAAATAAAATAGTTAGTATCTAAGAGATACGACCTAATCTAAAGAATAGAAAAAGTAGAGAAATTCGGACAAAGTTACCACTTTAGACGATTTATCAAGGACCCTACAAAACAGTAAAGTTAGTTCTAAGAAAGAAAAATCTAAAACTAGAAATCCTAATCTTAAACTAATCCTAAAACTAGTTAATCTCAAAAAAACGTAGCCGTCAGTCCCCGGCAACGGCGCCAAAAACTTGTTCACTCCCCAAGTGCAGGGTTGTGATGTAGTAATAAACTCGGTAAGACCGAGGTCGAATCCCAAGGGACTGAAACTTGTACGTTCTCTAAAATTATCTAGAACTAGAACTAGGCTAAGATGAAATCTAATCTGATTGAATTTGAAGGAATACTGGTGAAATAATTATCTAAACTTGAGAAAAATCAGAAGAAGGGAACTAGGGATTCAGAGGATCCACTTGTAGAGATCAGGGAGATCTTATGCATGTTTCATGAAAATTAACTGAACTGTCATTGATCTAGTTTTCAAGAGATGAAAGGTATATGAATTAGAATGGATTCCATCACCAAACCATGCCCAAAAGACTATGGCAAACAACAGAATTAAACTAATTATCACCCAATCACATGTATGAAAGTTAGGAAGGGTACCGTCATCCAACCATGCCCAGGAGACTATGGTGAACAACAGGACGTCCTGACGTCATAAACATAAAAGTAGAAGGACATGATCAAAGCCATTGTAGACCCATTGTAATTTTAGTCACAACAGACCATTAAAGACTAAAACATGCCATTAATTAAACTGGCATCAACACTAATTCAATTCATAAATTAAATAAAAAAAATTCATAAATTAAACTCTCCCATCTCACTACAAGCTTCACCTCCTAGCCCTAGCTAGGATGTTTAGCCCAACATGAATAGGCTAGATATCTCAAAATAAAATAAAAATAAAAGAAATAAACAAACTCAACTCTCTCTCTTGCAGACGTCCGACCTGAGCCTTCCTTCCCAGCTCTGAATCTTCCTCCCAAGACCTGAATCCCCCCTCCCCACGTGCAAAACCTCCTTATATAGCTGCTGGAGTGGTGAAAATCGGATTTGAATCGGATTTGGAAAGCTATGCATGCCCATTGAAAGTTTTTTCGCAGACAAGTTCGGTGCCTCGAAACACGCCACTTTCCTTGCTTAAATTCCAAAGAAACACCGTCCCTTAGGACTTTCTTGGGTCCTCTACATGATAGACGGTTCAGATCTGCCATATGATCAAAGATGGTGGGCCAAAACCGCCTGGAAAAGTCAATTTTCGCGAATGTGCGAAACCTTTCGTACCATTTCGCTGTTGTGATCGGTGGGCCCCACAGAAGCATTTTCTGAAAAATTCACCCCGTCCATTGGATTCAGGATGAAATTTCAGTCAAGAATGGATGGTTTTGAACGTCCATTGGCATGTCTCAGAGAATAAATAACTAAAAGATCAGATTTGAACGCTACAGGGCAGCCCTTTTGTGGCCCCTGTATCGCACACGTGTCTACACATGGATGCAAAAGATCAGCATGATTTTGTAGCTCTCGAAGCCCTCTACAAGATGGACGGTGTGGATTATCCGTACGGGACATGTGTGGGGTCCACTATCGACCGCAAAAAATGAACGGACAGCGAAGGACGCTGTCCGTTTTTGCGTAAAGACACGGGTCAGCGCTGCTGACCCGTCTTCTCCTGGTATGGTGCATTGCGAGTGCACGTGCACTTATTGCACGCCTAATCCCATGTGGAGTCCACGGTAGTGTTCTGGAGAAATCCGTTCCGTCCATCCTTTTCACCATATCATTTTAACCGTGTGAACCAAAGTTGAAGCGTATCCAAATAGCAGGTGGGCCCCAAATCAAGGTATTAGGGGCTGATGTGTTTGTTGAGCTACTTCTACAAATATCCAAGGGCTCAAATTTTATGTGTACGGTTAATTTATGGTCTCCAGCCCATGTATGAAGTTTCGTGTCAATCTGATGGCAGAAATATTGTGATCTTGCATTCTACACCAATTTCAGGCCATCTAACGGTGAATGGCTGAAATTTCTCTGATCTCTGGCATATGATTCTGTCGATCTTAGCCCCCTGGAGTCCCGTAACTTGCTTTGGTGCATCTTGAGCGCTAAAACCATATTTTTAACACCCATTTTCAGTTCAAGCTCATAAAGACACCCTGCATCACAAACACGATTAAACGAGCCATTAAACAGTATTTTGTTCATAAATCCAGAAAATAATCGGAGTCTAATATGTAATATTTGACCCTCAACATGGCGCTCGGTCTGACCCAAACCATATTGCGAGTCAAGTCGGAACGAGCTTAACCAAGTCGATTTGAGCGAGTTTCTTGAGCTAGCTCGACTCGTGTTCATCTTTATGGGTGAGTACATGTGTAAGTTCTTGTGTGGGCCTCTAGCAGGAGTGTACGCTTGTAAAGATTAGAGGTGATCTTGATTTGAAACATCCAATAGCAAATATCGGTACACTCAAGGAGAGTGTATCCGCTATAAGTGAAGTAGGAAAACTAAACTACTATTTATGCTTGCATTTGCGATTGTGAATGTTTGCAATTTTAATTCATTCTTATGCAATTGTTTAGTTAAACTATATGAATGCTTGAATTTGATTGTATGCTAAGCACTTAAGTTACAAAACTTATACAATTTCACAATCTCTATATACCAGTTGATTAATTGGCATATCTCTTATAGTGTATATGATTGGACCTACTGTGGCTTGGAAGACTAAATGTTAAATTGTCTTCTATATTTAAATTGATAAATTGTTTAAGTAGACATCTATATGTTTATTCGTAAAATTTTAAATTGATCCTAATCACCCATTTCTTGGATATAATCGTAATTTTAAACTTTGCTCGTCTCCTAGACGCATCATGATTGACTATCCCACTGTAATTTCAAATTTTGGGACGTTACAAGCCTAATGAGAGACGTCCTTAACCTCTCTTTTGCCCAAAGGGCTGTGGGACCCACCATGGCCACACCATGATGTTCATGTAAGATTCACTTTGCTCATCCATTTTATCAGCCCTTTTGGCGACATGGTAACAAAAATCAGGCCAATCCAATGACAGGTGGCCCGTACCATTTGAAACAGTACGGATTGAACTCTTACCGATGAGATCTTCCTACGGCCCATCCTGATGATGCATTAGAAATCTAAGCTGTCCACCCTATGTACCAGGTCACTCTAGGCTAGTGTCCCAAAGATCAGGTGATCCAAACTCGGGTAGACCACACGATACAAAACAGTGAAGTTCAAACGCCTAACCATTGAATCCATTCTAGGACTACGGTGATGTTTATTCTTCATCCAACCTGTGTATCGGGTCTTGCATCATGGGTTAAGGGAAAACTCAGATATCAGCCCAGATCCAAAACTTTTGGGCCCCACATGGGCACGCCGTGAGACAGGGTGCACTTGCACGCTGTTACAGCTGTGGCCCACTTTGTGAGACCCACAATCACTGACCATCCCCTTTACAGATCATTTTAGGGTCTGGCCTCAAAATCAGGGCGGATCCAAGTCTTAGGTAGGCCACTCCACAAAGAACAGTGGAGATTGATTTCTACCGTTGAACCTTTCCTAGGGCCATTAGAAGGCTTATTTGCTATCCATCCTGTGGCAGCCTCAGTCCCTGGATTAGAGGAAAAAAATTAATAAATAAATACATATATAACACTATATATTTAACACACTGAAAAAAAAAAAAAAAAAAAACTACAGGGCAGCGTCCATCTGTTGTACACCACCTTGATCATGTATGTCTTCGATCCACGCCGTTCATCTGGTCGATCCCATCTGGGACCACTGTGATGTATGGGCTTTACCTACACCGTTCATCTGTTCTTTGGGATCAGGTGGGCCACAATTTCCGTTGGGTCGCACCAAAGAAATGAGGTAGATTCAAAATTTCAAGTGGACAACACCACAGGGAACCGTGATGATTGAACGTCCACCGTTAAAAACATTTTCTGGGCACACTGTAAGGTTTATTTGCCATCCAATCCGTCCATCTGTGTGGGGCTCACATTGGACCCCACTTTGCTCATGCGTCTTATCCAGACCATCCATACCTGGGACACCGTGATGTATGTGGTTTATCCATGTTATCCAAGTGTTTGGCAGGCCCACATGGTTGGTGCATGTGGACCTCACTTTGATGTATCTGCTGCATACAGATAGTGAGGCCCATCCCAGGCTCACCTCGATGTATATTTTGTATAGCCTTGCCCTCACTTCATCAGCCCTTGTATTAGACTCACCTTGGACCCAAATTGTGGCGCGTATTGGGTTGTTGATTGGGAGCCGCTTGTGGTTTGTGTTGGGGTTGACCTGTGGACTCTCCAATGTGTTCACATAGGCTTTAGAATGGTGGCCTTTCTAGCCTTAAAGCCTATCTATGTGAATCTGGTGTAGGCCCATTAAGGTAGTCTCTTTTGGGCCAAATAATGGGCTACTTTAGCAATTGCTTATGACTGCCATGTGTTGTGTATATGCAGGGTTGCATTTGGGCTTCAAAAAATGATGGCGAAAGAGCTCTTGAATAAACTGATTGTTGCGATTAAATGAGCCATCCAACTAACCAAAAGAATGGGTTGCAAGGACTCACAAATTTTTTTATTTTTTTATTACACACTCACTCCATAGTAAAATTTCACCACCTATGGGTGCTCGACCCCTCACCCAAGTGTTGAAACTCATGAGAGTCTACCACCATAGCAAGACTAAGGACCTAATGAGGTGGTCTACTTAATCCTTATATGACAATAAATATGTTGGTAGTGTGATCCTTATGTTTATACCATACGTGATTATAGTTATGTGAATTGCTACTGGTGGCTTGATGATTAGCTATATAATGGTGTAGAAAGTAAATGATTGTGACGTGAAAGGTGTGAACACTCGCGCAGTCTCCTTGACCATCAGTGGAGCGTGCACACCAAATCACCGTCTTACTTTTTTGGCACCGCCGTAGTTTTTGGCCAGCGTCAACATGTTGCGCACGTTGTATTGCATGCATACATATACATGCGTTATAGATGAGGAGTGTCCGGTGCGCATGGTGTGCTCATATGGAAATCATATGCATGTGTGTACATGATATGTTTGTACCAATGTGATCTGGACTGACGGACCATCGGTATTAGTGCTTGATACATGTTATACCGATGTTGGACGTATATCTTGCCCATGATGGCCATGGACTTGAGGGTAGATGTAGTTGGGAGAGGAGCCTAGTCAGCTTTATGGCTGCTTCGGATGCATGCATAGTTTGTATGCATGGCATTACTTGTATGCGACTATGCTGCATGGTGTGTGTCACACTCAAAAATTCGAGTTTCAGAGTATCTACCCTCATATCCAAGTTTCGAGTCGTAACTTGTATACAAAGTGTACTAACTTCATTTCATTATACGATTATTTAGAGGCAAAAGTAATATTCATTTTTACCTTCCGATCAGGCTCATTTACAATCATTTACACAAAATGATTTAAGAATCAACATTTTTTCATTCTCAATATCCATAAACATTCAATCACCATAAAGTATGCATCATTCATCAGTCAATATAACTTACTAATGAATACTTGCTACAAACTTAAAACAATTTAATTAAATCAAAATCAATCAAATGCTTAAAATCATATAGCTAATCAGATAATCCTAACAAATAAAATTCTAATTAAATAATTATGAATGGTCTAAATGTGGTCAGGTCCACTTCTGATAAGTACAGCTACATCTCACGTGTGTCGTACACCAATTCAACCACAACTTTTTGTTCATGCGCCAACTCATCAGCTAATTATTCATCTATATAGTTTTTTCATCAATTAAAATGTAAGCTGGCCAGGCTTAGTGAGAAAACCTAGCGTGGTTCATGCTTATTGAAATTAAAATATAATAGAAACAGAGTATGCACAATAATATGAATGTAATGATGTATGAATGCATCAAATAGAATGATTGTTCATCTGCTTGGTTTGGAGATTGTTAACTTGCATTCACTCGTCGAGTAGGCTTCCACCTTTCGGTAGGCTTGGGCATAGTCCGCATCTGGTAACGCTCTAATAGGATCAACATTTCTTCCAGGGAGGGTCTCTAGGTTTGACCATGCATTATACAAATGTAATGAATGATGGATGTTGTATGAATGTATCATTTTCATAAATGTCATATATACTTGTCTTGATAAATAACTTCAACATACAATTATAATTTCTTACAATTTGGCATACATTAGCATATAATTTATAGCATCATACAATATTGCAACAAAACATTCAAATCAATACATCAATCAATCAAACCATCATAAATAATTTATTTTAATTTCAATGAATCGTGAGACACCTTGGGTTACTCACCTGAGTCTAGTAGTGTAGAATCCACGAGGTAATTACGTAGGTTTAAGTTCAGAGATCCTATTACATATATTAATGACATTGTTATTCATCTACTTTTATTACACGATGGAGCCCATCTTTGATTAACGCCCAAAGTAGACAAGCCCTAAATGATTAAATATGTTCATTAAATTTAATTATCAAAATTTAGATTCTTTTTTCTTAAGATCCTGAAATTGAATGACAAATGATTGATTGGAGTGGCCTACCGAATGATTGGATCATCCATATTCTTAAGGTCTTGGCATATTTTGTCTCTATACATTGGATGAATAGTGTGGATCTAACCACACATACACCGATATCTCATCTCAACCTTCTACGCTAATTGATACCAATTGGCTGCGCGAAAATCTAAGCTTTCCTTATTAAATATTTCTAGATCTAACTAGTGTGGCCCATCCGATGGTCAGATTGATCTGAAAGTTAATGCCCTTATATATTCTGGCCTTAAAGATCGTATGATCCGTACAGATATAATCTAATTGACTAGATGCACACTAATCAATCTTTGCGACAATAAACTTCGCATTAAATTTTAGACTTACATTATCTTTACATCAGATATGCCTACAGATCAATGCAATGAACATGTGGCTAATTCACACCGTTCCTTATATAAATCTAGTCAAATTATATTAAATGTACAACCTTTCTCCCTTTCTTAGTTGTTGCAGGGTGCCTTTTTGCTAATATCTAAGTTGGAGTGAAACTCCTCTTACGACACACTCCGTACAAGAAAAAAATTATTTGAAGGATTGAGACTTGAGAGATATGGGAAGAGTTAAGGGTATATATAAGGGAGAATTATTAGGGATAGAGCTAAGATAAGGATAAGATAATGATAAGATAAAGATAAGGTAGGATAAGATAATGATAAGATAAAGATAAGGTAGGATAAGATAGAGATAAGATAGGGTAAAATATATATAAGATAGAGAGAAGATAGGATAAAAAAAATCTTTTTTTTATTAATATTATTACTATTTTATTATTAAATTTGAAATTTTCATGGGTGTTACAGTGTGCTTGTGGGCGTAATGACATTCCTGGTAGCATCTGATGTGTGATGGTTTGCAACCACCACAGTGGTATTGTGGTTGCTATTTGTGGACACTGAAAATTTTTGTTCTTTATAATGGGTCCCAGAACTGTTTGGAAAATTCCCTAAATCTCGAGTGGTAGTATCGAGTCTCATCGTCACGACCGGACAAATACTATGGGTCACCTGGTGCTGAAGACCATTGTAAGCCTGACTCAGGCCGGTGCGGTCGAGTGAGAAGAAGTTCAGCCACACCTAACTGAAGATGTGGAACAAATGTAGACCAACACTTGAAATGGCTCCGTTAACAGTGTGCCAGGTGCTTATTGTCATGGCTATGGGCCCCACCGATGAGACAGGTATGTCATGCTTCTACCTAACAAGCTTTGGACTTACCTTTAAGTACCAAGCCCTGGTGATTTCATGTGATGATAATTGTATTGTGATGTGGACTTTTAGAGGACTTGTATGCCTGCATACACCCTGTATACTTTTACATTGCATCCTGCCCTCTCAACTTCATGCGGCATTACATTGTCACCATACTTCAGTTTGTGTATTCTAATATTTTAATTGTTATTGCATGCTTGTACACTATGCACACACGAGTGTACTCACTAAGCTTTAAGCACATGCCATCTTTTTTCCAAATTTTCAGGGCAAGAGTAGCAGGGAGGACTTAGCCTTTCTGAATATGTGCAATATATTTTGTGCTTTAGCGATATCTGATTAACGAAATCTATAATAATGAATGTTGCTTGGTATTGTGATCATGAATCGTTATGCCCAGGTGTTATTACTCAAAAAACTTTCTTATGGTGCGTAGAACTTGGGACTCGGTGCATAAGAGTCGGGTGTCAGAATCGAGGTGCTACAAAAGTTGTCCGTTCTCAGATTTGGGGCATAACAGTAATTATCACGCCACAAACTCGGGAACCAGTCTCACAAAATTCCCAACCATGGAATCCGTTGCTAACAGCCTCCGTAATGTCCCATTCTCGACTCCCCAGCTCTTATACACCAAGTTTCGATCATGGGATCCTATTAGGAGGATTTAGGATTTTTAGGGTAATATATATATATATATATATATATATATATATATATATATATATATATATATATATATATATATATATGGAGCATAAGCACAAGTTTACCCAAGTCACAAAACAACATCATTACCACGTATTCATTAATAAAATCTTCAAGTACGGTGCTAGAAAGGAAATACAAGATATAACCAAAACTCAAAAGACTAGGCTCAATGTTGTTGATATGCCCTAGCATCACCTGCAGTGCAAACAAACGCACATAAGCTTCCTATGAAGCTCAGTAGAGTACGTGTGTGTGTGTGCACAATGCATATGACAATAATACAAATATCAAAGTATGCAGAAGATGATAAAGAATTAAGTTGTCAAGTCCATGAATGTCATTAGCCATACTAAGGCTATGCAATATGACGCCTACGTGGCCGAATGTCATATGATAGATATGCAATGCAAATATGTTGATTCTTAACTAGTCTACATATCAGAACAGTTTATCACTAGAAACATTATTGGGGCCTAATACACTTCAACATTGTTTGTCGTCCATGGTGCACATGACCAAGTGAGCGGAAAAGACCTCACTATCCACCTCATCAGTGGTATGCCAACGCTCACCTTGCTCAACGATAGCGAACCCATTTACGAACTGGTCAAAATTAACCTAGATTACAACCCCCTACCCTCAGGCGGATAAGGTCACACCCCTTTTCAACAAACCTCGACACAGTGGGAGATGCGGCCTACTTGTATTTGGTACTCGGGTACTCATGTTTTTCACTTAGTCTCGACGTTGAAGCATCTTACTCATACCACAAGGGGTTGGGGACTTTCACCCAAGCACATTTATAGCGCCCTCATGCTAAAACAGATATTTTCAGTATCTAATCCGGTCATCCATGATATGCCTATGAAGGCCACAATCTTAATATCATTAGGGTGTAAAAGTGATCATGACATACATAATGCAAGAGTCATATTATCCAAGTCAAAAGTGGAGCAACTCTATCCCATATCGCATGATCATGTGGAGCAACTCTATCCCATATGGGGTCCCCTATGTATCTCAAGCCAAAAGGTGTATGCTATGATCAATCGTTCTTCAAAACAGGCATAGGAATGATGCATATGGGCATACAAATGGGCATGATATCTATTATACTAGACATGTTATTAGTATGTCCTATTAGGCGACCTTAATTAGCACATCATATGTAGAGAGTGGGAATCGAATGATAGGCTCCACTAGAAATATAGAAGTCTATGTGGTGTGGCCCACGTTAGACTAACATCGGCTCCTCATGTAGCCTATAAAGCATGAATAGAATACATATACCAAGGCGGTCCACTAGGAGTGACTCGGATAGACACCCACATGTACAACATGTGTGTCACTTGGCTACCAATCTATTTGGGAACATGGCCCACTAATGATGTCCTAAAATAATCAGATTATCAATGGCTTCACTATAATTACTCTATTATGATGATCTGCATCGTCTGAACATTGTTGACATAAACTGACGGTTATAGATCAATGGTTTGTCACTAGGATGTGATCCTATGCTTATAGCCCATCTAAGTCTTGGGATTTTGTCATTTCAGGTAAAGTATATGCCTCAGCGGATTTAATACAATCACTGTGTCCACATTACATACATACACTAATTAGGGATATTAAAATTGATTTATCAATAAATTTCAAACCTGGCAAATACTCCTCACATTTAACTTAGGATCATAGGGATTCTGAATCTAGGGTGTCATACGTAGCCAAGATATTCAAGAAATCTAAGAATCCCAAGTCCAAGAGAGCCCAAAATCCAAGGGATCCCACATCGAGGATTCCTAAATCCAAGGGATTCCATATCTAGTGGATTCCAAGTCCAAGGGGTTTCCACCCCACAGTTCCCAGTGGTGCGACCCACCTAAGATCTGGATCATCATGAACTTTGGGCCCCTAGCCCAACATGATCTGGAAAAAAAAAAAAGAATGAACGGTGATTACTTGCCTCCAAGTGCAGAGGTTCATAAGTAATATCCCATGAATACAAGGTCGATCCCACAGGGAGATGAATTGTGAGAATGAGAAAATCAAATGCAAAACAAACTAAGTAATAAAGACTAAATTGATAATTTGATTTTGGGAGTTTTGAATGAATGTAACTCAACTGAATTAAAACAACACCCAAGCTTCAAAGTTCCACACATAGGTTAATGTTCCAAAATCATGATGACTTGAATAACACAACTAGGATCCGAGCACTATGGTCGGCCTAATCGAAAAATAAAACAATTTAAACATTTTAAATAAATGATATAAAAGATTAGAAAATCATGGATTTGCACCATTGATATATATTATCAAGCACCAGTGATTTTAAGAATTCATATCTATAAGATAATGAATATCAAAGAAATGTAACAGGTTGAGAACCTCTCTTATTCAGGAAATCTAATCAAATTGATTCAGGGTAAACCTATCCATCAATGTGGATCTCTTATGATATGGATCTCATATGATGATCAAAAACTAAACCTAAACAATTGATAATATGCATACACCATTCTTTTCATCATTAAAACAATCAATCATCATAACTATGAAAATATTAAACCAATGTGCTTCCCTTTTAGCTTGGGCTAGAGGGAACTTAGAAAAATAAAACTAAATTGTAAAATAGAAAAGCAATAAGAAAGAAATAAATGCAAATAGAAAAGATCTAAAAGAAAAAAATAATTTATAAAATTTTAATAAAATTGAAAACTCTCTAAAAACCTTAAATCTTGCTCTTGAATACTTTAAATAATGCTTAGGAATACCCTAGGAAGCCTTATTTATAAGTGGGGAACTCTAACTTTCGCACCTAGTTGAAAAACTCTAGAAACTGCCTCAAATTTATATAGTTTGTTAAAATAAACTTCACTCTGCGTAGTTTTTCAAAATAGACTTAAGAGTTTCAGAATACGCTTTTTCAGGACGATTTCAGGATTCCTTTTCTTCACTTTAAATATTTGATTCTCTTCATTCCTCACTTGGTTTTCTCGGATCTTTGGTATGTGAATTCTTCAATCTTAGTCTCCTAAGATTCATCCCTTGCCTTAGTGATTCTTGAACATCAAATCTATGCTTTTAGCACCCTTTCCAATCCAAGCTCTTAAATTCACCTTGCAACACAAACATGAGTAAAATAGAACATTAAGCCGATTCATGTTCATAAAACTAAGATATAAATGGAGTAAATTATGCAATATTTGAGTCTCAACCACCCCCAAACAGCATTTTGCTAGTCCTGAGCAACATAAGCGAAGAAAAATAAAAATAAGAATAAAAACTAATTTTAAACACAAAATTAAAACGAAAACAAAAATTCTAACTATACCACTTTCGCAGGTAATCTCGATTGCATTTAGCACATGCAACAAGCCTTTAAACCCCTAAGTTTCCCATAGTGGACGAGTTATAGTCTCATGAGGGTTTACAAAAATGTTACTTACAAACATTGAAAACATGAAAAATAGTTCAACACTTATAAATTTATACAATTATACATCCATTCATCATATAAATTCTAAAATAAAACAATACTTACCCTAAGTCTGAAATTAGTTAAAATCTCAATTTTTTAATCCATTACATCATTAAGTTCAAAGACTTAATCAAAATTTAGAATAGTTATGATTCAATATACTTGGGTGCTTGGTGACACTAGTCTAACTTTGAGAAATATGCATGTTCCCTATCTTAACTCCTTTCAATCATCCCAAGAATATGAAATCTCTAGTTATCTCATTTCCTTCATGTCATTTCTTCTTTTATCATCATATCCTCAATAGTATAGACCACCCTTAGATGAAGATTCTCATTGCTTTTACTTCATAACCTAAGGTATCGTACTTGTAATGGTAACAGTAATAGATACTTTGGTATCCTTACTCCGGATTATTGACACGATTGTTATGGTCATTGCATTCATGCTCTATAATATTTTTCTTTTTTCATCACTTTTTTTCGATATTCTCTCTTTTAAGCATATATCAATGGTACTAGTTCATTCAACCTTATTTGAATCAAAATTTGTTATTCTACTTCACATATCATATTCCTCACTTAGTTAGCTTGGGTGTATTGTGAATTAAATACATTAAATTACAACTCACTTTAAACTAGTGATTAGATAATCGAACTCGAGTCAATAATTTT
The DNA here is from genome assembly GCA_037074715.1 of Magnolia kwangsiensis. Taxonomy (NCBI): domain Eukaryota; kingdom Viridiplantae; phylum Streptophyta; class Magnoliopsida; order Magnoliales; family Magnoliaceae; genus Magnolia; species Magnolia kwangsiensis. Next base: position 149,231,251 of record CM073572.1, on the reverse strand, counting down.
TAGTTATCAGAATTCTGACTACTATCAACCTAGAATAAATATTAATTTTACCTTTGGAATTCACATAATATCAATTCACATTCTTGTATAAAAATTTTAAAATTTTTAAAAAATTCCATAAATTTCTCATAGACTTAAAAAAAGAAAACCTAAAAAATAACTCAACTCACATGGATGACTATCCACACCTCCCAACCTAAAATCTACATTATCTTCAATGTAATGACATATGTAATGCAAAGAACAATAAAAAAAAATTTAAAAAGATGGATAGTATCTGCCAAGAAGAACTCACCTGCTAGGTGATACTAAATAAAATAAATAAATATTTTACAAATCCTACACAAATGCTCCGTCAGATTAGGAGCATCAATTTGAATATTTTGGCTCATGAAGAGGGTCGGACTCCTCTCCCAAATGAAGGTTTTCAACATAAGACTTCAATCTCTAACCATTAACCTTGTATACATTGTCATTACATGGATTCTCAATTTCAACAGCCCCAGGAGTATAAACATTTTTCACAATGAAGGGGCCTGTCCATCTTGATCTTAACTTTTTCAGAAAGAACTGAAGACAGGAATTGTATAATAGAACCTTTTGTTATGGTTTAAAATTCTTCCTCGGGATGTTTTTGTCATGAAAAGCTTTGATCCTCTCTTTATAAATTTTATAATTTTCATAAGTCTCTCCTCAGTTCCTCTAATTCATTCAACTCTAATTTCTTTTATCCACTTGCTTGGTCCACATCAAAGTTTAATTTCTTTATTGCCCAGTAGGCTCTATGTTCCAATTCCACAGGCAAGTGACAAACCTTCTCATACACCAATCTGTATGGGGATGTTCCAATCAAAGTCTTATAAGCAGTCCTATAAGCCCATAAAGCATTGGATAGTTTGAGGGACCAATCCTTCCTATCTGGCCTTATAGTTTTCTCTAAAATGTATTTAATTTTTTGATTAGAAATCTCAGCTTGCCCACTTTTTTTTGGATGGTATGGGGTACTCATTTTATATTTGATGTCATATTTCTTCATCAAAGCCTCAAATGTCCTATTGTAAAAGTGAGACCCACCATTACTAATGATAACCTTTGGAGTTCCAATTCTAGAAAAAATATTTTCCTTAAGGAAGCATATAACCACTTTGTTGTCATTGGTCCTACTTAAAATTACCTCAATCCACTTAGAAACATAGTCTACACCAACCAAGATATAAAGAAATTCAAAAGAAGATGGAAATGGGCCCATAAAATTAATATTTCAACAATTAAAAATCTCCAATGATAAAATTGGGGATAAAGGCATCATGTTACGTCGGGACAATCTTCTCAACCTTTGATATCTATCACAAGTAACACAGAAAGCATGAGTGTCTTTAAACATGGTCAGCTAATAAAAACCACACTGCAGAATTTTTGTAGTAGTTTTCTTAGCAAAAATATAGCCACCACATGCTTCCATGTGGCAAAAGGAAACAAGACTCTGAACTTCATCCTCTGGGACACAATGTCTATAAATCTGATCAATCTCATATTTATATGAATACGAGTCATCCCAGAAAAAGTTCCTAACATTAGTTTCAAAACGCTTCCTATCTTGTTACTTCCAATGATATGGTATTTTTCCCGTCACAAGATAGTTCACTATATCTGTATACCAAGGCAATTTGGAGATCGTAAATAGTTGTTCATTAGAAAAAGTGTCCTAGATATGCATCTCCTCAGTGAAATCATCTAACACCAATCTAGAAAGATGATCTATCACTACGTTTTCTACTCCTTTTTTATCTTTTATCTTTGTAACACCCTGAAAATCGGGGGTCGTGTATAAACTCAACTCCCGAGTTCCAGACCGTCACTTATGCAACAAAAATGGTTATGATTCAATGTTGTCTGATTTAAAGCATCCACATGAGTAAAAGTATACCAAAACTGCAATTCATACTTCAGATCCAGTGATAAAAGCAAGCGGAAGACTAAACAATATATATCACTGTATGGAAAAAAAACAAAATACTCTCAACTGTCTCCAAAGTATGACTACATCTCTGAGTCTCATATACATGTAAATAGACAAAAAAAATAAGTTCAAAATAGTCCCACTGAAGTCCCCCTCGATCCAGGTCACCTACGGGAAGCCGTCGTGGTACTGCATATAAGAGAACTCATCCTGGTCCTCGTCAATCTCCGGCTCCACGTCCTGGATCTCGTCGTCACCTGCAACTACAACAGGGTCTGGTGGGTGTTGCAAACACCATCCCGTAACGTGGGAATGAGTGATCAACTCAGTGGAATCATAGAGCAAAGATTAGCATGTTCACAATTCAATCACGCGATAATAGTAAAGCAGTAAATCAGACAAACCTAATACTGTTGTTTAATGCAAGATGATATGACATGATGTATGCCCTCACCGACGATCACCCTCATGCGGCAACATCTTACGACCGCGGCATGCCACACTCCCTAGAGTGCTCCACATCTTCCAGGCACATGCAATGCTATGGTGATATGATTACCCAGTTGTTATTAGTCCATTCAAACAGCAGGATTGGGAAACTAAGGTACTTCCCTTGTATCAATCCCAACACGGATCCTGTCTAGGGTCGTCACTCCTAGTAATCTCATACGATGTACATTTCGTAGGTCACTGCAAGGGCTGCCAGGGCTGTTGCTCGCACTCGTTGCACCGCTCCCCCATCACCTTATCAATACAGGCCTACTGTACTCTACTGCACGGAAGGGTCGTCGCCTCCCGTGAACTCAGAATACACTCGCGGTCACTACAAAGGGCTCGTCGCCTGATCAGTGTAGGCCGACAGCTAGAATATAGTGTCCCATACCACCATAATCTGCTCACGAGTTTAGGTGCTCACTGGTCACTACGGGGAGGTTTGTGGCCCCAGCGTAGGCCGACAGCTCGACCACGGTGTCCCATACCACCATGCCCGGCTCATGAGTCTTCGTGGATCAAGGTACCACGGTTAATAGGGTTTACAATGGTAAGTTCAGTACCCTAGGTTCAAGCAGTTATGATACATACAAGGTGAACAAACATCGGCCAGTCGGGTTACTTGACGGGCTCGACTAGCGCGATCGCATCTCGAATTGAACGACATGAAGTGCGTAAAACACTTCGCGTGGCCTAACCACTGCCGCCAACTCTCAACACGAATCACATTCATCGACGCGTCGTTCGTGGCTATGACCAGTCAGCCACGAATTCGCTCGGTTACCGACTGCCTGGACTAATCAAGTCCCACACATCTATGGAATTTCATTAATACGATACAAAGGTATTGGAATTGAAATACATCATGTGAGCATGTTAGCACATGTTATAACATTCAATTTAGGCAAATCTTCAAGGCATGCTTTCCAAGCATATTCAACTTAGGCAACTCTTAAGACATCATTTCTATGCATATGATGCAATCATGCATAAGGTCAACATATAGGAAATCATTTAGGTCAGCCTATTAATCATGAAATCAATCTCAAACTACTACATAACATCATTCAATACAATACATACTAATACAAGCATTTATACAAACACATGCACTACACCCTTAAGTCCACATATAGTATGTCGACCCAAAGTGCGCAACTTGGCGAATCTCTTCACCAAACTGATTATGCAGGCATTCCTAACTCCCTAATGCGGCGACAAATCATGTCAACCACGTCAGCAAATTATGCATGTAGACCGTACTTCCTACACATACCTAAAATGCCCTAAATCTCATATTCTTCGTTAATTTGCGAAACAGGAAACGGAGAGCATGTTGTACATGTCAAACGGCGATGCCGTCGATAATCTACTATTAAACGACATTGAAAGCGTTGTAAACCGTCAATCAAAGCGTCTAAAATTCTCACCTAATCTCTTACGGTCGCGAGAATTTGAACGGAGCGTGTAGGCTTCGTCTACGACAGTAGGAGAACCTGATTCATGGATTTCGTTAGCTAATACGTTCAGAATCTACATGAACCCTAAATCAGCAAGTTTTCAGGGTTTTTCTATACCTGAAAAAGCGTAGAAATCACCAGCCAGGTGATTGGAAGGAAGCGTTGATGCAGCAACTGTTGGCGGCTCGGAAGCGGGAAAAATCTCCTCTTCCCTTTCTCTCAAACTCTCTCTCTCTTTTCTAGGGTTTAGGGAAATTCGTATGCAAGGAAGGAATGAGGGTTTCAACCCCTTTTATAAGCTTGGAAACGCCCGAAATAGGCTCCGGGACGAAGTTTACTTATTGCCTATCCATTTCGGGGCTGTTTCGGTCCAAAAACTGATTTTTGGTGGTCCCCTGGTCGATTGCGATCAGACTTAAGCTCATGGGTACCAGATGTACCTCGTATTAAGTTTTCAGTCTGGCAGGGTTCGCAGATCGCACGTGGCGGACCAGTTTCAGTTCAGCGGTCACCGCACATAGATCAGGACTGAAAGTTCCGTGACAATAATTAGATATTTTTCCTGATCCGAGGGTGTAATCTGGATGAATTCTGACGGTCAGAACGCTTAATACTGACGCGTCAAGTCGTGTGCCAGATCTAAATTTGAAATTCCCAATTCGTCCCTATTCGCGGTCGCTTCAGTCCAGTTTCAACGAAATACTCTGTGATTATCGGTTTGACTTGATTTTCGAGATGATTGTCAAGTCCAGCTGGGCGGTTCTAACGGTCTAAGATAGGAGGTATCAGACCTTCGACGCGCGGTCTATATCCAATACAAAAGTTCCATATGGTCCAGAGGACAAACCTGCTTAGAGTTGGATCCAAGGTTATAGAGTATTGTAGAGTTGTCTGTTCTACTCGATTTGGGTCTTGTAGAACGTATTTAAAGTGATCAGGGACTATTTCCCAGCTACTTTAGCGTTGCGCTAGCTAACTTACGTAAAATTTTCATGGAAATTATTTATACGCGATTTCGGGTCAAATCGGTACTCGATTCCAAGTACGGATTTTTCACGGGCGTTACATATCTTATAGTCAAATTCTTGGAGTATGAGGATTTATTTCAAAAGTCTCGCCTTTGCATCCTTCTTAGATAGCAATTATTTCAAAGCTAAGTGGTCCATGAAAATGACCACTTTGGATCCCTACAAGTATGACCTAAACTTATTCAAAGCAAAAACTACTGTAAGTAACTCCTTTTCAGTTATTGAGTAGTTCACTTGGGCCGAGTTTAGAGTTCTACTCGCATAGTGAATAACATATGGCCGTTTATCTTTCCTTTGGCCCAAAACAGCCCCTATGGCATAATCATTTGCATCACACATTACTTCAAAAGGAAGTGTCTAATCTGGTAGACGCATGATAGGTGCAGTGGAAAAGGATGGTTTAATTTTATTAAAGGCACTTACACACTCATCTATCCACTTAAATGGGAAATCCTTTTGGAGAAGATTAGTCAAGGGTCTAGTAATGGCACTAAAGTCTTTGATAAATCTTCTATAGAAACCAACATGCACTAGAAGTGATCTAATATCTCTAATAGTTCAGGGGATAGGTAGATTAGCTATAATGTTCAAGTTTGAGCGATCTACCTTGATTCCATTTTTAAGAAAACATGGCCCAAAATAATCTTTTTTGGACTATGAAATGACATTTCTCCCAATTTAAGACAAGGCGCTTCTCTTCACACCTAGACAAGACAAGAAATAAATTGTTGAGGCATTCTTCAAAACTAATCCCAAATACAGAAAATTTGTGCATCAAAACCTAAAGAAACTTCCCAACCATATTTGAAAAAGTACTTAACATGCATCATTGGAAAGTGGTTGGCACGCTGTACAATCTAAATGGCATTCGTTTAAAAGCAAACATGTCAAATGGACAAGTGAACGTGGTTTTCTCTTGGTCTTCTAAGATTATCTCTATTTAGTTATATCTGGAATATCCATCAAGAAAACTATAGGAGTGACCTGCTACCCTCTCTAAAACTTGATCGATGAATGGTAGAGGGAAATGATCCTTCTTTGTGACCTGGTTCAATTTTTTATAGTCAATGCAAACACGCCAACTTGTGGTGACACGTGTTGATATGAGCTCATTATTAGAATTTTATACGATAGTTATTCTGAATTTCTTTGGGACTAATTAAGTTAGACTCACCCAAACACTATCGGATATTGGATAGATAATTCACACATCCAACAATTTGATCACCTCATTTTTTACAACTTCTATTAAGTTTAGATTGAGACGCCTTTGAAGTTGTCTAATTAGTTTGGCGTCCTCATCGAGGTGGATCCTATGGGTGCATACGGAAGGGCTTATACCCTTGATGTCAGAAATGGTCCAACCCAAGGCTCCTTTGTGGTCCCTTCGAACATTCAACAATTTAATCTCTTGATCCTTATCTAAAAATGAAGAGATCACAACAGGATAAGTTTTATTTTCACCTAAGTATACACACTTAAGCTCATTTAGCAGTGGTTTTAAATCAAGCTTTGGAACATTGGTTGGTGATGGCAGAGGTCGCAAGCCCTTGATAGATAGGATTTGAGTGTGCGGTCTCCATTGGTATATACCAATGTCCTGTGTGGTAGTGCTCTCATTATCATCACAAATTTCAATAAGCACTTTTTCTAAATCAAAATTTTTTAAGTCCCCAAAGACTTGAATCAATTACTTAGTCAGACTAGCTTCCAATTCCTCTTCTTCTATCAAGCAGTCCATGAAATTCAGCTCATGGATCTCATTATTATCAATGGGCTTCTTACATAGATTGAAAATATTTAACTTTAGAGTCATGTTACCAAAAGAAAAGTTCATCATTCCATTCCTGCAATTTATGATTACATTTGAAGTTGTTAGAAATGGGCGGCCTAAAATGATGGAAACTTGACACTGGCATTTACACATGGTTAAGTGTCTAGTATAATAAAATCCATAAGGAAGTAGAATTTCTCCACTTAGATTAGCATGTCCTCTAAAATTTCCTTTCGTACCTTAATGGAGAGCTCAGCGAGTTGGAGTGTAATCATGGTTGGTTTAAGCTCGCCTAACCCTACTTATTGGTAAACCAAATAAGGTACTAAGTTGACACTTGCACCCAAATCTAGCAAAGCATGCCCAATTTAAAAACTTCTAATAATACAAGGAATAGTGGGACTTCCCTGGTCTATGTATTTGGGTATGGCCCTCTGTTGAATATTAGCGCTCACTTTCTGGCTTTTTATGCTAATTTAATTTTCTCTTTACAGTGCACAAGTCCTTGAGATATTTAGTATATGATAGAATTTATCTAATGGCATCAAGTAGAAGAATATCGACAGTAAACTTTTAGAACATATCCAACACCTCTTGATATTTCATGGGGACAGTTGGGTTCTAAAGTCTAGATAAGAATGGAACTGGATGTTCATATGACTTAGTCTCTTTATCCTTTTATTTTTGTGGCTCTTAAACCATAGTTAGTTCATCATTTTCTAGAGTGGTGGCTCATCCTCCGATATTTTTACTGGTTGCATTATCTTGTTATTGACCTATTTTCACTTCTCAAGGTAATGATGGCCTTAGCTTGTTCGTGATGTAGCTCACTTGGATTTAAGTCTCCAATGAAATGTGTGTTTCTATAGTTTGGCACAAGTTGAGAAAGAAATGTGTCTTTTTCCCTAGCATTTACTTGAGTCTCAATCCTAGCCACGGCCGTCTTTAATTCTTGATTTGATTGGATTAGAGACTGATTCATTTGAGCTTAAGAGTTTATGAATGCGATCAATGCATCCTCCACAGATGATCGCTTTAATGGGGGCACATATGGTGCATTGTTAGATGCCTAAAAGAAGTTGTTTTGTAGAGGCATTTGAGTGCATTGAGCGAATTAATTTGTGGTCCATTGTTCCAATTAAGATTAGGATGGTTATGTCAATTTGGATTATATGTATTTCCCATTGGTTACATAATTGACCTTTAGTAGTTATTTATAGCATTTGCATGCCCATGCTCATGCATGATATTTTTTATAACTAGGATTATTTGACAATCCTTTGTGTCATGGTCTACACCACCATAAATGCTACAAAAATTACCTAAGGAAGTGTTTTCTTTAACCATATCAACCTTCCTAATTTTCAAGACTTCAACCTTTCTAACTAATGCAACGAATTTTGCATTAAGGTCGTCTTTCTCTCTTAGGACATACATCCCCGCTTTCTCTCTAGGAATGGGTCTAGTTTAGTCTGGTTTAGCAGAGACATCCTATGTCTATGTATTCTCTGCTAACATGTCTAGTTTAGTCTGCTAGCAGAGACATCCTGTGTCTATGTATCCATAGTGAGCCCCTTTCGGAACGCATCAACCACATGTCATGGTTCATAACCATGTGTGGAAAAGTAAGTAGAAGGTCTTTGAAGCGCTCTCAAGCTTAGAAAAATAGTTCATTCCCCTTTTAGGAGAACGACATGATTTCCTGTTTAAGTGCATTTGTTTTGTGCTCGGGAAGAATTTTTTTGAAAACTCTCTACTTAAGGCTTGCCATGTAATGATGGTATTATGTCTTAAAGAGTTGAGCGATGCTTTAACCTGATCCTTTAGCGAAAATGAGAATAACCTAAGCTTAAGTGCATCCCTAATGTCATTGTTTACTTGTAATGTTGCAATTACTTCCTCAAAGTACTTGAGGTGTAAGTAGGGGCTTTCAAAATCCAAGCTATGAAATTTAGGAATCATTTGAATCAAACCTAGTTTAAAATTAATATTCCATGTGTGAGAAGGGAACACTACGCAAGATGGTAAAGTTGATCTCTCAGGGTGTAGACGTTCACGTAAAGTTTGTGGTTGGTTTAACTCATTCCTATGAACTTCATTCTCATCCTTAAGAGGAGGATGAGGTTGATTTTCTCTGTTTTCATTTATAATTGTATATGACAAATTTGGATTTAGATTATCAACTGGGTCTGCCAATGTAACGCCCTGAAAAATGGGAGTCGAGCAGGAGCCCAACTCCCGAGTTTCAAAACATCACTTATGCAACATATATGATGATGATTGAATGTTGTCTGTATTAGTACATTAAACATGAGTGGGATTACACCAAAACAGCATATCATACTCCAAAGGAAGTTAAATAATGTAAGTGGAAGACTGAGAGATGTATATAAGCATATATGGAACGTATGGTCCATAGTTGGTCTCCAGAGTATGAATACATTACCAGGTCGAATAATTACATGTATTAGTTTTAAAAAAATGTCAAGATAGTCCAACTGCAAATGATAAGCCCTATAGCCCCCGTCGATTAGGATAGTCTAAGTGAATCCACCAAATAACTACATATACGAGTATTACTCCACGTCGTCGAAGAAGTCAGGCTCCGCCACACATGTCGCGTCACCATTTGCAGCTAAAAAAGAGTCTGGTTGGTGTTTAAAATACCATCCTAAAACATGGGAGTGAGTGATCAACTCAGTGGAACAATAAAGCAAAGGTTAACATGTTATGAATTCAGTCAACCAGTAATGATAACGCAATACAACCATCAGGTCCTAAGTACCCTTCTTAATGCAAGAATGATATGAAATAATGATGCATGCCCTCGCCTGAGCTCCCTCAATGACTTCATCTCACGATCGCGGTATGAAATACTTCCTCAGTGCTTGACCTGCTACGCCAAAGGCACACGTAATGCGGTACATGCAAGATGATTAGTGCGGTTCTTACTTAGATTTATTCATACAGCATGATTGGAAAGCTAAGGTACCTCCCTTATATCAATTCCCAAACAATGATCCATTCTAGGGTCGTCAGTCCTAGAAAATCTCATACGATGTTGTGGTTCTAAGTCATTACAAAGGGCTAGTCACCTGATCAGTGTAGGCCTAGCTTATACTCTAGTTGCAACGAAAAGGCTCGTCGCCTCAACGCAGCCTCAAAGTATGCTCGAGGTCACTACAAAGGGCTCGTCACCTGATCAGTGTAGGTCGACAGCTCGAATACAGTGTCTCATACCACAGTATTTGGCTCACGAGTCTAGGTTGCTCACTGGTCACTACGGGTGGGCTCGTCACCCCAGTATAGGCTGACAGCACGACCACGGTGTCCCATGCCACCATGCCCGGCTCATGAGTCTTAGCGGATCGAGGTACTAAGGGTAACGGGTTTTCACTGGCAAGTTTAGTACCCTAAATTTAAGCAGTGGCGTCCATACATGTTGAACATACATCGGGTCAACCGGGTTACTTGACAAACTTGACTGGTACGAGCATACGTCGAGTCGATCGACATGGAGCACGCAAGCAACTCCGTGTGGCCTAACCACTACCAACAAGCAGCGTACGACTCGGATTCATCGGGCGTACCCGTCGTGGCTAAACAATTCGGTCACCGATCACATATCATTACCGATTGCCTGGACTACATCGTAGCCCCAAACACACTCCAACATTAAGCATTCATGTTTAGTAATCGAGATAGCATGTAGCAAACAAATCAAATGTAAGTCCCATATAAGCATCTTAACGAACACATAGAGAACATGTTAACATACATAGGCATTCATCCATATAGCACATAGTAGTAAAATAGGTTTCATGAAGGAAACCGTAGCCATAGATAAGGTCATTAAGAATCCTATCTCACTGGCATGCATTTACACAGGCATTTTCACATTCAGGCATTTTATCAAACACTTAGGCTACACATATCATATACATATCATAAGATAATTATAACAAGTATTATAGAAAATCCCTTTATAAAAGGGTACACCATACGTACAACAATCATGTACTCTCAGTCAATAAACATGGCGAGCTCAAATCATAATTTCATATTCATGCAGGCATTTCAACAAACACATGGAATGCATTTTAATAGACATAGTTCACATACATATGTAATATATGGAAATCATTGTATCCAAGCACGTATGATAGAAAGTAAGTCAGTCATAATCATTAACTGACATTAAAGGCCTTGAAAACCATAACCTAAATATTCATAGTCCACACCTTATGACGATAGACAAGTATCAAACTCAGTTTGTAGATCAAGTCTTTGTCTATGGCATGACAACCACCTATAGCATGAAATATGTTAGTTATTTCGTCACTTACACTATTTAAAACCCTAAAACAGATTAGGATTATATTTTCTTACCTAAGAACGGAATCAGAATCGCCCGTATAGCGATACAGGAACAATGGTGATGCACATGGAGCGGCGGGATTTAATCCCAAGGACAAACTCCAACTCTCTCTCACACTTTCTCTCTCTTTCCTTCTCTTTTCTCTCTTCTCTCCCTTAGGGTTTTCTAAATTTGTATGGAATAAGAGAGAGAGGGTTTAAGCCCTTTATATAGGCCCAGAACTAATGTGAATAGCCCCAGGGTTAAGGTATACTTAGGTCACAGCCAAATAGTGTCTGTTCTGATCCAATGGAGTACTTCTGGAGGCCCCTTTGCTGAATGCGGTTGGACTTAAGCTCCTTGACCATGGATTTAGGTTAGGCAAAGTTTTAGGTCCGAATGGGTTTATAGATCGACCATGGCGAACTAATTTCAGTTCAACGATCACCGGTGCTCGATTAGGGTCACAAGTACACTAACATGTGTTAGAAATTTTCCCTGACATGAGAGTGTAATTGGGTCAGGTTCTGACGGTCTAAATCCTTAGATTTGGCCTGCAAGAAAACCGACTCAATTCACTTAAGTTTCAGTTCATTTTCTAAAGATATTCGTGTTTCTCACACACTTCGCTCCGGGCTTCAGTTGTGCATTTTTGGGCACTATTAGGACTTGATTTTCGAGATGGTTGTCAAGTCCAGCAAGGCATTCATAACCGTATAGTTTTGTGGAAATCGGACCTTCGACGTGGGGTCCAGGTCTGATACGAAGTTTCATGATGCTCCTGAGAGCAACTGGGTTTAAGGATGGATCCTAGATTTTAGAGTAATGTAGTGTTAATGATTTTACAAGTTTTAGGTCTTGCAGATCGTATTTAAAGTGATTAGTATTAATTTCATAGGTAATCTAGTTTAGGACTAATTAAGTCTCATTTATTTTCTAAAGAATTTGGTCCTTAACGATTTCTACCTGAGCTGGTACTCGGGTCTTTATACGAATTTTTTAGAGACGTTACAATCTACCCCCCTTAAAGAAAAATTTTTTCCTTAAAATTAGTACCTTTTCGTACTCCTTGAGAATCTGAGGGTAGTTCTTTCAGACCTCGACTTTTATCTCCCAATTAGCCTCCTCTTCTATTTAATGTGTCCATAGTACCTTCACAAGCGAAATCACTTTACTACGCAACACCTGCTCCTTCCTATCTAGGATGCGCGTCGGACACAGTACATATGTTGCATCCTCGCTCAACTGCACCTGCTCCCATCTGATAATGTGTGAAGGATCAAGAATGTATTTCTTCAGCATAGATACATGAAATACGTTATGCATGCCTACGAGTGGTGTGGGCAAAGCAAGGCGGCATGCCACCACACCCACTCAATCAAGTATCTGAAATGGGCCAATGAACTGCAGCGTAAGCTTCCCCTTCTTTCCAAATCAGAGGACTCCCTTCATAGGGAAAACTCTAAGGAACACATGGTCTCCAACCTCAAACTCTAACAGTCGCCGCCTTGTATCGGCGTAGCTCTTCTGTCTGCTCTGTGCTACTAAAAGTCAATGCCTGATAATGTCGATCTTCCCTGAAATTGCCTAAACTAACTCTGGGCCAATCAAACTCTTCTCACCAACCTCTGCCTAACAATGCAGTGCTCGACAGGGACGCCCTTACAAGGCTTCATATGGAGCCATGCCAATACTTTCTTGAAAACTGTTGTTGTAATCAACTTTGCGGAAGGGAGACAGTCATCCCAACTGTCTTTGAAATCCAGTACACAAGCTCACAGCATATCTTCTAATACCTGATTTACCGATTTCGTCTGCCCGTCAATCTGTGGGTGGAACATGGTACTGAACTTCAGTTTCACCCTCATCGCTTCCTGGATGCGAGTCCAGAAGATGGATGTGAATCGCGTGTCTCGATCTAACACGATCTCCAAGAGAACTCCATGCAGACGTACAACCTCTTTGATATACAATCTGGTCAACTCGTCTGTAGAGTTCGAGACTTTAATCGGGAGGAAGTGAGCCGATTTCATCAACCGGTCCACAATCATCCAAATAGAGTCATAACCCTTCCTCATCTTCGATAGCCCCGAGATAAAGTCCATAGAGATTAAATCCCACTTCCATTCCACTATAGGCATGAGCTGAAGTACTCCAGGAGGTCGGCGATGCTCAGCCTTGACCTGCTGGCATGTGAGACAATGGGACACGTAATCTGCTATGTGAGCCTTCATATTATCTCACCAGTATGATCTCTTCATGTCTCGATATATTTTTATGCTGCCAGGATGCATTGCCAATTTCAAACTATGCGCAGCCTCGAGAACCTCCTGTCTCAAGTCTTGAAGATTTTGGATGCATAGGCGGCCACGGTAACGTAAGTCCCCATCCATAACAACTCTCCACTCGGTGTCCTCATCGTCGCTAGCCTGCTCTCGAAGCACAGATAATTGTCTGTCGTCCATCTAGGCCTCAATGATCCTATCATCAATAAGTGGCCACACACGCATGTGTACAACGCTCTCGAACAGCTCCTCCATGGTGAGCTTCTACTCGAAGTCTTGTACGAACTTGACCATACCCCATTCTGCCACTATTAGTGGAGCCACAAACTCTATGGTCTTCTTGCGACTCAACGTGTCAGCCATAAGGTTAGCCTTGCCCGGATGGTAGGAAACCTCGAACTTGAAGTCCTTCAAGGTTTCCATCCATCGCTGCTACCTCATATTCAGGTCTCGCTAAGTGAATATGTATCTGAGGCTCTTGTGGTCGCAAAAGAGCTCGAACTCCTTTCCGTAGAGGTAATGTCTCCAGAGCTTCAGTACGAAGATGACGGCTGCCAACTCTAGGTCGTGTGTAGGGTAGTTCTCCTCGTGTTTCCTCAACTATCTCGAGGCGTAAGCAATCACCCTATCTTTTTGCATAAGGACACAACCCAGACCAACGCGAGATGCGTCGGTATATATAGTATACTTGACCCCTGACTCTGGCAATACTCGCATAGGGGCGGACGTTAGATTGTTGTTCAGCTCCTAAAAAGCTGCTTCCGCCTTCTCATTCCAAGCTAACTTTAGATCCTTCTGTGTCAACTGAGATAGTGGTCTGGCAATCTTAGAGAAGTCCCCAATAAATCAGCGGTAATACCCTGCCAGACCAAGAAAACTCCTCACCTCAGTAACCGAACCAGGCTGCTCCCAGTCCTGAACCATGGCTACCTTAGTGAGGTCAATTGCTATCGCTTCCTTGGACACCACATGTCCCAGGAACTTGACTTCCTCTTTTCAGAAGTCGCACTTCTTGTATTGTGCGAACAACTGGTTCTTCTTCAAAGTATCCAACACTGTTCACAGGTGTCCTCGTGCTCTTCCCGACTCTTAGAATATATCAGGATATCATCTATAAACATGATAATTAATCAGAACAGAAATGGCTAAAACACCCTGTTCATCAGGTCCATGAACATGGTCGGTGCATTCGTGAGGCCGAAGGACATAACGAGAAACTCATAGTGCCCAAAACTGGTCCTGAAAGCCGTCTTCTGCACGTCCTCCTCCCTGACGCACAACTGGTGATACCCTAACTGTAAGTCAATCTTTAAAAAATATCATGCCCCCTTCAACTGATCAAATAGATCATTTATCTTGAGCAAAGGATACTTGTTCTTTATCGTCACTTGGTTCAACCTGCGATAATCAATACATAATCGCAATGAACTATCTTTATTCTTCACAAACAACACGGGCACTCCCCAAGGAGACACACTCGGTCATATGAAACCTCCCTCCAACAAATCATCAATCTGTGTCCTCAGTTCCTCTATCTCACATGGAGGCATGCGGTATGTCGGCAATGAAATGGGTGTCGCACCAAGCACAAGATCAATGGTAAAATCAATCTTGCGCCGAGGGGGTAATCCAGGAATCATCCTGAACACGTCCGTGAAATCCTAAACTACAGGCGTGCCCTCTAACGTTGGGTTTTTAACACGTTCTAACAAGGCCACGTAACAACTAACTCGACAGGGCCAACTGACCTGAACTGGAAAAGTAAAGGCCGTGCCCTCAGGTCCATAAGCTATCACGACTCTGGCCTCACAATCTATCTCTGCCCTCATCTCGGTGACCCAATCCATCCCGAGAACAACGTCGTAGTGCCATAGTGGGGTGACAATCAAGTCAACGATCACCGTCCTACTACCCAAATCTACTGAGCAAGCCTCACAAATCTAGGTAACATCTGAAAAGGTCCCTATAGCGGTAGTGAGTCTCACTCCCTTTGTAAGAGCAGTACCCAACACTAGTCGCTTGACTGTAGCACATGAAATGATCAAAATAGTGGACCCAATGTCCACCAATAAGAAGACGGGCATACCTTGAATCTATGTCATGACTTCAAAATCCATCGGTGCGGCGTCTGATCTCTCGGATGCTTCAGCTATGAGTGCATGCACCCTAGCCTGATGTGAACGATTCGGCTGTGGTGCCATAAGTCCTGAGGCGGCCTGAAGTGAGGTGCAGGCGGCCAAAAGGAGGGGTGTGCTGGTGCTGTGCGTAGGGGTGGAGTGAAAATGGCCTGAGGCATCGGACGGTTGATCCTCTGAGGCGGTGAGAACCCATTATCCCTCATCCTGGTGAAACAATTCACCTCTGTATGGCCCAACCTCTTGCAATAGCTGCACCACAAATCTGCCCATCGCAACTAAACTGGGGGAGCTGCAAACCCAGGTGGTGAATCTGTACGCGGCCTCTTGCCAAGAAATGGCCCGCTCGGCATGTCTGGTCGCAGTGTAGGAGCCATATGGGCTTACATACAGGACTGCCTGTCCCCGTCCTACTCAGCTCACATAGACATGCTCATTAGCTCAACATAGCTGGGTATGTTAGCGCAGCACATCTTTGAACAGATTTCAGGTCGCAGATCTCGGGTCGCAGACCCTCAAAAAATCATCGCACACGCATCAGCTCATCAGCCAATATCAACGGAGCGTACCTTCCCAACTCCATGAATCTGTTCTCATACTCCG
Organism: Magnolia kwangsiensis; assembly: GCA_037074715.1. Lineage (NCBI taxonomy): Eukaryota > Viridiplantae > Streptophyta > Magnoliopsida > Magnoliales > Magnoliaceae > Magnolia > Magnolia kwangsiensis. Next base: position 149,215,157 of record CM073572.1, on the reverse strand, counting down.
CCACTATCATCCCTCCTCGTCGAAGGTGAAGGAACTCTCTCCTTCTCGTAGTGATATGTGAGGGGATAGTACTTCTCATGGAAGCGGGTCTCAAAGGTTACCTATGTCCACCCATATCCAACTGCAACAGTCCGTAGGACACTGTCCCACCAAAGGCTGGCCTCCTTCTCAAACATGAAGGTGACTAGCTCAACCTGCTCTGCCTCAGTACAGTGCAGCGGCTTCAGCATCTTAGAGATCTAGTCAAGCCAATAGTTAGCCTCCTCGGGTCTATGAGTACCAGTGAAAGTAGGAGGCCGCGAGCGCTGGAATCACTTAAATGTGCTGCTAGCACTCGTGTTCCCAGTAGGGTGCATAGGTGATGCAGGTGGAGTCACACCCATACTCTGGGCAAAGATACCAGAGGTCAAGAACTAATGCTACTACTGCTGCTGCATCAAGAGCATCATCTGCTCCAAGCTATCAGTAAGGGGAACAGACTGGGGCATGCATGGCATCGAAGTAGACACACGGTTCTGCTCTGAAATCGATGGTGCAACAGGTGCAGGCCCATTAGTAGGGCTAGTGGCCGGCTAAGAATCCAGCAGAGTAGTGTGAGTCAGGCCCGAACTAGTGTCCGTCTGGCTATCGCTCAGGGGAGATGCCCCGTCAGTCGAATCACCAAAGGTGAGACGTGCTGAACTTCGTGCGGCCTTAGGTGGCATTCCCTATATACAACCTAGGGTACAACCCAAGTCAGATTCAACATACTTACAACTCATTTCCATGGTATTCACACACACATTAAAAAAAACTTCATGCATTTTATTTACCAAAATTGTCACAATACATGAGACACAGCGTTATATGAATCATGACAGAAGATGCATGTGAGCTAATACAACCAAGACTGCAAACACAAAAATATGCTACAAAATCACCACACTATTAAGCCTATCGAGGCCATACAAAGCAACAAGGAAAGAAACACACAAAGTAACTAAAAGGATGACTACATGAAAGACTAGTCGTTAGAATCTGGCGATGGTGGAGGTGCACTCTTATCCTGTACACAGCACAGGATAGCCCTCAAGGTGCGAGAAACCTTCTTGAATTTCCGTTTCATGAAGGCCTCGGTCTCCTTAACTTTGGCTTTGACCTGCATAATCTCCTATCGTAAGGTAGCTTGGCCCTCTTCCAGCTGAGCCAAGTGGGCTTCCCTGGCAACCCAATCACTATCATGCACCTGAGTAACAGGAGGAGAGCCCTCATCGGTGTCCTGGGCTTCCTCTTCCTCTCCTTCTTGCTCTTCTTCTATCTCATCACCCTCTTCATCAGTCTCGCCCTCTTCGCTATCCGCTTCATCTTCACTCTCTTCACGCCGAGCTCGATGCTATCGTGGCCCAATCTCCATGTTGTGGAGAGCCATGTCATTGATGAAATGTATCGGCACGGGAAGTTCTGCGTCGAGTCTGTAGCTGAACTCACGTGCGAGCTTGCATATGAGTCACCTGAATGGGAGTAAAATGGCCGTCCTAGTAGAGCGTGCAGTCAGGATTATCTCTCGTAAGATGAAGGTAGGCAGGCATAGATTGTCTCCCTTCCCAACATGATATAAGAAATCCACCATCAAGCACGTACACTCAATGCAATTGCTCCACCTGGGGTATAAATTATATGTGAAGATGTGGTGGAGCAGACGAAAGTCGTCAGTCATCTTGGACACTAAGAGGCTATTGTTTGGATTCCATTGGACCAGGTGGCCACAGAGGAATCACGTGTGGTGGTCCCTTTCACATGCACTTGAAAGGTTCTTTTCACTAGCATGGACCTCGCCACGTGGAAATCCCATGACTCGGGCTATCAAGGCAACATCGACTATGAGATCTCGCTTTCCCACAAGGAACTTGAACTACAAAGGCTCCAGTGTTGGCTCCCGGATATATGTATAGAAGGCTCTGACAGTGTTCACATTTACCTTTGTCTTACCATCAAATATGGGACCCCACCCGGCATCCACCAAGCGGTCCATCACCAGATATTCTCCAAAGATATTTTCATCCACATGCGCTTCAAAAAGGACCCTATGACCCTCATAAATTTCATGAAACAACTCCGCCAACAGATCCCTTTCAATGGGAACCTGGGGATCGAGATCCCGCTTCATTTTTAACTCTCGATCAATGCTTGTACTTGTGGTGGCGCCTCTCAGTCTCGTTGAACGAGTAGGGCGGCTAGGCCCGACCTCATCTGTGGGGTCCCTCTTCTTACCCATGAGAGAAAGAAGTGTAGAAAGTGAGAATATGGCTGCCACAAGCTCAAAGAGAGCCATTAAAGTGGAATGAGTTGGGGATCTAGGATAGGTTATTGAACTTTAGGGCTTTTGAGACATAAAGGAGTATTTTTGAACTCAAATGAGAGGGATTAAGGGAGATAGATAGCTATGGATGATGGGTTTGAGAAAAAGGTGTAGATGGTGTAAGAAAAAGGAAGAAAACAAGCTTGGAGGGGAAATTTGAGAGGGGAAAGTTGGGATTTTTGAGAGAAAGGAAAGCTTGGGGGGGTGGGAAATGAAGAGGAGAAATAAATGAAAGGGGAAAAACCATTTTTACTCGATGTGGTGGGCCACATAGCACCCCACCAGCGTCGGCCCAACAGGCCCGGTCCGCCCAACCGGTGAGCCCTCGCTGACTCAGCGATGGCATCACTAGTCCCTAGAGCTTCCAGCCCAAGGATGTTAGAATGGTGCGAGGCCCACTTTGGGTGCCCCCAATTTGCACGATGCGGGCCGCCGACTCCGTTAGAGTCATTTCGGGTCCTATCTCATGTACATTTGAGTTTTTTGGGTCGTTTAAGGCTAGAATGGATTAAAACTTCATCTAAACCCATCAATTGACGGTCTAGAAATGCGTTCATCAATTGACGGTCTAGAAATACGTTAGGATTATTTTACGGGATCAGGAAAGCCTACGTGGTTAATTTCTACGATCAATTTTGGTTGATTTCACCGTTTGGCAAAATTGGAACTCCTAAGACTGTTTCTACTTTTTTTTTCACCCTCCTACATCATAGTGCATCAGCGTACATCATGTGACCATAACTCAGGTCCAGTTTAATCCAAATCATGCTCTGATACCTAACTTGTAACGCCCTAAAAATCGGGGGTCGAGCAGGAGCCCAACTCTTGAGTTTCAAAACATCACTCATATAACATATATGATGATGATTGATTGTTGTCTGTATTAGTACATTAAACATGAGTCAGATTACACCAAAATAGCATATCATACTCCAGAGGTAGTTAAATAACGTAAGTGGAAGACTGAGAGATGTGTATAAGCATATATGGAACGTATGGTCCATAGCCGAACTCCAGAGTATGAATACATTACCAAGTCGAATAATTACATGTATTAGTTAAAAAATAAAAAGGTCAAGATAATCCAACCATAGATGATAAGCCCTGTAGCCCCCTGTCGATCAGGACGGTCTAAGTGAATCCGTCAGATAACTGCATATACGAGTATTCCTCCTCGTCGTCGAAGAAGTCAAGCTCCGCCTCACACGTTGCGTCGCCATCTGTAGCTAAGACAGTGTCTGGTTGGTGTTTAAAACACCATCCTGAAATGTGAGAGTGAGTGATCAACTCAGTGGAATAATAAAGCAAAGGTTAACATGTTATCAATTCGTTCAAGCAGTAATGATAATGCAAGACAACCATCAGGTCCTAAATACTCTTGTTAATGCAAGAATGATATAAAATAATGATGCATGCCCTCGCCTGCGCTCCCTTAACGACTTCATCTCACGATCGCGGCATGAAACACTTCCTCAGTGCTTGACCTGCTATGCCAAAGGCACACGTAATGCAATGCATGCACGATGATTAGCTAGGTTCTTGCCTAGGTTTATTCATACAGCAGGATTGGGAAGCTAAGGTACCTCCCTTATATCAATTCCTAAATAATGATCTATTCTAGGGTCGTCAGTCCTAGTAAATCTCATACGATGTTACGGTTCTAGGTCATTACAAAGGGCTCATCACCTGATCAGTGTAGGCCTAGTTTATACTCTAATTGCTACGGAAAGGCTCGTCGCCTCAACGCAGCCCCAGAGTATGCTCGAGGTCACTACAAAGGGCTTGTCACTTGATCAGTGCAGGCTGAAAGCTCGAATACAGTGTCCCATACCACCATATTCAGCTCATGAGTCTAGGTTGCTCACTGGTCACTACAAAGGGCTCATCACCTTATCAGTGTAAGCCGAAAACTCGAATACAGTATCTCATACCACCATATTCGACTCACGAGTCTGGGTTGCTCACTGGTCACTACGGGTGGGCTCGTCACCCCGATGTAGGCTGACAGCACGACCACAGTGTCCCATGTCATCATACTCGGCTCATGAGTTTTAGCGGATCGAGGTACTAAGGGTAACGGGTTTTCACTGGCAAGTTTGGTACCCTAGATTCAAGCAGTAGCATCCATGCATGGTGAACATACATCGGGTCAATCGAGTTACTTGACAAACTTGACTGGTACGAGCATACGTCGAGATGATCGACATGGAGTGCGCAAGCAACTCCGTGTGGCCTAACCACTACCGACAAGCAGCGTACGACTCGGATTCATCGGGAGTGCCCGTTGTGGCTAATCAATTCTGTCACCGATCACATATCATTACCGATTGCCTGGACTACATCGTAGCCCCAAACACACTCCAACATTAAGCATTCATGTTTGGTAATCGAGATAACATATAGCAAACAAATCAAATGTAAGTCCCATATAAGCATCTTAACGAACACATAGAGAACATGTTAACATACATATGCATTCATCCATATAGCACATAGTAGTAAAATAGGTTTCATGAAGGAAACCGTAGCCATAGATAAGGTCATTAAGAATCTTATCTCAATGGCATGCATTTACACAGGCATTTTCACATTCAGGCATTTCATCAAACACTTAAGCTACACATATCATATACATGTCATAAGATAATTATAGTAAGTATTATAGAAAATCCCTTAACAAAAGGGTACACCATATGTACAACAATCATGTACTCTCAATCAATAAAGATGGCAAGCACAAATCATAATTCCATATTCATGCAAGCATTTCAACAAACACATGGAATGCATTTTAATAGACATAATTCTCATACATATGTAATATTTGGAAATCATTGTATCCAAGCATGTATGATAGCAAGCAAGTCAGTCATAACCATTAACTGACATTGAATGCCTTAAAAACCATAACTTAAACCTTCATAGCATGCACCTTACACCGATAGACAAGTATCGAACTCAGTTTGTAGATCAAGTCTTTGTCTACGGCACGACGACCACCTATAGCATGAAATAGGTTAGCTATTTTATCATTTACACTATTTGAAACCCTAAAATAGATTAGGGTTAGGTTTTCTTACCTAATAACGGAATCGAAATCGCATAACGATACAGGAATAGTGGTGATGCACGTGGAGCGGCAGGATTTAATCCCAGGGACGAACTCCAACTCTCTCTCACACTTTCTCTCTCTTTCCTTCTCTTTTCTCTCTTCTCTCTCTTAGGGTTTTTCAAATTCATATGGAATAAGAGAGAGAGGGTTTAAGCTCTTTATTTAGGCCTAAAACTGATGGGATTGGCCCCAGGGCTAAGGTATACTTAGGTCATAGTCAAATAGTGTCTGTTTCAATCCAACGGAGCACTTATGGAGGGCCCTTTGCTGAATCTGGTCCGACCTACGCTCCCTGACCATCGATCTAGGTCACGCAAAGTTTTCAGTCCGATCGGGTTTACAGATCGACCGTGGCGAACCAATTTCAGTTCAACAGTCACCAGTGCTTGATCAGGGTCACAAGTACGCTGACATGTATTAGAAATTTTTCCTGACCTGAGGGTGTAATTAGGTTAGGTTCTGACAGTCTGAATCCTTAGATTTGGCCTGCAAGTGAACCGACTCAATTCACTTAAGTTTCAGTTCATTTCCTAAAGATATTCACGTTTCTCACACACTTCGCTCCGGGCATTAGTTATGCATTTCTGGATACTATTAGGACTTGATTTTTGTGAAAGTTGTCAAGTCCAGCAAGGCGATCATAACCGTATAGTTTTGAGGAAATCAGACCTTCGACGTGCGGTCAAGGTCAGATACGAAGTTTCATGATGCTCCCAAGAGCAACTGGGTTTAGGGATGGATCCTATATTTTAGAGTAACATAGCATTAATGATTTTACAAGTTTTGGGTCTTACAGATCATATTTAAAGTGATTAGTACTAATTTCATAAGTAATCTAGTTTAACACTAATTAAGTCTCGTTTAATTTCTAAAGGATTTGGTCCGTAACGATTTCTGCCTGAGGTGGTAATCATGTCTTTGTACGGATTTTTTCGAGACATTATAGCCATGGAATTCAAGTGATGTTAAGTGCCTCTTCTAAGTGAATGATTAAGAACTGGAACTACTCCGCCTTCGGAGGAGAGTCGATTGTTTTGATCCCTACTCCAATGGGACATAAATCATCCACACCACACAAATATTACTAATTCAAATAGTAAGTATGATACTTAAAATAAAAATAAAAACTTAACAAACAACTTAGGTGGCAAGGCCGACCATGAGGGTTCAATCCACAAAGCCAAATAAATCAACAACTCAGGCGGCAGGGTCGACCATGAGGGTCCAATCTACAAAACAAAATAAAACAACAACCCAGGCGGTAGAGCTGATCATGAAGGTTCAAACCACAAAGTAGAAAAAAATCAATAAAAGTAAAACTAATACAGAAATTAAATTATGCTAATCTGAAAAATAGATTCAACGGATGATCTTTGTGATCAAACAGCAATTGTAGGATTACCATAGCGCTTAGGTGATAAAATTCGAAGCAGGGCAACCTTATGTCACAATTAGTGCTTAAAAGACCCAACTGAATTTACTTTCAAATAAAAATAAAAAATCTATAAAAATTTTAGAGGGTTTAGAAGAGAACTTACCTTAGAAAAGAACTTATTTTAGCTATCTTACACATATCTAATCTATCTCAGTCTCTCCCCAGCAATGACACCAAAGACTTGATTGCTTGCCTCTAAGTGCAGAGGTTCATAAGTAATATCCTGTGAATACAGGGTCGATCTCACAGGGAGAAGAATTGTAAGAATGAGAAAATCAAATGCAAAACAAACTAAGTAATAAAACTAAACTGATGATTTGATTTTGGGAGTTTTGAATCGATGTAATTCAACTGAATTAAAACAACACCCAAGCTTCAAAGTTCCACACATAGGTTAATGTTCCAAAATCATGATGACTTGGATAACACAACTAGGATCCGAGCACTATGGTCGGCCTAATCAGAAAATAAAACAATTTAAACATTTTAAATAAATGATATAAAAAATTAAAAAATCATGAATTTGCACCATTGAAATATTTTATCAAGCGCCAGTGATTTTAAGAATTCATATCTATAAGATAATGAATATTAAAGAAATGTAACAGGTTAAGAACCTCTCTTATTTAGGAAATCTAATCAAATTGATTCAGGGTAAGCCTATCCATCGATGTGGATCTCATATGATATGGATCTCACATGAGGATCAAAAACTAAACCTAAACAATTGATAACATGCATACACCATTCTTTTCATCATTAAAACAATCAATCATCATAACTATGAAAACATTAAACCAATGTGTTTCCCTTCTAGCTTGGGCTAAAGAGAACTTAGAAAAATACAATTAAATTGTAAAATAGAAAAGCAAAAAGAAAGAAATAAATGCAAATAGAAAAGATGTAAAAGAAAAAAAATAATTTATAAAACTTTAATAAAATTGAAAACTCTCTAAAAATCCTAAATCTTGCTCTTGAATGCTTTGAATGATGCTTAGGACTGCCCTGGGGAGCCATATTTATAAGTGGGGAACTCTAACTTTCGCACCTAGTTAGAAAACTCTATAAATCGCCTCAAATTTATGCAGTTTGCTAAAATAAACTTCACTCTGCGTAGTTTTTCAAGATAGACTTCAGCGTTTCAGAATACGCATTTTCAGGACAATTTCAGGATTCTTTTTCTTCACTTCAAATATTTGATTCTCTTCATTCCTCACTTAGTTTTCATAGATCTTTGGCATGTGAATTCTTCAATCTTGGTCTCCTAAGATACATCCCTTGCCTTGGTGATTCTTGAGCATCAAATCTATGATTTTACCACCTTTTTCAATCCAAACTCTTAAATTCACCTTCAACACAAACATGAGTAAAATAGAACATTAAGTTGATTCATGTTCATAAAACCAAGATATAAATGGAAAAAATAATACAATATTTGAGTCTCAACAAATGGCATGGATGGCACATAAACATCAAGGTGGGTCCCACGAGTGGGACCCCGATCCTTGAAAAAGAGGTAACCACTCCCTGCCCATATTTCTCTCTGTATGGCCCACTAGAGATTTGAATCGGCCTGATTTTTGGACTCCTGACTTAAAACGATCTTTCTAAATGGATGAACGGAGTGGATAAGGCACATACAGCATGGAGTGTCCTACAAGTGGACTCTACTCCACGTTGGGCGTCTGCCTGCCCATGGGCGCTAGCAGCAGTGCCAGCTATTGGTGCTCTAATTTTTATTATATAGTTTTGGTGTTTGGAAATAATATCAAGGTGGGCCCCAAGTGGATGTTCTACTCTGTCCACCATCTTAGCTAGCTCAAATGGGATCCGATGGGCCATGACTTGGACTGGTTTCAATGAATAGGGAGTCCATGGTGGGCCTTAAAAGGCTTCAACAGCATGAATTTATTTTCCTCAATTCGACGCACTCGAGACTCGGATCTGCCTCATTTTTCAATTCATAGCCTAAAATGATCTGAAGAAATAGGTGGACAGCGTGGATTTAATATATACGTCATGGTAAGGGTCCATGAATGGGATGCCACCCCCCATGCCTGCATGTGCAGACGCTGACTTAGGGTGGCTTCTAGACCCAATGTTCCATGTAATGTGGTCCACTTGATGTTGGATCATCCTGATTTTTGGGCCCAACACCTTAGATGAGCTTGGAAATTAGATGGATGGTGTGGTTCTAAATATATATTAGGGTGGGTCCCAAGAGTGGGAACCACTCCCCAACTGCCCATATGCAAGCAACGTCATTGACGCTTGGGCTCACCAACCCCCTTGTGACTTGCGGTGTGACCCACCTAAGATGTGAATCAGTTTTACTTTTTAGGCTCAACTGCCACAATGATTTGGTAAAGCGAATGAACGACGTGGATGCAACATAAACATCATGGTGGGGCCCATGAATGAAGCCCACATAGTGGCCTTGGGAAGGTGGATGCTAACAACAGCGTCTCTAGACGTTGTTGCATCTATCAAAAGTTGTCGTTGCCCCTCTCTCTTGTGTTTTTAAAGGGTGGTGGGGCCCACTTAGGAAATCCACTCCGTCCATTGGATTAAACAACTCATGATGGTCTAAGGAACTTAGGATCAACTAAAATTTGGGTGGTTTTCGACCATCCAAATTTGCATAAATCTATTGACATGTTAAATAGAAAATAAACATCACGGTGAGCCACACAAGGTGTTCCACACTATGATTGCATTTAGGACACTCTCTCCATCAGCGTGGCCCACTTGTGGGCCCCATAATAATATCGAAGTAAGAAAAGAAAGGAAAAAGAAATGGAAAGAAGAAGCAAAGGAATGAAATCCAGCCATTGGGGTGTTACCCCGCCACTATGGCATCCACCATGCACTCCATACATGTTCAAGGTGGGTCTCACCCTTGTGGACCCACCAAAATGGAATAATCACAAAGAAATGGAGGTTTTTTATCCTCCCATGCACTCACAACATCGGATGAATGATTGAATCGGATCGGATTGGCGATCAGACGGTCCACCAATTTCCTCTCCACCCTTAATCTCCTCTAATCTCTCTTTTCTCTTCTCTCTTTCTCTTAGCCTCTTGATCCCTCCTAATTCTCTCTCAAGCTCTCTTTTCTCATAAGCCATCTCCCTAACCTTTCTTTCTTTTCTCTCTTTCTCTCTTAATCTCTCTCTCTAATCTTTTCTTTCTCTTAATCTCTTTCTGCTCTCTTGTTAACAAATGGTAGAAATGAGAGGGAGTTAAGGGATTTTATGGTAGAACTTTTAACATAGGGATGGAAGGGGTAGAATGGGGAGAGAAAGAAGAAGAGAGGGATGGCAAGGCATGGGTTGCATGATGGGAGGCACGGGTTGCTTTGACGAATGGGGAGAGAGAAGTGATGGCTTGATTAATGGGTTGATTAATAGATAGATTGATTGATTGATTAATTGATTGATTAATTGGACAACCTTTGGATTTATGCAAGTGGGAACCACGTGTATTGCGTGGCCCACCTCAGATTCTGTCAAAATTGTAACTTCTAATCTATGGGTCAGAATGGGGCATGCCGCGCCGCGTTGAAATCGTACCTCCCGTGCGGTTGCTAGGGTATAAGTCTTGAGGTGTTGTAGTACCGAAAAAGGATTGTGATCAAAACTCATGGATCTCATTGGCCAAGAACATGCCAGCATTGAAAATGAAGCATACGATTGGTCTCACAAGGTTACAGGTCGTACAGTAATGCCCTTGTCACCTCTTAGAGATGTATGTTTAGTATATTTTCATATATGATTGGGCAATTTCTTAAAGTTTTCATGGATGCCTTTTCAATTTTTTTTGTGCATTTAATGTGTTTAAATAATTTGAAAATGGTCTTAATGAAGTGTGAAGAGAAGAACATCATTCTAAATTGGGAAAAGTGTCATTTTATTGTTTAAAAGGGAATTGTCCTTGGAAACATCATCTCATCCAATGGAATCGATGTAGACAAGACCAAAATAGACTTAAATTCTAACCTACTAGCCCCCAAAAGCAACGTGATATCCGTTCTTTTATAGGACAAGCTAGATTTTATAAGAGTTTCATAAAGGACTTTAGCTACATCTCTCATCCTTTTTGTAATCTCCTTCAGAAAGGATGCATCATTCAAGTGGACCAATGAATGTGTAACATCCTAAAATTTTTCTTTTCTGGATTGTCAAAAGTCCTTACAAAAAATTTTATAACTAGCCTACATCGTCACTTACTGACCCTTAATGGTTAAGGTGAGTCTATACGTAGGTTATACTAGTAAAGAACCAAACAAATTCGATTAACCAACCATATGAAGCCAACTAATCCACTTGATTACTTAAACCTCAAGTCTAGCTTTGTGAATTGTTCATCTAGGGCTCAAATCTAACTGACCCATCACTGACTAATCAAGACAACTGTAACTAAATTAAAGATCTACTCAAAGCTGGGCCAGCTATTGCCCAGATCTTAACTAATAGACCAAGTCAACTATTTACTCCTTTAGCCTAAGAACCAACAATCTAGAGTGATCATGACCGAATCACCATTATCTCTAATTTCAAGTAGGCCACACTATGAACTTAATTAATCCAAATCCTAACAATTGTGCCCAAGAAATATTCATACCAAATTCATTCAAAAAATGTCCCGATTATCTGAACAAGCTCTAGACCGCTCATTAGTGGGTTAATAGTTCTAAAATTATAGAATAATGTCCGTCTAACTAGGCTTAACGTCCATCGCCGGTGGCGAACCAAGAAAGTGCTCAAAACTACTCAACTTAGGTCAAAATCCAAGTGCTTGAAATGCACAAATCCCCTAGGCTGGAATCTGAAAACTTAAGTGAAATAGACCTTCCACTCTTTGGTGAAATTATGACATCCCAACCATTAAATTATAATCAAACTCAGGCCATGAGCAAGGGATATTTCCCTGCTCATATTTGTATAACTGGGATCCCGTTCGAACATCGGTGATCGACGATCGTAAATCAGGCCCCCGCGGGCAATCGACTCATCCGTTTGCCACCAAACTTGGAACAACCCTTCATTTGACCATGGGGCACCTGTTCCATGACACAGATGGGCTAGGGGGCACTGGAATGCCCCAAACACCAGAAATCAGCCCATTAGGGGTATATTTATTATAATGAGAGTTTCTAGGGCCATTTAGTTAAATTTTCAGGTTATAAAAGACCCAAAATCTCTCTCCCTCACTCCCATTCAAATTTGCTCGAAGAAGGAAAGAGAGGGGAGAAAGAGAGAGAGAGCTCCAAGGAGTTGGAAATTGAAAAATTTTCTCTCTCACCACAGTCCAGCGTCAGAGCTCACAACTCCACAGCCATAGAAGTGGCTTGTCAATGATTGAAAGGTATGTGTCCAGCCCTCTTTCAATTTATAGCGCTTTAGGCCTCTTACATGTATCCTAACATGCAAAATTCCATCATCACGGGGCTCCGACGCATTAATTCGCCGGACTGGCACCTTAAGAGAAGCTCCGCAAGCCATCAACCATTCCTAGGTGTGGACCATTATCCTTAGGTGGCCATTTATCAAACCTAGACTGAAATTAGTGATTGTGATTACACGTTTTGCTTTGCATGTCATTTGCAAGGAGTATAATAGTTGAAACTAAGTATTATCTTAATTGAATTCGTTTAGGGAAGAAGTGCTTAACTCCCGATCATCTTAATATTTACACTGCTTGATTTTCTTTTCCCTATGAGAAATTTAAGCATGACTCATCCCCAATTTTGAGGTAAATTAGGAAAACTATGTTGCATGTTTCCTATGTGTATAATTTGAGAAGATTAATTACTAAATTCCTACATGCATGTTCAAATTCTTTGCAATTATGAATTGTATATGATTCTCCCATGTTTTAAGTAATTTAAGAGTTTTCTACATGCTCAGTTAAATTCTCTTGGCAATCAAAGCAATCCATTTATGATGTCAAATGATTGTATCTTATACTATGCATGTCTAAATTTCTCACAACTAGGAGTAGATCGTGATCTCCTTTAACATGATATGAAAATTCATTTCCCCTTTTGCCAGGTTGGCCAGCAAATTTCAAAACCCATATGGGCAGTCCCATTGATAAGGTCGTCCAAGGACCATTCTAACCAAGTTAGTCCGAATATGGATAGCCGGCAAGAGTTGGACTACGCGGGACGCTTGCTCTCAATGTCGTGCATTCCGTAATTCATCTAGAGGGGACAAATTTACTCATTAGCTAGCTGATCATGTCTGTTAACCATGTATGCTCATGCCTGTTTAAAGCTAAGACACCATACGCCCATGTAGCACTCACTGGTAACAATTATAATTTGATCCACAAGTCTCAGGAGCCAGGCATGATGGAATGGGACACTATGCTCGAGTTGTTGGCCTATGTTGGGGTGATGAACCTCCCCATAGTGACCACGAGCAATCCAGGGTACAAACCCGCCTCGTGAGCTAGGCATGGTGGAATGGGACACTATGCTCGAACTATTAGCCTACGCGGGGGTGACGAGACTCCCCGTAGTGACCGTGAGTGATTCAGCTTATAATCTGCCTTCGTACGTGTTATCTAGGAGTGACGAACCAAAAGGGATCAAGCATCGCGGGCGCAAGGCTGCCAAGGCCCCATGATCCGGATAGGGCATTGACTCCATTATGGTGTCCCAGTTTTTCCAAACTGCCAGATGAATGAAAGTAACTAAATACTCAGCTAACATATTTACATCGCATTGCATTAGTTAGGTTGGCGACTCGGTAGTCGAGGTCGCATTGAGGGAGTATTTGGCATTGAGAACATAAAATGGTGTCACTCGAGGGAGTATTGGATGGCAAGGGCATGTATCACATCATAACATCATGCATATGCATTAATAAGAGTAGCTAGGGACTGTGTAACACCCGGCCCAAAACTGGAGCAGTGTCCTGAGGCACTCCTGTACGAACTGACACAGGACCGTACATTTTGAATGCGCGTGTGGGTTTGTTACCTGTAAATTAATCATGATTAAGCCGCTAATGCGATTAGGTCAAATTATGTTCGGGCTGGACATGGACGGTCGGTCTACACTTGGCGACTGTCTGTGCAAGCCATGTACCACCTGAGGAAGGACCAAAAATTCTGAAACTCTGAAAAGTTATATGCCTCACTGGGCTTGTGGTCCCTCACAGACTACAGACTCAGATGATGCCCAGAGATGGATAAACTATGGCCGTCCAACCAACACTTGAAAATCACGAATCATCAGGCCTAAAGAAGGAAAACCATAAAATTTAAACCAATTGACCCTATTTCCTAAATTAGATAATCCAAGCATTCCAGCCGATAGATCTCTTCAAAATTTACATAGAAGAGTAGAAATATTTCACTGCCCTTGCCCATAAATTCTGACCGTTGATCGCAAATCAGACCGCTGTGGTAAAACCTTGCATCCGTTTACCGTCAAATTTTACCCGGCCCTTCATCAAACTAGGAGACACCTTATCCATGAATTGGATGGGCCAGGGGCCCATCAGGGTGACCCCAATAATCAAAAAATGGCCTGGCCCATCAGGGTGACCCCAATAACCAGAAAATGGGCCCACCGGGCCATTGGAGGGATTTCACCTAACTGTATGGTTAACTGAAATAAAACTCTGGATATAAATATCCAGCCCTCTCTCTAACTCCCATAAGCTCCAACAGCTGAGAGAGAGAGAGAAGGGTGGAGAGAGCAAGGGTGATTTGGGGAGTGAATTTCGTTGTGGTGCTTGGGATTTGGGAATCCCCGCACCTACACCTCCCAATCGCCAGAAAATGCCAACCCAAATTGTCGTTAGAGCGAAATCCCGCCCGATCTAAGGTAAGGTTGAGCTCCAAAGTACTTCTCCCTAATCTATAGTTGCATGCATGTCACTGACCATCACTTTATGTAATGCAGGGCCCTGACATGTCGAGTTTACAGACCCGGAGACACTAGCACGATTTTAGTGACTTCCGATTAACAATAGGTACGGACCATTACCTTTAGGTTATCAATTATCATGCCTAGCATTGAATTTAGTGCATGTGTGTGGTGTTTTGCTCCTGCATGTTGCTAAATTTCATATTTTATGTTTGAGACCATAGATTTAGGATTTCCCAAAAATGTGGGAAGGGATTTAAGCCCTAACACCCCCAATTATGTGGATTGTTGATTGCCTGTTCATTTAGGGTGTAGACATTCAATTTCCCTCAAATATTGCTAATTTTTGTGGAGTCATTGTTGCATATCAAACATGCTAGGAGTTAAAGGCTTGAAATGTTGTGAATATGCTGATTTGCTAACTAAATTGCGATTAATTCTCATTATGTGACTAATTTATATGATTCATGTTGGCCCATGTAAGACTAAATGGTGTGAATAGGTACATGGTTGTCCATATGGTTAAATAAGTTAGAACACGTTGAACATAATCTGTATGGTTTAGCTGAATTTGGTATACTACTATCCATGTATTTAAATTGTTGAATTATGCTTGTCATGTGTGACTTATTCCTAAATTTGATGATACATGTTGTTTACTAGTGCATAGGCCCCTTATGGATTCGCTGATTAACTAGAATCACTTAGGAGACTTTCTGTTGGACCTGCTTATGAGTAATTTGGCCCGATTAGTTAAGCCATGAATCGGCGACCATAGTTGGACTACACGAGATACCGTTCTTAAGCCGTTCAATTTATGGTGCGACTTATGGGGGGCATATTGACTCACTATCAGCCATCCTTGTGTGTTAACCATGACCGCACGCCTTTGTAGGAACCTGAGATACCCGAGACCTTTGCACCCACTGTTAATTATAAGATTCGACCCATAAGACTCATGAGTCGGGGATGGTGGTATGGGACACTATGCCCGAGCTGTTGGCCTACGCTGGGGTGATGAACCTCCCCGTAGTGACTAATGAGCACCATGACTCATGAGCCAAGGACGGTGGTATGGGACACTATGCCCGTAATATCGGCCTATGATGGGGTGACGACCTCCCCATAGTGACCGCGAGCTAGACTTAAAAGTCCTAATTGATTTTGTATAAGCCTAAGGGCCATGGGATTATCAAACCCATTGGTCACGGCCCTGAGCCGCGCAATCAGGTTAAGGCAACATTTCTACTAAGGGTATTATAGATTCCCCAACCGGCTAGATGAATTAACCTAATTAATCAACTCGGCTAACATGATCCATGACATTGCATTGTTTACTTTGGCAATTGGGGAGTCAAGGTCGCACTGAGGGAGTGTTGGTCATTCACGATCAGTAGATGTTGTCGCTCAAGGAAGTGTTGGTAGAAATAGGCATGCATCATATCATGAACCATGCATTTCATTAACAAGAGTGTTTAGGAATTTGTAATATTTGTTGTTTGTTAAATTTATTTTATACATGATCATTTGTGTTACCTATTGCTAATGGTACCACTGAGTTAATCACTCACTCCCACTCTAGGATGGTGTTCTAAAACACCAACCAGACCCTATCATAGATGCAGAAACCTTGGAGCAAGACGCATTAGACAATGTTGGTGTGGACAACAATGAGAAGTTAGCATACTTCCAAACATTTAGCGAACCTTACTAGTGCGATGGATGATCTCAGGCCTGGGTCAGGGCTCAATTTCTTTAGGAGAGGTGAGAGGATGGGACTAGGTCCCTAATGAATGTTTGCTTCTTGGGATTATGAGGTTTTATGTGTGTAACACCCTGAAAATCGGGGGTCGTGTATAAACTCAACTCCCGAGTTCCAGACCGTCACTTATGCAACAAAAATGATTATGATTCAATGTTGTCTGATTTAAAGCATTCACATGAGTAAAAGTATACCAAAACTGCAATTCATACTTCAGATCCAGTGGTAAAAGCAAGCGGAAGACTAAACAATATATATATCACTGTATGGAAAAACAAAGTAGATCTCATCTGTCTCTAAGGTATGAATACATCTCTGAGTCTCATATACATATACATGAACAAAATGTAATGTTCAAAATAGTCCCACTGAAGTCCCATCAATCCAGGTCGCCTACGCAAAGCCATCATGATACTGCATGTACGAGAACTCGTCCTAGTCCTCGTCGAAGTCTGGCTCTGCCTCCTGGATTTCAGCCTCACCTGCATCTACAACAGGGTCTGGTGGTGTTGCAAACACCATCCCGTAACGTGAGAGTGAGTGATCAACTCAGTGGAATCATAGAGCAAAGATTAGCATGTTCACAATTCAATCATGCGATAATAGTAAAGCAGTAAATCAGACAATCCTAATACTGTTGTTAATGCAAGATGACATGACGTGATGTATGCCCTCACCGACGATCTCCCTCATACGGCAACATCTTACGACCGCGGCATGCAATCGACCCTCAAGTGCTCCACATCTTCCAGGCACATGCAATGGCATGGTGATATGATTTCCAAGTTGTTATTAGTCCATTCAAACAGCAGGATTGGAAAACTAAGGTACTTCCCTTGTATCAATCCCAACACAGATCCTGTCTAGGGTCGTCACTCCTAGTAATCTCATATGATGTATATTTTGTAGGTCGCTGCAAGGGCTGCCAGGGCTGTTGCTCGCACTCGTTGCACCGCTCCCCCATCACCTTATCAATACAGGCCTACTGTCTCTACTGCTACTGAAGGGTCGTCACCTCCCGTAGACTCAGAATACGCTCGCGGTCACTACAAAGGACTCGTCGCCTGATCAGTGTAGGCCGACAGCCAGAATATAGTGTCCCATACCACCATAATCTGCTCACGAGATTAGGTGCTCACTGGTCACTATGGGGAGGTTTGTGGCCCCAGCGTAGGCCGACAGCTCGACCACGGTGTCCCATACCACCATGCCCGGCCCATGAGTCTTCGTGGATCAAGGTACCATGGTTAACAGGGTTTACAATGGTAAGTTCAGTACCTTAGGTTCAAGCAGTTATGACTCATACAGGGTGGACATACATCGGCCAGTCGGGTTACTTGACGGGCTCGACTAGCGAGATCGCATCTCAAGTCGAACGACATGAAGTGCGTAAAACACTTCGCGTGGCCTAACCACTGCCGCCAACTCCAAACATCGACGCGTCGTTTGTGGCTAAGACCAGCCAGCCACGAATTCGCTCAGTTACCGACTGCCTGGACTAAGTATAGTCCCAAACAATTATGGAATCACATCAGCAATTCATATAGGAATATTAGAATTGAAATACAATCATGTGAGCATGTTAACACATGTTATAACATTCAACTTAAGTAAATCTTCAAACACATATATTTCATGCATGTAATGAAATCATGCATATAGTCAACATGTAGGAAATCATTTAGGTCAGCATATTAATTGAGAAATCCATCTCAAACTAATTCATAACATCATTTAATTCAATACATACTAATACAAGCATTTATACAAACACATACACTACACACTTAAGTCTACATATAGTATGTCGACCCGAAGTGCGCAATTAGGCGAATCTCTTCGCCAAACTAATTATGCACATATTCCTAACTTCCTAATGCGACAACAAACCATGTCAATCACATCAGAAAAATAAGAACGTAATCTGTACTTCCTACAAATGACTAAAATGCCCTAAATCTCATATTCTTCGTTAATTTACGAAACAGGAAATGGAGAGCATGTTGTACATGTCAAACGGCGATGCAATCGATAATCTACTATTAAACGACATTGAAAGCGTTGTAAACCGTCAATCAAAGCGTCTAAAATCCTCACCTTATGTCTTGTAGACTCGTGAATTGAAACGGATCGTATACGCTTCGTCTACGGCAGTAGGAGAACCTGTTTTACGAAGTACGTTAGCTAACACGCTACGAATCCAAGTAATCCCTAAATCAGCAACTTTTAGGGTCGTTTCATACCTGAAAAAGTGGAGAAATCACCGGCCAGATGATTGGGAAGAGTTGCTGAAGCACGTGCAATCAGCGACACGAAGGCGGGAAAAATCCTTCTACTCTCTCTCTCAAACTCTCTCCTTTTCTCTCTCCCAAAGCTAGGGTTTTGCAAATTTCGGATGGGAGAGAGGAATGAGGGTTTCAACCCCTTTTATAAGCTTAAAAATGCTCCGAAACGAAGTTTACTTAGTGCATATCCAATTTGGGGCTATTTCGGTCCAAAAGATGCTTTCTGGTAGTCCCCTGGTCGAATGCGATCGGACTTAAGCTCATGCGTACCAGATATAGCACGATTAAGTTTTTAGTCCGGCAAGGTTCGCAGATCGCACGTGGAGGACCAGTTTCAGTTCAGCGGTCACCGCACGTAGATCAGGGCTGAAAGTCTCATGATATAAAATAAAAATTTCTCCTGATCCGAGGGTGTAATCTGGATGGATTCTAACGGTCAGAACGCTTAATACTGATGCGTCAAGTCGTGTGCCAGATTTGAATTTGAAATTTCAATTCTGTCCCTATTCGCACTCTCTTCGGTCCGGGCTCAATGAAATAGCCTGTGATTATCGGTTTGACTTGATTTTCGAAATGAGTGTCAAGTCCAACTAGGCGGTTCTAACGGTCTAAGATAGGAGGTATCGGACTTTCGACGTGCGGTCTAGATCCAATACAAAAATTCAAAGCGGTCCAGATAACAAACCTGCTTAGAGTTTGGTCCGAGGTTATAGAGTGTTATAGAGTCGTTGGTTCTACTCGATTTGGGTCTTGTAAAACGTATTTAAAGTGATCAGGGACTATTTCCCAGCCACTCCAGTGTTGCGCTAGCTAACTTACGCTTAATTTCCATAGAAATTAATTCTACGCGATTTCGAGTCGAGTTGGTACTCGAGTCCAAGTATGAATTTTTCACGGGCGTTACAATCTACCCCCCTTAACAAATAATTTCGTCCTCAAAATTTATACCTTTTCGTACTCCTCGAGAAGCTGTGGGTAGTTCTTTCTGATTTCAGCTTCTGTCTCCCAAGTAGCCTCCTCCTCAGAGTAATGCGTCCACAATACCTTCACAAGAGGAATCACCTTGCTACGCAGTACCTCTTCCTTCCTGTCTAGGATACGTGTCGGTCGCAGGATATAAGTAACATTCTCTCCTAACTGCACCTGCTCCCATCTGATGATATGGGAAGGATCAGCAACGTACTTCTTCAGCATAGAAACATGAAATACGTTGTGAACGCTCGTGAGAGGCGTGGGTAAAGCCAATCGATAAGCCACCGCTCCCACACGATCGAGGATCTGGAATAGACTAATGAATCGCGGTGCCAGCTTCCCCTTCTTCTAGAACCAAAGGACTCCCTTCATAGGGGAAACTCGCAAAAACACATGATCCCCAACTGTGAACTTTAGTGGCCTCCGTCTCGTATCGACATAACTCTTCTGTCTGCTCTGCGCTGTAAGAAGCCGACGTCGAATAATATCGATCTTCTCTGACGTCGCATGCACTAACTCTGGGCCAATCAAGCTACGCTCACCGACCTCTATCCAGTAATGCGGTGCGCGACAAGGTCGCCCATACAGCGCCTCATAAGGTGTCATACCGATACTCGCCTGAAAACTGTTGTTGTACGCAAACACCGCATATGCAAGACAATCATCCCAACTGTCCTTGAAGTCCAATGCGCAAGCTCGCAACATGTCCTCTAAGATCTGGTTCACCAGCTCTGTCTGTCCGTCTGTCTGTAGGTGGAAGGCAGTACTGAACTTCAACTTCACACCCATAGCCTCCTGAATGCGAGTCCAGAAAATAGAAGTGAACCGCGTGTCTCTATCCGACACGATCTCCAGCGGAACTCCATGCAGACGCACAATCTCTCTGATGTACAATCTAGCCAGCTCGCCTGCAGAGTTCGTAACTCTAATCGGTAGGAAGTGCGCCGACTTCGTCAGACGGTCGACGATCACCCAAATGGAATCATGTCCCTTCTTCGTCTTCGGCAACCCAAAAATGAAGTCCATGGAAATGAAATCCCACTTCCACTCTGCGATCGGCATAGGCTGTAAAAGTCCAGGTGGTCGGCGATGCTCTGCCTTCACCTGCTGACAAGTGAGACAACGGGACACGAACTCAGCTATGTAGGTCTTCATACCTTCCCACCAATATGTCCTCTTCACGTCACAATACATCTTCGTACTGCCTGGATGCATCGCGAGTCTAGTACAATGCGCAGCCTCGAGAATCTCTCGTCTCAAGTCAGGGATATCTGGGACGCATAGGCGGCCACGATAACGTAAGCCCCCATCTATACCAACTCGCCAGTCGGCATCTGCATCGTCACTGGCCTGCTCTCGAAGCTCAGTCAGATGCGCATCGTCCCTCTGCGCCTCGATGACTCGGTCATCGATCTGAGATCGCACCTGTACATGCGTGATGAACTCAAACGGCTCCTCTACGGTGAGTTTCTGCTCAAAGTCTCGCAAAAACTCAACCATATCCCACTCGGCAACCATCAGCGGAGTCGCAAACTCTATCGCCTTCTTGCGGCTTAACGCATCTGCCACAAAGTTCACCTTCCCATGATGGTAAGAGACTTCAAACTTGAAGTCCTTCAACGTCTCCATCCATCGCCGCTGCCTCATATTCAAGTCTCGCTGCGTGAATATGTACTTGAGGCTCTTGTGGTCACAAAAGAGCTCGAACTCCTCTCCGTAGAGGTAATGTCTCCAGAGTCTCAGTGCGAATATAACGGCTACCAACTCTAGGTCGTGTGTAGGGTAATTCTCCTCGTGCTTCCTTAATTATCTCGAGGCATACGAAATTACCCTGTCCCTCTGCATAAGGACACAACCCAAACCAACGCTAGACGCGTCAGTGTATATAGTGTATCTAACCCCTTGCTCTGGCAATACTAGCACAGGGGCGGACGTAAGTCTGTCCTTCAGCTCCTGAAAAGCTGACTCCGCCTTATCATTCCAGGCGAACTTCACGTCCTTCCGTGTCAACTGAGATAAGAGTCCCGCTATCTTTGAGAAGTCCTGAATGAAGCGCCGATAGTAGCCAGCGAGACCCAAGAAACTCCTCACCTCAGTGACAGAACCAAGCTGCTCCCAGTCCTGCACCGCAGCTACCTTAAACAGGTCAACTGCCATGCCATCCTTGGACACCACGTGTCCCAGGAACTTCACCTCCTGCTTCCAGAAGTCGCACTTCTTGTATTGTGCGAACAACTGATGTTGTCTAAGCGTATCCATGACCAAACGTAAGTGCTCCTCATGCTCCTCTCGACTCCTGGAGTACACCAAAATGTCGTCAATGAATACGACGACGAATCGATAGAGGAAAGGTCGAAATACCCGGTTCATCAGATCCATGAACACGGCTGGTGCATTCGTGAGACCGAACGACATCACGAGGAACTCGTAGTGGCCAAAACTGGTCCTGAATGCTGTCTTCTGCACGTCCTCATCCCTGACGCGCAACTGATGATATCCTTACTGAAGATCAGTCTTCGAGAAGTACTGCGCTCCTCTTAACTGATCAAACAAGTCATCGATCCTGGGTAAAGGGTACTTGTTCTTCACCGTGACCTGGTTCAGCCTGCGATAATCAATACATAATCGCATCGAACTATCCTTCTTCCTCACGAACAAGACTGGTGCTCCCCAAGGAGACACACTAGGCCGTATAAGGCCAAGCTCTAGCAGACCATCAATCTGCGTCCTCAACTCCTCCATCTCACATGGTGCCATGCGATACGTCGACAGTGAGACGGGCGTAGAACCAGAAACCAGATCGATAGTGAAATCGATCTCTCGTCGAGGCGGCAAACTAGGGATCTTCCTGAACAGATCCCCGAACTCGGAAACGACTGGCACATGCTCAAGTACCTGGGCACCAGCGTCACGCAATAAAGTGGTGTAACTAAGTATGCGGAAAGGGAGATTTACCCGCACTGAAAACGTGAAAGATGTGCCCTCAGGCTCGTACACTGTCACCATACGAGTCTCGCAGTCAATCTTGGCCCTCACTGCAGTCAACCAATTCATGCCAAGAATGACGTCGAGATAAACAAGAGAGGGGTTGACGACAAGATCAATAGCCATCGTCCGGCCTCCCAAATCAACCAAACAACCCTCACACATCTGGGTGACATCTGAATAATCTCCGTGGGATGCAAGGACTCGTACCCTATCTATGGTAATGGTCTGTAACCCAAGACGCCTGACTACAGCATGTGATATCAAAGAAATCGTGGAACCAGTGTCCACCATCACGAGAATAGGAGTACCTCCAATATGGGCTGTGACCTCGAAGGCCGAATGCTGAAAATTCGGTGTCGCAGCTACCTCAGCTGTCAATGCATGAACCCGAGCCTGCTGTGGCCGGTTCGGCCGCTGTGTCAAGGGCCGTGGAGGTTGTCTAATCTGCGATACCGGAGGTTTGAAAGAAGGGTGCGCAGGAGCTAACCGTATAGGCGGTACTGATATCGCCTGTGAACGAGCACGGTCAATCTTCTGCGGCGGTGAGAACCCACTGTCCCGCATTCGAGAGAAGCAGTTCTGCGCCAAGTGGCCTGACCTCCCACAATATGTGCACGATAACTCGGGGCACCGAAACGATGGTGCTGGCGCTATGGCCCGAGTAGGAGGGTCGACGCGAGGCCTCTTGCCCGCGAAGGGCCTGTCCTGCATGTCTGGTCGCGGCCTAGAAGCAAAAGGGCCACGAGATCGCGCAAGTCGATCCACATCCTGCTCTGCCCGCATAGACATGTGAATCAACTCCGCATAAGAGGGAATGCTCACACAGCACATCTTCGACCGAATATCCGATCGCAAACCCTCCAAAAAATGCCGTATGCGCATCTGCTCATCAGCCAAAATCGTCGGGACGTATCTGCCCAACTCCGTGAACCGATGCTCATACTCTGTAACTGTCATGGCTGCCTGTCTGAGGCGGAGAAACTCATTCTCCCTGTCATGCCTGTAAGTCTGGGGATAATACTTCTCGTGGAAGTGGAACTCAAATGTTGCCCATGTCCATACAAAGTCGGCGGCAACGGTCCGCAGTACGCTATCCCACCACAGGCTGGCCTCTCGCTCAAACAGGAATGTAGCCAGCTCTACCTGCTCAGCCTCGGTGCAATGTAACATCCGTAAATTCTTCGGCACACGGTCGAGCCAGTACTCAGCCTCCTCGGGTCTGTGAGAACCCGTAAAGGTGGGAGGCCGTAAGCTCTGAAATCGCTCTAATAGGCCCCGTGTATCTGCGGCATTCCCCGCAAGATAAGCAGGTGGCGCAGGATGAGTCATGCCCTCATCCTGGGCGTATGTATAAGCATCCTCAGCAGGATGCGCAGGTGGTGCAGGTGGAGTCACACCCCCACCCTGTGCTAATGTCCCCACGATGGTAGTCAGAAGCTGCTGCTACTGCTGCATCATAGCCAACATCTGCTCAAATCTGTCAGGAGGTGGAGCAGGCTGTGGCGGATGCTGTGTCGAAGTAGATGCACGATAAGGCTCTCTGACTGACGGTGTGAACGGCGGTGGTCCATCTGTAGGACTAGCAGTAGGCTGAGACGCTCGAACGGCCTCAGGAATCGGGCCCACAGCAGGGTCCGCATGGGTGCCAGACTGCGAAGGAGTCTGATCCATATGCTCAGTCAATGCAAGCCGAACCGTGCTCCGCGTAGCCTTAGGCGGCATTCCCTATATTCAAAATAGGGCACAACCTGGTCAGTCTTAATAGCACAAATACACCGAAATCATTCACACAAGGAGTCAAAGGCATTCCATGCATTTCATTTAATCAAAATTGTCACAATACAAGGGATATATCCTTACAAGCATCATGACGAGAAATACATGGGAACTAAGACAGTTAAAATTGCAACAGCAATATAAACAAGGCACTAGCCCTAACAGGCTTACACACATAAAGCAGGAAATGACTAACTACTGACAACTACATCAAAGGTCGCATCGCTAGTCTGAGTCGGGTGACGGAGGAGGAGCACCCTTATCCTGTAAGCAACACAGGATCGCCTTCAAGGTGTGAGTCACCTTACCGAATTTCTTCTTTGTAACGACCTTGGCATCCTCGACTTCAGCGCGAAGTTCCTGAACTTCCCTTCACAAGGCGATCTGACTCTCCTCGATCCGAGCAATGCGATCATCGCTAGTAGCTTGCGCAGAAGGAGGAGGGATCTCATCTGTATCTTGAGCCTCCTCTTCTGCCTCTTCCTGAACTTATTCCTGAACCTCTGCTCCAGGTTCCTCTTCATCAAAGTCATCCTCACTGTCCTCCTCCAGCTGATTTTCATGATACTGCGACCTAATCTTCATCTTGACCATAGTCGACCATCAATGGTATGAATCGAAACTGGCAATTCCGGCCCAAGTCTATAGGCAAACTCAAGCACAATCTCACAAATCAGTCGGCCAAAAGGAAGCGACTCGGATGTTCTTCTTGACTTGGCTATGATGATTATCTGTCATAAGATGAAAGTGGCCATACATACGTTCTCTCCCTGGGCCACCAAATACAGGAAATTAACCATAAGGCGCGTACATTCAATGCGATTCGTAGACCTGGGATACACATTATACGTGCAGATATGGTGCAGCAGGGGTAAATCATCAGACATATATGTCGCCTTAAGGCTATTATTAGGCTGCCATGGAACCAACTTACCGCACAGAAACCTGGTGCGGCGATTTCGTTCACGCCTACTCCTCAGATTCTTCTCACTAGGGTGAACATCACCAAGAGGCACGTTCAGAAGTCGCGCAATCAATCGCACATCAATCGTAGCCATCCGATCTCTACCAAAAGGGATTTTAAACTGCAATGGCTCCAAAGTAGGATTCTGGATACTAGCGTAGAAGGCACGAACGGTGTTCACATTAGCACGAGCACGAACTTCAAAGATCGGACCCCAATGCGCAGCTTCAATGCGCTCGAACAACAAAAATTCACCGAACAGTCGCCCTTCCACATCCGCCTCAAATAACACTTTACGATCAGTATATTGGCCATGAGGCATCTCTGATAGAATTACTTGCCCAAGGTGAGCATGGGGATCTAAATCCCGCTTTGTACGGCACTATAGGGCTGTAGCTGGACCTGCGGCGGCGCTTGAACTTGCGGCACCACCCCGCGGTCTTCTCGATTGAGCAGGGCGACTTGGCCCAGCCTCGTCTGTTGTGGTTTTTCTTTTACCCATCAAAGATATGATGGATGAGAGTGATAAAAGGCCTAAAATGGCTTCCACAAAAGCCATAGAAAATGGAGAAAATGCGGAGAAGTGGCTGTCCAATCTAGAAAAAGGAGATCTAGGCATCGTAGATGGATGCTTCAAGCTTCCCAAGGATATAATTTCAAGGAGAAATGGAAATAGAAAAGTGGAATGGAGCACCTCACGATTTCAGCTCGATTTGGGGGTTTTTAGAGCTCCAAATGTTGAAATCTTCAAGAGGAAGGGCTGCCAACTCCAAAGGAATGATGGATGATGGTCGTTTTTGGCCAAGGAGGGATCTAGGGATGATTTAGAATCCCGGATTATGGAGATGGTTGCTGAAAAATGAAAATAGGGCTATGGGGAGGGCTGTTTGTGAAGGAGAGGCATGTTTTCGGGGGTTTTCGTTAGACGGGACATATATGGGGAGTGTGTACATGGGATTTAAGGGCGTGCGCCCGAGTCTCACTTCAAATGGGCCCACCTGTACAGTGATGCATCGCCGGATCGACGATGGCATCGCCGACCGGTGATGCATCCAGTCGGTGGGGCTAGATGGGTTCGGTCCCCCATGGTCCAAGGACCCCAGATATGTACAGTTCGACCCCTGATTCATTGTATTTTGACCTATGTAGGCCCAAACATGTGTTCGGGGCTTTCCGGGACCATTCCATAATTCCGAATACAAAACCCTATCATGCAGCATATGATTTTGAGGTAGAAGGATCCAGTACATCCATCTAGACTCTTAGTTGCTAAAGAAAGTGAATTTATAATAGCCTTATGGCCATTTTTTATGAAATTTTACTATTCACTATAAAATTTTATGAAAGTATTATTTTGTGTTATTTTCACATTAGGTTTGATGCCTAACATGAAATGGATAAGAAAAAAATGAAGATTGGAGTGGTGAGAGGAAGAATTTTGAAGATTTTTGGTGAAACGAGGTTTTTTTAAGCCCTTGCGATTGAATACAGGAGTCGTGGTCATCCCACGGCCCAAGAATTTACTTTTATGGGTTTAAAATTGTTTAAAGAACGTCTCAACCCGACTTCCTATGAACTAGGAGCTATTCGGGTTGCTTTATGCGACCCGAGTTGCGTTACAGACTCGATCGTGTGATCGATTCAATAGACTTCGCCTATCGACGAATCTACGATCCTAGAAGTATTTCTAGACCCTTCTTACACCCACCTATGTCAAAGGAAGCGACAGCGTACGTCGCGAGACCATAACCCAGGCCCAGTATACTCTTATTCATGCTCTGATACCAACTTGTAATACCCTGAAAATCGGGGGTCGTGTATAAACTCAACTCCCGAGTTTCAGACCGTCACTTATGCAACAAAAATGATTATGATTCAATTTTGTCTGATTTAAAGCATTCACATGAGTAAAAGTATACCAAAACTGCAATTCATACTTCAGATCCAGTGATAAAAGCAAGCGGAAGACTAAACAATATATATATCACTGTATGGAAAAACAAAGTAGATCTCATCTGTCTCTAAGGTATGAATACATCTCTGAGTCTCATATACATATACATGAACAAAATGTAATGTTCAAAATAGTCCCACTGAAGTCCCATCAATCCAGGTCGCCTACGCAAAGCCATCATGATACTGCATGTACGAGAACTCGTCCTAGTCCTCGTCGAAGTCTAGCTCTGCCTCCTGGATCTCAGCCTCACCTGCATCTACAACAGGGTCTGGTGGGTGTTGCAAACACCATCCCGTAACGTGGGAGTGAGTGATCAACTCAGTGGAATCATAGAGCAAAGATTAGCATGTTCACAATTCAATCATGCGATAATAGTAAAGCAGTAAATCAGACAATCCTAATACTGTTGTTAATGCAAGATGACATGACGTGATGTATGCCCTCACTGACGATCTCCCTCATACGGCAACATCTTACGACCGCGGCATGCAATCGACCCTCAAGTGCTCCACATCTTCCAGGCACATGCAATGACATGGTGATATGATTTCCAAGTTATTATTAGTCCATTCAAACAGCAGGATTGGAAAACTAAGGTACTTCCCTTGTATCAATTCCAACACAGATCCTATCTAGGGTCGTCACTCCTAGTAATCTCATACGATGTATATTTCGTAGGTCGCTACAAGGGCTGTCAGGGCTGTTGCTCGCACTCGTTGCACCGCTCCCCCATCACCTTATCAATACAGGCCTACTGTACTCTTCTGCTACTGAAGGGTCGTCGCCTCCTGTAGACTCAGAATACGCTCGCGGTCACTACAAAGGACTCGTCGCCTGATCAGTGTAGGCCGACAGCCAGAATATAGTGTCCCATACCACCATAATCTGCTCACGAGACTAGGTGCTCACTGGTCACTACGGGGAGGTTTGTGGCCCCAACGTAGGCCGACAGCTCGACCACAGTGTCCCATACCACCATGCCCGGCTCATGAGTCTTCGTGGATCAAGGTACCATGGTTAACAGGGTTTACAATGGTAAGTTCAGTACCCTAGGTTCAAGCAGTTATGACTTATACAGGGTGAATATACATCGGCCAGTCGGGTTACTTGACGGGCTCGACTAGCGCGATCGCATCTCAAGTCGAACGACATGAAGTGCGTAAAACACTTCGCGTGGCCTAACCACTGCCGCCAACTCCAAACACGAATCGCGTTCATCGATGCGTCGTTCGTGGCTAAGACCAGCCAGCCACGAATTCGCTCAGTTACCGACTGCCTGGACTAAGTATAGTCCCAAACAATTATGGAATCACATCAGCAATTCATATAGGAATATTAGAATTGAAATACAATCATGTGAGCATGTTAACACATGTTATAACATTCAACTTAAGTAAATCTTCAAACACATATATTTCATGCATGTAATGAAATCATGCATATAGTCAACATGTAGGAAATCATTTAGGTCAGCATATTAATTGAGAAATCCATCTCAAACTAATTCATAACATCATTTAATTCAATACATACTAATACAAGCATTTATACAAACACATACACTACACACTTAAGTCTACATATAGTATGTCGACCCGAAGTGCACAATTAGGCGAATCTCTTCGCCAAACTAATTATGCACGTATTCTTAACTTCCTAATGTGACAACAAACCATGTCAATCACATCAGCAAAATAAGAACGTAATCTGTACTTCCTACAAATGACTAAAATGTCCTAAATCTCATATTCTTCGTTAATTTACGAAACAGGAAACGGAGAGCATGTTGTACATATCAAACAGCGATGTTGTCGATAATCTACTATTAAACGACATTGAAAGCGTTGTAAACCGTCAATCAAAGCGTCTAAAATCCTCACCTTATGTCTTGTAGACTCGTGAATTGAAACGGAGCGTATACGCTTCGTCTACGGCAGTAGGAGAACCTGTTTTACGAAGTACGTTAGCTAACATGCTACGAATCCAAGTAATCCCTAAATCAGCAACTTTTAGGGTTGTTTCATACCTGAAAAAGTGGAGAAATCACCGGCCAGGTGATTGGGAAGAGTTGCTGAAGCACGTGCAATCAGCGACATGAAGGCGGGAAAAATCCTTCTACTCTCTCTCTCAAACTCTCTCCTTTTCTCTCTCCTAAAGCTAGGGTTTTGCAAATTTCGGATGAGAGAGAGGAATGAGGGTTTCAACCCCTTTTATAAGCTTAAAAATGCCGGAAACAGGCTCCGGAACGAAGTTTACTTAGTGCATATCCAATTCGGGGCTGTTTCGGTCCAAAAGATGTTTTCTGGTGGTCCCCTGGTCAAATGCGATCGGACTTAAGCTCATGCGTACCAGATATAGCACGTATTAAGTTTTCAGTCCGGCAGGGTTCGCAGATCGCACGTGGCAGACCAGTTTCAGTTCAGCGGTCACCGCACGTAGATCAGGGCTGAAAGTCTCATGATATAAAATAGAAATTTCTCCTGATCTGAGGGTGTAATCTGGATGAATTCTGTCGGTCAAAACGCTTAATACTGATGCGTCAAGTCGTGTGCCAGATTTGAATTTGAAATTCCAATTCTGTCCCTATTCGCACTCTCTTCGGTCCGGGCTCAATGAAATAGCCTGTGATTATCGGTTTGACTTGATTTTCGAAATGAGTTCAAGTCCAACTAGGCAGTTCTAACGGTCTAAGATAGGAGGTATCGAACTTTCGACGTGCGGTCTAGATCCAATATAAAAATTCAAAGCGGTCCAGAGAACAAACCTACTTAGAGTTTGGTCCGAGGTTATAGAGTGTTATAGAGTCGTTGGTTCTACTCGATTTGGGTCTTGTAGAACGTATTTAAAGTGATCAAGGACTATTTCCCAGCCACTCCAGCGTTGCGCTAGCTAACTTACGCTTAATTTCCATAGAAATTAATTCTACGCGATTTCGGGTCGAGTTGGTACTCGAGTCCAAGTATGGATTTTTCACAGGTGTTACAATGTGGTTCATAACTTTATTGGTAGCACTTGGATTGTGGATGGTTTATATTTAAGTCTCTGATGATTAGTTACCTTATGTTGATTTAATCTTTCTTGACTTCTTGATATCCATATTTGTATGCATATGATGCCCGTTAAGGTACATGCTGCACTTGAAATCCGAGAGCCGAGTTCTTACTTAGCCCTTGAATTTTGGGTCATTACAAACTTGGAATCAAAGCAATAGTTTGGATTAAATCGGGCCTGGGGTGACAGGTTTATCATGACGCACTCTGACTTTGGAGGGAGAGATTGAACTTAGAGATAATATTAGGATCCCAAGGTCCTGCCTATAAGCAAGACTGAACCTTGTAGACTAGCCTAGGACTTACACGTAGAAATGCTTAGGCTATGAGAAATGATTCTAATCACTCCTAATCATAAATGAACAAACCTAGTCGGTCAATTTTATAACGTCGAGACTAAACGGCACGAGAAACTTGCAAGGCCATGACGGCCTAACTATATGAACTTGATAATTCAACAAAATATAGAATCTCTCTGACTTTAGTCCCAACTAAGATAGGAAGTCCCTAAATAACTTAGACAATTCTAGGTCCATCTGGATCGTTAGTTGACAGATTTCAGATCCAAATTGGATCCAGAAAATGCAATGAAACACCCTTTAGGCCGCGATGGGCGAACTTAACCGAGCAGGAACCCAACAAACACATTCAAGGGGACCCGAGGGGTCCCACAGATTTCAACGGAGCACCTAAGATGCATGGCCACCGCCGAATGGTGGCTGCAGCACCAGAACATGCAGAGGACGATGACAACACCACCACTTCGCTGGTGTGCCGCCTTCAACTCCAGAGGACGGCGGCGCACCGCCGCTGGTCCTATCAAGTGGGGTCCCTCCCACATGTGGGGTCCCCTATACACGTCCCTTTCCCCCTTTTTTACCCAAAAACCCTCATTCTCTCATTTCTTACCCTCCAAATCACTCCTAAACCTCTCCTCACTCCCAAATCTTCATTCCCTAGCTTCTAAGTCCTTCATCTTCCTCACATACTCCATCCCCAACCCATTCCAATCTCTAAACATTCCAAACCCTTCTTGTACTCTCATAATCCCACTCCATCTAAGCACAAAACCCTCTCTTATGGTCCCGCAACCTCCATTTCCCTCAATCCATTACCTTTCCCAAGCTTTCACACCTCAATGGCTTTCTGTGAGGTGGTGACCTCCATTTTCTCCATCTCCATGCTTCTTTCATTCATGGGGAAGAAGCGGTTGGCCTCCGACAAAGCTGGGCCGAGCCGAGAGAGGAGATCGAAGAAAAAACTCAATGTCAGTGCGAGCTCGAGCACCGCGATGAGGTCCAAATGAAACCTCGACCCTCAAATTCTACTTAAAAGGGTCATGTCGACGGACATTGAGTACGGTAGATTCCAACACCACAAGTTAGTCTTTGAGGCTCACATAGACAAGAAGGTTTTTGTCGAACACCCATTGTTGTACCATCTTCTCAAGAGTGGATGGGGTCCAATATTCAAAGGAAAGTCCCACGTCAGTGAGGAACGAGTGCGAACCTTCTATGCACGTATACGAAGGCCCTCTCTCAACCCCTTGAAATTTTATATTCCCATGGGCAGGCAGGAGGCTCAAATCAACGTCGACATCATTGCACATATTCTCAAAGTGGAACGTGGTGTCATTCTTACCATTAAGACTAATCTCGCTGAAAGGCGGGAGAGAGACTGTCGTACGGGTCACTTGTGTGGGTGACTAGTGGAAGAGGTGAGAAAATAGCCTCAAACCGACGAGCTTTGACTATCATTTGCTTCATCACATATGCACGTACAACGTGTATCCGAGGTCGAGAAACCATACAGAGTGCACCAGATTCATGGTGGACTTCCTCTACCGAGTAGGACAAGGGGCGAAAGTTTGCCTGCCTAACCTTGTGTTGACCAAGATAATAAGGGCAGCGCAATCTATTCGACAAAACCAGTCCCTCCCATTTAGCCGACTGATCTGCAAGATTGTCCAAACTTATGGGTACATGCTACATGTAGACCGCCTTTCTCCAATCTGAATGGTTGATGAGAACAATCTCAACAACATGAAGATGGGCCCCAAGCAACACCAGGCCCGACTTAAGGAGTTCAAGGAAGAGATAGAAGAAGAAGAGACTGAAGAGGAAGAGGAGAGCAAGGTCAAAGAAGAGGAAGACGGTGGAGCCTAAGACACTGACTGGGAGCCTCCCACCCCCCGTAGTGGGGGCCAGAGTCAGGATGCACTCGACTCTCACCTCGCCAAAATCGAGGAGAACCAGGAGAACATATGGAAGAAGCTGAAAAAGATGTCTTGTACACTGAAGGAACTCATGTGCTGCATGCAGGATAAGGGGACACCTCCACCTTCACTTAAGTCGGAGGATTAGGAGAGTGATGATGTAGATGCTCTCATCCCTATCTTTTGTAATGTCCTTGGATAAGCTTAGTTTGGTCGTCTTAGGAAGTAGTTATGGAAGTTTTTCTTGTTGATGGGTAATCGTGCATTTTTCATCATTATACATGTAATGCCCTGGCATATGTAACAGTGACAATTTTTATTAATGAAATGCATGAGGCTGCCTTTAATTGACTAATGTGTTGGAATATTTGGAGAATTGATGGCACTCGTATGATGTTGCTATGAATTTGTATATGTATTATATGTCACGTCCATGGATATTTTTGCATCTAAACACTGTAGAATTCACCTTCCAACACAATGAGATCCCAAGGTGATATCTGTGTCATCCACTTGGATCTAGGCAGAAGAGACGAACATGGACGAACTACCCCAAATGAGCCATAAGATAGCTAGAACGGAGCTAGTCAACCCGACATAGAAAATGACATGTCGGGTCAATTCCTAGGGGCACCATTCACTCGAGGCGAGACCTCTCCACACCATGCAGTCCCGGCTATGAGCACGATGGAGCAGGTGTTGCACGTCATGCAGTAGCAACAACAGTCATTACACACTTTAGTGGGAACCGTGGCTCACCATATGAGCATGTCGTCACCAGATCAAACCGGTATGACAACCGTGCCTTAAAATCTTTTTGAGCGCTTCCAGCGGTTTAGACAGCCGACTTTCACCAGCACGCATCGACCGAAGGAAGCCGAAAGTTGGCTCAATCGGGTTACTAAGGCGATCTGGCCTCTCCATTGCTCCAGGGCGGAATAGGTGGAATTGATATCCTACCTGTTTGAAAAGGAAGTTGATGTATGGTGGGACAGTGTGTTAAGGACCGTTCCTGAAAATTTTATAAGGACCTAGGAAGACTTTGAGGCATGTTTCTTCTAAAAATACTTCCCCCGTACATACCGAATTGAGAAAGAGAATGAGTTCCTGCACCTCCAACAAGGGGGAGTTTCGGTGGTCGCGTATGAAAATCGATTCATTGAACTATCCCGGTATGCCCCCAAAATTGTTGAAGATGAAGAAACACGAATGAAGCATTTTCCTAAAGGACTGAGTGCCAAATTTTGCACTAAGATGTGTTGTGCAAACATCTGGACTTATGCCTAGTTGGTCGATATGTCCCTGAGATCGGAGAAGGATAGAGAACGAGTCTCCCGGGTGTGCCTCCAAGTCGAGTCACGGGGGAGATCTGTGAGACAGTCTTCCTCCACCTCAGGAAGAAGAGTATAACCTACTCTGCCTCCTCAACATGCTCCTCCTCCACCCGCCTTCTCTCGACCCGATAATACCTGTGGGTATTGCAGAAAAGTGGGGTGCTCGAATGCGTATTGCTTCTCGAAGATGAGGGATCATGGCTATGCACCTCCTCAACACGCAAGCCGACCGCCCCAACAAGCATTGCCAACTCATCCCCAGAGAGCCACGAGCCCGTCTCAGTAAATTCGTAGGCCACCGGTGCTTTAAATTAGGCCACTTCAAATTAGGCCGCCACCTCAACCTACATATCAGCCCAACAGGCCGCAACAAGCCCACATACATGCCCTGATTTCCGAAGGTGTAGATACAGCCACGACTACACCCTCAGCATTTGAAGTCACAGCTCATATGTAAGGTATCCATGTCTTTCTTCTCATGGACACTGGGTCCACAACATTGATAATATCACATACAACCACCAAGAATTTGAGGCTACTAACCACTCCCATGTCGGGGTGAGAATCATAGTGGCAACCAGAACCTTCACTGAAGCTACATCCGTCTATCGAGGTTGTCCCATTAATTTAGGAAACAAGAGAATTCATGTGGACCTTATAGTCACAAGGGTCTTCCACTATGACGTGATCTTGGGTATGAACTGGCTCTTTGCAATGAGAACTGAGATTGATTATGAGGACCGGACAGTGATGATTTACGAAGTGGATAGCTCTCCTTTCACGTTTCCAGTTCAGGTTGGCTACCCGCAACAAGTCCTTTGTTATGCGTCGTTAGAAAAAGACAACGAAGAACTTTCATTAACTCGTACACCCGTAGTCAAAGACTACGTTGATGTATTCAAGCAACTACCAAGACTCCCTCCCCAATGAGAGATCGATTTCACCATAGAATTGGTGTCGGGCACTGCGCCCATTTCTCTTTTAATCTACCGAATGTCTCCGTATGAAATGGAAGAACTTTAGGTTCAGATAGATGAATTGCTGGACTCAGGTTTCATTCGACCCAGTGTATCACCTTGGGGAGCCCTTGTTGTGTTTGTGAGAAAGAAGGATGGCTCCCTTCGACTATGCATTGATTATCGACGATTGAATCAAGTCACTGTGAAGAATAAATACCCACTACCTAGGGTTGATGATCTGTTTGATCAACTGAGAGGCGCTCAGTACTTCTTGAAAATTGATTTGCAATCCGGGTACCATCAGCTTTAGATTAGGGAAGAGGACATACAAAAAATGGCAGTTAGAACCAGCTTTAGGCACTATGAGTTCTTGGTCATGCCCTTCGGACTCACGAATGTGCCAGCCGTGGTCATCGATATGATGAACAGAGTTTTCAAGCCCTTTTTGTATCATTTTGTCGTCTTGTTTATTGACAACATTATAATATACTCCAAAAGTCACAAAGAACATGAAGGACACTTACGAGCAGTTTTAGAGACGCTCAAGCGAAATAATTTTTTTTCTAAGTTCCGGAAGTGTGACTTCTGGAAAGAGGAAGTCAAATTCTTGGGCCACGTGGTGTCTAAGGAAGGCATCTTAGTGGACCTAGCCAAGGCAGCATTGGTACAACATTGGAAGCAGCCGAGTTCGGTTAGGGAAGTCAGGAGCTTCTTGGGACCGGCGGGATATTACCGTCAATTTATCAAGGACTTCTCAAAGTTAGTCTGACCCCTATCCCAGCTCACCAGGAAGGACCTCAAGCTCACCTAGAATGAAAAGGTGGAAGTGACCTTTCGAGAACTAAAGAGAAATTGACTCGGCTCCAGTACTCATTCTGCCTGAGCAAGGAGTCAAATATACTATCTACACAGATGTGTCCCGTGTCAGATTGGGTCCTCATGTAGAAGGACAGAGTCATTGTCTATGCCTCACAACAATTGAGGAAACATGAAGAAAATTATCCTACTCATGACCTCGAATTGGCGGCAGTCATCTTCACCTTGAAGCTATGGAGACATTACCTTTACGAGGAAGAATTTGAACTCTTTTGTGATCACAAGAGTCTCAAATACATCTTCACCCAAAGGGACTTGAACATGAGGCAATGTCCCTGGTTGGAGACACTAAAGGACTTCAAATTTAATGTCTCCTACCATGCTGGTAAGGCCAATCTAGTGGCAGACGCATTGATCTGAAAGAAGACGTTAGAATTTGCCGCCCCTTTAATGGTAAGAGAGTGGAATATGGTAGAATTTGTGCGGGACTTCAAGTTGAAATTGATTCTAGAAGAACCATATGAAGTTGTCGCACATGTCCACGTTCAACCAATGATTGACAGTCAAATCATCATGGCTCAGAGCGGCGATGAATTGTTGAGAAAAATGAGGGAACTGGAAAAAGTCCAGAGCGACTCCGAATGGAGAATCAGCTCCTATGAAGGCCTAGGATTCTAAGGCCGCCTTTGTGTCCTGAACCACCCCAAATTAAAAGAAGAGCTTCTAACCGAGGCCCATAACTTGAAACTAGCAATGCACCCCAGAAGCATCAAAATGTATCGGGACCTCAAGAGAAACTATTGGTGGGACAACATGAAAAGGGAGATAGCTGATTTCGTCTCTCGATGTCTCACATGCCAACAAGTTAAGGCTAAACATCACCAACCGCCAGGCCTGTTGCAGCCTATGCCTCTTGCTGAATGGAAATGGGACTTCATCTTCATGGACCTCATCTCGGGTTTACCCAGGACAAGGATGGGACACGATTCAATTTGGGTGATTGTGGACCGATTGACAAAATCGGCTCATTTTCTCCCAATTTGAACTTCTTACGCTACCGATAATCTAGCCAAATTATACATTAAAGAAATAGCTCGACTCCATGGTGTCTCCTTAGAAATTGTATCAGATCGAGATGCCTGATTCACTTCAATATTTTAGACCCAAGTACACCAAGCAATGGGAGTGAAGTTGAAGTATAGTACCGCTTTCCACCCACAAACAAATGGGCAAACAGAACGAATAAATTGCATATTAGAAGACATGTTGAGAGCATGTACACTAGACTTCTTGGACAGTTATGCCGAATTCACCTATAACAATAGCTTTCAAGCTAGTTTAGACATGGCGCCTTACAAAGTATTATATGGGCGCCCTGGCCGAGCGCCTCACTGTTGGGCTAAAATTGGTGAGAAGAGTTTATTAGGGCCTGATTTGGTGCGGACAACCACTGAGAAGATTGAAATCATTAGGCGACATCTCCAAACGGCGCAAAGCAGATAGAAAAGCAATGCTGACACTAGGCGTAGAGACCTAGAATTTGAAGCAGGGGACCTTGTGTTCCTGAGGATTTCTGTAACGTCTCGAAAAAATCCGTACAGAGACCCGAGTACCACCTCAGGCAGAAATCACTTAGGATTAATTCCTTTAGAAATTAAGCATAAGTTAATT
Source organism: Magnolia kwangsiensis (assembly GCA_037074715.1). NCBI lineage: Eukaryota > Viridiplantae > Streptophyta > Magnoliopsida > Magnoliales > Magnoliaceae > Magnolia > Magnolia kwangsiensis. The sequence continues at coordinate 149,177,641 of CM073572.1, read as the reverse complement.
AGCATTAAGCTAGATTAGCTGTAAAATTAGCACTGTTCGCTTTAAATTCGTTCTACAAAACCCAAAACTTATGGAATCATTGATGCTATAACATCCTGAAACCTATGATCAAACTCTAAACCCGTTTGTTCTCGGGAACCCTTTGAAACTTTGTAATGGACTTGGACCACGCGTCATGAGTCCGGTAGCGATGAACTTAGACCATTATGACCGCATAGTTGGACTTGACTACCACCCCGGAAATCATGCTCAAATGATGTCCTGGGACTATTTCATTGAGCCCGGAGCAAGGAGTGTGAGAAAGCGTAGAATTCTTTATAAATTAAATATAATTTAAGTAATCTGGCACGAGTCACTTGCGGGCTAATTATAAGCATTCAAACCGTTGGAATCTGACCTAAATACACCCTCGGATCAGGGAACATTTTTCACTCATTTCAGTGTATTTGGAATCCCTGATCGAGTCTCAGTGACCGCTGAACTGAAACTAGTCCTCCACGTGCGATCTGGAAACCCGATCGAACTGAAAACTTAACGTGATCAGGATCCAGCATTCAATCAGAGGACCTCCAGAAATGTTCTTTTGGATTGAAAAAGACCCGATTTAGTTATAACCTAAGTATACCTTGGTCCTAAGTCTAAATAGGTGAGTTTTTAGCCTATATAAGGATCTTAAACCCTCTCCCATCCCTCACATTTGAATTTGAGAAAAAACTCTAGGAGAGAGAAGAGAGAAAAGAGAGAGATTGGGTGAGAGTTGTGAGAGAAAGTTCCTGTCACTCTATCCTGCTACTATACGTACTTAACCATCTCGATCTAAGGTGATTCTGACTTCATTCTAGGTAAGAAAATCCTAACCTTAACCTGTTTTAGGATTTCTATCGGTACAAGTAGCGAAGTAGCTGACTTACCTTGTGATATAGGTCGTCATATTGACATTGACGAAGCATAGAGTTTCTATTCGATTCATTACGCTTCTACGGCATAAGGTGAGGATTTTAGATGCTTAGGTTACCTGTTTTCAAAGCTTGCAATACCGTTTAATGGTAAATTGTAGACAAGGATGTTGTTTGACATGTAGAACATGCTATCTGTTTTTTATTTCTAATACATACGAAGAATATGAGATTTAAGGTATTTTAGGTATTTGTAGGAAATACTGTATATGTACGAATTTTATCAATATGATTGCCATAAGTATTTGTCATGTATCTATGCTAGTTATGCGTGATGATCTGTTTGGCGAAGAGATTCGCCCTAATGCACATTTTGGCCGACATATGCTATGTAGACTAATGTGTGTAGACTAAGTGTTTGTATAAATGTTTGTATAAGTAAGTATTGAGTAAATGAGGTTGTAAATTAGTGTTGAGATAGGATTCTCAATTATTTTGATGATGTATATGATTTCCTCCATGTTTATTATATTTGAATTGATTACCTTATACATATGAAATGCTTATGTATGGTTAAATTGCTTATGTTGTATCTTATGACATGTTGCTAACATGCTTGAATTACTTGTTATTTCAATTCTGTTTATCTCATATGAGTACTGATTCAGATTACATGTGCTTAGGGCTATACTATAGTCTAGGTAGTCGGTAACAGGTTTGAATTTGTGGTTGAATTCTATTCACCACGAAGGACGTGTCGACGAATCTAAGTCGTGCTTTAGTTGACGGCAGTGGTTAGGCCACACGAGGTGTTTATGCACTTCATGTCGTTCAGCTTGAGGTGTGCTCGTACTAGTCGAGCTCGTCAAGTAACCCGACTGAGCATTGTATGTTCACCTTGTATTAGTCATAACTGCTTGAACATAGGGTACTGAACTTACCAGTGATAACTCTGATAACCATGGTATCTTAATTCACTAAGACTCATGAGCTAGGCATGGTAGTATGGGACACCGTGGTCGAGTTGTCCACCTACGCTGTGGAGACGAGCCTCCCCGTAGTGACCAGTGAGCACCTCAGACTCGTGAGCCGATTGTGGCGGTATGGGACACTACATTCGAGCTGTCGGCATACTCTGATTAGTGATGAGCCCTTTGTAGTGACCTCGAGCGTATTCTGAGTCTACGTGAGGCGACGACCCTTCCAAAGCAATAAGAGTACAACTAGGCCTGTATTGATAAGGTGTTGGGGGAGCGGTGCAATGAGTTCATGCAACAGCCCTAGTAGCCCTTGCAGCGACCTAAAAATATATCATCATATGAGACTACTAGGAGTGATTACCTTAGACAGGATCCTTGTTAGGAATGATATAAGGGAAGTACCTTAGTTTCCCAATCCTGCTGTGTGAATGGACTAATATTAACTCGGTAATCATATTCATATCGCACTGCATGTGCCTGGAAGATGTGGAGCACTGAGGGAAGAAAGCATGCTGCGAACGTGAGATGGTGTCACATGAGGGAGTATGTAAGTGAGGGCACGCATCATTATTACATCTCATCCTTACATTAATTACAGTATTTAGGAATGTTTGATTGCTTTCTTTACCATTATCACGTGATTAATTTGATAACATGTTAATCTTTACTTTATAATTTCACTGAGTTGATCACTCACTCCCACGTTACGGGACGGTGTTTGCAACACTTACCAGACTCTGTCTTAGATGCAGATAGCGAGGCGATTTAGGAGTTGGAGCCGGACTACTACGAGGACCAAGATGAGTTCTCGTACATGTAGTTCTCTGACGACTTCACATAGGTGGCTGGATCGGCGGGATTTTGCTAGTTGGACTCTCATATGACATTTGATTTTAGTTGTTATATGTATATATGACTCAGAGATATATTCATACTTTGGAGACAGATCGAGATTGTTTTGTTTTACATATAGTGATATATACATCTTCCAGTCTTTCGCTTGCATTTTTATCACAGGATCTGGAGTATGAATTGTTGTTTTGGTATAATCTCACTCATGTTAATGTACTAACTCAGACAAAATTTAATCATCATTATTTATGTTGCATAAGTTATGGTCTGAAACTCGGAAGTTGAGTTGTTACTCGACCCCCGATTTTCAGGGCGTTACAAGTTGGTATCAGAGCATGATTTGGATTAAACCGGACCTGGGTTATGGTCACACGACATACGTTTTCGCTCTTCTACTTAGGTGGGCGCGAGAAAAATATAGAAACATTCATAGGATCCAAGTTTCACCAATTGGCAAAGTTCACTCAAATCGATCATTTTGATCGAGTTTGTGTGCATCCGTGGTCGCATGAAATGACCCCGGACCACTTCTAGTTCATTTATTGATGAGTCTAGACCCTTATTGATCTTATCCTAGCTGTTAAAGATCGTTAAATGCGAATGTGCAACAGTTAGTACCCGAAACGACCTGAAATGGTTTGAAACGGAGATGGGGCCCAAATCTAACACTTCCAGTGGGACCCAGGGTGGGCCCCACATGTTTTTGGCCATAGGGGGGAAGAGGACCTCGCCCAAATGGAGAGGCGTCACCAAATAGTCTAGAGGTTAGCGAGGACCTCACCAGTTCTGCGAGGCCTCGCCGGTCACTAGGCCAGGACGGGCCGGGTCTTCAGGCCGATGCAGTTTGGAGGTTAGGGTGACCCCCTGATGTGTGGGTCGTCCCTTAAAGCATCCCTGATCAGCCACTTCCTTCATAAACCTCACCTCCAAGCTCTCCCTTTCCTTCTAAATTATTGTTTTCTCTCTCAAACCTCCCTTCCAATCACTCCCTTCATCATTTTCTGCCACAAACCACGCCCCTTCATCGTTTGCAGTGGTACACACTCCCCTCTCTCTCTATTCTCTCTCGTTTTGGGCTCTTACATCCTCTATTCGAAGCAAAAATTGTGTAAGCTTCCAACCCAACCCATCTCCTCATTTCCCTTTCTTCAATCTCTGTATCTTGGGCCTTTACAACCCCTGTTGAGGCTTAAACTCATGGAGAATCAAAAACCCCAGCCCTTATTCCCCCTTTCCTTAACTCTCCACGGCCTTCTTTAAGTTCATGACGACCATATTCTCGATTTTCACCATCCTCTCTCTCATGGGAAAGAGGAAGGGTGTCGCTGATGAGGCTGGGCCTAGTCATCTCGCTCATTCGAGGCGGCCTAGAGGAGCTACCGCGAGTCCAAGTATTGGGAGAGAGTTGCATACAAAGCGGGATTTGAATCCCCAAGCACCTTTTGGAAGGGCATTGTTGGCGGAGTTGGCTCATGGCGTGTATACAGATTGCAGGGTTCTTTTTGAAGCACATGTGGATGGGCGGCTCTTTGGTGAGTATTTATTATTCAAGCTTATCGAAGCTGTCGGGTGGGGTCCGCTATTTGAAGGCGAGTCTCATGTTAATGTGAGCACTGTTCGTGCCTTCTATGCTCATATTCGGGACCCTACGCTGGAGCCACTGCAGTTCAAGATCTCCTTTGGTAGAGATCAGGAAGCCACAATCAATGTTCAGTTGATAGCTCGACTTCTGAACGTGCCACTTGGTGAGGTACATCCAAGTGCTAAGAATCTGAACAGTGTTCGTGAGAGAGATCGCCACACCAGGTTTTTATGTGGTCATTTATTTGAGTGGCAGCATAACAAGAGCCTCCTAGCGACCCATATGTCGGGTGATTTTCGTCTGCTTCATTACATCTACACGTTTAATGTTTATCCTAGGTGGAGCAATCGTAGTGAATGCACGCGTCTCATGGTAGATTTTCTGTATCAAGTGGGGCAGGGAGAGAATGTGTGCATGCCTACGTTTGTGCTACGACAGATCATCTTCATAGCACGATCGAGAAGGACGTCTGAGTCGCTTCCCTTTGGCCGGCTCATATGTAAGATTGTGCTCGAGTTTGCCTATAGGCTTGGGGCTGAGTTGCCTGCGCCGGTTCATTATATCAACGAGGCTACTTTGAACCAGATGAAGATGGGACCTCGGTAGCTTGAGGCCCAACTTAATGATGACAGTGAGGGTGAGTATGATAGTGAAGAGGAAGAAAGTGAAGAAGAAGGTGGGGCAGAGATAGAGGAAGGAGAGCAGGACGAAGAAGAAGAGGAGGCTGAGGATACTGATGAGAGTACTCCTCTTATGACTCAGGAGCCTGATCCTACTCAAGTTGATAGGGATGCCCATATTGTGCGACTCGAGGAGGGTCAAGTTCATCTTCGACAGGATATTAGGGATTTATGGGATCTCGTGAAGAATAAGTTCAAGAAGGTAACCCACACGTTGAAGACCATCCTGTGCTGCCTGAAGGATAAGGGTGTCACTCCTCCACCGCCAGACTCGGGCGAGTGATCATATCGCAGATGTTGTTGGTCGTATTAGGCTGTTTTGTGTTTTCTATGTGTGAGCCTTAGAAGGCTCAATAGTTGATTTATGTTGCAGTTGTAGGTTTGGCTAGCTTAGTTTCCCATGTGTTTCTTGTCATGATGCATGTAAAGATATATCTCTTGTATTGTGACAAATTTTGATTAAATGAAATGCATGGAGTTTTTTCAGCCTGGTATGTGAATGATTGTTGTGGTGTATATGTGTTATTGCTGAAACTGACTGGGTTGCACCCTATTTTGAATATAGGGAATGTCACCTAAGGTTACTCGGAGCACGGGACGTCTTACACTGGGTGAGCCGATGGATCAGGCCCCTCCCCAGAGTGATGATCATATGGACCCTAGTGTGGGCCTGATTCGTGAGGCTGTACTTGAGCCTCAGCCTTCCACAGGTCCTGCAGTCGGGCTGCCACCTTTCACCCCAGCGGTTCACGAGCAGCACCGTGCATCTTCCTCGACGCAGTACATGCCTCAGCCTGCTCCACCTCCTGATAGGTTTGACCAGTTGATGACTATGATGCATCAGCAGCTTCTGACTACTATCGCAGGGGCCTTAGGCCAGGGTGGGAGTGTGAATCCACTTGCACCATCTATGCATCCAGCTGAGGATGCTGGGACTTCGGCTCAGAGTATGGGTGTGACTCATCCTGCACCTTCTGCCTACCCTACAGGGAATATTGCTGATACCAGAGGCCTACTTGAGTGATTCCAGTGCTTGTGACCTTCTACTTTTGTGGGTTCTCACAGACCCCAGGAGGCCGAGTACTAGCTCGACCGCATCTCGAAGATGTTGAGGATGCTGCACTACTCGGAGTCTGAGCAGGTTGAGTTGGCCACTTTCATGTTTAAGAAAGAGGCCAGCTTGTGGTGGAATAGTATACTGCGAACTGTTGCGGTTGGTTACATATGGACCTGGGCAGTGTTTGAGTTCCGCTTCCATGAGAAATACTATCCTCAGACCTACCAGCACGAGAGGGAGAATGAGTTTTTGCGCCTCAGGTAAGGAGGCATGTTAGTTACTGAGTACGAGCATTGGTTTATAGAGTTGGGCAAATACGTCCCGACTATCCTTGCTGACGAGCAAATGCGGATGCGACGTTTCTCAGAGGGCTAGCGACCTGACGTACGGTCAAAGATGTGTTGTGTTAGCATGTCGTCTTATGCCGAGCTAGTGCACGTGTCCATATGAGCAGAGCAGGACGGAGATCGACTGGCATGTTCTCGTGGCCCTATGGATGCTAGGCCACGACCAAATATCCAGAGTAGGCCATTCCTCGGTAAGAGGCCTCGCATCGACTCTCCGCCCAAGATCGCAGCGCCAGTACTTCCGATGAGGTGCCCAGGTGTGACCTGTACTTACTACGGGAAACCAGGTCACCCTGTAGAGAGCTACTTTGCTCGGATGAGAGATAGCGGATTTTCACTACCGCAGAAGATCGACCGTCCTCACCCACAAGCTCTATCCGCTCCACCGTTACGGTCAGCTCCTGCGTATCCTTCCTTCAAACCTCCTGTACCTCAGTTCCGACCGTCTCAACAGCCCATGGGACCGTGACCGAATCGACCACAGCAGGCTCGGGTGCATGCACTGACGGCTGAGACATCCGGGACAGAGACTACACCACCCTTGACCTTTAAGGTCACAGCTCACATTGGAGGTACTCCTATATTTCTATTGGTGGATACGGGATCCACTGTCTCATTGATATCTTATTCAGTAGTCAAGCCCTTAGGCTACAGACTACTCGGATGGTTGGGGTGCGAGTTCTTTCAACACACGGGACTTTTTCTGATGCCACTATGATGTGTGAGGGTTGTTTGCTAGATCTAGGAAACAGGACGATGGTCATTGACCTTATCGTCGACTCCTCTCTCTATCATTTCGACGTCATTCTGGGCATGGATTAGCTAACTGCAGGGAGGGCTGAGATTGACTACGAGACCCGTTTAGTGACAGTTTACGAGCAGGAGGGCATGTCCTTTACATTTCTAGTGCAGGTCAGTCACCCCTCTCGAGTGCTTTATTATGCTTCCTTATTAAGGAATATTGACGTCCCGACACTTGAGAGCACGCCAGTAGCCCGTGATTATGAGGATGTGTTTAGAAAGATACCTGGGTTACCTCCTCAGCGCGAGATCGATCTTACTATCAACCTAGTTCCCGATTCGATGCCCATCTCACTGCCGACGTATCACATGGCCCCATGTGAGATCGAGGAGTTGAGGAAATAGATCGATGATTTGTTGGAGGCTGGCTTCATACGACCGAGTGTGTCTCCTTGGGGAGCACCGATGTTATTTGTGACGAAGAAGGATAGCTCACTGCGATTATGTATTGATTACCGCAGGCTGAATCAGATTAGGGTGAAGAATAAGTACCCTTTGCCCAGGATTGATGACCTGTTTGATCAACTGAGAGGAGCGCATACTTCTCGAAGATCAATCTACAGTCAGGGTATCACCAGCTACACGTCAAGGATGAGGACATACAGAAGACGGATTTTAGGACTATCTTTGGCCATTATAAGTTCCTAGTGATGTCGTTCGGTCTTACGAACGCACTAGCCGTGTTCATGGACCTGATGAACCGGGTATTTCGGTCATTCCTCTATCAATTTGTCATCGTATTTATAGACGACATTTTGATATACTCTAGGAGTCGAGAGGAGCATGAGGAGCACTTGCGATCGGTCCTGGATACTCTGAGACAGCATCAGTTGTTTGTACAGTACAAGAAGTGCGACTTTTGGAAAGAGGAAGTCAAGTTCTTGGGACACGTAGTGTCTAAGGACAGGATAGCAATTGACCTTGCTAAGGTAGCTATAGTACAGGACTGGGAGCAGCCCGGTTTGATTATCGAGGTGAGGAGTTTCCTTGGTCTGGCAGGGTACTATCGGCGATTCATCCGGGACTTCTCGAAGATAGCCAGACCCTTGACTCAGTTGACACGTAAGGATCTGAAGTTCGCCTGGAATGAGAAGGCAGAGGCAGCTTTTCAGGAGCTGAAGGACAGGCTGACGTCCGCCCCTGTGCTAGTATTATCAGAACAAGGGGTTAAATATACGATATATACCGATGCGTCTAGCATTGGTCTGGGTTGTTTCCTTATGCAGAAGGACAGGGTGATTTCATATGCCTCGAGACAGTTGAGGAAGTACGAGGAGAATTATCCTACACACGACCTAGAGTTGCAGCTGTCATTTTCGCATTGAAGCTCTGGAGACATTACCTCTACGAAGAGGAGTTCGAGCTCTTTTGCAACCACAAGAGCCTCAGATACATATTCACTCAGCGGGACCTGAATATGAGGCAGCGACGATGGATGAAGACCTTGAAGGACTTTAAGTTTGAGGTTTCCTACCATCCTAGCAAGGCCAACCTAGTGGTTGACGCCTTGAGCCACAAGAAGGCGATAGAGTTTACGGCTCCACTAATGGTAGCTGAGTGGGACATGGTTGAGTTTTTTACGAGACTTTGAGCAGAAACTCACTGTGGAAGAGCCATTTGAGTTTATCACACATGTTCAGGTGCGACCTCTTATCGATGACAGGATCATCACGAAGCAGAGGGATGATTAGCGTCTGACTGAGCTTCAAGAGCAGGCCAATGATGATGTAGATGCCTAGTGGCAAGTTAGAACGGATGGGGGCTTACATTATCGTGGCGGCCTATGCGTCCCATATGTCCCTGACTTAAGAGATTCTCGAGGCTGCGCACAGTTCTAGGCTCTCGATACATCCGGACAGCACAAAGATGTATCGTGACGTAAAGAGGACCTATTGGTGGGATGGCATGAAGACCCACATCGCAGACTTTGTATCCCGTTGTCTCACTTGCCAGCAGGTGAAAGCAAAGCATCGTCGACCTCCTGGTCTCCTTCAGCCTATGCCTATAGCTGAGTGGAAGTGGGACTTTATTTCTATGGATTTCATTTCGGGACTGCCGAAGACGAGGAAGGGCTACGACTCTATATGAGTGATCGTCGACCGTTTGACGAAGTCGGCGCACTTCCTACCGGTCAGAGTTATGAACTCTGCAGACGAGTTGGTCAAGCTATACATCAGAGAGATTATGCGTCTACATGGAGTTCCCTTAGAGATCATGTCAGATAGAGACAAGCAGTTACTTCTATTTTCTGGACTTGCATCCAGGAGGCGATGGGTGTGAAGTTAAAGTTCAGTACTGCATTCCACCCACAGACCGACGGGCAGACAGATCGGGTGAACCAGATTTTAGAGGACATGCTGCGGGCTTGTGCGTTGGACTTCAAAGACAGTTGGGATGATTGTCTTCCATATGCGGAGTTCGCGTACAACAACAGTTTTCAGGCCAGTATCGGTATGGCACCTTATGAGGCCTTGTATGGGCATCCTTGCCGAGCACCGCATTACTGGGCAGAGGTTGGTGAGCGCAGTTTGATTGGCCCAGAGTTAGTACAGGCGACCTCAGAGAAGATTGACATCATCAGGCGTCGACTTCTTACAGTGCAGAGCAGGCAGAAGAGTTATGCCGATATGAGGCGGCGGCTGCTAGAGTTCACAGTTGGAGATCACGTATTTTTGAGAGTTTTCCCTATGAAGGGAGTTCTTTGGTTCGGAAAGAAAGGGAAGCTCGCACCACGATTCATTGGCCCATTCCAGATACTTGATCGTGTGGGTGCAGTGGCATATCGCCTAGCTTTGCCTACACCTCTCGCGAGCGTACACAACGTATTTCATATTTCTATGCTGAAGAAATACGTTCCTGATCCTTCCCATATCATTAGATGGGAGCAGGTGCAGTTAGGTGAGGATGTTACATATATACTGCGACCGACGTGTATATTAGACAGAAAGGAGCAGGTATTGCGTAGCAAGGTCATCCCCCTTGTGAAGGTATTGTGCATGCATCACACTAAAGAAGAGGCTACTTGGGAGACAGAAGTCGAAATCAGAAAGAACTACCCACAGCTTCTCGATGAGTACGAAAAGGTACAAATTTTGAGGATGAAATTTATTGTTAAGGGGGGTAGATTGTAACGTCTCGAAAAAATCCGTACAGAGACCCGAGTACCACCTCAGGCAAAAATCACTTAAGATTAATTCCATTAGAAATTAAGCGTAAGTTAACTGGCGCTAAGCTAGATTAGCTGTAAAATTAGCACTGTTCACTTTAAATTCGTTCTACAAGATCCAAAACTTGTGGAATCATTGACGCTATAACATCCTGAAACCTATGATCAAACTCTAAACCCGTTTGTTCTCGAGAACCCTTTGAAACTTTGTAATGGACTTGGACTACACGTCATGAGTTCGGTAGCGATGAACTTAGACCATTATGACCGCATAGTTGGACTTGACTACCACCCCGGAAATCAAGCTCAAATGATGTCCTGGGACTATTTCATTGAGCCCGGAGCAAGGAGTGTGAGAAAGTGTAGAATTCTTTATAAATTAAATATAATTTAAGTAATCTGGCACGAGTAGCTTGCGGGCTAATTATAAGCATTCAGACCGTTGGAATCTGACCCAAATACACCCTCAGATCAAGGAACATTTTCCACTCATGTCAGTGTACTTGGAATCCCTGATCGAGTCTCAGTGACCGCTGAACTGAAACTGGTCCGCCACGTGCGATATAAAAACCCTATCAAACTAAAAACTTAACGTGATCAAGATTCAGCTTTCATAAGCTTAAGTCCGACCGCATTCAGTCAAAGAACCTCCAGAAATGTTCTTTTAGATCGGAAAAGACCCGATTTGGTTATAACCTAAGTATACCTTGGTCCTAAGTCTAAATAGGTGAGTTTTTAGCCTATATAAGGATCTTAAACCCTCTCCTATCCCTCACATACGAATTTGAGAAAAAACCCTAGGAGAGAGAAGAGAGAAAAGAGAGAGATTATGTGAGAGTTGTGAGAGAAAGTTCCTGTCACTCTATCCTGCTACTATACGTACTTAACCATCGCGATCTAATCACTTTTCTGGTGATTCTGACTTCATTTTAGGTAAGAAAACCCTAACCTTAACCTGTTTTAGGATTTCTATCAGTACAAGTAGCGAAGTAGCTGACTTACCTTGTGATATAGGTCGTCATATTGACGTTGACGAAACATAGAGTTTCTATTTGATACATTACGATTGTACGGCGTAAGGTGTAAATTTTAGATGCTTAGATTACCTGTTTTCAAAGCTTTCAATGTCGTTTAATGGTAGATTGTTAACAAGGATGCTGTTTGACATGTAGAACATGCTGTCTGTTTTTTATTTCGAATACGTACGAAGAATATGAAATTTAGGGTATTTTAGGTATTTGTAGAAAATACTGTATATGTACGAATTTTGACGACATGATTGCCATAAGTATTTGTCGTGTATCTATGCTAGTTATGCGTGTACGATCTGTTTGGCGAAGAGATTCGCCCTAATGCACATTTTGGTCGACATATGCTATGTAGACTAATGTGTGTAGACTAAGTATTTCTATAAATATTTGTATAAGTAAGAATTGAGTAAATGAGGTTGTAGATTAGTTTTGAGATAGGATTCTCAATTATTTTGATGATGTATATGATTTCCTCCATGTTTGTTATATTTGAATTGATTACCTTATATATATAAAATACTTGTGTATGGTTAAATCGCTTATGTTGTATCTTATGACATGTTGCTAACATGCTTGAATTACTTGTTATTTTAATTTTGTCTATCTCATATGAGTACTGAATCAGATTACATGTGCTTGGGGCTATACTATAGTCCAAGCAGTCGGTAACAGATTTGAATTCGTGGTTGAATTCTATTCCACACGAAGGACGCGTCGACGAACCCGAGTCGTGCTTTGGTTGACGGCAATGGTTAGGCCACACGAGGTGTTTATGCACTTCATGTCATTCAATTTGAGGTGCGCTCATACTAGTCGAGCTCGTTAAGTAACCCAACTGACCATTGTATGTTCACCTTGTATTGGTCATAACTGCTTGAACTTAGGGTACTGAACTTACCAGTGATAACCATGGTATCTTGATCTACTAAGACTCATGAGCCAGGCATGGTGGTATGGGACACCATGGTCGAGCTGTCGGCCTACGCTGTGGAGACGAGCCTCCCCGTAGTGACCAGTGAGCACCTTAGACTCGTGAGCTAATTGTGGTGGTATGGGACACTACATTCGAGCTGTCGGCCTACTCTGATTGGTGATGAGCCCTTTGTAGTGACCTCGAGCGTATTCTGAGTCTACGTGAGGCGACGACCCTTCCGTAGTAATAAGAGTACAACTAGGCCTGTATTGATAAGGTGATGGGGGAGCGGTGCAACGAGTGCATGCAACAGCCCTGGCAGCCCTTGCAGCGACTTAGAAATATATCATCGTATGAGACTACTAGGAGTGATGACCCTAGACAGGATCCTTGTTGGGAATGATATAAGGGAAGTACCTTAGTTTTCCAATCCTTTTGTGTGAATGGACTAATAACAACTCGGTAATCATATTCATATCGCACTGCATTTTCCTGGAAGATGTAGAGCACTGAGGGAAGAAAGCAAGCCGCGAACATGAGATGGTGTCGTATGAGGGAGTACGTAAGTGAGGGTACGCATCATTATTGCATCTCATCCTTGCATTAATTACAGTATTTAGGAATATTTGATTGCTTGCTTTACCATTATCGCGTGATTGATTTGATAACATGCTAATCTTTGCTCTATAATTCCACTGAGTTGATCACTCACTCCCACGTTATGGGATGGTGTTTGCAACACCTACCAGACTCTGTCTTAGATGCAGATAGCGAGGCGATTCAGGAGTTGGAGTCGGACTACTACGAGGACTAGGATGAGTTCTCGTACATGCAGTTATCTAACGGCTTCGCATAGGTGGCCTGGATCGGCAAGATTTTGCTAGTTAGACTATCATATGACATTTAATTTTGGTTGTTATATGTATATGTGACTCAGAGATATATTCATACTTTGGAGACAGATCGAGATTGTTTTGTTTTACATACAGTGATATATATATATATATATATATATATATATATATATATATATCTTCCAGTCTTCCGCTTGTATTTTTATCACTGGATCTGGAATATGAATTGTTGTTTTGGTATAATCTCCCTCATGTTAATGCACTAAATCAGACAACATTTAATCATCATTATTTATGTTGCATAAGTGATGGTCTGAAACTCGAAAGTTGAGTTGCTACTCGACCCTCGATTTTCAGGGCGTTACAATTTCACCAATGAAAGTAGTTCTACATTTCGATAAGAAAGGAAAGCTTGCCCCGCGATACATTGAGCCTTTTCAAATTCTGGACCATATAAGATCGGTCGCATATCATCTGGCATTGCCCACTCCACTCGTAGAAGTACACAATGTGTTCCATGTCTCCATGCTCAAAAAGTATGTTCCCGACCCCTCACACATCATTCAATGGGAACGTGTGGAACTCAAGGATAATGCTATGTACAATCTTAAGCCCATACGAATCCTAGAAAAGAAAGAACAAGTGTTACAGAACAAGGTAATCTCATTGGTCAAAGTACGTGGACACACCATGGTGAAGAAGAAGCCACTTGAAGGACTAAAGCTGAAATCTGCAAGCACTACCAGAACCTACTCAAGCAAAATGAACAGGTATAAATTTCAAGGATAAAATTTATTTATAAGGGGGTTAGATTGTAACACCTCGACCAAAACTGGAGCAATGTCCTGAGGTGCTCCCGTGCGAATTAATGCAGGACCATACATTTCAATCGCACGTATTGGTTTGTTACCCATAAATTAATCATGATTAAGCTGTTAATACAATTAGGTCAAATTATGTTCAGGCTGGACATGGATCGTAGAGCCAGACGGTCGGTCTATACTTGACGACTGTTCGTACAAGCCGTGTACCAACCGAGGAAGGACCAAAAATTTTGAAACTCTGGGAAGTTATATACCTCACTGGGCTTATGGTCCCTCGCGCACTATGAACTCAGATGATGCCCAGAGATGGATAAACCATGGTCGTCCAACTAACACTTAGAAATCATAAATCGTTAGGCCTAAAGAAGGAAAACCTTAAAATTTAAACCAATTGGCCCTGTTTCTTGGATCAGATAATTTAAGCATTCCAGCCGTCGGATCTCTTCTAAATTTACTCTAAAGGCTAGAAATATTTCACTGTCCTCGTCCATAAATTCTGACCATTGATCAAGGGCCGAAAACTATTGATCACAAATCGGACCGTTGTGGCAAAACCCCGCATCAGTTTGCCATCAAATTTTACCTGGCCCTTCATTAAACCAGGAGACACCTTATCCATTAATTGGATGGGCCAGGGGCCCATCAGGGTGGCCCCAATAGCTAGAAAATGGGTTCACAGGGCCATTGGAGGGATTTCACCTAACTATATGGTCAACTGAAATAAAAATTTGGATATAAATATTCAACCCTCTCTCTCTCTCACTCCCATAAACTCCAACAGCTGAGAGAGAGAGAGAAGGGAGGAGAGAGCAAGGCTATTTGGGGAGTGAATTTGCCTATGGCGCTTGGGATTTGGTAATCCCCACACCTACACCTCCCAATAGCCGAAAAACACCGACCTAAATCGTCATTGGAGCGAAATCCCACCCGATCTAAGGTAAGGTTGAGCTTTAAAGCACTTCTCTATAATCTCTGTCTGCATGCATGTCACTGACCATCACTCTATGCAATGCAGGGCCCCGGCTCCTCAAGTTTGTGGACCCGGCGATGCTAGCACGAATTCAGCAACTTTTGGTCAACAATAGGTGTGGACCATTACCTTTAGGCGGCCAATTATTGTGCCTAGCGTAGAATTTAGTGAATATGTGTGGTGTTTTGGTCATGCATGTTGCTGAATTTTTAGATTTTATGTTTAAGACCATAGATTTAGGATTTCTCAAAAATGTGGTAAGGGATTTAAGCCCTAACACCCCCAATTATGTGGATTGTTGATTGCATGTTCATTTAGGGAGTAGACATTCAATTTCCCTCAAATATTGCTGATTATTGTGGAGTCATTGTTGTATATTAAATATGCTAGGAGTTGAAGGCTTGAAATGTTGTAAATATGTTGATTTACCAACTAAATTACGTTTAATTCTCATTATGTGACTGATTTATATGATTCATGCTAGCCCATGTAAGACTAAATGGTGTGAATAGGTACATGTCTATCCATATGGTTAAATAAGTTGGAACATGTTGAACATGATCCGTATGGTTTAGCTGAATTTGGTATATTGTTGTCCATGTATTTAAATTGCTGAATTGTACTACCATGTGTGACTTATTCCTGAATTTGATGATACATATTATTTACTAGTGGATAGGCCCCTTTTGGATTGGCCAATTAACTGGAATCACTTGGGTGACTTTCTGTTGCACCTGCCCACGAGTAATCTGGCCCTATCAGTTAAGCCGTGAATTGACGGCCATAGTTGGACTACATGAGATACCATTCTTAGGCTGTTTAGTTTATGGTGCGACTTATAGGGGCATATTGACTCACTATCGGCCATCCTTGTGTGTTAACCATGATTGCACGCCTTTGTAGGAACCTGAAATACCCCAAGACCTTTACGCCCACTGTTAATTATAAGATTCATCCCACAAGACTCATGAGACAGGGATGGTGATTTGGGATATTATGCTTGAGCTATCGGCTTACACTGGGGTGACAAGCCTCCCCGTAGTGACCAAGCACCATGACTTGTGAGCCGGGGAAGGTGGTATGGAACACTGTGCCCGTACTGTCCGCCTATCCTGGGGTGACGACCTCCCCATAGTGACTGCGAGCTGGACTTGAAAGTCCTAATTGATTTCGTATGAGCCTAAAGGCCATAGGATTATCAAACCCATGATGGCTAAGGATCGAAAGAGCCAATTGACCACAGCCCTGAGCTGCATGATTAGGTTAAGGCAACAATTCTACTAAGGGTATTATGGTTTCCTTAACCTGCTGGATGAATGAACCTAATTAATCAACTCGGCTAATATGATCCATGACATTATATTGCTTACTTTGGTGATTAGGGAGTCGAGGTCGCACTGAGGGAGTGTTAGTAGAAAGAGGCATGCATCATATCATGAACCATGCATTTCATTAACAAGAGTATTTAGGAATCTGTGATGTATGTTGTTTTCTAAATCTATTTTATGCATGATCATTTGTATTGTCTATTGCTAATGGTACCACTGAGTTAATCACTCACTCCCACTTTGGGACGGTGTTTTAAAACACCAACCAGACTCTAGCATAGATGCAAGAACCTTGGAGCAAGATGCATTGGACGATGTTGATGTGGACGACGATAAGGAGTTAGCGTACTTCCAGACATTTGGCGGACCTTAATAGTGCAATGGACGATCTTGGGCCGGGGACAAGGCCCAACTTTCTTCAAGAGAGGTGAGAGGATGGGACTAGGTCCCTAATGAATGTTTATTTCTTGGGATTATGAGGTTTTATGTTGGTTCATAACTTTATTAGTAGCACTTGGATTGTGGATGGTTTATATTTAAGTCTCCAATGATTAGTTACCTTATGTTGATTTAATCTTTCTTGACTTCTTGATATCCATATTGGTATGCATATGAGGCCCATTAGGGTACACGTGGCACTCGAAAATCCGAGAGCTGAGTTCTTACTCGGCCCTTGAATTTTGGGTCGTTACAGACTGTATGTTTGATTACTTTTCACTAATTACATCTATAGAATTGATAAAATGTCTAACTTATTGCTAATGGAACCCACTGAGTTGATCATTCACTCTCACTTTGGGATGGTATTTTAAAACACCAACCAAGCCCTATTTTAGATGCAAATACTAGGAATCTGATGCGTTGGAGGAGGCTCGCACAGACTCGGAGGAGTCCTCATTCTTTCAGTTACTGCATGGGCCGATGTCAGACACCTGTAGTACGTCAATGGGATTTTAGAGTCGACTCTTTTATATTTTTAGAACTATAAACTTTCTTCAGTTATAGTCCTGTACTCTGGATAGACATATTTTACTTGTTAACTGATTTACTTGTATTAAAATTTATGTTAATTATAGGGTACATCGCATACTCTATTTTAATTCTATGAGTTACTCAAATGTCATGTAAAATGAACTATAAAATCCCACTTCCGGAAAGCATAAGTGGCACCTGGGATGTCAGGAATCAAGTATCTACTCGGCCCCTAAAATCCGGGGTGTTAAAGAATGCCAAGAAGCTTTCATGATGCTTAAGGGCATGTTAACAACCAGACCGATCATGCAACCACCCGATTGGAGCATATTTTTTAAAATCATGTGGAATGCAAGAAACTATGTTTTTGGGATGGTATTGGGATGAAGAAAAGATAAAAGTCCCTATGTGACTTACTATGTGAGTAGAACTCTAAAAAAAGCCCAAGTTAACTACTCGACTGTGAAGAAAGAACTCCTTGTCGTAGTCTTTGCCTTAGACAAGTTTATATCCTATTTGATGGGATCTAAAATTATAATTTTTACTAAACATTCGACTCTTAAGTACCATCTTGCCAAGAATGATATTAAGCCGCATTTGTTAAAATGGATCCTCCTATTCCAAGAGTTTGATTTGGAGATTAGAGACAAGAAAGGAGTAGAGAATGTACTGGTTGACCATTTGTCTCACCTTGTTCTCTCTAATTTCATGCAAATGATACCCATTAAGGACACGTTCCTAGATGAATAATTGTTTTCAATCTCCTATCCACCTTGGTTTGTTGATATCGTAAACCATCTTACCAAATGAGCAATTCTTATTCATTGGACTACGCAATATTAGAAGACATTTTTAACTGAGGTATGCAAATTCTTCTAGGATGATCCGTACTTGTTTAAATATTGGCTAGACCAAATCATAAGACGATGTGTTCCTGACAATTAACAATCTAGTGTCATCTCTTTTTATTACTCACAAGCATGTGGAGGTCACTTTTTGCTCGAGACCCAGGGGAGGTTTTTGACGGATTAGACTCTTGGGCTCTAAACTAAGGCCCCTCATCCACAGACAGACTGCCAAAGAGAGAAACGCGTTACTAGAGGAGTACCAAATAAACTTCATGAGTGCTAACCAAAAGAATTGATTAGAGTTGTTGGACGTAGTAAAATTCTGCTATAACTTTCAGAAAAGCTCTGCATCCGCCTGTTTGAGCTAGCAATTGGCCAACATGAAATAGCGGTGAAGACTGCTTTAGTTGAAGTCGGAATATGCTAATATGACCTAGAGGGGGGTGAATAGGATTTTTAAAGTTTTTATGATATATTAAAAGAATCCCGTTACACTAATCCTTATAGATATGCAATTATTAGGATTACTCAAATGTAACTCTACTGGCTTCCAAGCCTAGTAGAGGATCCAATCACAAACTATTCAAGAAACAACAATATATAATTTAGTTCATGATGGAATTGACTTATGTAAGTGTGTGAGGTGTGATTAGATAGATAGAGATGGAAAAATATGAATAAATCACACACACACAGAAAGATAGCAATCGCAAACACAGTCATTTTTATAGTAGTTCGACTATTTGTCTACTCCACTCTTGATAACCGCACTCAACCCTTGAGTGTACTGGATTTCACTAAGGAGGTTTTACAGTGGTTCACATCTAACCTAAGGTTTTAAATCAGGTTCACCTTCAACTTTTAGAAGCTACACTGAGGCTAACTGTTTATGCTCTCACGAGAAAGGGTCAACACAACGCACCCATTTTTAAGCACACTAGCCAAGGATCTTCCATAAGACCCTAACGAAGGTTTCTGCACGGTTCACCTCAAACCCAAGGTTTTGACTGGTTAACCTTCAACCAGATGTTTATGCTCTTCACAGAGTAAGGGTCCACACAACGCACCCACCACGTACACTCCCGCCTGATGCCTCCTTGAGGAGTTTAAAGGGTGAGAAACACCTTAGACCCAATCCTATAAAGGAATGATCAAAGGGTCCTCTGGACTCTAGATACTTACAGATAAGTTGATGAGTCTCATTCAGCACGATGACGAAGATCTCCTCCTTGTTGATGAAGAATCTTCTGCTCCCTTGATCCACAACCAAATGGTGTACCAATATAAGGCGATGGGTTGGGTCAAGGTTATAATGGAATCCTACTCTCTAAATGTTTTTCTATCAGGAAGATAGAGTAATTCCAATTATCTAAGCATTCAAGACATCCCAACTTAATGATTTGCCATTAAGGTAGTAGCTGGAGGATCCTTGAATGCGAAAGTTCATTCCCCAATCCACGCTATTGAATATCAATGATGAGGGTGGATTGGAGGATAAACTCCCTTGACAGAAAGGGCTTTGGGTATATGATCTAAGGTTTAACACATAAAAGCACTCTCTTCTTTCTCTATCAGCAATTAAAGACAAGTTCTCTTTAAATAAGCAAAAGGTTCCAACGGATATAAAATTGTTACATTTATGATAGAGTTCGATATCATCGAGCGGGTTCAATATCATCGAGTATATACTCTCGATTGTATCGATAGTCTGCTCGATGACACAAACTCAATGTCATACACTTTTGAAAAACCTCTTGCCAGTTGGTCGATTGAATCAAAGCATATGTCGATGTCATCGAATTTTGAACTCCGATTTCATCGAGGATAGATTTGATTCCTTGACATTTGAAAATGAGAGAGACTTGCTTGAAATTTTTCAGGTCATTAGATATGATTGAAGGATACTCGATATCATCGGAATTTGAATGTTGATGATATCAGAAGTCATATTGATGCATCGATAATTCTAAAGATTTTATCAATGAGCTTATTGGACAGTTTTGTCTATTCTCGATGCAATCGATCCGGCACCGATATCATCGATATTAGAATATTGATTTTATCGAGTGACCCCCGATCAGAGTTGAAAACTACCTGAAAAATGTTGCTGGAGAACTTCGTGCCCATGACCGATATCATCGAGAGTCCACCGATATCATCGAGATTTGAACTTCGATGGTATCGATGAGAGCTCCGATATATCGAAGCATATATGATTTTTCTGAGTAAAAATAGGGGCGCCGGATCTGCCTGTCAATATTATCAAGCCACCTTCGATGGGCTCGAGATTCAAATATCGATGATATCGATATGTGTGTCGATACATCGATAATTTTATCCAGATATGTATGTGATTGTTGGACACATTAAGTCCTCATTCGATTTTATCAATTGGTCTCCCGAGGACATCGACAGCAGTCGATCATATTGAGATGTGTATCGATACAATCGACAAAGTAAGAAAACTTGGAGATTTTTCTAATTGTTGAAAGAAGTTTTCTCACTTAAAAATCCTATGATGTTTATCTTGTTTTAAGCGTTTTATTCATCTGGTGTTTTGAGACATGGGATGTGAGGCTTAAATTTACCTATGGCGAGCGTCCACACATCCGGTTGAGGCAGACACTTGAATTGATCTTCCTATGAGGCTCTGCAGTCCGAGTGACTCAACACACATGCAAATTGACAAACAAGGGCACTAGAAAGGGCACTTTCACAACAACCTTTGGCTCCCCACATGGTTGTAACCGGCTACACTAGTAAAAGTCCCTCTGCCTAGCTGTTTGCTAAAAACCAGCACGAACATACTGAAATTGCAAAAGCATACTTAGAGAAGGTTGTCAAGGAAAGGAAAACCACTGCTAAAATTCTTTAATGTGGTTTCTATTGCCTGACAATGTTTAAAGATACCCATGAGTTTTGCAAAGCGTGTCAATGATGTCAAAAGTTGAGAGGAATTTCTCATAGAAATATGATGCCTTTAACCCAAATTTAAATTGTAAAAATTTTTTATTGTTGGGGCATTGATTTGATAGGACCATTCCCCTTTTCCTTTAGATACCTTTATATTCTCCTAGTAGTCGAATATGTTTCAAAGTGGGTAGAGACAATTCCTTGTAGAACCAATGATCACAAAATTGTTCTTCAAGTTTTTAAAGCGAATATCATACTAAGTTTAGAATGCCTCGAGCTATCATCAGTGGTGAAGGCTCTCACTTTTTTAATAGGCCATGTCATAATTTAATGAGAAAATATGGCATTACAAACAAAGTGGCTACTCCCTATTACCCATAAATAATTGGGCAAGCTGAAAGATCAAATAAGGAAATTAAACAAATATTGGAAAAGACAGTAAACTTAGAATGCAAGGATTGGTCTCTTCAACTAACTGACGCATTCTGGGATTATTGTAGAGCATTTAAGACCCCAATTGGATTGCCTCTCTATAGACTCATTTATGGTAAAGCTTATCGCTTACCCGTGGAGTTGGAACATAGAGTTTACTGGGCAATAAAGAAAATCAACTTTAACTTAGATAAAGGTAGCTCGTTGCGTAAACTCCAACTTGTGGAGTTAGAAGAAATTTATAATGAGGGATATAACAATACAAGGATTTACAAAGAATGCATGAAAGTGTTTCATGATAAGAACATTTGTAGGAAAACCTTTTAGACAAATCATAAGGTTCTTTTGTACAACTCCCGCCTTCATCTTTTCCCAAAAAATTGAGATCCAAATGGACCAGCCCTTTTGTTGTTAAAACTATTTTCCTAAGTTCAGTATGTTGCTTGTTATGTGTATTTTTCCTTAGTAAACATGAATTTTAACTTATTAGATGATGATTCTTTTGTAATATTTGCTTAGAAACGTGTCTATAACCATGTAGAACCATTAAATTTTATAAAACTCTCAAATCTCAAATATTTATGATTTTTCCATTAACCTAGACCCTTGATTTCTAAATTACATCGTTCCCATGATCCGATTGACCTTATATTTTATCCCATCCCCATTTATAATAAATGAACTGTACATGTCAATTTTCAGCCCTTAGATCATGGTAGCAGTGACCCAATTTCCAAATCAACCTTGAACCCTTGATTTTAGTATCCACCGAGTGGGGAAAGCTATTGGGTAGTCATAGTCAAATATTTTCCTTCATATGACTTACATAGATTGCCCATCGTGTGGACCAAATGTGTAATGGCCCGAAATTTTGGCTCTCGTGAATAACATGATGGACCGAGTTCTAGGGTGTTAACTTGGATATGTCAAGGATATTACCCACATATCCCTTTCATTCACTTCAATTTACATTATCATGAAATTCATAACATAATCGATGAAAATTAAAATCTTATTCCATAAAGATTTCTAAATTGAGCATCACCACAAAGTCTATAAATAATCAATCAAATTCCATTTGTCCTTCCATTGAGGGCATTATTACATCTTTAACAAAAAAATCAACTGAATTGAAAGAACAAGCTATAAATGTCCTGGAGGGGGGGTGAATAGGACAATACAAAATATTTCAAAATAGTTTGGAATAATAAAAAAAATACTCTCAATTGTTTTGAGTATTGAAATCTTGATTCCAAATAGTTCATAGGAGAACCTTCACTTAAAAGATTTAGGTAGGACAACCTTATTTCACGACATCTTTGAGATCAAAATATCAAACTTAGTAAGAGACAATTAATCACAAGGAAAGCAATAAATAAATAAACATTTACCATCACTACTCGAAGAGTTATAGTGGTTCAGTGCTTAACCCCACACATAATCCACTCTCAAAACTACTATCTTCGTAATTTTGGCTTTCACTATTTCAAGGTTTTCACGGGTTCACCTCAACAACCTAATACAATTCTTGTGATTTTCACAGGCTATCATAACAAAACCCATTTTGTAATTTTCACGGGATCACCACAAAACAACTCGCTGAGATTTTCATACTATCTCAAAAATAAAAACCCAAAAGACAATAAATGAAAGTACAGTACTTATCTTCTGATATCGAGTTAAAGACCTAACTGTAATGTGATTGCAGCGATCTTCTTTCTTGGGATATTGATGAAGACTATATGTGTTCAACCTAAAAAAAATATAAAGATCTAATGTATTTTCAATCATAATAATAATAAATAAATAAATAAATAAAACTCTAATGTTGCATATTTAATTCTCTAATTTTCAAGTAGAGTATGGATTACTCTATTGAAAATGATTAAAACTAACTTGAGAAAGAGAATAGAATAAGCTAAATTAAATATCAAATTTACGGCCCAAATAGCTTAAGAAGGCCCTGACTTTCTCTCATTGCTTGAGTATATTACTTACAATTTTTCATTGTTAAAACAAATGAGAGAAGGCCTCTATTTATAACCAAAGGTCTTGAAAAATTCGGCTAGACTGATTTTTGGTTTGGCTGGCTGAATTCCAACAGCACTCGAATTTCACGAGATAAGATCTTTCAAATTTTTGGTTAGCCTGAGCAAAAATTCGACGGGCCAAACTTCCAATTCAACTAGCCAAATCTCCCTAAGATCCAAAAATTAAATGTTGTTGAAAACTTGACCAAACACATTCGGGCTAGCCTAACTTGATGCAGAAAATTTTTATCTTGTTATATACTTGCCCAAAATGTGATGGGTTAGCCAAAGGTAGTTAGGCTGACCAAACTAGAACTTAGGCTGGCCTAACTTTAGTGTATTTTACTTAGAATTATGTCCATTATGATACCATATGAAATACACCTATCCTATGGTCATTCTACGATTATACCACCCGATGGTTGACACATACAGATGCTTCAAACTTCAAACGAAGATAATTTAAAGCTTCAGATGTTGAGTCTTCCTTGAGATGTTGATTCGATCTCTACGTAATCTTCATGAGTTATCAAATAACATCTTCAAGAGTGCTTGTGATCCATTCGGGACTACGAAATTTGACAATCCTAATTGTGCTTTAAGTATAAGCACTTACAATCGTAGAAAAAATGAAAATAAAGTAGTAGTCCCTCCTAAGTCGCTTTTGCTTCATCATCTACCATCTATTGGCATGAGCCTTCATAAGCCTCATTTAAAGGTTCACTATCTTTTACTAGAACGTCACCTGCATTACCTATGATTGTTTGTCTAAAAAGAGAAACAAGTTATTGCGGTTCAACTTAGTGAGGGCATCCCTCTAAGATTAGCACAATAATAGCTAGAGTTGTACATGAACTAAGTTAGTTCAGTTAACTCGATGGACTTGACTTGAAAAATCTCAACTCAACTCGAATCGAAACTGTGTTCAAGCCGAGTTGAGTCAATTTTATGAAACTCAAAAAAATTCGAGTCAAGTTCGAGCTTGACTTGACTTAACTCGGTCTTGGGCTCGAACCCGCCAAGTCCCGACCCCACCTGATGGCTACCCTCTCTCCTCTCCTCTCTCTCCAAGTGTCCGTACAACCCCACCCAATCAATCCTCTCCTCTCTCTCACCATTCTTTAGCACCTGATCGATGACCATTGTCATCTCTCCTCTCCTCTCTCTCTCTCTCCCTCCATTCTCCGGCATCCAACCGGGCGGCCGGCAACTGAAAGGTACTCTCCTCTCCTTTCCTCATCGCCTCTCTCTATTTATCAATTATCATTCACATTGCCTTAGGCCAAACTGTGGTAACTAGGGAATAACGTTTGTCCGATTATCAAACCCCACCTGACCACTGTCCTGGTGGTTGTGGCCCAATCGAACGGTCGAACCCCACCCGACCACTGGCCAGGTGGCTCTGGTCCACTCGGACGATCAGACACCACTCAACCACTGGCCCAGTGGATGCGGCCCACTCAATATACATACATACATATATATGTATATGTATATGTATATATATATATATATGAAAGGATGCGCTATAGATGTCCTAGAGGGGGGGTGAATAGAACAATACAAAATCTTTCGATATAATGCATAATAATAAAATAAATACTCTCAATCGCTTAGGGTATTGAAATCTTAACTCCAAATAGTTCGTAGGACAACCTTCACCATAAAGATATAAGTAGGACAACATTATTTCATGACGTCTTTGAGATTAAAATATCAAACTTAGCAAAAGACAATCAATCATAAGGAAAGAAATAAATAATTAAACATCTACCATTACTGCTCAAGGAGTTATAGTGGTTTGGTGCTTAACCCCACACCTACTTCACTCCCAAAATTACTACCCACGTAATTTTGGCTTTCACTATTTCAAGTTTTTCACAGGTTCCTTATATAGTTCTTGTGATTTTCATGGACCATCACAACAAAATCCAATTTGTGATTTTCATGGGCTCACCACAAATAATCCGTTGAGATTTTCGAGCTATCTCAAAAAATCTAAAAGATAATAAAAGTAAGTACAGTACTTATATTTAGATATCGAGTCAAAAATGTAACTGTAACTTGATTGCAATGAACTTCTTTCTTGGGATATTGATGAAAACGTATGTGTTCAACTCAAAAAGAATGTATGGATCTAATATATTTTCAAGTAATAAACAAAAACCCTAATACTACAAATTCAATTCTCTAATTCTCAAGTAGAGTATGGATTACTCTATTGAAAATGATTAAAACTAACTTGAGAAAGAGAATAGAAAAAGTTAAATTAAATATCAAACTTACCGCATAAATTGATTAAGAAGGCTCTAACTTTCTCTCCTTGCTTGAGTATATTATTCACAATTTTTCGTTGTTGAAATGAATGAGAGAATGCCTCTATTTGTAACCAATGGATTTGGAAATTCGATTGGCCTGATTTTCAGTTCAGCTGGCCGAATTCCAACGATATCATTCTAACGGCACTCGGATTTCGCGAGATAAGAATTTTCAAAAATTCGTTGGCCTAAGCTAAAATTCAGCTGGCCAAATCTCCCTAAAATTCAAAAATCTAATGTTACTAAAAACTTAATTGAACACTTCCGGCTAGCCGAATAGACAGGTTCGGCTAGCCGAACCTAAGGTTACGTTGGCCGAACTTGACACGGAAAAACCCTATCTTGTTGTATACTTTGCCCGAAATGTGTTGGGTTAGCCAAAGGTAGTTAGGTTGGCTGAACCAAAAGTCGAGCTCTCCTAACTTCAATGTATTTTACTTAAAATTATATTTATCATGTCATCATGTGAAATACACCTAACCTAGGGTCATTCTAAGGTTATAACACCAGATAGTTGATACATACAGAATGCTTCAAACTTCGAACCATGCATATTTAAAGCTTGAGATGTGGAGTCTTACTTGAGATGTTGATCCAGTCTCTACGTAGTCTCCATGAGTCATCGAAGAACATTTTCATGAGTGCTTGTTATCCATTCGAGACTACAAAATTTGACAATCCTAATTTTTCTTTAAGTATAAGCACTTTCAATCTCCCCCTTTGTCAATTTTGTAAAAAAAGCACAATCATACACAACTCATCATACAACATTACAACATCTCATAAACTCATCATACTAATACGTGCTTCGGTTTAAAAGAACATTTGTACACCGCCTGTTTTATCATATCTTAAAGTTCTTACTTGATGTCCCCCCTTAGAACAAGCATCACTATCTCTCCCTTAGCACTTAATCAAAGAAAAAAAATGTATATCCAATCTATTTTTTCAACACCCAAATATAATCCCATATCATATCATGCATCAAAGAAAAATATCATATCATGCATCAAAGGAAAAAAAATTCATTCATATTCATTTCTCTATATCCCATATCATGCATCAAATAAATCATATCATTCATCAAATAAATATAATTTCTCCCCCTTTTTGTCTAAAGTTGACAAATGAAGAAATAAATCAAAACTATGCATAATAAAAGGCATGAAGATAAAGGATAACATCATAAAGATTAATGATAAGATCTTCCAAATGTATAAAGACAATTATCGGAATAGTCTAAAGTGAAACCCAAGTAAGAGTGCAATAAATCCGAGTAATAAAGAGTTATTATAGACCATAAATGTATAATCATTCTGATTTAGAGGAGGATAGTGTAGACATCTCGGGATCATTAATCTTCAAACTCCTGTTAAAGCGATGAAAGTACTTTTTAATGTACTTCATGTGTTGGTTTTGAGTTTGAAGAAGCAAGTCATGGGATACTTGTAAAGCATCCACCTTCTCTAAATTATCCAACCTATTAGAAAATTGAGAAGGTTGGAAATCAAAATCATTCGTGTCTCCTGATTCTTCCAAATCAGCAAAAATGTCATCCATGTTGATGTCGCCTTCACGAGCTTATTCGAATTTGTATTTCCAAAAGGGAGTTCGGTTTTCGGTGCTTCGATCACGGGAATTTAAACAGTAAAGCGCAAAGCAAAGGAAGTCATTAAGAATGCAAAAGTTGGGCCTACATATGTTGCGCAGCCCATCTCGGATTGTTCTAAAACTACAACTTCTAATTTGGGTGTCGCAATGGAGTGTGCCACACAACGTTGAAATTGTATCTCCCATGCAGTCGCTAGGGTATATGTCTTAGGGTGTGCAGTACAAAAATAGGGTCATGATCAAAACTCATTAGTTTGGTCTGCCAGGAACATGCCGGTGTAGAAGTCGAAGCGTACGGAAGGTCTCACAAGTTTACGGGTCTTACATATCCAACCATGTTTGAAAAAATACTAAGCATACATCTCTGATATGTCGCAGGAGCATTACATAGCCCGAACGGCATCCTTCGGTAAGCAATAGTGCCAAATGGGTATGTAAAGGTAGTCTTCTCTTGATCTTCACGGGCTATCTCAATCTGATTATAGCGCGAGTACTCGTCTAGGAAGTAATAATAGGAGTGACTGGCCAATCTTTCTAAAATTTGACCAACAAAATGTAAGGGGAAATGGTCTGTCCTCGTGATGGTATTCAACTTCCTGTAGTCAATGCACATTCTCCAACTAGTGGTAACTCTAGTTGACACGAGTTCATTGGGTACAATGGTAATTCCAGACTTCTTAGGCACCACCTGAGTTGGACTCACCCACTAACTATCAGATATAGGGTAGATGATACCCACATCCAACAGTTTCAACACCTCCATCTTATCCACATCCTTCATATTTGGATTTGATTGATGTCATGGTTGCCTTGATGTTTTAGCATTCTCCTCTCAGTGTATTCGATGAATGCAAGTCATTGGGTCAATTCCCTTGAGATCTTTAATAGTTCATCCTATGGCATTCTTGTGGTTTTTAAGAGTAACAATCAGCTTGCTTTCTTACTCATTATTCAAGTGGGAAGAAATCACAACTAGATATGTGTCTCCTTGACCTAAATAAACATAATTCAGCTTAGATGGTAATGGTTTTAGGTCAAGCTTCAGTGGCTTGATGCTAGATGGTAGAGGCTTTAATCTATGAGGGACAAATTTTCAAAGCTTAGCCTCGACCAACTAGTTTCATCTGTCGGCTCAGAATTTAACAAAGTGTTCAATATATCTAAAATCATGTGATCATCAAAATCCATAAAGTAAGCAATACATGCTTTTGAGGGATAGTAAGCAATATGAGTTCCTCCTCCACGAGTGTGTCAGTCATGTTTACCTTGTGGATCTAATCTACATCCCCAGGTTGTTTTGCAGAGAGTGAACATGTTCACTTCCAATTTCATGTTCCCAAAGGACAATTTCATCACTCAATTCCGGTAATTGATGATTGCATTTTGAAGTGGCTAGGAATGGGCATCCTAGGATGACCGGAATCTAAACCGTATGTGTGTTTAAAACAATAACCATATGTGTTTATGATAACCATATATGTGTTTAAAACAATTTCATCACTCAAGTCTAGTAATTGATTATTGCATTTATAACCGTATATGTGTTTAAAATGATAAAGTCTACTGGTAGTAGAAATTATAACTCTGGACTAACACATCCTCAACTACCCCTCTCGGTATATGAATAGATCGGTCAGCAAGTTATAAGGTTGTCTTGGTGAGTTTTAATTCACCAAGGCCTAATTGTTTGTACACTGAGTAAGGTATGTGATTAACGCTTGCCCCCAAGTCTAGCCAGGCTTGTTCGATCTGGAACTTTCCTATGATACATAAGATCGTAGGGCTACTTGGGCCTTTATATTTTGAGGGAGCATCCTCGATAATCATGCTCACTTGTTGATGTAGAGTGGGTCACGAACAATTTCATGGCCAAGATGGATCAGAAAAGGCACGGTCGATGACAAAAGTGATCTGAACCATCAGACCTTAGATCGGGCGTATCTCGCAATCCGAGATGAGTTATCTGACATGAAATATATGATTTTGGGGTAGAACGAGCTACTTTAGCCAACCAACCCTGCTATGCAGGGTTGCGCTACCCAGATTTGTGAAAAACCCCCTAATCGACGGTCATTTTTCTATTTTATTTTCATTTTTACTATAAATAGTAAGTTTTAGTTTTATTATAACTCTTCATCCATTGGGCTTTAGGAGTTGTGTCCAACATGAAAAGTGCTTAGAATAATTAGGAGAACGGTTTGGTGAAGCCAAATAGGACACTTACTATTTTTGGCCGAAAAACTTGCGCACTAGTAGACATCACGACCGTCTATAAATAGTAAGTTTACTATTTATAGTAAGTCACGGATTCTAGGAGTTTTAGTTGTAGTTTGAGTCTGATTTCTTTCCTATTGCTTGGTTCCCTTATTTAAAGGGATGTAAACTCATTTTTATTGATTCATTAATCAATTTTGAATTTATTAGAATTTATTTCTATTTTCCTGCTTTCTTTCCTCGTGGATTCGAGAAGTCTCTATGAAGAGTCTAGAGAAGCTCCGTGGATTCAGAGTAGTTATCATCTTGAGGAAGACGGTGCTCGACCTCACGTCCTTCCCTGCGTCACTTGTTCCGTCAAAAAGGCATTCTTTTGCATATTTAATTTGCATTTAACCATGCAAAGGTCCTTAAGAAACCTAGCATAAGAGGGAATTTTCTTAATCACATCTAACAAGGGAATGTTGATTTTGACTTATTGGAAAATCTTTAAGATCTCATGATTCTCTGATGAGAGTTTTGATGAGACTAGTCGTTGGAAAAATGGAGCAATGGGCTTGTGCTCATGTAGCGGCTCTTTATCATGTGGGATATGGCCATCATCGCTTTCAGATTTATCAGAATCCTTAGGCATGTCGGCCTTAATCGGTATCGTCTTGTCTATTTTCTTACCACTTCTAAGAGTGGTGATTGACTTAGCTTCTTCCACATGTGGGTTAGAATGATTCCAATCACTCACTTCATATTTTCCTATTGCGTTAGGCTAAGGTTGGGCTTAGAAAGGTCCCTTTTCTCCTTAACAGTCAAGTGTGATTCAATCATTGAAATTAATATTTTAAGATCACTTGTAGCCTACATGGTGGTTTGATTGAAGTGCATCTACTCTTACATGAATACTTGTAATGTCTCCTCAAGGGTCCTCTTTTGTGGTTGCACCTGTGGTGGATTTTGAGATACAAGGAGAGGTCCTTAAGGAGTGCTTGCATTGGCGGTTGGCCCGTTTCTCCAACTAAAGTTGAGATGATTCTGCCAGTTAAGACTATGCGTGTTAGATTTCAACACACTGAATAAGCGTTGGTAAGCATTTATGCCATTCACTTGAGCTTTTAACACATCCTAAAAATTTGAGATTGTAGGACAATCCTTTGTAAGGTATGCATCACTCTCGCATATGCCACATACACTTTCCACAACCACATTGGTGGGTTGGATCACTTCTACCTTCCTCGGTTCCATGGCCTTAACTTTTTATGTGAGGCCCACAATCTTTGCATTTACATCATCTTCCTCCCTGAAGACATAATTCTCATTTTTGTTTTTAGGGTTGGGCTTGAAATTACTCAATTTGTTGGTAGTGACCCATGATTGTGCATTTTCAACCAACCTATCAAGGTAATCCAATGCCCCCTATGGGTCCTTTGACATGAACTCACCATTGCACATCATTTCAATAAATTGGCGCATATTTGAATTCAGTCCATCATAAAAGAAATGGATTACTCACCAAATTTCATAACTATGATATGGGCATGTAAGTAACAAGTCCTTAAATCTCTCCCAACATTGGAAGAATGTCTCGTTTTCCTTTTAGGAGAAATTCATGATGGTGCGCCTTAAGGTCTTGGTTTTATGAACCGAAAAGAACATTTTAAAGAACTCCCAGGTCATCTCAGCCCATGTGACTATTGAGCACGGTCTCAGCAAATGGATCCATAACTTGGCCCACTCCTTGAAAGAAAAGGAAAATAATTTAAGTATAATGACATCTTAAGAGACATTATTGTACTGCAAAGTCACTACATTCACCGGAAAAATCATACAAGATGGTGTGGTTGTTCATGCCTACTTAGGCATGTTTGGAGTGTTCACAGCCATGATTTGAGATGTTTCAAGTGTACTTATATATTTTCTAACTCAATGGTAGATGGAAAACCCGTCGACTAGACTTCCTTCACTTTGAAGTCACTGTGTGTGGTCCCTTACCCACTTGGGCATAAACTAAGCACCGGAAACTAAGTTCTAAATATAAACCTAGAAAAATAAAATCCTACAATAAAAATTAAAAATCCTACAGTAATTAGAATCAACTAAAAACCAATAAAATGAGGGAACAGATTTATCAGTTTAAAAGAACTATGAGTAATGATGTTACAAAAATAAAAAAAATAATAAAGAAACGATGTTAGTTTAAAAATTCTATAAAAACACCTAACTAGAACTATACTTCATAGAATTAAATCCTAAAAGCAAAACCATGAGTTAGAACTATAAATCAAAGACTAACTTAAACCTATGTATTCTCAATGCAAAATTCTTCGGCAGCAGCACCAAAAACTTAATCAAGCACATGGGTTAACAACCCTGATTATACGGCTACGATGTAGTAATAATTTGTTAAGACCGATATCGATTCATAAGGAATTTGGTGAGAATATACTAAGACATTAATCTAAGAAAAACGGTTGGTCTAGGTTTTCAATTCAGCGGAATAGAAGAATTATAAGAAAAAAAAAAATTATAAAAACGACTAATGATCCAAAAATCTCCAATCAATAGACATTGAATTTAATTCATCTACTCGAGTTGATAACTCAACTAGAACTGGATTCCAATCTATTCTAATCAAAAGATAGCACAGCAATATCAATAAATAAATAAATAAACATCCAACATATATTATAATTATGATAGGCTTGATCTCTCATGAAGATTTAAGTAATCACATAGTAAGAAATTGAAAACATCTAACCCAGAAGCAACACTAGATTAAACAACTTTACAGATTGATTCCTTCCCCAATTTAGAAATTCAATCATATCCAATCACAATTTAACTTAAAAATCTAAACTTTTATTGAAGAAACGAACTAAACATCAAATATTCATTAAAAGGTCGATCCCTTAGCTAAGAGATTAGCCAAGCACGATTAACATGTTAAACAAAACATAAAGAAAAACTAGAATCAAAGGATGGAGAAGAAAGGATGATTTCGAAGAAGCTTTGTAACTTATAAGTCTCTCTCATAAGCCCTAATTCGTACTTAGAATCGCTCAGAACACTCCTTTAAATAGGAAAAGTTTGCATCAACTTGGAACTGACTTCGATTTTTGTACTTTTGTTACGCTCGGTCATACCAATAGTCACATTCAGTAGCACCAAACAATACTTCGGTCACACCGAATTAGTTTCTTAGTTGTATCCAAATTTCTTCAAATTTCTTCTAAAGTTTTTATCTCCCTTAGGTTGCACCGAACTAGGCTTCAGTCAAACCTAAATGTCAAGCTTAATTATTTTTGAAAATCACTGTTAGTTGTTGGATTGTTTTGTACACATTCGATCGGACCGAGCCAACCTTAAGTGGGACCGAACAATTTGTTATTTCTATTATTGACTAGTGTAATTTTTAAGTCCATCTTTTGTTCTTAGTTTTCTTAGATCTTTAATATGTGAATTCTTCATTAATGTCTTCCAAATATTTAAGTGATCTTTTGATTAATCTTTTGAACTTTAATCATTCTTCTTAAGCATAATTTTATCTTTGTTTCCTGGATTACTTCGCACGTATAAATTAAATATTATTTAATCAATTAAGCACTTTGAATGCATGGAAACTAATGAAATTAAGAGGATAAATATGTAATATATATAAGTTATCAGAGTATATAACTAAGGGATAATGAATGATGTGATACAACATGAGGCCAAGAAGATAAAGTGCGATGCAAGAGATGCGATGCAAGAAAATGTTGGGTGTATGCAAGCATGCAAATCCTCATCTCAATACAGCTATCAACTGGAAATCAAAGGGCCGATACCCACGCAAAGCCCAAAGCTCACTGGAATAAGGGCCTCGCATACCCACCTCATTAGTGGGGGTCTATAGTCGTGCCAAAACCCACCCGACAGACAAGTAGTGAATCCATTTTGGGGGCATCCACCTAGTTCTAACGATGAGGCTCGAAGGTACCCGTCGAAGTTTAGAAAATTTCACATAGGAGTCTGATACCCAGTGTAAATAAAATAAATAAATAAATAATAAATAAAAGCCTCAAATTTTTGGTGTCTACAATACCAACCATAATGTCGTTATGGCAGTTACATCAATAAATCACGGTATTGTTGTAGTACTCAATCCATCACATAAGGTTGCTACGAGACATGCCATGATTTTCTGCTAGCACACCACGCAGCATAGTCACACCCAAAGCAATGCTATGCACAGAAGCCATGTATGAATACGAGGTAGCCCTAATGCCAACTAGGCTCCTATCCTAACCACATGTATCCTCAATCCATGGTCTCATGGACTGGATATACATGCAACATGCATCACACGTACGCCAACATCCTTTTGCGGTTTCCCGGATCGAATATAAATAACCTGCGCACGTACTCCACAGCGTACATCACGCACCAACATCCTTAAGTGATTTCAACATGTACATGATCACACTATGCACACCATGAATTCCACATCTATGATACATGTATATGAATGCATGCATGTAAATACAACATGCGTAACATCCCGAGGATAGTAAAAACCAACCATGGTGCCAACTAAGCAAAACAGTGGTTCGGTATGCACTCTCCTCACATAGTCATGATGTTATGCGAGTGTTCATACCTTCCACATCATAAGTGTACACTATCTTCATAATAGTATAAGTAGCATTAAGCCATTACATAATTGAAATCATGTATGGTCCAATCATACAAGCCGTATATCTAATCACATGCAAAGGGTACACACATACCTCTAACATGTATCAAATCCCGCATATAACAAGCCTTAACAACTAGGAAGTTAGGTCGTATCACCGATATATTCATTGGCACATGAGAGTTAAGCGGTCTGCCTTATCGGTCCAGTAGTGCATTAAGTGTCGCAGCACCATACAATGTTAGGTGCACTTTCTATGACTCAAAGCGGCACATACGGTGATCTCACTTAGTCCTCAAGTCCACTTGATCATATCCCAAGCACGTGAACGTAAGTTAAGCATTTTCAGGCATATATGATCATCGCATTCAACCACACACGTACATCATCATTGCCACACATACGCCATCACCACATACATAATGAGATCGCAGTCTAGCACATTCATCACATCCATCTACCATTCCAAGCAGGGTAAGGCCCCAGTTCATTGGCTTACCTGAATGGGTCGATTAATGAGTCGCTACACCTCATCTGGCTGATTGGGTGGCACACTTCACCACAATAGGTCCGTTAAAGGGCTCAATCACAACTATACTCAAGGCCCAATGGTGGCTTGGCATACACATCACATGAAGCCTTACGTATGGCCAAAAACGCCCTATCGTCGGCTGATAGGTCTACCACCAATGGATCCACAAGGCATTCGATCAAGGTGGGCTTCAAGACTAATGCGCCCACCACTCTAATGCCCTTGTGAACGCATCAGTGGAGTCCACAAATCAGCTACATATTATCAATAAGGTGGGCCTAGCAATCAGCCCTATAAATTCCTCATTTGGGTCCAAACCAAGCCTACTACAAAGGGCTGGTGAAGTAGGTGACGAACATAAACAAAACACAAATCAAGGTGGGCCTGTAGTGGGCCCACAAGCTAAACAGCATAGTATACAACATATACAGCAAGGTGGGCCACTATCTATGGACAGGGGGGGTTGTTATACAACACATTCATCAAAGTGACCGCTGTTATGGACTTCACGGTTATACAAAACAATACATCACGGCGGCCACTGTCTAAGAACATCTTGAATATACGACAGATACATCAAGATAGTTCACGGTGGGCCCCACCTGCTGGACAGTGTCCAGTAGTGTGTGGACCACTTGAGGTTTGAATCTGCTTCATTTTGGGGTTGTGCACTAAAATGATATGGAACAAATGGATGGATGGCGTGGATGTAGAATACATGCATCAAGGTGGGGTCCACAAAGGGCCCCAAAATCTGGATGCTTGGGAAGGGCAGCGAGCCCTAGGAAGTTTTATTGGTGGTTGTTCAATCAACACAGTTTCCTATTATGTGGCCCATCTGAGCTTTGGATCTGTTTCATTTGGTGCGGCCCATCTAATGGACGGAGTGAATGGAACCCATACAGCACGGTGGGCCCACAGGGAGCCTTACTAGAATATGGGAGGCGTGAATATAGAATATATACATCTGGTGACCAAAATTGTGTCCGTTAGCGCATGCTGTTTTAGGGACAAAGGGTCCCACTAGTTGGGTCCCTGCCTTCTTCCTTTTTTTATTATTATTAAAGGTACAAGTCTGGAAACCTTATCAATAGGATCTGTACTCTTGTTTGGGTGGTAGACTCTCAAGGGTTTCAACACCGGTCGAGGGTTTGAGTATCCATGCGTGGTGAAATCACAACAGCGACCACAACTACAATTTGGATTTTTTTTTTATTTAATATAAATATATAATATACGTGTATAGGTGTGTGTGTGTGTGTGTGTTAGGGGTGCACACGGTTCGGTTCGGTCCGGTTTTGGGGTAAAATTGGAACCGAACCGTTACTAACAGTTCTGGAATTTTCGGAACCGGAACCGGACCGTTAGCATACTAGAACCGAACCAGAACCGAACCGTGAAAACCGGTTCGGTTCCGGATCGATTCCACGGTTCTGGGTTCTTAGACAAAAGAAAAAAAGGTGGAAAAAAAACTCATCTGACATAGCTTTGCTAAGTGTACAAGAGTATGCAGTAGAGCTCATCTGCTCACCACACATGTGCCATCATACACATAAGTGCGAGATCCAAACCATCCATCAGGTTGGTCAGACCTTCTACGTGTTTTCCCAAGTAAAAATAATCTAGTCCTCTTAGCATGTGCACCCCAACATTACAAACAGAAGGATGAGTTGGAGCTGTACATTTGTTTTACAAAGGGTGGTTTGCGGCAACCTCTTTAAGTAAAGAGCAGTGGATCAACCCTGATGGTTGGGTTGGTCATCAATGTAATTTGTCCTTTCTGATGGATGGATTAGATCAGATCTATCATGCCATGATGGTACGTGTGGCGTGTACATAAGCTTTTTGCCCACACGAGTGTGGTTAGCAAAACTTTTCATGCATGAATGAAAAATGTCATCTCAGGCATGGTACATGTGTATGCATAATCAATGGTCCAAAACGTGGTCCCCATGCTAATAAACGGATGAGATTTAAGATTCTTAACCATCTTCATTTTAACTGCCCATTTGACGGAATAGTTCTGGATCAACGGTTCAACGGATCGGTTCCACGGTTCGGGTCCACGGTTCGGTTAACGGTTCGGTTCGGTTTTACATGCCCCTAAATCGGAACCGAACCGTTCCTAACGGTTCTGGGATTTTCGGAACCGGAACTGGACCGTTAGCATACTAGAATCGGACCAAACCGGACCGATCCAACAGTTCCGGTCCGGTTCCACAGTTCTACCGGTTAAACGTGCACCCCTAGTGTGTGTGTGTGTGTGTGTGTGAGGTCTGATCAGACCAGTGGGAGCCACCTTAAAAACGGTCTGGATTTTCATATGCACAGCACAGTGGCCCCACGGTGGGTCCCACACTATTTGGATCAAGCTGATTTTGTGTGGCCCCTCCACCTGGATCCTTGTGATCTTACAAACATGGTGGATGGCTATAAACACCCCAATGGATTCCACAATCAGTGGGGCCAACAACTACAATATTGATTCAAGCTCATCTTTACATTTCGTTCTTCATCCAAACCGATGAATCACATAAACGATCCGGATGGCATATGATATTCACCGTGAAATTGTCGTAAGAACCGCTTTAGTTGAAGTGAGAATAGGTCAAAGTGTCCTAGACGGGGGTAAATAGGACTTTATAAAAATTCATGCCGATTTTAAATCCTATTACCTTAATCTTGATCTAATATGCAACTATCATGATATCCTCAATTTAACTCTAATGGCTTTCAAGCCAAGTAGAGGATCCAATCATAAGACTACTCAATATTACACATGATTTAGCAATTAGTCTGTGAAGGATGAATTGTGTGAAAGTGTGTGGGATGTGATTCAACTCTAAAGATTCATATTACTATGCTTGCATGGAAATTCAAAGACAAACATAATGAAGATCAAGTAAGTATCAATCTCAAACACGGTCATTTATAGTGGTTCGGATATGTGCATAGTCCACTCCCAGTGGACGCACTCATCCCATGAGTGTACCGGATTTCACTAACGGAGGTTTTAAATCAAGTTCACCTCTAACCTTTACAACTTACACAAGATTGACTCTAGGACCCATACAAGGTACCTAAAACATGCCTACACAAGACACAAGTTTATGCCCTACGCAAGAGCAAAAGTCAACACGAAGCACTTAAGTTTTATACCATACATAAGAGCAAAGAATCCACACAAGGAACTTAGGTTTTAGGCCATACAGGCCAAGGATCCTCACAAAGAATTGAATTTAGACCACACAGGTCAAGGATTTACACAAGAACCCTAGTTTAGGCCACACAGGCCAAGGTCCTACTCAATGACTTAAGTTTATGCCCTACACAAGAGCAAGGGTCAACACACAGCACCCAAACGTACTCTCCAATCGGAGGCCTCCTATGAGGACTTGTAAGGGGTGAGATGTACTTGTGACCCAATCCTACACAAGGAATGATCAACAGGGTCTCTGGACTCTATTGACTTACAGATAATTAGATGAGCCTCATTCTACACGTTGATGAAGATCTCCTCCTTGATGATGAAGATACTTCAACTCCCTTGATCCATAACACTTAATGATGCTCCAATAAAGGCGACAGGTTGGGTCAAGGTTATGTTGGAATCTTACTCTAATAAATGTTTTCGTATTTTAGAGAATGAGTGGTTCCAAGCTTTCAAGCATTCAAGGTATCGTAGCTCAATGATTTGTCATTAGGATAATAGCTAGATGATCCTTGAATGAGGAAGTTCATTCATTAATCCACTCTATTGAATATCAATGATGAGGGTGGATTAAGTAATGAATGCCCATGAGAAAAAAGGCTTAGGGAATGTGGTATATAATTACTCTCTAAGGCCCGTAACATATTATGTACCGTTCCTTAGGATCACGCGGTCCTCTCAGTCAAATTTTGGTGGCCTGCAATGCGTAGACAGTATTTGCGCGCGACCCTGAGTCGCATCCTATCAACCCAAGTTAACTGAAGCCGAGACTTGTACCATTGTGACCGCGCCGTCGTCGCGGTTCCAGTGCAGCGATGCGATACCCAAGCCAAGAGTTATGGGTCCGCGCATATTTCATGAAAAACGTCGCGCGTTACGAATTTCGAGAGAATCTCTACCATTTATCACATCAATCAATCAAGTACAAGTCAAGTACACATTCCATCATACCCATCTCTCTCTCACCCAAAAGTCAACACAACTCATACCTCTCATGTCAGTCTCTTACACAACCCATACCACTCATCACTCCATCCCATCACCTTCTCTCCCTCTCATTCTCTTCACCATTTTCTAAGCAACCAAGAGTGGAAGTCCAAGCTTCCTAAAGAGAGAGCCAAGTGTGGCCCACTTCCTACCTCCCTAAACTCTCATCTCCATCCTTCAATCTTCATCATCCTCCATTAAAGTTGAATCCAATGAGCTTGGGAGATCAAGGAATTAAGAAAAAGTGAAATCGGTGGGTGATCTTAGGAGTTCCACCGTTGATCTTAATGATTTGAGGGCCCACATGTGGTGGGACCCATTTGATGCATGTATTAAGGGACCCATAGTGGCGAGGTCCCTTCACCACTCTCTCTCTCTCTCTCTCTCTCTCTCTCTCTCTCTCTCTCTCTCTCTCTCTCTCTCTCTCTTTCGTGATGGAGTGTGGCCCTGATCCAGACCATCTATGTGTTGGACCCCACCTTGCTGCCTGTCCATTGGGACAGGCCTGGATGAAGGAAAAACACAAATATCAGTTTGATCCAAACTCTGGTGGGTCCCACACGGGTGGACCCACCTCGTGCGTGTGTTACATCTAGGTTGTCCATCTGCTGGACAGCCAGCAGCACATGGCTGATGTTAACGTCAGCGAGTTCTGTGGTCCGACCATGAGGTATGGTTATATCTAGACCGTCCATCCTTTTAAGACATAGGACCCACCCACACGTGTGGGGTAGGCCCACCTTGATGTATGAATTCTAAAGCCACACCATCCAATGTTAGGACGGTGGGTCCCACTACTAGTTGACGTCAGCAAGCTCTGTGGGCTACCGTGATGTATGTGTTTTATGCGCAAGCCGTCCATCTGTTTTGGGCAGGGCCCACCCCACACGTGTGGCACATGTGAGGGTGGGACCCACCTTGATGTATGCATTTTGTCTCCACGTTGTCCATCTATTTCTGCGGTGTGGGGCGCACCAAGATGTATTTGTTCCATCCAACTATCCATCCCTGGCTTGGGGTCCACCTTGATGACACGTGTGGCCCACCACGTGGGACCACCGTGATGCATGTGATTTATCTGCACCATCCAGCTCGCTGGACGGTGGGAACCCACCTATGATGTATGTTTTAACCATGTCGTCCGTACGTTTTCTAGGACGTGTGACCCCCCCCCCCCCCCCACATGATGTATGCATTGTACATCCATGATGTTCATCTGGTGGAGCCCACTTTGTGTTGCACAAGGCCCACCTTGATGTGTGTATAGCAAGCACGTTGTCCATCTGTTTTTTGTTAAACCATGGGCTGCCCCATCAGGCCCACTTGATATATATGAGGCCCATTTTGATGTATTTATGGCCCATTGATGAGGCCCAATGTGATGCATATGAGACCCATATGTGAGGCCCAATCTGATGTGTATGAGGCTCATATGTGAGGCCCATATGTGAGGTCCAATGTGATGTATATGAGGCCCATATAATGAGGCCTAATGTGATTAATATATGGCCCATAAGTAAGGCCCATCGTGGTATACATTAGGCCCTTATGTTGTGTATGAGGCCCTTGTGTGAGGCCATGGGCCCACTATATGTGGGCCACTCCTTGGGAGCAATGTTGGTTAAACGTCCACAATGATGGGCAATAATGGTTAAATGTCCACATTGTGACCTTCTCTTAGGCCTTTGTTACGCCCATTCTCATCCTTCTCTAAGTGGGTTGACCCTAATCATTGGGCCTCATTGATAATTGCATGATCCATCTATTCTTATTAGGCTAACACAAAATGTTGGGCCCCTCCCCCCATTGGTTGCTAGTAGAGTTGTTTTTAATCTTGGAGTCCATTTAGGACTTATTTGGGTCCCCTAGGGCATCTAGCAGGCCATATGATAGTATAATGAAAGAAGCCCATTGCGGATCCTTAGATTATAGGTAGGTCACTTAGGCCCAATCTTGATATGAGGAGAGTTCATCATCACCGTAGACAAAAGGATCTGTGCTATCAGATTTGGCATATCCACAATTGAGGATTGACCCTCATGTTATGGATCTGTTGTCCATCTATGGACCCTGCCTTATGTATAGGCCGATTATCGATGCCGACTATGAGTACGTGCTAGTATAACGTCATGATACAAACAATTGAGATGGTATGAGACCCTTTTGTGATGGTATTAGGCTCATTCTCATTTCCCTTTAGTGGGCTAACCCAAATTGATGGGCCTCTATTATTATTAGTATGATCCATCTCACCTTATTAGGCTATCCCAATTCTTTGGGTCCCCACTGATGCTAGTAGAAGTACCCAAACCTAGAAGCCCACTCTTAAGCCCATAAGTAGGCCATCTAGACCCATCCTTGTTATGAGGAGGATGCATCATCACCTCTAGTCATAGGTAAAAGAATCTGCGGTATTAGATTTGGTATATCCACTGTTGAGGACCGATCCTCATATTATGGATCAGATCTGCCGTCCTTCTATGGACCCCACCATATGTAGGCCAATTATTGACTACGACTATGTTAGTATACGCACTGAGTATGTCTTAGCATAGCATTATAATTGTATAAGGTCATTATGAGATTTATTGTGACCATGCGAAGCCTATTGTGATTGTACGAGGCTCATTGTGATTGTATGAGGCTCATTGTGATTGTATGAGA
Source organism: Magnolia kwangsiensis (assembly GCA_037074715.1). Lineage (NCBI taxonomy): Eukaryota > Viridiplantae > Streptophyta > Magnoliopsida > Magnoliales > Magnoliaceae > Magnolia > Magnolia kwangsiensis. The sequence continues at coordinate 149,135,965 of CM073572.1, read as the reverse complement.
TCCACTGTAACGGTACGAGGCCCATTGTGATTGTACAAGCCCCATTGTGATTGTATGAGGCCCATTGTGATTGTATGAGACTTATTATGATTGTATGAGATCCATTGTGATGGCACGAGGCCCGTTGTGATCGTATGAGACTCGTTGTGGTTGTATAAGGCTCATTATGATTGTATGAGACCCAATTGTGATGTAAGAGGCCCATCATATGTGTGAGGACCCTTATATGAGTGAGGCCCACCATGTGTAGGTGATTATTGCACACCACTCATTCACTTGTACAGGTCATGGGTCGTCTTATACCGGTTCACTATGATACATGTGATTATAATCATGCTTGGTATACTTCATGATACATGCCCATACGCATCATCCGTATGCTTGTTATGAGTGATTGAGCATAGCATGTGCCATTGGACTGATTGTTTATGAGACTCCCTGAGAGACGGAGTTGCCCCACATGAGCGCGTGGTACATGCAAGTTTGATGCATGACTGGATGGTATGACTCATGCATCTCGCATTTTATGATATGACTACATATGCCCTAGCGACATCAGGGTCATGGCCTCTATAGGCATGTTATGGATAGCCAGATGGGACCCCGAAAATATTTGGTTCTAGTATATGGGCATGATAGATATCCCTGAGTGAAAATTTCTAAACCTCCGAGGCCAGGGGATGCCCCAACATCTAGACCGACTGGATATATATATAAGCACGTGAGGGCCGTATACCAGTAGGCCACGTCTCCCACTATGTCGTGGTTAGTTGGAAGGGGTGTGGCCTTACTTGCCTAAGAGAGTAGGTAATGTTAGGCTGAGTCTGACCAACTCATAAATTGGTCCGCTATCGACGAGTCGGGCCGATATTGGTAGGCGGATAATGAGGTCTCTTCCACTTACCCAGTTGTGCGCTTAATGGGGCGACAAGCTGGCATAGAGTATACTAAACCCCGGCGATGATCTCAATGATGTACGATACTGATATGTGGACTTATTGAGCAAGAGTTGCATACTCACCATTTTACTCATCCATTCATTCATTCACTATCCACTCGGGCTAGTGGTATGCCACTAATTTGTTATGTGTACCTTCGTAATGACTAGAATTTTAGTTAGGGCGCGCGACCAACCTAAGATCAAGAGTTTACCACATTGAGTCTAACTATCCAAATTTACGTATGGGACTGGTTTGGATAGAAGTCCCTTGTGATAGACCCCACAGCTTGCGATACTTCGTACTATCATCCCGACATCACACTCCAATTTAGTCATTTCTTTCGCATCGCATATTGCATTGCATCCTCAGCACATAGCATTTAGTTTTCTATGCTTCTGTATTGCATAGCCTGAATGAGGTTGATGGTATTATGAACTTGTCAGGATCTGCATATTGCATTACATCTGCGGCATATAACATTTAAGTTGCTATGTTTCTGCATTTATATGGCGTAGATGAGGCTAATGGTATTCGTAGCTCTTTAGAATTGTATATTATATTGCATCTTCGGTATCTGATATTTGGCTCATTATGACTCTGCATTGTATAGTCAATCTGCATTGCGTACTCTGATATTGAATAACTTATAGCCTTGCTAGTATTCTGCTTACGCTGATATTTGTGTGCTTGGCACTTAACTTACGCACACACATACACCACCCTCTAAGCTTTTTATAAGCTTATGCATGATAGATGCGTGCAGGTGACGATAAGATGCAGTCGAACTGAGGCAGGAACGTGTGGCAGAGCTTCCGGAGCTTTTGGCATTTATCTTGTATTTTCCCTTCATGTATTATACTTAAGTTTTTTATTTTAGTAGATATATGATGATGATGTTACCTTTGTGATTTGGGTAAACTTGTGGTTATGCTTATCTACAAAGAAATTCATGTTGAAAATCCTCCTTGTAGGATCTCAGGGTCGGAATCTCACGATGGGTGCTGGAAGCTGAGAATGGGGTACTACGGAGGCTGTCGGCACCAGATTCTGTGATCGAAAATTTTGTGAGCCTGGTTTTCAAGTTTAAGATGTGACATACTCTCTCAAATCTGTCTCACTTTTTCTCAATACAGCAACCAAGAACAAGCTCTCCTTATATAGGTAAAAGTTCCAACGAAAATAAACTGTCAGTTTCTGATAGAGTTCAATGGCATCGAACGTATACTTTCGATGCCATCAAATATCGGTTCGGTGATACGAACTCAACAAAAACATATTCCTGAAACTTTTGATTGAAGATCAATGTCATCGATCTTGATTCGATGTCATCGAATCACTCTTCGATTCCTTGACATGACATTACACAGAGCTTGAAGGACTTTCTCAAAGAAGGCATTGATGTCATCGATCCTGGTTCAATGATATCGAAATTCAAATTCCGATATCATCGAAAGCAAGATCGATTCCTCGATCTTTTTGTATGATATTTCGTGAAAGCTCGCTGGAAACTTTTTGTCCATGATTCGATTTCATCAAGACGTCCTTGATGTGATCAAAATTCAAATATCGATGTCATCAAGACTATCTTGATTCCTCGAACATTTTCATAGTTTTTCCTGTTAAGCTTACTGGACACAAATTGCTTCAAATTCGATATCATCGAACTCTTACCGATGACATCGAAATTTGAATGTCTATGACATCGAAACTAGTTCGATTACTCGAGCATTATCAGAATATTTTCCAAAAAGGTTTACTAGATAATGCTCTAAGTACTTCAATGTTATCGACTATCCTTCGATGTCATCGAAGGTATATTTGATTTATCAAAAATTATGTCCAAATACTTTGTGGTTGCTGGACATAAAATGTCTCAATTCGATATTATCGAAGCCATTTCGATGTCATCAACATCGACTGTTCGATGTCATTGACGAAAGCTCAATGTTATCGAACTGAGCTGAAAAACTTAGAAAATTTTTCTGTTAAGAATAAGTTTTCAGACTTTTAATTCCTATGTTGTTCTCAGACTTTTAATTCCTATGTTGTTTTAAGGATTTTAAAGATTTATTTACCTGCGTGTTTTAGGACATGAGATGTGAGGCAAAATTTACCTATGACGATCTCAGACCACACATCCAGTTCAGGCAATGGCTTGAACAATCTTTGTATGGGGCTCACTGGACTCACCGACTTAACCTTCACGCTAATTGACAAGCCAAGGCACTTTCACACCGTGGGTCCACCATCAGTAGGTCCCACACCTACATCATCGAGAGAAGAAAATCAACGGAAACAAAGGAAAAGGAATGTGAATGGGAGTGCACTCACTTGATCAACAGTACAGACCAAAGGATGACCCACCTACAATCTCTTTTAAAGTAGAAATGGGGCGAAAATGGCTGAGGGAGCGTGCTTTGTAGAGAACTAACCCAGGTGACTAACTATAGTTAGTTGATAGTTAGGTTAAGATTAAGGAGTTAATCATGATTAAGATGGAGCATGGGGGCATGGGTGGTAGAGGTCATGGGGATGAGAAAGGTAGAGAGAGGAGAGAGGAGAGGTAGGGTGAAGAGAGAGGGATGATTTCATGGGGGTGATACTATCGGAGTGATGTCATAGGGATAGGGTAGAGATTCCCCACGTATGGCTAGTTTTGCATGTGTGAGGGTGTTGTGTGTAACGTCGTGCGCACATGAAAGGTGAAGAGTTCTTCGAAGCATAGCATGCCAATGGGCCACTACGCAGATGCACGATGGTACCTCCGCAGTCGTGGTGATGGGCCGATCAATATGGTGGTGTCTCGAGGTCCTAAGGTTCAGGTCACTTATGAGCACACAGTGCACAAACAGTACGAGGCTTACTAGGAGTGTCAGACATCACGCACTTCGATGCAGAAGGGCACAACAAAAATTGAGACTTTATATCCTAGCCCCTTAACAAAAACTGTCCTCAGAATTTTCAGATGCAAACATACCATCAAACTCGTAACACATAAAAACAAAACATTAACATCATCATACATATATTATGCAATCATACATCAAATAAGTGAGGGTATCGCTTGTAGATATCAACCTCAAGCTCCTAGGAAGCCTTGTCCTCGCTATGATGCCTCTAATGAACTTTCACCAAAGGAATGACTTTGGTCCGATGGAACTACTCCCGAATGAGAATGTAGACTGCCTACTCAATATATAACACATTCTCATGAACCTTGAGCAATTGCCAATCAATCACAGGGATTGTACCTAACTCACACATCCACAATGTCGAAATACGAAATACATTATGTACACCAAACAACTGGCAAGGAAAAGCAAGCTAACATGCTACTGTGCCAACGCACTCAACAATCTCAAAGGCCCCAATATACCTTGGGGAACACTACACCAAAAATTCCTTTCAGGAACGGTTCTCAATTGGCAAAATAGGGCGTCGCAAACAATTAGGGACGGTTTAAAACCGTTCCAAATGTTTCAATTCTGCACTTCTCATTAGGGACGGTTAAAAACCGTCGCAAAGTTTGAATTTCCAGCCATTCTATATTTTTAATGACCCCTTCTACAAAAGCAAAAATTGCAGAAATACTTGCTAGTAGCAAGATACATCCATTCAACAATGGAGATAGAAGAAAAGCATGAAATATAAAGAAGCATAACAGAAGAAAAAAGGAATATCAAAGCAATAATAGAGAACAAAACTTTCACACGCAAGTCTTGATTGAACAAGAACCAATGATGTATCAGGAATAAAGATCACATGCAACAAAGCCATGACAGGGGAATGTCGGTTCTTGCAAACTTAATTTCAGAAATAAAGATCACATATATAGCAAGAAATTCCTATTATTCAACTTCAAATGGAGCTAGGCAAACACTATCATTTGATTTTATTGAAGAAAATTTGATCCCAAGACTAACACAATCAAAACCATGGAAACTTATATAGTGTTGCTTCCTATGCATGGAAGTAGTGTAAAAAAAGAAAAAAAAATTTGTGGACGAATGGTGCATCTTACAAGATAAGTCTATTGGTTGCTTTGAACACCATGTTTTGCCGAATGGTGGATGCAATAGAACCGTTTGACGAATTGTTCTGAAGAGACCTGAGTGGAATACAAGGTATGAATGATAAAAGCATGTGGACAACACCAAAACTCAACTGATGTGCATAACGCTACTTGAATTGTGAATTAATATACAATGTTTTCAAAAAGCATAGAAGTTATCCAGCACAGAAAATTTTAAAATACAAAGCACTAAATAAACATGTGAAAAACTAAAATCAGAAACTCCATATCACAGAATTCAATTTCAACAGAAATGCACTATTTTCTGTTCAAAGAGGGAATCTAGGGTGACCATTGCATATCCCCTTTTTGTAGAAATAATCTACACCAAATTCGCATCTTCACCACACACATGGCTACATGATTATATCTATATAAACCATTCACATAGATTGGATGATAACCATATGATCGGCAACCTGCAAACAGACAATATGAGCTTGTTTTTGAGCTTGTTCAATGTCTGACCTGCAACAGTACAACGGCAAAAATGTTAATTCACATGACCATCATCAGAGCTTTGTCCCACCTATTTACAATCAGCTGGAAAAAAAAAAAATTTACTGATATATGAACAAAAGATCTAATTAAAAAAGGAAAGCAACAATCCATGGAAAGCTGCACAACAAAAGATCATGGCTTCAATGGTCAGACCACTGCTACTTTGATCAGATGAGCATCTTTGATCATGCATCCATGTAAGCATTGTGGACCCCTGAGCCTACACTCTAGATAGTCACTTCTACTTTGAATAAGCATCTTACAACCAAAAGAAAAATACATAATACAAGTCAAACATTATGGAAACCCTTCGTTATATTGAAGCAATGAAGATTGGTGAGAAAAATTAAAAATTAAAATCCAAGGGTGTGGGGCCCTTGCTTTTGGTGATCCTTAATGGAGTGGACTTGCCTGATTTTTGGACTGTGGCATCAAGAAGTGGGGAACCACCTGATGGATAGCTCGGATATTGCACATCTTCTATCCAGGCCTGTGTTGGATTGTAAGAGAGCTGAGTTGCACAAGCTCGAGGCTTTCCGACCTCAATGCATCTGTGTAAGCATTCGATATAAGGATAATTAGTGGTTGAGGTCCATTTCTTGGCTAAAGAAAAATTATGTACAAGCCAAGCACACATGATTGTATATTTTGATGATCTGAAACATCCCTCTGGTGGATCCTTATGTAGGTGGACAGACTGAAAATTACTTTGGCAATTGCATTTTTATCATCCGAATGGTGTCCCTCAAACAGGGCTAAAAGCAAAAATGGTTAAAGTTCATCAAATCTATAAGGTGTAAAAACACATAATGATGAAAGAAAAGTTTCAATGGTCAGACCAGTGCTACTTTTATCCAATGGGGCATCAATGGTATAGTCTTCAACCATGCATCCATGTGGGACAATTCATCGATAGAGAAAGATGGTCCCCCAAGTGAGATCCACACAAAACGTTCTTTATTGAGGTAATTCATCCAACAGTTGGTATGCATGACATACAACATGTGTTATACATTGTTCTGTCCAAAGGATTACAGAGTACTATTTTGATTTTCAGTTCGTACAAGTGAGCCCATTGTTCAGTAACCCAAAATGCTATAGTTGTGGCCCCCAATATGAATGGTGCACCAAAAATATGAAAAAGTGGCCCTACTTGTGCAAACTAAAAAATAAGGGCAACAACATAGCAATAATCAAAACTATTAAAATGGCTATGATTATTGTTGACAGTATCAATAAAGAGGAGAGATAAAACAACAAGATGTAAATCTCACTCTGCTTTGGAGACATCATGAATCTCTATGCATGAAACAAGGAAAGATTGTCTTTGATTGCTAATCATAACAACACCATATCCATATGTTAATGTAGGTATATGTTGAATATAATGCCAATCCTATCCCTCTTCTTCTTGATCAATTGTTGAGGCATGTCCTGCATCGTCAATTTTCAATGTTCAGTTGAGGAATTTCATCCAATATTCAGCATGCATGACATAGAGGAAATATTACACAATGGGTTTTATAGTTTTTAAAAGTGGGTCAATTGTTCAGTGACCTGAAATGCTGATGTTATGGACCTTGGACAGCCCAACTTGTACAAAATGAGAAAACAAAAATAATAATAATAGCACAACAATAAAAGAACGAGAGCTAATAATTGGTTCAACATGCAATTTCTTAAAATAAGGACCAGCAGTTTTTTATCCATAATGAAAACTTGAAAGAAAAAGGGAGAGCAACAACCCTTAGATAATGGACTCGAGGTTCAGATATATAACGTATGTCTAGAGACACCTTGAAAGAACAGGAAATGTTTTCTGACACAAATACCTCTAACATGCTGTCTCTCGCATGCTTGTGGCTCTCAAGTTCCTCAAGAAGCTTCTTTTTTTCCTGCAATTTAGAGACATTAGATATGGGAATATCGATGAAAAAGGATGTACTGAAAGAACGAAAATGATTTTCATACTAGCAGTTTACCGGGAAAATCGATGAAAAAGGATATACTGAAAGAACGAAAATGAATTTCATACTAGCAGTTTATCCACACTGCCATATCAAGCTTTTGCTCAATATTGGTAGTTTATCCACACTGCTATATCAAGCTTTTGCTCAATATTGGTGGGAAAATATATTGGAGTTGAAGAAGAAGGGTCAACATTTGGAAAGCCTCTTTAGGGCACGTCGAAGCTTAAAAGTTTGATAGCAGCTCCACGATAATCCTGGAATTTCTGGGATTTGTAGTGAGGAATAATTAAGGAATCATTTGGTTGAGCTTTCTCCCGGCTGGTCAACAATAGTGACTCATGTGCGTGGATAACAGCTGTAGATCAAGCTGGTGTCAACCACCTTTTTTACTATTTCAGGGACTTATTATTGAGGGCGACTCCAGCAGTGGCATTGCACGAGTCTCAGGAAGTTGTATTGGTCCAAGTGAATTCTCGTTTGTTATGAATGAGGTTTAGACCAGGGCTTTTTTCTTGGAGACTGCTTCTAGACATGCTTGTAGGAAGCTAATTCTCGTTAGCCAAGGGATCTTGAGACCTTCGATTGGTATTGGGAACATCCATTCTGTTAAATTAGCTGACTTTTGTATTTGCTGATCCAAAAAAAAAAAAAAACACTAATCCAATCCACAAACAGAAAATTCTTCATGCCAAACAAAATGTAAAAGAATGAAGAGAGAGTAACTGGACCAGTGAAAAGGCATGCAATATCAAATGTTCGAGATAAACAGAGAAGTTTGTGTGAATGGACGAGACCAGATCTCGGACAGAACAAAACCAATCCAATGAAATGTTCTCAATTATAGATAGACATTAGACATTTCACTTGACATTCATCAAGATCCTACTTGAAACAGAATATACATGAATACATACATACATACATACATACATACATATATATATATATATATAGGTATAGGTAGGTAGATTATAGTATATTAAGAATTTGCTTCTAATATCATCTAACAAACTAATTGGATTTGGCATCTCATATGCTCTAGAAAACATACCAGATAAAGAAGAGCAGGTTGAGGAGAGTGAGTCAAGATCCCTGCAGCTAAAGCAGTAACCAGTCCAATGGCATAACCAGAAACTGCATACCACATGTATTTGTGCCCTTTGGAGGAAGATGTGTCTACGAGGCTTCCTGAATCCCGAGTTTTCCGATGATCAAAACAAAGCACCAAAGCTAGAAGCATACCAGGAATAGCCGACGTAGTACTATCTTCAAACGGTTCTTGAAGAATGGTGGTTTCTTGAAGTTGCAATGCATATTCCAAATTCCACAGAACATCTCCCATTGTAGGCCTATCAACGCCATATTCAGCCAAACACAACTCTGCTGTTTCCGTGAATTTCCTCAGCGAATTAGCATTGATAGTACCCACAAGATGAGGATCGATGATCTGCTCGATCAAACCCTTCTTTTGCCATTGCATGGCCCACTCAGCCAAGTTCACCTGATCTCTTGGGAGTGAGATATCAATGGCTGGCCTTGCACATAAGACTTCTATAAGCACTACTCCAAATGAATACACGTCCAACTTCTCTGTCAGATGCTGCCTCCAAAAATACTCTGGATCAAGATATCCAACGCTTCCTTTGACGTTGGTGCTTACATGGGATTGATTGATGCAGGGCACGGCTCTTGAAAGGCCAAAATCAGCCACCTTTTCCAGGTAATTCTCATTGAGCAAGATGTTTGCTGATTTAACATCACAGCGGATGATTCCATGTGATGAACCTGTATGAAGGCAGTGAAGACCTCTTGCAGAACCGATACATATCTCCAGCCTCTATTTCCAAGACAAACAGGGAGAATCCGAACCATACAAATGACCTTCAGTGGCCCATTTTCCATGAACTCATAGACCAAGATCATCTCTGACTGTTCTTCGCAATACCCAATTAAGGAAACGAGGTGTTGATGCCAGATTTTAGACAAGATCGTGATCTCAGTCATGAACTCTGGTAGGCCCTGCCTAGAACCAGGCATGCCTCTTTTCACAGCGACTTTCCTGCTATCACCAACCACTCCTTTGTAGACATTACCAAATCCACCAGAACCAATTAGCGAATTCTCATTGAAATTGTCATTTGCAGAGAGTATATCGAGGAATGGTATCTTCAACCCGAGATTGCTATTCGGGCCAGGTGATGGATTGGTTCTATTGGTCAATGTACTAAATGAACTTCCACCAAAGACAGGCACCAGCGACCATGCCACACTCTCTCTAGGTTTGTTTTCTGATTTGGGTTTTTCAGGCCTCTTCCATCGATACAGGAAGAAGAACAAAAACAATTGAAATGCAGATGAAAGCAAATCCAAATGTCGATGAATACACCTCATTCTTAATTTGCCCAAGTTCCAAATTTGCAATTTTGGTGTACTATCCAGTCATCAAGTGCTAGCAAGGAAATACCTATGAATACACCTCATGCCCAGGAGAAAAATGAACATCATTGTCCTTAAAGCGTCAAAGATCTGTTGAAAACAAAAAAAAACAAAAAACAAAAAAAAAAAAACCATTCTCACTAGATTTGGAAGAAGGTTGACAAAGTGGATAGAACCAAATACAACCATAGTAAAGGGCAAAAAGTGGTGATTTTATTATCAAGATGTTGCCGTCACAACAGCCATTAAAACACGAACTCAAATCTGCTTTCACAAAATTACAACAAAAAAATAGCAAAACACAACTAGATCTACTATCACAATGAAAACTCTATGTTTCAACCAGATCAGAGCTACGAAAGAAGAAAAACACGAGAATCGAGCCGGATCTACTTCATTTCACCAAAATAACCAGCAGAAGTGCCAATTAAATCCTAGAAAAACGGATCGAATAGAAGAAAAATCACATTAAAAAGTACCTGATAATAATATCAAATGCTTTTGACGCTGTCTTTCCACTTTTCTTCTTGGATTGGGAAAAGGAGAAACCAAAGCTTGAAAAACCCTAAAAAGCCTGATTTGGGCAAAAACATCCCAAGATCATAATGCCGAAGGAGAAAACATTAATTGCAGAGAGAAAACGAAATATAGATTTGAGAGACTTACCATCATACCGCTCGGTTTTCTCGGCAAGCTTCGAGATGCAGACATCGTTCTCTCTCCTTCTCCGTCGACATTGTGACTCGGAATCCCTTTGAGAGATACTCTCTAAAGAGAAGAAAATGAAGGAGCAAATGCGGAGAGGGAGAGAGAATCATTAGGAGCCAGTTTTGATAGAGAGACCGATGGGTTCTGGGAGGGAGCAGGACGAATTAAAATGGACTGGACGCGGTTTGGCTAGCAACGTTGGTCAGTGCTTTGTGGCCCCTCCATGATGTATTTATTTTATCCAATCCGTCCATCCATTTTTACAGATCATTTCTTATCCTAATTCGAAAATTGAGGCAGATCTAAAACTCATGTGGACCACACCACGGGAAAATAGTAGTGATTTAATGTCCACCATTAAAAACCTAATAAAGCCTAATGTAATGTTTATTTGACATCCAACCTGTAGATTAGGTCGTAGAGACCTGGATTAAAGGGAAAAAGAAATATCAGCTTGATCCAATACTTTTGTGGCCCGTAGAAAGTTTTTAATGGTTGGCATTCAATCAACGGTGTGGTTCACTTAATATTTGCATCTACCTCATTTTTGGCATAATATTATAAAATAATCTGAAAAAATGGACGGATGGCATGGATGAAATACGTACATCATGTTGGGCCCAGTAGCACCGACCAACTAGTGCAGTGTCACTAGCCCATCCGTTTGCAAATGGGCTTTGGAACTCGGAAGGGACCGTCAGTTCAGGGAGTAGCCAAAAGGAGTTTTGCCAGTAGCGTCCAGTAAAAGTTCCACGTTGGGATGCTATGTGGCCACTGTGATGTTTGGAAGAAATTCACCCCAACCATCCGTTTTACAAGGTCATTTTAGGACATGAGACTAAAATTGGAGTGGTTTCAAAACTTTTGCAGCTCTCAGGAAGGTTTTTAGTAGTGGCCATTCAATCTCCGCTTTGTGTTCACTTAAATTTTAGTTTTGCTTCATTTTTTGATTCAGGCAATAAAATGACATGAGAAAAGGGATGAACGGCATGGATAAAACTCATACATCACGTTGGGCTCCACATAGGGTGGAGGTAGAGCTTGTATTCTATAGAAAATCCTCCAAATCAGGAACGGCCGAAGTATGCTCCTAGACCAAAAACTAAACCAATCCTGACGAGATTTTGTAGTGCCAAAGCTTCCCTTTACTGCCAAATCAAACAACACCCTTAATGGGGTGAGACCTTGAGATAGACTTGATCGTCCACTCCAAATTCCAAAATTCTCTGACGACAATCGATATAACTCTTCTGTTAGCTCTCAGCTACACTCATCCTTTGCTTAATGATATTAATCTTCTTGAACGTCCTCTGTAAAACTTCAAGACCTAATATGGGTGCTCTCCCACCTCAGTCCAATAGTTCAGGGACCTACAAGGTCTACTATACAACACCTCAAAAGGAGTCATGTCAATGGTCGCCTGGTACTTATTGTTATATATAAACTCGGCCAAAGGCAAGTATTCGTCCCAACTATTAAATAAATTTAGCACCCAAGCTCAAAGCATGTCCTTGAGGATCTAGTTAACCCTCTCAATTTACCTGTTAGTATACGGATGGTATGTTGTGTTGAACTTCATGGTAACCCTAAGGGTCTTCTGAAAGCTCCTCCAGACCTGCAATGTGAATCTCGGGTCATAGTCAAATAATCGAAATTGGAACACCATGCAGTCTCATAATCTCATCAATATATACATCGTTAGCCGATCCTTCAACCAAGAAGCACGTATCCCAAGAAAGTATGCCAACTTCATTAGGGAATCAACAATAACCCAAATGGCATCATGATTGTGATGAGTCCTTGGCGGCCCTATATAATATCTATGGAGATGTGCTCCCACTTTCACTTCAGAATCTCTAAAGACTATAAGGGACCAGAGGACTTCTGATGCTCAGCCTTCACATGCTAGCAGGTATTGCATTCAAACACATACTTGCTGATCTTACACTTTATCTTGCTCCACCAGTACTACCTCTTCATATCCCCGTATACCTTGGTGGAGCCTGGGTGAATGATGAACTTTAAATGATGCCCCTCATCTAGGATCTCTTGCCTCAACTCTCCCACAGCTAGAAAACACAATTTGCCACAATAATGCAACCCACCATTGGACCCAACGTACCAATATGACTACTCATTTCCCATTACCTCTGCTCTATTGGTCTGCAAGGACTGCTCTTCCTGCTGACGCTCGATAACCCTGGACACGAAAGAGGGTTGAATTGACATGCTCAAAAATTGTGTTATAATGGATTACAAGCTCATCTGAAAATTAAAGCCCGCCACCTCCTCGAGCATTCTCCACTCCTGAGCCATAAACTGTGCAACCTGGTCTCGTGGCTGACAACTTAAAGCGCCAACTACCACGTTCACCTTGCTTGAGTGATATTGCATAACAAAATCATAATCCTTTAGAAGTTGCATCTGTCACATATGCCTCATGTTCAACTTGCTCCGAGAGAAGAGATAATCCAGACTCTTATTGTCTGAAAAGAGCGCGAACCTCACCCTATAAAGATAATGTCTCAAGATCTTCAACGTGAAGACAATTGCTTACAACTTGAGATTGTGTGGAGGGCAGTTCTACTCATGGATCTTGAGCTGACATAATGCATATGTTATAAACTTCCCGTGTTGTATCAGCACGCAACTAAGCCTGGTGAGCAAAGCATTGGTATAAACTGTGAATCCTTCACTTCCAGAGGAGACAGTGAGGACTATTATCATTGTTAGATGGGTCTTCATCTTTATAAATGCTTGCTCATATGCATCGCTCCATACAAATTGCAGTCCCATCTAGGTCAACCTAGTCAGTTAGGTGGCAATGCGCGAAAAGCCAACAATAAATCATCGATAATAGCCCGTTAAACCCAAGAAGCTCAAGATCTCAGTAGCATTAGTAGGCTATCCACATTGTAGCACTATATTGACCTTCGTAGGGTCAACTGTCACTCCTTCCTAGGTGATCACATGACCGAGAAACTTCACCTTCTCCTACCAAAATCACGTTTCTCTAGCTTAGCGAACAGTTGGTGGGCACGCAAAGTCTACAAGGTTATCTCCAAATGTTGTTCATGCTCCTCTCGAGTCCTCGAGTATATTAAGATGTCATTGATAAATACCATAACAAACTATTATAAGAAGGGTGAAAGATATCATTCATGAATTGCATGAAAACTACCAGTGTATTGGTTAGTCCAAACGACATGACCAGGAACTCAAAATGACCATAACGGGTCCGAAAACCTATCTTCGGGATAACTTCCTCCCGAACTCGCACCTGATGATACCTGAAATGCAAATATATCTTTGAGAAGAACTACGCCTCTCGTAACTGATCAAATAGGTCATATATCCTCAGGAGCAGATATTCGTTCTTGATAGTGACCTTATTCACGATACTCTACACACAGCCTCAACATTCCATCTTTCTTCTTTATGAAGAGCATTAGTGCGTCACATGAAGAACTACTCGGATGGATAAACCTCGATGCATACAACTCATCCAACTACTTTTGTAGTTCCTTCAACTCCTTTGATGCCATATGGTATGGGACATTAAAGATCGGTGTAGTACTAGGCACCAGGTATATATAAAACTCCACAACCCTCCTAGGTGGCAACTCTGAAATCTTCTGGAACACATCTAGAAAGTTGCAAATGATCGACAACTAATTAATGCACACTATTAACTACTCTTACACACAAACCATAAGGGTCTCTAATAGCCCTTTATGGGGCATCACAACATATTAAAAAATATAGCTAGTCAGGAATAAAGAACGTGACTATCGTATGGAAACAGTTTAATACGGCATGATACACAACTAACCAATTCATTCCTAGAATCACTTTGAACTTGGACATCCTCAACGCGAACAAATCAGCGAGCAACTCAGATTCTCCTACACACGAGATAAGACAAGCACACTAGTCTCAAGACTAAAATTATGAGTATTGTACTGATACCTCTTAAGCTATAAGTTTAGAGTCATGTCTGAGTCTTTAGGGTATGTCAATAAGACCTTTTAAAATTTAATCAATCAAAACATAATAACCATTATTAAACACAGTCTAGTGTGTGTAGGACCATAGACAATTAAATATATGACTTGCATATAACATGAGTCTATGATGAGAGATAGTATATATCTACTTATCCAATGATTCAAACACCTAGCATGTCATTCATCTATTCAAGCATTCATTGAACAAAACAAAAATAAATCATAGGCAAAGAATCATTCCACATTGCATATGATATATAGTGGTTCGACCACTTGCATACTCCACTCCAGGAGGATGAACTCAAACTATCTCATATGGTTTTAAATTGGTTCACCATAAACCATACATTCTACACAGAGACCTATACGATCTACACCTATCAATGACCTATACAAGGTCTTGTGAGTTTGGGTCATAAACTCTTGATTAGTCCTATGTAAGAATTAGTAAGTGTTTGAAGGTTTGTTATGAAGCTACCAATAACTTTTGAGGTTCCAAATATTCAACTACTAATATGTACTTTCCCAATGTTTGTGAAATTCATCTTAAATTAGTTAAATGGGAGAAAAGTTATTGCAATTATGTTAAATCAATGACAAATAGAAAGAAATGAAAATTTGATAAGTATTGACATGGATGCAGTTTGATTTTAGCAATGGAAATAGTTCTTGATCCTCAGTTTAAAATGGAGTTGGTGGAGTATTACTATCAAATCTATAGTGGTAGTGTTCATTTCTACATCAGCAAAATTCGATTTACAATGGATGATCTTTTCTCGGAGTATAAAGTTGTTGACTCCGATAAATCAATGACAACATTTTTAACAATTGGTGAAAGCAATTGTAATAACAGTTTTTCATCATCGAGTGGGGTTTTTTATAATACTAAAGATAAATTTAAAGGATTTGATATGTGGTATTTTCATGCATATCCTGACAGTCAAACTTCCTCCTAAAAAATAAAAGTAAATCAATATTTGGAAGAGCCATTAATTCCTTACAACTAAGAGTTTAACATATTAAGTTGGTGGCGAATCAATAATTCAAAATTCTCAACACTTTCAAGACTGACCCGTGGCATTTTGATGATTTCAATTTCTACTGTTGCATCATAATCAACATTTAGTACTAGTGGTAGAGTGTTTGTTAAGACTCGTACTTGCTTACTTTCAGAAGTTGTGGAGGCTTTAATATGTGGATAGGATTGACTGTGACATCAAACAAAGAGTTAGATTTTAAATTTATTTAGTTTTATTTTTTTTTCATACAAAATTTTCTAATTGCTATTTTATGTATATATTAGATGTTTCTTCTTCTATCATATGTATGAGTACGAGCACAAGATAGAATTATGATGACTAGTTTCTTCAACTTGGTAAGGAAAAATGTGTATAATATTTTATTGGAGTTAATACTTGATAAAGTTTCATGACTTTTTTGCCTTTTTGTATTAATTTACCTTTAAACTATTAGTTTGAATTAATGGAGTTGATACTTGATAGAATTTTTTTTGAAAATTTTAAATTACCATTGACAGGATTTAGATACTTGACGAGCAGATCTGATTCAAATCTGACCCATTGACAGATCTGATGGAGTGGGTCTGAATCCACTACAATGATTTGAGGTGCGTCTACATCTTAAGATGTCGATCCATTTATAATTGAAATGACTACGGATCCACCCTGATCCAATCTAACTCTAACTAATTGATAGGGCCAATCTTGGTCATATATTGTAAATTCTAAGTACCTGACTATCTAGGCACTTGGGGTTAAAGTTGTTCAATTGGAATCAAGCCGCTTAGTCAGTTCTAGCATGCTCACAAATATTACACGTGACTGAATTATCCATTCAAGAGAGCAACGGTATTCTCACACCACGATTCTAGAAACCTGAGTTCACTTAACTCAATCATTGAGTCGAGGGTATGACTCAATGGAGAGGGGATAATATTATACACATAACCATAATAATCATCACAAATAGTAAACTTAATTTATCATCATGCATCCAGTCAAAAGTATCAATTATCTACTGGCCAATATCCAACACAAGTCCATACATTATTATTGAAAAAAAATAAATATAAAATGAAAATTTATTTATTCTCGTAGCAACTCTTCAAGAGCACGCATCTCAAAGTCATCACTCCACGCGCGGAGACTCCAGATCATTTTCCTATCTTGGTTAGTTTTCCAATCAACAAAATGGCTAACTGCCCTATAAATAGTTATACGTATGATTCACAACATAGGCATCATACAAGTGCATATACAAAAATCTTAGCATGTCACATTACCACATAAAAAGTTTCTTTAGTGAACAACTAGGGTTATAACTATGCACAACATCTAACCTGCCAACATTCATTCGACCAAAATCCATATGAGCCTAACACATGTAGGAGGTATATGATGTACCGCATGTAATTGTATAGTCTAGCAATGAATGACCTACTCTAGAGATGACCAAACTCCTTCCCCAGCCTCGACTGTAGTCCAATGAGGAGGCCCTTTTGCTACCAACCCGAGTTCCATTGGGAACTCCGTCCGAGAATTTAAGGGATAACTCGACTCCTGAGTTGTCCGGTATTCTCAGAATGAAATTTCAAATACAAGACAGTAACATACTTAAACAGATATTAATATATTATAAAAGTTAAGCAAAAGTAAGTATGTAATGTTATGCAATGCATGAGGAAAAATTCATCCATGATAGTAACTACTTACTCATAACGTCCATTTTTTATTCAACCATTTTGACCTATTGATCATTTCTTTATAGATCTGATGACTGCACACAAGTCTACGATACATAAAAAGTTTCATTTTTTTAGTCATGGCTAGAATACAAGCATCAAGTTAATTTCTTCCTTACTTAGTGTCCATTTTTTTAAAACACTTGCAAAAATGAGTAAGATCCTAAGATTGTCAGTCCATTAAATCGGTCAAATAAGTCATTAATTTCTTAAATCTGAGTCATAGATAGTCTATTTACCATGTTTCTAACCATATATCAAAGGTATTAATCTTTATTCAGTTTAACTTAAGATCAAGATCTATCTTAAAGACAATTGGATGTTTAGATCCATCCAATTGTACCATTTATTTCCTTATTTTTCACGATTTTAGTCCAATGGTCCTGATTGATCTTTAATCAAATGATCCGATCTAACATTAGATCAATTAGATTTTTAATTTTTTAAAATCCAATCTCTTAATTAGTTTATTAAACCTTTGATCAATAGTTGGATTGGACCCGCTCGTCGATTTAACAGTCCAAATCATTATTATAATCTTTTTCCTAATTTCAATAATCTGAATCTTGATTTATAAGGTCTTCAATGCATATTTACACTTAATGAATAGGATTTCTAAAGGTACAGTTAATTTTATGTGAGACTCACTTTTACGATAAATGTCTATAATGGATTTTTCACTTACAAGAATATAACACAATATAAGATATGAAAAACACAAATGATTTAATATGATAGACATGATCTTGTGGTTGGGACCACTTTAGAGAGATGTTAATTTTCTTTTATTTTTAGCCCACCATAATTCCAATGATGAGATCCTATAACCAACTAATTCATTTATATTTTAAAAAATCACAAAAATAAATAAATAAAAACTTAATAAACAAAAATTCAAATTTAGATGAAAAAATTTACATGTACAAAATTTTATAGAAGGATGGGGCACACCCTTACCATTCATTATGTTTATCCTTGAGGTCCATGCGTTTGCCCACATGAGGCAATGTGTGGGGTACTACATTGTTGCTTACGTGACAACATGTGGGGCTCACACATGTTGACCTTATGGTTAGCCCATGGTTTA
Source organism: Magnolia kwangsiensis (assembly GCA_037074715.1). Taxonomy (NCBI): domain Eukaryota; kingdom Viridiplantae; phylum Streptophyta; class Magnoliopsida; order Magnoliales; family Magnoliaceae; genus Magnolia; species Magnolia kwangsiensis. Next base: position 149,117,482 of record CM073572.1, on the reverse strand, counting down.
TCTATGTTTTACACTTTGTGGAGTCCACTTAAATTTGAGCTAAAACATCTAAGAGATATATTATTAGAGTACTCACTTGATAAATGGTTTGCATCAGGAGGTAAGCTCACAGAACTTCTCGCTTTTAATCTCTCTCTCTCCCTCTCTCTTTGTGAGTGCTTACGAGAAGTGGTTTGGCATGCCTTATATAAAGGAGTCAAAGCCCTCTTACATTAATGCATATGCATGTATAACGAGTAATAAATACATGTTAAGTGCATGTAACTCTCATCTTAAGGGTGAGAGATTTTTTGAATGGATGAGGGTGCAAACAATATGTGCGTACATGTCATGGAGATATGGGTCTCATAAGTAGTCTTCTTGATTTAAGTGCATGATTAGATTTTTTATACCTTATGCCCTTTTATAAAAATGATTTTTTGATCAAAATGACTAGAGTTAATTGTATGAAAATCATAAGTGTTCGTAGAAGTGACAGTGTACCAATTATTGTACGCATGCGTTCATGTGAAGTATGGTGTATTAATCGAGTGTGTACATGCCATGATCGTATGGGCCATACCAAATTTTTTTATATCCAACCATTATATCAAAATAAATTTTTTATTACAAAGATTATCTGAAAAATAATTTCAACGTAATAAAAAAATGTGTATAATACTATGGGTCATGCTCAAATGTATGGTTATAATATATATGGATTTTTTTTTTATGATTTTACTGATGCTAAAATAATTTTAAATCATGGTTTTGAAAATCTACTAGAGTCATGAAATAAAAAGTCTGTATACTCTGCTAGGGTCCATAAAACATGCTAAAATTGATGGTTTAAGAATTCTTAACTTTAGATATAAGTTTTTTTTTTTTTTTTAATCCTTGTTTGAGTCACAATTTTTATATGACATTTTTTATACTATGTTTAGGAACATATTAAACGGTTGTCTATAGAAAGATCAATTGGTCCAATCGATAATTCTCAAGATCTTAATGATACATCCATTAGATGATAATTTTAATGATAGATTTAAAAATTAATTAATTACTATTCAATTTAAATGGTGTGGATCAATAATTCATGGTTTGGATTGGTGATCCAATGGATGAATTGTTACAGATCTTGGTTTAAATTGTTAAAATGACCCACTTAATGATCAGTTATGATTAAATAATAAGAAATAAAATAAAATACCCCCCAAAATTACTAGTATATTACATTTTATCCACATTAAAAAGATTTTTGTCATGAAATTCATCATACCTTAGCCAGTAAAGAGGTCAGGATACTTTTCTCGAATCTTAGCTTCTCGCTCCCATGAGGTTTTTTCTTCATTGTGGTGACTTCATTAGACCTTAACCAATTGCATCACATTCGTTCGCAACACTTATTCTTTTATGTCTAGGATACGCATAGATCTCTCAATATATAATGCATCTTCTTGAATTTTTAATAATTGACAATCTATCATGTGAAATGGGTCTTTCTCGTATTTATGAAGCATAGAGACATGGAAGACGTCGTGAATACAGGCGAGTTGTAGGGGTAGTGCTGGTTTGTAAGTAACAAGTTTGATTCTCTCTAGGATCTCGAATGATCCTATAAAACAGGTTGATAATTTTCAATTTTTTCGAATCGCAAAACACCTTTCGTCGGTGACACCTTCAACAGCATGTTATCGACAACTTCAAATTCTAAGTCTCTTCTTCTGGTATCTGCATAGCTCTTTTGACAGCTTTAGGTGATGACACGTTCTCGCATCACTGTGATCTTCTCAACTGCCTCTTCTACCATTTTAGATTTAAGCAATTCCCATTCTCCTATCTCCAATTAATAGTTGGGAGACTTACATGGCCTTTCATATAATGTCATAAACGGTGACATGCCGATGCCCGACTGATAACTATTATTATAAGAAAACTCTACCACATGCAAGTAATCGCTCCAACTCCCCTGAAAATCCATAACATATGCACGAAGCATGTCTTCAAGGATTTGATTCAATTTCTCAATATGTTCGTCTGTCTGAGGGTGAAATGAGGTACTATAATCTAATGGTATTCCCAAAGCTTTCTAGAAGTTCTTCCAAAAGTGTGAGGTGAATTTAGGATCACAATCAGAAACAATAAATACATGGGTTTCGTGCAAACACACTATCTTTTAATTATACAACTGACTTAACTTAATCATCATGTATGTGGTGCCCACAGGTATGAAATGAGTAGATTTATAAGTTTATCTACAATTACGCATATCGCAATATGGCCATTCTTCGATCTTGGCAATCCCATAACGAAATCCATGGTGATGTGCTCCCACATCTATTTAGTTACTGGCAATGACTGTAATTTGCGTACTAGTCTCTTGTGCTCATTCTTGATCTACTGGCATGTTAGACATTTAGACACGTATACTACTACATCCTTCTTCGTATTCCTCCACTAATATTGCCTACGTAGGTCATTGTACATTCTTATCTTGCTTATATGTATGGTGTGTTTTGACTTATGAGCTTCATCGAGAATTTCCTTTCTCAAACTTTCTATTTTTGGGACATATAGCCTTCCTTGGATTCTAAATCCACCATCTATTCCGGTTTTCCATTCCACTTCTTACCCTTTTGTTGCTTCGACTAAACAGGCTTGAATCCATGGATCTAACTGTTGTACTTCTATAATACGATTTACGAGGGTTGGGTGAATAATTAAATTAGATAAGCAAACCATGGTATTATGTATTTCTAGCTAAACATTAAAGTCCCTCAATACTTTAAACGCTTTCCATTCTTGCATCTGCATTTGGGCTACTACAGTGGATAGTTTACAACTAAGCGCGTTGACTACTGCATTGACTTTTCTCGGATGATACTACAATTTGAAATCGTAGTCTTTGAGAAACTCCATCCAACTACGTTGGCGCATGTTAAGCTCCTTCTGTGAGAACAAGTATTTTAAACTTTTATAATCCGAGAATAGTTTAAACTTTTCTCCATATAAGTAATGCCTCCATACCTTAAGTGCAAAAAAGATGGCTGCCAACTTAAGATCATGTGCTAGGTTGTTTTGCCCATGCACTTTCAACTCCCATGATGCATAGGCTACTACATTGCTCTGCTACATTGCAACACCCTGAACTTTTCAATACCTGAGTATTAAAAGTTCTTGAGTGCTACTATGAAGTTTAACCTAACATGTACATATGTACGATACCAATTTAGCTATCCTAACCTTACATCGATTTTCCAACACGAATCTGACCGTTAGGAATAATCTTCATCCCTAAATCAAGTCATTCGACTTTTGATTTTAAGACAAGACCATTATATATCTAAGCATACTCACCTACCCATCATAACCAACCGATCAATCAAATATTCACTACTAGATAGAGACATCTGATCGTCTACTTTGATTTTGGACCACCCGATCATAGTAAACTACCTACTTGACCTCTACATCCGTTCATACATGCATCAGATCGAGATTTTGATCCGTTCATCCTATTCACCACCTATGAATATACTTAACCCACCATAAGAACTACAATATGAGGAACTTACACATATAAACAAATCACTTGAATCTAACGGTATACATGTTCCACATCTTAATCACTCTAGAAATCCGCTTTGTGTCCATTTGCTTACGAAACTAACCGTGCATCCACCTACATACATGGTAAGAGAACTAACCATCAAGTTTTCTTATTTTTAGCAAGTCATCTGACCACTCATCATATTTGGATCCACCAGACGGACCACATGATATTGTAATAAATGAATCATCATGAAGATCTCAAGGTATAGGTCTAAGTCACCTGGTAACTCGTCAATTAGATGCGTACAAATATTATTTTGAATTACGGAGTATGTTAAGCCATTAAAAGAGCATCTTGATCATCCTTGAGGGATCATAGCCCATATTTAACCATTTGAGAGGGCATGTAAAATAACGATCACCCCTCAAATCTCATCACGTTTGGACTATGAAGCTATGAGATATGGATGGTGGAGGTCTAAACAAAAGAAAATTGTAGAATTGTAATTTTGAACCCTATACTCATATATCCAGTAATGTTGCAATATGTTACGTGAGGTTTTTACGGTAAGTATTACCTACACATTGTTACAACGTGTGGCCCACCTGAGACTTAGATCGGTTCCATACTTGAGGCCATGGTCGAACATGATACGACCAATATGATGAATGGAGTGGATTGCTCGGACGAACACCGCAAGCGGACCCCACATATTACTAACAACCGTCTGAAACGGCACTCATCCGCACGCAGCAACAACGGGTAATGAACCTGGTACAACAATGGGTTTCACCTCATTTTCCTGCCCCAGATGTAGGCCATCAAATTAGTGGATCCCCTCCATACTTAAACCCATGCCATAGCTAGACAAGACGAAACTGGTGGTCGGGATGGATCGCATCACAACAACCGGATAAGTGGGCCCCACCTACTCGTAAAACACAGATTCAGATGCTGTTACAATGTCTAAAAGAAACTCGCACACAAAAATTTTCCTTCGTCTAAGAAATTTGGCCACGTCAGATCCACCAGATCTAGGTCATTCATTCTCTAACAATGAGAGTTCCGATGCAAATCTGATATCCCAGATAAGTCGGGGAGAACCACACAACGCTAGAAGCCAGGCATTATGGGTTCGGGATTGCAACAACGACCAATTAAACCGGACAATAATAAGTTCCTTGCTTGGGAACTTCAGAACTGGATGCAATCGGAACCATCCATTCCACAATCGGAAGACTTCCAAAACTGACATGGAACCTTAGGAGAATCGAGGGAATCCTATAAACTCAAATTGTCGAAGTAGACAGGATCATTACAATGTCATGCAAGAAATCACCACCACACGGACGCATTGAACCCACCAAGTGAACGACCTTGAAGCTTCGATCTAAAACACCCCAAAGCTCCCCATAACTAATTTGAGTCCTCCACTGCAATTAAAATGTAGAAAGGAGGCAACAATTCAAATCTGCCATTAATGCTGGTCATCTTCCCCGTTGAGGAGTGGCGATTATAGGAGGCTTTCTGAACATCATCTTCGGATTCTAATGGACCAAAACATGGCCCACGAGATCATCTGATAGCTTGCATAATTAGGAGGGAGAGAAAGTCGGTGCAACAGCACGATAAGCAAGGATGAACGTCCAGCGAAACCATCACGCCGCATGCACATAGGTTCGATGCATAACAAGTTCAACATATAATCTACGCAAAAACAGCCTAAAAACTTTGTAAATCCTATAAATTCCTCCATTCCTTGACGTTAGAAGACGTACTCAGCAAAGGAGAGAGAGAGAGAGAGAGAGAGAGAGAGAGGAACGGGAAAGAAAGAAAGAAACGAGAGGAGAGAGAGAGAGAGAGAGAGAGAGAGAGAGTTCAGGTGTTGGACTGTGTTAACTCGTTTGAGATTAGATGGGTTGAGTTTCTGGTCCATCCAGGTTCTCTGTTCGACCTTGAAGAACAAGAAGAAGAAGGAAACGAGGGTTCGGGGTTGACTCAATGGTTGAGTGCACTTTTAATCCATTGGATTTGGGTTGTTAGGTTGAAACTTAAGAGCTGAACAAGGTAAGACACTCACCTCTATAATAAGGTAGTTTGTTAAACTACATTAGTCTAGACCTAACACCAACATAAACTGAGTCGTAATTTGAATCATGAGCTAACTCTATTATTCTAGACAATACAATAGCCTAATTAGATGAATCATATCAATTCTACTAGAGCTGGAGCATGATGACACGGATCTAACAACATTAAGGTGAAATCGAGATTGAAAAGTGAGGGATGCCTTTAAGCTTACATTAATTCAAGTTGATGTGATTTATCTTGTTTTGCATACCTTCATGTTACTTGTTCACAACCCCAAGTGTAAGGTCGTGATGTAGTAATAATCTCAGTAAGACCGAGGTCGAATATACAGGGACTAATCTCATGTGTATTTTGAAAGTAACTAGAATCAAAACTAGAAGAAGAACTAAATCTAAACTGGGAATAAAAGAAGTAATTGTGAAGTATTTAATTACAACCTTAGGAATACAAAGGTGAGTTCTAAGGTTTTTAGGGATCCACTTGCAACTATTAGGATGTTTCCTTATTTGATTCAAAGATTTCAATTGGAATTGGAGTCTTATCCTATCCAATTGGAAGATAAATCAATAAGATCATATTTGAACTTCCATTGACCTAATTCTCAATGGATGAGAGTTGTGAGGATTGGAAGTGATTCCATCATCTGATCATGCCTAGGAGACAATGGCGAACAATAGGATATATTGATCCCACAAATGAACATAGGAGAATTGTGAGGATTAGAAGACATTCCATCACCCAACCATACCTAAGGGACAATGGTGAACAACATGATTTATTATCTTCACAATCTCAAATCTGAAAAAGAAGATACTCAAAGTTATTACAGATCTATTGTAATTTGAGTCATGACAAACCATTAAAAATTAAAAATATTCTTTAAATATCAAATTAGAATCAAAGAAGTTCAACAAGAACAATAACTAAACAAGAAAAACATCCCAATTACACTACAAGTTTCATCCCTTAGCCCTAGCCAAGGGATTTATCCAACCATAAACATAATTGGATTCAAAACCCTAGAAGAAAGCATTAAAAACTAAGAAGAAGAGAAGAAGAAACTCTTGAAATACGGCTCCACCCTTTTGCTCTGCTCCTCCAAATCCTAGATATCCTAAAAAGACTTAGGAAACCCATATTTATAAGTTAGTTTCCGCAAAATCACAAAACTGCCTCAAATTTGCACACTCCGCATAACTTTACGTAACGCCTTCGACGTCATCGAACAACTTTCAATGTCATCAAAGGGGTTTAAATTCAGAAGTCACGCATTTTCTCCTTTCGCACTGCGTAAGTCTCTGTGTCATCGAACCTTTCTTTGATGTCATCAAGAAGTCCTTCGATGCCATCAAATGGTCTTCTATCCATCAATAATGTGTCCAAAATAGTACAACAAGTCGCTTCAATTTCTTCAATAAGTTTGATATCATTGAACTGACTTCGATGCCATCAAACATCTTCTTCAAGTCATCGAACATGACTTTGAATCACCGACAATTACATCCAATATGTCCAACAACCAACTTAATTTTTCTATGAAAATTCGATGCCATCAACCTGTGTTCAATGTCATCGAATGATATCTTTGATGTCATCAAACAGGGGTCGATGCCACATATATTGAAATGAATTTCAGTACTTTGTTCTTCCAATTTCCTTCCTCCTCCACTTAATTTTCATGTATCTTGAGTCTTGAAATCTTCAATCTTGGTCTCTAAGATCCATCCTATGTCTTGATAATTCTTGAACATTTAATTCATGCTTTTAGCATTCTTTTCAATCTAAGCTCTTAAACTCACATTGTACACAAATATGTATAAAATATACCATTACGCATTATCATGTTCATAAAACTAAGATATAAATGAGGAAAAATATGCAATATTTGAGTCGTAACATTACTATGATTCTCCATGTAATTGATTGATTTATCATTAACAATTATCTATCCTTTTGAGAATTATGGTTAAGAAATAATTTTAATTATGCATGATTTTTATAAATTTATGTGGGGTGATTGATATAAGCCTTGCCCTTTACCAATTTTGAGAATGACGTGTACTTCCACTCTATATTGAGTTGGTCTTTTGCTCCCCTCTCGTTATTCTTATTAATTAGCCTATTTGTTACTCTCTTCTTTTATTGAGACAGCTTAATGCTACTTTTCTCCTTTATTGTGTTAACCTTGTGCTACCTCCCTTTATGGCTTGGACATGTGTCTTGACATTCCAAAACTCTTATGGTTTAATTTATTTTTCCTTTGTTGAAGTGATGTATTAGAAGCCTCACAACTAATTATTCAAATATTTTATCATGGACATAATGCGCTCTGGGTAGTGACCCTCTTGGTCGACACGTAATTCTATGAATTTTGAATAGTGGTGCACAAATCGATGTAAGTAATCCACAATGCATGTTCATCACTTCCAGGATTAGATGTCACAAATAGTCGCTCCATGAACAAATTGCGTCACGTAATTCATCTGATTCATGTGTTGTGTTGTCTCAAGGTATTCATGTAAATCCACGATAGCGATAGATACGTCGACGAATCTCTATAGTGTGAGAATGCAAGGCGAGCCGAGTTTTCTATGAATTATATTTCACATTATGATGATCGCTACAGATAATAAGCCACATACACTTTGCTAGGCATGCATTCATATATATATATATATATATATATATATATATATATATATATATATATATATATATATATATTAGTTGTACATACTGATACTACTCGTAGTGGTGGAGTACGAGACATATCAGAACTCTTACATTATTCTTATGAATCTCTTAAATTATTGTTAATATTAAAGGATAAGCATCACTATGAGTAGGGCATTGACTCTCTCTAACCATACAGATGATGGGTGATGTGCAGATTGAAGACGCGGATGACAATCTCCTACAGAAGATTATTCTGAATAAATAAAGATATAACTTTATGTTTAGTTTTATTTATTTCCGTTGCAAACTTTGATGATGTAATAAGCTCCTATTGAGAGGGCATTTGATAATTTGTTGAATTCTTTTAATCTAATGGAATAATAAATACAGTTGATTTTAGTCTCGTGAATGTTTACCTTCATGAATGTAACTAGACGTGATATAAATGAAAAAAAAAAAAGATGTCATTTTGAAGCATCTAATTTTTATATTATTAACACCCAGAATTTTCGGGCACGAGTATATATTCGAGCCAAGAAAATTCAGGATGTTAGAGCATAATAACACAATCCAATCCCCTATAAGAGGCGTCGCTATACACTACGAAACCTTTACCACTAAAGGGTATGGTTAGGACGTGCACTGATGTCAACTTCCTTTTCGGCTTGGTGAACACCTGCTCACACTACTCATTCTATATGAGCTTGACTTGTTTATTCATCAGATGAGTCAAACGTGATGCTAGATGAGAGAAATTCTTAATGAAACACCTATAGTAACATGCTAAACCTAAGAAACTACGAATTCACAATACATTAGAGAGTCATCCCTAATTCCATACAGCTTCTACCTTCGAAGGATTGACAAAAATTCCTTTTTGAGAGATGACATGTCATAGAAATTTGACTTCATGCTTCCAAAATTCACATTTTTTTACCTTAGCATATAGTTGATGGTCCCTCAGTGTCTGAAGTGTAATCCTTAAATGTTGTTGATGCTCCTCTTCTGTCTTCGAATAACAAGGTTAATTTCCTTGCCTCTATTGGTGTTGTGGCCCACCTGCTCCTAGTTGTGGCTAGTCTCCCGGTCCCTTCTGTTGTTGATATATCTTTTACTGGTAGGATTGTTGTTGTTGCTGCTACTTCGGATGTCAGTAGTCTTTGGATTTGTGACCTTCCTTTCCATAGTTGAAACATTTCCCAATGAATTGGCGAGATACTTGTGACTTGGGTGGCGGGTTTGTGGGGGCATTTCCTTGGTTCTGGGGTATACTTGGGATGGTCTTCCTTTTTCCCTTGATGTCTTTCTGTGAGTCTTTACCGTTTTAAAACTCTCAATTATATTTTTCGATCACTTGAGCCCTCTTCACCACTTTAGCATAGGATTTTAGTCGCATTTTCACTATTTACCTTCTAATACTTGGCTTCAAGTCCCCTCTCAAATTTTCTCACCTTCTTCTTCTCATTAGTTATGAGATAAGTTGTAAATCATGATAGTTCGATGAAATTAGCTTCATATTTGTTTACTGACATGTTCACCTGTTCAAGCTACAGAAATTCCAGCTCCTCTTCTTGTACATTATCTAAAGAGTACTTCTCGTCAAACTCTTCACAGAACCGGTCTCATTTCCACACAGTTTCAATAGGGACAGTCTTGGCTATTGTTTTCCACCATAGGTAATCTTCGTCTTGTAAGACGAACATGGCGAGCGTCACCTTCTGCACTTTATCTCATCCCATTATATCAAAAAATTTCTCTAACTCCATCTTCCACTAAATGGCCTTTATTGGGTCCATCTCTCCTTTGAATACAGGAGGGAATAGTCTCTTAAATTCTTTCACTAGGTTACCCGTTCTTTTAGGTCCTACGGGTTCTTCTTCATCAAAGTCTTCTTACGTTTCTTAGTTCCTTCTCATCTGCTGGTTAAAGAGGTTGGTCATGGTCCCTAAGACTCTAACCTCTTCTTCCATGTTTAAGTTAGCACCAACCAGTGGCACTGGTGTAACCAATGCGGTAGTTGCAGTTCGCGTTGCCGATGTATCCAATGCGTTAGATGTAGTTCCTTGAGGATAGGTTCTTCTTGCTTTTTTAGACGTCATTGATATACAAGGGATAAGGGAAGAAAATAAATTCTAAGTTCACTGCCACTAAGGGAAGTTTAAACCTATAGCTAGTTCTTATAAGTTTCAAATTATTTTATAACCGTAGGTCCCATTTTATTCTAAAACCTATGCTCTGATACCAAACCCAAGTTCAATTAACTCAGTCACCGAGTCGAGGGTGTGACTCGATGGGGAGGGGATAATATTATACATATAACCATAGTAATCATCACAAATAGTAAACATAATTAATCATCATGCATCCAATCAAAAGTATCAATTATCTATTGGTCGATATCTAACATAAGTTCATACAGTATTATTTAAAAGAAATAAATATAAATTGTAAAATTCTTTATTCTCACGATATATCTTCAAGAGCATGCATCTCAAAGTCATCACTCCACATGCAGAGACTTCAGTTCATTTCCCTATCGTAGATGGTTTTTAATCAACAAAATGAGCTAACAGCCTAACAAATAGTTGTATACATGATTCACAACATACGCATGGTACAAGTGCATATATAAAAATTTTAGTATGCCACATTACCACATAAAAAGTTTCTTTAGTGAACAACCAGAGCCATAGTTGCGCACAACATCTGGCCTGCCAACACCCATCCGAGCAAGCTACATATGAGCCCAACACATGTAGGAGTTTACTCACATCCTGTGAAAATGCTGGCTTGAGGTATCTCATTACCATGTGTAACTGTATCGTCTGGCAATGAGTGACCCACTGTAGAGATGACCAAACTCCTTCACTAGTTTTGACCGTAGTCCAATGAGGATGCCATTTTGGTACCAATCCAGGTTACATCGAGAACTTTACCCAAGAATTTAAGGGATAACTTGATCCCCAAGTTGTCTGGTGTTCTCGGAAGGACATTTTAAATAAAAGGCAGTTGCATACTTAAACAAATATTAATAGATTATAAACGTAAAGTAAAAGTAAGCATGTACTGTTATGCAATGCATGTGCGAAAATCCATCCGTGATAGTGACTACTTGCTCATAACGTCTATTTCTTATTCGACCATTTTGACCTTTTGATCATTTCTTCATAGATCTGATGACTACACTCAGGTCTATGATCCATAAAAAATTTCATTTTTTTAGTCATTTAATGGTTGGATTGAACCCAATCGTCGATTTAACAGTCCATATTATTATTATGATCTTTTCCCTAATTTTAATATTATGGATCTAGATTATAAGGTATTCAATCCATATTTACATTTAACGAATAAGATTTCTAAAGGTACAATTAATTTTATGTAGAGTCCACTTTCACATTAAATGCTTATATGAATTTTTCACTTACAGGATTATATATAACACAATACAAGATATAGAAAACACAAATGATGTAATATGATAGGCATGATCTTGTGGTGGGCCCTACTTTTAGAGAGGTTAATTGTCTTTTATATTGGCGCACCATAATTCTAATGATGAGATCTTGTAACCAACTAATTTATTTATATTTTCAAAAATCACAAAAATAAATAAAAACTTAATAAACAAAAATTCAAATTTATATGAAAAAATTTACTTGTACAAAATCTTATAGAAGGGTAGGGCCCTCCCTTACTATTTATTATGTCTACAGATGGGGCCCATGCATTTGCCCACATGAGGTAATGTGTGGGGTACCACGTTATTGCTTACGTGACAACATGTGGGGCCCATACAAGCTGACCTCATGGTTAGCCTTTGGTTCATCTCAGTTTTACACTCAGTGGGGTCTACTATATCCAACCTAAAACATCTAAGAGATATATGATTAGAGCACTCACTTGATAAACGGTATGGATTAAAAGGTAAGCTCATAGAATTTCTCTCTTTTAATCTCTTTCTCTCTTCCTCTCCCTTTATGAGTGTTTACAAGAAGTAGTTTTGAATGCCTTATATAAAAGGAGCCAAAGTCCTCTTACATTGATGTACATGCACATGTAACACGTGATAAACATATGTTAAGTGCATGTAACTCTCATATTAAGGGTGAGAGATTTTAAGGTAGATGAGAGTGCAAAGAATATGTGCATACATATCATGGAGATGTGGGTCCTACAAGTACAGTCTTCTTGATCTAAGCACATGATTGGATTGTTTATATCTTTTGTCCTCTTATAAAATGATTTATTGATTAAAATGACCTAGGTTAATTGTAAGAAAATCACAAGTGTTTGTAGAAGCGGCAATGCACCAATTATTATACACGTGTTCATGTGAAGTATGGTGTATTAATCGAGTGTGTACATGTCATGATCGTGTGTGCCATACCAAAAGTTTATATATCCAACTATTATATCAAAATGAAGTGTTTATTACAAAGATTATGTGAAAAAAAAAAGATAGAAAAATGTATTATACTATGGGCTATGTTAAAATGTATGGTTATAATATATATGGATAAATTTTATAATTTTACATATGCTAAAATAATTTAAAATTATGGTGTTGAAAATCTACTAGAGTCATGAAATACGAAGCCAATATACTCTGCTGAGGTCCACAAAACATATTAAAATTGACGGTTCAAGAATTTTTAGTCTTAGATATAAGCTTTTTATCATTGTTCGAGTCAAGAATTTTATGTGACGTTGTTGATACTGTTATTCAATGTTGTTTTCTTACACAGTGTATGCATGTGTACCGGAATTGGATTTACAGCTCCAATTAGAATTGAACAGCAATGACCCCGAGCACCGAGGTAGGTAGGCATGTAGTGTATGACTGAGATATAAGGAGATTGGTCGCTTATTCAACCACTTGCTCGATGTGTAAATTGGATCATGCAATTTTTATAGGGTGGGGTTCATCCTCTGATGATAGGTTACTCATTTGTCTTCCATACGAAAAGACTTTTTAATATAGATAGAATTAAAAGAAAAAGAAATCCTTATAATCGATCACGAAGAATAGTTGAAGAACTCATTTTTGATACATAAACTGAATTTAACACTTGAGAGCAAACTTAAATTATTACAGTTAAAGCTTATCAGCTATTTGATTACCGCTACAAAGTGACAGGTTACACCAAGAAAGATAATTTATTTGGTAGAAAGTAAAGGATTACACCATGGAATGTAAATTGACTTGTAATTAAAGGATAATTAAAAGATATATCAGCTTTGTTTAGATTGGTATGAGGCGACTTTTTTTTCTTAATTTGCTTTACTATTTATAGCTTTGATCTAGGCGTTCTGAATCCTTTCCATGTTCCGACGATTATGGTAACCGCTCTCAGTTACTTAGATTCTAGATGCTTCCCATGTTCTGCTTCCTTTGCCTCTCCATTTGCCACGTGTTAAGTGATCGTGCGAGCTCGATTGCCTGTACCTACATCATCTGTCATATGATCATCTGAGCTCAACTATTCTTCCTCTCGACCACTCTAGTGATGCACGACAACAACTGATATATTGTGGTTCCACTTTCTGAGGCATCGTCATACACAGGAAAATCCTTAGGCGCACCATGCATACTTGTACAAATCACACGTTACCTAATATGATTTGGTCACGACAGGATACGACCAAAAATGGGTGCGAACAACTGTGTCTATGAATATATTAAACAGTTGTCTATAGAAAGATCAAGCAGTTCAATAGGCAATTCTCAAGATATTGATGATACATCTATTAGATGATAATTTTAATAATAGATTTGAAAATTAATCAGTTACTATTCAATTTAGATGATTTGGATCGATAATTTATTATTTGGATTGGTGATCCAACGAATGGATTACCACGAATTTTGATTTAAATAGTTAAAATGACCCACTTGATGATCGATTATGATTAAATAATTAGAAAGAAAAAAATACCCAAAAAATTGCTATTATATTATAAGTGTAGTCTACCTTATAAAGGGGGCGTATATGAACCGAGTTAGCTCGGTTAGCTCACTCGACTCGACTCGAAAAAGCTCGATTCTACTCGGTTCGAAGTTGAGTTTAAGCCAAGTCGAGCTGATTTTTTGAGCTCGGAAAATTTTCGAACCTAGTTCGAGCTTCCCTGAGCTCGACTCGACTCGTATCGAAACCCAACTCGAATTGAACTCAGATTGAACTAATTCAGTGACTCGGTTACTCTGATATTAATGTTGCTCACCAAGTGTTTGATGAAATAACTCAACAAAGTGTCAGCTAGCAATAGGGAAGGTATGTATATGAAACAAATACCATTTTTCCTTGATTTTGATGTTGCCTACAATGTGTTTGATGAAATACTTATGAAGAGCTACGTTGTTTTACATACAATGAAAAATTGAAATTGCAATGCATGTGTTTGTGAATTTGCAGTAGAGGCTCATCGACTTGAATTGGACCGAGTTGCTAGCCAGACCGAGCTGAGCTGGCCAGTCAAGCTCAAGGATTGAGCTGAGCCGAGTTCCAGCCGGGGTCAACTAGTAGCAAGCTAAGTCGAGTTGAGGCCAACTCAACTCGGTTCGACTTGGTTTACACCCTTCGGCTCATATTTGAATCTGCTTCCAAAATAAGCCGACAAAATTGATGGATGGAAGGAATAAAATAGATGCATCGTGATGGGCCAGGGCACTCCAAAGAAGATTTCAACCTGCACCCGCTATTTTCTATGGTGTGGTCAGCCTAATATCTGGATCTCCCTTTATAATGAGCTGGCAAAATTGATGGATGGCATGCATAAAACACACGCATCATGTGGGCCCACGGAGCACCTACTGGCACGGACCAGTACCAGCTACTGTACTGGAGGGTGGTCCAACCTCTGTACTGGAGAGGTCACCACCTACTCCCAGTCTGATGGATTAGAGTTCAAAACCGCATAAGCCCATCATTGAAACTCACGTGGCCCCACAAAAGCTTTGGATTTGTGTTTTACCTTCATCTGGGTGGGCGTCTACTCATCAAGGATCAGACGACATTATAAACACCGGGGCCAGGAAAATTTCAACGGTAGTCGTTTCATCCCTAATGTGGTTAGGCCCATTTAAGTATTAGATTTACCTTGGTATTTACTCTCACCCTATCAGTAGCCCTCCAATGATGGTGGGTCCCGCGAGCTTTTGGTTACAGCAACTCCTGTAAAAACTCGCGTCCCGAATTTTGTGTAGATGGGATGACAATGATTTGACGGTCCCCAGCTTAGGTGGCGGATGACCCTGATATTTCTCAGATTGGAAGATCCTCGCCCTTAGACATCTGTCCCATGTACGTGGACAGCACTGTCACTGCTTGGAAGCGCGGAACGACGGGTAAGACCATCAAACATGGTGGGCGCGCAGAACAGCAGCCGTTAATAGCGGGGGCTCGTCGTATCAACGGCTTGGATCACCAAACATGGTCCACACGCACGGTCTGACTGGACATTCTTTGCTCATGCGCAGAAGCAAATGAGTTGCCAGTAATTACATGGGGGAGCAGAACGGGTTAGGGGTGGTTTCTTCTTCTCTCGCTTTTCTTTCTGCTTCTGCCTACCAACCAATGTCCCCGGAAACGTCCATTTCTCTCCTCTAAAACCTCACTCCAACGAAAAAAAACGAGAACTCCTTTTCTCGCTTTCCGAAGAGTCATGGATAGATAGAGAAGAGGAGCAACTCCCCCCCCCACAAAAAAAAAAAGGAAAAAAAAAAAGAAGACGAAAAAAAAAGAGCAAAACCCAAATCCCCTTTCCTCCCAAAACTCAGCTTCTTTGAAAAAAATCCGCTTCGGTCCGTTGGAGAAGGATGAGCACGAACAAGTTCCAAATCTTTGATTCTCTACCGGCCTAGTGAAATCGGTCTCTCATGGCCGAGCGCGTCTACCAAGTTTGGAAAGGAAGCAATGTGAGATTTCTTTTCTTCTCTCACTTTTTTTTTTTTTTAAAATTATTTATTATTGTTATTATTAATTTGTATTTTAGCACTTTGGTGTTTTTGGAGTTCTTCGGTAAGGTTTTGTTTGTTTTGTTTTGTTTTTTATTTTTCAATGTTTACTTTTAGTGGCTTGTTTGGTGGTTCCTTGAATTTTCTTTTGATGTATTTGATGTTTTCAGAAGATTTGAGCAGTTGGGTGTGTTTAGGTTGTGCTAATTTCCTTCAGGGTTGGTTTTTATTATGCTTGGCAGCTTCTTTTATGGTTGATTCGATTGGATGTTCTGGCATTGTTCAACAGGTGTGCTTTTTTTTTTTTTTTTTTTTAAATTTTAAATAAAATAAATTTCCCCTCACTTGTTGTGGAGTGTTTTTTGTTTCGGTGGATTTTTTTTTTTTTCGGTGGAGTTGAAGGTTAGAGGTAGAATTAAGAGGAAGAAAAGAGAGATTGGGAAGTTAGGCTGGGTTTGTATACACATAAATTACATAAATATCATTCAGGGTTCACGTTAATGCAAATTGAATTTTAATCATTAGTCCAAAGTCCGAACAAGTTGAAATAACCGATTTGTAATTTCTGTTCTTAGAATGCATTGCATCCTAGGGTTTCTAATGCCATCCACCATAGAGAAGGCATTTTCATCACGGGAAAACACAAAAGCTCCACTTTTGTTCTCATTATTCTTCGTAACATAACATAACTATGCATGTAGCCATAGGGCCTATGTGTAGAGCTTATACGGTCTTCCCTTTTGAGTCCTACCTCTATTTCTTACTTGACTAGTAACCTGGACTTGCTAAAATCAAAGAAAATAAATGACACTTTCCAGTGCAAGGTTACACAAAATGCCATGCATATGCAAATTATGGGTGCGACTGGAATGGGTTGGGTTGGGTTGAGGGTCAACTCAAGCCCAACCCGACCTCAAACTAGATCAACTTGCAGTCTGATCCAACCCGAGACACAACCGGAGGTCCCTTACTCAAGCCTAACCCAACGTACCATATCTAACGCATCTAAGGTTGGGTGGGGTTGAGTTAGGCCCATAATAATCTCTACTAATAGTAGTAATTTAGTATCTTATGCCATACATCCATTAGATGCAATAGTTTATACTATATATGTAATGCTGGGTCGGTTTGCCTAAGGCCTCAACTGGAGCCCAATGCTACCCGAACTAGTGTCGGATCGACGATTTCCAGCTTGTGCCCAAACTGAACTCAACTCAACCCAATCCAACCCAACTCGACTCGGCCCAACCCAACCCAACCCAACCCAACCCTTCCAAAATTTTGGGTTGGGCCAGTTGGGTTCAGGTTGGGCCCAAGCGAAGTTGCACCACTAATGGAATTAATGGTTGCATATAGTACGTAGTAGAGATTGTGTACTTCCTCCCACAATATATGATTAGTCTCCACCACTTAAGATGTTGCATATCTCTTTGTTGGGGCTGTAATAGACACAATCGTTTAGTTGTGCATACAGCTCTATGCAACTGTACGGTTGTGTATAGGCTGCCATATACACAATTGTGAAACATACACATGCTAGATTTTAGCGTGCAAAATTATTTCTAATGGATTGGCCATGCATATGAACTAGTGGCATGCTAGTGCCACTTTGGGTCAGATGTATAATCCTTTGCTTGGTTTACATCAATCCCGACTTCGAGAAACTTGTTTGTGAGTTTGAAAGAGACATCGGCCTTTAACTTTGGAGCATTGCCATGGCACATTTTAAATAGTTTGTAGGGACTTTGATGGCTCCAAGTTGCTTGACACTTCCTCGAACTAATCATATTCTCTCTCTTGCATCCTTGCGTATGTATACTATCATGGCATGTCTTTAGTGTCCCGGCATGCCTCTCTTCTTTCGCAATGGTCGCATGGCTAGCTCGGTCTGTTGTCTCTCATTTGGCATATTTATCTCCTTCATTGTGGACGATCTTGGCACCGTTTTATTGTTCTTCTTTGTCCTCTCATTTCCCCATAGTGTATCCTTCCTCATTGACTTGAGGACGATTTCCTTTGCTTGTGTGTGAAAGTGTTGGTGAATCAGAGTGTTGTCCATGGAAAACCAAGTAAGATCTAGCCAATCCTCATTGGTACAATACCATACCACATTGAGTCAGTATGATGTTGCCCCAAAAGATAATTCAAAATACATCAATGGGTCACCTATATAGTCTCATTTGCTTATTCTGGTAACCCAGTGGGTTTGTGTATAACTTTCAATTGCTTGTTCTCTGTGATATTGTTTTATCACACTTGATATTGCATCTTTGAGAATGAGAAATATTGAGGGATATATTGGGAAATACCATAAACATCATGTGAAGTTTTGTAGTCCGAATTGGGGAAGTTTAGGAAAATGGTGTAATTTTTGAATGAAACTTCAAGATATGTTAAACACACATGGCTACACACTTAGAAAGATTTTTTTAAATCGTAGTAAGGGTTGAATCGTATTTGATTGGAAATCGTAATATTTTTTTCAAATTTCTTAAAAAATTGAAAAAAAATATGAAAAATATGAATATATCAGGGTTTTTTTTTTATAATTTTTTTAACTCATCAATCTTCCCTTTCCCATCAATGTGCACCAAGTAATACCATGTCATGATAGTGTTAAAGGATTCTTATTCCCTTTTTTTGGTCTTTCAAGAAACTTCCCTTAAAAAAAAAATTTTAAAAAAATACTTGAATCCTTTAATAATTTATGTTCTTGTTATCTTTCTTGAATATAGAATTGCGATGAAAAAGCATCCTTTGATAGTACATTGACGAAAAAAGATATTTTGATTTCCAAACATCATTCCATAATACATATAAAACAACATGATCGTAACCATCCATTAAAACATTACAAGTAAGTCATACATCAATTTGGTGTTTCAACTAGTTAAGAAGTAAGAAATCACAAAAAAACGCTACATGATTTAATGTTAAAGAGAATGTATATAATTTAATATCTTATAAAGAACAAATAAAATAATTTACCTTTTCTAAATGATTCTTGTAGCCCCTATCAAATAAAAAACATAAAATGAAAGCCTAGTGGATCTTAAATTAGAAGAGAATAAGTATAATTTGAATCGTAAATTGGAATTTAAATCGTAAATCGTAAGATTCAAATCATAGAATCATAGGATTCATATAAAAAGGGATTCAAGGTTGGGATTCAAATCGTGTTGCTTAAGATTTGACTAAAATCATATATCCCAAAATCATAGGATTTTGACAACACTGGTCACATATTTAAATTAGCCCTTATACCTTCAAAAAATAGTAAATTGCCATCCTTGATTTAAGCTCTCAAATCTATAAATAAATAGTAAAAAAATTAGCACATGTTGGGTCATTCAGTGGGTTGTGGGCCTGCATTAATGGCTTCGAAAGAACTCATCCTCGAGTTGGAAACCAATCTCAACCTTTGGACTTGTATTACCTCTACAGAAAATCTTCTTCTTTGGTGGAAGTTGGTGGTGCAACCCTAAGCGTCGGTTTGGCACAACCTTTGTTGGACTTCATTGTAGATGATGTCTCTGTCGCTTGCACTTTTGTGGGTGCCATCGTGTTTGTTGTAACTAAGTTCTTCATGAATCATGAAATATTTGCTCCATTTTTTGTGCCATAGTCGTCTTTTGCAAATGTGCTTCAATACGAGTGTTGAGACCCAAATGCATGTCTATCAATGTGACTACCGCTATTAGTGGATCCATCAATTGATCTGTTAGTGAATTTAAGTGTGGGTTCAAAGTTAATGCATCGATCACTTCAGATGTCAACTTTCCCTTTGATTCCATGGTTCTTTTCGTTATTTTTGGAATTTCTATTTTAATTCCAGATTCTTTGCATGTTCCAACAATCGAAGAATTCAATCATTGGTGTTTTCATAAGCTGGAGCCGTCCGTTGTTGGTTCGGACCTTGGTAGGGACCTCCTACGTGTCCACTTGCTCCAACTTCGATCTCTAGATTCCCTTAATGCCGGAGCTCCCCCACTTGATTAGTGAGAGTGCCTACTGCGTGAATGAGTTGATCTACTCACTCTTTGAGTGTTTGGATTAATTGGATTACTTGTACAAACTCTTCTTGTGTCATCCCCTTCAAAGCAATTAGGGGATGATGTAGAGTCAGCAATTTCCCAATAATCACCTGTTTTGATGCCAAATGGTGCAATCCATATATCGAATCAATTAGATATCAACATTGTATCGCAAAAAAGTAGACAAGAAGTACACTCATAAGAATATTTGAGTAGAGAGATGGTGTAACCTGGTTATTGAATCAGCACATGTTGGGCCCTATGGTGGGTTGTGGGCCTATGTTATTATTGTTGGGCCCTATAGTGGACCTAAGTGGGTCGTAAGCATTGTTTTAAATATCAGTGATATCTGCTGATATATCCCACGATATATCTTGTATCCCATCTGTGCAATACAAAATGCACAGGTAGTGCCGATATATCCCACATGCTTGATCTAGTGAGCATTTTCAATTTTTGATCCCTTTTTTTTTTTTTTTTTTGAAATTATGTTAAATCAGTGCCAAATGGTTATAAATCCATTGGTTTTGCGTGAAAAATCATGGAGTTGGAACTTTGATTTCGATATCCATTAGTTCTTCATGTTCTTCATTTTTTTTTTTTCCGGAAAATCTCCTTAAACTAGCTATTAATTGAGACTAATTTTGAAGTATTTAAGATTACTTGATGAAATGATCATCATATACATTCTAATTTTGAAATTTGAGCGTAGGTGGTCCGATTTGGGGAAATTTGGGAAAATTTTGAAATTTCTCTCAAATTGCTTGCAATGTTTCACTCCAAACATGAAATCAAGCATGTATGAGGGCTAATCTACTGATTTGTTAAGTCCTTGTCAATTTTCAAAAAATAAAAATCATTTTTAATTAAAAATTAATAAAATATTATTTTTTCCCCTAAATTTACCTTCAACCAGATGTCAGTTGAGACTAATTTCGAAGTATTTGATGAAATGGTCTTTCGCATACACTCTAAATGTTTTTTTTTTTGAAAGATAACCAAATATCATTACAAAGGAGAAAGAGGAAACAAAGAGAAAGAAACAGAAAGCGAAAACAAGAACAAGAAGGAAGAAAGAGCAGAAAAACACAAAAAAGAGGCGGTCTGCTGAGAAAGCGGACCACAACTAAGCTCTAAAACAAAAAAGATCGGAATCCTTAATCTTCGGATCTAAAGCAGCCCATTCAATCAGGGCTTGCTTAGCAGCAACGATAGAATTGCTAACAGAATTGGAAAGATTGTGGAAACAACGATTGTTTCTCTCTGACCAAACGGTCCACCAGATTGCTAAGATCGCCTTTCTCCACAGCCGCTTCTTGGATTTGTCCAGGGAAACCCCAAACCACGCCGACAACATGCTGTTCACCGATTCAGGATTGCACCAACTAATCTTGAAACAACACAGGAATTACGACCAAATGGGGGAAATGAAACGACAGTGGAGCAGGAGATGATCAATAGTTTCCTTCATATTCATGCAATAACAACAGACATTAACCAGCGGCATTCCCCTTTTCTTAAGGTTGTCAACTGTGAGAATTTTCTTTAGACCCACCAGCCAACCGAACATCCTGATTTTTGGAGGGGCTCCACATTTCCAAATGAGAGGTGAGACAACAGCTGAGTTACCATTGTTGGCTGCCAGCTTCCGATAAAAGGATCTCACTGTGAACTCACCTGATTTGTCCCACTTCCAAGAAATTCGGTCGTCGTCATTAGGGCGAAGCTTGAACGAATGTAGAGCGGACAACAAATTAATGAACTCACTCTCCTCCCAGTCGAAAAGGTGATGCCTGCAGACCACGTTCCAAATTGCCTCCCCACTGGATTCTGAGACGCACCTGTTTAGCATAATTTCTTTGCACTGAGTTAAGCGGAAAATATTAGGGAAAGCATCTTTGAGAGGCCGATCGCCCAGCCATGTATCCAACCAGAATCGAATGCGATTGCCCTTGCCCGGGATAAACACAACCCCATTTAACACTTGCTTTTGCATGGCGAGAAGTCCTTTCCACTGGGCTGAAACCTTGTAAGAGGAAGATGACGTAGTCCACCAGCCCCCCACGGAAGTGCCATATTTATTCTTGATCACCTGATTCCAAAGGGTCCCATCTTCACACCCAAGCCTCCAAATCCATTTCCCTAAGAGAGCAGAGTTCATGATCTTGAGATCCTTAATGCCTGTCCCCCCTTGTTGAAAATTGCAACACACCTGTTTCCCCTTGACAAGGTGGAACTTTGCAATCTTAGACTTACCAGTCCACAGAAACTCACGTCTCAATTTATTGACATCCTTCATAACACAGTGCACAGGCAAGTTCAAGACGGTCGCCTTAATGAGGGTAAGCCGACCACCACGGGAAAGGAAACGACATTTCCATTTGGCAAGATAGGATTCAACCCGCCCAATCACTTTGTCCCAAGCAGATTGCGGGGGGGCCCCAATACAAAGGGGTAGGCCCACAAAGGACGAGGGGAGATTCGCCGTCATACAACCCAGCTTGAGAGCATACTCAGCCAGATCCTTAGCCTCCAGGTTGACCCCAAACAACTTAGACTTGGCCATGTTCACTTTCAATCCCGAAACCGCTTCAAAGCAACGAAGCGCCACATGCAAGTTATCTGCAAACACTGGATCAGCCTGACAGAACACCAGCGTGTCGTCCGCATATTGGATATGCGAAATTGAAGATTCCATTCCTCTAATTGTAATTCCTTGAAAGAGACCTACCGCTTCACCTTTGGACAATAAAGTAGAGAGGGCCTCTCCAACAATTAGGAACAACGCGGGCGATAAAGGGTCTCCCTGGCGCAACCCCTTAAAGCTCTTGAAGAAGCCTTTAGGAGATCCATTCAGGAGGATGGAGAAATGAGCAGAACTGATGCACTCTTGCATCCACTGGATCCATTTGAATCCGAATCCCATTCTCTTCAACAAATAGAGCAGAAAATCCCAATCAGCGTGGTCATAAGCCTTTTCAATATCTAGCTTGCAGATAAGAACTTTGGAGCCGGATTTGTGAGAAGAATGAAGACATTCATTAGCGATGAGCGCCCCGTCCACGATCTGCCTACTAGGGATGAAGGCACACTGATTTCCAGAGATAAGCTTCCCAATAATCGAATTCAGTCTGGTGGCTAACACCTTCACTAGAATTTTGTACGGACCACCAAGAAGGCTGATGGGTCTGAAGTCCTTTGTACAGACCACCAAGAAGGCATACACTCTAAATGTTATGCATTCAATTTGAATATAGCTGTAGTAGTTTAGTCAGACAACGCATAACTTAGGACCTTATACAAAGGAAACTTATCATGTGCACTTCTTTTTTGAGATGCTATGATTTAAAAATGTGTATTAATGTATTTTCTAACAATCCCTGAAGTTTCATTGAAAAATTCAACCATTTTCTCAATGTTTCCCCATGTATCCCAAAAAGTGCGATAAATTACTCGATACAAAGAATATATCCCATGCGGTAACCGGTATGTATATGTATCCCAAGGATGCGATATGTAACACGATACCGATATTTCGAACACTGGTCGTAAGCCTAAGTGGGCTTTGGGCCTGCATAAAGCTTTGAAGCCTTGCTGAAAAACGCATGAGCGTGCTAGCATGTTTTACATAATAATTATTATTATTTAGCTTCAAAACAACTATAAATTAAGGCGCTTGCACCTTTGACTTAAATAAGTGATTTGAAGTTGGCTAGGAATCTATCCAATCTTCAAAGAATTACCTGGCAAGTTGAGTGGAAATAAGAAGTTGCTACTGTTAGGCTGCTGCTCTGAACCTCTCAAATTGTTAAAACTATAGGCTGGAATTTGGAACATGGGGTCCATAAGAGGCTTTACATGTTTTAACGAACAGGGTATGCTTGAATAAAAAAGTGTGAAAGGATGTGGTTGAGAATTCATGGCTAGAGAGGGCTTGCAGGTAAGGGTTTTTGTTTATGTATTGGTTTTGGTTCAGGATTAGGATGTTTTTTAGGGTCTGCAGAATGCACATTGGATTTTGGTGTGGCTGGGGACTGTTTAGGGTGCAGGGAACAGGATAATGTTCTGGGCTGGATGAGGACTGAAAGATTGGCCATGACAAGGGCTGATATGTAATTTGATCAGGGATTGAACAGGTAGCAGGTTTTGAGTTTGAATTGCGTGTCAATTTTGGTGTAACAAGGGCTGTATATATGCCTGAAATTTAGTAGTGTTATGAAGCACCAGCTGAGATTGTGGTTTCTGAGGGCTGAGCAGGTCCTAAGTAAGGGTTTGTGGGCTGGTTACAGGTTGCAGTTGGAGCTTAAAGGCTGCTTGGGGGAAGCTTCTGTTTTTAGGTTAGGGAATAGGATATTGTTCTGTCTCCCACTCATTGGATGAGCAGGTGGAGACTGTGTAGTGTGTTTGGGTGATCTAGGGTTCAATCCCTGGTAGTGTTACCTTTCCAAAAAATAAAATAAAAAAATTGAAGAACATTGTTCTGGGTTGGATCTGGACTGGAAGTTTGGCCGAGCAAGGGTTGAGATCATGATGGTTTGTTCAGGTATGTAACTGTTAGCAGGTTTGGAGTTTGAATTGGATGTAGGTTTAGGTATAATGGGGGCTGCATATATGCCTGAAATTTTGGGGTGGGGTGAAACAGTGTCTGGGATCTTTTTTTTTTTTTTTTTTCTCCAGAGGGCTGAGAGCAGGTCCACTGTGGGTATGTGGGCTGGCAACAGGTTCCAGGAGGAGGTTAATGGCTGTAATGGGCACTGGTTTTGGTAATTGGGTTACAGTCTTTCAGGAGGGTTGTATGGCCATTTCTGGTTACAGCTTGGTCTTGTTACAGGTTTTGGAACTTGGGTGAGGCTTGCAGCTGGCATATGGGACATTTAGGAAGTTGATTTGGGCCCAGTGAATTGGAGTATAACGAATGTAGTGATGGTTAGGGGTAAAAACAGGGACTTTAGTTGAGAAATTAGGTGTGAAAGGCTGTCAGTTTGGATGTTGGTGTTAGGGCTTCTGATATATGGTTGGGTGAAGGGGTGTAAAGCCCTGCGGCTGTGGATTTAGGGGTGGAAAAGGGTTTCAGTTGGAGATGTGAGTATGTAGGGGGCTGCAGTTAGCTTAGAGGCGTAGAGGTCGAAGGGATTGGAGTTACGGTTACGGTTTCTGCAGATTTTAAGGAAAGGGGAAAAGAAAATGAAAAGAACAAAGGGGGACAAGTTTCCCAAGAACAACTTCCTCTGATAACTAGGTAAAATTGTTCCACCTTAGGTAAAATTGTTCCACCTGCACCTAAGGTGTCAGACTCTAGGGTTGCTAGTGGCATCACACCAATAGAGAAGCCCTTTGCAGGAAAAAGAAGTCAACTAGTGTTTCCAATCTTCTTCATAACATAACCATGCATATGGTCATAGGCCCTAACCGTATTTATAGAGTTTATATACAAGTTTCTCCTAACGTGGACTTACCTAAATTAAAGACAGACTACTAATAAATGACTCCTAATATTGTGAGATTGCTTAAAATGGCATGTGTATGCACATGGGGTTGCATACACAATCAAGTAGCAGCTCATTGAGTACTTCCTCTACAAAATAGGAAATGAACACAAAAACATGCTCGAAATGCTGTGAATAGATTTGATTGGATCTGTGTGCACAGCCGCCGGTTTTGTATATGCTACATATAACGATATGGTTGTATGTGGGCTGCCATATACACAATTGTGAGGCATATGCATGCTTATGTTAGCATGTAAACTGTGTTGTAAATTAAATGGACTGGCCACATGTATGAACTAGTGGGGCCCACTCTGGTTCACATGTGATCTAGGGTTTGATTTGCATTAGGAAATGAGAATGATCAATTACATTTTCAAGTATTTTCCATAGTGATGAAATAGCCTCAAAATCCAATTACATCTCTTGCAGTTTTAGCTTGGTAGTAACACATGCAATTTGGAGCCCAAACCAGATATGAATGCTTAAGAAATAACAATTTGGCCACTTATGCCAATTGTAACTAGTAATTGCATTTCATTTGGATAGGGCTTCCAAACACACCTTTAGTGAACTTTCTCTCCCCTCCCCCTCCCTTTTGTGTTCGATGGATAATTTTTAGGTGAGCCCTTGTGGCGTGGGAAAATCACCTTATTTTGTTCCTATGTGCTTGTATGATGCATCATCATTTCAACACTTCTTATTTTTTCTCTTTCGCTTTGGTGCTGTTGTTGGCGTTCTTTTGCTCTTTTTAATGAAGTATCCATTCTATAAAAAGAAAAAGGAAAAAAAATAAAATTCAAGTGAGTCCCTATTGACAAAAAAAAGTATTAGTCCCTTGCCTTGTTGGGTTGCTTTGGGACGGATTGAATATTATCGAATATAAGGGAAGGATCTAGGTGTTAAACACTTATATCTAAGTTGGACACTATTATCTCTGTTCATGCATCTCACATGTGAGATCCAGACCACTCACTTATTGGGCCATACCATTGGTTAACACTCTGGTTGGATGACATTAGTCAGTGATATTGCTCAAAAAAAAAAAACAAACGAAAAAGAAAAGATTCTAGCCAGTGATTGGAGGGCTTTTATGGATTTAAAAAATGGTTAGGAAAGAAGTTTGACCAACCTTCCACATTTTTTTTCAAAGAAATATATATATATATATATATATATATATATATATATATATAACTCAAGGGGTGGAAACGGAGGCCCAAAAAGAGAAACCACAACCACTTATACAAACAAAGACCATGAAATAGAAAGGCATCAACCAAACACGAGACAGAACACAGAGGAGCCCAATTGAAGCCCAACTTTGATCCAAAAGGGGTGTTATGAAGGATTTGTTAGTTAAATTGAGATTTGAGGACCGGTCCTTAACGTCCCTGAAGATTTGAGATGAAACCTTTGGAGAGGAGGAAGAGGAATTGCTGAAGCAGCGAAGATTTCTTTCTTTCCAAATATTCCAAAGGGTGGCCATTAACGTAAGTTGCTAGATTACTTTAAAGTCTTTACCAATGCTCTCACCGTGCCAAGTGAATAACAAATCCAGAATCTCACCAAGCATTTTTTTTAGAGATAAATCTCATTAAGCATTGTTTTAGAGATAAATCTCACCAAGCATTACGTAGGGGGAAGGAAATTTGATCAAGATATCATACCAAACTTGAACCATGAATAGGCAATGCAAGAAGAGTTAAGAGATGGATTATGCATCTCCACTGCAAAGCAAGCGGATATTAGGCAAGACAATTGCCTGGCGCTTGAAAATTCTCTACTGTGAGAGTCCTTCCTCTACGTAGAATCTAGCAAAGGCGCGCTCGCTCACTCTCCTAGAACACACTCGCCCCTCCCCAGACAATTGTTATTAAGGAAGGAAAGTCGAATGAAAGCCTCACCACACCCTCTTAACTCCTAATACACTCCCTTCACTTGTAGATTTATTTATTTATTTTTATTATTCTTTTTTTTTTTTTGGGGGGGGGGGGGATACAACCACAGATGATGAGGGGGTTACGACCACAAAAGTAGTCAGGGAAGTTTGGATGATGAGGGGGATACGGTCACATATGAGGTGGCAAAAGGATTTGGAAGAGAATAGGTCGGAAGAGGTGAGCGTCTAAGAAATAGTCTTTCATCCTCAGATTTGGATGGATCCCTTGCAGAAGCATCTGTGGCTCCAACAGTTCTTCTATTTCATTTTTCGTAAGGGCTCTCCTACAAGGAGGGCAACAAACCCTTGAACCATTAGTGAAGAAGCAATTAGCCATGGTAGTGGAGTTATTGGAAGTCACTCTAGCCAGAACAAGAAAGATAGTTGTTAGAGGACTATTGGAAATCCTACAGTCCAACCAGAATCTAATCCCATAACCATCACTAAGATTGAAGGAAATGCCTTCTTGGAAGAGAGGTTGGGTGGAGATATTGGCCTTCCACATTGAGGAGGCTATGTATAAGGGGGGTTTGGTAAACCAACCCCCCTCCTCAACTCCATATTTGCAAGCTACATTTTCTCACCACGAATTGCCAGACTTGGTACGAAAGCGCCAAAGCCATTTCCCAAGGAGAGCCTGCTTCACATCTGATAATACCCTAATTCCAGCTCCTCTTTCCATGTAAGGCCTATAAACTTCAGACCAACTTAGGAAATGGAACTTCTGGCTATCAGAGTTGTCATTCCAAAGAAAATCCCTCCTCAGTTTATTTATCTAATTAAAACAAATTTACGACAACAAAATAAAGAGAGAGAATAAGAAAGGAGATTGGTCACAAATGCTTTGACTAGGGTTAATTGCCTTGCCCCCCAGAGACGGATAACGGCTCTTTTAAGGGAAAAGTTTATGCTCCATCCTTTCAATCACAACGTCCTAGAGATGAAGAGTTGGCCTCCCTATGGAAGGAGGAAGCCCCAAGTAGGAGGAAGGAAAAGAGCTAGGCTTGCAACAAAAGGCTTCAGCTAATCTAGAAAGACAAGAATCGGAAATATTAATGCCTAGCAATTCACTTTTAAAAAGATTGATCTTAAGACCAAAGATGGCTTCAAAACATCAAACCACTTTCCTTAAATTAATCGTAGCCGATACAGAGGCTTCACAGAACATAAGTGTATCATTTGAGAAATGAATATGAGGGATAGAGGGAATGTCGGGGGACATTTTGAAGCCATTGAAAAAACCCCACAAGTTCCCCTTTTTTTAGCATACGACTTAAGCCATTTGAAGCAAGCACAAACAAAAATGGGAAGAGAGGTCTCCTTGCCTAAGCCCCTAGTAGAACAGAAAAAGCCTTTGGGGGAACCATTGACGAGCATAAAAAAGGAAGCTGAGGATAGACAAGAATGAATCTAGCCTCACCATTTTTGACCAAAGCCAAATCTACTAAGAAAATAATCTAAATAACCCCAACAAACATGTTTGAAAGCTTTTCCTATGTCCAACTTACACACTAGCCCCTTCAAACCTTCTCTATGGTGGGAGTCTATGCATTCATGAGCTTAAAGAGAACAATCCAAGATTTGCCTATTAGCCAGGAAAGCTCCTTGCACTTTTGAGATAATGTTGAATAGCACCGGAGGAAGTCTAAAAGTTAAAATTTTAGCTAGAATTTTGTAAGGAGCTCCCATCAGACTAATAGGGCAAAAATCTTTGAGGTTTGTAGCTCCATCGACCTTGGGAAATAAAGCTATGAAGGAGGCTCCCATCAGGCTAGAATATTTCTAGATTGATGGAATTTCGAAAGAAAATCTATTAAATCGTTCTTCAAAATATCGTAGAAAATTTGGAAGAAAGAGGAAAACCATCAGGAATAGGGGACTTATTTCTCCCGAGAGAAAAGACAACTGATTTGATTTTTGCCTTAGAGAAAGGGGCTTTGAGAGTTCAAACATCCTCCGTAGAGATATGCGTGAAGCCCGAATTATCCAGGGAAGGTCTTGTCCAAGATTCAATGTATAACAATGAGGAGTAATGAGAGACTATGGAGTTTGAGACTGGCTAAGGCCTCGAGGTCCTCTAACTTGAGACCATTGTATGAAACACTAATCTTATTGGATCTTGATATGGGTGGCACGTGCTATTGCATGGAAGTAGTGATGTTCTTGTCGCTAGTTTTTAACTAGGGAGCCCTAGATCTCGATCTCCACTTGATTTCTTGCTGCTTTACTGCACTTGAGTACTCATTGAGGGAAGCTGTTTGGGACAATTCCTCCTCCAAAAGGGGATTGGATTACTCTTGTAAATATGAGAGCTGAATGGAGACAATCGAGTTAGAAATTGTGGCCTCGAGATCAACCTAAGATTCCTTCTTCCAATTAATGGGGTTTTGCTTAAGAAGTTTAAGCTTGTTGCTCAGGACAAAGCTCGGGCTACTAGAGATAGAGGAAGAAGACAACCAATTGGAAACCAAAGAAGGGAATCCTTCAACCTCAACCCAAGAAAGCTCAAATTTGAAGGGCTTGGGCCCCCAACTTTCTTCGATCAGATCCAAGAGGACATGCAATGATTGGAAAAAGGTCGAGGAAGGCTATACTGAAAGACAACAGGAAAAGCATCCAGCTAAGTGGGAGAAATAAGAAATATATCGGGATGGGAGAGGATGAGGGGATTGACTGTTAGACCAGGTAAACTCGATGTTTAATAAAGGGAGGTCAATGAGATTGTTCCCCCCTACCTAATCTAAAAACAGATTCATACTCCTGGCAATGCGATTACTGTCAGATTTTTAAAGAGAAACAAATCACGTTAAAATCACCTCCAATACATCATAGGAGGGTCCATTTGTCCTTGATTTTCTTAAGATCCTCCCAAAGAAGATGCCTCAAGGGAGCAGAACAAGGACCGTATACTGAAGAAAAGATCCACTTGAATCTAGAGTATCGGTTTCTAAGAACCATAAAGGCAACAAAAGCCCCTATTGGGGAGTCTTCCTTGACGTAGGAATTGGAATCCCAGGCCACAAGAACCCCCCTTGAAGAACCTACAACGTCAGGGAAATCCAATCTTTATGCCTCAAACCCCAAATGGAATCTAAGTTGGAATGACTTACCGAGGAAAGCTTGGTTTCTTGAATTGCAATGATTTGAGCTTTATACTTATGAAGCAATTCCTTGACTAGGGCTTTTTTCCTACCGTAGCCGAGGCCTCGAATTTGCTGTGACCAGGGCCCACTTTGGATGCTCTCGAACCTTCGAGCAAGAGCAAATGAGACAAAGAATAGAGGTAGGGAGCCTGTGACCTGAAGGGATATCTACTTTCGTGGAACTATGAAGAGCCATGAAGGGGAAAGGGGAAGTAACTGGAAAGAACCTAGTCGTAGTGGTATAAGAGTTGAATGGAGAGAAGGACCTAGAGAGTTTCTGAAGAGGAACAGACTAGTGAAGAGTAACTAAGGTTAGTTTGGAGGGGTTAACCCTGTCAGGAGAGAAATTTGAAAATTTGAAAGAACCATTAATGTGTTTGTCTAGCGACAATGGAGTCGTCATTAAGGAAAGGTCATGTGCAGGAGCCTCGACCATATAGATGAACGATTGAGGGGTGGAAATGGGTTTAGGTGTCGATCTCTAGGGTTGTCAAGGAAGGGGAAGGAGCAAGAGAGGAGGACATGTCATATCATTGTCTTTGTTATTGACGTAGTTGTCATAGTTGAAGAACGAGGAGGTGATTAGATGGCTTTGGAGTCTGCTCAAGAGAGCCATGTGTTGACGTTCCATGGACTTTGTTAGGAGATGTTATAAATGTGGGGACCTTTAACGTCGTTTTGAGAGATGTCAACATCTCTAGCTTTTCTACTAAATACTGCACGAGAGGCTTTTTGTTAGAGCTATCTTCGCCACATGTATGGCCAAGAGTGGAAACGTTGCCTAAGACTAGTGTTCGAAATATCAGTATCGCACTATGTATCGCACACTTGGGATATAAATTCGTATCGGTTATCGCACAAGATATATCATTTGTATCGCATAATTTATCGCACTTTTTGGGAAACATGGGGAAACATTGGGAAAATGGTTGAATTTTTTAATGAAACTTTGGGGATTGTTAAAAAAGTCCTTAAAACACACTTTAAAATCATAACATCTAAAAAAAAAGATGCACATAATAAATTTCCTTTGTATAGGGTCCTAAGCTATGCGATGTTTAACTGAACTAATGCAACTATATTTAAATTGAATGCATGATATTTATAAATATATCATAGTCATGTATGAAAACGCAACCAATTCATTGAAAAACAAAAGAAGAGCTAAATAAGTAAAAATTGAGAAATATACATATCAATGATGGGGACTGGTTGTGGTCTAGACCCACAGAGTTGCGCGGTGGCTCGTAATCATCTCCATCTCAATGGGGCTGGGTATAGTACTGCTGCTCCACAAACCGACAATATTGTGCCCAAGTCATAGTAGAGTGGTACTAGTTAAGATACTCCCTAACATAATGCTGATACTCATCCTCTCCGAACTAAATCAATACGCCCATCCGTGAGTACTGTGTAATCGTCACAGTCTGTAATTGATATGGATTTGGAAAGGGCACATATGAAGCTCCTTGGTATCCATATTGTTGGCCATATCCATACTGCTGCTCATATCCCTACCCATATGCAGAAGTGAACTCCTGACCATGGTTGAAAAATGATGTGCCGTAACTGCTGGAGTCATTCGTCGCATATCCACTAGGTCTATATCCATGCCCATACTGTGGCGCAGAACTCGAGCTACTCTCCTGTCTTTGTGATCCAGATTCATATTGTGACCTGTTACTCGAGCTCCTCTCCTCCCTCTTTCGTGATCCAAATCTAGAGCCACCTTGCCTGCCACGAATGCTTCTGTCCCTCATGCATTTTGCTAGCAGCTCCTCAAAATCTGAAAGTTTATGAGTTTGTTTTTTTCTCCATTAGCTTTTAACGTGTGTATGTCTTGTTGTAAATAAGACCGGGTCGTGGTTTTCCTGGATGAGAATCATGGTCAGGGTTTTGCGTGGAATGATCGAAAGTCTCCTCCTTGCTGAAAGGGCTAAGAGGCCTGTTGTCCTGACTCCCACCCGCGTCGCCACCATCCTCGTCGCCATCATCATCATCATCCTTGCTGTCATCAGAGTCATCGTCACCCTTATTGCCACCACCATCATCACCAGACTCATTCCCCGCATCACTCTTTGACTCAGTCTCGATGCCAAACAATGTCTCCCCACCACGTGTCCTGCGTGATAGTGACTACCATGGGCTGCACTCTGGACTCCTCGTTAATGGGTCAAATGCCTCATTGGGAGACCTTTGTTGCTCCACATGTGCGTCAACATCAATCCCTTGTATCTTTCCTTTCGCCGCAACATGTGACTCTAATCGCCCATCTGAGGTATCCAAGTCATTTGACCTAACCCATTGGTAAACTGGGTCATCCTCCTCATTCTCAGCGTATGCATGCTGTCCAACCGTCATCAGGTCCAGTGGGTCTTCCTGCGCTTTTCTTCTTCCTTCCGAGCAGAGCAGCCTCTCTTGTAACTTCATATTGCAGTGACAATACACTAGCTTCTGAAGCCTCTCATACCCTAGTCTATTGTGTTTATTTGTGGATAAGGGAGAATGTACTCCAATTCTTTTTACAGGGTGACGAGGACACCGTCCGTGCAAGCACACGGACAGTCAGTTGTTGTAAAACCTCACAGTCAGTCATACATGGACCACCATTCGCCTGCATATCATAAGATTCTTTCATTATTTTAGGTTTTCCGAAATAAGATAAAAGTTAAGTTTACCGCAATAACTCACATGCCATCATGCTGTTCCTTGACTTCACCGCAAGGTGGCACCCAAACATTCCAACTGCGTGGTGGAATCTAACAATTTGTTGATGGCGTATAACAACTAGGATAAGTATTGAATGGTTGAGATGAAGATAAGGAGAATGTAAGTGCGGAACATATTTACCTCACTACCAAAGGTGCCTTTCCCCTGACAGTCGGGGAATAAGTGATCGTACACCTCATGTACAACCCTCTTTAATGAATTATCTTCGAAGATATTCTGGCTATAGTGGTATTTGGGATTCGGGAAGTATGCTGAAAACCAACATATACACATCAGTACAACCCTCATTTATTATTGCATATAGATAAAATTCCATATAGGTAAAATACTAGCCTGATGTAGTGGGTGAGAAAGTGTCCTTTCCCAACGGTCCTTGATTGTTGCATGCACCCACTTATATGCATTGGGAGCTTTAACCATGATGGCCTTTTTCATCAGCTGTATGGACGGATACAGCAACCGCATCGACGGATTTGTCTCATTGTCCACCATCCTCAACACCAAATAAATGGGCTCTAGAATAACCATTACACTATGCACGTGATCCCAGAATGAATTTCTTAGCACCAACTCCTCAATTTTATAAGTTACTTTCGTTAACCTCTTTTTCCATTCTTCGTAATCATGGGAGGCGAAAAGCTCTCATAACCCCTGTCTGTGTTTGATAAGGCTACTTAAGGTGATATAATTTGTGGCGCACCCCGAGGTGACGTGGTGCGCCACATCGGGGCGCACTATATCCCCACCACACCTCTCTCATATCATGGCTAATAACCAGATGTGATTGTATATGAAGTTTGTGATGAGCCATGCATCAGTAATTATGGTTTTCACCGATGGCCCATCCCCGATCGCCTCCAGCATGAGATCGATGCAATGGGCTGCGCAGGGGGTCCAGTACATGTGATACTTGTTCTGAATATCCTTCCCCGCCTTGACAAATGTACTCCCATTGTCCGTAACAAACTTCACAATGTCTCTCTTCCCAACATCTTACATGACGTTGTGCATTACTTTGTAATAGTTAGAATCTTTAATCTTATTACTCACGTCTATAGACTTTAGGAATACCACCTGTCCCCTGGAATAGGCCATAAAATTTATGACCGACATCTTTGTCAGTTCGGTCCAACCGTCACACATGACGGCGCAGCCTTACATCTCCTATGACCGCTTATACGAATCGATGTATGTCTTCATCTCTACATGTTCATCATCCAAGTACTTCCCCACGATCTCCAAAGGTGTGGGCGACTGCACACCTTCACCCCTACGCTACACTTCGCTTATTATATTTTTGAAGTGCAGGCTTGCTGCGGCATTTGCGGGGATTTGATCGTATATAAAAAACTTTGCTATAAACTTTTCAACTTTCTTCCTCACATCCCTTTTACTAAACATCTCCTTTATTTTCTCGTCTCTCCTGCCTCTTTGTACATTCTCAGATATGAAGGTAGATCCAGCACCCGCATGCTATTACTGCCCATGCCCCATAATCCTCCCCGCCTACTACCCTCCCCTGGTCCACCCTAACACTCCCACCTGCTCCACTCTCCCCACCATGCTCATGGTTAGACCCCCCTGCTCCACTCCCTCTACCACGCTCATGGATGGACCCCTCAAATCTAGGCCTACTCGTGTCCCTCCTCCTATCTTGATCCCTCTCCCATTGATCCTGCATGGACTCTTGAAATGTGTGTCTATATTTGGGATCATCATCGCCATCAAGATCCACTACATCCTCCTCACCTACGTATGGCGGCCGCCCCAACTCCTCCCTAATTTCCCTCTCCCGGGCATGTCATTCATCTTTTGTCTTCATATTTTTTTCTCAATATGACCCTCATCTCTTCTCGCACATCCTGTGGGCACTTAGGGCAATCCACAAAATTGCTATACCCTCCCGCTAAATGCTCCTTTAAGCGGGTTACCCCACCACTCCTCGATACATGGTCACATAAATTACAAATACTCCTGAATTGATTATCGGGAGTGGGCCGACCATACCTCTACTCTATATCAGGTTGTCTCCCTCCTCTTCCTCCCGACATATTTTATCCGTAAAATAATATTATGTTAATACTTGTTAGGGCCCACCTTGGTGCATGTGTTGTATATCCATGCCACCCATCCATTTTGTCAGATTATTTTAAGGAATGGTCCAAAAAAATGAGAATTATCCATGCCACTCGTGGAAAATAGATGGATGGTGTGGATAAAACACATACATCATGGTGGGGCCATAGAGCACCATCCAACAGGCAATAAGCAATTAAAGACAAAAACACATGCGATATATAGTAAGAAACCAAAATTTTAGTCTCGTGTGTGGTCTCATCCAGATCTTTGTGACCTTATCAATAGGTTTAGTGATCTTTGCCACACGTATAGTTGTTCATGCATGCAATATCATCCCACATGTAAAGCGTGCTAGATACCCCGAACATGGATGATGCACACATAGAGAGTTAAGTGAGCCATAAATGCAGAATGATCTGGATCATTGAACCATGGATCTAAACTATTGGATGGATGATGCTCGATTTAAGATCCACACAAATAATTTCATTAGTCCATATAATGGTTGGATTTTGCTAGAAGAAAACCCAATTTCCCACCAAATTTAGCCCATCCATTACGTTAATTTGATGGGCCCTGACAGCAGATAGAACATGCCTCAAGAAATTCATCAATTCTAGATCCAGACCATTACTTTTCATCAATCCAAAATTGATCTGTTAAAATGGATTGACGTCCGTTTGATGGCCTTGAATAAATGGATACTCCCAAAAGCGATTTTGGTATTGGAACTGTCCCCTGACTATTTTCTCTTTAAGTGTCCGTTTGATTGCCTTGAATAAATGAATAGAATTCCATTGTGGAAAAATGGTTTTAGTAAATGGTCCCACTGAAAGTAGGGAACAT
This sequence comes from Magnolia kwangsiensis, assembly GCA_037074715.1. NCBI lineage: Eukaryota > Viridiplantae > Streptophyta > Magnoliopsida > Magnoliales > Magnoliaceae > Magnolia > Magnolia kwangsiensis. The sequence goes on along the minus strand of CM073572.1, from coordinate 149,080,966 downwards.
GATTTTCGATGGTTGGATAGAGGTAAATGCTACATAATACCTCATCTGTGCAAAGTGTTCTGTGTTTTGGAGAGCTATGGGCATACTTATATTTTGGAATCAACAGTTAAAATGATTTGGAAAAATGGATGGACGGCGTGGATAACCCACATACATTCATAGTAAGCCCAATTGCGTATTGAGTAACTCAGTTCGCAATCCTATTTCACGGGCGCAGATAAGGTACTACCCCACCTGTTCTGAGCTCGAGACAGGCAGAGGCTTCGAGGGCCACTAAGGGGCCACCATGATGTATGAATACTATTCACACCTATATCTATTTTTTCATATAATTACAAAATATTAGACCAAAAATAAAGAAGATTAAAAGTTAAAATGGACCACACAGTGGGGATTAAATTCCTACCATTGAAAAATTCTCAGGGACAACAGAAGTTTTGGATCAAGATGATATTTGTTTTTTCACTTCATACAGGTGTATATGACCATATCAACAGATCATGGTGGACCTTAATAAGGTTTTAACAGGGTGTCCTTAGCACTGCTTCTTCCAGTGGTGTGGTCCACTTGAACCTTGGATCTATCTTATTTTCCGTCCAGTATTTTAAAATTATATGAAAAATAGATGAACAGTGTGGATAAAAGTCATAGATGATGGTGGCCCCTCAGTGGCCCTCGGAGCCTCTGCCTGCCCCGAGCTCGGAACAGGCGGGGGTAGTACCTAATCTGCGCCCCTGGATCTAACGGGCACAAGTGACGTCACCAAGTTGTGGGTCCCACCATGATGTATTTTTTGTATCCACATCGTCCATCCGTTTGAAGAGATCATTTTAGGGCATGAGCCAAAAAATGAGTCATATCCAGAGCTCAAGTGGACCCCACCACAGAAAGCAGTGGAGAGAGTGATGCCCACCGTTAAAAACTTCTTGAGGGCCACAAGAGTTTTTGATCAAGATGATATTTGTGTTTTCCCTTGGTCCATATCTTCCTGGACTCATGAACAGATTAGATCACAAATAAACATTATGATGGGCCCAAGGAAGGTTTTGAGTTTCAATGGTGGGCGGACTATCCTCATTGTTTTCTGTGGTGGGGTCCACTTGAGCTTTGGATCAACATCGTTCTTTGGCTGATGCACTAAAATGATCTATAAAAATGTATGGATGGTGTGAATACAACACATACATCATGGTGGGGCCCACGATCAAGGTCACTGATCTCGCTCGTTCGTGTGCAATGGACTGAGAGCGGATTAGTTGTTACCCCGAGTACAACTCACTAGTGTTACCCTAACCGTGTGGGGCCCATCTTAAATGTTTTTTTTTTTTTTTTTTTTAAATATTATTATATATATATATCCATGCAATCCATTTGTTTTTCCATCCCATTTTAGGACGTGATACCAAACCATAAGAAGATCCAAATCTCAGATGGACCATATCAAACCCTAATGGTGGGCGTCACCCTCTCCACTTTTTTCTGTGGTGGGGTCCACTACAGTCCACTACAAATTTAGATATGCCTCATTGTTTGTCTCATGCCCTAAAATAATATTTCCAAATGAATGGACGGTGTGGATATGACACATACATTACCGTGGGACCCACAGAACTTGGTGATGTCACTTAAGTGAATGCCGATTGCGTAGTGAGTAACTCACTACGCTTAGCGTATTGAGTAAACTCTGTGAGGTTCACCATGATTTATATATTTTATCCGCTCCATCCATCCATTTTACCAGATAATTTTAGGGCTTTAGCCCAAAAATAAAGCATATACAATGTTCCAATAGGCCCCACTATAGAAAACAGTTGAATTGAACATCTACCGTTGAAAATTTCTTGAGGGCCACAGAATTCTTAGATCAAGCTTATATTCGTATTTTCCCTTCATCCACGTTTGTATGATCTTATTAACAGTTTGGATGACCAATAAACATCACTGTAGGGCTGAGAAAGGTTTCAACGGTGGAAATCAGTATCCCCACTGTTTCCTATGGTATGATCCACTTGTTATTTGAATATGCCAAAATTTGGGATCAACCCCTTAAATTAGATGGAAAAATGGATGGACGGCGTGGATAGACCACATACATTCAAGGTGGGCCCAATTGAGTTTACTTAGTACGATAAGAGCGCCAATTTCTTGTTTTCCCCAAGCCGTGTCCCTCTCCTTCACGAACGCAACGGTTCGACGAGGGTTCCGGAGTGACGGTTTGGCGATGGTTCTCGTTCCCGAAGGAAGGTGTTCCTTAATCCGGCCTGATTTCTCTTCGGAATCTCCGAGAAATCCCCAAAGGCACTCTCCAATCAGCGAAGAAAGAGGGAAATCGAAGAAAATAAGGAGAAAAATCATCGAAGAAAGAGGGAAATCGAACTTACCTGTCAATTGATAGAATGGCCCACCTCCGATCACCAATCTTTGCTACAGCCTACAGGTACTATCTGATTTCTCCTCTTTTTGTTTCTAATTCCCCCCCCCCCCCCCCTCTCTCTCTCTCTCTCTTTGGATTCTCCGCAATCTCGCATCAGCTTTTTATGGTCGTTGTGGGTTGTTGGCTACAGCGGGACTCGTGAGTCCTCTGCAATCAACCCGTGAGCGTCCGTGAGTGTCTGTCGATATCCGAAAATAATGGGTGAGGATATCGTGCGATATCGACGATACATCGTGTGATATCTGGATTTGGGGTATTTTTCTAAACTTCCGGGGGTTATCGCGTCGGTTTCGTCTCGCTGGCAGGCGATAATGATAATAGCGGCCGATAGTATCGATATTACGAACATTGCCTAAGACCTCTGTCACGATAGCTTTAGCCAGAGATCCGCTAACATCATTTGTAGCTATGGACGACTTGTGTGTGGAGAGGCTAGAGTTGCGTGTCCTGAATACCACTGATTTAAATCAAACCGTTGGATGTGGTGACACTTGGCAGGGTAGAAGGTCTGAAGGTGGACTATCCACAATTAGAGAGGAGGGGGAGGGGGGGCACGCCAAAATTACCAGTCTGTCCTTCCCATCACAATTGGGATGTTGGAGATAATCAGAACTAATCGCTTCTTCCGAATCTGGAGTCTAGCCGATCTTAGCTCCCAAATGGATTTAGTTGTTAGATTAAATTGAACAACCTTACAAATATATGAACCCAATGCTAAGAGGAACATGGGATTCCAAAGCTCCAAGGGGATGCCAGTAAATAGGTATTGGGAAACTACAAAGTCGAAGTAGTAGTTCTCCCATTTACTAATGGAGGTTACAGGGCCGTTTTGGTTCGAAACTCCTGCCCTACGGATGGGATCCAAACTTGCCTTAGGCTTGAGATTAAGAAGAACGCTGAATCTCCGAAGGGTTTAAAATTGAAGTTACCTTCTATAAGCAGACATTTTGTTTTGATCCATTTTTTGACATCAACAATGAACTACCAGGCTAATGGGAGTACGCGACTGAGGCCTACGCTATCATAAAGTCATCCACCTGAATTCCCGGTCCAATAAAGGTGATGATTTTCTGGACCTAGGGCTTGTCAAGGCCTAGGGGTTGGACCGTTTCTGCAAATGGGGGATGGAGACTGTAAGAGTCACCTCCTATCAATTCTTTGAAGGAGCGGCCGTCTATGTTATGAGATTGAGGAAGGCCTCTGTAACTATGATCCAGAACTGTAGGTGGAAGTCGGCTTGGGACCTCGAGGATGGGCCTTCCTTTGGTTTGGTCTTGGGCCAAATCGGGTCTTCTGGACAGAAATGTGACATTCATTGAAGCCGGCTTGGTGGAGGGTGGATATGGCCAGTGAAGCAGCCTTGGAGGAACCCATCCTCACAAAGGCGAAACCATGGAGCTCCAATGTTTCTTTTTTATGGGGGAGCACGATTCCCTTGATCTTCCCTGCCTTTTGGAAGACTCGTGAAACCGTGTATTTGTCCCAGTCTGCTGGAAGATTGGAAACGAATAGGGTGGGAAAATGTGCGAACCTGGACGTTGGAGCTAGTTTCCTTGAGATCGTTGCTTTCTTTCTATTGACTAGGGTCCAACCTTCATTCTTCGCATCAAGTTGACTAGCTGGGATAGCAGGAGCTCTCCCCAAGATACCTCTGTGTCCATTGAAATGGGTTGTAGGGCCTCTCCTATCGGCTTGAAGTAGTTCGCTTGGCTGAGAAATGTAGTGGAAGGGATCTCGAGTCCTGGTGCTGTGATGGCTACCTCTGGATCTTCTTGCAGCCTTGCTTCTTGTGGATCGATGTTTGATACGAGATCTGGAAGGGGGTCTTCCTATTGGATGAATGCCTCTTTCCTGTTTGGGTCTGGGTGAGGGCATGAGACCCCCCTTCATATATTCGATCTACTTGAGGTCGATGACCTCTTGTTGCAACTGGATTGCCTCTCGTCCCCTCTCGACGTTTTGGTCTTTCGTCAGCAACTTGATGACTGTCTCTGAACTCATCTCGATTATCCCTTGATCTTCTTCTTGACGCTTCGTTGAAGGAACCCCTAGGGAAATCTCTCTCTCTCTCTCACCATCTCTCTCTCTCTCTCTCAAAAACATCGCTCTATGGTTGAAACCAACCAAAGCATTTTTGAGTCCCTCTATGTTTAAATTATCCGACTGTCCACATTCAATCCCAAATCGTTCCAATCTACTGCTAAGATAGTCTGAGTGTTTTATTATTATTTTGGGTATACGCTCCATTGAAGGTTAGATCTTTTACATATTGCCTTGTCTGGGAAGAGACAATGTTTGATAGCGAACTTAGATATAAGTGTTTAACATTGGATACTCTCTCAACATATTTGGCATGTTCTACAAAATGAACTAATAAGGTTTGTCCTTGGAACTTCTTATCTGCATTTGGAGCTCTCTTGAGCACATTTCTGCTGAAGCCTAGAGGTAGTGGAACTGCTTTCAGTCGATTTTTCTTGGTTTTGTTTCCCAAGTAAACAATTTAGCGAAAGATTTCCAATCAGATTATCTCTCTTTAGGAGTTTGCGTGCCATGCTCACTGTAATTATTTATTATTATTATTTTGAAGAGCACGCTCACTTTAATTATTGAGAAAACACATTCATAAAATAAATGAGAATCATTAATCTCAAACGGCCTCTTGGATAACTATTGTCTGCTTTTGATTTTCTCTTGAACATGACAGTTGAGTGAAGAAGAAGACGCCCTCATGTAAGCTGTTCATTTGCCTTCCTACCATAGATCAGAGGAAGAAGAGGCACTCATTTAATTTTTTTTCTTTTTCTTTTTTAGTCCTTTTTTCTGATTATATCTTGATGCTGAATTCTGAATGAAGAGGAAGAGGCCCTCATTTAAGCCCTTCATTCACATTCCGACCATTTATAGGAAGAACGTAATCCTTTCTTCTAAACAGCTGTCAAATCTTTCAGTTAGTATAGGTGGGTTGGTTTAATGATTAGAATCGTTGAAATTATGGGCCTTAGCATGTATGGTCCACGTAACAGAAATCCCCCAGGTCGGCAGACTAGATTCTGCTTTATTATTTATTGGGGAGTTGATCTAGTGCCTTGGGAGGCATGGGAGGTTCTGTGGCTTAATGTCATTGCCATGTACGTGGCATACATGGATGAGATTAGAAAGATTCGTTCAGTTGGTCCAGTAGTGAATTGGCCATAAGACTGAAGCCACAAATCACAATGTTTGGATGATCCTAACCTTCTATGGGTGGCATATGAATGGACACTAACCAAGTCAATGGCGACTCAAATTTTGTGAGAAAAAGATTAGGAAAGTCTGGACTCGAGGTAGCCTGCCAATGGTAGAGCCCATGAAATGCATGGTTTGGACTCATATACAATGTGTCCTGTTCATGATATGGAGCATGAGGATTCTGTTCCTCTGCAGTCCTGGATCTCTTCCTTTTATGTTCAATGTGAACTTCTACTGTATTTTATTTTTTAAACGTCTTTGTGTTGCACACTTACTAAAGTTGGGATTTTTCAATTTGGGAGATGTTGGATGCATGGGCTGTCTCGATTAGAGGTGGGCATCGATTTGAGTCGGACCGATTTAGGTCCAACTCGACTCGATCCGGTTTTGCCAACTACCTGACCCGAACTCAATCCAACTCGAGACCCTATCCAACAGGGTTGACTCGATTCGAACTGATTCTTGGTTGGCTTGATTCGAACCGAGTCTGACTCGGTCAGGGAAACCGAGTTAGATCGAGTTGGGTACGATTCGGATCGAGTATTTTATTTTAAATATTTTAAAAAATTAAAAAATATGGAAAAATTCCAAAAAATTGTAATACATATTAAGCTAACTATACAATGCACAAAAATAAGAAAAGCAAAAAAAGCAATGTAATACAATTATACAAACATATTAAGCTAACCAGTAAGCAGTAAGCAATAAGCAATAAGCAATGTAAATGGTAATAACAAAAAGCAATGTACATGGTAATTCCAAAAATTTAATTACTAATTGTTTAATTCAAAATTTCAAATAAATTAACACTTTTGCAATGTAGGAATTAGGGTTAAGGGTTAGGGAGGGTTAGGGTTTAGGGTGGTTAGGGAGGGTTAGGGTTAAGGGTTTGGGGTTAGGTTTAAGGTTTAAGGTTTAGGGTTAGGGTGAGGTTTAAGGTTTAGGTTTTAGGTTAGGGTTTGGGTTAGGATTTATGTTTAGGGTTAAGGTAGGGTTTAGGGTTAGGGTTGGGTTAGGGTAGGGTTTAGGTTAGGATTTGGGCTTAGGGTTAGGGTTAGCTCGGCCGGACCACCAACGATCTAGGGCGGGATTTGCAGCCGAGCCAGCGAGGTCCCGAGATCGCTGGCTCGGCTACAGCTGGTGGCCCTCCCTGGCTCGACCTCGTTGGTGGACTGGCCTTCATGGTGGGTCAACATGTATGGTCGTTGAAATTATGGGCCTCAGCATGTATGGTCCACGTAACAGAAATCCCCCAGGTCGGCAGACTAGATTCTGCTTTATTATTTATTGGGGAGTTGATCTAGTGCCTTGGGAGGCATGGGAGGTTCTGTGGCTTAATGTCATTGCCATGTACGTGGCATACATGGATGAGATTAGAAAGATTCGTTCAGTTGGTCCAGTAGTGAATTGGCCATAAGACTGAAGCCACAAATCACAATGTTTGGATGATCCTAACCTTCTATGGGTGGCATATGAATGGACACTAACCAAGTCAATGGCGACTCAAATTTTGTGAGAAAAAGATTGGGAAATTCTGGACTCGAGGTAGCCTGCCAATGGTAGAGCCCATGAAATGCATGGTTTGGACTCATATACAATGTGTACCGTTCATGATATAGAGCATGAGGATTCTGTTCCTCTGCGGTCCTGGATCTCTTCCTTTTATGTTCAATGTGAACTTCTACTGTATTTTATTTTTTAAACGTCTTTGTGTTGCACACTTACTAAAGTTGGGATTTTTCAATTTGGGAGATGTTGGATGCATGGGCTGTCTCGATTAGAGGTGGGCATCGATTTGAGTCGGACCGATTTAGGTCCAACTCGACTCGATCCGGTTTTGCCAACTACCTGACCCGAACTCAATCCAACTCGGGACCCTATCCAACAGGGTTGACTCGATCCGAACTGATTCTTGGTTGGCTTGATTCGAACCGAGTCTGACTCGGTCAGGGAAACCGAGTTAGATCGAATTGGGTACGATTCGGATCGAGTCTTTTATTTTAAATATTTTAAAAAATTAAAAAATATGGAAAAATTCCAAAAAATTGTAATACATATTAAGCTAAATATACAATGCACAAAAATAAGATAAGCAAAAAAAGCAATGTAATACAATTATACAAACATATTAAGCTAACTAGTAACTAGTAAGCAGTAAGCAATAAGCAATAAGCAATGTAAATGGTAATACCAAAAAGCAATGTACATGGTAATTCCAAAAATTTAACTACTAATTGTTTACTTCAAAATTTCAAATAAATTAACACTTTTGCAATGTAGGAATTAGGGTTAAGGGTTAGGGAGGGTTAGGGTTTAGGGTTAGGGAGGGTTAGGGTTAAGGGTTTAGGGTTAGGTTTAAGGTTTAGGGTTAGGGTGAGGTTTAAGGTTTAGGTTTTAGGTTAGGGTTTGGGTTAGGATTTATGTTTAGGATTAGGGTAGGGTTTAGGGTTAGGGTTGGGTTTAGGTTAGGATTTGGGCTTAGGGTTAGGGTTAGCTCGGCCGGACCACCAACGAGCTAGGGCGGGATGCTGCAGCCGAGCCAGCGAGGTCCCGAGATTAGCCGAACCACTAGCGAGTCAAGGCGGGACCCACCATGAAGGCCAGTCCACTAGCGAGGTCGAGCCAGGGAGGGCCACCAGCTGTAGTCGAGCCAGCGAGGTCCCGAGCTCAGCCTGACCACCAGCGAGCCGGTTGGGACCCACCGTCGTGTTTATTAGTTAATTTGTCCGTCCCAATCTAGGGTGGGCCATGACTGAGGTACCGAGCCAGGGCGGGCCATTGGTGGCCTACACAGCTGCACCCGAGGTCTCGAGCTCAAATCAACACAGGAAAAAAACATATAAAATTAACTTACCTAATGAATGGACGAGGATGACCGGTGAAGATAGGGTGTTGGGCTGTTGACTGGCCTGGATTCCGATCGAGTTCGGTGCGGCGCCGGCTCGGGTAGGGTTAGGGTTTGGGTAGATGAAGGGTAAAGGTAAAAAAAAAAAAAGAAGAAAATTTGACTTTATAGTACCCGATTCCGGATCGGATCGGGTCGGATCTGATCGGATCGAATTCTGGATCGGATCAGATCGGATCGAATTCCGGATCGGATCGGATCGGATCGAGTTGCTACATGACCCGAACTCAACTCGGTTGGGCTTCGGATCCGAGTGAGTCTACTCGGTCCGACCCGACCTTGGCTTTCGGTTCGGGTCGAGTCGGATCCTGCCCACCTCTAGTCTCGATAGGAGGAATGTGGATTTAAGTTTAATTCTATTTTTAATGACATTTGTATTATTAGCCTTTCTATATATTTTGATATATTTGAATCGCAACTCTGATTTTATTAAAAGCAAAAAAGAAGAAGAAGAAAAAAAGAGACTAAAGTAGGGAGGGAATGATGAGGCATCATCCACATACAAACAAATGTACCTTGACCACAATAACTTATCTCTATTATAGCTCTTGAAAAAGCAGACCTTGTAGCCCGATATACAACACTCTCCTAAACCTTCGGAGAATAATCTTGTTCATTTCAGATATGTTGTTGACAAGGTGTGCCAAATTGGTCATGTATTTGCCGTCTTGGCCAATACGTATCGGTAACAGCCCAGGCCATTACATGATATGGGTCCAAAGCAGGGCGGGGTAGAAAAATGAAAGCATAACTGCCATTACCCCATTGCAGCAATTTTCACAAAAAAAAACCTGAAAAAATTGGAAAAAAGACCTGCCTTCTTCTTCATCTTCTTTCTTCTCTGCAAGTGCCTCTCTCTCACTCTCTCTCACTGTCTCTCTCACAGGAAGGTGTCTCTGCATGTAACTTTCTCTCAGAATTTTTGTACTTAGTCCATTTTACTCAGTGTTACTGCTCTCCAAGGTGTACTGATCCTATACCCTTTCTAGCCTAGTTTATGCTATGTTTATTTTGAGCTCCTAGGATGGGTTCATGGTTGTCTTTCCATTTTCACATCTCTTCAGGAACATGAAACCTAATGTTTGCAGCATCAGATTCTGTAATCTATGCTGCTAGTGCACAACCACTCATACTCGCCTTCCTGAAGTTGTTTGTTGTCTTGTGGCTGCGTGCTGACCAGTCACTGCTGGAAGCCATGCGTTAATGCTAAAGATTGGAAGGCTACTTTTAAATAAAGAAAAGATAAAAAAAGAAGAAGATTGGAAGGCTACAATCGTTTCTGTTAGCTGTTTACCTGTTTCCATAATTTTCTAGCTGCTTCTATCCTGGACCATTGTGAGCTCTCTCTATGCTAATTTTCTGTTTTGCATGTTCTAACTTTTCTCACATTTTAATTCCTTCTTTGGGTGTTTCTTGCAGAGGTTTATTTTGGGTGGGAGGTTGATATTTGGACCTGATGCTAGGTCACTGCTTATCACTGTGTCACTCATTCTTGTTCCAGTTGTGGTGTTTTGTGTACTTGTTGCGGGAAAGCTTCTCCACAAATTTCCTGCATATAATGCAGGATATGCGATTCTGGTGGTAGCAATCGTCTTCACTATCTATGTAAGTCCTCTATATCTTTCTTGTATTTGACAATCTCTATATGATTAAAATTTTCATTGAATGTCATCAATAAACACAATTTGTCAATATCACACTTCAAACATTGCCCTATTGAGTATGACCTCATATCATATAGAGAAATTTATGTACTCTTTGATGTAGTTATTTTGTTTTTGAGCTGTTTGGATTGGTGGAATCCTCTTTTCTACTGTGGAAATAAAATAGTTTTCTTCAGATATGATGCATTTTACCGTTTGCGAAAACAAAATCAGCTGTGGAAATAGATTTCCATTTTACGAATGTCCTCGAAAAGGGGTGAATTTTCCATTTCCTCAATCGAAAAAAAGGGAAATGGAGGTTTCCATGGTTTTTGCATTCTCTTCATGCCCATATCTCAAATACATTATTAGCTGTGCTAATATCCTGTTGGCTGTTAGTTACTATTTGTCCATCCATTTATTCTTAATGCTTTTTTGCCTTTCATGATTAACCTTTCTTGAGGTATTATGCAATGCTCTACCTGAGAATATGATGCCATATGCACTAAAAATTTACCATTTGGGGAGATCCTAAACTCTTCATTTTGTGGCAGGATAATATTTTTTTGCAGGCTATATATATATATATATATAAACCAGCTGCATTTGACTGAATAATGGCCTGAGATTCAATGACAATCATCTTTTACTTTGGGAATTTTTTAGTGCACTGGGAATCCACAGTGTGGTCCATAAAATCAATGATTTTGGGTCATTGAACCGTGCGCTCCACTTGTACACGTTGAAAACCCAATCTCCCATTTGGGTTGAGCAGCCTCTTCACAGTTCAACATCTTTCGTCCTTGGACATAAATTGGCGAGTTGTGGTATTAGAATTGTCTTCTTCATTTTTGATTATTAGAATACTATAGCCCACCTTTTTTGCTTTGTTAGTTCATTATTCCAAGCATTACTTTCTATATCGTTATCATGTAATGTATTGCACCCTTAGGATACGAAAATGTATCTCACCCTTAGGATATAGATACATATTGGTTATTGCATGGGGTCAAGATATTCTGTATCGGTAACGATGGCTTTAACGGTTACTGCCATTACCGATATGGGTATCGGCCAATACGGGGGCGTAACGACCGTTATGACCCCCATAATGGTTGAAAATTTTCTTTTGCGCGAAAAATTCTGAAAAAAATCTAGAAAATCAAGACTAATGTAAATATTATATATATATATATATATATATATTTTTGTTTTTAACATATTTATGGTAGTGTAACAGTCCACTCTTTAGTGAGAGTGTCGTATCGAGCTATCTCGTGAATTGTTTAATATGATTATGTCTCTAATGTTTACACATCACAATCAAGCATTAGAACTAGAAATCAGAAAAAGGCATAAATACTGTTTTTTCAATATTTTGAAAAAAAGGCCCTTGGAGATTCTATTCACTCAAATCACTTCAATCCACAGTTTTAATCTTAAAAGCTATGGTAAGAGTGGTCGAAATCTGTTGTAAAATGATATAGGAGAGTTTTTGGAATGAGAAAAGTGAAAAAGAGGAGAAAAATGAATTTAAATAGAAAAAAAGTGATAGTTTTCCGACCGTTACAGGAGTAACGGTCGTTATGCCTTGTAACGGCCTTTACGACCACCATAACAACTGATACAGTCTCAAAAAACTGTCCCTTTTCACCCCTGTATCGATCATGGCTGTTACGTATATATATCGGCCTTTACGGGGGTATCATAATGGATACGGAACACCTTGCATGGGGTATATCGGTTGTATTGTGTAATGTATTTTTGTTGTTGGGAAACATGGGGAGTACATTGGGAAATTGGTCGAATTTTTCAATGAAACTTTAGGGATTGTTAAAAAAGACATCAATACACACTTATAAATCAAAACATTACAAAAAACAGGTCCACATGATAGGTGTCCTTCATATAAAGTCCTAATGTATAGGCTGTTTGGCTGAATTGATGCAATATATTCCAAGTCTATGCATATAATTTATAAACGTAAAAAGACATGTATAAAAACACAAGCAATACATTCAAAAGCAAAAGAAGAAGTAGAAAACTAGAAATATACCTGTGAATAATGTGTGTTGCTGTGGCTGACTCACATAGAGTTGCACGGTGGCTCAAAATCATTATCTCTACCTCAAAGGAGCTGGACATAGTACTGCCACTCCACAAACCAACAATATTATGCTCAAGTCATAGTAGAATAATATTCTCTAACATAATGCTGGTACTCGTCCTCTCCGATTTGAGAAAATTTAGAAAAATTTTGATTTTTCCCAAATTTTCGTAAATTGGCCCATCTTTCCCCAAATCCAAAAATTAGAATGTATGTGATGATGATTCCATCAAACACTCTTGAATACTCTGAAATGAGGGCCAATCGGCTGTTGATCGAATTGGAATTTCAATTTTCTAAACAATTTTAATTGCAAAACAATATATATATATATATATATATATATATATATATATATATATATATATTCTGAAAAATCTTCAAATTACCAAGAATCACTTGATTAGGTTACATACATGTTTGATTTTATGTTTGGACACATATTTCAACCGATTTGTGAGAAATTGGAAAATTTCGACCAATTTTCAACAACTTGGCCCGTCTCTCCCAAATATGAAAATCGAATCTCCAAATCTATGTTTTTTCATGCAAAACATGAAGAATCATGGATTTGTAATCATTTGAAACGATTTAACATTATTTACAGAAAAACGGATCGAAAATCGAAAATGCTCACCAGATCATACAAGTGGGATAAATCGGCACTACCCATGCGTTTAATATCGTAGTGTTATTTTTTCTAAAATAATCTTAAAAGTAACTACTATTTTCTCTAGATTTCAATCATGAAAAGCATTATGTTCTCTAGATTGTTCTCGTTGTTTTTTTTTTTTTTTTTTTTTTTTGGACCCATTGTTTGGCTCTATTCTTGTTATGACACATTGTAAATGAACATTGATGGTTCTTGATTTTGCTTACACTAATCATTTGGTCTTTGTAGGTATTGGTGTTGCTTCTTATTACTTCTGCCCAAGATCCGGGTATCATCCCACGTGCTTCACATCCACCAGAGGAGGAATTGTGTTTCGATTCTTCAGCTTCAGTCGATGTTGGTGGAAGACAAACACCAAGCCTACAATTTCCTCGTACCAAGGAAGTTATGGTTAATGGAATGCCTGTGAAGATCAAGTATTGCGATACATGCATGCTATATCGTCCTCCTCGTTGCTCTCATTGCTCTATTTGCAATAATTGTGTGGAACGCTTTGATCACCATTGCCCCTGGGTGGGTCAATGCATAGGACAGGTATGATATTTAACATACAATTAATTACCTTTTTGCATTTAACTTGTTTTTTGTCCTTTTCTTTTGTGAATAGTTTGAACTTTCCTCGTTTTTGCTTCCATTTTCTTTGATGTCTTTTGGAATGTGCATAGATTTGCATGTTGCCTCGGCGTACACTCGTTCTTGTGACCTGCTGTGTACCATTTAAGGATTATAGTTAGATTCACGTTTATAGTTCCTTAAGACTTCCTAATTGCTGTAATCTCGAATTGGAATTAGTTCCCATCTCCTTGTAAGGCTTTTCATTATAAATAAAGGATTAAGGAGGGGGAGAAGATGCAAAAGCTCTCTCCCTCTCCTAATGCTCTCTCTCTCTTCCAGAGTTTCTCCTTATCTCTCTCTCTCTCTCTCTCTCTCTCTCTCTTCCAGAGTTTCTCCTTATTTTCTCCTTTTCTGTAGAAAAACTCTAGTTTTGAATGTTGATCTCTTGTTTTGAAAGTCGATCAAGGTTTCTCTTTCTTCCTCTCCCTGTTAGATGATTAAAGAGAGATAAACCCTCCATCACCATCCTACGCATGCAATCTTAAAGCAGCCATATCGACTTGGGAAGAGATTTCTCCATCGACAGTTTCATTTAGAAACATATAGGAATCTTAGATCTGCGCTAAAGAAGCATCCCCCAAAACCAGATCTTGTTGGAAATTACACTAGAGTTGCCATATCTTGCTGGAATCACCTCTAGATCCAATTTTTTGTGCCAGAAGTGCACAAAGAATTTTTTAGCGCCACCGGATCTTGCCGAAAATGAACTGATCTTTAAATTTCTCTATGGTCTTTGTTCGGATTTTGAAAATCAACATATACATATTCTTGGTAGAGAATCTCTTCCTACCCTCAAATTTGTATATAACTACATAGGAACAGAAGCTAGATCACGCCATCCTTCTAGAATGGTCCGCCATGACTATAGACTCTAAAAGTGCTGAAGGGCAAGGAACATGGACAAAGATAAGCTCAGATGCACATATTGTGGAAAAAGACGACACCTAAAGGAATATTCTTCATCCTCATCTTTGGCCAAAGGACATCAAAATAAAGTCTTTTGCTAATGTGAGCACCACTGAAGGGACTTTCACCCATAGGGACCAAGACATAAGGGACAAAACTATCAGTTAGCTACAATAACAAGTGGCAACTCTCCAAGCCTCCGTCTTTGCCACTAACCAAATAGGGGTAGTCAGGTACTTACTGCAATTGCAAACCATGTCTCTCAAACATTCTAGATAATTGATTCAGGGATATTTAACCACATGATGGGCACGGCCAATGGATATTCTTTCTCCTCTCCTGCCTCCAGTAACATTAGATTGATTGATGGTTCCCTTTTTAAAGCTTTAGAAAAGGTAACTTTTCGTCTTGCTCATTCCCTGTCTATCTTTTTTTTAGTCCATGTTCCCTCGTTTCCACATAATGTTCTTTCTGTAAACTCCCCAACCAAGCAATTGAATTGCCGTGTCATTTTTTATCAAATATTACCATGTTATGTTAGAGCAATCATCCACAAAGACAAGAAAGTAATTGCAATTTGATAAACTGGAAACATGAACTGGACTCCAAACATCTGAATGCATCAAGCAAAAGGGTTTATCACTTTCTTTATCCTCATGTGAAAGAAAAGACACTTTTTGATGCTTGGTTAACTCACAAGCTTCATGATCTAGTCTAGACACATACGATAAAGATAGAACAAGATTCTTCAAACTATGTAAAGATGGGGTGTCCAAACCTAGAATGCCACCGATGAGGAGAAATGTTGGTTTGCAATGCATTTCTAGTTCATATTATTCCACAATCCAGGTAATAGAGTCCTTTTAATTCATGTCCTCTACCAATCATCCTCCTCATCCTTAGATCTTGTAATTCACAATAGGAAGGATAGAATTTGATGGAACAACTTAGGGCTTTGGTTAGTATACTGATAGATAATAAGCTTAAAGGAAACTTAGGAATGTACAAAATTGAAGATAACGAGAGATTTGGAGTAGGACAGATATCACCCACCTCAGAAATACGAGTTGACGTACCATCAGCTAGTGTCACAAAAGAGATGGATGAGGACTGGACTAACTGAGATAGCGTACTTCGCTTACTGGTCATGTGATCGCAAGAGCCATAATCAATAATCCAAGGGACACACTTGGAAGAACTAAAACAAACTATACTTGAATGGATAAAAGTAGTTGTAGAGGAAGGCGTGGGTGGAGTGATCTCTCAGAAGCTTGGCGTATTCTTCTTTGGACACGGTAACTATCCCAACTTGTATCAATCGTGTGATTGTTGAGGCTATAACGTGTGTAATGACGATTACCATGACTACGACTAGAATTTGTTCTATGACCACCAAAGTATTCCTGCCTCTGACACGATCTCCCCCCAAGTCTCTACCTCCAAACCGATTTTTGTGACCACGACCGCCTTGGCTCCCCCCATCACCTCTAATAGATGTGAAGATAAATGCAGACCGATTAGATGATGAAGAGCGCTGTGTGGTGATACTGTACGCTAAACTCTGGTGAATGCCTTTGTGATTAAGGCTCACTTCCTCCAAAAATGAGCTCTCATTGGTTCGAACTCAGGTCGGAGGCCAGAGAGGAATTTGGTAACTCAAAATTCCTCCCTTTGCCAATATCAGTTGACATCGGCTGATACACGTTCAATTCTTCCCACATGCCCTTTAGGGTAGAATAGTACCCTCTTACATCCTTATCTCCTTGTTGTAATGAAAATATATTCTGTAGAAGCTCATAGATATGAGTTAGGTTTTTCTTACCTGAATATAACTCCTTCCAAGTTATCTCAGACTGCTTTAGCAATCTTGAAGAAGATGACATTCGCACTGATATGTGGCTCCAAACATTAGTATTTTGCTCTTCCATCACAAGTTAGTGCCTTATATTGGACAAACTTGCTGGATAGAATCCTCAATTTGACATGTAAAAAGCAGAAGCCATTCTGTCCAAAGTAGATGCACGATTTGTTATGTCTTGGCAGAGTTAGTTTCTCATCTTCTTCATTATCCATTCGCTTGGAAGGTTTGGTCTTGTATGTTTGTGCATTTTGGCGTCGTTTGGGTGGTGTTGGAGACCGTGGAAGGTCTTATTACTGGGTGAGAGTGATGTTGTTTGCCCAATCAGTTGTCTTATTTGGAAAATATCAATCTAGGTGACCTATGATGTTTACGATAGGAGAGAAGTAGCAAAAATTTTCAAGGTAAGTCATGCGAGGTTAACTCTATCATTAAGGAAATAAGTGGGTTGATTATGGAGTGGATTAGGGTTGATTAGAAAATGAAGGACACATCAAAGCATATTATCAAGTCCAATTGGGCTGAAGTGATCAAGTGAGACTTGGTGGTGTTTAAGACTGTGTGATGGTGTTGTCCTCTCGAAGGTGGGTACAATTTCAACTTTGGTGCTTGCTCTTTTGCGTATCCAGGTCCAAAGGGAATTAGGGAAATTGATATAAGCCACATGGCTGTTTTTATTATGGAATTTAGAGGTCCTTCGGGCATATGTGATTCAAATCATGTAGAAGCAACTGTCTTAGTGCATGCTATTAAATTGATAGTTGCCATAATCTCTGGTCTGATTATTGTTGAGGATGACTCGAGTAATGTTGTCAGATGGGAAAAAAAGTCTTGTGGTGGCCTGTGGGAGCAAGGTATTCCGTAATGGCAACAGTATTCGTTACGGCCACTGTTGTTACCTTTATGATATGGGGTGTAATGGCGTTACGGGGGCCGTAACGGTCGCTACGGTCTCTCTCTCTCTCTCTCTCTCGCTCTCTTAATTGAAAAAAATCCAAAGAACTTGTATTGACCCCGTAATGGACCTTTACCGTTACGGGGCTGTAACGGCCTTTATGGGTCATTTTTTCTATAATGGCTATTATGGCCTTTATAACCCCATAACTTGTAACAGTTGCCACCGTTACCTTTACATAATGGCCTTTACGGCACACCATGTGTGGGAGATTGTAGATTTTATTGAAGAGACTATCGATCTTTGTGATTCCATTGAAGTTTCCTTCTCCCACATTCACGTGAAGCAAATACTTTGGTGGAGTCTCCGGAAGGCACCACTAGGCAGATGCTTCAGATTAATGCCAAGAGATAACGATGAGAACATGGGTCAGGATTTGATGATGTATCTTTTATGGAAGTTTGTTGGCCTTGTATTTGATCCTTGGTTTTCTTTTTGGCTTTTAGTAAAATGTTGTGTTATTCATAAAAACAGAAAGAAAAAAAAATGAGGACATGACATTCTTTGAACTTCTGCCATGCTAACTTGTTACTGTTTGGAACTCGTAGTCATTGCTTTTTTCAAATACATGGTAACTATTGGAACTGTTAGTAAAAAGGGAAGAGAAGAAGGGAAGCGGAGGAATGTTTTGCTTGATTAAAATGGGCATATGAGAGTGGTATTATAGATTTCTCAATTCTATCTAGGAGATTTCTAGGATATGTTAGAGAATTTTAGAAATCTCCTTAATACCAAATATTAAAAATTTCAGGATCTAAAATATATTTTCGTGCTCTAGAATCCTCCTATATCTATAAGATTACAATTCAACATGATCTGGTAGATTTCTAGAATATCAAGGAGATTCTCGAATACAATGAAAATACTCCGATTGCTACATTAGGTAGTACTTAACCTAGAGCATGGATGTTACACTTGCTAACTTGTTTAATGTATCATGTGGATGAGAAGTTAGGATGGTTCTAAGATATGCAATCCCATATTTGCTGATAGCGATAGGTAAGGGAATTGTAGTAGTCGGGGTGTCAGTTTGACTAGAAATGCTATTGGAGGAAGGAGATGATGACAATTTGTTGCATGCTCATTTGGGGTCAAGGGTTAGTGAGATTTTGAATTTATAGTGGGGAAGGTTGGCGAGTCCTACACCATTTGCTTAGGGGTCCACTTATGGAGAATGCCCATTGATCCACAAGTGTCGCTCATATGAGTCTTCCAGACTCATCTATCCAATAAATTTTGTGCTTAATAGATGAGTGGGATGTGGTTGTGCCATGTCAACATGTATTCATGGCTTGACTTCTCCAACCTCCACACCATGGCATCCTTCTTGCCAAGCGAAGGTAGAAGCCGTGGAGTGGGCCGAGCTGATAATCAAGTGAACTCGTCCAACTACTTGTCTATTAGGTTTCTCCTGCAAGGGGGGACCACACCATATCCTTACTTGAAATGGAGAAGCACCGAGCCATGTATATGTTGCGATCCATAGCTATCCTTGCTAGCCTAGGAAACTCGGCTTAAAGTGGCCTCTCACCAAGCCACATCTCCTTCCAAAAGTGAGTTATCTTCCTGTCCCCACTGAGAAGCTAACTCCTAAATTTGTTAGGTATAGTTTCTGCTGCCTTCCAAAGCCCAAAAGCCCTGTATAACGATGAATCCCTAAGCCACCAACCCCCCTCCATGACCTTGTACTGCAAACTTCATCCTACCGCAATAAGTGGAGCTTCTTAGAATTTGTGGCTCCTTGCCATATAAAATCGCACCTCAACTTTTCTAGTTGCGCCATCACCAATTTTGGGTGTCTAATTCAATGACCTTGTCCTGAACATGCTTTGCAAGTTTGTCCACACAAGGAGAGATGCCAAGATATGTAGACAGAAATGACCCGGCTTCACAACTGAATACCCTAGCTGACCTCTCCACTCCTTCCTAGATGTGTGAATCCCCAACATTTCACTCTTTAGAATATTGACTTTCAAGCTCGAGACTACTTCAAAGTACCTGACTATCTTTATGAAATTATTCACCATTCCCTCCTCCCCATTATAGAACTTGATAGTATCATTGACAAACTGAAGGTAGGAAATTCGAGGCCTCCCATTCCCCACCTTAAATCCCTTAATGAGACCCATAGCCTTTCCTCTATGCAACATTTTGTTCAAAGACTCCACAATTGCCACAAATAGGAATGGGGACTGTGGTCCCGCTACTAGAGATCCCTTGATGTTCTTTAGGGTGAGCCATTAACCAGGACAAAACTTAGTGGACCGGATGCACTCTTAGATCCACCCCCTCCATCTTTTCCCACATCCCATCTAACTCAACATATAATCCAAGAAGCTTGCGGACGATACCCTTTTCCACGACCTTGTGATGCACATTCGTGTGCAATAAGCGCACTACCTAAAAGTTCTCCCTGCAACAAAAGCACTCTGGACCATGGATATAATGCTCGAGAGCATTGTGGAGAATCTAGATACCAAGACTTACGCTATAATCTTATACGGGCTTCTGATTAGATGAATAGACCTAAAGTCCTTAAAACCCTCGACTCCTTCCTCCTTCGAGATTATAGCAATGAAAGAATTACCCAACTCTAATGCTAGGTGGTTGCCTTCGAAAAACTCTATAACAAAATTAACCACATTACCTTTTATCACCTTAAAAAACTCTTGTAAAAATGCTAGAGGGAAGCCATCTGGACCTGGAGTTTTATCACTCCTCAACTCATTAACCCCAGCTTTGACTTCATCCTTTGAAACTAGTCTTTCTAGTGATTCTGCTTTTGGACCTTCAATATCGTGGATCAACATACTACAAGTAGCATTAGCACCTTATGATATGCGACTTTTATTGAAGAACTGTTTGGAGACTCACCTTGGTTGCATGATCCTTCTAACCAAGTGTCAGTCTTGAATCTTGATCCTAGTCTTGCTTCCTAGCTATTTATACTTGCTAACATTTTGAAATAGATGCTTCCTTGCTACCGCACCCAATTCTCTTGCTGATGCGCTTCACATTTCTTGCAAACTATAAGACCAACATGAGATGACCTTTAATTGGCTCCCAAAATTTATGAAAGAAAGCCATAATAAAACCAACAGACCCTTGGGCCTTATGCCTCTTCGAATTTAAGATTACATCTTTCATTTCTCTCTTAGAATTCCCGCTCTAGTTATCTGGTTTATTCAGCATAATGATGTCAAAAAATAGACCTTCAAGTGTGGGTGTTTTGAATGATTCCATTGAATAAAGATTTTAGAAGTAACCAACAATTTACAACTCTTATCTCTAAAAACTGAAGTTGTCCCCATCCCACAAGATGGATATATTATTTTGCCACTTCACACTAGTCATTTGATGCAAGGAGGTATTTTTATGCCCCTCCTTAAGCCAGGTGGCTTTAGATTTATGCCTTGAAAATATTTCTTCATTCTCGAGAATATCACAGTACTCACCCTTGAGCTCCTCTACTTGTGCTCCGACATAAGGCGTCAGGTTCCTCCTCTGCATCGATGCTTGCGACTTCATCTGTTATCTTTGCTTGCTTTTCCTCATGATTCCCAAATTTAACCATATTCCATAGAGTTGGGCATCGAGTCGAGTCGAACCAAGTTAGGGTTGACCTGACCCGACTCGACCCGAACCGGTTTTGAAGTAGACTATAGACCTGACCTGAACTTGACTCAACTCGGTACCAAGTCCAACATGCCTGACCCGATCCGAGTTCAGTCTGGACAAACCTGGACCGATTCCGACCTAGTCACAGGGACCGATTCAGGTCGAGTCAGTACCGAGTCAGGTCAAGTTGACCCTTTTTTTTTTTCCTATAGGCCTTTTTCTTCCTATTTGTATTCCGATTTAGTAGTGTACTTGAGTTATTGAGAATAAACATTGTCAAAATTAATTTGTAACCAAAAAAAAGACCGAAGTAAATAAACATTGTCAAAAGTTGCACATAGAAACCATTCATTCATTCAATATCCTCTATATATGATGAATGCCTTTGTGGCTTGTAACCCAAACAACCTTGTCCATAATATTAATCCCCTCCTTTACCTTTGTCGCTAGAATCATCCTTTGGTTATCTTTTTACATCTTGGACTGCGGGAGAAATTTGGGCCGAGTCCGAGCTTGAGGTGTCTAAAAGATGGTTGTTTACCTGTTTTGAATCGGATGGTAGAGATGCCTTTCCATTGTCCTCATTCATAGATTTAATGAATTTTTTCAACCTCTTTTTATGATCCGATTTTTACGGAATTCCCAACCGCCTATAGAATGCAACAAGACTTTTAATAAACTTCGATGATTTATCGCCTGACTTATGTCCCGTACTTGTGCTTGCTTCGAAATTATGTTGTCTAGGAGGGGGTTGATGTTGGTTGGTCCTGGATGCTAATTCCAGGTTTTGTTTTATAGCTTCTTTATAATCTCGTTCTTCTTGTTCCCTTAGTGGTCTTTCCTCTTCTCTACTAAGTGTGGGGGCTCTTCCTCTGATTAACCCTTCTTCATTTATAATAGGCCTACTTTTATATCTTCTGTGGCTGACTGTATTGGATGGGGAAGGGGTGGAAGCCTTTGTATTTGAGTTGAGAATGACTTGAAATAAATCCCGGACTTCTGGAGGGGCTTTACTACACGGGGCAACATCTCCTCCCCGATAAGCCAAATGTAATTTTAACCAATTTGTTTTGTTTACAAGTTGTTTTCCACACAACTTGCATTACAACTTTATCTTTCTATCCTGGGAGTAAGACTTGTGCTCCATAATTTCAAATATCTGCCGATGGGTTGTCTTCCGATGACATATTTATAAGTGTGAATTTTGAAAGAAAAAATATTTGGTTAGGCTAAGGCAATGTGAATAATTAAGGAATGAAGATAAACAAACGCAATCAGCCAACCATATGAGATTTAAGCAACATTAAGTCATTTAAAAGCATAAAAGAAAAGAGGAGAAATATAAAAATAAAATAAAATACATTAGCTGATAAGCATGGAAAATATCCATGCACCCATCATATGTTACAATTCAAGTCCACAAATAATAATTGTCTAATTGTCATATGCAAATGCAAGGGAAATAGAAGGTATTGTCTCATCTTGCTTCATTCAATTGTTGCAGGTATTGTCTCATCTTGCTTCTCACTCTCCTCTTCATCAAACTCCTTATCAACATAGTTGCCTGTTCCCTGTAGATCGGACGCAACCAATCTTGTGTACAAATGAGCGCTTCAACTGATTATGGTGTAAGTAAGATTTGATACTTGTTCAGGACCCTACTCCTCGTGCTAAAAGCATAGTCCGACTTCAGGGTAGAAATTGGAATTAACAATATATCTCGTGTCATCAACGAGAGCATGGGGTACTGTGATTCACATCATAAGCTTTCGACTTCCATTAGTCTAAAACATCAAATTCTTTGCCTTTATACTTTACAAGTGGCTCATCGAGGTAGTGGTCTTGTTTGGGTCTTGTGCTATGAAAGACATCATATCGTCGATCACGTTTCATTTTACAACAATACTAGAACTATAACCCACTTGAGGAATCTGACCTGTGGTATTGTCTTTTGCGGCCCTCAATATTTCTACATAGAAATTGTACGAATCTCCGACTGCATCACGAATCTTATTGACCTCAATGTCACTCTTCTCACCATATAACTTTTTAAAAATGATATAACCACAAACATCTTGCATCAGTGATCAAGAATGATAGCAACAACCATTACCAAGCTACTCTCAGTCCAATACTTATCAAGGTTTAACTGTATACCCGTAGTCATTATTTGTAGAAAGTCCGGTCCACTACAACTTCCGTACAAAACATCCTTTATAAAGTTTTGGTAGAAATATATTTGTTGTTGGATACTTGCTTCTTAAAAAAATCTTCGTTGTGTCGTAAAAAACTGAAAGAAACTTGTGAACTACTTCAACTCTTGTCCAATCATTATTAGAAGGAAATCACTGATACGCACTATCACACTTTGCATAATGAGAGAATGCATCTCTGAATTTAACATTTCGTTAAGTTGAATTCCAACACGTCATGATATCTAGTTTCTTCGTTCTTTGAGATGACAAATTCAACCATTTCATGATCTCATTGTATGTATTTAATCATGAAGGTGACTCTTGTATGTACTTCACTCTCTCTTATGTTATTGATTGTTAGGTCAATTGTTTTAAGCCCATCTTGTACAATCAAGTTTAGGATGTGGGCACCACCTAACATGAAATATTTTCCTACCGAAATATAAGTCATTGGTGGTCTTAAATTGGTTCCACAAAATTGTTATTACACTATCGTTTGCAGAGGCATTGTCTAAAGTTATCAATGTGATTTTCTTCTCAATGCCCTACTTCACAAGGCATCTGCAAATGCAGTATGAAACAGTGTTCGAAATATTGGTATTGCGATATGTATCGCACCCTTGGGATACAGATATGTATCGGTTATTGCACGGGATATATCGTTTGTATCGCATAATTTATCGCACTTTTTGGGAAACATTGCAAAAATGGTTGAATTTTTCAATGAAACTTCATGGATTGTTAAAATTTTAATCATAATATCTCAAAAAAAAGGTACACATAATAAATTTTCTTTGTACAAGGTCCTAAGTTATGCGATGTTTACCTGAAGTAATGCACCTATATTTAAATTGAATGCATGACATTTATGAATGTATCTAACACATGTATGAAAACACTACCAATTCATTGAAAAGCAAAAAAAAAGAAGAAAGGATAAATATACATATAAATAATAGGGACGCTATGGTCTAGACCGTTTCATGCACTAGAAACCTAGGTGGGGCCCACCATGATGTTTGTGAGAAATCCATCCCAGCCATTTGTTTTGTGAGCTCATTTTAGGACATGGTACAAAAAATGAGCGAGATCAAATACTCAAGTGGGCCGAAAACGTGAAGATTGAACGTAGACAATTGAAATATTCATGGGGCCACGGAAGTTTTGAATCAGGTAATATTTGTCTTCTCAGTTCATCTCTGTAGGAATGACATTATAAATGGTATGAATGGCATTTAAACATCATTGTCGACCCAAGGAGGTTTTAATGGTAGGAATTTCCCTACCCACCTTTAACTTTAGTGCGGCCTAGTCGAGTCCTAGAACTTGCTCACTTTTGGTCCCAAGTTCTAAAATGAGCTCACAAAAAGGATGGACGAGGTAGATTTCTCACAAACATTATGGTGGGCCCCACCTAGGTTTCTGGCGCAGGAATTTCTTGCCAAAGGCTTTTATAGGAAATCGGTGGAAGTGGATCGGCTGGTGTACCACACACCACCCAGGTGTGTTGAAGTCAACGAGTTCCGTGGTCCCATCATGAAGTATATTTTATATCCAAACCGCCCGTCCATTTGGCAAGCTAGTGGTAACGCTTGAACCGAAAAATAAGTCATCCAATTATCAAGTGGACCACATTGGAAAACGTACCGGAGGATTGAACGTTTACCATTGAAACCATTTTAGGGTCACAAAAGTTTTGGATCAATATGATATTTCTTTTTCCTCTTCATCCAGGTATGTGTGACCTTATGAACAGATTGGATGGAAAATAAATGTTATGGTGGGCCCTACAAACATTTTAATAGTGAGAATCATTGTTCCCATAGCTATTTGTGGTGTGGTCCACTTGAGCTTTGGATATGACTTATTTTTGGGCTTATGATTTGAAATGATCTCGTCAAATAGATGAACGGGGTGGATATAATAAATACATCATTGTGTGGTCCATGTAACTTTGATCTCATTTGAACCATTCATACAACTCGGAGCGTTAGCGCTGGTCTTCGCACTGCACAACCTGTGTGGTACAACAACCAGTCCCGTGGGGTCCACCTTGCTATATATATTTTATCCATGCCGTCCATTTATTTTTTCATATAATTTAGGAATATTATTCCAAAAATTAAGTAGATTAAATCTTGGGTGGACCACACCAGAAAAATTGAGCAGATCCATATCATTTAATGTCAAGTGTTCTTTAGTCACTGTTTGATGTGGTATGGTCCACCTTATATTTTAGTGTGTTTGATTTTTGGGATGACATCATAAAATGTGCTATAAAAACGAATGGATGTAGTGGATCTACAACATATCATCAACGTGGTCCCTATAGTAAGCGTAACACCCAATAAATTGTTTCTCACGCAGCACCAATCCACCAGGGTGCATTTACGGTCGCATTTTATTCTATGTACTTAGTAAACACCGTGGGGTCCACCGTGATTCATATATTTTTTCCACTCCTTCAATCCATTTTAACAGATAATTTTAGCTCTTGATTCAAAAATCGAAGCATATATAAAGCTCAAATGGACCGCACCACGATAAACAGTGTGAATTGAACATATACCATTGAAAAATTCCTATGGGCCACAGAAGTTTTGGATCAAGCTTATATTTATGTTTTCTCTTCATCCCTGTTTCTGCGATCTAAGGAACAGGTTGGATGACAGATAAACATCACTGTGGGGCCTGGAAAGGTTTCTAACGGTTGAAATCATTATTCCCACTGTTTCATATGGTATGGTCCACTTGATCTTTGGATATGCTTCAATTTTGGGATCAACCCCTTAAATGAGCTGTAAAAATGGTTGGACGGAGTGGATAAACCACATACATTCATGGTGGGCCCCACGAAGTTTTATCAGTACGATAAAGCGTACGAGTAACTTAGTACGAAATCAGATTTCTAAAGGGATTTCAGCGGAGAAGCCTCATTTCAAAAGAGGGAAGAGGGTTCTGAAGATTCCGAACCTTAAAAATCTCAAATCTTCTGCTCAATACTCCAGATTTCTCGCCGAAATCTCGGTTGCAGAAATCCCTTCGTCGAAATCTTCGTTGCGATGTGAAATCTCCATTGCGATGTGAAATCTCCGTTGTATTCAAAGAAAAAATAAAGAGGGAAATTGAAATTATCGCTGTTGATGGAGTGACCCATCAAATTTGACCTCCGATCATGCAATCTGAGTCTACAGGTACTAAAATCCTCCCTCCAGTTTTTCCTCTTTGGTTTTTTTTTTTTTTGGTAATTACGAACCCCACAGATCCAATGATGAGTGATAATATCAACGATATCCACGATATCGATCAATATCCTACGATATAGCGCACGATACAATTATTTTTTTTTTCTCTCTCTCTCTCTTTTTTTTTTTTTTAAAACTTCCGAGTGGTTTCGTGTCGCTGGATAGCGATAACGATAATGTCGGCCGATAGTATCGATATTGTGAACACTGGTATGAAATCATCAAACCAGTATGAGGAGGTGCAAGATAGTGAAAGTTTATAACTTTTTTGCAGAGCCTCCATTCGCATCAACGTATTGGGCAATTAGTGACATATACTTCTTTCGTCGATTGGATGTCGTCCACAAATTTATTGTCAGGCTGATTCGGGAAATCGATGCCAATTGTCCTTTTAACTTGACTTTCTCGCTTGTATACATTTTCATGCACACCATTTTTATTGTTGTACAAGAGACCTCGTATCTGTGGTTAAGACCTCTGGCTAATTCGACAAAAGATGTACTTTTTACCATCTGAAATGGTTTTTCATTTGCAATAATAAATCTGGTGGTCAACTCATTCATATGACCCCTGTTATACTTATAGGTGGACAAGGTTCTTTGCGATGGATCCACCACAAATTGGGTAAATAAAAGTGTCTGTTGGCCTGAGGTCCAGCTTCTCACTTTTTTATGACACTTTAATAGGTGTTTCGTTAGAGTTGTGGTTGACCTGTCTACTTGTTAAGCATATTGAGCCTTACAGTACTTGCATTATATCTTCACCATGTCGTTCTTTAGGGTCACTTCTTCAAAATCTTCCCATATTATCAATCTTTTTTTCCCCTTTTACTGAACTTTGGGAGGCACTAATCTAAATGGACACCTCTTCATCTTATAGACCTAATCCTTCATCCAAGATCATCGACGAGTACTTGTAGTACTTGCATTATATCTTCACCGTGCTGTTCTTTAGGGTTATTTTTTCAAAATCTTCCCATACTACCAATCTTTTTTCCCCTTTTACTGAACTCTAGGAGGCACTAATCTCAATGGATACCTCTTTATCTTGTAGACCTAATCCTTCATGTAAGATCATTGGTGAAGTGACTGACAAACTGCCGGAGGTATTGAAAATTTCCTCACAAGTCATTTACTAATTGAAAGATACTAAATTAGACTAGCAATATAATGCCTTAAAAGTATGTACTAAACCTTAAATTTGTCACCCATTCAAGGTTTGATAAATTGTAATACTTTCATATTCCCATTTAAACGCTCACACCGAAATTTCGGCACCATCTCCTCATGTTTCTTTAGATAAGTCGATCTTTCATTTCATTCTCATGCCAAATATCTAAGCAATGTGAAAATATTTGACATGAAAAATAAAAAGGAAGAAACATATCCAGAGAGAAATGGAGAGATGGAGCACAATAGAACATGTATGAGCATTTAAATAGATTATATGAAAGCATACTATCTATCAAACCTTGAACTGTCCAAAATGGGACAATTTGAGCAATTTCTATGTCACAAAAATACATTATATCTATGCCCAACCACATAGAAATTTTCAAATGGGCAACTAATTGTTAAATTCACAAAAATAAACCACATCATGCTAATTGTCTAATGCACAATAATAAGCTAAGCAATAAGAAATGTAATCCATAATTCACAAAAATAAAACACTAATTGTCTAATTCATAAAAATAAACTACATTAGGCTAATTGTCTAATGCATAGTAATAAGCTAAGCAATAAAGGGGTTACGGGAATAAGGGTTTATGTTTAGGTTTAACCGTTTAGGGTAACGGTTTAGGGATTAGGTTTATGTTTAGGTTTATCCATTTAGGGTAAGGGTTTAGGGATTAGTTTAGGGTTAGGTTTTAGGTTTAGGGTTTGGGTTTTAGGTTTAGGGTTTGGGTTTATAAATGGCTCAGTCTGGCCCCACCCAAGCCAGCCTGGACATACCACAGCCAGCTCGACTGCACTTGAGCCAGCCCAGATGCACCACAGCTAACTTGAACGCACCACAGCCAGCCCGGACGCACCTGAGCCAGTCTGGACCAAATACAAGCACCCGACCCATTCCAATTTGTCCATTCAACCTTATCCGACCCCAATTTTACAAAACCCCCAAATTAGTATAGGTGAAAATTATGAAATAGAACTATAGAAGCCTTCCTGAACACAAAATTACTTTGATTAGTTGATTTGGAGAAATGGGTGGCTGTTGAGAGTTGGCGGCGAGCGGGTGGGTCGAGTGAGTGCGGATGAGTTTCTAAGTTGAGCCAAGCTGTTGGCTGTGGGGTTGGGACAGTCAGATGTGATCGTGCGGGAGAGAGAGAGAGAGAGAGAGAGAGAGAGAGAGAGAGAGAGAGAGAGAGAGAGAGAGAGAGAGAGAGAGAGAGAGAGAGGCTTGGTGTTGGTGGGTGGCTGTCGGGCTCAGGAGAGGAGGGAGGGAGAGAGGTCGGGTCAGGTGTGGGCGTGCGGTGGGTAGGTTAGATTTATATATATATATATGTGTGTGTGTGTGTGTGTGTGTGTGTGTGTATATATATATATATATATATATATATATATATATATATATATAACTCGAGTCAAGTCGGGTTTTGGATCAAGTCAAGTAAGTACCGAGTCGGATTTCGGGTTGAGTCGAGTCGAGCGACTTAAATGGTTAGGTTGTGTGCAATGGAGACCATGAACTCTACCAGTTAGGAGTGATCTGGTACAAGTTGAAGGCTTTAAAAGGGCTAGGGGAAGGTCCAAAAGGGCGTGGATGGGAGGTAGTAATAAAAGACTTGATGTCCTATGGCCTAATTGAAGTTATGACCCTTAATTGGGTGGAATGGTGGAACGAGATTCATGTAGCCAACCCTTCTTCGTTGGGATAAGGCTAGATGATGATGTTATTGGTGTTAGCATTGGATGGTTGAGTAATCGAACAAAAAACTATACTTTTGATATATGAACCATGTAGATTACGAGCACATGCCGACATGGCACAGTTTCATAAAAAGTGTCATGCCCTTATTACCTGGAGGCATGCTTTTATGCACAACTAAGGAATCAAGTAAGCCTATTAAGAATGTACAACTTGTCTTAGAGCATGGTGTAATGGTGACGCTCATGTTATCTTTGGTTCGTTATTGGGAAATTTAGTTCTAAGTTTTTGTTAGAGTTAAACTAATTTTGTTCTCTGTCTTTGCATGCAATAGTTGCTTCAATTTCTGCTGGTTTGGAACACATTACATTTCACTAGGGTATTTGCTTGTATTTTACTTTGCACTAAAATTAGAGGTCTAGGTTTGTTAACTTCTACTTTTTTATGGGTAAATTTTTTCTCCATCTGCACTGTTGTGTTTTCATGTCCATATTCCCCTTTATTTCAGATTTAAGAATTTCTTTCTTGAATCATAATCTCATACTTATACCAAATCAAATTCTATATTGTGATATTAATCATTTGCATAGCTGCTTATCAAGACATTCCATATCTTATTTTTCTGTTTCATGCATGCATCAAGTATCCTTTCACCAATATTAAGGTCATTTGCTTGTTCTATCCTTTCACCAATGTCAAGGTCATTTGCTTGTTCTAACTGCCTTCATTTATGTGCAGCGCAATTATCGTTACTTCTTCCTATTCGTTACTTCCTCGACCGTTCTCTGCATCTATGTGTTTTCTATGTCAGCATTGTACATAAAGATTCTCATGGATGGGGGTAACCCGACAGTTTGGAGGGCAATGAAAGAATCTCCTGCTTCAGTGGTACTCATGGCCTATTGTTTCATTTCTCTGTGGTTTGTTGGTGGTCTTACTGGCTTCCATTTATACCTTATAGGCACCAACCAGGTTTGTCTCTTTCCCTTTCATGGACAATACCTTTATTTTTTCCTTGTTAAAAACAAAAATCCTTGTTCCTGTTGTTCAACCTTTATGAACTTGTGTTAGTACTGTTACTATCTTCTGAGGATGCGAACAATAGTAACATTCTCTTATACTTGATTCATTCACATTTCTCAGCAAGTATCACTTTGCTCAAAGTTACTATCAAAATTGCAGTACTCCAACTTTGCTTGCATTGCCTTAGTGGGGTGTGCTAACTGAAGTTAGCAACTGGATTTGTCTGTTTATCTAAAGGTTTAAAGGAACAACAGATTTTAACTGTATGAGACTCAGATATGTCAGCATTCCTGTCTGAAAATGATTTATATCGGAAAAATATCACTTTAAATGTATTAGAAAGTTTGAAAATGATTATTATTGGCAAAATATCCTTTCAATGTGATCGAAGATATGTGCCATCTATAACAGCAGGTCACGCATGCATGTGCATGAATGCATATACTCTCACAACATATCAAATGACCCTTTTGTATGATGACCGTAAGTTAACTGTAAAATTGTAGTATATAAAGGGAAAAGACTCATTTACTTTAAATATTGGTGAACTGTCATTATAGTGAAGCATACTGTCATTATAGTGAAGCATATAAAAGGGGAAAAAGTTATCCAATCTAATTCGCAGCCATTTGATGCCAGCCCTCTTCATCAGATGCATATGCACTCTCTCTCTCTCTCTCTCTCTCTCTCTCTCTCTCTCTCTCTCTCTCTCTCTCTCTCTCTCGCTAAGCTGCGTCCCATCCATATCCTGTACTGTTACCCTTGTTGCATCTTGTCAACACTGGTATTCAGTGTCTTGAAGTATCTCAGTACGAGAGCCTTGAATTTCATCCAACAAAACTACGACCACACATACTATCCACATCATATTCATATTTTATACTTCAATATTTAAGTCTAAAAGCTGAACCCATGCCATAACCATGTTGTAAATTCTTAGTTGTACAAGGTGTGAGCAGAAGCAGTTGGTAATGGTCCTTGGGAATGACCTTGCCAGGGTGGGCCAAATTGGTTACGTATCGGCCGTACCGGTAACGGTGGCAACCGTTACGCGATTCGGCCTCGTATCGGCCGATTCGATTTTTTGCACCGTATCGGCCGATACGGGGCGATACGGCCGTTACAGGCCCGTATCGACCTTTTTCTATTTTAAGCTTTGTTTTTGCTATTTTTGTCAAACCTCTTGCTTCCAAACTGTTTCTCACTCCTTCTACTACTAATTTCGACCAACTTTGGCTGGGTATTTGAGATAAAAACACATTATATTATAGATTTTCTTGAATCAAAGCTCGGTGGGCTATTTTTCAGAAATTCGTCAAAAATAGGCATTTATATTTTTTTAAAAATGTTTTGTTGTTTTAATCATACCATATGATGTGTTAATCATAGTAAAACATGTTAATGTGCATTTTACAGATTTGGGGTGCCATTTAATATTTTTTTTTATTATATTTTTTTCTATTTAGGCATGAATTTTGGCCCCTTTTTTTAAAATTCGAAAAATCAATTTTTAATGGTTATATTGCTGTTTTAATCATGCCATTTGATGTGTTAATCATGGTAGAAGATGTTAATGTGCATTTTACAGATTTTGGGTGCCATTTTATATATTTTATATATTTTTTTCTATTTACGCATTTATTTTGGCCCTTTTTTTGAAAATTCGAAAAATCATTTTTTAATGATTCTTTTGCTGTTTTAATGATGCCATATGATGTGTTAATCATAGTAGAACATGTTAATATGCATTTTATAGATTTGGGGTGCCATTTTATATTTTATTTTTTATATTTTTTTCTATTTACGCATGATTTTTGGCCCCTTTTTTTAAAATTCGAAAAATCAATTTTTAATAGTTGTTTGTTGTTTTAATCATACCATATGATGTGTTAATCATAGTAGAACATGTTAATGTGCATTTTATAGATTTGGGGTGCCATTTTATATTTTTTTAAATATTTTTTTCTATTTACGCATTTATTTTGGCCCTTTTTTTGAAAATTCAAAAAATTATTTTTTAATGATTCTTTTATTGTTTTAATGATGTCATATGATGTGTTAATCATAGTAGAACATGTTAATGTGCATTTTACAGATTTGGGGTGCCATTTTATATATTTTTTTCTATTTATGCATTTATTTTGGCCCTTTTTTTGAAAATTCGAAAAATCATTTTTTAATGATTCTTTTGCTGTTTTAATGATGCCATGTGATGTGTTAATCATAGTAGAACATGTTAATGTGCATTTTACATATCTGGGGTGCCATTTTATTTTAGTTTTTTATATTTTTTTCTATTTACGCATGAATTTTGGCCCTCAAAAATAATTGCAAACACCTAAATGTAAGATATTTTCATATTACATTCATTCTAATATATCTATCATTGATAGTAGATAATTAGAAAATTAAATATCTGAATTTTGTAGTCAAATTCAGGTTATCTGGTTCATAAATTCATCAGACAGTTCGATACAACTTCTGACCAAAGAGTGGACCGTTACACCACCATAAACATGTTCCAATTTATAAATGAATGCATATTTGGAATGCTTAGAATATTTCGGATTTAATCCATATTTTTTCATATTTTTTTGACAAAAAATTTTTTTTGCACTGTTATGGGCCGTTACGCCTCCGCATCCGTATCGGTTTCGGAGGGCACCGTTACGTCAACCGATACCGATACGGGACACCTTGGACCTTGCACTGCACATCGTCCAAGTACTTTCCAAACAAACACATTCAAAGGTACCATTAAGTTGGCAAAAAATATGCTAACTTTGACAGTTTTGTTATTGCTTCCTCGAAGATCAAATTTTCACAATTGGTTACCATTTTAGCATTCCTTTCATGTACTGTAGATTTAGTCCTAAAGATTATCTCCTCTTGACTTTGTAGCAGTCACCCAATCCATCCAATCATCCACACGGCTTGTCATAGTAACCAATTTGTTCCATTATCTGCTGTGTCACTTTGATGCCCTGTTATACATGGGCATCAACCCTTGGTACATTTTGGATTGGAAAAGTGGATTATGTTAAAGACAGATTTGGAGCTGTTTTAGGTTCAAAAGCGGTGAAACATTGGGCTGTCTGGAGGCAGTTCAGGGGCTTTTTTTTGCACTAGGTGCTGGATGGATTATAGTTGGTCGGTGGGGACAAATTTTGGTGTATAGTTTGGGTAAGTTTGGTTTGAAGTGTGTGGAATAAGGATAGTTGAGAGGCTTTTGAGGGCCCTATTATAAGTTGAAAGTTAGGAGAGATTTGTGGGAACTGTTCGCGGACTGTTTTCAGTTTGGATTATTCCGGACAGGCTTGGGTCACAAATTGGCTGGGCTAAGGACTGGTTTAATTGTTATGGTGTGGTTTAGGGTCCATTGGGGGTTATCGTTTATGAGTCCAGACAGAATATGGGCTGGGTTGTGAATTGTGATCAATTGGGGTATAGGGTTGAATAGGGGCTGTAGATGGGTTATGGTTTGGATTGTAGGCTGATCACATCCTGCAGTTTAGAGTTTGAAGTCGAAAATTAGGGTTAACCTCTGTTTCAGGGCTGAAAGGCAGCTGCGGATGGGGTTGGATATTGTAAATAGGCTGTGGTTGTGAATTTTGGGGAATAGAGATGAGGATTGTTGGGAAACTAGGTCAAAATATGGGAGAATGCATTGAATATGACTCTCTGCTCTTTTTGGTAATACATTGAATATGACTCTCTGCTCTTTTTGGTAATACATTGAATATGACTCTCTGCTCTTTTTGGTACTCTCCTTTCCAGCTCTTTCAAGCCTGTCATTGAGGCTTTAGATACCCTACCTCACTATGGACAAGGGGATGTGCTGGATGTTTCACCACCTATCAATGTAGATGGTGACATTTAGGACTCCGTTCACTGCATTTTTGAGATTTATTATCACCTTTTCTTCACGAGCCATATGCCTCACTATTTGTTAGCCCTAAACCGAAGGTGTGACAGGTAATTCTCCGATTGGGGTTGGCTTTTGTAAGGTTTGGGTATTGCATGAAGGAAAGAACTCGTGCATGTCCTCTAGCATGATAACGTCGTTAATCGGCATTCTTTTGGAGAATCAAAATTACATGGAATTCTTCAAGAATTTTGGTAATTTCATGTAAGTAGTGGAGGTTGTCATACCTGTCTTTTAGGAAATGGGCTTCGGCCAAGGTTTCACTTTTGTTAGATTCAAAGACATAGCTAGGGATGTGGCGTGATTATAACTTTCAATAGTATCTAGTTTCCCAACCAAGTTTTGAAGGCGGAATTGTATAATATGGCTTAGAGGCCTTGAAATGGAAACCAATATCTAGCTGCTTATCTGTTTCTTTTTGCTGCAAGGCTTCATGGAAACCTTTTGAAAACCTTATTAGATTAAGATGGTTAACTTATCTTAGTGGTTGTTTTTTGGGATTCAAGTTATTTTGATGCTTCATGCAAAGGTGATGTGCCAAGGGTTTCAAGGAAGCTACTCTAATGTAACTGCAACGGAGTATGTAATTAACTTGGCTGTTGTGGTAGATGACGATCTAGTGATAGTTAGGCCTAGCTTCTTAAGGTCTTGACTAAGAGTACTCTTTCAATTTCCCTTAGTGAGCTTGGGCAATGGGAAAATTCTTCATGGGTGGATGTCTATTGGAGGTTGAGACTGCAACTATACATTAAGGAGCTCAAGCCCCTATAGCTCTCTCTCAACCTTATTTTCTTATAGTGAAGTTATTGAAGAAGGTTGTAGAGAGGTTTGAGTTCTTATTAGAGGTGTTCCCCTTCACGTGTGGGTTGAGACTACTTCTCATTGCCTTTCGAATTGCATGGGGAGGTAGTGGAGTTGGACCATCACTCTATTAGCGGTGAGAATATGCCAGTATATGGTAGGGTGGCCAAAAGATGGAGATAGGGTTTGAATGTGTCATCTGAGGAGCTGCTCTCCAAAAGGCTTATTAAAGATGGCTCTTGAAGTGCTCCTAGTGAAGAGAAAGGACACCTAGGTTGCATCGAAGGAGCTTAAAAGGTATCCTACTACTACACAAGATCCCCAAAAAAGTAAGCAATTAATCCCACTTTTGATTCTCATGGAAGCTAATTCATTTTTTTCATTGCTAGTTTCTTGTGAAAGATTGGGAGATAAAAGGCAATGGATTTGTAGTGGAGTTGGATAACGTCGCGATGGGGACATCACGCCATGCGCACTCGCGCCGCCCCCCTATGCACGTACGCCAGAAGGAGGGCCCCACTGTTGATCTGGATCGATGATGATGTCCAGGGAGGGCCTCCTAGTTAGAAGATGAAGTTTTGGTTCAAGAGAGTGGGCTCGATAGCCAAGAAAAGCCCATCATGGGATCTCATAATGCTGGTCTACTAGTCGGATTGATTTCATATTTTAGGTTTTGCTTATTTATGTTATTTAGAACATCGTAAACGCTTTAGATTTCTTTGATTGGTTTTTATTTTAGTTTACTTCATCGCCAAGTAATAGGTTGCACACACGGCGCGAGTTTTGGAGTATAGGGTTTTCCTTATAAATAGGCATTCCTTGTAGTTCTTTTGATTAATTGAAGATTAATAAAAATTCTGCGTTTTCCTACTCTTTGAGTTATGAAGCCTAATTGGGTGCGAAGCCCTCTCTTCATCGAAGGGTTAACTACCAAGGTGCGAAGCCACATCTATCCCGATTCGCCCCATCCATCACCATCTCTACTATCCATCTTCTACCATCCTTTCTTCTCATCTTATCCCATCATTTACACTTTGAATCAATCATCTATTGCAGCGATTCTCCTCCCACAGTAGATTTTCAGAATCCGGCCCTATAGGAGGGCTGAAACTTTGGCGGAGCACCATGCACAAACCGTATATCGGATCGAGCTAAGATTTGGGGGTTTTGGAGTCCATCCCTGGCCGACCAGGACCAAGGTGGCCTTTTTCTGAATAGTGGGCCCTACACACTTGCGGCCGGGATCACATATATGTACGTCTGGGCCATTGTTGTTGTCCACGCGTGCGGTACTTCTCTGGTTCGTCTCTCTTCTCTCTTTCACTCCGCTTTCAGCCAAAATCCCTAAACCTAACCCTAAATTACTCAAATCTCCAATTTTATTCTCCTTTTTTACCATAGGGTTCCCCGAATTTGAATTTCTGAATTCCTTGAATTAGGGACTGATTACTATGCATGTGTGGATAATTATTTCTTATCTTTGAGTATCGTTTGGTTAATAATTTTTATTAATCCAGCCCTATCATGTGTAAGCCTGGACCCGCATAGATTCCCCTTAATTGAATGTTTGGACTTTCATGTGGGATATGGAATTTGTGTAATTGTTTTTGAACTAATGTGATCTTAAGCCTGAATCTTGCATATCATATTTAATTTTCATGTCCTGCATTAAATTTGGTATCAAAGCTTAGGGTTCTTGTAGGGAAATGCATTACATGTTTAGGGTTTAGTTGTTTATGTCTATTACGCATCAATTCTCATCATATATGGCTGTTTAGAGGTCCATAAACCCTAACTTACGTAGCTGAAATTTTCTCTTATGCCCTTATTTGAATTATTTTAAAAATTAACTTAGTTTTCAATTTATAGGTTTAGAAATTTCCTTTTCTGTTTTTTAGAAACTATTTTTTTAGAAACTTTCTTAATCTGTTTTTAGAAACTAATTTCCTTCCCTTTTTCTTTTTTAGAAACTAGTTTACTTTCCTTTTTCTTTTTTAGAAACTTACTTTATATTTTTAGAAACTTTCCTTTTTCCTTTTTTTAGAAACTAGGTTGTTTTTTTAGAAACTTTTTTTTTTTTTTAAAAGAAACTTTCCTAATTTTTTTATAGAAACTTTCCTTTTTCGTTTTTAGAAACTAGGTTGCTTTTCTTTAGAAACTTTCCTAATTTGTTTTTTTAGAAACTTTCCTAATCTGTTTTTCTTAGAGACTTTCCTTTTTCGTTTTTAGAAACTAGGTTGCTTTTTTTTTTTTTTAAAAAAAAACTTTCCTAATTTGTTTTTTTTTTTTTAAAGAAACTTTCTTAATTTGTTTTTTTTAGAAACTTTTCTAATCTGTTTTTCTTAGAGACTTTCCTTTTTCGTTTTTAGAAACCAGGTTGCTTTTTTTTTTTTTTTTAAAAAAAAAACTTTCCTAATTTGTTTTTTTTTTTAAAAGAAACTTTCTTAAATTTTTTTTTTTTAAAAACTTTCCTAACTTGTTTTAAAAACTTTCCTTTTTCGTTTTTTTTTTTTTTTTAGAAACTAGGTTGTTTCTTGAAAAAAAAAAAACTTTCTTATATTTTGACAACTATATTGCTGAATTTTGGTTGACACCCTACACTAAACATGGAATAATTGCAAGATTCATTAAACAAGCTGTCCCAGAAGTTGGAGTCTTTGATTAAGCGCTCGGATATGGACCAATGCTTTGAACAACTTGAGGTGTACATTGCCTAACTTGGGACCTCCGCTGGGACAAACCCCACCATTGGGGTGGATGTCCAATTTTAGGCAGGTGGTCAGGAGGATAGACCTATGAATGGAGTTGGCCAATGAATCAGTTATGGGCGTGCACCCGTGCACCCACCCCATGAGGGACATCAAGACCACTATTTTGAGGGGTACAACATGTGCGGCCCTTGTGGCTGGAGAGATTGCACCAGAAGCTTGTGTAGAGCTGCCCACTGAGGTCATTTCGGTAGTGAATGAGTTTCGTGATGTTTGTCTTGATAATCTACCGGATGAGTCTCCCCTCAGGTGGGATATAGAGCACACCAGAACATGCGACACCGTAATACCTATAACCGAGTTTACATTGAATTGTTCTGTCGATAGGTCCACAGGTCTAAGTTCTCGTGAAGTCGTTACTGCTTATAAACCTAGGAAACATATTGATCTCATCCCTATGTCACTATCCCATAGGCTGTCATAGTCTGTATAGTCTTTTGCTCATCACATTCATTCATGGCATCAAGAAATCAGGCAGAAGATCATGACTAGTAATGAACAATGCTCATTTTCTGTAGACCTACATAAACGTTTCAAAGGATTCAATATTGGGGCCTCCGTGATGGTCCGCATTAGCCCCGAGCGGTACCCTCTTAGGGCCGTTCGTAAGTTACACGCGCGTAGCGCTGGACCCTTCAAAATTATAAAACGAAACGGTCTCAATGTGTATGAGGTAGATCTTCCACCTTCCATGGGAATTAGTTTCACATCTGATGTGAAGGATTTAGTTACTTTTCAAGGGACCACTGATACTTTGTCCGGCCCTTCGCCCACCCAACCTGATTCCCCATATTTATCTCTTGAACCATGACCCCTTTCCGACCTATTTTTCCAGCCTCTACCTCCTATACCTACTCTTCCTGACCTTTCTTCCCTGCCTCTACCTCCCATACCTACCCTTCCCGACTCATTTTTTCAGCCTCTGTCGCATACTTACCTGTCCCGACTCATTTTCCTAGCTTCTACCATACCTACTCTTCCTAACATTTCTTTCCAGCCTCTGCCTCCCATACCTACCCATTCCGACCCATTTTTCCAGCCTCTACGTCCCATACCTGCCCATCCCGACCCATTTTTTCAACCTCTACCTCCTATACCTACCCATCCCGTCGCATGTTCCTAGCCTCTACCTCCCATACTGACCCATCCCGACCTATCTTCCCAACCTCTACCTCCCATACCTATCCTTCTTGACCCATTTTTTCAGCCTCTACCTCCCATACTTAACCTTCACACACCCAAAAAGGAAATAGAAAATAGCCTGGACCATTAGATAATTTCAACATCGAACGGCAGGTTTCAAAAGTACCTGGTTAAATGGAAGTCACACCTAGCTTCAAACAGCACGTGGCTCACTGAGGAGGAGCTTCAGAGACTTGATCCTGACATCCTAGAGTGGTTCAGGAGTTTTATTTCGCCAGTGGTGAAATCTTCGCAGTCGGGGAGAATTGATGGGGACATCACGCCACGCGCACTCACGCCGCCCCCCTATGCACGTACACCAGGAGGGCCCCACCGTCGATCTGGATCGATGATGACATCCAGGGAGGGCCTCTTACTTAGAAGATGGAGTTTTGGTTCAAGATAGTGGGGGCCGATAGCCAAGAAAAGCCCATCACGGGATCCTTTGATGGTGGCTCACTAGTCGAATTGATTTCATATTTTAGGTCTTGCTTATTTATGTTATTTAGAACATCGTGAACGCTTTAGATTTCTTTGATTAGTTTTTATTTTAGTTTACTTCATCGCCAAATAATAGGTTGCGCACATGGCGCGAGTTTTGGGATATAGAGTTTTCCCTATAAATAGGCACCCCTTGTAGTTCTTTTGATTAATTGAAGATTAATAAAAATTCTGCGTTTTTCTACTCTCTGAGTTGTGAAGCCTAATTGAGTGCGAAGCCCTCCTTTCATCGAAGGGTTAACTACCGTGGTGCGAAGCCACATTTATCCCGATTCGCCTCATCTATTGCCATCTCTACTACACATCTTCTACCATCCATTCTTCTCTTCTTACCCCATCATCTACACTTCGAATCAATCATTTATTGCAACAATTATCCTCCCCACAACAAAATTTCAGAATCTGGCCCTACAGGAGGGTTGAAACTTCGGCCGAGCACCGCGTACAAACCGTATATCGGATCAAGCTGAGATTTGAAGGTTTTGGAGTCCATCCCTGGCCGACCAGGGCCAAGGTGACCTTTTTTTTGAATAGTGGGCCCCACACGTGCGGCCGAGATCACACATACGTGTCTGGGCCATTGTTGTTGTTCACGCGTGCGGTACTTCTCTGGTTCGTCTCTCCTCTCTTTCATTCCGATTTCATCCAAAATCCTTAAACCTAACCCTAAATTACTCAAATCTCCAATTTTATGCCCTATTTTTTTACCCTAGGGTTCCCCAAATTGGAATTTCTAAATCTCTTGGATTAGGGACTGAGTACTATGCATGTGTGGATGATTATTTCTTATTTTTGAGTATCGTTTGGTTCATAATTTTTATTGATCTAGCCCTATCATGTGTAGGCCTGAACCTGCATGGATTCCCCTTAATTGAATGTTTGGACTTTCATGTGGGATATGGAATTTGTGTAATTGTTTCTGAACTAACGTGATCTTAAGCCTGAAATCTCGCATATCATATTTAATTTTCATGTCCTGCATCACCACGTCTAGAGTACATGTGATAAAGGAATAGGGGCACCTTAATTTTTTATGCTCATGTCCAATTCAGAACAACAAGAAGAGGAAGATAGGGATAGGGATCAACACTTCTTTGTTCAGACAAGGGGGACTATTTTTCTTCTAATTCCATAGAGACGAACAACACTTAGGATGACATTGAGGAGGATTAATTCCCAAAGTTATTCAACATGGGCTCTCTTGCCAAAGGCATGATAGTGCAAAAACATGTATGATGGACAATGATGGATCTTTAAATAGAGAAGGAACCAAGCCTAAGTGTGGGGATCATGGAACATGCTCATAGGAGATGGGTGGAGTTCTGAATGCAATTAAAGCTGGAAGCTGGGTATGCCCTTTAATAGTCCAAAAGGGGGGAATTTTTGTCTAAGATGTTGGACCATCGTGACAATATAGGGGGATTGACCAAACTGCAAAATTTAAAGCAAATAACCAGTGAGAAATTAGAATTTGTCGGACTTGGCGATCAATGAGAATAATTCTAAGATTGAGCCTAGAAAAAAGGCTTGAGAGGAGTTGAAATTATTCCTCAATAAAGATTACATCATGGAATACACCGGGTTTGGGGCTCATAGAAAAGTCAACAATTAAAAAGTTTCTCTATACATGTAAAGTGGATCTTCTCATCCAAGAAATGAAGGTTGTGCACACATCTCGCTTTGTGATCCAAGAATTTTGGGGTGCAGAGGCCTATGCTTGGTCGATTCTTTGTGGGGTTGATCGGGATGATGTATTGCTGTTTGGAGTAACAATGTGGTAGAAATGGTTTATGAAAGGATAAAAGAGTTCTACTTCTCCCCATGCAATAAGTTTATTTCTATACACGATGGGTTTCAAACTACTGTGACCTTCCACTATTATTCGGCTTCTAAATTCAACAAATTCGAACAAATCCTTAGTCCCGCGGTCTGTCTCCAAAGGTGACTCCAACCATATGGGCTATCTGTACCACTACCCTTTTAACTGCTTTCCTCCCCTGTGCTACTGTTGTTTTACTCACCGTTCTCTGCCTAAATTGGGACTCTGCCAGAATCTTACTGTGTGAAACCCCTTCTTCCATGCATTCGTTAATCGATATCGCAATGTGATTGGACCCCGCTGGCACATGCAATTCCTGCTTCCGCAAATCTTTTGGCGCGATTACCAACATCTCTTCTTCTTAAGTCCCTTGTGTCTGCACATTCAATTGTGACGAGTCTTTGACTCTATTTGGCCTCAAATACATCTTTAGCACTTTTTGTAATCCTTGGTTGTTTCCTGCTGAACTAAGCACCCAAATCTCTCATCGGGTTTTGCCATTTCGAAGATAAAGGCCTTTGGATGTTCGTGTCTCTAATTTGCTTCCCGCAACTAACTGAAGTTAAAAAAGAAGAGAAATAGGCACACCAACGAGTCGTTATGTATTTTGAGACACATGCCATGACTTGAAGTAATCACCCACCTGTGCAAAATATATAACATGTATGATTCCCGTTTGTGTAAATAACACCACTCGAGGGTCGCCTACCACACGTGGAGGGAAAGGTCCCTTTAAGATATATATGAAAATCTCCTTGTTTTTTAAATCCTCAGAAAGAGTGATGTTAGCAGGAGACATGTCCTTCCTCTCTTTATTTTCATTAAAGAGTGTTTCAAAACCTTCTTTACGTGTAACGCATTCATTGGAACATTTGGCACCCAATTTTGCCTCGAGATGCACACCCAAAGAGAAATGCGACACATAGCAGGAGTCATTATTATTACTGCCACGCGTCTGCACCGCCTCAACTCTCTTGCCCCCACCTCTCTGAGCTCCAATAAAAAAGTTACAACACAACACCTCTCCTTCTAGTAGTCTGCTGGAGTTTCGATTATGTACACCTTCATCTTCAGCTATCAGCACCCCATGGAAGATGCTTACAAGCTGCCTTTGTTGATCTTCGACATTAACGACGAGCTGACGATGTTTACCCATATATCATTAGCAAACTCTTGCTCTTCTTGCCTCAGCCTAACCAGAATAACATCATTCCTGACTTTGATTCGAAGTGATTTCGGGACCACCCGAAACTTTTTCTTCCTTATTTGAACTCAGGCGAAGTGAAGATTATCGTATTTTGTGGTCAATGGGTCAATCTCCATTACCATTCCGAAGCAAGATCCTATCTCTGAAAACACTTCAGCTATCCCGAGTTCCAATGGATAATCCCATTTTCGAATCCATACTTCTCATCGGAACATGGACTAGTTTTCCCAATGTTTGATCTCCCTCACCATCTCGTCCCAGAGTAGATTGTCTGACATAAAAAACTTGTAGGCCGCTTCTTTGGACAATACTAATACACATATTGCATCGCCCTTAAACTTTTTACCAAGCAGTCCTCTTCTTCTAAGCTGCAATTGTGTTGTAGCCTCATGTGAATGTTGACCGTACTACCACTTCTAGGGGAGATTCTAACCTTCATCCCTTCGTCTGTATCCGCTCTCTAGAGACTTTATTCCTCATTTGGTTGAGATGCATACCACTTCTCATTCATCTAAATGTTTACCATACTACCACTTCTAGGGGACTCTACCAACACCTTTGTAGGATCGGGAATTTGCATCTCTTTCTGGTCCCTTGTTAAGAATTTATTTCTTCCTTGGCATTTGATCTACCCTCCGATTGATTTCTGCACTGATAACACCCC
This sequence comes from Magnolia kwangsiensis, assembly GCA_037074715.1. NCBI lineage: Eukaryota > Viridiplantae > Streptophyta > Magnoliopsida > Magnoliales > Magnoliaceae > Magnolia > Magnolia kwangsiensis. The sequence continues at coordinate 149,037,823 of CM073572.1, read as the reverse complement.
TTCCCTTTCCTATATTTTCCTTTTTTCCACCACCTTTGATGGGGACATCATGCTCACACGTGCACGCACAACATCCCCCCATGCACATACGTACGCGGAAGGAGGGCCCCACCATCGATCTGGCTCGATGACGTCTAGGGAGAGCCTCCTAGCTAGAAGATGAAGTTTCGGTTCAAAAGGGTGGGCTCAATAGTTCAGAAAAGCCCATCATGGGATCTCATGGTCGTGGCCCACTCGTCGGATTGATTTCATATTTTATGTTTTGCTTATTGTTATTATTTAGAACATCGTGAACGCTTTAGATTTCTTTTTTTGATTTTTGTTTTAGTTTACTTCATTGCCAAATAATAGGTTGCGCACATGGTGCGAGTTTTTGGGGGATAAGGTTTTCCCTATAAATAGCAACCCTTGTAGTTCTTTTCATTTATTGAAGCTTAATAGAAATTTCTGCTTTATTTTTCTACTCTCTTAGTGAGTTGTGGAAGAATTTAAAAGTGGGTGCGAAGCCCTCCCTTTTCGAAGGGCTAACTACCGTGGTGTGAAGCCATATCTATCCCTACCTTCTTTCATCCATATCTCTCATCTTCTATCATCATTATTGCTTTGAATTTCCCAACATCCATATCTCTCATCTTCTATCATCATTATTGTTTTGAATTTCCCAACTTTTGTAGTTATTCATCCCCCTATAACCAGTTTCTAGAATCTAGACTTGTAGGAGGGTTGAAACTTTGGCGGAGCACTACGCCTCGACCTTACGTCGGATCGTCGTCAAACTTTGAGGGGTTGGAGGTCTCCTTTGGCCGACCAAGGTATAGGTGTCACTTTGGGGAGGCAGGCTTCCATCACATGTGCGGCCAGCCCACCCGCGAACGTGCGTCAGCCCTGGGCCACCATCTGCACGTTGGAGCTTTCTCCTGGTCAGGTTTTTCTCTAGTTTTCTTATTTTTATTTCTATTTTCTAAACTCTAGTCTTAGTTTGCATTAGCTCTAATTTATTTGTCCCTTTTTTAATCCTAGGGTTTCTTGAATTGAGATTGGGAAATCCCTTGGATTAGAGACTGTTTGCTATGCATGTGTGGTTGATTTCTATTTCCTTTTGAGTATCGTTTGGTTTATAATTTTTATTGGTCCAGTCTTAGCCTGTGTAGGCCTGGACCCGCATAGATTCCCCTTTAATTGAATGATTTGGACTTTTTATGTGGGATGTGGAATTTGTGTAACTGTTTCTGAATTGGTATGATCTGAGCCTGAATTCTTGCATCTTATACTTAAATTTCATGTCCTGCATCAACCTTCCTAATTTTATTTTATTATTTATTATTTATTTTTTTATTTTTTTTACCTTAGGGCCAAAACAAGCTTTTGAACTCCCAACCTCCTACCGTAGAAGCTTTCTCCATCCAACAGCATCACCACTTTCTTGATCTTGTCCTCCTGACTCGTTCAAACAAATGCACAACCATGATATTCCAAGGAGTATCGATTGTGAGGGATGATTACTTCCATCACTTTCCCAGCTCGACTGAAGCCTTAATCGAAATTGATCGAGAGCCATCCAGCCAGAAAACCCACCACATATAAAGTTGGGAGCTCTGTAAGAAGAGATGAAGCTAGAAAGCCCTTCCCAGACTCTGCGTTCTTCCATCTGACAACAGTCCATCCTTTAGGTTTTTCTTCCTCAATTAAACCCTTTCCTTTTTTAGCATATTGATTCCGATATGATTTTGATCCTGGAATTGGAACTCTAGCAGCTCTAGGTCCCCCAACTGGGTTCTCGAGCTTTCCGACGTCTCCCCTGACCCACTTTTTTTAATCTAATCCTTCATCTTCAGTATGACCTCATATATGCAAACCTATTATGTATAGTTAATTTTATAATTCTGCAGGGTATCAGAAACCTCCTTTATCACGAGCTACATTTCCTCCATTTTTGCATGAAGAAGGCCACATCAAAGACAGATTCTCTACTATTTCTCCATTAAAGTTTCAAAGATTGTTTTGGGTTAAGATTTTTTATTTATTTATTTTAATCACTAACATGTATCGTCCAATATGGATCAGATATGGTCAGATACACCCCATATCATATCGTTTTTGGGCTTGGCCAACATATTTAAAACCTTGCTTATGGGTTAGGTGTAGAGTTGGGCATCAAGTCAAGTTGGACCAAGTTAAGGCTGACCCGACTCGATCCGGTCCTAAAAAAAGCCTGACCCGAACTCGATACCAAGTCCAGCATACCTGACTCGATTCGAGTCCGGGTCTGGGCTGGACTGATCCGAACCGAGTCTGACCCGGTCAGAAATATCGAGTTGGATCGAGTTCACACCGAATTGGATCATGTCATCGGGCTGGTTTACTATGGCAAAGTCGCAATGGGGTCTTCTTTGCATTCCAAGTTGCAATATGCAAAAAATGCGACTACAAAGTAAATAAAAGTAAATAAACCATGTACTTGATCTTATTTTGAAATCAAAAGTAAATAAACCAACAAAACTTTTATTCGTTCAATATCATCTGTATGATGAATGCCTTTGTGGCATGTAACTTGAGTAACCTTGTCCAAAATAGTAACCTCCTCATCCACCTTCGTCGCCAGAATCATCATTTAGTTCTCTTTTCACGGCTTCAACTGCGGGAGAACTCTGGGCTAACTCCAATCCAGAGGTATCCAAAAGATGGTCGTTTACCACTGCTGGTGGAGATGCCTTTCCATTGTCCTCATTCATAGATTTAAAAAGTATTTTCTGCCGCTTTTTATGATCCGATTTGTACGGGATTTCCAACCGCTTATATAATGCTGCGAGACTTTTAAGAAACTTTGATGATTTACGCGTGCTTGCTTCGGCATCATGTTGTCTCGGAGGGGGTTGATGTTGTTGTCTAGTCTTGGATGCCATTTTCAAGTTTTCTTTTACGGCTACTTTATAATCTTGTTCTTCTTGCTCCCTTAAAAGTCTCTCTTGTTCTTCTCTTCTAAATGTGGAGGCAATTCTTTTGCTTAACCATTCTTCAATTATAATAAGCTTACCTTTATATCTTTTGTGGTTAGTCGTATTGGTTGCAGTTGTAGGATAAGGGCTAGAGAAACTCTTTGTATTTGAGTCGAGAATGACTCGAAATAAATCCCGGACTTTCTAAGGAACTTTGTTACATGGTGCAATGTTTCCTCCCCGACAAGCCAAATGTAATTTCAACTGATTTGTTTTGTTTACAAATTATTTTCCACACAACTTGCATTGTAACTTTATCTATGTGTCTTGTGAGTAGACTTAGGCTCCATAATCCCAAATATTTGCCGATGGATCATCTTCCGATGACATATCTTTAGGTGTTTGTTTTGAAGGAAAAATATTTGGTTAGGTTAAGGTAACATAAATAATTTAGGAATGAAGATGATTAAACGCAATCAACCAACCATATGATATGAGATTTAAGCAACATTAGCTAATTTAAAAGTATAAATGAAAAGAGAAAAATATCCATCCATCCATCAAATATTACAATTTAAGTCAATAAAAAATAATTGTCAAAATCCTGTTGTAACTTGTAAGCAAATGCAAGAGAAATACAAGGCAGTGTCTTATCCCTCAGCCTCTTTCATGCAATTGTTGCAGGTAATGTCTCATGTTGCTTGTCACTCCCCTCTTCCTCGAACTCTTCATCAACGAAGTTCCTTTTTCCCCATATCGGATGCAACCAATCCTGTGTACAAATGAACGCTTCAACTGATTTCGGTGTAAGTGAGTTTCGATACTTGTTCACAACCATACTCCCTATACTGAAAGTAAATTCTGACGCCATAGTTGAAATTGGAATTGATAATATGTCTCGTGTCATTAACGAGAGCACAGGTTATTGTGAATCACGAGATTTCGACTTCAACCAGTCTAAAACATTAAATTCTTCGCTTTTGTACTTTACAAGTGCCTCCTTGAGATAGTGGTCAAGTTCTAATTGGGTTGTCTACATTTGAGTCTCAACATGTGCCAGGAAAGACATGAAATCATTGATCGTATTTTGTTGTTCATCAACAGTAGAACTAGAACCCACTTCAGGAGTACAGAGGCCTGAGGCTGCAGTATTGTCTTTTTCGGCGCCCAAGTTTTTACATAGAAATTGTACAAATCATCAAGTGCATAACAAATATTTTTAACCTCAACGGCACTCTTCTCATCATACAACTTATTAAAGATAACTATAATCATGGACATCTTGTATCGAGGATCAAGAATGACTGTAACAACCATTAGTAGACTGCACTCAGACCAATATTTATCAAACTTTAATTGCATACCCATGGTCATTGATTGTAAAAAGTCTGGTCCACTACAGCTTCTGTGCAAAACATCTTTTACCCTCCAAAGTTCTGGCAGAAATATATTTGTTGTTCGATACTTGCTTATCGAAAATTTCTTCGTTGTGTTGTAAAAACTAAAAGGAACTTGCGAACTGATTCAGCTCTTGACCAATCATCATTAGAAGGCAACTAAAGATACGCACTATCACGCTCTGCGTAGTGAGAGAATCCATCTCTGAAAGCTATCGCTAAATCCAACATTTCAAAAGTTGAATTTCAACGTGTCATGACATCTAGTTTCATTGTTCTCTGAGATAACAAATTCAACCGTTTCACGATCTCATTCCGTGTATATAATTGTGAAGGTGACCGCCATATGTATTTCACACTCTTATGTTCTTGATTGTTGGGTCAATTGTTTTAAGGTCATATTGTTTAATCAAGTTTATGATGTGGGCACAACACTTAACATGAAATATCTTTTCACTAAAATAAAAGTCACCAGTGGCGCTAAACTGTTTCCGCAGATTTGTTATCACACTATCATTTGCAGAGGCATTGTCTAAAGTTATTGAAGAGATTTTCTTCTCAATGCCCTACTACTTGGGACATTTGTAGATGCAGTTTGAAATCATCAATCTATTGTGAGGAGGCACAAGATAACGAAAGTTTATAAATTTTTTACAGAGCCACCATTCAACATCAACGTAGTAGGAAGTTAGTGACATATATCCCTTTCGTTGATTTGATGCCTTTCACAAATATGATGTCAGGTTGATTCGAAAAACCGAATCCAATTGTCTTTTTCAACTTGAGCTTCTCGCTTGCATACATATTCATGCTCACTTTTTATTGTTGAACGGGAGACCTCGTATCTGAGGTTAAGGCTTCTGGTTAATTTGACAAAAGAATGACTCTCTACAACTGAAATGATCTTTCATTGGCAATAATAAATCTGGACGTCAACTCATTCACATGGTCTCTGTTATACTTATAGATGGACTATGTACCTTGCGACAGACCCATTAAAGATTGAGTAATTTGGCAGCATCTCCACATGTCTCTCCAGATAAGTTGATCTTCCATTATATTCCGATGCTAAATATCTAAGCAATGTGAAGATATTTAACATGAGAAATGAAAAGGAAGAAACATATCCAGAGAAAAATGAGGAGATAGAGTGTAGATCAGGCATTAACATTTAAATAGGTAATATGAAAGTATACTATCTATCTAACCTTGAACTGTCCGAAATGTGACAATTTAAGCATCTTCTATGCCACCAAAAATAGACTATATCTATGTTTAGCCACATAGAAATCCTCAAATGGGCAACTAATTATCTAACTTACAAGTTACAATAATAAGCTAAGAAAAAAGCAATGTAATCCATACGTATTAAGCTAACTATATAATGCACAAGCACAATAATAAGCTAAGCAAAAAAACAATGTAATTCATACATATTAAGCTAACTATCTAATGCACAATAATTAGCTAAGCAATAAGCAATGTAAAACATAATTTCAAAAAATTAACCACTAATTGTTTAATTCAAATAAATAAAACACATTAGCAATTTAGGATTTAGCGTTTAGGGATTAGGTTTAGCTGTTTAAGTCTTAGGGTTTAGGGTTTGGATTTTGGATTTTGGGTTTAGGGTTAGGGTTTATGGTTTACGTTTTAGGTTTAGGGGTTAGGTTTTAGGGTTAGCCCGGCCGCACCCGAGCTAGGCTGGACGCACCACAGCGAGCCCGGCTGCACCACACTCGAGCCAGGCTATAGTGAGCCTGGCCTCACCGCCCCCGAGACAGGCTAGGCGCACCACACCCGATTCGAACAAGCCCGAACGCACCACAGTGAGCCTAGGCCGCTCTCGAGTAAGCCCATCAATAAAAAAAAATAAAAAAATACCTGAAATCGAGCTGGACGGGTGCTATTGTGCGGACGGGTGGAGGAGAGAGAGAGAGAGAGGGGAGGAGGAGGAGCTCGAATGGGTGGACGGATAGGTGGAGGAGAGAGAGAGAGGAGGAGGAGCTCGAATGGGTGGTGGGGCGGGTGCTGCTGTGCCGGAGTAGGGGTCTTGGATGGTAGGGCTAGGGTAGAGAAGGGTGGTTTTTTTTTGTTTTGTTTTGTTTATATAGTACCCGATAATCGGATCAGTTGGGTTTCGGATTGGGTCAAGTCCGACCGGGTCGAGTTTTGGTTCTAGTTGAGTCGAGTTACTATGTAACTCGAACTCGACTTGGTCGGGTTTCGGATAGGGATATGGCTACTCGATCCTAACTTGGCTCTGCCATTTGGTTCGGGTTGAGTTGGACGAGTTGAGTCCACCCAGTCGAGTCGCCCCCTGCCCAACTCTAGTTAGGTTGTCCTTTCTCGTCTATCCTTTAAAGAGGATGGATTTTTGGGTCATAAATTTTTAAATGCGGTGTGCATTTTGTCAGCGCATTTCTCACCAAATGGCATAGATAGTATATGGTATTACGAAAGCATGTGCCTAGATGTAGTACTAAACCAGCTATGGAATATCCACTGTCATGTCCTGCCGTAATTAGCAGTACCCCTCACATTGACACTGTTGAACCATTTGTAGTAGAATTCCAATGATCCAAGTGGCCTTATCTAAAAGGACTGATGTCTGAAGGCAATTTCTCCATTCAAAGTGCTTTTGTATTTGACAAATAGGTGTTAGACACCATTTAGGTGGTTAATATAAATATCCACTCAAGGAAGATAGTGACAAAAGAAGGGATTGTATAAAATCAATGTGGAAAAAGCATATGATCATGTGAATTAGGGATTTCTGTATTATTTAACAAATCTGATGGGTTCTGTTTAGAGATGTTGTGGTTAGATAAAAGAATGCGTCTCATTGGCCTCTTTTGTGCTAAACTGCTAATCAATAAAAGGATAAAAAGTCATTCCATCCCACTACTTTTTGCATCTCTAGTTTGCGAATAACATGTTGGTCATGTGCTACGCTGATGATGGTCAAATCCAAAAACTCGATAGGAATTCTCTGATGCTATGGAGCTATCTCGGGTTTAAAGGTAAACCTGGGAAACATCATGATGGTTGGGGACCTATGCTCAAAAAATCGAATCATTGGCTGCATGCGTGGGTTTTAAACAAAGAGCTTTCCCTATTTTGTATCTCTGGGCCTCGTTTGGGACCAAGATGTCAACTTAGTCAATGAGGTTGCCGGTTGTTGAGAAGTTTGAGAAGCGCTTGGTGTCATGGAAGAGGAGTTCTCTCTTTTAGAGGCCTTATCACATTGATTAAAGTGGCCCTATCTAATATCCCCTGTTATTATTTATCCCTTTTCAAGAAGAAAAAAAGAACTTGAAAATTCAAGGGGACTTTCTACAGGAGGGGATTAACATGCAGAAAAAAATTGACCTTGTTAGGCAGAAGGAATTTGCCAAATTCCAAATACAACCGCCTTGGTTTGGATAGGATCCAAGAGAGGAATTGTATTCTTCTCTCCAAATGGTGGTCAAGGTTTAAAACCGAGAATGTAAAAAGAATATGGAGCATAGTTGAAGATAAAATGGTGGTTGGGACCCCGACTATAAATTCCAATAGGGCAAAATCTATGGTTTGGAATGCCATGTGTATAACGGGGGATAAAAGCCAAATCTGGGGAAAGATCTTTGGGAAGGCATGCGATTGGAAAGCATGCAATTCAAAGTCAACATAGACAATAAAGTGAGAATGTGGCAAAATTTGTGGATAGGCAACAGGGCTTCTACATTCCCAGATTTGTACAAAGTGGTTTCTAATAGAGCAACTTGGGTGAAAGATTGTGTTGAGTTTATTGGGGAATAACTCATGTGGAACATCAATTCTCAGGGAGGAAGAAAACACTCAGTTCACAGACTGGATGAATGTATTGGAATCAGTTCCAGACCTCTGTAATGAAGCAGGCCACAAAATCTGGAGATGGATGGAATCGTGATAGTTTACAACAAAATTGTACTTCCAGAAGCTTACAGATTCAATGGATTCATGTGGTTCATGGTTGCCGCCCCTCACATTGCATCCTTTTTTTTGTGTGTGTGTGTGTGTGTGTGTGTGTGTGTTGTCATTGCTTTATCAATTTTGTGCATGGAAGGGGAACAGCCTGAGTTAATCAGACTGGCAAAAGGGGAGATCTTGGTTCCATGGCTTTTTTTTCCCCCTTGTTTAAACACACACACACACACAACCAGATTAGTTTTTGGCTGCCAGCTAAACATATTGTTTGCCCTGGTAGAGGAACTAATTCTTTGATGTTTGAGTGCCACTACAGGAACAGCTCACCATTGCTTTTGCGTTGTGAATGACATTCTCCTCTCTTAGTTTATATACCATTATCTTATCCAGTGGGGGTGGGAATCCCAACGATCTCCTATGGTCGCCAACAGGGACAACCACGGGTATACACGCTACTGGAACTAATGGCACTCATGAAACAAGGGAGACCTCAAAAGACAAATCATGGGAATATTTCTTGCTCTAGGCGTGGAGGTAAAGGCATCTTGCAGCATTTTGTCCCACCAAGAACCTCAACTCAAAGAGAACAGAATGAAGAGCCAACAGTTGAAAGATTACCAAGGAAAAAAAAAAGATGGAGGAGAAGGTGTCACTGGCACAGGTGTCTCTCTCACCGAAGACTAAGCAGATTGAGACAATCACTAAGGTGAAGATATCCTAACATGAGGTATGTGTGGAGGAAAGCCTATCAAAGTCATCATTGACAATGGCAGCAGCATGAACAAGTTCTCACAGAGAGTGGTCGATTAGTTACACCTGTGAGTAGACAAGTACCCACAATCCCATCAAGATGCCGGGTTATGCAGTGAGATCATACAAGTGACCCACTGATGTTTGTGGACTTGCTCCTTGGGACAATATTACACTGACTACATGGTATGATGTAGTCCCAATGAGAACTTAACTACTTGGTCGTCTGTAGATGCATGATTGTTGCATGCAGTGTTGCAAGTTCACTAACTCTTACTGCCTTGTGCATGACTAGAAGGAGATCACTATCAGGCCAATGAAAGATGGCACTCCTCAAAAGGATGATGGGTTGATGAGGACTATTCCTGTAGCAACAAGGACATTTCAGACAATGGCAATGTGACATGGGCCAAGTTTGCAAAAAATGAGAGAAACAAGAAGACAACAACTGCTCTTTGGGACTAAGAAATCTGTGTAGAACAGAAGACACCAGTGTTAGTAGAAAGGACATGAGACTGTCGAGAAGCAGATTCATGTTTAAGGATAGAATAAGGTGCTCCAAACCTAGGCTTACTCTACTAATGAAAGGAGCTGCCATCCACCATCAATGGTCCCAACAGAGGAAGCAAAACTGCCATAATAAGATGTCCCATCCAAGGTGTTCCATAACGGTAACAGTGGCTCTAACGGCCACCACCATTATTTTTTGAAAAAAAAATGTTACACGACTGTTACGGGACTGTTATAGGGTCTTTATGGCCTTTTTTTTTTTTTTTCCTGTGACGGCCATTTCAGCCCCGTAATGCATAACAGTTATAACTGTTACCATTCCGTAACGGCCGTTACGTAACCGATTTTGAATACCTTGGTCCCATTAGAATATCCCTCATTGTTCTGCAACTCATGGAAGAGTGCTTTTGAACATGGCGGGAATGGATGCCGGTAGCCCTCTCGTCCCACATGTGAGCCCATTCAACTACACGTGTGGATACTCCCTTACCACTGGTATTACCTGGACACTTATCCTTTCTGGGTTTTGCCATGCTGACACTTGGGGACAATTGAACATTCCTGGACATGACGCGACACTTCAAAATCTGTACAGATGAAGTGTCTTAGTGATGTCATTGAAAAGTGCTGCATATCAGACACTTTATAAGTGAGGTGTCCAAACCCATTTGTCAGAAGTTCTCCTTTCATCTGTTTCGATTTTTTATTGTGAATTTCTTTCATCAAGTCAAAAGATGTCTCATTCCTAGCCCCTAAGCTTGCCTCCATTTTCTTCTTGTTGAAGAAACTACTCATAAGAACTTCCGCTTGCTGTCTAGATTTTTCAACATAGGTAGCATGAGCCGTGTAACAAATTTTGGCTTTTCTAATATTTTGTTGTGGTTCTCTTAATCTTTTAAGAGATCAAATAACGTTATACAAGCTATCAATTTTTAAGGTGATTATGAATTATTTTCGTTGTTTTGTTTATCAATTATTGTTATTTTAGATTTCTAGTAATTGGTTTTCATTGGGAATTTGTGAATATTCATTTCTAATTTTTTTTTTAATTTTTTTTTTGTTTTTATTTCCTTTGTTTTAGTTTTTCATCACATTATTTTATTTTATAGAAAATGCTATTTTCTTGTGTATGGAAGTGTCCCTGTGCCTAGATTTTTGGAGTTTGCCATGCCGGACACTTTTAACAGTTGGCACACATGCCACATGCCCAGATAACATTGCTTACCACATGGGAGGGAGGATATCTGTTTGGTAAGTTTTCAATGTTTAAAAGTCTAGAATGTAATTGTTTAAGTCAAGAATGCCCTTGAGGGCGGTTAATGTTAGTAAATACTCTTGGCTGCTGCTGCTGCTGCTGCTTTTTTTTTTTTTTTTTTTGGTTTTTTCCATGTGTTTCTGGCTACATAAAGCCTCTTTGGATGGATAACACATTTTGATGAGTTATGAATTTCTTTCTTGTCTTTCTTGTTACTGATCTAGAACTTGGCATGGTGCTACCATCATCACATCAGTGGTCCTTATGCAATCCTTTTATTTCTCTTTTCCAGTAACTACCTTTTCTCGAAATATTAGTTTTTTAGTTGGCCCCATTTCTCCCTTCAGTTTCATCTCTTCTTAGCTATTAGCTATCACATGATTAACTGAATATCACAATTTTGCATGCTTAATGCAAATTGTTCAGACCACATACGAGAATTTTCGGTATAGAGCTGACAACAGGGTTAACGTCTACAACCGAGGTTGTTTGAGGAATTTTCTAGAAGTATTCTGCAGCAGGACAAAGCCTTCAAGAAACAAGTTCCGTGCCTACGTACAAGAGGAGGCACCAAGACCTCCTATGTCCCGGGTTCGGGAGATGGACGCCGATGATTCTGCTGTATCAGATCCACGTCCAAAAGTTGAAGATGATCTGGAGATTGGTGGGGACCTATTGAAGATCTCCCAGCGTCATAACTTTGAGGAAGTCAATGAGGAGATCCATGGCAGCAACAACAATGGACCAGACAATGTTGCATCAGAGTCCGAATTTGCTTTCAGTTCAGGCCAGCAATCTCCGGCTGCTGGATTGGAGGCACGTCACTGGAGTCGGGGTGTGAGAAGTGGGAGCTGGGAGATCCTACCAGAGATTCTTGCAATGAATTCTTCAGTCACTGAAAGCCGAAGTCACATGCAGAAGGAAGGACGCCATTAGGTCCCTATTTTGGTTGATTTCATGTTAAATTGTTACCCTCGTGTGCACGGCGCTCAAACAGAAATATATATAACATGGTCCCTTGTCTGAGAGAGGATTAATCTGGACTGTTGATCTTTGAAATTGCCATCAACTTCGTAAAATATCACGGATGCATTCCTGGGAGCCAAACATGCCTTTTGGGTACATAACATTGTGGGGGTGTAAGTTCAATTTCTTTCAAAGGTAGTGGTGTAACTTGTAGGCATTAAAGTGTCATCATCATGCCTCATTTTCTTCCAAGTAATATTGTGTAACGGTTTCATACGGTTTGTGAATCTGAATGCCTGGGTGATTCTTTTTTTTTTTTTTTTTTTTTTTTTTTTTGTGATTTGTTGTTGTTATTGTTGTAAGATCTCTGATGTTCAAAAAGTGTTCTGCATCGGACCCTTTTTCGGGCTGCTGTCTTATAAAATTGAGTGGACAGTAATATATCAGGTCTTGCATCAGATATTGCTGGTATTGGTTTGCAAATGGAAGACTAAGAAAATGAGCAACAGTTCATTGAGGAAATCACTCGTATGATTGGATGGTGTTTGCAATTGTTTGATCAGCAAAGCCACTGGGGACATGAATCATAATCTAAGTCTATTTTCTTTTCATTCTTTTAATAAAAAAGGAGGACTGAATCATTCTCCTTTATTGAAGGCATTAAGAACTTACATGGAATCCATGGGTTTCAAAATTTGGATGCCGTGCAGGTTAGTGAAAGGCTGAAACAGTGGGTGTGCTGGTGGTATGGTACTAATGTCACCGTATGAAGCAGAGTTGTACGGATTCTGAAGGATCATTAAATCTTCATATCCTTTGAAGCTCTTTCTGTGAATTCAGTTCCTTTAGAAAAGTCTAAGAAAGCATTAAGGACTACTTTCAGCAAACCATAGAACTCCATTTTTGAACTTAACTAGGTGGAAATTTTCAAAGGATCCGTGCACCCGGACAATCTCTTTCCGTCGAGTGTTCTACTTGGGAGATCTTGGATTCTGGCTCAGCTATGGCAACATACAAATACATATAATGAAGCTGATTCGGTGGGTCACTTGGATGCTTGGAACTGGGGATCATTGGCGTAAAAAGGTGGGAGTACATCTCCCGTAATTTTAATGATTAGGGACGTGTAGCCATATAAAAAAAGATGAGGAAAAATGCAAACCATGAAAAGAAAAAAACAGAGAAAAGGCGAAGATCATTAGCAACTCCGAAGAGAGCCAAAACCATAAAACCTCGACAGTGCAGAAACCATGAAAGCAGTCATGATTTTGAAGGATCCTGCTCCCACTACTTTTGCCTGGATTCCCCTTTTATGATCAATCCACCTTCATTTTTAAAAAGGCAGAGTGGGAGAGCAGCAAAACACAATTTTCTTCTTTTATTAAAGAGGCACTAGAAGCAATGTTTTTCTTGGTAACAATCCCATAGTTTTAAGCCCACCTGATACACATATATGGGCCTAGCAAGAGACCCTCAAACATCTGCAAGAGACCCTCAAACATCTGCGCCCACTGTTGCAAGCAAACAATTAACGGTACCCACTCGTGATAAGTGCATTTCATGGCACGAGACTTATTAATGATGGGTCCCATAATAAGAGCAACCCTAGTGAAAGAATGTGAGGTCTAATTATAGTAGTTTTGTTTATACCTAATTTGTCACGGTCCACATTGTTTCAATGAGAAGATGTCACGCATGGGCACTCGTAAATAATGGTGGGAAGTAATACTATTCACTTTAGAGAGAAGCTGCAAGGACTCAACAATCAACGACATGTAGCTTGTCTAAATCAAGTTTGCTTAGAGCCATATGTATGTCTGCGACAGAAAAGGATGATATCATTCGAAAAACACGTAACAACACGTCTGACCTTTTGCATCTACAAGAAGTTTTGCGGACCCGCTAATGGAAGATTCTTTGTAATCCAGCTCACACATGACATGGTCGTCCCAAGTAAAAAGTAGATCCATAAAAATGAAAATTTTCCTTGACAAAAATGATTTTTCGAACCAAAAAGAAATATGAGCAAATAACGAAAAGTTAATATGGAATTAGAAGCAAATCATACATGATAACAACATACAACAAGGATTCTAGATCCTGCTATGACACGACTGGTGCATGAGCAAAAACTCATAAAGAAACTACAGTGTAAGCTGCATGACCAAAGATTCATAAGGAAACTACAATGTAACTATAATATCCTAAAAGCCTATAAAAGCAACACTCAATCAAAAGTTCAGGCCATTGCCACACAATCAATCTCTCTTTAGCATAACCATGCTATCCTTAGTTTTCAACTTCTTAGGTTAGACACTTTACTTTTGTCCGGCCACACTAAAACAAGTTTTAGAGCCCTTAGATTACTTTAGATTCGTTAGTGTCTAACGCCATCACTACAGTACACTTTAAGAATATGTTAAATATCTGCAACAACCATCGTTGGATCCCTGATCATCGGGTCCTTGGTAGATTACTAGTCACATCCGGCTGACTTTACACCATGACTGTCTCACGATTGTTTGACATTTTTCCATAGATGTTTTTCCAGCACAAGCAAAATTAGGTATTTGCTTTCTTCTCTCCTTAGTTTAATTTAATTTTCTTGTTGATTATACTGTTCTTACTCCCAAATCAATAAAATCAACGATCAATTTATTGTTTATCTTATCCATCCATTCTTAATTAACGGAGAAATCTGATCTACCATCACTGTTTTAAGAAAAGCCTTTAGCTCAAGGCAAAAAGATCTCATTCTAAAGAACTAACCCTTGCATTCTTAATCAACTGGTCGCTATAACAATTAGTGGCTGAACATTAAGATCAACCTTCAGGGGTTTGATCCTAATTCAACTAGTTTGTTACTCGGAGTTCCAAGTTTTCAATCAATTCAAGTTGAGTATGTCTTTGGTATGCCTGTCAATTGAATTTGGGTCGTTTACATATGTAGCCACGCATCCGAATTAAACAACAACATTTTTATGTGTTTGAGTGAAAGAGTACATTTTTTTTTCCTCTCACATTATTAGAGAAACATAGTAGAATAGCATCCAAACCATCATCGACAATGGCAGCAACATGGACAACTTCTCACAGAGAGTGGTGCAATTAGTTACAGTTGTGAGTAGAGGACGACCCTTAATCCCATCAGTTGCCGGGGTACGCAGTGAGATCATACAAGTGACCCATGGATGTTTGAGGACTTACTCAATAGGATTACACTAGAGAACTGTATATTAAAAGTCCAGAACAGTTTTCATGAGTTGCAAGGCAAAAAATCCACTGATTGGATGGCCTAATCAGTCCCTGAGTCCTTGATTTGGTGTTATCTTCTATAACCATTCTTTTCCTAAGCCATGGATGAAATGGTTACAATTGGCTAACAAAAATGACTCTTTAGAATCATAAGCAATATACGATGTGTCCTAAGAAATAGATTGATCACTTTGTTAATTGGAGCTACTTTCGTGCAAACGATCTTGATCATCCATATTAAAATCTATTGATCAAACTGTTAATGTTTGCATGAGTGGTGTAATATTCACATGGTATCGCATGAAATTTGTTTTTGGACATGATGAACAGTTTAGATCAATGGATTGAACTTGTCAAGTGAATCAACTAGGAGCACTAGAACTTATAGATATAGTGCCCCCAGGGGCATTTCTCTTCTCAAATAAAGGGCATACATCTTTACCTTGTGAGTTACCAAAATACCCTTTATTTTAGTATAAAATACTTGCCTAGTTTTTTAGCAATTTGAAGAATTAAAAGTTTCGATCTTTTTTCATTTTTCAGCAATCATAAGGTGAAATTTGCACGGTACCAAATGCAATTCCATCCTACCTAATCCCATTTGACACAGTAAGCCAAACGCCCCTTAATGGTAAACAATTTTAGCAATTTGGAGAACTAAAAGCTCATTTAGCATAATACGACAAAAAGGATTTAGAAATTTGCTGTTTTTAGATCTTTGGGTATTAAGAAATTAAAAGAAATTAGATATCAGAAGAACCAAAAACCTCCCTCAAAGCTCTGATTTCAAATCAACAAGACTCCATTCAGACTAAAATCCACCAAACCAACTCATGTTATCATGAGAGATTTGACTCTTAACTGGGATCCTTTATTGCACCTTGTTATTTCGCATGTAATGCAGGTAGTTCTCCAGAAAAGTAGGTAAAAAAGAAAAAAGAAAAGAAAAGAACAAGCATAAGAAAAAACATACCAGGCTACAACATCTCCAACTCAACCCTCTTAAAACATTAACATATTAAAATGCTGCGTTCGTCCCATCATTACCATCCACTACTGTTGACAGGATCGTGCGTACAGGATTGCGTGCGGAACAGTTGGTACGTATTTCCCCCTGGGTCCCAGTCAAAACACTCATCTGACCCATCTTCACCATTGCCAACGATACCTTCTCAAAGAACAATGTCTCGTTAACAGCGAAACTCGTCACGATAGACCGTGTCCTGCTGTCAGTATACAAAGTCTGGTCGGACGTTAGAAGGCCTTGACGGTTCATGAGATCAACGAAGTACTTGTTATCGAAGACGTTTGGTGATCGAAGGTCCAGGTTCGTTGTGTTGGTAGAGTTTTCGGCCGGGCACCGATTGTACAAGTTCCTGGCGAAGGTCTGATCCAATGTGGGGTCTTGAGTCGGGTACAGACGATTTTCAAACGACGTGCAATGGCTGATCCCGATCGTGTGGGTTCCAGAGAGTGCGACCAGGTCTGTGGCATCCAGGTTCTTCTTGCTGAGTGCATCGAGAAGGACCGAGGCATTACTGAGGGGGCCCGGGAGGTTGGCCAGAGTTACATTTTCGGGGGCGAAGCTCAGACTATCACGCCTGCCCAACGGAACCCGGTAGTTGGGACCGCCTGCCTGTAGAAATATCGAATCATGGATTGTTAGGTTGGGGTTTGTCCGCATAAGTGTTCAAGAAAGATCCAGCCACCCGATCAGTGAGATTTTCGGCTTTCAGATGTGCTTTTATTTTGGACCATCCATTTTTGGGCCATCAATCAATTTATAGCGGAACAACCAGATGAGCCACGCGGATTGTGTCCTACCCTGCCTGTCTCCAGCTGGTAACGGGAAAGAGCTTTGAGTGGCCACCGTGATGTATGGGTCTTATCCACACCGTCCATTCATTATTTCGTATCATTTTAACATTTAATCCCATAAATGAGGCAGATCCAATGCTAAAGTGGACTACAAAATGGGGATTTAAATCTTACCGTTGAAAGGTTATTAGGGGCACAGAAGTTTTGGATGGAGCTGATATTTGTGTTTTCTCTTCATCTAACTTTATGAATAGGTTGGATGGAAAATAAATATCATGGTGGGCCCTAGAAAAGTTTCAACAGCGAGAATCATTATCACCCTTCTTCCTGTGATGTGGTCCACTTGAGCATTGTATCTGCCTCATTTTTATTACACCTAAAATGATATTAAAAAATGGATGGACGGTGTGGATAAGATATCCTTCCCGTTCACGGCTGGAGTCGGGCGGGGACAGGACGCAATCCGCGTCCGGCCCAAATGCAACTTACATCCGACGCATGTACGCTTTATTAAAAGGTTTGAGAGCCCTCGGCCAGCCATATCGCCCAGTAATTTCTCGGAAGATTTTCAAAATTTTACATTTTATATTATTGAGCTTTTTACTGGTAAAATCCAGTTCGTCAATGAATTTTGCTGTAAAAATCTCTTTATTATAAATTAATAATGATTTTAAAATTTAGAAAAATATAAGAACATTTAGTTAAATTCTTCTTCAAAGTCACATAAAATTGCAAAACTTTAAAAACTGCAGACACTTGGAAAATATTACAGTAACATCGTTTGAAGTTTTTGTGAGAATTTCAAAATCTCAGTGACATTTGTCAAAGGACAGGCAGCCTCAAACATAGACACGGACGTGGATTGCCTGCCGACGTTACCAGGGGCGAGGTGGCTATTAGACAGTGCTCTTTGGGCCTAGCATGATATATGTGTTTCATCCATGCTGTTAATCTATTTTTTTAGATCATTTTTACCGCATGAACCCAAAAATGAGATTGATCCGAATCTTTAGTGGACCACACCACAAGAAAATAGTGGTGATTGAATGCTCACGATTAAAAGCTTCCTAGGGCCTGCAGTAATGTTTAGTTTCCATCAAACCTATTGATTAGATGACACAGACTAGATAAATAGAAAACGTAAATATCAGCTTCATCCAAGACTTTTGTGACTGCCAAGAAGTTTTTAATGGTCAGCATTCAAGCACCACTCCGCGTCCGCAGGACCCCCGAGCCTAGGGGCCCTCATCCCGAAGATGACCAACGAAAAAAGAGCCTGGTCTAGTCATTAGATAGGACACATGTAAATTGAATGGGGCCGTTGGCAAGTCATTTAAAAAACCGTGCATTCTTTTCTCATTAGGGCGGCGTTCTTGCGTGCAGTCCTCTTCATCACTGGCATAGCCGTACGCGTGGCTAACATCTAGTGTGCGTACTGACATGAGTGTGTACTAACAAGCTAAACCCCGAAAAAAAGAAAAAGAAAAACAAAGAGAAGCCGATTGAGAAGTCAACTCAAGAAAGACCCATGACTGGTGGCTGGATGGATGTTTTCAGGGGTCATATCCACTATGGGACGAATGAACCAATCCTTCTTGCACCTTACCCAAGCAGACTCATGCTATGTCTTGGGTGGGGCTGGGCCTGAAATTCATGTTCTAAATATGAAAAATATTATCCTATGCCGACGATCTAACGTAGCATCCAGTAATCTTGACTAAGCCTCTTTAAAGACCACCACCCCCACAATACCATTAAAAAGGAAGATAATTGCGTTTTGCCCCGTCCTGGACGTTAATCCGTCCAAGCAGGGCTCTGTGGGGCCCACCGTGATATTTGAGTTTATCTACACTGTACATTTATTTCAAGATATGAACCCAAAAAATAAGGCAGATCACAGGCTGAAGTGGACCATACCATGAGAAACAATATTGATTGATCACTAAAGGGCTACAAAAGTTTTGGATCAATTGATAATTGCTTTTTTACCTTCATCGAGGCTTACGTGACCTTAGCAACAGATTGCTTGATAAATAAACGCTATATAAACATTAACATATGCCCTAAGAAGTTTTTAATGGTAGGACGGCCAATCACCACTGTTTCTTTGGAATGGTACACTTGATAATTGGATCTGCTTCATTTTTGGAATAATGTTCTAAAAATGATTTGAAAAAATTGATACATGTATCAAGGTAGGTCCGACGGTAAGGACTGCACTGTCTTGGGTGATGTGGTCGTCTGTTTACTTGCTGACCAATTCATGTCTTGAAAAGATGTTCAGGTCATGATATATTAGGTAAAATGTCCAGGTGATGTGATCGTAGATTAATTATTTTCTGTTAGTCAAAACGTAAGAAAAGGGAATAGATTTAGGAAGGAGCTTAAAAAGGATAGTGGCATGGCACATGTCCATATTGGCGTGTGCCACACACAAGGAGCTTAAAGATGATGGTGTCAAGTCCGGTTCTCGAACATGAATAGTTGTGTAAGCTAAAAATTCAGAACATGTGATGCATGCGCACAAAATATATTATTTTCCTACAAGCACTACACACTAGAAGTAAGCTTTACTTCATTATTATTATTATTATTAATTTTTTTGTTTTTTATTTTTATTTTTTTAATTTTTAATTTTTAATTTTTGTTTATATATGTAAATGGATTTGGCAAACTATAAACAAATTATTTAGCTGTAAAAATTTATAAGAAGTTTTGATATTACATTTGCATAGATGTAATATTTCCTCTATTGCATGTAGCGCAAACTTGTTGCGAAATCTTAATCCAATTCCAACTGGTTGGATTAAGAGCAAAAACCGAGCTGTGTAGGCTAGGAGAAGGGCCTTTTAAGAATGGATCTTGGGTTGTATTAGGTTAAAAAGAAAAATCGTAAGCACTGTTTGGTAGACGTATAAAAATGAGTTCATCTTATTTTAGTTGACAACAATTAATGTGTTATAGGCATTGATCTCTACAAAATTGCCATTAACTAAAATGAGATCAACGCATTTTTTTTGGGTGTCTACCAAACAGGGCAAAGAAAATTATCGAAAGAGTTGGGCATGGGCTAAAATCCCAGCACATCCTGTAGCCCAACCATCGCCAACCCTACTAGTCACAAACTGAGAGAGAGAGAGAGAGAGAGAGAGAGAGAGAGAGAGAGAGAGACCAAGAAAATGGAGTCGCGAGCAGCAAGAGCGACGATGTCAGCACAGGAAACAACCTGGCTGCAACTCTTCTCGATGGCAGCACGCAGGTCGTTGATTATCTTAAAAGCTTGAGGCCTCAACGTCAGGTTTGGAAACGCGTTCTTCTCACTCGGTCTACTTGCAGACCCGTCCAGCAACAGTGATGCATCACACCCCTTCCTTCCACAACAATTCACACAAAAATAAGAAAAAAAAAAAGGTTTATTACATTATTAAACTATTTAGGCTGCAACTGTCTAACTGAAGTCATTGCCCTTCCTAGAGTGAAATAGCAGAACATGATTCATATTGACCCACCCAATTAATTGTGATAAAGCTTAGATGCTGATAATGACAACAATGATGATGATTATCTAGGCTGCCTTTGGATGCACCAAATATCCTTAAATTTCATGAAATTCAGTGCAACTAAATGCAGCCTTAAAAATAAAAATCTAATAGAATTGAATCATAGTGAGTGGTTTTCCTCAAATGTGTCATTGATGTGCAAGGTCATGGTTTGTTGGTCCAAACCATTGATCTTGTAGACCTTCTGGTCCTCCCATCTAAAATTAATGGACACCATCCATGGCATGCTCTACAATCAGATCAACGATTTGGATCTCCAAACAGAAGATGTCCCACATATAATAAACCTGTGTGCTTTTTGTAGCAAGAGCACACTTGCATAACAGGCATGGTAGGATGTTAACCTGCACGAAGCAGTCGTGGAAGTGTATACGAAGTACACCGGCAGCCTGACCGATGTCACCGTTGTACACTTTCCGAAGCTCATTTCGGACAATTGTTTCTAAGTTCGGGCAGCTGGATCTGTAGAAAGTGAATGAGAGTCCTTGGACTAAAGGAGGAGAGGTTTGGGCATGTGAGTAGGATGATAGGAAAAGGATGGAGTAGAAGAGGAAGATGAGGAGAGACAAGGAAGCCATTACTTCTAAGCACATGCACAGAAGAGGAAGGCTACCCCTTTTATGGACAGCCATGCTGTTGCTGTTGTTTGACTCGGTATTTCTACACCAAGCAGCCTTTACTTTCTTTTTTTTTTTTTTTTTGCCTTTTTTAATGGACAGCCATGCTGTTGTTGTTGTTTGACTCCGTATTTCTACACCAAGCAGCCTTAACTCTTTTTTTTTTTTTGTTGAAAATTTGTCGCGTACTTCATTAATTAGCTAACTAATAAGTCTCATCGATTACACAAGAATAGATCCCAACGTATCGCAATGGATTGGTCCGTATTTTATCTGTTGTATTCTTGTATTTCTTCAGTCCAAAAGGATCTTAAAAGATTGAATATGCTTTTCTCATGCTAATTTCATACCACTTGCATTTTTAAAGCCTAAACATGTGGGTCCTGCCTCCACGTGAAAAGGGAGCACCAACAAAAGTAAACCATTTAAAAGAGAAATCATGATGAAATATTTCAACCTTTTGATTATTCAGTGGTAAAGAGGACTGTCCAATTGTTTCAAAAAAAAAAAAAGAAAAAGAAAAAAAGCAAAAAAAAGGAGACTGTCCATATTCAAAGGAAGAGAATCAAATAATTAATGGGCTTATATATATATATATTAACACACGCACGCACACATACCCCACACACTCACGCTGTGGAATTTCACCACCTATGGATACTCGAACCCTTGACTGGGTGTTGAAACTCCTGAGAGTCTACCACCCAAGCAAGAGTAAAGATCCAAGGGCTTAAATATTCGAATCTAAGAACTTTTAGGTTTTTTTGCCGCCCCCTTCAAAGGTGAGGCCCATCATATAAGCAGATTAGATCATTGAAAAATGACACCTAATCCGAAGGTTAAAATCTCAATAATACAGCGGTACATTAAGATCCATTCTGGCATGAGCCTAACATATCATGGATTTATATTGATGCCGTTCCGTTGGATGAATCCGTGACGTGTATGCTTTCAGCAAAAAAAACGAGATGAAAATTAAGGAATTAATCCTCAACTGGCTTAAACATAGCATACTTAAGTTCATCATATACGAGAGTTTCAGCACTAGGTCATAGGTTCAAGTGCCTGTTGCAGTGAAATCCCAATGTGGTGTGAGTGCATAAAAGTTCATCATATACAAGCCAACTTCTATTTCATATGTATTTCAAATTTATAGTGTGTACACTGCTCGTGTATAAGATACATCACCGGTACACACTGTAAATCCAAAACAACCATGTAACAACTTAAGCAAGTGACCAAAAATCTTAAAAGCAGGTGACTTTTGCCTGACACTTATACTTTTCTCAAAGAAAAGGAAACCTTAAAATAATCCTATCTAACGAGTATCACTTCTCAGCCATCAATAATCACTGCTGCAAAACAATTGGGCGTTGATGCAACTTCCATCGTAATCCTATCCACACAGAGCCGGCTTCAACCATGAAGACTTGAGAAGTGGAGCTACATTTGGGCCGCATTTGACTGGTCGTGAGCTGTGCTCGACCAGTCGTAGGGGCCTATTCGACTGGTCGTGGACCGTCGACTCAAAGTCCAACGAGTTCTGATTTTTTATGTTTGGGTCCTTCGACCAGTCGAAGGAACTGTTCGACTAGTCGTAGCTCCCTTCGACCAGTCGAAGGTTACGCAGATTCGTTTCTGATTCTGATGCGGACTGCGGATTTTGGTGTCGCCTTTCGCAAGGGTGCGGAAGGAAAGTTATCTAAACTATAAATAGGAGTTCCTAGGACTTTTTTAGGGTATTAGGAATATTGAAAAATAATTCCAAAGGTGTGGGCTAAGGGTTTTCTATATTCTTCCAAGGGAGGGGTTAGTATTTTGCCTTGTAATCTTTGTTTTTCTTCATAGTGGAGTTTTGCATCCGTAGTTTTTTACCCTAGTTTGGGATTTTTTCACGTATATCTTGTCTTGTGGTTTGTTTAGATTGCTTTGATCTGTTTCTAGTTTATATTTCTTCCTGTTTATCGTTTATGGGTGAGGCCTGAGATTAGATCTCAGCTCACTGCGTTGTTGGTGTGCTGCGCAACAATTGGTATCAGAGCTATTGGTTTAGTTCTATTGGGAGCGATGATGGAAGATGAAAAAACTAGAATTGAGAAGTTTGATGGTTCAAACTTTGCCTTCTGAAAGATGCAGATGGAGGATTATCTGTATCAGAAGGACCTATACATTCCTCTAGAAAGAAAAGAGAAGAAACCATAAAAGATGATAGATGATGAATGGTTTTTACTGAATAGGAAGGCTTTAGGAACAATCCGACTCTCTTTGTCAAAGAGAGTCGCCTTTAATATATCCAAGATAAAAACGACAAAAGAATTAATGGAAGCCCTAGCCACCATGTATGAAAAACCCTCAGCATCCAACAAGGTTTATCTTATGAAACAACTATTCAACATGAAGATGTCAGATGGTAGGAGCGTGGCTGAACATCTAAACGAGTTCAATACAGTCACGAGACAATTGGAATCCGTTGGCATTGTTTTTAACGATGAGGTCAGGGCGCTATTAATCTTATCCAGTATGCTAGATAGTTGGGATGGTTTAGTGATTGCTGTGAGCAATTTTTAAGAGTCGATAAAGTTGAAATTTGATGATGTGGCCGGTCTAATTCTCAGCAAAGAATTTAGAAGGAAGGCATCAGGAGTTTGGGATTCAGGGAATGCTTTAAATGTTGAAGG
This sequence comes from Magnolia kwangsiensis, assembly GCA_037074715.1. Taxonomy (NCBI): domain Eukaryota; kingdom Viridiplantae; phylum Streptophyta; class Magnoliopsida; order Magnoliales; family Magnoliaceae; genus Magnolia; species Magnolia kwangsiensis. Next base: position 149,014,133 of record CM073572.1, on the reverse strand, counting down.
AAGAGGAAGATCGCTGAACAAAAGAGGCAATAAACACGGGCGTTCTAAGTCGAGGAAGAAGTCCAAGGGACCGAAAGACAAAGACGGGTATTGGCATTGCGGTAAGAAGGGGCACATGAAATGTGATTACAGGGCACTTAAGAAACAAGATGGAAGCTCTCAAGGCGGGAAGGATTCAGTGAATCTGTCTGAGGAGAGCGACACAGAGGCATTGATCTTGTCTCTTGATGCAAGGAATGAGTCTTGGGTTATAGACTAGGGTGCTTCGTTTCATGCCACTTTATATAAGAAAGTTCTGCGTGATTATGTGTCAGGTGACTTTAGGAGAGTCTACCTGGGTGATGATGAGCTGTGCAATATTATTGGAAAGGGAGATGTTCAGATCAATCAGAAAAACAGAACGATTTTAAAATTGAAGGATGTCAGATATGTACCGAGTTTGAGAAGGAATCTGATCTCAGTGGGGCAGTTAGTCGATACCAGTTATGTGACGACATTCACTAGTGATTCCTGAAAGATCACAAAAGGTGCCTTGGTGATATCTCGAGGCAAAAAGAAAGTTACTTTGTATGTGACTTCAAGGTCGAATAGTTTACTTGCAGTCACATCAACTGGAGTGAATGGGCAGTTATGGCATCAAAGGTTGGGACATATGAGTGAGAAAGGGATGAAAGTGCTGTTGTCAAAAGGGAAGCTACCAGGGCTGAAGTCTCTTGACTTGGAATTCTGCAAGGATTGTCTATATGGCAAACAGAAGAGGGTAAGCTTCAAGAAGACAGGACGCGCTCTAAAGACGCATCTATTGGAGCTTGTATACACTGATGTGTGGGGACCGGTACAATTATCATCTCTTGGTGGCTCATGTTATTTTATTTTATTTATTGATGATGCTAGTAGAAAATTGTGGGTTTATTTCTTAAAGCATAAATCTGATGCATTTGATGAGTTTAAGAAGTGGAATGGTAGAAAACGAGACAGGTAAAATAGTAAAGTATCTCAGATTTGATAATGGGGGAGAGTATTGTGACAAGAGGTTTGAGGAGTATTATGCAACAAGTGGAATCAAACATTAGAAAATGATTCCACGGACATCACAACAGAATGGTGTAGTTGAGCGCATTAATAGGACCATCCTTGAGCCCGCCAGGAGCATGAGGTTACATGCAGGGTTGCCCAAGACCTTTTGGGTAGATGCTGTATAACATCCTGAAAATCGGGGGTCGTGTAGAAACCCGACTCCCGAGTTCCAGACCATTACTTATGCAACAAATATGATTATGATTCAAGGTTGTCTGAGTTAATACATTCACATGAGTAAGATTATACCAAAACTACAATTTATACTCTAGATCCAGTGATAAAACGCAAGCGGAAGACTGAAAAATATAGATATCACTGTACAAAAACAAAATAATCTCAAACTGTCTCCAAAGTATGAATACATCACTGAGTCTTATATACATGTCATAAAGCAAGAAATAAATGTCAGGTGATAGTCCAACTAGCATGTCCCGCCGATCCAGGCCACCTACGCAAAACCGTCGGAGAACTGCATATACGAGAACTCATCCTGATCCTCATAGTAATCCGGCTCTGCGTCCTGAATTGCCTCATCACCTGCATCTAAAACATGGTCTGGTGGTGTTGCAAATACCGTCCCGTAACGTGGGAGTGAGTGATCAACTCAGTGGAATAATAAAGCAAAGATTAACATGTTATCAAATCAATCACGCGATAATAGTAAAGCAGACAATCAAACATTCCTAGATACTGTTGTTAATGCAAGCATAAAATGACATGATGGATGCCCTCACCGACATTCTCCCTCATACGGCACCATCTTAGGCCCGCAGCATGCTTTCTTTCCATAGTGCTCCACATCTTCCAGACACATGCAATGCGATGTGGATATGATTACTGAGTTATTATTAATCCTTTCATACAGCAGTATTGGGAAACTAAGGTACCTTCCTTATATCAATCCCAACACAGATCCTGTCTAGGCTCGTCACTCCTAGTAATCTCATACGATATTATATTTGTAGATCGCTGTAAGGGCTGTTACTCGCACTCGTTGCACCGCTCCCCCAATCACCTTATCAATACAGGCCTAATGTACTCTCGTCGCTACGGAAGGGTCATCGCCTCCCATAGACTCAGAATACGCTCGCGGTCACTACAAAGGGCTCATCACCAATCAGAGTAGGCTGACAGCTCGAATGTAGTGTCCCATACCACCACAATCAGCTCACGAGTCAAATGTGCTCACTATCACTACGGGGAGGTTTGTGGCCCCGGCGTAGGCCGACAGATCGACCACGGTGTCCCATACCACCATGCCCGGCTCATGAGTCTTTATGGATCAAGGTACCATGGTTAACAGGGTTTCCAATGGTAAGTTCAGTACCCTAGGTTCAAGCAGTTATGACTCATACAGGGTGAACATATAATGGCCAGTCGGGTTATTTGAGGAGCTCGACTAGTACGAGCGCATCTCAAGTCGAACGACATGAAGTGCATGAAACACTTCGTGTGGCCTAACCACTGCCGCCAACTCAAAACACGACTCGCGTTCATCGTCGCGTCCTTCGTGGCAAATAGAAGCCAACCACGAATTCAATCCATTACCGACTGCCTGGACTAACGTATAGCTCCAAACACTTGAATATCAACATCAGTAATCATATGAGAGTAACAGAAATGAAATACAACAATGTAAGCATGTTGACGCATGTTATAACATACAACTTAAGCAAATCATCCAACACATGCATTTCATGTATATAATGAAATCAATACATATAGCCAACATGATGGAAATCATTTACATCAGTATATTACTTGAGAATTCAATCTCAAAACTCATCACAACACCATCTACTCAATACATACTAATACAAACATTTATACAAATACTTAGCCTACACACTTTAGTCTACATAGCGTATGTCGACTCAAAGTGCGCATTTGGGCGAACCTCTTCGCCAAACAGATCATGCACGCATTCCTAATATCCTAATACGACAAATAACCATGGCAAATATTTCAGCAAAATGTGGATGTAAACAGTATTTCCTACAAATGACTAAAATGCCCTAAATCTCATATTTTCCATACGTTTACGAAACGAAAAACGGACAGCATGTTATACATGTCAAACGGCGTTGCCGTCGATAATCTACTATTAAACGACATTGAAAGCTTTGAAATCAGTCAATCAAAGCGTCTAAAATCCTCACCTTTTGCCCTAGACGCGTATCAGTTCGAATAGGATGTATACGCTTCGTCACCGGCGTAAATGCGACCTAATGCACAAGATACATAAGCTATTTCGATAATGAATCGAAGAAATCCCTAAAACAGCAAGTGGTTAGGGTTTTCTTACCTAAGAGTGCGTTGGAAATCACCGGGAAAGTGATTTGAACGCGGTGAATGAGCACGGGTAGCAGCTGTAGCAAGTGGCGGGAAATCTCTCCCACAACTCTCTCACTTTCTTTCACTTTCTCTCTCTCTCTCTCTATCTAGGATTTCTAGCAAATTCGGATGGGAGAGATATGAGAGGGTTTAAGGCCCTTATATAGGCTAAAACATAACCTAAATAGACTTGCGAATAAAGTATACTTAGGTTATAACCAAATCAGGGTTGTTCCGATCCAAAAAAGCGTTTTGGGAGGTCCCCTGGACGAACGCAGTCGGACTTAAGCTCATGATCACTAGATGTTGTCCACACTAAGTTTTCAGTCTGGTAGAGTTTACAGATCGCACGTGACGGTCCAGTTTCAGTTCAGCCGTCATCGTGCCTTAATCAGGTTTACAAGTCTCATGATACGAAAGAGAAATTTTTCCTGATCCGAGGGTGAAATTTGGCTGAATTCTGACGGTCAGAACGCTTAATAATAATGCGCAAAGACTCGTGCCAGATTTGAATTAAAATTTTAAATCTTTACCTATTTCTCACTCTCTTCACTCCAGGCTCAATGAAATAGCCTCAGAGCATCGGTTGGGCTTGATTTTCGAAATGATTGTCAAGTCCAGCATATGGTCATAACTGTCTAAGATTGTAGACATCGGACTCTCGACACACGGTCTAGATCCAATACAAAGTTTCAAAGGGTTCCTGAGAGCAAACGGGTTTAGAGTTTGATCATAGGTTTTAGGGTATTATAGCGTCATTGATTCTACAAGTTTTGGGTCTTGCAGAACGTATTTAAAACGATTGATGCTAATTTCATAGCTAAACTAGCGTAGCGCTAGCTAACTAAAGCTTAATTCTTAAAAGAATTAATCCTACATGATTTCTGGTCGAGTTGGTACTCGGGTCTCAGTACGGATTTTTTCGAAGCGTTACATGCTGTAAATACTGTCGTATATTTTATCAATAGAAGTCCCTCAGCACCATTGGATGGTGGGCTGCCAGAAGAAACGTGGACTGAGAAAGAAGTGAACCTTATACATCTCAGAGTGTTTGGTTGCACTTCATATGTTCATATTGATGCAGAGCACAAAAACAAACTGGATGCGAAGTCCAGGAGGTGCACGTTTATAGGTTACGGGCAGTATGATTTTGGCTACCGATTTTGGGATGCAGAAAATAGAAAAATCATCAGAAATAAGGATGTAGTCTTCAATGAAAAAGTGATACATAAGGACAGTGTGCAAGAAAATAAGGCCGAGGAAAAGGAATTCATAGCGTTGGAAGAGTTACCGGACATGGGTGTTACAGCGCCACAGGATGATCATGCATAAGAACATTATGAGGCAGAGCCACAGACACCGGTTGTGAGGAGGTCTACTCGGGAGAGGAGACCCACGGTCCGATACTCACCCTCCTTACATTATCTACTGTTGACAGATAATGGTGAGCCAGAGTGTTTTGAAGAGACATTACAGTCAGATACACGGTTTAAGTGGGAGCAGGCCATGGATGTGGAGATGGAATCTCTTGAATCTAATCGTATATGGGAGCTAGTCACTCTATCCAAGGGTAAGAAATCTCTTCATAACAAGTAGGTTTACAGACTGAAGGAGGAGCATGATGGTTCGAAACGGTACAAGGCTAGATTGGTTGTGAAAGAGTTTCAACAATAGGTAGGTATCGATTTCATTGAAATATTTTCACTGGTAGTGAAAATGTCTACGATTCGCATGGTCTTGAGTATAGTAGCCACAAAGAACTTACATCTAGAGTAACTAGATGTTAAGACAGCCTTTCTTCATGGGGACCTTGAAAAAGAAATATATATGTATCAGCTGATAGGATACGTGACACCAGGTAATGAGAACAAGGTGTGCAGACTGAAGAAGAGTCTATATAGCCTGAAACAGGCCCCGAGGCAGTGGTACAAGAAGTTCGATAGTTTCATGTCGAGAAACGGTTTTAGGAGATGTCATGCAGACCACTGTTGTTATTTGAAGAAGTTTGATATATCGTACATCATCCTTCTGTTATATGTTGATGATATGCTTGTGGCCGGTTCAAGCATGAAGGACATCTTAGATGTCAAAAGACAATTGTCTAGAGAATTTGCCATGAAGGATTTAGGAGCTGCAAAACAAATCCTAGGCGTGAGGATAAAGCGTGACAGGAAAAATAATAAACTGATTTTGTCACAGGCAGAGTACATAGCCAAGGTACTTGATCGATTCAATATGGGAGGTGCTAAGCCGATTAGCACTCCATTAGCCAACCACTTTAAGCTATCTATGGAGTAAGGTGCAAAGATGCAGGAGGAACGGGACTATATGGGTAAAGTCCCATACGTGTCAGCTATTGGGAGTCTCATGTATGCTATGGTGAGCACGAGGCCAGACATTGCTCAAGCAGTGAGAGTTGTTAGCAGGTTCATGAACAACCTCGGGAAGGAACATTGGGAAGCTGTGAAGTGGATCCTCAGATACCTGGTGGGTACTAAGGATGTAGGGCTGTGTTATGGTGGATTAAAAATTAAGCTGTAAGGCTACGTGGATTCAGATTTGGCAGGAGATATCGATAGCAGAAGAAGCCCTACAGGTTATGTGTTTACTCTTGGTAGTACTGTAGTCAGTTGGGTCTCTCAGTTACAGAAGATAATATCTATCAGTACGACAGAAGCAGAATATGTTGCGGCTACAGAAGCATGAAAGGAGATGGTGTGGATGCAAGGTTTTATGGAAAGTTGGGTAAGAAGCAAGTAGATTGCAAGCTGTACAGTGACAGTCAGAGTGTAATACACTTGGCTAAGAATTTAGCCTTTCATTCAAGGACCAAGCATATTGTCATCAGATATCACTTCATACGTTCGTTATTGGAAGATAGATCGATTACTTTAAAGAAGATTCATACAAGTGAGAATCCTGCAGATATGCTGACCAAGACGGTCACAAGGGAGAAGCTGAAGCTCTGTTCAGCTTCGATTGGTCTTCAAGCTTGAAGACGGGGAGGTGGTGCACTCTGGATGAAGAAGATGAAGGTTTATGGATATGTGTCTCTAAGTGGAAGATTGTTGAGAAGTGCAGCCACATCTGGGCCGCCTTCGACCGGTCGTGAGCTGTGCTTGACCGGTTGTAGGGGCCTGTTCGACCGGTGGTGGACCGTCGACTCAAAGTCCAGCAAGTCTTGATTTTTCATGTTTGGGTCCTTCGACCAGTCGAAGGAACTGTTCGACTAGTCGTAGCTCCCTTCGACCAGTCGAAGCTCTCCTTCGACTAGTCGAAGGTTACGCAGATTTGTTTCTGATTCTGATGCGGACTGCGGATTTTGGTGTCGCCTTTCGTAAGGGTGCGGAAGGAAAGTAACCTAAACTATAAATAGGGGTTCCTAGGGCTTTTCTAGGGTATTAAGAATATTGAGAAATAATTTCAAAGGTGTGGGATAAGGGTTTTCTATATTCTTCCAAGGGAGAGGTTAGTATTTTGCCTTATAATCTTTATTTTTCTTCATAGTGAAAGTTTGCATCCGTGGTTTTTTACCTTAGTTTGGAGTTTTTCCATGAATATCTTGTCTTGTGGTTTGTTTGGATTGCTTTGATCTGTTTCTAGTTCATATTTCTTCCTGTTTATCGTTTATGGGTGAGGCCTGAGATTGGATCTTGGCTCACTACGTTGTTAGCATGCTGCGTAACAGACTATCTTTTTCATTTTGAAATATTTCAAGCGTTCTATTGCATCATAACATTTACGGCCGTTTAGATACCCCACAAATAAGTAACTTTTTAACTTATGTTAAGTTAATAATATATTTTGTCAACTAAGTTAGTTTAGTTATTAAACTTAAATAAGTAACTTAAAACACTAGATTTTTTTTTTCATGAGTTTGTTTTTAAAATTTTCTTTTCAACTTATAAAAAAAGTAACCTAAACCATGGTCATTGTGAGCAGTGTGCGTGCACTCCAACCTCCAAACCAACAGATATGTTGTGTTTAGGGGTGTACATCGAGTCAAACTGAGTTGAGCTAGCCTCAACTCGACTCGGCTTGGCCACTAGTTGACCTCAGCTCAAACTCGCTCGGCTTGGTCCTCGAGTCTGACTGGTTAGCTCGGCTCGGTTCGGTCAACAACTCAGACCAATTCGAGCTGAGTTCGCCTGTACAAAATTTTTACAAACACCTGGACTGCACCTTCAAAATCCTACTGTTTGTAAAACAGTAGCAATGGTTTCACAGGTATTTTAACAAACACCTTCTAAGCAACATAAATATCAAGAAAAAAAGGGTATTTGTTTCATATTCATACCTTCCTTGCCACCGGCTACACTCCGTTGAGTCATTTCATCAAACACTTTGTGAGCAACATCAATATCAAAGTAATCGAATCATTGAACTAGTTCGATCCAAGTCGAGTTAAGCTGGGGCCAGCTCAAACTTGGCTTGAACTCATTTTCAAGCTCAAAAAATTAGCTCGACTCGGCTCGAACTCAGCTTCAAACCAAGTTGAATCGAGCTTTTTCGAGTTGAGTCGAGTGAGCTAACTGAGCTAGTTGGGTTCGTGTACACCCCTAGCTGTGTTGGGAAATACATCCTGTGATGTCTTTGAAAAATCCACCTGTCAATCATTTTATTTATATCATTTTAGGGAGTGGGTATAAATATGAGGTAGATCCAATGCTCAAGTGGGCCACAACTTGCAACAGTGGTATTGAACACCCACAGTTGAAATTGCGGCACCCATTGTCATGTGGCCCATCATGATTTATGAGAAATCCACTTGTTTATCAGTTTTTCTCGCTCATTTTAACCAGTATGTCCAAAATGTAGATAAAAAACTCAAGAAGGCCGCACAACTTGAAAAAGTGTTATTAAAACCCCTCCTTAGAATGGAGGAGCTAAAAAATTGAAGTGTTCCACCATAATGTTTATAAGAAATCCTCCTAGTCTACCATTTTCATCATCTCATCTTACGCCATAGCCTCAAATATGAGGCTAATGCAACACTCAAGTGAGCTACACTACTTGAACAGAAGCATTGAACCTTCATTGTTAAAATAGTCATGAGGCACACATTTATTATTATTGAAATATCCACCTGTCCGCTGGTTTCTTTACATTATCTTATGGTGTGGAAATGACCTTAGGACTAGTTCGGATGACATATAATCATCATGGTGAGCCTATGCCTCCCAAAGATTTCAATAGTGGTCATTCAATCTCTTTATAATTCCTTCAACGTGGCCTACTTAAACTTTAGATATGCCTCATCTTTGGACCCACCTCATAACATGATCTAGTAAAATGGATAGACTAGGTGGATTTCTAAGAAATATCATCGTGGGACCCAGGCTTGTAGAGTTGGGTTCAATCAACAATCCTAGTCCAAAAAGGTCACAGTAACCATTGTTCGGTCAAGTCACGACTGTGGACCCACCTTGACTTATGTGTTGTATATCCATGTTGTTTATTCATTTTGCCTGCTCATTTGGCTAATTTTAGGACACGAGCTTAATGAAGCAAATCCAAATCTCGGGAATACCACATCTTAGGAAACATGACGGTTGAACGCATACCATTAAAAGCTTCTTGAGAGCCACAAAAGTTTTGGATCAAGCTTATATTTGTGTTTTCCCTTCATCCATGTCCATGTGACCTTATCAATAGGTTGGATGGCAAATACACATGGTAGGTCATGGGAAGTTTCTAATGGTCGGTATTCAATGACCACTCTTTCCTATGGTATAGTCTACCTGAGAGTTGAATCTGGCTCTCTTTTTTTTTTCTTTTTATTTTTTCTTTTTTTTTAATTTTTTAAAAGCCAATATCTTAAAATGAGCCGACAAAATGGATGAATGGAGTAGATATATAACACATACGTTAAGGTGGGACCCACTGTCATGGCATTGTGTTTGTTGTGGGTGAAAATGGACTGACCAGAATGAGCCAAAATGGGAAGACTACTGCGAAGAGGATTGCTAAACTGCGGTCCTCCTGACCTCAAAGTCAGACTGAATCAGACCTAACTATAGCTCTAATTTGGGACCAACCTCGAGCTTAATATAATCAACCTCGAGCTCATTCCAACCGACCTCGAGCTCAGTCTAACTACCCTGGAGAACAGCCCGTTCGGTCTCGGGCTTTGATCCCAACTTCAATTCACATTCGAAGATGGGTTCCGTTTAAGATTAAAGTGGAGCTTGGCCCCATACCCTGACCTAGTGGACCGTTCACCACCCGAGATGTACTAAGCTATCCCCTGGATTTTCTCCAAGAATCCTAGGATAGTGATCGTGCTCCTTCGAATCATCTTCCTTACGTGATACGACACCGCCTTTAAGGACCCTATAAATACATGCCCTTTCTACGAAGAAAGGTACGCACAATCTCTAGCTTAAAACCCATTACTTGAATAGACTTAGATTCCTAGCCTGACTTTGGCATCGGAGGGTCCCTTGCTCTAGCTAGGGTATCCTTTATCTTCTTCTTATGCAGGCATTTGAAGGTCCAGGGAAGGCTAACCAAATTTTTGCATCAATAGTTTGGCGATGTCTGTGGGTATGACTTTAAAGCCACTCTCTGTCCGCAACTCAATGATAGAAAATGGGAAAAAGAAAGCTCCGGCCTCCCCTGTTGCACCCGACCTCGCACTGCTAAAACAGTCTCTCATCTATCAGGATTCCTCTTCCCAATTCCAAGCTGATTCTGCGCCTACGGGGCTGATACAACGTCCCAAAATCGAGGAGGACAACTTGCATCCCTCAAGCAACAAGTTAAAATGTTGAATAACAACAAGAACTCGATGAAACAGATGTTGGAGCAATTACAGCCCCATCTCGCCCACGGAGCTGGACAAGTAGCAAGACCGGTAGTTTTAGAGGTCCCTGAGCTATCCGAGGTTCCTGCTAGTTCTCAAAGAAGCAGGAAAGTCAAAACATCAAGGCCTGCACCTTTCCATATCTTCGGTACTGCCGTGTTGGCTGCCTCTGACTTGCTTCACGAGTTGGAGAGAAAGAGGCGCGACAAAGCCCCCGAGGCAGTGAACGAGGTGATGGCCAAAAACGGTGACCCTTGGGAAGCCAAGATCAACAAAATATAGGATCAAATCGGCGATATATGATAAGCTTATTGAAAAAATGCTCTGACCTTGGTGGAGGCAATACTAGAAGAAATTGAGCCACCATTTACTACCAACATAACATATGCTCAACTTCTGCTAAGATTCAGGATGCCTCAGATTGCCCCATACTCTAGAACCACCAACCCAGCTGAGCACCTGAAATCCTTTATCTTGGATGGAACTCCATGGCACATCAACTATAGTCATGTGCCACACATTTTCCTTAACCTTAACAAGGGCTGCTCGGAAGTGGTTTCGACAACTAAAGACGCAATCGATCAGCTCTTTCACACAACTCAACAAAGCTTTCATCACCAACTTCATTGGAGGAAAAGAGAACCTCAAGAAGGCTTCCCATCTCCTCAATATCGTCCAGAGAAGGTGAGCTGTTGAAAGATCACATCAAGCATTTCAACCTGAAAACGATGCAAGTACAAGAACACTCGAAAGAAATCACTCTGACTGCCATGATGAGAGGCCTAAGGGAAGGAAGGTTCCTCTTCTCGCTCGATAAAACCCCCCAACAACTATGGCCGACCTCCTTAAGAGGGCACATAAATACTCTAATGTCGAAGATCTTTTCAACCTGCAAAAAAATGCTTGGAACAAGGGGAGTTCGAGGAAAGAAAGATGACCTAAGGAGGAACCTACCTCAGCCAATGGTAATAAAAGAAGGAAAGACAACGAGCCATTCAGAGGCCACCTGTAACGTCCTGGAAAAATTCGTACAAAAATTTGAGTACCGCCTCGAGCAGAAATCACTTAGGACCAAATCCTTTAGAAATTAAACGAGAATTAACTAGCGTTAAACTAGATTACCTGTGAAATTATCACCAACCACTTTAAATACGATCTGCAAGACCTAAAACTTGTAAAATTGTTAATGCTACATTACCCTTAAAACCTAGTATCCATCTCTAAACCCGGTTGCTCTCGGAAGCACATTGAAACTCCGTATCAGACCTAGACCGCACATCGAAAGTCTAATAGCGACGAACTTAAACAAATACGACCGCCTTGTTGGACTTGACAACCACCTCAGAAATCAAGTCCAGACAGTATCCCATGACGATTTACTCGAGTCTGGAGCGAAGTGTGTGAGAAAAGTGAATATTTTTAAAAATTAAATCCGAATTTAAGTAATCTAAGTCATGTCTCTTACGGGCCAATTATAAGCATTCAGACCGTCAAAATGTGACCCAAATAAATCCTCAAATTAGGAGAGTTGTCCCACACATGTCAATATACTTGTGGCCTTGATCGAGTGTCGGTGACCATTGAACTGAAACTGGTCCGGCATGGTTGATCTGTAAACCCGATCGGACTGAAAACTTAGCTTGACCAAGATCCAATATCAGGGAGCTTAAGTCCGACCGCATTCAGTAAAGGGACCTCCGAAACTGCTCCGTTGGATCAGAACAAGCCCGATTTGGTTATAACCTAAGTATACCATGGCCATGGGACTGTTTCCGTCAGTTCTAGGCCTATATAAGGGTCTTAAACCCTCTCTCTCATAGTCCATACGAATTCCAAAACCCTAGCTAAGAAAAGAGAGAGTAAAGAGAGAAAAAATGTAAGAGAAGTTGGTGATTCATCCTGGGATTCTTTCCCGCTACTCCACGTGCTTTACCATCCCTCCTGTATCGTTATACAGGCGATACTGATCCCGTTCTTAGGTAAGAAAACCTAACCCTAATCCATTCTAGAGTTTTAAATAGTTTAAGTAATGCTATAACTAACCAAATTTATGCTTTAGGTTGCTAAACTGCCGTTGACGAAGACTAAACGTCTAAATCATATCTGTTACGTGTTTATCGGTTTAAGGTGCGGACTATATACGTTTAGATTATGGTTTTCAAAGCTTTCAATGTCAGTTAATGATTTATTACTGACGTGGGTTCCATTACACATGCCAAATGCACTATCTGTTTCGTTTTCCATAAATGTATAAACTATGTTGTGAATAGAGTATTTCATGTGTTTGTTGAAATATTTGTATGCATTTGGAATCTAATGTTGTGCTTGCCAAGATTAATTGTTATAGGTACATGATTGTTATATATGCGACAACTCCTTGGAAAAGGATTTGCCCTAGTACGTAATATGGCCAACATACGTGATGTATGTTGAAAGGTGTAGTCTAAGTATTTGTAAAAATGTCTGAATGAGTTAGTAGTTAGTAAAGTATGGTTTATAAGGGAGTTGAGATATAAATCCTAACAACCTTAACTGTGTGTATGATTTCCTCCATGAACTGTTTAGCCTACTTATTCATGTTTAACTGTGTGTATGATTTCCTCCATGTACTGTGTATTCATGTTTAAGTTATATTCCATAACATGTTCATATGATTGCAGGATTTAACTTAAATATTCATTATTGTGATTTTACATGGTTGGGACTATATCACAGTCCAGGTAATCGATAACAGGCCTTGAACTGGTGGCTGAGATTGTTTTCGCCACGCAAGATGTGTTCGACGAATCTGAGCCGTACTTAGGATGTCAGCAGTGGTTAGGCCACACGAAGTGCTTATACATTTTATGTCGATCAACTCAATGTGTGCTCGTCCTAGTCGAACTTGTCAATTAACCCGATTGACCGATGTATGTTCACCATGTATGGACGCTATTGCTTGAATCTAAGGTACCAAACTCACCAGTGAAACCCTATTAACATTTGTAACTTGATCCGCTAAGACTCATGAGCCGGACATGGTGGTATGGGACACCGTGATTGAGCTATCGGCCTATGCTGGGACAATGACCCGTAGTGACCAGTGAGAAATCCAGACTCGTGAGCCGAATACAGTGGTAGGGGACACTGTATTCTTGTTGTTGGCCTACACTGATTGGTGACGACCCCTCTGTAGTGACCTTGAGTATATCCTGAAACTGCATTGAGGCGACGAGCCTTATCGTAGTATCTTAGTTATGACTAGGCCTATATTGATTGGTGACGAGCCCTTTACGACAACCTAGAACTGTAACATCGTATGAGAGTTACTAGGACTGACAACCCTAGAAAGGATCATTGTTTGGGAATTGATATAAGGAAGGTACCTTAGCTTCTAAATCCTACTGTATGAAAAGGACTAATAAAAACTTTGTAATCATGTCAATGCACCGCATTGCATGTGCTTTGGCGAGGAAGAGCACTTTCGGGTGGTTACCATGCGCGCCGTAAGATGAAGACACTGAGGGAGTGAAGGTGAGGGCATGCATCATTGCTACATTTCATTTTTGTATTAATCAGAGTATTTAGGACTTGTTTTTTGTACTCTTTATCATTACTGCTTGACTGAATTGATAACATGTTAACCTTTACTGTATAGCTCCACTGAGTTGATCACTCACTCCCACGTTCTGGGACGGTGCTTAAACACCAACCAGACTCTGTCTTAGTTGCAAATAATGATGCGACACACGAGGTAGAGCCAGAGTATGAGGATGAGGAGGAGGCGTTCTCCTTCATGTAGTATTCAGGAGGGTTCTCTTAGACCGTTCTGAATCATCAGGGCTTCAAGGTTTATGCTTTATAGAGGACTACCACATTTTGACGTTTGCATTTTAAAAATACTTGTAATTATGACCTGGCAAAGCATATATATTTTGGGGACTCATACTAGTTTTTATATTTATTTCAGTCTTTTGCTTGCGTATTACAACTGTCCCTGGATTATATTTTGCTGATTTAGCTTAATATACTCCATATTTTATGCACTAATGCAGACAGCATACATCCATCACTAAAAATGTTGCATAAGTAATATTTTGGAACTCGGGAATTGGGTTATACTCGACCCCGATTTTCAGGGCGTTACACCACCGCTCAAGCCGATGACTCAATAACAAGTTCAACTTGTATACCTCCCTCAACACAATGCCCAAGCAGGTCCTCATGGAAGTCCGAGACAAATGAATTTTCAAGTGGTCAAACAAGATGAAATCCGACGCTGACAAGCGAGACAAGTGGAAGTATTGTCACTTCCAACGCGACCACTGCCACTCAACCAGTGATTGCTTCGACCTAAAAGAGGAGATTGAAGCCCTCATCTGCAATAGGCACCTGCATGAATATGTCAACAGGATGGAAGAGCGAGCGGACCCGAAGAACGAGCAACCTATCAATAACGAACCCATTAGGAAAATTCACACTATCTTTGGTTGTCCAGCCAAGGAGGACATTCCAATCGAGCTCGGAGAGCCCATGCTCGAAGTATCAGTCACTGAAGCTCGAAGCATTAGATCCATATCACCGAAAGATCCTCGAAAGAGCAGAAAGTTATAAATGCTATCTTATCTAGCTCCTAGGTTTGTCAAATTTTGTTATGCCAAAACTTTTTGGAATCTGTATCTTGTTTAGTGGTTATTGTAGATCAACTTCATGTCATCCTTGCCAATCTTGTCTACATTCAAGTACAAGATTAAGACATTCAAAGTACAAGATTAAGTCATGCAAGTACAAGATCAAGAAGTTCAAGTACAAGATCAAGAAGTTCACTTTCAAAAACAAGAAGTTCAAGTACAAGATCAAGAGGTTCAAGAACAAGTAGTTCAAGTGCTAGATCAAGTCTTCAAGCTTCAACTACTTCAAGAGGATGATATGTGATGAATCAATCTCACTAGTAAGGTTTGTTTGACCTTAGAATGATCTTAGGATAAGTCATACAAAATCATAAGTCATTTGACAAATTTATAAGTTATTTTTTGACTAGTCCAGACACTGGCTCGACCAGTTCAAGAATTTCCTCGACCAGTCCAAGGTTTGTTGTGAATTTCTAAGATTTTCTGTTGGACCCTTGATTAGTCCTGTAGATTGCTTGACCAATCGAGTGAACAGTGCTCGACCAGTTGAGTAGGCTCGACTCAAAGTCCAACAACATTTCTGGGTCCCACTCGACTAGTCGAGTGTAGGGCTCGACCAGTCGAGCAAGCCACTCGACTAGTTGAGTGGTGATCTTATCTTATTGCGTTAGAAATTTTAAAAAGTTGTTGGTCCTTCGACCAATCAAGCTGACCACTAGGCCAGTCGAGTGAACAATATTTCTACCTATATATTGAGGACAATTTTCAGAGTTTTTTAATTCATTCAAAGTGATTCAAGTCACAACTCTGAGAAAATTGTCACCACATTCTAGAAGTTAATTGGTTAGTATTTAAGATTCTTTTAATAGCTTTTTGCATTTGATTTTGAGATCTCTGTTCAATTTTATTTATTTTGAAAAAGGAATATTGACTTTACTCTTTGTGAGATCAAAATCAAATCAAGCTAGCCCTGGTTGTTTTAATCTAAAAATCATTTAGACCTAAGAACCCTTTCATATGTGATTTTGGACATTGAACATCTACATTGAATTGGTTCTACTACGCTTCATCAGAAGGAGAATATTTAGATAAGTACATTTTAATTTTCTGTATTTGGTTTGTAAGATTGTCAGAAAATCTTTCATTTTTGGTTTTGACTAAGATAGCTAGAAAATCTCAGTGTGTGGGGTTTTTAATTATGGTAGCCCTTTTGAAAACACAATTATAAAGGTTTTGGGTGAACCTTAAAAACCTATTTCATAGTGAAAGCCAATATCCCATGGGTGAGGATATTGGGAGTAGAGTAGTTGTGTGGCTGTTTTCTAACAGTTGGTGTATACACAAGCGAACCACTATAATTGTTGGAGTTATGGTGAATGCTTATTTTTGTGCATTTGTGGTGAATGATTGTAATTTTCTTTCTGCTTATGTGGTGAATGTTGTAATAGCAGTAGAAATTTATTTTTTATTTTATTATTTCTTCCTCTGTATCAGTTTGGAATTTTGATACACATACCGTTCTAGAAATCAGGTTGTCCTACCATAAACCATTGGTTTTTGGTGTAAGGTTGTCCTTAGAACAACATCTGTATCAACTTCTCAATACTTGTACATTTGAGGTTGCTATTTATTTCTGTTATTTAAGATTGATAAGTACTATCTTGTTCTAGTTTCTTCTTTATTCCACATTTAAATTTTAATTTAGCATAGTCCTATTCACCCCCCCTTATAGGACTTTTAGCTCGACCTTTTCAGGTGGTATTAAAGCCTAATAGCTCATTTATTTAGATTTATTTCCTGAGCTAACCGATCTGAGCTTATATCATGTTAAATTTTGATAGCCTTTCAATTACTAGGCCACCACCATTTGATGGCTCCAATTATGACTATTGGAAAGCCAAAATGAGAATTTTCTTGAAATCTATCGATGAAAATGTGTGGCAATCCATAGTAACCAGATGGAATCCACCTACCATTGAAGTTCTAGGCATTGATGGTGTTAAAACACTTAAGTTTGCACCTTATAATACTTGGACCTCTCTTCAGAAAAATGAGGGTAGTGCCAACGCCAAGGCTTTAAATGCAATTACTTACGCACTATCACTAGATGAATTCAAAAGAATTATATCTTGTGATACTATAAAACAAGCCTGGGATATCTTAGAAATTACACACGAGGGTACGACTACTATCAAGAAATCTAAACTGCAAATCCTCACCACTAGGTTTGAGGAAATACGTATGGAAGAAAGTGAAACATTCATGGACTTCTATACTAAGCTAAATGACATAGTCAACTCAATGTGGGGTCTTGGAGATAGCACCCTAGAAAGTAAAGTCTGTACAAAGATACTACACTCATTGCCTGAAAGGTTCAATTCAAAAGTCACTGCTATTTAGGAACTTCGTGATACGGATAACATGTTGGTTGAAGAACTTGTTGGTTCTTTACAAACCTACGAGTTAAATTTTAAGGCTCCTAAAGGTAAATCCGTATCCCTAAAATCTTCTAAAAATGTTTTTCATGATCTAATAATTTTGATTGCGAAAACTCAGAGGAAGATATGACTCTTTTAACAAAGAAGTTTTATAAAATTTTCAAAAGCAAAAAGAGAGTTGATTTTCAAAAACTCTCTGAGAAGAAAAAGGCTAGATCTAAAACTTAAAAATCACTTAAAGACAACCAATGCTTCAACTGGCATGAATATGGGCATCTAACAAACCAATGTCCTAAGAAGGACAAGTCTAAAAAGAAAGGTATGTTGGCTACATGGGATGAACTTCCTACTCTGAAGTCTCTTCTGAGTCAGAAGATTTCAAAATTGAGTCAGCTAATGAGGTTAAAGCCCTAATGATTCTAGCCAAATTCACTTTCTCAGATAATGATGATCAACCAGTGAAGAAAATACGAGTAGTGACCATGAAAATGAAGACTCTTAAGATGCTTACAATGTCCTATATAGGGAAAGTTGTAAAATTGTTGTAAAGTTAAAACTTCAGAAAGAAAAGTTTTTTAAACTAAAAGAGAATTTTGATAATCTGGTCTTAGAAAAATCACACTTTTCAGATTGCTTTGAAAAAACTACGTGTGACTTATATTTCAAAACATCCCTAGTTGAAAACTTAAAATCTGAAAATAAAAAGTTAAAACTAGAAATCTCTTCACTTTTGAGTTTGAAGGACACACGGAGGTATGCCCAAGGTGATCCTAAATTAGAAAAGCTTTTATCCAGATCTAGAAAATGTGGTGATCGATCTGGATTGGGCTATGATAAAAGTACTCCTCCCAAATATAAGAATACTCACTACAAGAAATATGGTTTTTACCGACGAAATTTTTTTTGTCTGTAAAAAGGACTTTTACCGATGAAATTGTAATTTTGTAGGTAAAAGTCCTTGTAAAAGTCCTTTTTACCGATGAAAATTTTTGTCGGCAATGGCTATTTTAAATTTTTGAAAAAAAATTTAAAAATTTACTTTTACCGACGAAATTATAATGTCGTAGGTAAAAGTTTCGTAGGTAAAAGTCCTTTTTATTGATGAAAATTTTCATTGGTAATGACTGTTTTGAATTTTTAAAAAAAAAAATTGAAAAATTTACTTTTTTAGACGAAATTACAATTTCGTAGGTAAAAGTCTTTTTTACCGATGAATATTTTTGTCGGTAATGGCTGTTTTGAATTTTTGAAAAACAAATTCGAAAAGTTTACTTTAACTAACGAAATTATAATTTTGTAGGTAAAAGCCATCTTTACTAACGAAAATTTTCGTCGATAATGGTTGTTTTGAATTTTTGAAAAAAAATATTTGGGAAGTATACTTTTACCGACGAATTTTTTTTTCATCAGTAATAATGTTTTTACCGACAAAAATTTTTGATGAGTCGTCCTTGCTGCCTTTAGAATTTGATGAGTCTTCTATCCAGGTGAGTGAGTCAAGTTCGACCACCTGATCAACTTTGGCTAGTTGGTCAATTTCATTGCTCGGACCAACTTTCAGTTTTTGGCTGCAGGCGAACTTGACAATGAATTGGCCACTGCTTGACCTTTGATGGTGTTTGGGGCTAATATTGGATGTCAAATTCACTGAGCTTGATTTCCCATTTCGTGAGTCTTCTCGACACCTTGGGCTTATGGAGTACCTGACGGACAGGTTGATTGGTCGGGATTATGATTTTATAGGCTTGGAAGTAAGGTTGGAGGTGATAGGATGACACAACCAGAGCAAGGGGGAGCTTCTCAATGTCTGGGTACCTGATCTCGATAGGGACCAACGCCTTGTTGACGTAGTGCATTGGGAGTTTCTTCCCCCTTTGCTCCTAGATAAGGACCGAGCTTACTGCTGTGGCTGAGGCTACTAAGTATAGCAGTAGTGGCTCTCCTTGATCGGGCTTGGAAAGTAGCGGAGGTGATCTTAACTATTGTTTGAGTTGTTGGAAGGCCAACTCACAATCCTCGGTCCATTCTACCTTCTCTTTTCCTTTCAACTGTTAAAAGAAAGGGAGACACTTGTCAGTGGCTCGGGAAACGAAGTGATTAAGGGCAGAAACGCTTCCAGTGAGGCACTGAATTTCATTCGTCGTCCTGGGAGAGCTCATATCTAGTAGAGCTCAAATTTTGTCGGGATTTTCCTCAATCCCTCTTTGGCTGAACAAAAATCTAAGAAATTTTCCCTAGCCGACGCTAAAGGCGCACTTGCTCGAGTTCAGCTTCATCTGATATTTTCGCAGGATTATGAACATCTCTTTGAGGCTGATGGTATGATCCGCAGCTTTGATGCTCTTAACAAGCATGTCGTTGACATAAACCTCCATGGAGTTTTCAATTTGCTGAGTGAACATTTTGTTGACCAGTTGCTGATCCGTGGCTCCAGCATTCTTTAGCCTAAATGGCATGACTTTGTAAAAGTAGAGCCCCTTGTCGGTGATGAAGGTCATATTCTTCTTGTCATATGGGTGCATGGCGATCTAATTGTAACTTGAGTACACATCCATAAAACTTAGGAGCTTGTGTCCTACAGTACTCTTTACCAATTAGTCGATCCTCGGAAGGGGGAAGCTATCCTTGGGACAGGCCTTGTGTAGGTCTGTGTACTTAACACAGACCCTCCATTTCCCATTGGACTTCTTCACCAAGATGATGTTGGCTACCCAGTCGGGATAATAGACCTCCTCGATGAATCTGGCTTCTATGAGCTTATCGACTTCCTCCCTAATGATGGAATATCGTTCTGGTTCAAATGCTCATTGCTTCTCTCTCACTAGTTGGTGGTCGGGATCAATGTTCAGCTTATGGACCTTCACTTCTGGGCTGATACTGGGCATGTCTTAGTGGGACCAAGAAAAAATGTCGGCATGATGGCGAAGGAGTTCCATGATCTCGTCCTACAGACCTAGAGCTAATGATGAGCCAACCTGTATAGTACGGGCCAGGTCAGCATTACTGAAGGGGACAGCTATAAGCTCTTTTACTGGAGAGCCTCTCTCGACCGTCTCTTCTTAGGGATCGAGAAAAATGATGGCCATCGTGCGATGCTACGTCCTTAAAGTCGTGGAGTTGCACTCGCGAGCTTACTATTGGTCTCCTCTGACATGCCCGACACCGTGCTCGGTCGGAAACTTCATTGTGAGGTGGTAGGTTGATACTGCCGCTCACATTGCATTGAGGGATGGTCGTCTGAGGATGACATTGGGGATAGAAGGGCAGTCAAACACAAGAAAGTCGATCATCGTCGTCGTCTGGTTTTTTTCCCTCTCCCTCAGTCATCGAAAGCTGTATAGACCCCTTGGAGGCGACTCTGTCTCCTGTGAATCCGAGCAGAGGAGTTTTCACATACCGGAGTCGAGACCTTTCGACCCCCATTTTTTTGAATGCATCAACGAAGAGGATGTCGGCCAAGCTGCCAGTGTCCACTAGAATTCGAAACACTTTGTGGCTGGCTATAGTCATAGCCACCACTAGGGCATCGTCATGGGGATGGTGGACTCCTCGAGCGTCCTCTTCAGTGAATGTCAGTTTACAAGAGACCACCTTTTGTTCTTTTGAAGGCCTGTAGGTGAGGTGGATCTAATGTTCCAAACTGCTCTGGCCGATGCTCCGAGCATGAGCTTTGTGTGCTCAGTTCGAGTCTCATCCTCCCACAGACCCATTGAAGATGGTGCGGATTTCTCCTGTGGCCTTATTGTTGTTGTTATTGTTGGGATGTTCATTCTTCCAATCTAACCATTCTTCCTTCCTATTAACATACTCTCGTAGATGTCTGTTGCGAATGAGAGTTTCGATCTCTTCTTTAAGGTCGAAGCAATCGCTGGTGGAATGACCATGGTCGCGATGGAAGTGGCAGTACTTTTGTTTATCCTTCTTGTCGACGTCATTCTTCATCCAATTCGGCCATTTTATGAGTCGTTTGTCACAAACTCCCATGAGGACTTGCTCGACATAACGTTGAGGGGAGTGTAAGAGCGGAATCTGCTCTCAGGTCGTCTGCTCAAAAATTGACCTCTGGTCGGATCTTCTCTTTTGCATTTGTTACTGGGAGTCAATGCTTGTTCCTCCTTAGGCCGCTTCTCCCTGGTTGAGCTTCCTCCACTCCTAGTGGCTTTTTGCGACCTAAAATGCTCTTCGACATTGGATTACTTCTAAGCTCGGTTGAGGAGATTGGCCAATGTCGTCGGGGGATTCTTACCGAGCAAGAAGAGGAATCTCTCCTTCTTCAGGCCGGCCATCATAGTGGCTAGGGTGATCTGATCTGAACAGCCCTCCATTTGCATTACTTTTAGGTTGAAGCATTTGATATAGTCCTTCAATAGCTCGTCCTCCTTCTGAGTGATGGTGAGGAGGTAAGTCGCTCGCTTTCGCCTTTCTTTTCCTTCGATGAAGTTGGTAATGAAAGCCTTGCTGAGCTGAGTGAACGAGCTGATGGACTTTGGTTTTAACTGTCAAAACCATTTTCGGGATGCTCTTGATAAAGTTAAGGAGAATCCTCGACACATCACGACAGTCGAGGCACCATGAAGTTCCATCCACGCCCTAAAAGATTCTAGATGCTCGGCCGGGTCGGTGGACTCAGAATAATGAGTAATATGTGACATCCTGAATCTGGGTGGGAGCTGAGGTTGCCTGATATCATCGATGAACGGTGGATCAGTTTCCTTCAGCATAGCTTCCATCGAAGGAGGAGCATGCGCGCAATAGGCTTGTCGTATGTCACCAATCTGACCTTATAGCTGATTAAGTTCGGCTTCCCAGGGGTGCTCGTTCTCAACCACTGTATTGGGAGCCTTACCATGCCTCTCCATCGCCAACGTATGGTGTAGGTCGAAGGCAGCTAGTGTGGTAGTTCCCAAGGCATGGGAGGGTGCACAGTTCAACACCTCATGAGTCTGTTTGTTCCTCTGGGAGTCAGCTGGTGCTTGAGGTAACACAGAGACTTCAGTAGTTGTTCGAGCACCAGCCTCCTCAACCCCTTGGGCAGGTGAAGCATTCTATCATTCTAACATCTGCCTTATTTGATCAATGTTATTGGTCAGTGCTTCGACTTGATGTTCCAAAGAGACGAGGCGACCTCCCCAGATTTGGTATAGCTGCACTGGGCCTGTGGGTGTAGAATCAACCTGAAGTTGGGAGGGTGAGTCCCGATGGTCCACAGACTATTTTGTCAGTGCAAGGTTAGGTGCATCAGTGGTAGTTTGGGCATTCTTTCTCTCTTTTTCCATTGTTGGATCACTGTAGATGATGGGAACGACTTTCAATGTCATTTTTCACAGACAGCGTCAAACTATTAATGTAAAAATCTGGACATCCTCCTTAGACCACTTGATACTTACAGGAGAAGATAGAGATGGAGACCCTGGCTGCAGTAGGGGACCCTTAGATGCCAAAGTCAGACAGGCAAGCTAGGTCTATTTGAACCTAAGGTTTTTTTGGTGTGATTTATGCGTACCTTTTACCATTGGAGATGCTCTTATTTATAGCTGAAAGGTGCGGTGGCGTAGATGGTAATCTTCCTATTTAGTAGGTGCGTATTAGAGAAAATTGTATCCACAGAGTGTCGCAATTATCTTTCCAAATCTTCGGCAAAGATCTATGTGTTGCGGTTATCTTCCGAGATATTCGGCAAAGATTTGAGACAGATCTCTTTGATAAGATCTGAAAGGTCGAAATCAGAAGAAACATATGGTAGGAGGCCAAGGTAGATCATCCGAGGAGGCCTACATAGCCGTCCCGAGGTCGAGCATCCGAGGTGGCCTACGTAGTCGTCCTGAGGAGTACTTTGCCGACCTAGATTCTTTTGAGCCGTGGTCAAGTTTTTCTTCAACATTGAGCAGATCACCGACCTACCGACCTTCCCTTGGATGTCGTATCCAAGCACTAAGACCAAGCTCCCTTCCTTAGTTAAATATACACGAAATCGGGGATGACCATCCTCTTCATCTATTCGTATGGTGTAGGGGCCGTGAAAGAGTTCGGCATCGTATAATGAGGTACAACGGAACACCATTTTTGTTCATTGAGGAGCTCCTTGGTCATGACTGGCACTGGCTGATCACGCGACAAACACAGATGTCCGAAGTGGCCTCTTCTCCTTAGCCTGTCCATTTTTACCCATAATGATTATTGTGATCAAATATAGTTGATATTATCCAGTAAACGAAATTATAATTATCACCTATTTCCTTTAATTTACAAAGGTAACTAAAAAAACAATCACACCCTATCTCAAATTAACTAAATTGTGGAGAGTAATGTCTCCAAGTCAAAGTCCAAAAATCAAATTGTTCAATGATCCTAATTACTAGTTCATGGAAGCTTGATTGTTAAAATAGAATTTAAAATTGTCAAGTAAATGTTGACCAATCTTCATGATAATAAAAAAAGAATAAATTTTGGTTCATGATAAATCTAAATTGAGAATAGGAAATTTCATGTGAGTTATATGACACATAAGCAATATCAGTTTTTCCCTCAATAATTTTTTTTTTTTTTTGGTTCATTTCTTCAAGGTTAAAAAAGAGGGAACAATTTGACACGTGTTTCTTATCAAAAGGAAGCAGATTAGGTGAGACCTCGGCCTCACCCAAGACGGTGCAGCCCTTATCATGGGGCCCACCTTGATGTATGTATTCCATATCTACGCTGTCCATATGTTTTCCAAGATCATTTTAAAGCATGGTCTTAAAGATGAAGAAGGTTCAAATTGCATGCCAACCATACTCTAAGGAGCAGTGATGATATTACTAAATTATCTGGAAAGACTAAGTAATAATCTTGAATATGTGACCTGTCATGCCTTAACACAATATTATTTGGGAAGACTAAGTAATAAAGAGAGTGATTATTAGGTAGAAAGAGTTCATTTTATCCTCTTTTTTTTTTTTTTTTTTTTGTTTTTTTACCACATTAGTTGCTATGTATAGAGAGTCCTTGGAGGTTCTTGTAACACCCTGTACTTTTTAGTACTCAGGTGTTACCGTGTACTCTAAATTAATATAAATTATAAAATCTATAATACCTATAAATAAAAAAAATGCTAGAAAAGATTTCAAGGAATAACATATTCCAAACAATTTAATAACTTATATGAAATTAAAACATAACACATGTAACCTTACAAATCATGTACAAATGATATATACATTAATCTTTGCTTGCTAACATTGGTACAATCTACATGATAATAACCTATGATATTATAAAATATATAAGTGATAGAATTAATAATAATAATAATAGTAATATAATAATGATAATAAAAATAATAAAAATAATATGATAGGAGTAAGTAATATTATTAAAAATAGTATAACATAAACTTTAGCATTATAAAAATCAGAACAATCCATATATGCATAATATAACCCTCGAGTCTTAGCTTAAATAGTCCTTAGACCATTTTAACCGTTGAGGTCCGGCTTCGGACTGATCTGACCAACAAATCAGCGGGAAATCCATAAACGAGTCCCGAAGCAAGTCATGGGGCCCACGTAGGCTTTGGATCTGACCGATCTTCGGTCGGAGACCTTTAGTGAGGCATATAAAGGGAATAGACGGTGGGGATTATGTAAAACAGTCTCGTAGGCCCCGCTTTGAGGCAGTACGTGTGCACAAAGGTGCACCCGAGATGCACTATACCGGTCTGCAGCGGTCAGCACGAGATGACCCGTGCTGCACCTAAAAAGGGAAATTTCTCCCTCTCCCTTCGGTTGTAGCAGCGGACAGACGAGCGTCCATTTTCTTGATCCATGGCCCACCCACGCTGTCCACCTGGATGATCCAAACCGTCCATCTTGTGCGCATCACGGCTCTAACCAATACCATGCTCTCCACCCTCATTCAAGTAACCGTGCGTGGGCACAATCTTCGCTGCCAATAGGTCGTGGAAACACAAAGATTCTAAAAATGGAAGCTATTTCCTTCCAGCTCAGCGATCCGCGTGCGTGGGGATCCTTTAATCTCGTCCGTTCTTCGGCAAGGAATCCCAGCCATCCAACAGCTCTCCACGTGGGAGAGCATTCCCACCCACAGGAAAACTAAAACCGTGGCCGGTTTCGACCCTTCAAGCTGTATCTGGTAACAGCTTCAAGCCTGTGAAATTTGAGCCATCCAAATCGCATCCAACGGCTCTAGAGAACTAGGTCTTCCTACGAGTAGAGGAGAAAACATCTCTTCTCAGATCCTTCTTCAAACCACCACTAAACCAGCCGTTTCCCTTCCACCTCCGAACCCATCAAGAAAAGCTCAACTGAGCTTCATTTCTTCCATTCTCCAAGCTTACTGGGGTCCATTAGATCGGTCCACAATAGGTGGAATGAGGAAAGACCAGCCAGATTTTGATCCACCATTAGAGCCGCACCATCTTCCTCGACCGTTTTCTTCATTCAATGGTGCTGCTGATGCCACTGGACCGAGGCTGTTGGGTGTGGTCTGGTCCAGTAGTTGTCAACCGGTGCAGATAAGAAGAAAAAGAAAATAAAGAAAGAACTAGAGAGAGAGAGAGAGGAGTCAGGCGGACTCGAGTTAGTGCCGCACTAGCCGTTACACCGAGCTACTCGGGCCAACTGCGGCCGAGTTTGTTGTGTTGGGCCACCCCTGTGATGGGTCCAGCCACGTCTGGACTGACTAGAGGGAGAAAAGAAAGAGAAGAGAGATAGGAAGGAGAAACGAGAAAACGAGAGAGGGAGGCGAAGCTGCAGCTGTTGCTACCGCAGTTGACTCAGTTGTCAACTCAGTATCTGAGTTCCGGCTTGACTAAGTTGCTGAATAGAGTCCAACCACCTTTGGGCGCTCAGAAAACCCTAGAGAAGAAAGAAAGAGAAAGAAAGGAAGAGGAGAGAAGAAGGGAAGCTGGAGTGAAGGGTCGTTGGGTTGACTCGGCTGAAACTGAGCTTGACTGGGTCAAGTTGGATTTGGACCTGGTCCATGTCTTCATGGACACTCCAGCAAGAGAAGAAAGAAAACTAGAGAGAAAAAAAGAAGAGGAAAGGAAAGTGAGAAGGAGTGGTGTGGATGGAGGTGTTTAGCCGAGTCAACTCGACTCGGACTGAGTCAGCTAGGTGAGCCCACATTCGCGTCCCAAAAATTAAATTATTTCAATTATCATTGTTGCTGTTATTGCCAAGTTGTGGATTATTAGAGTCAGATATAATTAACCATTAGAAAATTTCATATATACTAAAATTAGTTATTACAGACAAAATCTCAATTATTAAATATAAGCGCTTTATTTTTCGTATTATCACTAATTTTAGAGCACACTATGTAATTCTCATCAAATGATTGATAGTGTCACGTTAGCTAATATTGAGGATATGGTTAATATTAATAATTGTTTTGAAACTTCTAATATTATTAATATTCGTAGTGGGTTGTTGTTAGGTAATTTAATATAATAGTAAATCAATTACCAATTTATTTGATTAACCTTATTCACTTATTATTCTCTTGAATAATACCACTAATGGCCACACAAAATAGACTTCAATTCCATAATCTAAACCCAGAACTAAATTCTAGGACAAAGCCCTAAACGTATATCAAAACCCTAAAGGTAATCCAAACCCTAGGTTGTATAACTCTAGACCATAATGGTCTTATAGAATTCTGATTTAACCATGCAAATTCATAATATGTGGTAGGGTCCAAGTCTAAGGGCATGTGCACTTCCTAATGACATTAGAAGGTGAGTCGACAAATAAGGTGATGATTCTTCCCCTTGAGCTTTCCATCTTCTCATTAGCTTAAGTCATAGTTTTTATTTAACTTTATATCTCTCTCTTATAATCACATGTGTTAACTGTTAGAATTGAATTACTATATTATATGCTTAATGTTTATCATGTATAATTGTTCATGAATTATTTATGGATTGCTTCTGGACTTTAAATTGGTACATAGTGAAAAACCCCCACTTATAAATGTACACCCATACTTGGGATGTAACCCGACTGGTTGTGATTAAAATGGACCTTCGGCTTAGTGGTTATTGAGTGATGGTCTAAATGGATCATGGACGTGGGCCTACCATCTAAGGTTGTTGTGTCCAATGGTTTTCAAGGATGGTCTTTTATCGCATAGTTTTGATACTCGCCCTATGAGGCCTATTTTGATAATTGCCCTATGTGGCTTGTTTGATATCGCCCTTTGTGGCTTTATTCTGGTATTTTTTCTATATGGGTTCGATGTTTTATACCGTGCAACCATGCGATGGTAAGCCCTATATACTTTAATATGATTGGCCACTAGTCGACGGGTTTCCATTAAACATCCTAAGATGGTAGCCTCATGGGCCGGGGATGGTGGTAATGGGACACTATGCCCGAGCTGTCAGTCTACGTTGGGCCATGTGCTCCCTATAGTGACCTTTGAGTTTATCTAAATTGGCTGGTTGTAAATGGATTAATGACTTGACTAATCATGCATACATGGCACGTATTGTTCCGACTGGGTGATGTTTCCCCAGGTTCGATGATTCCGACTGGATGATATTTCCCAGGTTCGATGATTGCATGAGTGACGGCCCACTGTCCGCACCGATGAACATCCCCGGGGCGATGATTGCATTCATACATCCATGCACCTAATAAGACTTCATTTACTCTGTTTTAGTTGTTTGAATGTTTTATACTATTTCTTACCTAATGCGGCGGTGTGTAATCTTGAGGGGAATTCACACTAAGTTGGTCACTCATCCATCAAATATACAACCGTACAGGTAGTACAGGTGGCTTAAGTGATATGCATGTTCAGACTTGATGAGGAGCAGGGTACGATCACCAGGGATGCATGACTGTATTTTCCTGGAGGAGCCGCATGATCTTACGGCTTATATCTACATGCTTTCTACTATTCTTCATGTATTAATTCTTGTAAATCTTGTATTTGATAAATTCAGAGACGTTGGTTTGTATAAGTCATTATGGGCAGCTTCTTGTATACTTGAGTGATAATAAAATTTTCCTTTATGTCGATTTGTCCACACTATGCTCATTTGTCTACTCTGATGAAGATAAAAAAAAATACACACTCAAATTTGACCATCCTTTAAGGTTAACACTCGACTTTTTGGGACACGGGTCATATACTCGGGTCGTGAAAAGTCGGGGCTGTTACAGTTGGTATCAGAGCATAGTTTGGATAAACTTGACCTTGGGAAATGATCTTATACAAACCTTAAATGTCTCATGTTAGGATGTTTGAAATTAGAAATTTAAACTTAGGTGAACTTCCCTTAGATTTAGAAGAATGACTGTGAATATAGTAACCCAAATTTAAGTTCCCTTGAGAATTTTAGATTAGTCATTTGAATGTATGCAAGATTCCCTTAGAATAAGAGAAAATTGGAAACATAGAAATTTCAACCTCTAGACTCCCTTGAGAATTTTAAGTTAGATCGCTGGGCTTTAAACTTATGTAGAAGTCCCTTAGAAATTATTAGAATAACCATTTGAACTTACGTGAATGTCTCCTGTAGTGAGGGGAAATTGAGAATATAGGAACCCAAAAATTTAGGCCCCTTAGAAACTTGTTTAGAGGACTGAAGAACTTAGGAGTAAACTTAGGTTCCCTTAGAGGTGAATTTGATGATAATCCAAGCTCATGTGGAATCCCAATCCGAGCGAAGGACAATTTGAAAATGTAGAAATTCAAACCCTAGGTCCCCTTAGAACTCACTAGAGCAACTATTTGAACTTAGGTGAAATCTCCTTGCAGTTAGGGGCAATTGAGAATGTAAAAACCCCAAACTTAGTTCCTTTTAGAAAATTTTAAGGTAATCTTTCAAACTGATGTGGAGTACTCTTGTTGAAATTAGGAGAAATTGATAAGATAGAGACTCAAAAATGTTAGGCCCCCTAGGAATTTTTGGATAAACCTCAGATCTCCTTAAGAGTACTAAGTTAGATCCTTGAAATTTAGACTTATGCGAGAATTCCTTAGAAATAAATAGGATAGCCATTTGGAAATTGAATAGGTTTCCCTTAGGATTATGGGAGATTGGAAATATAGACACCAAATATTTTAGGTCCCTTAGGGAGTTGTTTGGATAATCTAGGAAATCACGGAGTGAATTTAAGTCCCTTGGAAATTTTAAGTTTAACTAGTTGAATTTAGAAACAAAGATTGTGGTTCCCTTGTAAAATACCAAAATAACTGTTGGAAACCTTTAAGTCAGCATTGCCATAACATTGCACAAGTAAACGAGGCTTAGGCATCATAGATTTTTTTTTATTTTTTATTTAACTACCATGATTGTCATTATAAATTGCACATGAGCACTCCTCAACCTGGGAAATGGTGCTAAAAACTCATAATTTTGACTTCCTAGTGCATCTCTTTAGTTATAAATAACATTTCTTGAAAACCCTAGTATGTAAAAATTAATTAGAGAAGAAACTATGAAATTTTGGGTAGATTACCAACTCTAGGCTGCACATATTAGGACTAGATTTGAAATCCTAGATAAATTACCAAAATCTCAAACTCAGGTTACATATAGAAATCCTGGTTTTAAACTTTTGAGTAGTGTTTAGACAATCAGAGTGCGCATTGGAAGCATAATGGGCCATGTAATCCTATTCCTTATGAGAATAAATGGTCAAACGATATTTCCAATGAGCTTAGAGTTATCGGGGTCACGGATTGATGGAATCATGTTTATGCGATGAGTTCGCGGTTTGACTTAAATTCTAAGTCCTAGTAAGTCTCAATGATTTCAATGCCCTGATCAAGCAAAGGATCGAGATTTAGTAGGATTATGAATTGATACTAGTAATCCTCTGTTCTACGTAGGCAAATGATCGATGTATCAGACTCAAATCCACTACAACCATTTGTCCGCGACAGATCAAACATGGGAAACCAAAAAATCATACTGTACTTTAGATATTGGGGATTATCATTAAGAGTAAAAGAGAAGGAAGAGACAAGATATTGTTGATAGCAGTCGCCTAAACAAATGTGTAATCTTGGTTAAGGCAATAGGGCATTTTTATGTAGGAAGACATTAGAATAATTTCTTAATTTTGGGTAGTACTAGAATAATTTCAAACCTTTAGTGGAAATCACTATGCTAGACTAGACACTCAAGGGTTTTGGAAAATTTGACAATCGGAACATAGGTTAACCAATCCTGATGGTAAAACTTTTTTTTAAAGGGGGGTAGACGTAATGACCCACGTTGTAGTAGTAAGTCATGGGCACTCGCGTGCACAAATAAGCTTAAATTAGTATCATTCGCAATCGTAGTTGAAGTGTTGAATCTCGGGGACGAGATTCTCTTTAAGGGGGGTAGATTGTAACACCCCGTACTTTTTAATACTCGGGTGTTACCGTGTACTCTAAATTAATATAAATTATAAAATCTATAATACCTGTAAATAAAAAAAAATGCTAGAAAAGATTTCAAGGAATAACATATTCCAAACAATTTAACAACTTATATGAAATTAAAACATAACACATGTAACCTTACAAATCATGTACAAATGATATATACATTAGTCTTTGCTTGCTAACATTGGTACAATCTACATGATAATAACCTGTGATATTATAAAATATATAAGTGATAGTAATAATAATAATAATAATAGTAATATAATAATGATAATAAAAATAATAAAAATAATATGATAGGAGTAAGTAATATTATTAAAAATAGTATAACATAAAATTTAGCATTATAAAAATCAGAACAATCCATATATGCATAATATAACCCTCGAGTCTTAGCTTAAATAGTCCTTAGACCATTTTAACCGTTGAGGTCCGGCTTCGGACTGATCTGACCAACAAATCAGCGGGAAATCCATAAACGAGTCCCGAAGCAAGTCATGGGGCCCACGTAGGCTTTGGATCTGACCGATCTTCGGTCGGAGGCCTTTAGTGAGGCATATAAAGGGAATAGACGGTGGGGATTATGTAAAATAGTCTCGTAGGCCCCACTTTGAGGCAGTACGTGTGCACAAAGGTGCACCCGAGATGCACTATACCGGTCTGCAGCGGTCAGCACGAGATGACCCGTGCTGCACCTAAAAAGGGAAATTTCTCTCTCTCCCTTCGGTTGTAGCAGCGGACAGCCGAGCGTCCATTTTCTTGATCCATGGCCCACCCACGCTGTCCACCTAGATGATCCAAACCGTCCATCTTGTGCGCATCACGGCTCTAACCAATACCATGCTCTCCACCCTCATTCAAGTAACCGTGCGTGGGCACAATCTTCGCTGCCAATAGGTCGTGGAAACACAAAGATTCTAAAAATGGAAGCTGTTTCCTTTCAGCTCAGCGATCCGCGTGCGTGGGGATCCTTTAATCTCGTCCGTTCTTCGGCAAGGAATCCCAGCCATCCAACAGCTCTCCACATGGGAGAGCATTCCCACCCACAGGAAAACTAAAACCGTGGCCGGTTTCGACCCTTCAAGCTGTATCTGGTAACGGCTTCAAGCCTGTGAAATCTGAGCCATCCAAATCGCATCCAACGGCTCTGGAGAACTAGGTCTTCCTACAAGTAGAGGAGAAAACATCTCTTCTCAGATCCTTCTTCAAACCACCACTAAACCAGCCGTTTCCCTTCCACCTCCGAACCCATCAAGAAAAGCTCAACTGAGCTTCATTTCTTCCATTCTCCAAGCTTACTGGGGTCTATTAGATCGGTCCACAACAGGTGGAATGAGGAAAGACCAGCCAGATTTTGATCCACCATTAGAGCCGCACCATCTTCCTCGACCGTTTTCTTCATTCAACGGTGCTGCTGGTGCCACTGGACCGAGGTTGTTGGGTGTGGTCTGGTCCAGTAGTTGTCAACCGGTGCAGATAAGAAGAAAAAGAAAAGAAAGAAAGAACTAGAGAGAGAGAGAGAGGAGTCAGGCGGACTCGAGTTAGTGCTGCACTAGCCGTTACACCGAGCTACTCGGGCCAACTGCGGCTGAGTCTGTCGTGTTGGGCCACCCCTGTGATGGGTCCAGCCACGTCTCGATTGACTAGAGGGAGAAAAGAAAGAGGAGAGATCGGAAGGAGAAACGAGAAAACGAGAGAGGGAGGCGAAGCTGCAGCTGTTGCTACCGCAGTTGACTTTGTTGTCAACTCAGTATCTGAGTTCCGGCCTGACTAAGTTGCTGAATAGAGTCCAACCACCTTTGGGCGCTCAGAAAACCCTAGAGAAGAAAGAAAGAGAAAGAAAGGAAGAGGAGAGAAGAAGGGAAGCTGGAGTGAAGGGTCGTTGGGTTGACTCGGCTGAAACTGAGCTTGACTGGGTCAAGTTAGATTTGGACCTGGTCCATGTCTTCATGGACACTCCAGCAAGAGAAGAAAGAAAACTAGAGAGAAAAAAAGAAGAGGAAAGGAAAGAGAGCAGGAATGGTGTGGATGGAGGTGTTTAGCCGAGTCAACTCGACTCGGACTGAGTCAGCTAGGTGAGCCCACATTCGCTTCCCAAGAATTAAATTATTTCAATTATCATTGTTATTGTTATTGTCAAGTTGTGGATTATTATACTCAGATATAATTAATCATTAGAAAATTTCATATATACTAAAATTAGTTATTACGGATAAAATCTCAATTATTAAATATAAGCAAGACCTAAAGTGCCTTATGTAAAATCTTTACAAAGGGAGAAGTATCACGTTCAATGCCAATCTGGTGTGCGAACAGACGTCAAATGGCGTGTGGTGCCGTGTTAGTACATTAATCTTGATGTCTTATGCATCCCACTCTGAAAATGTGGTCCTGGACACTTTTTACCAAGTTGGTAAGATGCGGTGGATTTTATAACGTGATCCGATGGCAAACTCAGTCCGACGCAGTGTCAATACTTTGACTGACTCGCGCATGGTTTATTTCAGCCCAAAGGAGAAGTTAGACTGGAAGCGGATTGCGGGGTGTGCAACTTACCACCGACTTAAGTTGCGTGTTTCCGTGGGGTCTGCTATGATTTATGTGTTATATATACGTAATTTATTCATTTTACAATATCATTTAAGAGTGTGGGCCAATTAATAAGGCAGATCCAAGAGCTCATTCAGACTGCACCATATATAGAAAGTAGTTTTTTTTATGGGTACTACAATTTTTTATCAAGCTGATGTCAACACTCAATCATTACACCACAGCATTTGTGGTGTGTTCCACTAAAACTCTGAAAAATGGATGTACCGTGTGGTGTATCACGTACATCATAGTGGGGGCGCACTGAACTCAGGTGACGTCAACACCGATGAGGTTTGGATAGTAGTTTGTGCTTTGTGGGCCACCATGATGTAGGGGTTTTATCCATGTTGTCCATCCATTTTTTCATATCATTTTAGGGCTTGATCCTAAAAATGAAGCAGATCGAAATCTCAGGTGGACAACACCATAGGAAAAAAGTTGTGATTGAATGTCCATCATTAAAAACCTCAGGTCCAACTATAATTTTTATTTGACATCCAACCTGTTGATTAGGTTTTAAAAAAAAAAAAAAAAAAACAAAACAAATATCAACTTGACCCATAACTTTTGCCAACCCTAAAACGTTTTTAATGGTGAACATTTAATCAACGCTGTTTCCTTGTGATGTGATCCATTTAAGATTTAGATACACCTCATTTTTAGGATCATACCATAACGTGATCTGCAAAAATGGACGGACTGTGTGGATGAAACACATACATCATGGTGGGTCCCACAGAAGACCGTCCACACACCCGCGCAGTCCGCTTCCGTTAAAACTTACCTTGTATAGTCCCACCAGCTCCCAGCACCGTAAGCCTATCGTATTACCGCATTCCATTTCCAGCCAATTTCTCAAAAATTAAAGAAATCCAGCCCCTTCAAGACGTCCAACATTGTATAAAATAATAAGGCTAATCTACTCATTGTTTAGGATAAACCTACATGTCAGGTTAAATCATCTTCTGATTATTCATTTTAACGGTGTGGGCTTAGCTGCTGCTTGGATAATCTTGACTTTAGGGGGCCTGTATTTTAAACCGATTGCAACAGTCTGCTGACATCGACGGTATTTAATTGTAATGATGACATTAAGTCTTTATTCGTTCTAAAATTTTTATGAATGTAACACTGTCGGCTACAAATTTCTTTGGTAATATAATATTTGATTAAACAAACATTGCTAAATAGTAATGTAATATTTTTATGAAATCTAGTGTAACAAACCGACTTTGATGCGTTATTGAAAATGAGCCACATGTTAGTGTTTTTTTTTCTTTCCATTAATTGAAAGTGATTTCCTTATTCGGCCTACCTTTTTGGACTGCCTTAATTAATGCCCCGCTCATAAAAGATACTTGACAGGAACGTGCAGGAAGATAAGTTTGTGTTAATGGAGTACCACCTGTTCATATTAAAATCTAAAGATAACCCTTTTGTAACCCAGAGTTGTTTGATACTCTTGCTATGTACTCAATACACATGCATATGGAAACTGTATAAGTGACATATATCAACTCAAATTAAACGGATTGAATTGTTAAAGTTGTCATCTGTAAGTTACTGTCTGAAAATAAGGTCGGGAAAACAATCCTAAGATCTGATTCTCAGGGACTAGTCTCCTTGAAGTGAGGTCAGTGAGTAGTTTTTTTCTTCATTTCAATGGTCCAAAAATGAGCGTTTGCCAATTCCGTAATCACATGACCATGTAAGATTAACTTTTGGTTTTTTGATAGTTTATTTTGAATTACTCCAATACTTATAGGAAAATTTTAGATAACTAACTTTTAAGTGCATGTGTATTATCCATCACACAATGCTAGAGTATCAAAGCTTTTTCCTCTTTTTTAGATATTTATAATTTTTTTTAAATTTTTTTATTTTAAAACTAATTTCGTTTCTAGTTTTGATACCATGAAGCAGCCCATATGTCGGAAGCGGATTGGCTGGTGTACCACGCACCAGCTATATAGCTGCTATAGGTAGGTGTCGTGCACAGACGACCACTGACGCTCCTCTCTCCGAGTTGTACGAACGGTTCAAAGGATATCAAGGTTACATAGCCTCATGGTGATGTATTTATTATATCTAAACCTTACGTCTATTTTTAGAGATCATTTTAGAACATTATTCAAAAAATTAAACATATTCAAAGACCACATGGACCACACCCAAAATAGCAGGGGAGATAATGATTTTCACCATTAAAAAATTTTTAAGGCCCACTATGACGCTTATTTTCCATCCAATCTGTTCATAAGGTCAGAAATACCTGAATGAAGTGGAAAAACAAATTCCATATTGATCCAAAACTTTTGTGACCCCAAAAAGGATTTCAATGGTAGATGTTCAATCCCCCACTAATTTTTGCAGTGTGGTCTAATTAATAGTTAGATCTGTGTTATTTTTCGTCTAAAGCCTTGAGACGAGCTCGCCAAATGGATGGGCGGTTTGGATATAATATCTACCTCATGATCAGACCCATAGAACTCACTGACGCAAATACATCACCTACACATGGTGTGAAGTACACCTGCCAATCCGCTTCCAAGTCTTTGAAATTCTAGCAGAGTGCAACGGATGGTACACAGGCGTTTAGAAATTACTTATAAATTATATATCTGGCATGCAAGTAATTTTCAAAATAAACTGTTAAAAAAGTGTATAATATTCTAGATGTATCATCAAACAAAAATTACACTCACTGGACTGTCTAACCATTAGATTGGTGGACATTTATCAGACGATTAAAAATGAAAGTATCGATGGTCTTATTCCAACGAACCAGTGTCCACTAATCAAGGTTTAGGATTGCTGAAACAATCTGATTTTGGATTATAACTTAGAACCAGTGGGTTTCACAATTTTTATTCCACGTCCTAAATCCTACGCGCACCATGCGTATCACGCAGCCTAAGCAGCCAGAGTATCAAATAACTCCCCAGAAATTTCAGCTCCAAGACCACAAGCAATTGCAAGACTTACTCCATGAAGGAATGCTAAGCTTAGGTCAAAGTCGTTACTAATAATTACAATTTGATGGAAACCGGACGCGGATCGCGTCCTACCCACGCTCGGACGGTGATCCGTACGGGCAGGGCTCTTTGGGGCCCACCATGATATAAGTGTTTTATCCAAGCCGTTAATTGCTTTTCTCAAATCATTTTAAGATAAGAGCCAAATACTGAGCAAGGTAAAAGCTTAAGTGGACCATAAAGTGATGATTTAACATCCACCATTAAAAATTTCTTGGCAGCTGGAGAAGTTTCGGATCAAGCTAATATTTATTTTTTCACTTCATCCACATCTACGTGACCTTATTAATAGGTTAGATGATGAAAGTTTTCAACGGTGGGTGTCAGTATCACTGCAGCTTCCTCCGGTGTGATCCACTGGAGCTGTGTACCTGTTTCAATTTTGTATAGGTTATGATGAAAGTTTTCAACGGTGGGTGTCATTATCACTGCAGCTTCCTCCGGTGTGATCCACTGGAGCTGTGTACCTGTTTCAATTTTGTATATATAACTTAAAATGATCTGAGAAAAGCGATGGACGGCGTGGATAAAACACTTACATCATGGTGGGCCCAACAGAGCCCTGCCCGATTACCGTCCGGGCAGGGGGTAGGACGCAATCCGCGTCCGATGGAAACCATGAATCAATACATCCTTTTCTTTTCACCATCTTCTCCAGGCAGGCCCTCTCCATGTTCTTGCTCACTCTACTCTTTTTCTTTGTTTATCTAGATGATTTATTTATTACTATTCGACATTGATTAATTGATTTGCGCCGACATGGATTGAATCCTAACACTATAGGACGGACTCGGCCCAGGCAGGGGCTTTCTAGGCCTCGCCGCATGTGTACGCGTGTGTGCATGAACATGTTTTATTTATGGCCTCTGTCAATTTTGCCAGATTGTTTCAGTGCATGAGTTAACAAATGAGACAGGTCCACAGTTCAAGTGAACTACAGAGTGGGGATTGAATCCCAATATTAAAAACTTCTTGAGGAACATTTGTATTTTCCCTTCATCCAAGTGAGACCGACCCTAGCGACAACCTCAATTGCAAGTAAACATCACTGTAGGCTTTAATCGTGGGCATTGTTATCCCTGCCATTTCTTGTGGTGTGGTCTACTTGAATTTTGGATCTGCCCCAATTTTTAGCTCATGCTCTAAAATAAGTTGAAAAAATGAACAGACGGCATGGATATACATACATTACATTGGGCACCATAGAGCCCCTGCTTAGAATTCAGGCCACACATTCACGATAGTGGAATTTCACCACCTATGGATACGCAAACCTATGGATCCACATCAGTTGTCATATGTTGACATTACATGTGGACTGATTTCCATTATGGGAATAATATCCATTTGGCTCATATATCTAACTCATTTGATGGGTAACCAGCGTGATTTTTGGTGAAGGCATGAAACAATTAAGTTAGCTAGCTTGCTTGATGAATGGCCGGATCTCTTGCTCATGTACCAAGTGGGCATGTGTGCTGCAAATCTCTTCTTCAGTCTTTTGTCGCGTGAATAACTCATCCTTCTTTATTTTCATGTGATTGCATTCAAAAGTTGGTAAGATCGTAGGAAGATTTCGTAACCGTGGGTTGTTAGCTTTTACATAAATGAGAAAGATAATCATAACTTTTTTTTTTTTTTTCCCTTCCTAGCAAATTGATTTTGCCCATTATCCTCCAAGATTGAAATTTAATGTGGGCCTTACCTGATACTCCGGCACAATGCAGGAACTTAAAACATTTCGACTCAAGTTCCGCCGGTTGGACCCCAAGAGTTCACCAGCGGATAACTTTTAATTTCATCTGGATGAAAACATCCATCCAATCCGTCCAATAAGTTGGCCAACCATGAGGATTTCCTTGTGCAAAAGTCAGTCCCATCCACTCATTGAGTGGACCACACTTGTATTTTTCTATTTATCAATAGATAGGCATTGTTTCCTATAGTGTGGCCCACATGGTGAGTAGATATAGCTAATTTTTGCCTAGGAAATCCTAATGGTGGGGCCAGCTAATTGGAAAGGTTGGATGGCACATTCACTTGATAGGTTAGAAGCTATCAGATGTTGCGTACACTTGATAGGATAGGAGTTATCCTGTTGGTGGACCCTAAATTGTGGTCCAACTGGTTGGAGTTGAGACCCCCTTAGAAGTTATGCATTCCAACTGCTCCTATCCCGCGGTTGACATTAACAGGTTCAATGTTTTAGCACAAAACATAGCCGGAAGATATTTTGGGCCCAAAAACTATTTGTGTAGGTCATATTCATGCTGTCCATCCATTACGCCAGCTCATTTTAGGACCACTACTTCATATAGTGTGGCTCATTTAAGTTGTGGATTTGCTTCATTTTTTAAAAAGAGCAGCGAACTAAGAGAATCAGCAAGTCATGCAAGGGTTGTAGGCTGCCATCGATGGTACGATGGAGGCTCTAAGGCAACTCCGTGTTGGTGTCAATGATCCGCCTCTGATAGGTGCTGAAATTCTTAATCATGTTGATCACAGGGTGATGCGGGTGATGGATCACATAATCACGCCTGAGGAGGTGGGATCCAGTGATGAGGAGATCGATGACATGATCCTCCAAAATCCCAGATGAGGTGATGATCAGGTAGATTAGACGGATCGAGAATTTAAGATAAAAGTCGATCTTCCTAGTTTCAATAGCCAACTCCATGATATGGATATAACATATTTATCATGATGGGCCTTAAATTTTTTGTGCATATGGAAATACGTGAAATTATTTAAAATTTACACAATTTTTGTATGCAGTAATTTAAAAAAAAATGATGAAGAAAGGATCGCAGATTTGTTCATAGCTATGATGGAGCAGAGAAAAGAAGAAAAAAACGATTTTTACTATTAGTTTAAAAAAAAAAAAAACGATTTTTACTATTAGTTTAAAAAAAAAAAAAAACCATTCAGAATAATTTGAGCAAATGACCAATTGAGTCGACAAGTTGAAATTCTGCTAGAAATTTCACAATTAACCTAGGTTGTTTTCAGAGGCTTCCAATCACCACTGTTTTCTATGGGATGGTTCATTTAAACCGGGCCCCCACACCCTAAAATGATCTGTCAAATGGATGGGATCCGATTCATTTTTAGATCGACCCACTCCATTGTCCAAATCGGTGGGCCACCTGGTCATCACATGGACATCATGGTGGGACCCTAGAGTGGCCACCATAGGCCCAGGGTGGGTGGGAAACGGGAATCACGGTGAGCCCAACCACCCTTTCTGCCAACAGTGTAGTAAACTGGAGCTTAGATCTTTCACATTTGAATTAGCCCACCAGGGCCCATTAGTATTTCCGGTGGTCGGATTGGGTGGGCCACTTGGGCATACCACGTACATCACAGTGGGATTTTACAGTGTGTTCCATAGCTCATGGTTCTGCTGAAAAATGAACGTTGAAGTGGGCCCAAAGGAGTTTTAGAGGTAGGCATTAATACCTACTGTCTACGGTGGTGAAGTCTACCCGAAATTCAGATCTGTCTCATTTTTCCTAAAATGATCTGTAAATTTGGATGGACGGTGTGGATGAATCACATAATTATGGTGGGGCCAGAGGTGCCCCCACCTCTTTACCTCCTGCAAGGATGCGGATTAGGTACTGACAAGGTCAGTAGCCATTTGGCTACTGAAGTGACGTCATCATAAAAAGAGTGAGATAGATATAAAGTTCAAGTTCAAGTGGACCGCACCATAGAAAACAGTGGGGACAGTGACATCCGCCATTCAAAACTTCTTAGGGGCCACAGAAGTTTCCGATCAAGATGATATTTATGTTTTCACTTAATCTATATCTATGTTAACTTATGAATAGGTTGGATCTCAAAAATACATCATGGTGTGCCCTGTAAATGTTTCAACGGTGGGTGTGATGCTCCCATGGTTTTCTGTGGTGGGTCCACTTGAACTTTATATCTATTTCATTCTTTTCTCATGACATAAAATGATCTCTAAAAATGGTTGGACGGTATGGATACAACACACGCATCATGTTGGGGTCCACAAAGCTTGGTGACGTCACTTCAATAAAGATTTGGCTACTAACCTTGTCAGTATCTAAACGGCGTCCCTCCCGAAAGCAGCACCAGCTGCTCTCTCTCTCGTGTGTGTGTGTGTATATATATATGTGTGTGTGTGTATATATATATATATATATATATATATATACACACACACACTAACTTGTGTGAATTTTTTTGAATTTTTTTGAGAACTTGCACAGGTGAAGTGATTCTAAAATCTGAACGGTGAAGCTCTTCATGAAACCCCCCAATCCAATTTTTATTTTTATCCAAAACTTTGGTGGGCTATGAAAATAAAAACAGTTTACTCTCTTTATTTGCATTTCTCTGGCCCATCAGAATTTTAGATCAGGGTGAAAATTTTTCTCACGTGGTTTTTTAGGATTCCGCATCACATGAATCATTCGGATTAGACACCCATGATGTGTGTGAAAAGGTGTGCATGCCTATATATATATATAGGCAAGCTGTGTGGGCCCCACCGTGATGCGTGTCGACCATCAACACCGTGCATTTGATGGGTCTCCTTTAAATTATGGGATATCCCAAAAATCAGCCGTATACAGAACTCAGGTGGGCCATACCATCTAAAATCATGTGAAGACATGCTAAAAACATATAAAAGCAGTTGGCGGGGCCCACATGAGTTTTGAATGCTGCTGAAACTTGGCATGACACCTCATCCTAGTGGGACACACATAATTGATGGGCTGGATTTGTAAACCACATCTCGATGGGCCCAAAAATTATTATGAATGTTTTAATGGTGCACAACCCCTCTCAACTTTTGTATGTGGTGTGGCCCACAAAAGTAATGGATTGACTTGATTTTTGAAACCTAGGCCCATGATGGAATGGTGCATCTGACTGATGGGGTAGATGTTCGAAATGCATCACGGTGGGACCCACATAGCTTGACCTCATGGGACGAACCCGTGAGGTCGAGCGCATAATACCTTTTCCTCTCTCTCTCTCTCTCTCTCTCTCTCTCTCTCTATATATATATATATATATATATATATATATATATATATATATATATGAATGCTCAACTATGCACCAGTTCGCTCAAAACTCATGCGAACTTTTTTGAGAACCCATCATCTGTGATTTAACTCCAAAATCTGAATGTTCCACATGAAGCGGCACATCATGAAACCCCTAGAGCCCAATTTTTACGTTGATCTAAAACTCTGGTGGGCCATGAAAAATGAAAACAGTTTCCTCGATTTGCATTTCTCTTTTCTATGGCCCACCATAAATTTAGATCAGGGTAAAAAAAAAAAAAAAATTTCCCTGGGATTTTATGAGATTCTGTATCACATGGACCATTCGGATTAGACGCCTATGACACATGTGCAAAGGTGCGCAAGTGCGTAGGTATATATATATATATATATATATATATATATATATAGAGAGAGAGAGAGAGAGAGAGAGAGAGAGAGAGAGAGAGAGAGAGAGAGAGAGAGAGAGAGTCGTGTCCACTTTAGATCAGGTCTCGGTGGCCTCATGGAGCTTTAGGCCAAGTTGATCTCTATGTTTTTCCTTCATCCAGATCTATGTGATCTTATGAACATGTTGGATGTAAATAAAAATCACGGTGGGCCACGTTGTGCACGTTGTCTTGACAGCATGAACCACCCCGGGTGAGCCCATGTACCATAAGAAGGAAAAAGGAGAGAGAAAGGAAGCTAGCATGTATATGGTGAGCCCCCGCTACTATGGGGCCCACATGGATTTACAATGCATGCATCCAAGTGGGTCCCATCCTTGCAAATTGGAGGGGCAACATAAATATACAACATACATCAAGATGAGCCCCACATGGAAGACCCATCATCAAGTAAATCAACGGGTGAATCGACCCATGCATTCACATTGTGATCAGATGGTCGGATTTTCCTTCGAGTTCCAAACTATCTCCCTCTTGATCTTCCACAATCTCTCTCTCAAGCTCTCTCTTTTCTCTCCCTTAATGTCTCTTTAACTCTCTTAATCTCATTTTCTTTCTTTCTTTCTCTTTCTTTTCATTCTTTCTCTTGGCTAGGATGGTATGGATGTGTGAGGTTAGGGGGCTTGGGATGTAGTAGAGATTTTGGGATAGAGAGGGGAATGAGGGAAAAAGGAAGGGTAGAATGGGAAGATGGAAAGAGAAATTTGAGGGGGAAGGATGGGAAAGGGGCATGGGAGAGGGAATGGAAGAGATGAGCTTGCTTGAACTTTTGTGGGAAGGGGTATGGGGGGTTTAGAGGTAGTTGGGAAAAGTAGGGGTTGTAATGTACTTTAGCAGGGCCTTTTGGTCCTTTGGTGAGGGGTTGGTGTGATGGTATGGGTGAGGGTGAGGGCTAGTTTTAGAATTTTAAAAGATCACTTTTTAAAGATTTCATGAAAATTCCATGCAAGTGGGCCCCACTTGCCACACGTATCTGTATTATAATGTGTGCCCACCTTGATTTGTGCACATATATATTTATCTCTTAAACTGAGTATTATAACAAGGTGTGTCCTGTGGCGTCGGAAGCGTTGGAATCGTAGCTCCCACGGGGTCGCTAAGGTGTAGGTCTTAGGTCGTTGCGGTATTAACATAGGGTAC
Organism: Magnolia kwangsiensis; assembly: GCA_037074715.1. Taxonomy (NCBI): domain Eukaryota; kingdom Viridiplantae; phylum Streptophyta; class Magnoliopsida; order Magnoliales; family Magnoliaceae; genus Magnolia; species Magnolia kwangsiensis. Next base: position 148,971,210 of record CM073572.1, on the reverse strand, counting down.
GTGATCAATGCTTGTTGAGAATAAAATATTATACATTTAACCCTTCAATTACATTAGTTTCCTGATATTTAATTGATAATTTTATTAAATTATATACATTTTTGTCATGTAAGGTGATTTGGAGGTCTATAATGAATATGCGCTTAAAATGAGAGATTTAGAACTCAAGAAAGATAATGAAGAATTGGATATTTTGAAGTTATTAATGAAGAATTCATATGCCAAAGTTCCAAGGAAACAAAGTGAGGAATGAAGAGAATCGAAGATTTAAAGTGAGTAAAAAGAATCCTGAAAATTGGACAAAAAATTCATATTATGAAATTCTGGATTTAAAAAGAGAGAGTCTAAAAATAATTCTAAAAATAGACTTTGATGACATCGAATTCACTTTGATGGCATCAATAATTTAGGAATTTCGGGGTCAACTCGTTGGACAGTTTTGGATAAGTTTTGATGACATCGAAGATGCACAGAGTGCATAAATTTGAGGCGGCTTGCGAACTTTTCAAAGGCGGTGTAAAAGTTTGAGTTGCAAAACTATTTAAAGAAGTTTCCAGGCTATTCTAATTCATCTTCTAGGGTTTAAAAAGGGAGAAGGCCTGGGTGGAGCGCCAACAACATTCTTCTACTTCAATTTCTTCATATGTTCTAGTAGATCTTTTAGTTTTTCTTTTATTTTTGAGTTAGATATGACTAGCTAATCTCTTAGCTAAGGTGAAGGGATGAAGCTTGTAGTTAATTTCAATGTTTAGTTTATTGAATTCAATGCTATTACTTTAAATGATGATAGTAGATTGATTTAGTTTGAATTTACTTGAAAGTCTTTGAGTTGTTTATTTCTGGATGCATTGTGCACTTCGAGTACAATGAATGCTCCGATTTAGCAATTAATTGTTTAGCCTTGATCTAGAGAAGGAATTAATCTATATAATTGATTGATCTAATGATGCCTAGGAGTATATTAGATGTTTTTGATTCCCTGCGATTGATGTCCGAGTGCTTAATGGAAGAACCTGTCAATTGAAATCATATTCATCTTAATACTTGTGAATGATTTAACCGCTCTATCATCCGACTAAATAGATTAGGACTTTGATTCCAGTTGTGTTATTTTATATTGAAGCGGCAAATTGATTTTGAGATTACTACAAGTGGATTCTTGGATCTTTAGTGTTTTATCTTTATTATTTATTTTTCCTTTTACATCGCTGGATTAAAATCCAACCAAGTTAGACTTAGATTAGTACTAGACCGGGTTCCCCGTTCCCTGTGGATTCGACCTAAGTCTCACTGAGTTATTGCCATGGCACAGCCTTGCACTTGGGGTTGTGAATAAGTTTTTGGCACCGATGTCGGGGAGTGGCATTGAACACAATTAGGTTTAGGTTTTCTAGGTTTGATTTTTGTTTTAGGTTAGATTTTTCTTATTTTTTGAATTTTTCTAATATAAGGTTTTAAAAAAATTTCAATTTCCAGTATTTTGTTTTTAAGGTTTATGTTCTTTTTTTTTTTTTCTCTAATATTACTAACATTGGTTAATTGTTTTTGTTTGTAGGATCGTCAATTCTAGTTCATTTCTTCTAGTAACATCCTACCTTACTCCCTCTACTTACTTTCCTTATTGCTGTAGGATTTTTCTGTAGGTGTACTGATGATCTTATGGGGATATGGGTCTTACAAACATTACCCTGAATGGGTTGACCGTTACAATGAGTTGTTTGGGGGGTTTAGTTTTTTCGAGTTCACCCTCTTCTCTAGAGAAGGGGAAACCTCTACAATCGAGCATATTAGTCGTTTCACCATGTAATATGGCGAAGCGTCCCATAATAAAAATTTGAAACTCAGACTATTTGGAAACTCCTTAACGGGAACAACTTTCACCTAGTACACAAACTTCTCAGCCAACTTGGTCCAATCTTGGTATGAGATGGAAGAGAGGTTTCACATGCAGTTTCACCGAACAAAAGTTGAGGTATCTTTGGCCGACTTATCTAGACTGTGACAGCTAGTTATGGAGTCGGTTGAACAATTTGTAAGTGCCCTAATTTGTCAATTAGCATGAGTTGTGAGTCATGGAGTTCAGAAAGCCCCAAAGAAGATTCAAGATTGAAGACTCAAAGATTGAAGGCATTCAAAGTACTTAAAATTAAGGAAATGGTAAAGTACTAGGACCTTGTCAAAAACCTATATCCATCCCATAAAATTTGACCTTCCATATATCCAAATCCCATAGGAAAAACCCATTCAAAGAATGCTAGTAAGATAATATGGAAAGAAATATGTTCAAAAAGAAAATCAGAAAACCAGATAAGTTTCGATCCCATCAAACTCCCATCGAACTGTCTTCGATGGCATTGAAGACAGCTCGATGGCATCGAACTTAAAACCCAAAATGTTCAGCAACTTAAAGGTAAAATTCTAAACTTTTTCGATGGCATTGAAGAAGCACTTGGATGACATTGAAGGTAAGTCGATGGCATCGACAAAACCATCTAGCAACATATTGAAGAAATCATTATTTTCTCAATGGCATTGAAGGTCCTTCGATGGCATTGAGGAGACACTTCGATGCCATCGAAGATCAATAGATGACATCAATTCTAATAGTGTTTTTGCCCTTTTTTTTACCATTGCAAAACTTTTCTACATATACAAAAGAGGGATTTTCTTTGCAATTTAGTGAGAAATAAAGAGTCTTGTGTGTGCGATTAACCCTAGTTAGTACCATATTTCTCAAGCTCTCTTTCCTCATGGAGTTGATCATTCAATCAATCTCTTAAAGACATTCATTAAATATTCAAAGCTTGGATTGAAGAATAAACTCCTGCATTCATTAATGCTCTAACAACCACATTTATTGGTAAATCCTTTATGGTAGATAGCATTGAATGCTCATCCATGGGAATCCTAGACTTGACTATAAAGACTTATCATTATTAAGTTAGGATTCACCAAACCCTTGACCCGAACCTTGGCATCTCCAAAGGAATATCATCAATACGTTTGTGGTACAAGGAAACTGAAGATGCTTCACAATTCAAGAATATATTCATCAAAGGTGCTTTAATGGGGCTCATCCACTTTAGGTAAGAAAGTAATTTTGAGTTTATTGTATTTAGAAATCATTCCTTGTGTAGGATTGAGTTTCAGAGTTTGAAATACCAAACTCGACAAGTCATTGTGTAGGCCTCCTACAGGAGAGTGCATTCGTCGTCCATGTGTAGGACTTCGTAAGACCTTGTATATGCCATCGAGGGATGAAAATCGTGTAGATCTTGTGTAGGTTGTGAAGGTTTATGGTGAATCTGATTTAAAACTATTTGAATAGTGAAAGTCAACACACTCTAGGAGAGAGTACGTCATCTAGGAGTGGAGTAGGCATGTAGGTGAACCACTATACATCTTGTGCAATGGGTGAATGTTTTAATTCATATTTGTTATATTTTGTTGAACAATATAGATGAATTACTTACTACAGCAAACATGTTTGACAGAATGCCTGAATTATATTTTCACTTGAGTATACTTTTTAGCTACACTTCTTTCTGTTTGTATTGTTCTACATAAGTGTTTAATAAGTGCATTCTATTTATCCAGTTAAAATTAAAAAGTCCTATTCACCATCCCCCCCGCCCCCAAAAGACATTAGCCATATATTCAAGCTTCGCTTGTAACGGTAAAACTCAAATTTTAATGGGTATTAGAGAGAGTTCCTCTTGAATGACTTAAAAAGGCCGAGCTTAACAGTCCTAAGGGGGTAGGGAGGGGAGGGTGAATAAGACTATACTAAATAAAAACTTAAAGGACTGAAATAATAAATAAATCAGAAATCTCAATAACATTAGTATTGAAAAATTGATTCAAACTTAGTTCGTAAGACAACCTTCACCAAAAACAACGTTTTGGGCAGGACAACCTTATTTCACGAATGTTTATAAGGGTCAAAACTTCAAACCAAGCAAGAGATAATAAAGCTATCTATTACAAATATTCATGACTAGTAAATAAATTACAATCATTTACCACTAGTGCAAAAATAAAATTACAATCATTCACCACAGATATAAAAATAAACATACACCACAACACCAGGAGTTATAGTGGTTCGGTGTGTACACCAACTGTTCTCAAACAACCATACCTACTCCACTCCCAATAATCACAACCCACGTGATATTGCCTTTCACTAAAAATAATGTTTTCACAGGTTCACCTTAAAACCTTATATAGTTGTGATTTTAGAAGGGCTATCATAAAAAAAAAAACTCCTTTCTGAGATTTTCTGCCTATCTCAAAGAAACCAAAATACAAAGATAAATTATACTTATATTCACCTTGAAGACGTATCTCTTGATGTAGCTTGTAAAACCGCTTCTCTTGAAGTAGATTGTTTAATGTCCAGTCACATAATCAAGAGTTCTAGGTTCTAGATAGATTTTAAATCGATTCAAAGAAGAGGCTACTTATTTGAATTCCTCTAGATCTTAAGGTAGAGTATCAACTCTCTTTATGAAGTAAGATTCATAAAAAGGAGATCTAGAAATTAAAATAAAAGCTATTAAAAAATATTAATTAAAATACCATACAATAGCTTTACTATAATGGGGGCTTCTCTCTCTAGATGTAGGTTTTTCTTAGCTTTAATTGGTAATTTTGGATTGAGAGAAGACCTCTATTTTTAGTTAGAAATGTTGTTACTTCGACTCGTCTAAGGTTCAACAAATTTTTAAATTTTGAGCGTGATCAAATAAAACGGTTCTTCGACTGGTCGAGGGCCCTGTTCGACTAGTAGAGCATGGGCTTCTACTGGTTAAGGGTATTAAATTTTAGTTGCTGGACTTCGAGTTGAGCAACCCTCGTCTGGTTGAAGGCCTCTCTTCGACTGGTCAAGGGAGGAACGAAAAAATCCATTTTTCTGCTTTTTGAACTTGGACAAGTTGAAAATTTCTTAGACTAGTCGAGCCACAGTTTAGACTAATCGAACCTAAGCCTAGACTAGTCGAAGATTAGTCTATATTAAGCATAAAAACCCATATATGATTATGTTTTGAAAGGACCTAAGCCTAAGGTCTTTCTAGGGTCAATTATACCTGAAAAGACTGACATGAAGTAGTTTGAACTTTTTGGGGTTTGATCTTTTAGTTGAATCTTCGATAGGGCTTGAAGAAGGAGCTTGATCTTTTACTAGAATTAAAGTAGAATTTATCTTGAAGGTGAACTTTTCATCTTGATTTACTTCTTGACTTGAGCTTCAGGAGGTCTTAATCTTAGTAAAAAGCATGTCTTGAAGTCATGTCATGAACTTTCCATCTTGATTACTTGAAGTTACTTCTTGAACTTTTTATCTTGATTTACATTATGTGAACCACATCATAAGCTATTTTGTCTCATTGAAATTTGACAAATAGAAGTGTACTTTATACATTATAACACTTACAATCTTCCCCTTTGTCAAATTTGTGACAAAATACTTAACACAACAACATCCATACAGACAGCTTGGTTTCCATGTTATAGAAGATGCAACTCTATTGAATGAGCAAAATCTTTACTCCCCCTCAATGTGAGGTTATCCCTGTATTATGACAAATAATACAATTCCAATACAAAACTCCCAACAACCATCAATATATCAACATTCAATATAATGCATAACTTCATTGAATCTACTTATTAAATTTGAAATCTCTCCCCCTTTTTGTCACAAAATGACAAAGAGAAGAATACTCATGTGATAAACCAAAGCAGAAATAGTAGACCAATAAGAGGAAAATGCATAGAGAATGTCAATTAAGAGTTAACAGAAAGTCATCAACAAGGATTAAGATAAGAGTTTGAGAGAGTTATCATCTGACACAAATAGTATAAAGTTATATAGCCAAGCATAAAATAAAATAACATCAACCTAATCGGATCTAGAATAAGTGGATGGAGGAGGTATAGATGGGTCGATCTGGTGAAGTCCTTTAGTAATGCGATGAAAGCATTTTTGCATATATTTCATGGAAGACATATGACTTTCAACCAGATTATCCCGTGATACCTTCAACTCAACAACCTTCTATGCTAAAGACTTGAGCCGATCATCAACCTGAGATGGTTGATAGTTAGGATCAGCTTCATCATTCGATTTCGGCTTTGCAAAGATATCATCCATAGATGTGTCCTCAGGTAATGGTGCATCTGTCTCTTCTTCTTCATCTTCATCTCTCTGGCTAGGAAGGTATGCTAGGTTCATCTTATTAATATTCATATTATTAAATGGGAGAGCCGACTCGGGCACCTCGGTCGATGGAATGACAATGTTGCAATGGATAGCAAGAGTTGTCATGATATATGCAAAATGTATGGAACCATGACCCGAATGAATATGAAATTGGATAATCAAGTAGCATATTAATGAGGAAAGATAGATAGGAATGCCAGACGTAACGACATAAAGGACACGAGTCATAAAGGGAATAAGTTTAGACTTATTCTCGAAACGAGGATACACATTTGATGTAAAAACACGATGAAGGACCCTGAATCTTGGAATCATCTGGTTGGCACAGAGGGCATTACCAGAACTACAATCAGATTCATTCATTCTATCAGCAAGGGAGGCAATGGGTATGCCTTCATCATAATCACAACCGTACACCAACTATTCTCAAATAGCCACACTTACTCCACTCCTAATAATCACAACCCACGTGATATTGGCTTTCCATATAAACAATATTTTCACAGGTTCACCTTAAAACCTTATATAGTTGTGATTTTAGAAGGGCTATCATAAAAAAAAAACTCCTTTATGAGATTTTCTGGCTATCTCAGATAAACCAATAAGTGAGATTTTTTTGCTATCTTAAAGAAACTAAAATATAAAGATAAATTATACTTATATTCACCTTAAAGATATATCTCTTGATGTAGCTTGTAAAACCGCTTCTCTTGAAGTAGATTGTTTAATATCCAGTCACATAATCAAGAGTTCTAGGTTTTAGATAGATTTTAAATCGATTTAAAGCAGAGGCTACTTGTTTGAATTCCTCTAGATCTTAAGGTAGAGTATCAACTCTCTTTATGAAGTAAGATTCATAAAAAGGAAATCTAGAAATTAAAATAAAAGCTATTAAAAAATATTAATTAAAATACCATGTAATAGCTTTACTATAATGGGGGCTTCTCTCTCTAGATGTAGGCTTTTCTTAGCTTTAATTGGTAATTTTGGATTGAGAGAAGACCTCTATTTTTAGTTAAAAATGTTGTTTCTTCGACTCATCTAAGGTTCAACAATTTTTTAAATTTTGAGCGCGATCAGATAAAACAGTTCTTCAACTGGTCGAGGGCCCTGTTCGACTAGTAGAGCATGGGCTTCTACTGGTCAAGGGTATTAAAATTTAGTTACTGGACTTCGAGTTGAGCAACCCTCTTCTGGTTGAAGGCCTCTCTTCGACTGGTCAAGGAAGCAACGGAAAAATCCATTTTTCTGCTTTTTGAACTTGGACAAGTTAAAAATTTCTTAGACTAGTCGAGCCACAGTTTAGACTAATCGAACCTAAGCCTAGACTAGTCGAAGATTAGTCTATATTAAGCATAAAAACCCATATATGCTTATGTTTTGAAAGGACCTGAGCCTAAGGTCTTTTTAGGGTCAATTATACCTGAAAAGACCAACATGAAGTAGTTTGAACTTTTTGGGGTTTGATCTTTTAGTTGAATCTTTGATAGGGCTTGAAGAAAGAGCTTGATCTTTTACTAGAATTGAAGTAGAATTTATCTTGAAGGTGAACTTTCCGTCTTGATTTACTTCTTGACTTGAGCTTCAGGAAGGTCTTAATCTTAGTAAAAAGCATGTCTTGAAGTCATGTCATGAACTTTCCATCTTGATTACTTAAAGTTACTTCTTGAACTTTTCATCTTGGTTTACATTATGTGAACCACATCATAAGCTATTTTGTCTCATTGAAATTTGACAAATAAAAGTGTGCTTTATACATTATAACACTTACAATCTCCCCCATTGTCAAATTTGTGACAAAATACTTAACACAACAACATCCATACAGACAGCTTGGTTTCCATGTTGTAGAAGATACAACTCTATTGAATGAGCAAAATCTTTACTCCCCCTCAATGTGAGGTTATCCCTGTGTTATGACAAATAATACAATTCCAATACAAAACTCCCAACAACCATCAATATATCAACATTCAATATAATACATAACTTCATTGAATCTACTTATTAAATTTGAAATCTCTCCCCCTTTTTGTCACAAAATGAAGAATACTCATGTGATAAACCAAAGCAGAAATAGTAGACCAATAAGAGGAAAATGCATAGAGAATGTCAATTAAGAGTTAACAGAAAGTCATCAATAAGGATTAAGATAAGAGTTTGAGAGAGTTATCATCCAACACAAATAGTATAAAGTTATACAGCCCAAGCGTAAAATAAAATAACATCAACCTAATCGGATCTAGAAGAAATGGATGAAGGAGGTATAGATGGGTCGATCTGGTGAAGTCCTTTAGTAATGTGATGAAAGCATTTTCGACTTATGACTTTCAACTAGATTATCCCGTGATACCTTCAACTCAACAACCTTCTATGCTAAAGACTTGAGCCGATCATCAACCTGAGATGGTTGATAGTTAGGATCAGCTTCATCATTCGATTTCGGCTTTGCAAAGATATCATCCATAGATGTGTCCTCAGGTAATGGTGCATCTGTTTCTTCTTCTTCATCTTCATCTCTCTGGCTAGGAAGGTATGCTAGGTTCATCTTATTAATATTCATATTATTAAATGGGAGAGCCGACTCGGGCACCTTGGTCGATGGAATGACAATGTTGTAATGGATAGCAAGAGTTGTCATGATATATGCAAAATGTATGGAACCATGACCCGAATGAATATGAAATTGGATAATCAAGTAGCATATTAATGAGGAAAGATAGATAGGAATGCCAGACGTAACGGCATAAAGGACACGAGTCATAAAGGGAATAAGTTTAGACTTATTCTCGAAACGAGGACACACATTTGATGTAAAAATACGATGAAGGACCCTGAATATTGGAATCATCTGGTTGGCACGGAGGGCATTACCAGAACTACAATCAACATTAAATTTACATAACTCGTGAGTAATTTCCCTTCACTCAGATTCATTCATTCTATCAGCAAGGGAGGCAATGGGTATGCCTTCATCATTCACATTCACATCAAGCAATCATGAGATCAGGTGGCTATCAACCGGAACTGTCCCTTCTCTAAAATTAATAGAGAATGTCAAGTTATCAAGAGATAACTCCCCTATTGATGCATACATCCCTTGAGCTATGGAGTGGTATGTCATTCCGCTCCAACCCAAAATGTTATCCCAACCAATGGCAGAAAGAATAGACAAGAGTTTGAATGGAGCAATGTGATCAATATTCACAGTCCTTTCTATAATAATATCTCTAGAGCAGAGATCTCTTACATGCTCCGAATCTTCTTTAGGAGCTCTTAGGGTTCTCACCCTAACTGGAGTCGTTTAGGAGAAGGAGCTGCTAGGGCACTTGTGTGTAGCCTTCCTCTTAGACCGATGCTCCATGTAGAGCTTACAAAAGAAGATATTAAAGATGGGTTTGGCTTAAATAAGATTTTTGCACAAAAATCCTCTATGGAAAGGATGTAAATCTCAAATCAATCACAAAATGAAGAATAACTAGCAAGAAGGAACCTAAATCTAGAAAGAAATCGAAAATAAACCTTACAAAGACTCTATGGAGATGGGTTCGGTGAGTCGAGCCAAGGCTAGTTAGGGAAGAAGGGTGAAATAAGGAAGAAAAAGAGATTTTTCCTCTTTTAAGAGGCCCACCCACGCACTTCAACTAGTTAAGTATGGTCCTCGACCGGTCGAACAGTACAAAATTTCATGATTAAGTAATTTGTAAGTTTTAAAATTTTAAAATTATAAATAATCAAGAAAAAATGAATAAAAAATAACATGATTTAATTAATTAAGAGTGCACAAACCAACATCATGTTTTAATTTAGAAAATCTATTCATGTTAAGCCATTTGGTCACAATGTCTGCAAACTGTTTCTCAGTTTGAATGTATTTTAATGAAATGCTCTTATCCTTAACTAGTTCTCGAATGTAATGTTATCGAATGTCAATATGTTTCTTACGAGAATGTTGAATGGGATTTTTTGAAATATTAATAGCGCTTGAGTTATCACAATATAATATCATTGTGTCTTACAGAATCTCATAATTGGCTAACATCCTTTTCATCCAGATCAACTGGGTACTAGCATTGCCAACTGTAATATATTCAGTTTCAGCAGTTGAGAGAGATACAAAATTTTATTTCTTACTGAGTTAGGAAACTAAAAAATTCCCTACGTAGAAATATCTACCACTGGTAGATTATCTATCATTGATGTTTCCTGCCCAGTCAACATTGGTATATCCAATAAGTTGTACATTTGTATCATATGGATACTATAAACTGAAATTAGTTATACTTGCGACATATTAAATTATCTATCTAACAACAATTAGATGAGATTCTTTAAGGTCAGACTGATATCTAGCACATATTCCAATGCTAAAAGCAATATCAGGTTTACTAGTAGTTAAGTATAGAAGACTTCCAATCATGCTTCGATATAAAGTTTGAGAGTTGTACTCATAGGAATATCAAACTTTTTTCCATTCTCAAATCCAAATTTCTTTACTAAACTCAAAGTGTATTTGGTTTGAGAGATGAATATTCCTTCTTATTATTTTACTTATAATCCAAGAAAGTAATTTAATTCTCCAACTGTACTCATTTCAAACTTGGATTTCATTAGTTCTGCAAACTCAATAGACAAGTTAGAGCATGTAGATTCATAAATAATATCATCAACATAAATCTGTATAATTAATATATGTTCATTATATCTTTTGACAAATAAAGTTTTATCAACGCTTCCCATGATAAAGTTGTGACTTAGTAAAAATTTTATTAACTTTTTATATCATGCCTTAAGAGCTTGTTTTAATCCGTAAAGTGCCTTTTTAAGACGATATACATAATCTGAGAGTTTAGGGTCTTCAAAACTCTTATGTTGTTCAACATATACCTCTTCATGTAAATCACTATTTAGAAATGCACTTTTAACATCTATTTGATATATCTTGAATTTTTTATAGCAAGTAATTGTAATAAATAATCTAATGGATTCAAGGCATGCAACTGGTGTAAAGGTTTCATCGTAGTCAATTCCTTTTATCTGAGTGTAGCCTTGTGCAACTAGTCGATCCTTGTTTCTAATGATATTTCTCATTTTATCAGATTTGTTCTTAAAAATCCATTTGGTTCCAATTATATGTTTATTAGAAGGTCTGGGAACCAAAGACCAAACATCATTTCTAATGAATTGATTTAACTCTTCTTGCATAGCCAAAATCTTACTTTCATCAGCAAGTGCTTTATTTACATTTGCCAATTCAATTTGGGAAGTGAAGCAGACGTGATTACAAATGTTTTCTAACTATTTTCTTGTCTTAACACCAGTACGAGGGTTATGTAATATCTAATCAATCGGATGGTCTTTGACTGATCTTAATTCAGAACTATCTGATTTAGATGAAGAGTCAGGTTTGTTGATAATGTTAACTTCATCATCATTTTGACTTGTTGTGGGTGTGATCGTCAATTACAACGTTAATAGATTCATGAATCACTCTTGTTCTTTTATTAAGAACACAATATGCTCGACTATTCAGAGCATAACCCAAGAATATTCCCTCATCACTCTTTACTTTGAACTTTATCAAAATTTCTCGGTCATATAAAATGTAACATTTACTTCCAAAACTTTGAAAGTATTTAACAGTTGGCTTCTTATTTAACCTGTTAGACCATAAAATACTAAAGAGAAATTAAAAGGGGTAGAAAATTAGAAATGAAGTGAAGAAATGAGAAAGAAAGGAGAAGATCAAGTGTCTTAGTTAGATTGTTGCATGAATTGCACAACCAATAAATTGGTTGCGCGGGTTGCACAACTGATTTCCTCCATTGTGCGGGTCGCATAATAGATTTTCTCCATTGTGCGGGTCGCAGAACTAATTTCCTCCATTGTGCGGGTCATAAAACTGATTTCCTCCATTGCGCGGGTTGCACAATTGACTTCCCTGTTACATGGGTTACGCAACCAAGATTAGATAACAGTTATTATGGACGGTGAGATCTGATGCAAAGTGGGCCCCATGACATAATAATCGAGGGTTCGCATATGTGGAGGCCTATAAATACCCCACTCCTCTCATTTGAGAGAAAGAATAATTTTAGAAGAGGAGCAGAGCTCTGAAGGAAGATTGAAGGTGAGAAGGGGAAATCAGAGATTGGTTACGTGGGTCACGTAATTAGCAACTTGTTGCGTGAGTCGTGTAACCAGGTCATCATATCGCCAATCATAAAAAGGGTCAAAATACTGTCGAAATCGTCCAGTTCGATCTTCATTGCTCCAAGTTCTCCTTTTACTCAAGGCACAAGCTCAAAAGGGGAGAAGTTGAATGATCAAATTGGCACAACATTCCTCCTAAGGAGATGACTGAAGTAAATGTCAAAATGCTGCCGAATTTGAGATTCGACATTCGAACTTTGTTAATTTCAATTTATGTATTTTAAATGATCTATCTTAGAATAAAGGGATATTAAAGGATGTAAATGAACTCAGTATTAATAATATGATGATTATTCTTCATATACTCTCTTTGTTATGTTTGAATAAGATAATTTTTTCCAAATCAAATGCATTTGTTTCTTGTTGGAAACAAAATGGCGACTCTGTTAGGGAATTTATTATTATTCAATACTAACATTGAGAGTATTATAGAACTTTCGTTGTAGTTTAGTGTCTTTCGATGCCTAAATGGTGACTTTCAATGGGAATATCCTCCCCTTCATCTCTAAGATAGATTATTTGATTCTTCAAGTACTAGCTATAATAATATTTTATATCTGAAGGAATCCAACTACAAATTATAACCAATGAAAATTTTTGCAAGGAAAGTGAGCATCCGTTTCACTGCGACCGGATTCATGGTAGAATATGCACCGAATTAACCCCTGGAACACATGGTCCAACTTCCTACAAGCAAAAGCAACCCGACCTGAGCAATAGCTAGAGTTATATCTGCTTCACCTCAAGCACTGGAAGGTGACAAGGATTGGGCTGTTGTAATCTCCCGCAGGACGAGAGCACGGAACACAGGAAGCCACAGAATGAATCTGCCTTTGTTCAGAGTTAGCGGACTAATAACACGTAATGCTACTAGAAGGAATCCAAAACTCACCCCTCCTGCGATATATGTCGGGTGAATAATTCCGCAGCTAACATCGGGCAACTTCCTATCTTTAGTGGCCCTGAGAGCCAGATGGACAAAAGAGCTAAAGGGCAAAGCAGTGCTAGTAAGTTCACCGGTGTTTGTTTCACCCCCATCAATCAATGACAACGGGGGCATGTAGAAGTCAAATGAAACTCCATCCTCCCTTCTCTTTGTAGGCCCTATTACATCGACATATTCCCACCCCACTCTAACTATAGCCTCATCGAAGAATGGAGAAGCCGCAGTACATATGGCTGGAATAAACCAGGAAAATATGCCAACTACAGAAGACCGTATGAATGAAATGGTGGAAGCAAAGAGAGCACTAATAAAAGAATGCAGAAATATTAGAGAAGCCTTAACGGCTCTCGCAAATAATGTAGCCCAGATACCGGCTCCCCCGATGATGGGCACAATGAATGGGTAAGAAGACCAACCTGAAGGTTTTCAACCACTAGGGATAGAATCAGAGGGGTCTAGTAGAAGCTCAGCTCCCGAGTTCCAACGCATCACTTATACAACATAGATAATGATGATTGAATGTTGTTCATATTAGTGCAGTAAACATGAGTGGGATTAGACCAAAACAACATATCATACTCCAGAGACAGTTAAATTTCGTAGGTAAAAACTATGAAAAAATATAAAATGTATAAACTGTTATAAGTCTCTAGAGTGTGAACATGTTATCAGGTTAACTATACATGTATACTCCAAAATGAATAAAATGAATATACATGGGTGTTCCCAACAGTGTAAAATAATAAGTGTATGACGTCTAATTAACATCCTTGTGACCCCCTCGGTCAGTATATGGTCTATATAGACCCGCTTGATAGCCGCATATAGGAGAAACCCTCATCATCATATAAGTCTGCTCCACTTCGCAAGCATCGCCATCATCTGAAACTAAAATAGGAATTGATTGGTGTTTAAACACTATCCTGTAATGTGAGAATGAGTGATTAACTCAGTGGAACTATACAACAAAGGTTAATATATTATCAATTCAGTCAAGCAGTAATGATAAAGTAGTACAATCAAACATATCTTAATACTCTTGTTAATGCAAGAATGGTATAAAGAAATGATGCATGCCCTCACCATAAACTTCCTCTTGCGACATCATCTAACGATCGTAGCATGAATCACTACCATTGTGCTCTACACCAACTCCAACGACACATGCAGTGCGATGTTATGAACATGATTACCAAGTTCTTATTAGTCCCTTTCATACAGCAGGATTAGGAAGCTAAGGTACCACCCTTTATATCATTTGCCCAACAATGATCCATCTAGGGTCGTCAATCCTAGTTAATTACATACGATAGCAAAGTTCAGGTCACTACCACCAACGCCCAACCAACTGTGTAACACCTCGAATTTTTGCTTACCTAGAATTAGACGTCCTTAGGCAATGGGTCAACCATAACACCTTGGTAACCTCTCAGAACCCAATTCCAAAGCTAAAGAAATCATTTAGAACCAAATTCTTTAGAAATTTTACGTGTATTAACTAGCGCTACACTAGATTTCATGCCAAATTAGCACCAACCACTTTAAATATGATCTGTAAGACCTAAAACCTATAGAATCATTGACGCTATAATACCCTGAAATCTAGGATCCAACTCTAAACACAGTTGTTCCCGGGAATGCTTTGTAACTTCGTATCGGATCTGGACCGCACGTCGCAAATCTGATTTCGATGAACTTAGAAGATGCTGACTGCTTAGTTGGACTTGACTATCACCTCAAAAATCAAGACCATACGATGTCCTGAGACCATTTCCTTGAGTCCGGAGTGAAGAGAGTGAGAAAATGAATATTTTAAGAAAATTAAATATATTTTTAAGTAATCTGGAATGGTTCAATTGCACGTTATTTTTAAGCATTCTGACCGTTAGAATTCGACCTAAATTCACCCTCGGATCAGGATAGCTGGCCCTTACATGTCATATTACTTGTAGCTCTGATCGAGTTTCTGTAACCGCTGAATTGAAACTGGTCCACCACGGTCGATCTGGAAACCCGACCAGAATGAAAACTTAGCTTGACATAGATTTGATATTAGAGAGCTTAAGTCTGACCGCATTTAGTTACAGGACCTCCAGAAATACTCCGTTGGATCGGAACAGACCCGATTTAGTTATAACCTAAGTATACCTTGGCCTTAAGTCTATTTTTATCAAATTTAGGCTTATAAATAGGACTTAAAATCCTCATTCCAAATCTCATACGAATTTTCAAACCCTAGCTTTCCAAGAGGGAGAAAAGAGAGAGAAAGTGAGGGAGAAGTTGGTGCTGTTTCCTGAGATTTTTCTCAGCTTTACTACGTGCCTAATCCACCTATCCATATCGCTATTTCGGCATTTCTGACTCCATTCCTAGGTAAGAAATCCCAAACTTAACCTATTTTGAAGCCTAGAGTAGTTTAAATGACATCATAGCTAACCTGTTTCATGCCATAGGTAGCGTATCCGCCGTTGACGAAGACACATCGTCTGAATCATATCGAATACGCATTTTCTGATTTAGGGTGTGGACTATATACATTTAGGTTATGGTTTCCAAGACTTTCAATGTTAATTAATGATTTATTCTTTCCTAGGATGCTATTTCACATGTATAAAGTGTTGTCTGTTTCGATTTTCAGTTATACGTTAATTATGTTGAATATACTATATTCCTCGTATTTGTAGAAAATACCGTATACGTATGAAATTTGAATTTATGCTTAACATGATTATTTTTCATGAATATATGCTTGTTATAGGTGTGACAACTACTTAGTGAAAGGACTTGCCCTAAATCACGCCACGACCAATATACGCTATATATGTAAAAGTGCGTAGCTCACGTGTTTTTTAAAATGTTTAAATGAATACGGAACCCGGATTCATGCATGCCATGATTATCTATCGTGGGTATATGCAAGTGATATATGGGGTAACTCTCAAGTAAAAGGATTTGGTCAAATACATGATATATCAACATACAATATGTAGTTAGTATGTGTAGCCTAAGTGTTTGTGAAAATGACTGAATGAGTATGAAATTTTCTTTTGTGCTCGGCATGACTAATTATCATGGATATATGATTGTTGTATGGGCGATAACCCTTTGATGAAAGGATTTGCCCTAATACGTATGCTAATGAATACACAATATGTATGATGTAATGTGTAGACTAAGTGTATGTAAAAGTGTCTGAATGAGTTAGTAGTTAGTAAAAATGCGATTGCTAAGGTTGTTGAGATATGAATCTCAATCACAATACTTGAGTATATGATTTCCTCCATGCATTGTGTAACTTAGATTATTTGTATTAACTGTGCATATGATTTCCTCCATGAATTGATTAACTTAGATAAATCATGTTAAAGGTGTATATGATTTCTTCCATGTACTGTATTTACATTTAAGTTATACTTCATGAATGTCCACATGTTTGTAGGATATGCCTCATATGCCTGTTATAGAATTTGTATGTGATTGGGGCTGTGCTACAGTCTAGGTAATCGGTAATCGTTCTGTAAATAGTGGTTGAGGTTGTTTCGCCACACCGGATGTGTTCAACGAATCTGAGTTATACTTGGGATGTTCAGCCGTGGTTAAGCCACACGGAGTGCTTATGCATTCCATGTCGTTCAACTCAACGTGCGCTTGGCCTAGTTGAGCTTATCAACTAGCCCGATTGACCGATGTTTGTTCACTATGTTTGGTCGCTACTGCTTGAACCTAAGGTAACAAACTTACCAATGAAAAGCCCCTCTAACCTTGGTACCTCGATCTGCCAAGACTCATGAGATGATTATGGTGGTATGGGACACTATATTCGTGCTGTCGGCCTACTCTGATTGGTGACGAGCCCTTTGTAGTGACCAGTGAGCACCTATACTCGTGAGTAAATTATGGTGGTATAGGACACTATATTCTTACTGTCGGCCTACATTGATTGGTGACGAGCCCTCTGTAGTGACCTCGAGTATATCCTAATAGTGCATAAGGGCGGCGAGTCTTGTTACAGTATGTGGGTATAACTAGGCCTGTATTGATAAGGTGATGGGGGAGAGAAACAATGATTGTGCGCAACAGCCCTGACAGCCCTTGCAGTGACCTAGAACCATAACATCGTATGAGATTATCTCGAACTGACGACCCGAGAATGGATCACCGTTTGGGTAATGATACAAGGGAGGTATCTTAGCTTTCCAATCCTGCTGTATGAAAAGTACTAATAAGAACTTGGTAATCATACTCATGTCATCGCACTTCATGTGTCATTGGCGTTGGTGTGAGAGCACAGTGGCAGTGATTCATGCCACGATCGTTAGATGATGTCGCATGAGGGAGTTTGTGGTGAGGGCATGCATCATTACCTTATATCATCCTTGCATTAACAAGAGTATCTAAGACCTGTTTAATTGTACTGCCTTATCATTACTGCTTGATTGGATTGATAACATGTTAACCTTTGTTGTATATAGTTTCCACTGAGTTAATCAATCACTCCCACGTTACGGGACGGTATTGGCCACACCAACCAGTCCCTATTTTAGTTTCAGATGATGGCGATGCTTGCGAAGTAGAGTCGGACTTGATGATGATGAGGAGGATTCCTCCTATATGCAGGTTCTGATCGACGGGGTTATAGGGTTACTGATTAGATGCCAATACACTTGGTATTTTACCTTTTATTTAAACACCCATGTATATTCTTTTCTTTCTATTTTTGGAGTATACATGTATTTAGTTAACCTGGTAACATGTTCACACGCTGGAGACTTACAATCAATTATACATTTTATATATTTATCACAGTCTTCCGCTTGAGAAACTTAACTGTCTTTGGAGTGTGATATGCTGTTTTGGTCTAATCCCACTCATATTTTCTGCACTAATATGAACAACATTCATCCATCATTGAAAATGTTGTATAAGTGATGTTCTGGAACTCGAGAGTGGAGTTTATGCTCGATCTCCAATTTTTGGGATGTTACAAACTGACAGTTTATTTTTGAAGGCGCGTCACCAAACCGACTGGGAATCACAGCCAGGTTGCACCGAGGTAGGCCTGTTTATACTCAAGGTCTCTCCACTGAGGCCCTACCAACTGACAGTCTATTTTCGAAGGCTTGTCGCCAACCCGACTGGGGACCACAGCTAGGCTGCGCCAGTGTAGGCCAACAACTCGAATACAGTGTCCCATACCACCATATTTGGTTCGTGAGTCTGGGTTGCTCATTGGTCACTACGGGTAGGCTCGTCGCCCCAGCGTAGGTCGACAGCTCGACCACGGTGTCCCATACCACCATGCCCGGCTCATGAGTCTTAGCAGATCGTGTTACCAAGGTTAAACGGACATTTCACTGGTAAGTTTGGTATCTTAGGTTCAAGTAGTAACGTCCAAACATGGTGAACATACAATGGGTCAATCGGGTTAATTGACGAGCTCGACTAGGACGAGCGCACATTGAGTTGATCGACATGAAATGCATAAGCACTTCGCGTGGCTTAACCACTGTCGACACATCCTACGTGGTGAAAGCAACCTCAACCAATAGTTCGAGATTTGTTACCGATTACTTGGACTGTGATATAGTCCCAATCACTTACAATCACAATAATAAATATGTAAGTCAAATCCTATAATCATATAACATGTTATGGAATATAACTTAAACATGAATACACAGTGCATGGAGGAAATCATACACATAATTAACATGAATAGTTGGGCTAAACAGTTCATGGAGGAAATCATACACACAAGCAAGGTAGTTGGGATTTCACATCTCAACTCCCTCATAATTCACACTTTACTAATTACTAACTCATTCAGACATTTTCACTAACACTTAGACTACACTTTTCAACATACATAACGTATGTCGACCATATTACATATTAGGACAAATCCTTTTGCCAAAGAGTTGTCGCATACATAACAACCATATTCCTATGACAATTAATCATGGCAATCATAACATCAAATTCCTTATACATACAAACATTTCAACAAACACATGAAATACACTATTTGTAACATAGGTTATACATATACGTAAAATGAAACAGATATCGCATTTGGCATGTGAAATGGCACCCACGTCAGTAATAAATCATTATCTGACATTGAAAGCCTTGAAAAGCATAACCTATACGTATATAGTCCGCACTTTAAACCAGAAAATGTGTAACGGATATGATTCAGACGATAAGTCTTCGTTAACGGCGGATTGACAATCTAAAATATGAAATAGGTTAGCTATATCATTACTTAGACTATTGAAAACCCTAGAACAGGTTAGGATTAGGATTTCTTACCTTTGTATGATATTAGAATTGTAATCCCCGTATCATATACCGTACTGTTCCGTAGACTTCCGCGGTCTTACCGATCAAATTTCGACAACCTTTGACCCTTAACTGATATTTACGCGCGACCTTGAATCACACGTCGTTAACCTGAGTCGACTCAACCCAATACCTTTACCATAGAGACTGCATCGTCACCGCGGTTCCTATGCCATAACTCGCACATCAGGGCGATACCCTGGTCAGGAGATGTGGGCCAGCGTTCGGTGCGAGGAAAACACCACGCTTTTGTAATCCTAAGAGAATCTCTACCACATGTCAAATCAATCCCATCAATCAATCCCATCAATCACCTCTCATGTCAAGTACAAGACCCCATCCCCAAACAACCCCAAAGTCAAAGCAACCCATCCCTCTCATGTCAAAGTACACATCACTTCATCACCCATCACTCTCTCTCCTTACATTCTCTCTCTCTCTTCACAAATCCCCAGCAAGAGAGGAGGCTCACGTCCAAGCTCTCCCATGGAGAGAAAAGAGTGATTTTGGTGGCCCACTTCCTCTCCCTAGATTCATCATCCTAGCCACTCAAACCTCATCTTCCACCATCAAAGTGAAGCTATAGGAGACCGGCTTTCCAACGGACCAAGAAGATCATAAGGTGGGTGCTTCTCTCTCTCTCACTCTCTTTTTCATTTGTTTCATGTGTGAAGATGTGATTGTATGGCCCACTTAATGACTTGTGAGATGTCCGAACCATTCATCAAACGGACCTCACCTTGATGTGTATCTTATGCACACCATCCAAATATTTGGTGGCCCACCCTAGTAGCACGACTATGGGTGGGGCCCACCTTAAATGTAAGATATGTAGCCATCCAGCGTCTGGACGTTGGACGCTGGATGAGCTTTACAGCAACGTGTGGGCTGACAGTGGAAGCAATGACGCCGGTTTAATAAAAAAGAAGAAGAGGGATTTGGGTGGGCCACTTGTGCAGACCCCACTTTGATATATATTTTCAATCCAAGCCGTCCATCCCCTTTCTTACCTCATTTTAGGCGTTGAGCAAAAAAAATGAATCCAATCCGAATCTCTGGTGGGCCCTAATGTAGAAAAAAATATTTTTTTCTGATAATTTAAACAGTTAAGGCCTGCTAAGATGTTTCTACACACTAAAACCACCCAATATTGGACTTATTAGAACCATCACGAGTCATGGAACCTAGCCAATGGATTGGATCATCCTAATGTGGACCATGCTTATGAAAAACCTTGACAAAAAAAATAATAAAATAAAATAAATAGAGAGGCAGAAGCTGCTGCCTCTGACCGTCCACAGGACGCGCACCACGTCCTGGATGCTGGGACGTTTCCTGGCCGACCGTGGCCCCTAAACATGGCCCCCACCGTGATGTATATCTTCCATCCAAGCCGTCCATATGGTGGGCCCTTAGGGTAGCGGGCCGCCCTCCAAATTTTAACTCCATCCACAGCTCAGGTGGCCCACATCATAGGGAATATTGTGAATGAATGTCTACCATTGAAATCATTTTCTGGGTCACAGAAGTTTTAGACCATTATGAAATTTATTTCTCCCCTTTTATTCAGATTCGTGTGACCTTTTAACGGATTGGATGGTAAATAGACCATTATGGTGGGCCCCACGTGGGACCCAAGGATGTAAGTATTTTATTCACACCGTCCACCGTTTTGGACGGAGGAACCCTCCCTGCCTTATGTGTTTGCACCACACCGTCCAGTGGTGGACGGTGGGACCCACCTTGATGTAAGGGTTTTACATCCACACCATCCAGCCATTTTCAGATGGTAAGTGGCGTACCACCATGATGTATCTGTTCTATCTCTCATCGTCCAGCAGATCTGGACGGTGGGCCATACCTTGAGGTTTGTGTTGCATATCCAACACCGTCCATCTGTTGTTGCCCCACAGCTGGACCTACTTGGACGTCAGCAAGTTCTGGTGGGCCACACCTTGATGTACCTATTTTATCTGTTGTGTAGCGCGTGGATCTGCACCGCCCATTGTTTGGACGGTGGGCCACCTCAATGCATATATTCTATCCAGCCGTCCATCTATATGGACGCTGGGCATTTTCAAAGCTAATTATAATAATATAATATTTTATTTATACGTAGATATGTGTATATTTAGTGGGCCCATATGGGACCCACCTTTAATGCTTGTATCCTATATCCTGCATGGGTGGGACCCACCTTGATGTATGCACTTTATCATCCTCACCGTCCGGATGTTTCTGAACTGTAGGGATTCGCCAGATGCATGTGCTGGCGGCACGTGGCCCACCATAATGTCAGTGTTTTATCTACACAGCCCACCCATGCGGCCTACCTTGTTGTATGTATTTTAAATCCACGTTGTTCATATATTCCATCCAGCCGTCCAACGGGACATTTTGCTGGGTGGGGCCCTCTTTGAGGTATGTGCTATAAATCCAACCATCCGTCCATCCTTTGGACGGTGAGGCCCGCCACACGATGTATGTGTTTTCAACCTTGCCATCCATCTGAATTCTGGGTAGGTAAAGGCCCATCTTAAGGTATGTGATGTATTCACATCGTCCATCAGGCTATACGTGGGCCTACCATATTGTACGTATTTTATCTAGGCCGTCTATCTTGGACGTGGACCCCACCATGATGTATGTGTTATGTACGCACCATTCATCCACTTTCTGGATCATGGGCTGCCCTTAGGCCCATGTGATACGGCCCGTTGATGTGGCCTACTTAATGTTTATGAGGGCCATTAGTGCGGCCCATCATAATGTATTTTTGGCCCATGTGAGGGGCCCACTTGCTTAAGTCCGAGGCCTATGGGTAAGGCCCATGGTGATGTATTCGAGGACACTGGTTAGTGACCCATGGTGATGAATATTAGGCCCATATGTTAAGGCTCATATGATTATTAAGGTCCATTGGTGTGGCCCATTGATGCGGCCCGCTTGTTGTATATGAGGCCCATTGGTGCGGACCATTGATGCGACCCACTTGATGTATATGAGGCCCATTGTGATATATTTTCGACCCACATGATGAGGCCCCTTTGAGATGTAATTCCAGCCTATGTGATGCGGCCCATAGCGATGCGTATTAGGCTCTTGCGTGAGGCTATGGGCCCACTATATGTTTGGCTCTATATGGGCCACTGCTTGGGAACAATATTGGTTAAATGGCCACATTGATGGGCAACGATGGTTGAATGTCCACATTGTGACCTTCCCTTGGGCCTTATTAGGCCCATTCTCATCGATGCCAATGATCGATTCTGATTGACGTGATCGATTTGCTAATTCTAATGACCAATTACCGATTCTGATTTGTCGTGGTCGATTGCCAATTATCGATCAAGACTGATTATTGATAGTGACCGATTGTCGAGTGACGTGGCCGATTGACCGATTACCAATCAAGGCCGATTATAGTGACCGATTACCAATCGTAGCCGATTATTGTGACCGATTACCGATCGTGGCCGATTATCGTGACCGATTGCCGATCGTGGCCGATTATCGATTGACGTGGCCGATTGTCGACTCTGTGTGTCGTAGTCGATTGACCGATTACCCATCGAGGCCGATTATCGTGACCGATTACCGATCGTGGCCGATTACCGTGACTGATTACCGATCATATTGATTGATTACCGATCGTGGCCGATTATCGATTGACGTGTCCGATTGCCGACTCTGTGTGTCATGGCCGATTGACCGATTACCGATCGAGGCCGATTATCGAGACTGATTACCGATCGTGGCCGATTGTCGATTGACGTGGTCGATTGTCGATTCTGCTTTTCATGGTCGATTGACCGATTCTGATTATCGAGGTCGATTACCGATCGAGGCCAAATATCATGGCCGATTGTCGATTCTGATTGTCATGGTTGATCGTCGATTCTGATTGTCGAGGCCCAATGTGATATATATGCAGCCCGTTGTGATGTGTATCCAGCCCGTGTTTAAGGCCCAATGTGATGTATATGAGGCCTAGGTGATGAGGCCCATTGTGATTCTTTAGAGGGTCAGGCAAAGGAGCCCATTGTGATGAATGTTAGGCCCATGATCAGGTCCCACTTGTTGTGTACATGTAACCCTTGAGTAAGGCCCATTGTGTTATATATTAGGCCCTTGTGTGAGGCCGTGGGCGCATTATATGTTTGGATCTGTGAGGGTCACTCCTTGGGGCAATGTTGGTTAGATGTCCACATTGTCGAGGCCGATTGTTGATGCCGGTTATTGATACCGATTATGAGTATTTGACTGCATAACATCATGATCCATGCCCATACGCATCATCTGCATGTCTGTTATGAGATATGATTGACCATTGCATATGCCATAGTGCTAGTTGTTCTGAGACTCCCTGATAGGAGGAGATTGTCTCACATGAGCGCACGGTTTGCGCAGGATTGATGCATGACTGGATTGTATGACTCATGCATCTTGCATTGTGTGTTGTGATTACTGTATGTCCTAGCGACATCAGGGCCGTAGCCTCCACAGGTATATCGTGGATGGCTAGATGAGACATCGAAAATCTGTTCTACATGGGGTGCTATAGATATCCTTGGGTGAAAGTCCCAGAACCCTCTTGGTTCCAGAGGTTGCTCTAACGTTTAGACCGAATGGGTAGATGAGCGCCGAGTGCCGATTACCAGATGGCTGCGCTTTTCACTGTATCGTGGTCGGTTGGAAGGGGGTGCGGCCTTACCTGCCTGAGAGGAGGGGGCAATGCTAGGCTGAGTCTGACCAGCTCGAGGAA
Source organism: Magnolia kwangsiensis (assembly GCA_037074715.1). NCBI lineage: Eukaryota > Viridiplantae > Streptophyta > Magnoliopsida > Magnoliales > Magnoliaceae > Magnolia > Magnolia kwangsiensis. Next base: position 148,946,718 of record CM073572.1, on the reverse strand, counting down.
TGGGTCCACTATTGACGAGCCAGGCCTGATATTGGCAGGCAGATAGTGAGGTCTCTTCCACTCACCTTGTTGCACGTGATGGGGCGACAATCTGGTATGGAGTGTAATAGACCCCGGTGATTTTTCAGAGAGGAACCATACTGATATGTGGACTTATTGAGTAGAAGTGCATGCTCATACATTTGTTTCATTCACTATCCACTCGGGTTGGTGGTGCACAACTAATTGTTGTGTACCTTCGCATGGTCAGAATTTCGGTTGGGCACGCGATTAACCTGAGATCAGGAGTTCACCACATTGAGTCTGACTATCCAAATTTAGGTATGGGATTGGTTTGGATAGAAGTCCCTTGTGGTGGACCCCGTAGCCTGCGATACTACGTACTATCATCCCGACTTCATACTCCAGCATGGTTATTTCATTCGCATCGCATATTTCATTACATCTGCAGACATATGACATCTTAGGTTGCTATGTTTCTGCACTTATACGGCCTAGACAGACTTAGCAGGATTTGTATATTGCATTTGTATCCTCGACATCTGATATTTGGCTCTTTATGACTCCTTATCGCATAACTGTTATATATTGCATATTTTGATATTGATTGTCTTATAGACTTGTCCATACTTCCGCTTACTCTGTCATTGTATGATTTATGATTTTGTCAGTATTTTTACTTATTCCGATAATGTACGATTTATAAATTACCAGTAATTTCAGTATTATATGATGATGGTATTGTATTGAATACTTGACACTTATTTTGTGCACACACTTACACCACCCTCTATGCTTTCTATAAGCTTATGCACGATAGATGCGTGCAGGTGATGTTAGGCTATAACAGTGTTGAGCTTGGAGTGTGCGGTGGTCTTCTGGAGCTTGATTCTTTATTTATGTATTTTCCTTTCAGTATTGTATTCAAATGATTATATTAGTGGATATGTGATGACGATGTTGCCGTTGTGAATTGGGTAATCTTGTGGTTATGCCTATTACTAGTTAAATGTATATTTCAAAAAAATAATAATAAAAAAAATCCTCCTTGTAGGATCCCAGGATCGGAATCTGGCATATGATGCTAGGAGCCGAGAATGGGGTACTACGGAGGCTGTCGGCACCGGATTCGGCGATCGGGATTCCTATGAATCCGATTTTTGGGTTTGGGGCGTGACAAGAATCACCGTAAAAAAAATTTAGATAGATGGATTTGGTGAGTAGTAAGACTGAGAAGAATCCCTGAAAGAAACTCCAACTCTCTCTCACTCTCTCTCTTTTTATCTCTTTCTTAGCTAGGGTTTGGAAATTCGTATGGAGTTTGTGAGAGAGGGTTTAAGGTCCTTATATAGGCCTAAAACTAACGAAAATAGCCCCAGGGCCAAGGTATACTTCGGTTATAACCAAATCGGGCTTATTCTGATCCAACGGAGCATTTCTGGATGTCTTTTTTCTGAATGTGGTCGGACTTAAGTTCACTAATATTGGATCTTAAGCAAGTTAAGTTTTCAGTCCGATCGGATTTCCAGATCGACAGTGGCGGACCAATTTCAATTCAACGGTCATCGAAACTCGATCAGGGCCACAAGTATTTTGACATGTGTGGGCCATCTTCCCTGATCCGAGGGTGAATTTGGGTCAAAAACCAACGGTTAGAATGCTTATAATTGGTCCACAAGCGACACGACTCAGATTACTTAAATTTATATTTAATTTCTAAATAGATTCACCTTTCTTACACTCTTCACTTCGGACTCAAGAAAATAGTCTCATGACATCATCTGGATTTGATTTTCGAGATGATTGTCAAGTCCAACCAGGCGGTCATAATTGTCTAAGTTCATCACTATCGGACTTTCGATGTGCGGTCCAAGTCCAACACGGAGTTTCTGAATGCTCCCGAGAGCAACTGGGTTTAGAGTTGGATCCTAGGTTTCACAGCAATGTAGCGTTAATAATTCTACAAGTTTTGGGTCTTACAGATCATATTTAAAGTGATTGGTGATAATTCCATAGGTAATCTAGTGTAGCGCTAGTTAATTCTCGTTTAAGTTCTAAAGGATGTAGCCCTTAGTGATTTCTGCTTGAGGTGAGATTTGAGTGTTCAAATGGAAGGAAAAGAAGGGGGAATTCAGCAATGGAGGTGGGTTTTGAAATGGGTAGAGTGAGGGTGCACGAAAATGGAAGAAGGAAGCCCTTGAAGGGTGATTTTTGAAAAGATTTGAGAGATTTTTGAAGAAAGGAGAGCTTGAAGGGGTGGTTTGTGAAGGGAAGACATTGTAGGAGGGTGTTTATTCAACAAACTATGGACCAGTGGGCCACACAGGACCCTAGAAGCATCGGCTCGCGTCGGCCCGCCCGATTTGGCCCGACCGGTGGCGAGGCCTCGCCGAACCGTCGAGGGCCTCGCCGATCTCTCGACATCTCGGTGAGGACTCACCTCACCGGCGAGGTCCTCCCCCCCTTGAGTCTAAAACATGTGGGCCCTACACTGGTTCCCCCTAAAAATGCCCTGATTGGGCCCCCTACTCTATTTCGACTCGTCATTTTAAATCGAACCTGATACATATTCATATTTACCATTTTCTAACGGTTGGAATGAGATGATACATGGTCTAAACCTGTTGATTGATGGTCTAGAAGTGGATTGAGATCATTTTACATGATCACGAGTGTGTACGGATCCGATCTCGGTGACCATTTACAGTAAGTTTTAGTTTAAGTATAGTTCTTCACCATTTAAACTGGAGAATTTATGTCCAATATGAAAGTACTTGGAGAAATTTGAAGAATGAGGTGGTGAAAGGTGAGATTTTGAAGGAAATGGGTTAAAAAGTGATTTTTTTTTTTTGACTTTGGGATTGAGTTTTGAGAATGTTATGGTTGACCCATTGTATAAGGACGTTTAACTCTAGGTTGGAAAAAATTCGGGGTGTTACAATCTACCCCGCTTAAAAATAATTTCGTCCTTGAAATTGGCTAAGGGTAATGAGTAAAGATTTTGTTATTCCTTTTGCCTAAGCTTTACTGATTTTAAGTTTATATGCGTGGTAGGGTGTATACTATCTATGCTAGTCTGGCGCATTTTAGTCTACCTTCCTTAAAAACTTACTTTTTATCTCTTGCTTATACCCTAATGGTTTGCTGCAAGTTATTTCCTATTTATAAGGTTGCCCTCTGGGTCTTGGTCTAGGAGAGTCCTCGTCTGAATCTATGACTAAGGTAGGGTTTAATAAGCACCTTAATAGATCATCCTAAAAGGATTTCTAATCGTATAGAGTTGGCCAAGGCTTCTATTATGTTCGTATTTAACGAGTAGATTTGTAGATACATTGACCTCCGCTTGTTCCCATTGTTAGTGAAAGGGGCCTAGCTATATGCCCTAAAGGGGGGGAGGGGGGGGGGGGGGGGGGGGGGGGGAGAATAGGGCAATGCCAAATAAAACTAAAACAACGGAATAATAAAAGAGATAAAGCACAATGCTGAATTGAAATTAATCTCAATAGCCTAAAATAAAGAGAATGATACTATATCAGTTCTAAGGACAACCTTACACCAAAAACCAAAGGTTTAAGGTAGGACAACCTTATTTCTAGAACGTTCTTGTATCACAAACCAATGAGGAATGAAAAGGCAAAACAATAAAAATAACTTACAGAAATAAATCCTAAGTTATTACAACATTCCCCACACTAGCTTGGAATAAAAAGATTACAACATTCATTCACGAATACAAACCACAAAACTGAATGAATAAAGAAATGAAAGAATAAAGCACATCCACAACACAACGATATATAGTCGTTCGCCTGTGTGTACACCAACTGTTATCCAACAGCCACACAGAATGCTACTCCACTCCTAATATCCTCACACAGGGGATATTAGCATGCACTATCAAAATAGGTTTCACAGGTTTACTTAAAACCTTCACAATTGTGTCTTTGATCTCGAGCTTACACAATCCAAAAACCCACACAATCTGAGTTTTCTGGCTCTCCTCAGATAACCAACACAATGAGATTTTTCTGGCAAATCTCAAACAAAACCAAAGAAAGTAAATTACACAAATGTAAAATACCTGAATCTCCTTTTGAAGTAGCCTGGTAGAACCAATCGGAGTAGAAGTTCGATTCAACGTTCAAAGTCCAATACTCACTTTAAGAATAGTTCTAAGTCTAATTGATTTTAAATCAAAAGTGCCAGTTCTATTTGATTTTGAATCCAAGAAGAAGGAATATCAGAAATTTTCCTTTTCAAATAAGATTGGAATGTAGATCAAAATCAAATAATAAACAAGCTAGCAAAAGGAATATTAAATGATCACAAAGTAGGTTAAAAATAACACAAACTTATCTCAGAGTATAGCCTAAAGAATGCTGGAATAGAATTGATTTGAATTGTTAAAACTCTGAAGTTCGTGCTCTATTTATAGCCTAAAAAATCCCACCTACGACTGGTCTTAAGATCCTATGACTGGTCGTAGCTTCAAAGATTTTCAAAGATTTTCGCGGGATAAGGATTTGCTGTTCCACGATCGGTCCTGGATAGCCTACGACTGGTCGTGGGCCAACTACGACTGGTCGTGGGTCACCTACGACCGGTCGTAGGACTCCCAATTTAGTTGCTGGAGTTTGAGTCGTAGGCTTAAGACTGGTCGAAGGACGAGTCGTACAGCTCACAGGACTGGTCGTAGGATAACCAGAAAGATCCGAAAATCTTCAACAACCTAAGATTGGTCCTAAAAAACTCAAGACTGGTCGTAGTAGAGCTAGGACTGGTCTTGAAGTCCCTATGACTGGTCTTAGAACAGTCCGAACAAGCATATTAAAATATACGAATTATGTATCCAGAATGACCTACAGTAAAGCCCATCCTAAGGTCAATCTAAGGTCAAACAAACCTTAAAAGTGAGATGGACATTGATAGTCTGTACACTCAGATGACCTTAAAGAGAAGCTTGAAAATTTATGAATCTTGTTGTAGGCCTTCTTGATCTTGATCTTGACTTGACAAAGTCTTCTACTATACTTGAACTTGATTGTATCTGAAACATGTATACTTGAAGACTTCTATTCTTGAATTCTTCATCCATGACTTGAAACTTTCTTCATTTAAGTTCTTGTCTTGATATGCGATGTCTTGAAGTAATGAATAGTTTCAAACATGAAACACAAGAAATACAAGACATAAATATAAGTTTTGACATACCAAAATTTGACAACCAAAGGGATATGAAATCATAGCACTTACAGTTAGGCCTATGATTTAATATGAATGGGTTCAACATTTAAGCCCTAATTGTTTTCCTTTAAAGACTTCACTATTGACATTCTAAGGAAGATTCAGACCCTATTTAATGACCTAATCTTATGCATAACCTGAATCAATTTCCTTCGATCCTGGGCCAGTGGGGATGGAGCCAATCACGCTTTCGCTGCGCTACTTTGATCCAACGGTTATATTAGCTGACCTAACTAGATTGGGCTCATAATATTCTACCCCCCTTAAAAATTATTTCTACGCTCAAGGCTCAAGAATCTGTCTTGATCTGTATGTCGGAACAAGGTATAATTTAGAACCTATCCTTGACATGGAATGGGATATGATCTCCCAATACATTGGTCTTCCTTTCATTGATGATGTGTACTATGACATTGATACCTATGGTTATAGAAATGAGCCTCATCTCTATTGTGGTTGATTCCAGGGATGGGTGTGAGTTGGTGGCAAGGTGCCTAATTCTACCAAAGAAGGACTCTTACTGCGGTCCTGACTTACCCTCTTTAATCATGTCCAGTTTAATACTGTAATATAATATATACATTATTAGTACTATCTCTCTAAGTTCATATGCACAATGTGAATGCCAGAATAGTCTGTGATTCGAGACCTAATTCCTAACTGTCTATTTCCCATTTGAGACATTTCTTGGGCCTAAAAAGAAAAATATCTATTGGCTATAGGTTCTTAACACGTCTCAAAGACGAAGTAATAAACTTTTGGTTATAAGTGGTTGGGCGAACACAGAAGAAAAGTTGTGTAGTTGATCTGAGCAGGATACATAGACCTTCTGCCTAGCTAGGACAGAAAATTCATCATATCGGTTCTTAATCCTAGTCGATCCCAATCTTCTGCTTGATCAGAGCATAGAGTTCATTGGTAACTACCAGGATTAAGAATTCAGTTCAAACCGTGAATACATCGCTTATATATGGTTTCTTTATTCCGTGTTTCCGATTATAACAAGTCCTTAAGAAGGAAAGTCTAAGGGGTTTGATGATTTGACCTAACATTCAATCCGAGAGATATATAAGCTTCTCTATGCATGAATAGTTTTTAAATCAAAACAGCTTTCCTAAGTATCAAGGGAATTCATCGAAAGAATGAGGCCCCACTCCAGGCTAATCAAGCCGACTAATTAAGTCTATTATTCAATTACCTTAGCATAATTAGTCTTTTACATTCCATAGTATAACTAGTGACCTAGTCTTAACTTATGAATAACGGTAATCCACTGGTTACATTCTAAAGTCTATGTTTATACGCTAGATGGGATTTAAGTTTCCGGACTTAAATGTGATTGCGATCGAGTACTACACATAGGACCATACCTGCTAATTATGTTGCTAATCCCACCTCGGGATTTGGGAATGACAAGTTTGGAAGGAGGCTAATCAAGCCGACTAACTAAGTCTATCATTCAATTACCTTAGCATAATTAGTCTTTTACATTCCATAGTATAACTAGTGACCTAGTCTTAACTTATAAATAATGGTAATCCACTGGTTGCATTCTAAAGTCTATGTTTATACGCTAGATGGGATTTAAGTTACCAGACTTAAATGTGATTGCGATCGAGTACTACACATAGGACCATACCTGCTAATTGTGTTGCTAATCCCACCTCGGGATTTGGGAATGACAAGTTTGGAAGGAGGGTGGGATGGGATTAAAATTTAATTTTATAGGCTTTTGAAAATGAGCCTTGAATTGGAAAGAAAGTGTGAGATGGGATTTTCAAATCCCATGATGATGAAATTCCAAGTATAATTTGAAAGGAAATCCTGAGATTCATTGTTAATTGCATACATTTCAAACATGGTATTGGAAACCATAGTATACACCCAATCTAGGGACAATACCTTACACTTGCATTTATTGTTACTTTTACAATTCCATCTGTCCTAATCTTACCTAATGCAGTTGGTTGAACGGCCCTAAATGTCCCATCATTTGGAGGTTGTGTAGGTTATGGGACATAAAAATGCGACTTTTGTGCCCAAATGAGGGGGGTATAAGGAAGGTGAAGAGTTGTAAAGAATAGTGGTGGATGGGTGTAGAAGACGGAAGCTTGAGTAAATAGAGGTGGGGATGTGAGATCATGAGTGAATAAAAGTGGGGATGTGAGATCATTTTACATGGTCTCGGTTACGTATGGGCTATTCTACAGTAGTTAATCTCGCCCGTCGGTGAAACTTGGGATCCTAATGTCATCTCTAGATTTTATCACTCCTTTCCTAAATCAGAGTGCGTTAGTGTGCATCGTGTGACCATAACCCAGGTCCAGTTTAATCCAAATCATACTATGATACCATCTTGTAACGCCCTAAAAATCAGGGGTCGATCAGAAGCTCAGCTCTCGAGTTCCAACGCATCACTTATGCAACATAGATAATGATGATTGAATGTTGTTCATATTAGTGCAGTAAACATGAGTGGGATTAGACCAAAACAACATATCATACTCTAGAGACAGTTAAATTTCGTAGGCAAAAAACTGTGAAAAATATATAAAATGTATAAACTATTGTAAGTATCCAGAGTGTGAACATGTTACCAGGTTAACTATATACATGTATACTCCAAAATGAATAAAATGAATATACATGGGTGTTCCTAACAGTGCAAAATAACAAGTGTATATCGTCTAATCAACATCCCTGTGACCCCATCGGTCAGTATATGGTCTATATAGACCCGTCTGATAGCCGCATATAGGAGAAACTCTCCTCATCATCATACAAGTTTGACTCAGGTTCGCAATCATCGCCATCATCTGAAACTAAAACAAAGATTGGTTGGTGTTTAAACACCGTCCTGTAACGTGGGAATGAGTGATCAACTCAGTGGAACTATACAGTAAAGGTTAATATGTTATCAATTCAGTCAAGTAGTAATGATAAAGCAGTACAATCAAACATGTCCTAATACTCTTGTTAATGCAAGAATGGTATGAGGAAATGATGCATGCCCTCACCACAAACTCCCTCTTGCGACATCATTTAACGATCGCGGCATGAATCACTACCACTGTGCTCTATACCAACGCTAATGACACATGTAGTGTGATGTTATGAACATGATTACCAAGTTCTTATTAGTCCCTTTCATACAACAAGATTAGGAAGCTAAGGTACCACCCTTTATATCATTTGCCCAATAATGATCCATCTAGGGTCGTCAATCCTAGTTAATCACATATGATAGCCAAGTTCAGGTCACTACCACTAACGCTCTACTAACTGGCAATCTATTTTCAAAGGCACGTCACCAACCCGACTAGGGAACACAGCTAGGCTGCACCGAGGTAGGCCTGTTCATACTCGAGGTCACTCCACTGACATCCTACTAACTGGTAGTCTATTTTCGAAGGCTCGTCAACAACCTGACTGGGGACCACAGCCAAGCTGTGTCAGTGTAGGCCGACAACTCGAATACAGTCTCCCATACCACTATATTCGGTTCACAAGTCTGGGTTGCTCATTGGTCAATACGGGGAGGCTCATTGCCCCAGTGTAGGTTGACAGCTCGACCATGGTGTCCCATACCACCATGCTCGGCTCATGAGTCTTAGCGGATCGTGGTACCAAGGTTAAACGGGCATTTCACTGGTAAGTTTGGTATCTAAGGTTCAAGAAGTAGCGTCTAAACATGGTGAACATACATTGGGTCAATCGGGTTAATTAACGAACTTGACTACGATGAGCGCATGTTGAGTTGATCGACATGAAATGCATAAGCACTTCGTGTGGCCTAACCACTGTCGAACATCCCAAGTACGGCTAGAATTTGTCGAACACATCCTGCGTGGCGAAAGCAACCTCAGCCACCGATTCGAGAACTGCTACCGATTACCTGGACTGTGATACAGTCCCAATCACGTACAATCACAATAATAAATATGTAAGTCAAATCTTACAATCATATAACATGTTATGGAATATAACTTAAAGATGAATACACAGTACATGGAGGAAATCATACACATAATTAACATGAATAATTGGGTTAAACAGTTCATGGAGAAAATCATACACACAAGCAAGGTAATTGGATTTCACATCTCAATTCCCTCATAAATTACACTTTACTAATTACTAACTCATTCAGACATTTTCACTAACACTTAGACTACACTTTTCAACATATATCACGTATGTCGGCGATATTACATATTAAGACAAATCCTTTTGCCAAGGAGTTATCACATACATAACAACCATATTTCTACGATAATTAACCATGGCAATCATAGCATCAAATTCCTTACACATACAAACATTTCAACAAACACATGAAATACACTATTTGTAACATAGGTTATACATATACGTAAAACGAAATAGATATCGCATTTGGCATGTGAAATGGCACCCACATCAGTTATAAATCATTATCTGACATTGAAAGCCTTAAAAATCATAACCTATACATATATAGTCCGCACCATAAACCAGAAAAAGCGTAACGGATATGATTCAGACGATAAGTCTTCGTCGACGACGGATTAACAACCTAGAATATGAAATAGGTTAGCTACATCATTACTTAGACTATTGAAAACCCTAAAACAGGTTAGGGTTAGGATTTCTTACCTTTGTATGGTATTAGAATCACCGGAATAATGATTCAGATAGATGGATTTGGTGCGTAGCAAGACTGGAAAGAATCCCTGGAAGAAACTCCAACTCTCTCTCACTTTCTCTCTCTTTTTTTCTTTCTTTCTTAGATAGGGTTTAGAAATTCGTATGGAATTTGTGAGAGAGGGTTTAAGGTCCTTATATAGGCCCAAAACTAACGAAAATATCCCCAGGGCCAAGGTATACTTAGGTCATAACCAAATCGAGCTTATTCTGATCCAACAGAGCATTTTTAGAGTTTCTTTTTCTGAATGTGGTCGGACTTAAGCTCACTAATATTGGATCTTAAGCTAGTTAAATTTTCAGTCCGATCGGGTTTCCAGATCGACCATGGTGGACCAATTTCAATTCAACGGTCACCGAAACTCGATCAGGGCCACAAGTATTTTGACATGTGTGGGCCATCTTCCCTGATCTGAGGGTGAATTTGGGTTAGAAACCAACGGTCAAAATGCTTATAATTGGTCCGTAAGCGACACGACTCAGATTACTTAAATTTATATTTAATTTCTAAATAGATTCACCTTTCTTACACTCTTCACTTCGGACTCAAGAAAAGAGTCCTAGGACATCATCTGGACTTGATTTTTGAGGTAATTATCAAGTCCAACCAAGCAGTCATAATTGTCTAAGTTCATCACTATCAGACTTTCGATGTGTAGTCCAGGTCCAACACAGAGTTTCTGAATGCTCCTGAGAGCAACTGGGTTTAGAGTTGGATCCTAGGTTTCAGTGCAATGTAGCGTTATTAATTCTACAAGTTTTGGGTCTTACAGATCATATTTAAAGTGATTGGTGATAATTTCATAGGTAATCTAGTGTAGCGCTAGTTAATTCTCGTTTAAGTTCTAAAGGATGTAGCCCTTAGTGATTTCTGCTTGAGGTGGGATTTGAGTGTTCAAATGGAAGGAAAAGAAGGGGGAATTCAGCAATGGAGGTGGGTTTTGAAATGGGTAGAGTGAGGGTGCACTAAAATGGTAGAAGGAAGCCCTTAGAGGGTGATTTTTGGAAAGATTTGAGATATTTTTAAAGAAAGGAGAGCTTGAAGGGGTGGTTTGTGAAGCGAAGACGCTGTATGAGGGTTTTTATTCAACCAACTTTGGACCAGTGGGCCACACAGGACCCTAGAAGCATCGGCCAACGTTGGCCCGTCCGATCCGGCTCGACCGGCGGCGAGGCCTCGCCGGTCTCTCGACATCCCAGCGAGGACTTGCCCCACCGGCGAGGTCCTCCCCCCTTGGGTCTAAAACATGTGCCCCCCATGCTGGGTCCCCCTAAAAATGCCTCGATTGGGCCCCCTACTCTATTTCGACTCGTTTCGAGTCATTTTGAATCTAACCTGATACATATTCATATTTACCATTTTCTAATGACTGGAATGGGATGATACATGGTCTAAACCCGTCGATTAATGGTCTAGAAGTGGATTGAGATCATTTTTCATGATCACGGGTGTATATGGACCCGATCTCGGTGACCATTTACAGTAAGTTTTAGTGTAAGTATAGTTCTTCACCATTTAAACTGGAGGATTTGTGTCCAATATGAAAGTACTTGGAGAAATTTGAAGAATGAGGTGGTGAAAGGTGAGATTTTGAAGGAAATGGGTTAAAAAGTGATTTTTTTGACTTTGGGATTGAGTTTTGAGAATGTTATGGTTAACCTATTGCCTAAGGATGTTTAACTCTAGGTTGACAAAAATTCGGGGTGTTACAGAATACTGGTCCTTCTATATATCGAACACCATATCCGAGAAAAGTAGAAGACATCCCATTCCCAGCTAATTTCAAACATCTAGATTTTCAGAAATTTAATGGAGAAGGGTCACTGGAGGAGTACTTAATGCACTTTATTACTAGCATTGGGAGTTTTTCTACAATACCGCAGTATTGCTTACGATTGTTTGGATCATCTCTAATAAACAAAGCATTCTGATGGTATTCTAGCCTGGCCCCGGGGTTGATACGTACTTGGGAACAAATGCAGGATGCCTTCGTGTCAAACTTCTACTCTTTAGAGCGTGATGTTAGTTTATGGATTTGGCTTCCATGTGGCAGAGAGAGGGGGAACCGATAGAAAAGTTTACAGATATATGAAAGACATTAGGAGCCTCATGTAGGCAGTTATCGGAAAAAAAGGAATAGCTCAAGATGTGTCTAAACTTCATGGAGACGGGAATCGTGTTTGGACTTACTAGCGCCGATATCAGAACTTTCCATGACCTAGCCACTAAGGCTTATGCTTTAGAGTTGATGACTTGGAAGATGTCAGCATTTCACTATGAGAAAGCCAGGAGAGCACCCAATACGATGGTCACAAATACCGTTGATCGTGAAAAGAGAAGCAAAGATACAAGAGACTGGAGAGATCAAAGGCCGGGATGGAAAGAAGAATTGAATCAGCCAAGAAATAGGTACAGTCGAAAAAGGTAAAAAATGCTCAATTCTCATGAAGGGTTTGCGTTTGATAGGGAAGATGTTGTTCCTATGATGAACCAATTGCTAAAAACTGGTATGATAGAATTACCAGAACCCAAACGTCCTGAAGATGTGACAAGAACAAGAGAGAGAGATTTTTGCCGATATCATCGCCTGGTGGGACATCCGACGGAAAATTGTTATACATTGAAATGTGTAATACAATGAAAGATAGACAGAAGTGAAATTATGATTGGAAAAGAAAAAGAAAGGGGCACAATGGCGACAGTAAATATTCTCATAATCCGGGAAAAAGCCAGAGAAATAAAAGAGAAAGAGGACTGTAAGATGACAAAAAAGGTTGCGGTGATTACGCTACAATTTGGAAAGAAGATAACAAGCCCTACGAAGCAGAAAACAAGAATTATAAGAAAAGAAGTTGTTGAAAGACAGAAAGACGATGATAAGAAAGAAGAGAAGAATGGGACAACAAAAGTGACCTACGATGTAGTAAGTCATTTGAAGGGCATACCGGCTTGATTAAACGTCTATGATGTGGTTAAGTTGTCAAAGGAATTTTTACAAATTTTGGTTCAAGCGTTATCCAATCATGATGTCAGAGAAACCTTACTGGCAGAGATGGAACACAAAGAATATGAAGAGTAAGAAGATTGCCTGCCAATCATTTCCTTCTTCGATGATGATCTAATTTGTGATACAGGGCATAACAAGCCGCTCATGATGGAAGTCCATATCTATGGAAAGAAGATAAAACAAATTATGATAGATAATGGGTCTGCGGTGAACCTCTTACCACTCTCGATGTTGAGTAAATTAGGTTATCGATGTTCCGATCTACGCCCTAGTGAAATGATGATATAGGGCTTCAATCGAGATGGGCAGCGTGAACTCAAAAAAATCACAGTGACGTTGGAGACAAGAAAGCTAACTATTGATGCCTGCCATATTATAAACACAGTAACGACATACAATCTTCTTTTAGGAAGGCCATGGATACATTAGTATAACATTATACCCTCTACTCTACATCAATGCTTTAAATACTGTAAAGATGTGATACAGTATAAAGTAATGGCCGATGCGAACCCCTATACAGAAGCTGAGGTCTTCTTTGTAGACGCCATTTATTATAAGGGGTTCACTAAAGAAGAAAGAAAGAATGATGAAAACAGAGTCCTAAGGGACATTTAAGTAAAGGTGATGAAAGAAGAAACAAAAATTGGAGAATCATCCAGAATTGTAGAAACAAAGAAGAAATTCAATTTTGTACCGAAACATCTAATACTACCAGGGCAGTCGCCACCAACTCTATTATCACCTGAATAGTTGAAATTTTTTGTAACGCCCTGAAATTCGGGGGTCGAGCATAACTCAGCTCCCGAGTTCTAAAACATCACTTATGCAACATAAATAATGCTGGATGTATGTTGTCTGTATTAGTGTATAAACATGAAGTAGATTAAGCCAAATCAGCAGACATAATTCAGAGATTGTGAGAAAATACAAGCGGAAGACTTAAGTACATATATAAACCAAAAATAATCCCCAAAAAATGTGTGCTCTGACCAGGGAAATAAGTACAACTGTGTATCAAAATACATGTAGAAAATTGTGACAAATCAACATAATCATATCCCAGAATCCTCGCCAGTCAGGACAAGGCTCACATGAACCCGCCTGAGAACTGCATGAACGAGAAAGCCTCATCATCCTCGTCAAACTCAGGCTCCGCCTCACAAGCATCACCGTCACCTGCAGCTAAGTCAGAGTTTGGTTGGTGTTTAACCACCATCCCAGAAAGTGGGAGTGAGTGATCAACTCAGTGGAACTATACAGTAAAGGTTAACATGTTATCAATTCAATCAAGCAGTACAATTAAACATGTCCTAGATACTCTTGTTAATGCAAGAATGATATGAAATAATGATGCAAGCCCTCACCAAAAACTCTCTTACGACAACGTCTAACGATCGGGGCATGAATCACTACCACTGTGCTCTCACACCAACGCCAATGGCACATGCCATGTGATGTCATGAGTATGATTACCAAGTTCTTATTAGTCCTTTTCATACAACATGATTGGGAAGCTAAGACACCTCCTTTATATTAATTCCCCAACATTGATCCATTCTAGGGTCGTCAGTCCTAGGAAATCTCATACGATGTTACAGTTTTAGATCATTGTAAAGGGCTCGTCACCAATCAATACAAGTCTAGTTATATCCTAAATACTGCAACGAGACTCGTCGCCCTTATGCAGTGTCAGGATATACTCGAGGTCACTATAGAGGGCTCGTCACCAATCAATGTAGGCCGACAACACGAATGTAGTGTCCCATACCACCATAATCAGCTCACGAGAGTAGGGTTCTCATTGGTCACTACGGGGAGGCTCGTCACCCCAGCGTAGGCTGATAGCTCGACCACGGTGTCTCATACCACCATGTTCGGCTCATGAGTCTTAAGGGATCACGGTACCAAGGTTAACGGGAGTTTCACTAGTGAGTTCGGTGCCGTAGATTCAAACAGTAGCGACTAAACATGGTGAACATACATCGGTCAACCGGTTAGTTGATAAGCTCAACTAGGCCAAGCGCACATTGAGTTGAACGACATGCAATGCATAAGCACTCCGTGTGACCTAACCACTGTCGAACATCCCAAACACGACTCAGATTCGTTAAACTCATCCTGTGTAGTGAAAACGACCTCAACTACCATTTGAAGAATGGTTACTGATTACCTAGACTATAATACAGCCCCAATCACGTACAAGCTCAATAACAGGCATATGATTCATATCCTATATTCATATGAGCATTTATGAAATATAACTCGAACATAAATACAGTACATAGAGGAAATCATGCACACAATTAACATGAATAATTTAGGCTAATTAATCCATGGAGGAAATCATACACTCAGTTAATGAGATTGAGATTCATATCTCAACAACCTTAAAAATCACACTTTACTAACTACTAACTCAATCAAGCATTTACAACAAACACTTGGACTACACTATTCGACATATATCACGTATGTCGACTATATAACATAATAAGGTGATTCCTTTCATCAAGGAGTCGTTGCATATATAACGTTCATGAATCAACGATAAAGAATCATGACAATCATAACAGAAAATTCTATACGTATATGGGTATTCTAGCATATACATGAAATACTCTATTTCTAACATAGATTATACATATACGTAAATCGAAACAGATAGCGCATTTGGCATGTGTAATAGCATTCACGTCATGAATAAATCATTATCTAACATTAAAAGTCTTGAAAATCATAATCTAAACGTATATAATCCGCACCTTAAACCAGAAAACGCGTAATGAGTATGATTCAGACGATAAGCCTTCGTCAACGGCAGATATGCTACCTAAGGCATGAAACAGGTTAGCTATAGCTTCACTATAGCTATTCTAAGCTCCAAAACAGGTTAGGGTTTGATTAACTTACCCAAGAACGAAATCAGAATCGCCGGAATAATGATTCAGATACACAGGATTGATACGTAGAAGAACTGGGAAGAATCCCACAGATAAACAACAGGTTCTCTCTTAGTTTCTCTCTCCTTTCTCTCTCTTCACTTAGCTAGGGTTTTGGAAATTCATATGGGATTTAGGAATGAGGGTTTAATGCCTTTTTATAAGCCTAAAGTTGACGAAAACAGCCTTAGGGCCAAGGTATACTTAGGTTATAATCAAATCGGGCTCTTTCTGATCCAACGGAGCACTTCTGAAGGTCCTCTTATCAAATGCGGTCGGACTTAAGCTCACTAGTATTGGATCTTAAGCAAGTTAAGTTTTCAGTTCGATCGGGTTTCTAGATCATCCGTGGCGGACCAGTTTCAATTCAACGGTCATCGAAATTCGATCAGGGCCACAAATACTTTGACATATATAGGCGACCTATCCTAATCCAAAGGTGAATTTGGGTTGAAATCTAACGGTCAGAACGCTTAGAAATAACACGCAAGCGACACGACCTAGATTACTTAAAATCATACTTAATTTTCTAAAAATCTTCGCTTTCTCACTCTCTTCACTCCGGACTCAAGGAAATGGTCTCAAGACATCATTTGGCCTTGATTTTCGAGGTGATAGTCAAGTCTAACTAAGCAGTCATACTAGTCTAAGTTCATCGCTATCAGACTTTCGACGTGTGGTCTAGGTCCGATACGAAGTTACAAAGTACTCCTAAGAGCAACTGGGTTTAGAGTTGGATCCTAGATTTTAGGGTAATATAGCGTCAATGATTCTATAGGTTTTGAGTCTTACAGATCGTATTAAAAGTTATTGGTGCTAATTTCACATGTAATTTAGTTTAGCGCTAGCTAATACACATTAAATTTCTAAAGGATTTGGTTCTAAATGATTTCTGCTAGAGGTGGTACTCAGGTCTAAGTATGGATTTTTCTAAGACGTTACAATCTACCCCCCTAAAGAAAAAATTTCATCCTTGAAATTCGTACCTTCTCATATTCTTCAAGGATCTGGGGGTAATTCTTCCTGACCTCAGCTTTAGTCTCCCAATCAGCTTCTTCTTCGCTATGATGCGTCCATAGTACCTTTACCAGTGGGATAACCTTGCTACGCAATACCTGCTCCTTTCTATGAAAAATACGCGTCGGTCGTAGTTCATAAGTGGCATCCTTGCTTAACTGCACCTGCTCCCAACTGATGATATACGAAGGATCAGGAACGTACTTCTTCAACATGGACACATGGAATATGTTATGCACGCCTTCGAGTGGTGTGGGCAAAGCAAGGCGATACACTACTGCCCCCACTCGATCAAGTATCTAGAATGGCCAATAAATTTCGACGTGAGCTTCCCTTTCTTACCAAACCTAAGAACTCCTCGCATAGGGGAAGCCTTAAGGAATACATGGTCCCCAACATCAAACTCAAGCAGTCGCCGCCTCGTATCAACGTAGCTCTTCTACCTGCTCTGTGCTGAGAGCAGTCGACGCCGAATAATGTCGATCTTCTCTGAAGTCGCCTGGACCAATTATGGGCCAATCAGAGTCTTCTCATCCACTTCTGCCTAAAAATGTGGCGCTCTACAAGGGCGACCATACAGTGCCTCATAGGGAGCCATACCAATACTCGCCTGGAAGCTGTGTTATACACGAACTTTGCATAAGGAAGACAATCATCCCAATTATCCTTGAAGTTCAACACATAAGCTCGCAACATATCCTCTAAAATCTGATTCACATGCTCCGTCTGCTCGACTGTCTGCGGATGGAACGCGGTACTGAACTTCAACTTCACACCCATCACTTCCTAGATACGAGTCCAGAAGATAGATGTGAATCGAGTGTCTCGTTCAGACACAATCTCCAAGGGAACTTCATACAGGCGTACAGTCCCTTGATATACAATCTAGCCAACTCGTCTGCAGAATTTGTAACTCTAATCGGTAGGAAATGAGCTGACTTTATCAACCTATCAATGATTACCCAAATAGAGTCATGTCCCTTCCTCGTCTTCGGCAGTCCAGAAATAAAATCCATAGAAATAAAGTCCCACTTCCATTCAGCTATGGGCATAGGCTGCAACAATCCAGGAGGTCGGCGATGCTCTGCCTTAACCTGCTGACACGTGAGACAATGGGATACGAACTCAGCAATGTGGACCTTCATATTGTCCCACCAGTACGATCTTTTCATGTTTTGATACATCTTCGTGCTACCTGGATGCATCGCAAGCCTCGAACTGTGGGCTAACTCAAGAATCTCTCGTCTCAAGTTAGGAATATTTGAGATGCACAGGCGGCCTCGATATCGCAAGCCCTCATCCATACTAATAGTCCACTTAGAGTCCTCATCAGTACCAACTCATTCCTTCATCTTCACCAGAAGCTCATCGCCTACTTGAGCCTCAATAATGCGGCCATCTACGAGGGGTTGTACACGAACATGTGCGACGACTTCATACTGCTCTTCCACTGTGAGTTTCTGCTTAAAATCTAGCACAAACTCAACCATATCCCATTCTGCAATCATAAGCGGAGCCACAAATTCTATAGTCTTCTTGTGGCTTAATGCATCTGCCATAAGGTTTGCCTTGCCCGGATGGTAGGAAACCTCGAACTTAAAGTCCTTCAAGGTCCCCATCCATCGGCGCTGCCTCATATTCAAATCTCGCTGTGAGAATATATATCTAAGGCTCTTGTGGTCACAAAAGAACTCAAACTTCTCTCCAT
The DNA here is from genome assembly GCA_037074715.1 of Magnolia kwangsiensis. Lineage (NCBI taxonomy): Eukaryota > Viridiplantae > Streptophyta > Magnoliopsida > Magnoliales > Magnoliaceae > Magnolia > Magnolia kwangsiensis. The sequence continues at coordinate 148,928,116 of CM073572.1, read as the reverse complement.
AGAGGTAATGTCTCCAGAGCTTTAATGTGAAAATGACAGCTGCTTACTCTAGGTCATGCGTAGGGTAATTCTCCTCGTGATTCCTTAATTGTCTCAAGGCATACGCAATCTCCCTGTCCTTCTGCATAAGGACACAACCCAGGCCAACACGAGATGCATCAATATAAATCATATACTTAACCCCTTGCTTTGACAATATAAGCACAGGGGCGGACGTCAACTTGTCCTTCAGATCTTGAAAAGCTGCTTCAGCCTTCTCATTCCAGGCAAACTTCAAGTCTTTCCGTGTCATCTAAGACAACGGTCTGACAATCTTGGAAAAGTCTCGAATGAATCGTCGATAGTAACCTACCAGACCCAGAAAAATCCTCACCTCAGTCATTGAACTGAGCTGCTTCCAATCCTGAACTGCAGCTACCTCAATGAGGTCAACTGCAATACCTTCCTTGGACACCACATGTCTTAGGAACTTAACTTCTTCTTTCCAGAAGTCGTATTTCTTATACTGCGTGAATAACTGGTTCTCCCTGAGAGTATTCAATACCGCTCTCAGGTGTTCTTCATGCTCTTCTCGACTCGTGGAGTATATTAAAATGTCATTGATAAAGACAATGACGAACTGGAACAGAAATGGCCGAAACACTCTGTTCATCAAATCCATGAACACTGCTGGAGTATTCGTAAGTCCAAAAGACATCACAAGGAACTCATAATGACCAAAACTGGTCCTGAACGCAGTCTTCTATACGTCCTCATCCTTGACGCATAATTGATGATACCCAGACTGCAAATCTATCTTTGAGAAATAATGTGCCCCTTTCAGCTGATTGAACAGATCATCAATCCTGGGCAATGGATACTTGTTCTTCACTGTCACCTGATTTAGCCTGGGATAATCAATATATAACCGCAGGGAACCATCTTTCTTCTTCATAAACAATACAGGTGATCTCCAATGTGACACACTTGGTTGAATAAAGCCTACCTCAAGCAAAATATCGATTTATCTCCTCAACTCCTCCATCTCACATGGAGGCATACGATACGTCGGTAGGAAAATAGGTGTCGCACCGTGTCATGCCCCAAATCCAGAAATCAAATTCATAGAAATCTCGATCGCCGAATTCGGTGCCGACAGCCTCCGTAGTACCCCATTCTTAGCTCCTAGCATTCATATGCCAGATTTCGATCCTGGGATCCTATAAAGAGAATTTTTTTTTGTTAATGTACATTTAACTAGTAATAAGCATAACCACAAGATTATCCAATTCACAAAGGCAACATCATCATCATATATCCACTAATATAATCATTTGATTACAACACTGAAAGGGAAATACATAAATAGAAATTCAAGCTCCAGAAGACCACTGCACGCTCCAAGCTTAACACTGCTGCAACCTAACATCACCTGCACGCATCTATCGTGCATAAGCTTATAGAAAGCTTAGAGGGTGGTGTAAGTGTGTGCACAAGATAAGTGCCAAGTATTCAATATAATGCCATAATCATACAATATCAAAAAACTGGTAATCCACAAACCATACAATGTCTGAATAAGCAGAAACACTGACAAGAGGGTTCTGGAACTTTCACCTAAGGATATCTATAGTACCCCATGTAGAACAGATTTTTGGTATCCCATCTGGCTATCCACGATATGGCTGTGGAGGCTACGACCCTGATGTCACTAGGGCATATAGTAATCATAACATACAATACAAGATGCATGAGTCATACAATTCAATCATGCATCAATCCTGCGCATATCGTGCGCTCATGTGAGACAATCTCCACCTATCAAGGAGTCTCATAACAACCAGTACTATGACATATGCAATGGTCAATCATATCTCATAACAGATATGCAGATGATGCGTATGGGCATGTATCATGATGCTATGCAGTCACATACTCATAATCGGTATCAATAGCAAGCATTGACAATTGACATCGACAACGTGGACATTTAACCAACATTATCCCCCAAGGAACGACCCACATAAAGCCTATCATATAGTGGACTCATAGCAGCACACAAGGGCCAAATATACAACACCATGGGCCTCACTTAAGAGTTTAATATACATCACGATGGGCCTTTCACATGGGCCTAACATACATTATAATGGGTTCCATCACCTAGCCCTCAAATGCATCACAGAGGGCTGCATCACATAAGCCTCATATACATCACATTGGGCCTTAAACATAAGCTGGATACACATCACAATGGGCCTCAAATACGGGCTGCATATACATCACATTGGGCCTCGACAATCGGAATCGGTGATCAGCCATGACAATTAAAATCGACAATCGGCCACGATAATTGGCCTCGATCGATAATCGGCCTCGATAATCAGAATCAGTCAATCGACCATGATAAGCAGAATCGGCAGTCAGCCATGTCAATCGACAATCGGGCACGATCAGTAATCGGTCACGATAATCGGCCTCGATTGGTAATCGATCAATCTGCCACGGCAAGCAGAGTCGACGATTGGCTACGTCAATCACTAATCGGCCACGATCGATAATCGGTCACGATAATCGACCTCGATCGGTAATCGGTCAATCAGCCACGACAAACAGAATCGGCAATCGGCCACATCAATCGATAATCGACCATAATCGGTAATCGGTCAAGATAATCGGCCTCGACAATCGGTAATCGGCCACGACAAGCAGAGTCGGCAATTGGCCACGTCAATCAATAATTGGCCAAGATCGGTAATCGGTCACGATAATCAGCCTTGAACGGTAATTGGTCAATCGGCCATGACAAGCAGAATCGACAGTCAGCCATGTCAATCAATAATCGGGCACGATCAGTAATCGGTCACAATAATCGGCCTCGATAATTAGAATTGGTCAATTGGCCACGGCAAACAGAGTCGACAATCGGCCACATCAATCAATAATCGGCCACTATAATAAGTAGATAAACAAAGCGGGGCCCATAAATGATCAGCCGATAACCACAGTATAAGGATCGGCACTCGACCGTGGTTATATCAAATCCGATTGCACGGAGCCATCCGTCTACGACGAGTGGGCCCCACTTATCTGGGTTAATCCACATGAGAATTATGAGAATGGGCCTAATAAGGCCTAAGGGAAGGTCACAATGTAGACATCCAACCATCATTGCCCATCAATGTGGATATCTAACCAACATTGCTCCCAAAGAGTGGCCCACATAGAGCCAAACGTATAATGGACCCATAGCCTCACACAAGGGCCACATATACATTACATCGGGCCCCGACATATGGTCCATAGATACATCACATCGGGTCCAAACACATGGGTCGGGTATACCTTATATTGGGCCTCATATACATCAAGTGGGCTGCTCAAATATCATATTGAGCCACATATACAGGCCAGAAATACGTCACAATGGGCCTCGTCTAACGGCCTAATGCACACAACAATGGGCCTCACTAAATGGGCCATAAATACACAATAGGTGGACCCTGCACATGGGCCTCAGATACATTACACGGGCCATAACCCATGGGCCTAATACATATCACAATGGGCTTCATCAATGGCCCACAAATATATCACATTGAGCCTCATCATATGGGCTGCAAAATACATCATTGTGGGCCGCACAAATGGATGGTATAGATATACAATGCATACATCACGGCGGGCCACATGAATGGATGACATACATACATCACGATGGGCTGCATACATGGGCTTAATATACATCACCAAGGGCCATGGCCACTAGGCCTCAATTACATCATAGTGGGCTACGACCCATGGGCCCCAATATACATCAAATGGGCCACATCAATGGGCTGCACCAATGGGTCATAAATACATAACAGGTGGGCCCCGTTCATGGGCCAAAGATACATCATGATGGGCCTTATCACAATGGGCCTTATGTACATTACATCAAGGTGGGGCCCACACACTATGTATATATATGTATTTTATTATTATTATATGACATTACCCAAAATGAATCATATCCAAAGATCATCTGGACCATACTACAGATAACAGTGGAGATAATGATTTCCACTGTTACAAATTCTAGGGCCCACCATTACGATCATTTTCCATCCAGTCTGTTCATAAGGTCACAAGGACCTGGATTAAGAGGAAAATAAATTTCATACAGATCCAAAACTTCTGTCCTCCCAAAAGGGGTTTTAATGGTAGACATTCATCCCTCCATTATTTCCTGCAGTGTGGTCCACCTGATATATGGTTCCCATTTAGATTCAAGCCTTAAGACGAGTTTACCAAATGAACGGACGGTTTGGATGTAATGCTTACATTAGGGGTGGGGTGCTGATCGTCCAGCAGATGGATGGTTCTGAATCCACCAAGTGGATGGACATTTTGGATGGAAAATATCCATCAGAGGTGGCACGCTGACCGTCCAGCAATGGTGGGTCCCACCAGATAGATGGACGGTGTGGAGTTACAAACATACATCACAGTGGGTTCATCCCACCCGTCTAGATTGTTGGACGGTGTGGATGAGACACATACATCAGGTGCGGCCCATCCAGCATCGTCCAGGGGTGGATGGTTGCATACAACGTACACGTCAGCGGTGGGTCCCAACACTCACTCCTATTCCTCTATATAACGTATATGTTATATAATATAATTTATATATTATTGTAACGCCCGTGAAAAATTCGTACTTGGGCTCGAGTACCAACTCGACCCGAAATTGTGTAGAATTTATTCCTTTAGAAAATATGACTAAGTTAGCTAGTGCAACGTTAGAATAGCTGGAAAATGGTCCCTGATCACTTTAAATACGTTCTACAAGGCCCAAAGCGAGTGGAACCAATGGTGATATAATGCTCTAAAGCCTCGGATCAAACTCTAAACTGGTTTATTCTCGGGACCTCCTTGAAACTTTGTATTGGATCTAGACCGCTCGTCGAAAGTCCGATACCTACCATCTTAGACCGTTATGACCACTTAGCTGGGCTTGGCAATCGTTTCAAAAATCAAGTCCAACTGACATTCAGAGGCTATTTCATTGAGCCTGGAGTGAAGAGAGTGAGAATAGGGTTAGAATTGGAATTTGAAATTCAAATCTGGCACATGATTTGACGCATCAGTATTAAGTGTTCTGACCATCAGAATTCAGCCAAATTACACCCTTGGATCAGGAAAAATTTCTATTACATATCACGAGACTTATAGGCTTAATCTTGGTGCGGTGACCGTTAAACTGAAACTGGACCACCACGTACGATCTGGAAACCCTACCGGTCTGAAAACTGGATGTGTGCTAGATCCAGTATGCATGAGCTTAAGTCCGACCGCATTTGGCCAGGGGACCTTCAGAAATGCTCTTTTGGACCGAAACAGCCCCGATTTGGTTAAGCACCAAGTAAACATTGTTCCCAAGCCTATTTTGGGCATGTTTTAGCTTATAAAAGGGGTTGAAACCCTCACTTCTCTCACACATCCGAATTTGCTAGAAACCCTAGCTTGTGTGAGAGAAAAGGTGAGAGATTGTGAGAGAGAGTGGGAGAGTTCTTCCTGCTACTTGTGCTACGTGTTGCACGTGCTTAAGCAACGCACCTCTATCGCTTTCCCGGCGATTATACCGTGATTCTAGGTAAGCAAATACCCTAAATAGTTGCTGATTGGAGGTTCCTTTGTTTCCATAGCGATGTAGCTTATGGATCTTGTGTATTAGGTTCCCTATTCGCCGTAGACGAAGCGTATACGCTCCGTTTCAATTCACGAGTCTACAAGACATAAGGTGAGGAGTTTAGACGCTTTGATTGATGGTTCCCAACGCTTTCAATGTCGTTTAATAGTAGATTATTGACGGCATCGCCGTTTGACTTGTACAATATGCTCTCCGTTTCCTGTTTCGTAAATTAACCAAGAATATGAGATTTAGGGCATTTTAGTCATTTGTAGGAAGTACAGATTACGTTCATATTTTGCTGATGTGATTGACATGGTTTGTTGTCACATTAGGAAGTTAGGAATACGTGCATAATTAGTTTGGCGAAGAGATTCGCCTAATTGTGCACTTCGGGTCGAAATACTATATGTAGACTTAAGTGTCTAGTGTATGTGTTTGTATAAATGCTTGTATTAGTATGTATTGAATTAAATGATGTTATGAATTAGTTTGAGATGGATTTCTCAATTAATATGCTGACCTAAATGATTTCCTACATGTTGACTATATGCATGATTTCATTACATGCATGAAATATATGTGTTTGAAGATTTACTTAAGTTGAATGTTTTAACATGTGTTAACATGCTCACATGACTGTATTTCAATTCCAATACTCTTACATAATTTACTGATATGATTCCTTAAGTGTTTGGGACTAGACTTAGTCCAGGCAGTCGGTAACCGAGCTAATTCGTGGTCGACTGGTCTTAGCCACGAACGACGCGTCGATGAATGCGAGTCGTGTTTGAAGTTGGCGGCAGTGGTTAGGCCATGCGAAGTGTTTTACGCACTTCATGTCGTTCGACTTGAGATGCGATCGCGCTAGTCGAGCCCATCAAGTAACCCGACTGGCCGATGTATGTTCACCTTGTATGAGTCATAACTGCTTGAACCTAGGGTACTGAACTTACCATTGTAAACCCTGTTAACCATGGTACCTTGATCCACGAAGACTCATGAGCCGGGCATGGTGGTATGGGACACCGTGGTCGAGCTGTCGGCCTACGATGGGGCCACAAACCTCCCCGTAGTGACCAGTGAGCACCTAGACTCGTGAGCAGATTATGGTGGTATGGGACACTATATTCTAGCTGTCGGCCTACACTGATCAGGCGACGAGTCCTTTGTAGTGACCGCGAGCGTATTCTGAGTCCACGGGAGGCGACGACCCTTCCGTTGTAGTAGAGTACGGTAGGCCTGTATTGATAAGGTGATGGGGGAGCGGTGCAACGAGTGCGAGCAACAGCCCTGGCAGCCCTTGCAGTGACCTACGAAATATACATCGTATGAGATTACTAGGAGTGACGACCCTAGACAGGATCTGTGTTAGGATTGATACAAGGGAAGTACCTTAGTTTCCCAATCCTGCTGTTTGAATGGACTAATAACAACTTGGAAATTATATCACCATGCCATTGCATGTGCCTGGAAGATGTGGAGCACTTGAGGGTCGATTGCATGCCGCGGTCGTAAGATGTTGCCGTATGAGGGAGATCGTCGGTGAGGGAATACATCACGTCATGTCATCTTGCATTAACAACAGTATTAGGATTGTCTGATTTACTGCTTTACTATTATCGCATGATTGATTTGTGAAGATGCTAATCTTTGCTCTATGATTCCACTGAGTTGATCACTCACTCCCACGTTACGGGATGGTGTTTACAACACCCACCAGACCCTGTTGTAGATGCAGGTGAGGCTGAGATCCAGGAGGCAGAGCCAGACTTCGACGAGGACCAGGACGAGTTCTCGTACATGCAGTATCATGATGGCTTTGCATAGGCGACCTGGATTGACGGGACTTCAGTGGGACTATTTTGAACATTTCATTTTGTTCATGTATATGTATATGAGACTCAGAGATGTATTCATACTTTAGAGACAGATGAGATCTACTTTATTTTTCCATAAAGTGATATATATATTGTTTAATCTTCCGCTTGCTTTTATCACTGGATCTGAAGTATGAATTACAGTTTTGGAATACTTTTACTCATGTGAATGCTTTAAATCAGACAACATTGAATCATAATCATTTTTGTTGCATAAGTGACGGTCCGAAACTCGGGAGTTGAGTTTATACACGACCCCCGATTTTCAGGGTGTTACAATTATTTTATAAATACATTTTATTTTGAAACAATCAGCCTAGCATCCAATGTCCTGATGGACGAACCGGATGCAAGGCATGGGCATTAACGTAGGCCCACATGTGGGATGGGTACCCATCGTCCAAGCAATGGATGGTGAGGATATGAAACATATGCATCTTGTGGGCCCTACACGGATGAATAGCTTGGATAAAAATGATCATACCCTTAATCAGGGTCGTTCACCAGTCAATCCGTCCAGCTATATTGCATAGTTGATAGCGTCATACATCAAGGTGGATCTTCACCGTCCAGGCCTTTACACTGGACGGTGCAAATAAAATGCAGCATCAAGGCGGGGCCACGTGGGTGGGGTCCACGTCCCAGTAAGGGACGAATGATTAGGATAAAACCCATACCTCATGGTTGTCCACAGACTTGCTGATGTCAGTGGAGCAGGTGGAGACGGTGGGGACCATAACAGTCATTGACGCCAAATAGCAGCTGCTGCTGCGTGGTGGACGGTTTGGATCTCATACATGAGCATCAAGGTGGGTCGCGTCCCATGTTAGCGATCATCACATCAGGGCCCCACCATCCCTATGTGAACGGTGTGGATGGCACAAACATCACGCTAGGTAGGCCCCACCGTCCAACAGACTGGACGGTGCATGACATGGATAAAAGACACGCATCGGGCAGCAAGGGCTGCTGCTGGATGGCCAGCCGGGTGGCCCTGCTAAACAGGCAGCGTGGATAAAATCATCACAGTGGGTCGCTGCCCTGGACGTCAGTGAGGTGGGCCCCACAAATGGGACAGCGAGGATAAAAATCATGGTGGGCCACACATCAAAAGAGGGAGAGAGAGAGAGAGAAATCGGGGTAGCAGAGGGACCCTGCCACTATAGGTCCCTCTATACAATGCGTACATCAAGATGGGTCCCACCACAAGTGGGCCCTCAATCAACGGTTGAAAATAAAATAAGATAAAATAAATCACCCATAAGGCAAAAGAAAAAGAGAGAGAAAGAAAGAAAGAAGCACCTACCTTTGATCGCCTATGCACTCTAGAGCTCCAAGAGGACATTTTTAATGGTTGAGATGATGATCCAAGGGTTGGATTTAATGGTAGGAAGGTGGGTCACACCAAGCTTCTCCATGGAAGCCATGGATGGTTTCTTGCTTGGAGGATGAAAGAGGCAGAATGAGAGGGAGAGAGAGAGGGGGATGGGTGTGAGTGATGGGTGATGGGTACTTGACATGTAAGGGATGTGTTTGTAAGAGAGAGAGTTGACTTTAGGGGAGGGGTGATTGTACTTGACATGATGTGGTAATTGATGAGATTGATTTGACATGTTGTAGAGATTCTCTTGGGATTACAAATGCGCGGCATTTTCTCAAACTAAACGCGGGCCCACATCTTCTGGCCTAAGTATCGCCTTGGTGCCTAATACGGGGCGTCAGAACCGCGGCGACGGTGCGGTCGCTACGGTATAAGTATCGGGTTGAGCCGACTCTGGAATATGAAATCTGACTCAAGGTCGCACACGACTGCCAATTATAAATCACGAATTGTCAAAATTCGACCGGGAGGACCGCGGAAGCCTATGGAACAACACAGGCTAGGATACAGGTCTTACACACCGGGCACAAGATCAATAGTGAAGTCGATCTCACGTCGAGGAGGAAGCCCTGAAATCTTCTCAAACACATCAGAGAAATCACGAACTACTGGTATAACTTCCAACATTGGAACATCAGAACTCTCTAACAAGGAAGCGTAGGTGCTAACACGACAAGACCAACTGACCTGAACTGGAAAAGAGAAGACCGTGCCCTCAGGTCCGTAGGCTGTCACGACTCTGATCTCGCAATCAATCTCTGCTCTCATCTTCTCGAGCCAATCCATCCCAAATATAACATCATAATGACACAGTCGGGCGACAATCAGGTCGACGACCACTGTCTTGCTACCCAAATCTATCCAGCAAGACTCACAGGTCTGAGTAATGTCTGAAGTAGTCCCTATAGCTGTCGTGAGTCTCACTCCCTTCGCAGGAGCCATAACCAAACCTAGCCGCTTGACCGCAACAGAAGAGATGATCGAAACTGTGAACCCAATGTCCAACAACAAGAAGATAGGCATACCTAGGATGTGAGCAAGAATCTTGAATGATGTCGGTGCTGAATTTACCTCGGGAGCCTCAGCTGTGAGGGCATGAACCCGAGCCTGATGTGAGCGATGCGGTGGAGGAACCATGGGCTGTTGTGGTAGCCTGAAACTAGGTGCTAGAGGTCTGAAGGAAGGATAAACTGGTGCTGATTGAAGGGGTGGTGTTGAAATAGCCTGAGGCATCGGATGACCGATCTTCTGAGGCGGCGTGAAACCACTCTTGCATCCTGGAAAAGCAAGATATCTCAGTGTGGCCAGGCTTCTTACAATAGTTGCACCACACATCAGGACACCTCACATGGGCAGGAGATGCCGCAAACCCCGACGGTGAATCGATACGAGGCCTCTTACGGAGGAAAGGCCTACTTGAGAAATCAGGTCGCGGCCTGGGAGCCATAGGTGCACGCATGCGGGACACCTCACATGTGCAGGAGATGCTACAAACCCCAGCGGTGAATCGATACGAGGCCTCTTACGGAGGAAAGGCCTACTCGAGAAATCAGGTCGCGGCCTGGGAGCCATAGGTGCACGCATGCGGGACAACCTCTCCCCGTCTTGCTCTGCTCTCAAGGACATGCTCACCAACTCAGCATAGGAAGAGATGCTCGCATAACACATCTTTGATCGAATCTTGGGCCACAAATACTTAGAAAAATGCCGCATCCTCAACGACTGATCATCCAGAATCAAAGGAGCATACCTGCCTAGCTCTGTAAACTGGTTCTTGTATTCTGTCACCAACATGCCTCCCTGGCGAAGGTGAAGGAATTCACTCTCCTTCTCGTGCTGATAAGTGACTGGAAAATACTTCTCATGAAAGCGAGCCTCGAATGCCGCCCACGTCCAAACAAATCCCTCTGCAACTGTACGGAGGATGCTGTCCCACCATAAGCTAACTTCCTTCTCAAACATGAAGGTGGCAAGCTCAACCTGCTCTGCCTCGGAACAGTGCAACAGTCTAAGCATCTTAGAGATGTGGTCGATCTAATACTCAGCCTCCTTGGATTTGTGAGTACCTGAAAATGTAGGAGGCCTCAAGTGCTGAAATCGCTCGAATGTACCACTCACACTAGGTATAGAGGTGAGGTAGGTGGAGTCGCCCCCATAGACTGAGCAAAGATACCAACTATGGAGGACAAGAACTGCTACTGCTGCTGTATCTGCTGCTGCGACATCAATAGCTCATCTGCTCTAGCCTATCAGGAGGCGGAGCGGACTATGATGTAGAAGGCGTCGTTGTAGACGCACGGTTCTTCTTAGGAACCGCAGGTGTGACAAGAGGCACCACAGAAGGTGTAATAGGAGGCGGCCCAGAAGTAGGACCAGAAGCTGGCTGAGAACTCGGCATGTGATCAGAATGAGATGGGCCCGAATGGGGGTCTATATGAGTATCACTCACGGCAAGGACCCCGTCTAGCGAATCACCCAGACAGAGACGGGCTGAAGATCTTGAGCCCTTAGGTGGCATACCCTACATACAACAAAGGATAACAACCAAAGAGATTAGGCATTCACACAGTCCATTTACAACATTAACTTCACAAGCCAAAGAAACAACATGCATTTCGTTAACAAAATTGTCACAATACATGATGTGCATCATTACATGAATCGCGATAGAGAAAGCATGTGAGCAAAATGACTAAGCTTCAAACACTAAACAACTACCAAACTACCAAGCCACACACAAGAGAAAACAACACACAAGAAAATAATGACTATGAAAAGGACTATTCCTCAGAATCTGGCGATGGAGGAGGGGCACCCTTATCCTGCAGATAACACAGGATCATCTTCAAAGTGTGGGTTACTTTACTGAACTTGTGCTACATGTAGCCAAGTAAATCCATAATATCCTGTTGAAGAGTGGCCTGACCCTCCTCAAGCCTAACCAAATGGGCTTCTTTGTCAGCGCTATCAGGATCGTGCTCCTGAGTCATAGGAGGAGGACTCTCATCAGTATCCTGAGTCTCCTCTTTCTCTTCGTCCTGCACTTCTTCCTCTATTTCTGCCCCACCTTCTTCTTCACTCCCCTCTCCTTCTTCACTCACAGACTCATCCTCGCTTTCTTCAAGTTGGGCTTGTCGTTACCAAGGCCCGATCTTCATCTGGTTGAGAGTGGTCTCGCTGATGTAATAGACCGGCGCTGGTAATTTCGCCCCAAGTCTGTAGCCAAACTCGAGCGCAATCTTACATATGAGTCGGCCGAAGGGGAGCGACTTAGTCATTCTATTTGATCGTGTGATAAGGATGATCTGTCGTAGTACAAACTTAGGCACGCACAACTTCGCTCCCTGCTCCACTTAGTACAGGAAATCCACCATGAGATGCGTGCACTCATTGTGATTGCTCCACCTGGGGTAGACATTAAACGTGCAGATATAGTGAAGTAGACAAAAATCACCCGACATATGGGTCGCTAAGAGACTCCTGTTAGGCTGCCATTCAACCAGTCGACCACATAGAAACCTAGTGTGGCGATCCCTTTTATGTACACTATTCAGATTCCTCTCACTAGCATGTACTTCGCCAAGTGGCACATTTAGGAGTCGAGTTATCAACCCAACGTTGATTGTTTCTTCCAGGTCTCTGCCAAAGAGGATCTTAAACTATAAGGGCTCTAGCGTAGGCTCTTGAATGTGGGCATAGAAGGCTCAGACAGAGCTTGCGTTGGCACGAGACTCGCCCGGCTTCTTCCAGGCACTCGAACAACAAGTATTCTCCAAAGAGTTGTCCATCCACATGCGCTTCAAAAAGAACCCTACGGCCCTCGTAGACGCCATGAGCTAACTCGGCCAATAATGCTCTTCCTAATGGAGCATAGGGATCTAAATCCCGCTTCGTCTGCACTTCTCTCCCAGCGCTTGAACTCGTGGTAGCTCCTCTAGGCCTTCTCGAATGAGTGGGGCGACTAGGCCTAGCCTCATCCACAGGGGCTCGCTTCTTCCCCATAAATGAAAGGATGAAGGAAATGGAAAATAATTCCACAATAAACTCCATGAAAGCCATGGAAAATGAAGAAAATGAAGGAAAAGGGCTGAACTATTTAGGTCTCCATGGATCTGAGCCTCAAAGAGGGTGGAAGGCTTAAAGAAAGGGAGTATTGAAGAAAGAAAATAACAAAATGAGATGAGTAATGGGTTGGCACGATTTTGAAGCTTAAATGAGGGATTTAGAAGCTCAAATCAAAGGAAATGGAAGGATTAGGTGATGGGTATGACTGAGCACGGTGAAGAGATGTAGGATTTAATGAAAAATGAAAGAAAGAGTGATTGGAAGGATGATTTGAGAGGGAATGGAGCAGTTTTGAAGATAAGGGAAAGCTTGGGAGGGGGTTTTATGAAGGAAGTAGTAGATCGGGGATGATTTAAGGGTCGAAACCCGGACCAATGGGTCCCACTAGGCCCCACGTGCCATCGGCCCGAAGGCCCGGTCCAGACAAGCCCACTGGTCGGTGAGGCCTCACCCTTTGGGCAAGGACCTCCCCACTCCCTGGGTCCAAAAAAGTATGGGTCCCACCTTGGGTCCCCCTAGAAGTGGTCCGTTTGGCCTCCACTTCCGATTCGAGCTGTTTCGAGTCATTTTAAAATAAATCTAATCTCTATTCACATTTACCGATTTCTGACGGCTGGAATGGGATGAAACACGGTCTATACCCATCAATTGATGGTTTAAACTTGATTTGGGGTCATTGTGTGTGATCAGGAGTGTGCACGGACTCGATCTCGACGATCATTTTCAGTAAACTTTCACCAAAGGACACATCTAGGGGTCCTACACTTGTTTCTAGATTGTTCTCGCACCCTTCTACACTATAGTGGCGTCAACGTGCATCGTGTGACCCTAACCCAAGTCCAGTTTAATCTAGATCATTCTTTGATACCAACTTGTAACGCCCTGAAATTCGGGGGTTGAGCATAACTCAGCTCCCGAGTTCCAAAACATCACTTATGCAACATAAATAATTCTGAATGTATGTTTGTCTGTATTAGTGCATAAATATGAAGTAGATTAAGCCAAATCAGCAGAAATAATTAAGGGATTGTGAGAAAATGTAAGCGAAAGACTTAAGTACATATATAAACCAAAAATAATCCCCAAAAGATGTGTGCTCTGCCCAGGGCAATAAGTACAACTGTGAATCAAAATATATGTATGACAAATCAACATAATCATATCCCAGAATCCCCGCCAGTCAGGACAAGGCTCACATGAACCCGCCTGAGAACTGCATGAACGAGAAAGCCTCATCGTCCTCGTCGAACTCTGACTCCGCCTCGCAGGCATCACCGTCACCTACAGCTAAGTCAGAGTCTGGTTGGTGTTTAAGCACCATCCCAAAATGTGGGAGCGAGTGATCAACTCAGTGGAACTATACAGCAAAGGTTAACATGTTATCAATTCAATCAAGTAGTAATGATAAAGCAGTACAATTAAACATGTCCTAGATACTCTTGTTAATGCAAGAATGATATGAAATAATAATGCATGCCCTCACCACAAACTCCCTCTTGCGACAACATCTAACGATCGCAGCATGAATCACTATTACTGTGCTCTCACACCAACGCCAATGGCACATGCAGTGCAATGTCATGAGTATGATTACCAAGTTCTTATTAATCCTTTTCATACAGCAGGATTGAGAAGTTAAGACACCTCCCTTATATTAATTCCCCATCATTGATCCATTCTAGGGTTGTCAGTCATAGGAAATCTCATACGATGTTACGGTTCTAGATCACTGTAAAGGGCTTGTCACTAATTAATATAGGTTTAGTTATATCCTAAATACTGCAACGAGACTCGTCATCCTTATGCAGTGTCAGGATATACTCGAGGTTACTATAGAGGGCTCATCACCAATCAATGTAGGTCGACAACATGAATATAGTGTCCCATACCACCATAATCGGCTCACGAGAGTAGGGTGTTCATTGGTCACTACGGGGAGGCTCGTCGCCCCAGCGTAGGCCGATAGCTGGACCATGGTATCCCATACCACCATGTCTAGCTCATTAGTCTTAGGGGATCATGGTACCAAGGTTAACGGGAGTTTCACTAGTGAGTTCGGTGGCTTAGATTCAAACAGTAGCCACCAAACATGGTGAACATACATCGGTCAATCAGGTTAGTTGAGAGCTAACTAGGCCAAGCACACGTTGAGTTGAATGACATGGAATGCATGAGCACTCCGTGTGGCCTAACCACTTTCGAACATCCCAAGCACGACTCGAATTCGTTAAACTCATCCTGCATGGCGAAAATGACCTCAACCACCATTTGAAGAACGGTTACCGATTACCTAGACTATAATATAGCCCCAATCACTTACAAGCTCAATAACAGGCATATGATTCATATCCTATATTCATATGAGTATTTATGAAATATAACTCAAACATAAATACAATATATGGAGGAAATCATGCACACAGTTACATGAATAATTTAGGCTAATCAATCCATGGAGGAAATCATACACTCAAGTAATGTGATTGAGATTCATATCTCAACAACTTTAAAAATCACACTTTACTAACTACTAACTCAATCAAGCATTTACAATAAACACTTATACTACCTATTCGACATATATCACGTATGTCGACTATATAACATAATAAGGCGATTCCTTTCATCAAGGAGTCATCGCATATATAACATTCATGAATCAACGACAAAGAATCATGACAATCATAATAGCAAATTCTATATGTATACGGGTATTCTAGCATATACATGAAATACTCTATTTATAACATAAATTGTATATATACGTAAATCGAAACAGATAGCGCATTTGGCATGTGTAATAGCATTCACGTCATGAATAAATCATTATCTAACATTGAAAGTCTTGAAAATCATAACCTAAACGTATATAATCGGCACCTTGAACCAAAAAACACGTAATGAGTATGATTCAGACGATAAGTCTTCATCAACGGTGGATACGCTACCTAAGGCATGAAACAAGTTAGTTATAGCTTCACTACAGCTATTCTAAGCTCCAAAATAGGTTAGAGTTTGATTAACTTACCCAACAACGGAATCAGAATCGCCGAAATAATGATTCAGATACGCAGGATTGATACGTAGAAGAACTGGGAAGAATCTCACGGAGAAACAACAGGTTCTCTCTTACTTTCTCTCTCCTTTGTCTCTCTTCACTTAGCTAGGGTTTAGAAAATTCGTATGGGATTTGGGAATGAGGGTTTAAGGCCTTTTTATAAGCTTAAAGTTGACGGAAACAGCCTTAGGGCCAAGGTATACTTACGTTATAACCAAATCGGGCTCTTTCTGATCCAACGGAGCACTTCTGGAGGTCCTCTTATCAAATGCGGTCAGACTTAATCTCACTAGTATTGGATCTTAAGCAAGTTAAGTTTTCTGTCCGATCGAGTTTCCAGATCGTCCGTGGCGGACCCATTTTAATTCAACGGTCATCGAAATTCGATCAGGGCCACAAATACTTTGACATATATAGGCGACCTATCCTGATCCGAGGGTGAATTTGGGTTGAAATCTAACGGTCAGAATGCTTAGAAATAACATGCAAGCCACACGACCTAAATTACTTAAAATCATATTTAATTTTCTAAAAATCTTCGCTTTCTCACTCTCTTCACTCCGGACTCAAAGAAATGGTCTCAGGACATCATTTTGCCTTGATTTTCGAGGTGATAGTCAAGTCCAACTAGGCGGTCATATTGGTCTAAGTTCATCGCTATCAAACTTTCGACGTGCGGTCTAGGTCTTATATGAAGTTACAAAGTGCTCCCCAGAGCAACTGGGTTTAGAGCTGGATCCTAGATTTCAAGATAATATAACGTCAACGATTCTATAGGTTTTGGGTCTTACAGATCATATTAAAGTTATTGGTGCTAATTTCACATGTAATCTAGTTTAGTGCTAGCTAATACACATTAAATTTCTAAGGGATTTGGTTCTAAATAATTTCTGCTAGAGGTGGTACTCGGGTCTAAGTACGGATTTTTCTAAGACGTTACACTTTTATAGTCCAATTATACAGTGTCATTGCCGTATGCTAAAAGAAATAAGCATTTTTGGCTATTCCAGGAAGATTTCAAGTCAGGGCTAGCATAAAATACCCAAAATTGATAGAATTCTACGCCTTAGTGGAAGCAAAGATAAGGGAAAAGGCCAAGAATAATGTATATTGTGGTAAGCTGACACCGTAAGATCTTAAAAAATATAGCTCAGGAAGCAAGAAAATTATGAGAAACATGGGTTTTGGTAATGAAGAGCCCACCAGATTGAATCATGGGAGAGGAATTCAAACTCTTATTGGGGTTAGTCAGGAAAAGCGAAGAAAATTTTAAGGATTGGGGGTAGAATCATTGGTGAACATAGTTACAATTGATCAATTATCAAAAGAAGATCTTAAAATAGTTGAGCATCCTGAAATGGTCCCAAAGCAAATGGAAAATAGGGGGCAGCCAACAATAGACAGTTTGCGAGAAGTAAACTTGTGTACGGAGGAAGAGCTGAGGAACACATTCATCAGCGCCAGTCTTTTCGGGTAGGAGGTTGAGAAATACATTTAACTTCTCAAAGAAAATAGAGATGTCTTACTTGGACATATGTAGAGATGCCGAGTTTAGAGCCTTTAGTAGCAGTGCACCAATTAAATATTTCTAAGGAAAAGAGGTCGGTTAAACAAGCAAAAAGGTGATTTCATCCGGACTTGGGTCCCATAATAGAAGAAGAAATGAACAAGCTGATAAAAGTCAGGTTTATCAGGGAGGTCAAGTATCCCAAATAGATATCAAACATTGTCCGAGTAAAAAAGAAAAATGGACAAGTCAAGGTGTTCATTGACTTCAGAGATCTGAATGAAGCCTGTCTGAAAGATGATTTTTCTCTCCCGATAACTGAATTACTGATTGACAGTACGACTCAGTATGCTATCATTTCCTTCATGGACAACTATGTAGGGTATAATCAAATTAGAATGACACCTGAAGATGAAGAAGTAACAACATTTAGAACTTCACTGGGGATTTATTGTTATAACGTTATGCCATTTGGTCTCAAAAATGCTAGGGCGACATATCAATGGGTGTTGCAGAATATTTTTCAAGACATGATGCACAAACATGTTGAATGTTATATTGCTGACTTGGTGGTCAGGTCAGGAGATCATCAGGAGAATCGCGAACATTTGACATTATTTTTTCGATGACTCAGAAAGAAACGGCTGAAGATGAATCCAGCTAAATGCGCATTTGGGGTGTCTTCAGGTAAATTCCTCAGTTTTGTTATCAGGCACAGGGGCATTGAGATCGATCCAGGAAAATTTAAAGCCATTTAAAATATGCAGCCACTAAAGACATTAAAAGAATTGAAAAGTTTGTAAGGAAAGCTAGTATACATTTACTGTTTCATTTCAAATCTTGTAGGGAGATGTCAGCCATTTTCTCATCCGATGAAGAAAGGCACAGAGTTTGTATGGGACCAGGCCTGTCAGAACGCGTTCAATTTGATAAAGGAATTATTAAAACAGCCGCCGGTATTGATAACTCCAATAAAAGGGAAGCCGCTTATTTTGTACATATCTGTAGCTGAGAATTCTTTAGGAGCTTTGTTGGCACATGTGAATGAATCCGGGAAAGAAACCGCCCTTTATTATTTAAGCAGGACTCTAATGGGCACGGAATGCAATTACTCTCCAATAGAGAAAGAATGTTTGGCATTGATATTCACGGTGTAGAAATTGAGACATTATTGTATCTCTCATGACATAACTTTGATATCAAGAGCATATCCGATAAAGTTTTTTATGTCAAGTCGATGTTATGTGGGGAATGTCCAAGTGGATGCTGATACTTTCAAAATATAATATTACATATGAGCTGGGAAAAGCAGTAAAGGGGCAAGAAGTAGCGGACTTCCTTGCGTTACACCTCGTGGTAGAGTGCGAGACCATCAGTGATGATTTTCCCAATGAACAGGTTATGTTGACCGAGTTGCAAAGCTTGTGATAGATGTATTTCAATAGTGCTTCTTGAGCGTCAGGAGTGGGGGCAGGAGTTATTTTCATCACACCTCAGGGTGATTTGTTACCTTATTCCTTTACATTGGGAACTGCATGTACAAATAATGAAGTTGAATATAAAGCTCTCATCATCAGAATGAAAATTTCTTAGGAAATGAAGATAAAAATGTTGCATATCTTCAGGTATTCTAAATTGATTATAAATTAATGGATGACTAAATTCGAGATAAGAAAACAAGAGCTCTTGGCATACTGCCGGAAAGCACATTAGTTATTAGAGCAGTTCTGTTATGTTGAAATCAAACATATACCGTGGTCCAAAAATGCAAAAGCAGATGCTTTGGCTAGCCTAACAGTAGCTCTGTCCTGTCCAAATCGGAGCCCTCTCTAGGTAACTATAAAAGAAAGGAGATTTTTTACCATCTTCAGAGGCCAGTGAAGAAAGTGTTGAAACACTTCTTATATCATGTTTGGAGGTAACGACAGATGATTGACATCAGCCTTTCATAGATTATCTCAAATATGATATCTTGCCAGAAGACTCAGCGCAGGGACAACAAATCTTGCAAAGTTCGGGCAGATTCATCATATGTAGTGAAGTACTATATAGAAAATCTTACAATGGGATGCTATGATGTTGCCTAGATGAATGGGAAGCTGGCCAGATGTTGCGAGAAGCGCACTCTAGAGAATGTAGGGCACATCAAGCTGGCCGAAATTTATTCCATCGAATACATCGAATGAGGTATTATTGGCATACTATGTTCAAAGATGCGATAAATTATGTGAAGTGATATTATGAATGTTAGATTCACGGAGATGTTATACAAATTCCTCCAGAAGACCTGTATTAGTCAGTTGCCTCTTGGCCCTTCTCTGCCTAGGGACTTGACGTTATTGGTCAAATAAATCTGCCTTCATCCAAGGGAAAACAATATATCTTACCAGCGACAGATTACTTCTCCAAATGGACAGAAGTAATTACACTGCACAGTGTTAAGGAGAAAGATGTGGTTAATTTCATCCGACATGCAATAATATACTGCCATGGTATTCCAAAGAAAATTGTTATAGATAATGGCACTCCTTTCAAAAACAGGGGCATGGAGAAACTATGTCAAAAATTCAGCATTTGTCATCAGTTTTTAACACCTCACTATCCATCGGCCAATGGATTAGTAAAGGCGTTTAATAAAATGATAGTCAAGATACTGAAGAAAACGGTGACAGAAAACACGTGAGCTTGGGACTAGAGGTTGCAAGAAGCATTGTAGGCATATAGTACTACCCACTGGACAGCAACAAGAGCAACACCGTACTAGTTGGTTTATGGTGTAGAAGCAATGATCCTGATTGAAATACAAGTAGTGTCCCTCAGAGTGGCATTACATCAATCCATTACAGATGATGAAAATGCAAAAGTAAGGTTGAATGAACTAGATTTGCTCATGAGAAATGCCTGGCAACCCAACAATGATTGTAATCGTATCATGCAAGGGTGTCAGCCGCCTTTGATAAACGAGTCAAGTATCGCTCTTTCAAAAAAGGGAATATAGTGTTAATGTTAAAAAGACCTATAGTGGTCACCCACAGAACAGGGGGCAAATTCTAGCCCAAATGGGATGAGCCATATATAATAAAAGAAGTATACTCCAATAGAGTGTATAGAGTCGTAGATCAAGATGGACAAGGTATCAGTATACTGGTCAATGCTTGCTTCATCAAAAGATTTGTCCTTGAGGATACTGCTGATTTTGATCCAGAATATTATCAGAATAATGATTCTGTATCAAAAGGGGGCAAGAATAAGCAAGACCATAGCTATGTACTGTCAGATAAATGAATAAAGAAGAAATTTGCAAGCGCATCAAGACTATGTGCCAACAAGTGTTACAAAAGGAAAGTGACCATCATTATCATTATTAAGTGAGGTCTCTACCAATTTTTTTTTGAAATTGGTATCGTCACCAAGCTGATATATTGTGAACAACACATATGAATACCGTTGAAGATATTAGCAGAAGTGGTGACGTATTAATCTCAGTTTCATTCTCGCGACAACGATGACCACCTACTATTATCTTTTAAGGCAGCCTAGCCAAGCCATATATGGCCAACTATGCATAAGGCCTATCCTCATCGTCATTCGAGCAGTAATGTGAAGCTAGTGGCCCTAAAAAGCTCGTGAAGGCCATCATATGCATACCCATGTTGGCAGCAGACGGAACTAGCGACTAAAAGCCCTAAAAGGCCAAAAAGTCCTCTATAGCTAGTCATGCATAAGACCAATGCTGATTGTATAGCTTTCTGACAGTGTCATAGGGAACGGATGAAAATGTCATCCCGTGAATGGGTCCAACCTTACAGGCGAAGAAAGAGTGGGTTACAATGTGAGCTCTTTGGCCATGTCCATAGATAGGCCAACCATGCATAAGACCCTCCAGATCTCTAGCTTGATTTCAGTATTAACTCATGAGGAAGGGCCTAAACTTACTCATTGATGGACTGGAGACCCTAGATTTGGTACCCCAAAGGTTACCTTACGAGCTTCGTGAACTCTAGAGAGTTACTGCGGCCAACCCTGTGCGTAAATCAAACCAAGTTCACGGCCCCGATAACTTTATTGGGCCCATCTGATGGATCGCGGTTTGTGAACTCATTAGGCTGTGAGAAGTATAGTGAACTCCAAAGAGTTATAGAGACCATCACGTAAGACCTGACTCAACTACTCAAGAGTCTAAAAACTGCATGGCTCCACTACTTAATAGGGTAAACTGTGTGTGATCATCTGACTAAATTGAAATTTAGTACCGCCTATCAAAACCAAAATCATATAAGAAATTCCATACTAACGATCATAATATGTTGATAATTCTTATCTGTTATGCTTCATTAAATATTAAGATATCTCACAATGCTTTTAGAACATTTCATATGTGGGTAAATAAATATGCTTTGAATAAATCATGACTTGAAAATTTATGAAAAGGACAAACTGTCTCAAAATATTGTGATACTTTCAAAAGAGGCTGCATGTTCTAAAAGAAATATATAGAAAATTTGTAAAGTTGAAATATTGTAAGAATACATGACTATAAGAAATGTTTCCAGTATGCCGATTATTTGATATAATGAGAAAATCATGAAAATTTCATGTTAAAAAAAAAAAAACAAACGAACATGCAATATAGACTGTGATTACATTAAGTCTGGTCAAAATGTTTGATACTCAAAATCTTCTATACTAAGTCAAATGTCTTAAAATGTATTTATTCTGCTGAAGAGGACGAGTCTTCAATATCAATATGTTTATATTTTTAAGATGGGCAACGATGTCCTTCCTCTTTACACCTTTCTGATGGTAAAGGAGAATTTTCTCGTAATATTTGCAAAGGAGGAGGAGGGTAGAGTTGCAAGGAATCATAATTCTCTATAAAAAATTTGTAGGTGTCCCTTAAAGGAGTACCAAAAGCTATCCATCCTTTAAGAACATCAACAAGCTTTAATCCATGAATGTCGTCTTCTAAAGAGATTCTTATGGAAAGTTGGCCTGGAGAGGGGGCACGATCCATTTCTTCAAAATAGCCGATACCTTGGTCCTTTTGGTAATCTTTCAGGTGACGAGGAGGGATCCATATAGCATGATTTACTGGGTAACAATGGTCTACTAAGTAATATTGATGAACCCACCAACGCATCCAACAGTAAGAAACACTAATTAGATAATTATAACTGGGAATGAGGAAATGTGATCTAGTGTGAACATTCAAGAGTTGCTTCCATAATAGGGCCCAATTTTATAGCCCAACACCATAACTTCTCATTGCTCTGCTAACAATATCACAAGTCTCTGATACAGTTTGATCACATCCAAATTGGTGAGCGAACCTACTAGGATAATATGGTTCACACCAGAATACGTTACTCTCCCTCAAAATAAGGGTACTGGATCTGATGGAAATAAAGAAAGAACGTTCACCAGATGAGATGGAATCATCTTCAATAGCTTCTAAAACTTCAGGATAGCTAAAAAATGGAAATTGATGAAAGTCAATGAGATCATTGCTTTCTATTTTCATAGAGATCCATCCATTTGATTTCTTAATCATATCTCTCAATTGATAATGTTGAAGAGGAAGTCGGTTAGGGTTCAAATATGATCTTTCAGAATCAACAAATGTCCAAGAAAAGTATACTCCTAGCCAGCATATGAAGAAATGCCATGGAGCACAAATTGGAAAAGATTTAGAGAGAGGATCCTTTGGACCAAGAACGACATCTCCAAAAGCGTGATAAAGGGAAAATAGAACTAAAGGAGCTAATGAATATTTTTGACCTTTGGACCTACAACCACAAAGAAGGAAGGTCCGATGATGTCCATTTGATCAAAATCTAGGAATATCACCAAGCTTAACCAATAAGCTAAGAAGGTGGTTAGTTCGCAAGAAGAACTGTATTCCGTAGTGTGTTTAATGTTCTTGCGAATGGCCTTAAGTTTTGGATGGTTATAATCTACAAAGCTGCTAAGATGAAGATATGATGATCAGGCTAAAATCATTTGATATTAAAATTATAGAAATAAAAATCGAAAGGAGAATGACATACCGCAACTTTTGAGAAAAATAAGCCAATGATTCGAGAGAAGTAATGCGATCAGGATGAGGGAAGCTGGCTAGTGCACTGAAAAGTTCAAGGGTAGTTTTAGAAATCTTGAATGTATCTCCTCTCACAGATGCTAGAGCAAGTTCTCCATTAGAAGGCACATATGCATCAAAAATGTTGCCCATGATGGGAAGACCCGCTATGCGAAGTAGATCCCATAGGGTAATGCTCATTTCATCTAAAGGAAGGTGAAATGAATTGGTAATCGGAGATCAATGGTTGAGAAAGCATCTAAAGATAACAACATCTGCATGAAAATGTTCAGATGTGGCTATGATTGCATCAGAAAGAGTAAACTGCTCCATAATGGCAGTATGTTTCCGAACAACAGCACGGGCCCAGGCACTATAGAAATTACGAAGAGGCAGGAGTCCTGTAGCCAATAAGTTCTCGGTATTCCAAGGTAATCTCTCAAAGAAGAACAGTTGTTAAGATTTCTCAAAATAATGAGTGGGGAAGGGTTGTTGAGGATCATAATATAGATGCAAAAATCTCATCTTATGAATTCTGCCTGCTCTTTAATGGGGTCTGTTTTCTTCCAGATATCCTGTCAAGATCCTGGGTTCTTTCCCGACCCAATTGTCTGTAGATACAAAGATATTTTGATGATCAAAAGGTTCACTATGTAGAATTGACCAATGACATTGCAGATTGATGGGTATAATAGTTTGATCGTCAATGAAGGGGTTATGTAGATCCAAAGTTTCTTAGTGTATTTCTACGTGTTTCCAGGAGTGGCAAAGAAGTTGTTCGAATTTCGAAGAAGATGGGTGGCTCTTTCTTTTTGGAAAAGGGGCTTGAGAACGATGTATGGTGGAGAAAATTGGCTGTCTGGGAAAATGGCCAAAGGGTCAGTTGCACGGGTTATGCAACTAAAGTTCGTTGTGCGGACTCGCACAATGGGTTTATGCCTTGTGCAAACCAGACGTTATTACATGGGGAAGAAATGGGAAGTGAGAGAATGAACTGAGAGAATGAACTGAGACTAGTTATTTATAAGAAAAAAGGCCGAATACAGTAATCGAGCGCTTGTTGCGTGGGTCGCGCAACGACTTCAGGAAGGTCAGAAATTTAAGAAAATTGATCTTAATCCTTTGATTCAAAAGAAAAAATAATGGATCAAGAGGGCATTTGTTCGAGCATAAAATTTTGAAGAGAAATTAAAAGGGGTAGAAAATTAAAAATGAAGTGAAGAAATGAGAAAGAAAGGAGAAGATCAAGTGTTTTAGATTGTTGCACGACTTGCGTAACCAATAAATTGGTTGCGCAAATTGCACAACTGATTTCCTCCATTGCATGAGTCGCACAATAGATTTCCTCCATTACATGGGTCACACAACTGACTTCCCTGTTACACGGGTCACGCAACCAAGATCATATAGTAATTATTATGGACGATCAGATCTAATGCAAGGTGGACCCCATGGCACAATAATCGAGGGTTCGCACGTGTGGAGGCCTATAAATACCCCACTCCTCTCATTTAAGGGAGAGAAGAATTTTGGAAGAGGAGCTCTAAAGGAAGACTGAAGGTGAGAAGGGAAAATCAGAGATTGGTTACGCAGATTGCGCAACCAATAAATTGGTTACGCGGGTCGTGCAACCAACAACTTGTTGCACTGGTCGCGCAACAAGGTAATCATATGGCCAATCATAAAAAGGGTCAAAATGCTGCTGAAATCATCCAGTTCGATCTTCATTGCTCCAAGATCTCCTTTTACGCAAGGGACAAGCTCAAAAGGGGAGAAGTTGAATGATTAAATCGGCACAACATTCCTCCTAAGGAGATGACCGAAGCAACTATCAAAATGCTGCCGAATTTGAGAGTCGACATTCAAACTTTGTTAATTTCAATTTATGTATATCAAAATCAAGGGATACT
Source organism: Magnolia kwangsiensis (assembly GCA_037074715.1). Lineage (NCBI taxonomy): Eukaryota > Viridiplantae > Streptophyta > Magnoliopsida > Magnoliales > Magnoliaceae > Magnolia > Magnolia kwangsiensis. The sequence continues at coordinate 148,902,586 of CM073572.1, read as the reverse complement.
AAAGGATGTAAATGCCCTCAGTATTAATAATACGATGATTATTCTTCATATACTCTCTTTGTTATGTTCAAATAAGTTATTTTATCCCAAATCGAATGCATAGGTTTCTTGTTCGAAACAAAACCATAGCTCATAGGTTGTTTTATCTTTTGCTTTTCTAACATACACATGATTTATAATGTAGTATACTATATTAACAGCTTCAGCCCATAACTTTTTTTTAGTAAGTTCATGCTATTTAGTATAGCATTGGCCATTTCCTGTAGCATTCTATTTTTTCTTTCAACAACCCCATTCTGTTTAGCTGTTTTAGGAGTAGAGAACTCATGTGATATACCATGGTCTATACAATACTTCTCAAAACTAATATTTTCAAACTTAGTACCATGATCATTTCTGATCTTGATCATATGTACTTCTTTTTCAGTCTAAATTCATTTTATAATTCTTTTGACTTCATTGAGAGTCTCAGATTTCTCTCTTAAGAAAGGTACCCATGTATATTTGGTAAAATCATCAACGATAACCAGAAAATACTTCTTTCCACCTCTAGTCTCCGTTCTTGTTAGTCCAACCAAATCTATATGGAGTAGTTCAAGCTATGTTTATGACACTTCCCTTCTCATTTGATATCTCACATCCGTGATTTATAAATTTCACGCTATGTTTATTATTGTAGATTTGAGATATACTTAGGAGGTTATGTTTTAGACCTTCAACATACAGTAAATTCTCAATGGGAGGGAGATTAGAGAGTTGAACAGTACCTTAGCCTATGATTCTGCAGTTGCTTCCATCATCGAAAGTAACTGAGCCATCATTTACTTCTCTGAAGTTGTTGAATATTTCTTTGTCACCTGTCATATGTCTTGAATATTCACTGCCAGGTACCATTTTGAATGGCTAGTGGCTTTGAAGGTTGTGTGGGCAACAAGACATGTAACCTTTAGAACGCATTTCAGTATTGTTCTAGGTTTAAGATTTTTATTGGATTTTCTCCATTTTTGAGAGTTGGAATTACTCCACTGTCTATTAACTCCGATTCCATTTGAGTTTGATTTAAGAAGCTCTTTGAGTAAGTCCACTATTTTTTTAGCTAAAGGAGTGTAAGACCCGTGTCTTAGTCCGTACCATTCCATAGACTTCCGCGGTCTTACCGGTCGAATTGCGGCAACCTTCAACCCTTAACCGATATTTACGCGCGACCCTGATTCATATGTCGTCAACCCGTATCGACTCAACCAAAGACCATTACCATAGCGACTGCACCGTCGCTGCGGTTCCGATGCCGCGACTTGGGCGCTGAGGCGATACCCTAGTCAAGAGATGTGGGCTAACGTTCGGTGCGAGAAAACGCCGCACGTTGTAAAACCCAAGAGAATCTCTACGAGATGTCACATCAATCCATCAATCCATCAATCCATTACATGTTAAGTACATATCAAGTACACATCACTTTTCACCCATACCCAAGCAACCATAAAAGTTAAAAAAAGGTCTTACAAGCCCATGCTTTTCTTACACAAAAGGCCACTAAAGTCAAAAAGGTCTTACACACCCATCACCACCACATCCATCACTCCATCACCCATCACTCTCTCTCCCTTACAACTCTCTCTCTTTCTCATTTCTCATCTCATTTTTCTCAAGCAACAAAAATCCCATGTATGAGAATTCTCCAAGCCTCTCCCTCTCTTTCAAAACTTCAAGTGTGGCCCACCTCTCCATCCTAAGATCTCCCATCCTAGCCATCCATTCCTCATCTCCTCTATTGGAATCAAAGCTAAGGTGCTAAGGAACCCATAGGAGCAAGAAGATCGGACGGTGGGTGCTTGATAATATTAGTTTTTCATATTTTTACGATGGGCCAAGTGAGGCCAACCGATCAATGGTTTGGATCTCATTTGGGACCCTAAGTTGTGGCCGATGGCTCACTTTGATCATCATGATCATCCATGGTGAGACCATTCTCCATGGACCCCATCATGATGTTTATTTCATTACATTTAAAGGTCATCTAGACCGTCCATATTGGTAGGGAAAGGATCTCTACCTTTGATTTCGATTTTGGTGGTCCCATGTGCTAGGGGATTCATTTGATGTATGATTTATTTTACAAGGGAGGGCTCATAGTGGCGGAGCTTTCCATCACAAGCGTGTCCCACTCTCTATCTCTTTCTCTCTCTCTCTCTCTCTCTCTCTCTCTCTCACTTCCTTTCTTTTTCTTTCTTTTGTGATGATGAAGCCTAGTGGCCCACTTGGATGGACCCACTTGATGTATGTATTTCCACATGCCCTCCACCCCTTTTCTTTGGTGGCCCACATCTGTAGGTGGGGCCCACCTCATCGTACGTATTATGTCCAGGGAGTCTGGACGTTCCCTGGACCCTGGTTGGATAAAAAAAAAAGAAGGAAAAGAGAGCTTTTTGGAGTGGGCCACTTGTTTAGGCCTCACCTTGGTGTAATCATTCAATCCAAGCCATCCATCCTCTCTCCCATCTCATTTTAGGCGTTGAGTTAAAATATGAAGCTGATCCAACTTTCAAGCGGGCCATACCTTAGAAAAGAGTGATCTTCACCGTTTAAAGTCCCCAGAATTTCTTCTACGTGCCAAAAGAGGCCCAGTATTGGACTCTGTTTGACGGTATCGAGCCGGGGAATACAATGGGCGGGGCGAATTTCTTGGATGCCGACCCCACACAGGGAAAACCTCGAACTTTCTAGATTTAAAAAAAAAAAACAAACACAGCAGCTAACGCTGCTGTGTCAGAGTGCAGGTAGCCCCTGCTGTACTACGACAGGCGGGCGGACAGCCACCCATGGCCCCTGCCATGGGCCCCACCATGATGTATATGTCTTATCCACGCCGTTCATTTGGCGGGTCCCTCACTGAGGCGGCCCCTCTAAAAAAATGAGGTTGATCTGACGCTCGAGTGGCCCACATCATAGAAAATAGTGTTGATTGAGCACCTACCATTGAAACCCTTCTGTGGGCCACAAAAGTTTTGGATCAAGATGAAAATTGTGTTTTTTTTTCATCCATGGCTGAGTGACCTTATGAACGGATTGGATGGCATGTAAGCATTTGGGTGGGCCCCACATGGGACCCACAGAGATGTATGTGTTCTACATCCACCGTCTAGGCGGACGGTGGTACCCACCGTGATATATGTGTTTCATTCCACCGTCCAGTGGACGGTGGAGCCCACTGGGTATGTGTACGTGTGCATGCGTGTGAGTGTGTGTACATGTGCATGCGTGTGGGTGCGTGTGTGTATGTGTGGGGTTGTGCATGTGTGAATATATATATATATATATATATATGTATATATATATTATATAGTATATTGAATATATATATTATTGTATATACTATATACATATATATTATATTATGTAATATACCTGATGGTGGGCTTTTGTGGACCCACCATGATGCATGTGTTGCATCCTGTCTATCCACCCATTTTGAAAGCTCACGCATGAGCTAAAGAATGAGTCAAATCGTTAGCTCATGTGGACCCCCCGCCGTGATACATGTGCTAAATTCAAACCGTCTATCCATTTTAAAGCTCATAAATTGAGGCTTAGATGAGCCAAATCATAGTCCAAGTGGACCCCACCTTGGCCTGTTTTGAGGCCCATATTAATGTAATTTTAGTAGTTCATTGGGGCCCACTTTGATGTATTCTAAGGCCCATGGAATCAGACCATCTGATGTATTCTAAGGCCCGTGGGATTAGGCCCATTTGATGATTTAGGGGCCCATGGGTTAAGGCCCATTGAGATATACTAAGGCCTATGGGTTGAGGCCCATTTGATGTACATGTGAGGCCCAATTGGTATGGCCCATTTGTTAGGTATAAGACCCATGAGATTAGGCCATTTGATGCAATCTAAGGCCCACGGGTTATGACCCATTGCAATGCACATAAGGCCCATTGGTGTGGTCCATTTATGTGGCCCATTTGATGAATAAAAGGCCCATATGACATGGCCCATTTGATGTATTTAAGGCCCAATGGGATATACCTAAGCTCCATTGCAATGTGTGACCCCAACTCGAATTATATAATGATCGCGCCTTGGGAGCAATGTTGGTTTGACGTCCACATTGCGAGTATAATGTTGGTTGGACATCCGCATTATGACTCTCCCTAAGGCCCATTGATAGGCCCGTACTTGTTGTGTATAGGCTGTCTTGGTCCATCTGCATTGTAAGAATGGTTCATTACTTATTTACATGTTTAGTATAGTTCCATGACTCATGATCATATGCATCATATGTATGCTTGATATGAGAAGTGACTGATCATAGCATATGCCTTTGGGCAGATTATTTATGGGACCCCGACTAGGCGGTGTTACCTTGTATGAGCGCACGATATGCGCATGATTTGCTGCATGATTGGATAGTGTGATCCATGCATTTCGCATTGTGTGACATGGTTATTGTACGCCTTAGCGACATCAGGGCCGTAGCTTCCACAAACGTATCGTGGTTGGCAGGATTGGATGCCAAAAATCTTATTCTACATGGGGTGCTATAGATATCCCTGGGTGAAAGTCTCTAAACCCTTATGGTACCAAGATGTTGCTCCAACGTTTAGACCGAGTGGGTAGATGAGCGTTGAGTGCCGATTACCAGATAACTGCGCTCTCCACTGTATCGTGGTCAGTTGGAAGGGGGTGCGGCCTTACCCGCCCGAGTGTAGGGGGTAATGCTAGGCTGAGTCTGACCAGCTCGAGGAATGGGTCCGCTATCGACGAGTCGACCCCGATATTGGCAGACAGATAGTGAGGTCTCTTCCACTTACCTTATTTTGTGCGATGAGGCGGTGATCTGGTTTAGAGTGTACTAGGCCCCGGTGATATTCTAGATTTGAGCTGTATTGATGTGTGGACATAGATGAGGATTTGTATGCTTGAGTTGCATTTCACATCGCATGGCCTTGGGATGACTGATATCATTCATGTCTTACATTTCATAGCTTTGATACGGCTAATGGTTTTCGTGGATCCATCTGCATATTCTGCATTACTCTGATATTACATGATCATATTACTACCTTGTACACACACTTTCACCACCCTCTAAGCTTTCTATAAGCTTATGCACGACTGTTGCGTGCAAGTGACGTTGGGGCGCAGCAGCGTTGAGGCAGGAGTACTTTGCAGATCATTTTGGAGTTCTTATTCTTTATCATTGTATTTCCTTTTATGCTCATTGTACTTGTAAAGTTTTTGATCATAGTGGTAATGTAATGGAGTTTTTGGTTATTGTTTGTAGGTTATGCCTTTAGTTATGCTTATTACGAATCAAACTGACGTTGAAAATCCTCCTTGTAGCATCCCAGGATTGGAATCTGGCGAATGGGCGCTAGGAGCCGAGAATGGGGTTCTACGGAGGCTGTCGGCGCTAGATTCGGTGATCGAAAATTTTGTGAGCCCAGTTTCTGAGTTTGGGGCGTGACGAGGAGGTTTATTAAATCTTTAATTTCTATATCTGATAGTATTAGAATTGAACTTAGAAACTTGAAAAGATTTTGAAAAATCATTTCAACTAAAATTTCTCAAGTTCTTACCTATAAAGTTTGAGGATTCTCCATTTATAAGTATAAGATATGGATTCTTCTTTTCTGAGAGTTATCTTTGATATAACTAAGACCTGATTTATCACCACATTTTCTGGATGATGATAATAAATTTTCTAGTTTTGGGTCTCTGTGGGTATATCTCCAAGTATCCTTAGAACTCAAAAGGGAAGAAACTTTAAGTTTTAGATTCTCATTTTCAGTTCTGAGTTTTTCTAACTCTGAGGTTTTGAAATTTAAGTCTAGTTTTACTTTTTCAAAATAATCTCAAAGATAAGATTTTTCTAAAATATTATTTTCAAGTTCTTCTTTTAACTTAAGATTTTTTTTCTCTTTGAATTTTTTGTTTGACAATAATTTTGCAACTTTCCTTGAATAAGGTATTGTAGGCATCTTGAAGATCATCTTCATTCTCATTTTCAGGGTCACTCCCGAGATTATCATAATCAGATAAGTTACAGTTATCTGAGGTGGTGACTCTTGCTATAGTCATCAGGGCTTTCACTTTATTTGAATTTTCTGAGATTCCATCTCCTATACCCCACATGGAATTTACTATAACATTTAGTTTCGTATAGAAGTCAATGAAATTTTCATTTTCTTCCATACAAATTTCCTCAAATTTAGTAGTGAGGATTTGAACTTTAGATTTCTTGACTATAAAAGTTCCTTCATGTGTCATCTCAAGAATATCCCAGGCTTGTTTAGCTGTATCACATGAAATAATTCTCTTGAATTTATCAAGTGATAAAGCACAAGTTATGACATTTAAGGCCTTAACATTTGCACTAATTTTACTTTTTTGAAGTGTAGTCCATAAATAGAATGAAGTTTCTTTCATAGATTTGGTTCATCACTGCATAGAACTTCAGACATAGGAGGTTTCCATTTGGATACAGTTGCTTGCCACACGCTTTCATCTAATGATTTTAGAAAAATCCTCATTTGGCTTTCCAGTATGCATAGTTAGAGCCATCAAAAGGTGGTGGCCTGATAATAGACAAGCTATCAAAATTTGACATAATGAAAGCTCTAGATCCTTTAACTCAAGGAAATTAATCCAAAAAAATGAGAAACTTAGCTCTGATACCACTTGAAAAGGGCGAGCTTAACAATCCTAGAGGGAGGGTGAATAGGACTATGCCAAATAAAAACTTAAAGTACTGAAATAAGAAATAAATCAGAAATCTCGATAACACTAGTATTGAAAAATTGATTCAAACTTAGTTCGTATGATAACCTTCACCAAAAATAATGTTTTAAGCAGGACAACCTTATTTCATGAACGTTTGTAAAGTCAAGACTTCAAACTAAGTAAGAGATTATAAAACTATCTATTACAACCACTCACGACTAGTAAATAAAATTACAATCATTCACCACTAGTGTAGAAATAAAATTACAATCATTCACCACAGATATAAAAATAAACATACACTACAACACCATTAGTTATAGTGGTTCGGTGTGAACACCAACTATTCTCAAACAACCATACCTACTCCACTCCCAATAATCACAACCCACGTGATATTGGCTTTCACTAAAAAGAAGGTTTTCATAGGTTCACTTTAAAACCTTATACAATTGTGATTTGAAAAGGGCTATCACAAAATTAAAAAATCCCTTTCTGAGATTTTCTAACTATCTCAAACAAACCAACAAGTGAAATTTTCTAGCTTTTTCAAAGAAAGTAAAATACGAAGATAGATTATACTTATATTCACCTTGAAGACGTATCTCTTGATGTAGCCTATAGAACCGCTTCTCTTGAAGTAGATTGTTTAATGTCCAGTCACATAAACAAGAGTTCTAGGTTCTAAATAGATTTTAAATCGATTCAAACTAGAGGCTACTTCCTTGAATTCCTCTAGATTTCAAAGTAGAGTATCAACTCTCTTTATAAAGTAAGATTCATAAAACGGAGATCTGGGAATTAAAATAAAAAGCTATTAAAAATATTAATTAAAATACCATGCAATAGCTTCAGTATAATGAGGGCTTCTCTTTCCCTAGAGTAGGTTTTTCTCAGCTTTAATTGGTAATTTTGGATTGAGAGAAGGCCTCTATTTATAGTTAGAAATGTTGTTGCTTTGACTCGTCTAAGGTTCAATAAATTTTCAAATTTTGAGTGCGATCAGATAAAATTATTCTTCGACTGGTTGAAGGGCCTGCTCGACTGGTCAAGGGCCCTTTTCAACCGGTTGAGCATGGGCTTCGATAGTCGAAGGTGCCAAAATTTAGTTGTCGGACTTTGAGTCGATCAACCCTCGGCTGGTCGAAGGCCTCTCTCCGAATGGTCGAGGAAGCAATGAAAAGATCCATTTTTCTACATTTTGAACTTATACCAGTCAAAAATTTCTTTGACTGGTCGAGCCACAGCTTAGACTAGTAGAACCTAAGCCTAGACTAGTCAAAGATTAGTTTATATTAAACATAAAAACCCATATATGATTATGTTTTGAAAGGACCTAAGCCTAAGGTCTTTCTAGGGTCAATTATACCTGAAAAGACTGACATGAAGTAGTTTGAACTTTTTGGAGCTTGATCTTCTAGTTGAATCTTCGATAGGGCTTGAAGAAGGAGCTTGATCTTTTACTAGAATTGAAGTAGAATTTATCTTAAAGGTGAACTTTCCTTCTTGATCTACTTCTTGACTTGAACTTCAAGAAGGTCTTGATCTTAGTAAAAAGCATGTCTTGAAGTCATACCATGAACTTTCCATCTTGATCACTTGAAGTTACTTCTTAAACTTTCTATCTTGATTCACATTATTGGAACCACATCATAAGCTATTTTGTCTCATCGAAATTTGACAAACAAGAATGTGTTTTATATATTATAACACTTACATGGCTTAACAACCTAAAGGGAGATCCTTGTTGAAGCTGAAAATATGTTTAAAACTGAGGAAACACGGGTCTTAAGACCACCTTTTCTTATATATATATATATATATATATATATATATATATATATATATATATATATATATATATATAGATCTAAGTATAGAAATTGCGATAGGACCGCTACTATTCAAGTATGGATGTATGTCCAAGTGTCCTAGAGGGTGGTGAATAGGACTTTTAAAATTTTAATCTTATAAACTATAAATTCTACCAATTCAACACAAGTTAAGTAGGATTATCAAGAAGTCATTTATATTCAGCTTCTTAATATAATGAAAAATCTAAGTGCTGCATTTAATCAAACATGTATTATGCATAAAGTAAATATTCCAACAGTCAATACATATGAGCATGAACAATTATCACAAACACAACAATATATAGTGGTTTGGCTATGTGCCTACTCCACTCTCGGCTGACGCACTTCACCCTAGAGTGTGCAGGATTTCACTATCAATGGTTTTAAATCAGGTTATCCATAAACTTTTACAACCTACACAAGGTTAACTAAGGAGCCTACACAAGACATCCTTAGGTGCCTACACAAGGCAACTCATCATGCCTAGACAAGGCAAATACTTATGCCTACACAAGGCAAATAGGTCCTACACGAGAACACTATATGTATTCTCTCGTTAGAGGCCTATAAAAGGTCTTAACGAGTTTGAGAACAAACTTTAAAATCAAATCCTACATAAGGAAAGGGTTTCTAACTTTTATGGACTATATTACTTGTAAGTGAGTGATCTTCCTTGTGGTGAAGAATCTTCATCTTCCTTGATCTGCAACATCTATAAATTCTCCAATGCAAGTCGTTGGTTGTTGGGTCAAGGTATTTTGGTGAATATTTTCTTATTAAATGTGGGTCTTTATGTGTGGATAAGATTCTCAAATATCAAGCATTCAAAGGATTCCAGCTCAATGATTTACTAATGAGTGAGTTTCTGGAAGATCCTTGAATGGTGGAGTTCATTCTTCAATCTAATGTATTGATTCTAAGATGATTGCATTTAAGATAGGGTTGAAGGATGAACTCCCATGAGAAAGAGATTTAAGATGGTAGGTAGTATTTCTATAATAATAACTCTATTAAATCTCACTATTTTTCTAACTAAGAATCAAGAAAATAACCCTTAATAAATAGGCAATGACTCCTTAATGATAAAAAAGGGGCAAAAATCTATTAGGGTTCGATGTCATCGAAGATCCTTCGACGTCATCGAAGTTGCCTTCGATGACTTGAACTGACTTCGATTTCATCGCGTCTTTGCACAAAAATAATCTTGTAAGTGCTTAGATAGTTTTGCTCGATGTCATCGAGTGGTTTTCGATGTCATCGAAGGGTACCTTAAATGTCATGGAGATTTTTATCGAAATTACTTGAATCTTGCTGGAGAGTTTTAGGTTCCAAAATTCAAAGTCATCAAACTTGCTTTGATGTCATCGAAGTTTAAATTTCGATGTCATTGAATGTAGTTTGATTGCATTGAATAATTCATTATTTCCTTCGAAAAACTCTCATATTGGTCCCTTATTTGATGTCATCGAACGGTCTTTTGATGTCATCAAAGATTGAAATTCAATGTCATCGAAGGCAGTTCGATTACATCAAACAATTCATGATTTTCCTATTGAGCTTGCTAGACAATTGGGTACATATTTTTCGATGTCATCGAAATAGGTTCTGTCACGTGCCAAACCTGGAAACTGGGCTCACAAAATTTTCGATCGTTGAATTCGGCGCTGACAGCCTCCATAGTACCCCATTCTTGACACCCGACAATCATACACTAGGTTCCAATCCTGGGATCTTACAAGGAGGATTTCAAACATGATTTGATTCGTAATGAGCATAACCATAAGCATAACCAATGAACAATAACCGCAAGAACACCATCACAAAATCCACTATGATCAAAAACTTTGAGTGTAATGCGTATGAAAGGGAAATACAAGATAATAAAAATAATAGAAACTCCAAAAGCTCAACTACACTCTCCAACTACGACGAGGCTATGGCTGCGTATTGGCGTCACATGCATGCATCAATCATGCATAAGCTTATAGAAAGCTTAGAGGGTGGTGTAAGTGTGTGCGTAGTATGAATGTGCTCAGAATGCAATGCTAGAGTAATGAAAAATCATGCTGATGGGTACATGAGTGCAATCGGCCATACTAGGGCTATGCGGTGCAAGATATGAATGTTATCGGCCATATAAAGACCATGCGATGTGAGATGCAACTCAAGCATGTCAATCCTCATCCAAATCCTCATACAGGTCATCAATATTAGTACAGTTCTCAAACTGGATAATCACTGGGGTCTAGTATACTCTACACCAGCTTTTCACCCCTATCTAAACGTACAAATGGGAGAGTGAAAGAGACCTCACTATCCACCTGCCAATATCGGCCCAAGCTTGTCGATAGAGGACCCATTCCGCTAGCTGGTCAAACTCAACTTACAAACTGCCCCCACACTTAGGAGGGTAAGGTCACACCCCTTTCCAACCGACCATGACACAGTGGAAGACGCAGCCTACTGGTATACGGCCCTGACACACTCATGTATCCACTTAGTTTCGACATTACAGTCATCCTTTGGTACCATCGGGTTTAGAAATTTTCACCTAGGGACATCTATGGTACCCCAATGCTAGAAACAATATTTTTGGTGCCCAATCCTACCATTCACGATATGCCTGTGGAGGTCATAGCTTTGATGTCACTAGGGCGTATAACAATCATGTCATACAAATGCAAAGTGAATGAATCACACTACTAAACATGCAACAATCCTGTGCGTACCGCGCGCTCATGTAGGGCAATGCCACCTATTAGGGAGCCCATAAACAATCTGCCCGAAGGCATATGGTATGATCAGTCACTCCTCATATCAAGCATACATATGATGCGTATGAGCATGATATGGTGATGGACTCTGTTCATAGCGAAGATGTTCCTAGATGGCCTACACACTATAAGTATGGGCCTATCAAGGGGCCTTAGGAAGAGTGACAATGCAGAAATTTAACTAACATCATCCTTATAATGTGGACATTAAACCATCATTACTCCTAAGGCACGGCCTGCCATGAACATCATTACATAAACCATGGTGGAATCATACATTGCAATGGGCCTTATGTACATCCCGTTGGGCCTCGACCTAAGGGCTCCGAATACATCAAATGGGCCGCATCACATGGGCCTCTTATATATCCAGGTGTGCCTCATATATCACATCGGGCCTAATCAAATGGGCTGAAACAATGGGCCGAATCAACTGGGCTCAGTCAAATGGGCCGAGTTGGGTCCATATATGTGGGCCGCTCAGATAGGATCAAGCCGATATTTGTGATTTCCTTCATCCAGGCCCACTCGAAAACAAGCAGCAAGGTGGGCCCTCAGATGAACAACGGTGTGGTCCACGTGGTGGACGACATGGATAAAAAAATACATCATGGTGGGCCACAAGATGGGAAAGAGATATATATATAGAGAGAGAGAGCATGATGATGGAGGGTTCCGCCACTATTAGCCCTCCTAGGGTTACAATACATACATCAAGATGGATTCTAAATGGGATCCATACCATCAATCGATAGGCCCCACTTGGTTCATCATAAAATTACAATCTAACCCTATAAAACAACCACCAATTTCACTTCTTCTTGGCTCCTTGATCTCCCAAGCTCCTAAGCTTCATCTTTGATGGAGGATGATGAGAATTGAAGGGTTGGATGGTGAGATCTTAGGGTAAGAAGTGGGACACACTTGGCTCCTTGCTCTCCTTGAGAATTGCTTGGAAAATGGTGGAGAAAATGAGATGGGATAGAGTGAAAGATGGGAAAATGGTTATGTAAGGAGAGATGAGATGAGAGGTATGGGTTTTAGTTGACTTTTAGGAGATAAGGTGGCACGGGGTATGGGTTGTTTGTCTTTATTGGTAAGAAAGGGATGGGAGAGGCATGGGTTGTGTACTTGATAGATTGATATGATGAGTTGTAGAGATTCTCTTGCAATTCGCAATGCGCGGCGTTTCCTCAAAATATACGTGGCCTCACAAGTCCTGGCTTGGGTATCGCATCGGCGCATGAAATGCAACATTGGAATCGTGGCGATGGTGCAGTTGCTAGGGTATAAGTTTCGGGTCAAGTCAACTCAGATCTACTGGGTGTGACTTAGGGTCGTGCATAAATGCCAACTACAGGTCACGTGTAACGCCCTGAAAATTGGGGGTCGAGCATAAGCTCCACTCCCGAGTTCCAACGCATCACTTATGCAATATAGATAATGATGATTGAATGTTGTTTAGATTAGTGCATTAAACATGAGTGGAATTATACCAAAGTAGCATATCATACACCAGAGACAGTTAAATTTTACAAGCGGAAGACGGTGATAGATATATAAAATATATAAAATGTTGTAAGTCTCCAAAGTGTGAACATGTTACCAGGTTAAATATATATATGTATACTCCAAAAATGAACAAAATGAAGATACATGACTGTTCCAAAGGTGTAAACTAACAAGTGTAATGGCATCTAATTAGCATCTCTGTAACCCCGTCGGTTAGAACATGGTCTATATAGACCCACCTGATAACTGCATATAGGAGAAACCCTCATCATCATAAAAGTCTGGCTCCACTTCATAAGCATTGCCATCATCTGAAACTAAAACAGAGTCTGGTTGGTGTTTAAAACACCGTCCTGTAATATGAGAGTGAGTGATCAACTCAGTGGAGCTATAAAATAAAGGTTAACATGTTATCAATTCAGTCAAGCAGTAATGATAAAGCAGTACAACAAACAAGTCCTAAGTATTCTGATTAATACAAGAATGGAATGTAGTAATGATGCATGCCCTCACCTGCACTCCCTCTGCAATCTTCATCTCATGGTCGTGCATGTCAGTTACTTCCTCAGTGCTCTGCCCAATGCTAAACGACACATGTAATGCACTGCATGAACGTGATTACCAAGTTCTTATTAGTTCTTTTCATACAGAAAGATTGGGAAGCTAAGGTACCTCCCTTATGTCGATTCCCAAACAATGATCCATTCTAGGGTCGTCAATCCTAGCAAATCTCATACGATGTTATGGCTCTAGGTCGTTGCAAAGGGCTCATCACCTGATCAATGCAGGCCTAGTTATATCCTAGTTACTACGAAAAGGCTTGTCACCTCAATGCAATTTCAGGGTATGTTCGAGGTCACTACAAAGGGCTCGTCACCTTATCAGTGTACGTCGACAACTAGAATAAAGTGTCCCATACCACCGTATTCAGCACATGAGCTTTGGTTACTCACTGGTCACTACAGGGAGGCTCTTTACCCCAGTGTAGGCCAACAGCTCGAACACGGTGTCCCATACCACCATGCCCAGCTCATGAGTCTTAGCAGATCGAGGTACCAAGGTTAAAGGGGCTTTTCACTAGTAAGTTTGGTACCTTAGGTTCAAGCAGTGACGTCCATATATGTTGAACATACATTGGGCCAATTAGTTTATTAGACGAGTTTGATTAGTATGAGAGTACGTTGAATTAATCGATAAGGTACCATTGTCGACGATCCTCGTATGACTCGGATTCACCGAATGCATCAATTGTGGCGAATCTAGCTCAGCCACCTAAATCGAAATTGTTACCGATTGCTTGGACTACATTATAGCCCCAATCACATCCAAACATAGTAGGCATTCCTAAAGAATAAATTGCATTAAACATTCTAACAAACTCATACTATACATGTTATCATACATGGGCATCCCACACATAAAGCACATAGTAGTAAGATAGGTTACATGAAGGAAACGGTAACTATAGATAAGGGATCTGAGAACCCTATCTTAATACCCTCATTAAAATACATTTTAACAAGCATTTTCTCATTCAAGAATTTTATCGAACACTTAGACTACACATTACAACATACATGTAACATGTTAGTTATAACATATATTATAACAATCCTTTCACAAGGAGTTACCATACAGACAACAAACCTACATGCACAATCTAATACTCGTGGTAAGTAAAAACTCAAAGTTCATAGAATAACGTAGAAGAGAGGCGATTCAGTATGCATAGTAACAGGGAAGGATTACAACAAAACTCCTCACAAACTCCCCCTTCTTCTTCTTCTTTTCCTCTCCCTTTTTCTCTCTCTCTTACCAAGGGTTTTTGAAATTCGTATGGGAGAGAGAGGGGTGGGTTTATGGTCCTTATATAGGCCCAGGACTGACACAAATGGCCCCAAGGCCATGGTATACTTATATTTTAGCTAAATACGGCCTGTTCCGATCCAACAGAGCACTTCTGGAGGCCTCTTTGCTGAATGTGGTTGGACTTAAGATCTATGACATTGGATCTAGGTCAAGCAAAGTTTTCAGTCCGATCGGATTTATAGATCGACCGTGGCGGACCAGTTTCAGTTCAACGGTCACCGGCACTCGATTAGGGCCACAAGTGCATGGACATGCGTCGGACATTTTCTCTGATCCGAGGGTGTATTTGGGTCAGATTCTGACGGTCAGAACCCTTATATTTAGCCCGCAAGCGACACAACTTAGATTTCTTAAATTCAGATTTAATTCTAAAAACATTCACGTTTCTCAAACACTTCGCTCCGGGCTCAAGTAAATCGTCATGGGATACCATCTAAACTTGATTTTCAAGGTGGTTGTTAAGTCCATAAGACGGTCACACCCGTATAGTTTCGTACCTATCGGACTTTTAATATGCGGTCCAAGTCCGATACGGAGTTTCACGATGCTCTCCAGAGCAACTGGGTTTAGAGATTGATCCTAGGTTTCTATGTAACATAGCATTAATGGTTCTGCTCATTTTAGGTCTTACGGTTCATATTTAAAGTGGTTCAAGTTAATTCTACTGAGTATTCAGTTTAGTACTTAACTAAATTATGCACTAATTATAACAAAATATGGTCCTAGGGCAGTTCTACGCCCCCTTTTTGGTACTTTTAGTTAGTATATTATTTTAATTATTTTTTTAGTATTTTATCATCAAGTTTACTCCGTCTCCACCAAATTTCATGAGATTTTGTATTGTAGAAAAATTCTAAAAATTCCAGAAGCAGCAGCTGTCCAAACTATATTTTTTGGATAGTTGTCACTATGACCCATTTTTAACTATATTACTTATTTTATTATATTTTTTACTTATTTTTATATAAAATTAGACTCATTTATCTTCAGTTTGGATTTTGAATCACCTAAATTGGAGTTATAATGATGTATATATGACTTTTTAAAGTCACAAGAAAAGTGTAGAAAAAATGTAGAAAACGGGCTGTCCGACCCGCCAGGCCCCCTGTACGGACGAGGCCTCGCCAAACTTGCAAGCCCCTCTCCAGTCACTGGACATTTAGGAGAGGGCTCGCTCCAGGGGTGATGTCCTCCCCCTCCCCTCCCTCGGGGTGCTGGATTGTCACGCCTCAAACTCAGAAACCAGGCTCACAAAATTTCCGATCGCTGAATCTGGCGCCGACAGCCTGCGTAGAACCCCATTCTCAGATCCCAGCGATCATTCGCTAGGTTTCGATCCTGACATGTTACTAGGAGAATTTTCAACATAAGTTTGATTTGTAATAAACATAACCAAAGGCATAACTCACAAACAACGACCAAAAACTCCATTACATTTTCACTATGATAAAAAACTTTACAAGTACAATGAGCATAAAGGGAAATACAATGATGATGAATAAAAAGCTCTAAAATGATCTGCAAAAGTACTCTTACCTCAGCGCTGCTGCGCTCCAATGTCACATAAGCTTATGGAAAGCTTAGAGGGTGATGAAAGTGTGTACGCAAGGTAGTAATATGATCATGCAATATCAGAGTAATACGGAACATGCTGATGGATCCATGACTACCATTGGCCATACCAAGGCCATGCGATGCGAGAAATGAATGATGTCGGCCACACTAAGGCCATGCGATGTGAGATGCAACTCAAGCATACAAATCCTCATCTAAGTCTACATATCAATACATCTCAACTCTGGGGTATCACCGGGGTCTAGTACACTCCAACCTGATTGCCGCCCCATCACACACAACAAGGTGAGTGGAAAAGACCTCACTATCTGCCTGCCAATATCGGGCTCGTCTCGTCGATAGCGGACCCATTCCTCAAGCTAGTCAAACTCAGCCTAGCTTTTCCCCCTACTCTCGAGCGGGTAAGGCCGCACCCCCTTCCTACCGACCACGACACAGTGGAAAGAACGACCTCCTGATAATCGGTACTCGGCGCTCGTACACCCACTCGGTCTAGATGTTGGAGCAACCTCTTGGTACCATAAGGGTTTAGGGACTTTCACCCAGCGATATCTATAGTTCCCCATGTAGAATAAGATTTTTGGTATCCAATCCTACCATTCACGATACGCCTGTGGAGGCTATGGACCTCATGTCGCTAGGGCGTACAGTAACCATGACACACAATGCGAATGCATGAATCACACTATCCAGTCATATGCAGAAATCCTGCGCGTATCGTGCGCTCATGTAGGGCAACACCGCCTAACCGGGAGCCCATAAACAATCTGCCTGAAGGCATATGCTATGATTAGTCACTTCTCATATCGAGCATACATATGATGCGTATGATCATGAATCATGGAACTATACTAAACATAATATATGGTGATGGATGTTGTTCATAACGAAGATGGGCCTATACAGTCTACAAGTTTGGGCCGAACGATGGGCCATAGGGAGAATTTTAATACGGACACTTAACCAACATTATTCTTGCAATGTGGACGTCAAACCAACATTGCTCCTAAGGCATAGCTCGTTGTAAACTTCATTACATAATCTATGTTGGGATCTCACATTGCAATGGACCTTAGGTACATCTCATTGGGCCTTAAATACATCAAATGGGCATTATCATTTGGGCCTTATATCCATCAAGTGGGCCACATCATTGGGCCGCACCAATGAGCCTTATGTACATTGCAATGGACGACATATGCAAACACATACATCAAGTGGGGCCTACAACCCACTAACGTTGAGAGAAAGAGAGAGAGAGATTGAGAGAAAAAGAGAGAGTAGCACGTGGCTGCATTTTTACCTTTTTTTTTTTTTTGCTCTGCAACAACAATAGAGGTGGGTCCCACGTAGGGCCCACCATAATAGTATATATATATTATATAATATAACATATTATATATATAATATACTATATATATAACGTCTAAGCCGTGGACGGCCTAGACAACATCATACATCACGGTGCTGCCCCTAACGTGGGGTGTGCCCCTCTATCCTTGGAAGGTGGACACACCACACGCACCACGGTGTGGCCCAACAAATGGGTGGACGGCGTGGCTTGGATGGGTCCCATGGACCCCGTTGACCTCAGCGTTGCAATGAGGTATCTTTCATTATGTCTACCACTTGAGCTATACGTGTGGGCCTCCCGTAGGGATGAGGTATCTCCACTCAGTCTGCCAGTTAAGCTTCGGATCTGGGTATGGAAATGGGCCCCACTAGGATAGGGCCCACCGTCTAGACTGGTGGACGGTTTGGATAAGGTACATATATCATGGTGTGGCCCATTCTTATGAGGGTGGATGGGAGTGGGTCCCATGGACCCCACCGTTAATCCACACCCATGTCAGTACACACTCCATGATAGCCACCTCCACAGGGATCGATACCAGGACCTCAATGTGAAACGAGGTATCTTTCACTCGGTCTGCCACCGAGCCATGGGGCTGGGTGGGCCCAGCGTTAAAACGAGGTATCTTTCATTCAGCCCAACACGTGAGCTGTGGAGCTGGGGCCCACGTCAGATCACACTTCACAGTTAGCTAACTCCCACTGTTAACTACTTCAAGATGGGCCTCCTATGGATAGTTGGGATGGCATATAAACATCATGGTGTGTCCCACATAGATGGGGTCCACTGGTAGATGACATGGATGATGTACACACATCATAAGTGGTCCATGATCATGGATAGAGAGGAAGAAAGAGATATTGGAGACAACGGAGGTGATGGAGGGGCCCCGCCACTATGGGCCCCTCTTTGATACAAAATATACATTAAGGTGGGTCCCACATACATGGACCCTTAAATCAAACGGATGTAAGTTAAAAATCAAAGATCACCCCCCTGCTTCTTCTTGCACCTTAGGCTTCCTTAGCTCCTTAGCTTTGATTCCAACAGAGGAGATGAGGTTTGGATGGTTGAGATGGGAGATGAAAGGGTAGGAAAGTGGGCCACCTTTATTGCTTAGGAAGGCTTAGAGAAGCTCATACGTATGGTGCTTTTCTTGCTTGAAAATGAGCTTGGAAAAGAGAGAGAGAGAGAGAGAGAGAGAGAGAGAGAGAGAGAGAGAGAGAGAGAGAGAGAGAGAGAGACTTGTAAAGGGAGAGAAGGAGTGATGGGTGATGGAGTGATGGATGTGGTGGTGATGGGTGTGTAAGATATTTTTTTGACTTTGGAGGTATTTTGTATAAGAAAGGTATGGGCTTGTAAGAAACTTTTTAACTTTGGAGCTTGTTTGGGAAAGGGTGAAAGGTGATGTGTACCTGACATGTACTTGACATGTTGAGATTGATGGATTTATGTGACAGGTCGTAGAGATTCTCTTGGGTTTTATAAAGCGCGGCATTTTTCTCACATCGAATGCTGGCCCACATTTCCTGACTAGGGTATCGCCTCGGTGCGCAAGTCGCGGCATCGGAATCGTGGCGATGGCGCGTTCGCTAGGGTACATGTCTTAGGTTGAGTCGACTCTGGTTGACGGCGTGTGAATCAGGGTCGTGCAGAGGACCTCGTTCATTAACTGCATGAATACCGCGGGTGCATTAGTCAGTCCGAAGGACATAACCTGGAACTCAAAATGACCATAGTGTGTCCTGAAAGATGTCTTTGGAGTGTCCTCCTCTCGGACCCAAATATGATGATAACTGGAACGCAGGTTAATCTTCGAAAACAACTGTACACCCTACAACTGATCCAATAAATCATTTATCCTCTGGAGCAGGTACCTGTTCTTGATCGCGACTTTATTGAGCTTACGATAATCTCGCAGAGCCTCAATGAGCTATCCTTCTTCTTTACGAAGAGTACCGTCGCTACCCACGGCGAACTGCTTGGACGGATAAAACCCAACTCGTGTAACTCATCCAACTGCTTCTGCAGTTCCCACATCTCCAATGGTGCCATATGATACGGGGCCTTCGAAATATGCGCGGTACCGGGCACGAGATCAATCTAAAACTCGGTGAGTCAATAAGGCGGTAATCCCGAAATCTCCTGAAACACATCGAAAAAATCGTAAACCATGGGTAACTGGTCGATGCTCACTGTTATGGGCTCCTCTATGGCACGCGACATCAAACAAGACAACAACTCTCCTCTGTACTCTGTAATGAACTGAAACTGCGGCACGCAGGGTATACGGAATGTGACTATCCTCAAGGAGAAGTCCAATATGACATAGTACTCGGCAAGTCAATCCATGTCCATGATAACGTCAAAATATGACATCGGCAGTACGTGCAGGTCGGTGAGTAAGAAAATATCTCCAACTAACACGGGGCAAGATGGACAAAAGTATCCTAATACTGTAGTCTTCCCCAAAGGCGTCAATACGATCAACCCTCTCGAGCAGACTCTGTCGGCAATCCAGTCGAACGATAGAATTCCTCAGACACAAATAAGTGTGAAGCGTTGGAATCAAATAAAACTCAAGCGATGCATGCAGAGACTGAACGTATACCCTCAATGACTCCTTCAGATGATTGCAGATCCTGCTGAGCCTCATAGAACCTAGCCTGAGCCAGCTGGGAGGTGCCTGTCCCCTTTGAGCGTGCTGTTGCTATTGGGGTCATTGAGGTGGTCGAAACTGCTGCCTCTACAGCTACGACCTCTAAAGCCGATGCTGAGGTGGCCTCAGTGGTAGAGGCTGCTGTCGCTGCGGCTGTAGTGAAGGCTGCTGTGGACCTCTCTGTTGCTGCTGGGGGCTAGGACACTCCCATATACGGTGTCCCGTCGCACCGCACCTAAAACATGTACCGTTAAACTGCCTCGGAGGTGGTGTTGGAGGTGCTACTGGTGCTCGAAAGGCTGGGCGACCTGTGCGCCTCTGCAGTGGTCGACGTTGCTGGAATCACTGGAAGGAGCCTACCTCTTTTGATCTCTCGTCTGACCACATTAGACTGAGAATCGGCCCACTCAGCCTCAAAAATCTGGGCGTTCCATACCACTCACTTAAAAGTCGGGAGCTCATGCCCAATAACATGGCCTCGAAGACCGTAATGCAAACCGTCCTCGAAGTGGCGGGCTCTCCGCTCCTCATCATCAACCAGATATGGTACAAATTTAGACAGCGCTACAAAGCAAGCTGCATACTGAGCCACTATCATATCACCCTACACCAAGGCCTCGAACTCCAATGCTCGCTGTCGTCGGATGTGATCAGGGAAATACCGTCGATCAAACCGATCCATAAAATCCTCCCAAGTCAACACAAAGTCGACGCCTGCTGCTCGAAAGACTTATGTCCACCAATGCTCAGCCTCTCCATGGAGAAGAAATATGGCTAATCGAATTCGCCGCTCAGTCGTACATCACATCATCTCGAATATCTTGTCCACATCAGAGTGCCATCTCTCTGCGGCTGTCAGATCTGGCTCGCCTTGGAAACGTGGGGGATCGAGTCGTCGAAACTCACGAAGGCCGCTCGCGCGCTCCTGCTCTGCCTGGGCCGGCGAAACGACTGGGTGCCTGCTCTGTCCCTGAAGTGCAGCCGTCATAGCCTGTAACATCTGGTGCAACTAGGAGGAACTCACGGATACAGTCGGGTCCGCACCAGTCTCTAGTGGAGGAGCTGCATCCATAGGCTGGGCAATAGGAATCTCTGGTAGTGGTGTGGGGATCGTAGGTGGTAGTGTGGGAGTCTCAGGTGGTGGTTCGGGAATCGATCGAGTCACTCTCCTGGGCGGCATGTCTTACAGGAAAGAGTGAAAGCGCCTATCAACTTGAAAACTCTCGAAGGCACGCACTATAAAGGACTATAACGGAAGGTCGTTAAGTTATCCGAATTTGGGACTTAGTCCCTCTAAAATTAAAGCAGACATGTAATGTTGTTCTTGGTTATTCCCAAGTTATGCTCTGATACCAACTTTTTTCACGCCCCAAACTCAGAAATCGAGCTCACAAAATTTCCTATCGTCGAATCTGGCGCCGATAGCCTCCGTAAAATCCCATTCTTAGCTCCCAACACCCATTCACCAGGTTTCAAACCTGGGATGCTAGGAGGAAGATTTTCAACGGTAGTTTGATTCGTAATAAGCATAACCAAAGGCATAACCCACAAACAATAACCAAAAACTCCATTACATTTCCACTATGATAAAAAACTTTACAAGTACAATGCGCATAAAGAAAAATACAATGATGATGAACAAAAAGCTCCAAAATGATCTGCAAATCACTTCTACCTCAGTGCTGTTGTGCTCCAACGTCACCTGCACGCAATGGTCGTGCATAAGCTTATGAAAAACTTAGAGGGTGGTGAAAGTGTGTGAGCAAGGTAGTAATATGATCATGCAATATCAGAGTAATGTGGAACATGCTGATGGATCTATGAATACCATTGACTGTACCAAGGCCATGCGATGCAAGACATGAATGATGTCTGCCATACCAAGGTCATACGATGCGGGATGCAACTTAAGCATACAAATCCCCATTTAAGTCGACATATCAATACAACTCAACTTTAAGGTATCACCGAGGTCTAGTACACTCCAACCAGATTGTCGCCCCATCGCGCACAACAAGGTGAGTGGAAAAGACCTCACTATCTGCCTGCCAATATCGGGTTTGGCTCGTCGATAGCGGACCCATTCCTTGAGCTGGTCAAACTCAGCCTAGCTTTGCCCCTTACTCTCGGGCGGGTAAGGTCGCACCCCCTTCCAACTAACCATGACACAGTGGAAAGCGCGACCTCCTGGTAATCTACACTCGACGCTCGTATACCCACTCGGTCTAGACGTTGGAGCAACCTCTTGGTACCATAAGGGTTTAGGGAATTTCACCCAGGGATATCTATAGCACCCCATGTAGAACAAGATTTTTGGTATTCTATCCTACCATCCACGATACGCCTGTGAGGGCTATAGCCCTGATGTCGCTAGGGCATACAAAAATCATGACACACAATGCAAATGCATGAATCACACTATCCAGTCATGCAGAAATCCTGCACGTATCGTGCACTCATGTAAGGCAACACAGCCTAACTAAGAGCCCATAAACAATCTGCCCGAAGGCATATGCTATGATCAGTCACTTCTCATATCAAGCATACATATGATGCGTATGATCATGAATCATGAAACTATACTAAACATATTATATGGTGATGGATGTTGTTCATAACGAAGATGGGCCTATACGGTCTACAAGTATGGGCCGAACGATGGGCCACAAGGAGAATTTTAATGCGGACATTTAACCAACATTATTCTTGTAATGTGGATGTCAAACCAACATTGCTCCCAAGGCATAGCCTCTTGTAAATATCATTACATAATCTATGTTGGGATCACACATTGCAATGGACCTTAGGTACATCTCATTGGGCCTTAAATACATCAAATGGACCATATCATATGGGCCTTATATTCATCAAGTGGGCCACATCAATGGGCCGCATCAATGGGCCTTATGTACATTGCAATGGGCCATAACCCGTTGGGCCTTGAATACATCAAATGGGCCTAATCACATGGGCCTTATGTGTATTAAATGGGCCACACCCATTGGGCCCCATATGTACATCAAATGGGCCTCAACCCATAGGCCCTAATACATCTCAGTGGGCCTTAACCCATGGGCCCCTAATACATCTAATGGGCCTCGACCCATTGGCCTTACATATATATCAAAGTGGGCCTCAACCATGGGCAACAAGCACTTCGAATAGCCTCATAACATGGGCCTTACATCCACATCAAAGTGGGCCCCAATGGACCACCACAGATACATTAAGATGGGTCTCGTAACATGCCAAGGTGGGGTCCACTTGGACTATGGATCTGGCTCATTCTTTAACTCATAATATAAAATGAGCTTTTAAAATGGATGGATAGATTGGATGCAACCCATGCATCGTGGTGGGCTCCACCACCTAAATAGGGGGTGTGAAGATGAAACACATCATCCTGGTAGGGCTTGCATGTGGAATAGCAATGAGGCCCACATAGCTAGATGGTATGGATTATACCCACACGTGCAAGGGAACAGCTACCTAGCTGTTGTGCATGCAGCTTGCTGCCTCACAAAGAGCAGAGGTGGGTCCCACATAGGGCCCACCACCATATACATATTATATAGTACATAATATGTAATATATAGTATACAATATATATATATATATATAAATAATATATTATATTATATAGCGGTGGGACCCACAGAACTCCCCGTCGCTAGGTGGTAGTGGGCCCCACCATCAAAACAGATGGATGGCATATGCAAACACATACATCAAGTGGGGCCTACAACCCATTGACGTTGAGAGAGAGAGAGAGAGAGAGAGAGAGAGAGAGAGAGAGAGAGAGAGAGAGCAGCAACACGTGGCTGCCTTTTTACTTTTTTTTTTACTCTGCAACAACAACAGAGGTGGGTCCCATGTAGGGCCCACCACAATAGTATATATATATATATATATATATTATATAATATAATATATTATATATATAATCTAATATAATATATAATATATAATATACTATATATATAACGTTTAGGCCATGGACGGCCTGGACAACATCATACATCACGGTGCTGCCCCACACGTGGGGTGGGCCCCTCCATCCTTGGATGGTGGACACACCACACGTACCACAGTGTGGCCCAACAAATGGGTGGACGGCGTGGCTTGGATGGGTCCCATGGACCCCGCTGACCTCAGCATTGCAACGAGGTATCTTTCACTCTGTCTACCACTTGAGCTGCACGTGTGGGCCTCACGTAGAGATGAGGTATCTCCTCTCAGTCTTCCAGTTGAGCTACGGATCTGGGTATGGAAATGGGCCCCACTAAGACAGGGCCCACTGTCCAGACTGGTGGACGGTTTGGATAAGGCACATATATCATGGTGTGGCCCATTCTTAGGAGGGTGGATGGGAGTGGGTCCCATGGACCACCATTAATCCACACCCATGTCAGTACACACTCCATGATAGCCACCTCCACAGGGATCGATACCAGGACCTCAACATGAAACGAGGCATCTTTCACTCGGTCTGCCACCAAGCCATGGGGCTGGGTGGGCCCAGCGTTAAAATGAGGCATCTTTCATTCAGCCCACCACGTTAGCTGTGGAGCTTGGGCCCACGTCAGATCACACTTCACAGTTAGCCAACTCCCACTGTTAGCCACTTCAAGATGGGCCTCCTATGGATAGTTGGGATGACATATAAACATCATGGTGTGTCCCACATAGATGGGGTCCACCGGTTGATAACATGGATGATGTACACACATCATAAGTGGGCCATGATCATGGATAGAGAGGGAGAAAGAGAGATTGGAGACAACGGAGGTGATGGAGGGGCCCCACCACTATGGACCCCTCTTTGATACAAAATATACATTAAGGTGGGTCCCACATACATGGACCCTTAAATCAAACAGACAAACGGATGTAAGTTAAAAATCAAAGATCACCCACCGGCTTCTTCTTGCACCTTAGGCTTCCTTAGCTCCTTAACTTTGATTCCAACAGAGGAGATGAGGTTTGGATGGTTGAGATGGGAGATGAAAGGGTAGGAAAGTGGGCCACCTTTGTTGCTTAGGAAGGCTTAGAGAGGCTCATACGTATGGTGCTTATCTTGCTTGGAAATGAGCTTGGAAAAGAGAGAGAGAGAGAGAAACTGTAACATCCTGAAAATCGGGGGTGGTGTAGAAACCCAACTCCCGAGTTCCAGAACGTCACTTATACAACATGGGTAATGATAAATGCATGTTGTCTGTACAATGGCATTAAACAAGATTGAGACTAAGCCAAAATAACATATCATACTCCAGAGACAGTTAAATTAGCAAGCGAAAGATTGTGATAAATATATAAAATATATATAATTGATTGTAAGTCTCCAGAGTGTGAACATGTTACCAGGTTAATTAAATACATGTATACTCCAAAAATGGAAAGAAAGGATATACATGACAGCTCGACCACGGTGTCCCATACCACCATGCACAGCTCATGAGTCTTTATGGATCAAGGTACCATGGTTAACAGGGTTTCCAATGGTAAGTTCAGTACCCTAGGTTCAAGCAGTTATGACTCATACAGGGTGAACATACAATGGCCAGTCGGGTTACTTGACGGGTTCGACTAGTATGAGCGCATCTCAAGCTGAGCAACATGAAGTGCATGAAACACTTTGTGTGGCCTGACCACTGCCATCAACTCTAAACATGACCGCGTTCATCGATGCGTCCTCCGTGGTAGATAGAAGCCGACCACGAATTCAATCCATTACCGACTGCCTGGACTAAAGCATAGCCCCAAACATTTGTAATCCATACCAGTGATCATATGAGAGTAATGGAATTGAAGTTCAACAACACAAGCATGTTAACACATGTTATAGCATACAAAGTAAGCAAATCACCCAACACATGTATTCCATACATATAAGGAAATCAATTAATATAGTAAACATGTAGGAAATCGTGTACAACATCATATGGATTGAGAATTCATTCTGAAAACTAATTTACAACACCATTTACTCAATACGTACTAATACAAACATTTATACAAACCCTTAGTCTACACACTTTAGTCTACATAGCGTATGTCGACCTAAAGCGCGCATTAGGACGAATCTCTTCGCCAAACAGATTATACACACATATATAATATCATAACACGATAAATTTACATGTCAAGCATTTCAACAAAATATGGATGTATACAGTATTTTCTATAAATGCCTAAATACCCTGAAGCGTCCTCAAGAACCTCTAATGGTTTCCAATCAATAACAGAAACAATGTTTGATCCACACTTCCTCAATATAGAGACATGAAAAACGTTGTGGACACTAGACAACTGAGATGGCAAGGTAAGTCGATATGCAACGGCACCAAGGCACCAAGTGATCTCGAAAGGTCCTATAAATCTCAGAGCAAGCTTTCCCTTTCTCTCCAAATCGAACTATGCCCTTCATGGGCGAGACCTTGAGATACACATGGTCCCCTACATCAAACTTCAAGGGACGATGCCGACGATCAGTAAAACTCTTCTGCCTGCTCTGAGTTGTGTGCATCCTCTGCCTGATGATATCAATAGCCTCTGACGTCTCCTTCACAAGCTCGGGACCTAGGAGACGACGCTCTTTAACCTCGGTCCAACAACTCAGTGATCTACATGGTCTGCCATATAGTGCCTTAAAAGGAGTCATGCCGATGGTCCCTTGATAGCTGTTGTTGTATGCAAACTTAGCCAATCATAGATGCTCATCCCAACTACCTTCAAAATCAATCGTGCAGGCCCGAAGCATATCCTCAAGTATCTAGTTGACCCTCTCGTTCTGGCCATTAGTCTGCGGATGGTACATAGTGCTAAGCTGCAAGTCAGTCCCCATTGCTCTCTGGAAGCTCCCCCAAACTGAGACGTGAACCTCGAATCTCGGTCAGACCGATCGAGACTGGAAAGCCATGCAGTCTCATGACCTCCTCCATTAATAACCTTGCAAGTCGGTCCATAGACTAAGTCGCACGCATCGCAAGGAAATGTGTCAACTTCGTCAGACAATCCATAATAACCCAAATGGTGTCATGACCACCCTGAGTCCTCAGCAAGCCCATAATGAAATCTATCAACACGTGCTCCCACTTTCACATCGGGAAGCTCAACCGCTGCAATAGACTAGGGGGTCTCTGATGATCGGCCTTGACACACTGGCATGTGTCACACTTGGCCATAAAATTGGTGATCTGGTACTTCATCCCCACCCAAAAATACTGTCGCCTCATGTCAGGGTACATCTTCGTCGAGCCAGGGTGGATAGAAAATCTCGATCGATGTGCCTTAGTCACAAGATCTCTGTGTAACTCAAGAATATCTGGGAGACATAATCGGCCTCTGAAGCGAAGTCCACCATTTGTACCAATCTACCAATCTACCTGACTCTCAGATGCCGCCTCAGCCATATAACTCTGCAACGACTCATCAGCCTGTTAAGCTTCGATTACCCTTGCGACAAGAGAAGGTTGAATTGACAGGCTCGATAACTGCGCGATAGAAGACTGCAGGCCAAACTCAAAATTATACTCTACGATATCCTCAAGCATCCTCCACTCCCTGATCATCATATGCGCCACCAGGCCTTGTAGCTGATGGCTGAGGGCATCTGCCACCACATTCACCTTGCTCGGGTGGTACTGAAGATTGAAATCATAGTCTTTATTGAGCTCCATCCAGCGCCTCTGCCTCATATTCAACTCAGACTGCGAAAAGAGGTACTTCAAGCTTTTGTGATCAGAGAAAAGCTCGAACCTAACCCCATAGAGATAGTGCCTGTCACGCCCCAGACTCGGAAACCGGGCTCACAAAATTCTCGATCGCCGAATCCGGCGCCGACAGCCTCCGTAGAACCCCATTCTCGGCCCCTAGCTCCCATTCGCCAGGTTCCGATCCTGGGATGCTACGAGGAGGATTTTCAATGTCCGTTTGATTCGTAATAAGCATAACCAAAGGCATAACCCACAAACAATAACCAAGCACTCCATTACATTTTCACTATGATCAAAAACTTTTCGAGTACAATGAAAGCACAAAAAAACTCTAAAATGCTCAGCAACGTGCTCCTGCCTCAGCGCTGCTGCGAACCAACGTCACTTGCACGCAACGGTCATGCATAAGCTTACAGAAAGCTTAGAGGGTGGTGAAAGTGTGTGCATAAGGTAGTAATATGAACATGAAATGACCGAGTAATGCGAAATATGCAGATGGAACCATAATATCATGAGCCGTACAAAGGCTTATGCGATGCTAGACATGAATGATATCAGCCACCCCGAGGCCATGCGATATGCAATGCAACTTAAGCATACAGATCCTCATCTATGTCTATACATCAATACAGCTCAAAATATGGGATATCACCGGGGTCTAGTACACTCTAAACTAGATTGCCGCCACATCACGCGCAATAAGGTAAGTGGAAGAGACCACACTATCCGTCTGCCAATATCGGGCGCGACTCGTCGATAGCGGACCCATTCCTCGAGCTGGTCAGACTCAGCCTAGCATTGCCCCCTACACTAGGACGGGCAAGGCCGCACCCCCTTCCAACCGACCACGACACAGTGGAGAACGCAGCCAACTGGTATTCGGCACTCAACGCTCATCTACCCACTCGGTCTAGACGTTGGAGCAACCTCTTGGTACCATAAGGGTTTAGGGAGTTTCACTTAGGGATATCAATAGCACCCCATGTAGAACATGATTTTTGGTATCCAATCCTGCCAACCACGATGCATCTGTGGAGACTACGGCCCTGATGGCGCTAAGGCGTACAATATCCGTGTCAAACAAATGCGGAATGCATGAATCACACTATCCAGTCATGCAACCAATCCTGCGCATATCGTGTGCTCATGTAGGGCAACACCGTCTAACCGGGAGCCCAAAAACAACCTACCCGAAGGCAAATGCTATGATCAGTCAATCCTCATACCAAACATACATATGATGCGTATGATCATGGGTCATGAAACTACACTAAACATGTAAATGAGTGATGAACCATTTTTACAACGAAGATAGGCCTAGACGGTCGAAACATAGCAAGTACTGCCCAGTAATGGGCCCTATAGAGAGTCGTAATGTGGACATCCAACCAACATTACACTCGCAATGTGGACGTCAAACCAACATTGCATCTCAGGTACGATCTTCTTAAATATCGCTTCACAATCGATATTGGGATTACACATTGCAATGGACCTTAGGTTCATCCCATTGGGCTTTTCATATATATGTCAAATGGGCCATATCCTATGGGCCTTTTAATCATCAGATGGGCCACATAAATGGGCCACAACAATGGGTCTTATGTGCATTGCAATGGGTCAAAACCCGTGGGCCTTGGATTGCATCAATTGGACCTAATCACATGAGTCTAATATGTATCAAATGGGCCACACCAATTGGGCCCCCAAATGTATATCAAATGGGCCTCAACCCGGAGGCCTTATATGAGTCGAATGGGCCTAAATCCCTAGGCCTTGCATATACTTCAAATGGGCCTAGTCCCGTGGACTTGCAACATATCAAGTGGGCCTAACCCATAGGTATTAAATATCAAGTGAGCCTAAGCCCATGGGCTTTACATATCAAGTGGGCCCAAGTTCATAGGCCTTAAATGAATCAAACGGCCTAGCTCATAAGCGTTTCATAACTCAAATGGGCCTAGCCCATAGGCTTTTACAAATCAAATGGGCCTTTACCAAAGGCCTTAAAATGATCTAAACAAGTGGATGGATGGTCTGGATGCATTACACGCGTCATGGTGGGTCCCACTGTCCAGTGGACAGTGCGGATAAAGCATATACATCACAAGGGCCCCACCGTCCGCTGAACGGTGGAGGCCACACAAACAGAAGGTGGGGCGTCACCGTGGTGGGTGCCACTGTCCGTCTGCACGGTGGACTTAATACATACATCATTGTGGGTCCCATATGGGACCCACTGAAATACCAATTTGCCATCCAAGCCGTTCACAAGGTCAGGTGGGCCTATATAGAAGGAAAACAAAAATTTTGTCTTGATCCAAAACTTCTGTGGGCCCAAAAACGGTTTTCAATGGTAGAGATACTGTCCCACTGTTTCATGTGGTGTGGGCCACTTGAGTTTCGGATTTAATTGAATTTTGGATGGGGCCCACCTGAGAAGGGGACCCACCTAATGGACGGCGTAGATATGACAAATATATCGTGTGGGGCCCACGGCAGCAGCCATGGGTGACTGCACGGCCGACCGTGAACGTAACACCTGCTGCTGCCGTGCACGGTCAAGGCAGAGGTAATGCCTCATGCTTTGATTTTTTTTTTGAAAAGTAAGAAAATCTGAGGATTTTCACAGGTAGGGCCCACCATCAAGCCGTCCATTGGCTTCACCGGCTCGACACTGATGTATATGTTCAATCCAAGCCGTCCATTGGCTTCACCGGCTCGACACTGACAAACAGAGTCCAAACTTGGGCTTGTTTTGGTGCGTAGGAGAAATCTGGTGAAATTTAAACGGTGGAGATCACTATTTTCTAGGGTATGGCCCGCCAGAAAGTTGGATCAGCTTCACATTTTTTTCAACGCCTAAAATGATATGGGTAAGAAGATGGACGGCTTGGATTGAACATATACATCAAGGTGGGGCCTACACTAGGGACCACCCCAAAACTTCTACTTTTCTTTCCTTTTCTTTTCTTTTTTTTTAATTTTTGGTACAGGGACGTCCAGCGTCCCAGACGCTGGACGGTGAGCCACCTGTAAAATGTACATGGTGGTGGGCCTTTTTGAAGTGGGCCACCACTAATGGATGATGGGGGTACAACATGCAAGGTGGGCCCCACTTGAAGGACTTTTTGGACAAAATAAATACTTCCAGGTGAGGTCCATTCAAGTGGGCCACACAACCCTTGCATAAAAAAAAAAATAAAAAAAAATAAAAAAAAATAAAATAAAATAAAATAAAAGAAATGAAAGAGAGAGAGACATGGAGAGTGGGACACGCCTTGTGATGGAGGGACCCCGACATTATGGGCCCTCCCTTACAATGAATCATACATCAAGTGGGCCTTAAAGCATGAGGGACCACCGAAATTTAAAATCAACGATGGGGATCCTTTCCCCACCAACATGGACGGTTTAGATGACCTTTGAAGAGGAAATAAACCTCATGATGGGGTCCATGGAGAATGGCCCCATCATGGAATGATCATGATGATCCAAGTGGTCCATCGGCCACATTTTAGGGTCCCAAGTGAGATCCGCACCATTGATCGGTGGGCCTCACTTGGTCCACCATGAAAATAAGAAAATCTACCCTAAAGAGGCACCCACCGTCCGATCTTCTCGCTCCTAGGGGTTCCTTGGCACCTTAGCTTCAACTCCAATGGTTAAGATGAAGAAAGGAGGGTTGAGATGGGAGATTTTGGGGTAGGAAGGTGGGCCACTTGGAGCTTAGGAAAGTTGGGAAATTTCCATACGTATGGGGCTTGAGATTTTTGTTTGGAGATTGAAATGAGAAAGAGAGAAAGAGAGAGAGTTGTAAAGGGAGAGAGAGAGAGTGATGGATGGATGGGTGAGTGATGGTTGTGTAAGAAATCTATGACTTTGTGGCCTTTTGGGTAAGAAAGGTATGGGTTAGGAAGACTTTTGTGCCCTTTGTGTAAGAAAGGTATGGGTTAGGAAGACTTCTGTGGTTTCTTGGGAAAATGGGTGAGAGTGATGTGTACTTGACATGTGATGGCTTGATGGATGATTGATTGATAGGATTGATGTGATTGATGTGACACATCGTAGAGATTCTCTCGATTTTCGCAACGCGCGGCATTTTCTCGCACCGAACGTTGGCCCATATCTCTTGACCAGGGTATCGCCTCGGCGTGCGAGTCGCGGTATCGGAACCGCAACGACGGCGCGGTCGCTATGGTATTGGTCTCGGGCTGAGTCGACTCAGGTTGTCAGCACATGAATCAGGGTCGCGCGTCGATATCGTTCAAGGGTCGAAAGTTGCCGAAATTCGACCGGTAAGACCGCGGAAGTGTACGAAAAGGTACGGACCAAGATACGGGTCTTACAGTGCCTCTACACCTTCAATACGAAGACAACTGCAGCTAGCTCCAAATCATGTGTGGGATAGTTCAGCTCATGGACCTTGAGCTGACAAGACGCGAAGGCTATTGGTCTCCCATGCTGCATCAGGACAGCACCTAAACTAATATGTGAGGCATCAGTGAATACAATAAATCCGTCACTCCTAGAGGGAAGAGTGAGGACAGGAGTGGAAGTCAGACGATCCTTCAACTCCATAAATACACGCTCGCAGGCATCACTCTAAATAAACTCTGTGCCCTTCCGAGTCAACCTGGTCAGCGGGGCTATAATACGAGAGAAGTCCTTAATGGAATGCCGGTGATAGCCCACCAAACTAAGGAAACTGCGTATCTCGAACGCGGTCATGGGCTGGCCCTACTGACACACTGCCTCAACCTTCGAGGGGTCCACTGCGACACCCTCCCTCGTCACCATGTGACCGGGGAACTTCACCTCTTTCTGTCAGAACTCGCTCTTCTCCAGCTTCGCATACAATTGGTGTGCACAGAGCATCTATAACATAATCTTCAGGTGCAGCTTGTGCTCCTCACGGGTCCTCGAATAGATCAGAATGTCGTCGATGAAGACTACAACAAATTGATCGAGATATGGGTGAAAAACCTCGTTCATCAACTGCATGAATACCGCGGGTGCATTGGTCAGTCTGAAGGACATGACCTGGAACTTAAAATGACATTAGCATGTCCTGAAAGTTGTCTTCGGAGTGTCCTCCTCTCGGACCCGAATTTGATGATAACCGGAACGCAGTTCAATCTTTGAAAAGAACTGTACACCCTACAGCTGATCAAATAAATCATCAATCCTCAGGAGCAGTTACCTGTTCTTGATCGTGACTTTATTGAGCTCTAGGTAATCTCACAGAGCCTCAATAAGCCATCCTTCTTCTTTACGAAGAGTACCGCCGCTCCCCACGGGGAACTGCTCGGATGGAAAAAACTGAACTCGTGCAACTCGTCCAACTGCTTCTGCAGTTCCCACAACTCCAACGATGCCATACGATACGGGGCCTTTGAAATAGGTGCGGTACCGGGCACGAGATCAATCTAAAACTTGGTGAGTCGACGAGGCGATAATCCTGGAATCTCCTGAAACACATCGAAAAAATCATAAACCACGGACAACTGGTCGATGCTCACTATTATGGGCTCCTCTATGGCATACAACATCAAACAAGACAACGGCTCTCCTCTGAGCTCTGCAATGAACTGAAACTATGGCACACCGGGTATACGAAACGTGACTGTCCTCGCGAAGCAGTCCAATATGGCATAATACTCGACAAGCCAATCCATGCCCAGGATAACGTCAAAATCTGACATCGGCAGTACGTACAGGTCGGTGGGCAAGAAAATCTCTCATTCTAACAAGGGGCAAGACGGACAAAAGTGGCCTAATATTGTAGTCTTCCCCAAAGGCGTCGATACGGTCAACCCCTCTCGAGCAGACTCTGTCGGCAATCCAGTCGAACGGAAGAATCCCTCAGACATAAATAAGTGTGAAGCACTGGAATCAAATAAAACTCAAGCGATGTATACAGAGACTGAAAGTATACCCTCAATGACTCCTCCAGATGACTGTAGATCCTACTGAGCTGCATAAAACCTAGCCTAAGCCGGCTGGGAGGTGCCTATCCCCTCTGAGCGTGCTGCTGCTATTGGGGTCGCTGAGGTGGTCAAAACTGTTGCCTCTACTGCTGCGGCCTCTAAGGCTAATGTTGAGGTGGCCTCGGTGGTGAAGGCTGCTGTCGCTGCGGCTGTAGTGGAGGCTGCTGTGGACCTCTCTGCTGCTGCTGGGGGCTAGGACACTCCCATATATGGTGTCCCGTCGCACCGCACCTAAAATAAATGCCGGTGAACTGCCTCGGAGGTGGTGCTGGAGGTGCTGCTGGTGCTCGAAAGGCTGGGCGACCTGTGCGCCTCTGCATTGGTCGATGCTGCTGAAAATCACTGGAAGAAGCCTACCTGTTTTGGTCTCTCCTCTAACCATGATTAGACTAAGAATCGGCCCACTCAGCCTCAAAAATCTGGGCCTTCCATACCACTCCCTCAAAAGTCAGGAGCTCATCCCAATAACACGGCCTCGAAGATCGTAACACAAGCTGTCCTCGAAGCGGTGGGCTCTTCACTCCTCGTCATCAACCAGATATGGTGAAAATTTGGACAGTGCTACAAAGTGAGTCACATACTGAGCCACTGTTATATCACCCTGCACTAAGGCCTCGAACTCCGATGCTCGCTGTCGTCAGATGTGATCAGGAAAATACTGTCAATCAAACCGATCCATAAAATCCTCCTAGGTCCACATAAAGTCGATATGGAGAAGAAATATGGCTAATCGAACTCGCCGCTCAGTCGTACATCCCATCGTCTCGAATATCTTGTCCATATCGGAGCGCCATCTCTCAGCGGTTGTCAGATTTGGCTCGCTTTGGAAACATGGGGGATCGAGTCGTCGAAACTCACGAAGGAGGGCGCTCGTGCGCTCCTGCTCTACCTAGGCCGGCGAACTGACTGGGAGCTTGCTCTGTCCCTGAAGTGCAGCCGTCATAGCCTGTAACATCTTCTGTAACTAGGAGGCACTCACGGATACGGTCGGGTCCACACCGGTCTTTGGTGGAGGAGCTGCATCCATAGGCTGGGCAGTAGGAATCTCTGGTGGTGGTATGGGGATCGTAGGTGGTAGTGCGAGAGTCTCAAGTGGTGGTGCGGGAGTCGATCAGGTCACTCTCCTAGGCGGCATGTCTTACAGGAAAGAGTGAAGGTGCCTATCAACTTGAAAAATCTCGAAGGCACGCACGTTAAAGGCCTATAACGGAAGGTCATTAAGCTATCTGAACTTTGGAACTTAGTTACTCTAAACTCATAGTAGACATGTAATGTTGTTCTCGGTTATTCCCAAGCTATGCTCTGATACCAACTTCTTTCACGCCCCAAACTCAGAAATTGGGATCACAAAATTTTCGATCGCCAAATCTAGGGCCGACAGCCTCCGTAGAATCCCATTCATTCGCTAGGTTCCGATCCTGGGATGCTACAAGGAGGATTTTTAATGGCAGTTTGATTCGTAATAAGCATAACCAAAGGCATAGCCGACAAACAACAACCAAAAACTCCATTTCATTTTCACTATGATAAAAAACTTTACAAGTACAATGAGCATAAAGGGAAATACAATGATGATGAATAAAAAGCTCCAAAATGATTTGTAAAGCACTCCTGCCTCGGCGTTGTTGCGCTCCAACATCACCTTCAAGCAACGGTTGTGCACAAGCTTATGGAAAACTTAGAGGGTACTGAAAGTGTGTGCGCAAGGTAGTAATATGATCATGCAATATCAGAGTAATGCAAAACATGCTGATGGATCCATGAATACCATTGGCCGTACCAAGGCCATGCGATGCAAGACATGAATGATGTCGCCCATACCAAAGCCATGCAATGCAAGACATGAATGATGTCGGCCATACCAAGGTCATGCGATGCGAGATGCAACTCAAGCATACAAATTCTCATCTAAGTCGACATATCAATACAACTCAACTCTAAGGTATCATCGGGGTCTAGTACACTCCAACTAGATTACCGTCCCATCACGCACAACAAGGTGAGTGGAAAAGACCTCACTATCCGCTTGCAAATATCAGGCTCGGCTCGTCAATAGCGGACCCATTCCTTGAGCTAGTCAAACTCAGCCTAGCTTCGTCCCTTACTCTCGGGCGGGTAAGGCCGCACCCCCTTCCAACCGACCACGACAGAGTGAAAAGCATGGCCTCCTGGTAATCGGCACTCGACGCTCATACACCCACTCGGTCTAGATGTTGGAGCAACCTCTTAGTACCATAAGGGTTTAGGAAATTTCACCCAGGGATATCTATAGCACCCCACGGTGTGTCCCAACAAATGGGTGGACGACATGGCTTGGATGGGTCCCATGGACCCCGCTGACCTCAGCATTGCAACGAGGTATCTTTCACTCTGTCTACCACTTGAGCTACACGTGTGGGCCTCACGTAGAGACGAGGTATCTCCACTCAGTCTGCCAGTTGAGCTATGAAACTGGGTGTGGAAATGGGCCCCACTAGGACAAGGCCCACCATCTAGACTGGTGGACGGTTTGGATAAGGCACATATATCATGGTGTGGCCCATTCTTAGGAGGGTGGATGGGAGTGGGTCCCATGGACCCCACCGTTAATCCACACCCATGTCAGTACACACTCCATGATAGCCACCTCCACAGGGATCGATACCGGGACCTCAATGTGAAACGAGGTATCTTTCACTCGGTCTGCCATCGAGCCATGGGGCTGGGTGGGCCCAGCGTTAAAACGAGGTATCTTTCATTCAGCCCACCACGTGAGCTGTGGAGCTGGGGCCCACGTCAGATCACACTTCACAGTTAGCTAACTCCCACTGTTAACTACTTTAAGATGGGCCTCCTATGGATAGTTGGGATGGCATATAAACATCATGGTGTGTCCCACATAGATGGGGTCCACCGGTAGATGACATGGATGATGTACACACATCATAAGTGGTCCATGATCATGGATAGAGAGGAAGAAAGAGATATTGGAGACAACGGAGGTGATGGAGGGGCCCTGCCACTATGGGCCCCTCTTTGATACAAAATATACATTAAGGTGGGTCCCACATACATGGACCCTTAAATCAAACAAACAGATGTAAGTTAAAAATCAAAGATCATCCCCCGGCTTCTTCTTGCACCTTAGGCTTCCTTAGCTCCTTAGCTTTAATTCCAACAGAGGAGATGAGGTTTGGATGGTTGAGATGGGAGATGAAAGGGTAGGAAAGTGGGCCACCTTTATTGCTTAGGAAGGCTTAGAGAAGCTCATACGTATGGTGCTTTTCTTGCTTGAAAATGAGCTTGGAAAAGAGAGAGAGAGAGAGAGAGAGAGAGAGAGAGAGAGAGAGAGAGAGAGAGACTTGTAAAGGGAGAGGAGTGATGGGTGATGGAGTGATGGATGTGGTGGTGATAGGTGTGTAAGATACTTTTTTGACTTTGGAGGTATTTTGTGTAAGAAAGGTATGAGCTTGTAAGAAAATTTTTAACTTTGGGGCTTGTTTGGGAAATGGTTAAAGGTGATGTGTACTTGACATGTACTTGACATGTTGAGATTGATGGATTGATGGATTGATGTGACAAGTCGTAGAGATTCTCTTGAGTTTTGCAACGCGTGACATTTTCTTTACACCGAACGCTGGCCCACATCTCCTGACCAGGGTATCGCCTAGGCTCGCAAGTCACGGCATCGGAGTCGCGGCGACGGCGCGGTCTCTAGGGTACACTTCTTAGGTTGAGTCGACTCGGGTTGACGGCGTGTGAATCAGAGTCACACGCAAATACCGGTTAAGGGTCGAAGTTTGCCAAAATTTGACTGGGAATACCGCGGAAGTCTACGGTATGGACTAAGATACGGGTCTTACACGGATACATGCAGGACCCACCTCGGGTCCCCCAAATTGTGTCATTTGGGCCCCTGAGTCCGTCGAGGCATTATCGGGTCTCATTTGCAAACCGGAATGAGTTATTTAACATGCAATATATGATTTTGGGATAGGAGAAGCTGATCCATCCAACTAACTTATTCACTTTGTTAGATTTAATAATATTAATGGAAAAAAATCATTTTATGTCTAAATTTACTAATTGTAGTAGATTTGTGTTTAAGTATTGTTCTCCATCACTTAACCTTGAAGACTAGATTCAATATGAAAGGACTGAGAAAATTTTGAAGAATGAGGTGGAGAAAGATGAGATTTTAAAGGAAATGTGTTAAAAAGGGATTTTTGGCTTTGGAATTAAGTTATGAGAAGTTACCAAGGTGTTATGATCGACCTATTGCCTAAGGATGTCTATTTTCAAGTTGGTAAAAATTCAGGATGTTACATCGCGCGTTGCTAGAATTTGTTGGGGAGGATCGCGGGAGTTTAAGGAATGGTATGGTTTAGGATATGGGCCTTACATGCATAACCAACCTGAGATCAGGAGTTTGCTACATTGAGTCTAGTTATCCAAATTTAAGTATGGGACTAGTTTGGATAGAAGTCCCTTGTAATGAACCCCACAGCTTACAACACCACATACTAT
Organism: Magnolia kwangsiensis; assembly: GCA_037074715.1. Classification (NCBI taxonomy): domain Eukaryota; kingdom Viridiplantae; phylum Streptophyta; class Magnoliopsida; order Magnoliales; family Magnoliaceae; genus Magnolia; species Magnolia kwangsiensis. The sequence continues at coordinate 148,864,047 of CM073572.1, read as the reverse complement.
CATCCCGACTACAAACTCCAGTTTTGTCATTTCCTTTGCATTACATACTTCATTACATCCTCTACATATGACATATTGTGACGTCCTATCACTGCGGTCACATGTGGGCGGGGCCTAGCAGACCTGGGTGAGCTACCAGTGATTGGCAGGCTACTGTGTACACAATGAAGGCAAAACCTTATCCCACAGATTTGTGGATTCGTCAGGATTTACACATTGCATTGTATCCTTAGCATATGACATTTTGGTTTATTATGTCCTTATACTCGAACGATTACACGTCAGCCATGTCATTACCTTTCCATCGTATGCCATATAGTAGAAAATGAAATTTAATTATCTTGTTTATGATGATTGGCTATTCTAATGATTCATGGTTGCTTGTTGAGTGACATGCCTATTATTGATGTCATGTTCATGATAACCTATATAGTTATACGACATGCTTGATTGATAACCTACTTCCATATGATAACATGATTGGTTGATAACATGCTTATGGTTATTTTAGATGTCTTTACGGAAGTGCCCTAATAAGACGTATTTTACTCCCGGCATGCAGTAGACTCACGAGCTGTGGTTTACTCATACGTATGACTTACACTTTTTCAAGATGCATACAAGAGCAGTTGGAGTTTGCTATTATTTTCTTCATTACTGCTAAGCTGGTGCACCATATTATGTGTGACATGTCGAACAGGTTCGTCTCTTCGATATGTGTTGATACCATGTACAAAATGTGTAACTGCCTAAACAGATTAACCATTAAAAAAAAATTATGTTGAAAGTAGTCCTTGTAGGATCCCAGGATTGGGATCCAGTATATGGGTGCTGAGAGCCGAGAATGGGGTACTACGGAGGTTGTCGATGCTGGATTCAGTAATCGAGAATTTTATGAGCCCAGTTCCTGAGTTTTGGGCGTGATAAAAACCACAACACAAAGCTATAGTAATGCATTATGAAAGTAGAAAATTACAAGAGAAAGAGATTACCCGATTCGAACAAGCCTCGAATCACCCTTACAAGCCCTTGAAACCCTTTAAAAAGAATTAAAATGCTCTGAGATACTCCATATTCCCAAGTACACCCATATATATACCTTTATGAGAATCACAATCAAAATTAGAAACAAATCCCACACGCTCGATGACATCGATGATCTGTCGATGGCATCGAACACCTTTAATGTCATCGAGTACAAAACCAAATTTTTCCAGCAACTAAACATGGATTTTTGGATTTTTCCGATGGCATCTTCAATGGTACTTCGATGGCATAGATGGCCCGTCAATGGCATCGAGCAAAACACTACAAAGTGTCCAGCAACTAACATAGGATTTCTGGATTTTCTCGATGGCATCGAACAACTCTCAATGGCATCGAACGATCTATCGATGACATCGATAAACCTTGTTGTTGAAAGACAACGATAAGCATGTCATCGATGTACAAAACTAGGATAAAGAATTTTTCATCACTCAGTGTCTTGTAAAAAACAGAATGATCATATTCATTCCTAGTGAACTTCTGACTCACCATAAAAGAATCAAACCTTTTATGCCACTCCCAAGGCAACTATTTCAGGTCGTACAATGACCTCTTTAACATGCTAACTTTGTTCTCTGCCCATTGTATTTTTTAACCTTCTGGTTTCTTCATGTAGATCAGCTCTTCCAATTCCCCATGTAGGAAGGCAGTTTTCACATCCATATATTCCAGCTCGAGATCATATTGGGTGACTAGAGCAAACACGAATCTAATAGATAGTTACTTTACCACAAATGTGAAGATCTCAGTGAAGTTGATGCCTTCTCTCTAAGCGTATCCATTCGTTAACAACCTTGCATTGTACATATCATATTTCTTCTTGAAGATCCACTTGCACCCGATCACTTTTCAACCAACTGGAAGCTCCACCAACTCTCACATCTCATTTTTATATAAGAAGTCTATCTCAACTTCTATCACTGCTTTCTACTTTTCAGTATCCGTCTAATCAAGAGTCTCCTAAAGAGTAGATGGATCCCCCTCATCCGTAATGAGGGAAAATGCGATATTTGAGTCATCCATGTATCTCACCGGTAACCTGCTATCCCACGGTGGATTCCTTCTCACATGTGGCTGCTTCAATTTCTTGTGTACCTCTGTCTGTGTTCCTGTATCATCTTATGTCTCATTTCTATCTAATTACATGTCCACAACTAACTTTTTCGGTTCTTTGTGTTCATCCTTACGAAACAAGGATTCTTCGTCGAATTTGACATCAGGACTAAGGATTATTTTCTATGTAACTCAATTATAAAACCTGTACCCCTTCACACCACCACCGTAGCTGATAAAGATGTATTTCTTGGCCCTTTAATCAAGCTTATCCCTCTCAATTGACAGTACATTAGAGTAAGCATAGCAATGAAATACACACAGTTTCGAGTAGTCTACCTACTGACCACTCCACGCTTCCTCTAAAATCTTACAATTAACAACTATATAAGGGGACCAATTTAACAGCTAACAAGCCGTGTTAATGGTATCAGTCCACAATTCCTTGCCCAACCTAGCATTACCGATCATGCACCGGGCCCTCTCCAAGAGTCTGATTCATTCGCTCAGCCATACCATTCTATTCTAGTGTGCGGCGTACTGTGTTCTACCTCACGATCCCTTTATCTTTGCAATACTTATTGAATTCCCCAAAAGTGAATTCCCCACTATTATTTGTCCTTAATACTTTCACCTTTTGTCATGTCTATTTTTCCACCCCTGCCTTCTATTGCTTGAAGTTAGTGAAAATATTGAATTTATTTTTCATAAAATAAACCCACAATTTTTTAGAATAGTCGTCAATGAAGTGACAAACCATGATGACCCTCCACCAGAAACTACGGGCGATGACCCCCATACATTAAATGCACATAATCAAGAACACCCTTACACAAATGTTTAGCAAACTTAAAAGATAACATTAAATATTTACCATATATATAATACTCGCATATATTAAAATTAATACTTTTACAAGATGCAACTAACTAACAGTCAGAAAGTACCTTCATGCCTCGTTCACTGATGTGGCTCAAGCGTGTACGCTACATACGTGTTAATGTGAAATCTGTTATAGATGTTGCAGCTCTACTTGATGAAGTGCTCCCTATCAACCCATAAAGATTTTCATACCACTGTGCCTTCATGACTGCGAATGCACCTTTTGTAAGTTTAAGGATACGATTAAAGCTGGTGAATCTGCACCCAAGTGCCTAGAGTACACATGGAGATACCAAGCTCTTCCTCAAATCAAGAACATGTCTCACCTCGGTCAAGATACGCTCAATGCCATCAAACATCTTGATGCTCGCCATTCCAACACCAACAACTTTATAAGCATTATCATTACCCATAAACACATGGCCACCATCACACTCATTATAACTGATAAACCAACTCCGATGAGGGGTCATGTGGTCTGAAGCCTCCGTATATAAAATCCACTCTTCGTCGAAATACTCGGATCTAAATACGACTAGCATGTTACAACCGTCTATCTCTTCACTAGATTCTCCTGTGTTAGCCTCCCTGGAAGAACCCTCTAAATTCTTTCTTCTTACCTTAGGATTTATGCAATCATTCTTCATGTTCTTAGACATCCCACAATTCTAGCACTTCAACTTTCATTTTTCATTGCCCTTGGATTTGGACTTTGATCCAGAAGATCCATTGCCCCGCTCAAAATTTCATCCCCCGTAACCATTGCATCTATAGAGGCACCCATGTCATCACTTTTTTTTCATCACTTTCGACTGAAGGGCTAAGATAACGGTGTTGACGATAATAGGTGATCTATCGGTGCATAATGAATCCTTGAACGACTCATACGAAGCCGGGAAAGAATTCAACAAGATGCATGCATGATCCTCATTTTCATTATTTCCTCCACATCCAACAATTTGTAAATTAACTTATTAAAGTTACTATTGTGGGCCTCAACATCAGCTTCCTCTGCCATCTTTATATAGCATAACTGAAGCCTCAAGTATAAGCGATTCTTAAGGGATTTCTTCATGTAGATGTCCTGTAATCTCACCCATGTACTTGCTATAATTTTATCTCTCATGACATTATAGAAGACCTCATCTATTAGGCACAATTGTATTGAGGTTCTCACTTTCTTATCCATCTTTTTCCAATCATCATTTATCATAGATTCTGATCGCTTTTCAAGGAGAACATCATCCAATCCTTGTTAAACTAGGAGAATGGTCATCTTGACCTTCTATAGTTCAAAATTATTTTTCCTAGAATATTTTTCAACATCGAACTTCGGGTTAGATGCCATTAATATTATTATTTTATATTCAAACTACTTCTTAATATTAGCTCTGATACCACTTGTTAGGGAACCATAGAAGCACATAGAGATGAATCAAGCAAAGTACTCCAATCACACAATCTAGTTCAAACACAAACAATCCAAATTTTACCTGAAAAAACTATTGCAGGAAAAAACCATGACTCAAAGCGACAATAATGCACGATGAAAGCAAAAAATTACAAGAGATAGAGATTACCCGATTCGATCACTCCTCTAACCACCCTTACAAGCCCTTGAAACCCTTTGGAATGAATTAGAAATCTTTGAGATACTCCTTATTCTTGATTACACCCACATATATAGCCTTTATAAGAATCATAATCGAAATCGAAAATACATTCCGCACTTACGCAATTCTATGTGCACGCTTGACGACACCTTCGATGGCATCGATGATATGTTGTTAGCATCAACCACCTTCGATGTCATCGAGTACAACACCAAATCATTCCAATGATTAAATATGAAATTTTGGATTTTTTCGATGGCATCTTCGATGGAACTTTGATGGCATTGACAATCCGTTGATGGCATCGAGCAGAACACTACAAAGTGTCCAACAACTAACATGGGATTTCTGAATTTTCTCAATGGCATCGAGCATTTTTTTATGGCATCAAATGGTCTGTCGATAGCTGTTGTTGAATGTTTGAGACATCAATAACATCAAATATCAAATATAATCATAAATACTTTCAAATTTTTTAATATTTTCAATTACACAACGTAAGCTTCAAGATCGTGGTAAAAGTCAATATTTCTAGCAATTAACAATGGTTAAAAACTAGAAAGCCAGCACAATTTATGAAATTCAATTTCATAATAAAAAGGAGAACCAATTTGAAACCAATTGAATGAAAACTAAAATTACATGATGAGAAATTGCATGAGGTGACTCACCTATCAACTTGAGTCGAACATAAATTCAAATCTATTCAACTCTAACGGAATCAGACATGAACCTGACTTGGTTGAGTCAACTTAGTGATTTTAACGACTCGGTCTCTTCTTCTCCTTCGATTTCTCTCTTTTCCGCTCTCATTTTTTTGCTAAATTTGTATGACTTATTTTCTATCTAATCTAGAGTTTACATAAAGTTACTAGCTTTTGTAAGATTATCTGGATGTAGAAATCCTAGAGATCTACCTATGCATAAGACATGGAGATCTAGGGTTTGGACAACTTACCTAACTGAGACGCCATAGATGTCATATTAGAATACCAGAATACCAACATTGTAATCTTCCTCTCCTTCACACCAGTATACAGAATAATAGATGGGACTTAGGCTTCTATCGTTATGTAAGATTGGGGACGCAGCTCTCTCTTATATAGAATTTGTGGAGATGAGAGTTTGAATCCCATCATAACTCTCTCTCCCACTGCTCCACATTGCTGTATCCCAGTTCAACTCAAATAGCCCTGCGTAAGGCTATAACCTCCACCCCTAACGCAGATTATCTGCTTAAATCACATAGAAGTAGGGTCCACTAGTTTAGATAATCACATAGTCCAACATTCAGATCAATCTAGACCTTTGATCAATAAGGCCCACCTTGTAGAGTTTTTACATTCTCCCACTTGAGCCACGTTGAGCAACGTCAATGATTAATCATGTAGAAATACTTTTGAAAAATAAGTTTTGATTTAAGAAAACATCCAAATGGTTAACCAATGAAATTGTTGGACAATATGTGTAGCGCGATTCAATCTAGTCCATCAAGACTGTTAGTATCGAACCACGGTAGTCGTCATAACATTTAATTTAGGCGAAGTGAGGCTAAGCGCGATCACAAGTAGTTTCAATCTTAATGACATAGATCAGGAACAAGAAAATGTGGTATAAGGATTACGCACTTAGTGTGATGATATATGCCTATCCTTAAGAGATCTTGAAGCTTTTACATGTCTCCAACGAGACATGACTGTAGTTCTACTTAAAATTTGCGCATATATATAGAGAAGAAAAAATAAATCTTTATATTAAAATCAACAAAACTGTATAAAATGAGATCTCTAAATGTCTATGAAAATCAAAGTATACTCAACTCCCACTATCTGAAAGCATTTGTGAGATCAATGACTCCCATGGATGTCACATGCTCCTGAAATGACGTGATCGGTAGCCCTTTAGTGAGTGGATCTGCAATCATCTGCTTAGTGTCGATGAATTCCACGAGCACTTGATGATTCTAAACTCTTTTCTTTACAACAAGATATTTGATATCAATATATCTCGACCTTGATGAATGCTTATTGTTGCTAAAGATGGAAATAACAGCTGAATTATCACAAAATATTCTCAATGGTTTCGGAATATGCTCCAGTACCCGCAAACCTGAGAAAAAACTTTATAACCATAGTGCATGATTAGATGCCTTGTGGCAGGCAATAAATTCAACTTCCATGGTGGATGAGGCTGTGGTAGACTGTTTCACACTTTTTCAAGATACAGTTTGTCACGCCCCAAACTCAGAAATCAGATTCATAGGAATTTCGATCCCCGAATCCGGTGCTGACAGCTTCCGTAGTACCCCATTCTCGACTCCCGGCGTACATATGCCAGATTTCGATCCTGGAATTCTACAAGGAGGATTTTTCAGTGTACATTTATCTCGTAATGAGCATAACCACAAGATCACCCAAACCATAAAGGCAACATAATCATCATATATCCACTAATATAATCGTTTGAATACAATGCAAAAAGGGAAATACATCTCTATATATATATATATAATCAAAGCTCCAGAGGTCCGCTACATGCTCCAAGCCTAACACTGTTGCAACCTAATGCCACCTGCACGCATCTACCGTGTATAAGCTTATAAAAAGCTTAGTGGGTAGTGAAAGTGTGTGCACGAGGTAAATTCTAAGTAAGCAATATCAGAGTAATCAGAGTAAGCGGAAATACTGGTAAACCCATAATCATACGATATTAGAGTAATATGAAAACATGCTGATAGGCCCATAAATACCATCAGTCTTATCCAAGATCCGCGACGTAAAAATATAATAAAAATAATATCATATACTGATGAAACAATGTAGATCAAATATGCAATACAAAGACAACAAGCTAACTATCAGATGCCGATGATGCAATGTAATATATAAATCCTGATGAGTCTACAAATACCGCCAGTCGTATCTAGGCCATATAAATATAGAAATATAGTAACCCAAAATGTCATATGCGTGCGGATGTAATGCAATATGTTATGTGAATGAAATGACCAAACTGAAGTGTGAAGTCAGGATGATAGTACGTAATATCGTAAGCTACGGGGTCCATCATGAGGGACTTCTATCCAAACCAGTCCCATACCTAAATTTGGATAGTCAGACTCAACATAATAAAGTTCTGATCTTAGGTTAGTCACGCGCCCAATCGAAATCCTTGCCATGCGAAGGTACACGTAACAAATAGTTGCACACAACCAACCCGAGTAGATAGTGAATGAATGAGTATGCAATTCCTACTCAATAAGTTCACATATCAGTACGGTTACTCTCTAGTAAATCACCGGGGTCTATTACACTCCAAATGGAACTGCCGCTCTCCCTAGCCGCACAGTCCAAGTGAGCGTAAGAAACCTAACTATCCGCCTGGCCAATAGTCTGCCAATACCTATCCGGCGCGTCGATAGCGGACCCATTCCGCCAGCTGGTCAAACTTATCCTAGCTTTGCCCCCTGCGCTCGGGCGGGTAAGGCCACACCCCCTTCCAACCGACCACGATACAGTGGAGAGCGCAACCATCTGGAAATCGGCACTCAACGCTCATCTACCCACTCGGTCTAGACGTTGGAGCATCCTCTGGTACCAAGAGTGTGTTTAAGGATTTTCACCCAGGGCCATCTATAGCAGCCCGATGCTCGAACAGATTTTCGGTGTCCCATTTGACCATCCACGATATGCCTGTGGAGGCTACGGCCCTGATGTCGCTAGGGCATACAGTAATCACAACACAATGCAAGATGCATGAGTCATACAATTCAATCATGCATCAATCCTGCACATGTCGTGCGCTGATGTGGGAGAACCTCCGCCTATCAGGGAGTCTCATATCATCCTGCCCAATGACATATGCAATGATCAATCACATCTCATAACAAACATGCAGATGATGTGTATGGGCATGTACCATGATGCTGTGCAGTCACATACTCATAATCGGTATCAATAACTGGCATCGACAATCAACCTCGACAATGTGGACATTTAACCAACATTGTCCCCCAAAAGAAAAATGGCCCATATAGAGCCTAACATACAGTGGACTCATGACCTCACACAGGGCCAAATATACAACACCATGGGTCTAACTCAAGAGCTTTATACGCATCGCGATGGGCCTCACTCATGAGCCACATATACATCAAGTGGGTCGCATCTTACGGGTCTAATATATATCATAATGAGCCGCTCCCACGGGCCTAATATACATCAAGTCGAGCCTCATCATACGAGCCGAAAATATATATCACAATGGGCCACGTCCCATGGGCCTCGAATACATCACGATGGGCGTCACTCATGGGCCTCATATACAACAGGTGGGCTGCATCAATGGGTCACACAATGGGCCTCAAGTATCTCAAAATGGACCTCATCATATAAGCCTCAAATGCGTCACATTAGTCCTCACACAAGGCCATATGTATCATCATAATGGTCCCCATATATGGGCCACATGTACATTACAATGGATCATATCTCATGAGCCCCGAATACGTCGTAATGGGCCACATCCTATGGTCCTTGAATACATCATATTGGGCTACGTCCCATGGGTCTTAAATATATCATAATGGGCTACAACCCATGGGCTTTAAATACACAATAGGTGGGCCTTACACATGGGGCTAATATACATCACAGATGGGCCCTGCACATGGGCCTCATACACAACAAGTTGGGCCTACCAATGGGCCCCAGGGAGAGTGACAATGCGGACATTTAACCAACATTAATCTTATAATGTGGACATCAAACCAACATTGCTCCTAAGGTACGGTCGTCATAAACATCATTACACAAACCATGTTAGAGTCTCGCATTGTAATGGACTTGTATACATCCAATTGGGCCTCAACCAATAGGCCTTCACAATTGGCCTAGTCAAACAGGCCGAGTCAACAAGCCGAGTCAAACAGGACGAGTCAATGGGTCGAGTCAACAGGCCGAGTCAAACAGGATGAGTCAATGGGCCGAGTCAACAGGCCGAGTCAAACAAGATGAGTCAATGGGCCGAGTCAAACAGGATGAGTAAATAGGCAGAGTCAACAGGCCGAGTCAAACAGGATGAGTCAATGGGCCGAGTCAACAGGCCGAGTCAAACAAGACGAGTCAATGGGCCGAGTCAACAGGCCGAGTCAAATAGGCCGAGGCAATTAGACTGACTCAAATAGGCCGAATCAATTGGTCGACCCTTATATAATGGCCGAGTCAAATGGACCGAGTTAATTGGCCAAGAAAAATAGGCCGAATCAATTGGCCGAGTCAATTGCCGACCCTTATGTAATGGCCGAGTCAAATGGGCCGAGTCAACTGGCCGAGTCAATTGGCCGAGACAAATAGGTTAAAGTACTTGGCCAAGTCAAATGGGCTAAATCACTTGGCCGAGTCTCACTTGGCTGAGTCAAATAGGTTGAATTACTTGGCTGAGTCTCACTTGGCCGAGTCAAATAGGTTGAATCACTTGGCCGAGTCTCACTTGGCCGAGTCAAATAAGTTGAATCACTTGGCCGAGTCTCACTTGACCGTGTCAAATAGGTTAAATCACTTGGCCGAGTCAAATGGGCTAAATCACTTGACCAAATCTCACTCGGCCGAGTCAAATAGGTTGAATCACTTGGTCGAGTCTCACTTGGCCGAGTCAAATAGGTTGAATCACTTGAATGAGTCTCACTTGGCCGAGTCAAATACGTTGAATCACTTGACTGAGTCTCACTTGGCCGAGTTAAATAGGTTGAATCACTTGGCCGAGTCAAATAGGTTGAATCACTTGACTGAGTCTCACTTGGGCGAGTCAAATAGGTTGAATCACTTGGCCGAGTCTCACTTGACCTAGTCTCACTTGGCTAAGTCAAATAGGCTAAATCACTTGGCCGAGTCAAATAAGTTGAATCACTTGGCCGAGTCAAATGGGCTAAATCACTTGGCCGAGTCAAATAGGTTGAATCACTTGGTCGAGTCTCATTTGGCCGAGTCAAATAGGTTGAATCACTTGGCTGAGTCTCACTTGGTCGAGTCAAATAGGTTGAATCACTTGGCCGAGTCTCACTTGGCCGAGTCAAATAGGTTGAATCACTTGGCTGAGTCTCACTTGGCCGAGTCAAATAGGTTGAATCACTTGGCCGAGTCTCACTTGGCCGAGTCAAATAAGTTGAATCACTTGGCTGAGTTAAATAGGCTAAATCACTTAGTCGAGTCTCACTTGGTCGAGTCAAATAAGTTGAATCACTTGGCCGAGTCTCACTTGGCCGAGTCAAATAGGTTGAATCACTTGGCCGAGTCTCACTTGTATTTTGAGATCCGACCCATACATAAGTTAGCATAGAGATAGATGAAGGGAAACCAAATATCAGCTTGGGTGGGAACCACTGTTACTCCTAAGAAGTTTTAAATGGTGGGTGCCACTGTACCCCATTACTATTGCAAATGGTGGGGTCCACTTGAACTTTAGATCACACCCATTTACCCCATGTCCAAAAATGATCTCCCAGATGGTTGGACGGTTTAGATACAACACATGCACCATGGTGGGTCCCATCAAGGTGGGGTCTACACGATGACTGCAAGCTAGAGATCTTGTTGATGTTTGCATTTCTTACAAACAGGCCCGTCCAAGCAGGTGGACAGTCCTACTGCTGCTGCCATGGTGCAACCCACCTATCATTAGATCTGGGCCGTGCAGTCCTACGGCAAGGCTATCCCACTTGCAGACAGCGTGGATAAACTCATATATCAGGTGGGTCACAAATAGAGAACGAGAGAGAGAGAGAGAGAGAGAGAGAGGAGCACCCACCTTGGATCTCTTCGTCCTTCATCCATCAACGCGTTCTATAGCTCCAAAGATCGTGATCTAACGGTTGAGATGTGGCTTTGATGTTGGAGATGGGAGGTATGAAGGTGGGCCACACATGGCTTTTCTCATGGAGCTTGGACATGGGTTTCTTGGAGAATGGGGGAGAGAGGGATGAGAGAGAGAGTGGTTGTAAGAGAGAGAGGGATGGGTGAATGATGGGGTGATGGGTGAAGTGAGTGATGGGTGTACTTTGTGTAAGAGAGTGTTGACTTTAGGGGTTGCTTGGGGAATAGTGTGAGGTGATGTATACTTGACATGTTGAGATTGATGGATTGATAGATTGATGTGACATGTCGTAGAGATTCTCTTGGATTTTGCAATACGCGGCATTTTCCTTGCACCGAACGCTGGCCTGCATCTCCTGACAAGAGTATCGGATCGGCGCGAGAGTCACGGCATTGGAACCGCAGTGACGGCGTGGTCGCTAGGGTACAAGTCTCGGGTTGAGTCGACTCGGGTCGACGGCATGTGATGCAGGGTTACGTGCAAATGCCGATTAAGGGTCGAAGGTTGTCGAAATTCGACTAGGAAGACCGCGGAAGCCTACGAAATAGTACGGACTAAGACACGGGTCTTACACAATTCCTCCAACCATCATGAAGATATATCCTGAGGTGGACTTCTTAGTGCCAACACAGTCAGAAAAATTTACATCTGAGTATCCAATCAACTCCAATTGATTAGATCTTCTATATGTGAGTCTGAAGTCCTTCATTCTCTATAGATACCGTAATACTTTCTTTTACAGCTATCCAATGTTGCATTCTTGGATTAGATAGGTAACTTCTCATCATTCCAACAACAAAGGCATTATCCGGTTGCGTATAGACTTAAGCATACATGATACTCCCTACTACTGATGCATAAGGAAATTCTTTCATTCAATTCTTTTCGAAATCATTCTTTGGACACTGAAATAGGCCAAATTTGTTGCCCTTCACAATGGGCGACTGTCCGAAAGCACAATTTTGCATGTCATATCTTTCGATTACTCTAGTAATATAGGCCCTATATGACAGGTTGAGCAGTCTAAGTGATCTTTCACAGCGAATCTCACTGTCAACAATATAAGAAGCTTTACTAAGATCTTTCATTTTAAATCTTTGAGATAAGAATTTCTTAGTGTCGCTTAACATCCTGGTATCACTGCTAGCCAATAGAATGTCATCAACATATAAAATCATTATAACGAACTTACTCCCACTGATTTTAATGTAAATGCATTCATCTGCAGTGTTTTCTACAAAACTCACGAAACTTTAGGTATTACTGTCATGATGTCTGTTTCAACCCATAAATAGATTTCTTTAGTTTACAAATCAAATATTCTGAGCTATTAGCTATAAAACCTTCAGGATGCAACATGTATACATTCTCATTCAGATCCCCACTGAGAAATGCAGTCTTTACATCCATCTGATGTAACTCTAAGTCCATATGAGCTACAAGAGCCATTATAATTCTAAATGAGTCTTTCTTAGATACTGGTGAGAAAGTCTCTTTAAAGTCAATGCCCTCACGTTAGATAAAAAAAATGATAATAAGTATGACACATTACACTTGGAGTCCCTCTTGGTTTTAAATATTCATTTACAACCAATCGGCCTTATTCCAGTGGGTAACTGTACAAGATCTCATACTTTATTGACTCGTATGGATTTCAACTCATCTTTCATGACATCAAACTAATGAGAAGGATCAACACTTTATTTGACTTGTGTAAGGGATTCGAGATCCTTTTCCACCTCTATGTCAAAGTCATGCTCCTGTAAGTATATAATATAATCGTCTTGATTTACAGGTCTTATCTCTCTTTCAGATCTTCTCAATGGTTCTTCTTGTTGGGTGTGATTTTTATTTTTATTTTCCTCATCAGTGGTTGGTATATGAGGTTTTACGTTGTGTTATATAGTGACTGCAGAATCAACTGCATCATTAATATCCACGTGATCTTGATTGACTATGACTGGAGTCACAATCCTTTATTCCTCAAATATAAAATTTCTAATGTTTGTGCTCCCACTATTTTCAATGTCCTCAATGAATCTGGCATTCCCAGTCTCAACAATCCTGATAGAGTGGGAATGACAGTAGAAACGATAGCCCTTTGATCTTTCTAAATATCCTTGAAGAAACAACTTATGGTTCTAGGATCAAGCTTCTTTTCATGCGGGTTATAAATTTTGGCCTCAGCAGGACAACCCCAAACATATAGATATCGGAGACTTGGTTTTCTCCCATTCTATAACTCAAAAGGAGTTTTGCTTACTACTTTACTGGAGACCTTGTTTAGTATATAAATTACAGTTTTGATCACATCACCCCATAGTTATTCTGGTAATGTCAAATTACTAATCATGTTTTACACCATATTCATAAGGGTGAGATTACGCCTCTCAGCGACACCATTTTGCTCTGGAGTACTAAGCATAGTGTATTGGGCGGCAATACCACAATTCTTCAGGTATCTATCGAATGGCCCTAGATTGCATCTTAATTCGTCATATCTATCATAGTATTTACCACCACGGTCAGATCTGACAAGTTTAATCCTTTTATCGAGTTGATTTTTAACTTTGACCTTATAGATTTTAAAAGCATCTAGGGTATCTGATTTCTCATTGATAAGGTAGAGATATTCGAAATGAGTGTAGTCATCTATAAAGGTAATAACAGATTTGTGTCCACTTTATGAAGCTAGAGGGAATGGTTGACAAATGTCTGTATGTTTCACATTTAATAGACCTACACTCTTGGTTGCACCTTTCTTTCTAGTTCTAGTCTGTTTTCCTTTTATGTAATCAGTGCATACTTTATAGTCAGAGGAGTCTAGAGAATACAAAATTTCTTCTCGCATAAGCCTGTCGAATCTCTCACAAGATATATGACATAATCGCCTGTACGACAACATGGAGGAATTCTTATAGTCTAGCCTTCACTTGGATCCTACTTTATTTCTATGAAAGGTATTAATATTATAAACGTGAGAGGCAATCAAGTCTAATTGGTATAAGTTGTTCACCATAGAGTCGGTCTCAACTTTAATTGAATTAAAGTAAATACTGAAGCTTTTATTTTCAAATTGAAATGAATATACTAATTTATCCAAGCAGGAAATTGAAACTAAATTATGTCTTATAGACGGCACACAAAATATATTTACTAAATTCAAAAAATAACCAAACTTTAACTTAAGCCTATAGACTCCTATTGCCTCCGTGTCTACCTTGACACCATTGCCTACATATACTGAGAGCTCTACATCAATTGGTGGCCTGACCTATAGTAATTCCTGCATAGAATTGCATATGTGAATAGTAGTTCCCAAATCTATCCATAAGGAATCCACCGATGAAAAGGCCTAACTACATGTCCAAGAGAGGAGAGGGGGGGGGGGGGGGGGGGGGGGGGGGGGGGGGTGGTGAATAGGACAATGTCAAATAAAACTTGTAATAGTGAAAATTAAACAAATATGATAGCCAACAATTAAAGTAAACAAATCTTAATGTAAGAATGTAAAGAATGTAAAGCAACCTCAAAATTCAGATCTTGAGAGGTTGATACAAATATTATTCTAAGGACAACCTTACACCAAAAACCAGAGTTTATGGTAGGACAACCTTATTTCTAGAAAGGTCTTTCTATCAAATCTCAAATCGAAGAGGAAAATAAAATAAACAAACTACACTGAAGAATAAATTGTAATCAATTTTATACTATTCTAAGGACAACCATGCACCATAGAAATGGCAGGGCAACCTTACTAGAACAAATAAGAATGTTGATAAAGGAATCACAAGAAATAATTGCTAAATTATTACAACATTCTCACAATGCTTGAAATAAATGATTACAACACTCACATCCACATATACATCCCATAAATGAATAATAAAAGATATGAAATATAAACCAATCAACCACGAAACATAAGGGATTATAGTGATTCGCCTGTGTGTTCACCAACTGTTAAATAACAGCCACACAGAATGCTACTCTACTCCTAATATCCTCACACAGGGGATATTAGCATTCACTATCAAATTAGGTTTTTACATGTTCACCCAAAACCTTACAATTGTGTCTTTCTATGTGGGCTTACACAATTAAAAAACCCTACTTCTGAGTTTTCCTGGCTCTCCTCAGATAACCAATACAATGAAATTTTTCTGAAAAATCCCAAACAAAACCAAAAATAAAAAGAAATTTACAATTAAATGTAAAATACCTAAATATCTCATTCATTGTAGTAGCCCAGAAGAACCAAGTCAGTGTAGATGATTGAATGTCCAAGTTCAATGTCCAAACTCACATTACAATGGTTCTAGTTCTAATTGATTTTAAATTAAATCAAAATGGGCTAGCTTTAATTGATTTTGATTCCAAAGAAAGGGAAACAACAATTCCTCTATTCAGATTAGATTGGAATACAAGAAATAAAATCAATTAATAAAACTAATGAAAGAGAATATTAAATATGCACACTTAGCTTAGAATGGAGCACAGTCTTATCTCTCAGAAGGCTGAATTGATTAGCTTGAATTCTATATTTTATTCTGAGATTCGTTCTCTATTTATAGCTGAGCAAAACACATCTTCGACTGGTCTTAAGACCTCTACGACTGGTCAAAGAATCAATAGAAAGTTGAGTTTTTGGGCGCGTTAAGATTTTACAGTTGTATGACCGGTCGTGGGTACCTTATGACTGGTCATAGGTCACCTTCAACCGGTCGTAGGATGCACACGACTGGTCGTAGACACAAGATTTTCAATGCTGGACTTTGAGTTGAAGGTCTACGACTGGTCGAAGAACTAGTCGACATTATTCCTACGACTGGTCGAACAGTCTCCAAGACTGGTCGTAAAGTAACCAAAAAATTTTAAAAATCTTCAACAACTTAGGACTAGTCGTGGAATTCTTGGACTAGTTGAACCAGTGTTAGGACTAGTCAAACAAAGTCCAAGACTAGTCTTAGAACAGACCAAATTTACTTATAAAACATATATGGATTATATATCCAAAATGTCCTACTCTAAAGGTCAATCTAAGGTCAGTCATACCTCAATAATGAAGCAAGGACACTGAAACTTGAAGACAAGTGACCCTTGAGTATAAATAAGGTCGAGATATTGATCTTGAAAGTTTCTTGAACTTGAACACTTCTGAAATCTTGAAAGCTTCTTGAACTTGAACACTTCTAAGATCATCTTGAAGGCTTCTTAAACTTGAAAGCTTCTTAAAGTCTTTTATTCATCACATATACAAGCTTCAAGCAGTGTCTTTGTCACCACAAATTTAACAATAACAAGGGCTATACACTATAGCACTTACAATCTCCTCCTTTGTCAAATTAGTGACAAAACAGATATCCAAGATATGATACATAAGAATCATGCACCAGTTGCTATTAACTAGCACACATTCATATACCTGCAAAACAATATTCAACCAACATACAATCTAACCAACATACAATCCATACTCATATAGTCATGCTTATACAGTCTATGTCTGCACATACTCCCCCTGAGTAACATACATCTCAAAAATATGGCATCCTCCTTATTGCACCAATCTAGCATTAACATTAAAAATCAGATATCCATACTCCCCCTTTTTGTCACAATATGACAAAGGAAGTACAAAATAGGTTGGTAAGGAGTAATAATTAAGGAGATAAATAAGAATTGAGAGCATAACATAAGCAACATATATAATGTATGAACTGAGCTAAATCAACAATAAGTTAAGCAGCAAATCCAGTCAAGTGACCATAGTAGAAATATAGTTATTATAGACTAGCAAATAGAAAATGAACTAATCTGAACTAGATGAAGGAGCAGGTATGGAAGGATTAAGTTTATGCATGCCCTTATTCAAGCGCCTCGGATACTTGCGCATATACTTGAATTGTAAATCAAGGGCAACATACATGTTTTCCATCTTAACATTTATATTCTCGACTTTCTCCTCTAATTCACTCAGTCGTGCATCAAAGACAGAAGGCTCATAATCTGGATCATTTGTAGAATCAGATTCAATTTCTTTAAAAATATCATCCATATTAATATCATCAAGAGGACGATCACCAGCTTTTTTCTCATGTTCAGCTTCAGCCGCACCACCATCTCTTTGGCTAGGAAGAAATTTCAGCTTCATCTTATTGATATTATAATTGTTAAATATCATATGATGGATAAGGGCTTCACCAAGTGGCATATCGACTAACATATGCGAAGCCAATATAGTCATCAAATTACCAAAAGGGATATCACTATGACTAGGATGGAGTCTAAACTGAATGATAGAGTAACAAATCAAGGATGGTAAGCAAATATTAGCACCTCTGGCAATATTATGAAGAACACGAACCATGAACGCCATTAACTCAGTTTTATTCCTGATCAAGGATACAAATTCGATTTAAAGATCTTATGAAGAACTCTGTATTTGGGTAACAAAAATCTTGAGGGGAGCACATTTCTTTTATGCATCCATTGAACATCCAGATTGCATAAATCCTTAATTAGCATACGTTTTTTAGCCCGTGAGGATTTTTCAGATAGTGTATGAATAGGAACTCCCTCATCATTCACAGGAATTTTCATAAGAGCTGAAACCAAGTGACGATCAACGTCAAATGGTCCTTCTCTTATGACAATTTTAAATGTTAAATTTTTTAGTGAAAAATCACATATGCAAGTAAACATGGATTGGGCAATGGACCGGTATGCTGGCCCACCCCAATGCAATATGTTATCCCAACCTACAGCTTGGAGCATAGGAAGGATATCAAAATGAGCAGTATGATTAATATCAACAGGATGTTCAAAAATAACATTATGCAATCGGATGTCCCGAACAAAGGATAGATCATCCTCGGGAGCCCTAAAATGACGCTTAGAGATGGTGGCCGATCTGGAAGAAGATGGACCATGAGAAGTTATTTTTCTTCCCCTAGAAGCCATTTGCAACAAGGATTTCAAAGAAATAACGAGTTGCAAACGATTGAGAAGTGATTTTCTCAAATCATATTTTTTAAAAGAAAAACCCCAAATCAAAAGAAAATTTGGAATAGATAACTTCAAGAGAGAAATGGAAGTAATTTAAAAATAAAACTACAAGAAAAATGTAAATGGAGTACTAATCATGAAGATTTTGGAAGTTGGCTTCAACTAGTCGAGGTTCGGCCCGTTAGAGCGTGAAATAGAAATGAGGAAGATGATGGTTTTCCCTAAATAAAAGGCATTCACGAGATTCACGACTGGTCGTGGATGTACACGACCAGTCATACCACGACTGGTCGTGTATATTCACAATCGGTCGAGTACCAGCAAAAATAAGCAATTCCATTTATAAATTTTAAGATTTTTCTTCATATTTGCAAATATTGAAATCTAACCTAACAAGCATATACAATATGATACAAAAATGTATAAAATATCATCTTAAAATGCACATGCCAAGATCAAATTTCATTTGGTTAAACCTGCTTTTATCGAGAGGTTTAGTGAAAATATCAGTACGTTGATTCTCGGTAGGTATATATTATAAAGATATAACCTTTTCTTCTACTAATTCACGGATATAATGAAATATAATGTTAATGTGCTTAGCACGAGAATGCTGAATAGGATTTTTTAAAATATTTATAGCACTGGAATTATCACAATATAATAACATAGAATCCTGTTTAATTCCATAATCACTTAACATTCGATTTATCCAAACAAGCTGCGTACACGCATTACCAGCTACGATGTATTCAGCTTCAGCTGTTAAAAGTGATATAGAGCTTTGTTTCTTGCTAAACCAAGAAACTAAACAGTTTCTAATATAAAAGCAACCACCACTGGTTAATTTTCTATCATTAAGATTACCAGCCCAATCAGCATCTGAGTACCCGACTAATTAAACACTAGTCTCATGTGGATACCAGAGACCGAGATTCACAGTACTTGCGACATATCAAATAATTCGCTTGACAGTGATTAAGTGCGATTCTTTAGGATCAGACTGATATCTAGCACAAATACCAACATTATGTGCAATATCAAGTCTACTAGAAGTTAAATACAATAAACTACCAATCATGCTCCGATATAATTTCGAATTAACATTTTTACCTGCAGAATCTTTTGAGAGTTTTAAGGTAGTACTCATAGGAGTATCGAAGTTCTAACCATTCTCAAATCCAAATCTCTTAATTAAATTCAAGGCATATTTAGATTAAGAAATGAATATTTCATCAGGTTATTGCTTTACTTGCAGCCCTAAGAAATAATTCATTTCCCCAACCATGCTCATTTCAAACTATGACTTCATCAAATCTGCAAACTCAGTAGTCATGTCAGTACAAGTAAATCCATAAATGATATCATCAACATAAATTTGTACCATTAAAATATGATCATTATATTTTTTAATAAATAGATTTTTATCAACAGATCCCATTTGAAAATTATGGCTTAACAGAAACTTTATTAGTTTCTCATACCAAGTCCTAGGAGCTTGTTTTAATCCGTAAAGTGCCTTTTTAAGGCAATACACATGATCAACATTTTTGAGATCTTTAAAACCCATCAGTTGTTCAACATAGACTTCCTTATGCAAATCACTATTTAAGAAAACACTTTTCACATCCATTTGATAAATCTTAATCTTTCTAAAACATGCAATCGATATAAACAATCTGATTGATTCAAGATGTGCTACTGGTGCAAAAGTTTCATCAAAATCAATACCTTCAATTTGAGTGTAACCTTATACCACTAGCCTAGCCTTTTTCCTAATTATATTTCCAAGCTCCTCAGACTTATTTTTGAAAATCCATTTTGTTCCAATGATGTGTTTATCTTTGGGTCTAGGTACAAGATACCAAACATCATTTTTTACAAATTGGTTGAGTTTTTCTTGTGTCACGCCCCAGACTCGGTAACTGGACCTCACAAGGAACCAGATGACCGGTTCTGACTGCAACAGCCTCCGTAGTACCCCATTCTCGGCTCCTAAGACAGGTTCTGATCCTGGGATCCTGCAAGGAGGATTTTCGTTATAATGTAATCATCTCCAATACGAGCATACCCAAGATCACAGCAAGTAAAATCTGAGAATAACAAAGGCACACATCACAAAATCTACTATGAATTTGAACTTTTACAAGCTTACATCGGGTCTAAAAGGACATACATAAGATAACAGAAGAAAGAAGGAAGAGAATCTGCAACACTAGGTCTTCAGCTCGCACACCTATCCAAGCTTCACTGCTAAGACACCAACTTACGATCTCTTACACGCATTAATCGTGCATAAGCTTATAGAAAGCTTAGAGGGTGGTGAAAGTGTGTGACAATGGTGCTCAGAAGAAGATGGAGAATGCAGAAAGGAGTCACGATCGATACTAAGACCACTAGCCTTACTAAGGCTATCATGAGCACAAGAAACTATACCAAGGAAGTATGATAATACAGGAAGCCATACCAAGGCTATATAGTGCAATGCGTAATGTAATGCAATGAGTACTGGGCGTCATGCCAAGGCGATGCAATATGAGGCTTACACAGCCGATGCAAATGCAATATTGCGAAGTAATGCCAGTGCTCATATCCAATCCACATATCAAGTACATTTCCATCATAAGAAAATCACTAGAGTCCATTACACTGCTGAATGAGTGCCGCTCTATAGACCCCACACAGTTAAATGAGTGGAAGAGACCTCACTACCCGCCTGTGGACAATCAATCACCAGCAAGGCCTGAAGGTAGTGAACCCATTCACAAGCTGGTCAGACTCATCCTAGCAATGCCCTCTTACATCAGGCAAGTAAGGCCACACCCTTATCCAACCGACTATACGATAGTGGGAGTTGCAGCCTAATAGTATAAGGCCCTCGTGCGTTCATATATACCACCCGGTCATGGTACTGGAGCAGATCCTTGGTACTATGAAAGTTTTGGAAATTTCACCCATGGGCATCCTATGCACCCGGTATGCTTAAGTAACATTTTCAGTGTCCAAATATGGTCATTCACGATGTATCTATGGAGGCTACAACCCTGATGAAGCAAGGGAGATAATGCTCATATGCTATGCAATGCCAGATGCATGAATCACACAATCAACCATGCATCAATCCTAACATCCAACGTGCTCAATAGGGGATACTACGTCCCTTGGGGAAAGTATTATGCAATGCCCAATGACACAATATGACCACACATACATAGTGTCAACCAAGCATACAATGATGTACATGGGCCATGAAGATGAGTCTAGACGCATTATACGGTGATATACAAAGTAGTACACTTCTCTTATCCAAAAAGGGACCAAGACTAGGTATTTAGACAATATCCATAAGGAATCTCACCTCTAGTGAGGGCCCATTTACATGGGATAACCCACGAGACTAAGTAGAAAAATTATGGGTCTAAGCGATATAGAAATGAGATTAAAAAGAGTCTAAGATGATCATCCAATCACTCTTAAATACAACCGGACCTAGGGGGGTCCATAATGGGGACATTTAACCATTATTCTCCAAAAAGGCATTTCAACCATGAATGATGTGGATAGAAGGCCCAAAGCCTACATTAAAGATAAAAATAAATGTAACCAACCATATATATATATTCATCATAATAGGCCATAAAAAGATAGAATACTACTTTTAACAACATGGGCCCCAAGAGAGGAATTAAGGCTGAAGGCTTAATTTTCAATGGCCATAGAATCCATGCATTGAGTTAGACTTGGTGGGCAGCCCGCGTACACAATATACAACTAAATAAGTTTAAGTTTGGATAAAATGGGCCTACCTACATCAACCCAATAACTTAGCAATTTAAGTGGGCAACTAAGGGCCCAATACTATCATTGTCTTAGCTCACAAGTCCATCAAAATGATGAAAGTTGGCCCAATATATGGTTAGGCCAAGCTGGGACGACCCTGCCTACTCTGGGCTCATGGGATGTCCCAAAAAAAATCTAATCTAAGATGGGGTCCTCATCTGATCACTAAAGGTGACCCAAAAGAATGCACTGATTAAGCCCAAAGATTATCAGAAAATATAAGCATGTAATACGTACACAAGTTCTCAATATGCTGGGACCCACAACTAAATAAAGTTTTAACCATAAAATTGTACATTTAAGGCCCTTGACAAACTTTTGGCCAGTTTAACTTCCTAGACCTGCTAAGGTCCAGAAATTAGTTAACTATGTGGAAATAATCTCATGAAAGCTAACTATATTCACTAAGGGACCCCACCAGATGGAGAGTGCGTATATATCGTGAAAAGATCAAGTGAGCTTGTTACTGGATTGTGACTCCAGTAGTAACCCAAGGCAAAGAGTGCATCCATAATTGGGCGACCCAAGGCTTGGATGGCCTGAACCAAACATGTGTTAAGGTAAGTTCCGCATACATACACATTAAGCCTTAAACAAATGGCTTAGGGTTTATGGTGGGCCTTTAACCATCCATAGAGAAACCCATGGGCCTACCTTAGGATCACCCAGGAGGACATTCAACCTCAACTGGCTTGCAAGAGGTAGCCCGCCACTACTCATATAATATAAGGTCTAAAGCCCATGCAATGCATGGCCTACTGGGCCATACGCCAAGCCCAACTTATGGGCCAAATGGTGGACTCTCAAGTAAGGTTTGGGCCCAACCAAAAAGGTCATAATTCCACATATTGTGGTGGGCTTCATGGCCAGCCCAGTAATTCATTTACATGGGCAAGTTTTACATTTAACACAAGTGAGTTGGGCCTCACTTTTAGCCCAAGTACAGGGTCAATTTAGTGGGTAGCTAAGAGCCCAACTTCTCGCATATTATTACCCTTAAGCCCATCACAATAAATGGGAGAGTATAGCCCCAAGATCAATGGGCCTATCCAAAAGAAGTGAGTCCAAAAGGCCTAATCATTACCACAAAAGGGGTGGCCATGCATATACTATATTACATAATGGGCCTTAAGAAAATGGCCCAAAATAAAAGTCATCCTATTCATACATTATGGTGGACTTGAGGTCAGCCCATAAGTCTAAGAATACACAAGGGCGAGACCTATACCGACAGGGTGGGCCTTAGCTCATCAGACAAAGACTTAACAAGGCCCTTCATAGGGTCAGCCCACAATTAAACACTTCATGAGGCCATTAAGGCCCATTAATACACATGATCAGCTTATTGACAGCCCATTGGGTTCGTAAATCAATAAGGTCAGCCCTTGCACAATCTTGGGCTCAAGAAAGAAGTTCTCAGCGCATTGAGCCTATAAAACTATTAAAAATTCTGGTTAAGGCTAGCCCACAAAACTGCCACAAAGGTGGGCCTCAAGGGGGCACTCATTAAGCCCAAAATGTATAAGGAAGGAAAGAAAGGAGTGTGTGCAACACTCTCTCAAATCTAGTGTGCCACAATAGTTCCTAAACAATCAACCATGTAGCAAACTTTGGGCCCCTTGCTAGAATTCCAGCCCACCCATTTCCTGGGTCTACTGGAGTCCAAAAATTTATTTAATTTAGATGGGTTATTGATGCGGACACCAGGCCATTCAAAGTATATCAACGCAGGAGGCGTGCATTACCCGTGTCAATGTTGTTAGATGACGGATATGGGTCGGGTCTCTAGAGGTTGAAGACCTTACACATGTGTTCGTGACATGTGTAAGTTGCTTAGAGGAGACATTTGGACCATTGGATCACGAGGAGGGTGTGATTGGACTGTTGGATCGTCATGGCCCACTTTCATTACACCACCTTCACGGCACTATTATCGGGGTCCATTGGGCATCTTAAATTTACATTTAGTTTATGAACATTTGAATTAATTATGTTTTAAGATAGTTTGTGCATAATTTTATGCAAATTTCTTTTTTTTTGAAACTTTTTTTTAGTAGGGATATTTAGATAATTTCATGTAATTACGAATTTTATAAGGGTTGCCCTAAATCCATAGCACATTATGTTATGTTTATGAAAGAAAAAAAGGAGAGCTTTTGGCTTCTGACGATCTCATTTTTGACTTCCAGTGATTGGAAGAGGGCGTGAGGCCCAGGTAAACAATTTTCTTATCCCCTACTTCTTTCTCCTTCTCTCTTTTCTCAAGATATTCTTCTTTTTAACCCCATTTTCTTCTTTTTCTCCTAATCTCAAAGGATTCTCATTCCCTTTTCATCCCCACATAAAACCCATCACCCAGATTTACATTTGAAGAACCACCATTTTTTTTTTCTGAATTTTCTAGATTTTCTATCCAGAAAATTCCTATTTTTCTAGATTAGAAAATCTACTTGGATCATTAGATGAACCTATTACAAGACGAAAGTTCTATCTTTCACCGGATCCAATTAAATTCAGATTTTAAGATTCAACACTTCATGTTTGTGATGGATGGCCCTAATCAATGCTATATTAACCTTATTTCTTTCTTGTGTTTATGATGTATGAATCAGTCTGATATATATATATATATATTTTTTTTAAGATTGCATGAATCTGCCCCTTTTCAAATACCATGATCATTTGAGGTTAGATTAGGCCGTCCTACATCAATTTTGGTATCAGAGTTTAGGTCCTTGCATTGGGTCATCTTAGATCGAGTTATCAAGGCCTAGATTTTTATTTTTATTTCTTATTATTATTATTTTCTCTAGGGTTTCATGCATCGCATATAGAGTCTAGATTTGAAATTTTCAGATTTGCACAAAAAAAATAAAAATAAAAATAAAAAAATTCTAGATCTGAATTTTTCCACATTTACATCATTCTAAAGGTTAGGATCATCGGTGTCTATAGTCTTGTGTCAAACAATCTCCTAGAGTCGTGTTTTAGGAAACCTAAGTTGAGTCTTATTGTGTATGCCCACTCAGACTGGTAGAGGATTTGGTCTACAATCGATCTTCAATATGGAACAGTTGACTAAGATGATAAACACGATCAACCAACGTTTGGCTGCCATTGAGGAACAATCTAAGAACACGAATACCCGTATGGATCAGATAGAAGCGTCTTTAAGAGAAATCCCCGACATTGGAGGGGATGAACAGTCTCACGTAGGGGGAGTAGTTGAGGAACAGGTAGGAAATCGTGGTAGAGGTCGTGGAGCACGTGGCCGAGGGGTAGGACGTGGAGGGGCGCAAAATCCACAGTCCACTGTCGAGTATCAAGACCGTTATGATGTTGATGAGAGGGTCTTAAAGAGTGTTAAAGTAGTTGCTCCTAGTTTTAATGGGCGTCTTGATCCAAAAATATTCCTTGATTGGTTAACAAATATGGACCATTATTTCGAATGGTATGAGATGTCTAAGAATCGACATGTGCGGTTTGCAAAAATGAAACTTGTGGGTCAAGCTAAATTGTTTTGGACAAATACAGAGCGTAGGATCGAGAGATCAGGAGGTGTCCCAGTCGCACATTGGGTAGAGATGAAGGAATTATTAAAGAAAAAATATCTTCCTCTCTCTTATCGTCAAAAGCTCCTAAATCAGTGGCAAGCATTACGCCAAGGATCTATGTCGGTTGCAGATTACATCACAAAATTTGAGCAGTATATGATGCGGTGTGATATTCAGGAGGATCCCTTAGTGATGCTGGCGCATTTCAAGGTAGGTCTTCGCATGGATCTACAGCGTGAGCTTATGACATATGTAGTGAGTGACTTGGATCAGGCTTACCAAGTTGTACAGGAGTTAGAGCTTTACCTAAAGTCTCCTGTCATAAGGCGCTTTGAGTCCCGAGACTCTACTGTTAGATCTAGTTTTCAGGGAACCAAATCTAACATTGGAAGTCAACCTGGGGTGCAAGCTAGTGCACCCCCTAAGCCTAAGGATGATAAGGGCAAAGGTGTCCTTGGTGTCAATCCTGGCAATGGTAGTCACTTGAAATGTTATAAGTGTGGAGGTACAGGTCATTTTGCATACCAGTGCATGACAAAGACTCGCGAGAAAGCCTTAGTCATAGACGAGTCAAATGAAAATACGGATAACATGGGTGATTATGAAGTTGAGGAATATCATCCAGAGATAGGTGTAAGACCCGTATCTTGGTCCGTACCTTTCCGTATACTTCCGCGGTCGTACCGGTCGAATTCCGGCAACCTTCGACCCTTAATCGATATCCACGCGCGACCCTGATTCATATGCCGACAACCCGAGTCGACTCAACCCGAGACCAATACCATAGCGACCGCGCCGTCGTTGCGGTTCCGATGCCGCGGCTCGCTCGCCGAGGCGATACCCTGGTCAAGAGATGTGGGCCAACGTTCGGTGTGAGAAAACGCCACGCGTTGCGAAAATCAAGGGAATCTCTACGATGTGTCACATCAATCACATCAATCCCATCAATCAATCACCCATCAATCCATCACATGTCAAGTACACATCACTTCCATCCCTTTTCCCAAGCAACCACAAAAGTCTCCCAAACCCATACCTCTCTTACACAAAAAGCCACAAAAGTCTTCACCACCCATACCTCTCTTACACCAAAGCCACAAAAGTCAAAGATTTCTTACACAAACATCACTCACCACATCCATCCATCACTCTCTCTCTCTCTCTCTCCCTTTACATCACTCTCTCTCTTTCTCTCTTTCTCATTTCAAAATTTCCAAGCAACAAAAATTCCAAGAGTCCCACGTATGGAATTTCTCAAACCCTCCTAAGCTCCAAGTGGCCCACCTTCCTACTCCAAAATCTTCCATCTCAACCCTCCATTCTTCATCTTAACCATTGAAGTTGAAGCCAAGGTGCCAAGGAACCCCTAGGAGCGAGAAGATCGGACGGTGGGTGCTACATCATACTTATTTTTTTCTTATTTTTATGATGGGCCAAGTGAGGCCCACCGATCAATGGTGAGGATCTCACTTGGGACCCTAATATGTGGTCGATCGACCACTTGGATCATCATGATCGTTCCATGATGGGGCCATTCTCCATGGACCCCTATCATGATGTTTATTTCATTGCAAAAGGTCATGTAGACCGTCCATATCGGTGGGGAATGGGTCTCCACCGTTGATTTACATTTTTGATGGTCCCATGTTCATCGGGATCCATATATTGTATGATTCATGTAAGGGAGGGCCCAAAATGATGGGGTCCCTCCATCACAAGCCGTGTCCCACTCTCCATGTCTCTCTCTCTTTTATTTCTTTTTATTTTATTTTATTTTATTTTATTTTGTGTTTATGCAATAGGGTTGTGTGGCCCACTTGAATGGATCCCACTTTGAGATATTTTATTTTATTCAAGTGGGGCCCACCTTGGCCGTTACTCCCATACCACCCATCAGTGGGGGCCCACTTCATCAGGGCCCACCATTTTCAAAAGAAAATTCATAATACACCGTCCAGCGTCCCAAACGCTGGACGTTTTTAAGGAAAGAAAAAAAAAGGAAGAAAGAAGGAAAGGGGGGGGGGTTTTTTTTGGTGGCCCACTTGCACAGGCCCCACCTTGATGTTTATGATCGATCCAAGCCATCCATCCTCTTACCTACGGCATTTTAGCCGTTGGGTAGAAGTTTGGAGCTGATCCGATCACCTGGTGGGCCATAGCGTCAAATATTGTGCCCTCACCTTTCAAACTCTATTTTCTTAATTTATTTCACTTCTAAGCATAAAAAAAATTCAAACTTCGGACTCTTTTTGTCCGTTGCGGGCCACTGAACGCTATGGCTGGAGTAGATTTCCAGAAGGTGGGCCCCACACGTGATTTTTGTCAAAAGGTGAAATTCAAGGAGAGAGAGAGGAGGAATGAGGCTGCAGCACATGTCAGGCCAGCGCAGGCGCTGCCTGCGCTGTTGTAACAGCGGGCGGGCGGGCGGTGGGGCTGCCACCCACGGCTGCTGCCGTGGGCCCCACCATGATGTATATATTATATCCACGCCGTTCCTAGGGTGGGCCACCACCTGGAGTGGGTCCCCTCTAAAAATGAGGATGATCCGACGCTCGGGTGGCCCACACCATGAGTAATAGTGGAATTGAACATCTACCATTAAAACCCTTCTACTGGGCCACCGAAATTTTTGATCAAGATGAAATTTATGGTTTTCCTTCACCCAGGTCCTGGTGACCCTTTGGACGGTTGGGATGAAAAATATCCACTATAGTGGGCCCCACTTGGAGCCCACAGTGATGTATGGGTCTTATATCCACCGTCCAGGCAGACGGTGGACCCTGATATTTGTGTTTTACACCCACCGTCCAGCGACGGTGGAGCCCACTTGCACGTGTGTTTACTCACGCCACCCCCTTCCCCCTGGCTGAACCATTTGGATGGAAATAAACCCTACAGTGGGCCTCCCCTGGCCCATATCCACGCTGAGTGATAAATAAATATTGCAGTGGGCCTAGGCCCATGCAACCTCTTGAACAGTTTGGATGGAAATAATCATAGCAGTGGGCCCATAGTCCACGTGACCTTATGAAAAGATTGGGTTGCAAATAAATATTATTGTGGGCCCTATGAACAGTTTGTATTGCAAATGAACATCATGTGGGGGCCAGTTTTGATGGAAAATAAACATTTTGTTAGGACCATGGTATTGGACCCATTTAATGTATTTTAAAAGCCCATAGAGGTAAGCCCAAATTGATATGTTCTAAGGCCATAAGACTAGGCCATTTGATATATTGTAAGGCCCATGGGACTAAACCCATTTGATTATAAAAAGGGTCCATGGGTTTAGGCCCACTTTGTTATGCATGCAAGGCCTATGGGTTAGGCCCATTTGGACTATTTAAGGCCTATGGGTTTAGGCCCACTTGTTATATTCTAAGTCCATTGGACTAGGCCCTTTTGATGTATTCCAAGGCCATTGAAATTGGACCCATTTGTTGTATTTTTGAGCCCATGAGATCAGGCCCATTTGATTGTTTAAGGCCTACGGGTTTAGGCCCATTTGATGTACCATAAGGCCTAGGGGTTTAGGCCCATTGAACTCATATAATGCCTAAGGGTTAAGGCCTATTTTGCGTTCATATGGATTCAATTGGTGTGACCCATTTGACCCATGAGTTAAGCTCATTTGACGCAATGCTAGGCCCACGGGTTTTGACCCATTGCAATGTACACAAGACCCATTAGTGTGTCCCATTTATATGGCCCATCTGATGACTAAAAGGCCCATTTGATATATATGTAAGGTCCAATGGGAATAACCTACGGTCCATTGCAATGTGTAAATCCATTACAGACTAAGTACTGACGTTTACAAAGATCGTGCCTGGGAAGCAATGTTGGTTTGACGTCCACATTGCGAGTGTAATGCTGGTTGGATGTCCACATTACGACTCTCCTTAGGGCCCATTACTGGGCCGTACTTATCGTGTATAGACCGTCCCGGCCCATCTGCATTGTAAGATAATTCATTTTATTATAACATGTTTAGTATAGTTTCATGACCCATGATCATACGCATCATATGTATGCTTGATATGAGGATTGACTGATCATAGCATATGCCTTCGGGCAGGTTGTTTATGGGCTCCCGGTTAGGCGGTGTTGCCCTACATGAGCGCACGGTATGCGCAGGATTGGTTGCATGACTGGATAGCGTGATTCATGCATTTCGCATTTGTGTGACTTAGTTATTGTATGCCCTAGCGACATCGGGGCCGTAGCCTCCACAGACAGATCGTGGTTGGCAGGATTGGATACCGAAAATCTTATTTTACATGGGGTACTATAGATATCCCTGGGTGAAAGTCCCTAAACCCTTATGATACCAAGAGGTTACTCCAACGTCTAGACCGAGTGGGTAAATGAGCGCTGAGTGCCGATTACCAGACGGTTACGCTCTCCACTTTGTCGTGGTCGGTTGGAAGGGGTGCGGCTTTACCCGCCCGAGTGTAGGGGGCAATGCTAGGCTGAGTTTGACCAGCTCGAGGAATGGGTCCGCTATCGACGAGTCGCGCCTAATATTGGCAGACGGATAGTGAGGTCTTTTCCACTTACCTTATTGCGTGCGATGTGGCGGCAATCTGGTTTAGAGTGTACTAGACCCCGGTGATATTCCATACTTTGAGCTGTATTGATGTGTAGACATAGATGAGGATCTGTATGCTTGAGTTGCATTATACATTGCATGGCCTTAGGATGACCGATACCATTCATGTCTTGCATCGCATAAGCCTTGGTACGGCTCATGATATTATGGTTCCATCCGCATATTTCGCATTACTCTGACATTGCATGTGCATATTCTACCTTGCGCACACACTTTCACCACCCTCTAAGCTTTCTGTAAGCTTATGCACGACCGTTGCATACAGGTGACATTGGATCGCAGCAGTGCTGAGGCAGGAGCACGTTGCTGAGCGTTTTAGAGTTTTTTGTGCTTTACCATTGTATTTCCCTTTATGCTCATTGTACTTGTAAAGTTTTTAATCATAGTGGAAATGTAATGGAGTTCTTGGTTGTTGTTTGTGGGTTATGCTTTTAATTATGCTTATTACGAATCAAACTGATGTTGAAAAATCCTCCTCGTAGCATGCCAGGATCGGAACCTGACGAATGGGAGCTAGGATCCGAGAATGGGGTTCTACGGAGGCTGTCGGCGCCGGATTCGGCGATCGGGAATTTTGTGAGCCCGGTTTCCAAGTTTGGGGTGTGACAATAGGTGCTAGTGATTATGAAGAAGAAGAACCAGAGACTGCACCACTAGCTGTAGTTAGATGTGTTTTAGCGCAGGCCAAAGAGAGTGATGATTGGCGCAGAAGCACAATTTTCTAAACGTTTATCAAGAGCGATGATAAAAATTACAAAGTCATCGTGGATAGTGGTTGTTGTACCAACGTGGTCTCAGCTAGCACAGTCACTCGTTTGGGTTTAAAACCCATCCCTCACCCTCAACCCTACAAGGTTTCTTGGGTTGACACGTCTTCTATGCCCGTATCCCATCAATGTTTAGTCCCTATCCAAAAGTCTAATTTATACATATATTTACTATTTATAGTAAATTTTTGTTTAGGTATGATTCACTATCCTTCACACATTAGGATTTATGTCTAGTGTGAAAGGACTTAGAAAAAGTTGAAGAATGGGGTGGTGGAAGGAGAGATTCTGAAGGAATGGGATGAAAAGGGGTTTTAAGCCTTAAGATTGAGTGTAAGGGTGTTATGGTTGCCCCACAACCCAAGGACATTCATTGCTAGGTTTGGAATCCTTTAGGGAATGACTCAAACCCGTCGACTTACGACCTAGAGGCGACTTAGGTCGCTTCACGCGACCGAAGATATGTATGGCCTAAATTATCATATTGTCTCACCTGTCGGCGAAACTTGGGATTCTAATGTAGTTTCTAAGTTTCCATCACCCCCTTCTTAAGTCAAAGTGCGTCAGTGTACGTTGTGTTACCATAATCCAGGTCCGGTTTAATCCAAATCATGCTCTGATACCATCTGTAACGTCCTGAAAATAGGGGGGTCGGGTAGAAACCCAACTCCCGAGTTCCAGAACGTCACTTATGTAACATAGATAATGATAAATGCATGTTGTCTGTAGAATGACATTAAACAAGATTGAGACTAAGCCAAAACAACATATCATACTCCAGAGACAGTTAAATTAGCAAGCGGAAGACTGTGATGAATACATAAAATATATAATTAATCGTAAATTTCCAGAGAGTGAACATGTTACCAGGTTAATTAAATACATGTATACTCTAAAAATGGAAAGAAAAGAATATACATGAGTGCTCCAAAAATATAAAATGACAAGTGTCAAGGCGTCTAATCAACCTCCCTGTAATCCCGTCAATCAGAACACGCATAAAGGAGGGATCCTCCTCATCATCATAAAGTCCGGCTCCGCTTCATAAGCAGCGCCATCATCTGAAACTAAAATAGGGACTGGTGGGTGTCCGAAACACCATCCCGTAACGTGGGAATGAGTAATCAACTCAGTGGAATCATAGAGCAAAGATTAGCATGTTATCAAATCAATCACGCGATAATAGTAAGGCAAACAATCAAACATTCCTAGATATTGTTGTTAATGTATGCATGAAATGACATGATGGATGCCCTCACCGACATACTCCCTCATGCGGCACCATCTGCGTCCGGGGCATGCTTTCTCCCGCAGTGCTTCACATCTTCCAGGCACATGCAGTGCGATATGGATAATGATTACCGGGTTGTTATTAGTCCTTTTCATACAGCAGGATTTGGAAACTAAGGTACCTTCCTTATATCAATCCCAACACAGATCCTGTCTAGGGTTGTCACTCCTAGTAATCTCATATGATGTTATATTTGTAGGTCGCTACAAGGGCTGCCAGGGCTGTTGCTCGCACTCATTGCACCGCTCCCCCATCACCTTATCAATACAGGCCTATTTATATCCTTAAGACTGCATCAGGACTCGTCGCCCCCATGCGGTGTCAGGATAAACTCGAGGTTACTACAAAGGGCTCGTCACCAATCAGTGTAGGCCGACAGTAAGAATATAGTGTCCCATACCACCATAATCTGCTCAGAGTAAGGTGCTTACTGGTCACTACGGGGAGGTTTGTGGCCCCAGCGTAGGCCGACAGCTCGACCACGATGTCCCATACCACCATGCTTGGCTCATGAGTCTTTATAGATCAAGGTACCATGGTTAACAGGATTTTCAATGGTAAGGTCAGTACCCTAGGTTCAAGCAGTTATGACTCATACATGGTGAACATACAATGGCCATTCGGGTTACTTGACGGGCTCGACTAGTACGAGCGCATCTCAAGCTGAACGACATGAAGTGTATAAAATACTTCGCGTGGCCTAACCATTGCCGCCTGCCCAAAATATGACTCACGTTCATCGACGCGTCCTTCGTGGCAAATAGAAGCCAACCACGAATTCAATCCATTACCGACTGCCTGGACTAGGTCATAGTCCCAAGCATTTGTAAATCCACATCAATAATCATATGAGAGTAATAGAAATGAAATACAACAATACAAGCATGTTAACACATGTTATAGCATACAAAGTAAGCAAATCAATCCAACACATGTATTCCATACATATAAGGAAATCAATTCATATGGCAAACATGATGAAAATCATATACATCCGTATATTAATTGAGAATTTAATCTCAAAACTAATTCACAACACCTTTTACTCAATATATACTAATACAAACATTTATACATACACTTAGTCTACACACTTTAGTCAACATAGCGTATGTCGACTCAAAGTGCGCATTGGGGCGAATCTCTTCGCCAAACAGATCATGCACGCATTCCTAGTATCCTAACATGACAAATAACCATGGTAAATATTTCAGCAAAATATGGACGTAAACAGTATTTCCTACAAATGACTAAAATATCCTAAATCTCATATTTTCCATACGCAGTCGAAATGGAAAATAGACAGCATGTTCTACATGTCAAACGGCGTGCTCGTCGATAATCTACTATTAAACGACATTGAAAGCTTTGAAATCAGTCAATCAAAGCGTCTAAAATTCGCACCTTTCGCTTTAGACGTGTATCGGTTCGAATAGAATGTATACACCTCGTCAACGGCGTAAATACGACCTAATGCACAAGTACATAAGCTACTTTGCCATTTGAATCGAAGGAATCCCTAAAACAGAAAGTGGTTAGGGTTTTTCTTACCTAGAAGTGCATTGAAAATCACCGGGAAAGTGATTTGAATACGTTGCTTTGGTACGTGCAAAGGATGGAGCAAACGGCAGGAAGTTCTCTCACAAAGTCTCTCACAATCTCTCACTTTCTCTCTCTCTCAATCTAGGGTTTCAAGTAAATTCGGATGGGAGAGATATGAGAGGGTTTAAAGCCCTTATATAGGCTAAAAACTAATCTAAATAGACTTGGGAACAAAGTATACTTGAGTTATAACCATATCAGGACTTTTCCGATCTAAAAGAGCATTTCGGGAGGTCCCCTGGCCGAACGCGGTGGGACTTAAGCTCATGGTCACTGGATGTTGTCCATACTAAGTTTTCAGACCGGTAGAGTTCCCAGATCGTATGTGGCGGTCCAGTTTCAGTTCAGCGGTCATCGTACCTACATCAAGTATACAAGTCTCATGACATGAAAGAGAAATTTTTTCTGATTCGAGGGTGAAATTTGGCTGAATTCTGATGGTCAGAATGCTTAATAATAACGCGTAACGACACGTGCCAGATTTTTGACTTAAATTTCCAAATCTTTATTCTTTCTCACTCTCTTTAGTCTAGGCTCAATGAAATAGCCTCAGAACATCGGTTGGGCTTGATTTTCGAAGCGATTGTCAAGTCCAGCGAAGTGGTCATAACAGTCTAAGATTGTAGATATCGGACTTTCGAAGTGCGGTCTAAATCAAATACGAAGTTTCAAAGGGTTCATGAGAACAAACCAGTTTAGAGTTTGATCCTGGATTTTAGGGTAACGTAGCGTCAACGATGCTAGAGGTTTTGAGTCTTACAGATTGTATTTAAAGTGGTTGGTGCTTATTTCATAGGTAATCTAGTGTAGCGCTGACTAATTCTCGTTAAATTCTAAAGAATTTGGTTTTACATGATTTCTTTGGCTTTGGAATTGGGTTCTGAGAGGTTACTAAGGTGTTATGGTTGGCCCATTGCCTAAGGACGTCTAATCTCAGGTTGGTAAAAATTCGGGGTATTACAGCATGAGTCCATGTGTCGTGCCAGCACTATTAATACCTAAGAAAGATGGTACGTGGCGGATGTGTGTGGATAGTAGGGCCATTAATAAGATCACGATCAAGTATCGATTTTCGATACCGAGGCTTGATGATATGTTAGACATGATGGCTAGATCCATAATTTTTTCTAAGATAGACCTCAAGAGCGGGTATCACCAGATACGCATACGCCCTGGAGATGAGTGGAAGACAGCCTTCAAGACGAAGGATGGGTTATACAAGTGGTTGGTCATGCCCTTTAGCTTGATTAATGCACCCAGTACTTTTATGCATGTGATGACCCAGGTTTTGAGACCCTTTTTGGGAAAGTTCTTAGTGATTTATTTTGATGACATACTCATATATAGTACCACTAAAGAACTGCATCTCGACCACTTAAAGCAGGTCTGTAGTGTCCTGAGGGTGGAGAGGTTATGTGTGAACCTTAAGAAATGTTCATTCCTGTCTGATAGGGTTGTCTTCTTAGGGTTCATAGTGTCGTCTGTAGGAATGCGAGTAAATCTAGAAAAAGTCAAGGCCATAGCTGACTGGCCTGAACCACGGAACATACATGAAGTGAGAAGCTTTCATGGCTTAGCCACATTTTATCGTCGGTTCATTCGAGGGTTTAGCACTATTATGGCTCCCATTACTGATTGCATTAAAAAGGGAGAGTTCATATGGTCTAAGGCCGCAGCTAAGGCATTCAAAGATATTAAGGGCAAGATGATAAAGGCTCCCGTCATGCGTCTTTTAGATTTTTCTAAAGTCTTTGAAGTAGCGTGTGATGCTTCAGGCGTAGGTATAGGAGGAGTACCAAGCCAAGAGGGTCATCCAGTTGCCTATTTCAGTAAGAAACTGAATGAGGCAAAAGAAAAGTATTCCACCTATGACAAAGAATTTTATGCGGTTATGCAGTCGCTACGTCATTGGCGTCATTATCTTCTACCGTAAGAATTTGTCTTGTTTTCTGATCACGGGGCTTTAAGGTATTTGAATTTCCAAAAGAAGCTTAACCCAAGGCATGCCAAGTGGGCAGCGTTTCTTTAGGAATATTCATTTGTCTTGAAACATAAAGCCGGGATCGAGAACAAACCAGCCGATGTCCTTGGTAGGAGAGTGACATTGCTCAACTCCTTGAGTGTAGAAGTTGTCGGGTTTGAGCAATTGATAGACGAGTATCCCAGGTGTTTGGATTTTGGGGGAACATACATGTCACACTTAGGTGCCCAACATAGTTCAGGTGAGTTCGTGCTGAAAGATGGTTTCCTTTTCAAAAGAGACCGACTTTGTATTCCCCGCACTTCCCTCCGGGATTTCCTTGTTTGCGAGCTTCATGCTGGAGGTATTGCTAGCCATTTTGGTCTAGATAAGACCATCGCCCTAGTGGAGGATCGATTTTATTGGCCAAGTCTCAAGCGAGACGTAGCCAAAATTTTAGGGCAATGTTGAACATGTCAACTGGCAAAACAGAAGAAGCAGAATACTAGATTGTACACGCCATTGTCAGTGCCACATGCACCGTGGTAAGACATCAGTATGGATTTCGTGCTTGGACTTCTCAAGATAATTAAAAAGCACGATTCCATTTTTGTGATAGTGGACCGTTTCTCAAAAATGGCCCACTTTCTCCCTTGTTCTAAAACGTCCGATGCGTCCAACATAGCTAAGATTTTCTTTGAGGGGGTGGTTCGATTACATGGTTTGCCTAAGACCATAGTGTCTGACAGGGATGTCGGGTTTACTAATTATTTTTGAAAGACATTGTGGCATATGATGGGTACGAGACTCCAGTTCTCGTCTGCTTACCATCCTCAATCTGATGGCCAAACTGAAGTTGTGAATCGAAGTCTCGAAAATCTATTACGATGTTTGGTGGGTGAACACATTAAAACTTAGGAGTTAGTCCTGCTAGTCGCCGAGTTTGCATATAACAGTTTAGTTAATAGGTCTACGGGTATGAGTCCATTCGAGATTGTTAGTGGTTATAAACCTAGACTACCTATAGATTTATTACCTATGTCAGTCACCCAGAGGACCTCAGAGTCAGCCGATGCATTTTCCCATCACATTCATGAGTTGCATACAGAGATTAGGAGGCGGATAAATGCAAGTAATGAACAATATAAAATTTCAGCTGACTTACATCGTAGAATTCAAGAATTTAATGAGGGTGATTATGTAATGGTTAGGATGAGGCAAGAACGGTTCCCACAGGGTACCGTTAAGAAGTTACAAGCACGCAGTGCTGGACCATTTAAAATTCTGAAAAAAATTGGGTCCAATGCGTATGTGATAGATCTTCCACCTCGTATGGGGATTAGTTCAACATTCAATGTGGAGGATCTAATGCCTTATTCAAGCCATCCCATAGACCCTAATTTTGTTCTAAATCATTGGCCAATTTTTGAATTTTCTTCCCAACCCACACCACCTATGCCTACTATACCTGAGATAAGAGAAGAAATTGAGGGAATTGTGGATGAGCAAATTGTTTCCACTCGAGACGATGAATATCAAAGGTACTTAGTGAAGAGGAAGAACAGACCATCATCCGAATGTACATGGTTGACGGAAGCAGAATTGCAGCGACTACATCCAGATTTGTTAGAAAAGCACAAGAGTTTTATCTCCCCGAAGTCGAGATCTTCTCAGCCGAGGGGAGTTGATACGGACACCAGGCCATTCAAAGTATATCAACGCAGGAGGCATGCATTACCCGTGTCAATATGGTTAGATGACGGATACGGGTCGGGTGTCTAGAGGTTGAAGACCTTACACATGTGTACGTGACATGTGTAAGTTACTTAAAGGAGACATTTGGACTATTGGATCACGAGGAGGGTGTGATCGGACCGTTGGATCGTCACGGCCCACCTTCATTATGCCACCTTCACGGCACTATCATCGGGGCCCATTGGGCATCTTAAATTTACATTTAGTTTATGAACATTTAAATTAATTATGTTTTAATATAGTTTGTGCACAATTTTGTGTGAATTTTTTTTAAAAAAAACTTTTTTTAGTAGGGGTATTTTGGTAATTTCATGTAATTATGAATTTTATTAGGGTTGCCCTAAATCCATAT
This sequence comes from Magnolia kwangsiensis, assembly GCA_037074715.1. Taxonomy (NCBI): domain Eukaryota; kingdom Viridiplantae; phylum Streptophyta; class Magnoliopsida; order Magnoliales; family Magnoliaceae; genus Magnolia; species Magnolia kwangsiensis. The sequence goes on along the minus strand of CM073572.1, from coordinate 148,825,841 downwards.
CACATTATGTTATGTTTATGAAAGAAAAAAAGGATAGCTTTTGGCTTCTGACGATCTCGTTTTTGACTTCTAGTGATTGGAAGAGGGCGTGAGGCCCAGGTAAATAATTTTCTCATCCCCTACTTCTTTCTCCTTCGCTTTTCTCAAGCTATTCTTCTCTTTAACCCCATTTTCTTCTTTTTCTCCTAATCTCAAAGGATTCTCATTCCCTTTTCATCTCCACATAAAACCCATCAACTAGATCTACATTTGAAGAACCACCATATTTTTTTTCTTTCCAATCTAGGAAATTTATATTTTTCTGGATTAGAAAATCCACTTAGATCGTTAGACGGACCTATTGCAAGACGAAAGTTCTATCTTTTGCCGGATCCAATTAAATTTAGATTTTAAGATTCAACACTTAATGTTTGTGATAGATAGCCCTAATCAATGCTATATTAACTTTATTTCTTTCTTATGTTTATGATATATGAATCAGGATGATATTTATTTATTTATTTTAAGATTGCATGAATCTGGCCCTTTTCAAATACCATGATCATTTGAGGTTATATTAGGCCGTCCTACATCAGTTATTGACCTAAGGTGATCCACATATATCATAGTGGGCCCCACCAGATAAGAAGGAAGATATACAACACTTCCTTCAAGTGTGCTATGCTATTAGAATGCAGGCCCAGCAACCCAAGGTAAGAGTGTGCCTGGGTATTTGGCCTAAAATTGATCCGAATTGCAGGCCACACCACGGTCGGTACACAGGCCTGATGGCCTTAAAAATTTATAGAGTAGTCCTTCCATGGGTGGGTCACACCGCCATAAAATTTTATAATTTTTGGACATCTAAAAATATTTTAATTAATTCAAATAATATAATCTATCCTGAAACTCGGACTCATCTCGACACCATATTATAGTGGGCCGGTCCAGCCACCACCATGGTGTGTACAGGGGTCTAATGGATCAAAAATTTTTCAGGTAGGTCCTAACATAAGTTTAACATATCCCTATAAATATTTAAAATTTTTAGACACTCAAAATTATTTTAATAAATTTTAAGAATATAATCTGCCTAGGGTGAACTATTGCTGGAATGTAACTCTCCTAAATTTGGGCCATCCAATGGGTGGGTTCTGGGCCTCTTAAATTCATGAAATTTGGACCCAAGGTCCCTCATCAAGCCTAAATCAATATGGGACCCAGAAATATGGCCCACCTTCTGAGAAAAATATTTTTAAAACTTTATTTTTATGGAACTATACTGTTGGACTGCACTGCAAAATTTTTCTGGCAGTCCACTATGTTGGCCCACCCGTTTGGATGCCCAAATGGGATCCATTAGCCCTAAAATTTTTCAGGTAAGTCCTACCATAGGTGGGACACCTCACTACAAAATTTTAGTATTTTTGAGATTGTATAAATATTTTATTTATTTCATATAAATTATGGACAGCAAGGTCCAGATTTTATTTTCCTGCTGCAGCAATGTTGTTGTCCTTGACTTGTGTACCCCATTAGATTGGGCCCAGGTCTGCCAAAATTTGAGAAAATGCAAGGACACATCCATGTATAAGTATACAATAAGGTGGGGTCCACAAAGGTGGCCCACCATTTCAAAAACCCGCTGACATTTATATTTTTCCCGCAAGCAGAGTGGCTGGACAGTACAAAAGATCTGGACCGTCCACCCTCCTTGGCCCACCCTTTTGGGTGATCAAAAAGGGACGGGTGAGGGTGAGGTTTAACATAATCTTAGGTGGGATCTACACCTCAAAGAAAAGTCTAAAAAATTAAGGAAAAAGAAGCCATAAACAATACGTATAATCCATACATTACAGCATAAAAGAAACAATTCCAGCAATTTGGACAGCAGCATGTAATAGAAAGAATTAAAATATAAACAATATTTTTCATGTGATTTAACCCCAGAAATTTGTATGGTGGACCACCCCAGTGGGCCCCACAGATGTCCAGACCTTCCCCATCATCAAATACCCCTTGCATGTGCCCCATTTAGGTAGATTTTGGGGCCACATATCTAAGGATGGACAGCTATGGGCGTCCAAGCTCCATGGTTGGTCTGGATTTTTGTTGGCCTACATGGTGGACCACACATGCAAGATTAGAATTCTATCATAAATAAAAATAAAGAATCAGCCACAAGAGGAGGGGCTCCGTCATATTGAGGCCCTCTCCTTCATCAATCACACTATACATTCCTTCTATTCATATGCTACAACAAAGATCCACCACATGCATGTCCTAGATTCAAGATCAATGGTTTGGATGTCATCCCACCCATGATTCTAAGGTCTAGATGACCTATCATGCCATGGAATCCAAGTAATCCTCCATGATGGGGGCCCATAGAGGGAAAACCCCATGCAAGGGCATATATGCATCAAATAGGTCATTTGGCCACAACTAATGGATGATGTAGGATCTCTACCATTGATTGGTGGGTCTTAAACATCCCATATAAAGAGAAAAGAGGTCTAAGAACATGAAAATATAAATTCTAAATCTTAAGATGCACCCACCTCAAAGCTTATCCTTCTTCTTCCACACTTGGATCCTATAGCTCCAAGGGAGATGGATCAATGGTTGGGATGGATTTTTGAGGGTTAGATGAGGAAGGAGAGAGAAGAAATGTGGCTGGAATTTTCAGCAAGGTAGGATGTTTTGGAGGTTCTAGCAATGTGAGAAGAGAAAATGAAAAGAAAAAGAGGGAAGAGAGAGAGATGTAGCATGAGAGTAATAATGAATTTTTAGAAAGATGGAGGCATGCTTGCCTTGGTTAGAGAAGAATGATGATTGCTATAGGGAGATACAACCAAAGTTATAGGGTTGGTAGGTTTTCTAGGCTTGTGGGTAGTGTTTGTAGTTGGTGGTGTTGGCTATGTATCTTTGTGTAGTGTGTGGGTAGTGTACCTTAGAACTTGTGCCAAGGGTGATAGTGGTCCACATGCATTTGTACAAAAAGTGGGCCACATGACCATGATCAAGGGTCAAAAATTGTTCAGCCTACATCTTTTGATGGACAAGTCAGATTTACGCATGAGACGTGGCATTGGAACCGTGGCGACGATGCGGTCGCAATGGCATACGTTTCAACTCGATCCGAGTCGGGTCTTCATGACTGGACTTACGGATGACCGCAAACACTATTCAAGGGTCACGGATCACCGAGATTCGACCGGTAGGACCGCGGGACCAAGATAGATGGAATGCATACTCACACACACATGCACACATACGAACTCGGGTCGGGTCTCACAATCCTCCCCACCAATAAAAAAATTTCATCCTCTAAATTAACAAAACTGGAACAAAAAAAATGCATAGCATCTTCATATATTTATCAATCATCGAACAAATGGGGATAACGCTCCCTAATCATGGCAAACCTATAATGAGATCCATCGATATGTGCTCCCACTTTCACTCTGGAACACTCAACGGATGCAAGGGATCAGGGGGGTCTCAGATGATCGGCCTTAACAACAAAACAAGCCCTACATTGGCAATACAAAACTATTCAGCGGGTAAGAACAACTCATCATCCAAAATGGAACACGATAATATCATCGACCTAACACAGCGATCTTCCCAAAAATGTCAATACTGACAATGTCTTATGACAGACTCTAATAGAAATCTGATCGAATAAAAGCCCTTGGATACGAAAGAGGTGCGATGCACTAAAATACAAGACTTACATACAGAGACAAGGAGAATGCCCATAACGACTCCCCTAATAACTAAGGTCCTACAGAGTCGCGCAAAATCAAGCCTGAGGTGGCTGGGGAGGTATCTGTATCCTTTGCATTTGCGGTCTCTGCTGCTACTGCGGTCACTGTGAAGGTCCATCCTAAAGTCTCGGCTGCTATCGGGGTCTCAGTGGCGGGAGCCACTATCGGTGCTGCAAAGGAAGAGGGCACTCGCGCCTACGGTGTCTTTCTGCCCACATCCATAACATATGCCAGAAAAGGGCCTAGAAGAAGAAGCTGCTGTATGCGATGCTAATGCTCTGGCGGCTCGATAGGCTATCCACCTCTGCCGCTGTCGACGCTGCCGGGAGCTACTAGAGGGGGCTTGCCTCTTCCGGCCTCTCTTCTGATCACGATCCCTCTGCGAACTGGTCCACTCGGCCTCACCCCGAAGTAGAAATACAGCCAATGGAGCACGCTGAAGAGTCGAATCTTGCAAAAGGGGGCTCACACTCTCCTGTTCCGCCTGTCTAGGCATCTCAGGAACGGGCTGACGGGTCTGAAGAACATCAGTGACGACCTGCATCAACTACTGGAGATGCTCAACTCTTATAGGAATAGCCAGACAAGCGGGGGTAGCACTGGCCTCTAAAGGAGGCACAGGTACGGCGGGAGCCTCAGGAATAGGTACGACAGGCTCCAGAGGGGAAACAAGAATCTCAGATGGTGGTGCAGAAATTACTCGGGTCACTGGAGCGGAATGAGAACCACGTCCATGGGCACTATGGCCACGACAGTCATAATCATGGGCACCTCGACTGAACGACATGGTCTACAGAAAGAACAAAGGTGATGGACACCTAGGAGTTAGAATCCTTGAAGGCTCAAACGAAATGAGGAAAATGCACCCGGGACACTACGTGTCCTAATCTCGTAGCAGATATGTGATATTATCCTAAGTTATTCCAAAAATACTTGCTATGCTCTGATACCAACTCCTGTCACGCCCCAGACTCGGTAACCGGACTTCACAAGGAACCCGATGACCGGTTCTGGCTGCAACAGCCTCCGTAGTACCCCATTCTTGGCTCCTGAGAAAGGTTCCAATCCTGGGATCCTACAAGAAGGATTTTCATAACAACGTAATCATCTCCAATACGAGCATACCCAAGATCACAGCAAGTAAAATCTGAGAATAATAAAGGCACACATCACAAAATTCAGTATGAATTTGAACTTTTACAAGCTTACATCAGGTCCAAAAGGACATACATAAGATAACAGAAGAAAGAAGGAAGAGAATCTGCAACACTAGGTCTTCAGCTCGCACACCTATCCAAGCTTCACTGCTAAGACACCAACTTACGATCTCTTACACGCATTAATCGTGCATAAGCTTATAGAAAGCTTAGAGGGTGGTGAAAGTGTGTGACAATGGTGCTCAGAAGAAGATGGAGAATGTAGAAAGGAGTCACGATCGATACTAATACCACTAACCTTACCAAGGCTATCATGAGCACAAGAAACTATACCAAGGTAGTGTCACACCCCAAACCCGAAAATTGGATTCACAGGAATCCCAATCGCTAAATCCGGTGCCGACAACCTCTGTAGTACCCCATTCTCGGCTCCTAGCATTCATATGCCAGATTTTCGATCCTCGGATCCTACAAGGAGAATTTTTTTTTTGTACATTTAACTAGTAATAAGCATAACCACAAGTTTACCCAAATCATAAAGGCAACATCATCATCACATATCCACTAATATAATCATTTGAATACAATGCTGAAAAGGAAATATATATGTCAAAATCAAAGCTCCAGAAAACAGCTGCATGCTCCAAGCTCAATGCTGCTACAACCTAACATCACCTGCACGCATTTATTGTGCATAAGCTTATAGAAAGCTTAGAGGGTGGTGTAAGTGTGTGCACGGGATAAGTGCCAAGTATTCAATACAATATCATAATCATACAATACCGAAAAGCTATTAATCCATAAACCATACAATGACTGAATAAGCAGAAACACTGATAAGAGCAGGAATTATCAGCGTAAACAGAAATACTGACAAGATTATAATCATGCGATAACAGAATAAGTGGAAGTATGAACAAGTCCATAAGTTAATCAATATCAGAATACGCAATATAGGACAGCTATGTAAATGATGAGTCATAGATAATCAAATGTCGAATGACAAGGATATAATGTAATACACAATTCGAAAGAGCTAACAAATATCATTACTCTCATCTAAGTCACAGGAATACAGAAACATAACAACCCATAATGCCACACGCCGAAGATGTAATGGAATATGCAGTATATGGTGCTAATGGAATCACCATGATGGAGTGTGATGTCGGGATGATAGTACGTAGTATCGCAGGCTACGGGATCCACCACAAGGAACCTCTATCCAAACCAGTCCCATACCTAAATTTGGATAGTCTGACTCAACGTGGTAAACTCCTGATCTTAGGTTAGTCATGCGCCCAACCGAAATCCATGTCATAACGAAGATACACAATAATTAGTTGCGCACCACCAGCCCGAGTGGATAGTGAATGGATGAATGAATTGAGTATGCAACTTCTACTCAGTAGCCTGTCAGCACAGTAGCCTGCCAACCGCTGGTAGCTCACCCAGGCCTCATCCCTGCCCACATCACACCCGCCCACATCAGCGTCCGCCCACGTGCGCCCACCCACATGCACAACAGTGACGGGGTGTCATAATATCATGTCAGTCCTCATATCAGTACAGTTCCTCTCTAGAAAAATCAACGGTATCTATTACACTTCACACCACCTGCAGCCCCAATCAAGCGCACAACTGGGTAAGTGGAAAAGACCTCACTATCCGCCTATCAGTAGTCTGCCAATACCTACTAGGCTCGTCGATAACGGATCCATTCCTCGAGCTGGTCAAACTCAGCCTAGCCATGCCTACTCCCTCGGGCGGGTAAGGCCGCACTCCCTTCCAATCGACCATGACACAGTGGAGAGCGCAGCCATCTGGTAATCGGCACTCAACGCTCATCTACCCACTCGGTTTAGACGTTGGAGCATCCTCTGGAACCAAGAGGGTGTTTAGGAATTTTCACCCAGGGCCATCTATGGCGGGCCGATGCTCAAACAGATTTTCGATGTCCCATCTGGCCATCCACGATATGCCTGTGGAGGCTACGGCCCTGATGTCACTAGGGCGTACAGTAATCATAATACAATGCAAGATGCATGAGTCATACAATCCAATCATGCATCAATCCTGCGCATATCATGTGCTCATGTGAGATAATCTCCACCTATCAGGGAGTCTCACATCATCCTTCCCAATGACATTTGCAATGGTCAATCACATCTCATAATAAACATGCAGATGATGCGAATGGGCATGTATCATGATGTTATGATGTCACATACTCATAAACGATATCAATAACTGACGTCGACAATGTGAACTTTTAACCAACATTGCCCCCAAGGAATGGCCCACATGGAACAAATATATAATGGGCACATGGCCTCACACAAGGGCCAAATATATGAAATAGGTGGGCCCTGGTCATGGGCCTAACACATATCATAATGGGCCTTGCCCATAGGCTTCAAATACATCTGGATGGGTCGCACCCATGGGCCTCAGATATATCATAATGGGCCTCAAATATACTTCGTAGGTGAGTCACATACCTGGGTCTAATACACATCAGTATGGGCTACATCACATAGGCCTAATATACATCACTATGGCCACAACCCATGGGCTTTAAATACACAATAGGTGGGCCCTACACATGGGCCTCAAATATATACCACAGGTGAGTCTCAATGGATGGGTCACCAATACAACAGGATGAGCCTAATGACATGGACCCCATAAATATATCGAATAGGCCACACCAATTGGGCCTTACATACATTGCAATGGGCCATGACCCATGGGCCTTGCATACATCGCAATGGGCCTTGCAACATGGGCCTCATATATATTTAAGGTGGTCCTCAACAATGGACCTCATACACATCAAGGTGGGCCTCAACAACGGGCCTCATACACATCAAGGTGGGCCTCAACAACGGGCCTCATATATCGCCTTAGCAACAGGTCACAAATATATCAAGATGGGCCTAATCAATCATATGGGCTAAATCAATCAAATGGCCGATACGAGCAGGCCGATCAAATGGACCGATACAAATGGGTTGTGCGTCATGAAGTTATACTAAGCATGTTATAAAGTAATGCCCTATCCTTACAACGCAGCTGGCCTAGATGGCTTGCATACAACAAGTACGGGCTTACCAATGGGCCCTAGGGAGAGTCGCAATGCGGACATTTAACCAACATTATACTCGCAATGTGGACGTCAAACCAACATTACTCCCAAGGTGTAGCCCGTAGTGAATAACATTACGTAAACCAGGTTGGGATCACACATTACAATGGACCTTAGGTGCACCCCATTGGGCCTTAAATACATCAAATGGGCCATGTCATATGGGCCTTTTACTCATCAAATGGGCCGCATCAATGGGCCGCACCAATGGGCCTTATGTGCATTGCAATGGGTCATAACCCGTGGGCCTTAGATTGCATCAAATGGTTCTCGACCCATGGGCCTTATACATATCAAATGGGCCTAATCCCATGGGCTTTAAAATACATCAAATGGGTCTAATCCCATGGACCTTGGAACACATCAAATGGGTCCACTGTATGGGCCTTAAATTACATCAAATGGGCCTAATCCCATGGGCCTTAGAACACATCAAATGGGTCCACTCTATGGGCCTTAAATAGTTCAACAACTAGCTACATTCATGGACCCAATTAAATTCAACTGTGGTGGGCCTCAAAAGTGCATTCATTAAGCCCAACATTTAAGGAACTAAAGGTATAAATCATTTCCTCTAAGATCTTTATAATATGGTAGCCCCACTCAAAATTTCAGCCCAAGGCCAGCATAATTATAACATGTTGTTGTCCTAAATTTGGGCACTCCATTGGAGTAGGTCCAAGGCCTCTAAAACTCTAAAAATTGAGAGCTAAGGTCCCTTATCATACATACAATGAGAGGAAACCCAAAAAGGTGGCCCACCATCAGAAGAAATATTTTTGAATTATGGTTTTTTTTATCAAGGCATATTGCTGGACTGCACAGTAGAAAAAATATGGGAGTCTGACCATCTTGGCCCATTCTTTTGGATATCCAAACGGGGTCACTTGAGGCTAAAATTTTACAGAGTGATACTTTCATAGGTGGGACACACCCCCACAAAATTTCATAATTTTTAGATATCTCTAAGTATTTTAATTAATTTAAACAAAACAGACTGTCCAGAAAAATCAGACAGACCTGAATGTCTCAACGTGGTGGGCCAGTCCGGCCCTCACCACAGTGTGTACAGAGGTCCATTGGCCCTGAAATTTGGTAGGTGGGTTATAACATAAGTATACCACACTCTTAAAAAATTTCAAAAATTTTGGACATCTGTAAATATTTTAATTCATTTATATAAATCAATCTGTCCTGAAAATCGTACTGATCTGGACACCATATTATAATGGGCCGGTCCTGCCATCGCCATGGTGTGTACAGGCGTCCATTGGTCCCAAAATTTTGTAGGTGGGTCCTACCATAAGTATGACACTCCCATGAAAATTTTTACAATTTTTAAACACCCATAAGTATTTTAATAATTTTAAAAATCCAACTGTCCATGGTGGAATGTTACTGGAACAGTACAGAAAATCCAGACTGTCCACCTCACTTGGACCACACCTTTGGGACCCCAATGAATGTCAGTTGGGGCTGAATTTTGGGGGACATCAAGATGAGATCCACACCTTTCAGCAAAGTATATTTAATAAGTACGAATAGTTCTCCAAACAGTTCCAAAATCTGGTCCAAAAATAACCTGAAACTGTCCAGAAAATTGTAGACAGCAACATGTACTTGGATAAGATTTATTATATAAGTTAAATAAAAATGAAAATACATTAATGGGCCACAGACATCAGGAAATAAAATAAGGGAAAATAGAGATAGAAGGACAATCCGGCCATAGGGAAAGGGGCTCTGCCACTATTGAGCCCTCCCAAGATTAATCACACCCGCACATCATACCTAAATTTACATTTACAACATGGATCTAGCACATGCATGGCCTATAATTAAAATGCATGGTGAGGAGGTTATAAGGTCTAGATGACCCAAACATAATATGATATGAAATAAAACTACCATGATGGGGCCCATAGAGAAAGGCCCCATGCATGGATCATGCATGCATAAGGTAGGCCATTAGGCCACAACCATGGGATTGTGTGGGATCTCCACCATTTATTGGTGGGTCCTACACTTCCCTCATGAAAGAAAGAAAACATTTAGGCTATATAAATTAGATTTTTTACATCTAGAGGAGCACCCACCATTTGATCTTCTTGCTCCTATGAGTTCCTTAGCACCTTTGCTTTGATTCCAATGGAGGAGATGGGGAATGGATGATTAGGATGGGAGATCATGGGGTAGGAAAGTGGGCCACACTTGAAGTTTTGAAAGAGAGGGAGAGGCTTGGAGAATTCTCATACGTATGGGATTTCTCTCCTTAGATTTTTTTGAGTTTGAAAATGAGAAAGAGAGAGAGAGAGAGAGTTGTAAAGGGAGAGAGAGATGGGTGATGGATGTGGTGAGTGATGGGTGTAAGAAAATCTTGACTTTTGTGGCCATTTGTGTAAGAAAAGTATGGATGGTATAAGAACTTTTTAACTTTGAGGGCTTTTGGTGTAAGAGAGGTATGGGCTTGTAAGAGATTCTTGACTTTTGTAATTGCTTGGGAATGGGTGAAAGGTGATGTGTACTTGACATGTACTTGACATGTACTTAACATGTGATGGATTGATGGATTGATGAGATTGATGTGACACCTCGTAGAGATTCTCTTGGGTTTCGCAATGCGCAACGTTTTCTTCGTACCGAACGTTGGCCCACATCTCTTGACTAGGGTATCGTCTCAGCGCACAAGTCGGGGCATCAGAACCGCAGTGATGGCGCGGTCGCTATGGTAAAGGTCTTGGGTTGAGTCGATACGGGTTGATGGCATACGAATCAGGGTCGCACACAAATATTGGTTAAGGGTCGAAGGTTGTCGGAATTCGACCAGTAAGACCGCGAAAGTCTATGGAATGGTACGGTCTAGGATACGGGGCTTACAGGCAGTACGATAATGCAGGAAGCCATACCAAGACTATATAGTACAATGCGTAATGTAATGCAATGAGTACTGGGCGCCATGCCAAGACGATGCAATATGAGGCTTACATAGCCGATGCAAATGCAATATTACGAAGTAATGTCAGTGCTCATATCCAATCCACATATCAAGTACATTTTCATCATAAGGAAATCACCGAGGTCCATTACACTGCTGAATGACTGCCACTCTACAGACCCCAAATAGTCAAACGAGAGGAAGAGACCTCACTACCCACCTGTAGACAACCAATCACCAGCAAGGCCTGAAGGTAGCGGACCCATTCACGAGCTGGTCAGACTCAGCCTAGCAATGCCCTCTTACATCAAGCGATTAAGGCCACACCCCTATCCAACCGACTACACAATAGTGTGAGTCGTGACCTAATGGTATAAGGCCCTCGTACGCACATATATACCACCCGGTCATGGCGTTGGAGCAGATCCTTAGTACCATGGAAGTTTTAAAAATTTTACCCATGGGCATCTTATGCACCCAGTATGCTCAAGTAACATTTTCGATGTCCAAACATGGCCATCCACAATGTATCTGAGGAGGCTATAGCCCTGATGAAGCAAGGGCGATAATGCTCATATGCTATGCAATGTCAGATGCATGAATCACTCAATCAACCATGCATCAATCCTAAGCATCTAACGTGCTCAATAGGGGATACTACGTCCCTTGGGGAAAGTATCATGCAATGCCCAATAACACAATATGACCACACATACATAGTGTCAACCAAGCATACAATGATGTACATGGGCCATGAAGATGAATCTATACGCATTATGCGATGATATATAAAGTAGTACACTCCTCCTATCAAAGAAGGGACCAAGACTAGGTATTTAGACAAATCCATAAGGAATCTCACCTCTAGTGGGGGCCCATTTACCTGGGGTAACCCACGAGACTAAGTAAACAAATTATGGGTCTAAGCGATATAGAAATGCGATGAACAAGAGTCTAAGATGATCATCTAATCACTCTTAAATACAACCGGGCCTGGGGGGGTCCATAATGGGGACATTTAACCACTATTCCTCAAAAAGGCATATCAACCATGAATGATGTGGATAGAAGGCCCAAAGCCTACATTAAAGATAAAAATAAATGTAACCAACCATATACATATATATCCATCATAATATGCTATAAAAAGATAGAATACCAATTTTAACAACATGGGCCCCGAGAGGGAAATTAAGGCCGAAGGCTTAATTCCCAATGGCCATAGAATCTATGCATTGAGTTGGACTTGGTGGGCAGCTCGCGTACACAATATACAACTAAATAAGTTTAAGTTTGGATGAAATGGGCCCAACTACATCAGCCCAATAACTTAGCAATTTAAGTGGGCAACCAAGGGCCCAATACTATCATTGTCTTATCCCACAAGTCCATCAAAATGGTGTAAGTTGGCCCAATATATGGTTAGGCCAAGCTGGGACGACCCTGCCTACTCTGATCCCATAGGATGTCCAAAAAAAAAAAATCTAATCTAAGGTGGGGTCCTCATCTGATCACTAAAGGTGATCTAAAAGAATACACTGATTAAGTCCAAAGATTATAAGAAAACATAAGCATGTAATATGTGCACAAGTTCTCAATATGGTGGGCCCCGCAACTAAATAAAGTTTTAACCATAAAATTATACATTTAAGGCCCTTGATAAACTTTTGGCCAGCTTAACTTCCTAGACCTACTAAGGTCCAGAAATTAGTTAACTATGTGGAAATTATCTCATGAAAGCCAACTATATTCACTAAGGGACCCCACCAGATGGAGAGTGCGTATATATCATGAAAAGATCAAGTGAGCCTGTTACTGGATTGTGACTCCAATAGTAACCCAAGGCAAAGATTGCATCCATAATTGGGCGATCCAAGGCTTGGATGGCCTGAACCAAACATGTGTTAAGGTAAGTTCCGCATATATATACATTGAGCCTTAAACAAATGGCCTAGGGTTTATGGTGGGCCTTTAGCCACCCATAGAGAAATCCATGGGCCTACCTTAGGATCACCCAAGAAGACATTCAACCTCAACTGGCTTCCAAGAGGTAGCCCACCACTACTCATATAATATAAGGTTTAAAGCCCATGCAATGCATGACCTACTGGGCTATACGTCAAGCCCAACTTATGGGCCAAATAGTGGACTCTCAAGTAAGGTTTGAGCCCAACCACAAAGGTCATAATTCCACATATTGTGGTGGGCTTCATGGCCAGCCCAGTAATTCATTTACATGGGTAAGTTTTACATTTAACACAAGTGAGTTGGGCCTGACTTTTGGCCCAAGTACAGGGTCAATTTAGTGGGCAGCCAAGAGCCCAACTTCTTGCATATTATTGCCCTCAAGCCCATCACAATAAATAGAAGAGTATAGCCCCAAGATCAATGGTTCTATCCAAAAGAAGTGAATCCAAAAGGCCTAATCACTACCAGAAAAGGGGTGGCCATGCATATACTATATTACATAATGGGCCTTAAGAAAATGGACCAAAACAAAAGTCATCCTATTTAAACATTATGGTGGACTTGAGGTCAGCCCATAAGTCTAAGAATACACAAGGGCGAGACCTATACCGACAGGGTGGGCCTTGGCTCATCAAAAAAAGACTTAACAAGGCTCTTCACAGGGTCAACCCACAATTAAACACTTCATGGAGGCATCAAGGCCCATTAATACACATGATCAGATTATAGACAGCCCATTGGGTTCGTAAATTAATAAGGTCAGCCCTTCCACAATCTTGAGCTCAAGAAAGAAGTTCTCAGCCCAATGAGCCTATAAAACTATTAAAAATTCTGGTTAAGGTTAGCCCACAAAACCACTACAAAGGTGGGCCTCAAGGGGGAACTCATTTAGCCCAAAATGTCTAAGGAAGGAAAGTAAGGAGTGTGTGCAACACTCTCTCAAATCTGGTGTGCCACAATAGTTCCTAAACAATCAACCATGTAGCAAACTTTGGGCCCCTTGCTGGAATTCCAGCCCACCCATTTCCTGGGTCTGCTGGAGTCCAAAAATTTATTTAATTTAGATGAGTTATTAACCCGTGGTGATCCACATATATCACAGTGGGCTTCACAGATAAGAAGGGAGATATACAACACTTACTTCAAGTGGGCCATGCCATTAGAATGCAGGCCCAACAACTGAAGGTAAGAGTGTGGCTGGGTATTTGGCCTAAAATTGATCCAAATTGTCGGCCACACCACAGTCGGTACACAGGCCTGATGGCCTTAAAAATTTATAGAGTGGTCCTTCCATAGGTGGGCCACACCCCCATAAAATTTTATAATTTTTGGACATCTAAAAATATTTTAATTACTTCAAAAAATACAATTTGTCCTAAAACTCGGACTGATCTGGACACCATATTATAGTGGGCCGGTCCAGCCACCACCATGGTGTGTACAGGCGTCCAATGGATCCAAAATTTTTCAGGTAGGTCCTAACATGAGTTTAACATATCCCTATAAATATTTACAATTTTTAGACACTCAAAAGCATTTTAATAAACTTTAAGAATATAATCTGCCTAGGGTGAACTATTGCTGGAATGTAACTGTCCTAAATTTGGGCCATCTAATGGGTGGGTTCTGGGCCTCTTAAATTCATGAAATTTGGACCCAAGGTCCCTCATCAAGCCTAAATCAACATGGGACCCAGAAATATGGCTTGCCTTCTAAGAAAAATATTTTTAAAACTTTGTTTTTATGGAACTATACTGCTGGACTGCAGTGCAGAATTTTTCTGGCAGTCCACTATGTTGGCCCACCCGTTTGGAAGCCCAAATGGGATCCATTAGCCCTAAAATTTTTCAGGTCGGTCATAGCATAGGTGGGCCACCTCACTGTAAAATTTTAGTATTTTTGAGCTAGTATAAATATTTTATTTGTTTCATACAAATTATGGACAGCAAGGTCCAGATTTTATTTTCCTGTTGCAGCAATGTTGCTGCCCCTGACTTGTGTACCCCATTAAAGTGGGCCCAGGTCTGCCAAAATTTGAGGAAATGTAAGGCCAAAATCTATGTACAAGTATACAAAAAAGTGGGGTCCACAAAGGTGGCTGAACATTTCAAAAATCCGCTGACATTTATGTTTTTCCAGCAAGCAGAGTGGTTGGACAGTCCAAAAAATCTGGATCGTCCACCCTCCTTGGCCGACCCTTTTGGGTGATCAAACAGGGACGGGTGAGGCTGAGGTTAAACATACTCTTAGGTGGGATCCACACCTCAAAGAAAATTCTAAGAAATCAGAAAAAAAGAAGCCATAAACAATGCCTACAAACCATACATTAAAACATAAAAGAAACAATTCCAGCAATTTGGACAGCAGCATGTAATAGAAAGAATTAAAATACAAACATTATTTTTCATGGGATTTAACCCCAGGAATTTGTATGGTGGACCACCCTAGTTGGCCCCACAGATGTCCAGACCTTCCCCATCATCAAATACCCCTTACATGTGCCCCATTTAGGTAGATTTTGGGGCCACATGTCTAAGGATGGTCCGTTATGGGCGTCCAAGCTCCATAGTTGGTCTGGATTTTTGTTGGCCTACAAGGTGGGCCACACATGTAAGATCAGAATTCTATCATAAATAAAAATAAAGAATCGGCCACAAGAGGAGGGGCTCCGTTACATTGAGGCCTTCCCCTTCATCAATCACACCATACATTCCTTCTATTCATATGCTACAACAAAGATCCACCACATGCATGTCCTAGATTCAAGATCAATGGTTTGGATGTCATCCCACCCATGATTCTAAGGTCTAGATGACCTATCATGCCATGGAATCCAAGTAATCCTCCATGATGGGGGCCCATAGAGGGAAAATCCCATGCATGGGCATACATGCATCAAATAGGTCATTTGGCCACAACTAATGGATGATGTAGGATCTCTACCATTGATTAGTGGGTCTTAAACATCCCATATAAAGAAAAAAGAGGTCTAAGAAAATGAAAATATAAATCCTAAATCCTAGGATACACCCACCTTAAAGCTTATCCTTCTTTTTCCACACTTAGGTCTTATAGCTCCAAGAGAGATGGATCAATGGTTGGGATGGGTTTTTGAGGGTTAGATGAGGAAGGAGAGGGAAGAAATGTGGCTGAAATTTTCAGCAAGGTAGGATGTTTTGGAGTTTTTAGCAATGAGAGAAGAGAAAATGAAAAGAAAAAGAGGAAAGGAAGAGAGATGTAGCATGAGAGTAATGATGAATTTCTAGAAAGATGGAGGCATGCTTGCCTTGGTTAGAGAAGAATGATGATTGTTATAGGGAGATACAACCAAAGTTATAGGGTTAGTAGATTTTTTAGGCTTGTGGGTAGTATTTGTAGTTGGTGGTGTTAGCTATGAATCTTTGTGTAGTGTGTGGGTAGTGTACCTTGGAACTTGTGCTAAGGGTGATGGTGTTCCACAAGCATTTGTACAAAAAGTGGGCCACATGACCATGATCAAGGGTCAAAAATTGCTCAGCCTACATCTTTTGATGGACACGTCGGATTTACGCATGAGACATGGCATTGGAACCGTGGCGATAATGCGGTCGCAATGGCAAACGTTTCAACTCGATCCGAGTCGGGTCTTCATGACTGGACTTACTGATGACCGTAAACACTATCCAAGGGTCACGGGTCGCCAAGATTCGACCAGTAGAACTGCAGGACCAAGATGGATGGAATGCATACTCACACACATATGCACACATACAAATTCGTGTCGGGTCTCACATCTTGAATCACAACAATCCAGTTTTCATCAGCAAGGGCTTCTTTTACGCTAGATGGTTCTATTTGGGATGTAAAACATATGTAATTACATATATCCTTAAGTTGTCTACGAGTACGAAGGCCAGTGAGATGGTTTCCAAGAATTTAAGTAGTTGGATGATCTTTAACAGTCCTTAGTTCAGAATCAGTCTGATTAGATGAAGTATCAGGTTTATTAACTACAAGAACTTCATCATTATCTGAACTTGAGACTGGTGTGTTTAAGTGATCATCAATGAATACATTGATAGACTCTTGAATCATACCGGTCCTTTTGTTCAGAACCCTATAAGCACGAATATTTAAAGAATACCCTAGAAAGATCCCTTCATCACCTTTCGTATCAAATTTTCCTAGATTTTCACGATCTCGTAAAATATAGAACTTACTGCCAAAAACTCGAAAGTATTTGACAATAAGCTTTTTGTCGAACCACATTTCGTAAGTTGTTTTATTATTACCTTTACTAGTGTAAACTCGGTTAATAATACAGCAAGCTGTATTGACTGCTTCAACCCAATGATTCTTAGAGAGCTTCATGTTATTCAACATGACATTAGTCATTTCTTGTAGCACTCTATTTTTTCTTTCCACTATTCCATTTTGTTGTGCAGTTTTGGGTGCTGAGAATTTATGTAATATTCCTTGATCGCTACAGAACTTCTCAAAACCGCTATTCTCAAACTCAGATCCATGATCACTACAAATCTTACTGATTTGAGAACCTTTTTCAATTTGAATCCTTTTGAGAACTTTTCTTACTTCTTCAAGGGTTTCAGATTTGTCCCTTAAGAAGACTATCCATGTATATCTGGTAAAGTCATCTGCTATTACCAAGATATACCTTTTGCCACCTCGACTGTCCGTTCTAGTAGGTCATATTAGATCCATGTGGAGAAGTTCGAGTGGTCTTGATGTGATATTGAAATTCACCTTTTTGTGTGAGTTCTTAGTTTGTTTGCCAATCTGGCATTCACCACATATCTTATCTAATTTTTAAAGTTTGGGTAGACCTCTTATAAGTTTTTTTTTGCTCAATCTAAATAAGTTTCGATAGTGTACATGTCCAAGACGTTTGTGCCATAATTCAATCTCGTCTGTATGGACCATGTAACATGTTTGATTAGATGAGATGGATTCGCTAACAATATAACAATTTTCAGACGTTCTACATCCAGTTAGTATTACAGAACCCTTGTTGTTTAGAATCTCACAGCTTTGTTTAGAAAATCAAACACTATGGTTATTATCACATATTTGAGATATGCTTAGCAAATAATGTTTTAGACCTTCAACATATAAGATATTCTTAAATAACGAAAGTTTATAGAGTTGAACCGTACCTTGGCCCATAATTTTACAGTTACTGCCATCACCAAATGTGACTGAACCATCAATCATATCTTTTAGATCAATGAATAAAGCCTTGTCGCCTGTCATATGCTTGGAGCATCCACTATCTAGGTACCACTTTGAATGGCTTGTAGCAGTGTGGGCAACCAAGCAAGTGACCTTTGAAATCCATTTCATAACCATTTTGGGTTTAGGTGGATAGTTGGTCTTCTTTCGATTGTAAGAATTATAAGTAGGACCTATTGAGTTAGACTTTAGAAGCTCCTTAAGTAAATCAACTATCTTTTCAGCCAAAAGATTTTGGTTATGTTTCCTTATAATTGAAATAATTTCCTTTAGGATTTTGAATAGATTTAGGGTCTTTAGAAAACACTTGTCCTTTCCCTTTTGAGTTTAAAGTTTCTCCTTTTACAAACTTAGGAGGTGTATTTTTCAACTTAGGAGAAACATTCTTATCATAACCCAGACCAGATTGATCGCCACATTTTCTCGATCCTGATAAGAGTTTTTCTAATTTAGAATCACTTTAGGCATATTTTCAAGTTTCCTTTAAACTCAAGAGAGATGAGAGTTCATGTTTTAATTGGTCGTTTTCATATTTAAGATTTTCAACTTGGGCAGTCTTAAAATCCAAATCGCATTTTGTCTTTTCAAAACAGTCTGAAATAAGGGACTTTTCTAAAACAAGAAATTCATAAATTTCTTTGAGTTTAAAAAATTTCTCTTTTTGAAGTTTCAGTTTTACCACAATTTTACAAATCTCCTTGTATAGGGCATTATAGGCATCTTGAAGATCATCTTCATTTTCACATTTACTATTTACATTTTCTTCACTTGTTGAATCATTGTCTGAAAATGTGAATTTGGCTAGAGTCATAAGGTCTTTCACTTCATTGCCCGACTCAGTTTTAGAATCTTCAGATTCAGAAGAAGCTTCAGAATCAGAGGATTCATCCCACGTAGCCAACATACCCTTCTTCTTGGGTTTGTCCTTTTTAGGACATTTGTTAGCCAAATGACCATATTCTTGGTAATTGTAACATTGACTATCTTTCAAAGATTTTTAAGTTTTCAATTTTGATTTTGATCTTTTCTTATCATTACCTTTTTGAAAATCAACTCTCTTTTTACTTTTGAAGATTTTATAAAACATTTTTGCCAAAAGAGTCATATCATCTTCAGAGTTATCTACATTAGAATTTTCTTAAAAATTGTTTTTAGAAGTTTTAAGAGCAATTGATTTTCCTTTTGGAGCTTTAAAAGATAACTCGTAGGTTTGTAAAGAACCAACTAATTCCTCAACCCTCATATTATCTGTATCACGAAGTTCTTTGATCGCAGTTACTTTAGAGTTGAATCATTCAGGAAGTGAGCGTAGTATTTTAGCACATACTTTACTTTCTGGGATTTTATCACCAAGACCCCGCATAGAGTTTACAATGTCATTTAATCGTGTATAAAAGTCCATAAATGTTTCATTTTCCTCCATATGAATTTCTTCAAATTTGGTTGTAAGGAGTTGGACTTTCGATTTCTTGACAATTGAGGTACCCTCGTGTGTCATTTCTAATGTATCCCAAGCTTGCTTTGTAGAATCACAGGATATAATTCTTTTGAATTCATCGGTGATAGTGCGCAAGTGATTGCATTTAGTGTTTTAGCATTTGCACTACTCTCACTTTTTCTTAAGAGTGGTCCATGAGAAATAAGGGGTTATTCTCATAGATTTTGAACCATCAACTCCAGTTACTTCAGTGGTGGGAGGGATCCAGCCATTCAAAGTGGCCAGCCACACTTTCATCCATGGATTTTAAGAATATTCTCATCCTGGCTTTCTAATAAGCATAGTTGGAGCCATCAAAGGGTGGTGGCCTAGTGACTGATTGGCTATCAAAATTTGACATCTTAAATAGCTTAAATCGTTAGCTCAAGAAATAAATCCAAGAAATAAGAATTAAAAAGTCTTATTAGGCTCTGATACCACTTGAAAAGGCCTAGCTATAGGTCATAGAGGGGAGGGGGGGGGGGGGGGGGGTGAATAGGACAATGCCAAATAAAACTTGTAACAGCGAAAATTAAACAAAAACGATAGCCAACAATTAAAGTAAATAAATCTCAATGCAAGAATGTAAAGAATGTAAAGCAACCTCAAAATTCAGATCTTGAAGATTGATACAAATGTCATTCTAAGGTCAACCTTACACCAAAAGCCAGAGTTTATGGTAGGACAACCTTATTTCTAGAAAGGTCTTTGTATCAAATCTCAAATCGAAGAGGAAAAAAAAATAAAATACAAACTACAGTGAAGAATAAATTACAATCAATTTTATACTGTTCTAAGGACAACCATGCACCATGGAAATGGCAGGGCAACCTTACTAGAACAAATAAGAATACTGATAAAGGAATCACAAGAAATAATTGCTAAATTATTACAACATTCCCGCAATGCTTGAAATAAATGATTACAACATTCACATCCACATATACATCCCACAAATGAATAATAAAAGATATGAAATATAAATCATTCAACCACGAAACACAAGGGATTATAGTGGTTCTCCTGTGTGTTCACCAATTGTTAAATAACAACCACACAGAATGCTACTCCACTCCTAATATCCTCACACAGGGGATATTAGCATTCACTATCAAATTAGATTTTTATAGGTTCACCCAAAACCTTATATTTGTGTCTTTCTATAGGGGCTTACACAATTAAAAAACTCCACTTCTGAGTTTTCCTTGCTCTCCTCAGATAACCAATACAATGAGATTTTTCTGAAAAATCCCAAATAAAAAGAAATTTACAATTCAATGTAAAATACCTGAATATCTCCTTTATTGTAGCAGCCCAGAAGAACCAAGTCAGTGTAGATGATTGAATGTCCAAGTTCAATGTCCAAACTCACATTACAATGGTTCTAATTCTAATTGATTTTAAATTAAATCAAAATGGGCTATCTTTAATTGATTTTGATTCCAAAGAAAGGGAAACAGCAATTCCTCTTTTCAGATTAGATTGGAATATAAGAAATAAAATCAATTAATAAAGCTAATGAAAGAGAATATTAAGTATACACATTTAGGTTAGAAAGGAGCATAGTCTTATCTCTCAGAAGGCCGAATTAATTAGCTTGAATTCTATATTTTATTCTTAGATTCGTGCTCTATTTATAGCTGAGCAAAACACATCTTCGACTGGTCTTAGGACCTACAACTGGTCAAAGAATCAACAGAAATTTAAATTTTCGTGCACGATAAGATTTTACAGTTGCACGACCGGTCATGGGTACCCTACGACTGGTCGTAGGTCACCTTCGACCGGTCATAGGATCCACACGACTGGTCGTAGATACAATATTTTCAACACTAGACTTTAAGTCGAAGTTCTACGACTGATCGAAGAACCAGTCGACACTGTTCCTACAACTGGTCGAACAGTCTCCAGGACTGGTCGTAGAGTAACCAAAAAATGTTGAAAATCTTCAACAACTTAGGACTGGTCATGAAATTTCTTGGACTGGTCAAACCAATGTTAAGACTAGTCAATTAAGGTCCAGGACTAGTCTTAGAATAGACCAAATTTACTTATAAAACTTGTGGATTATGTATCCAAAATTTCCTACTCTAAAGGTCAACCTAAGGTCAGTCATACCTCAATAATGAAGCAAGGACACTGAAACTTGAAGACAAGTGACCTTTGAGTATAATTAAGCCTGAGATATTGATCTTGAAAGTTTCTTGAACTTGAACACTTCTAAGATCTTGAAAGCTTCTTGAACTTGAACACTTCTGAGATCATCTTGAAGGCTTCTTAAACTTGAAAGCTTATTGAAGTCTTTTATTCATCACATATACAAGGTTCAAAGCAGTGTCTTTGTCACCATAAATTTGACAATAACAAGGGCTATACACTATAGCACTTACAACCGATACATCGGTAAGATTAGTTTCAAAACAGACAAGAACAGAATGATTACCTTTCTTTATGAGCAAATTCTGAAACCCTTCACAGTCTTTCTTTAGATGACCCATCTTTTTGCAAAAGAAACACGATTTACCTTTAACCCATTTGCGTTTTGATCCATTTTCAGATTGATTCTAATGGTTTCCAGATGGAGGACCATAGGATCCATTATTAGAACCTTCTTTCCTTTTCCTTTTACCTTTATTCTCTTGCCCGTGCCCATAACCTGAGGTCACCATATTAACATTTTGAAGTTTGACCATCTGCCTGATCCTGTCTTCTTCTTAGATGCACTGAGTGATAAGTTCATCCAATGTCCACATGTCTTTCAAAGTGTTATAGTTTACCATGAACGTGCCGAACTGGGGAGGTAGGTTGTTCATGATCAAATGAACCAGTTGATCATCAGTTAATATAAGCCCCAGAGAATGAATTTTAAAAATAACCTCGATCTGCTCTACAATGTATTCATAGATATTTCCTTTTCCATCATAGGATGAGCGAGTCAATTTATTCAAAAGAATGCCCACTTCAGACTTATCAAATTTCTTAAATCATTTTTCCATTTCAGTTAAGAAAGCTTTGGCCTTATTTGTTTTAATTATAACACCCATCTTGGATTCAGAAATTGAATACTTTATGACTTTCAGGCATGTACCATTTGATCTAAACCATACCTCCCATCAATTATAGTCTGCTTTAGTGGCCTCATCAAATGGTTTTGGCGGTTCTGGTGTTATTAGGGCAATATTTAATAATAGGCAGCCCAGGACAACTTCAATGGAGTCCTTCCATTAAGCATAATTAGATCCATTTAGGGCATGGACTTGATGCGTATTAGATAGAATTAAGGCTGAAATAGAAGAGATACCTATGTACATTAGTTTATTATTTCATAACGTAATTCATGAATGTAAACTAATATCAGAAAAAAATAATTAATTCAGTTGTTAAGGGAGGCATCAACTGAATTATCCAAGATGAAGATGGGCCCAACCATCACATCTTGGTGAGAATCTGTTGCATCATCATCATTCCTCTTGTGGGCGGTAATAATAACATGCCAGTGATCTTCCTGAACATGAAGCTAAGAGATATCAGTCATGTAAAGCTAAGAATTAGGGATTTTTGAATCCCTAAATTTAAAAATCTGGCTATTTTGGGATTTTGGATTCGAATCCCCAAATCGGGTAATCAGGGATTTAAATTCGAATCCCTAAATCCAAATTCAATAATTAGGGTTTCCAATTGAAACCCACATCCAGTTAGGGATTTCAATTTCAAATCCCCATATACAACAATTAGGGATTTCAAAATCCAGATCCAGAGCTCTGATACCAACTGTAAGATTATTGGATGCGAAAATCCTAGAGGTCTACCTGTGCATAGGACATGGAGATCTAGGGTTTAGACAACTTACCTAACTGAGATGCCATAGATGCCAGATTAAAATACTTGTATATCAATGTTGTAATCTTCCTTTCCTTCACACCAGTATATAGAATAATAGATGGGACTCAGGCTTCTGTCGTTGTGTAGGATTGGGGACCCATCTCTCTCTTATATAGAATCTGTGGACATGAGAATTTGAATCCCATCATAACTCTCTCTCCCACTGCTCCACATTGTTGTATTCTAGTTCAACTCAAACATCTCTGCGTAAGGCTATAGCACTCCACCCCTAATGCAGAGTATCTGTGTAAATCACATAGAAGTGGGGTCCACTGCTTTAGATAATCACATAGTTCAATATTCAGATTAATGTAGACCGTTGATCAATAAGGCCCACCTTATAGAGTTCTTACAGCTTTATCTTAAAGATTCTGAATGTTCTCCACAATGGGTTAGCATCAAGTTGACATGATAACAAGTTACGCATGGAAAAAACCATTTTTGGCACTAAGTTTTGTTTGCATATTGATTATAGTACATGATGCGGTTCTTTGGTTTGATTTACATGATTGAATGTGTTCTCCATACTAATAAATCGGTGAAGGTTTTGTTCGAATACTATCTTGCACAAGCTAGATAAACAACACTATCATTTACAAGTGCATACATGTATGTTGTTCCATACGTGGAATCAATCATGAGAAGTTATAGTCTGATCACAAATCACTTTCCTTAATGGTCCACTATTGGTACATTTTGGACTGTTAAAAATTTATTTTAAATCAATTACTCTAAATTATGTAGTTTTGAAGGGTTGACCTTGAAATTCAATGGTTGGATCATCTTTAAAATCGCATGTTGAGGATCCCATGGGATTTTTCTTGGTTTATAAGTGTAAACGTATGGTTGATCTACAATCAAAGCGTTGGATCATGGTATTTAAGCGAGGGTGCATGGAGTAGGATGTACATGCAGCTATGGTACACTTTTTGGGTTAAAAAACTTATGGGCGTGGATTAGCTACTGATCGGTTGAGTAGCAAGACTCACTACTGAAGTGATGTAACCAAGTTCCGTAGGCCCCACCATGATGTATGTTATGTATCCATATTTTCCACCCATTTGGAGAGATCATTTTAGGGCAATATCCAAAGAATGAGTTAAATCCAAAGCTCACTGGACCCAACACAGAAAATAGTGGGGACAGTGACGCCCACCATTAAAAACTTCTAAAGGCCACAAAAGTTTTAGATCAAGCTAATATTTGTGTTTTCTCTTATTTCATGTCTTTTTTAACTTTTAGACTAGTTAAATTTCAAATAAACATTATGGTTGGCCTTAGGATAGTTTCAACGGTGGGAATCACTCTCCCCACTGTTTTTTGTGGTGGGGTCCACTACAAATTTTTATCTTTCTCATTCTTTGGCTCATGACTAAAATGATATCTCAAAATGAATAGACAGTGTGGATATAACACATACATCATAGTGGGGCCCACAAAAC
The DNA here is from genome assembly GCA_037074715.1 of Magnolia kwangsiensis. Classification (NCBI taxonomy): domain Eukaryota; kingdom Viridiplantae; phylum Streptophyta; class Magnoliopsida; order Magnoliales; family Magnoliaceae; genus Magnolia; species Magnolia kwangsiensis. The sequence goes on along the minus strand of CM073572.1, from coordinate 148,800,851 downwards.
TTGGTGACGTCACTTTAGTAGCTGACTTGCTACTCAACCTATCGGTATCTAATTTGCATCCAAAAATTATAGGATTTGTAGGATTCTTTCTAGATGTTTTGTGAACTCTAAAAGTAAGTCTAGAAGTGTCCCATCATGGAATATAAATTGGCAGATTTTTTGTTGATCGCTTGTGGATCGTATTGATAGTTATTACATAATTTTCAGGTGAGCCATCCATTAGATGTGATATGAAATCTGATGGATGGTAAATCTTGTAAATTAGGTATCATGTTTGAAGATGTATTGTTCAATTGGGTTGCATAGGCACTAGCTAAATTTTTAGCATGATCAGACTCCCCAAAATAACTTTTTTGAATATTAGTGTCGGGTATGAATATATACTGTAAAAAATTTAAGATGGTTAAGGGTGTGTTTTTAGCCATTAAAAATTGATTTGAATGGTGTAAAATATTTCTTATGGTATTTAGATCATGATGATAGGTTTAAACCCGATGATAATCGGATATAAATAACTCAAATGGAGTATTTATCTATTTAATAGTGATGCAACGAACCAAATTGAAAGTTAATGATTGAATAGATTATTTTGTCCATATAGAGTCATCTCGTCAGTTAGATTAAAAAATAATCTAATATATTATCATAAATAAGACCAAGATATATATGTGTGTGTAAATATCTCTACGCACATCATGATAAAAAATTTACCTTAAAAATATACGAGTCATTATAATAAATATGCTGGTAATTCTCACTTGTCAATAGTTATGGTGTACAGAGTAGTGGCACTGTTAGATATTCAGAAAAATACCCACACATAATCAATGCAAGTAAAGTAAAATAACAAAAGAAAAATACACCAACCAAAACTTAAAAAGACAAAGGGGTAAAAAAAGAGACAAGAGGCATAGAAATTTACTTAGTTCAGAAATACACTTATGTCTAAAAGATAGCAACACAGAGCTTTCTTCTTCACTAAAGTAAGATAACTAAAAAATACATGCCTCTCATTGTTCTTATGTACCAAAACTCTTACAACAAGGAATACCGAAAAAATGATATACTTCTCTATACCTATAGTCCCCCCTTAAATAGCCCACTACAGTCAGGCTTCAACATAAGCAAGGGGGAGGGAGGGAGGGAGAGAGAGAGAGAGAGAGAGAGAGAGAGAGAGAGAGAGAGAGAGAGAGAGAGAGATGTCGTTCACCAAGTCTTGCACCAAATAAACTTCTCTTTCAATAGGCTTCATCAATATATCCACTACATTGTCGTTAATGTGAATCTTCTATAATGAGATTCATCCATCTTCCACCACATCATGAATAAAGTGATGTTGAACATTGATGTGCTTTATCCGAGCATAAAATACCTGATTCTTAGCCAAATGTAATGTGCTCTGACTGTCATAATAAATGACCAACACTTGTCTTCTTCAATTTTAATTTTTCTAACAACCTCTTAGACAAAATAGCTTTCTTACATGCCCATGTAGTTGCTACGTACGATGCTTCTACAGTGGATAAGGCCACCACTAATTAAAATCTTGACATCCAACTAATCATACTACTGCTAAAGAGAAAATATATCTTTTATCATGAATTCCTACTTAATCTGCATTTACTAATCCAACCAACTCTAAATTTTAGATGCTATTACAAATGGTTACCTCAGAACCACTTTTCAAGTAACGAATGATCTCTATCTATATTCTCCATGTATTTACTGACTGCTCCCACTACTTGCGCAATGTCTGATCTGGTACACACTATAACAAACATAAGTTTTCCTTCATTGATGAATATGATACTTAAAGACTTATTTTTATTAACCACCTTTTTTAGGACATTATTTTGAAGATAGTGCATAAATAGTATTAAATGGAGTATCAAATGGATTAAAATTTTCTATATTGAAGGGACATAGAACTCTTTTAACATAGCCCTTCTAAGTTATCCAAAATTTTCAATTCTTCTCACCTTTAAATACAATCATCCCAAAAATTTAATTAATGACAACTAAATCCTTCATATCGAATTTCCTAACTTGCGCAAAAAAAAATTATATCTTGCGCAGTCCAATATGTTGGCGTGAAATCTGTGGCAAGATAATTCACAATGTTAGCAAACCAATGTAATTGAGAGAGTTTAAACAATTGTTCATCAAGGAATATATCATTTATCGGTGTCGGCTCAAGGGAATTGGGGAGATCAAGTCTAGAGAGATGGTCAATCACTACATTTTCTACTCCCTTTTGGTCTCGTATTTCTATGTCGAATTCTTGGAGTATGAGGATCCATCTTATCAAACGAAGCTTGGCATCCTTCTTAGAAAGAAGGAACTTCAGCGTCTCATGATTAGTGTAAATAATGATCTTGGATCCGATTAAGTAGGACCTAAATTTGTTTAAAGAGAACACTATGGCTAAGAGCTTCTTCTGCATAGTGGAGTAGTTCGCCTGAGTAGAATTTATAGTTCTACTTGCATAGTAAATCGCGTAGGAGTTCTTCTCTTTTCTCTAGCCTAACACCACCCCAATAGCATAGTTAGACATTTCACACATAATCTCAAAAGGGATGCTCCAATCGAGTGGCTGAATGATAGGGGCGGTTATCAACTTAGACTTGAGCTTAGTGAAAGCTTTTCGGTATTGCTTAGTCCACTCGTATGGTATATCCTTTTAAAAGAAATTATATAAAGGATGAGAGATATGGCTGAAGTCCTTTATGAATCATCTATAAAATCTGGTGTGTCTTGAGAATAATCGCACATCACATATACTCTTGGGTGGAGGTAGGTTAGAGATAAGGTCAATTTTAGCCTTGTCCACCTCATTTTCCTTAGACGAAATTATATGTCCAAGCATTATTCCCTTGGAAACCATGAAATGCCATTTCTCCTAATTCAAAACCAAATTCTTCTACCTACATCGCTTCAACACACATTTAAGATTTTTCAAACACTTGTTGAACGATGGATAAAAAACCGAGAAGTTGCCTATGAAGACCTCTAAATATTACCCTACCATGTCAGAAAATATACTCAACATGCATCGCTAAAAGGTGGAGAGGGCGTTACATAGTCCAAATGATATTCTTTGGTATGCAAAGGTGTCAAATGGACATGTGAATGTTGTCTTCTTTTGAACTTCAAGGGTTATCTCTATCTAGTTATAGCCTGAATACCCATCAAGGAAGCAGTAGTAAGAGTGACCGGCTATCCTTTTCAAAATTTGATTAATGAAGGGCAAAGAAAAGTGGTCTTTCCTTCTAACAGTATTGAACTTTCTGTAGTCAATGCATGTTCTCCAACCAGTAGTAACTCTAGTTGGCACGAGTTCATTGTTGGAATTAGCTATAATGGTGATTCTAGACTTCTTAGGAACCACCTGAGTTGGACTCACCCATTGATTGTTATATATAGGGTATATGTTACCCACATCTAACAACTTAAGGACCTCTACTTTAACCACTTCCTTCATATTTGGATTTAACCGACATTGTGGTTGTTGGGAGGTCTTCGTATTATCCTCAAGATAAATGCGATGAATACAAAACAAAGGATCAATTCCCTTGAGGTCCACAATCAATCATGTAATGGCTCATTTGTGCTCGATGAGAGTAGAAATAAGCATACTCTCTTGTTTGTGGGAGCCTCTACTTTTGATGGTTCTCTCGGCCCCAGTTTGAGTGTTTTTCCTTTCTTTATGATAGACTTCCCCTTCCTTTTGTTTGGGGGAGCCCAAACCTAGGATGCTAATTGTATCATCTCTGTAATTCCTTTTTCTCTCTGAAATGAAGGCATCTATTTTTTTTAAAAAAAAAAAAACCATACTCTCTTGTTCTTTCTCAAGGTGGGAAGATATCACCATTGGGTATGTCTCATCTTGACCTAAGAAGGCATATTTAAGATCAGTAGGTAAAGGCTATAAGTCAAGCTTCGGTGCTTTGAGGTTAGACGGTAGAGGCACTACATCAGTTTAGGGCGAAGTCTCAAATTTTAGCCTCCACCAGTTAACTTCAAGCACCGGTGTAGTATCAATCAAGGAATCCATCTCCCTAATCATGTCAGCATCTAAATCAGGAGAGTGGGCTAAGCATATCTCTAGATGGCTAGAGTATAGAGTCAAAAGTGTTCTATCTTCCACGAAAGAATCGATCATTTTAATGTCATGGGTATCGTCATCGTCCTCTGACTATTTGCTCATATTGAAAAAGATGTTTAGGTCCAATGTTATATTTTTGAAGTATAAATTCATAATTCCATTCCTATAATTAATGATGGCATTTGATGTAATAAGGAATGGGCGACCAAGAATGACAGAAATTTGTGTGCTCACATATATGATGGGTTGAGTATCCAGAATAATAAAAGCTACTGGATAGTAGAATTTATCAACCTGGACCAACACATATTCAATCATCCCTCTCAATATACAAACCGATCGATTAACAAGTTGTAATGTGGTCCGAGTGAGTTTTAATTTACCTAGACCCAATTGTTCATAGACCAAGTAAGGGATCAAATTTACACTCTCTCCCAAGTCAAGAAGTGCATGTTCAATTCGGTGATTCCTAACTACACAAGTGATAGTTAGGCTACCGGGATCCTTGTATTTTTTTAGCACATCTTATTTGAGGATTACACTCACTTTTTCTGTCAAAAAGATTTTCTTTTGTATGTTTTAGTAGTGCATAGATCTTTTAGAAATTTGGCATATGAAGGAATTTGTTTAACAACATCAAGTAGAGGGATATTGACCTTCACTTGCTTAAGCACCTCTAGAATATCCTGAGTGTTAGTTAGAGGTTTTGGTGCAATCAACCATTGGGGGAATGACGCAATTGACTTACACACTTCTTCTAGTTCTTTCTCTTGTAAAGTAATGCTAGATCGATCATTGTTATCTTCTTCTGTATCCTTAGGCTTTTCTGCGTGTACCAGAATAGATTTGTCAATTGTCTTTCCACTCCTAAGAGTGGTGATAGACTTAGCTTACTCCATTTGATTTGGAGAGCTTAGGTCACTAATTTCATATTACCATTTTAGATTGGGGAGGGGTTGGGCTGAAAGCATCCCTTTCTCCCTATTCGATAAGTGTGACTTAATCCTTTGAATTGACGATATAAACATTCTCATTGTTGTTTTAAGATCCTGGAATGCTTACACCGTATTTTGGTTGAATAGCTCTTAGTTTTACAAAAAAAAATTAACTGTGTCCTCTTGAGGCCTCTTGTGGGTTAGCTATTTGTCCATTCCTCCAACTGAAATTTGGATGGTTTTTCCATCTGGAGTTATATGTATTTGAGGTGGGTCCTCTGAAAGGTCTTTAGTAGTTGTTCATGGCATTTGATTGCTCATTCAATATTTCTTTAAAAGCAGGAATAGTAGGACAATTTTCAATTGTATAGATGTTGCAAGCACAAATACCATAAATAACTTCCTCAGCCTTATCGGGTTTGATACGTTCCGCCTTCTTAAGTTTCATGGCCTCGACTTTCCTTATGAGATTGGCCACCCTTGCACTCATATCATCTTTCTATTTTAAAATATAAATTCTTCCCCTTTCCTTTGATTGAGTAGGCTTAGAAGTGGTGAGTCTCGGGGAGGTGTCCCATGATTGTTCGTTTTCTACCAATTGATCAAAGTAATCCCATGCATCATCGGCCTTCTTGTTCATTAATTCACCATTAAACATAATCTCTATGAATTGACGCATTGGTGAAGTCAATCTGTTATAGAAAAATCTTATTGTTCGCCATATTTCGTAGCCATGATGCGGATAGGAATTTATGAGATCATTCAACCTTTCCCAGCATTGGAAGAAGGTCTCTTCCTCTTTCTAGGTGAAGTTCATGATTTTCTTTCTTAAAGTGTTAGTTTTATGAAATAGAAAAAAAAAATTAAAAATTTTATGAGTCATCTCAGCCCACGTGCAGATAGATCTTGGCTTTAAGGAGTGCATCCATGTCTTAGCCTTCTCCTTTAATGAGAAGAGTAACAATTTTAGTCGCATTGTGTCTTCAAACACGTTTGGAAAGTGTAACGTGGTGACTATCTCATCAAAATCTTTGATGTGCAAGTATAGACTTTCAAATTCTAGTCCATGAAATTTATGAAGGAGTTGTATTACTCCTAGTTTAACATCCACATTTCCTGCATTCAATGGGAATATCATGTAAGAAGGTGTACTCTCCCCTTCTAGTTGTAAATAATCTCATAGAGTATGAGGTGGGGTTGCATGATGCACCACATTCTTATCTTCAACTTCCTTAACTATATGTTGAAGTTGATTTGCAACCATTACTTCAATTAATTTAAAGGATCTCAAGTGGTGTCTAATTCGGAGATGAATAGGCAACCCTTCAACTAATTCTCCTTCACTCAAGAGACAGAGAGTGTTATCACGAACCAACTTGGACATGAAACACTCACATCTCTCAAATTCTAAAACCTAAGGAAAAGAAAACTAAAAATTAGGAAAAATAAGATATTTAAAAATAAGAGAGAGTTGGAGAGAAGTTACCGGATTGGAGTTTTCTATGTTAGAATCCTACAAAATAGAGAACAAAGTTAATTCTAAAAATAAATTCAGAAAATCCTAACTCAAGAACAAAAACTTAACCCTAATCTAAAACTAATTCTAATAATAATTAATCTCAGAAAAGTGTAGCCGAAGTCCCCAGCAATGGTGCCAAAAACTTATTCGCAACCCTAAGTGCATGTTCGCGATGTAGTAATAACTCGGTGAGACTGAGGTCAAATCCACATGGACTAAATTTGTACATATTCTGAAAATATATAGAACTATAACAAATCTAAACTAAAATCTGGAATAAAAGAGAGTAATTGTGAATGAAATATCAATAATCAAAAGGAAACTAGAGCGCCGAGGATCCACTTATAGTTATCAAGATGCTACTTCACTTGATTCAATAAACACAACTGGAATCGAAGTCCTACCCTATCCAGTTGGAAGATGAAGCAATTAAATCAAATTTGAACTTCTCATTGAATTATTTCACACATGAAGGAGTATTGTGAAGATTGGAAGGGAATTCATCCATCCACCATGCCCAAGAAACGATGGTGAATCATGAATTTTATCAATCTCACAATCTCAAAACAGAAAATAAGATATTCAAAACTTAATTTTTCATGTAATTCTCGATGTCATCGACCCGTGTTTGATGTCATCGAACACTTACTTCGATGTCATCGACCAGTGGTTGATGTCATAGACAGTGAAGTTCAGATTCTCTTAATTTTTATATTTTATACATTCGACTTCATTCCTTCTCCACTTAGTTTCCTTGAATCTTGGGGTCTTGAAATATTCAATCTTGGTCTCCTAAGATCCATCCCTCGCCTTGGTGATTCTTGAGCATCAAATCCATGTTTTAACATTCTTTTCAATCCAAGCTCTCAAATTCACCTCATGATACAAACATGGATAAAGTATACCCATTAAGCATTATCATGTTCATAAAACCAATATATAAATAGGGATAAATATGTAATATTTGACACTCAGCAGCTATTAACATCCAAGCGGGCAAGCGCCCTACATAAAGCATGGAATGGGGCCACTCCTGGGACCCTCCATGATGGTTATGTCATATCCACTCTGCTCATCTATTTTTCCAAATCATGTTAGGCCAGGAATCTAAAAATTAGGCCAATCTGAATCTCAGGCGGACCACACCAAAGGGAAAAGTGGTTAGGGAGTGCTAGCCCTTTTTGGCAGAACATGGGGCCCACTCATGGGACCCACTTTGATGTTTCTATACCATTGATGCCATTCATCCTTTCTATCAGGCCGTGTTAGGTCATGGGCCCATGGTTCAAGCTATTTAGATCTTAGATGGGCCACACCATAGGGAACTGTGGGGTGTTAACCCCTTGGACTTAGAATTCCTGGACTTTGAATCTCATGGATTGGGATTTCCTGGATTTTGAATCCCATGGACTTGGGAATCCTTGAATTTGGGATCCCTTGGATTTGGGGCTCTCTTGGACTTGGGATTCATTGATTTCTGGAATCCCTTAGTTATGTTTGGCACCTTGGATTCAAAATCCATATAATTCTAAGTCAAATGCAATATGTAATTTTAAAATCCCTAATTAGTGTACGTATGTAATGTTGACATAATGGTTATATTAAATCCATTAGGGGATATACCTTACCTAAAATGATGAAATCCCAAGACTCGGATGGGCCACAAGCCTAGGATCACATCCTAGTGACTAACTAAAAATTTATAACCATTGATTACATCAACAATGTTCAAATGCTGCATATCATCCTATTAAAGAAATTATAGTGATATTGATGATAATTTAATCATTTTGAGATATCATCATTGGGCCATCTGCCTAATGGATTGATAGCCTAGTGGCACACATGTTTCACATATGGGTGTCCATCCGAGTCATTCCCAATGAATGCCACCCTAGCATCTGTATTTTATCCATGCCTTACAATGTGCAGGACACATGAGGAGCTGATGCTAGTCTAACATGGGCCATGCTACATAGGCTTTTATATTATTTGTGGGGCATGTTGTTTGGGTGCCACTCTCTGTACATGATGTGCCAATTAAGGCTAATTATCGCCTAATATGTCTAATAACATGCTAGTGTACTTGGCCTGATAGGACACACTGATAATATGCTTAATGTAATGATATTATGCCTGTTATATGCCCATACACATCATTTGTATGCCTGTTGTGGATGATGATTGTTCATAGCATATGCCCTTCAGCTTGAGATACTTGGGGGATTGTATACAAGAAAGGGTCGTCCCACATGATCGTGCGGTATGCGCAAGTTTGGTGCATGACTTGGATAATATGACTCATGCATTTCATATCTGGTATGTCACAATCACTTATACACCCTAACGACATTGGGGTTATGGCATCCATAGGCATATCGTAGATGGTCGGCTTGGATATTAGAAATATTTGTTCTAGCACTAGGGCGTTATGGATGTCCTTAGGTGAAAGTCCCTAAATCCTTGTAGTACTAGTAGAATGCTTCAACATCGAGACTGATTGGATAACATGAGTGACCGAGTGCTAAATACGAGTAGGTTGTGTCTCTCACTACATGATAGTTGGTTGAAAATGGGTGTGACCTTATTCACCCGAGGGTAGGGGGCTGTAAGCTAGGTTAAGTCTGACTAACTCATGAAATGGGTCCACTATTGACGAGCTAGGTGGGCATTGATATACCACTGACAAGGCAGATAGTGAGGTCTTTTTCACTCACTTGGTCATGCGCACGATGGGGCGGCAGATAGTGTTGGAGTGTACTAGACCTCGGTGATGTTTCCAGATACGAACCATACCGATACGTGAACTAGTTGAGGATTAACATGTTTGTGTTGCATATCTAGCATAAGACATTTGGCCATGTAAGCCTTGCATTGCATAACCCTAGTATGGCTAACAACATTCATGGACTTGACATCTTAGGCCTCTATCAACTTCCACATACTCTGATATCTGTATTCTTATCATATGCATTGTGCATGCACACACACACTCTATTGAACTTTGTAGGAGGCTTATTCACATTTGTTTACTGTGCAGGTGATGCTAGGGTATATTAGCAGCATTGAGCCCGAAGCATGAGCATGTTCTTTTGAGTTCTTGATTATATTATATATTTCTCTTCCAGCATTGTACTCAAAGATTATATTAGTGGATATGTGGTGATGATGTTATTTTGTGACTTGAGTATACTTGTGGTTATGCTCCTTTACAAACAAAAATCACCCTGAAAATCCTCCTTATAGGATTTTAAGATCAGAACATGGCATTTGGGAGCTAGGATCCGATAAAATTCGATAGCCAAAAATTTAGTGAACCGGGTTCCCAAGTTTGGGGTGAGAGAATCCATGTTATCCATCTTATCCCATGTCAACTTATATTTGATCGATCAAGGATGGAGCATTCCTCTAGGACAGGAATTATCATAATTCCTCCCACTAAAATAGGAAAGATTATGCCTTTAAATCAAAATTCGATTGCATGAATAATTAAGATGAATACAGAGCACTAATAATTGGCCTAAAAATTCTAATAGAACTGTGGGCCAAACATAAAGAAGTCATCGGTGACTCTTTGTTGGTCCTAAATCAGCTCGCAAGAACTTATAAGTGTATGAGTTAGGCATCATTGCCTTACTAACACACAGTTGTATAGTTATTGGATAATTTCGAAGATGTTTGACAGAGGTATATTTCTTGGGGATTCAATGAAGATGCTAATGAAATGGCACAGATTGCAGCATGTTTGAGGCTCTCTGAGGGATTGTCCACGAGGTTTCTCGCAGTATAGAAATGATCATTATCCACAATGCAATAAAGATCTCTTACTGTTAGAATAACATCATTGGAACTCTTGGCCGATGACTGGTGATTTCTAATCATTCGATACTTGATGAGACTGAATACAAGAATCGATTGATCAGTGCAACAGATTTCCCTACATTACTTGATCATGGACAATGATTTATATAGAAAAGGGACTGACGACTTTCTTCTAAAGTGTTTAGGGTGAGATGAAGCCATAGTGGTCATGGGTGAAGTACATGAAGGCGTTTGTGGGGCAGACTAAGCAGGTCAGAAGATGTGATGGTTGATCGAAAGGCATAGTTACCACTAGTCAACTATTTAGAAAGATTGTATGAAGTATGCAAACGAATGTTACGTATGTTAAAGGCACAGTTCATTATAGCACATCCCCGCACCAGATCTCCATCTGATCGTGAAACCATAGCCTTTTCAATGATGGGTCATCGACATCATAGGGTTGATATATCTTCCTTCCTTGAAGCAGTAGAGTTTCACCATCGTGGCGGCTGAATACTTCACCAAATGGGTGGAGGCGCGACCAACAAAAGGAGTGAGACGGGTAGAAGTTATGGATTTTATTAAGGAAAACATCATCCACCGATTCGGCATTCCCAAGATGATTACATTAGACACGGGAGTAGCCTTTTCAAGAGCATAGATCCAAGCTTTTGCCTCCACATACAAGGTCAAGTTTGTGTACTCTACTTCATATTATGCTCAGTCCAATGCACAACCAACAAGATATTAAAAAAATTATTAAACATATTGTAGAGGATAATCCATGATCATGCCATACAACTTTGTTCGAAGTGCTATGGGCTTACTGAACCTCACAAAGGACAAGTATAAAGATGACACCTTTCACACTGACATATGGACACGATGGTGTATTACCCATGGAGGTTAACGTTTCCTCTTTGAGGGTAACATATCAGCACAAGCTAACTCTAGAAGAATTTACCAAGACCATGCTTATGGAGCTAAAAGAGCTAGACAACATTTGGTTACAGGCCTTGGATAACTTAAGGGTTCACAAACTTAAGGTTGTTAAAGCCTACAATAAGAAGTAAATGGGAAAAGCTTTCCTAAAGGAGAAATAGTGTGGAAAAATAAGCTTTTAATCAAAACAAAGGACAAAAAATATGGAAAGTGTTCGCCAACATGAGAAGAACCACTAAAAGTTAAGAGAGTCCTACATAGAGGAGCATATCTACTGCAAGATATGGATGGCCAAGAAAATAGAAATTTTATCAAAGCCCGATATCGAAAACATTATTATCCAAAACTATAGGAGTCCATGAAAACCTAAAAAAGGATGGCCACTAATCAACTCATCCAAAACAAGGAATAAAGTAATAAGCGAAGTAAAAGATCGACCTCGCAGATATTTGGTACAAAACATTGTTTTGTTTTACGAAATTAGTGTTTTTTGGTCGATCCAGTTGGTAAGTTTTGTCTTCATCTGAATAATAAATAGTGGCCAAGCTTCAAGTTTAGGCGGCAGCCCATTAAGAGCGACATTTTCAGTTTCCAAAATGAAACGTCGGGTTTTACATCCGTAATAAAAGTTGGCAATCATGCTAAGAGAATTCTGACTCTCGTATTAACTCACATGACAGTTGAGCATGAGCAATGTGTTGCCACATGTCGTACGTCGAAATGGCCACCGAAAATTGAATGTTAAATGTTCCATCGCATCTCTTAATATAAATGGATGTGGGGGCATTGTTTACACCCATTTTGGCACCCTAACATGGACCAATGGAAAGCTGCCACGTGTTGACATTATGGGTTTGGTACTCACAAAAATCTTACTCATGCTCGAAGATATGTTTAACAAATCTTCCTTCAACGATACACATTTCGTTATTAATGCAGTAGCATACACCCTTACGCATGCCTTTAGGGAAGCGAACAATTGCATGTCATATGGCCATGATTAGTGAGCTAATTAACATGACGGGGTGCTCGGTATGTATATAAAGACCCACCGAGAAAAGACAAATCTTATCACTAATCTAGTTATGATATACTTGGTAAGGCCACCTCTTATGTTCCTTTTGAAATGAGATATTTTCTTATAGACGTTTAAAGAATTTGTGAAGGCTTTAAAGATTTCGATATCCAAAAATTGGACTAATATTCAAACAAATTCAGTTGTTGTTTGGACCCAAATCAAGAGAGAGCGAACATCAGGAAGATCGGGTACCAAGCCGTACAATAATTAAAATTAAAAGAATGGGAAAGCTCAATAAAAGATATGATTCAACCCATTCAATAACAGATTGGGATTAGGTGGCCCCAGTCCATCAATCCTTCTAAGATCCCTATCATCAGTGCGAGAGAGTTCAAGATAAATGCGAGAGGATGTTTGATTAGGCCATCAAGATGCATGATTATGATCAATTTAAGGTATGGGATCAGTGGTAAAGGTTTCCTTGATGGATTTTCGAACCCATACACAATTCATACAATTGTTTCCTAAAAGTGATCCACTACAAGAAGAAGATCCAAGAAGCCAAAAGCTTCAAATCTATCCGGATATCTTCCTATTCGGAATGTATGTCGAAAAAAGTACGAAAGATCCAGGATCCACAAGGGTTTACCTACCTTAATAAGCTATAAAAAGAACATGCAAAGTAGAGGTTGAGGCCCCATGCCTAACACATCTATCTACTTTTATAATTTATCTTTCATTTATTGTCTATCTTTACTTTTATCTTAACATAGCTAAGCCTAGCTCTAGCATAAATTACTACTATTCAGCGTTCACCACTATAGTACCGTAGAATTAGATTAAATGTTCACAACTCTAAGTTACTAAATCCTGATCAACTGAGTTCTTGGCAATCACACCTATCTAGTCACATCCTCTTGACCATTCGCCTCGATCATCTGTTCATATAAATATATCAGGTATTTATCTCTTGTTTGTTTATTTCTCTAGGTTATTTTCGATAACTTTTTGATTGTAATGGGCCATATATTCAATTAATGAAATCAACATTGTTCAGCCTTTCTTTTATTTATTTATTTTATTTTTATTTTTTTTTCTGATGAAAGAACAAGCCTTTAGACACAACACTAAAAGAATCCATTAGGAAGGACTAACCCCTACCTTTTCACAAATTGTCTGACTGCTGAACATAACTAGTGGTTGAGGATTCACATCCAGTTTCTAATTAGTCTGACTAAACGTAGGACACCAGTGTTCAATCTAACATTGAGTCGAGTACGATTCTGGTACGCCTGCACTTCTTAAACGCACACAAAATCAAAATACAGGTCAATCACACGTGTGGCCTCATGTTTAATTGAATTTAGTCAATACTAGAGAACAATTACTTTTACCTTGATCTCGAGCAAAAATTGTGGTTCGATTTTACATAAAATTAAGAACAAGTGTATGGTCAAGTTTGAGAAATTTTTATGTACAAAAATAGTTAAATTTGAACACATTTTGTACTCAATTCAATGGCCGAGCTTGTATAATTTTTTTTTTACTAAATAATGACCTGATTTGTACCAATCTTGTACACGATCCAACAACTGAATTTATATAAAATCTCATTTTACCAATAATAAGAGTTTGTACAGCATTTCACAAATAAATATAATGTACTTAACCAAAATTTAAATTTTTTGGCAGTACATTTGGGTCTCAAAACGCTCCTGCCATACACCTATTTTAGGGCCTCATTAAATGTCTAGAAATGCACTACTTGTAAGCTCATCAGATGTCCAATAATGAACAATTTCCAAGCCCTAATGTATGGATAGAATCACATCAAGCCATGATTGGACATCCAAATCTGTCTAATACCTGGACACAATTATAAGATCAAATTTGTAATTTTTCTAGATAAAATAGAATGGACCAATTTGTCACCAAATTGGAGCATTTACATGGTCAAGATCTATCCATCTTTTGTGATCAATTGGTTTTTATTTGTCCACTTTCAATGTCTACAATTCTGTCCAAATTTGGTCAGATTTGTACATCCACACTATAGTCTGATTTGGGCATATTTAAACGGAGATGGATTGGCTACTCCCCCAACCACCAGCCCGGTGGCTGGTGGTCGGTGCTTTGTGGGCCTTACCATGATGTATGTGTTTCATCCATGTTGTTCATACTTTTTTTTTGGGTTCCCTTGTTTATATATACACACACACACAACCAGATTAGTTTCTTAGCTACCAGCTAAACATATCGTTTGCCCTGGTAGAGGAACTAATTCTGTGATGTTTGAGTGCCACTACAGGAACAGCTCACCATTGCTTTTGCGTTGTGAATGACATTCTCCTCTCCTAGTTTATATACCATTCTCGTATCCAGTGGGGGTGGGAATCCCAACGATCTCCTATGGTCGCCAACAGGGACAACCACGGGTACACACGCTACCGGAACTAATGGCACTCATGAAACAAGGGAGACCTCAAAAGATAAATCGTGGGAATATTTCTTGCCCTAGGCGTGGAGGTAAAGGCATCTTGCAGCATTATGTCCTACCAAGAACCTTAACTACGGGGATGGACCTCTCAAAGAGGACAGAATGAAGAGCCAACAGTTGAAAGATTACCAAGGAAAAAACAGAAGATGGAGGAGTATGTGTCACTGGCACAGGTGTCTCTCTCACCGAAGACTAAGCAGATTGAGACAATCACTAATGTGAAGATATCCTAACATGAGGTATGTGTGGAGGAAAGCCCATCAAAGTCATCATTGACAATGGCAGCAGCATGAACAAGTTCTCACAGAGAGTGGTCGATTAGTTACACCTGTGAATAGACAGGTACCCACAATCCCATCAAGATGGCGGGTTATGCAGTGAGATCATACAAGTGACCCACCGATGTTTGTAGACTAGCTCCTCGGGACAATATTACACCGTGACTACATGATATCACTACAAGAAAACTAGCCTTCACTGGTAGTCGAAACCGCTGGCAAAGGCCTCGAAAACCACCAACAAATCCTTTTCCCGTGGTCAGCTAACAGCCGGTAAAGCCTCGGTCGGTAAAGGCTTTACCAGCGGTCAGGACCTTTATTGACGGTTGTGCTAGATGCCGCTAAATCTTTATTTTTTGCTACACTACTAGAAAATTGGTTTAAAGCTACAAATAACATCCGTAGCTAGAGATGACTAGTCCACAGTACGACCGTGCCATTGGTAAGTAGCTCTTTAAAGATTTTCTACAGATTAAATCCGTAGCTATAGAGGTCATGGCCACCGACAAACCATGGCCATTGAGAAAATCTTTCTTATGAAAAAGTTATATATATATATATATATATATATATATATATATATATATATATATATATATATATATACAAAAAAAAACAAAAGAAAAGAAAAGGTGACCCACATGTATTATTATTATTATTATTATTTAAACACTAGTCTAAATAGCTAATAGACCTTGGTTAATGTCAATGATCTCCTTGTTGCCAATGATTGCCATTGTTTCCAAGGGACTAGTTTCTTCTGTCAATCTTTGGTGAGCTGTGTAACAGTAAAAGGCTTCAGCACTAGTTAGCAGTTAAAATTAGCTCACACTCCAAATCACCATTCACTATGTTCTGAGTGGCTGTGACATGTAAAACACAAATCCGTCTTAAATTTACCTTGACATAATATAATAATGGCAGAGAAGAGGAAGTGTGCCAGTGTCATGTGTTTGAAGATAAAGCAGGAAATTTGTAAGACAATTAGAAACACTACATACACACACACAAAAATAAAAAAGGAAAAGATTTAAGGTCTAAGTCAGAAAAATAGACAAAAAAAAAAACAAAAATATAAATTTTTTCTAGAGTAATATTATGACCATTGATTTTGGATAAGCAGGGTCCATGTAGATAATCCAAACTATCGATCTAATGGACCAATAATGGATGGGACCTGACCAAACTCACTTTTTGCTATTCTAGGGGAAAATAAAGTAGGTTACCTTTAAAACATTCATTATCAATCCTTATAGATGCCCAAAGCCAAGAACACGAACTCGAACATGACTCCCTTCCTTGTACTTTTCATCAAGCTTGTAGACTTCCTCATCAACCACATCAGATATCTGTGACCCATAAAAGAAAAATCTTTACATTTTCAGCCTAGGTTATAACAACAACACCAGAAGGATCTTTAAATATGAACCAATCATTAAAAAAAAAAAACAAAAAGGTAATGCCTTCATCAGTATATTAAGAAAAGCTAGAGAGGAAAGAATTCAAAATTAATGCATGAATTGGTATGTAAATGTTATATCTACTTTTGCAATTGATGCAATATTTAAATGTTGCCCATCATTTGTATGATCTGGAATACACGAAGGGTGCAGCAGTCAAACAGTAATGAAAGTTGTAGAGTGAATATGGGTGCAAAAATCTTGGGTTTTATCTAGTGACTTAAAATTGCAAACCTAACATTATTGATGATGAGATGAAGCCTCAAATCACAGAAGGTGCCCCTGTTTACAACCAGATAGAATGTCACTAAGAAATCTAAGATTGGTCTGTATTTTCCCAATTCCTTATAGGATTCTATGCATGTTCAAAAAGCAAAAGACAAACAAAATTTTAGAAAATGAAAATGAAGACAACCAGCTTCCTTCAGTTGTCCATCCATTTCAATCATATTAAAATTTCATTCGTCTAAAATATTTTTGCAAAATGATAATAGCCTAGCAACAAATGTAACTGTATCAGCAACTTGATGAAGACCTAAATCATGTTGTTTAATATACTTCATCAACAGAAAAATAAAAATAAAAAATTAGCAACTTACCTCAGTAATCAAGGTTAGGTTTTCTTCTTGCAACACATCCTCAAATTTTGAAGACATCTATCCCATGAATTAGATATACCCTTTCATGGTGAGTCACGGGCTTAAAAATGAGGCCAATCCACAAGTTAGGTGAGCAACAACGTAAACAATGGTTAAGAGTGGATGCACATCCATTGAAACCTTCTTTTTTTTTCTTTTTTTTTTGTACAGCCGACCCAACGAGATGTGGTTTATACATCTAGGCCATTCATTGTGACTTAGATAAGGGGTCACTTGGATAAGGGGTCACAACAGATTTTAGGCTATTTCAAAACTTAGGTGGGCTCCAACAAATGCTTTTAAATGTTTTAGGCATGATTTCTCATAATTTCATATGGAGAATCCAAAACAACCAACAACAAGAAGAAAACTTAATGTCTATGGAGAATCAAAAACAAAAAAAAAAACAAATTTACTAAAAGGTATGATAGGAACTCTTAAAACTTGCAGAGAATCCAAAGACCGTACTGTCTATGGCCTTCTAAGGAGTTGGTATTTCTTCCTGTCAAAAGAAAACACTGGAGAGTGCACAAGAGGGAGAGGGTCGGAGATGGAGAAGGAGAGGCAGAGAGAGAAAGAGGGAGAGTGCACAAGAGGGAGAGGGAGAGGGAGCGGCAGAGAGAGAGAGAGAGAGTGAGAGGCAGAGAGAGAGAGAGAGAGAGAGAGAGAGAGAGAGAGAGAGAGTCGGTGCTTAGAGCTTTCTTCTTTTTTTATATATAATACAGGGACCTTTGCCTGCAGCCCTTAAAACTGGTCGTCAGTAAAGGTGGCTCCATCGGTTGGCTAAGGCCTGATTTGTTGGAGTGTATGATGTAGTCCCAATGAGAACTTCTTAACTACTTGGTCGTCTATTGATGCATGATTGTTGCATGCAGTGTTGCATGTTCACTAACTCTTACTGCCTTGTGCATGACTAGAAGGAGATCACCATCAGGCCAATGAAAGATGGCGCTCCTCAAAAGGATGATGGGTTGATGAGGACTATTCCTGTAGCAACAAGGACATTTCAAACAATGGCAATGTGACATGGGCCCAGTTTGCAAAAAATGTGAGAAAAAAGAAGACAACAACTGTTCTTTTGGATTAAGAAATATGTGTAGAACAAAAGACACCAGTGGTAATAGAAAGGACATGAGACTGTCGAGAAGTAGATTCATGTTAAAGGATAGAATAAGGTGCTCCAAACCTAGGCTTACTCTACTAATGAAAAGGAGCCGCCATCCACCATCAATGGTCCCAATAGAGGAAACAAAATTGCCATAATAAGATGTCTCATCCAAGGTGTTCCATAACGGTAACAATGACGGTAATGGCCACTACCGTTATTTGTTGAAAAAAAAAAAATGTTACACGAGTATTATGGGACCTTTATAGGGCCTTTTAGCCTTTTTTTTCCTTTTTTTCTTTCTGTAACAGCCATTTCGGCCCCGTAACGCATAACAATTATAACTTGTCATTTCGTAACGACCGTTACATAACCAATTTTGAATATGTCCCATTAGAATATCCCTCATTGTGTTGTAACTAGTGGAAGAGTGCTTTTGAACATGGTAGGAATGGATGTCGGTAGCCCTCTCATCCCACATGTGAGCCCATTCAACTACACTCATGGCCTCAATAGATCACACATGTGGATACCGTCTTACCACTAGTATTACCTGGACACTTATACTTCCTGGGTTTTGCCATGCTGACACTTGGGGACAATTGAACATTCCTGGACATGACGCGACACTTCAAAATCTGTACGGATGAAGTGTCTTAGTGATGTCATTGAAAAGTGTTGCATATTAGACACTTTTTAAGTGAGGTGTCCAAACCCATTTGTCAGAAGTTTTCCTTTCATCTGGTTGGATTTTTTATTGTGAATTTCTTTGGGAATTTGACCGTACTGACGAAGTTTGGGGATTCTAACGTCTTTTTGATATTTTTCGGATGAAAATGCCCCTATTCTTGGTGTAACACCCTGGATTTTTTCCAACCTGGAATTAGACGTCTTTAGGCAATGGGTCAACCATAATACCTTGGAAACTTCTCATAACTCAATTTCAAAGCCAAAGAAATCCCTTTTCAACCATTTTCCTTACTAATGTGAATAACATTCAATCATCATTATCTATGTTGCATAAGTGATACGTTGGAACTCGGGAGTGGAGTTTATGCTCGACCCCCAATTTTCAGGGTGTTACACTTGGTTTAGAAGTCATATGGTCTTGAAGTGAATAAGAAGTTACCTTCTTTTTCAAAACTCAAGAAAGTGACGGATTGGCTACTCCCCATACCACCAGCCAATGGCTGGTGCTAGGTGGTCTGTGGGCCCCACCACCATGTATGTGTTTCATCCATGTCGCCCATCCTTCTTGCCATGTCATTTTAGGGCTAGGGCCCAAATATCAGCTCGATCCAGTGCTCACGTGGCCCATATAATAAAAAAATAATGGTGACTATTAAAACTTTCCATGCTCACTGTAATATTTGTCAGAAGTGTACATTGCCCATGTTAGGACTTTTTGAGACCACACCGAGCTGGCTGACAAGGTGGATGGATTGGATCACCTCATTGTGGGCCTTAAGCTATGGTACCAATGGTTTGGTAGAAGAGGAAGTGAACACAGGGATATACCACTACCCATGCAACATGACAACCATGACCCATGCAACATGACAACTATGACCCATGCAAACAACGACTCACATGGGCCCACATTAATATATGCGTATAATTCATACCACCCATCCTTTTTGTCATGTCATTTTAGGAGTAGGTGTTGATGGTCAAATATTGTATATCAGACCCCAGTTATTGCCTAGATTTATAAACATGGTACAATTTAACTGTCCAATTTAATCGTGTTTGTGATGCAAGGTACATTTGCGAGCTTGGACCGAAACAAGGTGCTAAAAGCTCATATTTAACGCTCAAAATTCACCAAAGCATGGGACGGACCCCAGGAGACTAAGACTGGCGGATTTACACGCCAGAGATCCAAAAAAAATTGAAACACTGAAGTTTAAGTGGCCTGAAAGTTGTCCAGAATACAAGATCACAGGGTTCCCACTATCTGTTCGACTTAAAACTACATATATGGTGTGAGGACCATAAATTAACTGTACACATCAAATTTAAACCACCGGATCCCTGTGGAAGTGGACCAATGGCCAGATCAGCTCCTTAAATCCTAACGTGGGGCCCACATGATCTCTAGATATGCCTCAATTTTGGACTCGATGACTTAAATGAGATGATGAGACATGGACAGAGAGGATTTCTCACAAACGTCACATGTGGACCCCATATGGGACGGGTGTGCATAGTGCACATGTGCATTAGTAGTGCACATATGCATTAGCAGTGCACAGAACCGCGGGAGATGGTCAACGAGTCTTGACCCGTCTCTTCTTCTCCTTTTGGTATGAAGACTTCCAACGAACGCACCAGTGTCCACCGGTTTCATGCAGTGGGGCCCACCCCTCATCTAAATCATCGATCTAGACCGTTTATTCATCTCAAGGGGTGGCAACAACCATTCCCAGGTGGCAAAATTGCAAAAGATAGCGAATATTGGTTTTAAGCCCTTCAAATGCAATTCAGACGACAGTCTAAAAAAACTCAGTAGGCCACACCAAATCCAGTAAAAGCCCATCCGTTTCCTGCTGGATTTTCGAGGGAATTTCAATGGACAGTGTGGATTTCTTGCCTAACATTAATCAGTGGGACACCAGCCATCACAGCATTGACGTACGCCGACTTTGTTCGCAAGCAGGGGCGTCGTCGATCGCTAGTGGGCCTCCATCTTAGTTCAAAAGATCAATCCGAACTGTCCATCATGTAGAGGAACTCAATCTGGTCAGAACCATTTTGACTATTTTCAGCCATACATGCATACATGTCCGCTACAGCGATCACAAGAGGACCATTCAAATACCGTTACAGAAGGAATTCTTCCCTGGGCCGCATCAACAGATGATCAAAACAAACCATCTCCAGTCAAAATTCCAAGGAGAAGCTGATGGACGGCATGGATCTCTTAAATGATAGCTAAAGTGGGCCCCCCTAATTATCCTTACGCAGGAAGTCCTGTTGTTGTGTGATACAGAGTTCGAGCCTATTGCAAATAGCCTGCAAAAGGCAGGTCGGTGCTCTACACACATCCACCGTTTATAAAGGGTGAGAGAGAGTGAGGGGATCATGATCCAATCTGGGGACGAGCAGCTATGGAGGCGGTGCACACGTGAAGAAGAGTTTTTCCTATTTTTGTTTCTTTTCTTTTCTTTTGAGAATTAGTTAATCAGATCCATAGTTAGCTAAACCTCTTAGTTATGGCTAAGAAGTGAAGCTTATAGTGTGATTAGGATGGTAGCTTTGCTTTGATTCATGGTTATTGAACTCTTATGGATTCTAGGTTGATAATTAAGGAATACTTTTAGTTTTTAATGGTTTATTGTGACTTAAATTATAATAGATTTACACTAGCTTTGAGTATATTCTTTTCATTATAAGATTAAGAACTTAGGAGGCCCTATTGTTCACCATTGTCTCTTGGGAATGGTTGGGTGATGGAACCCTTCCTAACTTTCACAATGCTCTCATGATTGGCTGTGAGAATGGTAAATTGTTGTTGTTTACAATAGTCTCCTGGGCATGATTAGGTGATGGGATCACTTCCAAATCTTCACCAATCTTATCTGTTGATGATTAGATCCATGAGAAGTTCAGAGATCTAATAAATCTCTTCTTACCAACTGGATAAGATAGGACTCTGATTCTAGTTGTGTCCTTGAATTATGTAAGGTAGCTTTCCAATTGCTACAAGTGGATCCTTGACACCCTAGTTCTCACCTTTATTTTTATTAGTTTTTAATTAATTTATTTACAATTATTCTCTTCATGTTACCTAATTTAGATTTTATCTTATCCAAGTTATAGTTCGAGTTATTTTCAGATTACGTACAGGTTTCAGTCCCTTGGGATTCGACCTCGATCTCACCAATTTTATTACAACATCACAACCCTATACTTGGGGAGTGAACAGTAGGGCCCAAATATCAGCCTGATCCGGTGCTTGTGTGGGGCTAGAAAATCAAAAATAATGATGACTATAAAAACTTTCCAGCCTTACTGTGATGCTTGTTAGAAGTGGTTATTGCCTAAGTCAGGACTTTTTAGGCCCACAGCAAGCTAGCCAACAAGGTAGATGGATCGGATCACCCCATTGTGGGGCCTTAAGCTATGGTACCAATGGTTTGGTAGAAAAGAAAGTGAACACGTTGCAAACCATGATCCATGCAATATGACAACCACGACCCATATAACATGGACCCATGCAAACCACGACCCAAATGGGCCCACATTGATGTATGTGTATTATCCATGTTGCCCACATTGATGTATATGTATAATCCATGAGCCCATTGTGATGTTTGTTAGAAGTGGACACTGCCTAAGTTATATGGGTCGAGGTTGTCATGTTATATGAGTCGTGGTTGTCAAGTTATATGGGTCGTGGTTTTCATGAGTCGTGGTTGTCATGTTATATGGGTCATGGTTGTCATGGGTCATAGTTGTCATGTTATATGGGTCGTGGTTGTCACAGGTCGTAGTTATCATGTTATATGGGTCGTGGTTATCATGTTATGTGGGTCGTGATTGATGTAGGTCGTGGTTGTCATGTTATATGAGTCGTGGTTGTCACGGGTCGCAGTTATCATGTTATATGGGTCATGGTTGTCATGTTATATGGGTCGTGGTTAATATAGGTCATAATTGTCATGTTATATGGGTCATGGTTGTCACGGGTCATAGTTATCATATTATACGGGTTGTGGTTGTCATGTTATGTAGGTCGTGGTTGATATAGGTCATGGTTGTCATGTTATATAGATCATAGTTATCATGGTTCAAGGTTGTTACGTGACGTGTGCAGTTCGTGGTTGTAACGTAATAAGGGTCGATGTTGTCATGTTATAAGGATTGTGGGTCCTGTCATGATTTATGTGTTGAATCCAATCCATCCATTGGATTTAGAATTTTATTTAACGTCATGGGCCAAAAAATGAGTTACATCTAAAATATTTATGCCCCAAAAGGTTTTCAATGGTAGGCTTTCAATTTCACTGCTTTCTATGGTGTGGTCCACATGAGCCTTTGATATGCCTCATTTTTGGGCTCATCCCTTAAAATAATCTTTCAAAATGAATGGACAGCATGGATAAAATATATACATCATAGTGGGCCTAATAAGACCATTCATCTCTACATATATAGGGACGCGTAAGTTACTAAAAATAACCCAACTTACTAAAATAACCTTCTCGAGGTTTCGGGAGTTTGGACTCCTACAGCTAACGTGACTTACTAAAATAACCTTCCCGAAGTCTTGGTAGCTTGGACTCCCAAGTGTCGTGGGCCCCACCATGATGTATGTTTTGTATCCACACCTTCCATCCATTTGGAGAGATCACTTTAGGGCAACATCCAAACAACGAGTTAAATCCAAAGCTCCATAGTAGACCTTAGGAAGGTTTCAATGGTGGGCGTCACTCTTCCCATTGTTTTATGTGGTGGAGTCCACTACAGATTTGGATCTGACTCATTCTTTGTCTCGTGCCCTAAAATGATATCTCCAAATGGATGGATGGTGTGGATACAACACATACATCATCGTGGGTCCCATAGAAATTGGACGCAGAACCGGATTGGCTGGTGTAGCACACACCAACTATATAGCTGTTGTAGGTACGTGTCATGCGAGAACTCATTGTAGGTACATGTCGTACGAGGACTCCTTGGGACGTGGATTAGCTACTTACATGTTGACTCACCACTGAACTGACGTCACCAAGTTTTGTGGGCCACACCATGATGTATGTTTTATATCTACACTGTCCATCCATTTGGAGAGATCATATTAGGGCATGATCAAAAAAATGAATCAAATCTAAAGCTCAAGAGGACCCCAAAAAAATAAAAAAAAAATAAAAAAAAAATAACAGTGGGGAGATTGACTCCCACTATTAAAAAGTTCTAAGGGCCACTAAAATTTTCAATCAAGCTAATATTTATTTTTTTTCCCTTCTTTCATGTCTACTTTAACACATGAACAAGTGGGATCTTAAATAAACATCATGCTAGACCTTTGGAAAGTTTCAACGGCAAGCGTCACTCTCATCACTGTTTTCTGTGGTGGGGTCTACCCCAGCCTTAGATTTGCCTCGTTCTTTAGACCATGTTCTAAAATGATCTCTCCAAATGTATGGATGGTGTTGATACAACACATGCATCATGGTGGGGAACACAGAAGTGGTGATGTCACTTCAATAGCCAGTCTCGCTACTCAACTTATCAGTATCCAATCCGTGCCCGACTCGTACGTGTCATGCAAGGACGAGCATTGACGCTCCTCGAGCTCTGAGTTGTATGAACGGTTCAAAGTAGATCAAAGTTCATGGCCCCACAGTGATGTATTTATTATGTCTACACTGTTCATCTATTTTTAGAGATCATTTTAGACCATTATCCAAAAAATGAATAATATCTAACGAATATTTCAATTGTGGATGTTCAATTATCACATTTTCGGCCCACTTGAGCATTATATACGGTTCATTTTTGGCCTCATGTCCTAAAATGAACACACAAAACGTATGGACGGTGAGGATTTCTCACAAACATACCAGTGGGCCCCATTTATGTTATAAGGCAGGAACTTCTTACGGAAGGCTTTGCAGGAAATCGACGTCTGCACAACACCTACCTATAACAGCTATGTAGCTGGTGTGAGGTACACCAGCCAATTCGCTTCTGTCCTAGATGGATACGGATTGCGTCCTACCTCAGCCCAACTCTAGCTCAGAACAGGCAGTTCTGTGGGCCGGCCGATTGTGATGTATCTGTTTATCCAAGCCGTCCATCCTTTTTCTCAGATTATTTGTGTTTTCCCTTCACTTGGGTTTGTATGACCTAATCAACAGATTGGATGTCAAATAAACATTACAGTAGAACTTAGGAGGATTTTAATGGTTGATATCCAATCAATATTGTTTTCCTGTGGTGTGGTCAACCTAAGATTTATATCCCTCTCATTTTTGTTATAAAGCCCTAAAAGGATAAGGCTAAATGTATGAACGGAATGGATGACATGGTGTGGCCCACATAGCATTGACCACCAGCCATGGGAATGATGGCAAGGGGAGTAGCCAATCTGTTCACGATTAGATACGGACAGGTTAAGTAGTGAGTTTGGATACTCAACCTATTTCTTTCCCAACGTAATTTGCGCTCGAGAGAGGAAATCGGATTAAGTACTCAGTTGGGCCCACTTTGAATCTATGTGGTCTATCCACGCCATCCATCCATTTTTCCATCTAATTTAAGGGGTTAAGCCCAAAATTGAAGCATATCCAAAGATCAATTGGATTATACCACGGCCTTAATTTATAGCTTTTGATCCATTTACACTACCAAAAATGGATCGTGGTTGTCATGGGTCATAGTTGTTATGTTATATGGGTCGTGGTTGTCATGTTATATGGGTCGTAGTTATCATGGGTCGTGGATGTCATGTTATATGGGTTGTGGTTGTAATGTGGTAAGGGTCGTGGTTGTCATGTTATATGAATCATGATTGTAATGTGGTAAGGGTTATAGTTGTTATGGGTCATGGTTGTTATGTGATATGGGTCACAGTTGTTATATGTTCACTTCCTTTACTACCAAATGAAAGGATAATCATTGGTACAATAGCCTAAGGCCCACAATGGGTGATCCGTTCTGTCTACCTTGTCAGCCTGCTCGTCGTGAGCCCAAAAAGTCCTAACTTGGGGAGTGTCCACTTCTAACAAACATCACAGTGAACCTAGAAAGTTTCAACAGTCACCATTGTTTTCTATTATGTGGCCCACACGAGCATTAAATCAGGCTGATATTTGGGTCCTAACCCTAAAATGACATGGCGAAAAGGATGGGCGGCATGGATTATACACATACATCAATGTGGGCCTCGATGTATGGTTAAATTCTCGGGTCGTGATTGTAATGCAGTACGAGTCATGGTTGTAATGTGGTAAGGGTCGTAGTTTTCATGGGTCATGGTTGTTATGTTATATGGGTCATGGTGACTATTAAAATGGATCGTGAGTTGTAGTTGTCATGTTATATGGGTTGTGGTTGTCATGTTATATGGGTCGTGGTTGTAAAGTTATATGGGTTGTGGTTGGTAAGGGTTATGGTAGTCATGTTATATGGGTCGTGGTTGTAATGTAGTAAGGGTTGTGGTTGTCATGTTATATGAGTCGTGGTTGACATGGGTCACAATTATCATGTGATATGGGTCATGGTTCTCATGTGATATGGGTCGTGGTAGTTACATGTTCACTTCTTTTACTACCAAATGAAAGGATAACCATTGGTACAATATCCTAAGGCCCACAATGGGGTGATCCGTTCCATCTACCTTGTCGGCCTGCTCGTCGTGGGCCCAAAAAGTCCCGACTTGGGCAGTGTCCACTTCTAACAAATATCACAGTGAGCTTGGAAAGTTTCAACGGTCACCATTATTTTCTATTATGTGGCCCACACGAGCATTGGATCAGGCTGATATTTGGGCCCTAGCCCTAAAATGACACGACAAAAGAGATGGGCAACATGGATTATACACATACATCAATGTGGGCCTCAATGTATGGTCAAATTCCCGAGTCATAATTGTTATGTTATATGGATCGTGATGACTGTTGAAATGGATCGTGGGTCGTAATTGTCACGTTATATGGGTCGTGGTTGTAATGTAGTAAGGGTCATGGTTGTCATGGGTCATGGTTGTCATGTTATATGGGTCGTGGTTGTCATGGGTCGTACTTATCATGTTATATGGATCGTGGTTCTCATGTGATATGGGTCGTGGTTGTTACATGTTCACTTTCTTTACTACCAAATAAAAGGATAACCATTGATACAATAGCCTAAGGCCCACAATGGGGTGATCCGTTTCATCCACCTTGTTGACCTACTCGCCGTGGGCCCAAAAAGTCCTGACTTAGGGAGTGTCCACTTCTAACAAACATTACAGTGAGCCTGAAAAGTTTCAACAGTGGGTTCCATTATCACCATGATTTTCTATTATGTGGCCTACACGAGCTATGAATAAGGCTGATATTTGGGCCCTATCCCTAAAATGATATGACAAAAAGGATGGGCGGCATGGATTATACACATACATTAATGTGGGCCCCACTAGTTTAGTCATTGTCCACGCACAAAAAGGGTTACGTACACATGACTTTCTTAACATTAATTACGACATAACTTCTTATTCCCTATAAAAAAAAAAGTACAACTACTGAAACAAGAACAAGGGCATTTTGCTCCAAGTAATTTTCAGAAGCTTGTCAGAAGGACACATTTTGAATATTTAAAAGGTTGAATCTTTTTAGATAATTTTCCCAAACTTCGTGGTCAGTATAGCCAATTTCCCTATTTCATTCATCAAGTCAAAAGATGTCTCATTCCTAGCCCCTAAGCTTGCCTCCATTTTCTTGTTGTTGAAGAAACTACTCATAAGAACTTTCGCTTGTTGTCTAGGTTTTTCAACATAGGTAGCATGAGCTGTGTAACAAAAAAAGAACAAGCCTTTGTGTTCTTTTTGGCTTTTCTAATATTTTGTTGTGCTTCTCTTAATCTTTTAAGAGATCAAATAACTTTATACAAATTATCAATTTTTACGGTCATTATGAATTATTTTCATTGTTTTGTTTATCAATTATTGTTATTTTAGATTTCTAGTAATTGGTTTTCATTGGGAATTTGTGAATATTCATTTCTAATTTTATTTTATTTTACTCTTTTCTTATTTCCTTTTTTTTTAGTTTTTCATCACATTATTTTATTTTATAGAAAATGTTATTTTCTTGTGTATGGAAGTGTCCCTATGCCTAGATTTTTGGAGTTTGCCATGCCGATACTTCTAACACTTGGCACACATGCCACATGCCACATGCCCAGATAACATTGCTTACCACATAGGAGGGAGGATTTGTGTTTGGTAATTTCTCTATTTTAGAAGTCTAGAATGTAATTGTTTAAGTTAAGAATACCCTTGAGGGTGGCTAATGTTAGTAAATACTCCTGGTTACTGCTCTTTTTTTTTTTTCCATGTCACTACAAGAAAATAGGTCTTTAGCCATAATTTTTTAGCCTCAGTTGAAAAAATGGAGGCTAAATGTGTTTTTTAGCCTCAATTGTATAGGAATCGCGACTAAAAGTCTACTTTTTAGCCTCAGTTGCATAGGAACCAAGGCCAAAAGTCTAATTTTTAGCCTCAATTACATAGGAACCGAGGCAAAAAGTCTACCTTTTAGCCTCAATTGCATAGGAACCGAAGCGAAAAGTCTACCTTTTAGCCTCAGTTGCATAAGAAATGAGGCGAAAAGTCTACTTTTTAGCCTCAGTTGCATATGAACCGAGGGGAATAGTCTACTTTTTAGCCTCAGTTGCATAGGAACCAAGGCGAAAAGTCTACTTTTTAACCTCGGTTGCATAAGAACCTAAGCCAAAGTCTACTTTTTAGCCTCAGTTGCATAGAAACCAAGCCCAAAAGTCTACTTTTTAGCCCCGGTTGCATAGGAACCGAGGCAAAAAGTCTACCTTTTAGCCTCAGTTGCATAGGAACCGAACTTTTGGCTTCAGTTACATAGGAACTGAGGCCAAAAGTCTACCTTTTAGCCTCAGTTACATAGGAATCGAGGCCAAAAGTCTACCTTTTAGCCTTAGTTGCATAGGAATCGAGGCCAAAAGTCTACTTTTTATTCTCAGTTGCATAGGAAATGAGGCTAAAAGTGTTTAATTATAATCACGTTTAAGCATTTTAGGTAGATGTTTGCTCAGGTTACAAATCCACCGATTGATCTGATCCAAGAGAAAATAGTCATGTGGAAGGGGACCTTACTGAAACAATTCATGTAGAAGGCTACATGGTAGTTTGTTTGTTTTGAAAATTTTAAATAGACCATTAATTGTTTTGTTGGTATTGTGCTGATTGTTTGTCTTGATGGATGTTAAATGGGTGAAACATGCACAGGTTCAATCATTGGTTGATTATAATATTGTTAGCTTTTGTTAATAGAAACTAGATTTAGCCCCGGTTATTGATAAATGATGTTAAAAATTGAATTTAGTCTCAGTTGGAAGTAACTGAGACTAAAATTGAGATTTAGTCTCAGTTGGAAACAATGGAGGATAAAATTTTGATTTAGCCTCATTTCGAGAAAACTGAAGCTAAAAAGGTTCTTTTAGCTTCACTTGAAGAACCGAGGCTATAAAAGTCATTTTAGCCTCAGTTGCCAAAATTGAGGCTAAAGCCTTTAGCCACGAGGGTTTCAACCTCAGTTTGGATAACTTAGGCAAAACTTAGGCTAAAGGCTTTAGCCTCAGTTTTTAACTTTTTAAGCCACGGTTTTGAACCGAGGCTAAAACCCCCTTTTTCTTGTAGTGTGTGTTTCTGGCTACATAAAGCCTCTTTGGATGGATAACACATTCTGATGAGTTATGAATTTCTTTCTTGTCTTTCTTGTTATTGATCTAGAACTCAGTCATGTATCATTTGTGTAAGTTAGCATGGTGCTACCATCATCACATAAGGGGTCCTCATGCAATCCTTTTATTTCTCTTTTCCAGAAACTACCTTTTCTCGAAATATTAGTTTTTTAGTTGGCCCCATGTCTCCCTTCAGTTTCATTTCTTCTTAGCTATTAGCTATCACATGATTAACTGAATATCACAATTTTCAATGCTTAATGCAAATTGTTTAGACCACATACAAGAATTTTTGGTATAGAGCTGAAAATAAGGTTAATGTCTATAACCGAGGTTGTTTAAGGAATATTCTAGAAGTATTCTACAACAAGACAAAGCCTTCAAGAAATAAGTTTCGTGCCTATGTACAAGAGGAGGCACTAAGACCTCTTATGTCCCGGGCTCGGGAGATGGATGCTAACGATTTTATTGTGTCAAACCCACGTCCAAAAGTTGAAGTGTTAGGAGCATTGCACAAAAAACCTTAGGATCTCGCCTCCCAAAATATCATTATATGAGATATAATAAAGCAATGAAACAAATCAAAGCATAAACCACATGACACGAGATTTTACGTGGAAAACCCTCGAAGAGGTAAAATCCACGGGATCTAGTCCAGAGTAACAATCCACCATAAAGTAGAACATTACAACCTATCACAAGCACACACTACTTGGATCAAACCTTCTTCACTCATGCAGGAGTGGATGAATAATAAGAGAATAAAGAAAATGGAGAGATCTCACCAATCACGTGGACGTAGAAGTGCTAAGATGTCAACTGTGTGATAGATCACCTCTACGAGCAAAATCCACCCTTCCACAAGCTTCCTCTCTCTCTTTTCTCTCTCTCTCACCTTGGCTATGATAACATCTTAGCACAATAGCTTTAGAAATCTTTCTCAATACCCTAGAAAAGCCCTAGGGACCCCTATTTATAGTTTAGAAAACTCATTTTTGCACCTCTGCGAAAATCATCTTAAATTTACGAAGTCCGCACCAAATCTGGACTGAATCTGCACAACCCTCAACTGGTCAAACTGGGTTCTCGATTGGTCGAGTAGACCCTCGACTGGTCGAGCTCGGCCCTCAACTGGTCGAGCAATAAAAAACTCGATCGCTGGACTTTTGAGTCAAGCAGTCCTCGACCTGTCGAGCAGCACCCTTCGACCGGTCGAGCAGACCACTCAACCGCTCGAGTAACCTGGTGAAACGTCCATTTTTTACAACCAACTGCTCTATCTTCCCTATGAACTGAGGAGGAAAAAATCCATCAAATCTCTCCCTTTCCGACTCAGGAGGAATTCGACTTCTTCAAGCCAGTTAGGTTTCTACAAATCTCAAACTTATCATTGAGCAATGCCTTGGTCATCATATCTAACCCATTATCATCTGTGTGGACCTTCTCAAGCTATAACACCTTATGTTCCTAAGTATCCCTAATCCAGTGATACCGAATCTCTATGTACTTTGACTTTGAGTGCTGACTTAAATTCTTTCTCAAGTGTATAACACTTTGACTATCATAATAAACCATATGCTGCTCTTACTTTAGGCTAACTTCCTGTAGGAACCTCTTCATCCAAAGCATCTCTTTACATGCATCTGTGACTGTAATGTACTCGGCCTCTGTTGTCGACAGTACTATGACCTTTTGTAGCTTACTCTGCCAAGAGACCGATCCACCTATAAACGTGATCATGAACCCCGATGTAGACTTCCTGGAGTGTATGTCACCTGCCATATCTGCATCTGTGTAGCCTTTTAACATAGGTTTTTCATCACCATAACATAGGATCAACCTAGATAAGCCTCTTAGATACCGCAATATCCATTTCGCCACTGCCTAATGTTCTTTGCCAGGATTGACAAGATATCAGCTGATAACACCAACTACATATACTATGTCTGAGCGCATACATATCATAACATACATCAAACTTCATATCGTTGACACGTAAGGTATCTTCCTCATCTCATCCACCTCTACCTTCGTCTTTGGACACTACCTATCACTTAATTTGAAGTGACCATCCAGTGGAGTACTGACCGACTACACTGCATTCATATTGTGACAACTAAAGCTTTCTACTGCTTCTGTCACGGGTTATCTACATTCCTAGGATTTTTTTAGCCAGGCCCAAGTCTTTCATCGCAAACGATTTGCCCAACACATGTTTTAGCCTTTCAATCTTCTTGATGTCTTTTTCCGTAATGAGCATGTAATCAACATACAACATCAGAACTAAAAAATCACCATTTGAGAACTTACACATGAACACATAGTGATGCGACTCTATTCTGTCATATTCATACTTTAACACGAATGAGTCAAACTTCTTATACCATTGCCTTGGAGCTTGTTTCAACACATACAAGCTCTTCCTTAGCCTACACACCATATGATCTTTACCCTTAACTTCGAACCCCTCTGGTTGGTGCATGTAGATCTCTTCTTTCAAGTTACCATGGAGAAAGATATTTTTAACTTCTAATTGCTCTATCTCCAGATCCATGCTAACAGCTAACCCAAGTAACACCCATATAGATGTCATCTTCTCCACTGGAGAGAATATGTCGTCGAAGTTTATACTTTTCCTCTAACCAAACCCTTTCACCACAAGTCTTGCCTTGAACCTCGTTTACGAATTCTTCTGCTTAATCTTCTTTCCGAGCACCCACTTATTACTCAGATCTTTCTTGCCTTTAAGCAATTTCATTATATCATAGGTGTGTTTCTTACAAAAAGATTCCATCTCCTCTTACATAGCTTTCAACCATTTCTCATTATGCTCATAGGCTAGGGCCTAAGAATAACCTTTTGGCTCTCCCCCATCAGTGAGCATCATGTACTCATGTAGCGAGTACCTCTTGGAAGGGTATCTGTCCCTAGATGTCCTCCTCACCTGTGGCTCAACAGGTAGATCAAGTGGGAGCTGCTCCTCCGGTCCATCTTCTATAGGAACTCCCTCATCTTCTATACCTTGTTATACTCCCCCGTCATCAGGAACCATAAGAGGAGTAACCGGATCCATGTCCTCTAGCTCACTTGAATTAGGTTGGGTCTTCTCTGACTTACAAATGTCATTTATACATTGATCTTCTAAGAAAACTATATCTCTGCTCCTGATGAACTTCTTCTCAATCGAATCCTATAATCTGTAGTCGAACTTTTCATCACCATGCCCCAAGAACATACTTTGTTTGATCTTCGTATCGAGCTTGGACCTCTCATCTTTTGGTACGTGAATGGATGCCCTACATCTAAACACCCTGAGATGATTGTAAGTCGAGCAGACTTCTCGATCAGTTAAAGAGGGACCTTCGACCAGTTGAGGGTTGCTCGACACGAAGTCTAACAACCATATTTTGGCTCCCTTGGCCAGTCAACCAGGGCCATCGACCAACTAGAATGAGGTTTTTTTTCTAAAATCCTTATATGAAAGCATGTAGCAAGCCACTGTAACCAAATGGAAACCTCCTATGTCTAAAGTTCTAGGTAGTGATGGAACTAAATCTATGAAAGAAACTGCATTCTATTTATGGACTATACCTCAGAAAAGCGAAAGCAGTGTAAATGCTAAGGCCTTAAATGTCATAACATGTGCTCTATCGTCTGATGAATTCAAAAGAATCATTTTATGTAATATAGCTAGACAAGCCTAGGATATTTTTAAAATGACACATGAAGGAACTACTATAATCAAGAAATCTAAAATTCAAATCCTCACTACAAAATTTGAAGCACCAGAAATATCCATTTTTTGGATTTCAAACTTGGACTGATTAAAGATTGTCTTTGACTAGTCGAGACACCGCTTAGACTAGTCGAACCAAGGCCTAGACTAGTCGAACTTACACCTAACCAAAGTATAAAAGCCCATATTAGTTTGTCTTTTGAAAGCACCTAAGTCTAAGGTCTTTCTAAGGTCTGTTATACCTGAGACATTGAAGTGTAAAGCTTGTTCTTCTTCTTGAATCTTCAATAAAGCATAGTTGATCTTCTACTTGAAGTGTAGTAGAAGGTGGAGCTTGATCTTCTACTAGAAGTGTAGTAGAACTTAAACTCATTTTAACTTGAACTTTTCAACTTCATTACTTGTACTTTAATCTTGCACTTTCCAACTTCATGACTCTCTTGAAGGTGAACTTTCCATCTTGATTCTCTTGAAGGCGAACTTTCCATCCTCTTGATTCTCTTGAAGGTGAACTTTCCATCTTGATTCACATTCTATGAACCATATCATAAGTTGTTTTATTTCATCAAAATTTGACAAACAAAAGTGTGCTTTATATATTATAGCACTTACACGATGGATCATGACCTAATCAGTTTGGTCCCTTTTTGAATAATGGGCTCCTAGGGAATTGTTGGAGATTATGCCCTCCCGATAAAATCTGATTCTGAATTTCAGGAATGAAATTCCTATCCTCACGCTCTGGTTTCTTGAGTTCTGCAGGTAATGGAGCATTTCGTACCTCCTAAACTGGAATTGGTTATGGGTTTCGTTGTGAGGGAGGCATTGGTGGTGGTTATACCATATTGCTAATGGAGATTGCTTTGGCACGATACTGTCTTGCCACAAGCGTTCTCTCAGCCATCAATCGATTCATGGCTTCAGTCTGACTGGCCATTTATCTATTAGTGTTCTCAATTTGAATACAAAATTGCTCAACCTGAGTTCTTTCATATTTCTAAACAAGTTGGATACTCAGTTGCACATCTTGGAGTGCGGCCGTTATCTCTTTAGGAGAAAAAGTCTGAGATGTCGACACTCTTTCTTAATTTTCAATATTGAGCGTCAAGCTACTATTCAAATTTAACACTTTAGGGGCCGCTTGAATTAGCAAATTCTCAATCGAATATGGTGCGGTAGGTGTGCAAGGTTTGACCCCATCGATTCAATTACTCCAATTCACAATTTTGATTGGCAGTGTTACCCTAGTAAATTAGAGACAGGGGGTCTCACTGGGCATGCCAAACTATTGTTATGGTGTTGTTTTCTAATTTGGTCACGCGAATAGTGCAAGCATGCCAGAATTGAATTTGCGGCTCAATTCAAACTAAACAATTATGACCCCAAGCGCGATAGGTAATACGCAGCATACGACCAAGATCAAATGAGATCAGTTTCCTATTCAACCAATCGCTCAATATGTAAATAGGATTAGGCGATATTCAAAGAGTAGAGTTTGTCCTCTAATGAGGGGTAACACATTTTGCTTCCCTACGAAAAGACTTTTCATACAGATAAAATGAGAAAATAGGAAAAGAAACCTTACATTGGTCACAGTGAGCAGCTGCAAAACACCTTCTTGGACGGAGAATTGAATCCAGCGTACGAACAGTAACCCAAATTACAGCTAAGATTACCAACTACTTGATTAACGCTACAGATTACACTATAAAATATAAACATCATGCCAAAAAGTAAAGGATTACACTAGAAAATATAATTGACTTGCAGAGTGATTACATTGAGTGCAAATGATGAATAATTGAAAAATATGTTTGGATTTGATTTGGTTGGTACGAGACAAACTTCCTATTGAATTCATCTGTTATTTATATTCTTAATCTGGTCATCTAGATGCTTCACACATTCTAATAGTTGATGTAACCATTTAACATTATATGACCTTCTTTGCTTCTCCTCCTGTCGTATGTTTTGTAACTATTTTTACACTATCAATCTTCCATCGCCCACTTAATCAATGATGTGTGGTTGATCTAGCTGTACTATGGTAGAATTCAATTCATATATCTCCACGTATCTTCAAAAACACCAAGCAAACCTATTAGAATTACGCGTAACTCACTTTAATTGACCTAGCTAGAATTGAAGACAATATGGATGAACATCGGAATCTACCTATTTTAGGTCCACACACGAAAATGAGATGGAAAAATGGTGAACGGTTTTGATTAGCAACAAACATCACGAAGGTAGACTTCACTGAGATTCAACAGGCATAATAACCATTTGACACCTCAGTGTCACATCTTATTGGGACTGGGCGTAGCGTAGGAAACGGTGTTGATGTTAATATCACATATATGTGGGAAAGCTTTGTGTGTCCTACCATGATATATGTGTTTTATCCATGTCATTCATCCATTTGTCCGTATCATTTTATATCCTGAGCCCAAAAAATGGGATATATACAATACTCAAGTGGACCACAACGTAAGAAGTAGTGGGGACAGTAACACCCGCCATTGAAACATTTTTAGTGCCTACTATGCTTTTTATTAGCCATCCAACCTGTTGGTAACGTCACACGGACATGGATGAAATGAAAACACAAATACCAGCTTGATCGGAAACTTCTGTGGCCTTAACAAGTTTCAGGCGTTCAATCACACTAGGAAAGTCAATCACCACTATTTCACATTAGGCTCGTTGGCAAAATGGATGGATGGCGTAGATTACACACGTACGTAAAGGTTGGCTGCATGGAAACTTCCGCACGCTCACCTTTGAATTCAAGGGTAAAATTTTGAAAAAAGTAGGTTATAGAGGCAAATTTGACATTTTCACATATTAATGGTGTTTTTCTGTTGTGGTATGTCAGTCAAAGTCACAGGAATAAGTTACTTTGCCGTATTAGCGGTGTTTCACATTATTTAAATACAATTGTTGGGAAGTTATATGATTAAAAAATAAAAAATAAAAAATAAAAACCTTTAGGGCCTGTTTGGCTAGACCACTCTTACCGTATTAGTAGGGGATGGGATTGCGATAACCCAGGATATGCACTACGAGGCAAACATACCCTGTAAACTTGTCCCAGGATATAAGCAATCCCGTGGATCTTAAAACAATCCACCGACAATACCATCATTACCTTAAAATTGATCCCATCCCTTAGTTGGATGGATTTGAAGGCCAAATCCATAGATATGCCAGGTGTACCAAACAAACCCAGTCAACTTGTCCGGGATATAACAATCCCATGGATCTTAAACCAATCCACTGACACTACCATCATTATCTTAAAAATCATCTCATCTCTCCTAATCCTATGGGATTCCCCCGCCTAAATAGGCCCTTAATTTATAAAAGTAACCAGTTGGGTACAAGTAGGGGTGTGCATCGAGTCGAACCAAGTCGAGCTAAGGCCCACTAGTTGACTTTAGTTCGAACTCAGCTCGAATCAATCCATAAGCTTAATTGGCCAGCTTAGCTCAATTCGACCAGCAGCTCGAACCAATTCAAGCCAAGTTTGAGTCAAGATTGAGCTGAGTTTGCCCATGCGACATTTCTACAAACACCTAAACTGTACCTTCAAAATCCCACTATATGAGAAATAGCAGTAATGGTTTTCAAGATATTTTATCAAACACCTTCTAATTATCATAAACATCAAGAAAAAAAATGTATTTATTTTATGTATATACCTTCCTTTTATCAAACACTTGATGAGCTATCAAATTAACCGAGTCATCAAACTGGTTTGATTCGAGTTCGATTCAAGCTAGTTTTAATCCAAGTAGGGTCAAGTTGGGGTCAACTTGAACTCAATAGGAACTCATTTTCAAACTTTGAAAATTAGGTAGATTCGACTCGAACCCAACTTCAAACCGAGTTGACTCAAACTTTTCCGACCCGCGCCGAGCGAGCTAACCGAACCAAGCCCGGTTCGTGTACAGGCCTAGGTACGACCAAGGCCCCCGAGATAACGAGCTATACGTGGAAACCGTTGCCTTCCAACACGCGTCATCTCCACATCATGCAAATCGATTGCATGTGTCTCACTTTGTATGGTCCGGTGAATATCTCAACTGAATTTGCCTCTTTCACTTCCATCACGGTCGGTCATATTATGTATAATCAGATGGTTGACATATTCAATCAGAATAGTCTTGTTGAAATCTCCTTTCTAAGAGGTGCCCTGTCAAATAAACGGTCTGAACCTTTGAAAGGCTAAGATCCAGATTTTCCATGTACGTATTCGCCATAGCGTGTGCTCACCACGTGGCACTTTAATGGGAGTCATCATCTCGGATACGGATTAGCTACTACACCCGACGGGAGCGAGTCTCGCAGTTGAAGTGACGTCACCACGTTATGTGAGCCCAATCATAATGCATGTGTTTTATCCCCACCGTTCATACATTTGGAGAGATCATTTTAGGAGATGATCCAAAGAATGAGGCAGATCTAAAGCTCTAATAGATCCCACCACAGAAAACTGTGAGAACAGTGACGTCCACCGTTGAAACCTTCCTAGGGCCCACCATCATGTTTATTTGAGATCAAAACTGTTTATAAGTTAACACAGACATGGAGTAAGGGCAAACATAAATATCAGATTGATCGAAAACTTCTGTAGGGCCAAGAATGTTTTAATGGTAGGCATTCAAATCCCACTGTTTTCTGTCGTGGGTCCAATTGAATTTGGATTTACCTAATTCTTTGTCCTCATACTCGAAAATGAACTCTCCAAATGGTTGGACGGTGCGGATACAACACATAAATTATAGTGGGCCTACGGAACGTGGTTACACCACTTTAGTAGCTAGTCTCGCTGCTATCGGGTTCAGTAGCTAATCCGCGTCCCATCCTCTCCTCTTTTCTCCCAGCTTTTATTAATTAACCATTTGAAAATTAATTGCACTTGATTAGTAAGAAACAAATGAAAAGATTATATAACCTTTCCCGTCTTAATTCTTACGGGTAAAACCACGGGCGTGGAATGGGTACATCCCACACTAGGACATAGGTACATACGGACGGACCTTCAGGGGCTGTGTGTGGCCATCCTGATGTATGTAATTTATCGATACCGTCCATTTATTTTGATGGATTATTTTATGGCATGATCGACATAAGGAGGGAGATGGAAGTTACAAGTGGACCACACCACAGGAAGCAGTGGAAATTGAACTTTTACCGTTGAAAACTTCCTATGGCCCACCGTGATGTTTAGTTTCCATCCAACCTGTTATTGATGTTACCTATACCTAGATGAAGGGAAAACATAAATATTAAGTTAGTTTAAAACTTCATCAGACCTCACAAGAAGTTTTCAACCATAGGCTTTCAATCCCCACTGCTTCTTCTGGTGTGGTCCACTTGAGCTTCGATCTGTCTCTATGTTTTTTTCATATTCTAAAACTATCCTTCAAAATGGATGAACGCCATGGATAAAACATGTACATTACAGTGGGTCCACAAAGCCCCTAATAGGACTATCCGTCTCTAGTACTTAGGGGTAGTACCCTAACCACGCCCCAAAACCATGGTATTGTTTATCACCGGGAGCCATGGGAAACGGATTGGCTACTCCCCTGCCACCAGCCCCGTGGCTGATGGTCGGTGCTCTGTTGTCCCATCATGATGTATATGTTTCATCCATGCTGTTCATCCATTTTGACGGATCATTTTATGGCTTGATCCAAATTGAGAGAGATATAAGTCTCAGGTGGACTACATCACAGGAAAACAATAGTGATTGGATATCCACCGTTAAAATCATCCTAAGGCCCACTGTACTGTTTATTTGACATACAATCTGTTAATTATGTCATAAAGACCTACATGAATGAAAATAAAACAAAGATCAACTTGATCCAAAACTTTTATGGCCCCAAAAAGTTTTTAATGGGTGATGTTCATTCAACACTGTTTCCAGTAATGTCGTGCACTTGAGATTTTGATATAACTCATTTTTCGTCTCATACCCTAAAATGATCCAGAGAAATATATAGACGGCATGGATGAAACACATGCATCATGGTGGGGCCCATAGAGCACCGACCATCAGCCGTTGGCCGGTGGCAGGAGAGTAGCCAATCCGTTTCCGGAGATACGTCTATCACGCACGTGGCATGCATACTTGTCAATCTAGATCGTCCAAGCCATAAGGCCAATTGTGGCATGCATACGTGTCAATCTCGACCGTCCAAGCCCTAAGGCCTATTGTGGATGGCACATAGACCAGAATCCAACTCTAACCAAAAACCAAATTCGATAAAAGATTGTTGCGTAACGGTGAGATTGTGGATAATCTCAACTTATAATGGGGCCCACAATTTGGACCACTGGAATCTACTACGTGAAGAAGCTTTCACTGCTTCTGTTGTTATTGTTCCGTCTATCACTATGCCAGGGTAAATAGGTTAGGATTTGCTTCTGCATTTGGTACCACCCGAACAGTAGAGCTGGGCAGAATCCGACCCGATCCGATGGATATGACCCAATCTGACAGATCCGATCCGATCTGATCCAAATCGAAGCCCAGGATCGGGTCGGTTCGAGTAGACCTACTCAGATCCGAACGTACATCGAGTCGAATTCGAATCAATGGCTAATCCAGACCGATTCAAATCGAATGGATTCGATCCGATTTGATTCAATCGGGTACTATATAATTAATATTTACTTTTTTATTTTCATTTTTTACTACCTGCCTCACCCAAATAAAACCCTAATCTCTCCATTCTCTCTCTACCCGAACAAGCGGCGCTGCACCTACCCATCTCTCCTCCTTTCTCTCCCTCTCTCTTTCGATTTCCCTCATCTCATTCTTTCTCTCCTCCTTTCTCTCCTTCTCTCTCGTGATTTCCCACATCACCTTCTTTCTCTCACTCTCACTCTCTTCCTAATCTTGATTTAGCCCAGTCTAAATTGACTGGACATACTCAACTCGATTCGGTTTCTCAGACCAAGTCGAACTTGGTTCGGGTCAGGCCAGCAAGGATTCAGATCAGATCGAGTCAGCCCTGCTGGACTCGGTCCCGAATCAAATCGAGTTCGGGTCAGGTTCTTGAAAAATCGGATCGAGTCAAGTTGGATCCAATCCGATCCGACTTAACTCAATGCCCACCTCTACCGAACAATACTCCAGCTTTGGGAGGAAGCAGATTGGCTGGTGTACCATACACTAGCCATATAATTGGTGTATTGGGACGCGGATTGTGTACTGAGTAACTCAGCACACTAAACGTACTGAGTAAACTCTGTGGGGTCCACCATGATTTACATATTTTATCCACTCCGTCGATCCATTTTAATAGATAATTTTAAGGCTCTAACCCAAAAACGGAGTACATCCAAATCTGAAGTGGACCTCACCACCGGAAATAGTGTGAATTGAAATTCTACCGTCCAAAATTTCTTGGGGGCCATAGAACTTTTGGATCAATATTTTATTTGCGTTTTTCCTTCATCCATGTCCGTGTGATCTTGTAAACAATTTGGATGACAAATGAACATCACTGTGGGCCCTTACAAGCTTTCAACGGTGGAAGTCATTATTCCCACTATTTCTGTGGTGTGGTCCACTTGAGCTTTGGGAATGCTTCAATTTTCGGCTCAACCACTGAAATGAGCTAGAAAAATGGATGGACAGTGTGGATAACCCACACACATTCTAGGTAGGCCCAACTGAGTTTACTCAGTACGATAAAGGTGTACTGAGTAACTCAGTAAGCAGTCTAATTCCAGTGTATTGACGTCAACAAGTTCTGTGGGTCTTATCATGAGGTATGTGTTATATCCAAACCGTCCATCCATTTGTCGAGCTCGTCTTAAGGATTGACGCAAAAAATAAGATAGATATAAATATCAAGTGGACCACACTGCAAAAAGCAGTGGGGGATTGAACATCTACCATTGAAACCCTTTTGGGGATCACAAAAATTTTCGATCAATATGAGGTTTGTTTTTTCTCTTCATCCAGGTCTTTGTTACCTTACAAACAAATTGGATGGAAAACAAACATTATGGTGGGCCCTACGAATGTTTTAACGAAGAGAATCACTATCCCCGCTGTTATTTGTGGTGTGGTCCAATTAAGATTTGGATATGATTTATTTTTGGCTCATGCTCTAAAATGATCTTGAAAAATGAATGAACGGTGTGGATATGATAAATACATTATTGAGGGGCCCACATAACTTTAATCTCCTTTGAACCATTAGTACAGTACTCCAGCTTTGGGAGAACATAGCCACGTGCTTTTTACTTTTGCTTGATAATATCCGTGGAGTCGCCTCTCCC
Source organism: Magnolia kwangsiensis (assembly GCA_037074715.1). Lineage (NCBI taxonomy): Eukaryota > Viridiplantae > Streptophyta > Magnoliopsida > Magnoliales > Magnoliaceae > Magnolia > Magnolia kwangsiensis. The sequence goes on along the minus strand of CM073572.1, from coordinate 148,759,080 downwards.
TCCACAGGGGTGGAGGGGCTGAAGGATCTAGCGTGCAACAGTTTTTCAGTGGGTATTGTTTCTTGGCCGCCTTGAGTAATCATTCATTGTCAAGATTTTGGTTATAAATGCATTTTATGAGAAGAACAAATGAAAGAGTAAACATGAGTCTCTAGAATGAGAGAATAAGGGTAACATTCCAAAATTTGATACTCAAAATATAAAGTATGATTTCATAATTTTTTTCCATTTGACATTTAATTTCAAATTCACGTTCACTTTTTCATTCATATTTACATCAATTAAAACTAATAAATTAATCTATATTAATTAACCATCACCACCATAATATTTATATTTAATTCATCAATCACTACTCAATCATCTAATTAAGTCTTCTAGTAATAACTCAATGGTCATTTATAGGGACTTTATTACATCATTTTTTTTTTCTATCTCTAATAAGAGAAACTATAAATTAAATTTTCTAGAATCTATTCTCTGAAAAATTCTCCTTACTTTAATGAGATAGTATTGCACAATTTATCATGTAACCGAAGTTATGGAATCATGAAAAGAATTTTCATATAAATATACAAGTAAACAAGATTTATTTGAAAAGAAATGCATTTACAATGCCTTGATGAATGCGTATGTAATGTAGAAAATACATTATTACTGCAATTCAATTAATTATTATAATTTGCACAATTTGTTTAATCATGTTGGCCAACCTTTCTCAATACCCCACCTCTACAAGAAATATGATTTTTACTGATGAATTGTTTTTCATAGGTAAAAAGGACTTTTACCAAAAAGGTTTACTTTTACCAACGAAATTATAATTTCATAGGTGAAAGTCCTTTTTACCGATGAAAATTTTTGTCAAAAATGGATATTTTTGAATATTTGAAAAAAAAAATTGAAAAATTTACTTTTACCGACGAAATTTAATTTTCATTGGCAAGTGTTTTTTCCGACGGACATAAACCGTCGGCATAAATCCCTTACAATGTTTATACTGTTGAAAACTACTATCGTCGATCAGTGTTTTTCCTGACAGATGAAGCGTCAGCAGAAATCTAGTACAATGTTATTACTGACAAAATATATTTTTGTTGGTAAAGGTAATTTTCTCGACGGACATCAAACGTCGGCAAAAATCCGATACAATGTTAATACCGACGAAAATCGCTTTCGTCGGCAAGTGTTTTTCCCGACGGACATGAATCGTCAGAAAAAATTGGGTTGTATGTTAATACCAATGAACATCTTCATCGAGAAGTGTTTTTCGTAAGGGACAAACCGTCGGCACAAATCTCGTACCATGTTATTACTGACGAAAATTAGTTTCGTGGGTAAGTGTTTTTTTCGACGAACATGAATCGTCAAATCTGGTACAATGTTATTATCAAAAAGGTGTTTTTCCTGACGGATGTCAACCGTCGACAAAAATCCAGTACAATGTTATTGCCAACGAACATGATGTTTGTCGGTAGAAGCATTTTTTCCGACGGACATGAACCGTCGGAAACAATCTGGTATGATGTTTTTACCGACGAAAACTAGCTTCGTCGGTAAAATTGTTTAAGTAATATTGCTTTTTATCGATGAACTAAAACTGTCAGGTAAGGTTCCTGCCAAGGACCAAAAATTCCCGCCACGACCAAAAGCATGACACTTTCCAATAAACTTTTTCGTAGGGAAAATTTTCTCGCCACGAACCAAAAATTCCTTCCACAACCGAAAACTCACTTTTATCGATGATTATTTTCATTATTAAAAATAAATATTAAAAATTCTCCCGACGGCTGATAACAGTCGCTAATGGTTTTTACCGATGAACAAAAGTCACCGGTAATAATCATCTGTTTCTCTGTGTGGGTGTGTGTGTGGGTGTGGGTGTGTATAGTTTTTATATCATATGAGTGGAAATTATTTTATTTTTATAATTAAAAAGTAATATTTAAATGATTTGTAATATCACATGAAAAAGAATATTGAGAAGTTTAAAAATTTTAGCAATGTTTAAGAAAATTTTTGAAAACAAAATGATGCTTTTGAAGAAAAAAAATCATCATTTTGAAATTATTGAGAAAAAATTTAAAATATGAGAAATTTTTTGAAATTTTGAAAATAAAAATTCAAAATTTGTATTTAAATTTTTTTTGGAAATAATTTATAATAAAAATGTTATTTTTTAAAAATGTTTTAAAAAAACATACATTTTGAAAAAGAATGTTATTTTTAAATGGAAATTGAAATTTATGTTTGAAAAAAAATTACTAAATTATTAGGCACACCCACTAATTGTACCCTTAACCATTTTTGGACAATCTAATCAGCCTAGATTGAAGAGTAACTTTAGATGTTTAAATCAAATTTTACTAAAATTGTTGATCAATCTTGTATGCCCAATATCTTTTTAATATTTAAACTGATCGGGACGAGTAACTATTGAAATTGAGTATTGATCAGAAAAATAGAGTGAATGGACCAGACATGTAAAATGGGCCAAAATATTTTGGTCAAAATTGTGACCCAACTTTATTGACCTCGTGAGAACATAAGTGTTGATGTTAGTAAGTTTTGTGGGCCCCATCATAATGTGGGTCAAACATCAACATTGTGAATTTAATGTGTCCCTTTTAGGTTATGAGATATGTAAAAAATCATCCATATACGAAATTCAGGTGGGCTATGCCATCTAATACCATGTGAAGATATCCTAAAAAATCTAAAAGAACTTGGTGGGGCCCACGTGAGTTTTGGATGCGGCTAAAACTTGGTCTAACCTCTCATCCAAGTGGGACACACATAATGAGTGGGTTGGATATCTGAATCACATTTAGGTAGGCCCAATATATGATTATGAATGTTTTAAGGAAACCTCTCTCTCCACTACATTTAGGGCTTGTTTGATTTTCCAATTCAGAGGTAAATGCAGTGTAACTGCATAATGATCATTTCCTTGTGTATTTACAGTACTCTTCCCTGTATTTGATTTGACCGCTTACTTTTTGTACACAAAAATAAAAAAGGCTGCAGAATGGTTGTGGGCCCCACCGTGATGCATGTCGCTTATCCACACCGTTCATCCATTATGCCAAATGAATTTATGGCATGAGTTAAAAAATGAGGCATATCCAAAGCTCTAGTGGACCATGCCACAAAAAAAGTGAATCAAATACTTGTTGTTAAAAACTTCTTAGGGCCACTGTTTCTTTTGGTGTGGACCACTTGAGTGTTGAATCTACATAATTTTTCAGTTCATGTCTCAAAATGTTGTGGTAAAACAGATGGATGGAACAGATATGTCATATATGTCACAGTGAGGTTCAAAATTGTTAACTAGCACTTTTGAACGGTTTCCAAGACAGGAATTTCCAAAAATTTCCTAACGGGTGAAAGGGCATAATTACCAATTCACCTGGTATTTACACTTTTAATGAGAAATCAAACAGGCCCTTAGGTGAGTTACTCATTACCCTTACTAAAGTAAACTCTGCGGGGTCCACCATTTTTTATTTATTTTATCGACTCCATTAATCTATGTTAACAGATAATTTGAGGTAAATAGAAAGCATATCAAAAGCCTAAGTGGACCACACCACAGGAAATAGTGTGATTGAACATCTACCATTGAAAAATTCTTAGAGGCCATAGAAGTTTTAGATCAAGCTGATGTGTTTGTGTTTTCTCTTCATTCATATATTTTTGATATCATGAACATGTTGGATGTTAAATAAAATTACTGTGGACCTGAAACGTTCGAGATTTTTGCCAACTTGGAGTTGGACGTCCTTGGTCAATGGGCTTATCATAACACCTTATCAACTTAGGAGGGAGCAATCGAACTTAACGACGTTAAAGGACCCTAAGATTAAGCCATCTGGCTAATCAAAACACTGAAGTCTTAGCCTAGGGTTTAACTATAGAAGCGACCCCTCTTTGCTCTCATGAATCACATGGAAGCCCCAAGGGCTTCACCTAGGGCCATTTCTACTTCACTTATACCCCATTTCTAGTCCGTTATACCCTTTTCACTCTAAAGTCATCACCCCATTCTCTTCCCAAGCTCTCAAAACTCAATTCCAAAGTCTCAAATCCCCCCTTTAACCCATCTCTTTAGAAAATCTCACCTTCCTCCACCTTATTCTTCAAATCTTTCTAATTACTTTCATATCAAACATAAATCCTAAAAATCAAAGGATGAAGAACTATAATTAAACTAAAATTTACTACAAATAGTAAAAATACAAATAAAATGGACTTTAGACCATTAACCTAATGGAATCTTAGAAAATAACTAGGTTATTTGGATAAATTAACTTCTCCTACCCCAAAATCATATATTGCATATTGAATAACTCATTCTGGTTTGCAAGAGACACTCATTTCAAGAATCGAGTGGCAGAATCACCACCAGGACCAGCAGATGGCCACGGCGCGCCGGTGCACCGAATTTCTGTGGACCCTCGCTGAAATTTTATACATTTTCAAGCTGACTTAAAAAATCCATATCTCTCTCAATATAACTCCGATTTAGGCGATTTAAAATCTAACTTTAAGCTTGATAAGTCTAGTTTCATATAAAAATAAATGAAAAATAAAATAAAAATTTTAATATAGTTAAATCTAGGATGATATGATAGCTGTCTAAAAATTATTAGTTCGGACAAATGCTACTTCTAGAATTTTTAAAATTTTTCTAGAACACGAAATTTAATAAAATTTGGTGAAGATAAAGTAGACTTAATGATGAACTATTAAAAAATAATTAAAATAATATACTAACTAAAAGTGCTAAAAAATTATAGAACTACCCGAGGACCGCATCCTATAGTATAATTTAGGCAAAATTTAGCTAAGTACTAAACTAAATAATCGATGGATTTATCTTGGGCCACCATTTCCACAAATGAGAAGACCTAAAACCATTAATACCACTGACTCAACACTACATAAAAATTTAAGAAAAATTTCAAGAGTCTGTCGCTCTCGGGAGTACATTGAAACCCAGTATTGGATCTGGACCACACGTCAAAAGTCTGATGACCGCGAAACTATAGAATTATATCCTTCCTACTGGGCTTGACAACCATCATGGGAATCAAGCTCAGATAGTATCCAAAAACACACAACTTGAGCCCTAAGCGAAGTGTGTGAGAAACACGAATACCTTTAGAAAATGTAATGAAACTTAAGTAAATTGGGTCATTCACTCATGCACGAAATTAAGGATTTCGGACCATAAGTTTCTAACCAAACTTCACCTAGAGGACTCATTGATCTGACATGAGTCCTCCACGGTCGATCGACCTATCCAATCACGCTGAGATCACATCCTGGCATAGATCCATTGTCAGGGAACTTACTCTACGACGTAAGTGAATAATAAGCCTCCTCATGTGCCCTGTTTGTCAAAAACTGTCACCCTTTGGATATAACCTAAGTATATCAGGGCCCTGGGGCCATTTGCATCACTTCTTAGCCTATATATAGCCCTTATTTCACCCCATTTCTATTCTATACGAATTTCTCCAAACCCTAGGAGAGAAGAGAGAAAAGAAGAAAAAAGAGGAAAGTGAGGAGAGAGATTTTAGGAGATCGTTGCTCAGATTCTCTCTCACTACACGTACTAAATCACCTTCCTGTTACACTACATGATCTATTTCGGCTACGATTTGGATAAGAATCCTAACCCTAATCTTGATTTAGAGATCCAAATAAAGTAATCAATGAAATAGCTAACCTATTTCATTATTTAGGTGCCCGATGTCCTGTTTTCAGAAATGTAGTGTTTGAACTGCGTCTGAATCGAGTATTCTGATGAAAAGTGCAGACTATAAACGTTTAGGTTATGGTTTTCAAGGCTTTCAATGTTAGCTAATGATTTATGTCTGACTTTATTGCTACCATATGTTCTTAGTTACAACATTTTCGATAAATTATACATGTGTGAACTATATTAAATATAAGATACATTTCATGTGTTTGTTGAAATGTTTGAATGAACATGAAATTGTGATTTGTGCTTGTCATGACTATAAATCTAGGATTCATGTTTATTATATGTATCACGATCTCTTTATGTAATGAATTTCTATAGTTCATGTCGTAACTAATATAGTCTATGTATTTAATAATGTGTAGTATAAGTGTTGATAAAATGTCTGAATTAGAAATTATTGATAAATTGTATTTAATAAGAGTATTGAGATATGATTCTCAATTACCTTATCTATACGTATAGTTCCCTTCATGAAATCTTAATTTTGACTACACAATTTATAGATGAAATGCAAATATTTAGTAACATGTCAACGTGTTCGATGAAATGCTCAAATGAGGAATTGGTTGGAATTATTTGTCAAATGCTGATATGATTAACACATGTATTTACATACTACATTTGAGTAAGATTGGGACTATGATGTAATCCAGGCAATCGGTAACAGTTTCCATTTGAGTGGCTGAATTAGTCTCTCCACATTTGATATGTTCGATAAATCTGGGTCGTACGACGAGTGTCGACAGTGGTTAGGCCACGTGGAGTGCTTATACATTTCATGTTGATTAATTCAGTGTGCGCTCGTACTAATCAAACTTATCTAATAAATCAATTGGCCTATTGTATGTTTACCATGTATAAACATCACTGCTTGAATCTAAGTACCACTTACCAATGTGAAGGCTCGTTTCAACCATGGTACCATGATCTGCTGAGACTCATGAGTTGGGCATGGTGGTATAGGACACCGTAGTTGAACTGTCAGCCTACGTTGGGGTGACGAGCCTCCCCATAGTGACTAGTGAGCAACCCAAACTTGTGAGTCGAATACGGTGGTATGAGACACTATATTTGAACTGTCGGCCTATGCTAAGGTGACGAGCTTCCCCATAGTGACTATAAGTATAAGCACCTGAATTTTCCTATCCACTGCTTTTCATTAGGGGTGATGCCCTATAACTTGCCTATCATATGTAATTAACTAGGATTGACGACCTTATATGGATCTTTTGGTTGGGTAAATGATATAAAGGGAGGTACCTTAGCTTCTCAAATTTATTATATGAATAAGCCAAATTTAAGTACTCGATTAACACGATCATGCACAACATTGCATATGCTTTGGCGAGGAAGTTTCACCTTTAGGGAGTTTGTCATGCGTGAACTTGGTTGTTGGAGTCGTTTTTGAGGGAGCTTTGTGCGAAGGCATGCATCATTACTGCATACCATCCTTGCATTAATAAGAGTAGCTAGGAAGTGATTGTTATATTGCTTTATCATTACTGCTTGATTGAATTGATAACATGTTAACCTTTGCCTTATAGTACCACTGAGTTGGGCACTCATTTCCACCCTGGGACGGTGTTTTAAAACACTAACTAGACTTGAAATTGCGGTAAAGACCGCTTTAGTTGAAGTAGGAATATGCCAATATGTCCTAGAAGAGGGTGAATAGGACTTTTTAATCTTCTACAAGACCTAACTATTTATGCTCTCCACAGAGCAAGGATCAACACAACACACCCACTACGTACACTCCCCCCGGAGGCCTCCTAGAGGACTTGCAAGGGGTGAGAAACACCTTAGACCCGATTCTATAAAGGAATGATCACAAGGGTCCTTTGGACTCTAATAACTTACAGATAAGCGGATGAGTCCCTTTTACCTTGTTGTCGAAGATCTCCTCCTTTGTTGATGAAGAGTCTTCTGCTCCCTTGAACCACAACTCAGAAGATGTACCAATACATGACGATGGGTTGGGTCAAGGTTATAATGGAATCCTACTCTATTGAAAGTTTTCCTATAAGGGAAATAGAGTGATTCCAATCATTTATGCATTCAAGGCATCCCAGCTTAATGGTTTGCCATTAAGGTGGTAGCTGGAGGATCCTTAAATGTGGAAGTTCATTCCCCAATCCACTCTATTGAATGTCAATGATGAGGGTGGATTGAAGGATGAACTTCCATGAGAGAAAGGGCTTTGGGTAAATGATCTAAGGTTAAATACTCAAAAGCACTCTCTTCTTTCTCTATTAGCAATTAAATACAAGTTCTCTATATATAGACAAAAAGTTCTAACAGATATAAAATGGTCACATTTATGACAGAGTTCGATATCATCGAGCAGGGTTGATATCATCAAGCATATACTCTCGACTGTATCGACTGGCCACTTGATGACACAAACTTAAATGTCAAACGTTTTGAAACATTTTGCCAGCTGGTTAAGATAATCGAAACCTGCATGGATGTCATCGAATTTCGAACTCCGAATTCATCGACACGAGGATCGATTCCTCGACATTTGAAAATGAGAGAGACATTGCCTTTGATATATTTCAGGTCAAGGATATGATTGAGGTACACTCGATATTATCGGAATTCGAATGTTGATGATATTAATAGTCGTGTCGATGTATCGATAAATCCAAAGGATTTTATAGCTAAGCTTGTTGGATAGTTTATGTCCATTCTAGATGAAATCGACCCAGTTTTGATATCATCGATATTTGAATATCAATTCCATCGACTAACCCTCGATCCAAGATAAAAACCACCTGAAAATATGCTGGTTACTATGTGTCTAAGACCGATATCATCGAAGGCCTTCCGATATCATCGAAATTTAAATTTTGAGGACATCAAGAACTTCAATATATCGGAGGTCTTTATGATTTTCTTTAGAAAAATAGGGACACAAACTCTCTGCTGTCAATTTTATCAAGTCAACTTCGATGGACTCGAGATTCAAATTTCGATGATATCAATACAACTATCGATACATTGATAATTTCGTACAGAAGTATATGCGGTTGCTGGACAACATATGTCCTCATTCAATACCATCGAGTGAGTTACGAGGACATTGACAACACTTCTCGATTATATCGATCATACTATCGATAAATTGATAGAGGCAGAAAACTTAGAGATTTTCTAAATTTGTGAAAAAGTTTTCTAACCCAAAAATCCTACGATATTCTAATTATTTTTAAGGGTTTTAAATACATGGTGTTTTGGGACATGGGATGTGAGGCTGATATTTACCTGTGGCGAGTTCAGGCACACATCCGGTTGAGGCAGATGGTTGATTGATCCTCCTATGGAGCTTCTTTGTCTAGCTGACTCAACACTCATGCTAATTAACAAACCAAGGTACTTTCAATCTCCCCCTTTGTCAATTACATGACAAAATACCAAAAATCCCTTAACAACATCTAGACAAACACATTCTAAAATGTGTGTACATGTATTTTACACAATTTTACACTGTCTAGTGAAACCATACACACAATCAGTAGCTGATCCCCCTATCTTGGTGCAGTTGCTCCCCCTAACACTAATATCACCATTCATAAACAAATATACACAATTTTTCATCGGGGTGTTTGATTTGTTCTCCCCCTTTTTGTTAGTCATTGGCAAAGGGATAACAGTTGATATTGACTGAAGTTTGAAGTATTTGAGAGAGCCATCATGCAAAGATCATATGCACATAACAAATAGATGTAAAATAAACATCGCATTTCAGAAACCATGTCTGCATAGAAGACAATATATAGATGAAAATATCACATGCTTTGACACCACAGAGTGATGAGTTTTGAGTAATGCAAAAATTCGAGTTGAATGCACGGGGATCATCACGAATGACATGACATTTACTGAAGAATTCATGGATCAACCCTAGTTGATAAGAACCACCAAGATTTAGAATATTTTGTCATCCTATCACTTCTAGGAGGAGGTCCACACCAAAAGGCTCAATGGCACTGTTAAGAACCATACGTTCAACAACAGTGGTGGGATGTCTTTCCGCAAAAATGAGTTGAAGCTTGTCACACCCCAAACTCAGAAATTGGGCTCACAAAATTTCTGATCGCCGAATCTGGTGCCAATAGCCTCCATAGTACTCCATTCTCGCCTCTCAGCGCGCATGCGCCAGATTCCGATCCTGGGATCATACAAAGAGGATTTTTTAGCATACATTTATCTCGTAAGAAGCATAACCACAAGTATACCTAAATCACAAGAACAACATCATCATCACATATCCATTAATATAAACTTTGAATATAATGCTGAAAGGAAAATACATATGTCAAAATAAAATCAAAACTCTAGAAGTCTGCTGCATGCTCTAAGCTCAATGCTGCTGCAACCTAATGCCACCTACACACATCTATTGTGTATAAGTTTATAGAAAGCTTAGTGGGTGGTGAAAGTGTGTGCACAAGGTAAGTGTCAAGTAAGAAATATTAAAGTAATCAGAGTAAGCCAAAATACTAACAAGTTCATGAATCACACGATATCAGAGTAAGCAGAAATACTGATAAGTTTATGAATCATACGATATCAGAGTAAGTAAAAATATACTGGTAAGTCCATGAGTACCATAAGTCATACCAAGGCATGTGATGTGAAACGTAAATGCTAATGGCCAAATCAAGGCTGTGTGATGTAAAAACATAATAAGCCAATATTAGATGCCAAGGATATAATGCATTATGCGGTGTGAATGGAATGACCAAGCTGGAGTGTGAAGTCGGGATAATAGTACGTAGTATCGCAAGTTACGGGATCTATCACAAAGAACTTCTATCTAAACCAGTCCCATACCTAAATTTGGATAGTCAGACTCAATGTGGTAGAGTCCTAATCTCAAGTTAGTCGACCAACCAAAATCCTGGCCATGCGAAGGTACACAACAATTAATTATGCGTCATCAACCCGAGTGGATAGTGAATGAAACAAATGAATGAGTATGCAGCTCCTACTCAATAAGTCCACATATCAGTATGGTTCCTCTCTGAAAAATCACTAGGGTTTATTACATTCCAAATCAGATTGCCGCCCCATTGCGCACAACAAGGAAAGTGGAAGAGACCTCACTATCTGCCTGCCAATATCGGGCGCGACTCGTCGATAGCGAACCCATTCCTCAAGCTGGTCAAAATCAGCCTAGCTTTGCCCCCTCCTCTTAGGTAAGTAAGGCCGCACCCCCTTCCAATCGACCATAACAGAGTGGGAGATGCGGCCTAACGGTATATGGCCCTCCTGCGCTCATGCATCCACTTGGTCTAGATGTTGGAGCAACTTCTGGAACCAAGAGGGTTTAGGGACTTTCACCTAGGAATATCTATAGCACCACATATAGAACAGATTTTCGGTGTCCCATCTAACCATCCACGATATGCCTGTGGAGACTACGACCCTGTTGTCGCTATGTCGTACAGTAATCACAACACACAGTGCAAGATGCATGAGTCATACAATCCAGTCATGCATCAATCATGCGCATACCGTGTGCTCATGTGAGACAATCTCCGCCTATCAGGGAGTCTCATAACAACCGACACTATGACATATGTAATGCTCAATCATATCTCATACAAATATGCAAATGATGCGTACGGGTATGTATCATAATGTTATGTTGTCACATACTCATAATTGGTATCAATAACCGGCATCGACAATCGACCTCGACAATATGGACATTTTACCAACATTGCCCCTAAGGAATGACCCACATAGAGCTAGAGGTGGGTATCGAGCCGAGTCAAGTCGAGGTGGGCCAAGCTTGGCTCGGATTCTCCATGATGTACTCGAGTTCGAGCTCTTGCTCGAGCTTGGCCTCGAGCTCAACAATGAAGCTTGGCTTGTTTGCCAAAGCTGTCGAGTTGAGTTCAAGTCAAGCTAGTGGTTCGAGTCAAGTCGAGTTTACCTCGAGTCGAGCTCGAGCTTGTTGGGTGAGAGAGTAATGGATTCTATTATTGATCCTCCTCCATTGATGAAAAATTGAAAAATCTTAAGAGAATCAAAGCAAAACCCGATGAAAAAACCAAACAAAGCTTCAAATCGGATGAGGAAACCTGTAAGAACCGATTTGTTCTTGATCTTCTTCCACCAGCAGAAATTTAAGTACTAGAAAAGAAATAGAGCAGGACACAGATTAGAAATCCAAGTAAAGAGCTCTAGCCAATTAGATAATTGGATTTCCTTGAAGCTCTAACAAATCTGAGAAGAACCCATCTCAGATTTCTTAGGTTTCTCACCTAAGAAGTAGATCTTGAGAGATTGAAATCATACTATTGTGGTGCTGAAATGAAAACTAGTGGTGGTGGTCCGGGCGGGCATGTGGCTAACAATGGGTAGAGAAAGAGAAAAAAGGGAAAGGGAAAGGGGGTGTGTGCGGTCGGGTATAGACTCCAGGATTTTTTTGTAAAAGTTAAAAGTTAAAACTTATATTAATATAATATATATATATATATATATATATATATATATATATATTATATAATATATATAATATATAATATTCAATATATTTATTAATCAAGCCGAGTCGAGCTCGAGTTTGAGCTTCGAGTCGAGCCGAGTTGAAATGCCCCCTGGTTGAACTTGGCTTGAACTCAACTCGAGCTTCAAATAATTGGTTCGGCTCGGCTCGAATTGGCCATTCAAGCCGAGTCAATCCGAGCTGACTCAAACCAAGTTGAGCGAGTTTTTCAGGCTAGCTCGACTCGCGAACAACCCTACATAAAGCCTAACATATAGTGGACCCATGACCTCATACAAGGGCCAAATATACAACACCATGGGCCTCACTCAAGAGTTTAATACACATCTTGATGGGCCCTTCACATGGGCCTAACATACATCACAATAAGCTCCATCGCCTGACCCTCAAATGCATCAATGGGCCTAATCACATAGGCCTCATATACATCACATTAGGCCTTAAACACAAGCCGAATACATATCACAACGGGACTCAAATACGGGTCGCATATGCATCTCATTACGCCTCGAAAATCAGAATTCACCTCGACAATTGGAATCGGCCTCGACAATCGGAATAAGATTGGCCTTAAAAATCAGAATCAGACTTAACAATCGGAATTGGAATTGGCCTAAATAATCGGAATCGGCGTCGATAATCGGCCTCGACAATCGGAATTGGAATAGGCCTCGACAATCGAAATTAGATTAGGCCTCAACAATTGGAATTAGAATCGGCCTCAAAAATCGGCCTTGACAATCGGATTCGGAATCGACCTCAACAATCAACCTTGACAATCGGAATCGAAATCGGCCTCGATAATTGGAATAGTGAGAATGGGCCTGACTAGGCCTAAGGGAATGGCACCATGTGGTCATTCAACCATCATTGTCCATCAATGTGGACATTTAACCAACATTGCTCCCAAGAAGTGGCACACATAGTGTCAAACATATAGTGGGCCCGTGGCCTCACAGAAGGGTCTCATACATCAAGTGGACCACTTCACATAGGCCGAAAACACATCTCAATGGGCCACATCATATGGGCCATAATCATATCACATTAGGCCTTGCCTATGGGGCTCATACACATCAAGTGGGTTGCATCAATGGGTCGCACTAAAGGGCCTCATACACTTTAAATGGGTTGCATCAATGGGCCTCACTAATGGGCCTCATACAAATCAAGTGGGCTGCATCAATGGGCTACACTAATGAGCCTTATACACATTAAGTGGGTTGCAACAATGGGTCACACTAATGGGTCTCTTACACATCAAGTGGGTTGTATTAATGAGCAGCACTAATGGGCCTCACACATATCAAGTGGACTGTATCGATGGGCCGCACTAATGGGCCTCATACAAATCAAGTGGGTTGTATCAATGGGCTGCATTAATGGGCCTCATACGCATCAAGTGGGCTGTATCAATGGGCCGCACTAATGGGCCTCATACACATGAAGTGGGCTGTATCAATGGGCCGCACTAATGAGTCTCATACACATCAAGTGGGCTGCATCAATGGGCCGTACTAATGGGCCTCATACACATCAAGTGAGCTGTATCAATGGGCTGCACTAATGGGCCTCATACACATCAAGTGGGCTGCATCAATGGGCCCTACCAGTGGGCCTCATATACACAACAGGTGGGCCTTGCACATGAGCCTCAAATACATAACATGTGGGCCCCGAATATGTAGCAAATGGGCCTTATAGATGGCTACAAATATATTAAGGTAGGCCTCACAGATAAGCCATAAGTGGGAGCTTGGATTACATCTAAAATCACTTCAATAGTTGTAAGTGCAACATGTGCATCATTGTACACTACCATTCCATAGGGCACATGGCCCACTAATGATGATCAGCACTATTCAAACATTGTCCAAGTAAACCAACACCATCCTAACATTTTCTGTTTAAATCAGTACCATCCAAATGTTCTAGACGGTGTGGATGAAATAAACACATCACTGGTGGTGGTTGTACCATTAGATGGATGGTTAGATAGAACACATCCTAGGATGGGTCCCACATAGGGCCCACCATATAATAATAATTTATACATTATTATCATTATTATTATATTATAATTTATATTAAATATATTATAATTTATATTAAAAAGATGCAGCGCCCAGGTTTGCCAAATCAGACCGGGGCCCACCATATAAATGATCTAGGAAAATGGATGGTCGATATTGATAAAACACATACGTTAGGGTGTGGCCCACCGTCTAGCAATTTGGACGGTGGGGGAAATACATACATTCAAGGTACGCCACAAATATAAAGCAAGTGGGCCCTATGATCTGGCAAAATGAATGGAAGTTTGGGTTATAACACACGCCTCATGATCAAACCCAACAAAGCTTGTTGGCGTCATCTGCAGCAGTTGAAGCTGCTGGCCGTCCAGCAAATGGACGACCCAGATACAAGGTACTTACATCATGGTGGTACACAACAGATGGGTGGGGTGGATCAACATGTGCAAAGGCCACAGCAAGGACGCCCCACGTCCTATGGACGGTGTGGATGAAACACATCCTACAGGGTGGGCCTCGTAGATGGATGGCATGGATGATAAGTAAATCAGGGTGCACTCCGCATACCACCATCCCCTGGACGGTGTGACGTTCATCACATTATCAAGGTAAGCTCCACCGCCCATCCAATGGACGGTGGATAGCATGGATATAGAGCATACATCAGGTGGGTCCACATGTGGCCGGTCCAGCGTCTAGGCCTTGGATGGCTTGGATGTGGACTGAACTCTTGGTGGGGTCCCATCGTCCCTGATGGACAGTGTGGATGAAACGCATACATCATATATAAGGTGGGGCCCACAAGAAACGACCACCAGCGAAATCCGTTGGTCAGGTGAGTCCCAAATCTAGCCAAATGGCTTGCACACACTTCTCTATTAGCCACTTTCAGTAGGGATCAATACCAAAACCTCATTATTATAATAAGGTACCTTTCACCTAGTCTACCACTTTGAACTATGGATTAAGGTAGACCAGTGGGTGGGATTCCCACTGTCCCAACAGTGGACGGTGTGGATCATCCCCTACAATATGGTGGGCCACACCTTCTGATGGACGGAGTAGATATATCACATATTGGTGGGGCTCACTCCAACATAATGGATAGAGAGAAAGAGAGAGGGAGAGAGAGAGAGAGAGAGAGAGAGAGAGAGAGAGAGAGAGAGAGAGAGAGAGAGAGATATGTGAGAGATGGAGGGAGAGATGGAGGGACCCCGCCACTCTGGGCCCTCCCTATACAATGCATACATCAAGATGGGTCCCACCATAAGTGGGCCCTTAAATTACAAAATTAGGTAATAAAATCATACACCTTTGATCTTCTTGGACTTCTTCTTCCATCAACGCATCCTAAATCTCCGGGGGATGCATTTTAACGATCGAGATGATGCTTGGATAGTGGAGATGGGAGGTAGGAGGGTGGGCCACACTAGCTTCTCCATGGAAGCAATGGACGTTGGGTGCTTGGATTGCTTAGGTGGAATGAGAGAGAAATGAAAGAGAGAGAGAGAGAGAGAGAGAGAGAGAGAGAGAGAGAGAGAGGTTGTAAGGAGTTAGAGGGATGGGTGATGGAGTGATGGATGATGTGTACTTTGACATGTAAGGAATGGGTTGCTTTGACTATATGGTTACTTGGGGATAGGGTTTGTACTTGACATGTAAGGTGATGTGGTACTTGATTGATGGGATGTGATGTGATTGATTTGAAAGATCATCTTAGGTTTTGCAAAGCGCAGCGTTTTCTTCACATTGAACGCGAGCCCACATCTCCTGGCCTGGATATCGCCTCGACACGTAATTACGAAGTCGGAACCGTGACAATGGTGCGGTCGCAAGGATATAAGTTTCGAGTCGAGCGAACTCATATACAGGACATGACTCAGAATTACGCGCAAATGCTAATAATAGATCGCGGGTCATCAGAATTCGACTGGAAGAACCACAGAAGCCTACGGAACAGTACGGGCTAGGATATAGGCCTTACAACTCTCTCCTCCTAATAAAAATTTTATCCTCAAAATTTAAACCACAACAACTAAAATAAGGCTCACCAAGGGAGAGAAATCCTATCGCATTAGATATAATCTTCAAACACCTAAAAGATGGGGACAACGCCTATGAATATCAGCCTCTTACTCCCAAGACGCCTAGTCAGCACTATGATGATCCCACTGAACCTCGGATCATGGATTAGAGATGATCAAAACTGGAATACTTTGTAGCCTCACAATATCAATGGTAGGGAGTTATATCAGAAAATCTCTAAGTTATTTGAACTTGGGGATCTAACCATTCTAAGTTCTCAACAATCATAGAATGTAGGGAAGCTATTAGCAGATATGAGATGTTATCCTCAGGTATTCCCAAGTTACGTTCTGATAACAACTTCTATCACACTCCAAACTCAAAAACCGGGCTCATAAAATTTTCGATCATCGAATCCGGTGCCGACAGCCTCTGTAGTACCTCATTCTCGGCTCCCAATGTGCATGTGCTAGATTTCGATCCTCGAATCCTACATGGAAGATTTTCTAGCATACATTTATCTCATAAGAAGCATAACCATAAGTATACCCAAATCACAAGAACAACATCATCATCACATATCCACTAATATAAACTTTGAATACAATGCTGAAAGGAAAGTATATATGTCAAAATAAAATCAAAGCCCCAAAAGTTTGCTGCATGCTCCAAGCTTAACACTACTGTAACTTAATGCCACCTACACGTATCTATCGTGCATAAGCTTATAAAAAGCTTAGTGGGTGGTGAAAGTGTGTGCACAAGGTAAGTGTCAAGTAAGCAATATTAGAGTAATCAGAGTAAGCGAAAATACTAACAAGTTCATAAATCATACGATATCAGAGTAAGCAGAAATATTGATAAGTTCATGAATCATACAATATCAGAGTAAGCGAAAATATACTAGTAAGTCTATGAGTGTCATCGGCCATACCAAGGCTATGCGATGCGAAGCATGAATGCTAATGGCCAAATCAAGGCTGTGCGATATAAAAACATGATAAGCCAATATTAGATGCCAAGGATGTAATGCAATATGCAGTGCGAATGGAATGACCAAACTGGAGTGTGAAGTTGGGATGATAGTACGTAATATCTCAAGCTATGGGGTCTATCACAAAGGACTTCTATCCAAACCAGTCTCATACCTAAATTTGGATAGTCAGACTTAATGTGATAGACTCTTTAGGTTAATCGCGCGCCCAACCAAAATCCTGGCCATACAAAGGTATACAACAATTAATTGCACACCATCAGCCCGAGTGGATAGTGAATGAAATAAATGAATGAGTATGCAACTCCTACTCATTAAGTCCACATATCAATACGGTACCTCTCTAGAAAATCACTGGAGTCTATTACACTCCAAACTAGACTGCCTCCCCATCGCGCGCAATAAGGCCAGTGAAAGAGACCTCATTATCCGCCTGCCAATATCGGGCCCTGCTCGTCGATAATGAACCTATTCCTCGAGTTGGTCAAACTCAGCCTAGCTTTGCCCCCTCCTCTCGGGCAGGTAAGGCTGTACCCCCTTCCAACTGACCATGATATAGTGGGAGACGTGGCCTAATGGTATATGGCCCTCATGTGCTCATGCATCTACTCGGTTTAGACATTAGAGAAACCTCTGGAACCAAGAGGGTTTAGGGACTTTCACCTAGGGATATCTATAACACCCCATGTAGAACAGATTTTCAATGTCCTATCTGTCCATCCACGATATGCTTGTGGAGGCTACGACCTTGATGTCGCTAGGGCATATAGTAATCACAACACATAATGTAAGATGCATAAGTCATACAATCCAGTCATGCATCAATCCTGCGCATACTGTGCGCTCATGTGAGACAATCTCCTTCTATCACGGTTTCTCATAACAACCGGTATTATGGCATATGCAATGGTCAAATTATATCTCGTAACAAACATACAGATGATGCGTATGGGCATGTATCATGATGCTATGCTGTCACATACTCATAATTGGTATCGATAATGGCTTCGACAATCGACCTCGACAATGTGGACATTTAACCAACATTGCCCCCAAGGAATGCCCCACATAAAGCCTAACATATAATAGACCCATGGCCTCACACAAGGGCCAAATATACAATACCATGGGCCTCACTTAAGAGTTTAATACACATCACGATGGGCCTTTCACATAGGCCTAACATTCATCACAATGGGATCCATCGCTTGACTCTCAAATGCATCACAATAGGCCTTATCACATATGTCTCATATACATCACATTGGGCCTTAAACATAGGCTGAATACACATAACAACGGGCCTCAAATATGGGCCACTTATGCATCTCATTGTGCCTTGACAATCGAAATTGACCTCGATAATGGAAATTGGTATCGACAATCGAAATCAGAATCAGCCTCAATAATTGACCTTAACAATCAGAATAGGAATCAGCCTCAACAATCGGCCTCGACAATCGAAATCAGCCTCGACAATCAGAATCGGTATCGACAATCAGAATCAGCCTCGACAATCGAAATCGAAATTGACCTCAACCATCGGCCTCGACAATAGGAATTGGCGTTGATAATCGACCTTGACAATCCGAATCGGAAATGGCCTCAACAATTGACCTTGACAATTAGAATTAAAATCGGCCTCAATAATTGGAATCAGAATCGGCTTCAACAATCGGCCTTGACAATTGGAATCGAAATCGACAATCGGAATCGGCGTCAATAATCGACCTTAACAATCGGGTTCGGAATCAGCTTCAACAATTGGTGTCGACAATTAGAATTGGTATCGACAATTAGAATTAGTATCAATAATTCGAATTGGTATCGACCTCAATAATCAGAATCGAAATCGGCCTCGATAATCGAAATAAGTGAGAATGGGCCTAATTAGGCCTAAGGGAAGGTCACAATGTGGTCATTTAACCATCATTGTCTATCAATGTGGACATTTAACCAACATCATTCTCAAGAAGTGACACACATAGAGCCAAACAAATAGTGGGCCCATGGCCTCACACAAGGGTCTCATACATCAAGTGGGCCACATCACATAGGCCGAAAACACATCTCGATGGGCCTCATCATATGGGCCATAATCACATCACATCAGGCCTTGCCCATGGGCCTCAAACAAATCAAGTGGGCTGCATCAATGGGCCACACTAATGGGTCTCATACACATCAAGTGGGTTGTATTAATGGGCCGCACTAATGGGCCTCATTCACAACGAGTGGGCTGCATCAATGGGCCACACTAATAGGCCTCATACACATTAAGTGGGTTGTATCAATGGACCTCACTAATGGGCCTTATACACATCAAGTGGGTGTATCAATGGGCCGCACTAATGGGCCTCATACATATTAAGTGGGTTGTATCAATGGGCCGCACTAATGGGCCTCATACACATCAAGTGGGCTACATCAATGGGCCGCACTAATGGGCCTCATACACATCAAGTGGGCTACATCAATGCGCCTTGCCAGTGGGCCTCATATACACAACAGGTGGGCCTTGCACATGGGCCAAAAATACATAACATGTGGGCCCCGAATACATAGAAAATGGGCCTTATGGATGGCTACAAATATATCAAGGTAGGCCTCACAGATAAGCCATAAGTGGGAGCTTGGATTACATTTAAAATCAGTTCCATAGTTGTAGGTGCAACATGTGTATCACTGTACACTATCATTCCATAGGGCACATGTCCCACTAATGATGATCAGCACTGTCCAAACATTATCCAGGTAAACCAGCACCATCCAAACATTTTTTGTTTAAATCAGTACCATCCAAATGTTCTAGACGGTGTGGATGAAACAAATACATCACTAGTGGTGGGTGTACCGTTAGATGGATGGTTAGATAAAACACATCCTAAGATAAGTCCCACATAGGGCCCACCATATAATAATAATATATACATTATTATCATTATTATTATATTATAATTTATATTAAAAAGATGCAGCGCCCAAGTCTGCCAAATCAGACTAGGGCTCACCATATAAATGATCTATGAAAATGGATGGACGGTATTGATAAAACACATACGTCAAGGTGTGGCCCACCGTCCAGCAATTTGGACGATGGGGGAAATACATACATTCAAGGTATGCCACAAATATAAAGCAAGTGGGCCTTGTGAAATGGAAAAACGAATGAACATTTTAGATATAACACTCGCCTCATGATCAAACCCAACAGAGCTTGCTTGCGTCATTTGTAGGAGTTAAAACTGTTGGCCGTCCAGCAGATGGACGGCCTAGATACAAGGTACTTACATCATGGGGGTACAACAGATGGGTGGGGTGGATCAACACGTGCAGAGGCCACAATAAGGATGCCCCACGTCCTATGGATAGTGTGGATGAAACACATCCTACACGTTGGGCTTGGTAGATGAATGACGTTGATGAAAAGTACATCAGGGTGCACTCCACATACCACTGTCCCCTGGACAATATGACGTTCATCACATCATCAAGGTAAGCTCCATTGTCCATCCAATGGACGGTGGAAAGCATGGATAAAGAGCATACATCAGGTGGGTCCACACGTGAGGCCCACTAGACTATATTTTATAATATATATGATACTGTAATATATATATATATATATATATATATATATATATATATATATATATATATATATATATATATATATATATATATATATATATATATCCTGGCCGGTCCAGCATCTAGGCCCTGGACGGCCTGGATGCGGACTGAATTCTTGGTGGGGTCCCACCGTCCCTGATGGACAGTATGGATGAAATGCATACATCATATATAAGGTGGGGCCCACAAGCAATGACCACCAGCCATATCCATTGGTTAGGTGAGTCCCACTTCTATCCAAGTGGCTTGCACACACTTCACTGTTAGCCACTTTCAGTAGGGATCAATACCAAGACCTCATTGTTATACCGAGGTACCTTTCACCCAGTCTACCACTTTAAACTATGGATCAAGGTAGTCTAGTGGGTGGGATTCCCACCGTCCCAATAGTGGACGGTGTGGATCATCCCCTACAATATGGTGGGCCACACCTTTTGATGGACGGAGTAGATATATCACATATTGGTGGGGCTGACTCCAACATAATGGATAGAGAGAGAGAGAGAGAGAGAGAGAGAGAGAGAGAGAGAGAGAGATACTTGAGAGATGGAGGGACCCCGCCACTATGGGCCCTCCCTATACAATGCATACATCAAGATGGGTCCCACCATAAGTGTGTCCTTAAATTAAAAAATCAAATCATAAAATCACCCACCTTTGATCTTCTTGGA
Organism: Magnolia kwangsiensis; assembly: GCA_037074715.1. Classification (NCBI taxonomy): domain Eukaryota; kingdom Viridiplantae; phylum Streptophyta; class Magnoliopsida; order Magnoliales; family Magnoliaceae; genus Magnolia; species Magnolia kwangsiensis. The sequence goes on along the minus strand of CM073572.1, from coordinate 148,737,428 downwards.
CTTCTTCTTCCATCAACGCATCCTAAAGCTTCGGGGGATGTATTTCAACGGTCAAGATGATACCTGGATGGTGGAGATGGGAGGTAGGAAGGTGGGCCACACTAGCTTCTCCATGGAAGCCATGGACGTTGGGTGCTTGGGTTGCTTGGGAGGAATGAGAGAGAAATGAAAGACAGAGAGAGGTTGTAAGGAGTGAGAGGGATGGGTGATGTAGTGATGGGTGACGTGTACTTTGACATGTAAGGGATGGGTTACTTTGACTTTGGGGTTGCTTGGGGATAGGGTTTGTAGTTGACATGTGAGGTGATGTGGTACTTGATTGATGGGATGTGACGTGATTGATTTGAAAGATCGTCTTTGGTTTTGTAAAGCGCAACATTTTCCTCAAACTGAACGTGGGCTCACATCTCCTAGCATAAGTATCACCTTGGCGCGTAATACGTGACGTCTGAACCGCGGCGATGGTATGGTCACAAAGATACAAGTTTTGAGTCAAGCCGACTCTGATATATGGGACACGACTCAGGATCAGACCTAAACGCTGATAACAGATCGCAGGTAGCCGGAATTCGACTGGGAGGACAGTGGAAGCCTAAGGAACGGTACAGGCTAGGATATAGGCCTTACAACTCTCTCCTACTAATAAAAATTTCATCCTCAAAATTTAAACTACAACACAACTAAAACAAGGCTCACTAAGGGAGAGAAATCCTATCGCAATAGATATAATCTTCAAACACCTAAAAGGTGGGGATAACGCCTTCGAATATCAACCTTTTACTCCCAAGACGCCTCATCAGCACTATGATGATCCCACTGAACATTGAATCTTGGATCAGAGATGATCAAAATTGAAATACTTAACAGCCTCACAATATCAATGGTAGGGAGCTATATTAGAAAATCTATTAGTTATTCGAACTTGGGGATCTAACAATTTTAAGTTCTCAACAATCATAAAATGTAGGGTAGCTATTAGCAGATATGAGATGTTATCCTCAGATATTCTGAAGTTATGCTCTGATACCAACTTCTGTTATCCCCCAAAATCAGAAATTGTGCTCACAAAATTCTTGATCACTGAATCTAGTGCCAACAGCCTCCGTAGTACACCATTCTCAGCTCCCAACGTGCATGCACAAGATTTCGATCCTCGGATCCTACAAGGAGGATTTTCTAGCATATATTTATCTCGTAAGAAGCATAACCATAAGTATACCAAAATCACAAAAACAACATCATCATCACATATCTACTAATATAAACTTTGAATACAATGCTGAAGTAGAAATACATATGTCAAAATAAAATCAAAGCTCTAAAAGTCCGTTGCATGCTCTAAGCTCAATGCTATTGTAACCTAATGCCACTTGCACGCATCTATCGTGCATAAACTTATAGAAAGATTAGTGAGTGATGAAAGTGTTTGCACAAGGTAAGTGCCAAGTAAGCAATATTAGAGTAATCAGAGTAAGTGAAAATACTAACAAGTGCGTGAATCATACAATATCAGAGTAAGCAAAAATATTGATAAGTTCATGAATCATATGATATCAGAGTAAGCGGAAATATACTGGTAAGTCCATGAGTGTCATCAGCTGTACCAAGGCTATGTGATGTAAAGCATGAATGCTAATGGCCAAATTAAGGTTGTACGATGCAAAAACATAATAAATCAATATTAGATTTCGAGGATGTAATGCACTATGCGGTGCGAATGGAATGACCAGGCTGGAGTGTGAAGTTGGGATGATAGTACGTAGTATTGCAAGCAAAAGGTTCTATTACAAAAGACTTCTATCCAAACTAGTCTCATACCTAAATTTGGATAGTCAGACTAATGTGGTAGACTCTTGATCTCAGGTTAGTCACGCGCCCAACCAAAATCCTAGCCGTGCGTGAAATTGTGGTAAAGACCGCTTTAGTTAAAGGAAGAATATGCCAATGTGTCCTATAGGGGGGTGAACATGACTTTTTAATAATTTTATAATAATTTAAAATCCTATCACACTAATCCTAACAACAAGCATATATTAAGATTACTCAAGAGTAACTTTACTTGCTTCCAAGCCCAGTAGAGGATCCAATCACAAACTATTTGGGAGATGAAAGAGATGAATAATATATAAATTAGTTTATGACGAATATGATTGTACGTGTGTGTGAGGTTGATCTCAGATAATCAAATATGAAAGTATTTAAGGAAATCACATAAGAAAATGGAAGTCAATAACAATCTCAAACACAATCATTTTTATAGTGGTTCGACTACTTGTCTACTCCACTCCAGGCAAACGCACTCAACCCTTGAGTATGCCGGATTTCACTAAGAAGGTTTCACATGGTTCACCTCAAACCTAAGGTTTTAAATCAGGTTCACCTTTAACTAATACAAGCTACACCTAGGCTGACAGTTTATGCTCCCACGAGCAAGGGTCAACACATAGCACCCGATTTTAGGCACACTAGCCAAGGATCCATACAAGCGACCTCTCTTGTTTATGCTCTCATGAGCAAAGGTCAACACAATGCACCCACTTTTAGGCACACTAGCTAAGGATCTTCCACAAGACCCTAACTATTTATGCTCTCCACAGAGCAAGGGTCAACACAACGCACCCACCACGTACACTCCCGCTGGAGGCTCCTAGAGGACTTGCAAAGTGTGAGAAACACCTTAGATCCAATCCTACAAAGGAATGATCACAAGGGTCCTCTGGACTCTAATAACTTACAGATAAGAGGATGAGTCCCTTTTAGCTCTTTGTCGAAGATCTCCTCCTTTATTGATGAAGAGTATTTTGCTTCCTTGAACCACGACTTAGAAGATGTAGCAATGCATGGCGACAGGTTGGGTCAAGGTTGTGATGGAATCCTACTCTATTGAAAGTTTTTCTATAAGAAAAATAGAGCGATTCTAATCATTTATGCATTTAAGGCATCCCAGCTTAATGATTTTCCATTAAGGTGGTAGCTGGAGGATCCTTGAATGCGGAAGTTCATGCCCCAATCCACTCTATTGAATATCAATGATGAGGGTGGATTGGAGGATGAACTTCCATAAGAAAAAAGGCTTTGGATATTTTATTCAAGGCTAAACACTTAAAAGCACTCTCTTCTTTCTCTACTAGCAACTAAAGACAAGTTCTCTATAAATAGGCAAAAAGTTCAAACGGATCTAAAACAGTCACATTTATGATAGAGTTTAATATTATCGAGCAGGGTCGATATCATTGAGCGTATACTCTCTCGACTGCATTGACTAACCACTTGATGACATAAACTCAAATGTTATGTGCTTTTGAAACTTTTTGCCAACTGGTATGAGAAATTGAAACCTGCATACATGTCATCAGATTTTCAACTCTGATTTCATCGACACAAGGATCGATTCCTCGATATTCGAAAATGAGGGAGACTTTACCTTTGAAATATTTCAGGTCAAAGATATGATCGAGGTACACTAGAAATCATCGGAATTCGATATCATCGGAATTTGAATATCGATGATATCGATAGTTGTGTCGATGCATCTATAAATCTAAAGGATTTTTCAATTAAGCTTGCTGGACAATTCATGTCTTTTTTCGATGCAATTGACCCAGCCTCTATATTATTGACATTTGAATATCGATTCTATCGAGTGAACCTCGATCTAAGATAAAAACTACCTGAAAATGTTGCTGAAAAAATTGTGTCCAAGACTGATATCATCGAAAGCGTTTCGATATCATCGATTTTTGAATTCAGAGGATATCGAGGAGTACTTTGATATATCGAAGGTCTTTATAATTTTCTTTATAAAAATAGGGACACAAACTCTCTACTGTCGATTTTTGTAATGTCTCGAAAAAATCTGTACGAAGACCCGAGTACCACCTTAGGCAGAAATCACTAAGGACCAAATCCATTGGGAATTAGACGAAAATTAATTTAGTTTTAAATTGATTTAGTTGGTCAATTAGCTTGAACAACTTTTTATATGAAGTGCAAGACCCAAATCTAGCAGGATCGCTAATGCTACATTACTTAAAAACCTAGGATCCATCTCAAAACCCAGTTGCTCTCGAGAGCATTATGAAACTCTGTATCGGACCTAGACCGCGCATCGAAAGTTCGATTACTTCAAAACTATATGGTTATGACCACCTTACTGAACTTGACAACTATCTTGAAAATCGAGTCCTAATAGTACCCCGAAATGCATAACTTGAGTTCGTAGCGAAGTGTGTGAGAAACGCGAATATCTTTAGAAAATGAATTGAAACTTAAGTGAATTAAGTAGTTCGCTTGCGGGCCAAATTTAAGATTTTGGACCATTAGATTCTGACCCAACTACACCATCGAATCAGAAAAAATTTCCAACACATGTTAGTGTACTAGTGGCCCTGATCGAGTGCAGAGGACCATTGAACTAAAACTGGTCTTCCGCGGTCGATCCACTGATCCGATCGGACCGAAAACTTAATGTGACCTAGATCCAATATCAAAAAACTTTTCCCAAACTGTATGCAGAAAATGGGCCTGTAGATGAGCTCTATTGGATCGAAACTACCACTCCTTGGCTATAACCTAAGTATACCATGGCCTTGGGGCCATTTTCATCAGTTCTGGGCCTATATAAGGACTTAAACCCACCCTTCTCTCATTCCATACGAATTTCAAACCCTAGGCGAGAGAAAAGAGAAAAAGAGAAGGAAAGAGTGAGGAGAAGATAAAGTGGGAGATAGTTCCTGTGATTCAATCCCACCACTCCACATGCTAAATCAGCCTGTCTGTATCGCTATTTCAACAATTTCAACTCCATTCTTAGGTAAGGAATCCTAAACCTAATTTTTTCTAGGGATTGAAATAGAGTAGATGGTAAAATAGTTAACCTATTTCATGTTATAGGTTGTCGTTGTACCGTAGATAGGTTGTCGTTGTGCCGTAGACTAAAGCTTAGTGTACAAGCTGAGTCCGATACGAGTCTATCGGCGAAAGGTGCAGACTATAAATATTTAGGTTATGGTTTTCAAGACTTTTAATGTCAGTTAATGATTTATGACTGACTTGATTACTATCATGTGCGCATAGATGCTATGATTTTTGAATATTACATATTTATGTGAACTATGTTAGATATGATGCATTCCATGTGTTTATTGAAATGTCTGAATGAATATGGAATTATGATTTATGTTTACTATGATTGTCATTTGGGAATGCATGATTGTTGTACGTGCGTCAACTCTTATGTGGAAGGATTTGCTATAATATATGTTTTAACTAATTTATTACATATATGTGATATGTGTAGTCTAAGTGTTTGATAAAATGCTTGAATGAGAAAATATTTGTTGTAATGTATTTAACGAGGATGTTGAGATAAGATTCTCAATTCCCTTACCTATAGTTGCAATTTATTTTATTTAACCTATCTGACTGCTATATGATTTACGGATGAAATACCTATGTATGATAATGTGTATTACGTGTTTGTTAAAATGCCTAAATGAGATTGATACTGAAATTGGTTATCACATGATGTCTTTGACTATCACATGTGAATGTTATTGTTTGGAGTGTTATTGGGGCTACGATGCAGTCTAGGCAATCGGTAATAGTTTATTATAAGTGGCCGAGCTATTTTAGACAGGACGGATACATTTGAGGAATTCGAGTCATACGGTGATTACCGATAGTGGTAAGGCCACGAGGAGTGCGTATGCGCTACATGTCGATTAATTCAACGTATGCTCATACCAGTCGAGCTTGTCAAGCAACCCGATTGGCCTAATGTATGTTCAACATGTATGGACGCTACTACTTGAATCTAAGATACTAAACTTACTAGTGAAAATGCCGTTTAACCTTGGTACCTCGATCTGCTAAGACTCATGAGCCAGGCATGGTGGTATGGGACACCGTGGTTGAGCTTTCGGCTTACGCTGGGGTGACGAGCCTCCCCATAGTGACCAGTGAGTAAACCAAACTCGTGAGCGGAATACAGTAGTATGGGACACTTTATTCGAGCTGTCGGCCTACGCTAAGGTGACGAGCCTTTCCCGTAGTGACCTCGAGTATAAACTAAGGCCTACGTTGATGGTGACGAGCCACTTTGTAGTGACCTAAACTTACCTGTCCACTGCTTTTTAAATCAAGAGTGACGTTGCCTTATAACTTACCTATCGTATGTGATTAACTAAGACTGACGACCCTAAATGGATCATTGTTTGGGTCGATGTAAAGGGGAGGTACCTTTGTTTCCAAACCTATTGTATGAAAAGAAATTCTAAATGAGAACTTGGCTAATCACACATATGCACCTCATTACATGTGCTTTTGGCATAGGAGTTGAGCACAGAGGAAAGGGTGCATGCCGCGATTGTGAGATGATGTCGCAGAGGGAGTGCAGGCGAGGGCATGCATCATTAAACACATATCATCCTTGCATTAACTAGAGTACTTAGGAATGCTTGTTGTATTGCTTTATCATTACTGCTTGATTGAATTGATAACATGCTAACCTTTTCCTTATAACTCCACTGAGTTGATCACTCACTCCCACTCTGGGATGGTGTTTTAAAACATCAACCAGACTCTGTTGTAGTTTCAGATGATGACGAGGCTTACGAGATGGAGCTTATCTTTTATGATGATGAGGAGGAGTTCTCCTATATGTAACTCTTTGGCGGGTGTATGTAGACCTGAAGTTGTGTATCAGGGCTACAGGGATATGGGTAGATGACATTACACTTCACTATTTTGTATATTTTAAAATTATATTAGTAATTATTTAACCTAGTAACATTTATACTCTGGGGACTTATAATCACTTATATGCTCTATATATTTATCACAGTCTTCCACTTGTGTAACTCAACTGTCTCTAGAGTATAATATGTGAATTTAGTGTAATCTCACTCATGTTTAATGGTCTAATACAGACAACATTTAATCATCATTATCTATGTTGCATAAGTGATGCGTTGAAACTCAGGATTTGAGTTCCTATTTGACTCCCGATTTTCAGGGCGTTACAATCTTATCGAGTCAACTTCGATAGACTCAAGATTCAAATTTCGATGATATCGATACATCGATAATTCAGCCTAGATATATGTAAGGTTGCTAGATAACTTTTGTCCTCATTTAGATAGTATTGATTGAACATCGGGGATATTGACAGTACTTTTCGATTATATCATCAGCCTATCGATAAATCGACAGTGGTAGAAAACTTAGAGATTTTTTAAATTTGTAAAAAAGTTTTCTAACCCAAAAATCCTATGATATTCTAATCAATTTTAAAGGTTTTAAATACCTGGTGTTTTGGGACATGAGATATGAGGCTTAGATTTACCTGTGGCGAGTTCGGGCACAGATTCGGTTGAGGCAGACAGTTAATTGATCTTCCTATGGAGCTTCTCTGTCTAGCTGACTCAACAGTCATGCTAATTGACAAACTATGGCACTTTCAATCTCCCCCTTTCTCAATCACGAGACAAAATACTAAAACACCCTAGAACAACATCTAGACAAACACATCCTAAATTGTGTGTACATGTATTTTACATAATTTTACAATATCTAGTGAAACCATACACACAATTAGCTACTCCCCCTAACTACACATGTGCCATTTCATCATGTGAGATTGTTCATCCAGAAGGTCCTATACACTGTCTCGTTCTGTGACAGCCTGAGTGATTTTAACTGAGTTGAGGCTGTGCACAGGATAGCTTTTGCCTGAGATTGAATCAGTTCTTCCCCCACGAGGCATGTTGTCAACGATATTCAGATTGTAGATGTCTACTTAGTTGAACCAGGCACACGGGCGCGGGAGATCATTAGTAGGAGGCAGCCCAAACTGGCATGATAGCTTGGACACAAGACATGGGAATGGAAGTGTAGTGATGGATTCGTCTGAAGACATCTGAATTAATTGTTGTATAATGAGAGTGGGTAGGCATATGTGAATATCGAGATGAACATCATATAGAACATTGAGAATGTATGGAGAAAGCTTATTGCCAGAGACTTCACAGGGATAAACATTTGTGCTAAAGATGCTGTGAAGAATTTTATATACAGGATTAAGATATTTAACATGAAGAACATTCTTTGCATTTCTCGGTATTGTATCACCATTACATAGTGCTCGAATAACTTCTCCCCATACACCAAGACCATTTATATTTCGTTCAGATGTAGGTATCCTAGTGACTTCTATACCAACCAGACGACTTATTAGTTTAGGGGTGATGTGCTCGGTCCGATTTATGACAACGACTGAAACGATTGGAGGATTATTTTCAATGTTGTAGATTAAGTTCAGAAACTGATGCACAAGATTATACTAAAATCCTGCACCAAAATTTATGATATTTTCCCACCCAATCAGTTCTAAGATATTAATGATTCCAAAAGGTTCAATGCACTTCCTATGGATTGATCGTTCTGCCACAAATTTTAAGTTGAAAAATAGAGATGAGGCAGTCGCTTCTTCTTACCTTTCTTGTTCTCATTTGAGTAACGATGTGGAGGAATTAGTCCTTTGCATGAGATATTTTTTCTTGAGATGAAAGAGTCTAACAAAAACAACAAGTAAAGACTGTTTGGAGTGATGCAGTGCCAACCAAGTGAGCCTCTTTTTCCATCTTCTGACTTTAATTGAGCAGTAACCTTCAATATCATCGAGCATAGGTTCAATGATATCGATATACCCTATTTAATATTTTCAATGAAGATTAGAAGGAAGATCAATCGACCCGACGATTCAGCTGCTCGAGAGTTCATCTATGGTATCGATTCACGGTCAATGTAATCGAACCATTCACTCGATGTATCGATAGGTATATTAAAGGTGAATATTTTCAATTTTCCACATTCAGACAACCCTTCATGTATACTTTAGTACATCTATGAATTAACAGTATACATAGTAAAATTTTGTACAAGCATTGTATAAATCAAAATTATAAACATTAGAATGTTTATATACAAAAAGATTGAGGTGAGAGACCTCAAATATATCATTAAGAGCTCAGAAAAAATTGCATCATTTCAGCAGATATCCAGATCTCGATGTATGATCTGAACTTATTTTTCTATGCTTAGTATTTCTAGGTATAGGGATCATCCTTTCATTTACCTTTGATGACATAGCAATGGTTATTTGTGCGAGAACCCTTCATCACTGATTTTCTTGAGAGGCCTAGGATTTTACTTTTTTCCTTGTTGAATGTAACCACATGCTCATTGTCACATATTTGAGAGATGTTTAGAAGATTATGTGTTAATCATTTTATAAAAGGCATTCTCATTTTTCAGCAAATGTATTCCTTTAATAATTTCCTATCCAATTACCTTAGCGGTGCTTCTGTCTCCATAGGTGACTATCCCATTATTAAGATCTGAATAATTTATAAGGAGAGATTTGTTAGCTATGACATGTCTTGAACATCCACTATCTAGGTACCACTTAGTTTCATTGCCTGGTATATGGTTTGAATGAGTAACCAGACAATTCTTCTTTTCTTTTGGAACCCATTTTGTGCCAGGATTTTTAACTGTGGTAGATTTTATTTTCTTGTTTAATTTGACCACTTGATTTAATTGCTCCTTGTTAGTCATTTTATGTGGTGGTGGATGTGAATCTCTTTTATCCATATTCCTAAGTTGACTCTAGACGTATTGCATTTCTCTGGTTGGTTTGAATTTTCCAATATGATTCTGACCAGAGCAATGTTAAGTCTTCCTAGGAGACAGGCATTCGATCTTATAATGACCAAAATCACCACACAAATGACAAACAAGAGTAGTTTTTGTATTACTTCCTGAGGCAACAGATTTTTCAACCATCGGTGCTGGATTTATAGATTTTGATTTAAATTTATCATATCCTAAGTCGCTCTTGTCCTTTCCAGGTCTTCCCATACCTAAAAGTTTTTCTAACTTCTCACCACTCTGGGAAAACTTATAGTTTAGCTTAGCGATTTTTTTGAATTCTTCTAAATCAAACAGAAGTGTATGATTTTTGTTTTGAATGAGCATGTTTTTGTCTTTTAATTGCTCAACCTATTTGTTTAATTTTTTAAACTCGGATTTAAGAAAGGTGTTAATTCTCTCAAGTCTATCATTATCTGAATGATATTGCTGTAAATCATTGATTAGATGTATTTTAATTTCTAGAGTTTTATTCAAATCTTTTTCTAGCAATTCCTTTTTGTTTTCAGATATTCCATATCTTCTAACAACTTTGATGCTATGAATGTAAAGTTGATTGTAAGCATCTTGTAATTTATTCTGTTCTTCTTCTTCTTTTTCCTTTTTAGTTTTTTCATTGTTTGTTGAAAATGATTCAGTGGCTTGTGGTTCTTCCTTGTTCTCAGTTTTAATGGGAATGATTGGAACAGTAGAGACCATAAGAATTTTCAAGGATTTCTAATCTCCATCGCTCTCTGAGTCACCAGATTCTGAGTTTGACTCCTCTGTATTAACCCATGTGGCAGCCATTGCCTTACCCTTAGTTTTTCTATTTGGGCATTCAGTAGATAGGTGTCCAAACTTCTGACAGGCATAACATTATGGTTCTCTTGTCTTTTTACCAAATTTACCTGCAGAATATTTGTTTTCCACCTTTCTTCCTTTAAATAGATGGCCACGATTTTTCTGAAAGAACTTTCTGAACTATTGAGCTAACAAAGCCCCTTCCTCATCTTCATCTTCTCTTTCACTTTCAATGTCCTCATTTGTTGTTTTCTTTAAAGTTTTGAGGATAATATTTTTGGATTTTGTAGTTAGTTTGAAGTGTAGTTCAAATGTTTTGTAGGGAACATACAAGTTCTTCTACTTTCATTTCATCTATGTTTCTACATTCTTTAATGGTTGTTACATTAGGATTGAATCGTTCCAGTAATGACCTTAGTATTTTCGTACGGATTTTTAGGACCGGAACTTTCGCACCTAATCCACCCATGAAGTTGCAAATGATATGTAACTTTGTGAAAAACTCCATGAAGGTCTCATGCTCTTCCATTATGAGACTTTCAAACTGTGATGTCAAGAGTTGCAATTTAGATTTCTTCACCGTGCTTGTACCTTCATGAATTATTTTCAATAAATCCTATGCTTCTTTGGTTGTCCCACACATACTGATTTGATTGAAAATATCTTGGGACACAACATAGTAGATAGCATTCATAGCTTTAACTTCAGATGTTTACTTTTCCTTATCGAATGCTGTCCAATTTTCCTTGGATTTTGGTTTGGAGATAGTTGTGCCATTTTCAAGTACTATCTGTTCAAGTGGTGGCACATATCCTTTTTCAACTATATCCCAAACATCATGATCCAAAGATCTCAGAAAGTAGTGCATTCTAGCCTTCCAGTATGCATAATTTGATCCATCAAATACTAGAGGTCCAGAGACCGATGAGCCCTCTCCTTTGGCCATATTCCCAACATCAGTCAAGATCACTCTCTAGGCGGTGAAGTCCTCAAACAGAGATCCTCTTTGATACCAATTGAAATTGTGGTAAAAACCGCTTTAGTTGAAGGAGAAATATGACAATGTGTCCTAGAGGGGGTGAATAGGACTTTTTAATAATTTTATAATAATTTAAAATCCTATCACACTAATCCTAACAACAAGCATATATTAGGATTACTCAAGAGTAACTCTACTAGCTTCCAAGCCTGGTAGAGGATCCAATCACAAACTATTTGAGAGATGAACAATATGCAAATTAGTTTATGATAGATATGGCTGTACATGTGTGTGAGATGTGATCTTAGATAATCAAATATGAAAGTATTAAAGGAAATCACATAAGAAAATGGAAGACAATAACAATCTCAAACACAGTCATTTTTATAGTGATTCAACTACTTATCTACTCCACTCCCGGTAGATGCACTCAACCCTTGAGTGTGTCGGATTTCACTAAGGAGGTTTCACACGGTTCACCTCAAACCCAAGGTTTTAAATCATGTTCACCTTTAACCAGTACAACCTACACCTAGGCTGACAGTTTATGCTCCCACGAGCAAGGGTCAACATATAGCACCTGATTTTAGGTACACTGGCTAAGGATCCACATAAGGAACCTCCCTCGTTTATGCTCTCACGAGCAAGGGTCAACATAATGCACCCACTTTTAGGCACACTGGCTTAATGACTCCAATCATTTATGCATTCAAGGCATCCCAGTTTAATGATTTGCCATTAAGGTGGTAGCTGGAGGATCATTGAATGCAGAAGTTCATTCCCCAATCCACTCTATTGAATATCATTGATGAGGGTGGATTGGAGGATGAACTTCCATTAGAGAAAGGGCTTTGGGTATATGATATAAGGTTAAACACTCAAAAGCACTCTCTTCTTTCTCTACCAGCACCTAAAGACAAGTTCTCTATAAATAGGCAAGAAGTTCCAACGGATATAAAACGATCATATTTATGACAGAGTTCGATATCATCGAGCAGGAGGATCATTGAATGCAGAAGTTCATTCCCCAATCCACTCTATTGAATATCAATGATGAGGGTGGATTGGAGGATGAACTTCCATGAGAGAAAGGGCTTTGGATATATGATATAAGGTTAAACACTCAAAAGCACTCTCTTCTTTCTCTACCAGCACCTAAAGACAAGTTCTCTATAAATAGGCAAGAAGTTCCAACGGATATAAAACGATCATATTTATGACAGAGTTCGATATCATCGAGAAGGGTCGATATCATCGAGCGTATACTCGCAATTGCATTAACTAACTGCTCGATGAAACAAACTCAAATGTTATACACTTTTTAAACTTTTCGTCAGTTGGTCTAGGAAATCGAAACTTACGTCGTTGTCATCAGATTTCGAACTCTGATTTCATCGACACGAGGATCGATTCCTCAGATTTCGAACTCTGATTTCATCGACACGAGGATCGATTCCTCGAAATTTAAAAATGAGAGAGACATTACCTTTGAAATATTTCAGGTTAAGGATATGATCGAGGTACACTCGATATCATCAGAATTTGAATGTCAATGATATCGATAGTTGTGTCGATGTATCGATAAATCCAAAGGATTTTCCAGTTAAGCTTGGTAGACCGTTTATGTCATTTCTCGATGTAATCGACCTGTCCTCGATTTCATTGATATTTAAATATTGATTCTATCGAGTGACCCTCGATCTAAGATAAAAATCACCTGAAAATGTTGCTTGAAAAAATATATCCAAGATCGATATCATCGAAGGCCTTTCGATATCATTGGTTTTTGAATTCTGAGGATATCGAGGAGTACTTCGATATATCAAAGGTTTTTATGATTTTCTTTATAAAAACAGGGATATAAACTGTCACGCCCCAAACTCGGAAACCGGACTCACAAAATTCCCGATCACCGAATCCGGCGCCGACAGCCTCTGTAGAACCCCATTCTCGGCTCCTAGCGCCAATTCGCCAGGTTCCGATCCTGGGATGCTACGAGGAGGATTTTCAACGTTAGTTTGATTCGTAATAAGCATAACCAAAGGCATAATCCACAAACAACAACCAAGAATTCCATTACATTTCCACTATGATCAAAAAACTTTACAAGTACAATGAGCATAAAGGGAAATACAATGGTAAAGAATAAAAACTCCAAAACGATCTGCAACGTGCTCCTGCCTCAACGCTGCTGCGAACCAACGTCACCTGCACGCAACAGTCGTACATAAGCTTATAGAAAGCTTAGAGGGTGGTGAAAGTGTGTGCGCAAGGTAGTAATATGATCATGCAATGTCAGAGTAATATGGAATATGCAGATGGATCCATAATATCATGAGCTGTACCAAGGATATGTGATGCAAGACATGAATGGTATCGGCCATCCCAAGGCCATGCGATGTGCAATGCAACTCAAGCATACAGATCCTCATCTATGTCCACACATCAATACAGCTCAAATATGGGATATCACCGGGGTCTAGTACACTCTAAACCAGATTGCCGCCACATCGCACGCAATAAGGTAAGTGGAAGAGACCTCACTATCCGTCTGCCAATATCGGGCGCAACTCGTCGATAGCGGACCCATTCCTCGAGCTGGTCAAACTCAGCATAACATTGCCCCCTACTCTCGGGCGGGTAAGGCCGCATCCCCTTCCAACCGACCATGACACAGTGGAGAGTACAGCTAACTGATAATCGGCACTCAGCGTTCATCTACCCACTCGGTCTAGACGTTGGAGCAACCTCTTGGTACCATAAGGGTTTAGGGACTTTCACCCAGGGACATCTATAGCACCCCATGTAGAACAAGATTTCCGGTATCCAATCCTACCAACCACGATACGTCTGTGGTGGCTACGACCCCGATGTCGCTAGGGCGTACAGTAACCATATCACACGATGCGAGATGCATGAATCACACTATCCAATCATGCAACAAATCCTTGCACGTAGCTTGCGCTCATGCAGGACAACACTGCCTAATCGGGGTCCCATAATCAATCTGCTCGAAGGCATATGCTATGATCAGTCACTCTCATATCAAGCATACATATGATGCGTATGATCATAAGTCGTGAAGCTATATTAAACATGTTATAATGAGATGAACTATCCTTACAATGCAGATGGGCCTGGGCTTCCTATACACAATAAGTACGAGCCTAATAATGGGCCTTAAAGAGAGTCGTAATGTGGACATCCAACCAGCATTACACTTGAAATGTGGACATCAAACCAACATTTCTCCCAAGCCATAACCCGTAATAAACATCATTACATAAGCCAAGTTGGGATCACACATTGCAATGGACCTTAGGTACACCCCATTGGGCCTTAAATATATCAAATGGGCCATATCAGATAGGCCTTCCATTCGTCAAGCGGGCCACATCAATGGGCCAAACCAATGGGCTTTATGTGCATTGCAATGGGTCAAAACTCGTGGGCCTTAGATTGCATCGAATGGGCCTAATCTCATGGGCCTTATATTTCTTAAATGGGCCTAGTCCTTTGGGCTTTATGTATTTCAAGTGGGCCTAATCCATAGGCCTTTTACAATCCAAATGGGCCTAACCCATAGGCCTTAAATAAAGCAATTGGGCCTAACCCATAGGCCTTTTACAATTCAAATGGGCCTAACCCATAGGCCTTTTACAATTCAAATAGGCCTCATAATATGTTAAGGTGGGGTCCACTCGGACTATGGATCTGACCCATTCTTTAGCTCAAACCATAAAATGAGCTTTTAAAATGGATGGACATATTAGATACAACACCTGCATCAAGAGTGGGGGCCCACATGAAGGTCCACCATCATATATATTATAAATAGTATAATATATATATACATTACATATAGTGTATATATATATATATATATATATATATATATATATATATATATATATATATTATAATATTTTATATGTATGTATATATATATATATATACATACATATAAAATATTATAATATATATATATATATATATATATATATATATATATATATATATATATATATATATATATATATATATATATATGTATACACAAACACAAATGCTGCAACCAGCGTGCAACAGGAGGGTGGGCCCCACCGTCCAGTGAGGACGGTGGGATAGAATACATAGATCACAGTGGGGTGCCACCATTCACGGTCCATGGACGGCATGAATACAATACATACATCACTGTGGGTCCCATGTGGGGCCACCACAGTGTATATCCTTCCATCCCAACCGTTCAAAAGGGTCACACGGACCTGGGTGAAGGAAAAGCACAAATTTCATCTTGATCTAAAACTTCTGTGGACCCCAGGATGGTTTCAATGGTAGATGTTCATTCACACTGTTTTCTATGGTGTGGGCCACCCGAGCGTCAGATCGGCCTAATTTTTGGAGGGGGCCCACCTCAGGGGGTGGCCCTCCATAAGAACGGCGTAGATAAAATATATGCATCATGGTGGGGCCCACGGCAGTAGCCGTGGGTAGCCGGCTGGCCGCCCGCCCGCCTGCTGCAGCGCCTGCAGCGTCAGAGGCCTTGCCTCTTACAACATTAAAAAAATATATATAAAACCCTTATATTTGGGGTTTTTCACATTTGGGGCCCACATCTAGCAGATCCACCCCGTCCATTGGTTTCTACAGGCCATGACAAGTCTAATGAGTTCAGAGTTTGTGATTTTTGGACGTACAGAAACGTCAGAAAATCCCTCAATGGTAACCACTAACGTTCCCAATGTTATGGCCCGCCAGATGCTCAGATCAGGACCATCCTTTTACTCAATGGCTAAAATGAGGCCGATAAGGGGATGGACGGCTTGGATTGTACCCCAACATCAAGGTGGGCCTATGAGAGGACCACCCCAAAGCTTCATTCTCTTTTTCTTTTCTTTTTTTTTCTTTACAGGGGCGTCCAGCGTCCCAGATGCTGGACGGTCTGGCTTCTTTAAAATTACATTATGGTGGGGCCTGTTGAAGTGGGCCACCACAGATGAATGTTGAGGGTACAATATGTAAGGTGGGCCCCACTTGAGGAACACTTAGACCAAATAAATACCTCAAGGTGGGGTCCATTCAAGTGGGCCACACAACCCTATTACAAATAAAATAAGATAAAATAAAAAGAAAAAAAAAAAAAAAAGAGATGGAGAGAAAGAGAGAGATGGAGGGTAGGACACGCTTGTGATGGAGGGACCCCGATACTATGGGCCCTCCCTTATAATGAATCATACAATCAAGCAGGTCCTTTAACACATGGGACCATCAAAATTTAGAATCAATGGTGGGGATCCTTTCCCCACCAATATGGATGGTCTAGATGACCTTTCTAAAGAAATAAACATCATGATGGGGTCCATGGAGAATGGCCCCATCATGGAATGATCATGATGATCCAAGTGGTCCATCGACCACAATTTAGGGTCCCAAGTGAGATTCACACCATGGATCGGTGGGCTTCACTTGGCCCATCATAAAAATAAGAAGAAAAACTACCCTATAGAGGCACCCACCGTCCGATCTTCTTACTCCTAAGGGTTCCTTGGCACCTTAGCTTCAACTTCAATGGATGAGATGTGGAATGGAGGGTTGAGATGGGAGATGGTGGGGTAGGAAAGTGGGCCACTTGAAGCTTAGGAATGCTTGGAGAATTCCATACGTATGGAGGGGTTTTTGCTTGAGATTTGAAATGAGAAAGAGAGAAAGAGAGAGAGTTGTAAAGGGAGAGAGAGAGTGTGATGGGTGATGGAGTGATGGATGGGAGAGAGATGGGGTGTAAGAAATCCTGGACTTTTGTGGCCTTTTATGTAAGAGAGGCATGGGTTTGAAAGACTTTTGTGGTCTTTGTGTAAGAAAGGTATGGGCATGGAAGACTTTTGTGGCTTGCTTGGAAAAAGGGATAAGAGTGATGTGTACTTGACATGTGATGGATTGATGGATGATTGATTGATGGGATTGATGTGATTGATGTGACACATCGTATAGATTCCCTTGGGTTTCGCAACGCGCGGCGTTTCCTCGCATCGAACGTCGGTCTACAAGTCTTGACCAGGGTATCGCCTCGGCGCGCGAGTCGCGGCATCGGAACCGCGGCGACGGCGCGGTCGCTATGGTATTGGTCTCGGGTTGAGTCGACTCGGGTTGACGGTGAAAGAATCAGGGTCGCGCGTGACTATCGGTTAAGGGTCGAAGGTTGCTGGAATTTGACCGGTAAGACCGCGGAAGTCTATGAATTGGTACGGTCTAAGATACGGGTCTTACATAAACTCTCTACTGTCAATTTTATCGAGTCAACTTTGATAGACTCAAGATTCAAATTTCGATGATATCCATACAACTATCGATACATCGATAATTCAGTCCAAATATATGTAAGGTTGTTGGACAACTTTTATCCTCATTTCGATAGTATCGATTGAACATCGAGGATATCCATAGTACTTTTCGATTATATCGATCAGCCTATTGATAAATCGACAGAGGTAGAAAACTTAGAGATTTTTTGAATTTGTAAAAAAGTTTTCTAACTCAAAAATCCTATGATATTCTAATCAATTTTATGGGTTTTAAATACCTAGCGTTTTGGGACATGGGATGTGAGACTTAGATTTATTTGTGGCAAGTTTGGGCACACATTCGGTTGAGGTAGATAATTGATTAATCTTCCTATGGAGCTTCTCTGTCTAGCTGACTCAACACTCACACTAATTGACAAGCCAGAGCACTTTCAATGTGAAGGTACACAACAATTAATTACGCACCACCAGCCCGAGTGGATAGTGAATAAAATAAATGAATGAGTATGCAACTTCTACTTAATAAGTCCATATATTAGTATGGTTCCTCTCTGAAAAATCACCAGGGTCTGTTACACTCCAAATCAGAATGTCGCCCTATTGCGCGCAACAAGACGAGTGGAAGAGACCTCACTATCCACTTGCCAATATCAAGCTCGGCTCATCAATAGCGAACTCATTCCTCGAGCTGGCCAAACTCAGCCTAGCTTTGCTCCCTCCTCTGGGGCAGGTAAGGCCGCACCCCCTTCCAACCGACCATGACACAGTGAGAGATGTGGCCTAACGGTATAAAGCCCTCATGTGTTCATGTATCTACTTAGTCTAGATGTTGTAACAACCTCTGAAACTAAGAGAGTTTAGGGACTTTCACTCAGGAATATCTATAACACCCTATGTAGAATAGATTTCTAGTGTCTCATCTGTCCATCCACAATATGCCTGTGGAGGCTATGACCCTGATGTCGCTAAGGCGTACAGTAATCACAGCACACAGTGCAAGATGCATGAGTCATACAATCCAATCATGCATCAATCCTATGCATACTATGCACTCATGTGATACGATCTCCGCCTATCAGGGAGTCTCATAACAACCGGCACTATGACATATGCAATGGTCAATCATATCTCATAACAAACATGCAGATGATGCGTATGGGCATGTATCAAGATGGTATGCTGTCACATACTCATAATCGGTATCAATAACCGGCATCGACAACCGACCTCGACAATGTCGACATTTAACTAACATTGCCCCCAAGGAATGACCCACATAGAGCCTAACATATAGTAGACCCATGGCCCCACACAAGGGCCAAATATACAACACAATGGGCCTCATTTAAGAGTTTAATACACATCACGATGGGCCTCTCACATGGGCCTAACATACATCATAATGGGCTCCATCACCTAACCCTTAAATGCATCACAATGGGCCTCATCACATAAGTCTCAATTACATCACATTGGACCTTAAACACAGGTTGAATACATATCACAACGGGCCTCAAATACGGGATCGCATATGCATCTCATTGGGCCTCGACAATCGGAATCGGAATCGCCCTCAACAATTAGGGCCTCAACACCCAGCCTCGACAATCAGAATCAGCCTCGACAATCGGAATCGATATCGACAATCGGAATCGATATCGAAAATCGAAATTGGCCTCAATAATCGAAATCGAAAACGAAATCGGCCTCGACAATTGAAATCGACATCAATAATCGACCTCGACAATCGGAATCACAATCGGCCTCAACAATTGGCTTCGACAATCGAAATCTGTATCGACAATCAAAATCACCCTCGATAAGCAGAATCAGTATCAGCCTCGATAATTGGAATCGGAATTGGCCTCGATAATCAGAATCAGTGAGAATGGGCTTAACTAGGACTAAGGGAAGGTCACAATGTGGTCATTCAACTATCATTGTCCATCAATGTGGACATTTAACCAACATTGCCCCCAAGAAGTGGCCCACATAGAGCCAAACATATAGTGGGCCCATGGCCTCACACAAGGGTCTCATACATCAAGTGGGCTGCATCACATAGGATAGAAACTCATCTCAATGGGCCTTATCATATGAGCCAAAATAACATCACATCAGGCCTTGTCCATGGTCTTCATACACATCAAGTGGGCTGCATCAATAGGCCGCACTAAAGGGACTCATACGCATCAAGTGGGCTACATCAATAGGCCACACTAATGGGCCTCAAACACATCAAGTGGGCTACATCAATGGGCCGCACTAATGGGCCTCATACACATCAAGTGGGATACATCAATGGGCCGCACTAATGGGCCTCATAAGTGGGATGTATAATGGGTCGCACTAATGGGCCTCATACACATCAAGTGGGCTGTATCAATGGGTCGCACTAATGGACCTCATACACATCAAGTGGGTTGTATCAATGGGTCGCACTAATGGGCCTCATACACATCAAGTGGGCTGCATTAATGGGCCGCACTAATGGGCCTCATACACATCAAGTGGGTTGTATTAATAGGCCGCACTAATGGGCCGCATACACATCAAGTGAGCTGTATCAATGGGTCACACTAATAGGCCTCATACACATCAAGTAAGCTGTATCAATGGGCCACACTAATGGGCCTCATACACATCAAATGGGCCGCATCAATGGGCCTCATACACATCAAGTGGGCTGCATCAATGGGCCACACTGATGGGCCTCATACACATCAAGTGGGTTGCATCAATAGGCCTTGACAGTGGGCCTCATATACACAACAGGTGTGCCTTGCACATGGGCCTCAAATACATAACATGTGGGCCCCGAATATGCAGTAAATGAGCCTTATAGATGGCTACAAATATATCAAGGTAGGCCTCACAAATTGGCCATAAGTGGGAGCTTGGATTACGTCTAAAATCACTTCAATAGTTGCAGGTGCAACATGTATATCACTGTACACTATCATTCCATAGGGCACATGGCCCACTAATGATGATCAGTACTGTCCAAACATTGCCTAGGTAAATCAACACCATCCAAACATTTCCTGTTTAAATCAGTACCATCCAAACGTTCAAGATGGTGTGGAAGAAGCAAATACATCACTAGTGGTGGGTGTACCATCAGATGGATGGTTAGATAAAACACATCCTAAGATGGGTCCCACATAGGGCCCACCATATAATAATAATATATACATTATTATCATTATTATTATATTATAATTTATATCAAAAAGATGCAGTGCCCAGGTCCGCCAAATCAGACTAGGGCCCACCATATAAATGATCTAGGAAAATGCATGGACGGTATTGTTAAAACACATACGTCAGGGTGTGACCCACCATCCAGCAATTTGAACAGTGCGGGCAATACATACATTCAAGGTACGCCACAAATATAAAGCAAGTGGGCCCTATGATCTGGAAAAATGAATGGACATTTTGGATATAACACACGCCTCATGATCGAACCCAACAGAGCTTGCTGGCGTCATCTGCAGCAGCTGAAGCTGCTGGCCATCCAGCAGATGGAAGGCCCAGGTACAAGGTACATACATCATGGTGGTACAACAGATGGGCGGGGTAGATCAACACGTGCAGAGGCCATAGCATGGATGCCTCACGTCCTATGTACGGTGTGGATGAAACACATCCTACAGGGTGGGCCTGGTAGATGGATGGTGTGAATGATAAGTACATCAAGACGCACTCCACATGCCACCGTCCCCTGGACGGTGTGACGTTCATCACATCATCAAGGTAAGCTCCACCGTTCATCCAATGGATGGTGGATAGCATGGATATGGAGCATACATCAGGTGGGTCCACACGTGGGGCCCACCGTACTATATTTTATAATATATATGATACTGTAATATTATATATATATATATATATATATATATATATCCTGGCCGGTCCAGTGTCCAGGCCCTGGACGGCCTGGATGCGGGCTGAATTCTTGGTGGGGTCCCACCGTCCCTGATGGACGGTGTGGATGAAACACATACATCATATATAAGGTCGGGCCCACAAGCAACGACCACCAGCCAAATCCGTTAGTCAGGTGGGTCCCACGTCTAGCCAAATGGCTTGCACACACACTTCACTGTTAGCCACTTTCAGTAGGGATCAATACCAAGATCTCATTGTTATAATGAGGTACCTTTCACCCAGTCTGCCAGTTTGAACTATGGATCTAGGTAGTCTAGTGGGTGGAATTCCCACCATCCCAACAGTGGATGGTGTGGATCATCCCCTACAATATGGTGGGCCACATCTTCTGATGGATGGAGTAGACATATCACATACTGGTGGGGCTCACTCCAACATAATGGGTAAAGAGAAAGAGAGAGAGAGAGAGAGAGAGAGAGAGAGAGAGAGAGACCCTGCCGCTATGGGCCCTCCCTATACAATGCATACATCAAGATGGGTCCCACCATAAGTGGGCCCTTAAATCACAAAATTAAGTTATAAAATCACCCACCTTTGATGTTCTTGGACTTGTTCTTCCATCAACGCATCCTAAAGCTCCGAGGGATGCATTTCAAGGGTCGATATGATGCTTGGATGGTGGAGATGGGAGGTAGGAAGGTAGGCCACATTAGCTTCTCCATGGAAGTAATGGACGTTGAGTGTTTGGGTTGCTTGGGAGGAATGAGAGAGAAATGAAAGAGAGAGAGAGAGAGAGAGAGAGAGAGAGAGAGAGAGAGAGAGAGAGGTTGTAAGGAGTGAGAAGGATGGGTGATGGAGTGATGGATGATGTGTACTTTAACATGTAAGGGATGGGTTGCTTTGACTTTAGGGTTGCTTGGGGATAGGGTTTGTACTTGACATGTGAGGTGATGTGGTAGTTGATTGATGGGATATTATGTAATTGATTTGAAAGATCGTCTTGGATTTTGCAAAGCACGACGTTTTTCTCGAACTGAATGTGGGCCCACATCTCCTGGCCTGGGCATCGTCTCGGCGCGTAATACGTATCGTCGGAACCGCGGCGACGGTGTAGTTGTAAGGATACAAGTTTTGAGTCGAGCTGACTCTGATATATGGGACATGACTCAAGATCACACACAAATGCTGATAACAGATCGATGGTCGCTGGAATTCGACCGGGAGGACCAAAGAAACCTACGGAATGGTACAGGCTAAGATACGGGCCTTACATTACTAGCTTGCTTGGTCTTTGATTTTAAAGATTGAGAAAGACACTTACCTTTGCCTTTGATCATGATTTTTCAGTGTGAGAGATAGGTAAATGTAAGAAGAAGCAACCAGAGAAGAGAAGGGATATGAGGATTTGAAATCGAATACACCCTTTGTTATTATAGCAGAGTTGTTGATCATATCGATCTGTCATTGATGGCATTGATCTCATGCTCATAATGACATTAAAGACCATGCTCATGACCATTGGGAAGATGCTAATATCCAGTGGAAATTGGCATAGTCCAACTGTTGGGAAGGACCGCTGGTTATAACATTGCATTCTCGAGATTCTTCGATTTCATCGATGGTGAATATCGATATCATCGAAATATAAATATCGATGATATCGACACAGTTTAGATGTTATCGAGAATGTCATAATCTGGCATCCTAAAACTAACATGGTTAATTCATAAGGTTTAGCCTTGTGGCTGATACTTAACCATGAATATCCCAGTGTGAAGATTTACCTGTGGATCATGGTCACTGGGATATTATCAATGAGTGCATACTCCAATGGATTTTTGAAGACCACTAAACCTATTTGTATCAAGAGGTTTAGTGAGGATATCTGCGAGTTGCTTTTCTGTGGAAACATAATCCATTGCAATAATCTTGTCTTCAACAAGTTCTCGGATAAAATGATGATGAATGTCAATGTGCTTAGTCCGAGAATGTTGAACATAATTTTTTGAAATGTTGATAGCGCTTGTGTTATCACAGAATAGACTCATTGTGGGTTGTTTGATCCCGTAGTCCAACAACATCTGTTTCATCCAAAGGAGTTGTGCACAGCAACTTCCTACGACAATGTATTCAGCCTCGAAAGTGGATAATGATATTGAGTTTTGCTTCTTACTCTACCAGGAGCTACACAATTTTCAGCATAAAAACATCCTCCACTTGTTGATTTTCGATCATTCAAATTTTCAGCCCAATCAGCATTAGAGTATCCAATGATGTTGGTGGATTTTTCAAATGGATACCACGGTCCGAAAGAGGTAGTTCCTGCTATGTATTTAATGATCCTCTTAATAGTCGTTAGGTGAGATTCCTTACGATCTGCTTAATATCGAGCACATACTCCCACACTAAAAGATATATCAGATGACTAGCTGTGAGATATAGTAGGCTTCCTATCATACTCTGGTAGAGATGTTGATCCACCACTACTAGAAAATTGGGCAAAGGCTATAGATAAAATCCGTTGCCATCGCCCTATGGTTACGGTTCAGTCCGTAGCATGACCGTAGTCGTAGATGCCGTAACAATAGGTTGGAACCTATAGCTACAGATATAATCTGTAGCTATAGGTTGCAACAGCTACGAATATAATCTGTAGCAATTATATCTATAGCTATAAGTATAAACAGCTACAGATATTATTTGTATCTAAAAGTCCATAGCAATATGCCAAATTTAATAATGGCTATAGCTGTTAGATTACCGGCTATGGTCAATATCCATAGCTATTTCGTACATTAAAAAATATATATAATCATTTGTTCATTCAATTACCACCTGCATAATCATTCATTCATTCCATTACAATCAATTACAATCATTCATTCATTCAATTACAATCAATTACAATCCTTCATTCAATCAATTACAATTATAATCAATTACAATCCTTACAATCAATTACAATCCTTCATTCAATCAATTACAAGTACAATTACAATAATGTTGAAAATATAAATCTTTGGCTTCATTAGAGAAATTTGCTCAACTTCACCCTGAAATTTCAATGCTAAAGAATTGAAAGAGAAGATATATTTTGACGGTATGATATTTTTTTCATAAGTAAATAGGCCTTTTTCAGCCATCACCCACCTGATGAATCAAAAACCGATTGTTGTCTAAGTCCACTCATTTTCCTTTCAATTTCTTAGTGACCTCTGTAAAATTACTTCCACGATCATTTATATAGTACTTTAAAGAGTTGTCTCAAAACGCAACTCTAATAATGACAAAGTCACTTCCTGCAATAGCTTCATATATTCCATCATCCTACAAAAAGACATGGCATTCATAAATTAGAATGACCATTGGGGGAAAGAAAAATAAAGTGAAAGAAGTGCATCATGTATAACCATTTTCTTTTATTTTTTTTCCTTAATGAATTAATAAAAACTCAAAGAGGAATGAAATTGAAACAAAAGGAATGGTCTCACCATATGGTTTGTAGAGCCAAAATAAACGTCTAGACAATTTCCGCAAGGAGGACCATCGATAGCCACAAGTACCCACTTCCCAAGGAATGGTCTCACCATATAGTTTAGGTTATAAGTTTCTGTTAATGTCGTAGGTTATAGGTTTAGGTTTAGGTTTAGGGATTTGAGAATACATTTACGTTTTAGGTTTAGGTTTAGATTTTACATTTAGGTTAAGGTTATAGGTTTAGGTTTACGTTAGGTTATATTTTAAGGTTTAGGGAATTAAGTTTAGGTTATAGGTTATAGGTTAAGGTTTAGGTTATAGGTTAAGGTTTAAGTTTAGGTTATAGGTTTAGGTTTAGGTTATAGTTTTGGGATTTAAGAATAGGTTTAGGTTATAAGTATAGGTTTATGTTAATGTTGTAGGTTATAGGTTTAGGTTATAAGTTTATGTTAATGTTGTAGGTTATAGGCTTAGGTTATAGGTTTAGGTTTAGGTTTAGGTTTAGGGATTTGAGAATACATTTAGGCTTTAGGTTTAAGTTTAGGTTTTAGGTTTAGGTTAAGGTTATAGGTTTAGGTTTAGGTTATAGGTTTAGGTTATGGGTTATAGCTTTAGGGAATTGAGAATAGGTTAAGGTTTAGGTTTAGGAAATCGGGTTTGGGTTCGGGATCGGGTTTAGGTTTGGGTTTTCAAGTTTAGGTTTAGGTTTAGGAAATCGGGTTTGGATTCGGGATCGGGTTTAGGTTTGGGTTTAGGTTAGGGAGTTAAGATTAGGATTAGGTGTAGGTTTAGGTTTAGGGATATGAGAATACATTTAGGTTTTAGGTTTAGGTTTTAGGTTTAGGTTTAGGTTTAGGTTTAGGTTAATGTTAGGTTATAGGTTATAAGTTTAGGTTATAGGTTATAGGTTATAGGTTAAGGTTTAGGTTATAGGTTTTGGTTTAGGTTAAGGTTATAGGTTTAGGTTTAGGTTAAGGGTTAGGTTATAAATTTAGGTTTAGGTTATAGGTTTAGGTTAAGGTTTAAGTTTAGGTTATAGGTTATATGTTATAAGTTATAGCTTTTGGGAATTGAGAATAGGTTAAGATTTAGGTTTAGGAAATTGGGTTTGGGTTCAGGATTGGGTTTAAGTTTATGTTTTCAAGTTTAGGTTTAGGTTTAGGTTAGGGAGTTGAGATTAGGGTTACGTGTAGGTTAAGGTTTAGGGATTTGAGAATACATTCAGGTCTTAGGTTTAGGTTATAAGTTTAGGTTTAGGTTAAGGTTTGGTTATAGGTTATAAGTTTTGGTTATGGGTTATAGGTTATATATTAAGGTTTAGGTTATAGGTTTTGATTTAGGTTAATTTTATAGGTTTAGGTTTGGGTTTGGGTTATAGGTTTAGGTTAGGTTTAGGTTTAGGTTAGGGGTTATATGTTATAGGTTATAGGTTTGGGGAATTGAGAATTGGTTAAGGTTTAGGTTTAGGAAATCGGGTTCGGGTTCGTGATTGAGTTTAGGTTTGGGTTTTCAAGTTTACGTTTAGGTTTAGGTTAGGGAGTTGAGATTAAGATTACATGTAGGTTTAGGTTTAGGAATTTGAGAATACATTTAGATTTAGGTTTTAGGTTTAGGTTAAGGTTATACATTATAGGTATAGGTTTTGGGGTTTGAGAATAGGTTTAGGTTTAAGTTTAGGTTATAGGTTATAAGTATAGGTTTATGTTTAGGTTAAGGTCTAAATTTAGGTTAGGGAGTTGAGATTAGGATTAGGTGTAGGTTTAGGTTTAGGGATTTGAGAATACATTTAGGTTTTAGGTTTAGGTTTTGGGATTTGAGAATAGTTTTAGGTTATAAGTATAGGTTTAGGTTGGGTTATAAGTTAAGGTTTAGGGATTTGAGTTTAGGTTATATATTATGGGTTATAGGGTTTAGGTTAAGGTTTAGGTTATAGGTTATAGGTTTAGGTTTAAGTTATAGGTTTAGGTTTAGGTTTAGGTTTTAGGTTTAGGTGTAGGCTTAGGTTATAGGTTATAGGTTATATGTTTAGGTTAAGGTTTAGGTATTCAGGTTTGGGTTCGGGTTTAGGTTATAGGTTTTGGTTTAGGTTATAGGTTATAGGTTTAGGTTAAGGTTTAGGTTTAGGTTATGGGTTTTGGGATTTGAGAATAGGTTTAGGTTATAAGTATAGGTGTAGGTTGGGTTATAGGTTAAGGTTTAGGCTTAAGTTTAGGTTATAGGTTATAAGTATAGGTTTATGTTTAGGTTAAGGTCTAGGTTTAGGTTATAGGTATAGTTTTTGGGATTTAAGAATAGGTTTAGGTTAAGGTTATAAGTATAGTTTATAGGTTAAGGTTTAGGTTTAGGAAATCGGGTTCGAGTTCAGGATCAGATTTAGGTTATAGGTTATAGGTTATAGGTTTAGTTTATAGGTTAAGGTTTGGCTTATAGGTTAAGGTTTAGGTTATAAGTTATAAGTTATAAGTATAGGTTTAGGTTTAGGTTTGGGTTATAGGTTTAGGTTTTGGTTTGGGTTATAGGTTAAGGTTTAGGTTAGGTTATAGGTTATAGGTTAAGGTTTAGGTTATAGGTTAAGGTTTGGGTTATAGGTTAAGGTTTAGGTTTTAGGTTATAATTATAGGTTTAGGTTTAAGTTAAGGTTTAGGTATAGAGGGTTCGGGTACGGGATCGGGTTTAGGTTTGGGTTTAGGTTTTAGGTTATAGGTTATAGGTTTAGGTTTGGGTTATAGGTTAAGGTTTAGGTTAGGTTTTACGTTAAGGTTTAGGTTTATGTTTAGGTTAAGGTCTAGGTTTAGGTTATAGGTATAGGTTTTAAGATTTAAGAATAAGTTTAGGTTAAGGTTATAAGTATAGGCTATAGGTTAAGGTTTAGTTTTAGGAAATCGGGTTCGGGTTTAGGATCAGGTTTAGGTTTGGGTTTTGGTTTTAGGTTTTAGGTTATAGGTTTAGGTTTGGGTTATAGGTTAAGGTTTAGGTTATAGGTTATAGGTTACAGGTTATAAGTATAGGTTTAGGTTTAGGTTAAGGTCTAGGTTTAGGTTATAGGTATAGGTTTTGGGATTTGAGAATAAGTTTAGGTTAAGGTTATAAGTATAGGTTATAGGTTAAGGTTTAGGTTTAGGTAATCGGGTTTGGGTTCGGGATCAGGTTTAAGTTTGGGTTTAGGTTATAGGTTATAGGTTTAATTTTGGGTTATAGGTTAAGGTTAAGTATAAGTTTAGGTTATAGGTTATAGGTTATAGGTTATAGGTTTAGGTTTGGGTTATAGGTTAAGGTTAAGTATAGGTTTAGGTTATAGGTTATAGGTTATAGGTTTAGCTTATAGGTTAAGGTTTGGGTTATAAGTTAAGGTTTAAGTAATAGGTTATAGGTTATAAGTATAGGTTTAGGTTATAAGTATAGGTTTTGGGATTTGATAATAGATTTAGGTTAAGGTTATAAGTTTAGGTTATAGGTTAAGGTTATAAGTATAGGTTATAGGTTTAGGTTTAGGTTTATGTTTGGATTAAAGTTTAGGTTATAGGTTTTGGTTTAGGGTTAGATTTAGGTTATAGGTTATAGGTTATAGCTTTAGGGAATTAAGAATAGGTTTAGGTTATAGGTTTAAGGTGTGGTTTAGGTTAAGGGTGTGGTACCTGCAAATATAGATATAAACACGGCCTGTCCAAATGGCCAGGCCCCTCCAATGCTATCCATAGGAAATGAACAGCTTCATCATTGTCATAACAACGGTTCCCACCTTTCAAGGACCCCCGCTCACCCGGATAGCTACGACGCACATCCGTATCTGCTCCATTAATTTTGAGTAAATACATAAACACGACCTATCCAAATGGTTAGGCCCCTCTAATGATGTCCATAGGAAATTGACAACTTCATCATGGTCATAACAGCGGTTCCCACCTTTCAGGGACCCCCATTCATTCAGATAGCTTCGTTGCACATCTGGGTCTGCTCTATTAATTTTGAGCAAATACATAAACACGCCTGTCCAAATGGCCAGGCCACTCCAATGTTGTCCATAGAAAATGGACAGCTTCATCATGGTCATAACAGCGGTTCCCACCTTTCAGGGACCCCGCTCAACATTCGGATAGCTCCGACGCACATCCGGGTCTGCTCCATCAATTTTTATAGAGTTATGCAGGTTGTAACACCCTGAAAATCGGGGGTCGTGTATAAACTCAACTCCCGAGTTCCAGACCGTCACTTATGCAATAAAAATGATTACGATTCAATATTGTCTGAGTTAAAGCATTCACATGAGTAAAAGTATACCAAAACTGTAATTCATACTCCAGATCCAGTGATAAAAGCAAGCGGAAGACTAAAGAATATATATATCACTGTATAGAAAACAAAGTAGATCTCGACTGTCTCCAAAGTATGAATACATCTCTGAGTCTCATATACATGTAAATAAGCAAAATCAAAATGTCAAAAGTAGTCCCACTGAGTAGTCCCACCAATCCAGGCCACCTAAGCAAAGCCGTCGTGGTACTGCATATATGAAAACTCGTCCTGGTCCTCATCATAGTCCGGCTCTGCCTCCTGAATCGCTGCTGCATTTAAGACAGGGTCTGGTGGGTGTTGCAAACACCATCCCATAACGTGGGAGTGAGTAGCTAACTCAGTGGAATAATAGAGCAAGGATTAGCATGTTCTCAAATCAATCATGCGATAATAGTAAAGCAGTAAATCAAACATTCCTAATACTGTCGTTAATGCGATATGACATGACATGATGGATGCCCTCACCAATATTCTCCCTCATACGGCACCATCTTACGCCCACGGCATGCTTGTGTACCGCTCAGTGCTCCACATCTTCCAGGAACATGCAATGTGATGGTGATATGATTGCCGAGTTATTATTAGTCCATTCAAACGGCAGGATTAGGAAACTAAGGTACTTTCCTTATATCAATCCTAACACAGATCCTGTCTAGGGTCGTCACTCCTAGTAATCTCATACGATGTATATTTTGTAGGTCGCTGCAAGGGCTGCCAGGGCTGTTGCTCGCACTCGTTGCACCGCTCCCCCATCACCTTATCAATATAGGCTTACTGTACTCTCACTGCTACAGAAGGGTCGTCGCCTCCCGTAGACTCAGAATACGCTCGCGGTCACTACAAAGTACTCGTCGCCTGATCAGTGTAGGCAGACAACAAGAATATAGTGTCCCATACCACCATAATCTGCTCACGAGTCATAAGTGCTCACTGGTCACTACGGGGAGGTTTGTGGCCCCAGCGTAGGCCGACAGCTAGACCACGGTGTCCCATGAGTCTTTATGGATCAAGGTACCATGGTTAACAGGGTTTCCAATGGTAAGTTCAGTACCCTAGGTTCAAGCAGTTATGACTCATACAAGGTGAACATACAGTGGCCAGTCGGGTTACTTGACGGGCTTGACTAGCACGAGCGCATCTCAAGTCGAACGACATGAAGTGCATAAAACACCTTGTGTGGCCTAACCACTGCCGCTAACTCCAAAACACGGGTCGCGTTCATCGACGCGTCGTTCGTGGCGAAGATAAGCCAACCACGTATTAACTCGGTTGCCGACTGCCTGGACTAAGTATAGTCCCAAAAATTTATGAATTCACATCAGCAATCATATAAGAGTATTGGAAATGAAATACAACAATGTGAGCATGTTAACACATGTTATAACATACAACTTAAGTGAATCATCTAACACATGCATTTCATACATATAATGAAATCATGCATATAGCTAACATATAAGAAATCATTTACATCAGCATATTAATTGAGAATTCAATCTCAAACTAATTCATAACACCATTTAATTCAATACATACTAATACAAGCATTTATACAAACACTTTAACTACACACTTAAGTCTACATATAGTATGTCGACTCAAAGTGTGCATTTGGGCGAATCTCTTCGCCAAACTAATTATGCACGCATTCCTAATATCCTAATGCGACAAGAAGTCATGTCAATCACATCAGCAAAATATGGATGAAAATAGTATTTCGTACAAATGACTAAAATGCCTTAAATCTCATATTTTTCGTCTGCTTACGAAACAGGAAACGGACAGCATGTTGTATATGTCAAATGGTGTTGCTGTCGATAATCTACTATTAAACGACATTGAAAGCGTTGGAAACAGTCAATCAAAGCGTCTAAAATCCGCACCTTTTCTCCTAGAAGCGTATCAATTCGAACGAAGCGTATACGCTTCGTCTACGGCGAACCGGGAACCTAATACACAAGATCCATAAGCTACTTCGCTATGGAAATGATGAAATCTCAAATCAGTAAGTATTTAGGGTATTTGCTTACCTAGAATCGCGGCAAAATCACCAGGAAAGTGATTGGATTACGTGGCTTAAACACGTGCAGCAGGTAGTGCAACAACAGGAAAAACTCTCCCACCTTCTCTCACAAACTCTCACTTTCTCTCTCACTCTTGCTAGGGTTTCTAGAAAATTCGGATGGGTGAGAGGAGTGAGGGTTTAAGCCCCTTTTATAACCTAAAACACGCCCAAAATAGGCTTGGGAACAATGTTTACTTGATACCTAACCAAATCGGGGCTGTTTCGGTCTAAAAAGGTATTTCTGGTGGTCCCCTAGCCGAATGCGATTGGACTTAAGTTCATGCATGTCGGATGTCGCTCACATCCCATTTTCAGACCAGTAGTGTCCGTAGATCGCACGTGGCGGTCCATTTTCAGTTCAGCGGTCACCGCACGTAGATCAGGCCTACAAGTCTCATGATATGAAATAGAAAATTTTCCTGATCCGAGGGTATAATTTGGCTGAATTCTGACGGTCAGAACACTTAATAATAACGTGTCAAGTCGTGTGCCAGATTTGAATTTCAAATTTTAAATCTAACCCTATTCTCACTCTCTTCACTCCAGGCTCAATGAAATAGCCTCTGAATGTCGGTTGGACTTGATTTTCGAAATGATTGTTAAGTCCAGCTAGGCGGTTATAACGGTCTAAGATTGTAGGTATCGAACTTTCGACGTGCGGTCTAGATCCAATACAAAGTTTCAAAGAGGTCCAGAGAACAAACCGGTTTAGAGTTTGATCCGAGGTTTTAGAGTATTATAGCGTCATTGGTTCTACTCGCTTTGGGTCTTATAGAACGTATTTAAAGTGATCAGGGACTATTTCGCAGCTACTCTAGCATTGCGCTAGCTAACTTGTGCTTAGTTTTTAAAGGAATTAATCCTAAGTGATTTCTTTGGCTATGGAATTGGGTTCTAAGCGGTTACGAAGGTGTTTTGGTTGAACCATTGCCTAAGGACGTCTAACCTCAGGTTGGAAAAAATCTGGAGTGTTACACAGGTCCTACTCATGAGCATGCCTAATATTACCAATGCATGGGATTCAACACAAATACCTTTTCATGATTCAAAGAAGGGAGATCGAGGGTTTTCCTTACCTTCCATTGTATGCTTCTAAGGTGCAGATGGCCCCTGAAACACACAAGGAAGGTATATATGAAAATGTTGGATTTTTTATGCTTCCAAGGTGTAGATGGCCCCTAAAACACACAAGAAGAATTTGTTATGCATTTTAAAAAAAGAAAGAAAAGAAAAGGAAGAGCAATGCCACTGCAGGCAAGAGTACCTTGAGGATCTGGTCAAGTTTAATGTTCAGGACTTAATTGAACTGGGACTTGGTTACTCCATCCCTAAACTAAATAAGTTTTAATTAACAAATAAAAATATTAAATAGAAACAGAAAGTTCTAGGATGCATTTTGTGGTACAATTGAATTGACTTGCCAATGAGGGGCACCCAACCCAGTGCATGCCGGGCTGTTGGTTTTTTGTATTTAATTTACATGATAGGTGTGGCCTGTTGTTTTTGTTCGGGCCATGCCCGAAGGGCTGTACAAATCATAGATTCTACGTTGAATGAAACTAGTGGAACGAGTCCACTTTCAAAAAAAGAAAGAGAATTTACTTGCCAGCAGAGAAATGATGGCAATTCATGCAAGGAAAGATTTAATTGATTAATGAAACAGATGTTGACACTGCACAAGATTGCAATTCCTCGATATCCTCCAAAATAGAATCAAACATTTATGTAATTTAAAGTGAAAATTGAGGCATTAAACTATCAGAATAACCTCATATTTTAAAGAAATTTAAAGAATGTTCTCTCTAGATGACCTAGGAACAGAAAATATGTTTAAAGAATAAAGAGGATCTCTCATGTAAGACATTTCTACAATGCAATCACAAAAATAGAGCATTGATCATAATATGTTAATGTTCTAAAGAAACATGCCAATATTAAAATGACCAAGAAGGCCAAAACACGCATAAGGAAGAAAGGCATAGCATTTACTATAGAAGAGATTTTCATTTCAAACTTTGTCCTAGGTTTGAGCTCATTATTTAAAGGATTGTAAATTTGGTTTTTTTTTTATCATTAATCAATTTATTTTCAAATTTATTAAAATTTATTTCTATTTTATTCATCGTGGATTCAATGAAACTCTGTGAGGAATCCAGAGAGCTCTATGGATTCAGAGTAGTTACCCCTGAGGAATATGGTGATCGACCTCATCACATCCTCCCGTGTCAACTATGGAAATGGTGTGACAGCTGCCCCACTTGAGAGGCAACATGCCTCTTTACCCATGTATTGATATTGCATTTTATGCTTGATATGTTGCTCTCATTTTCTTAACTAGCACATTGACTGACCCACAGATGGAACTCTCTTACATTTAGGCCATGTGTTTTCTATCCATACAACAACATGTTAGTTGCACAAAATCAAGCTAATGTTACTGAAAATTTAGCCAAATACTGCATCAAAGAGATTGAGAAGCCACAGCTAGACAGGAAATGTGGAATCCCTGTTAGATATTGCTGAGAATCCTGAAGTTGTTTATTATGGATTAATGCTGCTTGAAGCATTTTGGATGTATTTGCAGCGGATAAATGTTAAGTTGGTTTATTTTTGTAAAATTTCAGATGCAGAGATCAGAGGTTTGGTTGATCTGAATTAGTTGAAATATCTAAAAGTTTTCCTTCTTTCTCCATCATGTTACTCGTTTCTTGTTTCTGCTTATTTACAATCTTATCACTCTTTTCTCATGTGCTTAATGAAGTTTTTAACAAATGTTATTGGTTTGTAGGAAATTCATCCTTGAACACACATGATGGAAGTGCCTCAGTTGCATGGATTTAGCCTTGCTGCTAATCGATTATTGGAGGCTTATAAAATGCTTTAAAAGGTATCCAAGTCCAAATAGAACTCTTAAATCTTCCCTAGAACAATGAAATTTCCTTAGATCTATTGGTTTTTCCTGACAGTTATTTCAGGTTTGTTTCCCTCATCTCAAGTGTATGCTTCATTTTTCTTTCATGGACCTGCATTATCACATTGTTCTGTTTCTGATGATTCATTTATGCAATGCCACTTCTAATCATGATGTGTCTTCATTGACTTAACTACTCGAAACCAAGTGTCATGCTTACCATCGGGAGTGTTCACATTATTTTAAGATTGCATGATTTGAGTTTATTCTAAACAAAATTTTATAACTCTTGAACCTTAGATTTCAGTTTTTTTTTCTTTTTATTTTTATTTTATTTTTATTTTTCTTTATGGAATAATGAAATAATTTTCATTCGTTGAAATGGAAATCAATGGTTAGAAATAATTCTAAATAATTTTCGTTCATTGAAATTAAAATCTGCAAAATGGACCAATCCATAGGAAGGGATGAAGGAATGAAGACCAGGCTGCCATTTGGATACTATGTTTGGTTATTTATCATCTAACCCATTGGAGCCATCTTTTGCCCAAAATTCCTAATGCCCCATTTAGTGAGTGAAATAAAAAGTTGTGATTGGTAAAACCATTAATTGAGAAATGATCTAGTAGGTTAAGTGCATGGGAACCTTTCTATGTACATAGTTGCATATGGACTTGTTGGTATCCTTCTCTCCTATAAGGATTAGGGACTGTCAATCAAGTCTAGTCCACTCTTCATAGGTCGTACTAAAAGAACCATTACTAAACAGATGATCTAAAGCATCCATTCGATGGTATTCAAAAATGGATGAATCAGATCGTGAATAGAAGATAGGTCCAACCATGGATACTTAGGACTGTCCAATTGTTGTATTGCATGGTAGCAGAGGAAGGGTGGACTGGACTTGATGGAGAGGGTCCACATTGTCTGGTTTTTCTTTCTTTGCAAATTTCTTTCACAATAATGCTTTCATTATCGTTCAACATAAAAAAGAAAAGAAAAAAGAAAATGAAGAAGTGAATATAGAGCAAATGAAAGCAGAATTTTGAATCACCTCAAGTCAATCTATGACAACCTTTGTTGTTGTTGTATCACAGGAAAATGAATGTTGTATGGAATTCTCTGAAGTATTTCTCTCTAAAAACCAAGAGTTTTCTTCAAATGAGGGCTTTCGACATGCAAAAAGGAAAGGATGTATATTTAAAGATGCTGAGTGTCATAGTCACTTCAACATTAATACAATTGAAAAGGTGTGCCCCATACCAAGCTCTACAATGATTTCAACACAAATAAGAGGTTCGAATGAAATTTCAGTTTGAAAATTTACTTTAACTTATCCTTCTCTTGTCTATCATGTTGTATCAAAGCATCAAGGTGACTGTAGTAGCTTTAGTATTTGTTGTGCCAAAAAAAAAAAAAAAAAGCCATTTGTCGATTCTAAAGATACTTAAATGTGAAAAACACAAAGTATGAAATGAAAGTGTCATGTTCTCTTTGTGTAGGACCTTTTGTCCATGTAGCCAAAAAATATAATCGAATAGTAAAAGTACATTAAAATTCAAAAGAAAGATGCCAATTCTAAATGACCATGCAGTAGTAGAATCCATTGTTTGTGGAATTGGTTGTGATTGTGAAACAATTACTTCCTAGAAGTTTGAGATCACAGATTTGCTGTTTGGTTGAACTAAACTCAATTCCTAGGATTAGATTTCTTTTGTCTAGTGGCCCTGGAATTATGTTTCAAGAATTGAATTGATTTGTATACATTAGAGTTTATCATCATACAACTAGATAGACATGTAAGATTAGAATTTGTCAATAATGTTAGCACACATGCACGTCGGGCCATACCATCCACACACAGTGGTATGTTAAACATGTGAAAAATCTGATAGTTCCATTAGTTGGGGCCATGCGGTGATAAAAAAGAAAAACTTGAGATTTTCAAATTAAATAGGTAGAACAAGCATTAGGAACATTAAGATACTTGAGATTTTCAAATTAAATAGGCTTTATGATACTCTTTAAGATTTTTAAAGCAGATGCCAAAACAGCAAATGGTCTTGTATCAAGAACTTCAACAATCATTTTACATTACATCAAGCTTGAAAGCACCAAATAAACTAAAGTATTTTGCATTATGAGTAAAAGAACCAAAGCAAACATTTCTACAGAAATCCACCAATAGTGAAATTTGATCTCCTGAAACCAAAAAAAGATCAACCCATAAGAATCAAAGCATAGACTCTACTATTTACAAACAATGCATACAGGAAAATTCTAGTGTCCTCATGTAGGGATTGGGAAACAAAGTCAATTCTCTATATAGTAGTAAAAAAGGGAGCGAAGAAATTCATGACCAACTATATTAGAAGCAATAGTTTGAAAAAAGAGAAAACTTCCTTCACTAAAAAAAGAAAGGAAACTAAAAGAAACGACACATGAATTTTCCAACCCAAACCTCTTTATTTATGCTTCTACAAAGTACCCACTGTAACTCTCTCTGGATCTCTTTTACCTAAGCTAAGACAACCCAAATCCAATTGAATAAAAATTTAAGATAAAGACTTGACTATACTATTCAAGGATTGAATGCTTGCCATATATAGAAAATCCTTGCCTAATATAGCAAATCAACACTTACCTAAAACCTTGTACACTATAAAATGTGTGACCAAATCATCATTCTTGTTTCAATCTAGCACCCAAGCACTCCTACTACACAAACAAAAATCAAAACCAAATAGATATAGAAACAACCCAATTCAAGATCATACCACAAAAAAAAAAAAAAAAAAAAAAAAAAAAAAAAAAAAACCTCAGCTGAAACCACCCAAAACTACAACGAAGACCAAAACCCATCACCTAAAAGAAGAACATTAGTCAAACAACAAATCCAACCCAAATTCAAAAAGTAAGAAAACAACAAAAGAAACCAAAAAAGAAATATAAAAATCTCAATTTTCGTTGACTTCTATCGTGAATTCACAATCTTAAGATCAGATTGTCCAAACAATCCCAACCTCTAATTCGAGTACACTATTTTGTGGAAATAGCACTGTTGGATATTTTTTAGCCATCCAGTAATTGTCCACCAATCCAATAGTCAGATCATTGAATTTGGGTGGTTTATTTTGAATACTTGTATGCTACTACTACAACCCAAAGAGAAAACTTTGATACTCTGGTAGAGGGTAGTAGATGATCCATGTGCCAATTTAGATCCATCATGAACAACAATCATTCTTATTTGGGTACCTGATCATTGGATAGGAGGGACAGTATTGGATGTTCAGAAATGAAAAACACCCAAAAAACTATAGTAGATGAAAAAGAGCTAGAAATGCTCAATAGAACTGACTCACAAATCCACAATTCATTCAATGTGCCCGTGTATCAAGCATGCACTACTAGAGTATCAATTAAACAAACGAAATAGAAAATGAAACATCCCATCGTTTATGATTAACTAAATACCAGATAGAAATTAGCTAACAAAGTGAATCAGATGGGAGTCCTATGTAAGGGACATGTTCATCCCATGAGGCACACAACATAGCAGCCAATGGGGCAGACGTTTTAGTCCCAATACTACATACACCCAACTACCTGTGTAACGCCCGTGAAAAATCCATACTTGGGTTCGAGTACCAGCTCGACCCGAAATCGCGTTGAATTAATTTCCATGGAAATTAAGCGTAAGTTAGCTAGCGCAACGCTAGAGTAGCTGGGAAATAGTCCCTGATCACTTTAAATACGTTCTACAAGACCCAAATCGAGTAGAACAAACAACTCTACAATACTCTATAACCTCGGATCAAACTCTAAGCGGGTTTGTTCTCTGGACCACTTTGAATTCTTGTATTGGATTTAGACCGCGCGTCGAAAGTCTGACACCTATCTTAGACCGTTAGAACCGCCCAGCTGGACTTGACAATCATTTCAAAAATCAAGTCAAACCGATAATCACAGACTATTTCGTTGAGCTCGGACTGAAGAGACCGCGAATAGGGACGAATTTGGAATTTCAAATTCAAATCTGGCACACGACTTGACGCGTCAGTATTAAGCGTTCTGACCGTCAGAATTCATCCAGATTACACCCTCGGATCAGGAAAAATTTCTATTTATTATCATGAGACTTTCAGCCCTGATCTATGTGCGGTGACCGCTGAACTGAAACTGGTCCGCCACGTGCGATCTGCGAACCCTGCCAGACTGAAAACTTAATACGAGGTACATCTGGTACCCATGAGCTTAAGTCTGATCGCAATCGACCAGGGGACCACCAGAAAGCAGTTTTTGGACCGAAACAGCCCCGAAATGGATAGGCATCAAGTAAACTTCGTCCCGGAGCCTATTTTCGGCAATTTTAAGCTTATAAAAGGGGTTGAAACCCTCATTTATCCCTTCCATCCGAAATTTGCAACCCTAGAGAAAAAGAGAGAGAGTTTGAGAGAAAGAGAAGAAGGGATTTTTCCCGCTTCCGAGCCACCGACAGTTGCTGCTTCAGCACTTCCTTCCAATCACCTGGCTGGTGATTTCTCTCCTTTTTCAGGTATAGAATAACCCCAAAAACTTTTTGATTTAGGGTTTACGTAGATTCATGGCATGTTAGCTAACGTAATCCATAAATCAGGTTCTCTTACAGCCGTAGACGAAGCGTACACGCTCCGTTCAAAATCCCGCGACCGTAAGAGACTAGGTGAGGATTTTAGACGCTTTGATTGACGGTTTACAACGCTTTCAATGTCGTTTAATAGTAGATTATCGACGGCATCGCCGTTTGACATGTACAACATGCTCTCCGTTTTCGGTTTCGTAAATTAACGAAGAATATGAGATTTAGGGCATTTTAGTCATTTGTAGGAAGTACGGTTTATACTCATATTTTGCTGACGTGATTGACATGGTTTGTTGTCGCATTAGGGAGTTAGGAATGCTTGCGTAATTAGTTTGGCGAAGAGATTCGCCTAGTTACGCACTTTGGGTCGACATACTATATGTAGACTTAAGTGTGTAGTGTAGGTGTGTGTATAAATGCTTGTATTAGTATGTATTGAATTAAATGATGTTATGTGGTAGTTTGAGATTGATTTCTCAGTTAATATGCTGACCTAAATGATTTCCTACATGTTGACCATATGCATGATTCCATTACATGCATGGAATGTATGTGTTTGAAGATTTGCTTAAGTTGAATGTTATAACATGTGTTAACATGCTCACATGATTGTATTTCAATTCCAATACTCTTACATAAACTGCCGATGTGATTCCATAAATGTTTGGGACTAGACTTAGTCCAGGTAGTCGGTAATCGAGCGAATTCGCGGCTGACTGGTCATAGCCACGAACGACGCGTCGATGAACGCGATTCGTGTTTGGGGTTGGCGGCAGTGGTTAGGCCACGCGAAGTGTTTTACGCACTTCATGTCGTTCGACTTGAGATGCGATCGCGCTAGTCGAACCCGTCAAGTAACCCGACTGGCCGATGTATGTTCACCTTGTATGAGTCATAACTGCTTAAACCTAGGGTACTGAACTTACCATTGTAAACCCTGTTAACCATGGTACCTTGATCCACGAAGACTCATGAGCCGGGCATGGTGGTATGGGACACCGTGGTCGAGCTGTCGGCATATGCTGGGGCCACAAACCTCCCCGTAGTGACCAGTGAGCACCTAGACTCGTGAGCAGATTATGGTGGTATGGGACACTATATTCTAGCTGTCGGCCTACACTAATCAGGCAACGATTCCTTTGTAGTGACCGCGAGCGTATTCTGAGTCCACGGGAGGCGACGACCCTTCCGTTGCAGTAGAGTACGGTAGGCCTGTATTGATAAGGTGATGGGGGAGCGGTGCAACGAGTGTGAGCAACAGCCCTGACAGCCCTTGCAGCGACCTATATAAATATACCTCGTATGAGATTACTAGGAGTGACGACCCTAGACAGGATCTGTGTTGGGATTGATACAAGGGAAGTACCTTAGTTTCCCAATCCTGCTGTTTGAATGGACTAATAACAATTTGGAAATCATATCACCATAGCATTGCATGTGCCTGGAAGATGTGGAACACTCTAGGGAGTGTGGCATGCCGCGGTCGTAAGATGTTGCCGTATGAGGGAGATCGTCGGTGAGGGCATACATCACGTCATGTCATCTTGCATTAACAACAGTATTAGGATTGTCTGATTTACTGCTTTACTATTATCACGTGATTGAATTGTGAACATGCTAATCCTTGCTCTATGATTCCACTGAGTTGATCACTCACTCCCACGTTATGGGATGGTGTTTACAACACCCACCAGACCCTGTTGTAGATGCAGGTGAGGCTGAGATCCAGGAGGTGGAGCCAGACATCGAGGAGGACCAGGATGAGTTCTCGTACATGCAGTATCACGAGGGCTTCCCGTAGGCGACCTGGATCGATGAGACTTCAATGGGACTATTTTGAACATTACATTTTTATTAATGTATATGTGTATGAGACTTAGAGATGTAGTCATACTTTGGAGACAGATGAGATCTACTTTGTTTTTCCATACAGTGATATTTATATTGTTTAGTCTTTCGCTTGCTTTTATCACTGGATCTGAAGTATGAATTGCAGTTTTGGTATACTTTTACTCATGTGAATGCTTTAAATCAGACAACATTGAATCATAATCATTTTTGTTGTATAAGTGATGGTCTGGAACTCGGGAGTTGAGTTTATACACGACCCCCGATTTTCAGGGTGTTACAAGTTGGTATCAGAGCATGAATGAGAGTATACTGGGCCTGGGTTATGGTCTCGCGACATGCGTTGTCGCTTCCTTTGACTTAGGTGGGTGCGAGAAGGGTCTAGAAACACTTCCAGGATCGCAGATTCGCCGATAGGCGAAGTCTATTAGAATCGATCGCAAGATCGAGTTTGTAACGCATCTCGGGTCGCGTAAAGCAACCCGAATAGCTTTTAAGCCGTAGGAAGTCGGGTTGAGACGTCCTATGAGAAGTTTTAAACCACAAAAGTGAATCCTTGGGCCGTGGGATGACCAAGACTCCTGTAATCAATCGCCAAGGCTTAAAAACCCCGTTTCACCAAAAATCTTCAAAATTCCTCCTCTAAACACTCTGATCTTCATTTCTTTCTTATCAATTTCATGTTAGGCATCAAACCTAATGTGAAAATAATACAAATTAGTACTTTCACAAAATGGTACAGTGAATAGTAAAATTACATGAAAAATGGCCATAAGGCCATTCTAACTTTACTTTGTTTAGTAACTAAGGATCTAGATGGATGTACTAGCTCCTTCTACTCCAAATTCATATGTTGCATCATAGGGTTTGGTATTCTGGATTATGGAGTGGTCTTGGAAAGCCCTGAACACATGTTTGGGCTCATATAGGTCAAAATACAATGAACCAGGGGGTGGACCATACATTTTTGGGGTCCCTGGACCATGGGGGACCAGACCCATATGGTCCCACCGACCAACTGAGGAGTTGGCTGGCGATGCATCGCCGACCGGTGGGGCCCGTTGGTCCTGATTTTTGGGCGCATGCCCTTAAATGAGATGCACATCATCCCCACATAGCTCCCGTCCCACGAAAATCCCTAAAACACCCCCCCTCCTTCACAAACAGCCCTCCCCTTAGCCCTAGTTTCATTTTCCAGCAACTATCCCCAAAGTTTGTGATTCCCAATCGTCCCTAGGTCCCTCCTTGGCCAAAACCGACCATCATCCATCACTTCTTGGGAGTTGGCAGCCCTTCCTCTTGAAGATTTCGCCATTTGGAGCTCCAAAAACCCCCAAATAGAGCTGAAATCGTGAGGTGCTCCATTCCACTTTTTTGTTTGCATTTCTCCTTGAAAATACAGCCTTGGGAAGCTTGAAGCATCCCTCTACAACGCCTAGATTTCCTTTTTCTAGATTGGACAGCCACTTCTCCGCATTTTTGCCATTTTTCATGGCTTTCGTGGAAGCCATTTTAGGCCTTTTATCACTCTCATCCATCATATCTTTGATGGGTAAGAGGAAAACCACAATAGACGAGGCTGGGCCGAGCCGGCCTGCTCAATTGAGAAGACCGCGGGGTGGTGCCACAAGTTCAAGCACCGCCGCAGGTCCAGCTGCAGTCCTGGAGTGCCGTACAAAGCGGGATTTGGATCCCCATGCACACCTTGGGCGAGCAATTTTATCAGAGATGCCTCATGGCCAATACACTGATCGCAAAGTATTATTTGAGGCGGACGTCGATGGACGACTATTCCGTGAATATCTGTTGTTCGAACGCATTAAAGCTGCGTATTGGGGTCCGATCTTTGAAGCTCGCGCTCGTGCTAATGTGAGCACCATTCGTGCCTTCTACGCTAGTATCCAGAATCCTACCTTGGAGCCTTTGTAGTTCAAAATCCCTTTTGGTAGAGATCGGATGGCTACGATCGATGTTCGGTTGATTGCGCGACTTCTCAACGTACCTCTTGGTGATGTGCATCCTAGTGAGAAGAATTTGAGGACTAGACGTGAACGAGATCGCCGCACCAGGTTCCTGTGCGGTAAGTTGGTTCCGTGACAGCCTAATAATAGCCTCAAGGCGACGTATATGTCTGAGGATTTACGCCTGCTGTACCATATCTGCACGTTCAATGTTTATCCCAGGTCGACGAATCACATTGAATGTACACGCCTTATGGTTGATTTTCTGTATATGGTGGCCCAAGGAGAGAA
The DNA here is from genome assembly GCA_037074715.1 of Magnolia kwangsiensis. NCBI lineage: Eukaryota > Viridiplantae > Streptophyta > Magnoliopsida > Magnoliales > Magnoliaceae > Magnolia > Magnolia kwangsiensis. The sequence continues at coordinate 148,694,289 of CM073572.1, read as the reverse complement.
CGTATGCATGGCTACTTTCATCTTACGACAAATAATCCTCATAGTCAGGTCAAGAAGAACATCCGAATCACTTCCTTTTGGCCGACTGGTTTGCAAAATTGCCCTCGAGTTTGCTTACAGACTTGGGCCGGAAATGCCAGTCTCGATTCATAGTATTGATGAGTCGACAATGGTCAAGATGAAGATTGGGTCACAATACCGTGAAAATCAACTTGAAAAGGATAGTGAGGATGACTTTGATGATGAGGAAGATCAAAGCGAAGAAGAACCTAAAGCAGAAGCTCAGGAAGAGGCAGAAGAGGAGGCTCAGGATACGGATGAGAGCCCTCCTCCTTCTGCGCAGGCTACTATCGACGATCGCATTGCTCAGATGGAGGAGAGTCAGACCGCTTTGCGAAGGGAAGTCCAAGAACTTCGCGCAGAAGTCACGGATGTCAAGGCCGTTACAAAGAAGAAATTTGGCAAGGTGACTTGCACCTTGAAGGCGATCCTGTGTTGCTTACAGGATAAGGGTGCTCCTCCTCCATCCCCAGACTCCGACTAGCGATGCGATCTTTGATGTTATTATCAGTAGTTAGTCATTTCCTGCTTTATGTGTGTAAGCTTGTTAGGGCTAGTGCCTTGTTCATGTTGCTGTTGCTTAACTATCTTAATTCCCATGTATTTCTCATCATGATGCTTGTAAGGATATATCCCTTGTATTGTGACAATTTTGATTAATTGAAATGCATGGAATGCCTTTGACTCCTTGTGTGAATGATTGCGGTGTATTTGTGCTAATGAGACTGACAAGGTTGTGCCCTATTTTGAATATAGGAAATGCCGCCTAAGGCTACGCAGAGCACGGTTCGTCTTGCACTGACCGAGCATATGGATCAGACTCCCTCGCAGTCTGACACTCGTGCGGACCCTTCAGTGGGCCCGATTCCTGAGACTGTTTATGCGTCTCAGCCTGCCGCTGGTCCTACAGATGGATCACCGCCATTTACGCCATCACTTAGAGAGCCATATCGCGCATCTACTTCCACACAGCATCCGCCACAGCCTGCTCCACCTCCTGACAGATTTGAGCAGATGATGGCTATGATGCTGCAGCAGCAGCAGCTTTTGACTACCATCGTGGGGACATTAGCCCAGGGTGGGGGTGCTGCTCCATCTACTCCACCTGCACCCCCTACGCATCCAGCTGAGGATGCTTATACATACACCCAGGATGAGGACATGGCTCATCCTGCGCCGCCTGCTTACCCTGCGGGGAACGCCGAAAATACACGGAGCCTATTAGAGCGATTTCAGCGCTTGCGGCCTCCTACTTTTACGGGTTCTCACAGACCCGAGGAGGCTGAGTACTGGCTCGACCGTGTGTCGAAGATTTTGCGGATGCTTCATTGCACTGAGGCCGAGCAGGTAGAGCTGGCTACATTCCTGTTTGAGAGAGAGGCCAGCCTGTGGTGGGATAGTGTACTGCGGACCGTTGCCGCCGGCTATGTATGGACGTGGGCAGCATTTGAGTTCCACTTCCATGAGAAGTATTATCCCCAGACTTACAGGCACGACAGGGAGAATGAGTTTCTCCGTCTCAGACAGGCAGTTATGACAGTTACAGAGTATGAGCATCGGTTCACGGAGTTGGGCAGGTACGTCCCGACGATTTTGGCTGATGAGCAGATGCTCATACGGTGCTTTTTGGAGGGTTTGCGACTGGATATTCGGTCGAAGATGTGCTGTGTTAGCATTCCCTCTTATGCGGAGTTGATTCACATGTCCATGCGGGCAGAGCAGGACGTGGATCGACTTGCGCGATCTCGTGGCCCTGTTGCTTCTAGGCCATGACTAGACTTGCCAGACAGACCCTTTGCAGGCAAGAGGTTTTGCATTGATCCTCCTACTAGGACTACGGCGCCTGTACCACCATTTTGGCGCCTTGATTTGACATGTACATACTGTGGGAGGTCAGACCACTTGGCGCAGAGCTACTTTTCGAGGATGCGGGACAGTGGGTTCTCGCCGCCGCAGAAGATTGACCGTGTACATCCACAGGCGATATCAGCACCGCCTATACGGTCAGCTCCTGCGCACCCTACATTCAGACCTCCGGTATCGCAGATCAGACAGCCTCCACGGCCCTTGACACAGCGGCCGAACCGGCCACAACAGGCTCGGGTTCATGCATTGACAGTTGAGGCAGCTGCGACGCCGACTTTCCAGCATTCAGCCTTCGAGGTCACGGCCCATATTGGAGGTACTCCCGTACTTGTGATGGTGGACACTGGTTCCACGATTTCTTTGATATCGCGTGTCGTAGTCAGGCGTCTTGGGTTACAGACTATCACTATGGATAGCGTGCGAGTCTTTGCAGCTCATGGGGATTATTCGGATGTCACCCAGATGTGTGAGGGTTGTTTAGTTGATCTGGGAGGCAGGACGATGACTCTTGATCTTGTCGTCGATCCCTCGCTCATTTATCTCGACGTCATTCTTGGCATGGACTGGTTGACTGCAGCGAGAACCGAGATTGACTGCGAGGCTCGTATGGTGACGGTGTACGAGCCTGAGGGCACACCTTTCATGTTTTCAGTGCGGGTAAATCTTCCTTTCCGTATACTTAGCTACGCCACTTTATTGCGTGACGCTGGTGCCCAGGTACTTGAGCACACGTCAGTCGTTTCTGAGTTCGGGGATCTGTTCAGGAAGATCCCTTGTTTGCCGCCCCGACGTGAGATCGATTTTACTATCGATCTGGTTCCTGGATCTACGCCCGTCTCATTGCCGATGTATCGTATGACACCATGTGAGATGGAGGAGTTGAGGACGCAGATTGATGGTCTGCTAGAGCTTGGCCTTATACGGCCTAGCGTGTCTCCTTGGGGAGCACCGGTCTTGTTCGTGAGGAAGAAGGATGGTTCGATGCGATTGTGTATTGATTATCGCAGGCTGAACCAGCTCACGATGAAGAACAAGTACCCTTTGTCCAGGATGGATGACTTGTTTGATCAGTTGAGAGGAGCGCAGTACTTCTCGAAGATTGATCTTCAGTCAGGTTATCATCAGCTGCGCATCAGGGATGAGGACGTGCAGAAGACAGCATTCAGGACCAGTTTTGGCCACTACGAGTTCCTCGTGATGTCGTTCGGTCTTACGAACGCACCGGCCGTGTTCATGGATCTGATGAACCGGGTATTTCGGCCTTTCCTCTATCGATTCGTCGTTGTATTCATTGACGACATTTTGGTGTACTCTAGGAGTCGAGAGGAGCATGAGGAGCACTTACGTTTGGTCCTAGATATGCTCAGACAGCATCAGTTGTTTGCACAGTACAAGAAGTGCGACTTCTGGAAGCAAGAGGTGAAGTTTCTGGGACACGTGGTGTCCAAGGATGGCATGGCAGTTGACCTGTCTAAGGTAGCTACGGTGCAGGACTGGGAGCAGCCTGGTTCTGTCACTGAGGTGAGGAGTTTCTTGGGTCTCGCTGGCTACTATCGGCGTTTCATTCAGGACTTCTCGAAGATCGCGAGACCCTTATCTCAGTTGACACGAAAGGACGTGAAGTTCACCTGGAACGACAAGGCGGAGTCAGCTTTTCAGGAGCTGAAGGACAGACTTACGTCCGCCCCTGTGCTAGTATTGCTAGAGCAAGGGGTTAGATACACTATATACACTGACGCGTCTAGCGTTGGTTTGGGTTGTGTCCTTATGCAGAGGGACAGGGTAATTTCGTATGCCTCGAGACAATTAAGGAAGCACGAGGAGAATTACCCTACAAACGACCTAGAGTTGGCAGTCGTTATATTCGCACTGAGACTCTGGAGACATTACCTCTACGGAGAGGAGTTCGAGCTTTTTTGCGACCACAAGAGCCTCAAGTACATATTCACGCAGCGAGACTTGAATATGAGGCAGCGGCGATGGATGGAGACGTTGAAGGACTTCAAGTTTGAAGTCTCTTACCATCCTGGGAAGGTGAACCTTGTGGCTGATGCGTTGAGCCGCAAGAAGGCGATAGAGTTTGCAGCTCCGCTGATGGTTGCCGAGTGGGATATGGTTGAGTTTTTGCGAGACTTTGAGCAGAAACTCACTGTAGAGGAGCCGTTTGAGTTCATCGCACATGTACAGGTGCGATCTTAGATCGATGACCGAGTCATCGAGGCGCAGAGGGACGATGCGCATCTTACTGAGCTTCGAGAGCAGGCCAGTGAGGATGCTGACGCCGACTGGCAAGTTGGTATGGATGGAGGCTTACGTTACCGTGGCCGCCTATGCGTCCCAGATGTCCCTGACTTGAGACGAGAGATTCTCGAGGCTGCGCATTGTACTAGACTCGTGATGCATCCAGGCAGCACAAAGATGTATCGTGATGTGAAGAGGATGTATTGGTGGGAAGGTATGAAGACCCACATAGCTGAGTTCGTGTCCCGTTGTCTCACTTGTCAGCAGGTGAAGGCAGAGCATCGCCGACCACCTGGACTTTTGCAGCCTATGCCGATTGCAGAGTGGAAGTGGGATTTCATTTCCATGGACTTCATTTCTGGGTTGCCGAAGATGAGGAAGGGACATGATTCCATTTGGGTGATCGTCGACCGTCTGACGAAGTCGGCGCACTTCCTACCGATCAGAGTTACGAACTCTGCAGACGAGCTGGCTAGATTGTACATCAGAGAGATTGTGCGTCTGCATGGAGTTCCGTTGGAGATCATGTCAGACAGAGACACGCGGTTCACTTCTATTTTCTGGACCCGCATTCAGGAGGCTATGGGTGTGAAGTTGAAGTTCAGTACTGCCTTCCACCCACAGACGGAAGGACAGACAGAGCGAGTGAACCAGATCTTGGAGGATATGTTGCGAGCTTGCGCATTGGACTTCAAGGACAGTTGGGATGATTGTCTTGCATATGCGGAGTTTGCATACAACAACAGCTTCCAGGCGAGTATCGGTATGACACCTTATGAGGCGCTGTATGGGCGACCTTGTCGCGCACCGCATTGTTGGTTAGAGGTCGGTGAGCGTAGCTTGATTGGCCCAGAGTGCAGGCAACGTCAGAGAAGATTGATATTATTCGACGTCGGCTTCTTACAGCGCAGAGCAGACAGAAGAGCTACGCCGATACGAGACGGAGGCCACTAGAGTTCACAGTTGGGGATCATGTGTTTTTGCGAGTTTCCCCTATGAAGAGAGTCCTTCGGTTCGGGAAGAAGGGGAAGCTGACACCACGATTCATTGGTTCATTCCAGATCCTCGATCGTGTGGGAGCAGTGGCTTACCGATTGGCTTTACCCACGCCTCTCGCGAGCGTTCACAACGTATTTCATGTTTCTATGCTGAAGAAGTATGTTGCTGATCCTTCCCATATCATCAAATGGGAGCAGGTGCAGTTAGGAGAGGATGTTACTTATATCCTGCGACCGACACGCATCCTAGACAGGAAGGAGCAGGTACTGCGTAGCAAGGTGATTCCCCTTGTGAAGGTATTGTGGACGCATCACTCTGAGGAGGAGGCTACTTGGGAGACAGAAGCCGAGATCAGAAAGAACTACCCACAGCTTCTCGAGGAGTGCGAAAAGGTACAAATTTCGAGGATGAAATTATTTGTTAAGGGGGGTAGATTGTAACGCCCGTGAAAAATCCATACTTGGGTTCAAGTACCAGCTCGACCCGAAATCGCGTAGAATTAATTTTCATGGAAATTAAGCGTAAGTTAGCTAGCGCAACGCTAGAGTAGCTGGGAAATAGTCCCTGATCACTTTAAATACGTTCTACAAGACCCAAATTGAGTAGAACAAACAACTCTACAATACTCTATAACCTCGGATCAAACTCTAAGTGGGTTTGTTCTTAGACCACTTTGAATTCTTGTATTGGATTTAGACCACGCGTTGAAAGTCCGATAACTCCTATCTTAGACCGTTAGAACCGCCCAGCTGGACTTGACAATCATTTCGAAAATCAAGTCAAACCGATAATCACAGACTATTTCGTTGAGCTCGGACTGAAGAGACCGCGAATAGGGACAGAATTGAAATTTTAAATTCAAATCTGGCATACGACTTGACGCGTCAGTATTAAGCGTTCTGACCGTCAGAATTCATCCAGATTACACCCTCGGATCAGGAAAAATTTCTATTTATTATCATGAGACTTTCAGCCCTGATCTACATGCGGTGACCGATGAACTGAAACTGGTCCGCCACGTGCGATCTGCGAACCCTGCCAGACTGAAAACTTAATACGTGCTATATCTGGTACGCATGAGCTTAAGTCCGATCGCAATCGACCAGGGGACCACCAGAAAGCAACTTTTGGACCGAAACAGCCCCGAAATGGATAGACACCAAGTAAACTTCGTTCTGGAGCCTGTTTTCGGCATTTTCAAGCTTATAAAAGGGGTTGAAACCCTCATTTCTCTCTCCCATCCGAAAATTGCAAACCCTAGGAAAAGGAGAGAGAGTTTGAGAGAGAGAGCGGAAGGGATTTTTCCCGTCTCCGAGCCACCGACTGCTACTGCTTCAGCAACTCTTCCCAATCACCTGGCTGGTGATTTCTCCACTTTTTCAGGTATAAAATAACCCTAGAACTTGTTGATTTAGGGTTTACCTAGATTCATAGCGTGTTAGCTAACGTACTTCATAAATCAGATCCTCCAACTGCCGTAGACGAAGCGTACACGCTCCGTTCAAAATCACGCATCCGTAAGAGACTAGGTGAGGATTTTAGACGCTTTGATTGACGGTTTACAACACTTTCAATGTCGTTTAATAGTAGATTATCGACGGCATCGCCGTTTGACATGTACAACATGCTCTCCGTTTCCTGTTTCGTAAATTAACGAAGAATATGAGATTTAGGGCATTTTAGTCATTTGTAGAAAGTACGGTTTATACTCATATTTTTCTGACGTGATTGACATGGTTAGTTGTCGCATTAGGGAGTTAGGAATGCTTGCGTAATTAGTTTGGCGAAGAGATTCGCCTAGTTGCGCACTTTGGGTCGACATACTATATGTAGACTTAAGTGTGTAGTGTAGGTGTGTGTATAAATGCTTATATTAGTATGTATTGAATTAAATGATGTTATGTGGTAGTTTGAGATTGATTTCTCAGTTAATATGCTGACCTAAATGATTTTCTACATGTTGACCATATGCATGATTCCATTACATGCATGGAATGTATGTGTTTGAAGATTTGCTAAAGTTGAATGTTATAACATGTGTTAACATGCTCACATGATTGTATTTCAATTCCATTACTCTTACATAAACTGCCGATGTGATTCCATAAATGTTTGGGACTAGACTTAGTCCAGGCAGTCGGTAACCGAGCGAATTCGTGGCTGACTGGTCATAGCCACGAACGACGCGTCGATGAACGCGATTCGTGTTTGGGGTTGGCGGCAGTGGTTAGGCCACGTGAAGTGTTTTACGCACTTCATGTCGTTCGACTTGAGATGCGATCGCGCTAGTCGAGCCCGTCAAGTAACCCGACTGGCTGATGTATGTTCACCTTGTATGAGTCATAACTGCTTAAACCTAGGGTACTGAACTTACCATTGTAAACCCTGTTAACCATGGTACCTTGATCCACGAAGACTCATGAGCCGGGCATGGTGGTATGGGACACCGTGGTCGAGCTGTCGGCATATGCTGGGGCCACAAACCTCCCCATAGTTACCAGTGAGCACCTAGACTCGTGAGCAGATTATGGTGGTATGGGACACTATATTCTAGCTGTCGACCTACACTGATCAGGCAACGATTCCTTTGTAGTGACCGCGTGCGTATTCTGAGTCCACGGGAGGCGACGACCCTTCCGTTGCAGTAGAGTACGGTAGGCCTGTATTGATAAGGTGATGGGGGAGCGGTGCAACGAGTGCGAGCAACAGCCCTGGCAGCCCTTGCAGCGACCTACATAAATATACCTCGTATGAGATTACTAGGAGTGACGACCCTAGACAGGATCTGTGTTGGGATTGATACAAGGGAAGTACCTTAGTTTCCCAATCCTGCTGTTTGAATGGACTAATAACAACTTGGAAATCATATCACCATAGCATTGCATGTGCCTGGAAGATGTGGAGCACTCTAGGGAGTGTGGCATGCCGCGGTCGTAAGATGTTGCCGTATGAGGGAGATCGTCGGTGAGGGCATACATCACGTCATGTCATCTTGCATTAACAACAGTATTAGGATTGTCTGATTTACTGCTTTACTATTATCACGTGATTGAATTGTGAACATGCTAATCCTTGCTCTATGATTCCACTGAGTTGATCACTCACTCCCACGTTACGGGATGGTGTTTGCAACACCCACCAGACCCTGTTGTAGATGCAGGTGAGGCTGAGATCCAGGAGGTGGAGCCAGACATCGACGAGGACTAGGACGAGTTCTCGTACATGCAGTATCACGAGGGCTTCCCGTAGGCGACCTGGATCGATGAGACTTCAATGGGACTATTTTGAACATTACATTTTTCTTCATGTATATGTGTATGAGACTCAGAGATGTAGTCATACTTTGGAGACAGATGAGATCTACTTTATTTTTCCATACAGTGATATATATATTGTTTAGTCTTCCGCTTGCTTTTATCACTGGATCTGAAGTATGAATTGCAGTTTTGGTATACTTTTACTCATGTGAATGCTTTAAATCAGACAACATTGAATCATAATCATTTTTGTTGCATAAGTGACGGTCTGGAACTTGGGAGTTGAGTTTATACACGACCCCCGATTTTCAGGGTGTTACAACCTGTCTATAGAATAACCCACGATGTAAAAAAGTAAACAAGCACATAGACAAACATTATTGTGTATATGACAACAGATCCAAAAACACACCTTAAAAAAAATTAAAAAATCACAAAACGAGGGATTCTTATGACCTTAGGAAGTATTTAATGGTGGGAGTTCAATCACCACAGTTTCCTATGGTGTGGTCCACCTGAGATTTAGCCCTAAAATGAGCTGGAAAAAATGAATGGCCCGTATACACATATTATGGTGGAGCCCACAAAGCATTTTTATATTTCAGAAACAGAGAGAGGGAATGCGGATTGAAAGATTGAAAGAATGCATAGGGATTGAAGGATTCAAGGCGACATGATCAGTTTCCATTCATAGGGAATTATAGGGATTGAAGGATTGAGCATCCAAACGCATCAGATTTCAGAAATACATAGAGAGAGAGAGAGAGCGAGAAACTAACCATGCTTCTTCTTCTTCTCCTTCTTGCAGCGAAAGGGGGTTTTAAAAACAGAGAGAAGGGAATGCGGCCAAGAGACAGGGAGAGAGGGTTAGGGAGAGCAGGAGATCGAGAGAGGGTAAGGGAAAGAGAGAGGCTGAGTGTGAGAGAGAGATGGAGAGAGGTTTTTGTCTGCTGCATGCGGGAGAAAAGGGCGGATGGACGGGTTTTGGGAGGGCGTTTTGGGTTTTGGAGGGGCATGTGATGGACGACCCCTTTGGAACGTTTGGGTTTTAGGACCGTGGGACCCACTGTGATGCATTTTATATATCCACTCCGTCCATTAATTTTAAATTATTATTTTAAGTTCTAATACAAAAAATGAGTCAGATCGAATCATTAAGGAGACCACACAACATATTAACAGTAGAAATTTAATTTTTATTATTTCTTATGGTGTGGTCTACTTACACATTTAATCTACATAATTTTTGAGCTCATCCACTAAAATTATATATCAGAATTGATGGATGGCTTAAATCAAACACATATATTCCAATGGACCCCATGGAGCCCCTTAAGCACCAATTATGTTTAATAAGGTTTAGGTGAGGAGGTATGTTATAGCTACAGATCAATTAGGTTTTAAATATGGATTAAATCCGTAGCTAAATTGCCATGAATTTAACCTGTAACTACAAGCTTTCAAAGTCCATAGCATTTGCTCAATTTTTTGGTAGTGCACACTCTTGCCATTTACATCTTTAGAAAGTTTGAGTATGGTGCTCATGGGAGTGTGATAAGAACGATCAGACTCGAGACCAAACCTTTTCACTAAATTATTTGCATACTTAGTTTGACAAATAAAGATTCCATCATTTAGCTGCTTGACCTGTAATCCTAGGAAGAAGTTTAATTCACCAACCATACTCATTTCAAATTCTGATTTCATGAGGTTGGAAAATTTGAGAGCAGCATCTTCACATGTTGAACCAAAGACTATATCATCCACATAAATTTGTGCAATAAGCAGTAAGTCCTTTGTTATTTGAGTAAATAATGTTTTCTCGACGCTTCCCCTGCAAAATTTATGGTCTAAAAGAAATTTTATCAATTGTTTATACCAAGCATGAGATGCTTGTTTGAGACCATAGAGAGCCTTGTTCAGACGATAAACATAATGGGGATTCTTAGGATATGAAAATCCCTTCGGTTGTTTTACATAAACTTCTTCGGCAAGGTCCCCATTAAGAAAAGCACTTTTTACGTTCATTTGAAATAATTTAAACTTTAATGCACATGCAATAGACATAAGAATTCTAATAGACTCAAGGCGAGCTACCGGAGAAAATGTCTCATCAAAATCAATACCTTCTATCTGTGAGTATCCTTGAACTACAAGCCTTGCTTTGTTCCTAATCATATTTCCTGATTCATCTGATTTATTCTTGAAGACCCATTTGGTTCTAATGATATTAGTATCAGGTGGCCTAGGAACGAATTATCATACCTCATTTCTCTGAAATTGTTGAAGTTCTTCTTGTATAGCATTAATCTAGTGTTCATCTTAAAGAGTTTCTACAATATTCTTAGGTTCAATCTTTGAGGTAAAATAGAAATGACTGTAGATATTTTCTATTTGCCGTTGCGTTCTCACACCGTCATTAGGATCCCTAATAATCTGTTCTTGAGGGTGATCCTTAATGATGGCTATGTTAGGTGATGGTTAGGGTTCATTGGATGATGGAGATTTGTCATCCGATTTATCTAGTATGCATGAATCTACATCATCTTCTAATTCATTCATAGGTGTATCTTCTTCATGAGGTTGATCATCGATTACCATATTGACTAACTCCTAAATAGTGAGGGTTCTTAGGTCGTATACTCTATAAGCACGACTATTCATGGCATACCCCAAAAAGATACCTTCGTCACTTCTAGACTCAAAATTTCCTAGGTGATCTCTGTCTCTCAAGATATAACATTTGCTAACAAAGACTTGAAAATGTTTCACACTAGGTGGTTTTTCATACCATAGTTCGTATGGAGTTTTGTTCAGACCTGCTCTAAGATATACTCTATTTATGATGTAGCAGGCAGTATTGACAGCTTCTGCCCAAAAAATTTTTGTCATACCTTTCCCATTTAGCATAACTGACCCCATTTCCTGCAATACTCGATTTTTTCTTTCAACAACTCCATTTTGCTGTGGAGTTTTTAGGGTTGAGAATTCATGATGAATTCCTTTCTCATTGTAATATTTTTTTAAATCTTTCATTTTTAAATTCCTCACCATGATCACTTCTGATGCGAGTGATGCCATATCCTTTTTCATTTTGAAGTCGCTTTGCCGAGATCACAAATTTCTCAAAGGCATCTAATTTCTCTCGAAGAAATGTGACCCAAGTAAATCTGGTGTAGTCATCTACTACAATCAGGAAGTATCTTTTCTTACCATGGCATTCCACGCTGGTTTGACCAACCAGATCCATATGCAACAAATCCAAAGGTTTTGTTGTTGATATGGTAGTTTTTTTTTTATGGCCGACTTTTATCTGTTTTCCTTTTAGACATTCTCCATGGACAACTTTTTTCTTCTTTTCTAATCTTGGGAAGTCCTCTAACCAAATTTTTTGAACTGAGCTTAGTTAAATTTCGATAGCGAACATGTCCCAACCTTTGGTGTCATAATTTGGATTCATTCTTTATAGTCATATTACACTTTGTGGATAGCACACTCTCATATGTACTTTCAATGACATAACAGTTATCACTAGTGCATAAACCTTTTATGAGAAATTTTCCTGTATGATCTAAAATCCTACACACATCCTTTGAGAAAGTGACCAGATGTTCTTTGTCACAAATTTGGGACATACTAAGGACATTATGTTTCAGACCTTCTACACAGAGGACATGTTTGATTTTTAGAAGGCCTAGTACAACTATTGTTCCTTGTCCAACAATTTTGGCTACCTACCATCTCCAAATGTGACTGATCCTCTATCAAAGTTTGAATACTCATAAAAGTGAGTTTGATCACCAGTCATGGTTTTGGAGCATCCACTATCAAGGTACCATTTTGAACTATTGTCAACTTTCAGAGCAGCGTGGATTACAAGGCAATTGTTTTGATCTATCACATCCTTTGAGACACTTTTGATCATGATTCCGACTTCAGTCAAGATCACTCTCTAGGTGGTGAAGCCCTTTAAGAGAGACCTGCTCTAATACCAATTAAAATTGCGGTAAAGACCGCTTTAGTTGAAGTAGGAATATGCCAATATATTCTAGAGGGGGGTGAAAGGACTTTTTAATAATTTTATAACAATTTAAAATCCTATCACTCCAATCCTAACAACAAGTATATATTAGGATTGCTCAAGAGTAACTCTACTGGCTTCCAAGCTCGGAAGAGGATCTAATCACAAACTATTTGAGAGATTAACAATATGCAAATTAGTTTATGATGGATATAACTGTGCATGTGTGTGAGATGTGATCTCATATAATCAAATATGAAAGTATTTAAGAAAATCACATAAGCAAATGGAAGACAATAACAATCTCAAACACATTCATTTTTAAGGTGGTTCGACTACTTGTCTACTCCACTCTTGGCAACTGCACTCAACCTTTGAGTGTATCAGATTTCACTAAGGAGGTTTCACACGGTTCACCTCAAACCCAAGGTTTTAAATCAGGTTCACCTCTAACCAGTACAACCTACACCTAAGTTGATAGGTTATGCTCCCACGAGCAAGGGTCAACACATAGCACCCGATTTTAGGCACACTGGCCAAGGATCCACACAAGGAACCTCTCTTTTTTATGCTCTCACAAGCAAGGGTCAACATAAGGCACCCACTTTTAGGTACACTAGCTAAGGATCTTGTACAAGACCCTAACTATTTATGCTTTCCACAAAGCAAGGGTCAACACAATGCACCCACCACGTACACTCCCGCTAGAGGCCTCCTAGAGGACTTACAAGGGGTGAGAAATATCTTAAACCCAATCCTACAAAGGAATGATCACAAGGGTCTTCTAAACTCTAATAACTTACACATAAGCGGATGAGTCCCTTTTAGCTCGTTGTCGAAGATCTCCTCCTTTTTTGATAAAGAGTCTTCCGCTTCCTTGAACTGCAACTCAGAAGATGTACCAATGCATGACGACGGGTTGGGTTAAGGTTGTAATGAAATCCTACACTATTGAAAGTTTTCTAATAAGGGAAATAGAGTGATTTCAATTACTTATGCATTCAAGGCATCCCAACTTAATGATTTGTCATTAAGGTGGTAGTTGGAGGATCCTTAAATGCGAAAGTTCATTCCCCAATCTACTCTATTGAATATTAATGATGAGGGTGGATTGGAGTATGAACTTCCATGAGAGAAAAGGCTTTGGATAAATGATCTAAGCTTAAACACTCAAAAGAACTCTCTTCTTTCTCTACCAACAACTAAAGACAAGTTCTATATATATAGGCAAAAAGTTTCAACAAATATAAAATGGTCACATTTATGACAGAGTTTGATATTATTGAGCAGGGTCGATATCATCGAGCATATACTCTCAATTATATCGACTGGCCACTCGATAACACAAACTCAAATGTCAAACGCTTTTGAATCATTTTGCCAGCTGGTCGAGGAAATCGAAACCTGCGTCGATATCATCGGATTTCAAACTCTGATTTCATCGATACGAGGATCGATTCCTCAACATTTGAAAATGAAAGAGACATTGCCTTTGAAATATTTCAGGTCAAGGATATGATCGAGGTACACTCGATATCATCGAAATTTGAATGTCAATGATATCGATAGTTGTGTTGATGCATCGATAAATCCAAAGGATTTTTCAATTAAGCTTGTTGAACAGTTTATGTCCATTCTAGATGCAATCGACCCAGTTTTGATATCATCGATATTTGAATAACGATTCTATTGAGTGACCCTCGATATAAGATAAAAACCACCTAAAAATATGCTTGTTACTGTGTGTCCAAGACCGAGATCATCGAAGGCCTTTCGATATCATCGAAATTTGAATTCCGAGGATATCGAGGAGAACTTCGATATATCAAAGGTCTTTATGATTTTCTTTAGAAAAATAGGGACATAAACTCTCTGCTGTCGATTTCATCAAGTCAACTTCGATGGACTTGAGACTCAAATTTCGATGATACAGATATAGTTATCAATACATTGATAATTCTGTCCAGAAGTATATGCGATTGCTGGACAACATGTCCTCATTCAATACCATCAATTGAGTTTTGAGGACATCGATAGCACTTCTCAATTAGATCGATCATACTATTGATAAATCTACAGAGGTAGAAAACTTAGAGATTTTTTGAATTTGTCAAAAAGTTTTCTAACTCGAAAACCCTATGATATTCTAATAATTTTAAAGGGTTTTAAATACCTGGTGTTTTAGGATATGGGATGCGAGGCTTAGATTTACCTGTGGTGAGTTCGGGCACACATCTGGTTGAGGTAAACGGTTGATTAATCTTCTTATGGAGCTTCTCTGTCTAGCCGACTCAACATTCACGCTAATTGACAAGCCAGGGCACTTTTAAGACTCTGTTGTAGATGTAGGTGATGGGGAAGTCTAGGCCACGGAGTTGGACTTTGTAGATGATGAGGAAGAATTCTCCTATGTTCAGCTCTTAGGCAGGTCTATGTAGACCTCGTGCTGATTTGACGGGATTACAGGGACTTATGGATTAGTTGAATGCTTTACATTTTGATATTTGTTCTATTCTAAAATGATACATGTATATGTTTAGCCCAGTTACATACTCAAACTCCGGAGTTTGTAAAATACTTTCATATTTATATACTTCTGATTAAGACTTACATTGCTTAATTGCATTATCTCTGGAGTATGATAGGTTATTTTAGTATAATCTCACTCATGTTTAATGCATTGTTATGGACGACATCTAAACATCATTATCCATGTTGCATAAGTGATGCGTTGGATCTCGAGAGTAGAGCTTTACTCGACCCTCAAAATTCAGGGCGTTACATTACCCATGGAAGGTATCTACAGTTGAAATCATTATTCCACACTATTTCAAGTGGCATGGTCCACTTGACTTTCAAATTTATCAAAAATTCGAAATCAACCCATGCCGTTCATCCATTTTTCTAGATCATTTTGGAGAATTTTCCAAAAAATGAATTCTATCCAAAGATTAAATGGACCATACCACAAATAAGGGGAACAGATTGGCTACTCCCCCTGACACCATCCAATGACTGGTGGTTGGTGTTTTGCAAGCCCCACCATGATGTATGTGTTTAATCCATGCTATCCATATATTTTTTAAGATCATCTTATGGCATGAGATAAAAAATGAGGCATATCCCAATATGAAATGGACCACATTACAAGAAACAGTGTTGAATGGGCATTAACCATTTAAAACATTTTGGGGGCCATAAAAGTTTTGGATCGAGTTAATTTTTATTTTTCCCCTTCATCTTGGCCTATATGACCTAATAAACAGACTGGATGTCAAATAAACAGTACAGTTGGCCTTACGACGATTTTAATGATGGATAACCAATCACTATTGTTTTCATGTGGTGTGGTCCACTTGAGATTTATATACCTCTAATTCCACCATGATGTATGTTTTATATCCACACTTTCCATCCACTTGGAGAGATCATTTTAGGGCAATATCCAAAGAACGATTTAAATCCAAAGCTTTAGTGGACCCTAGCACAAAAAATAATGGGACAGTGACACCCACCATTAAAAACTTTTAAAGGCCACAAAAGTTTTATATGAAGATGAGATTTGTGTTTTCCCTTATTTCATGTATTTTTTAAACTTTTAAATAGGTTGGATTTCAAATAAACATTATGATGGGCCTTAAGATAGGTTCAACGGTGGGAATCACTCTCCCCTCTGTTTTTTTTTGTGGGGTCCACTACATATTTATATCTGCCTCATTCTCCGGCTCATGACTTAAAATGATATCTCAAAATGGATGGATGGTGTGGATATAACAAATACATCATAGTGGGCCCCATAGAAAATAGATGGACCGAGGGGCATTCTCGTCCGTCCGTACGTAAAAATCCTATAACCTATGGAGATATCCCAGCCAGCGAGAAACCCACTCGTGGCTTCTCTCTCTCGCACCTTCTCTCTCTTGTTGTCTCTCTTACTAGCTCTCTCTTCCTCTCTCTGACCTCTCTACCCACCTTGAGCTCTCTCTTGCATCCTCTCCCTCCTTTGTCTCTCTATATCTCTCTTCTTCTCTCTTTGAACTCTCTCGAGCGGACCGTTGCTGAACGCCCTACCCACATCGTGAGGGGTAGGGATTTGGGGACCGTGAGGTATCTCTCTCTCTCTCTCTCAATTTTTCTCAATCTCAATAATGATTTAGGGATTTAAGGATTTGGGGATTTAGGTTACTTATTTTTCCTTTTTGAAAGTAACCTATCATGCTTGGTAGCTCAGTTTGGTACTGTTGTATATGTTTATCCATACAGACATACAGTCGTTGTTTGGTACTGTAGTATCATGCTTGGTAGCTCTATTAGGTGTTGTTTGGTCTCTTACAACATGGACTTGATGTTCGTATATGATGAACAATAACTCAAAAGCCAAACAACTGGAACCCATCCCATCCATGCTTCACTTAGTTGAGCATCTCTGCTTATGGGCCTCATGGGAATATGCATGGTGAACGAACATGAGATGAACTAGTCAATTGGCAGTACTTCAGACCATATAAATCAGATGTGTTCACCTAGAGCTCTTGTTTATCTCATATGTTTGCCATGTCAACACATGGAAGGCTGTGGAGGGTCTAGGGCTGACAATATACATCAACTCCAAGGTGGATGAGTGCAAGTCAGCACCTAGGTGGAACTTCTTAACAATAAAATAGCTTATGGTTGGGCCTTGGCCCATCTGAGATAGCACCCATCTCCAAGATCATTTGCAAAAGTTCTTCAATTCACGTTTATGAAATTTCTATGTAATTGTGCAGGATAAGTTCTTAGTGGTGATCACAAAAGCATTGATTACATTAGTACATGGTCTAAAAACTAAATTTGATACTGAAATGGCTGTAATGACACATGGTCCATGGGGTACTCTTGAAAGTGTTGGTGACCAATCAGAGTATCGTTCCACTCTTATTTTGTTTGATGCATCATTTGGTACACACCTTTAGAGATCACAATGTTTAGTTAAACAACTTTAACATTTTTTTCAAGCATTTTCCTTAAGATTTTCTATAAGTTCTTAATTCTTATGCTTTTATTGAGAATGGATTTCTAAATTTTCAATATTTTCTCATGTTTTCAGGTTGAAACTAGTAAAGTATTTTTGCGAGATACTAGCATCGTCTCTCCATACTCTATTTTTCTATTCGGTGGTCCCATTAACATTCAACTCCATCTTTCCTATCATAGCCTTCTTTATTCATTACACTGCAAAAGCCTATAGTTTCTTCTCTTGTTGATTACTTATAAAATAAATATCATGGTAGTTTACATTGTCTATTGGGCAATGGATTTATCTGACTTCAACTTCCATCCATGATGTTTGGCTAGTTAACTTTTGAAGAATACATACTGTTTAAATGAGTCAAGAACATGATATAGACTTACAATCTCAAATGGAAAATTTTCCCATGGTACAATTTTCCTATGTTTGGTTTTGTTGTTTTTAGTTGTTGAAATATTACATATATGTGTAAGATTTAGGATTTCTAAGAACATTAATATGTGATTTTGGATTTCTACTCTTACATTATTAGTAGAAAATCCAAAAAATAGCGAAATGATATTCATGTGGATTTGAAAGAACTCTTTTGTTTTTTCCTAATACAACACAAAACATCCCCATTTTTTTATTTTTGGAAATCTACTAAGAGTAGAAATTCCAAAATCACAAATTAGTATAGCCATAAGTGTAGCTTTTCACTCAATTTTAAATGATGAAAATGTATCCTACTATTATAATGAGGACGGAGCACTCAAAATCCAATTATGTTTCTTTTGACTCCAATTGATTGTAAGGTGGTTTCAATATGGAGATCATTTGAATGCACAATTCAATTGAAATGTGTTTGGCTTAGCCCATTAGAAGAATAATTTATGATTTTGGGATTTCTACTCTTAGTAGAATGACCAAAAATTGAAATCACACAAAATATCTCCATATTGGAAATTCTACTTAAGAATAGGAATTCCAAAATCACCATGGACATGAAAGTGTCTGCGACCTGCTCTACATTAGTTGTACCTTAGGTTTAATGTAGAAATGTACATGTGGGGCTTCTGTGATGATTTCATGACATATAATCTATCCATCGTGTAGGTGTTGATCTAAAACATAGGTGTGCCACACCATATGTAAAATAGTGCATAAAACCTTCAACCTTTAAGACCATGTTTCGTGGCCCACCTGAGTTTTGAAAATCTTGATTTCCTTTCTGGTTGTTATTCATCCTAAATGGATGCATCTTCTGAATGACTTAAATGTCATATACAAACATGGATAGTCCCAAACACAATCTAGAAAGTTTTCAATGGTGTGCATTTTCATCAGACCATAACTCCGTGATGTGGCCCACGTGAGTTTTTGATCGATGTGATTTTTGCAAATTAAGAAGAATATAAAGGTTGTAAATGATGGATAGATTGGACAAGAATATAAGGGTGTAAAAATGATGGATAGATTGGATGTCACAAAGACATTATGGTAGGCTCCAACATTAATTTGTATTTTAGGCCAAACATAAGAATGGTAAAGTGGATCTGGCTCGAACCAAAAGTATGATCGGCGAGCGAGGAGAGTTGGAAGTAACTTGGTTAACATATAGAGTATAACTACTGCCATGTTGGTAGAATATGTATGAGATCTAATCCGTTCATCAGATACGCAATCTCTTGTTCACCTTTCAAATTAGAAATCACAACAATCCAAAACTCTTGAATGCAGTTGTGATTAGTTAGTTTAAGATATTACATTCTAGAGCTTTTCTTTCACGTAAAAGTTTGTTAGAAATGTTTGTTTACTTAGCATTGTATTTCTATTCTCAGTATGAAGATAAAATGTGTATATTGTTCCATTGTCTTCTCTTGCCTAAAATGGTCCTTGCAAACCTTAATGAGCTTGAATATTATATTTTTTTTGTCTTAAATTATTATTGTGATTAGTTAGTTTATAGTTGTGACTTGTAATTGTGATTTGTAAGTTAGATAATTAGTTACCCATTTGAGGATTTCTATGGGGCCATATATAGATATGGTGTATTTTTGATGGCATAAAAATCGCGCAAATTGTCCCATTTTGGACAGTTCAAGGTCAGATGGATAGTATGCTTTCATATAATCTATTTAAATATTCATGCTTGATTCGCGGTCTATCTCCTCATTTATCTCTAGATCTGTTTCTTCCGTTTCGTATTTAATGCTAAATATCTTTACATTACTTTAAATATTGGGCATCGAAATGTAACATAAGATCAACTTATCTGGAGAGGCATGGGGAGATGCTGTTGGATTTTCAGCGTAGACTAACAAACGGAAATATGAAAGTATTACAATCTATCCAATCTTGGATGGGTAACTAATTTAGGATTTAATTGAGCGGGGGTCCCTGGAAAGTGGGAACCACTGTTATGAACATGATGAGTAGCTGTCCATTTCCTATGGACAGTAATATGGCTGGTCTGGCCATTTGGATAGGCCCATTTTTATGTATTAGCTTGAAATTGTTGGAGCAAACCCGGACGTACGTTGGAGCTATCCGGATGTTAAGTGGGGGTCCTTGAAAGGTGAGAACCGCTGTTATGACCATAATGAACCTGTCCATTTACTATGAACAACACTGGAGTAGTCGGGCCATTTGGACAGGCCGTGTTTATGTATTAGCTCGAATTTGTTGGAGCAGGCTCGTGTTTATGAAAATTTTAGGTTTTATCCCAAAAATGAGATAGATCGAAGCTACAGGTGGACCACACCATGGGAAAAAGTAGTGATTGAATTTCCACCATTATAAAATCCTAAGCCACATTTTAATCGTTATTTGACATGTAGCCTATTGATTATGTCATACAAACTTGGATGAAGGGAAAAAAATATATTTTGGCTTGATCCAAACTTTTCATGGCCCCAAGAAGTTTTTAATGGTGGGCATTCAATCAACACTTCGTCATGAGTTTATATTTCATTTTTTATCCAATGTTCGGTGTCTGAATCATGTTGTGCCCAATCCAATCTAAAAAATGAATCATAACCTGTAACCTATAACCTATAAACTAAACCTAAACATAAAGCTAAACCTATAACCTATAACCTAACATAAACCTATAACCTTTAATCTATAACCTAAACCTAAACCTATAACTTATAACTTAAACCTAAACCTAAACCCAAACCCAAATTCCTAAACCGATAACCTATAACCTAAACCTATAACCTATAACCTATAACCTAAAACCTAAACCTAAACCTAAACCCGAACCCGAACCCGAATTCCTAACCCTATAACCAAAACCTATAATGTGAACCCGAACCTAAACCTAAACCTAAATCTATAACCTATAACCTATAACCTTTAATCTATAACCTATAACCTATAAACCTAAACATAAACCTATAACATAAACATAAACTTAAACCTATAACCTAAACCTAAACCCAAACCTAAACCTATAACCTATAATTTAAACATATAACCTAAACCTAAACCTATAACCTATAACTTAGGCCTGAACCTATAACATAAACCTAAAGCTAAACCTATACCCTATAACTTAAACCTAAACCTATAACCTAAACCTAAACCTAAACCTATAACCTATAATTTAAACATATAACCTAAACCTAAACCTAAACCTATAACCTATAACTTAAACCTAAACCTATAACCTATAACCTAAACTTAAATATATAACCTATAGCCTAAACCTATAAGCTAATCTTATAACATAAACCTATAACCTAAACCTAAACTTAAACCCGAACCCGAACCTGAATTCCTAAACTTATAACGTAAACCCGAACCTAAACCTAAATCGGATTCCTAAACCTATAACGTAAACCCAAATCCAAACCTAAACCTAAATTTATAACCTATAACCTATAACCTTTAATCTATAACCTATAACCTATAAACCTAAACCTAAACCTAAACCTATAACCTTAACCTAAACCTAAACATATAACCTATAACCTAAACCTAAACCTAAACCTAAACCTAAACCTAAACCTAAACCTATAACCTAAACTTAAACCTATAATTTAAACATATAACCTAAACCTAAACCTATAACATATAACTTAAACATAAACCTATAAAATATAACCTAAACTTAAACATATAACCTATAACCTAAACCTAAACCTAAACTTAAACCTAAACCTAAACCTATAACCTAATCCTATTGTAACACCCTGAAAATCGGGGGTCGTGTATAAACTCAACTCCCAAGTTCCAGACCGTCACTTATGCAACACAAATGATTATGATTCAATGTTGTCTGATTTTAAGCATTCACATGAGTAAAAGTATACCAAAACTGCAATTCATCCTTCAGATCCAGTGATAAAAGCAAGCGGAAGACTAAACAATATATATATCACTGTATGGAAAAATAAAGTAAATCTCATCTGTCTCTAAAGTATGAATACATCTCTGAGTCTCATATACATATACATGAACAAAAGTAAATGTCCAAAATGGTCCCACTGAAGTCCTATCAATCCAGGTCGCCTACGCAAAGCCATCATGATACTGCATGTACGAGAACTCATCCTGGTCCTCGTCGAAGTCTGGCTTTGCCTCCTGGATCTCAGCCTCACCTGCATCTACAACAGGGTCTGGTGGGTGTTGCAAACACCATCCCATAACGTGGGAGTGAGTGATCAACTCAGTGGAATCATAGAGCAAGGATTAGCATGTTCACAAATCAATCATGCGATAATAGTAAAGCAGTAAATCAGACAATCCTAATACTGTTGTTAATGCAAGATGACATGACATGATGTATGCCCTCACGACGATCTCCCTCATACGGCAACATCTTACGACCGCGGCATGCAATCGACCCTCAAGTGCTCCACATCTTCCAGGCACATGCAATGGCATGGTGATATGATTTCTAAGTTGTTATTAGTCCATTCAAACAGCAAGATTGGGAAACTAAGGTACTTCCCTTGTATCAATCCCAACACAGATCCTGTCTAGGGTCGTCACTCCTAGTAGTCTCATACGATGTATATTTTGTAGGTCACTGCAAGGGCTGTCAGGGCTGTTGCTCGCACTCGTTGCACCGCTCCCCCATCACCTTATCAATACAGGCCTACCGTACTCTACTGCAACGGAAGGGTCGTCGACTCCCGTAGACTCAGAATACGCTCGCGGTCACTACAAAGGACTCGTCGCCTGATCAGTGTAGGCCGACAGCTAGAATATAGTGTCCCATACCACCATAATCTGCTCATGAGTCTAAGTGCTCACTGGTCACTACGGGGAGGTTTGTGGCCCCAGCGTAGGCCGACAACTCGACCACGGTGTCCTATACCACCATGCCCGGCTCATGAGTCTTCGTGGATCAAGGTACCATGGTTAACAGAGTTTACAATGGTAAGTTCAGTACTCTAGGTTCAAGCAGTTATGACTCATACAAGGTGAACATACATCGGCCAGTCGGGTTGCTTGACAGGCTCGACTAGCGCGATCGCATCTCAAGTCGAACGACATGAAATGCGTAAAATACTTCGCGTGGCCTAACCACTGCCGCCAACTTCAAACACGACTCGCGTTCATCGACGCGTCGTTCGTGGCCAAGACCAGCCAGCCACGAATTCGGTCAGTTACCGACTGACTGGACTAAGTATAGTCGCAAACAATTATGGAATCACATCAGCAATTCATATAGGAATATTAGAATTGAAATACAATCATGTGAGCATGTTAACACATGTTATAACATTCAACTTAAGTAAATCTTCAAACACATATATTTCATGCATGTAATGAAATCATGCATATAGTCAACATGTAGGAAATCATTTAGGTCAGCATATTAATTGAGAAATCCATTTCAAACTAATTCATAACATCATTTAATTCAATACATACTAATACAAGCATTTATACAAGCACATACACTACACACTTAAGTCTACATATAGTATGTCGACCCGAAGTGCGCAATTAGGCGAATCTCTTCGCCAAACTAATTATGCACGTATTCCTAACTTCCTAATGCGACAACAAACCATGTCAATCACATCAGCAAAATATGAACGTAATCTGTACTTCCTACAAATGACTAAAATGCCCTAAATCTCATATTCTTCGTTAATTTACGAAACAGGAAACGGAGAGCATGTTGTACATGTCAAACGGCGATGCCGTCGATAATCTACTATTAAACGATATTGAAAGTGTTGTAAACCGTCAATCAAAGCATCCAAAATCCTCACCTTATGTCTTGTAGACTCGTGAATTGAAACGGAGCGTATACGCTTCATCTACGGCAGTAGGAGAACCTGTTTTACGAAGTACGTTAGCTAACACGCTACGAATCCAAGTAATCCCTAAATCAGCAACTTTTAGGGTCGTTTCATACCTGAAAAAGCCGAGAAATCACCGGCCAGGTGATTGGGAAGAGTTGCTGAAGCATGTGCAATCAGCGACACGAAGGCGGGAAAAATCCTTCTACTCTCTCTCTCAAACTCTCTCCTTTTCTCTCTCCCAAAGCTAGGGTTTTGCAATTTTCGGATGGGAGAGAGGAATGAGGGTTTCAACCCCTTTTATAAGCTTAAAAACGCCAAAAATAGGCTCCGGAACGAAGTTTACTTAGTGCATATCCAATTCGGGGCTGTTTCGGTCCAAAAGATGCTTTCTGGTGGTCCCCTGGTCGAATGCGATCGGACTTAAGCTCATGCGTACCAGATATAGCACGTATTAAGTTTTTAGTCTGGCAGGGTTCGCAGATCGCACGTGGTGGACCAGTTTCAGTTCAGCGGTCACCGCACGTAGATCAGGGCTGAAAGTCTCATGATATAAAATAGAAATTTTTCCTGATCTGAGGGTGTAATCTGACTGAATTCTGACGGTCAGAACGCTTAATACTGACGCATCAAGTCGTGTGCCAGATTTGAATTTCAAATTCCAATTATGTTCCTATTCGTACTCTCTTCAGTTCGGGCTCAATGAAATAGCCTGCGATTGTCGGTTGGACTTGATTTTCGAAATGAGTGTCAAGTCCAACAAGGCGGTTCTAACGGTCTAAGATAGGAAGTATTGGACTTTCGACGTGCGGTGTAGATCCAATACAAAGATTCAAAGTGGTCCAGAGAACAAACCTGCTTAGAGTTTGGTCCGAGGTTATAGAGTGTTATAGAGTCGCTGGTTCTACTCGATTTGGGTCTTGTAGAACGTATTTAAAGTAATCAGGGACTATTTCCCAGCCACTCCAGCGTTGCGCTAGCTAACTTACGCTTAATTTCCATAGAAATTAATTTACGTGATTTCGGGTCGAGTTGGTACTCGAGCCCAAGTATGGATTTTTCACGGGCGTTACAATCTACCCCCCTTAACAAATAATTTCGTCCTCAAAATTTGTACCTTTTCGTACTCCTCGAGAAGCTGTGGGTAGTTCTTTCTGATCTCGGCTTCTGTCTCCCAGGTAGCCTCCTCCTCAGAGTGATGCGTCCATAATACCTTCACAAGGGGAATCACCTTACTACGCAGTACCTGCTCCTTCCTGTCTAGGATACGTGTCGGTCGCAGGATATAAGTAACATCCTCTCCTAACTGCACCTGCTCCCATCTGATGATATGGGAAGGATCAGCAACGTACTTCTTCAGCATAGAAACATGAAATACGTTGTGAACGCTCACGAGAGGGGTGGGTAAAGCCAATCGATAAGCCACCGGTCCCACACGATCGAGGATCTGGAATGGACCAATGAATCGCGGTGCCAGCTTCCCCTTCTTCCCGAACCGAAGGACTCCCTTCATAGGGGAAACTCGTAAAAGGACATGATCCCTAACTGTGAATTCTATTGGCCTCCGCCTCGTATCGGCATAACTCTTCTGTCTACTCTGCACTGTAAGAAGCTGACGTCGAATAATATCAATCTTCTCTGACGTCGCCTGCACTAACTCTGGGCCAATCAAGCTACGCTCACCGACCTCTATCCAGCAATGCGGTGCGCGACAAGGTCGCCCATACAGCGCCTCATAAGGTGCCATACCGATACTCGTCTGAAAGTTGTTGTTATACACAAACTCCGCATATGCAAGACAATCATCCCAACTGTCCTTGAAGTCCAATGCGCAAGCTCGCAACATGTCCTCTAAGATCTGGTTCACCCGCTCTATCTGTCCGTCTGTCTGTGGGTGGAAGGCAGTACTAAACTTCAACTTCACACCCATAGCCTCCTGAATGCCAGTCCAGAAAATAGAAGTGAACCGCGTGTCTCTGTCCGACACGATCTCCAACGGAACTCCATGCAGACGCACAATCTCTCTGATGTACAATCTAGCCAGCTCGTCTGCAGAGTTCGTAACTCTGATCGGTAGGAAGTGCGCCGACTTCGTCAGACGGTCGACGATCACCCAAATGGAATCATGTCCCTTCCTCATCTTCGGTAACCCAGAAATGAAGTCCATGGAAATGAAATCCCACTTCCACTCTGCGATCAGCATAGGCTGCAAAAGTCTAGGTGGTCGGCGATGCTCTGCCTTCACCTGCTGACAAGTGAGACAACGGGACACGAAATCTGCTATGTGGGTCTTCATACCTTTCCACTAATACGTCCTCTTCACGTCACGATACATCTTTGTGTTGCCTGGATGCATCGCGAGTCAGTACAATGCGCAGCCTCGAGAATCTCTCGTCTCAAGTCAAGGACATCTAGGACGCATAGGCGGCCACGATAACGTAAGCCCCCATCCATACCAACTCGCCAGTCGGCGTCAGCATCATCACTGGCCTACTCTCGAAGCTCAGTCAGATGCGCATCGTCCCTCTGCGCCTCGATGACTCGGTCATCGATCTGAGATTGCACCTGTACATGTGCGATGAACTCAAACGGTTCCTCCACGGTGAGTTTCTGCTCAAAGTCTCGCAAAAAATCAACCATATCCCACTCAACAACCATCAGCGGAGCCGCAAACTCTATCGCCTTCTTGCGGCTCAACGCATCTGCCACAAGGTTCGCCTTCCCAGGATGATAAGAGACTTCAAACTTGAAGTCCTTCATCGTCTCCATCCATCGCCGCTGCCTCATATTCAAGTCTCGCTGCATGAATATGTACTTGAGGCTCTTGTGGTCGCAAAAGAGCTCGAACTCCTCTTCGTAGAGGTAATGTCTCTAGAGTCTCAGTGCGAATATAACGGCTACCAACTCTAGGTCGTGTGTAGGGTAATTCTCCTCGTGCTTCCTTAATTGTCTCGAGGCATACGAAATTACCCTATCCCTCTGCATAAGGACACAACCGAGACCAACGCTAGACGCGTCAGTGTATATGGTGTATTTAACCCCTTGCTCTGGCAATACTAGTACAGGGGCGGACGTAAGTCTGTCCTTCAGCTCCTGAAAAGCTGACTCCGCCTTGTCGTCCTAGGCGAACTTCATGTCCTTCCGTGTCAACTGAGATAAGGGTCTCGCGATCTTCGAGAAGTCCTGAATGAAACGCCGATAGTAGCCAGCGAGACCCAAGAAACTCCTCACCTCAGTGACAGAACCAGGCTGCTCCCAGTCCTGCACCGCAGCTACCTTAGACAGGTCAACTGCCATGCCATCCTTGGACACCACGTGTCCCAGGAACTTCACCTCCTGCTTCCAGAAGTCACACTTCTTATACTGTGCAAACAACTGATGCTGTCTGAGCGTATCCAAGACCAAACGTAAGTGCTCCTCATGCTCCTCTCGACTCCTGAAGTACACCAAAATGTCGTCAATGAATACAACGACGAATCGATAGAGGAAAGGTCGAAATACCCGGTTCATCAGATCCATGAACACGGCTGGTGCGTTCGTGAGACCGAACGACATCACGAGGAACTCGTAGTGGCCAAAACTGGTCCTGAATGCTGTCTTCTGCACGTCCTCATCCCTGACGCGCAACTGATGATATCCTGACTGAAGATCAATCTTCGAGAAGTACTGCGCTCCTCTTAACTGATCAAACAAATCATCGATCCTGGGTAAAGGATACTTGTTCTTCACCGTAACCTGGTTCAGCCTGCGATAATCAATACACAATCGCATCGAACCGTCCTTCTTCCTCACGAATAGGACCGGTGCCCCCCAAGGAGACACACTAGGCCATATAAGGCCAAGCCCTAGCAGACCATCAATCTGCATCCTCAACTCCTCCATCTCACATGGTGCCATGCGATACATCGGCAGTGAGACGGGCGTAGAATCAGGAACCAGATCGATAGTGAAATCGATCTCTCGTCGAGGCGGCAAACCAGAGATCTTCTTAAACAGATCCTCAAACTCAGAAACGACTGGCACATGCTCAAGTACCTGGGCACCAGCGTCGCGTAATAAAGTGGTGTAAGTAAGTATGCGGAAAGGGAGATTTACTCGCACTGAAAACGTCAAAGGAGTGCCCTCAGGCTCGTACACCGTCACCATACGAGTCTCGCAGTCAATCTCGGCCCTCGCTACAGTCAACCAATCCATGCCAAGAATGACGTCGAGATAAACAAGAGAGGGGTCGACGATAAGATCAATAGCCATCGTCCGGCCTCCCAAATCAACCAAACAACCCTCACACATCTGGGTGACATCTGAATAATCTCCGTGGGCTGCAAGGACTCGTACCCTATCCATGGTAATGGTCTGTAACCCAAGACGCCTGACTACAGCACGCGATATCAAAGAAATCTTGGAACCAGTGTCCACCATCACAAGAATAGGAGTACCTCCAATATGGGCTGTGACCTTGAAGGCCGAATGCTGAAAAGTCAGTGTCGTAGCTGCCTCAGCTGTCAATGCATGAACCCGAGCCTGCTGTGGCCGGATCGGCCGCTGTGTCAAGGGCTGTGGAGGCTGTCTGATCTGCGATACCGGAAGTCTGAAATAAGGGTGCGCAGGAGCTAACCGTATAGGCGGTGCTGATATCGCTTGTGAACGAGCACGGTCAATCTTCTGCGGCGGTGAGAACCTGCTGTCCCACATCCGAGAAAAGCAGCTCTGCGCCAAGTGGCCTGACCTCCTACAATATGTGCACGATAACTCGGGGCGCCGAAACGATGGTGCTGGCACTATGGCCCGAGTAGGAGGGTCGACGCGAGGCCTCTTGCCAGCGAAGGGCCTGTCCTGCATGTCTGGTAGCGGCCTAGAAGCAACAGGGCCACGAGATCGCGCAAGTCGAACCACATCCTGATCTGCCCGCATGGACATGTGAATCAACTCCGCATAAGAGGGAATGCTCACACAGCACATCTTCGACCGAATATCCGGTCGCAAATCCTCCAAAAAGCGCCAGATGCCCATCTGCTCATCAGCCAAAATCGTCGGGACGTATCTGCCCAACTTCGTGAACCGATGCTCATACTCTGTAACTGTCATGGCTGCCTGTCTGAGGCGGAGAAACTCATTCTCCCTGTCATGCCTGTAAGTCTGGGGATAATACTTCTCATGGAAGCAGAACTCAAACGCTACCCATGTCCATACAAAGTCAGTGGCAACGGTCCGCAGTACGCTATCCCACCACAGGCTGGCCTCTCGCTCAAATAGGAATGTGGCCAGCTCTACCTGCTCAGCCTCTGTGCAATGTAACATCCGTAAAATCTTCAACACACGGTCGAGCGAGTACTCATCTTCCTCGGGTCTGTGAGAACCCGTGAAAGTGGGAGGCTGTAAGCGATGAAATCGCTCTAATAGGCCCCGTGTATCTGCGGCATTCCCCGCAGGGTAAGCAGGCGACGCAGGATGAGCCATGCCCTCATCCTGTGCGTATGTATAAGCATCCTCAGCTGGATGCGCAGGTGGTGCAGGTGGAGCCACTCCCCCACCCTGTGCTAATGTTCCCACGATGGTAGTCAGAAGCTGCTGCTGCTGCTGCATCATAGCCAACATCTGCTCAAATCTGTCGGGAGGTGGAGCAGGCTGTGGCGGATGCTGTGTCGAAGTAGATGCACGATAAGGCTCTCTGACTGATGGCATAAATGGCGGTGGTCCAACTGTAGGACCAGCGGCAGGCTGAGACGCTCGAACTGCCTCAGGAATCGGACCCACAGCAGGGTCC
This sequence comes from Magnolia kwangsiensis, assembly GCA_037074715.1. NCBI lineage: Eukaryota > Viridiplantae > Streptophyta > Magnoliopsida > Magnoliales > Magnoliaceae > Magnolia > Magnolia kwangsiensis. Next base: position 148,664,828 of record CM073572.1, on the reverse strand, counting down.
GCATGAGTGTCAGACTGCGAAGGAGTTTGATTCATATGCTCACTCAGTGCAAGCCGAACCGTGCTCCGCGTAGCCTTAGGCGACATTCCCTATATTCAAAATAGGGCGCAACCTTGTCAGTCTTAATAGCATAAATACACCGCAATCATTCACACAAGGAGTCAAAGGCATTCCATGCATTTCATTTAATCAAAATTATCATAATACAAGGGATATATCCTTACAAGCATCATGACGAGAAATACATGGGAACTAAGATAGTTAAAATTGCAACAGCAACATAAGCAAAGCACTAGCCCTAACAGGCTTACACACATAAAGCAGGAAATGACTAACTACTAATAACAACATCAAAGGTCGCATCGCTAGTCTGAATAGGGTGAAGGAGGAGGAGCACCCTTATCCTGCAAGCACCACAGGATCGCCTTCAAGGTGCGAGTCACCTTGCCGAATTTCTTCTTTGTAACGGCCTTAGCATCCTCGACTTCAGCGCGAAGTTTCTGAACTTCCCTTCGCAAGGCGATCTGACTCTCCTCGATCCGAGCAATGCGATCATCGCTAGTAGCCTGCACAGAAGGAGGAAGGCTCTCATCTGTATCCTAAGCCTCCTCTTCTGCCTCTTCCTGAACTTTTTCCTGAACCTCTGCTCCAAGTTCTTCTTCGCTTTGATCTTCCTCTTCATCAAAGTCATCCTCGCTGTCCTCCTCAAGCTGATTTTCATGGTACTGCGACCCAATCTTCATCTTGACCATAGTCGACTCATCAATGGTATGAATCGAAACTGAAAATTTTGGCCCAAGTCTGTAGGCAAACTCAAGCGCAATCTTGCAAATCAGTCGGCCAAAAGGAAGTGATTCGGATGTTCTTCTTAACTTGGCTATGAGGATTATCTGTCGTAAGATGAAAGTGGCCATACATACGTTCTCTCCCTGGGCCACCAGATACGGAAATCAACCATAAGGCGTGTACATTCAATGCGATTCGTCGACTTGGGATACACATTGTACGTGCAGATATGGTGCAGTAGGCGCAAATCATCAGACATATACGTCACCTTTAGGCTATTATTAGGCTGCCATGGAACCAACTTACCGCATAAAAATCTGGTTCGGCGATCTCGTTCACGCTTACTCCTCAGATTCTTCTCACTAGGATGAACATCACCAAGAGGCACGTTCAGAAGTCCCGCAATCAGTCGCACATCAATCGTAGCCATCCGATCTCTACCAAAAGGGATTTTAAACTGCAATGGCTCCAAGGTAGGATTCTGAATACTAGTGTAGAAGGCACGAACGGTGCTCACATTATCACGAGTGAGAGCTTCAAAGATCGGACCCCAATGCGCAGCTTCAATGCGCTCGAACAACAAAAATTCACCGAACAGTCGCCCTTCCACGTCCGCCTCAAATAACACTTTGTGATCAGTGTATTGGCCATGAGGCATCTCTGATAGAATTACTCGCCCAAGGTGAGCATGGGGATCCAAATCCCGCTTTGTACGGCACTCTAGGGCTGTAGCTGGACCTACGGTGGCGCTTGAACTTGCGGCACCACCCCGCGGTCTCCTCGATTGAGCAGGGCGACTTGGCCCAGCCTCATCTGTTGCGGTTTTCCTTTTACCCATCAAAGATATGATGGATGAGAGTGATAAAAGGCCTAAAATGGCTTCCACGAAAGCCATGAAAAATGGAGAAAATGCGGAGAAGTGGCTGTCCAATATGGATAAAGGAGATCTATGCGTCGTAGAGGGATGCTTCAAGCTTCCCAAGGATGTATTTTCAAGGAGAAATGGAAATGAAAAAGTGGAATGGAGCACCTCACGATTTCAGCTCGATTTGGGGGTTTTTGGAGCTCCAAATGATGAAATCTTCAAGAGGAAGGGCTGCCAACTCTAAAGGAATGATGGATGATGGTCGTTTTTGGCCAAGGAGAGATCTAGGGATGATTTGGAATCCCAAATTTTAGAGATGGTTGCTGAAAAATGAAAATAGGGCTATGTGGAGGGCTGTTTGTGAAGGAGGGGCATGTTTTGGGAGTTTTCTTTGGACAGGACATATATGGGGAGTGTGTACTTGGGATTTAAGGGCGTGCGCCCGAACTGTTCAAATGGGCCCACCTGTAAGGCGATGCATCGCCGAACCGGAGATGGCATCGCAGACCGGTGATGCATCCGGTCGATGGGGCCAGATGGGTTCAGTCCCCCATGGTCCAAGGACCCCAGATATGTACGGTTCGACCCCTGGTTCATTGTATTTTGACCTATGTAGGCCCAAAAATGTGTTCAGGGCTTTCCGGGACCATTCCGCAATCCTGAATACCAAACCCTATAATGCAGCATATGATTTTGGGGTAGAAGGATCCAGTACATCCATCTAGACCCTTAGTTGCTAAAGAAAGTGAATTTAGAATGGCCTTATGGCCATTTTTTATGAAATTTTACTACTCATTGTAAAATCTTGTGAAAGTATTATTTTGTGTTATTTTTACATTAGTTTTGATGCCTAACATGAAATGGATAATAAATAAATGAATATTGGAGTGGTGAGAGGAAGAATTTTTAAGATTTTTGGTGAAACGGGGTTTTTAAGCCCTGACGATTGAATACAGGAGTCGTGGTCATCCCACGGCCCAAGAATTTACTTTTACGGATTTAAAATCATTCAAAGAACGTCTCAACCTGACTTCCTACGGCTTAGGAGCTATTCTGGTTGCTTTACGCGACCCGAGATGCGTTACAGACTTGATCGTGCGATCGATTCAAATAGACTTTGCCTATCGGCGAATCTGTGATCCTAGAAGTGTTTCTAGACCCTTCTCGCACCCACCTAAGTCAAAGGAAGCGATAGCGTACGTCGCGAGACCCTAACTCAGGCCCAATATACTTTTATTCAAGCTCTGATACTAACTTGTAACACCCTAAAAATCGGGGGTCGTGTATAAACTCAACTCCTAAGTTCCAGACCGTCACTTATGCAACACAAATGATTATGATTCAATGTTGTCTGATTTTAAGCATTCACATAAGTAAAAGTATACCAAAAATGCAATTCATACTTCAGATCCAGTGATAAAAGCAAGCGGAAGACTAAACAATATATATATCACTGTATGGAAAAATAAAGTAAATCTCATCTGTCTCTAAAGTATGAATACATCTCTGAGTCTCATATACATATACATGAACAAAAGTAAATGTCCAAAATGGTCCCACTGAAGTCCCATCAATCCAGGTCACCTACGCAAAGCCATTATGATACTGCATGTACGAGAACTCATCCTGGTCCTCGTCGAAGTCTGGCTCTGCCTCTTGGATCTCAGCCTCACCTGCATCTACAACAGGGTCTGGTGGGTGTTGCAAACACCATCCCGTAACGTGGGAGTGAGTGATCAACTCAGTGGAATCATAGAGCAAGGATTAATATGTTCACAAATTAATCATGCGATAATAGTAAAGCAGTAAATCAGATAATCCTAATACTGTTGTTAATGCAAGATGACATGACGTGATGTATGACCTCACGACGATCTCCCTCATACGACAATATCTTACGACTGCGGCATGTAATCGACCCTCAAGTGCTCCACATCTTCCAGGCACATGCAATGGCATGGTGATATGATTTTCAAGTTGTTATTAGTCCATTCAAACAGCAAGATTGGGAAACTACGGTACTTCCCTTGTATCAATCCAAACACAGATCCTGTCTAGGGTCGTCACTCCTAGTAGTCTCATATGATGTATATTTTGTAGGTCACTGCAAGGGCTGCCAGGGCTGTTGCTCGCACTCGTTGCACCACTTCCCCATCACCTTATCAATACAGGCCTACCGTACTCTACTGCAACGGAAGGGTCGTCGCCTCCTGTGGACTCAGAATACGCTCGCGGTCACTACAAAGGACTCGTCGCCTGATCAGTGTAGGCCGACATCTAGAATATAGTGTCCCATACCACCATAATCTGCTCATGAGTCTAGGTGCTCACTGGTCACTACGGGGAGGTTTGTGGCCCCAGCGTAGGCCGACAGCTCGACCACGGTGTCCCATGCCACCATGCCCGGCTCATGAGTCTTCGTGGATCATGGTACCATGGTTAACAGGGTTTACAATGGTAACTTTAGTACACTAGGTTCAAGCAGTTATGACTCATACAAGGTGAACATACATCGGCCAGTCGGGTTGCTCGACGGGCTCGACTAGCGCGATCGCATCTCAAGTCGAACGACATGAAGTGCGTAAAACACTTCGCGTCGCCTAACCACTGCCGCCAACTTCAAACACGACTCGCGTTCATCGACACGTCGTTCGTGGCCAAGACTAGCCAGCCACGAATTCACTCAGTTACCGACTGCCTGGACTAAGTATAGTCCCAAACAATTATGGAATCACATCAGCAATTCATATAGGAATATTGGAATTGAAATACAATCATGTGAGCATGTTAACACATGTTATAACATTCAACTTAAGTAAATCTTCAAACACATATATTTCATGCATGTAATGAAATCATGCATATAGTCAACATGTAGGAAATCATTTAGGTCAGCATATTAATTGAGAAATCCATCTCAAACTAATTCATAACATCATTTAATTCAATACATACTAATACAAGCATTTATACAAACACATACACTACAAACTTAAGTCTACATATAGTATGTCGACCCGAAGTGCGTAATTAGGAAAATCTCTTTGCCAAACTAATTATGCACGTATTCCTAACTTCCTAATGCGACAACAAACCATGTCAATCACATCAGCAAAATATGAACGTAATCTGTACTTCCTACAAATGACTAAAATGCCCTAAATCTCATATTCTTCATTAATTTACGAAACAGGAAACGGAGAGCATGTTGTACATGTCAAACGGCGATGCCGTCGATAATCTACTATTAAACGACATTGAAAGCGTTGTAAACCGTCAATCAAAGCATCTAAAATCCTCACCTTATGTCTTGTAGACTCGTGAATTGAAACAGAGCGTATACGCTTCGTATACGGCAGTAGGAGAACTTGTTTTACAAAGTACGTTAGCTAACACGCTATGAATCTAAGTAATCCATAAATCAGCAACTTTTAGAGTCGTTTCATACCTGAAAAAGGAGAGAAATCACCGGCCAGGTGATTGGGAAGAGTTGCTGAAGCACGTGCAATCAGCGACACGAAGGCGGGAAAAATCCTTTTACTTTCTCTCTCAAACTCTCTCCTTTTCTCTCTCCCAAAGCTAGGGTTTTGCAATTTTCGGATGGGAGAGAGGAATGAGGGTTTCAACCCCTTTTATAAGCTTAAAAATGCTGGAAACAGGCTCCGGAACGAAGTTTACTTAGTGCATATCCAATTCGGGGCTATTTTGGTCCAAAAGATACTTTCTGGTGGTCCCCTGGTCGAATGCAATCGGACTTAAGCTCATGCGTACCAGATATAGCACGTATTAAGTTTTCAGTCTGGCAGGGTTCGCAGATCGCACGTGGCGGACCTGTTTCAGTTCAGCGGTCACCGCACGTAGATCAGGGCTGAAAGTCTCATGATATAAAATAGAAACTTTTCCTGATCCGAGGGTGTAATCTGGCTGAATTCTGACGGTCAGAATGCTTAATACTGACGTGTCAAGTCGTGTGCCAGATTTGAATTTCAAATTCCAATTATGTCCCTATTCGTACTCTCTTCAGTCCGGGCTCAATGAAATAGCATGCGATTGTCGGTTGGACTTGATTTTCGAAATGAGTGTCAAGTCCACAACAAGGCGGTTCTAACGGTCTAAGATAGGAAGTATCGGACTTTCGACGTGCGGTGTAGATCCAATACAAAGATTCAAAGTGGACTAGAGAACAAACCTGCTTAGAGTTTGGTCCGAGGTTATAGAGTGTTATAGAGTCGTTGGTTCTACTCGATTTGGGTCTTGTAGAACGTATTTAAAGTGATCAGGGACTATTTTCCAGCCACTCCAGCGTTGCGCTAGCTAACTTACGCTTAATTTCCATAGAAATTAATTCTACGTGATTTCGGGTCGAGTTGGTACTCGAGCCCAAGTATGGATTTTTCACGGGCGTTACACCTATAACATAAACCTATAACCTAAACCTAAACCCAAACCCAAACCCAAACCCGAATTCCTAAACCTATAACCAAAACTGATAACATAAACCCGAACCTAAACCTAAACCTTAATCTATAACCTATAACCTATAACCTTTAATCTAGAACCTATAACCTATAACCTATAAACCTAAACCTAAACATATAACCTATAACCTAAACCTAAACCTATAACCTATAATTTAAACATATAACCTAAACTTGTAACGTCTCAGAAAATTTGTATAAAGACCCGTGTACGACCTTAGGTAGAAATACCTAAGGATCGTATCCCGTAGAAATTTAGGTGAAAATAGGTTAAGTGTTAAACTAAATAATCAGTGGATTAAGCTTGGGCCACCCTTTCCACAAATGGTAAGACTTAAAGGCATAGGAAATATCCCAAGAGTCTGTTGCTCTCGGGAGTACATTGAAACTCCGTATTGGACCTGGACCACACGTCGAAAGTCTGATGACTGCCAAACTATAGGATTATGTCTGTCCTACTGGGCTTGACAACCATCGCAGGAATCGAGCCCAGATGGTGTCCAGAAACGTTCGATTTGAATACTGGATGAAGTGTGTGAGAAACGCGAATATCTTTAGAAAATGTATTGAAACTTAAGTAAATTGGGTTGTTCGCTTACATGCAAAATTAAGGATTTCGGACCATCAGATTCTGATTAAACTTCACCTAGGGGAAAAGAAAATTTTCCAGCTCATATATGTATACTTGTGGCCTCGATCGAGCAAGCATGACCGATGATCTGATGCGGGTCTTTCACGGCTGATCGGCCTATGCAATCGCGCAGAAATCACATCCTGGCATATATCCATTGTCAAGGAACTTACTTTGTTACGTAGGTGAGTAATGGACCTTCCTACAAGTTTGATTTGTCAAAAACAGGCACCCTTAGGTTGTAAATTAAGTATACCATGGCCCTGGGGCCATTTGCATCAGTTATGAGCCCATATAAAGCCCTAAAACCACCCCATTTCTATTTCATACGAATTTGTTCTAAACCCTATGAGAGAGAAGAGAGAAAAGAAGAGAAAAGAGTGAGGAGAGAAGAGAAAGTTTGGGATATTGTTGTAGTGTTTCTCTCCCACAACTACACACACTAAATTACCTTTCCATTTAGCTAACCGATCTATTTTGATTACAATTTGGGTAAGAAATCCTAACCCTAATCTTGATTTAGGGATCCAAATAAAGTAATCAATGAAATAGCTAACCTATTTCATTGCTTAGGTGCTTGATGTTTTATTTTTTAGAACGTAGGATTCGAACCGAGTCTGAATCATGTATTCCGATGAAAGGTGTGGACTATAAACGTTTAGGTTATGATTTTCAATGCTTTCAATGTCAGGTAACGATTTATGTTTGACTTGATTGCTAGCATATTATTTTGGATATGATGTATTCGATATACTCTACATGTGTGAACTATGTTGAATACAAGATGCATCCTATGTGTTTGTTGAAATATTTGAATGAACATAAAATTGTGATCTGTGCTTGCCATGACTGTTAATCTATGATATGTGTTTGTCGAATGTATGATGATCTCTTTGTGTAAGGAATTGTCATAATATATGTCGTAAGTAATCTAGTATATATATTTGGTGAAGTGTAACTTAAGTGTTTGATAAAATGCCTAAATGAGAAAATATTGATGTTTTGTATTTATTAAGTGTATTAAGATAGGATTCTCAATTACCTTAATCATATGTATAGTTTCTCTCATGTAATCATATTTATTGCTATGCAATTTATGGATAAAATGCAAGTGCTTGGTGACATTTTAATGTGTTTGATAAAATGTTCAAATGAGGAATTTATTTGGACTATTCATTAAATGCTGATATGATTATCAAATGTTTATATCTATTGCATCTGAGTAAGATTGGGGCTAAAACGTGGCCTTGGCAATCAGTAACAATCCTTATACAGGTGGCTGAATTAGTCTTGCCACATTGGGTAACTTGACCAATTCATGTCACACGGTGATTGTCGATGGTGGTTAAGCCACAAGGGGTGCTTATGCGCTCCATGTCAATTAAGTCAACGTGTGATCGTACCAATCGAACTTTCTAAATAAACCGATTGGCCTATGTGTGTTTACCATGTATGAACATCACTGCTTGAATCTAAGGTACTACTTACCAATGTAAAAGCCCGTTTTAACCATGGTACCACGATCCTCTAAGACTCATGAGCTAGGCATGGTGGTATGGGACACCGTGGTCGAGCTGTCAGCCTACACTGGGGTGACAAGCCTCCTCGTACTGACCAGTGAGTAACCCAGACTCGTGAGTCGGGCATAGTGGTATAGGACACTCAGTCAAGCTGTTGGCCTCACTGAGGTGATAAGCATCCCCATAATGACCGCGAGTATAAAATATTGAATTTTTCTATCCACTGCTTTTCATTATGGGTGATGCCTTACAACTTGCCTATCGTATGTTGTTAACTAAGATTGATGACCTTAGATAGATCTTCATTTGGGTTAATGATATAAAGGAAGGTACCTTAGCTTCCCAAATATACTGTATGAATAAGCTTAATTAAGTACTCGGCTAACACGATCATGCACCATATTGCATGTACCTTGGCGAGGAAGTTGCACTTTAGGGAGGTTTTCATGCGTGAACTTGGTTGTCGGAGTCACTTGTGAGGGAACTTTGTGCATGGACGTACATCATTACTGCATACTATACCTATATTAACAAGAGTAGTTAAGAAGTGATTTTTGTATTGTGTTGTCATTATTGCTTAATTGAGTTGATAACATATTAACATTTTCCTTATAGTACCACTGAGTTGATCACTCACTCCCACCCTGGGACGGTGTTTTAAAACACCAACCAGACTCTATTATAGATGCAGGTGATGACAGAGTCTATGCAGCTGAGTTGGATTTCATAGATGAGGAGGAGGAATTCTCCTATGTTTAGCTATCAGGCGGGTCTACGTAGACCTTGTTCTGATTTGACGAGATTACAGGGACACATGGATTAGTTGGACACTTAAATTTTAATATTTTATCTATTTTGAAACAATACATGTACATATTCAGCCCGGCTACATAATCATACTTTGGAGGTTGTAAAACATTTACCTGTTCAGATATATATGTGTTTCAGTCTTCCGCTTGCTAAATTTAATTATATCTGGAGTATGATATGTTGTTTTAGTATAATCTCACTCATGTTTAATACATTGATATGGACAACATTTAAATATCATTATTCATGTTGCATAAGTGATGTGTTGGATCTAGGGAGTAAAGCTTTGCTCGACCCTCGAAATTTAGGGCATTACAAGTTGGTATCAGAGCTTGATTTGGATTAAATTGGACCTGGGTTATATGCAACATGACTCACTCTGATGCACACTGACTTAGGAAGAGGGCAATAGAATTTAGAAATGCTCGTAGGATCCTAACGTTTCACCTACGAGCGAGATTGACTTATGTAGTTTAGCCCGTACGCGTCCTAGATCATGTGAAGTGATCTCAGTCACCTTCAGACCATCAATTGATGGGTTTGAAATGTTAGTCGACAAATCCCCAAATTTGAAACAGGCCAAGGGGAGCGAATATATGCGCGTTAGACCACAAAAAATGGACCCAACCCATTTTCATCCCTTTTCAACCCATCTCCTTTGAAAATTTCACCTTTCACCACATTATTCTTCAAATATTTCTAGGTACTTTCATATTAGAGACAAATCCTAAATTTCAAGGGATGAAGAACTATAATTAAACTAAATATTATTATAAATAGTAATAATATAAATAAAATAGAATTTTGACCATTAAACTTATGAAATTTCATAAAATAACTATGCTATTTGGATAGATCAGCTTCTCCTATCCCAAATTCATAGATTGCACATTACATAACTCATTCTATATTGAAAGATACACCGATTTTAAAAAATCAAGTGGCAGAACCACCATTTGACAACCCAGGCGGGCACGGCGGCACCGCCCGGTTGGCGGAACACCACCGACCTCCCCAACGGAGTGCAGCGGCTCCGTAGGATCGGTGGCGCACCGCCAGATTTCTGCAGTTTTCTATATTTTTTTAACCAACTTCAAAAAGTCATATTTCCCTCAATATAACTCCGATTTAGGTGATTCAAAAGCCAGATTGAATATTGATAAGTCTAGTTTCATATAAAAATAAGCTTTAAATAAAATAAAATTTTTAATATAGTTAAATCTAGGATATTTAACTTCTAGAATTTTAATAATTTTTCTACAACTCCAAATGAATTGAAATTTTGTGGGATGACTTTAAACTTAATTATAAACTACCATAAAAAAACTTTAAAATATTTCACTAAATAAAAATATTATAAGGAATAAAGACATTATGGAATCATATAGAAAATCGTTGGTCTTGGACAATTAGTACTTCCTAAATTTTTATAATTTTTATGGAACTTCGAATGAAATAAAATTTTGTGAAATAAAAGTAAGCTTAACAATGGATTTATATAAAAAATATAAAAATAATATGGTAAATAGAGGTGATAAATATGTTATAAATAATAGAAGGGTTGAAACCAAAAATTTCTACAACTTTGAGTTGCCAATAGACTAGTCATATCTTTTCATATTAAAGTTTAATATTTGGTGTCTATTTAGAAATTATTTATAATCATACCAGAAATCATCCTGTCATTAAGGATGATTAAATTTGATTATATATATATATATATAGACACACACACACACACACACACACACACACACACACACACACACACACACACACATACACACATACATATTTTTATTTAAGTTATTTTCATGCACTTAAATTAGGACCCTTAAGTAGTATTGAGTTTCATAGTTTAATATTTCGTAAGCTCATGTTAGAAGTAGACTATAGTAAAATATTATAATTTTCTTATTCTCTTGTGAATTCAAGGTTCATAATGTGTCGAGGAGATGTCCCTCTTCTTTCCTTTTCACGGCCTTATGTTGCTAACATTCCAAACTTTTGAAATATTTTAGAACTCTTGATTCTTCCTTCCCTCTCGAGGTTAATGACTGAAGTACATTCTGCTCATAACCCACGAGTCATCAGATCGAAATGGTGATATACATATAAAATTTTATACTATTAGAAAACTTTTTAGGCTGATCTTCAACCATAAACATATTAAGATATTTATTAACCCCTCACTTACCGTAATGAAAAGGAGGGTGAATTTCTCTGCCTCCGACAAGGAGGAATGACTATGGCATAATATGAAAACTGGTTCACGGAGATAGCTAGATATGCTTCATTGATCCTAGCAGACGAGCCAATGAAAATGCGACGATTTTCAGAGGATTTACGGCCTGATATTCGCACTAAGATGTGTTGCGCTAGCATTTTCAATTATGCTAAGCTAGTGAACATGTCCCTGTGAGTCGAGCAGGATGGAGACAGAGTGTATCAGACATGTATATTAATGGGCCCAAGGCCTCGGCCTAAATTACTGAATCGACCATTCCTCAGCAAGAGGCCGCGTGTAGATTCGCCTCCTAGGCTAATGACTCCACCGACCCAGGAGAGGTAATTAGATCTTTGGTGCACCTACTATAAGAAGATGGGCCATAACGAGCCCTTTTGCTTTACTAAGATGAGGGACAATGGTTTTATGCCACTTCAGAAGATCAACCGCCAGCCACCACAAGTTATATCAGTTCCACCTTTGCGATCAGCACCGCTAGCACATCCATTTTAACGACCACCTGTACCTTGAAATAGGCCACCACAATGACCTATGACAGTGCAACCAAATTGTCCACAACAAGCCCATGTACATGCACTTACAACTGAAGCATCTGAATTAGCAACTGCAGTACCATTAGCTTTCGAAGTCACTGCCCATATCCAAGGTACACCATTTTTTCTGTTTGTGGACATCGGGTCTACTATATCAATGATCCCATACTCCACAGTCAACCGATTAGGGCCGAACACTACCGCTATGGTTGGGGTGAGAGTCATCGCGGTAGCAAGAACTTTTACTGATGCCACGAAGCTTTATAAAGGTTACCTAATAGACTTAGGAAGTAAGGTGGTGTGCATTGACCTGATTGTCACCATGATATATCATTATGACATCATCCTTGGCATGGATTAGCTCACTGAGATGAAGGCCAAGATCGACCGTTAAACCAGATTAGTGACGGCACATGGGCCCGAGGGCATAACCTTCACTTACCTAGTTTAGGTCAATTGTTCTTTCCACATCCATTGTTACGCTTCCTTATTAAAAAATGTTGATGGTCCAACACTTGGGAACACTTCAGTAGTCTAAGACTTCATGGACATGCTCAGAAAGATCCTTAAGCTACCTCCTCAGCGCGAGATCGATTTTACCATCGACCTAGTGTTGGGTGCGACACCTTTCTCTTTACCAATGTATTACATGCCTCCATGTGAAATGGAGGAATTGAGGAGACAGATTGATGATCTGATGAATTCAGGTTTCATACGACCGGGCGTATCTCCTTAGGGAGCACGTATATTGTTTGTAAAGAAGAAAGGCGGATCGCTACTATTGTGCATTGATTATCGCAAACTGAATCGCATCACCGTCAAGAACAAGTATCCTCTGCCCAAGATAGATGACTTGTTCGACCAGTTGAAAGGGGCACAATATTTTTGTAAGACCTGTATCCTAGTCCATACTATTCCAACAACTCCCGCAATCCTTCCCATCGAAGTCCGGCAATCCGTAACCTATGATCGATGTTTTTGCACAACCCTAAGTCGTATCCTGTAAATTTAAGTTGACTTAATCTGAGACTGGTACTATTGCGACCGCACCATCACCGCGGTTCCAATATTTCATCTTGCATACCGATCCGATACCCTAGCAAAGAGATATGGGTTAGCGTTCATTTCGAAGAAAACACAGAGTGTTTGCAATCCTAAGAGAATCTCTACATCATGTCCCGTCAATCAATCAATCAATCACCTCATGTCAAGTACAAGAGCAACTCATGCTTTCTTTCTTCCCAAGTCAAGCAACCACCAAGTCAACTCTCTCTCACCCTCTCTCTTACACACTCATACATGTCAAGTACACTATCACCTCACATCTATCACCTCTCTCTTACAACCATCCCTTCTCCCTCTCTTTCTATTCACACATTTTCCAAGCAACAAAGGAGAAGAAAAAATGGATGTCCAAGCATCCCAAGTGTGAGAAAAGGTGTTTTGTATGGCCCACTTCCTCTCCCAAAAACCTTCATCCTAGCCATTCATTTCTCATCTTCCACTATCAAAGTGAGACACAAGGAGATCGACTTTTCAACGGACCAAGAAGATCGAATGGTGGGTGCTTTATAGGCTAGATTTTCATGATCTAACAAAGGGCCAAGTGAGGCCTACCGATTGATGGTATGGATCTCATTTTAGACCATAGGTGTGGCCAATGGCCCACCTTGATTCTCATGGTTATTCCATGATGGGGCCATTCTCCATGGACCCCATCATGAGGTTTAGTTTCTTTGCATGGATAGAGGTCATCTAGACCATCCATTTTAGTGGAGAAGAAATCTCCACCGTTGAATTTTGATTTAATGGGTCCACATGTATTAGGACCCACTTGACGTATGTTATAAATCATACAAGGGAGGGCCCATAGTGCTGAGGTCCCTCCATCATCACTTCTCTCTCCTCTCTCTCTCTCTCTCTCTCTCTCTCTCTCTCTCTCTCCTTCCTTTGTTTTGTGGCCCACATAATGAGTGTAGGTGATATCTAACCATCCATCAAACGGACCACACGACCATCCAAACCATGTAGGCCCTACCTTTTGGCAATGGGAAAACACAAATACCAGATTGATCTAGATCAAGGGGGCCATGTCCATGTGGGACCCACCTTGATGAATGGTATATAAACACCATCCGTCCAGCATCCAAGGACGCTGGACGTGTTCCCTGGAGATGAACAGACAGTGAGGTGTACTCGCTGTAAGGAAAAAAAGGTACTTGATTTTATTATTTTTGGGTGGGCTGCTCATGCAGGCCCCACCTTGATGTATGCATTCAATCCACGCTATCCATTCCATTCCTTAGCCCATTTTAGGCGTTGAGCCAAAAAATGAAGTCAATCTGATTTTCTAGCGGGCCATAGCATAGAAAACAGTGGTTTTTTACTGTTGAAAACCACCCTACTGTTTTTATACGCCAAAATATGCTGAATATTAGGATTGATGGGTCTGTCTTAAGCCCTAGAATCCAACGACTGGAGTGGGTTTGCCTGATGTGGGCCCCACCTACGAAAATCCTCATGAAAACTCATTTTTTTTAAAATAAAAATAAAATAAATTAAGCAGGCAGCGCCTGCTGCAGCTAACACTACAGAAGAACGCTGCTACGTTTTAACGGACGGATAGCGGGGACCCACGGTCTTAATCATGGGCCCCACCATAATGTGTGTTCATCATCAACACCGTGCATTTTGATGGTACCCTTAGGGCAGTGGGCCACCCCCAAAATCAGCCATATTTGAAGCTCAGGTGGCCCACAAGGCAAGAAATAGTGGGATTGAATGTCTGCCATTGCACCCCTTTTGGGTGTCCCAGAAGTTTTGGATCAGCATGAAATTTATTTTCCCTCTTCATCTGGGTCTATGTGACCTTATCAACAGATTGGATGGCATATAAACATTATGGTAGGCCCCATGTGGGACCACCAACGATGTATGTGTTTTATTCACACCATCGTCCAGTGGTGTGGACGGTGGGACCCCCAATGATGTATGTGTTTTATTCACACCACCATCTAGTGGTATGGACGGTGGGACCCACCATGATACATATGTTGCATCCAATCTGTCTAACTATTTTGAAAGCTTATTTTAGGGCTTGAGACCAAAATTAAGACAGATCTGGGATTAGGTGGACCACACTATAAAAAATAGTGGGTTTGACCGTCCACCACTAAAACCCCTTTCAGGTCAGTGTGACCTTATGATCAGATTGGATGGGAAATAAATGTTATCGTGGGCCTTAGGAATTTTAATGGTGGGAATCATCACCACTTATCTTTGGGTATGGCCCATTCGATATACATGTGGCCCATGTGATGTGGCCCATTTACCATATGAGGGCCCATGGTGATGTATTCAAAGATTCATAGTTATGTCCCATCGTAATGTACATAAGGCCCATTGATGCAGCCCATTTGATGTATCTAAGGCCCATGGGTTGAGGCCCAACGGGATGTACTTATAGTCCATTGCAATGTGTGATTCCACCATGGTTTGTGTAATGATGTTTATGGCGGGCCGTGCCTTGAAAATAATGATGGTTAAATGTCTGCATTATAACTCTCCCTAGGGCCCATTGATAAGCCCGTAGTTGTTGTGTGTAAGCCATCTAGGCCCATCTTCATTGTAAGGACAGCTCATCACTTTATAACATGCTTAGTATAGCTCCATGATTCATGACCATATGCATCATATGTATGCTTGATATGAGGAATGTTTAATCATCGCATAAGTCGTTGGGCTGAGACATTTACGGGACTCCTTATGAGACGGAGTGCCCCACATGATCGCGTGGTATGCGCGAGATTGTTGCATGATTGTACGGTGTGACTCATGCATCTCTCATATATGTGACTTGTTCATTGTATGCCCTAGCAACATCACGATCCCCTTCTCAAGGACTTCCGACAACATGATCCTCCACGTTTCTGGGGTGAGTCAGACCCTACTACAGTAGAGATATGGTGCTCTGAGGTGGAGAAGATATTTGACACTATGAGATGTAGACCCAGTAGCGAGTCCCATTAGCTGTATTTCTTCTCCAGGGTGAGGCTCAGCATTGGTGGGCATCTGTCACATGATCGGTAGCGGTCGATTTCGTGTGGAACTGGGAGGACTTTGTAGATCAGTTCGACTGGAAGTTCTTTTCCAAACATGTGCGAAAACAGCGTGCATTAGAGTTTAAGACTCTGGTCTAGGGGTACATGACTGTCCCAGTATGAGGCACATTTCATCGCACTATCGAGATTCACAACGTACCTTGTTGATGATGTGGGGCGGAAGGCTCGCCATTTTGAGAATGGCTTGTGTCTTACCCTCAGGAGCCGTGTGATCTGACACATGCTTCCGACATTTAAGCAGATTATAGAGAGGGCCCAGATCTATGAGTCAGAATGGGCCAGTTTACAGAGAGCTCGTGACCAGAGGGGAGATCAGAAGAGGAGGCACCATCTGGTAGTTTCCACCAGCAGCATCGTTCACAATAATGGCGTATGACCTGCGCAGCATTCCGAGCACTAGTTGCACCCCCAACACCACCTTTAGGACCGTTCACATGTACCTTCTTTGGATACGGTAGGACAGGACATCATGTGTATGAGTGTCTCCATCCACAACAGTAGTTGAGGGCACCGTATCCACCTCCGCGACAGCCACCACAACAGCAGTAGTGACCACAGCACCAGCCTTCTATACCTCCCTCGCAATAGTAGATCAGGCCGCCACAGTGGCAACATCAGTAGTAAAGACCTCAGAGGGGACCTGCACCTCCCCAGCTGACCTAGGAAAGATTTTATGCCACCCAACAGGACCCTTAGTCATCAGGAGGGGTCATCAAGGGTACTCTCCCTATTTTTACATGTATTGAACGCGTATTATTTGACTCTGGTGCATCGCATTCCTTTGTGGCTGATGATTTTTACCAATCGACCAATTTGTCGATGGAGTCTACCAACGAGAGTTCATCAGTATTAATGCCCTTGTGGAAGACTGCAATATTACACCAATTTTACTCATCTTACCCCATTCTGATTGAGGATATCTTCTTGCTTGCCGACCTATTCGTATTACCAATATCCGAGTTTGATGTCATTCTAGGCATTGATTGGCTCGCCAAGTACCATGTCATATTGAACTGCTCTGCGAAGACAGTCACGTTCTGTATACCCGGCGTGCCGGAGTTCCAGTTTGTTGTCAAGTGCAGAGGAGAGCAGCTTTCCTGTTTGTTGTCATATGCCATTGAGAAGTCAGTTACTTTGAGTATCGACCAGCTGCCAGTCATTTATGGTTTTACCGATGTGTTCCAGGAGATTCTAAGGTTACCACCTTGTCGGCACACTGAGTTCCGGATTGATCTCGTGCCCAGTACCACGCCTATTTTAAAGGCCCCATATCGGATGACACCATTGGAGTTACGAGAACTACAGAAGTAGTTGGATGAGTTGCACGAGCTAGGCTTTATTCGCCTGAGCAGTTCATCATAGGGAGCATCGGTACTCTTCGTGAAGAAGAAGGATGGCTCATTGAGGCTTTGGGTAGATTACCGCAAGCTCAAAAAGGTCATGATTACGAACAAGTACCCGCTTTTGAGGATCGATGATTTGTTTGATTAGCTGCAAGAGGCGCAGTTCTTTTCGAAGATAGACTTGCAATCCTGTTATTATCAAGTTCAGGTCCAAGATGAGGATATCCCGAAGACAGCCTTCAGGATGCGTTATGGCCATTTTGAGTTCCAGGTCATGTCCTTCGAACCGACCAATGCGCCCGTAGTATTCATGTAATTGATGAATGGGGTCTTTCATCTGTATCTTTATCAGTTTATTATGGTGTTTATCGACGACATTCTAATATATTCAAGGACCCGTGAGGAGCATGAGCGGCATTTGAAGATTACCTTACAGACACTCCATGCACACCAGCTTTACGAGAAGCTGGAGAAGTGTGAGTTCTGGCAGGAGGAGGTGAAGTTCCTCAGTCATGTGGTGAGGAGGTAGGGCATCACAGTGGACCCTCTAAGATTGATGTTGTGCGTTAGTGGGGCCAGCCCACGAATGTGTCCGAGATCCACAGTTTCTTTGGTTTGGCAGGATACTACCGACGTTTTATTGAGGGATTCTCTCACATTGCAGCCCCATTGACCAGGTTGACCCGGAAGGGTGCCAAGTTTGTTTAGAGCGACTCTTGTGAGCAGGCATTTATGGAGCTGAAGGACCGCCTCACATCCACTCATGTCCTCACTCTTCTCTCAGGGGGTGATGGATTTATTGTATTTACCGATGCCTTGTGAGTTGGCTTGGGTGTTGTCTTGATGTAGTACAGGAAATCGGTGGCGCCAGCTTAAGGTCTATGAGCTGAAATACCCTACGCATGATTTGGAGCTGGCAGCAGTTGGCTTCACACTGAAGGTGTAGAGGCACTATCTTTATGGGGTGAGGTTTGAGCTCTTCTCTGACCACAAGAGCTTGAAGTATCTGTTCTCTCAGTCTGAGATGAATATGAGGCAAAGGCGTTGGAATAGAGCTCCTGAAGGACTATGATTTTAATCTTCAGTACCACGCAGGCAAGGCGATCGTGGTGACGAATGCCCTCAGTCGTCAACCACTAGGCTTGGTGGCGCACATGATGATTCAAGAGTGAAAAATGCTTGAGGATGTGTCAGATTTTCACTTCGAGATTGGCTTGCAGTCGTCTATTGTACAGTTATCAAGCCTGTCGATTCAACCCTCTTTTGTCGCAAGGGTGATCGAGGCTCAGCAGGCAGATGAGTCATTACAGGATTACTAAGTTGATGTAGCATCTGAGAGTCAGTCAAACTAGAAAATTAGTTCTGATGGTGGACTTTATTTTAGAGGCTGATTATGTGTCCCAGATATTCCTGAGTTGCACAGAGATCTTATGACCTAGGCACACCGATCACGGTTCTCTATCCACCCTGGATCGACGATGATGTATCGTGACATGAGGCGTCAGTATGTTTGGGTGGGGATGAAGTGCCAAATATCTAGTTTTATGGCCGAGTGTGACACATGCCAGTGTATCAAGGCCAATCATCAGAGACCCCCTGGTCTATTGCAGCCGTTGTGTGTCCTGATGTGGAACTGGGAGCACATATCGACCGATTTTATCATGGGTTTACCGAGGACTCAGTGCGGTCACGATGTCATCTCGGTTGTTGTCGATTGTCTGACGAAGTCGGTGCATTTTCTTACGATTCATGCAAACTGGACTTTGGACCGGCTTGCGAGGTTATTCATCGATGAGATTATGAGATTGTACGGCATTCTAGTCTCGATCGTTTCTGACCGAGACCCGAGATTCATGTCTCAGTCTTGGAGGAGCTTCTAAACAGTGATGGGGTCTGATTTGGAGCTCAGCATCGTGTATCATCTGCAGATTGATGGTCAAACCGAGAGGGTCAACCAAATCCTTAAAGATATGCTTCGGGCCTACACGATTGATTTCTCGAGTAGCTGGGACGAGCACCTGCAATTGACTGAGTTCACGTACAACAACAGCTATCATGTGACCAGTAGCATAGCTCCTTTTGAGGCATTATATGGCAGAACATGTAGATCTCTGAGTTATTGGACCAAGGTTGGAGAGCGGCATCTCCTAGGTCCCTAGGTTGTGCAGAAGATGTCAGAAGCTATCGATATCATCAGGCAGAGGATGCGCACAGTTCAGAGCTGGCAGAAGAGTTTTACTGATCATCGATATCGTCCCTTGGAGTTTGCCATTGGGGACCATGTGTATCTCAAGGTCTCACCCATGAAGAGTGTTTCATTTTGGAGCGAAGGGCAAGCTTGCCCCGAGATTCATAGAACCTTTCGAGATCACCAGGCGCGTTGGCACCATGGCCTATCAGCTTACCTTGCCATCTCAGTTATCTGGCGTCCACAACTTTTTCACATTTCTATGTTGAAGAAGTGTGGGTCAGACATCGTGCCTGTTATTGATTAGTAGCTGTTGGAGGTTCGTGAGGACGCTTCTTATGTTGAGCAGCTAGTTCGTATCCTCGATCGAAAGGAGCAGGTCCTGCGGACCAAGGTCATTCCCTTAGTGAAGGTGCAGTAGGGCCATCATAGTGTGGATGAGGCATCTTGAGAGTGCAAGGATGAGATTCGAGAGTGCTATCCCCATCTTTTCCATGTTCGATTATATGTTGTATTGTGTTTTGATTATACATGATATTATGTTTCCTATTTCCTCATGAGTTGTGTTTAGCTGCGATGATAGTATAAATTTTGAGGATAAAATTTTTATTAGGTGGGGAGGGCTGTAAGGCCCATATCTTAGTCCGTACTGTTCCGTCAACTCCTGCAATCCTTCTCATCAAAGTTTGGCAATCCGTGACCTATAATCGATGATTGCGCGTGACCCTAAGTCGTATCCTGTAGATTTGAGTCGGTTTAATCCGAGACTGGAACCATTATGATCGCACCGTCGCTGCAGTTCCAACGCTGCATCTTGTGTCCCGACGTTTATTTCAAAAAAAATGTTGTGTATTTACAATCCTAAGAGAATCTCTATATCATGTCCTATCAATCAATCAATCACTTCATGTCAAGTACAAGAGAAACCCATGCTTTTTTTCTCCCCAAGTCAAGCAACCACCAAGTCAACTCTCTCTCACCCTCTCTCTTACACACCCATACATGTCAAGTACACTATCACCTCACATCCATCACCTCTCTCTTACAATCATCCCTTCTCTTTCTCTCTCTCTCTCTCTCTCTCTCTTCACACATTTTCCAAGCAACAAAGGAGAAGAAAAAATGGATGTCCAAGCATCCCAAGTGTAAGAAAAGGTGTTTTATGTGGCCCACTTCCTCCCAAAAACCTTCATCCTAGCCATTCCTTTCTCATCTTCCACCAGTAAAGTGAGACACAAGAAGATCGGCTTTCCAACAGACCAAGAAGATCAAATAGTGAGTGCTTTATAGGATAGATTTTCATAATTTAACAAAGGGCCAAGTGAGGCCTACCGATTGATGGTATGGATCTCATTTTATACCATAGGTGTGGCCAATGGCCCACCTTAATTCTCATGGTCATTCCATGATGAGGCCATTCTTCATGGACCCTATCATGATGTTTAGTTTCTTTGCATGGATAGAGGTCATCTAGACCGTCCATTTTAGTGGAGAAGGAATCTCCACTGTTGAATTTTGATTTAATGGGCCCACATGTATTGGGACCCACTTGATGTATGTTGTAAATCATGCAAGGGAGGGCCCATAGTGTCGGGGTCCCTCCATCATCACATGTCTCTCTCTCTCTGTCCTTCTTTTATTTTGTGGCCCACATAATGAGTGTAGGTGATATCTAACCGTCCATCAAATGGACCACACGACCGTCCAAACCATGTAGGCCCTACCTTTTGGCAATGGGAAAACACAAATACCAGATTGATCTAGATTAAGGGGGCCATGTCCATGTGGGACCCACCTTGATGAATGGTATATAAACACCGTCCGTCCAGCGTCCAGGGACGCTAGATGTGTTCCTGGAGTTGAATAGACAGTGAAGTGTACTCGTTGCAAGGAAAAAAAGCTACTTGATTTTATGCTTTTTGGGTGGGCCGCTCATGCAGGCCCCACCTTGATGTATGTATTTAATCCACGCCGTCCATTCCATTCCTTAGCCCGTTTTAGGCGTTGAGCCGAAAAATGAAGTTAATCCAATTTTTTGGCGGGACAATTGCATAGAAAATAGTGGTTTTCTACCATTAAAACCACCCTACTATTTCTATACGCCAAAATATACCGAATATTGGGCTTGATGGTCTTTCTTAGGCCCTAGAATCCAACAGCTGGAGTGGATATGCCTGATGTGGGCCCCACCTACAAAAATCCTCAAGAAAACTCATTTTTCAAAAAAAATTAAAAAATAAAATTAAGTAGGCAGTGCCTGCTGCAGGTGACGCTGCAGCAGAATGCTACTACGCTTTGGCAGACGGATAGCAGGGACCCACGGTCCCAGCCGTGGACCCCACCATGCTGTGTGTTCATCATTAATATCGTGCATTTTGATGGGATCTTTAGGGCAGTGGGCCACCCCCAAAATCAAATCAGCCATATTTAAATTTCAGGTGGCCCACAAGGTAAGAAATAGTGGGATTGGATGTCTTCCATTACACCTCTTTTGGGTGTCCCAGAAGTTTTGGATCAGCATGAAATTTGCTTTCCCTCTTCATCTGGGTCTACGCAACCTTATCAACGGATTGGATGGCATATAAAAATTATGGTGGGCTCCACGTGGGACCACTAACGATGTATGTGTTTTATTCACACCACCGTCCAATGGTGTGGACGGTGGGACCCCCAATGATGTATGTGTTTTATTCACACCACCGTTCAGTGTGTGGACGGTGGGACCCACCATGATATATGTGTCACATCCAATCTGTCCAACCATTTTGAAAGCTTATTTTAGGGCTTGAGACCAAAATTAAGACAGATCTAGGATTAGGTGGACCACACTATAGAAAACAATGGGTTTGATCGTCCACCTTTAAAACCCCTTTTAGGTCAGTGTGACCTCATGATCAAATTGGATGGGAAATAAATGTTATCATGGGCATTGGGAATTTTAATGGTGGAAATCATTATCACCACTTATTTTTGGGTATGGCCCATTTGATATACATGTGGCCCATGTGATATGGCCCATTTGTCATATGAGGGCCCATTGTGATGTATTCAAAGGCTCATGGGTTATGGCCCATCGTAATGTACATAGGCCCATTGATTCGGCCCATTTAATGTATCTAAGGCCCAACGGGATGTACTAATAGTCCATTGCAATGTGTGATTCCACCTTGGTTTGTGTAATGATGTTTATGGCGGGTCGTGCCTTGGGAACAACAATGGTTTGACGTCCACATTGTAAGAATAATGTTTGTTAAATGTCCACCTTATAACTCTCCCTAGGGTCCATTGATAGGCCCGTACTTGTTGTGTGTAGGCCATCTAGGCCCATCTTTGTTGTAAGGACAGTTCATCACTTTATAACATGCTTAGTGTATCTCCATGATTCATGCCCATACGCATCATATGTATGCTTGATATGAGGAATGTTTGGTCATAGCATGAGTCGTTCGGCTGAGACATTTACGGGACTCCTTATAAGACGGAGTGCCCCACATGATCGCGTAGTACGCCCAATATTGTTGCATGATTGTACGATGTCACTCATACATCTCGTATATGTGTGACTTGATCATTGTACGCCCTAAAGATATCAGGGTCGTAGCTCCACAGGCACATCGTGGATGGTTGTATCTGATACTGGAAATACTTGGTTCTAACATTGTGGGTACTTCAAATATCCTTGGGTGAAAGCTTCAGAACCTTTTTGGTACTAGGAGGTGCTTCAACGTCTAGACCGAGTGGATACACAAGCACCCGAGTGTCGAATACCAGTAGGCCGTGTCTCCCGCTGTGTCATAGTCAGTTGGAAGGGGGTTTGGCCTTATCTGCTCGAGTGAGGGGGCTACAAGCTAGGCTGAGTTTGACCAGCTCATAAATGAGTCTGCTATCGATGAGCTGGGTAGGTATTGGCAGACTAATAGTCAGGTGGATAGTATGGTCTATTTTACTCGCTAGGCTATGCAGCTAGGGAAGCGGTAGTTACTGTGAAGTGTACTAGACCTCGGTGATATCTCAGAGAGGAACTGTACTGATAGTGTACTTGATGAGTACTGGCATACTTGCTTTGCATCTTGCGTATGACATTTGGCTACATAGACCTCCCATCGCATGGCCTTGGTATAGCCAATAGCATTCATGCCTTGTATCACATAGCTTTGGTACAAATGATAGCATTCATGGACTTACCGCATATTTTCACATTACTCTAATATTGTACACTTGGCGCTTGCCTTGTACACAAACTTACACCACCCTCTAAGCTTTTTTAAGCTTATGCATGACCATTGTGTGCAGGTGGCATTGGATCATAGCAGCACTGAGTCAGGAGTGCACATCAGATTATTTTAGAGTTTTTGATCACCCTGTATTTCTCTTTCCGCATTGTACTTAAAGTTTTTGATATAGTGGACATGTGATGATGTTGTTTTGTGACTTGGTTATGCTTGTTGTTATGCTCCATTATAAAAAATATATATACTGAAAATCCTCCTTATAGGATCCCAGGATCGGAATCTGGCATGTGAGTGCCAGGATCCGAGAATGGAGCACTACGGAGGCTGTCGGGGCTAGATTCGGCAATTGAAAATTTTGTGAGGCCATTTTCTGAGTTTGGGGCGTGATAATTTCTGCAAAATTAACCTACAGTCCGGGTATCATCAATTGTGCGTTACAAATGAAGATGTGCAGAAAACAACATTCAGAACCAATTTTGGTCACTACGAGTTCCTCGTGATTCCATTTGGGCTTATAAATGCACCGGCCATGTTCATGGACCTTATGAAACAGGTGTTTCGACCGTATCTGTACCAATTCATCATCATGTTTATAAATGACATTTTGATATACTCTGAGAGTCAGAAAGATCACGAAGAACACCTGCAAGAAGTCTTCAATACTCTCAGGAAGAATCAGTTGTTTACATAGTACTGGAAATGTGACTTCTGGAAGGAAGAAGTCAAGTTTCTGGGACACATGGTATCCAAGGAAGGAATTTTCATGGACCTTGCCAAGGTGGACGTGGTACAGGACTGGGAACAACTCGACTCAGTTATAGAAATGATTAATTTCCTCAGACTTACGGGATACTATTGCTGATTCATTAAAGATTTTTCCAAGATAGCCAAACCGTTGTCTCAACTCACTCGAAAGGATCTTAAATTTTCCTGGAACGAGAAATCAAAACAGCCTTTTAGGAATTAAAGGACAAGCTACCACACCCGTGCTAGTATTGCCAGAGCAAGGGGTCAAATATACTATATACAACGACGCGTTTCAAGTTGGTTTGAGTTATGTACTTATGCAAAAGGATAGAATGATTGCCTATGCATCGCGACAGTTGAGGAAACACGAAGAAAACTACCCCATGCATGACCTGAAATTAGCGACAATCATCTTCGTATTAAAGCTATGGAGACATTACCTCTAAGGAGAGGAGTTCAAGATCTTTTATGACCATAAAAGCCTCAAGTACATCTTTACTCAGAGAGACCTGAACACGAGGCAACGACGTTGGATGGAAACCTTGAAAGACTTTAAGTTTGAGGTCTCCTACCATACTGGCAAGGCCAACCTAGTGGCTGATACATTGAGCCATAAGAAGACAATAGAATTTGTAGCTCCGCTAATGATAAAAGAGTGGAATGTGGTAGAGTTTGTGCGAGACTTCAAACAAAAGCTGATAGTGGAGGGGCCATTCGAGAGCATCACACACTTCCACTTGCAGCCACTTATTAATGACCGAATCATTGTGGCTCAAAAAGAAGATAAATTGTTAGTGAAAATGAGAGAACGAGCGAACGATAATAATGAATCCGAATGGAGAATTGGTTCGGATGGGGGTTTACGATATTGTGGCTTCCTATGCATCTCAAATCTCCATGACTTAAGAAAGGAAGTCCTAAAAGCCACTGACAATTCAAGGATGGCGATGCAGCTGAGAAGTACGAAGATGTATTGAGTCATGAAGCGTTCGTACTAGTGGGACAACATGAAGGCTCAGATAGCAAACTTCGTGTCCCGTTATCTCACATCCCAGTAGGTTAAGGTCAAACTTCCCCGAACCCCTGGTTTACTTTAGCCCATGCCCATAGTTGAATGGAAATAGGATTTCATATCTATGGATTTCATTTTCGGGTTACCAAAGATGAGAAAGGGGCATAATTCCATTGGATGATTGTGGACCGATTAATGAAATCGGCTCATTTCTTCCTGATTAGAGTTTCAAACTCAGCAGATGATTTACCTAAGCTGTACATCAAGGAGATTGTACGGCTGCATGGAGTTCCTATGGAGATTATGTCGGATCGAGACATACAGTTCACGTCTATTTTCTAGACTCGAATCCAAGAAGCAATGGGAGTGTAATTGAAGTTCAGTACCAACGTTCCACCCACAGACCGATGGGCAGACGAAATGGGTAAATCAGATATTAGAAGATATGTTGCGAGCATGTGTACTTGATTTCAAGGACAGTTGGGATGACCGTCTCCCCTATATCGAGTTTGCTTATAATAACAGCTTCTAAGCGAGCATTGGCATGGGTCCTTACGAAGCCATGTATGAACGCTCGTTTCGAGCACTACATTGTTGGGCAGAAGTTGGCAAGAAGAGCTTAGTTGGCCCAAATTTAGTATAGGTAACCTCAAAGAAGATCAACATTATCAGGCATCATTTTCTTACAGTCCAGAGTAGAAGAAGAGTTATGCTGATACCAGACGGCAACAGATGGAATTTAAAATTAAGGACCATATATTTCTTAAAGTTTTTCCAATGAAGGGAGTCCTTCAATTTGGCAAGAAAGGGAAACTCACGCCATAATTTATTGGTCCATTCTATATTCTAGACCGAGTGGGTGTAGTAGCATACCACCTTGCTTTACCCACACCACTCGTAGGCATGCACAACGTATTTCACGTATCGATGTTGAAGAAATATGTTACTAATCCTACCCATATTATCAAATGGGAGTAAGTACAGCTAAGTGAAGATGCTACCTATGCATTGTGACCAACACGTGTTCTCGATAGGAAGGAACAAGTGCTACGCAGCAAAGTGATCCCGCTCGTGAAAATGTTATGGACATACCACACTGAGGAAGAGGCTACTTGGGAAACGAAAGCCGAAGTCCATAAGAACTACCCTCAGATCCTCGAGGAGTACGAAAAGGTACTAATTTCGGAGATAAAATTTTCTTTAAGGGGGGTAGATTGTAACGTCTTAAAAAAATTCATACAAAGACCTGAGTACCACCACAGGTAGAAATACCTAAGGATCATCTCCAGTAAAAATTTAGGTGAAAATAAGTTAAGTTTTAAACTAAATAATTAGTGGATTGAGCTTGGGCCACCCTTTCTACAAATGGCAAGACCCAAAGCCATCAATATCGCTAACTCAACACTACTTAAAGACCTAGGAAAAATCCCAGAGTCTGTCACTCTTGAGAGTACATTGAAACTCTGTATCGGACCAGGACCGCACGTTGAAAGTCCGATGATCGCGAAACTATAGGATTATGTTTGTCCTACCATGCTTGACAACCATCACAAGAATTGAGCCTAGATGGTGTCCAGAAACGTTCGATTGGAATGCTGAGTGAAGTGTGTGAGAAACACGAATATCTTTAGAAAATGTATTGAAACTTAAGTAAATTGGGTCATTCGCTTATGCGCGGAATTGAGGATTTCAAACCATCAGATTTTGACTAAACTTCACCCAGGGGAAAAGGAAATTTCCATACTTATATACGTATACTTGTGGCCCCGATCGAGTAAGCATGACCATTGATCTGATGCTGGTCTTTCACGACTGATCGGCCTATCCAATCGCGCTGAAATCAAATCTTGGCATATATCCATTGTTAAGGAACTTACTCTGTTACATAGGCGAGTAATGGGCCTTCCTACGAGCCCAGTTTGTCAAAAACAGGCACCCTTAGGTTGTAAATTAAGTATACCATGGCTCTAGAGCCATTTGCATCAATTCTGGGCCCATATAAAGCCCTTAAACCACCCCATTTCTATTCCATACGAATTTGCTCCAAACCCTAAGAGAGAGAAGAGAGAAAAGAAGAGAAAAAAGTGAGGATAGAAGAGAAAGTTTGGGAGATTGTTGCAGTGTTTCTCTCCCACAACTACATGTACTGAATAGCCTTTCCATTTAGCTAACCGATCTGTTTCTATTATGATTTGGGTAAGAAATCATAACCCTAATCTTAATTTAGGGATTCAAATAGAGTAATCGATGAAATAACTAACCTATTTCATTGCTTAGGTACTCGATGTTCTATTTTTGGGAACGTAGGATTCGAACCGAGTCTAAATCGTGTATTCTGATGAAATGTGCAGACTATAAACGTTTAGGTTATGGTGTTCAATGCTTTCAATGTCAGCTAATGATTTATGTCTATCTTGATTGTTGCCATATTGTCTTAGATACGACGTATTCGATATACTATACATGTGTGAACTATGTTAAATACAAAATGCATCCTATATGTTTGTTGAAATGTTTGAATGAACATGAAACTGTGATTTGTGATTGCCATGACTGTTAATCTAGGATACGTGTTTATCAGATGCATGATGATCTCTTTGTGTAAGGAATTGTCATAATATATGTCATAACTAATCTAGTTTATGTATTTGGTGAAGTGTAACTTAAGTGTTTAATAAAATGTCAGAATGAGATATTGTTAATGATTTATATTTATTAAGTGTATTAAGATAAGATTTTCAATTACCTTAATCATATGTATAGTTTCTCTCATGTAATCATATTTACTGCTATGCAATTTATGGATAAAATGTAAGTGCTTGGTGACATGTTTAATGTGTTTGATAAAATGTTCGAATGAGGGATTTATTTGAATTGTTTGTTAAATGCTGATATGATTATCACATGTGTCTATCTATTGCATCTAAGTAAGATTGGGGCTACAACGTGGCCCAGGCAATCGGTAACAACCCTTATACAAGTGGTTGAATTAGTCTTGCAACATTAGGTAACTCGAAAAATCTGTGTCGCACGGTGATTCTCGACAGTGGTTAGGCCACAAGGGGTGCTTATGTACTCCATGTCGATTAAGTCAACGTGTGCTTGAACCAATCGAACTTACCAAACAAACCGATTGACCTATTGTGTGTTTACCAAGTTTGGACATCACTGCTTGAATTTAAGGTACCACTTACTAATGTAAAAGCTCGTTTTAATCATGGTATCACAATCCGCTAAAACTCATGAGCCAAGCATGGTGGTATAGGATACCGTGGTTGAGTTGTTAGCCTACACTAGGGTGACGAGCCTCCCTATAGTGACCAGTGAGCAACCCAAACTCGTGAGCCGAGCATGGTAGTATGGGACACCGTGTTCAAGTTGTCAACCTATGCTGAGGTGATAAGCCTCCCCATAATGATCGCGAGTGTAAACTATTAAATTTGCCTATCCACTGCTTTTCATTGAGGTTGTGGTTAACTAGGATTGACGACCCTAGATGGATCTTCGTTTGGGTTAATGATATAAAGGAAGGTACCTTAGCTTCCCAAATCTGTTGTATGAATAAGCTTAATTAAGTACTCGGCTAACACGATCATGCACCGCATTGCATGTGCTTTGGCGAGGAAGTTACACTTTAGGGAGGTTGTCATGCATGAACTAGGTTGTCGGAGTGGCTTATGAGGGAGCTTTGTGTAAGGGCATATATCATTACTACAACCCATCCCTACATTAATAAGAGTAGTTAGGAAGTGATTGTGGTATTATTTTATCATTACTACTTGATTGACTTGATAACATGTTAACCTTTACCTTATAGTACCACTGAGTTAATCACTCACTACCACCCTGGGACGGTGTTTTAAAACACCAACCAGACTCTATTGTAGATGCAGGTGATGATAGAGTCTATGCAGCTGAGTTGGACTTCATAGATGAGGAGGAGGAATTCTCCTATGTTCAACTATCAGGTGGATCTACGTAAACCTTGTTCTGATTCGATGGGATAATAGGAACACATGGATTAGTTGGACACTTATATTTAGATATTTTGTCTATTTTGAAACAATACATGTACATATTCAGCCCAGCTACATAATCATACACTGGAGGTTGTAAAAAATTTACCTGTTCAGATGTATGTGTTTCAGTCTTCCACTTGCTAAATTTAATTATATCTAGAGTATGATATGCTATTTTAGAATAATCCCACTCATGTTTAATACATTGATATGAACAACATCTAAACATCACTATTCATGTTGCATAAGTGATGCGTTGGATCTCAGGAGTAGAGCTTTGCTCGACCCTCGAAATCTGGGGCATTACAAAACCTAAACCTATAACCTATAACCTAAACCTATAACCTATAATTTAAACATATAACTTAAACCTAAACCTATAACCTATAACTTAAGCCTAAATCTATAACATAAACCTAAACCTAAACCTAAAACCTATAACCTATAACTTAAACCTAAACCTATAACCTAAACCTAAACCTATAACTTAAACCTAAACCTAAACCTATAACCTATAATTTAAACATATAACCTAAACCTAAACCTATAACCTATAACTTAAAACTAAACTTATAACCTAAACTTAAACATATAACCTATAACCTAAACCTAAACCTAAACCTATAAGCTAATCCTATAACATAAGCCTAAACCTAAACCTAAACCTATAAGCTAATCCTATAACATAAACCTAAACCTAAATCTAAACCTATAAGCTAATCCTATAACATAAACCTAAACCTAAACCCGAACCCGAACTCGAATTCCCAACCCTATAATCTTAAACTTATTTTTGTAAACAGACTCTAATCTTTTCATTGTAGAGATGGATAAGAGTTGGATACGAGCTAAGAATAGGTTTGGCCCAGAGTATATATAAGGGGTAAACCAGTTCATGGAATTTGCGCGTAATCAGGCGGATTCAGGTAATAGGATTAGGTGTCCATGTCGAAAATGTAAGAATATGATTCATAAGACTTTAAACAAAGTAGAAGATGATTTATTCATAGTTGGGATTAACCAAAGTTACACTTGGTAGATCCATCATGGTGAAGAGTTCTACCAAAGAGTTGAGGCCACCGAAGTACTTGTTAACCCAATTATGCCGGATGATGAGGATGAAGACATTAATGAAATGCAAGATATCATAGGGGATGTGTTCAGGGGAATAATTATGGATACTGATTTTACAGCGACAAGTAGTAGCCAAGATATTCCTCATATGGGTGATGTCGAATCAAAAAAATTTAGTAGGTTGTTGAGGGATGTACAACATCCACTTTATCCGAGTTGTGAAAACTTCTCCAAGTTGAATTTTCTTACAAAGTTACTTCATTTAAAGGCAATAAACCGTTGGACGAACAAATCATTTGACATGTTGTTTGACTTGTTGAAAGAAGTATTACCGGACAATGAGACATTGCCTAAGTCCCATTATGAGGCAAAATCCTTGATGCAAGACTTGGGCCTTGGTTACATCCTCATTCATGCATGTATAAATGATTTTGTATTGTATTGGAAAGATCTTGAAAATGTTTAAGAGTCCAAGTGGAAGTATAACGAAGCCAAGCGTAAGAAAATCCTGCAGAAGGTGTTAAGGTACTTCCAATTGAAACCCAAATTACAAAGATTGTTTACATCTCGTAAGACGGCTGAAGATATTACAATTTCTCGTTGCACGCTTACACATCGATGCCCCACCACCTCCACCTTCATCTGATGCCCCATCACTTTCGCCTTCATCTTCTTTTTTTTTTGTATTTTATTTATGATTTATTTTATATACGAATGTTAAACTTATATGTATTTGTGCGTGGATAAATGTGATGTGGATAAGATTATTTGTGTATGTATGGATGTGGTTTATGTTTGGATGAATGTAATTTGTGTTTGTTTGGAAAAATGGGAATGTGAATATAATGAAATATATTGTAACAAGTGTATAAAAGGAATTTTTGCCTATTTTTTGGTGGAAAAAAAGAAAGAGACTTTTACCTACGAATCATTTCGTAGGTAAAAGTTTCGTCAACAATTTTTACCTATGTCAAATTTCATAGGTAAAAAAGTCTTACTAGTGCCGACGAACACAAAGTATACATTTTTTACCTATGAAAAGTTTCGTAGGAAAAAGTTCGTCAACATTTGTACCTACGACCAATTTCATAAGTAAAAGTCTTAACACAGTTTGTACCTACGAAAAATTTCGTAGGTCAAAGTCTTAACACCGTTTTTACCTCCTAAGAATTTCATAGGTAAAAGTATTAACATAGTTGCGTAAAAGTCTCAATACAATTTTCACCTATGAAAAATTTCATAGGTAAAAGTCATTACAAATTTTTTAGCTACGAAAACTTTCGTAGGTAAAAGTCTTAACACAGTTTTTACTTACGAAAAATTTCATAGGTAAAACTCTTAACAAAGTTTTTAGCTATGAATAATTTTGTAGGTAAAAGTCTTAACATTGCCGACAATGACATTTTTCGTCAGTAAAAGCCTTTACCCACAGTCTTTTACCGACGAATTTTGTCGTAGGTAAAACTTTTTGCCTACGAAATCATATCATTTACCTATGAATTTTTTCAAAGGTAAAAGTGGAATTTCTTGTAGTGCACCTTGCTATGATGCTCGCCAATGCAAAAGGCAAACATGCGCCTGGTAATATGAACATTGTACAAACATACTCACCCATCCAAATGACTTATTGGTAAGAGACGGTTAATTTCACATATATCTCCTATCGAGCCTAACAACGACAACCTTTTGTGATCTTAACATGCTCACCTGCCCAACGAGACTATGATAGAGATCCAATTTTCAATTTCAATCATGAATCACATGCATTTTCAATAAAAACTAAGCCT
Organism: Magnolia kwangsiensis; assembly: GCA_037074715.1. NCBI lineage: Eukaryota > Viridiplantae > Streptophyta > Magnoliopsida > Magnoliales > Magnoliaceae > Magnolia > Magnolia kwangsiensis. The sequence goes on along the minus strand of CM073572.1, from coordinate 148,632,434 downwards.
TTACCTTTCCAACAGTAATTTATAAAAATAAAAAATAAATAAATAAAATAAAAAAAATAAAAAAGAAAGAAAGAAAGAAAAAGGAAAAAAAGAAAAAAGAAAAAGGTAAGCCATTGGCTTCCAGCCTTTCTAAGGCATCAAATGTTGGGGAACCGCGGAAGCTCAAAAAGATGAATCAAGAAAAGTACTCCAATCACACAATCTAGTGCAAACACAAACAATCTAAAATTTACGTAGAAAATTCCTTGTGGGAAAAACCACAGCACAAAGTGACGATAATGCACTATAAGAGTAGAAAACTACAAGAGAAAGAGATTAGCCGATTTGAAACCTAAAGCATTGTCCAAAGACTTAAATCCCCTGTATGTATCCACTCACATGGATGGATATCCTATGTTCCACGTCATGGTTGATAATGGAGCAGCGGTGAATATCATGTCAATGTCAATGGTCAAGAAACTAAATAAGTCAGCCGGTGACTTGTTACCCACTAAGGTCGAGGTGTCAGGATTCACGGGGGTAGTCACCAATACAAAAGGGATACTTGTTGTAGAATTGTAAGTTGAGAGTAGCAAATTCATGGCTGCTTTCTTCATCATCGAGCCAACTACCAACTACAATGCTCTCCTTTGATGTAGGGGACCATGTATATCTCAAGGTCTCGCCCATGAAGGGCGTAGTTCGATTTGGAGCGAAGGGCAAGCTTGCCTCGAGATTCATATGACCTTTTGAGATCACTGGGCGCGTTGGCGCCGTGGCCTATCGGCTTGCCCTGCCATCACAGTTGTCTGGCGTCCACGACGTTTTTCACGTCTCCATGTTAAGGAAGTGTGGGTCAGACATAGTTCCCGTTATTGATTGGCAGCCGCTGGAGGTTCGTGAGGACGCTTCTTACATTGAGCAGTCAGTCCGTATCCTTGATCGGAAGGAGCAGGTCCTCAGAACCAAGGTCATTCTGTTGGTGAAGGTGCAGTGGGGTCACCATTCTGTAGAGGAGGCTTCTTGGGAGCGTGAGGCTGAGATTCGAGAGCGTTATCCTCATCTCTTTGATGATTGATCATGTATTGTATTTTGTATACTATCTCCCGATTCTATATGATGATGTTATGTCGCTTCTTCTTCATGAGCAATGCTTAGTTGCGATGCTTGTGTAAATTTTGAGGATGAAATTTTTATAAGGAGGGGAGAGCTGTAAGACCCGTGTCTTAGACCATACCGTTCCATAGACTTCCGCGGTCTTACCGGTCGAATTCCGGCAACCTTCGACCCTTAACCGATATCGACGCGCGACCCTAATTCATATACCGACAATCTAAGTCGACTCAACCCAAGACCAATACCATAGCGACCGCACCGTCGTTGCCGTTCCGATGCCGCGACTCACCCGCCGAGGCGATACCCTGGTCAAGAGATGTGGGCCAACGTTCGGTGTGAGAAAACGCCGCGCGTTGCGAAACCCAAGAGAATCTCTACGATGTGTCACATCAATCCCATCAATCAATCAATCCATCAAGCCATCATATGTCAAGTACACATCACTTTATCCCCTTTTCCCAAGCAACCACAAAAGTCTCCCAAACCCATACCTCTCTTACACAAAAAGCCACAAAAGTCAAGCTTTTCTTACACCTCCCATACCTCTCTTACACAAAAGCCTCAAAAGTCAAGATTTTCTTACACAACCATCACTCATTACATCCATCCATCACTCTCTCTCTCTCCCTTTACAACTCTCTCTCTTTCTCTCTTTCTCATTTCAAAATCTCCAAGCAAAAGAGCTCCATACGTATGGAGTTTTTCAAACTCTCCTAAGCTCCAAGTGGCCCACCTTCCTACCCCATCATCTCCCATCTCAACCCTCTATTCCTCATCTTATCCATTGAAGTTGAAGCTAAGGTGCCAAGGAACCCCTAGGAGCAAGAAGATCGGACGGTGGGTGCTAGATCATACTAGTTTTTCTTATTTTTATGATGGGCCAAGTGAGGCCCACCGATCAATGGTGTAGATCTCACTTGGGACCCTAAAATGTGGCCGATGGCCCATTTGGATCATCATGATCGTTCCATGATGGGGCCATTCTCCATGGACCCCATCATGATGTTTATTTCTTTAGAAAGGTCATCTAGACCATCCATATTGGTGGGGAAAGGATCCCCACCGTTGATTTTAAGTTTTGTGGTCCCATGTGCTAAATGACCCACTTGGTGTATGATTCATTGCAAGGGAGGGCCCATGGTGTCGGGGTCCCTCCATCACACGCGTGTCCCACCTTCCATCTCTCTCTTTCTCTCCATCTCTCTCTTTTATTCATTCATTTATTTATTTCTATTTTATTTTATTTTATTTGTGATAGGGTTGTGTGGCCCACTTGAATGGACCCCACCTTGAGCAGTTATTTGGTCCAAGCTTGCTTCAAGTGGGGCCCACCTTGCATGTTGTATCAGTGGTGGCCCACTTCAATAGGCCACCACAATGTTTATATTAAGAAGGGGGCCAAACCGTCTAGCATCTGAGACGCTGGACGTCCCTGTGCAAAAAAAAAAAAGGGTAAAAGAGAAGCTTTGGGGGTGGGCCCTTGTGTAGGCCCCACCTTGATGTATGAGTGTAATCCAAGTCGTCCATCCTCTTACCCACAATATTTTAGCCGTTGGGTAAAAGTTTGGGGTTGATTGGAAGATCTGGCGGGCCATAGCATCGAAGAATGCATCATTACCCTCCAAGGATCCTTTTCTGATTTTATTTCATTTTCTAATCATAAAAAAATTCAAACTCTAGACTCATTTCGCCTGTTGCGAGCCACAGAACGTAATGACCGGAGCAGATTTCATTTTAGCGGGCCCCACGCGTGAAAAACCCAGGAAAAATGGTTTTTTTTCCCAAAACAGAAATTCAAGAGGCAAAGCCTCTGCCTTTCCTTGTCAGCGGCAGCAGAGCTGCACGCTGCTGCGTGCAGCCGTGAGGGGCGGACGGACGCAGGGGCCCACGGTCCTGCGTGTGGGCCCCACCATAATATTTATTTGTTATCCAACTTGCTCATGAGGTGGGCCACCCCAGTGGTGGGCCCCCCTCCAAAAATGAGAACGATCCAAGACTCAGGTGGCCCACACCACATGAAACAGTGGAATTGAAATCTACCATTGAAATATGTTTGGAGCCCACAGAAGTGTTGGATCAAGCTAAAATTTATATTTTTCCCTTCATCCAGGTCTGAGTGACCTTATGAACGGGTTGGATGGCACCTAAACATTACTGTGGGCCCCACATGAGACCCACCATGATGCATGTGTCTTAGTCCACCGTCCAGTGGACGGTGGCGCCCACCTTGCTACTGCATTGCCTCCATCGTCCAGCGAACGGTGGAGCCCTCCTTGATGTGTGTACCATTCCCACCGTTTAGCGGTAGTGGGACCCACCATGATGCATGGGATGCATCCAGACCGTCCATCCGCTTGGTGAAATCCTTTTAAGGCATGAGTGGCTGATTAGGTGGGCCACTCATGTATGGGCTAGGCCCATTTGAATTGTAAAAGGCCTATGGGTTAGGTCCATTTGCTTTATTTAAGGCCTATGGGTTAGGCCCATTTGGATTGAAAAAGGCCTATGGGTTAGGCCCACTTGAAACACATAAGGCCTATGGGTATAGGCCCACTTGATATGTTCCAAATCCATAGGAATAGGCCCTTTTGATGTATTCCAAGGCCCATGAAATTGGACCCATTTGATGCATTTTTAAGCCCATGAAAGTAGGCCCATTTGATATATGCAAGGCCTAGAGGTTTAGGCCCACTTTGATATGCATGCAAGGCCTAAGGTTAGGGCCCATTTGGCGTACATATGGGGTTCAATTGGTGTGGCCCATTTGTTACCTTTAAGACCCATGAGTTAAGCTCATTTGATGCAGTCCAAGGCCCACGGATTTTGACCCATTGCAATGCACATAAGACCCATTGGTATGACCCATTTATGTGGCCCATCTGATGAATAGAAGGCCCATAAGATATGGCCCATTTGATATATATATATGTAAGGTCCAATGGGAAGAGCCTACGGTCCATTGCAATGTGTAAATTCATTACAGACTAAGTACTGATGTTTACAAAGATTGTGCCTTGGGAGCAATGCTGGTTTGACGTCCACATTGCGAGTGTAATGTTGGTTGGATGTCCACATTACAACTCTCCTTAGGGCCCATTACCGGGCCGTACTTGCTGTGTATAGACCGTCTAGGCCCATCCGCGTTGTAAGAATGGTTCATCACTCATTTTCATGTTTAGTATAGTTTCATGACTCATAATCATATGCATCATATGTATGCTTGATATGAGGATTGACTGATCATAGCATATGCCTTCGGATAGGTTGTTTATGGGCTCCTGGTTAGGCGGTGTTGCCCTACATGAGCGCACGATATGCGCAGGATTTGTTGCATGACTGGATGGCATAAATCATACATTTCGTATTTGTGTGACATGGGTATTGTACGCCCTAGCGACATCAGGGCCGTAGCCTCCACAGACGCATCGTGGTTGGCAGGATTGGATACCGAAAATCTTGTTCTACATGGGGTGCTATTGATATCCTTGGGTGAAAGTCCCTAAACCCTTATGGTACCAAGAGGTTGCTCCAACGTCTAGACCGAGTGGGTAGATGAGCGTTGAGTGCCGATTACCAGACGGTTATGCTCTCCACTGTGTCGTGGTCGGTTGGAAGGGAGTGCGGCCTTACCCGCCCGAGAGTAGGGGGCAATGCTAGGCTGAGTTTGACCAGCTCGAGGAATGGGTCCGTTATCGATGAGTCGCGCCCGATATTGGTAGACGGATAGTGAGGTCTATTCCACTTACCTTATTGCGCGCGATGTGGCGACAATCTGGTTTAGAGTGTACTTGACCCCGTTGATATCCCATATCTGAGCTGTATTGATGTGTGGACATTGATGAGGATCTGTATGCTTGAGTTGCATTGCATATCACATGGCCTTGGGATGGCCGATACCATTCATGTCTTGCATCGCATAGCCTTAGTACGGCTCATAATATTATGAATCCATCTGCATATTCTGCATTACTCTGACATTGCATGTTCATATTACTACCTTGCGTACACACTTTCACCACCCTTTAAGCTTCTATAAGCTTATGCACGACCGTTGCGTGCAGGTGATATTGGTTCGCAGCGGCGCTGAGGCAGGAGTATGTTGCAGATTGTTTTAGAGTTTTTTTTCCTTACCATTGTATTTCCCTTTATGTTCATTGTACTTGTAAAGTTTTTGATCATAGTGAAAATGTAATGGAGTTCTTGATTGTTGTTTGTGGGTTATGCCTTTGGTTATGCTTATTACGAATCAAACTGACATTGAAAATCCTCCTCATAGCATCCCAGGATCGGAACCTGGCAAATGGGAGCTAGGAGCCGAGAATGGGGTTCTACAGAGGCTGTCGGCGCCGAATTCGGCGATCGAGAATTTTGTGAGCCCGGTTTCTGAGTTTAGAGCGTGAGAGTTCCTAATTTAATGGAATGGATCCAAAGTTGAAATCGTTTGGGCTAATAAACGGTTGTTTAAGGTATATTTGAATTTGTCTGAGGTAAGACTTTATAACAGAAGGTTTGGTCCTTTACGCCTGATCGTCCGTGATAAGAATGGCCAACTGATAGTAGTTAGGGCTGCAATAGACCATGCATAGGACCTTAATGTAATTATTGTAACGAGCCCAAACTGAGAATGAGACTCGTTGATTACAAAGGTGGGTTTGGCAGAGAGAGAGAGAGAGAGAGAGAGAGAGAGGCTGAAATGGATGCTTCATTAGCATGACCACGTTACTGAAAAACTTCCTTCTCAGTCCGGTTCATACCCCAATTCAAAAATAGTCTCGACCATTGGTTGTTACAATAATAGAGGGGTGGTCTATGGAGCTTAATATTTCTACATTTAAGGAATCCACAAAATCCTCTAAAGAGTCGAATGCAATCACTCCATATCGACAATAATCTCAATACTTTGTTGAGGAAGTTCCTTGATGGATCATAGCAACAAGGAAGAAAGAGAGGTTGAAGTCATGACCATGATCAACTAGTTGGAGCAATACCTCCACATCACCACTGATCATGATAGCAACCATTTCCACATCATAGAGTACCTGACAGAGGAAGACATTATGGGGCTAAGATGGATGATGCCAAAGATGATGTCTAAGATATCCTGATCAAGGTAAACCTTAGGTCAGAGGAACATATGTGGCCTACATTCATCAGTGCAGAGCTAGATCCAAAAGTGCAAATGGAGACGGTATATCTTCCCCTAGATTATGCAGATTATTTCGCCTAGGTTTATCATGAGATATCAAGGCTAAATCGGGATCTAGTTGAGCACCACCTTCCAATCGATGAGGGTTTCAAGCTTTAAGTAGCCTGCCAGAATTATGACTCCTGAAGTTACCCTTAAAATCGAGAAAGAAATCGAGAGACTACTAAAGGCTAGATTCATCAAGCCGATTAGGTATGCTAATTGGATTTTGAACATAATCCTAGTGATTAAGAAAAGTGGAAAACTGAGGGTTTGCATTGATTTCAAAAATTTGAATCTCACAACCCCAAAAGATGAATATTCCATGCTAATGACAATCAACTAATCGACAGAGCCGTAAGGCACAAGATCATGTCTTGCATGGATAACCATTCCGATTACAACTAGATCTTCATTGCGGAAGAAGAAGTTTCTAAGAGAGCGTTTTGGTGTCCAAGAGCAATCGGGACCTACTGTTGGGTCTGATGGCTTTGGGGCTAAAAAACGTAGGCACAACCTATCAAAGGGCAATGAATGTCATCTTCCATGACACGAATGGTAAGTTTATGGCGGTATACATTGAGAATGTCACAGTGACATGAATTGATTTGGGAGATAACTTTACCAATTTAAGAAGATATTTTAAGCGTATGAGGAGCATAAATTGAAGATGAATCCTCTGAAGTGCACATTTGGAGTTTCTTCTACACTTTTTCTAGGGTTTCTTGTCCATCGATGAGGCATTGAGGTCGATTGAAATAAAGTACGAGTAATCTTGGAAGTGACCCCTCCTAAAAATAAGAAGGAATTGTAGAGGTTCATCAATCAGATAAATTTCCTATGCAAATTCATCTCAAACTTTATAAGAAAATTAACCCCTTCTCACTGCTAATTAAGTTGAAGGCTAACCTGGATTTTTTTAGAAACAAGAACATCAGGCTATCTTTGACTAGTTAAAGGAGTATCTCAAGAAATCACCTATTTTAATTCCTCAAAGGAAGGCATGCCATTTCGTTTATACATCTCAGCTATGGATGAGTTATTCAGAGCATTTCTTGCGTAGGAAAATGATGAAAGAAAAGAGCAGGCTATTTACTACTTGTCCAGGACATTGCACGATGCTGAATGAAGATATTTAGCTATCGAGAAGTTATGCCTAATGTTGTATTTCGCTGCTATGAAGCTCCACCATTATCTGATGATAGAGTCAATCTATGTCATTTCATCAACTGATCAAATAAAGTACATGCTCATGTGGCCAATCTTGCAAGGAAGGACTAGGAAGTGAATTCTAGCCTTATCAGAGTTTTCCTCAAGGTATGTTTCCCACTAGCCGACTATCTAGAAAGATTGTATGAAGTATGCAAACAAATGTCAGGTATGTTAAAGGTACAATTCGTTATATCACATCTTTGCACCAAAGCTCCATTCGATCGTGAAACCACAACTTTTTTTATGATGGGTCATCGACATCATAGGGTTGATATATTTGCCTTCTTTGAAGCAGTAGAATTTCACCACTGTGGTGACTAATTACTTCACCAAATGGGTGGAGGCGTGACTAACAAAAGGAATGAGACAGGTAGAAGTTATGGATTTTATTAAGGAACACATCATCCACTGATTCGACATTGCCAAGACAATTACAGTAGACATGGGAGCAACCTTTTCAAGAGCACATACCCAAGCTTTTACCACCACATACAAGGTCAAGTTTGTGTACTCTACTTCGTATTATGCTCAGGCCAATGCACAGGCTTAGTCGACCAACAAGATATTGAAAAATATTATTAAACAGATTGTAGAAGATAATCCATGATTGTGGCATATGATGTTGTCCGAAGTGCTATGAGCTTACCGAACCTCACAAAGGACAAGTGCAAAGATGACACCTTTCGCACTAACATATGGACACGATGGTTTATTACCCATGGAGGTTAACATTTCCTCTTTGAGGGTAACATATCAACACAAGCTAACTCTAGAAGAATTTATCGAGTCCATGCTTATGAAGCTAAAAGAGCTAGACAACATTCGGTTGCAGACCTTGGATAACTTAAGGGTTCACAAACTCAAGGTTACTAGAGTCTACAATAAGAAGGTAAAGGGGAAAAGCTTTCTTGAATGAGAAATAAAGTAGAAAACTAAGCTTTCAATTAAAGAAAAAGAAAAAAAATATGGAAAGTGGTCGCCAACATGAGAAGAACCACTAGAAGTTAAGAGAGTCCTACATAGAGGAGCATATCTATTGCAAGATATCCTATCAACAGCCGATATTGAAAAAAAGTATTATCCAACACTATGGGAGTCCATACAAACCCAAAAAACGGTGGCCACTAATCATGTTGTCTAGAACAAGGAATAAAGCAATAAGGGAATTAAAAGATCGACCTCACAAATATTTGGTACGAAACATTGTTTTGTTTTACGAAATTAGTGTTTTTTTTTTTTTTTTTGCCAATCCAATTGGCAAGTTTTGTCTTCGTCTAAATAATAAAAAGTGGCCAAGCTTCAAGTTTAGGACGTCGCCCATTAAGAGCGCCATTTTCAGTTTCACAAATGAAACGTCGGGTTTCACATTTGTAATAAAAGCTAGCAATCATGCTAGGAGAATTCTGATGCTCGTGTTAACTTGCACGACAGTGGAGCATGAGCCCTACGCTATCACGCGTCGTACATTGGAGTGGCCACTGAAAACTGAATGTTAAATGTCCCATTGCATCTCTCAATACAAATGGACGTGGAGGCATTGTTTACACCCATTTTGGCACCCTAACGTGGACCAATGGAAAGCCGCTAGGTGTTGACATTATGGATTTGGTACTCACGAAAATCTTACTCATGCCTAAAAATATGTTCAACGAACCTCCCTCAAGTGATACACATTTCGTCATTAATGAAGTGGCATACACCCTTATGCATGCCTTTAGGGGAGCGAACAATCGCGTGTCACATGTTATGATTAGTGAGCTAATTAATACAATAGGGTGCTCGGTACGTTTATGAAGACCCAATGAGAAAAGACAAATTCTATCATTGATCTAGTTATAATATACTTGGTAAGGCCGTCTCTCGTGGTCCTTTTGAAATGGGATATTTTCTTAAAGACATTCAGAGAATTTGTGAAGGCTCCGAAGATCCTGATATCCGAAGAGTGGACCGATATCCAAACAAATTCAGTTGTGGTTTGAACCCAAATTAAGAGAGAGCGAACATCAGGCTGATTGGGTACCAAGCCGTACAATAATTGAAATTAAAAAAATGGGAAAGCTCGATAAAAGATGTGATCCGACCCATTCAATAACAAATCGAGATTAGGTGGCCCCAGTCCATTAATCCTTCTAAGATCCCTATCATCAAGGGGAGAGAATTCAAGATAAATGCAGGAGGTGGTTGGTCGGGCCAACAAGATGCAAATTATGTTCGATTTGAGGTATGGGATCAGCGGTAAAGGTTTCCTTGATGGATTTTTGAACCCAGATGCAATTCATACAGTTGTTTCCTAAAAGTGATCAACTATGAGAAGAAGATCCAAGAAGCTAAAAGCTTCAAATCTAGCATAAAAAGAACACATCTATCTACTTTTATAATTTATTTTTCATTTATCGTCTATCTTTACTTTTATCTTTAGCATAATCAAGCCTAGATCTAGCATAAATCGCTACTGTCCAGCGTTCACCACTACAGTACCGTAAAATTAGATTAAATGTTCACAACTCTAAGTTACTAGATCATGATCAACTAAGTTCTTACTTAAACAATCACACTTATTTGGTCACGTCCTGCTGACCATTCGCCTTGATCATCTATTTATATAAACATATCAGCTAGTTATCTCTTGTTTGTTTATTTCTCTAGGTTATTTTCAATAACTTGTTGATTATAATGGGCCATATATTCAATTAATAAAATCAACATTGTTAAGCCTTATTTATTTATTTATTCGTTTATCTTCATTCTTTTAAAGAATTTATTTATTTTACTAATGAAAGAACAAGCCTTTAGACACGTGGCAAAAAGAATCCATTAGGAAGGACTAACCCTTACCTTTTCACAAATTGTTTGACGGTTGGTTACAACCGGTGGTTGAGAGGATAACTGGATCCGCATACAGTTTCTAATTAGTCTGACTCAACACGGGCACCAATGTTCAATCAAACATTGATTCGAGTACGATCCTGGCATGCCTGCTCTTCTTAAACACACACAAAATCTAAATACGGGTCCTCGATCACACATGTGGCCTCATATTTGATTGAATTTAGTCAATACCAGGGCACAATTACTTTTACCTTGATCTTGAGCACAAATTGTAATTCAGATTTACATAAAATTAAGAACAAGTGTATGGTCAAGTTTGAGAAATTTTTATGTACAATACTAGTTAAATCTGTACACATTTTGTACTCAATTCAATGGTCGAGCTTGTACAATTTTCTGACTAAATAATGGCCTGATTTGTACCCATCTTGTACACGATCCAACAACTAGAATTTATATAAAATCACATTTTAGCAATAATAAGAATTTGTACAACATTTCACAAATTAAGATAATGTACTTAATCAAAAATTAAATTTTTTTGGCACTAAATTTGGGTTTCAAAACGCTCCTGCCATACACCTATTTTGGGGCCTCATTAAACGTCTAGAAATGCACTACTTGTAAGCCTCATCAGACGTCCAATAATGAAAATTTTGCAAGCCCTAATGTATGGATAGAATCACATCAAGCCATGATACTTGGACACAATTATAAGATCAAATTTACAAATTTTCTAGATAAAATAGAATGGACCAATTTGTCACCAAATTGGAGCATTTATATGGTAAAGATCTATCCATCTTTTGTGATCAATTGGACTTTATTTTTTAATTTTAATTTTATTTTTTAATTTTATTTACACACACACCCCAGACACTCACGCTGGTGGAATTTCACCACCTATGGGTACGCGAACCCTTGACCGGGAGTTGAGACTCCTGAGAGTCTACCACCCGGAGAAGAGTAAGGACCCCAGTTGGACTTCATTTGTCCACTTTTAATGTCTACAATTGTCTGTCCAAATTTGGTCAGATTTGTACATCCACACTATAGTCTGATTTGGGCAGATTTAAACTGAAATGGATTGGCTACTCCCCTGCCACCAACCCGGTGGCTGGTGGTCGTTCCTGTGTGAACTTTACCATGATGTATGTGTTTCTTCCATGCGGTTCAAACATTTTTACGGATCATTTTAGGGTTTTAACGGTGGATATCCAAAAATGAGAGCAATATAAATCTCAGGTAGACCACGCCACAGGAAAACAATAGTGATTGGATATCCACCATTAAAAACCTCCTAAGGCCCACTATACTGTTTATTTGATATCCACTCTGTTGATTAGGTCATACAGGGACTAGATGAAGGGAAAAAACAAATATCAACTTGATCCAAACTTTAATGGCCCTCAAAAAGTTTCTAATGGTCTACGCTCATTCAACACTGTTTAATGTACTGTGGTCCGCCTGAGACGGAGATGTACCTCATTTATGGTCTTATACCATGGACGGAATGAAACATATACATCATGGTGAGGCCCACAGTGAACCGACCACCGGCCGTTAGGTGGTGGGAGGGGGAGTAGCCAGTCCGTTTCCGATTTAACCACCCAATCAGTGGGGCGCGTTTGGCTAATGATGCTGTCACAAGCCAGGTGGCTAGTGGTCGGTGCTATGTGGACCCCCGCACCATGATTTATGTATCCATGTTGTCCATCCATTTTGATATATAAATTTAAGGCTTGATTCTAAAATTGAGGTAGATATAAATGTCTGGTGGACCACAACATGGGAAAATACTTGTGTTCAAATGTCCACCATTAAAAACCTTCTGTGGCCCAGTGTAATGGTTATTTGACATCTAACTTGTTGATTAGGTCCTAAAGACTTTGATGAATAGAAAAAATATATATCAGCTTGATCCAAACATTTGTGGCCCTCAAGAAGTTTTTAATGGTGGGAATTTAATTAACACTTTATAGTCCACTTGAGATTTGGATAAACCTTATTTTTGGGTTCACACCATAAAATGACATATAAGAATTGGTGGACGGCATGGATGAAAGGTACACATCATGGTAAGGCCGTGTAGCACTGACCACTAGCCATTAGCTTGCGGCAGGGTGAGTAGTCAATCCGTTTCCCAATTCGTGGTTCATTTTGAAGATCTGCATCTCCCTTGCAGAACGGGCTGGCTACTCCCCTGCCACCTGCCTATGGTGGCCGGTATTCCGTGGGTGCCTCCACGATGTATTTGTTTCATCCATTTTATTCATCCATGTTTACTGATCATTTTATAGTATGAGACCAAAAATGAGGTATATATCAATCTCAAGTGGACCACATTACAGGAAACAATGGTAAATGAACATCGGCCATTAAAAACTTTTTGGGGATCATAAAAGTTTTGCATCAAGCTGGTCTTTGTTTTTTCCCTTAATTTGGGTCAGTAAGACCTAATCAAAAGATTGGATATCAAATAAACACAGTAGGACTTAGGAGGATTTTAATGGTGGATATCCCATCACAATTTCTTTCCTGTGGCGTGGTCCACCTTATATTTATATGTCTCTCATTTTCGGGATCAATTCCTAAATTGATCCGTAAAAATGGATGAAACAAATACATCATTGCGGGGCCACATAGCACCGTCCACCATGGGCTGGTAGCAGAGGGAGTAGCCAATCCGTTTCCCTCCCTTACACGATTCGGATTGGACAGATCTACATGCGACTTTCAAACAATTTTGTCAGCGTAACTAGGGCATTGTTATCTGCAATAAAAGACAGTGGATGAGACACCACAACATAAGAAGTGATCGTGAACTATCACCATACATTACTCTCATACTTTATTCTCCATTTGGCCTATAAAAGGAGCTTTGGCAGTGGTGTGACCAGAGCAATAGCAATGGCTTTGATGACTGTCCTCTTGCTTGTACTGTCCTCTCTGGCTTTCTTCTCATCCTCTCAAGCCCAAACCAGCCCTCCTCTAGTGAAGGGATTGTCTTGGACTTTCTACAAATCCAACTGCCCTAAGCTGGAAACCATTGTCCGGAACCAGCTTCGGAAAGCCTTCAAGAAGGACATCGGTCAAGCTGCAGGCTTGCTGCGAGTGCAGTTTCACGACTGCTTTGTTCAGGTAACCCCCTGCTCCGCGCTAACTTGCTCTGATGCAGTGCGTAAGATCATCCTAGTCATCCATCAGGTGGACCCTTCCGTCTAGATGTTTTTCCTTTTCCCCAGAAATGAGTGTGTTTCACATTTCAGGTGGTCCACAATATAAATTTGAAAATGGACGGCTAAATGAAGTTTTTAGCTGTTCGCTTGTTTCTTAAAACTGTCGGCTGTCTGATTTGGACCCGTACGTTTTTGGGGACAGAACTAGGGGCTGGGCCTCATGATGGACGGCTCGAATTTGTTGGCACATTCGCCGGTAGGTTGAAGGGCTAATGGGTCTGAACCCATGGCTCAGTGGTAGAGAGACTCTCAACACTGAGACCAGGGATCCAGTGGTGTGAGTGGAGTGGGGGTGTGAGTGTGTAAAGAAATGGTTGAAGGGCCGCTGCACTCGGACCGGAATCCTCTACAACACCTGTTTCATACAGCGCTTAAAACACACCAGCTCTGTGTGGCCCACCAGCTATGTACTTACAATACACTCCGTCCATTTTGTTGTATCCACGAGTGTAGTCCCTAGGGCCAAAAATCATCTAGATCCACAAATTAGCTGACCCACAACACGGAGCAATGGGGATGGGATGCTAACCGTCGGATTGGTTTCTTGTCGGATGATATTTTGTATGTACGGTTCAAATATGGTTTCTCACCGGTGAATGGATTGGATTTTCATATAAAACACGCTGGGCCGACGCGGGTTTCCTGCCAAAGTCTTTGGCACAAGTTCCTGCGCTGGCAAGCTATTTGGGGCTCATCATTATGATGTCTCTGAAAAATCCACCTCATTTATCGGTTTTTTTCAGCTCATTTTAAAAAAATGAGAGGAAAATCGAGGTGGATATAAAACTTAAGTGGGCCACGCAAGGGGAAACAGAGGAGAGAGAAATGCCTACCGTTGAAACCTTAGTGAGGTCCACATTGATGTATATATGCCATCCAAACCGTTTATAAGATCATACCCACTATGATTAACTAAAATAACGAAAAACCTTATCCTGATACAATACTTCTGTGGCAGTACTAATGTTTAAACGGAGTTCATTCCATCCCGACTGTTTCCTCTCGTATGGCGATGTGCCTCAATTTTGGCCTCGTATCCTAAAATGAGCTGCCAAAACGGATTAATGGGTTGAATTTATCACAAACATCACGGTGGGCCTCACTGAGCTCCCAGCGCAAGAAACTTCCTGGTAAAGCCTCTCAGAAAATCTGTGTCCCATGGTGTGTACACAAATCAGTGCAGGCAGGGGCTCTGTTGGATCCACCGTAATGTATGACTTTTATCCACGCCGTTCATCTATTTTGAAACATTAATTTAGGTGAAAGACCCAAGAATGAGGCAGATCCAACCCTTAAATAGACCACGCCACACGAAGCAGCGGTGACAATAATGCCTACCGTTGAAACCTTCGTAGGGCCCACCGTGTTGTTTATTTGTCATCCAACCTGTTCAAAAGGTCACATGGACCTGGATAAAGGGACAGCACAAATACAAGCTTGATCCAAAACTTCCGCGGCTCCCATGTTGTTAATGATAAGCGTTCAATATCCACTCCGTGGCCCACTTGACTATTGGATCTGCCTCATTTTTGTGTTCATAGTCTAAAATGATCTTTTAAAATGGATGGACGGCGTGGATAAAATCTATACATCACGGTGGACCCCGCAGAGCCCTGCCTGGGTGGATTATTGTACTGGCGGGGTAGGACGCAATTCGCTTTCGTTTTACGCCGTTGCCTATCGTTTTGGATTCCGGTCCGCTGCACCACCAGTGCGTGGAAATGGCTATCAAGCATATAATATCTTAGAATATCCGGACATTTCATCTAGGTGGCACTATCATCGGTGGTGTCGAATCAAGCAAAATCGTGCTAGGCGCGTGACACTAGGAATACTTTTCAGAATGACTACATGTATGCCACATGCGCAATTTTAAAGTATTTACGCGTGTCTGAGTATCATCCATCACACTCTGCCAGAGTATCAAAGTTTTTTTTCTCAACATCTTATGATGACTGAGTGGGATATTTGGATTGTTTATTGATTTTGGTTATGTTGTGGTAAAGGGATGTGATGGATCGGTATTGTTAGATGGTTCGGCGAGCGGACCGAGTGAGAAGGACGCGCCTCCTAACCTGACACTGAGGCCTGAGGCATTCACTATTATAAATGACCTCCGCGCTCGTGTAGAGAAGCGATGCGGCCGTGTCGTCTCCTGCTCTGACATTGCTGCTCTTGCTGCTCGGGACTCTGTTTTCTTGGTAATCTCTCTCTCTCTCTCTCTCTGTCTCGATTTCTTACGCTCACCTCGGCAAATGTCGCCGATATTTTGAAAATATCGCGATAATTTAATGACGAGAACACTTAAAATATTATCGCGATATTTTCATAATATCGGTATGTTTTAAAATATCGTGATAAATTGCGATGTACTCGAAAACAGTAAATTCCTCGGGGAATTTGTGTTATTAAATATGTTTAAATTTTAAATTTATTTATTGATTTATATTAAATATTTTTATTTTTGATAAGATTTTACTGATAATATCCCAAGAAAACCTCAAAATTTGAAAATCTCCCGACAAATCTCCGGGAGCAGATTACGTGTTACCCGGGTAACAGCTTAGTGGGTGTTACCCTTTTCGTAGTGCCCACCTTGATCATATGTCGTATATCCACTCCGTCCATCCGTTTTTACAGGCCATTTAGGATACGTCAAAAAAATTAAGCATAACCAAATCTCAAGTGGACCACACCACAAGAAACAGTGATGATTGAATGCTCACCATTGAAAGCTTCCCAAGGCTCAATGTAAGCATATCCATAATGTTTATTTTCCATCCAACCCCTTGATAAAGCCAAACGGAACACTGTTAATGAAAAATCAAATATTAGCTTCATCCAAAAACTTCTAAGCGCTTTTAATAGTCATTCACGAGTTTTTCTAGTGGTGTGGTCCACAGAGCTTTCGATCTGCTTAGGCTTTTGGATAAAATTATTAAATTAGCTTAAAACACGGATGGGTGGCATGCATATTAAATTCATTCATCTATGTGGCCCCGCGTGGTAAGGGTAAGACCTACTAAGCTATTACCCGGGTAACAACATTTTCACCTGCACATACGTAACAACATGGTATGCACATACGTAACAACATGGTATGCGCGTGCCACTAACAACATGGTATTCGTGTGTGAGGTCCAGAACCTTCATATACATGGGTCTTCCAAAATGCGGATCAGAGTCATGTCAGGCCACTCATTGAGTGGGCTCCACATGTGGAAAAAATGTGGAGCATTGATCATCTTTTTCCTTACCCTCTATTTCTTTAGCACACTTTATTATGAGGCATACTATATTTTTTAAGAATCGAGTGTTTGACAGGCATTTGGGATTTTTAAATTCTGTCTTTTCTTATTTTATTAATTGACGTTTAAGCGAATGTCTCTAATACGGTAAAAGAGGAGCTTTGCTTAAAATCATCCACGCGCAAAAGTCTGCTGATGCACATGCCAATTGGACGCGGATTCCCTGCGAAAGCAAAAGTCTTTCACAGGAACTTCCTAACGGGAAGCTAAGTGGGGCCCGCCGTGAATTTGTCGGAATCCACCTCGTCCATCCGTATTGCCAGACCATGTTAGGACATGGGCCCAAAAATGATGCAAATTCAAAAATCAAGTGGGCCGAACAACAAGAAAATGCGGGTAGGTGAATGCCTACCGTTGAAACTTCCCTGAAGTCCACCGTGGTATTTATATCCCATCCATACCGTTCATAGGGTCATTTCTGCTTGGATGAACTGAAAACACAAAAATTAGCCTGATTCAAAACTTTTATGGACCTACGAATGTTTCAACAGTGGACGCTCCATCGTCTGTCGTGCGGCCCACTTGATTTTTGGATTTGCATCGTATTTGGGCCCATGTTATAACATGGTCTGAAAATAACATATGGACGTATTTTTAACTAGCTGGATGACACTGGTTCAAAATTTTGATTTTTCTCGGCCCATAATAGTGATGGGACCATGCCTAAATTAGGCGGGTCCACTCAAAACAGTCCTTCAATCTGATCAGACGGTGGTTAGCTGCGGTCCCCTACTAAACAGTTCAACCAATGTAGATCAAGTTCACACGATGTTGGTCTAACAAGCCTTTTTTTTTTCTTTTTTTTTTTTGTGCTGCTGCAGTCAGGCGGCCCGGACTACCGGGTCCCGCTAGGTAGGCGTGATGGCCTGAGTTTCGCCACCACAAATGCAACACTAGACAACCTCCCAGCCCCCTCCTCTGGCACGACCGCCCTTCTCGATGCACTGAGCAGAAAGAATCTAGACGCAACGGATCTTGTCGCACTCTCCGGTGGCCACACGATTGGAATCGGACACTGCTCGTCCTTCTCAAACCGCCTCTATCCCAGTCAAGACTCAATCATGGACAAGACCTTCGCTAAGAACTTATACAACCGGTGCCCAACCCCAGACTCCCCAAACACGACCGTGTTGGACATCCGATCCCCTGATGTCTTCGATAACAAGTACTTCGTCGATCTCATGAACCGCGAGGGACTCTTCACGTCCGATCAGGACTTGTACACCGACAAACGGACGCGGCCCATTGTGACTAGTTTTGCAGTGAACCAGACACTGTTCTTTGAGAAGTTCGCACTTTCAATGGTGAAGATGAGCCAACTGAGCGTCTTGACGGGGACACAAGGCGAGATACGTGCAAATTGCTCAGCCCGCAACTCGGCCAGGGCATTCTTGTCCTCTGTCGTCGATACTGAAGGGCAGAGTTCAGTGTTTTAGTATGTTAAACTTTCGTGTCTTGCATATGTTGTTATCGTATTTCGAAAATAATGTGTTTGCAGATCACTTACAATAGCTACAGTAAATGAAGCAACCATATATTAGTAAGACCTGTATGGGCCTTTGAGTTGACCCACGTTTGATGGACATAGTCGGGTCTAACTTCTAGTTTTTTTTTTTTTTTTTTATGGTTTTAAAAACCGTTTAGTCCTTAATCGATACTGCAGAAATTAGCGTGAACCGGTATGAGTCTCTCATTAAAATCACTGTAATGTGATTTGAGTCTAAGTGGATGCGGTCCACTTCCACTTAAGTGTGATGAGACTTTAGTAGAATCCCTGTTGGGTTAGGGTTTACTTGGAATTTTTGTTGGAATGTATGGCCTTTTATTTTAATGAATTATTATTATTATTATTATTATTATTATTTATTATTATTATTATTAATGCCTTCTGTTGCAGTGTTTTTATGGGACGGTTTCCTTTAGACGGACCCTCTTTCACCTGCATAGAAAACAATGTCAAGGGAACCCTGGCTAGAGCCGAGGAACCTCCGATGCTTAAGTCAGTTATCTGGTCAATAGCCAAGAGCTTGTCTCGGTCAGTATTGCGTACCTTCTTCTGTTACAAACTTAGAGATTTATACAGTTTGTCAATCCTTATCTTCAGAGGATTCTTCTCCTGGGATTGCTCAGGATCCCGAGAATCTCGGGATCCGCTATCCGTATCCCTGGATTTCCGTAGATCAGTATCTGTCCTCATTCTGCCACTCTCCGTCTCGGCTAGATCTCGACCGACTCTGGGGGAGTCTCGGCCAGGTCGTGACCGACCCTGAGGGAGTCTCGGCCGACACAGAAGGACGGGTTCCCAGCCGTGACCGACAGAATCAACTCCCTGAGGGGATCTTATTCTATCGATTGAATGGCTTTAATACGCTCGGCCTTTAGTGGGTTTATGTAGGCGAGGTTATCACTCTGACAGAGCGACTTTAATCGTCCTTGCTTACGTCTCCTGGCCTATCCTTTGTTCTGACGGTGTTGTCTCGGATTCTTCAGACAGTGTCGGCGAAGCCGACCTACACTCATTCGAGTCTCAGGACTTGACCCGAGCTTGACACATTTTTCTCCAACAGTGTGCCCCGCTTACTCCTTGTGTCATCTATGACAACAAGGAGTACAATTTTCTCGGTCGGTTCGCATTAGCATTCGAAACAATGATGAAGCATTTAATGTTCTTTGAGTCGTCCCCAACATGCGACGTAACGCCTTTCAATGTCGCACGTGCGGCCAGCCGTCACTTCGTTCCGTCCGCGTATAAAAGGCGGACGCGTGGCCACGATTTCACCGCAGTCAATCAGTGGTTGCCACGCGTCGAACAGGGGAGCCGAGGCGAACGTCGATTCGCTTTTGCCATAATGGCCCGGCCACGTGGCGCGGCTATAAAAGACCCGGGCGGGAGGGCGGTATGAACTTTGTTTTCGCCCTCCTTCCTCCTGTCCGTGTCTGATCCCAAGCGCGTTTTTCGCTTGTTCTTCTCCTCCTCCGCTGTCTCCTCTTTCTTGCAGTCGTCGTCGATTTCTTCGGTGAGTCCTTTCCTCCTCCTTTTACCAACTTTAATGGCCGTACACGGCTCTCAAAGCCCTCTGGAGGAAATGTCCGTAGATGAGGGTGTGTCCCAACACCTTTGGGACGTCACAGACCCACCTTCCTTATTGACGGAGTTCGCCGTCGGAGCTGACGCCGCATTTCTGCTTGCCAGAGAATCCGGCAGCCCATCGGCTGAGCGTCCTGCCCAGACCGGTCCATCCAGCGGTGAGACATCTCTGGTAACTCGTCCAGGAAGGCCTAACCCTTGGGTGGATCGGATGGAGGACGAGGATGGAGAGGATGACTTGGTCACGGGCGAAGGAACGGCCGTTCCATACCCTGTGAACCGAACTGCGGGGGCTTCTGGGTCGTCTTCGAAAGGGGAAGGAGACGAGCCCAGCGGTCTCGTTGCCTGCATCCTGAATGAATCTGATTTAAACTGAATCAGGGCGGGATACCATGTCCCTGACTCGGTGGTCCTTCGTCTCCCTCGTCCGGGTGATTTGCCCGACCATCCCCCTGCAGGGATGGTTGCAATTTTTCAAGTCCCGATGCAATGTGGCTTGCGCCTGCCACTTCAGCCCATTGCCCGTGACTTTCTCTCTCGAGTCAAAATAGCCCCCGGCCAAATCGTCCCAAATGCATGGAGAAACTTGTTCGGGTGTGCCGTGCTTTGGTCCGAGTTAGAGCAACCTTCTCTCACGGTCGACGAGTTCCTCTATCTGTACCAAGTCCGACCAAACCCCAACTTCCCTGGCCTCTACTTTCTGAGTGCGTGGAGAGGCAAGGGGGGATCTCTAATAACCGACCCACCTACTTCGAACAAGTTCTGGAAGGAGAGGTGGTTTTGGGCGTGCGGTCGGTGGGAGTCGGCCGACACGTGGCCGTATGAGCCTCAAGTATCCCGCACGTTCCGTAGAGCAGGTGACTCAGCGCCTCGGTCCACTGATCTTTCCTTTTCTTACTCTTCGTTTTTATATCCTCTTCCGCTGATCTCAACTCTACAATGTCTTGCAGATATCTCGAAGAGGAGAGGGAAGCTCGAGTCCGGGGCTCTGACTCGGATAAGAGAGCTGAGGAAGCTAAGCGCGGAAGAGCGATCTTGGAAGTTGCTTCTGCAACCTGAGCGTCTTCACCTCGCAGGCTTAGACTCGTTCGTCTCAGGTATTCCGTCCTCCTTATATTTGTCTTTTTGGTTTCCTGTTTGCTCTCTCATTCTTATTACTCGTCCTTGCAGACCTCCCCGAAGCTCGCCCTATTCTGAGGCCTGCGCCCGAGAGCATGGCCGAGCCTCGCCCCGCATTGAAGCCTCTTTCCAAAGTGAAGGCCCCCCCGAGATCGGCTCTGTTGTCCGGGTCTCGGCCCCCAAAGCAGCAGAAGACCACGGGCAAAGGGAAAGAAACGGTCACTCCACCCGCTATTGCGCCCGCCATTCCCCAGGTGGTCGTACTTTCCGACCCTGATGAGAGGCCGAGGAAGCGGAGCCGATCCATCCAGTGACTCAGGTGACACCTGAGTCAGGGCCTGTTGCTGAGGAGGTCTCGGGGCCGAGGGAGGCCCCGCGCGAAGGATCCCCGAGAAGGGAGATGACTCAACAGGAGTCCCCCTTCACGAAGATCATTGCGGGGATGGTTCCTTGGGTGCTCGCCCACGGGAGCGAGAGAGACTTCGCCAGCTATTACAACGCCCCGACAGCCCAGACCCTCGGTCATGCAGCGAGGCTGCTTTTTGAGGTGAACTTTTCTTCAATCTTGTGTCGCTCCTGGCTAAGTTTTTTAGCACGGCTCACCGTCTTCGTATTGCAGCTGGCTCCTTGCCTCGTCAAAGCAAGCTCGGAGCTGACCGCCTCCCAGAAGCTCGTGTCCGAGGCGGAGACTGTGAAGAAGGTCGCGGCTGAGGCTGAGGGTCGTAGAGAGATCGCTGAGGGCTGGATTGACATTATGACCGGCGATCTCTCTATCGCTCGGAAGATGGCCGCGGACGCCCGTGCAGCTCTCGAAGGAGTCAAGGCCGACAATACTCGTCTTACTTCGCTCCTTCAAGAGGCCGAGGAGAGGGAGCGGCGCCTTCTCCAAGTTCACGGCGAGTGCGAGGGTGCTCTTGCTCGCGCGAAGGCCGAGGCTGCCGGCCTTGTTCAAGAAGCTCAGGAAGAAACGCGCCGAGCTAAAGAGGAGCGAGATCGAGCCGTGGACGCCTTCCTCGAGTCTGCCGAGTTTGAGGAGGAGAGGGACCATCTTTATCAAGGTGGTTACAAGGCCTGCGTCTTGGAGATGAGGGCGGCCTTCCCTGATCTCGATCTCTCCGCCTTCGAAGTCGACAGTCCAACCGCTGAGGCTGCCGAGGGCGAAGCCGCTGAAGGAGATGCCGCTGCTGACGAGGCCGGTCCTTCGGGCGTCGCCTAGGATTCGAATTCCGACTAAACGAGAGAGTCGGACAATGTACTTTTCTTTTTGTGATTTTTTTTGACCCGACATTGGGTACTTGTATGAAATAGAACTTTCATTGAGTCGACTTCAATTACAGCGTTGTTAATTCTATCTTACGGGTAGTAAGTCTTGAGATGCTCAGCGTTCCAAGGATGAGGCAACAGCCGCCCGTTCAGGTCTTCCAGCCGGTAGGTTCCCGGTCGGATGGTGCCTGAGACGACATAGGGGCCTTCCCAATTCGGCCCTAATATACCCGACCCAATTTTCTTAGTATTTGGGAAGGTCCTTCGGAGGATCATGTCCCCGGTTCGGAATCGTTGGACTTTAACTCGGAGATTGTAAAACCGAGATACCTGTCTTTGTCAGGCCATAATCTTTAATCGAGTACTTTCTCTTTTTTCTTCCAACGAATCAAGTGCGAATGAGAGGAGTTCACCATTCTCTCGTTCATTATATAAGTTAACTCGGGCTGAACCAATACCGATCTCAACTGGTGCGACTGCTTCCGCACCGTAACATAGAAAAAAGGGGGTTTCTCCCGTTGCGGTCCGTGCTGTGGTCCGATAGGCCCAAAGTATATTCGGAAGTTCTTCGGCCCACGCTCCCTTTGCTTCGTCGAGTCTTGTCCGGAGATGCTGCTTTATGATTTTGTTGATCGCCTCGACCTGTCCGTTCGTCTGAGGGTGATGAGGCGAGGCGTACACGTTACGAATCCCGAGGTTACTGCACATCTCCCGAAATTATTTGTTGTCGAACTGCCTTCCATTATCTGTCACTATCGTCCGGGGTATCCCGAACCGACATATGATATTCTTCCAAACGAAACTCGTGACCCTTTGCTCGGTAATTTTCGCCAATGGTTCTGCTTCAGCCCACTTCGTGAAGTAGTCCACCGCAACCACGGTAAATTTAGTCTGACCCTTCCCCAATGGAAAGGGCCCGATTATGTCTATCCCCCACTGTGCAAAGGGCCACGGTCCCGACATCGGAGTCAGCTCCTCGGGGGGTTGTCTCGGGATCACTGCGAACCGCTGACACTTGTCGCATCTTTAGACGAATCGTTTGGAGTCATGCTGTATGGTGGGCCAGTAATATCCCTGTCGCAACACTTTGTTGGCGAGCGAGCGTCCTCCTGAATGGTTTCCACATATTCCTTCGTGTATCTCTCGTAAGATATAATCGGCTTCTTGGGAGTCGACGCACCTTAGTAGAGGAGTATGAAAGCCTTTTTTATACAGAATCCCATTCAAGATAGTGTAGCGCGAGGCTCGAATTTTTAATCGCCGTGCCTCGGCGCGGTCTTCTGGCAGTTCACCATTGTTGAGGTAGCAGACGAGTGGGTCAAACCAAGTAGTCGCTGGATCGATGGGAAATAGGACCGAGACTGTCGGCTCGTTTACGCTTGGTTCAGGGACATGTTCAATTGGAACTGACCGAGGTATGTCTTTCTCATCTGCTGAGGCAAGCTTTACTAATAGGTCGGCTTTGGCGTTGTTGGTTGGGTATTCGAATTACTTCACACTTCTGGAATCCGCCGATCAATTTTTTAGCCTTTTCCATGTACTCCTTTAGCTGCTCTTTTCGAGTTTGATAAATGCCGGAAACTTGGTTAACAACCAATTGTGAGTTGCTGAAAACGTTCAAATGGGTCACGCCCAGACTCGCGGCGAGTCTGAGGCCTAATAATAAGGCTTCGTATTCTGCTGTATTGTTGGACGCTTGAAAGCCGAGTCGCAAGGCATACTGCATACAAGTTTGGTCGGGAGTTTCTAACACTACCCCTGCCCCGCTTGCCTTCGAGTTGGATGATCCGTCGACAAATAGCTTTCAGGGTGTCGGCCCGAGAGAGGAGGAAGCCTCGGGTACATTAATTCCCTCTGGTTCGGGCATATTATCGGGATTAGAAACCACTTCGACAAGGAAGTCGGCAACGGCCTGTCCTTTTAAAGCCGCCCTGGGCCTGTAATGTATGTCAAATTCGCTTAATTCGACTGCCCACTTTATAAGTCGGCCAGAGGCTTCCGGCTTTTAGAGAATCTGGCGGAGTGGTAAGTCGGTCACAACGACAATGGTGTGGACCTGAAAATATGGTCGAAGGCGTCGTGATGAAACTACAAGAGTGAAGGCTACTTTCTCAAGCTGAGGATACCTTGTCTCGGCTGGCAGCAAGGCTTTGCTAACGTAGTAGACTGACAGCTGTTTCCCTTGACTCTCTCGTATTAATGCTGAGCTTACTGCGGCTTCAGACATGGCCAAATACAACAACAACACTTCACCAGGCTCGGGCTTAGATAGCAGCGGTGGAGATCCGAGGTAAACCTTCAGTTCTTGAAACGCTTTCTCACATTCGTCCGTCCATTCCATCGTCTGTCGTCCCTTCAATTGCTTGAAGAACGGGAGACACTTGTCTGTGGCTCGGGAAAGGAAGCGATTGAGCGCGGCCACTCTTCCTGTTAACCTTTGAACATCTTTGATCGTTTTGGGAGATTCCATTTCGAGTAAGGCTTTAATTTTCTCGGGGATTTGCTTCGATTCCTCGCTGACTAACGAGGAAACCGAGGAATTTTTCCGAGCTCACGCCAAACGCGCACTTGCTGGGGTTCAGCTTCATTTTATATTTACGCAGAGTCAAAAACATTTCTTCCAAGTCCTTCTCATGGTCGGACGCCTGTTTACTTTTGACGAGCATATCATCAATATAAACTTCCATCGTTCGGCCTATTTGCCGAGCGAACATTTTGTTCACTAACCGCTGATATGTTGCTTCGGCATTCTTTAACCCAAACGGCATCACTCGGTAACAGTAAAGGCCTTTGTCGGTGACAAAGGCGATTTTTGATTTATCATTCTCGTGCATTACAATTTGATTATAGCCTGAATAGGCGTCCATAAAGCTAAGCAATTCATAACCCGCGGTACTGTCAACCAGTTGATCGATGCGAGGAAGAGGGAAGCTATCTTTGGGGCAGGCTTTGTTTAGATCCGTATAATCTATACAGACTCGCCACTTCCTATTGGCTTTCTTCACGAGTACGGCATTAGCTATCCATTCCGAATAGTATATCTTTTCGATGAACTTGGCTTTAAGAAGCTTGCTGACTTCCTCTCCAATGATAGTGTACCTTTCCGGGCCGAGCGGGCGACGTTTCTGTCGGATGGGCCTGTAGGTTGGGTCGATGTTGAGTCGGGTGTTATGACCGAGGAATCGATCCCCGGCATGTCTTCATGACTCCAGGCGAAGACATCGGCATACCGTCGAAGCAAGGTGATTATCCGCTCTCTAAGAGGCTGGCTCAAGGATGAGCCGATTTGGACTACTTTTGAAACATTCGTCTCGGTTAACGGCACCAAGATGAGTTCTTCCATCGGTTCTCCCCGCTCGTGCGATTCGATACGGGGATCCAGTGATTCAATCATCGAAATCTCAGCCGGGACTTTTACCGCGATGGTGTAGCACTTTCGAGACTCTTGCTGGTCTCCTTTCACTATTCCTACTCCCGACTCGGTCGGGAATTTCATGGAAAGGTGGTAGGTAGATACCACGGCTTGAAGGAGGCTGAGGGACGGTCGGTCGAGGATGGCGTTATACACTGATGGTTGGTCCACGACCAGGAAGTCAACCATCCCGGTCCTTTGATGGAGCGCGGTTCCCGCGGTGAGCGGCAGCGAGACGATTCCCTCTGGGAGTACCTGTCCGCCGGAGAACCCGATGAGCGGGGTTCGGACAGGCCGTAGTAACGACCGACCTATCCCCATTTTATCGAATGCTTGGGCTAATAGGACGTCCGTTGATGACCCTGTATCCACCAGTATCCGAAACACTTTTCTATTCGCGATGGTGAGGGTGACTACGAGCGCATCATCGTGAGGATGGTGAATGCCTCGAGCATCTTCTTCAGTAAACAAGATATAATATTTCTCTCGTTTTTCTCCTTGGGAGGCCGAGATAGCAGGAGAACCTCGGACTCGGGGCGGTCGAGGCTTCTGGTGTGGTTTCTTCGGGCATTATTTGAGTCCCCGCCGCCTCGATGACCCCCGACGATCTTTCGAATTTCTTCTTGGGGCTGCTCTTCACTCGGTCCCGCGGCGACGCCGGTCCCTATCGTATGTTCTCTTAGCCGGCCCTCTTTAATCAGCCGCTCAATCTCATCCTTCAAGTGATAACAGTCACTCGTGTTGTGACCGTGATCACGATGGTAGTGGCAATATTTGTTCTTGTTCCGACGATCAGGATTCCCTCGCATTTTTCGAGGCCAGTTGACAAAGCCCTCAGTCTTGATCTCCATTAGTACTTGTTCGGGAGATTTGTTCACGGGGTATATGTAGAGAATTTTCTGTCTGGTCGCTTTCCTGGCCTGCTGTCGTCTCGGTCGTCTTTTCGCTTTCTCCCTCCGGTTGAGTCGGCTTCTTTTTTGACCGACTCTTTTACCGATGGTTTCGTATTCTGAATTTTTTCTCTTAGGAGTCGCGTCTCTTCCGCATCGGCGTATTTGTCCTACCGAACCATAAACTCGCCCAAAGTATCGGGCGGGTTCTTGTCCAGTGACGCCAAGAAGGGCTTGTCTCTAACTCCCTGCATGAGAGCGTTTAGAGCTGTCTCCTCAGAATGCTTTCGAACTTACAGGGACTCGAAATTGAAGCGTTTAATGTAGTCTTTTAGTAGTTCTCCTTCCTTCTGAACTATGTTGTTCAGATGCGTGGGAGGCTTCAGTTCCTTTTTTTCGCCAATGAAGTTGCTGAGGAAGGCGTCATTGAGTTCAGCGAACGACTTTATCGACCTGGGTTTCAATTGCTTAAACCAAAGTTGAGCTACGTCCGTCAAGGTCAGAGAAAACGCTCGGCACATAACAGCGTCCGAGGCGTCGTGCAATTCCATGTAAGTCCTGAAGCATTCAAGATGCTCTGTCGGATCGGTCTTTCCGGAAAAAGGAGTTATCTGGGGTAAGAGGAACCTTTCCGGCAACCGAGCCCACATTACCTCGTCCACGAACGGAGAATCTTTTTCTTCGTGTTTGGTCGGATCTGAGTTCCGACCATGCTTTATATCCGCCATTTCCTTTGTCATCTTCTCTCGGACCTCGTTCTTGAAGTCTTATATGTCAGCCTTCCAGGGTTCGGCGCTCTCTGCCGTTTCTTCAGCGTCTACAGGTAGCCGACTGCGCCTTCTCTAATCTATTCTGTGCCTCAGATCGGAGGGAGGCAAAATGGCTGTTGCTGAATGGGCAGGCGCTGGGTGACTTAGTTCTCGAGGCTGACTCGGTCGTCTAGGCGACTGTGGCGCGGGAGGCTGCGCTACAGACCCTGGTGGATGAACTTGTGCCGACTCCTGACGCTACATCTACTGGTTGCACAGTTGTTCTAGCATGTGTTTCATGGCGGCCATCTCGGAACGCATTTCTTGGACCTCGCGATCCAGGTATACGTTCCCTTGATTGGGCTGGCTTGCAGTCGCAGGCGGTGCTGCCGGGAGAGCTCCCTGAGCTACGCTAGCAGCGGCCTCCCCGGCTTCATCTAGGTCCGTCCTTCTTGTTCTTGCCATTCGAATGGTTGGAGAAAACGACTTTTTGTCCGATTCCCACAGACGGCGCCAAACTGTTGCAGTGTTTTTATGGGACGGTTTCCTTCAGACGGACCCTCCTTCACCTGCACAGAAAATAATGTCAAGGGAACCCTGGCTAGAGCCGGGGAACCTCCGATGCTTAAGGCAGTTATCTGGTCAATAACCAAGAGCTTGTCTCGGTTAGTATTGCGTACCTTCTTCTGTTCCAAGCTTAGAGATTTATACAGTTTGCTAATCCTTATCTTCAGAGGATTCTTCTCCTGGGATTGCTCAGGATCCCGAGAATCTCGGGATCCACTATCCGTATCCCTGGATTTCCGTAGATCAGCATCTGTCCTCGTTCCGCCACTCTCCGTCTTAGCTAGATCTCGACCGACTCTGGGGGAGTCTCGGCCAGGTCGTGACCGACCCTGGGGGAGTCTCGGCCGACACAGGAGGACGGGTTCCTAGCCGTGACCGACAGAATCAACTCCCTGAGGGGATCTTATTCTATCGATTGAATGGCTTTAATACGCTTGGCCTTTAGTGGGTTTATGCAGGTGAGGTTATCACTCTGACAGAGTGACTTTAATCGTCCTTGCTTACGCCTCCTGGCCTATCCTCTGTTCTGTCGGTGTTGTCTCGGATTCTTCAGACAGTGTCGGCGAAGCCGACCTACACTCATCCGAGTCTCAGGACTTGACCCGAGCTTGACACATTTTTCCCCAACACCTTCTTTATTGCTCATTGTTATTTTGTATATACGGAATGAATACGATTGAGATGTATTACTTGAGAGACTTCATCAAGGTCTTTATATTCCTAAGGAATGATTGTGGAGGCTCTCGTGCACTACAACAATAGTGACCCGTAGCAGCGGATTTTTACATTGCATAATCCGTCAGTATATATATAGCGGCAGATACATCATCTACCATTGTTACATGGTTATTGTGGCGATCTTTTCTGTCCATCATAAAATCTGCCTGCCATAAAATAAGTTTTAACGGTACATTTATCCACCTATGGGGGTGTCAATAACATTTAGCGGCATTCTTTTAGTGGCAGTGAAAACAATCAAAATGCATACAGTGGTGATCTTTTCGTCCACCACAGTATAACTTTTAACGGGGGATACATCCGTCGCTGAATATAGTAAGTAGTTGACATGTAGCGGTGGATATATCCGAAAATGAAAACATTCGACGGTGGCATTCTTGTGGCTGCAGAATATCAAATCTACCGCTATAATATCTGGTACGAAAAAAATACAACAATGCTGTATTTTTGTACAAAAAGTGCCTTATAAATCTAAAAATCAAATATATCAAAGTCTTCTAAAAGAAAGTGTCTTGTCATTCTAAATATTAACATTCAAACATATCATCTTTTGTTCACACTTACATCAACATTGGTTGCTGTTGATGCAAAAAATTGGATCAGCCTCTCCCTGCACTTCCACCTGCACCACAAAGAGAGAGAAAGAGAACCCTGGCTAGAGCCGGGGAACCTCTGATGCTTTAGTCAGTAGAGATCCAGGAAGAGAAGTTTTTAGAATTTTTCTTGCGTACCTTGGTTCCCAGAGAGTCCTCTTTTTATAAGAGCAAGAGGTCCCAGCATAAGGGGATTCCCTCCTGATTTTTGGGAGATTTGATTTGGTTTCCATTTGTTTGTGGATACTTACCGATTCTGAGATTTTCGGGGTCGGGTATCTTTTTACAAGATTCTTGGATCGGTGTTTAAGATTACACCGTCTCTCCTTTTCTTGGCTCGGCCTCAATAAACTATACAGTCTCGGCTGGCTTACAAAGATGAAGCTGTTTGCTTACTGTCGGACGAAACAGAATCGGTCTAAGACCGATGCCCTTTCTTAATCCGATAGCCGACACTACAACCAACCTCATATGATCATATGGGTCGGTTTTATAATCGGTCAGGTGGCTTGTAGCTCTATGGCTTTTAATCGGTCCCTTTAGACATTGTTGTCTCTTTAAATGAGTCAACTTCATGTGTCTTATATATTTTCCTTGTGGCTCTTGACTCTTTTAGATTCGGTCGGGATTCATATCTTGCAGATCCGAGCTAAGTCTCTCCGTAAGGCTTTACTTCACTCGACTTTTCCTGTTACCTCGGGTTACGTCAGCAGAGTTGGTTCATCCTACAACCGAGCCCCCAGACTTGTCATATTCTTCCCCAACAGTAAGCCTCATACTCCTTGTGTTAGCTATGTCGACACAAAGGAGTAATGAATTGCTAGGTCGATTTGCATTGGGAACCGAAGTTATGATGGAGCATTTAATGCTTCTTATATCGTCCTCTACGTACGACGGTTCATTACTCGAGGTCGCATGAGTGAACAGCCGTCAGGGCGTTTCGTCTGCTTATGAGCGTCGGACACTTGGCAAGGACGTTACCCGCGTCAATCAGCGTGTGCCACACGTCGGGCGGGGGAGTCGAAGCAAGCTTCAATTCAACTCCTCCTTAAATGCTGCTGCCACGTGGCTCGGCTATAAAAGGGGGTGCGGGAGCAATTTTTGTACTTTCGTTGTCCCACTCAATCTCCCTCCTAGTTTTTCTTCTTCCTTCCTTTCTTTCTTCATTGTGCTTGCGATCCGCCATTTTTCTTTTCCCCTCAATCTGTGTGCTCTTCTCCTCTCCGATAAGTTTTCTCTCCCTCCCTTTTCTTTTCAACCCCTATCGATAATGCATCCTTCAAGTCCTCAGGAGGGGGTTTCTGATGATGAGGGAAAAATGAGGCATCTCTAGAATGTCTCAGAATCGCCCTCTTTACTGGCGAAGATGGCGATGAGCACTAATGAGGCCTTCCAACTTACTGCTAGGCTGTCCAGTGGGACCTCAGCGGACCTTCTCGCTTAAGACATGCCCCTGGTAGGCCTACTCCTCATTTTTTTGAAGACGACTTGGAAGTAGAGGAAGAATTGGAAGAAGAAACTGTTAAGCCGGCTCTTCCTAGGAGACCAATGAGGACTGATCTTGGGGGAACCACTGAGTCAGTTCCCCCATGGAGGTCAGCTCGGTTTGTTGAATCGGCAGATGAGGACGGAGAGGCTGCTGAGAGTGAGGAGGTCAAAGACGAACAAAAGGGGTCAGTCCCCTCAGTTTTGACTGAGGCGGATTTGGATAGGATCCAAGTTGGGTATCATGTTCCCAACTCAGTCATTTTTCGTCTTCTGCTCCCGAATGAGTTGTCCGATCATCCCCCTCCTGGGATGGTCACAATTTTTGAAGTTACAATGCAATATGGCTTGCATTTGCCCTTACAACCCGTTGCTCAGAATTTTCTCTCCCGACTTAGAATTTCTCCCGGGCAAATAATTCTGAATGGATGGAGTAACTTGTTCAGATGTGCAGTGTTGTGGACTGAGGCAGAATAGCCTCCACTGACCATGGACGAGTTCCTTTATCTATACCAAATTCGGCCGAACACTTCGCAGTCCGGCTAGTATTTCTTGAGCACTTGGCGAAACAAGGGCGGCTCTTTGATAACCGACCCTCCTACCTCTAACAAGCATTGGAGAGAGAGAGATGGTTCTAAGCATGTGGTCGCTGGGAGACTGCCGAGTCTAGACTGTTCGAACCTCGTGTTCCCCGGGCCTTCTCTAGAGCAGGTGATTCGGCATGCCCTTTTCCTCATTTTTTTTCTTATTATGATCCTTTTGAGTCTAACTGAACATGCTCTGCAGAAATTTTCAAGAAGAAGCCGAAACTAGGAGCCAATACTTTGGCTCGGATCAAAGATCTATGGATGATAAGTCCAGAGGATCGGTCTTGGAAGTCCCTTCTGAAACCAAAGCGTCTTCTTCTCTCGGGCTTGGATTCCTCTATGATAGGTATCTTTATGTTACTCAGGCACATCCTTCTCAAATTTTTTGACTTTCCGTTTTGTACGACACAGAAATGGCTGAAGCTCGACCCCTTCTGAAACCATCGTCCAAGTTGAAAGCTCCTCTTAGGTCAGTACTTCTGTCGGAGCCTTGGCCTCCAAAGAAGGCGAAGACTGCTCCTTCGGTCGTGGAGCCACCTGCCCTAGTCGGCCCTGCTCCAGCCATCCCAACCGTTGTCATTCTCTCTGACCTCGAAGAGAGGGCAAAGGATGTGGGAACCCGTCCTACCGAGTCCCGGGCTACTTCCGAGCCAGGACCTGTTGCGAAGCGGGTCTCGGGATGAAGAAAGGAGCAGAGAGGGGAGACCTCAAGGGGGGAGATGGCTCAACAGGAGATGTTGTCCTTAACTTATTATCTTTTCCAGCTTTGATCTGATTTCGTCTCTTTCTTGTGCAGCTTGCTCCTTGCATGCTAAGAGCCAGTGGAAATTTGTCTTAGGCTGAGAAGGCTCAGAGAGATGTGGCGGACGCTGAAGCGGCTCGGAATCTGGCAGTAGAGGTAGAGGCTCAACTTGAGATTGCCTCGTGTGCGGCTGAAGATGCTAGGAAGGCGGCTGAAGATGCCAGAGCTGAGTGTGCTCGAGTAGCTTTGCTGCTGAAGGAGGCCCAGGACGGGAGTTTGCAACATTGCCTGGCTTGTGACGCCTCTGAGGAAAAGCTGGCTCACTTGAAAGCCGATACAAAAGCAGCACTCGAGATGGCCAGGAAAGAGGCTGGGGAGAAAGCTATATAAAAGACTTCCTTGAATCTCCGGAGTTTAAAGATGAGAGGGATCGCTTATATGAGAGTAGGTACATGGCTTGTATCAACGTGATGAAACAGTTTTTTCCTGACCTTGATCTCTCGAGATTTGAGGAAGGCCCTCCCGAGGATCCAGCGATTGAAGTCACTGAGCCTGCTGATGCTGCGGCTGACACCGAGGTCGAGTCTAAAGCAGTTTCGGCTCCAGAGGTCACTCCAAGTGACCCTTGATAGTCTCGGAGTGCAATTTTTGGTACCATCATCAGCTCCATTTTGGAACCATCATCGGCTCCATTTTGGAACCATCATTAGCTCCAAGCAAGCCTGTGAGTAGTTTTAGCCGAGAGAGAAGTTCATGCGTTTTGGTCGATCTTTCATTTTCTATTAACCCTTTTAGTCAGACAATGTAATGCTGAAGTAAGATGTAACTCGACGTAATAAACATACTGATAAATAAATATGCTCAATTTTATTTTATTCATTTTGACTCAGTTTACATGTTTATCATTTTTTAGCCTCTTTCGTTACTTTGCTATGCTGACTTTAGGGGTAGTAGGTTTTTATATGCTCGGTATTCCATGGATGAGGCAGTAATCGCCTGATCAGGTCTTTCAATCGGTACGTTCCCTGTCGGATAGTGCTTGCGATGACATAGGGTCCTTCCCAATTAGGTCTCAATGTGCCTGTGCCAACTTCCTTAGTATTGAGGAACATTTTTCAGAGGACCATGTCTTCGACTCAAAAGCGTCTGACTTTCACTCGAGCATTATAGAACCGAGCTACTTATTGCTGCCGAGTCGTCATACCTAACCGAGCTTTTTCTCTTTGCTCGTCCAAAAGGTCGAGTCCGAGAGCTAAGAGTGCTTCATTTTCTTCCTCATTAAATGAGCTAACTCGGGTTGAAGGTAACCCAATCTCAACTGGAGTAACGGCTTCTGAGTCATAAGCTAGGGAGAAAGGGGTCTCTCCTGTAGCGGTCCGAGCTTTGGTTCGGTAAGCCCATAATATCTTCAGGAGTTCCTTGGCCCATACTCATTTGGCTCGATCAAGCTTGGTTCGAAGATGTTGTTTGATGATCTTGTTGACTACTTTAACTTGTCCATTCGTCTAAGGATGATGAGGCGATGAATATACATTCCTGATTCTGATATTATCACACATCTTGCGGTAGCTTTTGTTGTCGAACTGCTTCCCATTGTTAGTTATAATAGTCCGAGGTATGCCGAACCGACAGACGATATTCTTCCATACAAAGTTTGTGATCTTCTATTCGGTTATCTTTGCCAACGGTTATGCCTCGACCCACTTCGTGAAGTAATCTACTGCCACGACTACTAACTTGGTTTGTCCTTTTCCCATGGGGAGAGTTCTAATAATGTCGATTCCCCACTGTGCAAAGGGTCAAGGACCGATTATAGGAGTTAGTTCTTTAGTAGGTTACCTCGGGATAGCCGTGAATCGCTGACACTTATCGCATCTCTGGATGAGCTTACGAGCGTCGTGTTGGATAGTCGGCCAGTAGTATCCTTGGCGTAAGACTTTATGTGTGAGAGATCGCCCTCCTGAGTAATTTTCGTAGATCCCTTCATGGATTTTTCGCAACACATAGTCAGCTTCATCATGGTTTAGGCACTGTAGTAACGAAGTGTATAACCCTTCTTATACAATGTTCTATTAAGTATGGTGTAGCGAGAGGCTCGGATTTTCAATCGTCGAGCCTTGGCACGATCTTCAGGCAATTCCCCACTGTCGAGATATCAGACAATCGGGTCGCACCAAGTAAGTCTCGAATCTATAGCAAGTACGGTCGAGCTAGTTGGTTCAATAATACTCGATTTAGTAACGTACTCGATCGAAACAGACCTGGGTATATTGTCTTCATCAGCAGAGGCGAGTTTCGCTAGTAAGTTGGCTTTGACATTTTCCGTTCAAGGGATCTGAGTGACGATACAACGCTGAAAGCCGCCGATCAGCTCTTTAGCTTTTTCCGTATAAGCTTTCAACTGTTCTTTCCGTGTTTGGTACACACTCATGACCTGATTGACAACCAACTGAGAATTATTGAAAACGTTGAGATGCGAAACACCTAAGCTGGACGCAAGTCGGAGGCCGAGTAATAATGCTTCATATTCTTCTATATTGTTCAAGGCTTGAAATTCAAGTCTTAAGGGAAACTGCATATAAGTTTGATCGGGAGTCTTTAGTACTACTCCTGCCCCGCTTGCCTTAGAGCTAGAGGAGCCATCAACATACAGCTTCCAAGGGATTAGGTCGGGAGATAACTCGGGAAAAGCAGTAATCGGTTCTTCAACTGGCTCAGTAGCATTTGTGTCAGCTTGTGGTGTGACTTCAGTAATGAAGTCGGCCACAACTTGTCCCTTAATTGCTACTCTCGGCCTATACTAAATATCGAATTCACTGAGTTCAATCGCCCATTTAGTAAGATGGCCAGACGCTTTCGATTTCTATATAATCTGACATAGCAGGAGGTCGATCATAACGATAATGGTATGAGCTTGGAAATATGGCTGAAGTCGACGTGAGGAGATGAGTAAAATTAAGGCCACTTTTTCCAAGAGTGGATATCTTATCTTTGCCAGTAAAAGTGCTTTGCTGACATAGTAAATTGGCAGTTGCTTTCCTTCGTGTTCTCATATGCCTTGGACACCGGGAGATACAGCAGCAGGGCTTCTCCAGGCTTGGGCTTCGATAAGAGAGGCGAAGATCTGAGATAAGACTTTAATTGCTAGAATGCATCTTCGCACTCTTCCGTCCAGTCCACTGCCTGTTGTCCCTTCAATTGCTTAAAGAATAGGAGACATTTGTCTGTGGCTCGGGAGAGGAAGCGGTTGAGTGTCGTTACTCGTCCGATCAATCTTTGTATGTCTTTAATTATTTTTGGAGACTACATGTTAAGCAATACTTTTATTTTCTCTGGGTTTGCCTCGATCCCTCGCTGACTTACCAGGAATCCAAGAAACTTTTCCAAACTTACACCAAAAGAACGTTTTCTCGGATTCAATTTCATTTGATACTTGCGTAAGATCAGGAACACTCTTCTATGTCGGCTATATGGTCGGCCGTGTGTACACTTTTGATGAGCATGTCGTCAATATACATTTTCATGCTTCGACCGATCAGTCGAGCGAATGTTTTGTTCACTAATCTTTGATAAGTTGCTCCAGCATTTTTCAAACCAAAAGGCATCACATGATAATAGTAAAGGCCTTTGTCGGTGACAAATGTAGTTTTAGATTTATCAGATTGATGCATTATAATTTAATTGTATCCTGAATATGTATCCATAAAATTAAGAAGTTTATGCCCCGCTGTACTATCTACCATCTAATCTATCCTCGGAAGAGGAAAGCTATCTTTCGGGCAGGCTTGTTCAAGTCAATATAATCAATACAGACTCGCCACTTCCCATTGGCTTTTTTCACAAGTACGACATTAGCTACCCATTTCGAGTAGTATATCTCTTCTATGAATTTTACCTCGAGGAGCTTACTGACCTTTTCTTCAATAACAGTGTACGTTTCAGGGTCGAGTGCTCGTTGCTTCTGTCAAATCGGCCGATAGGTCAGATCAATGTTGAGTCGGTGAGTGATTATAGACGGGTCAATTCCTGGCATGTCTTTATGGCTCCATGCGAATACGTCAGCATATCGTTGGAGCAGGGCTATCAGATTATCTTTCAGGGGCGATTGCAAAGAAGAACCGATTTACACCATTTTAGAACCATCTGTCTCGACCAAAGGCACTGAGATAAGGTCTTTAACTAGTTGTCCTCGTTCATAAGTCTCGATCCGAGGGTCCAGCGACTCGATCATTAATACCTCGGTTAGAGCTTTCTTGGTAGGAATCTTGACAGCAATTGTGTAGCAGCACCTCGCGTCTTGCTGATCTCCTTTGACGACTCCTACTCTCGACTCGGTCGAAAATTTCATGGAGAGGTGGTATGTAAATACCACCGCTTGAAGGAGACTCAGAGAGGGTCGGCCAAGTATAGCGTTGTAGACGGATGATTAATCAACTATCAAAACATCGACCATGACAGTTGCCTGATGTGGAGAGTTTCCGGCTGTGAGTGGCAATGAGATGATTTCTTATGACAACGTTTGTCCTCTTGAGAATCCGATCAATGGGGTATGGACCGATCGCACTGTCGATCATTCAACTCCCATTTTTTCAAATGCTTAAGTGAACAACACGTCAGCTGACGAACCTGTGTTGACCAATATACGGAATACCTTTCAATTTACGATGGTGAGAGTGACAACTAGCGCATCATCGTGAGGATGATAGATACCTCGAGCGTCCTCATCAGTAAACGAGATGCAGTACTTCTCCCTTTTCTTTTCCTTCGAAGGCCGAGCTATGACCAGGAGTTCAGACTCGGGTTGGCTGAGGCTTCTGACATGGTTTTTTTTTAGCATTGTTGAGTCACCTCCGCCTCTAGGATCATTGACATTAGTTCGAATTTTCTCCATGGGTCGGTTGTCACCTGGGCGTTCCTCAACTGTTCTGGTTCCTTCAACATGTTCTGTGAGTCGACCTTCCCTGATGAGCCTTTCAATTTCTTCCTTCGGGTGGATACAGTCACTCGTATTATACCCTTAATCACGATGATAATGGCAATACTTATTTTTATTTCGTCGATTGGGATTACTTCGAAGCCTATCTGGCCAGTTGACGAATCCTTCACTCTTAATTTCCATCAGCACCTGCTCTTGCGGTTTGTTGAGTAGAGTGTACGTGGAGAACTTTCAGTCAGGTCGTTTACTCGACTTACGAAACAGGTAGTCGTTGTTCTAATTTTCCTTTTATCCGAAACAAATTCACGTCTTTTTTTAATAACTTCCAACTCTTTCTTCAAAATATCTAGTTCTTTCTTTAACATATTATGCTCCTTGACTTCTAGTTGTCTCTTTAATTCCTGAACTTCTTTCGCCCCATGCTGGTCTAAATCGTACTCGTGACATCAATAAAATTAGTTGCAATTCTGTTATTCATTTAATTAATATACAACTTTCACCACTAAGCATCCAAAAAAATTTAACATCATATTCTTATTCTACTTCAACAATGTTACCTGCAAAAGACATTTGTAAAACTGTCATCTGAAATTGGCAGAGCTTTTGGATTTTAATGTCATATATCTTGCCTAATTGTAGACACATTGTATTGGGGTGAAATCTATGAGATTTCCTATTATCCATAATGTATACTATAAAATCAGGAATAGAAATTAGAAAATTTCATTAAATTCATCACTTTGTGTTTATGCAATGAATTATTTGAAAAAGAAAATGCATAACTATTTGAAAATGAAAATACAGTTCATCAAAAATTGAAAAATTCAGCCATCAAATTAAACAAACCATGAGATAATAATACTCACATGTTCTTATAAAGCGTTTAAAAATTTTCACATATTGTTATAGTTTAAAAAGATAATGATAGATTTGTTGGGGAACCATAAAAGCACACAAGGATGAATTAAGTAAAATACTCTAATCACATAACCAAGTTCAAACACAAATATACCGAATTTAACGTGGAAAAACACTTGCAGGAAAAAACCACAACACAAAGCGATAGTAATACACTATAAAAGAAAAAAATTACAAGAGATTGAGATTAACTGATTCAAACAAGCCTTGAATCTCCCTTACAAGCCCTTCAAACCCTTTAGGAACGAATTAGAAAGCTCTCATATCCATCTATTCCCGAATATATATATATATATATATATATATATAACCTCTATGAGAATCACAATCGAAATAGGAAACAAATCATGCACTTGTAGAACTTTGCGCGATCATTTAATGGCACCTTCGATGGCATCAACATATCGTCGATGCAATTAAAGGCCTTCGATGTCATCAAGTATAACACCAAATCGTTCCAAAAAGAAAATATGGATTTTTCAAATTTTTCTGATGGTAATGAGCTGCAATCAACAGACCTATTGATTTTCATATTTAAAACATTAAACATAATCTCCACCATGTCTTATAGCTCATTTATCATCATCTCTAATTCTGCCTTGTATCATACCTCCACCATCGCTTCTCGTGTACACCCTGTCTTTCTTTATGCATTCAGCAAGCCTAAAGAAGTTGCACAAAACTTGAACTTCTCTGTGGGAATCACCTTAGTGAGCATGTTAGCCGAATTCACAATCGTGTGAATTTTCTCTAGAGCCATGCTTCATTCCTCAAGTATATGTCGGAAACTATGTCCTAGAGGGGGGTGATTAGGATTTATTAAAAATTATGCCTATTTAAAGTCAAATTGCCTAACTTAAACTAAGTAAGGCAATAAAACTCTAAGGCTTCCAAGCCAATAGAGGGTTCAAACATATAAACTACGATAGATATGCAAATAAGCAACTAGTCTATATCAAGATAGTATATATGTGTGTGTGAGATGTGGTACCTATCAATCAGTAAGCATTCATCAATGTAAACATTCAAACTCACAAATATAATTAAACAATTGCACAAATAACAATCGCAAACTATAAGTACTAAAATGATTAAGGTGCACTTTAGTTGTCAAATTTCATAAAGTCAAAACAACTTGACAAGAGATCTTCAAAACCAATCCATAATTAAGAAAAGATCAAGCTCAAGCTCAAGAGAAGATCAAGCTTAAGACTGGTACATTCTCAAGAGAAGATCAAGCTAAACATCAACTGATATTCAAGAATACATCAAGCTTAAAATTCAAGATGAAATCCGTACTCAAGTTCAAGACAAAGAATGTAACGCTCCGAACTTTTCAATACTTGAGTATTGAAAGTTTTTTAGCGTTACCATTAGATTCAACCTATTATGTATATGGGTACAGTACCAATCTATCTACCCTTACCTTACATCGAATCCGAAACGTGAATCTAACCCTTGAGAACAGTCTCCATTCGTAAATTAAGTCATCCGACCGTTGAGCACATGGTTTGATGCACGTACACTCCCCTAACTAAATCAACAAATAACCCTTTATTCATAATGACTCAAACATAAGTTTTTTTTCTAAGAATTACTTAAAAATATGCCTACAACTATGTAAAACCATTAGATTTCCCAAAACTCTCATATCAACAATAATTATAAAAATGCCATTAACCTAGACCCCTAATTCCAAATTACATGGTTCCCATGATCCGGATCATGTGAAAACTTATACCAGGCCTAATTAGCATAGATTAACCATGTACGGTGAATTTTAACCCTTAGATCATTGTAAAAGTGATCTAAATGACAGATTAGCCCCTCAACCGTTGATTTAGTGGGATATTTCTCTTCATCTATGTTGGTATGATCTTATGAATAGGTTAGATGACAAATAAACATAATTTTAGGGCCTAGAAAGGTTTCAACAATGAAAATCTCAACACCTACTGGTATGACCCACCTGATCTTTGGATATGCTTCAAAATTTGGGCTCAACTCCTTAAATCAGATGGAGAAACAAATGGACGGTGTAGATTGTCATGCCCCAAACTCGGAAACCGGGCTCACAAAATTTCCGATCGCCGAATCTGGCACCGACAGCCTCCATAGAACCCCATTCTCGGCTCCTAGCTCCCATTCGCCAGGTTCCGATCCTGGGATGCTATGAGGAGGATTTTCAATGTCAGTTTGATTCGTAATAAGCATAACCAAAGGCATAACCCACAAACAACAACCAAGCACTCCATTACATTTTCACTATGATCAAAAACTTTACAAGTACAATGAGCATAAAGGGAAATACAATGGTAAAGAAAGAAAACTCCAAAACGATCAGCAATGTGCTCCTGCCTCAGCGTTGCTGCGATCCAACGTCACCTGCACGCAACGGTCGTGCATAAGCTTATAGAAAGCTTAGAGGGTGGTGAAAGTGTGTGAGCAAGGTAGTAATATGAACATGCAATGTCAGAGTAATGCGGAATATGTAGATGGAACCATAATATCATGAGCCGTACTAAGGCTTATGCGATGCAAGACATGAATGGTATCGACCATCCCAAGGCCATGCAATGTGCAATGCAACTCAAGCATACAGATCCTCATCTATGTCCATACATCAATACAGCTCAAAATAGGGGATATCACCGGGGTCTAGTACACTCTAAACCAGATTGCAGCCACATCGCGCGCAATAAGGTAAGTGAAAAAGACCTCACTATCCGTCTGCCAATATCAGGCGCGACTCGTCGATGGCGGACCCATTCCTCGAGCAGGTCAAACTCAGCCTAGGATTGCCCCTTACACTCGGGTGGGTAAGGCTGCACCCCCTTCCAACCGACCACGACACAGTGGAGAGCATAACCATCTGGTAATCAGCACTCAACGCTCATCTACCCACTCGGTCTAGACATTGGAGCAACCTCTTGGTACCATAAGGGTTTAGGGACTTTCACCCAAGGATATCTATAGTACCCCATATAGAACAAGATTTTCGGTATCCAATCCTGCCAACCACGATGCGTCTGTGGAGGCTACGGCCCTGATGTCGCTAGGGCGTACAATAACCATGTCACACAAATGCGAAATGCATGATTCACGCTATCTAATCATGCAACAAATCCTGCGCATATCGTGCGCTCATGTAGGGTAACACCGCCTAACCGGGAGCCCATAAACAACCTGTCCGAAGGCAAATGCTATGATTAGACAATTCTCACGTCAAGCATACATATGATGCGTATGATCATGAGTAATGGAACTGTACTAAACATGTTATAAAAAAAATGAACTATCCTACAATGTAGATGGACTTGGACGGCCGAAACACAGCAAGTACGGCCCAGTAATGGGCCCTAAGGAGAGTCGTAATGTGGACATCCAACCAACATTACACTCGCAATGTGGACGTCAAACCAACATTGCTCCTAAGGCACGATCTTTGTAAACATCGGTACTTAATCTGTAAGGGATTTACACATTGCAATGGACCGTAGGTTCTTCCCATTGGACCTTACATATATATCAAGTGGGCCATATCTTATGGGCCTTCAATTCGTCAGATGGGCCACATAAATGGGTCATACCAATGGGTCTTATGTGCATTGCAATGGGTCAAAATCCATGGGCCTTGGATTGCATCAAATGAGCTTAGTCTCATGCGTCTAAATATGTGACCAATGGGCCACACCAATTGGGTCCCACATGTGGATCAAGTGGGCCTCAACCTATAGATCTAATATGAGTCAAATGGGCCTAAACCCCCAGGCCTTAATCAAATAAAGTGGGTCTAACTCATGGGTCTCAAATACATCCAATGGGCCTAATCCCATTGACCCTTTTTATAATCAAATGGGTTTAGTCCCATAGGCCCTACAATGTATCAAATGGGTCCACTTCCATGGGATTTAAGAATGCAACAGATAGGTCCAATTTCATGGGCCCTGGAATACTTCAAAAGGGCCTACTCTTATGGACTTAGAACATAACAAGTGGGCCTAAACCCATAGGCTTTACATATATCGAGTGGGCCCAAGTTCTTAGGCCTTAAATGAGTCAAATGGGCCTAGCCCATAAGCATTTCTCAAATCAAATGGGCCTAGCCCATAGGCCTATTACAAATCAATGGATGGACGGTATGGATGCCTCACATGCATCAAGGGTGGGTCCCACTGTCCAGTGGACAGTGCGGATATATCACATACATCACACAGGGGCCCCACCGTCCGCTGGACGGTGGAGTATAACACGTATCATGGTGGGAGT
Source organism: Magnolia kwangsiensis (assembly GCA_037074715.1). NCBI lineage: Eukaryota > Viridiplantae > Streptophyta > Magnoliopsida > Magnoliales > Magnoliaceae > Magnolia > Magnolia kwangsiensis. The sequence continues at coordinate 148,590,210 of CM073572.1, read as the reverse complement.
CCACCGTCCACGGCTGTGGACGGTGCATTAAAACACATATATAAATGTGGGTCCCATGTGGGGCCCACTCTGTAATATTTATTTGCCATCCAACCCATTCATAAGGTCACTCGGACCTAGATGAAGGGACGACATAAATTTCATCTTGATTCAAAACTTCTGTGGGCCCCAAAAACTTTTCAACGGTAGAATTCTACTCACACTGTTTCATGTGGTGTGGGCCACCTGAGTTTTGGATCTGTCTCATTTTTGGAGGGGGGCCACTTTAGGGGGTGGCCCATCCGATGAACGGGTTGGAATACAAATAAACATTGCTGTGGGGCCCACGTGCAGGGGCCGTGGGTGGCCAGCGGCCGCCCGCCCTTCTCTTCACGGCTGCACGCAACAGCGTGCAGCGCTACCTGCCACAATATGCAGAGGCTCTGCCTCTTTGCATTTTTGGGGAAAAATTATTTTCCCGTGGTTTTTCGCCTGTGGGGCCCGCTAATATGAAATCCACCCTGGCCATTGCGTTCAGTGGCTCGACGCCATCCAAATGAGTCCAGAGTTCAATTTTTTTTTATGCTTGGACAGTAAAATAAAACAAGATAATGATTTTGAATGGTAAGGGTGTAACTTTCTAATGTCATGGCCCACCAGACCTTCCAACCAGCCCCATCACTTGGCTCAACGCCTAAAACGGGATGGGTAAGAGGATGGACGGCTTGGATCGAGAATAAACATCAAGGTGGAGCCTAAACAAGTGGACCACCCAAGTCCACCTTCTTTTCTTCTTTCCTTTTCTTCTTTCATTGAAACGTCCAGCGTCCCAGACGCTGGACGGTTTTTGTTTTTTTATTTTTTTTAAAAAATGCAGGTATGTGGTGGGCCCTGATGAAGTGGGCCACCACTGATGGGTGAAGTGGTTACAATGTACATGGTGGGCCCCACTTGAATAAAATAAATCTCAAGGTGGGATCCATTCAAGTGGGCCACAATCCTATAGCATAAAAAAATAAAATAAAATAAAATAAAATAAAATAAAAGCAATGAAAGAGAGAGAGAGAGACATGGAGAGTGGGACACACCTTGTGATGGAGGGACCCCGACATTATGGGCCCTCCCTTGCAATGAATCATACAATAAACGGATCCCGTTGAACATGGGACCATCAAAATGTAAATCAACGGTGGAGATCCATTCCCCACCGATATGGACGGTCTAGATGACCTTTTGCAATGAAATAAACATCATGATGGGGTCCATGGGGAATGGCCCCATCATGGAACGATCATGATGATCCAAGTGGTCCATCGGCCACCTTTTAGGGTCCCAAGTGAGATCCACACCATTGATCGGTGGGCCTCACTTGGTCCACCATAAGAATAAGAAAATTTACCCTATAGAAGCACCCACCGTCCGATCTTCTCGCTCCTAGGGGTTCCTTGGCACCTTAGCTTCAACTTCAATGGTTAAGATGAAGAATGGAGGGTTGAGATGGGAGATTTTGGAGTAGGAAGGTGGGCCACTTGGAGCTTAGGAGCTCTTGCAAATTCCATACGTATGGACTCTTTGGCTTTGGGATTTTAAAATGGGAAAAAGAAAGAGAGAGAGAGTTGTAAAGGGAGAGAGAGAGAGTGATGGATGGATGGGTGAGTGATGGTTGTGTAAGAAAAGCTTAACTTTTGAGGCTTTTGTGTAAGAGAGGTATGGGAGATGAAGACTTTTGTGACTTTTTGTGTAAGAGAGGTATGAGAGATGAAGACTTTTGTGGTTGCTTGGAAAAATGGAATAAAGTGATGTGTACTTGACACGTGATGGCTTGATGATTGATGGGATTGATGTGATTGATGTGACACATCGTTGAGATTTTCTTGAGTTTCGTAACGCGCGGCGTTTTCTCGCACCGAACGTTGGCCCATATCTCTTCACCAGGGTATCGTCTCGGCGCGCAAGTCGCGGTATCGGAACCGCGACGACGGCGCGGTCGCTATGGTATTGGTCTCGGGTTGAGTCGACTCAGGTTGTCGGCACAGGGTCGCGCGTCGATATCGTTTAAGGGTCGAAGGTCGCCAGAATTCGACCGGTAAGACCACGGAAGTGTATTGAAAGGTACGGACCAAGATACGGGTCTTACATAGATCCTCTAAAGCATCATTATGGGCCCCACCTGTGATGCATGCACACAACCTGTGCATGCACTCAATGTGCATTGGACCAAGAGACACGGTCAAAACACGGTAGCTCGAGGAATCTCGAAAGCGGAGGGATTTTCCCACTGCTGCAATGCGAAAGGACAACGTCCTGTATGGGAGTTGTTGTAAGACCCTACCCCGAGTGTGCATGTCGTTCCTCAAGGTCTCATAGTCCTACTGGTGGAATCCCAGCGATCGACGACCTACAGATAGTGTTTACGGTCATCCTTAAGTCCGGTCATGCATACCCGACTCGGAACGACTCGAAACCTATGTCATTACGACCGCATCGGCGTCACAGTTCCAATACTGTGTCTCGTGTGTGGATCCGACGTGTACATCATAATTTATGGGTCATGCTCTTTTTGGACCATTGATGTGTGACTGGTGGGACCCACCCTATCTATTCACTTTTCCCTTGTGATGATGTCACCCTAGGCATAACTTTCTAAAAAGCCTACCCTATAGCCTAGCCCCTAGCAAGCATGGGTTGCTTCTCCCATGCCCATCATTACATTTCTCTTATCTAGATGCCTCTTTTAGATAAACTAATCATTTTCCTCTAGCTACATCTCCAAAGCAATCCCTTTCTCTTTCATTTTTCCTTCTCTTCGCCCTTGCTAAAGCCCTCCAACATCCCCACCCTCTCCATTTCTCCAGCCCCTTCTATCTCAAATCTCCTCCAATCTAACCATCTTTAACCTATCTCCAAACCCTACCCCGAGTGTGCATGTCGTTCCTCTAGGTCTCATAGTCCTACCAGTCGAATCCCAGCGACCGGTGACCTACAGATAGTGTTTGCGGTCATCCTTAAGTCCGGTCATGCATACCCAACTCGGAACAACTCGAAACCTATGTCATTACGACCGCATCAGTGTCACAGTTCCAATGTTGTGTCTCGTGTGTGGATCCGATGTGTACATCATAATTTATGGGTCACGCTCTTTTTGGACCATTGATGTGTAACTGGTGGGACCCACCCTATCTATTCACTTTTCCCATGTGATGATGTCACCCTAGGCATAACTTTCTAAAAGCCTACCCTATAGCCTAGCCCCTAGCAAGCATGGGTTGCTTCTCCCATGCCCATCATTACATTTCTCTTATCTAGATGCCTCTTTTAGAAAAACTAATCATTTCCCTCTAGCTACATCTCCAAAGAAATCCCTTTCTCTTTCATTTTTCCTTCTCTTCTCCCTCGCTAAAGCCCTCCAACATCCCCACCCTCTCCATTTCTCCAGCCCCTTCTCTCTCAAATCTCCTCCAATCTAACTATCTTTAACCTATCTCCATCTTAGAAACCTCTTCCTTGGAGTTAGAGGATCATAGTGGTGGAGTTTTGAAGATAGATCATTGAGGTGGGTGTGCATGCAGATAACATTTTATATTTCTTAATTTCTTAGTTTTTCTTCCCATTTCTTTCATTTTAAAGTTTGTGGGGCCATCAAATGATGCTGGTGGCCCCATGTCTTCATAGATGTGGCTTATAGCCCATCCTTTGTGCATGTATTATCCATGCAAGGGGCCATTCTCCATGGACATCTACATGATTTTCTTTCTTTGATCAAGGATCCTTAGGTCATCTAGACCCTTGATCCTTAGTGGAGATGACATCTCCACTATAGATCTTTACTAGGAAGTCTTACGATCATGTAGATCCTTGTAATCTTAGAATAGTGGATGTGTGTGATTGTGTGACGAGGGGAAGGGCCTCAATGTGGCAGAGCCGCTTCCCTTATAGCTGGATCTTTTATTTTTTCCTTGAATATACCTTTGATCATGATGTGTGTGGTCCACCTTGTGGCTCAGAAATATCTGGACCGTCCTAAGGGAGTGGACATCCTTGACAGTCCACTACATGGACGTTGTGGCCCCAACTGCACCAAAAAGGGGTACAAACAAAGGGGTTTTGATGGTGGAAATGGTTTGGATGTTTGGGGGCCCACTGAGGTGGTCTATACCACAATTTTTATGGGATGGTTTCCCCATTTTATGGTGTTTGCATTTATTTTATTTTAGCAATATGTTGTTGTCCAGAAAATTTCTGGACAGATTTTTAGGCTAACTTAAGCTCAGATTTTTGGGTATTTAGTGTGGTGTTTGGCCCCATTTGAAATCTTATTCTTGAAGGTGTGGACCCTTTAAGACTCGTATCCTAGACAGTACTGTTCCTTAGGCTTTCGCAGTCCTCCCGGTCGGATTCCGACGACCCGCGATCTGTAACGGGTGTTTGTGCGTGATCTTGAGTCGTATTTCCCATTCAAGAGTCAGATCGACTCGAGACTTGTGCCCTAGTGACCACGCCATCACTGCGTCTCACACACCGAGGCGATACTCGGACTAGGAGATGTGGGCCCACATTAAGTTTGAGGAAAACACCGATCTTTACAATCCCAAGAGAACATGTCAAATCAATCAATCAATCACATCAATCAAGTACACATCACTCACACCCATCCCCAAGTACAATAGTGTAACACCCCAGATTTTTGCCAACCTGGGATTAGACGTCCTTAGGCAATGAGTTTATCCTAACACTTGATTAACTTCTCAAAACTCAATCCAAAAGTCTCAAATCCCTATTTCCTTCGAAAATCTCACCTTTTACTACTTTATCCTTCAAAATTTTCTAAGAGCTCTCACATTAGACACAAATCTTAAAGTTTAGGTGATGTTGATCAATACTTAAGCTAAAAAGTACTATGAATAGTAAATAAATAAATGAAAAGGGTTTTTAGCCATTAACCTTTTGAAGTCTCACTAAATAAGTAGACTAATTGGATAGATCAGCTTCTCCTACTCCAAAATCATATATTGCATGTCAAATAACTCATCCCAGGTTTTAAAATACACCCATTTCAAATATCAGACGGAGAAACCACCCCAAACAGGTCAGTGGTCGGCGATGCCATCGCCGGTTTGGCAATGCATCGCCGAACTCGTCCGTACAGCGAGTTTCTGTACCTTTTTTTCTGCACATTTCTTTGGACTTTAAAAAATCATATCTCCTTCGTTATAACTCCGATTTAGGTGATTTAAAAACCAGATTGAAGCTAAATGAGTTTAATTTTATATAAAAATATGTGAAAAATATAATAAAATATTTAATATAGTTTAAAGCAGGTCATTGTGAGCAACTGTCCGATAATCACTTGTTGGACAGCTGCTGCTTCTGGAATTTTTAGAATTTTTCTACAACTCGAAATCTTATGAAATTTGGAGGAGTTAGGGTAAACTTGATGATGAACCCCTAGAAAAATAATAAAAATAATATGATACCTAAAAGTTCCCAAAATGGGAGATAGAATGGCCCTAGGACCGTATTCTGCCATAATTAGGGTAGAATTTGGTTGAGTACCAAACTGAACACTCAGTAGAATTAACTTAGACCACTTTAAATACGTTCTACAAGACCCAAAACGAGTGGAACCAATGACCCTATAACTCTCTATAACCTCAGATCAAACTCTAAGCCGGTTTGTTCTCTAGACCACTTTGAATTCTTGTATTAGATTTAGACCGCGCGTCGAAAGTCCGATACTTCCTATCTTAGACCGTTAGAACCGCCCAGCTAGACTTGACAATCATTTCGAAAATCAAGTCAAACCGATAATCACAGACTATTTCATTGAGCCCGGACTGAAGAGACCGCGAATAGGGACAGAATTGGAATTTCAAATTCAAATCTGGCACACGACTTGACACGTCAGTATTAAGCGTTCTGACCATCAGAATTCATCCAGATTACACCCTCGGATCATGAAAAATTTCTATTTATTATTATGAGACTTCCAGCCTTGATCTACGTGCGGTGACCGCTGAACTGAAATTGGTCCGCCACGTGCGATCTGCGAACCCTGCTGGACTGAAAACTTAATGCGCGCTAGATCTGGTACGCATGAGCTTAAGTCCGATCGTATTCGACCAGGGGACCACCAGAAATCATCTTTTGGACCGAAACAGCCCCGCTTTGGTTAAGCATCAAGTGAACTTTGTTCCCGAGCCTATTCCGGGCATTTTTAAGCTTATAAAAGGGGTTGAAACCCTCTCATATCTCTCCCATCCGAATTTGGGAAAAGCCATAGATTGAGGGAGAGAAAAGGTGAGGGATTGTGAGAGAGGTGGGAGAGAATTTCCTGCTACTGGTGTTACCTGCTGCACGTGCTTAAGCGGCGTATTCCAATCACTTTGCCGGCGATTTCTCCGCATTTACAGGTAAGAAAACGCCCTAGAAAGTTGCTGATTTGATGCTTCTTTAGTTCCATAGTTTGTTAGTTGATAAATCTCGTAAATCAGGTTCCTTAGTCGCCGTAGACGAAGCGTATACGCTCCGTTCGAACTCTCACCCCTAAAAAGGAAAAGGTACGGATTTTAGACGCTTTGATTGACTGTTTCCAAAGCTTTCAATGTCGTTTAATAGTAGATTCTCGACGGCAACGCCGTTTGACATGTACAACATGCTCTCCGTTTCCTGTTTCATAAATTAACGAAGAATATGAGATTTAGGGCATTTTAGTCATTTGTAGGAAGTACGGTCTACATGCATATTTTGCTGACGTGATTGACATGGTTTGTTGCCGCATTAGGGAGTTAGGAATGCTTGCATAATCAGTTTGGCGAAGAGATTCGCCTAGTTGCGTACTTTGGGTCGACATACTATATGTAGACTTAAGTGTGTAGTGTATGTGTTTGTATAAATGCTTGTATTAGTATGTATTGAATTAAATGATGTTATGTAGTAGTTTGAGATTGATTTCTTGATTAATATGCTGACCTAAATGATTTCCTACATGTTGACCTTATGCATGATTGCATTACATGCATGGAAAGTATGCCTTGAAGATTTGCTTAAGTTGAATGTTATAACATGTGTTAGCATGCTCACATGATTGTATTTCAATTCCAATACCTTTGCATATATTGTTAATGTGATTTCATAAATGTGTGGGACTAGACTTAGTCCAGGCAGTCGGTAACCGAGCGAATTCGTGGCTGACTGGTCATAGCCACGAACGACGCGTCGATGAACGTGATTCGTGTTTAGAGTTGGCGGTAGTGGTTAGGCCACGCGAAGTGTTTTACGCACTTCATGTCGTTCGACTTGAGATGCGATCGCGCTAGTCAAGCCCGTCAAGTAACCCGACTGGCCGATGTATGTTCACCTTGTATGTGTCATAACTGCTTGAACCTAGGGTACTGAACTTACCATTGTAAACCCTGTTAACCATGGTACCTTGATCCACGAAGACTCATGAGCTGGGCATGGTGGTATGGGACACCGTGGTCGAGCTGTCGGCCTACGCTGGGGCCACAAACCTCCCCGTAGTGACCAGTGAGCACCTAGACTCGTGAGCAGATTATGGTGGTATGGGACACTATATTCTAGCTGTCGGCCTACACTGATCAGGCGACGAGTCCTTTGTAGTAACCGCGAGCGTATTCTGAGTCTACGGGAGGCGACGACCCTTCAGTAGCAGTAGAGTACAGTAGGCCTGTATTGATAAGGTGATGGGGGAGCGGAGCAACGAGTACGTGCAACAGCCCTGGCAGCCCTTGCAGCGACCTACAAAATATACATCGTATGAGATTACTAGGAGTGACGACCCTAGACAGGTTCTGTGTTGGGATTGATATAAGGGAAGTACCTTAGTTTCCCAATCCTGCTGTTTGAATGGACTAATAACAACTTGAAATTCATATCACCATAGCATTGCATGTGCCTGGAAGATGTGGAGCACTCTAGGGAGTGTGGCATGCCGCGGTCGTAAGATGTTGCCGCATGAGGGTGATCGTCGGTGAGGGCATACATCACGTCATGTCATAATTGCATTAACAACAGTATTAGGATTGTTTGATTTATTGCTTTACTATTATCGCGTGATTGATTTGAGAACATGTTAATCCTTGCTCTATTATTCCACTGAGTTAGCTACTCACTCCCACGTTACGGGACGGTGTTCCTGGACACCCACCAGACCTTTTTGTGATTGCAAATGATGGCGCGGCCTGCGAGGCGGAGCTGGACTTGATGATGAGGAGGAGGATCCCTCCTTTATGTGTGTTCTGATCGACGGGATTACGGGGAGGTTGATTAGATGCCTTGACACTTGTCATTTTATATTTTTAGAGCACTCATGTATATTCTTTTGTTTACTTTTGAAGTATACATGTATGTATATAACCCGGTAACATATTCACACTCTAGAGACATACAACAGATTATATATGTTATACATACTATCACAGTCTTCCGCTTGTAAATTTAACTGTCTCTGGAGCGTGATATGCTGTTTTATCTTAATCTCACTCATGTTTAATACATTATCATAGACAACATTCAATCATACATATCTATGTTGCATAAATAACATTTTGGAACTCGGGAGTTGGGTTTTTGCTCGACCCCCCGATTTTTGGGATGTTACAGATAGTATCAGAGCATGATTTGGATTAAACCGGGCCTGGGTTATGGTCACGCGACGCACGCAGTCGCTTCCTTTGACTTAGGAGGGTGCGAGAAGGGTCTAAAAACACTTCTAGGATCGCGGATTCGCCAATAGGTGAAGTCTATTTATTTCGCTCGCACGATCGAGTCTGTAACGCATTTCGGGTCGCGTAAAGCAACCCGAATAGCTCCTAGGTCGTAGGAAGTCGGGTTGAGAAGTTCTTGAACGATTTAAAACCCGTAAAAGTGAATCCTTGGGCCGTGGGATGACCACGACCCCTGTATTCAATCGCCAGGGCTTAAAAACCCCGTTTCACCGAAAATTTTCAAAATTCTTCCTCTCACCACTCGAATCTTCATTTCTTTCTTATCCAAATCATGTTAAGCATCAAACCTAATATGAAAATAACATAAAATGATACTTTCACAAGATTTTACAGTGAATAGTAAAAATTTCATGAAAAATGGCCATAAGGTCATTCTAACTTCACTTTCTTTAGCAACTAAGGATCTAGATGGATGTAATAGCTCCTTCTACCCCAAATTCATATGCTGCATCATAGGGTTTTCTATTCGGGATTGTGGAATGGTCCCGGAAAGCCCCGAACACATGTTTGGGCCTATGTAGGTCAAAATGCAATGAACCAAGGTGGGGGACATGCATTTTTGGGGTCCCTGGACCATGGGGGACCAAACCCATGTGGTCCCATCGGTCAGATCACCGGCCGGTCGGCGATGCCATCGCTGGTTCGGCGATGCATCGCCGTACTGGTGGGCCCACTTGAGGTAAAATTTGGGGCGTGGGAGTATTTTGGGTAGTACACCTCTCCCATGTGTGGTCCACCTGCTGAAAACCCCTAAATTAGGTAGTTCCTTCACAAACAGTCCCTTTCCTAGCCCCATTTTCATTTTTCAGCAAATATCTCCAAAAATCCGTGATTCCAAACCACCCTAGATCCATCCTTGGCCAAAAACGACCACCCTCCATCAATCTATTTCAGTTGGCAGCCCTCCCTCTTGAAGATTTTGTCTCTTCGAGCTCTAAAAACCTCCAAATCGAGCTGAAATCGTGAGGTGCTCCATTCCCCTTTTTCATTTTCATTTCTCCTTAAAAATATATCCTAGGGGAGCTTGAAGCATCCCTCTACAATGCCTAGATTTCGTTCTGTCTATTTGGACAACGATTTCTTTGCATTTCCTCCTCCATCGCCCGACTCGGACTAGTAATCTAGATCCAGGTATCGCGGGTTGTAGTTACTCATTTCCTGTTTTAAGTTGTGTTTTGTAAGCCTGATAAGGCTAGTAGTTTACTTATGTTGCTGTAGTAGCTGACCGACATAGCTCCCATGTACTTCTTGTCATGATACTTGTAGGGAGATATCCCTTGTATTATGACAAGTTTAGTTTAATGAAATGCATGATGCTTTTCGACTTGTTATGTGAATGTTTGTGTTGTGGTTTGGGCTTAATATAGCCGAAATTTGTGGAATGGAATGCATGCCGTTTCATTTCGCTGTAAGGTATTGTCCCTAGATTGAGAGTATTGTAACTCCCGGGATTCAGCCTGCAAATTAATTTTTATCCCAACCCACCCTCCTACCAAGCATGCCTCTTCCGATCCTGCTATGGGACTAGGAATGCGGTTCCATTTAATACAACTTAATGCTACTGGCCATATAGGCCTTTGGGCATTTTGGATCTAGTGTTAGAACTCCTAGATTTGAAGGGTCTGACGACATAAGAAATCCAATTCCATTTAGACAATCTTGACCCTAAGCGATAGAACAACTCCCTGTAGTAGAAATGGTATGAAACCATTTAACGTATAAACTTAGGCTTTGGATTATAACTACTGAGTTACAGACTAGGCTACTAGTTGTCTTAGGCAGTGTAAGGCCTAAATATGCTAAGGGATAGTAGGTTAGATTTGGTTGGAATGGGACTCCCTTCCTTCGGTAGATCCCTTTATGGCTTATAGACTTCTATTGTTGCCTATAGGAAGGAACCATACACTCTCAGGGAACATTTATAACTCCCTCAGATTGAACTTAGAATGTACTAGCACGCCCCTTAGAATTGCCTTCCCCAAGGGCTTATTGCATTCGGGAATGCGGAATAAAGGAACTACATGTGAGCGATGTATTTGCGGTTTGAATCGACTTCCTAATCCTAGTGGTTACCAATAGATCCAATGCTCTGATCAAGCAGAAGATCGGCATCGACTCAGATTAAGAATTGATACAATAAATCTTCTGTTCTAGCTAGACAGAAAGTCTATGTATCCGGCTCAGACCCACTACACAACTTTTCTTCCGTGTTGGCTCGACCACCTACAACCACAAGTTATTGCTTTGCCCTTGATAAATGTTAAGGACTTAAAGCCAGTAGAGAATTCGACATCTTGCCACCAACTCATACCTGCCCCTGAACTTAACCACAATAGAGATTAGGCTCATCTCTATGATAATAAGTACCAATGCCATAGAACGCATCATTAGCAAGGAAAACCATGTAGAGAAAGATTGTTTCCATTTTAGGTTAAGGATAACCCCTAAGTTGCGCCTCGTTCCGATATACGGATCGATGTTAAGATTCTTCAACCTTAAGTAAAACCAAGTTTTAAGGGGGGTAGAACGTATTGAGTCCAATCCAGTTAGGTTAGTCAACGCTACCGTTCGATCAGAGTAGCGCAGCGGTAGCGTGGTTAGGCTCTTCCCCACTGGCCCAAGATCGAAACCTTTGAGTTAGGTTATACATAAAGGTTAGGTCGTTAAATAAGATTTGAACCCTCCCTTACACTGTCAAGACTGAAGCCTTGCTAGGTACTCTTTACCCTTCGCCAATGTCGGGGACGACATTGTGTTTTAAGGGGGGTAGATTGTAACACCCCGGATTTTTGCCAACCTGGGATTAGACGTCCTTAGGCAATGAGTCTATCCTAACACTTGATTAACTTCTCAAAACTCAATCCAAAAGTCTCAAATCCCTATTTCCTTCGAAAATCTCACTTTTTACTACTTTATCCTTCAAAATTTTCTAAGAGCTCTCACATTAGACACAAATCTTAAAGTTTAGGTGATGTTGATCAATACTTAAGCTAAAAAGTACTATGAATAGTAAATAAATAAATGAAAAGGGTTTTTAGCCATTAACCTTTTGAAGTCTCACTAAATAAGTAGACTAATTGGATAGATCAGCTTCTCCTACCCCAAAATCATATATTGCATGTCAAATAACTCATCCCAGGTTCTAAAATACACCCATTTCAAATATCAGACGGAGAAACCACCCCAAACAGGTCAGTGGTCGGCGATGCCATCGCCGGTTTGGCGATGCATCGCCGAACTCGTCCGTACAGCGAGTTTCTGTACCTTTTTTTCTGCGCGTTTCTTTGGACTTTGAAAAATCATATCTCCTTCGTTATAACTCCGATTTAGGTGATTTAAAAATCAAATTGAAGCTAAATGAGTTTAGTTTTATATAAAAATATGTGAAAAATATAATAAAATATTTAATATAGTTTAAAGCAGGTCATTGTGAGCAACTGTCCGATAATCACTTGTTGGACAGCTGCTGCTTCTGGAATTTTTAGAATTTTTCTACAACTCGAAATCTTATGAAATTTGGAGGAGTTAGGGTAAACTTGATGATGAACCCCTAGAAAAATAATAAAAATAATATGATACCTAGAAGTTCCCAAAATGGGGGATAGAATGGCCCTAGGACCGTATTCTGCCATAATTAGGGTAGAATTTGGTTGAGTACCAAACTGAACACTCAGTAGAATTAACTTAGACCACTTTAAATACGTTCTATAAGACCCAAAGCGAGTGGAACCAATGACCCTATAACTCTCTATAACCTCAGATCAAACTCTAAGCCGGTTTGTTCTCTGGACCACTTTGAATTCTTGTATTGGATTTAGACCGCGCGTCGAAAGTCCGATACTTCCTATCTTAGACCGTTAGAACCGCCCAGCTGGACTTGACAATCATTTCGAAAATCAAGTCAAACCGATAATCACAGACTATTTCATTGAGCCTGGACTGAAGAGACCGCGAATAGGGACAGAATTGGAATTTCAAATTCAAATCTGGCACACGACTTGACACGTCAGTATTAAGCGTTCTGACCGTCAGAATTCATCCAGATTACACCCTCGGATCAGGAAAAATTTCTATTTATTATTATGAGACTTCCAGCCCTGATCTACGTGCGGTGACCGCTGAACTGAAACTGGTCCGCCACGTGCGATCTGCGAACCCTGCTGGAATGAAAACTTAATGCGCGCTAGATCTGGTACGCATGAGCTTAAGTCCGATCGCATTCGACCAGGGGACCACCAGAAATCATCTTTTGGACCGAAACAGCCCCGCTTTGGTTAAGCATCAAGTGAACTTTGTTCCCGAGCCTATTCCGGGCATTTTTAAGCTTATAAAAGGGGTTGAAACCCTCTCATATCTCTCCCATCCGAATTTGGAAAAAGCCATAGATTGAGGGAGAGAAAAGGTGAGGGATTGTGAGAGAGGTGGGAGAGAATTTCCTGCTACTGGTGTTACCTGCTGCACGTGCTTAAGCGGCATATTCCAATCACTTTGCCGGCGATTTCTCCACATTTACAGGTAAGAAAATGCCCTAGAAAGTTGCTGATTTGATGCTTCTTTAGTTCCATAGTTTGTTAGTTGATAAATCTCGTAAATCAGGTTCCTTAGTCGCCGTAGACGAAGCGTATACGCTCCGTTCGAACTCTCACCCCTAAAAGGAAAAAGGTACGGATTTTAGACGCTTTGATTGACTGTTTCCAAAGCTTTCAATGTCGTTTAATAGTAGATTCTCGACGGCAACGCCGTTTGACATGTACAACATGCTCTCCATTTCCTGTTTCGTAAATTAACGAAGAATATGAGATTTAGGGCATTTTAGTCATTTGTAGGAAGTACGGTCTACATGCATATTTTGCTGACGTGATTGACATGGTTTGATGCCGCATTAGGGAGTTAGGAATGCTTGCATAATCAGTTTGGCGAAGAGATTCGCCTAGTTGCGCACTTTGGGTCGACATACTATATGTAGACTTAAGTGTGTAGTGTATGTGTTTGTATAAATGCTTGTATTAGTATGTATTGAATTAAATGATGTTATGTAGTAGTTTGAGATTGATTTCTTGATTAATATGCTGACCTAAATGATTTCCTACATGTTGACCTTATGCATGATTGCATTACATGCATGGAAAGTATGCCTTGAAGATTTGCTTAAGTTGAATGTTATAACATGTGTTAGCATGCTCACATGATTGTATTTCAATTTCAATACCTTTGCATATATTGTTAATGTGATTTCATAGATGTGTGAGACTAGACTTAGTCCAGGCAGTTGGTAACCGAGCAAATTCGTGGCTGACTGGTCATAGCCACGAACGACGCGTCGATGAACGTGATTCGTGTTTAGAGTTGACGACAGTGGTTAGGCCACGCGAAGTGTTTTACACACTTCATGTCGTTCGACTTGAGATGCGATCGCGCTAGTCGAGCCCGTCAAGTAACCCGACTGGCCGATGTATGTTCACCTTGTATGTGTCATAACTGCTTGAACCTAGGGTACTGAACTTACCATTGTAAACCCTATTAACCATGGTACCTTGATCCACGAAGACTCATGAGCCGGGCATGGTGGTATGGGACACCGTGGTCGAGCTGTCGGCCTACGCTGGGGCCACAAACCTCCCCGTAGTGACCAGTGAGCACCTAGACTCGTGAGCAGATTATGGTGGTATGGGACACTATATTCTAGCTGTCGGCCTACACTGATCAGGCGACGAGTCCTTTGTAGTGACCGCGAGCGTATTCTGAGTCTACGGGAGGCGACGACCCTTCAGTAGCAGTAGAGTACAGTAGGCCTGTATTGATAAGGTGATGGGGGAGCGGAGCAACGAGTACGTGCAACAGCCCTGGCAGCCCTTGCAGCGACCTACAAAATATACATCGTATGAGATTACTAGGAGTGACGACCCTAGACAGGATGTGTTGGGATTGATATAAGGGAAGTACCTTACTTTCCCAATCCTGCTGTTTGAATGGACTAATAACAACTTGGAATTCATATCACCATAGCATTGCATGTGCCTGGAAGATGTGGAGCACTCTAGGGAGTGTGGCATGCCGCGGTCGTAAGATGTTGCCGCATGAGGGTGATCGTCGGTGAGGGCATACATCACGTCATGTCATAATTACATTAACAACAGTATTAGGATTGTTTGATTTATTGCTTTACTATTATCGCGTGATTGATTTGAGAACATGTTAATCCTTGCTCTATTATTCCACTGAGTTAGCTACTCACTCCCACGTTACGGGACGGTGTTCCTGGACACCCACCAGACCTTTTTGTGATTGCAAATGATGGCGCGGCCTGCGAGGCGGAGCTGGACTTGATGATGAGGAGGAGGATCCCTCCTTTATGTGTGTTCTGATCGACGGGATTACAGGGAGGTTGATTAGATGCCTTGACACTTGTCATTTTATATTTTTAGAGCACTCATGTATATTCTTTTGTTTACTTTTGAAGTATACATGTATGTATATAACCCGGTAACATATTCACACTCTAGAGACATACAACAGATTATATATGTTATACATACTATCACAGTCTTCCGCTTGTAAATTTAACTGTCTCTGGAGCGTGATATGCTGTTTTAGCTTAATCTCACTCATGTTTAATACATTATCATAGACAACATTCAATCATACATATCTATGTTGCATAAATAACATTTTGGAACTCGGGAGTTGGGTTTTTGCTCGACCCCCCGATTTTCGGGATGTTACAAATAGCCATTCCCAAAGTCAACTCTCTCTCTCTCTCTCTCTCTCTTGCACAAGTGCTCCCATTACTCACTCACCCATCACTCATCTCTCTTATCTCTCTCATTCTCCCAAGCAACTCCAACATCTAAGCTCCATGAGAGAACTTTGTGTGGCCCACCTTCCCACCTCCCATCTCCACCATCCAAGTTTCATCTCGACTGTTGAATCGCACCCCTTGGAGGTCTAGATCGCATTGGCATAAGAAGGAAGAGGAGATCGATGGTGGGTGATTTTATTATTTGATTTTATGATTTGAAGGCCCACATGGTGGGGCCCATCTTGATGTATGCATTGTATGAGGGGCCCATAGTGGCAGGGTCCTTCCGCTACACCGATCTCCCTCTCTCTCTCTCTCTTGTGATGGGTGTGGTCCACTTGATCCACGCCGTACAAGTTGTGTGGACCCACCTGATGTATGCTTTTCATCCATTCCATCCAATCGTCCAGATGCTATGGACAGTGGGGCCCTGACCTGTGTTTCATCCATGTCGTCCATTTTGGACGCTGGATGAAGGGAAATACAAATAACAGCTTAGTCTAGTATGTGGGACCCACCTGCAGTGGTGGGGACCACCACGTTGTATGTGTACAATGTCCAGGCTGTCCCCTCCATGGCCTGAATGTTGGCAGATTTTAAAAAAATATAATAATATAATAATATATATATATATATATATATATATATATTATAATATATAATACTATATGGTGGGACCTACGTGGGACCCACCTGATGGAAGCTAATTGGATGATATACTTTACATCAACTATATAGCTGATGTATTGATGTCAGTAGGATCTGTGGGACCCACATGATTTATCTATTTTATCCACCCCATCCGACCGTTTAGGGGTGGGACGTGGACCCACGTTGATGATCCACACCATCCACCATCCATCCTAGGATGGTGGGACTTCACTGTGATGTATTTGTATGTCACACAGTCTATTGATAGACGGTGCTGTGTAGGCCTTGTCGTGATGTATTTGTATTCCAGTCATTCGTCTATTCTGGACGGGCGAGACCCACCTTGCTGTATGATTTCATCCACACTGTTCATTCATTTGACGTGCACATCTTAGGCTTGAGACTAAAAAATGAAGCAGATTCAAATCTCTAGTGGGCCACGTACGTGGACACCACCATGATGTATTTATTTCATCCACATACTCCAAAGTATGCTTGACGGTGTTGAACAATGTTTGGACGGTGCAGTTTTATATGGATAATGTTTGGACGGTGTTGTCCAATGTTTGGACGGTGTAGATTTACATGGATAATGTTTGAACGGTGTTGTCCAATGTTCGGATGGTGCAGATTTACATGGATAATGTTTGGACGATGCAAATTTACATGAATAATGTTTAGACGGTGCTAATTTGCAAGTCCAATGTTGGACAGTGCTGATCATCATTAGTGGCCATGTGCCCCATAGAATGATAGTGTACTGTGATACACATGTTACACCTACAACTATTAAAATGATTTTTGGTGTAATCCAAGCCCTTGTATGGGGCCCATTGGTACGGGCCATTAATGTGACCCATATGATGTATGTGCGGCCCATGTAATGAGGCCCATTGTGATGTATTCGAGGCCCATTGTGATGTTGATGTTACCTTTGCGATTTGGGTAAACTTGTGGTTATGCTTCTTATGAGACAAATGTATGTTAGAAAATCTTCCTTGTAGGATCCTAAGATCAGAATCTAGCGTATGGACACTAGGAGCCGAGAATGGAGTACTATGGAGGCTGTCGGCACCAAATTCGGTGATCAAAAATTTTGTGAGCCCGGTTTCTGAGTTTAGAGCGAGACAGAAGATGGTATCAGAGTATAACTTGGGAATACCTGAAGATAACATCACATATCTGCTGGTAGCTACCCTTCACTGTATGATTGTTGAGAACTTAGAATGGTTAGATCCCTAAGTTTGAATAACTTACAGATTTTCTGACATAGCTCCATACCGTTAAGATTATGAGGCTGCGTAGCATTCCAATTTTGATCGTCTCTGATCCAGGGACCGAGGTTCAGTAGGATCACCATAGTGTTGATGATACGTCTTGGGAGGGCGAGGTTGAGATTAAAGAGCGCTATCTTCATCTTTTTATAAATAATCCTTTTGTAGATTGATTATGCCTTGACATATATACTTGATGATATTTCCTTTACCCTTGTCTGTTCTGTAAATTTCGAGGATGAAATTTCTATTAGGAGGGGAGAGCTGTAAGACCCATATCCTAGACCGTACCGTTTCGTAAGTTTTCGCGGTCCTCTCGGTCGGATTCCGGTAACCCGTGATTTGTAACGGGTATTTGCACGCGATCCTGAGTTATATTCCGCATTCCAGAGTCTGCTCGACCCGAGACTTGTACCCTAGCGACCGCACCGTCCCCGCTATTCCGACGCCGCATCTCACACACTGAGGTGATACCCGGGCCAGGAGATGTGGGCTCGCGTTCAGTTTAAGCAAAATACCCCATTTTGCAATCCCAAGATAACATGTCAAGTCAATCAATCAATCACATCAATCAAGTACACATCACTCACACCCACAATACACATCCCCAAAGTCAACTCTCTCTCTCTCTCTCTTACACAAGTACTCCCATCACTCACATCCGTCATCTCTCTTATTCTCCCAAGCAACTCCAACGTCCAAGCTCCATGAGAGAACTTTGTGTGACCCACCTTCCTACCTCCCATCTCCACCATCCAAGCTTCATCTCGACCATTGAATCACACCTCTTGGAGCTCTAGATCGCATTGGTAGAAGAAGGAAGAGGAGATCAACAGTGGGGGATTTTATTATTTAATTTTATGATTTGAGGGCCCACATGGTGGGACCTATCTTGATGTATGCATTGTATATGAGGGGCCCATAGTGGCGGGGTCCCTCTGCTACATCGATCTCCCTGTCTCTCTCTTGCGATGGGTGTGACCCACTTGATCCACGCCATACAAGCTGTGTGGGCCCACCTGATGTATGTTTTTCATCCATGCCATCTAACCGTCCATATGCTTTGGATGGTGGGGCCCTGACCTATGTTCGATCCATGACATCCATCTTAGACGCTGAATGAAGGGAAATACAAATAACAGCCTGGTCTAGTATGTGGGACCCACATAGTGGTGGGGACCACCATGTTGTACGTGTACAATGTCCACATCGTTCGTCCAGGGCCTGGACGTTGGTAGATTTCAAGAAAAAATATAAGAAAATATAATATACATTATAATATATAATACTATATGGTGGGCCCTACGTCGGACCCACCTGATGGAAGCTGATTGGTTGATGTACTTTACATCAACTATATAGCTGATGTATTGATGTCAGCGAGATCTGTGGGCCCCACATGGTTAATTTGTTTTATCCACCCCATCTGACTGTCCAGGGGTGGGACATGGACCCACGTTGATGATCCGCACCGTCCACCATCCATCCCAAGATGGTGGGCAAAGTGGGTCTATCTTAAAGGGCTTCGCCGCCTAGAGAGCGATCTTGACTGAAGTTGAGAATATGGCCAAAGGAGAGGGCTCATCAGTCACTAGACCTCCAGTATTTAATGGATCAAATTATGCATACTGTAAGGCTTGGATGCACTACTTTCTGAGATCTTTGGATCATGATATTTGAGATATTGTTGAAAGAGGATATGTGCCACCTACTAAATAAGTAGTACTTAAAAATGACACTGCTATCACCAAACCAAAATCCAAAGAAATGTGGACAGCATTTGACAAAGAAAGGCAAACATCTGAAGCTAAAGTTATGAATGCTATCTACTGTGTTGTGTCCCAAGATATTTTCAATCAAATCAGTATGTGTAGGACAACCAAAGAAGCACGGGATTTGTTAGAAACAACCCATGAAGGAACAAGCACTGTGAAGAGATCTAAACTATAACTCCTGATATCACAGTTCGAAAGTCTCATAATGGAAGAGCATAACACCTTCATAGAGTTTTTTACAAAACTAAATATCATTTGCAACTCTATGGGTGGATTAGGTGAGAAAGTTCTGGTTCCAAAAATCTATAGGAAAATACTAAGATCATTATCAGAACGGTTCAAACCTAAAGTAATAATCATTGAAGAATGTAGAAACATAGATGAAATGAAAGTAGAAGAACTTGTAGATTCCTTACAAACATTTGAACTACACTTCAAAAAAACTCCTAAATCTAAAACTACTATCCTCAAAACTTCAAAGAAAATAATAAATGAGGACATTGAAAGTGAAAGAGAAGATGGAGATGAGGAAGTGGCTTTATTGGCTTAACGATTCAGAAAGTTCTTTTAGAAAAATCGTGGTCATCCATTTAAAGAAAGAAAGGTGGACAACAGACCTTCTATAGGTAAATTTGGTAAAAAGACCAATGAGCCACAATATTATGCCTGTCAGAAGTTTGGACACTTGCCTATTGAATTCCCAAACAAAAAAACTAAGGGCAAGGCAATGGCTGCCACATGGGATCATATAAAGGAGTCAAACTCAGAATCTAGCGACTCAAAGAACGATGAAGATCAGAAATCTTTAAAAATCCTTATGGTCTCTACTGCTCCAATCATTCCCATTGAAACTGAGAACGAGGAAGAATAACAAGCCACTGAATCATTCCAGTCAAATAATGAGGAAACTGAAAAGGAAGAAGAAGAAGAACAAAACAAACTACAAGATTCTTACAATCAACTTTACATCCATAGCATCAACATTGTTAGAAGACTTGCAATATCTAAAAATAAAAAGAAATTGCTGCAAAAAGATTTGGATAAAACTCTGAAATTAATGCACATCTAATCAATGATTTATAGCAATATCATTCAGATAATGATAGACTTGAGAGAATTAACACCTTCTTTAAATTCGAGACTGAAAAACTAAACAAATAGGTTGAGCAATTAAAAGACAAAAACATGCTTCTTCAAAACAAAAATCATACACTTCTGTTTGATTTAGAAGAATCCTGAAAAATCGTTAAGCTAAACTATAAGTTTTCCTAGAGTGATGAGAAATTAGAAAAACTCTTAGGTATGGGAAGACCAAGAAAGGACAAGAACGGCTTAGGATATGATAAATTTAAAACAAAGACTGGAAATGCAGCACCAACAACTAAAAAATCTGTTGCTTCAGGTAGTAATAGAAGAACTACTCCAGTTTATTATTTATGTGGTGATTCGGGTCATTATAAGTTTCAATGCTTGACACCTAGGAGGACTCAACATAACTCTGGTCAAAATCATATTGAAAAATTCAAACCAACCAGAGAAATAAAAAATGTCAAGAGTCCACTTAGGAATATGGATAATAGAGATTCACATCCACCACCACCTAAAATTACTAACAAAGAGCAATTGAATCAAGTGGTCGAATTAAATATGAAAACAAAATTTACCACAGTTAAAAATCCTGTCATAAAATGGGTTCCAAAAGAAAAGAAGAATTGTCTGGTTACTCATTCAAACCATATACTAGGCAATGAAACTAAGTGGTACCTGGATAGTGGATGTTTAAGACATGTCACAGGTGACAAATCTCTCCTTACAAATTATTCAGACCTTAATAATGGGATAGTCACATATGGAGACGGAAGGACCGCTAAGGTAATTGGACAGAGAATTATTAAAGGAATACATTCACTCAAAAATGAGAATGCCTTTTGCATAAAAGGATTAACACACAATCTTCTAAGCATTTCTCAAATATGTGATAATGAGCATGTGGTTACATTCAACAAGGAAAAATATAAAATCCCAAGCCTCTCAGGAAAATTAGTGATGAAGGTTTCTCACACAAATAATCACTGTTATGTCATCAAAGGTAAAGGAAAGGATGATCCGTATGCCTAGAAATACTGAGCATAGAAAAATAAGTCCAGGTCATGCATCGAGATCTGGATATCTGCTGAAATGATACAATTTTTTGTTGAGCTCCTAATGATACATCTGAGGTCTCTCACCTCAATTTTTTTGTATATAAACATTCTAATGTTTATAATTTTGATTTGTACAATGTTTAATGCATCGACATGACTATTGATATCATCAAAATCCAATAACATCGACGCAGGTTTCGATCTCCTCGACCAGCTAGCAAAGGTTTCAAAAGCGTATGACATTTGAGTTTGTGTCATTGAGCGGCCAATCGATACAATCGAGAATATATGCTCAATGATATCGACCCTGCTCGATGATATCGAACTCATTCATAAATGTGACCATTTTATATCCGTTGGAACTTTTTTCCTATATATAAAGAACTTGTCTTTAGTTGCTTGTAGAGAAAGAAGAGAGTGCTTTTGAGTGTCTTACCTAAAATCATATACCCAAAGCCCTTTCTCTCATGAAAATTCATCCTCCAATCCACCCTATCATTAACATTCAGTAAAGTGGATTGGGGAATGAATTTCCACATTCAAGGATCCTTCAGCTACCATCTTAATGGCAAATCATTAAAATGGAATCCCTTGAATGCATAGATGATTGGAATCACTCTATTTTCCTTATAGGAAAACTTTTAATAGAGTAGGATTCCATTACAACCTTGACCCAACCGGTCACCATGCATTGGTCTTCTGAGTTACGATTCAAGGAAATAGAAGACTCTTCATTAACAAAGAAAGAGATCTTCAACAATGAGCTAAAAGGGACTCATCTGCTTATCTATAAGTTATCAGAGTCCAGAGGACCCTTGTGATCATTCCTTTGTAGGATTGGGTCTAAGGTGTTGCTCACCCTTTGCAAGTCCTCTAGGAGGCCTCCAACGGGAGTGTACGTGGTGGGTGCATTGTGTTGACCCTTGCTTTGTAGAGAGCATAAATAATTAGGGTTTTGTAGAAGATCCTTGGCCAGTGTGCCTAAAAGTGGGTGCATTGTGTTGACCCTTGCTCGTGAAAGCATAAACAGGAGAGGTTCCTTGTGTGGATCCTTGGCCAGTGTGCTTAAAATCAGGTGATATGTGTTGACCCTTTCTCGTAAGAGTATAAACTGTCAGCATAGGTGTAGGTTGTAATGGTTAAAGGTGAACCTGATTTAAAACCTTGGGTTTAGGGTGAACTGTGTGAAACCTCCTTAGTGAAATCCAGCACACTCAAGGGTTGAATGCATTTACTGGGAGTGGAGTAGATAAGTAGTCGAACCACTATAAAAATGAGTGTGTTTGTGATTGTTGTTTATCTTTGATTACTTGTGTGATTTCATTAAATGCTTTCATATTTCATCACACCTCACACACAGTTACATCCATCATAATCTCTGAATTGCATCATGTTTATCATTAAATCAGTGTTATGATTAGATCCTTTAATTGGCTTAGAAGTCATTAGAGTTATCTTAAAGAAATCTTGATTCATGCATATCTATTCAGGACAAGTTTGATAGAATTTTTAATAAACCATAAATTTTTTATAAAAGTCCCATTCACCCCCATCTAGGACATATTGACATATTCCTACTTCAACTAAAGTGGTCTTTACCACGATTTCACCGAGATTGACCTCCTAGTCTAATAGAGGTGTAGTTAGGTTTATTACTTTTATAGAATTTAGGATTAGGATAGTTTGATTTTAGTTTGTTTAGTCTTCATGCTAACCCATTACATGTTAAGAACTTTGGAAATGCTTCAATTCTCTTTCTTCAGGTATTATCTTCCCATCACTACCCATTTCTTTTCGTTATCTCATGTGCATTGCATACTCATATCTTTTACATTAAGGACAATATAGGTTTTAGGTTAGGGGGTGTGGATTAGGTAAACTAATTAGTGTTTTCTTAGTTTTAAGTGAAAATTATGAAAATTTTTAATTTTTCTAGCTAAAAACATTTTTGGGGAATGATAATTTATGGAATTAAGAATGCTTTGAGTATAATGATAAGATAGAGATTGAAATTTGAAATGTTGGAGTTTGATCAACCGAGTAGACTATCATCTAAATTCTTGCATTTAATTGATTAAGAGGAAGTTTGAATATCATGTTAATCTAAGTCACAAAACACATTCAGTTTGGTTTTTGTGAATAGTACTAGAATTTCTGATTGTTAATATGTATATCATTGAAAGATAATGAGAGATAATGAGAATTAAGTCTAGAGAATTTTATCCACCTTAAAAAGATGAAAAGAACTAGTTAAAAAACAGAGAATTGATAAAAAGGTCATGTATGATGAAAAGACTAGAAATGAATGAAAAGTCTAAAAAGAATGAATAAATAAAAGGGACCATCAATATAAAATTAAAAATCGAAAAAAGAAGGAAAATGTGAGAAGTTAGGAATCAGTACTTAATTATTCAATAAAACTTGAGGTAGTGAGTATGACTAACATTATGAAATAGTAATATGTTATGGAAAGTAAATAAAATTCACTAAGCACATTGAAAAATTTTGATATATGAACTTATGCTTTTAAATGATTGATAAAGTAACTTTTTGTTTGATTGTTCGTGTGATTCGGCTCTAGGTTTTCTAAATTTCGCTCACGCTTCTTTAGATTGTACTCATTCATACTTGATTGCACAAAAGATTATTTTCTAAAAGTGATTTGAACATTAAAGATTGAAGATCACTTCACGCATGTTTTACTCGAGACTAGCAAAATGTTAGTTGAGAGTGTGTTAAGTGTAAAATATTGCACATTTTTCCCTATTTATACTTTGGTTTTATAAACACGATAGTGCTGAATCGATTTGATTGTGAATATTTTCATGTGCAAGGTGATTTCGAGAGCTTAAGGTGAAATTGATGCCAAATGGAAGATTTATGCTTAAAAGATTACTAAATAAATATTTAAAGATTTGAAAGTCATTAATGAAGAATTCACATGCCAAAGATCCAAGAAAACCAAGTAAGAAATGGAGATAATAAAATATTTGAAGTGAAGAAAAGGAATCCTGAAAATAAATATATTCCTAAAATTACCATAAAACAGCACATTCTGAAACTCCGAGTGCATTTTTAAAAATTGTGCAGAGTGCATAAATTTTAGGCGGTTTATACTCCAAGTATATTTTGAAAAACTGTGCAGAGTGCGTAAATTTGAGGCAGTTTCTAAATTTTTCCAACTATGTGCGAAAGTTAGAGTTTCACGACTATAAATAAGACTCTATAGGATGCTCCAAAGCATCTTCTAGGGTTTGGATAGGTCTCAAGGAGTATACACAAGGGTGGAGCAGTCGTCAAAGAGTTTTTCATCATCTTGAGTTTATTTTTCATGCTTTGTTTAAGAGATTTAGTTTCAATCATGTCTATGGTTGGTTAAACCTCTTAGATAGGGCTAAGAGGTGAATCTTATAGCATGTTTGGATGATTATCTTGTTTTGATTCTTGTTCTTATTGAACCTCATTGATTTCTAATTTTATATTAAAGGAATATTTTCAGTTTTTTATTATTTATTATGACTCAAATTACAATAGATGTTGTGATGGCTTTGGTTATCTTCTTTTCCTGTTTTAAGATTGTGAGATTAGTAAATCCTGTTGTTTACCATCGTCTCCTGGACATAGTAGGGTGATGGAATCCCTTCCAATCTTCACAATTCTCCTCTATTGAGAATTAGGTCAATGAAAAGTTCAGATTTAACTTTAATTATTTTTATCTTCTAATTGGATACGATAAGACTCCAATTCTAATTGTGTTCCTTGAATCAAGTACGGTAGCATCTTGATAACTACAAGTGAATCCTTGGCACCCTAGTTCCCACCTTTAATTGATAGTTTAAACATTATTCATAATTACTCTCTTTTATTCTAAAAGTCAGATTTAGATCTTCTTCTAGTTCTAGTTCTAGTTCTTTTCAGAATACATATAAGTTTAGTCCCTGTGGATTCGACTTGGTTCTCATGAGTATTACTACATCATGACCCTACACTTGGGGTTATTAACATTGTCAAGATTTCTTAAGTCCAATCTCTAGGAAATGGAAGGGTTTAAGCACATCTTCAATGTTGAGGTTAGAATCCTCATTAGAGTTATAAACTCAAGAAAGATGACTTAGAACACCATGGTATAGAGGCTCCAATGGGTAGAAAATGGCTCTGTTGATGTTATCAAAGGTCCTTCGATGTCGTTGAAGATTTCCTCAATGTTATCGAAATTTCCAGACAAATATGATGTTTTCTTACTGGAATATTCTGGACCATTTTCAATATCATCAAACTTCAAGTTTCGATGTCATCAAAAGGTCATCGATGCCATCGAGAAAGTCAAAGAAAAAAAATCAATTTCTTACCGGATAATTCTGACTCTCAATTGATGTCATTGAGGGGTCTTCGATGTCATCAAAACATAAGTTTCGATGTCATCGAAAAGACCTTGATGCCGTCGAGAATTTCAGAGAAAAATTCAGAATGGTTGCTGAACATTCCTGACTCTCGATCGATGTTATCAAACAGTCCTTCAATGTTATCGAAGGTTGTTCGATGGCAACTCGATGCCATCGAACATCAATCGAATTTTACTATTTTGGGATAACTTTCACATAACAAATTCACACCTCTTATGGCCTTGTTTATCATTTTTTATTGGTCTCCTAAAGATTAGGGATGATCAATTAGGTATTCCTATTAGGTCAAGGTTATTTAGAGGTATATGGGTTGTTTTAGGTCAAGGGTTAAGGTCACTAAGGCACTTGTTTTACTTGTTCTTTGCCCCTTGATGCTCCATCTTTACTTATGTTTTCAGTCTTCACTTTTCAATAGCTCAACTGACTATTTGACACAACAACTCATGTAATTGACAAATGGGGTGCAAAAATCAGTACATTAACAATCTCTCCCTTTGTTAATTATGTGACAAAAACCTAACATAAGACATACCAAAAAAACTAAAGATTTTAAATGTCATATATAAAAGATTTACAACTCGATACACTAAGATATGTAACACTTGCATTACTCCCCCATAATTGCTTCCCCGATCAAACCTACAACAACAACAAACAAAACCTACAGAAGAGAATGCATTATTTTGTTGGGACTTGATCTTTCTCTCCCTTTTTATCAGTATTTGATAAAGAGTTAGTTCCAAAAGATATGCCAATAAAAATCATATATGAAACAACTTTATAAGCCATAGATATACTAATTAAAGAGCTTATACTAACATGAGTTAAGGATGCATATTATCATGAAAACCATGGAGTATGCTATTAAGGTCATCCAATAGATATACAAATGAAAAACATGAATAACCAATGATAATCTAAGCAATAAACATGAGATGTTTAATTCAACAATTTTAAAGCTTAAATTACTATTACAAGTGGTATCGATATGCGCAACCAATCTACTTGAAAGCATGCCTTGTATAATGTGTGCGACTTATCATACATAATTACCACAACATTGTGCAATATAATTCATAAAAATCTAGATTGCTCCACATCCCATAACTATGGAGATTCATTAGTGTGTCTGAAAGTACCGATGATTTACGTGAACACCTCGAGATGGCACAACACATGGATTAGATGAATTATGTAACACAATTTGTTTAAAGAGTGACTAATTACGACATCCAATCCCAAAAATGTGATGTAAGATGCGTTGCGTATTACTTACATCTATGTGTCCACCACTACCCAAATATAAGGATTTACGTATAGACTAAGAGGCTCACTACTCAAAGTGCATTACGTCCACGATAAGTATATATAAGTCACTAGTTGTGAAACCTTCAATGCATACTTGCATTAATAGAGATATAAGTTGAACCATGAGAGTTTTGAAATTCCAAGACACATGCCCAAGCCATAAAATAAGGGAGATAGCATAAGGCTAACCTAATAAAAGAGAAAAGTAGCAATAAACTAACTCAATAAAAGAGAAGAGTAACATTAGGCTAACTCAATAAAAGAGAAAAGTAGCATTAGGCTAACTCAACAAAAAGGAATGATGAGAAAAATTCAACTCAATATAGAGTGGAAACACGCGTCGCTCTTAAAATTGATGAAGGGCAAGGCTTAAGTAACATCCCGAACATTTTAATACCCGTGTATTGAAAGTTCTCGAGTGTTACCATGGAAAGTAATATAATATATACATGTGTACAATATAAATCTAACTATCCTAATCTTACATCTATTCCCTGACATGAATTTAACAATTGGAAATGATCTCCATTCATAGATCCAGCAATCTGACCATTGATTTTGAGATTATACCATTCATCATGTGATTTGACATGTGTACCTTCCCTTAAATGAATTGGTGAATAACTCTTTATCCATAATGATTTAGATGTAAGTTCTTTTGTAAAAATTATTTAGAAAGATGAATACAACCATGTAGAACCATTAGATTTCACAAAAATCTAAGATCAGCAATCGTAATAACCCAAATAAATCTTAACCATCAAAATTTAACCATTTATCGACGTACCCAATTAGTCCGATGTGACCATCGATCTACAAGATCAACTGGTTCAATCTCAACCATTGATTTGGACATATCCAATCCAACTATTCATTAACTAATAAATCCATCCAATGATACAACCATCAAACCGTCCATCCATCTCACCACTAATCCATAGGTACATCACGAAGTCCACTCCCCGATCTCATCCAGCCGTACATTTATCCATCCATCTATATCATCCATGTACCATCAAATACATCACAACCATACACATGCACCAAACACATCTTGCACGTCCATCCATCTATCCATACATCCATCCGCCCATCTATTGATCCATCCATCCATCTACATCATCCATGTGCCATCAAATACATCACAACCACACACATGCACCAAACACATCATGCACATCCATCCATCTATTGATCCATCCGTCCATCTATCCATACATCCATCCGTCCATCTATTGATCCATCCATCCATCTACATCATCACAACCATAGCTTAAAACTGGACACCGTGTATAACAATTTCATTCACGCACACACATGTGGCACGCACACATGAGATACATGGTGCATATGCACACAAGATTTCCCACCGTGAACACCTATTGCATACACACATCTCTTTTACGTGTGGCACACATGCACCACATGCATCACATGCACCTGATGTCCACACATGTGACACACATAGAAAATGTACAATGTAACGCCCTGAAAATTGGGGGTTGAGCATAAACTCCACTCCCGAGTTTCAGAACAACACTTATGCAACATTTTCAATGATGGATGAATGTCGACTGTATTAATGCATAAAACATGAAGTGGATTAAGCCAAAACAACAAACATAATTCAAGGACAGTCTGAAAACACGAACAGAAGACTGAAATACATATATATATCAACATAAGTCCCCAAGATATGTATTCTCTGCCAGGTCATAATTACAAGTTGTGTCTCAAAATACCTATATCGAAAGTGATAAATCACTACCAACATAGCCTTGAATCCCCGTCAATCAGAGCATTGTTCACATGAACTCGCCTAAGATCTGCATATAGGAGAAACCCTCCTCATCATCATAAAGTCAAGTCCGGCTCCGCTTCACAAGCATCTCCCTCACCTGAAACTAAGATAAAGTCTGGTTGGTGTGTACAACACCATCCCAAAACGTGGGAGTGAGTGATCAACTCAGTGGAAACTATACAGTAAAGGTTAACATGTTATCAATTTAATCAAGCAGTAATGATAAAGCAGTACAATCATACATGTCCTAGATACTCTTGTTAATTCAAGAATGATATGAGAGGATGATGCATGCCCTCACCACAATCTCCCTTTACGATCTTCATCTTACGGTCGCGCATGTCAGTCACTTCCTCAGTGTTCTTATACTAACACCGATAGCACATGCAATGCAATGTCATGAGTATGATTACTAAGTTCTTATTAGTCCTTTTCATATAGCAGGATTGGAAAGTTAAGGTACCTCCCTTATATCAATTCCCAGCAATGATCCAGTATAGGGTCGTCAATCCTAGCATATCTCATACGAAGTGAGGTTCTAGGTTGCTGCAAGGGCTGTCAAGGCTGTTACACGTAATTGTTACACCACTCCCCCATCACCAAATCAATACAGGCCTAATTTATACTCTTGTTGCTACGGAAGGGTCGTCGCCTCCACGTAGACTCAGAGTACGCTCGAGGTCACTATAAAGGCTGTCAGGGCTGTTACTCACAATCATTACACCACTCTCTCATTACCAAAACAGTGTAGGCCGACAGATCGAATATAGTGTCCCATACCACCATTTGGGCTCACGAGTCTGGGTTGCTCACTGGTCACTACGGGGAGGCTCGTGGCCCCAGCGTAGGCCGTCAGCTCGACCACGGTGTCCCATACCACCATGCCCGGCTCATGAGTCTTAGCGGATCGAGGTACCATGTTTAATGGGATCTTCACTGGTAAGTTTGGTACTTTAGATTCAAGCAGTAGCATCCATACATAGTTAACATACATCGGGCTA
This sequence comes from Magnolia kwangsiensis, assembly GCA_037074715.1. Classification (NCBI taxonomy): domain Eukaryota; kingdom Viridiplantae; phylum Streptophyta; class Magnoliopsida; order Magnoliales; family Magnoliaceae; genus Magnolia; species Magnolia kwangsiensis. The sequence goes on along the minus strand of CM073572.1, from coordinate 148,560,328 downwards.
ATCGGGTTACTTGACGAGTTCAACTAGTACGAGTGCCCGTTGAGTTAATCGACATGAAGTGCATAAGTACCTCGTGTGGCCTAACCACTGTCGATAAGCAACGCACGGCTCGGGTTCGTCAAACACGTCCTACGCGGTGAATAGATCTTGGCCACGAACTCAAGGTGTATTACCGATTGCCTGGACTATATAATAGCCCAATCACATTCAGTTATGACATGTTATTCAATGATATAGTCAAAGCAGTAAATGGATCATATTTCAAATTATGCAATCAAAGGTCCAATATTGTCCACTTTAGGGCTGCCAAGGCTGTTGTACGGAATCGTTACACCACTCCCCCATCACCCTTCACGGCATTGTTTCTGCATGTTATGGAATACAACCTAAACATGAATCCATACATATGCAATATAAAATACATGGAGGAAAGCATACACATCATTGATGTAGTTAAGAATATATCTCAACTCGCATACAGGTACATCTTACTAACTACTAACTCATTCAGACATCTTTACATACACTTTATCTACACCTTACATCTGTAACACCCTGAATTTTTTGCCAACCTGGGGTTAGACGTCCTTAGGCAATGGGTCAACCATAACACCTTGGAAACCTCTCAGAACCCAATTCCAAAGCCAAAGGAATCATTTAGAAGCAAATTCTTTAGAAATTTAACGTGAATTAACTAGTGCTACACTAGATTACCTGTGAAATAAGCGCCAATAACTTTAAATATGATCTATAATACCCAAAACCTATAGAATCATTGACGCTATCTTACCCTAAAATTTAGGATCCAACTCTAAACCCGTTTTCTCTCGGGAGCACTTTGAAACTCCGTATCGGATCTGGACCGCACGTCGAAAGTCCGATATCTATAATCTTAGACCATTATGACCGCTTTGTTGGACTTGACAATCATTTCAAAAATCAAGCCCAACTGATGTCCTGACGCTATTTTACTAAGTTCGGAGTGAAGAGAGTGAGGAAAGGAAAAGATTTAGAAAAATAATTCTAAATCTGGCACGTGTCATTGCGCGTTATGTATAAGCGTTCTGACCATCGGAATTCAACCGAATTTCACCCTCAGATCAGGAAAAATTAACCCTTTCATGTCATAGCACTTGTGGCCCTGATCGAGTTTCGGTGACCGCTGAACTGAAACTGGTCCACCACGTGCGATCTGGGAACACTATCGGACTGAAAACTTAATGTGATCAGGATCCAGTACCCTTGAGCTTAGGTCCGACTGCATTCGGTCAGGGGACCTCCAGAAATGCTCTTTTGGATCGGAAAAGACTCGATTTGGCTATAACCCAAGTATACTTTGGTTTAAAGTCTAAATAGGTGACTTTCTAACCTATTTAAGGACCTTAAACCCTCTCATATTCCTCCCATACGAATTTTCTAAAACTCTAGAAAAGATAAGAGAGAAAAGAGAGAGATTCAGTGAGAGTTGTGAGGGAAACTTCCTGTCACTCGATCCGGCTTCTACACGCACTTAATCACCGTGTTCTAATCACTCTTCCGGTGATTCTGACATCATTCTAGGTAAGAAAACCCTAATCTCAAGCTGTTTTAGGAATTTCATCGATACAATTAGCGAAGTAGCTGATTTATCTTGTGATATAGGTTGTCATACAAACGTTGACGAAGCGTAAAGTTTCTAGTCGATTCGATACGCTTCTACGGCGAAAGGTGCTGATCTTAGACGCTTAGATTACCTGTTTTCAAGGTTTTCAATGTTGTTTAATGGTAGATTGTTGACAAGAATGCTATTTCACATGTAGAACATGCTGTCTATTTTTCATTTCAAATACGTACGTAGAATATAAGATTTAGGGTATTTTGGGTATTTGTAGGAAATACTGTATACATACATATTTTGCTGATATGATTCCCATGATTATTTGCCGTGTACCTATACTAGTTATGCATGTATGATCTGTTTGGCGAAGAGATTCGCCCTAATGCACATATTGGCCGACATATCCTATGTAGACTAATGTGTGTAGAATAAGTGTTTGTTGAAATGCCTAAATCAAGATGATTTATGCATGTCATATGTTTTGAATGTAAGAACATGATTGTTGTGTATTAGACAACTCCTTGATATAAGGATCTGTCATATTATATGTCGAAGTCAACATACGTCAAGTACGTTGGAGTTGTGTAGTCTAAGTGTTTTTATAAATGCTTGCGTGAGTAAGCACTTAGTAAGTAGTGTTGTAGGCTAGTTTTGAGATAGGATTCTCAACTACGTTGATGATGTGTATGATGTCCTCCACGTACGTTATTGAATTGATTTCTTATGTATGAAATGCTTATGTATGCTTAACTGCGTATGTCGTACCTTATAACATGTTGCTAACATGCTTGAATTATTTATCATTTCAATTTTGTTTATCGCATATGATTATTAATTCACATTACATGTGTTTGGGGCTATACTCTAGTCCAGACAGTCGGTAACAGATTAGAGTTCATGGTTGGATTCTATTCGCCACAAAGGATGTGTTTGACGCACCCGAGTCGTACTAGAGTTATCGGCAGTGGTTAGGCCACACGAAGTGCTTGTGCACTTCATGTCGGTTGATTCAACGTGTGCTCGTGCTAGTCGAACTCATCAAGTAACCCGACTGACTATTGTATGTTCACCTTGTATTCGTCATAACTGCTTGAACCTATGGTATTGAACTTACTAGTGATAACCCTGATAACCGTGGTACCTTAATCCACTAAGACTCATGAGCCGGGCATGGTGGTATGGGACACCATGGTCGAGCTGTCGGCCTACGCTGGGGTCACAAACCTCCCTGTAGTGACTAGTGAGCACCCTACTTTGAGTATATTTGTAACACCCTGGATTTTTCCAACCTGGAGTTAGACGTCCTTAGGTAATGGGTCAACCATAACACTCTCAAAGCTCAATCCCAAAGCCAAAGAAATTACTTTTCAATCCATTTCCTTCAAAACTCACCTTTCACCACCTCATTCTTCAAATTTCTCCAAGTACTTTCATATTAGACACGACTCCTCAAGTTTAAATAGTAAAGAACACCAATCCTAGGGTATTAATGATGAAGAACAATACTGAAGCTAAAAATTACCATAAATAGTAAATAAATGGGTAAAATGGGTTTTTACCCTTAAACTTTTGGAATCTAATAAAATAGATGGGTTAGTTGGATGGATTAGCCTCTCCTACCCCAAAATCATATGCCACATGATGCTTAAATTCATTCTGATTTACAAACTGGCCCCGAAACGCTCCAAATGGAGTCTTGGGCCTATCCAAGCCCAAATACAATGAACCAGGGTGGGTCCCACATATATTTGGGACCTCCAGGGCAGGGGGAACCCAGCCCATATGGCCGGCATTGCCGGTTTGCAAGTTCACCGGCCAATTCGGCTAGGGCTTGCCGTACGGTGGGCCCCACTCAGGCTGAATTTTGGGCCGACGCCCTTAAATGGTTAGGGCACCTTCCCTAGGTGTGGGCTGTCCCTTAAAACCTTCCCGATCAGGTACTTCCTTCACAAAGTGACCCTCCAAGCTCTCATTTCTCACCAAAACGCCTGACTTTTGGCAAAAACAACCCTTTCAAACTCTTCCTTCTTCCATTTCCAAACACCCTCGCTCCACCCTTCAAATCTCATCTCAAACAAAAATCAATAAAGGCTACTTCGTTTAGAAATCCAATGAGAATCAACTAGCGCTGCACTAGATGACCTGTGAAATTCTCACCAATCACTTTCAATATGATCTGCTAGAGTCAAAACGTATAGGATAGGTGACGCTACAATACCATAAAACCTAGGATCAAACTCTATTCCCGACTGCTCTCGGGAGCAAGTTGAAACTTTACATCGGCTCTGGACCGCACGTCGAAAGTCTGATTACCCCGAACTTAGACAATCCTGACCACCTAGTTGGACTTGACAATCACCTCAAAAATCAAGTCCAAATGATATCCCACGACGATTTCCTTGAGTCCAGAGTGAAGAGTGTGAGAAATGTTAGAAATTAATATAAATTATGAAATCTGGCACGTGTCGCTTGCACACCTTTTTCTAAGCGTTCTGACCGTCAGAATTCAATCAAATTTTACCCTCGGATCAGGATAGGTGGCCCTTACATGTCAACGCACTTGTGGCCCTGATCGAGTACCGGTAGCCGTTGAACTGAAACTGGTCCGCCACATGCGATCTGGGAAGTCTACTGGTCTGAAAACTTGATGTGAGCAGGATCCAGTATCCATGAGCTTAAGTCTGATCGCATTCGGTCAGGGGACCTCCAGAAATGCTCCGTTAAGACGGAATAATCCGTATTTGGACATAAAATAAGTATACCTTGGCCCTAAGTCTATTTTCGTCTCTTTTGAACTTATAAAAAGGGCTTAAACCCTTGCTCTTTCATTCCATACGAATTTGGAGAGAGAAGAGAGAAAAGAGAAGGAGAAAGAGAGAGAAAGGGAGGGAGATTTGGAGCTCTCTCCTGGGATTCTTCCCTATTGCTTCATGTTCCATAGCCGCCGCTTCTGCACCGCCATTCCGGTGTTTTCAGCTCCATTCTTAGGTAAGAAATCCTACCCTAACCTGATTTGAAGCTTAGAATAGTTATAGTGTTGGTATTGCTAACCTGTTTCATGCCATAGGTAGCGTACCCGCCGTTGATGAAGACTTATCGTCTGAATCAACTCTGTTTCACAATTTCTGGTTTAAGGTGAGGATTCTAGACGCTTTGATTGACTGATTTCAAAGCTTTCAATGTCGTTTAATAGAAGATTATTGATGAGAATGCCGTTTGACATGTAGAACATGCTGTCCGTTTTCTGTTTCGATTGCGTACAAAAAATATGAGATTTAGGGTATTTTAGGTATTTGTAGGAAATACTGTTTATGTTCATATTTTGCTGAAATGATTGCCATGGCTATTTGTCGTGTTATGATATTAGGAATGCTTGTATGATCGGTTTGGAGAAGAGATTCGCCCTAATGCGCACTTTGAGTCGACATACGCTGTGTAGACTAAAGTGTGTAGACTAAGTGTTTGTATAAATGTTTGTATTAGTATGTATTGAGTAAATGGTGTTGTGAATTAGTTTTGAGATTGAATTCTCAATTAATATGCTGATGTATATGATTTCCACCATGTTGGCTACATGAATTGATTTCATTATATATATGGAATGCATGTGTTGGTTGATTTGCTTACGTCGTATGTTATAACATGTGTCAATATGCTTGGATTATTTATATTTATTTCGGTTACTCACATATGCTTACTGATGTTGATACACAAATGTTTGGGACTATGACCTAGTCCATGCTGTCAGTAATGGATTGAATTTGTGGTTGGCTTCTATGTACCACAAAGGACGCGTCGATGAACGCGAGTCGTGTCTTGGGTAGGCGGCAGTGGTTAGGCCACATGAAGTATTTTATGCACCTCATGTCGCTCACCTTGAGATGCGCTCGTACTAGTCGAGCCCGTCAAATAACCCGACTGGCCATTGTATGTTCACCCTGTATGAGTCATAACTACTTGAACCTAGGGTACTGAACTTACCATTGAAAACCCTGTCAACCATGGTACCTTGATCCATAAAGACTCATGAGCCGGGCATGGTGGTATGGGACACCGTGATCGAGCTGTCGGCCTACGCTGGGGTCACAAACCTCTCCGTAGTGACCAGTGAGCACCATTGACTCGTGATCCAATTGTGGTGGTATGGGACACTACATTCGAGCTATTGGCCTACACTGATTGGTGACGAGCCCTTTGTAGTGACCTCGAGCGTATTCTGAGTCTACGGGAGGCGACGACCCTTCCGTAGCGACAAGAATACATTAGGCCTGTATTGATAAGGTGATGGGGGAGCAGTGCAACGAGTGCAAGCAACAGCCCTGACAGCCCTTGCAATGACCTACAAATATAACATTGTATGAGATTAGTAGGAGTGACGACCCTAGACAGGATCTGTGTTGGGATTGATATAAGGAAGGTACCCTAGTTTCTCAATCTGGCTGTATGAAAAGGACTAATAACTACTCGGTAATCATTATCCATATTGCATTGCATGTGCCTGGAAGATGTGGAGCACTAAGGAACGTAAGCATGTCGCGGGCGTGAGATGGTACCGTATGAGGGAGTATGTCTGTGAGGGCATCCATAATGTCATTTCATGCATGCATTAACAACAGTATCTAGAATGTTTGATTGTTTGCTTTACTATTATCGCGTGATTGATTTGATAACATGCTAATCTTTGCTCTATGATTCCACTGAGTTGATTACTCATTCCCACGTTACGGGATGGTGTTCCGGACGCCCACCAGTCCCTATTTTAGTTTCAGATGATGGCGCTGCTTGTGAAGCGGATCCAGACTTGATGATGATGAGGAGGATCCCTCCTTTATGCGTGTTCTGATCGACGGGATTACAGGGAGGTTGATTAGACACCTTGACACTTGTCATTTTATATTTTTGGAGCACTCATGTATATTCTTTTCTTTTCATTTTTAGAGTATACATGTATTTAATTAACCTGGTAACAAGTTCACACTCTGAAGATTTATAATTAATTATATATTTTATGTATTCATCACAGTCTTCCGCTTGCTAATTTAACTGTCTCTGGAGTATGATATGTTGTTTTGGCTTAGTCTCAATCTTGTTTAATGTCATTCTACAGACAACATGCATTTATCATTATCTATGTTGCATAAGTAACGTTCTGAAACTCAAGAGTTGGATTTCTACCCGACCCCTGATTTTTGGGTTGTTACAAGATTATGGTGGTATGGGATACTATATTCTTGATGTCGGCCTACACTGATTGGTGACGAGCCCTTTGTAGTGACCTTGAGTTTATCTTGACACCGCATGGGGGCGACAAGTCCTTATGAAGTCTTAAGGATATAAATAGGCCTGTATTGATAAGGTGATGGGGGAGAGGAGCAACGAGTGCGTGCAACAGCCCTGACAGCCCTTGCAGCGACCTAGAAATACATCATCGTATGAGGTTACTAGGAGTGACGACCCTAGACAGGATCCTTGTTGGGAATGATATAAGGGAAGTACCCTAGTTTCCCAATCATGCTGTATGAAAAGGACTAATAATAACTCGGTAATCATATTCATATCGTACTGCATGTCCTGGAAGATGTGGAGCACTGAGGGAAGAAAGCATGCCGCGGACGTAAGATGGTGTCGCATGAGGGAGTATGTCGGTGAGGGCATCCATCATGTCATTTCATGCTTGCATTAATCACAGTGATTAGGAATGTTTGATTGCCTGCTTTACCATTATCACGTGATTGATTTGATAACATGCTAACCTTTGCTCTATGATTCCACTGAATTAGCTACTCACTCCCACGTTACGGGACGGTGTTGCGCACATCAACCAATCCCTATTTTAGTTTCAGGTGATGGCACTGCTTGTGAAGCGGAGCCAGACTTGGTAATGATGAGGAGGATCCCTCCTATATGCAGGTTCTGATCGACGGGTTTACAGGGTTACTGATTATATGCTAATACACTTAGTATTTTACCTTTTATTTACGCACTCATGTATATTCTTTTTGATCATTTTTGGAGTATACATGTATATGTTTAACCTGGTAACATGTTCACACTCTGGAGACTTATAACCGATTATATATTTTATGTATTTATCACAGTCTTCCGCTTGCTAATTTAACTATCTCTGGAGTATGATATGCTGTTTTCGCTTAGTCCCATTCTTGTTTAATGTCATTCTATAGACAATGCATTCATCATTATCTATGTTGCATAAGTGACGTTTTGAAACTCGGGAGTTGGGTTTCTACCCGACCCCCGATTTTCGGGATGTTACACCATCACATCATGCATATTATGTATCGATTAACATACGTATTAGGGCCAGTCCTTTCGTCAAAGGGTAGTTTCCCATACAACAATCATATATCCATGACAGATTGTCATGGCAAGGACGACTACAAAGTCTATACTCATTCAGTCATTTTCACATACACCTAGGCTACACATACTAAATACATATCATATGTGTGTATATCATGCATTTGGACTAAACCTTCAGCCCAGTAGTTTTTACACATACATCTAGCATACATAGACGGCAGTTAATCATGGAAAACTCAAATTCATATTTCATACGTATGCAGTATTTTCTACAAATATGAGGAATACAGTATATTCAACATAGTTAACGAATAACTGAAAAATGAAACTGACAACACTTTATACATGTAAAATAGCATCCACGTCAGTAATATATCATTAACCAACATTGAAAGTCTTGAAAACCATAACTTAAACGTATATACTCCGCACCTTAAACCAAAAAATGCGTAACAGATATGATTTAGACGACAAGTCTTCGTCAATGGTGGATAGGCAACCTAAGGCATACATATAGGTTAGCTACAATAACACTTAACTATTCTAAGCTCCAAAATAGGTTAGGGTTAGGATTTCTTACCTTAGAATGAAATTAAAAATGTCGTAATAGCGATAAGGATTGGTGGATTAGACACGTAGTAAAGCTGGGAAGAATCACCAACTTCTCTCCCACTTTCTCTCTTTTCTCTCTCTTTCTTAGCTAGGGTTTGAAAATTCATATGGGATTTGGGAAAGAGGATTTAAGGCCTTTTTATAAGCCTAAAAGCGACGGAAATAGCCATAGGGCCAAGGTATACTTAGGTTATAACCAAATCGGGTCTGTTCCGATCCAACGGAGCACTTCTGGAGGTCTTATTACTAAATGCGGTCGGACTTAAGTTCTCTAATATTGGATCTAAGTCAAGCTAAGTTTTTAGTCCGGTCAGGTTTCCAGATCGACCGCGATGGACCAGTTTCAATTCAACGATTACAAAAACTCGATTAGAGCTACAAGTACTATGACATGTATGGGCCAACTATCCTGATCCGAAGGTGAATTTGGGTTGAAATCTAACGGTCAGAATGCTTAGAAATAACGCGCAAGCGAAACGATCCAGATTACTTAAAATTATATTTAATTTTCTAAAAATCTTCGCTTTCTCACTCTCTTCACTCCAGACTCAAGGAAACAGTCTCAGGACATCGTATGGCCTTAATTTTTGAGGTGACAGTCAAGTCTAACTAGGCGGTCATAGTTGTCTAAGTTCATCGCTATCGAACTTTCGACGTGCGGTATAAATCCAATATAAAATTACAAAGCATTCCTGGGAGCAATTGGGTTTAGAGTTGGATCCTAGATTTTAGGGTAATATAGCGTCAACAATTCTATAGGTTTTGAGTCTTACAGATCATATTTAAAGTGGTTGGTGCTAAGTTTGCAAGAAATCTAGTGTAGCACTAGTTAATACACGTTAAATTTCTAAAGAATTTGGTTCTAAATGATTCCTTTGGCTTTGGAATTGAGTTTTGAGAAGTTACCAAGGTGTTATGGTTGACCCACTACCTAAGGACATTAACTCCATGTTGGCAAAAATTTGGGGTGTTACAATCTACCCCCTTTAAAAAATAATTTCATCCCCAAAATTGGCTAAGGGTAATGAGTCCCTAGAAAGACTTCAGTATTGACATTCTAAGGAAGGTTCAAATCCTATTTAATGACCTAACCTTACGTATAATCTAAATCACGCTTCTGGGGAAGGGGCCAACCACGCTTCCGCTGCGCTACTCTAATCTAACGGTTGTATTAACTGACCTAATTAGTTTGGGCTCATAATGTTCCACCCCTCCTTAAAAACTTATTTCTACTCAAGGCTCAAGAATTTATGTCTCGATCCGTATATCGGAACGAGGTGTAATTTAGGACCTATCTTTGACATGAAATGGGAAACAACCCCTCAATACATTGGTCTTCCTTTGTTAATGATTCGTTCTATAACATTGGTACCTATAACTATAGAAAGGAGTTAAAAAAAGATGGGTATTGTGTTTGATTCCAGGGATGGGTGTGAACTTGCGGCAAGATGTCTAATCTCTATTGGCTAGACATCCTTAACACTTCCCAAAGGCAAAGCAATAACTTTTGGTTGTAGGTGATCGAGTCAACATGAAAGAAAAGTTGTGTAGTAGGTCTGAGCCAAGTACATAGACTTTCTGCCTAGCTAGGATAGAAAATTTATTGTATCAATTCTTAATCCTAGTTGATCCCGATCTTCTGCTTGATCAGAGCATTGAGTTCATTGGTAACTACTAGGATTGAGAATTCGATTCAAACCGTGAATACTTCGCTTAAATACAATTCCTTTAGTCCGCGCGTTCCCGATTGTAAGACGTCCTTATGAAGGTAATTCTAAGGGGCGTGCTGGTTTATCCTAGCGTTCATCTAAGGGATATATATAAGTTTTCCCTGAACGCGACTAGTTCTGAGTCAAGCAAGCTTCCTAAGAGTTACTAAAGGAGCCTTTGAGTATTATGGGGATTTATCGAAGGACTAAAGTCCTACTCCAACCAAATCAAACCTACTATTCCTGAGTATAGTCAGTCTTTACACTACTTAATAGAACTAGTAGCCTAGTCTATAACTCACCAACTGTAATCCAAAGTCTAAGCTTATACACTAGATAGTTTCATATCATTTCTACTACAGAGAATTGTTCTATCGCTTAGGGTCAAGATTGTCTAATTGGAATTGGATTTCCTATCAGATCTTTCGAAATCTAGGAGTACTATCTTTAGGTCTCAGCACTAGATGATCACTGTTTATGGGATAAGCTACTGTGTTAGGTCTCACCCGTCGGTAGGAGCAGAGAGAACGAGAAGATGTCTATAACTAACTCAAAAAGAGCCATGGAAAAGGAGGGACATAAGAAGAATGAGATGGGAAATTTGGGTCTCCACGGATTTGGGTCTGAAATAGGAGTGTAATGGATCAAAGAAAGGAAAAATAGAAGAAAGAAAAGATCAAAGTAAGAGGGGTTGGGGGCTGGCACGTTTTGAAGCTTAAATGAGAGCTTTGGGAGCTCAAATCGAAGAAAATGGAAAGAGTAGATGCTAGGTATGGCTGAGCACGATGGAAGAACGTGAGGCTTGAAGGAAAATGGAAGAAAGAAAGATTAGAAGAGTGATTTGAGAAAGGTATGGACGGTTTCAAGGAAAAAGGAAAGCTTGGGAGTGAGGTTTGTGAAGGAAGTGATGGATTAGGGATGAACTAGGGGTCGAACCCTCTACCATAGGGTCCCACTAATCCTCAAACTCTGTCAGCCCAACGGCCTGACCCATTTGAGTCCGCTGACTGGCGAGGCCTTGTCGAATTGGTGAGGCCCTCGCCGACTACTGGACTATCCGGCGAGGGCTCGCCATTTAGGCGAGGTCCTCACCATCCCCTAGGTCAAAAAAAAGTTAGGGTCCCACCCTGGAACCCCCTAGAAGTTGATCGTTTGGCCCCCTCTTCTGATTTGAGCCGTTCGGGTCATTTCGAAACTAATCTGATCTCTAGTCACCTTTACCGATTTCTAACAGCTGGAATGGGATGAAATGCGGTCTATACCCATCAATTGATGGTCTAGAAGTGATTTGGGGTCGTTGTGTGTGATTAGGAGTCTGCACGGACTTGATCTCGACAATCATTTTCAGTAAACTTTCGCCAATAAACAAAACTGGGGGATCCTAAACATGTTTCTAGATTTTTCTCGCACCCTCCTACATTAAATTTGCGTCAGCGTGCTGTGTGTGACCATAACCCAGGTCCAGTTTAATCCAGATCATGCTCTAATACCATCTTGTAATGCCCTGAAAATCGGGAGTCGTGCAAAAACTCTACTCTCGAGTTCCAGAACATCACTTATGCAACATTTTCAGTGATGGATAAATATCGGCTGTATTAATGCATAAAACATAAAGTGGATTAAGCCAAAACAACAAACATAATTCAGGGATAGTCTGAAAACACGAGCGGAAGACTGAAATACATACTATATATATATATATATATATATATATAATATATATATATATATATATATATATATATATATATATATAAACATAAGTCCGTAAGCTATGTATGCTCTGCTAGGTCATAATTACAAGTCGTGTCTCAAAATACCTATATCAAAAGTGATAAATCACTACCAACATAGCCCTGAATCCTTGTTAATCAGAGCATTGTTCACATGAACCTGCCTGAGATCTGCATAGAGGAGAAACCCTCATCATCATAAAGTCAAGTCCGGCTCCACTGCACAAGCATCGCCCTCACCTGAAACTAAGACAGGGTCTGGTTGGTGTGTACAACACCGTCTCGAAACGTGGGAGTGAGTGATTAACTCAGTGGAAACTATACAGCAAAGGTTAACATGTTATCAATTCAATCAAGCAGTAATGATAAAGCAGTACAATCAAACATATCCTAAATACTCTTGTTAATTCAAGAATGATATGAGGGGATGATGCATGCCCTCACCACAATCTCCCTCTACGATCTTCATCTTACGGTCGCGCATGTCAGTCACTTCCTCAGTGTTCTTATACCAACACCAATAGCACATGCAATGCAATGTCAAGAGTATGATTACTAAGTTCTTATTAGTCCTTTTCATACAGCAGGATTGGGAAGCTAAGGTACCTCCCTTATATCAATTCCCAGCAATGATCCAGTATAGGGTCGTCAATCCTAGCATATCTCATACGAAGTGCGGTTTTAGGTCACTGCAAGGGCTGCCAAGGCTGTTACACGCAATCGTTACACCACTCCCCCATCACCAAATCAATACAGGCCTAATTTGTACTCTTGTTGCTACGGAAGGGTCGTCACCTCCACGTAGACTCAGAGTACGTTCGAGGTCACTACAAAGGCTGTCAGGGCTGTTACTCGCAATCGTTACACCACTCCCCCATCCCAAAACAGTATAGGCTGACAGCTCAAATACAGTGTCCCATACCACCATATTCTTCTCACGAGTCTGGGTTGCTCACTGGTCACTACGGGGAGGCTCGTGGCCCCAGCGTAGGCCAATAGCTCAACCACGGTGTCCCATACCATCATGCCCAGCTCATGAGTCTTAGCGGATCGAGGTACCATGGTTAACGGGATTTTCACTGGTAAGTTTGATACTTTAGATGGAAGCAGTAGCGTTCATACATAGTTAACATACATCGGGCTAATCGGGTTACTTGACGAGTTCGACTAGTACGAACGCCCGTTGAGTTAATCGACATGAAGTGCATAAGCACCTCGTGTCGCCTAACCACTATCAACAAGCAACGTACGGCTCGGGTTCGTCAAACACGTCCTACGTGGTGAATAGGTCTCGGCCATGAACTCAAGGCGTATTACCGATTGCCTGCACTATACAATAGCCCCAATCACATTCAGTTATGACATGTTATCCAATGATATAGTCAAAGCAGTAAATGAATCATATTTTAAATTATACAATCAAAGGTTCGATATTGTTCGCTTTAGGACTGCCAGGGCTATTGCACGAAATCATTACACCACTCCCCCATCACCCTTCACGGCATTATTTCTGCATGTTATGGAATACAACCTAAACATGAATCCACACATATGCAATATAAAATACATGGAGGAAAGCATACACATCATTGATGTAGTTGAGAATCATATCTCAACCCGCATACAAGTACATTTTACTAACTACTAACTCATTCAGACACCTTTACATACACTTAGTCTACACCTTACGTCACATCATACATATTATGTATCCATTAATATAGATATTAGGGTAAGTCCTTTCGTCAAAGGGTAGTCACCTATACAACAATCATATATCCACGACATATTGTCATGGCAAGGACGAATACAAAGTCTATACTCATTCAGTCATTTTCACATACACTTAGGCTACACATACTAAATATATATCATATGTTGGTATATCATGCATTTGGACTAAACCTTTAGCCCAAGAGTTGTTACACATACATCTAGCATACATAGACGACAGTTAATCATGGAAAACTCAAATTCATATTTCATACGTATGCGGTATTTTCTACAAATACAAGGAATATAGTATATTCAACATAGTTAACGAATAACTGAAAAATGAAACGGACAACACTTTATACTTGTAAAATAGCATCCACGTCAGTAATATATCATTAACTGACATTGAAAGTCTTGAAAACCATAACCTAAACGTATATAGTCCGCACCTTAAACCAGAAAATGCATAACAGATATGATTTGGATGACAAGTCTTCGTCAACGGCGGATAGTCAACCTAAGGCATGCATATAGGTTAGTTACAATAACACTTAACTATTCTAAGCTCCAAAACAGGTTAGGATTAGGATTTTTTATCCAAGAATGAAATCAGAAATGCCGTAATAGCGATACGGATTGGCTGATTAGGCACGTAGTAAAGCTGGGAAGAATCACCAACTTCTCTCCCACTTTCTCTCTCTTTTCTCTATCTTTCTTAGCTAGGGTTTAGAAATTCGTATGGGATTTGGGAAAGAGGGTTTTAGGCCTTTTTATAAGCCTAAAAGTGATGAAAATAGCCCTTGGGCCAAGGTATATTTAGGTTATAACCAAATCGGGTCTGTTCCGATCCAACGAAGTACTTCTGGAGGTCCTGTTACTAAATGTGGTCGGACTTAAGCTCTCTAATATTGGATCTAGGTCAAGCTAAGTTTTTAGTCCGGTCGGGTTTCCAGATTGACCGCGGCGGACCAGTTTCAGTTCAACGGTTACGGGAACTCGATCAGAGCTACAAGTACTATGACATGTATGGGCCAACTATCCTGATCCGAGGGTGAATTTGGGTTGAAATCTAACGGTCAGAATGCTTAGAAATAATGCACAAGCGAAACGATCCAGATTACTTAAAATTATATTTAATTTTCTAATCTTTGTTTTCTCACTCTCTTCACTCCGGACTCAAGGAAACAGTCCCAGGACATCGTATGGCCTTAATTTTCAAGGTGACAGTCAAGTCCAATTACGCGGTCATAGTTGTCTAAGTTCATCACTATCAGACTTTCGACGTGCGGTCTAAATCCATTACAAAATTACAAAGCATTCCCCGGAGCAATTGGGTTTAGAGTTGGATCCTAGATTTCAAGGTAATATTGCGTCAATAATTCTATAGGTTTTGGGTCTTACAGATCGCATTTAAAGTGGTTGGTGCGAAGTTTGCAGGAAATCTAGTGTAACGCTAGTTAATACACATTAAATTTCTAAAGAATTTGGTTCTAAATGATTCTTTTGGCTTTAGAATTGAGTTTTGAGAAGTCACCAAGGTGTTATGGTTGACCCATTGCCTAAGGACGTCTAACTCCATGTTAGCAAAAATTCAGGGTGTTACATACAATGTACAACCGGTGGTGCGTGCAAACCAAAGAATGTGCAGCACATGTGTTGAGGTATAAAAAATATTTCATTGCAGTTGTCAGATAATTCCATGTTCGGGGGTATTTCGGTAAATTCCATGTTCGGGGTATTTTGATAAATTCCATGTCTGGGGGTATTTTGGTAATTTTCATGTCTGGGGGTATTTCGATAAATTTCATGTTCGGGGATATTTCGTTAAATTCCATGTCTGAGGGTATTTCGGTAAATTCCATGTTTGGAGGTATTTTGGTAAAAGTCCAGTTCCCGGGGTAGTTTAGGTATTTTGGTAAAAATCCAGTTCCAAGGGTAGTTTAGGTATTTTGGTAAAAATCCAGTTTTAAGTGTAGTTTAGGTATTTTGGTAAAAATCCATTTCCAAGGGTAGTTCAGGTATTTCAGAAAAGGCATTGAAAAGGGTAGTTTGGTAAAAAAAAAAGGGGTGCATAGGTGTCATTTTAAGGGAGAGAGGTACACCACCACTTAGAAGGTAGCTTGGTGGACACCATGTTTTAAGAAAAGAAGATGTCCACATGTGAAGCGATAAGTGGTGGTGATCACCACTCTGTAAGAGTGGTGGGGCCTATAAATACCCTCACCGCTGCTTCATTTGGAGGATAATCGGATTGGATCAGATCGGTGGGCCAGGAGACGAAGAAGAAGAAGTGAGAAGAGAGAAAGAGATGTTGTTGCGTGGGCCTCGCAATGAAGATTAGCTGCTGCGCTGGCTGCATAAGGAAGGAAGACGTTGCGCGGGTTAGCGCAAGGAAAGACATGGTTGCATTGACTGCGCAACCGTTCGAAGCCTCGGTCGTGCATGTATTTGAGCTGCTTCCATTATGTTGCTGTGATGCCCATTGTAGCTGCCTTTTTGAGAAATCTACATCGTCCACCATCTTCCTTTTGGAATTTCTACCGTGAATGACCGATTTTGGTCATCTGATGACGTGGCCCACCTAAATAATTAAGCCGTGAAAGCAGCTAAACGGTCTTCTTTTGATTGCTATAGCGATCATGTGGATGTGCATCGAAGCCAAAGATCAGCATGGTTGCGAATGGTTTTTCTCCCTCTACCTCATGGACGCTTCAGATCAAGCCTTTGGTGCACGATGGTAGCCCACAATAAACAAATGGAGCCTCTGTTTTGCAATAGAGTTGACGTACATCAACTCTGTGATGTGTGATGGCCCACTTATTGAAGATGATGAGGGTCGAATATTGCATATCAAACCCCGATTATTACTTGATTTTGCATACAAGATAATGCTTAATAGACTATTTTAATCGTGTTTTTGTTGTAGGGAGTGATTAGGAGCTTGGATGGAAAAAGGATATTAAACGCGTGGATTTGACGCTCCAAAGTCACCAAAGCAAGGGACCGACTCCAGAGGACCAAGATTGAAGAATTTACATGCCAAGGATCCCAGGAAATCAAACCGTTCACATTAAAGAAGCTCGAAACTGGTGCAGAATGCGAGATCACAGGGTTCCCGCCATTCGATTGACACGAAGCTTCATACATGGCCTAGGGGCCATAAGTTAACCATACATATTAAATTTCAGCCATTAGATCACTGAGAAAGTATCCCAACAGTAAGATCAGGCCCTTAATTCATTAAGTGGGGCCACCTGATATCTGGAATTGCCTCAAATTTCGTATCAACGCCTTAAATGGGGAGACTAATCAAATGGTCGGATCAGATTTCACAAAAACATCACATTGGGCCCTGTATGTGCATCATGTGTATACCATACATGCAACCGAGCCATGCACCGGACGGCTGAGGTAGTTAGCGCAAGCGCTAACCTGACCTTCTTCCCAAAAAGGAAACTGCAGTTTCCTGTTGCGTATCGGACGGATAATGTTCATTTTGCGGAGGGTAGTGGGCCCCACCCATCACCCGTATGGTTCATCCAAGCCGTTCATCGTGTAGAGGGATTCGAAAGCTTCGAACCCATGTTGACGTTTCACACCCATGCGTGCACAAGTGTGCAATACAGATGCCATAAGTGGACTGCCCTGCAACGTTCATGTAACATCCCGAAAATCGGGGGGTCGAGCAAAAACCCAACTCCCGAGTTCCAAAATGTTATTTATGCAACATAGATATGTATGATTGAATGTTGTCTGTGATAACGCATTAAACATGAGTGAGATTAAGCTAGAACAGCATATCATACTCCAGAGACGGTTAAATTAACAAGCGGAAGACTGTGATAGTATGTATAACATATATAAACTGTTGTATGCCTCCAGAGTGTGGATATGTTACCAGGTTATATACATACATGTATACTCCAAAAGTAGACAAAACGAATATACATGAGTGCGCTAAAAATATAAAATGACAAGTGTCAAAGTATCTAATCAACCTCCCTGTAATCCCGTCAATCAGAACACGCATAAAGGAGGGATCCTCCTCATCATCATCAAGTCCTGCTCCGCCTCGCAGGCCGCGCCATCATCTGCAATCACAAAAGGGTCTGGTGGGTGTCCAGGAACACCGTCCCGTAACGTGGGAGTGAGTAGCTAACTCAGTGGAATAATAGAGCAAGGATTAACATGTTCTCAAATCAATCATGCGATAATAGTAAAGAAATAAATCAAACATTCCTAATACTGTTGTTAATGCAATTATGACATGACGTGATGTATGCCCTCACCGACGATCTCCCTTATACGGCAACATCTTACGACCGCGGTATGCCACACTCCCTAGAGTGGTCCACATCTTCCAGGCACATGCAATGCTATGGTGATATGATTTTCGAGTTGTTATTAGTCCATTCAAACAGCAGGATTGGGAAACTAAGGTACTTCCCTTGTATCAATCCCAACACAGATCCTGTCTAGGGTCATCACTCCTAGTAATCTCATACGATGTATATTTTGTAGGTCGCTGCAAGGGCTGTCAGGGCTGTTGCACGCACTCGTTGCTCCGCTCCCCCATCACCTTATCAATATAGGCCTACTGTACTCTACTGCTACTGAAGGGTCGTCGCCTCCCGTAGACTCAGAATACGCTCGCGGTCACTACAAAGGACTCGTCGCCTGATCAGTGTAGGCCGACAGCTAGAATATAGTATCCCATACCACCATCATCTGCTCACGAGTCTAGGTGCTCACTGGTCACTACGGGGAGGTTTGTGGCCCCAGCGTAGGCCGATAGCTCGACCACGGTGACCCATACCACCATGCCCGGCTCATGAGTCTTTATGGATCAAGGTACCATGGTTAACAGGTTTTACAATGGTAAGTTCAGTACCCTAGGTTCAAGCAATTATGACTCATGCAAGGTGAACATACAATGGCCAGTCGGGTTACTTGACAGGCTCGACTAGCACGATCGCATCTCAAGTTGAACGACATGAAGTGCGTAAAACACTTCGTGTGGCCTAACCACTGCCGCCAACTCCAGAACACGGCTCGCGTTCATCGACGCGTCGTTCGTGGCGAAGATAAACTAACCACGAATTCGCTCGGTTACCAACTGCCTGGACTAGGCATAGTCCCAAACACATAGAATCACATCAGCAAATCAAGTGAGAGTATTGGAAATGAAATACAACCACGTGAGCATGTTAACACATGTTATGACATACAACCAGAGTAAATCATCTTACACATGTCTATCACGCATATAATGAAATTATACATAGCACCAACATATAGGACATCATCTCCATCAGCATATTAATTGAGAATTCGATCTCAACTAGATCATAAGGAAATCATCAAGCACATGTTATAACATACCACTTAAGTGAAACATCAAGCATATGCATTTCATACCAATAATGAAATCGTACATATGGCCAACTTGTAGGAAACCATTTACATTAGCAATTTAATTGAGAAATCAATCTCAAATTAATTCATAACACCATTTAATTCAATACATACTAATACGAGCATTTATACAAACACTTACACTACACACTTAAGTCTACATATAGTATGTCGACCCGAAATGCGCATTTAGGCGAATCTCTTCGCCAAACTAATTATGCACGCATTCCTAACATTCTAATGCGACAATAAACCATGTCAATCACATCAGCAAAATATGCATGAAAACAGTACTTCCTACAAATGACTAAAATGCCCTAAATCTCATATTCTTCGTTAGTTTACGAAACAGGAAACGGACAGCATGTTGTACATGTCAAATGGCGTTGCCGTCAAGAATCTACTACTAAACGACATTGAAAGCTTTGGAAACAGTCAATCAAAGCGTCTAATATCTGCACCTTTTCCCTTTTAGGGGTGAGAGTTCGAACGGAGCGTATACGCTTCGTCTACGGCGAATAGAGAACCTAATTTACGAGTTATATCAGTTTACATGCTATGGAACGGAACGAATGCCAAATCAGCAACTTCTAGGGCTATTTCTTACCTGAAAACGTGGAGGAATCGTCGGGAAAGTGCTTGGATCGCGTGGCTTAAACACGTGTAGCAGGTAGCACCAGCAGCAGGAAATTCTCTCCCACCTCTCTCACAATCTCTCACCTTTTCTCTCCCTCAATCTATGGGTTTTCCCAAATTCGGATGGGAGAGATATGAGAGGGTTTCAACCCCTTTTATAAGCTTAAAAATGTCCGGAATAGGCTCGGGAATAAAGTTCACTTGATGCTTAACCAAAGCGGGGCTGTTTCGGTCCAAAAGATGATTTCTGGTGGTCCCCTGGTCGAATGCGATCGGACTTAAGCTCATGCGTACCAGATATAGCACGTATTAAGTTTTCAGTCCGGCAGGGTTCGCAGATCGCACGTGGAGGACCAGTTTTAGTTCAGCGGTCACCGCACGTAGATCAGGGCTGGAAGTCTCATAATAATAAATAGAAATTTTTCCTGATC
Organism: Magnolia kwangsiensis; assembly: GCA_037074715.1. NCBI lineage: Eukaryota > Viridiplantae > Streptophyta > Magnoliopsida > Magnoliales > Magnoliaceae > Magnolia > Magnolia kwangsiensis. The sequence goes on along the minus strand of CM073572.1, from coordinate 148,540,158 downwards.
CGAGGGTGTAATCTGGATGAATTCTGACGGTCAGAACGCTTAATACTGACGTGTCAAGTCGTGTGCCAGATTTGAATTTGAAATTCCAATTCTGTCCCTATTCGCAGTCTCTTCAGTCCGGGCTCAATGAAATAGTCTGTGATTATCAGTTTGACTTGATTTTCGAAATGATTGTCAAGTCCAGCTGGACGGTTCTAACGGTCTAAGATAGGAAGTAACGGACTTTCGACGCGCAGTCTAAATCCAATACAAGAATTCAAACTGGTCCAGAGAACAAACCCGCTTAGAGTTTGATCCGAGGTTATAGAGTATTATGGAGTCATACGTTCTACTCGATTTGGGTCTTGTAGAACGTATTTAAAGTGATCAGGGACTGTTTCCCAGCTACTCCAGCGTTGCGCTAGCTAACTTACGCTAAATTTTCATAGGATTTAATCCTAAGTGGTTTCTTTGGCTATGAAATGGGGTTCTGAGCGATTTTCCAGGTGTTTTAGTTGACCCATTGCCTAAGGACGTCAAATCCCAGATTGGCCAAAATCCGGGGTGTTACAATCTATCCCCCTTAAAACACAATGTCGTCCCCGACATTGGCAAAGAGCAAGGAGTACTTTCTCTAAGGAAGGTTCAAATCCTATTTAATAACCTAATCGTATGTATATCCGAACTCAAAGGTTTCGATCTTGGGCCAGTGGGAAAGAGGCCAACCACTCTTCCGCTGCGCCACTCTAATCAAACAGTAGCGTTGACTAACCTAACTGGATTGGACTCAATACGTTCTACCCCCCTTAAAACTTAGTTTTACTTAAGGTTGAAGAAGCTTAGCATCGATCCGTATATCAGAACGAGGCACAACTTAGGAGCTATCCTTGACCTAAAATGGAAACAACCTTTCTCTACATGGTTTTCCTTGCTAATGATGCGTTCTATGGCATTGGTATCTATGGTGATAGAGATGAGCCTAAGCTCTATAGTGGTTGAGTTCAGGGGTAGGTATGAGTTGGTGGCAAGATGTCTAATTCTCTACTAGCTTTAAGTCCTCGTCATTTTCCAAAGACAATGTGATCCTGTTTGGTTGTAGGTGGTTGGGCCATCACAGAAGAAAGGTTGTGCAGTGGGTCTAAGCCAGATACGTTGAACCTTCTGTCTAATCAGGACAGAAAATGCGTTGTATCAGTTCTTAATCCGAGTCGACGCCGATCCTCTGCTTGATCAGAGCATTGGATTTCTTGGTAACCACTAGGATTAAGAAGTCGATTCAAACCGCGAATACATCGCTTACATGTAGTTCCTTTATTCCGCATTCCCGAATGCAATAAGTCCTTGGGGAAGGCAATTCTAAGGGGTGTGCTAGTACATTCTAAGTTCAATCTGAGGGAGTTATAAATGTTCCCTGAGAGTGTATGGTTCCTTCCTATGGGTAACAACAGAAGTCTATAAGTCATAAGGGGATTTATCGAAGGAAGGAAGTCTCATTCCAACCAAATCTAACCTACTATCCCTTAGCATATATAGGCCTTACACTGCCTAAGACAACTAGTAGCCTAGTCTGTAACTCTGTAGCTATAATCCAAAGCCTAAGATTATACGGTAAATGGCTTTCCATTCTATTTCTACTACAGGGAATTCTTCTATTGCTTAGGGTCAAGATTTGTCTAACTGGAATTGGATTTCTTATGTCGTCAGATCCTTCAAATCTAGGAGTGCTAACACTAGGTCCAAAACGCCAAGGGTCTATGAAACGAAACTACATTCCTAATCCCATGTTGGGATCGGGAGTGGCATGCTTTGTAGGAGGGTGGGTTGGGATAAAAATTAATTTGTAGGCTGAATCTCGGGAGTTACAATACTCCCAATCTAGGGACAATACCTAACAAAAAAATGAACGGCATGCACTCCATTCAACAATTTTTAGCTATATTAAGCTCAAACCACAACACAAACACATTTTCTACCTAACAACACAAAACACAGAAATTTCAAAACAATAATCAAACAAGCGAATAACGTGGAGAAATGGGATAGGTAAGTAGGTTTCCACAAGTCTGAGGGTCAAATAAAAGGGACATGAGAGAGAGGACGATGGAAAGTGAGGAAAAGGCTGAAACAGCCTTAACAATAGCCATGGAAGGAGGAGGAAATGCAGGGAAATGGTTGCCCAAATGGATAGAACAAAATCTAGGCGTTGTAGAGGTATGCTTCAAGCTCCCCTAGGATGTATTTTCAGAAAGAAATGAAAATAAAAAAGGGAAATGGAGCACCTCACGAATTCAGCTCGATTTGGGGATTTTAGAAGCTCCAACGGACGAAACCTTCAAGAGGGAGGGCTGCCAACTTCAAAGGAACGATGGAGAGTGGTCGTTTTTGGCAGGGAATGGATCTAGGGTGGTTTGGAATCACGGATTTTTGGAGATAGTTGCTGAAAAATGAAAATGGGGCTAGGAAAGGGGCTGTTTGTGAAGGAAGTACCCCTATTTGGGGTTTTCTATGGACGAACCACCCATGGGAGGGGTGTACAGGCCACATGAGGGTGTGCGCCCGGAAATCAGACCAAGTGGGCCCCACCGGTCGGCGATGCATCGCCGAACCGGCGATGGCATCGCCGGCCATCTTGCACGGTGGCCGGTGGGACCACATGGGTTTGGTCCCCCATGGTCCAGGGACCCCAAAAATATGTGGCCCCCACCTTGGTTCATTCTAGATTGCCCTATATGGGTCCAAAGATGCATTCGAGACTTTTCGGGGCCAATCTGCAATCCCGAATACAAACCCCTATCATGCAGCATATGATTTTAGGGTAGAAGGATCTAGTACATCCATTTAGCCCATTAGTTGCTAAAGAAAGTGAGTTCAGAATGACCTTATGGCCGTTTTTCATGAAATTTTACTATTCACCTTATAATTTTATGAAAGTACTAATTTGTGTTATTTTTACATTAGGATTGATGCCTAACATGGAAAGGATAAGAAAGAATTGAAGATTGGAGTGGTGAGAGAGAATTTTGAAGATTTTTGGTGAAACGGGATTTTTAAGCCCTGGCATTGAATACAGGAGTCCTGGTTGTCCCACGGCCCAAAAATTTACATTTACGGGTTTAGAATCATTCAAAGAACGTCTCAACCCACTTACCTATGACCTAGGAGCTATTCGGGTTGCTCCACCCGACCCTTGATGCGCTACGGACTCGATCACGCGATCGAAATGAATAGACTTCGCCTATTGGTGAACCTGGGATCCTAGAAGTGTTTCTAGACCCTTCTCGCACCCACCTAAGTCAAAGGAAGCGACTGCGTGCGTCACGTGACCATAACCCAGGCCCGGTTTAATCCAAATCATGCTCTGATACCATCTGTAACATCCCGAAAATTGGGGGGTCGAGCAAAAACCCAACTCCCGAGTTCCAAAATGTTATTTATGCAACATAGATATGTATGATTGAATGTTGTCTGTGATAACGCATTAAACATGAGTGAGATTAAGCTAGAACAGCATATCATACTCCAGAGACGGTTAAATTAACAAGCGGAAGACTGTGATAGTATGTATAACATATATAAACTGTTGTATGCCTCCAGAGTGTGGATATGTTACCAGGTTATATACATACATGTATACTCCAAAAGTAGACAAAACGAATATACATGAGTGCGCTAAAAATATAAAATGACAAGTGTCAAAGTATCTAATCAACCTCCCTGTAATCCCGTCAATCAGAACACGCATAAAGGAGGGATCCTCCTCATCATCATCAAGTCCAGCTCCGCCTCGCAGGCCGCGCCATCATCTACAATCACAAAAGGGTCTGGTGGGTGTCCAGGAACACCGTCCCGTAACGTGAGAGTGAGTAGCTAACTCAGTGGAATAATAGAGCAAGGATTAACATGTTCTCAAATCAATCATGCGATAATAGTAAAGAAATAAATCAAACATTCCTAATACTGTTGTTAATGCAATTATGACATGACGTGATGTATGCCCTCACCGACGATCTCCCTCATACGGCAACATCTTACGACCGCGGCATGCCACACTCCCTAGAGTGGTCCACATCTTTCAGGCACATGCAATGCTATGGTGATATGATTTTCGAGTTGTTATTAGTCCATTCAAAAAGCAGGATTGGGAAACTAAGGTACTTCCCTTGTATCAATCCCAACACAGATCCTGTCTAGGGTCGTCACTCCTAGTAATCTCATACGATGTATATTTTGTAGGTCGCTGCAAGGGCTGCCAGGGCTGTTGCACGCACTCATTGCTCCGCTCCCCCATCACCTTTTCAATACAGGCCTACTGTACTCCACTGCTACTGAAGGGTCGTCGCCTCCCGTAGACTCAGAATACGCTCGCGGTCACTACAAAGGACTCGTCGCCTGATCAGTGTAGGCCGACAGCTAGAATATAGTGTCCCATACTACCATAATCTGCTCACGAGTCTAGGTGCTCACTGGTCACTACGGGGAGGTTTGTGGCCCCAGCGTAGGCCGACAGCTCGACCACGGTGTCCCATACCACCATGCCCGGCTCATGAGTCTTTATGGATCAAGGTACCATGGTTAACAGGGTTTACAATGGTAAGTTCAGTACCCTAGGTTCAAGCAATTATGACTCATGCAGGGTGAACATACAATGGCCAGTCGGGTTACTTGACGGGCTCGACTAGCACGATCGCATCTCAAGTTGAACGACATGAAGTGCGTAAAACACTTCGTGTGGCCTAACCACTGCCGCCAACTCCAGAACACGGCTCGCGTTCATCGACGCGTCGTTCGTGGCGAAGATAAGCTAACCACGAATTCGCTCGGTTACCGACTGCCTGGACTAGGCATAGTCCCAAACACATAGAATCACATCAGCAAATCAAGTGAGAGTATTGGAAATGAAATACAACCACGTGAGCATGTTAACACATGTTATGACATACAACCAGAGTAAATCATCTTACACATGTCTATCACGCATATAATGAAATTATACATAGCACCAACATATAGGACATCATCTCCATCAGCATATTAATTGAGAATTTGATCTCAACTAGATCATAAGGAAATCATCAAGCACATGTTATAACATACCACTTAAGTGAAACATCAAGCAAATGCATTTCATACCAATAATGAAATCGTACATATGGCCAACTTGTAGGAAACCATTTACATTAGCAATTTAATTGAGAAATCAATCTCAAATTAATTCATAACACCATTTAATTCAATACATACTAATACGAGCATTTATACAAACACTTACACTACACACTTAAGTCTACATATAGTATGTCGACCCGAAATGCGCATTTAGGCGAATCTCTTCGCCAAACTAATTATGCACGCATTCCTAACATTCTAATGCGACAATAAACCATGTCAATCACATCAGCAAAATATGCATGAAAACAGTACTTCCTACAAATGACTAAAATGCCCTAAATCTCATATTCTTCGTTAGTTTACGAAACAGGAAACGGACAGCATGTTGTACATGTCAAACGGCGTTGCCGTCAAGAATCTACTATTAAACGACATTGAAAGCTTTGGAAATAGTCAATCAAAGTGTCTAATATCCGCACCTTTTCCCTTTTAGGGGTGAGAGTTCGAACGGAGCGTATACGCTTCGTCTACGGCGAATAGAGAACCTAATTTACGAATTATATCAGTTTACATGCTATGGAACGGAACGAATGCCAAATCAACAACTTCTAGGGCTATTTCTTACCTGAAAACGTGGAGGAATCGTCGGGAAAGTGCTTGGATCGCGTGGCTTAAACACGTGTAGCAGGTAGCACCAGCAGCAGGAAATTCTCTCCCACCTCTCTCACAATCTCTCACCTTTTCTCTCCCTCAATCTATGGCTTTTCCCAAATTCGGATGGGAGAGATATGAGAGGGTTTCAACCCCTTTTATAAGCTTAAAAATGCCCGGAATAGGCTCGGGAACAAAGTTCACTTGATGCTTAACCAAAGCGGGGCTGTTTCGGTCCAAAAGATGATTTCTGGTGGTCCCCTGGTCGAATGCGATCGGACTTAAGCTCATGCGTACCAGATATAGCACGTATTAAGTTTTCAGTCCGGCAGGGTTCGCAGATCGCACGTGGCGGACCAGTTTTAGTTCAGCGGTCACCGCACGTAGATCAGGGCTGGAAGTCTCATAATAATAAATAGAAATTTTTCCTGATCCGAGGGTGTAATCTGGATGAATTCTGACGGTCAGAACGCTTAATACTGATGTGTCAAGTCGTGTGCCAGATTTGAATTTGAAATTCCAATTCTGTCCCTATTCGCGGTCTCTTCAGTCCGGGCTCAATGAAATAGTCTGTGATTATCGGTTTGACTTGATTTTCGAAATGATTGTCAAGTCCAGCTGGGCGGTTCTAACGGTCTAAGATAGGAAGTAACGGACTTTCGACGCGCGGTCTAAATCCAATACAAGAATTCAAAGTGGTCCAGAGAATAAACCCGCTTAGAGTTTGATCCGAGGTTATAGAGTATTATGGAGTCATACGTTCTACTCGATTTGGGTCTTGTAGAACGTATTTAAAGTGATCAGGGACTGTTTCCCAGCTACTCCAGCGTTGCGCTAGCTAACTTACGCTAAATTTCCATAGGAATTAATCCTAAGTGGTTTCTTTGGCTATGAAATGGGGTTCTGAGCGATTTTCCAGGTGTTTTAGTTGACCCATTGCCTAAGGACGTCAAATCCCAAATTGGCCAAAATCCGGGGTGTTACAGTTCAAAATGAATCTTAGCGTGATTTCTTCTTTAGACCGAGTCAATGGATGTTCAGAACCATCCATTCTTGATCGAATTTTCATCCTGAAGCCAATGGAAGGGGTGGATTTCCTTGAAAATACCTCTATGGGGCCCACCGATCACAACAGTGAAGGAGTGCAAAAGCTTTCACAGATCCACAAAAACCAACTTTTCCAGGCGGTTGTGGCCAACCATCTTTCATCATATGGCAGATATAAACCGTCCATCGTGTAGACCAGCCAAAAACATCCCAGGAGACGTTGATTTTATGGATAAAGTGCAAAGAACAAGGGACTTATGAAGCCACAAAGGTGGCTATGAAAAAGCTTATGCGATTTTCGCTGTGACACCTCTCCACGGACTCCAGCAGCTATAAGAGGGTCTTGGAAAGCTTGAAAGAGGGGGCTGGAAGGGAGAGATCAAAGGAGGAAAAGCTAGGAGATCCATGCTAGAGTAGAGAGAAGAAAGAGAAGAAAGAAGAGAGAGAGAGAGAGAGAGAGAGAGAGAGAGAGAGAGAGAGAGAGAGGAAGAAAGGAGTTCTTTATGCTTTTTCTTTCTTCAATCTTATTTTTTCTTCTTTCTATTTGAATTCATGGATAGCTAATTTTTTAGCTAGGGCTGAGATGAAGCCCCTAATTTGAATGATGCCTATTTTTCTTTGTTGATTTCATCTTGAATTTAATTGATTTGTTTCTTTCTCTAGTGTGCTTAACTAAAATTTCTGTACTTCTCCATTCTATGAGCTTAACCAAAGTCTAGATGTGGATGTGGTTTGGGATCTTTTTTTAGGTGCTTGTGTTTGACCATGAACAGGTTTCCTATAGAGAAAGAAATCAGAATCTGCATCTCTCCATGCCTGACCATGGATGGAAAGATGTGATCCATATGCTTTAAGGAATTATACATTCTGTGTGCCCGACCAAGGACATAGAGTATGCTTTATTTATTAAATTTATATCAATATAAATTAGGGTGAATCAATAGGTAAAATAAGGGTCAGGATAATTAGGGGTGGATTCAAAAGTCCTAGTGTTCTCCTTGATTGAAATTTCCTTATTGTTCTCAGTTACTTTTCATAGATTTTTGTTAGTTTACTTAATTGTTAGTAAAACTATTTGTTGGATTAGTTAAGAAGAATCTTAAATTTTGAATTGTGAGAACCAGTCCTCGTGGAACAATCTCGTAATACGTACCATATCTACATCTGATTCGTATACTTGCGAGTTTAAAATCATTTAAATCAGATTGGTTTAAATAAAACATCAGAAGAGGAATGGAAAATCCACACTGCTCATTCAATTCATGACGGAAAACCATCCAGGAAGGATGAGTTTTGAAGTAAAATCAGCGTGGTCCACGAGCTTGCTCATTTCACCGTCCATTTTACGTTTAACAGTTAAGATTTCAAAAGAGCTTACATGGTGGCAAAATGACACCTAGGCAAGAGTAATGTCCACCCTCTGAAGTGAATGGACAGGTTGGATCATGGAAAGGAGCAGTGAGTGGGCCACACTGAGAAAATTGTAAAGAGACTGCAAAGACGCTGTGCGTTTTTTGTATTTGAGAAGAAGAAGTCGGTCAGCGGCCGCTGACCGACTTTAAGAAATCCCATGCACAGCCAGTGCTCGTGCACACCATGTACATGAGATGTACATGTGGGCTCCAACATGATGTTCGTGGAAAATCTACTCTGTTCATCTGCTTTGTTAGATTATTTAACACATCGGGACCAAATCTGAAGCGTATCCAGATTATAGGCGGCCCCCAAATCATGATTTTAGGGGCTAATTTGTCAGTTTGGCCATTTCTACAAGGATTCAGGAGTTGAAATTTGACGTGTATGGTTAATTTGTGGTTCTAAGGCTGTATATAAAGTTTTGAGCTGAACGGATGGTGAAAATCCCATGATCTTACATTCTGGGAAACTTTGTAAGCCCGTTTAACATGATTGGCCTGATTTCTTTAGGTCCTGGCCACACTTCAACGAGATCCTTCATATTTCAAAGAAGAATGACCAGAAGGATGCTCTATAATTCAAGGAAAGATGACTAGAATGATGCTCAGAACTGATCTTAGCGGTCAGATCAGAGGATTCAAGTCTGCACAAGCCCTATTTCTTGAAGATTGGTTGATCAGATTGACATTCCTTTTAAGTACTAGGAGATGACCGAAGCAGTTACCGGAATGCTACCAAAATTTTTATTTGACTATCTTCTCTTTCATTTAGTTACATTGCATTTATTGTATTTTTTTTTTAGAATCAAGGGAATCAGAGGATGTAAATGAACTTAGATAAATGTGATCAATGTTCTCTCAACAAATTCTTTGTTATCATTAAATAAATTCTCACAATCAAATGCATTTGTTTCTTTGTGGAAACAACATTTTTAAATAGACTAATAATGTAACGTTTCAAAAAAATTCGTAGAAAGACCCGAGTACCGCCTCAGGCAAAAATCATTAAGGACTAAATATTTTAGAAATTAAATGAGAATTAACTAGTGCTAAACTAGATTACCTATGAAATTAGCCCTAACACTTTAAACACGATCTGTATGACTCAAAATCTGCAGGGTCGTTAACGCTACATTACCTAAAAACTTAGGATCCATCTCAAAACCCAGTTGCTCTCGGGAGCATTATGAAACTCCGTATCTAACCTAGACCGCACGTTGAAAGTCCAATTATCCCAAGACTATACGGTTATGATCACCTTTCTGGACCTGATAACCCCTCAAAAATCAGATCCTAATAGTACTGAGAAATGCACAACTTGAGCCTGGAGTGAAGTGTGTGAGAAACGTGAATATCTTTAGAAAATGAACTGAAACTTACGTGAATTGAATCGGTTCACTTGCAGAACGAATCTAAGAACTCAGACTATTAGATTTCGACCTAATTATACCCTCGGATCAGGAAAAATTTCCAACATAGGTCAATGTACTTATGACCCTGATCGAGTACCGGTGACCGTTGAACAAAAACAGGTCTCCCGCGGTCAATCCCTAAACTCGATCGAACAAAAAATTATCCTGACCTAGATCCAAGGTCAAGGAGCTTAAGTCCGACCGCAAGTTGAAAAGGGGCCTCCAGAAGTGCTTCGTGGGACCGAAACAGCCAATTTTTGGCTATAACATAAGTATACCTTAGCCTTGGGGCCATGTCCATTAGTTCTAGACCTATATAAAGGCCTTAAACCCTTCTCTCCCTTGTCATACGAATTTTCTAAAACCCTAGAAGAGAAAAGAGAAGAAAGAGAAGGAAATAGAGAAAGTGAGAGAGAGATTCAGGGTCTATGCTTGGGATTCAATCCCACCTTTCCATGTACTTAGCTACCGTATCCATGTCTCTATACTGACGATTTTAGTTCCATACTTATGTAAGAAATCCTAACCCTAATTGGTTTTAGGGATTTGAGTAGAGTAAAAGATGAAATAGCTAACCTATTTCATGTTGTAGGTTGTCCTGTTGCCATAAACAATTACATCGTGTTCAAACTGAGCTTGTTACGAGTCTACTGGCGTAAGGTGTGGACTATAGATGGTTAGGTTATGGTTTTCAAGGCTTTCAATGTCAGTAATGATTTATGACTGACTTGATTGCTGCCACACATGCCTAGTTTTGGTGTTTCTTGTCTATTACACATATATATAAACTATGTTGATTTTAAATGTATTCCATGTGCATGTTGAAATGTTTGAATGACTATGGAATTATGATTTATTCTTTCCATGTTTATTGACTAACAATCCATGATTTTTGTACGTATGGTGAAGCCCTTATAAAAGGGATTTGCTATAATACCTGTTATAAGTACTTTATTACATATATATGATAAGTATGGCCTAAGTGTTTGATAAAATGCCTGAATGTGAAAGTGCTTGTTTAAATGCATGTAATGAGGATGTTGAGATAGGAATCTCAACTCCCTTAACTATAGTTATAGTATCCTTAATATAATCTATCTTACTATTATGTGAGTTGAGGATGAAATGCCTATGTGTGGTAACGTGCATAGTATGTGTTTTGTCGAATTGCTTAAAGTAGGATTTATGATTGATTTTTTCTCACATGCTGTCTTTGGCTACTTCATGCATATACTATTGTTTGGAATGTGTTTGGGGCTACGACGTAATCCAGGCGATCGATAATGATTTCTACGCTAGTGGCTGAGGTTGTTTCACCACACAAGACGTGTTTGAAGAATCCGAGCAGCACTTTAGATGTCGACAATGGTTAGGCCACACGAAGTGATTACACACTTCATGTCGATCATCTCAATGTGCGCCCATACCAGTTGGGCTCGTTAAGTAACCCGATTAACCCGATATATGTTCACCATGTATAGACGATACTGCTTGAATCTAAGGTACCAAACTCACCAATGGAAACTCATTTAACCTTGGTACCTCAATCTTCTAAGACTCATGAGAGGACATGGTGGTATGGGACACCGTGGTCGAGCTATCAGCATACGTCGGGGTGATAAATCCACCCATAGTAACCAGTGAACAATCGAAACTCGTGAGCCAAATACGGTGGTATGGGATATTGTATTCGAGATGTCAGCCTACGACTACGTGACGAGTCATTCGTAGTGACCTCGAGTATACTCTTAGACTGTGCTGAGGTGATGGGCCTTTCCGCTGCAACTAGAGTATAAGTTAGGCCTGAATTAAGGTGACGAGCCCTTGTAGTGACCTGGAGCCACAACATCATATGAGACTAGCTAGGACTAATGACCCTAGAATAGATCATTATTTGGGAAATGATATAAGGGAGGTACCTTAGCTTCCCAATCTTGCTGTATGAAAAAGACTAATAAGAACTCGGTAATCACATTTATAATATAACCTTGCATCTGTCATTGGCGTTAGTGTAGAGCACAGCGGGAGTGTTGGACGCCGCGATCGTTAGATGTTGTCGCAAGAGGGAGTGTAGGCGAGGGCATGCATCATTAATACATATCATGGTTACATTAACCAGAGTACTTAGAGATGCTTGATTTTATAGCTTTATCATTACTGCTTGATTGAATTGATCATATGTTAACCTTTGTACTATAGCTCCACTGAGTTGATCACTCACTCCCACGTTCTAGGATGGTGTTTAAACACCAACCAAACTCTATTGTAGATGCAGGTGATGGTGATGCTTATGAGGCAGGGTCGGACTATTACGATGACGAGGAGGAGTTCTCCTATATGTAACTCTCTGGCAGGTCTATATAGACCTAGAGTTGCGCTGGCAGGGCTACAAGATTTTGAATAGAAAATATTACACTTTCTTATTTTGTACCTTTTGGAACTACACTTGTAATTGTTTAACCTAGTGACAATCATACTCTGAGGACTTACTATTACTCTGAGTTTTTCACTTGTGTAATTTAAATTATCCCTGGAGTATGATAGGTTGATTTGGTATAATCTTACTCATGTTTAAGGCACTAATATAGACAACATTTAATCATCATTATCTATGTTGCATAAGTGATGTGTTGAAACTCGGGAGTTGGGCTCCTACTCGACCCCTGATTTTCAGAGCATTACAAGTTGTATCAAAGTATGATTTGGATTAAATTGGACCTGGGTTATGGTCATACAATACACACTGACACATTTTGACTCAGAAGGGTGTGATATAATGTAGAAACAGACGTAGGTTTCCCAATTTCGTTAAACGGCAAAATTTGTGAAAATCGACCGTAGAAATCAGACCCGTAAGCCTGTGTGATCATGTTGAGTGATCCCAACACCTTACTAGACAGTCAATCAATGGGTTTAGATGAATATTTAATCAATTCTACGCTCAAATAACCCGAAACATGTAAATGTGTGCGATATGGGATCCGGAATGATTCAAACGAAGAAGTGGGCTCAAATCGTACAAATCGGGGGATCCAAAGTGGACCCCGCACATTTCTAACACCCCAGGGGAGATGGCATCGCCCAAGGGGCAAGCCATCACCGGACAGTCCAGGGATCGGTGAGCCCTCACCTCCCAGACGGTCTGGGCCTGTCGGGCCGATCGTTGTGGGACGCTATGGGGCCCACCAAAATGCGTGGGGACCTCCTTATGTACCCCATTTGCCCTATTCTTCCCTCTTTCACACTCCCAAGCTTCACATTTTTCCTAGAAACCTATTTTCTCCTCTCAATTCTCCCCTTTATCCTCCTAGTTTCTCATTTTCCTTTAATACAAACATCCCTTCACCACCTTCACCAAAACCCATCTTCCATTTCCTTCATTTTCCCTTTTTTTGAGCATACAAAACTATTTGTGTCTCGTCTATTTTCAAATCCACCAACCCATCCCACTTCCCAAGTTTTTCTTCATCCTCATGGCTCTTTTTGAGCTTGTGACGGCTATTTTCTCAATTTCTACTCTTCTTTCTCTTATGGGGAAGAAGAGGGCTCCCACGGATGAAGTCGGGCCTAGCTGCCCTACTCGATCCCGAAGGCCAAGAAGCACTGTCACAGATACAAGCGGCGATTGGGAGTTAAGGACCAAGAGGGATCTCGATCCCCAGGCTCCCATTGAAAGGGCTCTATTAGCAGAGTTGTCTCATGGAATTTAAGAGGGTCGTAGGGTCCTTTTCAAAGTGCATGTGGATGAGAGGATCTTCGGGCAATATCTGGTGATGGACCGCCTGGTGGATGCCAGGTGGGGTCCCGTATTTGAGGGTAAATGTGAATACTGTCCGAGCCTTCTACGCGCATATCCAGGAGCCAACACTGGAGCCTTTGCAGTTCAAATTTCCTGTGGGAAGGCGAGACCTCATAGTTAATGTCGCCTTATGTAACGCCCGTGAAAAATCCGTACTTGGGTTCGAGTACCAACTCGACCCGAAATTGTGTAGAATTTATTCCTTTAGAAAAATATGACTAAGTTAGCTAGTGCAACGTTAGAATAGCTGGGAAATGGTCCCTGATCACTTTAAATACGTTCTACAAGGCTCAAAGCGAGTGGAACCAATGGTGCTATAATGCTCTAAAGCCTCGGATCAAACTCTAAACTGGTTTATTCTCGGGACCTCCTTGAAACTTTATATTGGATCTAGACCGCGCGTCGAAAGTCCGATACCTACCATCTTAGACCGTTATGACTACTTAGCTGGGCTTGGCAATCGTTTCGAAAATCAAGTCCAACTGACATTCAGATGCTATTTCATTGAGCCTGGAGTGAAGAGAGTGAGAATAGGGTTAGAATTGGAATTTGAAATTCAAATCTGGCACACGATTTGACGCATCAGTATTGAGCGTTCTGACTGTCAGAATTCAGCCAAATTACACCCTTGGATCAGGAAAAATTTCTATTACATATCACGAGACTTATAGGCCTGATCTTGGTGCGGTGACCGTTAAACTGAAACTGGACCTCCACGTGCGATCTGGGAACCCTACCGGTCTGAAAACTGGATGTGTACTAGATCCAGTATGCATGAGCTTAAGTCCAACCTCATTTGGCCAGGGGACCTTCAAAAATGCTCTTTTGGACCGAAACGGCCCCGATTTGGTTAGGCACCAAGTAAACATTGTTTTCAAACCTATTTTGGGCATGTTTTAGCTTATAAAAGGGGTTGAAACCCTCAATTCTCTCACACATCCGAATTTGTTAGAAACCCCTAGCTTGTGTGAGAGAAAAGGTGAGAGATTGTGAGAGAGAGTAGGAGAGTTCTTCCTGCCACTTGTGCTACGTGTTGCACGTGCTTAAGCAACGCACCTCTATCGCTTTCCTGGTGATTACACTGCGATTCTAGGTAAGCAAATACCCTAAATAGTTGCTGATTTGAGGTTCCTTTATTTTCATAGTGATGTAGCTTATGGATCTTGTGTATTAGGTTCCCTATTCGCGTAGACGAAGCGTATACGCTCCGTTTCAATTCACGAGTCTACAAGACATAATGTGAGGATTTTAGACGCTTTAATCGACGGTTTACAACGCTTTCAATGTCGTTTAATAGTAGATTATTGACGGCATCGCCGTTTGACATGTACAAAATGCTCTCCGTTTTCCGTTTCGTAAATTAACGAAGAATATGAGAATTAGGGCATTTTAGTCATTTGTAGGAAGTACTGTTTACATTCATATTTTGCTGATATGATTGACATGGTTTGTTGTCGCATTAGGAAGTTAGGAATACGTGCATAATTAGTTTGGCGAAGAGATTCGCCTAATTGCACACTTCGGGTCGACATACTATATGTAGACTTAAGTGTGTAGTGTATGTGTTTGTATAAATGCTTGTATTAGTATGTATTGAATTAAATGATGTTATGAATTAGTTTGAGATGGATTTCTCAATTAATATGCTGACCTAAATGATTTCCTACATGTTGACTATATGCATGATTTCATTACATGCATGAAATATCTGTGTTTGAAGATTTACTTAAGTTGAATGTTATAACATGTGTTAACAGGCTCACATGACTGTATTTCAATTCCAATACTCTTACATAATTTGCTGACATGATTCTATAAGTGTTTGGGACTAGACTTAGTCCAGGCAGTCGGTAACCGAGCAAATTCGTGGCTGACTAGTCTTAGCCACGAGCGACGCGTCGATGAACGCGAGTCGTGTTTGAAGTTGGCGGCAGTGGTTAGGCCACGCGAAGTGTTTTACGCACTTCATGTCGTTCGACTTGAGATGCAATCGCGCTAGTCGAGCCCATCAAGTAACCCGACTGGCCGATGTATATTCACCTTGTATGAGTCATAACTGCTTGAACCTAGGGTACTGAACTTACCATTGTAAACTCTGTTAACCATGGTACCTTGATCCACGAAGACTCATGAGCCGGGCATGGTAGTATGGGACACCGTGGTCGAGCTGTCGGCCTACGTTGGGGCCACAAACCTCCCCGTAGTGACCAGTGAGCACCTAGACTCGTGAGCAGATTATGGTGGTATGGGACACTATATTCTAGCTGTCGGCCTACACTGATCAGGCGACGAGTCCTTTGTAGTGACCGCGAGCGTATTCTGAGTTCACGGGAGGCGACGACCCTTCCGTTGCAGTAGAGTACAGTAGGCCTGTATTGATAAGGTGATGGGGGAGCGGTGCAACGAGTGCGAGCAACAGCCCTGGCAGCCCTTGCAGTGACTTACGAAATATACATCGTATGAGATTACTAGGAGTGACGACCCTAGACAGGATCGGTGTTGGGATTGATACAAGGGAAGTACCTTAGTTTCTCAATCCTGCTGTTTGAATGGACTAATAACAACTTGGAAATCATATCACCATGCCATTGCATGTGCCTGGAAGATGTGGAGCACTTGAGGGTCGATTGCATGCCGCGGTCGTAAGATGTTGCCGTATGAGGGAGATCGTCGGTGAGGGCATACATCACGTCATGTCATCTTGCATTAACAACAGTATTAGGATTGTCTGATTTACTGCTTTACTATTATCGCATGATTGAATTGTGAACATGCTAATCTTTGCTCTATGATTCCACTGAGTTGATCACTCACTCCCACGTTACGGGATGGTGTTTGTAACACCCACCAGACCCTGTTGTAGATGCAGGTGAGGCTGAGATCCAGGAGGCAGAGCCAGACTTCGACGAGGACCAGGACGAGTTCTCGTACATGCAGTATCACGATGGCTTTGCATAGGTGACCTGGATCGATGGGACTTCAGTGGGACCATTTTGGATATTTATTTTTGTTCATGTATATGTATATGAGACTCAGAGATGTATTCATACTTTAGAGACAGATGAGGTTTACTTTGTTTTTCCATACAGTGATATATATATTGTTTAGTCTTCCGCTTGCTTTTATCACTGGATCTGAAGTATGAATTGCAGTTTTGGTATACTTTTATTCATGTGAATGCTTTAAATCAGACAACATTGAATCATAATCATTTTTGTTGCATAAGTGACGGTCTGGAACTCGGGAGTTGAGTTTATACACGACCCCCGATTTTCAGGGTGTTACACCTTGATAGCCCGAGTCATGGGAATACCGCCTAAGGCCGCACGGAGTTCAGTACATCTCACTTTTGGCGATTCAACTGTCGGGGCACCTCCCCTGAGCGATAGCTAGACGAACCCTAGTTTAGGCCTGACTAACGATACCATGTCGGACTCTTAGCCAGTCACTGGCCCCACTAATGGGTCGACACCTGTTGCACCATCAGTGCCGGAGCAGAACCATGCATCTACTTCGATGCCGCACATGCCTTAGTCTCCTCCCCCTACTGACAGGTTGGAGCAGATGATGCTACTGATGCAGTAGCAGCAATTACAACAGCAACAACAATAACAACAGCAACAACAGCAGTAACAACAACAACAACAACAGTTTTTTACCACCATGGTGGGCATCTTTGGCCAGAGCATGGGGGTAGCCCCACCTGCACCTCTTGTGTAGCCTACGAGCAGTACGAGTGCTAGCGGCCTCTTCGAGCGATTCCAGTGCTTTCGACCTCCTACATTTGTGGGTACTCACAGACCCATGGAGGCCGAGTATTATCTTGACCACATCTCTAAAATGCTGAAGCCACTGCACTGTATTGAGGTAGAACAGGTGGAGTTGGTCACCTATATGTTTGAAAAGGAGGCCAGCTTATGGTGGGATAGCATTCTCCGCACTGTTGTTGTCTGATATGTTTGGACGTGGGAAGCTTTTGAGACCCGCTTCCACGAGAAGTATTACCTCTCAGCATAAGAAGGAGAGTGAGTTCCTTTACTCCGTCAGGGAGGGATGACAGTTGTTGAGTACGAGAATAGTTTTACGAAGCTGGCTAGGTATGTTCCTTTGATTCTCACTGATCAGCCAATGATGATACGGTGCTTCTCTGAGGGTTTACAACCCGAGATTCACTCGAAGATGAGTTGTTCTAGCATACCCACTTATGCTGAGCTAGTGAACATGTCTTTGTGAGCGGAACAGGATGGGGATCATTTATCTCGCACACGTGCACCCATAGGTCAGAGGCCTTGACTAGATCTACCAAGTCAGTCGTTCCTCCGTAAGAAGCCCTACACAGACTCGTCACCCGGGATCGTCGCTCCATTAGCCCCTATGAGGCAACCCGATATGTGGTGCACATACTGTAAGCGTGCAGGCCATATAGATACTTCTTGCTTTACCAAGATGAGGGACAATGACTTCTCGCCTCCTTAGAGGATCAACCATCAGTTTCCTCAGATGATTACAGCTCCACCTCTGCGATCAGTACTAGCACATCCATCATTTCGACCGCCCGCACCTAGATTTAGGCTGCCTCAACGGCCTATGGTACCGCATCCAAACTGTCAGCAGCAAGCTCGTGTGCACTCACTTGTAGCTGAGGCATCTGAGACAGTGACCGCACTACCTTTAACTTTTGACGTCACTTCGCATATTCAAGGTACACCAGTCTTCTTATTGGTGGACACCAGATCCACTATCTCTATTATATCATGAGCAGCAGTCAAGCGACTGGGGTTAGAAACTTGTCCTATAGTTGGGTTGAGAATCCTTATAACCACAGGGACTTTCTTAGATGCTACCAAGATATGTAAGGGGTGTTCGATAGACGTAGGGAGTAGAACAGTGCACATTGACTTGATTGTCGCCCCATTGCATCATTATAACGTCATTCTCGGTATGGACTGACTTATGAAGATGAAGGCAGAGATCGATTGTGATACTAAGGTAGTGACAGCCTGTGGACCAGAGGGCACAACCTTTACATTCCCAGTGTAGGTCAGTTGGTCCTATCGCATCAGTTGTTATGCTTCCTTCCTAGAGGATGTTAGTGGTCTCGCACTCGAGGACACCCCTGTAGTCCAGGAGTTCTCAGATGTATTCGGAAAGATACTTGGATTACTCCCTCAACGTGAAGTTAATTTTACCATCGATCTAGTGCCTAGTGCGACACCTATATCTCTTCTGACCTATCGTATGGCTCCATGTGAGATGGAGGAGCTGAGGAAACAGATCGATGATCTGTTGAATGCAGGCTTTATACGGCCTAGTGTGTCTCCTTGGGGAGCACCCGTATTATTTGTAAAGAAGAAGGACGGGTCACTGCGATTGTGTATTGATTGTCACAGGCTGAACCAGGTGATGGTAAAGAATAAGTACCCTTTGCCCAAGATAGATGATCTATTTGATCAGTTGAAGGGGGCACAGTATTTCTCGAAGATCAACTTACAGTTAGGGTATCACCAGTTGCACGTCAGGGATGAGGACGTATAGAAGACAGCTTTCAGGACCAGTTTTGGGCACTACGAGTTCCTAGTGATGTCGTTTGGACTCACGAATGCACCAGTCGTGTTCATGGACCTGATGAATAGGGTGTTTTGACTGTACTTGTATCGATTCATCATCGTATTTATAGATAACATTCTGATATGCTCCAAGAGTCGGGAGGAGCACGAGAAACACCTGCAAGAAGTGTTCGATACTCTCAGGAAGAACTAGTTGTTTGCACAGTACAAGAAGTGTGACTTTTGGAAGGAAGAAGTCAAGTTCCTAGGACATGTGATGTCCAACTAAGGGATAGCGGTGGACCTTGCTAAGGTAGCCGCAGTTCAAGACTGGGAGTATCCTGATTCGGTTACTAAAGTGAGGAGTTTCCTGGGCTTGACAGGTTACTACCGTCGATTCATTCGAGACTTTTTTAAGATAGCTAGACCGTTGTCTCAGCTGACTCAGAAAGATCTCAAGTTCGCCTGGAACGAGAAGGCAGAAGCAGCTTTTCAGGAGCTGAAGGACAAGTTGATGTCGGCTCCTGTGCTAGTATTACCAGAGCAAGGGGTCAAGTATACGATATACACCAACGCATCTCGTGTTGGTTTAGGTGGTGTTCTAATGCAGAAAGATAGGGTTATTATTTATCTATCGCAGCAGTTGTGAAAACATGAGGAAAACTACCCCACACATGACCCAGAGTTAGCGGTCCTCAGTTTGCTTTGAAGATCTAGAGACATTACCTCTATGGAGAGGAGTTCGAGCTCTTTTGCGACCATAAGAACCTCAGGTACATATTCACCCAGAGGACCTGAATATGAGGCAGTGGTGATGGATGGAAACCTTGAAGGACTTCAAGTTCGAAGTCTCTTACCATCCTGGCAAGGCCAACCTCATAGCAGATGCGTTAAGCCGTAAGAAGTGATAGCATTTGTGGCACCGCTGATGATTGAGGAGTGGAATATGGTGGAGTTTGTGCGTGAGTTTGAGCAATAACTCACGGTGGAGGAACTGTTTGAGAGTGTGACACACGTTCTTTTGCGGCCACGTATTGATGATAAGATCATCGCAGCTCAGAAGGACGATAAGCGATTGGTAGAGTTGTGAGAGTAAGCGAGCCACAATCAGACTCAGAATGGAGAGTTGGTACGGATGGAGGCGTACGTTACCGTGGCCGCCTATGCATCCCGAACCTTCACGTCTTGAGGTAGGAGGTTCTAGAGGCTACGTATAATTCGAAGATGGCGATGCATCCTGGTAGTATGAAGATGTATTAAGATATGAAGAGGTCGTACTGGTGGGACAACATGAAGGCCAACATAGCAGATTATGTGTGTCGTTGCCTCACGTGCCAGCAGGTCAAGGCTGAACATTGCCGACCTCCTGGACTGCTTCAGCCCATGCCCATGGCTGAATGAAAGTGGGACTTCATGTCTATGGATTTCATATCGGGGCTGCCGAAGATGAGGAAGGGACATGACTCCATTTGGGTGATCGTGGACCGGTTGACGAAATCGGCTCATTTTCTCCGTATCAGAGTTTCGAAGTCTGCAGATGATTTGTTCAGGTTATACATCAAGGAGATCATACGTCTGCATGGAGTTCTTATGGAGATCATGTCGAAGTGAGACACACAATTCACATCTATCTTCTGAACTCGTATCCAGGAAGCAATGGGTGTGAAGTTAAAGTTCAGTATTGCATTTCACCCACAGACTAACGGGCAGACGGAACGGGTAAATCAGGTGTTAGAAGACATGCTGCGAGTTTGTGTGTTGGATTTTAAGGATAGTTGGGACGATCGTCTTCCTTATGCAGAGTTTACGTATAACAACAGTTTTCAGGCGAGTATTGGCATGGCTCCATATGAGGCCCTGTATGGGCATCCCTGTCGAGCACTGCATTGCTAGGCAGAGGTTGGTGAGAAGAGTCTGATTGGCCCAGAGTTGGTTCAGGCAACCTCAGAGAAGATTGACATTATCAAGCATCGACTTCTGGCAGTACAGAGAAGATAAAAGAGTTACGCCGATACGAGGCGGTGAACGCTAGAGTTCGAGGTCGGGGACCATGTATTGCTTTGGGTTTTCCCTATGAAGGGAGTCCTTCGGTTTGACAAGAAGGGGAAACTCACGCTGAGATTTATTGGTCCATTCTAGATATTAGATCGAGTGGGGGCGGTAGCATACCGCCTGACTTTTCCCACACAACTTGTAGACGTGCACAACGTATTTCATGTATCTATGCTGAAAAAATACATTCCTGATCCTTCACACATTATTATATGGGAGCAGGTGCAGTTGAGTGAGGATGTTACATATGTACTGCGACCGACATGCATCCTAGATAGGAAGGAGCAGGTATTGCACAGTAAGGAGATTCTACTTGTGAAGGTACTGTGGACACATCATACTGAGGAGGAGGCTACTTAGGAGACATAACCCGAGGTTCGTAAGAACTACCCTCAGATTCTCAAGGAGTATAAAAAGATACTAATTTCATGGATAAAATTTTTCTTTAAGGGGGTAGATTGTAACGTCTCAAAAAAATCTATAAAAAGACCCGAGTATCGCCTCAGGCAGAAATCACTAAGGACCAAATCTTTTAGAAATTAAACAAGAATTAAATAGTGCTAAACTAGATTACCTGTGAAATTAGCCCTAATCATTTTAACATAATCTATATGACCCAAAATTTACAGGGTCGTTAATGGTACATTACCTAAAAACTTAAAATTCATCTAAAAACCCAGTTGCTCTCAGGAGCATCATGAAACTTCGTATCGGACTTATACCGCACATCAAAAGTCTAATTATCCTAAAACTATACGGTTATGACCACCTTGCTGGACTTGACAACCACCTCGAAAATCAAGTCCTAATAGTACCTAGAAATGCACAACTTGAGCTCGGACCGAAGTGTGTGAGAAACATGAATATCTTTAGGAAATGAACTGAAACTTAAGTGAATTGAGTCGATTCACTTGCAGGCCGAATCTAAGAACTCAGACCGTCAGATGTTGACCCAATTACACCCTCGGATCAGGGAAAATTTCCAACACAGGTCAATGTACTTATGACCCTGATCGAGTATCGGTGACCATTGAATTGAAACAGGCCTCCCGCGGTCAATCCATAAACCCGATCGGATCGAAAACTTAGCCTGACCTAGATCCATGGTCAGGGAGCTTAAGTCCAATTGCAAGTACAAAAGGGGCCACCAAAAGTGCTTCATTGGACCGAAATAGCTAACCTTGGCTATAACCTAAGTATAACTTGGCCCTGGGGCCATTTCCATCAGTTCTGGACCTATATAAAGGCCTTAAACCCCCTCTCTCCCTTGCCATATGAATTTTCTAAAACCCTAGAAGAGAAAAGAGAAGAAAGAGAAGGAAAGAGAGATAAAGTGAGAGAGAGATTTAGGGTCTGTGCTTGGGATTCGAACCCACCTTTCCACGTACCTAGTTACCGTATCCGTGTCGCTGTACTGGTAATTTTGATTCCGTACTTGGGTAAGAAATCCTAACCCTAATTGGTTTTAGGCATTTGAGTAGAGTAAAAGATGAAATAGCTAACCTATTTCAGGCTGTAGGTTGTGCTGTTGCCGTAGACAGATACATTATGTTCAAACTGAGCTCGTTACGAGTCTACCAGCGTAAGGTGCGGACTATAGATGGTTAGGTTATGATTTTCAAGGCTTTCAATGTCAGTAATGATTTATGACTGACTTGATTACTACCACACATGCTTAGTTTTAGTGTTTCCTGTCTATTACACATATATATAAACTATGTTGATTTTAAATGTATTTCATGTGTATGTTGAAATGTTTGAATGACTATGGAATTATAATTTATACTTACCATGTTTATTGACTAACAATCCATGATTGTTGTATGTATGGTGAACCCTTGTAAAAGGGATTTGTTATAATACCTGTTATAACTACTTTATTACATATATATGATAAGTGTAGCCTAAGTGTTTGATAAAATGCCTGAATGTGAAAGTTCTTGTTTAAATGCATGTAACGAGGGTGTTGAGATAGGATTCTAAACTCCCTTAACTATAGTTATAGTATCCTTGATATAACCTATCTTACTACTATGTGAGTTGGGGATGAAATGCCTATGTGTGGTAACGTGCGTAGTATGTGTTTTGTCGAATTACTTAAAGTAGGATTTATGATTAATTTTACTTCTCACATGCTATCTTTGGCTACTTCATGCGTATAATGTTGTTTGGAATGTGTTTGGGGCTACGACGTAATCCAGGCGATCGGTAATGATTTCTGCGCTAGTGGCTGAGGTTGTTTCACCACACAGGACGTGTTCGATGAATCCGAGCCGTACTTTGGATGTTGACAATGGTTAGGCCACACGAAGTGATTACACACTTCATGTCGATCATCTCAATGTGCGCCCATACCAGTCAAGCTCGTTAAGTAACCCGATTAACCCGATGTATGTTCACCATGTATAGACGATACTGCTTGAATCTAAGGTACCAAACTCACCAATGAAAATCCGTTTAACCTTGGTACTTCGATCCGCTAAGACTCATGAGCTGGACATGATAGTATGGGACACTGTGGTCGATCTGTCGGCCTACAACAGGGTGATGAGCCTACCCGTAGTGACCAGTGAGCAACCTAGACTCGTGAGCCAAATACGGTGGTATGGGACACAGTATTCGAGCTGTCGGCCTATGACTAGCTAATGAGCCATTCATAGTGACCTCGAGCATACTCTGAGACTGCGCTACGGTGACGAGCCTTTTCGCAGCAACTAGAGTATAAGCTAGGCCTGCATTAAGGTGACGAGCCCTTGTAGTGACGTGGAACCACAACATCGTATGAAACTAGCTTGGGCTGATGACCCTAGAATGGATCATTGTTTGGGAAATGATATAAGGTAGGAACCTTAGCTTCTCAATCCTGCTATATGAAAAGGACTAATAAGAACTCGGTAATCACGTTCATAACATCGCACTGCATGTGTTGTTGGTGTTGGTGTAGAGTAAAGCGGGAGTGTTGCATGCCATGATCGTTAGATGTTGTCGCAAGAGGAAGTGAAGGTGAGGGCATGCATTATTAATACATATCATGGTTGCATGAACCAGAGTACTTAGGGATGTTTGATTTTATTACTTTATCATTACTGCTTGATTGAAACGATCACATGTTAACCTTTACTTTATAGCTCCACTGAGTTGATCACTCACTCCCACGTTCTAGGACGGTGTTTAAACACCAACCAGACTCTATTGTAGATGCAGGTGATGGCGATGCTTATGAGGCAGAGCCAGACTATTACGATGACGAGGAGGAGTTCTCCTATATGCTACTCTCTGGTGGGTCTATGTAGACATGGAGTTGCGCTAGCGGGGCTACAGGATTTCGGATAGAAAATATTACACTTTCTTATTTTGTACCTTTTGGAACTATACTTGTAATTGTTTAACCTAGTGACAATCATACTCTGAGGACTTACTATTACTCCTATACAGTTTTTATACATATCGCAGTCTTCCGCTTGCGTAATTTAAATTGTCTCTGGAGTATGATAGGTTGATTTGGAATAATCCTACTCATGTTTAAGGCACTAATACATACAACATTTAATCATCATTATCTATGTTGTATAAGTGATGTATTAGAACTTGGGAGTTGGGCTCCTACTCGACCCCCAATTTTCAAGGCGTTACAAGTTGGTATCAAAGCATGATTTGGATTAAACTGAACCTGGGTTTTGGTTATACGATGCACACTGACGCATTTTGACTTAGGAGGGTGCGATATAAAGTAGAAACAGACATAGGTTTCCCAATTTCGTCAAACGGCGAAATTTGTCGAAATCGACCGTAGAAATCGGACCTGTAAGCCTATGTGATCTTGTAGTATTTTCTTTTAGTGATCCACCCTTATATGATATCTAAAACTTATTGTTTGATTTAGAACATGTCTGGCAGCCGGCATGGAGATAGAGGTAGAGGTAGAGCCAATCCTGTGGTGGCCACACCAGGGTCCACCGTAGGTGGCCAGTCACTTGCTGGGATTTTTCGTGCTTTAGGTGACATGGCAGTCATTCTTAGACAGCACATTCGTCGCGATAATAGAAGAGCCGCCCAAGTTGTGCAGGATGGAATTGGGGCCTTGATAGAGAAATTTAAGAGATTGAAGTCACTTGCTTTTGAAGGTTTGTTAGACCCTATGGAGGTAAAAAAGTGAAAAAAGTAAATAGAGAAGATATTCACTGTTTTAGGATGTGATGAGGAGCAGAAGGTTACACTTACAGTTTTTATGTTAGAGGGAGAGGCTGACCACTGGTGGGAGACAATTGCTAGAACAATTGAAGAAGATACCGCATGGACATAAGATATGTTCTGTGAGAAGTTCAATGAGAAAAACTTTCTTGAGTGTGTAAGGGAGCAGAAAGCAGAGGAATTCATAAGCTTAGAACAGTGGGAGATGACTGTAAGCCGATATGAGTCTAAATTTATTAAATTATCCCATTTTACCTCATATATGATTCAGGATGAAGCTCGTAAAGCTAAGAAGTTTGAGCGAGGTCAGAGAGGATCAATTCATAACAAGCTGACTCCACTTAAGCTTAAATTGCATGCTGATGTAGTAGAACGGGCTCTAATGATAAAGCGAGACAACGATGAATTTTGGGAAAAGTCGTAACTAGAAGAGAGAAGCGAATAGTAATGCTAGATTTGCACTAAATACATCTCAAGCACAGGGCGATGCTTCCAAGAAGTTGAAGATGACAATAACAAACACCTCAAATCCTACTCAACAAACGAACCAATTTACGGGTAAATGTTATAACTGCAGAATGGAGGGTCACTCCGCTCATTTTTGTAAACAACTGCCTCAACAACCACATTATGAGGTGCCCCCGCAGATGCAGCCAAGACCTCAACCACAGTATCAAGCACCTCATCCACAGTACCAGAGACCTCCATATCATCAGGTATCGAAACAGTATCAGAGACATCAGCAACAAAGACCCCCTTAACAACAACAATGCCCACAACAACAACACTACCAGCCGAAGCAGGAAGGTCAGGCTTCTCGATAACTAGTGTGTTTTCTATAGTACCATCAAACGCAAATGCTAATGGAGCAGTGGTGGAAGGTACCATAATTATATGTTCCTCACCCGCTTAAGTTTTATTTTATTCAGGAGCTACGTGTTCTTTTATTTCGACTCTTTTCATGCATACATTGGATCTATCTCCTGAACTTCTAGATAAAAACTTAGTAATTTCTACACCAATAGGAAGCTCCTTAGTGTTAAATCTGATATGTAGATCTTGCCCTGTCATGGTTGGAGATTCCGTATTGTTAGCCGACCTTATCGTATTATACATGAAAGAGTTCGATGTAATTCTGGGAATGGATTGGTTAGCTTCATTCCATGCAAATTGGATTGCTTTGAGAAGACTGTGACATTCTCTATTCCTAGGCGACTGAGACTCCAGTTTCTTGGAAAGCAAAAGAATGGATCGTTATGTGATTTCTTAGCATTTTTGGGGGAAGAATCACATGAAGTAGGTATCGATCAAATTTCAATCATATGCGAGTTTTCTGACATATTTCAAGACACACCGAGGTTGCCTCCAAGAAGAGAGATAGAATTTAGTATAGATTTTATGCCTGAAGTCTCACCAATCTCCATGGCACCATACCGTATGGCACCAGTAGAGTTGAAGGAACTAAAGGAGCATATCAAAAGTTATTGGAGCAGGGTTTCATTCGGCCGAGTACGTCATCGTGGGGTGCACCAATCTTATTTGTAAAGAAGAAGGATGGCTCGATGAGATTATGTATTGATTATCACCAGTTGAATAAGGTCACCATTAAAAATAAATACCCACTTCCTAAGATAGATGACCTTTACGACCAGTTGAAAGAAGCCAAGTTTTTCTCCAAAATAGATTTGCGGTCAGGATACCACTGGCTTAGAATTAAAGAAGTGGACATATCAAAGATGGCCTTTAGGACTTGTTATGGCCACTATGAGTTTCTCATGATGTCGTTTGGGCTAACAAATGCACCAGAAGTATTTATGGACCTGATGAACAGGGTATTTAAGCCACACCTAAATCAGTTTGTCATAGTATTCATAGATGATATTCTTATATATTCTAAAATTCAGGAAGAACGTGAGCAACATCTTAGAGTTACTCTTTAAACCTTGCGGGAGCATCGATTATATGCTAAATTTAAAAATTGTGAATTTTGGAAGGAGGAAGTGAAATTTTTAGGCCATGTAGTTTCAAAGACGGGTGTATCAATAGACCCATCAAAGGTAGAAGCAGTATTGCAGTGGGAACAACACACAGGTGTGACCAAAATATGTAGTTTTCTTGGTTAGCAAGGTATTATCAAAGATTTATCAAAGTCTTCTCTTGAATCGTAGCACCGTTAACTCGATTGACCGGGAAGGGTGTAAAGTTCATTTGGGATGATACTTGTGATCAAGCATTTTCAAAGTTAAAGATTAGGTTGACGACAGCGCCTGTCCTCACCATTCCTTCGAGTGGTGAAAAGTTTGTAATCTTCAGCGACACTTCATATACAGGTTTAGGTTGCGTCCTTATGCAGCAAGGTAAGGTTGTAGCTTACCCCTCTAAGCAGCTAAAAGTGCATGAGCAGAATTACCCTACTCATGACTTGGAGTTGGCAGTCGTGGTTTTCGCTCTCAAAGTATGGAGACATTATCTATATGGGGAGAAGTTCGAGCTATTTTCCGACCATAAGAGTTTGAAGTATCTTTTCTCATAGAAAAAATTGAATATGAGGCAGCGTCGGTGGATGGAATTCTTGAAGGACTATGACTTCACCCTTTAATATCATCTAGGTAAAGCCAATGTAGTAGCAGATGCTTTAAGTCGTAAGTTGCACGGAGTAATTTCTCACCTCATGATTTAGCAACGGAAAATGTTACATACGGTGAAGGATTTTGACATCCAAATGAATCTGCAAACCTCTATAACTCGTCTCTTTAACCTAGCCGTTCAACCTTCCTTAATTAGTAAGGTAATAGAAGCTCAACAACAAGATTCATGGTTGCAAGCTAAGGTAATAGAAGCTGAAAAAGGTGGTAAGTTGGAATGAAAAGTTGGTACCGATGGTGGATTAAGGTGAAATAGTGGTAAAGACCGCTTGAGTTGAAGTAGGAATATGCCAATATGTCCTAAAGGGGGTGAATAGGACTCTTTAAAATTTTTACAATGTTTTTAAAATTCCTATTGCACTAATCCTAACAATAAGCACATATTAGGATTACTCAAAAGTAACTCTACTGGCTTCCAAGCCCGGTAGAGGATCCAATCACAAACTATTTAAGAAGTGAACAATATGCAACTTAGTTTATGATGGATATGACTATGTATGTGTGTGAGGTGTGATCTCAGATATTCAGATATGAAAATATTAAAGAAAATCACACAAACAAAAGAATAACAATTGTAAACACAGTCATTTTTATAGTGGTTCGACTACTTGTCTAATCCACTCCCGGTAACCGCACTCAACCCTTGAGTGTACCAGATTTCACTAAGGAGGTTTCACGTGGTTCACCTCTAACCTAAGGTTTTAAATCAGGCACACCTTCAACCTTTACAACCAACATTGAGGCTGACTATTTATGCTCTCACGAGCAAGGGTTAACACAACGCACCCACATTTAGGCACACTGGCCAAGGATCTTCCCTAAGACCCTACGGAGGTTTTATGCGGTTCACCTCTAACCCAAGGTTTTACTGGTTCACCTTCAACCAGATGTTTATTCTCTCCACAGAGTAGGGTCCACACAACGCACTCACATTTAGGCATGCTGGCCAAGGATCTTCCCTAAGACCCTATGGAGGTTTTACGCGGTTCACCTCTAACCTAAGGTTTTACTGGTTCACCTTCAACCAAATGTTTATGCTCTCCATAGAGCAAGGGTCCACACAACGCACCCACCACATATACTCCCGCTGGATGCCTCCTTAAGGACTTCAAGGGTGAGAAACACCTTAGACCCAATCCTACAAATGAATGATCAAAGGGTCCTCTGATCTCTAGATACTTACAGATAAGTTGATGAGTCCCATTTAGCACAGTGGTGAAGATCTCTTCCTTGTTGACGAAGAGTCTTCAGCTCCCTTGATCTGTAACAGATGATGTACTAATATGAGGCAACGGTTTGGGTTAAGGTTATGATGGAATCCTACTCTCTACAGGTTTTCCTATTAGGAAGATAGAGCAATTCCAACCATCTATGCATTTAAGGCTTCCCAGCTTAATGATTTACTATTAAGGTAGTAGCTGGAGGATCCTTGAATGCGAAAGTTTATTTCTCAATCCACTCTATTAAATATCAATGATGAGGGTGGATTGGAGGATGAACTCCCTTGAGAGAAAGGTCTTTGGGTATATGATCTAAGTTTAAACACATAAAATCTCTCTTCTTTCTCTCACAGCAACTACAAACAAGTTCTCTTTAAATAGGCAAAAGGTTCCAACAGATATAAAACGGTCACATTTATGATAGAGTTCGATATCATCGAGCGTATACTCTCGATCGTATCGATGGTCCACTCGATGACACAAACTCAATGTCATACGCTTTTGAAGACCTTTTCCAGCTAATCGAGGGAATAAAGACTCGTGTCAATGCCATCAAATTTCAAACTCTGATATTATCGAAATAAAGATCGAGTCCTCGACATTTGAAAAATGAGAGAAACTTGCATGAAATTTTTCAGGACTTTAGATATGATCGGGGGATACTCGATATCATCAAAATTTGAATATCGATGATATCAGGAGTTGTGTCGATGTATCGATAAATCCAAGGATTTTTTCAGTGAGATTGCTGGACAGTTTTGTCCATTCTGGATGCAATCGATCTAACTCCGATAACATCGATATTTAGAATATTAATTCTATCGCATGAACCTCGATCAGAGATTAAAAAAAAACCAAAATGTTGCTGGAGAACTTTGCGCCCATGGTGGATATCATTGAGAGCCTGCCGATATCATCGAGATTTGAACTCCGATGGTATCGATGAGAGCTTCGATATATCAAAGCATATGTGATTTTCTTAAGTAAAAACAGGGGCGTTGGATCTACCTGTTGATATTATCGAGCCACCTTCGATGGGCTCAAGATTCAAATATTGATGATATCGATATGTGTGTCGATACATCGATAATTCTGTCCAGATATGTATTTAGTTGCTGGACACATTAAGTCCTCATTTGATTTTATCGATTGGTCTTCTGAGGACATCGACAGCGCAGGTCTATCATATCGAGATGTGTATCGATACAATCGACAGGGCAAGAAAACTTAGAGATTTTTTGATTCTTTGAAAAGGTTTTCTCACCTAAAATCCTAATATGTTCTAACTTGTTTTAAGGGTTTTATTCACCTGGTGTTTTGGGACAAGGGACGTGAGACTTAGAATTACCTATGGTGAGCTTCCACACATCCGGTTGAGGCGGACGCTTGATTAGATCTTCTTGTGACGCTTTGCAGTCTGACTGCTCAACACACACGCTAATTGACAGACCAGGGCACTAGCAATGACACTTTCAATCTCTCCCTTTGTCAATTACGTGACAAAATACCCAAAACACCCTACGATAATATTTAGACAGACACATCCTAAATTATGTGTACATGCATTTTACACAATTTTACAAATTCTAATGAACCCATGTACACAACCAGTATCTGCTCCCCCTTACTGTAGAGCTCCTCTTTGCTTGGTGCAGCTGCTCCCCCTAACACCTGCCACACCATTCTGGCAGATATGTAATTTTTCACACGAGGTGTTTTGAACTGTTCTCCCCCTTTTTATCAGTCATTGACAAAGATATAGCAGTTGATATTGACTGAAGTTTTAAAGACACATGAGAGAACCAAGCAGACATAGATGTAGAAAAGATGAGATCATGTTAAAACATACATCATTGACAAAAAGTATACATGTATATTGAATCAGATAAAGCAGATATACAAGCAGATACAAAAACCATTAAAACACATGCATACCATTTCAGATAGGAGATAAAATTGGAGAGACAGATATATCATAGTGACCATAAGATTAGAATTATATGCAGCCACTGTAAACAAAATATTCATCATCCAACACACATACTGTCACTGACAGCAGTAAACTATTAACCATTAGACAGAAATATCAAGCTCATGTATGGGTACCCAAAATGCATAAGTAAGAATAGGTGCCAAAAAAAATTTCATGACTAGGCACACTTTTCCTCCAAAGCTATCTTCTTTTAACATATAGAAGGCCCACTAGTCGTTAGTAACTCAAGAATCTGTTGCATAGAATTTTGGAGAGCTTCCATCTTATCTTTTACTCCTGACAGTCGTTGTTCGCAGTTATGATGCCGCTCGTCAATTCCAGCGAGGCTGTTCAAAAGTTGGCGCTCAAGGGCATGAGTCGCCGATTAGTGACAGAAGCAGGACTACATACAGGAGTCCGGTTAGATTCCCAAAGAGTTTCTTCATTAGGCAGCTAACCACTCTCTCTAACAGATGGAGGATTCTTAACATGAGATGAGACAGAGACATATACTTATTGGGCTGCATCATGGTCGAACCATACTTAAGGATATACCTTATCGGTTGTTTTTGGCAGTCCTGCCCAATGTACGAGCTTACAGATAAGAGACGAAAAAGGCAGTATTTCAAGATGATCACTTTTGACTACCCTAATTAGTTGATCTAGGATGAGAGTTGGTAGAAATACAGGGACCTCTTAATAGACATCATACATGACATTGAGTGCAAAGGGACTCAGGTATGTGTCATTGGTGTCACATGGGTACACATTCGTACTGAAGATATTGTGAAGGAGTCTAAACAAGGTTCCTAGATGTTTAACCTGAAGGATATTGTCATCATTTTTAGGAATAGTCGCAACCTGGCATAGTGCTCGAGTAATTTCCCCCCATCTTCCTAATTCGTTTAGACTTCTACCAGTAACAGGGATCTGTGTCACCTCAATGTTTAGAACACCACCAAGGACTGTTGGAGTAATTTGTTTGGTGTGTTACATGAATTCCAGATGCATACACGATGGATAATCTTGGACAATATGACAACAGTTGAAGAACTGCTGGATCATTTCAAACTGATATGGACCGCCCATATTGAACATATTCTTCCACCCAATAGTCTCTATCATGAGATCCACCCCATAGGCTCGACAACACTAGTTAGAATAGTACGATTGACGATCGTAACTTGTTCCCAATCGGATTGGTTTTGAGGTGGTCTAGTATTTTTCCCTTTCTTAGTCTTGAAAAATTTTGTAGATGAGAGATCCTTACCTTTCCCTTTAACCATCTTCCTTACTTCGTTTGGGTTCTGAGATTTTCTCATCAAGATCTAAGCATGCAAACCAAAGAAAATAATTAGGATAGCGAGATACGACTGGCTACGGTAAAAAGTAAAATTTTTCACTCAACAGCCTTTTATTGGGCGGTAAATTTTGATATCATCTACCAGTGTTCCAATGATATCGAGATGTCCTATCCGATGTTATCAATGATGTCTTTAATAATATTTTTGAAAAGACATCAATAATATTAACTTTTATCGATTTAATCGAGAATCCATGTGATCTGATGGACATATCGAAGGTGAATATTTTTTAGATTTTTCTGTATTTCGACAAACTTCCTTATATATATATCTAATAGTATATCTTTTAAAACCAGTCCTTTCAACAAAATTTTGTATAAGCTTTGTACGAAGAAAAATGTATAAACATCGAGATGTTTATGTACAAAAGGATGAGATGAGGGACCTCAGATTGAATCTTTTGACGTGCAACAAAATTGCATTATTTCAGTAACTATCTAGATCTAGATGCGCGATCTAGACAAATTTTTCTATGCCTAGTACTTCTAGGCATCAGTCCGTTCTTTTCCCCTAATAACGTAACAGTGGTTGTATGATTTTAGCTTGGCAATTCTTCTAGACTCTTCTAAATCAAATAGGAGTGTATGATTTTCATTTTGAAGGAGCATATTTTTATCTTTTAATTGCTCCACCTGTTTGTTTAGTTCTTCGGCTTCGGATTTAAGAAAGGAGTTAATTCATTATCTAAGTGATGTTGTTGCAAATTATTAATTAGATGTGTATTAATTTCTAGAGTTTTATCCAAATCTTTTTCCAACGGTTCCTTTTTATTCTGAAATAATCAAAGTCTTTTAACAACTTTGATGCTATGAATATACAGTTGATTGTAAGCATCTTGCAATTTATCCTTTTTGACTTCTTCTTCTTCTTCGGTTTCCTCATTATCAGACGGGAATGATTCGGCGGCTTGCTGTTCTTTTTCGTTCTCAGATTCACTGGATATGATTGGAGTAGTGGAGACCATAAGGATTTTTAATGATTTCTGATCTCCATCACTCTCTGAGTCACTCGATTCTGAATTTGACTCTTCTATATCATCTCAAGTGGTGGTCATTGCTTGTCCTTTATTTTTTTGTTTGGGCATTCAGTAGATAGGTGTCCATACTTATGACAGGCATAGCATTGTGGTTCTTTGGTCCGTTTACCAAATTTTCCTGTAGAGAAGTTGATGTTCACCTTTCTTCCGGGACGGCCACGATTCTTCTAAAAGAATCTACTGAATTTTGTGCCGGCAAGGCCACTTCCTTATCCTCATCTTCTTTTTCACTCTCACTGTCCTCATGTTTTATTTTCTTAGAAGTTTTTAGGAGTGTTTTTAGATTTTTGGGATTGTGTGAAGTGTAGTTCAAAAGTTTGTAGGGAATCCACCAGTTCTTCTACTTTCATCTTATCTATGTTTCTACACGCCTCAATGGTTGTAACCTTAAGATTAAAACGTTCTGGTAGGGATCTTAGAATTTTCCTATAAATTTTTGGTACTGGAACTTTTTCTCCCAATCCACCGATGGAGTTACAAATGATATTTAATTTGGTGAAAAACTCCATAAATGTCTCATGCTCTTCCATCTTGAGACTTTCGAAATATGAAGTCAGAAGTTGTAGTTTAGATCTCTTCACAGTACTTGTGCCTTCATGGGTTGTTTCCAATAGATCCCATGCTTCCTTGGATGTCCCACACATACTTATTTGATTAAAAATATGCAGGGACATGGCACAGTAGATGGCGTTCATAGTTTTAGCTTCAATAGTTTATTTTTCTTTGTCAAACGTCGTCCACAATTCTGTGGGTTTGGGTTTTGTAATGGTCATGCCACTTTCAAGTACGATTTGTTCAGATGGTGCCACATATCCTCTTTCAACTATATCTGAAACATTATGGTCTAAAGATCTCAAGAAGTAGTGCATCCTAGCCTTCCGATATGCGTAATTTGAACCATCAAATATTGGAGGTCTAGTGACCGATGAGCCCTCTTCTTTGGCCATGTTCCAAACTTCAGTTAAGATCACTCTCTAGGCGATGAAGCCCTTAAAGAGAGACCCACTCTGATATTAATTGAAATAACGGTGAAGACCACTTGAGTTAAAGTAGGAATATGCCAATATGTCCTAGAGGGGGGTGAATAGGACTCTTTAAAAATTTTACAATGTATTTAAAATTCCTATTGTACTAATCCTAACAATAAGTACATATTAGGATTACTCAAAAGTAACTCTACTGGCTTCCAAGCTCGGTAGAGGATCCAATCACAAACTATTTAAGAAGTGAACAATATGCAACTTAGTTTAAGATGGATATGACTGTGTATGTGTGTGAGGTATGATCTCAAATATTCATATATGAAAATATTAAAGTAAATCACACAAATAAAAGAATAACAATCGCAAACACAGTCATTTTTATAGTGGTTCGACTATTTATCTACTCCACTCCCGGTAACCGCATTCAACCCTTGAGTGTACCGGATTTCACTAAGGAGGTTTCACATGGTTCATCTCTAACCTAAGGTTTTAAATCAGGTTCACCTTCAACCTTTACAACCTACACTAAGGCTGACTGTTTATGCTCTCGCGAGCAAGGGTCAACATAATGCACCCACATTTAGGCACACTGGCCAAGGATCTTCCCTAAGACCCTACGGAGGTTTTATGCGGTTCACCTCTAACCCAAGGATTTATTGGTTCACCTTCAACCAGATGTTTATGCTCTCCATAGAGCAAGGGTCCACACAACACACACACATTTAGGCACGCTGGCCAAGGATCTTCCCTAAGACCCTACGAAGGTTTTACGCGGTTCACCTCTAACCCAAGGTTTTACTGGTTTACCTTCAACTAGATGTTTATGCTCTCCACAAATCAAGGGTCCACACAACACACCCACCACATACCCTACCGCCAGAGGCCTCCTTGAGGACTTCATGGGTGAGAAACACCTTAGACCCAATCCTACAAATGAATGATCAAAGGGTTCTCTGAACTCTAGATACTTAAAGATAAGTTGATGAGTCCCATTAAGCACAGTGGCGAAGATCTCTTCCTTGTTGACGAAGAGTCTTCAGCTCCCTTGATCCGTAACATATGATGTACCAATATGAGATAATGGTTTTGGTCAAGGTTATGATGGAATCCTACTCTCTACAGGTTTTCTATTAGGAAGATAGAGCAATTCCAACCATCTATCCATTCAAAGCATCCCAGCTTAATGATTTGCCATTAAGGTAGTAGCTGGAGGATCCTTGAATGTGGAAGTTCATTCCCTTTATTAAATATCAATGATGAGGGTGGATTGGAGGATGAACTCCCTTGAGAGAAAGGGCTTTGGGTATATGATCTAAGTATAAACACATAAAAGCTCTCTCTTCTTTCTCTCACAGCAACTAAAGACAAGTGCTCTTTAAATAGGCAAAAGGTTCCAACGGATATATAACGGTCACATTTATGACAAAGTTCTATATCATCGAGCAGGTTTGATATTATCAAGTGTATACTCTCGATTGTATCGATGGTCCGCTCGATGACACAAACTCAATGTCATACACTTTTAAAGACCTTTTGCCAGCTGATTGAGGGAATCAAGACTCGTGTCGATGCCATTGAATTTCGAACTCCGATATTATCGAAACAAGGATCGAGTCCTCGACATTTAAAAAATGAGAGAAACTTGTATGAAATTTTTTTGGACTTTAGATATGATCGGGGGATACTCGATATCATCGAAATTGGAATATCGATGATATCGGGAGTCGTGTTGATGCATCGATAAATCCAAGGATTTTATCAGTAAGCTTGCTGGACAGTTTTTTCCATTCTCGATGCAATCGATCTGGCTCCGATAACATCGATATTTAGAATATTGATTCTATCGCGTGACCCTCGATCAAAGATAAAAAAACTACCTGAAAAATGTTGCTGGAGAACTTCGCACCCATGGTCGATATCATCGAGAGCCTACCGATATCATCAAGATTTGAACTCTGATGGTATCAATGAGAGCTTTGATATATCGAAACATATATGATTTTCTTAAGTAAAAACAGGAGCGCCGAATCTGCCTGTCGATATTATCGAGCCACCTTCGATGGAGCTCGAGATTCAAATATCGATGATATCGATACGTGTGTCGATACATCGATAATTCTGTCCAGATATGTATTTGGTTGCTAAACACATTAAGTCCTCATTCTATTTTATCGATTAGTCTTCCGAGGACATCGACAACGCAGGTCGATCATATCGAGATGTGTATCGATACAATCGACAGGGCAAGAAAACTTAGAGATTTTTTTATTCTTTAAAAAAGTTTTCTCACCAAAAACCCTAATATGTTCTAAGTTGTTTTATGGGTTTTCTTCACCTGGTGTTTTGGGACAAGGGACGTGTGGCTTAAATTTACCTATGGCAAGCTTCCACACATCTGGTTGAGGCAGACGCTTGATTAGATCTTCCTGTGACGCTCTATAGTCCGACTGACTCAACACACACACTAATTGACAAACCATGGCACTAGCAAGGGCACTTTCATAAGGTTCCAAGGAAGATTATGTATACCAAATGTGACTGAATTAAAGAAGGAAATTATAGACGAGGCACACCACACTAAGTTCATAATCCACCCTGGATGTACGAAGATGTATCACAATATGCGTAGGTAATATTGGTGGAATAATATGAAGAGGGAGATAGCTGATTTTGTAGTCAAATGTCTCACGTGTTAATAGGTGAAAGCAGAGCATCAAAAGCCATCAGGGATATTACAGCCACTACCGATTTTTGAGTGGAAGTGGGAGCACAAATCCATGGATTTCATTATGGGATTTCCACAGAAACGTAATAATCATGATGCAATTTGGGTCATCGTCGACCGGTCAAACTAAGTCCGCACATTTTCTTCTTATAGGTGCTACCTATCCCCTGAGGAATTATGTAAACTCTATATTAAAGAAATAGTTAGACTGCATGGAGTGCCTGTATCTATCATATCCGATCGGGATTCCAGGTTTATGTCTCATTTTTAGAGAAATTTACGTAAGGCACTGGGAACCACTCTTGATTTTAGCTCCGCTTTTCACCTTCAGATTGACGGGCAGACTAAACGAGTGAATCAAATCCTTGAAGACATGCTCCGAGCTTACATGCTTAATTTCAAAGGGAGTTGGGATGATCATTTACCATTGATCGAGTTCGCTTATAATAATAGCTACCAGACGAGTATCGGCATAGCGCCATATGAGGCTTTGTACGGGAGGCCTTGTAGATATCCAAATTGTGGGACAGAAGTTGGAGAAGGTAGTTTTCTTGGACCAGAGATTGTGTAAGAGACAACAGAGAAGATTTTTATCATTAGAAATCATTTGCGTGTAGCCCAAAGTCGTCAGAAGAGTTATGCAGACAACGTAGAAGAGATCTAGAGTTTGGAGTGGGAGATCACATCTTCTTAAAGATTTCTCTTATGAAGGGCGTCATAAGGTTCGGTAAAAAGGAAAAGTTAGCTCCAAGGTATATAGGTCTTTTTGAGGTCCTAGAGAGGGTTGGTGTTGTCGCATATAGGCTTGCTTTATCACCTCATTTGTCTGGTATTCATGATGTTTTCCATGTATCGATGTTAAGGAAATATGAGCAGGACGTTTCTCATGTTATAGATTGGCAACCATTAGAGATCTGGGAAGACGCTTCATATATCGAACACCTAGTATATATTTTTGACCGGAAAGACCAAGTGCTTCGATCGAGAGTTATACCATTAGTCAAGGTTCAGTGAAGTAACCATACTGAGGAAGAGGCTTCTTGGGAACAAGAGGCCGAGATCCAAGAGAAATACCCTCAC
Source organism: Magnolia kwangsiensis (assembly GCA_037074715.1). NCBI lineage: Eukaryota > Viridiplantae > Streptophyta > Magnoliopsida > Magnoliales > Magnoliaceae > Magnolia > Magnolia kwangsiensis. Next base: position 148,501,932 of record CM073572.1, on the reverse strand, counting down.
TTATTCGCGTTATAGGTATGTAAATTTCGAGGACGAAATTTCTTTTAAGGACGGTAGAATGTAATAACCCAAATAAATCTTGACCATCAAAATTTAACCATTTATCGACGTACCCAATTAGTCCGATGTGACCATCGATCTACAAGATCAACTGGTTCAATCTCAACCATTGATTTGGACATATCCAATCCAATTGTTCATTAACTAATAAATCCATCTAATGATACAACCATCAAACCGTCCATCCATCTCACCACTAATCCACAGGTACATCACGAAGTCCACTCCCCGATGTCATCCAGCCGAACTTTTATCCATCCATCTATATCATCCATGTACCATTAAATACATCACAACCACATACATGCACTAAACACATCATGCACATCCATCTATCTATCCATACATCCATCCGTCCATCTATTGATCCATCCATCCATCTACATCATCCATGTACCATCAAATACATCACAACCACACACATGCACCAAACACATCATGCACATCCATCCATCTATCCATACATCCATCCATCCACCTATTGATCCATCCATTCATCTACATCATCACAACCATAGCTAAATATTGGACACCGTGTATAATAATTTCATTCATGCACACACATGTGGCACGCACACATGAGATACATGGTGCACATGCACACTAGATTTCCCACCATGAACACCTATTGCATAACACCTCTTATACGTGTGGCACACATGCACCACATGCATCATATGCACCTGATGTCCACACACATGACACACATAGCACATGTGCAATGTACAACCGGTGGTGCATACAAACCAGAGAACATGCAGCACATGTTTTAAATAGACTAATAAAGAAGAAGAAAGAGAAACGGTAAGAGAATAGTAGGAGCCACTCTCTCTTACACGTGTTAAATATGTGAATGAAGAGGCTATAAAAGGGAGGTATGAGAGATAGAAAAGGAACGTGAGGTGAGGTGAGGTGTTGTGACGTGAGAAGAGTGAGGAGAGAGAGAGAGAAAGAAAGAAAAAAAAGGGGGGTTGCTGGACATTCACGTTGGAAAGAGAGGGAGAGAGAGAAGAGAGAGAAAAAGGAAGAAAGAAAAGAGGAGAGAGAAAAAGGAAGAAAGAAGAAGAAAAGAAAAGAAAAAGAAAAAAACTTTTTAAGAAAAGGCGAGTTTTTCTTTCACTTGATATTTGAAAAAAATATTTTTTTTTTAATTTTTTTTAATTATTCATTTATTCAAATAAATAGATCTTACTTGCCCATCTTATATGTTATGTTGTTCTGTTTAATTTTTATTATTTGTTTTAATTGCATACTATAGTTTTAAACATGTCATTTTAAATTTTTGTTGTTCAATTGTCTTTATTTTAATTGACATGCCTCAATTTGACTTAAATATTTGCTTAATAGTAATCCTGCTTAGAAAAAAAAAAGATTGTTTAGCTTTATATATAATATAATATAATATAAGATATATATATTATTGCAAAAATCTTAAGTTTATAAATTTTAGATTCTTAAATCAAATAGATTATATTGTATGTTTATTTTTTTTATAGAACTTTAATCATGTATATGTAATTTACATTGATTAACAATTTTATTTTAAATTTAATAAATTGTGCACATCACGTATTATGAATTGATCAATAGCAGTCGTTAAATGTTTTTAGAAATATTTGATTTATGAAATATTAAAATCATGTATCATTAAAATAGTTATGAAACACCAGAAAATAGGTGAGGCGATCAAGTCCTCTGGGTTGAATATCCCTAAAGCGTAAATAGGTGGGGCGATCAAGACCCTTGGGTTGAAAGTCCCACAAACCCAACTGGTACCTTTTGGAACCTCTATCATACCCTTTAAGTGGGTGAGCATGTCAGGATTGCAAAAGTTTCCCACTGCCAGGTTCGGTAGGGTAGTAGTCTGACCAGCTAACGAACAAATGGGTCCCTCACCAAGTGCCCTTTAGATGGGTAAGCAAGTCATGCAAGAGGTTCCCATTGCCAAGTAAGGTGTTATATTGGCATGGGTGTTGGCCAACCGGTGTAAACTAGCCTTGGTGTTAAAAAGAATAAACCGCACATGTTATTATGGAGTATAACATATGTTGATTTCATTCATCCATTTTTTTTTTTTGAATTTACATTGAAACATTTTATTTATTAAATCTCATCATTTGTTGTTTTGCCCTAATATGTATTGTATTTTTATATATTTTTATTCATATTAGATGAGATTATTCTGAAACCTGTGTTGAGATTACTCACTAGGCTTCGCAGTTTACCCTGTTGGGATTTTAAAATTTCAGGATCGGGATCACATGAAGGAGCTTAAAGAGAATTTCTTTTATTTATTTTGTTTCTTCATCAATTTCTAAATAAGTGTAATGAACATTAAATATAGTATGATAGCATTACGATGACATGTGTTTGATGATAATCTTGAATAGTTAGAACATGGACATTTTATTCTTCTTTAAATAAATGTTTGATTATTCAATTTTTGGATTATTATATTTTATGAATGAGATCATTTTGATAATTTATATGTGGATTATGAAATGTAAACATACAAAATATAAGTCATGCCTTTGGGTACGGAATTGGGGTCAGATATACCCAGGTGCCGGATTTCGAGGCGTAACAGCAATAATTACAAAAATGCCATTAACCTAAACCCCAAATACCAAATCACATGTTTTCCACAATCCAATTAATGTGAAATTTCACAACTTGACTAGGCATCATAAGTTAGCCATACACGTCGAATCTCAGCCCTTCGATCAGTATAAAAGTGGCTTAAGTCATAAATCAGCCTGTAGCTATTGCTCTTAATGTCCATTAACTAAAGCAACCTCGTAGGTAGTCATAGTTAAACCTTCTCCTTCAGATAAACGGTCTAGATTCACTTGTAAACATCATAGTGGGCCCACTTATAGAGTATGTGCACCACTCACGTGTACCAGCGATGCACGAAACCAAGGGTTAGGTTAAACCTTGTTTGACCAGAGGAAACTAAAAAAAAAAAAACAGAGACCGTCTCTCGAACGTTCACAGAAGAAACAGACAGCTATCTATTTTTAACGGCCATGGCCAAGATCACCACCTACATGGATGATTTGAACCGTCCAGAGTTTCCAGGTGGCGAATCCAACCATAGCCCTACAAATTTCATCGTCCATCAAAACCCAAGGACAACTCCAGGAAGATCGAGAATGTGCTGTCTAGGAAATTTAAACAGACAGCGTCCGTTTGGAGAAGCGATGGCCCACTTTGATGATAAGATGAATGATCAACACCGTTCATCATAATCAGGAGGAAAAATCAACCAAACCCTGGTCCTTTCACATCCCATCTAAAACACAAGGAAAAACGATCTTCTTACGACTTCCGTCTGCAAGTTTAGTAAAGGAAACAATGATGAGATTCCATCCGCTACGGTTGGGAACCCAAAATTGATTAATTGGATCAATCCAGACCTTCCAAAACTGAAGGGGACCACGTCCAATCACAACCTAGATTTCTAAATAGAAAGAAACAGGAAACGGAAGAAGAATCCGCGATTCTCACACAAAGGGAGTTGCACACGTTGCTGTTTCAGGAGTGGCCTATGTAATTGATCAGAGCACGATCAGTTCAGGCACTTCGGTGGAGCCAAGGACGTCCACTCAAAGACATCTGAGATGTCTATCTAGAAGAAACCACTGTGGAAGAAATCGCCAACCTCTGAGATCGTGTGAAAGAGTAAGGGAGAGAACCATGACCTGATTCTTCCTGATACCCAGGGGTAGCTGCGTAAGACGGTGCGCTAATTTCCTTACTGCGCAAACAAGGATACGCAGGAGGGATCTTAGCTTAGACAACCTATAAAAAGGCTATGTCATCCGTAAGAATGGAAATAAGAGAGAGAAAGAAAAAGATATTGGGGGCCTTGCACAAAACTTTAGGATCTAGCCTCCCAAAACAAACCAGAATTATGGGATAATAAAGAAATAAAATAAATCAAAGCATAAACCACACGACACCAGATAGTTTTACATGGAAAACCCTCAAAGAGGTAAAAACCACATGACCTTGTCCAGATTAACAATCCACTATTAAGCAGAACATTACAACCAATCACAAGCACACATCGCTTGGATCAAACCTTCTTCACTCACACAGGAGTGGATGAACAATAAGAGAACAAAAGAAAAATGGAGAGATCTCACTGATCACGAGGATGTAGAAGCGTTAAGACATGGACCGCGAAGTAGATCACCTCTACGAGCAAAATCTCCCTTCCATAAGTTTCCTCTCTTTTTCTCTCTCTCTCTTTCTCACCTTTGATAGCCTTAAGCCCTCTTAGAGTACCTTTAGGAAACCTTAGAAGAATACACCCCAAACCCTCATACACCCCTTTATAAAAGACTAGAAAGAGGTATAATCAAAATAAAAAATAATTTTCACAGAATCTGCATTTCCACAATCGCATCTGCGTAACTCTTTGATGAAATCGAACGTCTCTCAATGACATCCTTCGATATCATCTAGGTTCCTTCAATGATATCAAAACAGGACCAAAACTATCCTTCAACAAGGGGTGAAAAGTTCTGACAATTATCGATGTCATCGAAGCTCTCTCGATGATAGCCTTCGATATCATCTAAAGTCCTTTGATGATATCGAAACTGGACAAAAACTGTCCAACGACCAGCGGTGAAAAATCTAACAATTATCAATGATATCGAAACTGGTTTGATTTCATCGAATCCAGCAATGAGGAGAAAATCCCCATTAAATCTCTCCATTTTCGACTTAGGAGGAATTCACCTTCTTCAAACTAGCCTAGTTTCTACAAACCTCAAATTTGCCCTTGAGCAAAGCCTTGGTTATCATGTTGACCCGTTATCGTCCGTGTGGACCTTCTCAAGTTATAACACCTTTTGTTCCAAAGTATCCTTGATCCAGTGATACCGAATCTCTTTGTGCTTCGACTTGGAGTGTTGACTTGGATTCTTACTCAAGTGTATAGCACTTTGACTATCGCAATAGACCACATGTTGTTCTTGCTTCAGGCTAAGTTCCTACAGAAATCTCTTCATCCAAAGCATATCTTTACATACCTCTGTGACTGCAATGTACTCGGCCTCTGTCGTCGATAATGATACGACCTTCTGTAGCTTACTCTGCTAAGAAACCGCTCCCCCTGCAAACGTGAACATGAAATCCAATGTAGACTTCCTGGAGTCCATGTCACCTGCCATATCTGCATTTATGTAGCCCTCTAACATAGGTTTTCCGTCACCATAGCATAAGCTCAACCTAGATGAGTCTCTTAGACACTGCAGTATCTATTTCACCGCTGCCCAATACTCTTTCCCAGGATTGGCAAGATACCGGCTGATTACACCAACTGCATATGCTATGTCTATGCTTGTACACATCATAGCATACATTAAATTTTCTACAGCTGACGCATAGGGTATCTTCTGCATCTCTTTCACCTCTGCCTTCATCTTGGGACACTGCCTATCACTCAATCTAAAGTGACTATCTAGTGGAGTACTGACTGGATTTACTGCATTCATATTGAACCGCTCTAGGACTTTCTCAATATACTGCTCTTGTGACAGCGAAAGCTTCCTGCTGCTTCTTTCATGGGTAATCTCCATTCCTAGGATTTGTTTAGCCGAGCCCAAGTCTTTCATCGTAAACGACTTGCCCAACTCTTGTTTCAGCTTGTCAATCTTCTTGATGTTTTTTCCCATGATGAGCATGTCATCAACGTATAACGATAGAACTAAAAAATCACTATCTGAGAACTTGCACGTGAACACACAGTGGTCCGACTCTGTTCTTTCATACTCATACTTCAACATGAACGAGTCAAACTTCTTGTACCATTGTCATGGAGCGTGTTTCAACCCATACAAGCTCTTCCTCAGCATACACACCGTATGCTCTTTGCCCTTGACTTCGAACCCCTCTGGTTGGTGCATGTAGATCTCTTCTTCCAGGTCACCATAGAGAAAGGAAGTTTTAACATCTAACTGCTTTAACTCCAGATCCATGCTAGCTATCAACCCAAGCAACACCCGTATGAATGACATCTTCCCCACTGGTGAGAATATCTCCTCGAAGTCTATACCTTTCCTCTGACCAAACCCTTTCAAAACAAGTCTGGCCTTGAACCTCGTCTGTAAATTCTTCTGCTCAACCTTCTTTCTGAACACCCACTTTTTACTCAAAGCTTTCTTGCCCTTAGGCAGTTTCACCATGTCATAGGTTTGGTTCTTATGCAAGGAGTCCATCTCCCCTTGCATAGCTTTCAACCACTCCCCTTTATGCATGTCGGCTAGGGCCTCAAAATAATCTTCTGGCTCTCCTCCATCAGGGAACCTAATATACTCATGCGGCGAGTACCTCTTGGATGACTGTCTATCCCTAGATGACCTCCTCACCTGTGGCTCAATAGGTAAATCAAGTGGGGGCAACTCCCCTGGCCCATCTTCTGAAGGAACTCCCTCGCCCTCTGCACCTTATTGTACTCCCCTATCATCAAGCACCACGAGAGGAATAACTAGATCCATATCCTTTAGCTCACCTGAACTAGGATGGTTCTTCTCTGACTTACCAATGTCTTTTATACACTGATCTTCAAAGAAAACCACATCTTTGCTCTTGACAAGCTTCTTCTTGGTTGGATCTCACAATCTGTAACCTAACTTTTATCACTGTACCCCAAGAACACACACTTTCTGATCTTCATATCGAGCTTGGACCTCTCATCCTTTGGTACTTGAATGAATGCCCTACATCCAAACACCCTGAGATGACTATATGATGGATCCTATCCAGTCCACACCTTCCTGGTACTTCTCCATTCAACGGGGCTGATGGAGACCTGTTTATCAAATATATCGACGTGTGCATTGCTTCTCCCTAAAACATCTTAAGCAATTTCACATGGGATAACATGCATCTGATTCTCTCAATAATGGTGAGATTCATTCGCTTAGCTACACCGTTATGCTGGGGGGGTCTTGGGAACTGTCTATTCATGCCATATACCCAGGGACTTGCAGTACTCATGAAAGTCACCAATCTATTCACCACTATTGTTAGTGCGAATGAACTTCAATGATCTATTTATCTCTCTCTCGACCATAGCATGAAACAATTTAAGCACACCAAAGACCTCGTCTCTCCTAGATGCATCATCTATAAAAGTGACAAAATACAATGCCCTGCCTAAGGTTTTTATCCTCATAGGTCCACAAACATCAGAATAAACCAAATCTAATGCATGCACTTTATTAACATGAGAAGCAATTTTAACGAATAAAACTCTAATTTGTTTCCCTGATAAACATTCAAGATAAGTTTTGAGAGGTGTACCTGTCACGTCTGGAATGAGTCACTTCCTCACTAGTAGCTGAAGCCCTTTTTCACTCATGTGGCCTAGACGACTGTGCCACATGTCAATAGTTGAATCTTTCACTGTTTTCAACTCACCTTACACACACTGACACTTACCTTATAAAGGGTACAACACTTCTTTCCTCTGGCTGCGATCAATGAACTCTTGATGAGCTTCCAGTGCCCACCAGCAAACTAGCTTTCATAGTCATCATCATCCAGTCTTCCCGTCGACATCAGGTTGAGGTGAAGATCTGGGATATGCCTCACATCCCTGAGAACCAATGTGCAGCCTACATTAGTCTTCACACAAATATCACTGACCCCTACAATCTTCATTACGCTAAAGTTTTCCATCTTCAAGGTCCTATAGTTACCTGACTTGTAGCTTGTGAAGAAGTCCATTCATGGAGTCACATGAAAAGAAACTCCCGAGTCTATCACCCAATCGGTGTCCGAACTCGTAGTCATAAGACATACACCGTGATCTAATAAAAGAATAATTACAGCATCACCATCTGAAGCGACTGTAGTGAAATCTGATTCATCTTCCTTCTCCTTTCCTTTTCCTTTCTTGTCGTTCTTCTTACCACGACATTCATGCTTGTAGTGGCCCTTCTTGCTATAATTTCAGCATTTAACATCCTTCCTAGTACTTGACTTGCCTCTTGATTTATATCGAGCCTTCTCACCCTTTCTATTCTTTTCTCTCCCTCGTTCTTGTGTCATAAGGGCCTCTTGCTAAGTAGACCCCTAATACTTCCTCCTTATTTCCTCATTAAAGAGACAGCTAGTTACCTATTCCATGGATACCTTTTCATCTGGCACAGAGTTACTTAGAGACACTACCAATGTCTCTCAATTGTTAGCCAATGAACTAAGCAATAGAAAAGCCTGCAATTCATCATCCAGGACCATCTTTGTAGTGGAGAGCTGATTCATTATATTGCTGAGCTCATTCATGTGCTCAGCCACAGAACCACCATCTTTGAACTTGAGATTCACAAGTCGCCTTATCAAGAAGATTTTATTACCGGCTGTCTTCCTCTCATACAGCCCTTCCAATTTCAGCCATAGGCTAGCAGTTGAGGTCCCCGTAGACACATGGTGGAACACAGAATCATCCAGCCATTGTCTAATAAACCCCACCGCCTTCTAGTCCAACTTCTTCCAATCATCATCAGACATATCCTTAGATTTTGTTGACATGCCTAAAATTGGAGAATATAGGTCCTTGCAGTAAAGAAAGTCCTCCATCTTATCCTTTCATATGGTCTAGTTAGAACCATTAAGGCTGATCATCCTTGATGAGCCACCTTCCATAATTCAAAACTGATCTCACTCCGTTCAATGAACTTAACTTTAATACCACTTTGTTGGGGGCCTTGCACAAAACCTTAGGATCTAGCCTCCCAAAATAAACCAAAATTATGGGATAATAAAGCAATGAAATAAATCAAAGCATAAACCACATGACACTAGAGAATTTTACGTGGAAAACCCTCAAAGATGTAAAAACCACGGGACCTCGTCCAGATCAACAATCCACTATAAAGCAGAACATTACAATTGATCACAAGCACACATCTCTTGAATCAAACCTTCTTCACTCACGTAAGAGTGGATGAACAATAAGAGAACAAAAGAAAAATTGAGAGATCTCATCGATCACGAGGACGTAGAAGTGCTCAAACGTGGACTGCGAAGTAGATCACCTCTATAAGTAGAATCTCCCTTCCACAAGCTTCCTCTCTCTCTCTCTCACCTTTGATAACCCTAAGAGCTCTTAGATTACCTTTAGAAAACCTTAAAAAATTCTAGAATACACCTCAATCCCGCATACAACCTTTTATATAAGAATAGAAAGAGGTATAATCAAAATAGGAAATAATTTCCGCAGAATCTTCGTTTCCACTATCGCATCTACGTAACTCTTCGATGATATCGAAGGTCGCTCAATGACAGCCTTCAATATCATCTAAGGTCCTTCGATGATATCGAAACAGGACCAAAACTATCCAGCAACCAGGGGTGAAATTTTTTGACAATTATCAATGTCATCAAAGGTCTCTTGATGACAGCCTTCGATATCATCTAAAGTCCTTCGATGATATCGAAACAGGACAAAAACTGTCTAGCGGCCAGCGGTAAAAAATCTGACAATTATCGATGATCTCGAAACTGGTTCTATTTCATCGAATCCAGCAATGAGGAGAAAATTCCCATCAAAAGAAACGGGATAAAAGAAAGGAAAGAAAAGAAAGAAAGAAACATGGAAGAAGGAGAAACTCCCAGCTAAGGCTGAAAGTCGGGCGGGTTGGGTCAAATTGGTGCTCAACCCTAGCCCAACCCAAGGTTCTTATACCACAACCCTAACCCAACCCAACCTCGGGTTAGGAATTCTCACCCCAAGCCTAACCCAAGCGGGTTCAGTCAGGTTGGTCGGGTTGGTCGGGTGGATACATGCTAATATTTTAATGATTGCATTAGTTTATTATATTTAAATACACATCTTATTTTTTATATTTATGATTTTATTAATTATATATGTAGTTATTTATCATAAAGAACTTCGTTTATTCTAAACAAACAAGCTAAAATATAGGACAACTACTCATTTAAAAGTCGTGTTGTGTAGCACACAATCTATTTGGGAGAGAGAAATCCAACATTTCTTGTTATCTTAAGTCATCGGAAATGATGTGGACGAATGAGACCCGAAAACACCGAAATTTCCAATGTCTTCAACACATACGATCCACACTCAATTATAATTTTTAAGTTACTTATATATTGATCGGGTTCAGGTTGGGTTGGGCAACCCAAGACCTCAACTCGAGCCCGACCCAAGATTTAACAGGTTGGTGTTTGTATAGCCCAAGCCTGAGATTGGACTCGATACATCTTGCCTAAGCCCAACCTAATGTCGGGTCAGTCATAGATCGGTCGGGTTCAACCCGCCCAACTTTCAGCCCTACTCTTAGCCGAGCAGCAGTAGTAACAGAAAGAAAGAAACAAAGGGAAAGAGGAAGAGAAAAGAAAGGAAGAGGAAAGAAAAGAAAAAGGCTAGAATATCAGTGATCCACTGATCTATCAAGGTAGATCACGCCCAAACATTCCCTTCTATGCTCCTTCGCTCCCTTCCTTTCATAACTGGATTTAAGCCAACTAGCTTAAATCCAAAGTTAAATATTCAAAAGGTTTTTTTAACACTAGATTAAGGGTTTAATCCTTCTATGCGTACACATATCCAAGAAGGAAACAACATTAGAGGTGAGGGTTTTATCCTTTAAGCTTTCATTAATTTAAGTTATTATATTTATCTTGCCTTTTACATGCCTTCATGTTACTATGAATTTTTCATGCAATTATATGGTTTACCATCAATTATTTACCCTTTTGGGTTAAAGTATAATGTTGATTACAAGTGATCTTTATGAATTTATGTGGAGCGATGGATACAAGCCTTACCTTTGCCCTTACCAATTTTATTGAGTTAGCCTTGCTACTCATCTACTTATTAAGTTGGCCTTTGACACTCCTCTATCTATTGAGCTGGCCTTTGCTGATCTTCTTAATATTGAGTTGGCCATTGCCACTCTCCTTTTGTTGAGTTGACCATTATCACTCCCCTTTTTATCGAGCTATCCATTGTTACTCTCCTCTATATTATGTTGGTCATTACCACTTTTATCTTCGTCGAGTTAGCCATTGCTACTCTTCTCTTTATGTTATTGGCCTTGTGTTATTTACCATTAAAGGGCTTGGGCATGTGACTTGTTATTCCAAAACTCCCATAATTCAATTTATATTCTCTATAAGTGTAAGTGATATGTTAAGATGTATCACAAGTAGTGAGTCAAATATTATATCATGGACGTAATGCGCACTGGGTAGAGACCCTCTTGGTCATCACGTAATTCCATGGGTTTTTAGGTAGTAGTGCACAAATCGATATGTTTAATTTGCAAATGCAGTATTATATCACTTTCAGGATTGGATGTCACAAATAGTCGCTCCATGAACTAATCGTGTCACATAATTCATCCAACTCATGTGTTGTGCGCCTTGAGGTGTTCACGTAAATTCACAGTAGTGTTAGCCATGCCAGCGAATATCACTACGTATGATGAGCCGCACACACTTTTCTAGGCATGCATCTCATGTAGGTTATTTTCACGTGTTGATACCCTCATATTAGTAGAGTACGAGATGTATCAGACCCTTACATTACTTATATGAATCTCTTGCATGATTGTGAATCTTAAAGGATAACCATCACTATGAGTAGGGCGTTAACCCTCTCCAACCATACAAATGATGCAAGTGACCTACAGATTGAAGACCTAAAGGAAAATCTCCCTATAAAAAGATTATGCTGAAAGAATAAGAAGATAGTTTTATGATTTAATTTTATACTTCCACTGTGAACTCTAATATCGTAATAAGCTTCCCTTAAGAAGGCATTTGATTATTTACTGAATTCTTTTACTCTAATTAAATAATCAATACAGTCAATCTTATTCTTGTGAATGGCTACCTTCATAAATGTAACTAGATGTGATCTAAATGGAAAAAAAAAAAAGGTACAATTTTTAAAGCATATAATTTTATACATTATTAACCCCCGATTTTATCAGGCACAAGTACAAACTCTGACCATGAAATTTCAGGATGTTACAGTTGGTATCAGAGCATGAGAATGAGATTGACTAGGCCTAAGGGAATGGACCATCATAAACTTTATGTTCATAACCCCAATTGTAGGGTCATGATGTAGTAATAATCTCGGTAAGATCAATGTCGAATCCACAGGGACTAATCTTGTGTGTATTTTGAAAGCAACTATAAGTAGGACTAGAAGAAGATATAAATCTAAATTTAAAAGTGTAGAGAGAGTAATTATGAATTGTTTAACTAAAACTTGTAAATTTAAAGGTGGGAACTAGGAATTTCAAGGATTCACTTGTAGCAATCAGGGAGATCTATGCTTAATTCAAGGACACAACCGGAATCGGAGTCCAATCTTACCTAGTTGGAAGATATCTTAATAAAACTAAATCTAAATTTTCTTTGACCTAATTCTCAACAAAAGAGAGTTGTGAGAACTAGAAATGATTCCATCACCTAGCCATGTCTATGAGACAATAGCAAACAACAAGATATACTAATTCCATAATCAAACATAGGAGAATTGTGAAGGTTAGAAGGGATTCCATCACCCAATCATGCCCAAGGGACAATGGTGAACAACAGAATTTCTTAATTTCATAATCTCAAAGCATGAAAAGAAAATACTCAAAGCTATTGCAGATCTATTGTAATTTAAGTCACAATAAACTATTAAAAACTGAAAGTATTTCTTAAATATTAAACTAGAATCAAAGTAGGTTCAACATACACATGAATCAAAGCAATAGAAACATCCCATCATACTACAAGCTTCACCTCTTAGCCCTAGCTAAGAGGTTTAGCCAACCATTATCATGATTGAAACTAAAACCCTAGAAGAAAGCATGAAAAACTAAGGAAGAAAGAAGAAAATGCTTGGCGACGGCTCTCCGCCCTTGTGCTTCACTCTTCCAAACCCCATATTGATGCCTAAGGATGCCCTGAGGACTCCTATTTATAGTTGTGTAACACCTCCTTTCGCACCTCCTTAGAAAAATCAAGAAACCGCCTTAAATTTACGTACTCCGAGTAATTCCATGCAACTCTGCATAAGTGGTTCGATGACATCGAACTGCCTTCGATGTCATCGAAGGTAACCTTTATATGTGCTTTTTCTGTACTTTTATAACTTCATCCGGACTCTATAACCTTCGATGTTATCGAAGAGGCCTTCGATGTCATCGAGAGTTGTTCGAGGAATCGATAATACGTCTAAAACAGTCCAGCAAGTTTATTCAATTTCTTCAATAAATTTGATATCATCGAAGACACCTTTGATGTCATCGAGCAGGTCTTCGATATCATCAAGGGGGCGGGGGCCTTCAAGTAATCGAACATGGTGCCCAATATGTCCAGCGAGTTTCATAAAAAATTTCATAGAAAATTCAATGGCATCGAATAGGCTTCGATGTCATCGAGCAAGTTCTCGAGTCATCGAAAAGTGTCTTCAATTTATCCAATCACCAACTTGATTTTCTTTCATAAATTTGATGTCATCAACCTGTGTTCGATATCATCAAATGGAAGCTTCAATGTCATCGAATGGTGATCGATGACACAGTTAATGTGAATATTGCACTTGTTCTTTTGACTTCATTCCTTCTCCACATAGTTTTCTTGAATCTTGGGGCCTTAAAATCTTCAATCTTTGTATCCTAAGATCTTTTCTTTCCCTTGGTGATCTTTGAGCATCAAATCCATGCTTTTAGCACCTTTTTATCCAAACTCTCAAATTCACCTTGCAACACAAACATGAATAAAATAGAACATTAATTAGTATCATGTTCATAAAACCAAGATATAAATGGGATTCAATATGCAATATTTGACCCTCAACACAATCCCCAACCAGCATTTTGCTAGTCATAAGAAAAGTATGCGTAAAATAAATCTCAATGCTTAATGTTAGAAATCTTTTTCAAAAAATAATCTTTTGCGCACTCAAGTATGAATGGGTAGAAATAAGATACGAAAATGAGATTTTGAAAACCTAGAACCCAATCACATAAGCAACCAATCAAATAAATTCTTTATCCATTAAATCAGAGCATAGTTTACAGATCACATTTTTCAATGTGTTCAGTGAAAATTAACTTACTTCTCGTACGAATACTATCATTTCATCATGTTAGCCAAGCTCATCACTTCAAGACTAGTTTGAAACTCAAGCACTGATTCTGAACTTATCCCCTTCTTTTTCTTTTTTCAGTTTTTGATTTTATATCGATGGTCAATTTTTATTCATTCTTTATTTTTGCATTCTTTTTCAGATTTTTCATTCTTTTTCATGACCTCTTTGTCGATGTCCTATTTTTTAACTGGTTCTTTTCTCCTTTTAAGGTGGATAAAATTCTTCAGACTCGAGTCTCACCATCTATCAATGATTCACATACTATCAATTAGAAATTCTAGTACATCTTACAGAAAATAAATTGAATGCGTCTTGTGATTCAGATTAACATGATATTAAAACTTTCTCTTAATCAATTGAGCGTAAGAACTTGGGTGATAAATTACTTTAGATGATTAGACTCCGACAATTCAAAATTCAATCTCTATCTTATCATACCCAAAGCATTCTTAAGTACACAATTCATCACTTCCCAAACAAATTTCAACTTGAAACATTGAAAATTTATAAAATTTTTACTCAAAACTGAGAAAACACTGATTAGTTTACCTAATCCCCCATCCCTAACCAAAAAATCTACATTGTCTTCAATGTAAAAGAATTAAGCATGTAATGCAAAAGAGGCAATGAAATGAAAAGGGAAGTAATGAAAAGGTAATACTTGAAGAAGGAATTTTGAGGCTTTTCCAATGGTCTCAGTGTGAAGATGGGGTTAGCACAAAATAAAACTCAACAGATTATAAGCAAACTATCCTAAACAGTGGAAGAAAACTACTCAGTCCTATGAAAGCGATAAATCTAACTATACCTCCATCAAACTAGGAGGTCAATCCTGGTATACAGGATTAGTCAGAGGTATGGACATGTCATCTGAATCAAATTTCTCAACAAATGGCTTTAACCGATGTCCAATCACTTTGAAAATATTTTCATTATTTGGATTCTAAATCTCGACAGCCCCGTGAGGATAAACATTATGTAAGACTCGTATCCTAGACTGTATCGTTCTATAAACTCTTGTGATCCTCCTGGTCGAATTTCGGCAACCCTTGATGTGTAGATAGCATTTGTGCGTGACCCTAAGTCACATCCTGTTTATTTATGTCGACTCGACTCGAAACTTGTATCCTAATGACCGCACCGTCACCATGGTTCCAATGCCGCGTCTCGCATGCCAATGCGATACCCAGGCTAGGAGTTGTGTGCCCGTATTTATTTCAAAGAAAACGCTGCTCGTTGTAAATTCTAAGAGAATCTCTACAACCCATTACATCAATCAATCAATCACAAGTCAAGTACACAACCCATCCCCCTCTTACTAACAAGGCATGGCACCCATCTATCTCTCATTCCTAAAGTCAACTCTCATGTCCCCTCTTTTACACCACCCATCCCTTCCTTAAACACCCATTCCTCCCATTCCATTTCTTACAACACCCTCTCCTCTCTCATTCTCTCCAACATTTCTAAGCCTCCATGAGAGAAAAAATTCTAAGGAGAGAAAACCTAGTGTGTGGCTCACTTCCCTTCCCCAAAAAATCTCATCTCCACCATCCAAACTTCATCATTCACCAAGGTTGAGCATAGGAGCTAAGGAAGCCAAGAAGGAAGCCAATCAGTGGGTGATTGTAGCGTAGGATCTTGATTTTTTATGTAAGGCCCACTTGTGATGGGACCCATCTTGATGTTTATGTTGTAACAAAGAGGGGCCCATAGTGGCGGGGTCCCTCCAATATGTCAATCTCTCTCTCTCTCTCTCCTCTCTCTCTCTTTATCCCTCTCTCTCTCTTTCATTGTAGATAGTCCACCCGATGATTTACATATTTTATACATGTTGTCCATTTAGTGGACCTCACAAAAGTCCACTTATGGGGCCCACTCTGCTGCCTGTCCGTATGGACAGGCCTTGATGAAGGAAAATCACAAATATCAACTTGTTTCCAAAGTTGTGGTGGGCCACACGTGTGGACCCACCAATGATGCATGTATTTCACACATGCTGTGGGGCCAGATGTGATGTATGGGTCTTATCCACACCATCCAGACCTTGGACGATGGGACCCACCATGATGGATGTGTTGTATCCACATCGTCCAATCCTGGACGATGGGAATCTGGACGCTGGAAGTCTTTCATATATATATATATATATATATATATATATATATATATATATATATATATATATATATATATATATATTAAAATAATAATAATATATTATAATATATTATGGTGGGCCCCACGTGGGACCCACCTTTGTAGGAAGCTTATTGGTCGGAGTACCTACAGAAGCTATATAGCTGTTATATTGTCGTCAGCAAGTTTTATGGCCCCATCTTGATATATGTGGTATAATCCACATCATCCAGCCATTTCAGCCCATGTGGGACCCACCCCACATGTGTTGCACGTGTGGAGGTGGGGCCCACTAGATGATGTATGTGTTTTATTCATTCGTCCATCTAGACAGTGGCAGGTGGAGCCCACCTTGATGAATATGTTCTAAATCCACACCGTCCATCTGAACGGGTGGTGTAGGGCCACCGTGCTGTACGTGTCTCTCCATTCCGTCCATCTATTAGGGAAGTAGGGGGCCACCCCACATGTGTGGCACGTGTGGGGGTGGGACCCACCTTGGTGTATATATTGTATATCCACTCCGTCCATCTGTCTAGATGGTGTGGACCCCACTGTAATGTATATGTTTTGTACCCACATTGCCCATCCCTGGGCGTGTGCGTGGGACTCACCATGTTGTATGTTTTGTATCCCAATGTCCATCCAATATTTTAGCTCGTGTGGGGCCCACCCCACACGTGTTGTACGTGTGGGATGGGACCCACCTTGATATACGTAATCTGTATTCCAGCCGTCCATCTATTCTGGACGGGCGGGACCCACCTCGATGCATGTATGTGTGGACCGATCATGGTGTATGTGTTTTATACATATCATCCGTCCATTTGTGTGGCCCGCCATGATGTATGTATTGCATATTTATGTAGTCCATTGAAGCGGCCCACTTGATATATGAGGCCCATTGGCGTAGTCCATTGATGTGGCCCACTTGATGTATATGAGGCCCATTGGCACAGCCCATTGATGCGGCCCTCTTGATATATATATGAGGCTCATTGGCGTGGCCCATTGAAGCGGCCCACTTGATGTCTATGAGGCCCATTGGTACGGCCCATTGATGCGGCTCACTTGATGTATATGAGGCCCATTGATGCGGCCCACTTGATGTATATAAGGCTCATTGGTGCGGCCCATGTGATGAGGCCCACTTGATGTGATAGGCGAGACGTGATATATACGAGGCCCATATGGTGAGGCCCGATGTGATGTATATGCGGCCCTTGAGTGAGGCCCATTGTGATGTATATTAGGCCCTTGTGTGAGGCCATGGGCCCACTATACGTGTGGCTCTATGTGGGCCACTCCTTGGGAGCAATGTTGGTTAAATGTCCACATTTATGGGCAATGATTGTTAAATGTCCACATTGTGACCTTCCCTTAGGCCTTGTTAGGCCCATTCTCATCATTCTCTTATAGGTTAACCCAAATTATTAGCCTCATTGATGTTGTATGGTCCATCATCGGCATAGATGGATGGCTCCGTGCTACCAAATTTGGTATATCCACAACCGAGGGTCGATCTTCATATTATGGTTTAAATCGACTGTTCATTTATGGACCCCGCCTTGCATATAGGCCAATTATCGGTACCAATTATCGATGTTAGTTATCAACATCGATTGCGAGTATGCTTAGCATATCATCATTATACATACTCATACGCATGATATGAGATGTGGTTGACCATTGCATATGCCATTGGGCAGGTTGTTATAGGACTCCTTGATAGGTAGAGATTGTCTCACATGAGCACACGGTATATGTAGGATTGATGCATGATTGGATTGTATGACTCATGCATCTTACATTGTGTGTTGTGATTACTATACGCCCTAGCCACATCAGGGCCGTAGCCTCCACAAACATATCGTTGATGAAAGAATTGGACACTGAAAATACTGTTATTAATATCGCGGCGTCATAGATGTCCCTAAGTGAAAATTCTTAAATCTAACGGTACCAGAAGACGCTCCAACGTCAAGACCGAGTGGATATATGAGCACACGAGGGCCAAATACTAAGAGGCCGTATCTCCCAGTGTATCGTGGTAGGTTGGAAGGGGGAATGGCCTCACCCACCCGAGGGTAAGGGGACAATTACTAGGCTGAGTATGACCAACTCGTAAATGGGTTCGCTATCGACATGCCGAATAAGTATTGGTAGACTATTGGTCAAGCGGATAGTGAGGTTTCTTCACTTGGACTACGCGCCTGGGAAAGGGACAATGTCATTTGAAGTGTACTAAACCGCAGTGATTGTCTAGTGTGAGAACTGTACTGATATTGATAGTCTAGTGATGATCTGCATGGATATGTGGATTTGAATGAGGACTGGTATGCTTGAGTTGCATCTCGCATTGCATGGACTTAATATGGCCGATAGCATTCACGCCTTGCATCGCATGGCCTTGATGTGGTCGATAGCATACAAGCAATGTATCGCATAGCCTTGGTACAGCTGATGGCATTCATGGACTGACTAGCATTTTCACATTGCTCTGATATTGCATACTTGCATTTCTACCATGTGCACACACTTCCATCACCCTCTAAACTTTTTATAAGCTTATACACGATCGATGTGTGCAGATGAGGCTAGGATGCCACAACAGCATTGAGTTTGGAGCGTACAGCTGACTTTTGTAGCTTTTGATTATCGATATTATATTTCCCATACGCATTGTACATAAAGTTTTTGATCCTAGTGGATTTGTGATGATGTTGTTGGTTGTTATTTGTGGGTTATGCATATTGTGAATCAAATTCATATTAAAAATCCTCCTTGTAGGATCCCAGGATCGAAACCTTGTATATGGGTGCTAGGAGCCTAGAATGGGGCACTACGGAGGCTATCGGAGCCGGATTCGCCGATCAAGAATTTTGTGAGCCCAGTTTCTGAGTTTGGGGCATGACACATTAGTAATAATGAAAGGGTCAATCCAACAAGATCAAAGTTTACCTAAAAAAATATGTAACCGAGAATTGTACAAAAGGACATTCTGACCTAGTGTGAAAGATTTTCGAAGAATGTGTTGATCATGAAACACCTTCATCCTGTCCTTATAAATTCTCGAGTTCTTGTATGTATCATTCTGGATCTCTTCAAGTTCATTCAACTAAAGTTCGCACAGCGAGTCAGTGTTGTCCAAATTGAAATTCAGATTTTTAATATAAAATGATTTTGGGCATTCACAATGATGACACTAAAGCTTTGGATCAAACAATGCATGGATGATTTGGCCTATCCTTTATGAAACCTGGCTTATCCATTATTGTCTAGTCCAGTTAGGATATCTGGCATTCGAGGCATCATAGATTAATCCAAATATCAAATCTCGAGGTTAAGATTTTGTTTAAGGGGAGTAGGCTGTAGCGTCCTGATTCTTTAGGTAGCCAATTATATGCACACCTAGACATATACCTTACAGGTGATGTATTGAAAACTTTGAGCATAATAAATCAGTAAGGATGATAAAAGTAAGTTCGAGTAGTGTATCAGGTAATCAGAGTACGCAGTAAAAGCATAATGAGCCATGTAGAATTATCCCTTATGAATATAAGATTTTGTGAAATTTCTCATGAGTTTTAAATAATTTGAGAATATGGAATGATGGACTCACGATTAGGCGAAACTTACGCAGTTTAACTCAAATTATAAGCCTTAGAAAATCTCAGATGATTACAATGCCCTGATCAAGTAAAGGATCGAGAATTTATACCATTAAATCCTCTGCACTGTGCAGGCGAAGGATCTATGTATCGAGCGCAAACCCACTACAACCATCTATTCATATTACCTCAAACACATGATGCAGGGAATTCTTAAAGGCAAAGGAAATGATTTGTATAATAGAAGTACTAAATCTCAGGGGTGAAATTACGTTAAAGGGGGGTAGATTGTAACACCATGAACATTTCAATACCCAAGTATGGAAAGTTCTCTAGTGTTACCATGGAAAGTAATATAATATGTACATGTGTACAATACAAATCTAACTATCTTAACCTTATATCTATTCCCTGACATGAATCTATCCATTGAGAATGATCTCCATTCATAGATCCAACAATCTGACCGTTGATTTTGAGACTAGACCATCCATCATGTGATTTGGCACGTGTACCTTCCCTTAAATGAATTGGTGAATAACTCCTTATCCATAATGATTTAAATGTAAGTTCTTTTGTAAGAATTATTTAGAAAGATGCATACAACCACGTAGAACCATGGATTTCACAAAACTCTAAGATCAGAAATAATTATGAAAATGCCATTAACCTAGACCTCAAATCCCAAATCACATGTTTTCCACAATTCGATTAATGGGAAATCTTACATCATGACTAGGCATCATAAGTTAGTCGAACATGTCGAATCTCACCCCTTAGATCACCATAAAAGTGGCCTAAGTGACAAATCAGCCTATAGCCATTACTTTTAATGCCCATCAAGTAAACCAACCTCGTAGGTAGTCATAGTTGAACCTTCCTCTTCTGATACACAGTGTGGATTCACTTGCAAACATCACAATGGGCCCCACTTATAGAGTATGTGCACCACTCACGTGTACTAGCAGTGCACAGAACTAAGGGTCGGGTCAAACCTTGTTTGACCCGACGAAACTATAAAAAAAATGGAGACCGTCTCTCCTGCGTTCGCAAAAGAAATGGATAGCCATCCGTTTTCAACAGCCATGGCCAAGATCATCACCTACATGGATGATCTAAACCGTCCAGAGTCTTCAGGTGGTGAATCCGACCATATCCCCACAAATTCCACCGTCCATCAAAACCTAAGGATAACTCCAGGAAGATCGAGAACATGCCACACAGGAAATTTAAACAAACACCATTCGTTTGGAGGAGCGATGGCCCACTTCGATGATCGAATGAATGATCAACACCATTCATCATAATCAGGGTGAAAAATTGACCAAACCCTAGTCGTTTCACGTCCCATCTAAAACATAAGCCAAAACGATCCTCTTCCGACTTCCGTCCGCAAGTTTAGGAAAGGAAGCAACGATGGGATTCCATCCGTTATGGTTGGGAACCTAAAACAGATTAATTGGATCAATCCGAACTTTTCAAAACTTAAGGGGAGCACGTCTAATCACAGCCTAGATTTTCAAATAGAAAGAAACAAGAAACGGAAGGAGAATCTGCGATTCTCACGTAAAAGGCGTTGCACATGTTGCTGTTTCACGAGCGGTCTGCGTAACTGATCAGAGCGCGATCAGTTCAGGCACTTCATTGGAGCTAAGGACGTCCACTCAAAGACATCTGGGATGTCCATCTAGAAGAAACCACCATGGAAGAAATGGCTAACCGCCGAGATCGTGTGGAAGAGCAAGGGAGAGAACCATGACCCAATTCTTCTGGATACGCAGGGGTTGCTACATAAGACCGTGTACCAATTTCCTTGCTGCGTAAACAAGGATACGTGGAGGGGTCTTAGCTTAAACAGCCTATAAAAAGGCTCTGTCATCCGCAAGAATGAAAATAAGAGAGAGAAAGAAAAGAAAGGAAAGAAAAGAAAGAAAGAAATATGGGAGAAGGAGAAACTCCCAGCCGAGCAGTAGTAGCAACAGAAAGAAAGAAAGAAAGGGAAAGAGGAAGAAAAAAGAAAGGAAAGAAAGGAAAAAGGCTGGAAGATCAGTGATCCACTAATCTATCAAAGTAGACCATGCCCAAACCATCCTTTCTACGCTCCTTCACTCCCTTCCTTCCATAACTAGATTTAAGCCAACTCAAATCCAAAGCTAACCATTCAAAAGGTTTTTTTAACACTAGATTATGGGTTTAATCCTTCTACTTGTGAACACATCTAAAAAGGAAACAACATTAAAGGTGAGGGTTTTATCCTTTAAGCTTACATTAATTTAAGTTATTATATTTATCTTACCTTTTACATGCCTTCATGTTCTATGAATTCTCCCTGCAATTATATATTTTATCATCAATTATTTGCCTTTTTAGGTTACAGTATAATATTGATTATAAGTGATCTTTATGAATTTATGTGGGGCGATGGATACAAGTCTTACCTTTGCCCTTACCAATTTTATTGAGTTAACCTTGCTACTCATCTACTTATTGAGTTGGCCTTTGCCACTCCTATATCTATTGAGATGGCCTTTACTGCTCTTCTTATTATTGAGTTGGCCATTGTCACTCTCCTTTTATTGAGCTGACCATTTTCACTCCCCTTTTTGTTGAGTTAGCCATTGCTACTATCCTTTATGTTATGTTGGCCATTGTCACTTTTATCTTTGCTAAGTTGGTCATTGCCACTCTTCTCTTTATGTTATTGGCCTTGTGTTATTTACCTTTAAAGGGCTTGGGCATGAGACTTATTATTCTAAAACTCCCATACTTCAATTTATATTCTCTATAAGTGCAAGTAATATGTTAAGATGTATTACAACTAGTGATTCAAATATTTTATGATGGACATAATGCGCTTTGGGTAGAGACCCTCTTGTCGTCACGTAATTTCATGGGTTTTTGGGTAGTGGTTCACAAATCAATGTATGTAAATCACAAATGCAGTGTCACATCACTTCCGGGATTGGATGTCGTAAATAGTCACTCCATGAATAAATCATGTCACGTAATTCATCTGATTCATGTGTTATGTGTCTCGAGGTGTTCACGTAAATCCACGATAGCATTGGCGATACCGGTGAATATCCGTAGTTATGGGATGCAGGTCGAGCTGGGTTTTCTTTAAATCGTATTTCACATTATGATAATCACTACATATGATGAGCCGCACATGCTTTGCTAGGCATGCATCTCATGTAGGTTGTTTATGCATGATGATACCCTTGTATTAGTGGAGTACGGGACGTATCAGACCCTTACATTACTTTTATGAATCTCTTGAATTATTGTTAATCTTAAAGGATAACCATCACTATGAGTAAGGCGTTGACCCTCTCCAACTGTACAGATGATGCAGGTGATGTACAGATTGAAGACCTAGATAACAATATCCCTATGAAAAGATTATGTTGAAAGAATAAGAAGATAGTTTTATGATTTAGTCTGATACTTTCATTGCTACCTTTGATATCATAATAAGTTTCCCTTGAAAAGGCATTTGATTATTTACTAAGTTCTTTTACTTTTATGAAATAATCAATACAGTCAATTTTATTCTCGTGAATGGCTACCTTCATAAATGTAACTGGATGTGATCTAAATGGAAATATATATATATATATATATATATATATAAATATAAAAGATACAATTTTTATAGCATCCAAGTTTATACATTATTAACACCCGATTTTTTTGGGCACGAGTACAAACTCTAGCCGTGAAAATTTGAGATCTTACAGCTTATATCCATCACTCCACATGAATTCATAAGAATTAAGTATAATCAAATCATATCTTAAACATAATTATCACTTGAACAACAATTCATAACAATTCTCACTAATTTAATGAAAATCAAAGTAAAATCAAACTATGCACAAATAAGAGAAACTACGTATAATTTCTACTTAAATTAGTGTAAACTTAAAGAAATCCCTCACCTTAGTAATAGATATAAAACCTAAGTAGATCTCGATGTAAGAGAGCTTATATATGAACCACGACATCGCTCGAGCTTGAGTAACCTCCTTCAAAAGGATATCCCATTTGAGTAGACTGACTCATGCTAAGAGGTTTTTATAAAGCAAAAGAGTATGTTGACAACCGCATCAATCATTCAGCCACTCGATTGTAACATTCCTTTTAAAATCATGAGTGATGCTAGTGACTATGCTATTGAGGTTGTGTTAGGCCAAAGGAATGACAAGAAACAGTGTGTTATCTTCTATGAAAGTAGAAGAAATAATGATGCTCAGATAAATTATTCTACCACAGAAAAGGAACTCCTTGTCGTAGTCTTTATTCTAGACAAATTCAGGTTTTACTTAATTAGATAAAAATTATAATTTTTACTGACCATGTGACACTCAAGTATCTTCTCTCAAAGAAGGATGTTAAGCCCTATATTTTGAAATGGATCCCCCTACTCTAAGAATTAGATGTAGAGATACGTGACAAGAAAGGAGTAGAGAACGTAATAGCGGACCACTTGTCTCAACTAGTTCCTTCGGATTCCATCGAGAGTTCTCCAATAAAAGACACTTTCTCAAATGAAAAATTATTGGTTGTCTCCTAATTACCTTGGTACATTGACATAGCAAATTATCTTGTGACAAAAAAATTACCGATCCATTGGACATCATAATATTTATAAAAAAAAAAAAAATTAGCTGAGGTATGTTGCTTTTTCTATGATGATCCTTATTTGTTTAAATATTACCCAAACCAAATCATTAGGAGATGTATTCTAAACAATGAACACTCTAGTCTCATCTCCTTTTGTCACTTATAAGCTTTTGGAGGTAGTTTTTCACTAAAGAAAACCAGCGTTAAGATTCCACAATGTGGTTTCTATTGGCCGACGATGTTTAAGGATACCCACGAGTTTTACAAATCATATGAGCAATGTTAGAAAATGGGACGAATATCACAAATAAATATGATGCTTGAAATTTTGATCTTAATTGTCAAAAATTTTATTGCTGGGGTATCAATTTTACGGGAACTTTTTCCCCATCTTTTAGACATCTTTACATCCTCTTATCCATAGGTTATGTTTCAAAATGGGTGGAGGCAATTTCGTATAAAACTAATGACCACAACATACCTCTACAATTTTTAAAAGAAAATATCTTGTCAAGATTTGGAATGCCGAGATCGATAATCGGTGATGGTAGTTCACACTTTTATAATAGGCCAATTGGGAATTTAATGAGGAAATATGGCATTACACACTATGGACACTGGAAATCGACGCCCACACAAATTTAAATGTTTTTTCCATGTGATAGGTGGGAATTAGTAGGTTGATTTATGGATGTTGGAGTCGCCACTAGCCAATTAATCTTAGAATCTCGTAGTCAGGTAGAACCTACGAAATATGTAAGGTTTATAGATATCTGAAGATTCACCTACCTAGATTGACTCTTGGTCTATAATCTAGGATTCTGAGTAAGGGACCTCAATTATAAAGAAGGAAGGTGTTAGGCACCCTCTCTGCTCGTACAAAGGTACGGTCTCTACTTGGTGTGGAAAAATAATCTCAAGGGATGATGGATGTTGTGGTTGAGATGAGACTAGGCATACAAGCAGATTTCTGATGCGATAAGATCCAAGATTTTGTCAAGCCATAGAGCATTCGTCTAATAGTGTGTCTAGAAGGCGGATGTGATAATGCTTATGCAAAGAGATAAGAAAAGTGGACTAGACTACTAGGAGTTTCTGATGTGACATGATCCGATATACGGCAAGTCATAGAGCATACATTCACTAGCAATCTATAGGAGCAAGGGGGGTTGAGAAGGGAATAAATGTCATGATAAATACTTGAGTATGAGATGAATGGATCTTTGGCTCGAGCTTGAGTAGACTAAAACATGGACCGAACCATGACCAATCCGAGCTAGACTTGAGATTGAGAAGGTTAGGAGGAAGCTAAGAGATGACTAGAAAAATCTGATCTTGGAGGCTTGGGAGCTCTCTCTCACCCTTACTCTCACTCTCTTCTTCTCTCCCTCTCTCTCTCTCTCACTTAGAAAGTGGGATTTGTTGTTGAAATGAGAAGAGGAGAGGGCTATTTATTGCCTTCTCCAATGATCTTATGAAAAATGTGATGTGGCAAGTTATGAGTGGTTGAGGAGAAAGAGATGTCACGAGGGCATTCTCATTGGTTCTTGGATGTTGTGTAAGTGCTATAGTTTATAGCCCCTTGTTATTGTCAAATTTGTGGTGACAAAGACATTACTTTGAAGCTTTCAAGATCTCAGAAGTGTTCAAGTTCAAGAAGCTTTCAAGATCTCAGAAGTGTTTAAGTTCAAGAAGCCTTCAAGTTCAAAGATCCCAGGCGTTGTTACACTCAAAGGTCACTTGTCTTCAAGTTTCAATATCCTTGCTTCACTATTAAGGTAAGACTGACCTTAGGTTGACCTTTAGAGTAGGACATTTTGGATACATAATCTATATGTGTTTTATACGTAAATTTGGTCTGCTCTAAGACTAGTCCTAGACCTTGTTTGACTAGTCCTAGCACTGGTTCGACCAGTCTAAGAAATTCCATGACTAGTCCTAAGTTGTTAAGAATTTTTGAAATTTTTTTGTTACTCTTCGACCAGTCCTGGTGACTGTTCGACCAGTCGTAGGAATAGTGTCGACTGGTTCTTCGACCAGTTGTAGACCTTCGACTCAAAGTTTAGTAATGATTTTCATAGGTCTACGACCAGTCGTGTGGAACCTACGACCGGTCGAAGGTGACCTACGACCAGTCGTTGGGTACCCACGACCGGTCGTGAAACTATAAAATCTTATCGCGCCCGAAATTTTAAATTTATATTGGTTCTAAGACCAGTCAAAGACATGATTTTCTTGCCTATAAATTGAACACGAATTTCAGAGATTTGATATGTAATTCAAGTATATTCAAAGCTCCACTCTGAGATAAGTTGGTGTTCATTTTAAGCTACATTGTGCATAATTTCTATTCTCTTTTGTTAGCTTTCATTATTTAATTTTGTTCCTGAATTCCATTCTAATTTGAAAAGAGGAATTGTTGGATTCCTTCTTCTTGGAATTAAAATCAAATAGAGTTATGCCCAATTTGGTTTAATTTAAAATCAATTAGAACTAGAACCATTGTAAAGTGAGTTTGGACATTGCACTTGGACATTCAATCATTTACTCTGACTTGGTTCTTTTGGGCTGATACAATGAAGGAGATATTCTGGTATTTTACATTTCATTGTAAATTCCTTTTTATTTTGGTTTTGTTTGGAATTTGGCAGAAAAATCTTATTGTATTGGTTATCTGAGGAGAGCCAGAAAAAACTCAGAAAGTGGAGTTTTTTTAATTATGTAAGCCCACATAGAAAGACATAATTGTAAGGTTTTGGGTGAACCTGAAAAAACCTAATTTGATAGTGAACGCTAATATCCCCTGTGTGAGGATATTAGGAGTGGAGTAACATTCTGTGTGGCTATTATTGAACAGTTGGTGAACATACATGCGAACCACTATAATCCCTTGTGTCTCGTGGTTAAATGATTTATATTTCATATCTTTTATTATTCATTTGTGGGATGTATATGTGAATATGAATGCCGTAATCATTTATTTCAAGCATTGTGGGAATGTTGTAATAATTTAGCTATTATTTCTTTCGATTCCTTTATCAGCATTCTTATTTGTTATAGTAAGGTTGCCCTGCCATTTTTATGGTGCATGGTTATCCTTGGAATAGTATATAATTGATTGTAGTTTATTTTTCTGTACTGTTTGCATTTAATTTTCTTTTCCTCTTCGATTTGAGTTTTGATACAAAGACCTTTCTAGAAATAAGGTTGTCCTACCATAAACTCTGATTTTTGGTGTAAGGTTGTCCTTACAATAACATTTGTATCAACCTCTCAAGATCTGAATTTTGAGGTTGCTTTACATTCTTTACATTCTTGCATTGGGATTAATTTACTTTAATTGTTGATTATCTTATTTGTTTAATTTTCGTTGTTACAAATTTTATTTGGCATTGTCCTATTCACCCCCCACCCCCCCCCCCCCCCCCCCCCCCCTCTAGGACATATAGCTAGGCCTTTTCAAGTGGTATCAGAGCCTAATAGCTCTTTTGTTCTTAATTCTTGGATTTATTTCCTAAGCTAACAATTTAAGCTATTTAAGATGTCAAATTCTGATATCTTATCAGTCACTAGGCCACCACCCTTTGATGGCTCCAACTATGCATATTGGAAAGCCAGGATGAAAATATTCTTAAAATCCATAGATGAAAGTGTGTGGCTGGCCACTGTGAATGGTTGGAACCCTCCTACGACTGAAGTAACTGGAGTTGATGGTTCAAAATCTATGAGAATAACACCTTATTTCTCATGGACCACACTTCAGAAAAGTGAGAGTAGTACAAATGCTAAAGCACTAAATGCAATCACTTGAACACTATCACTGGATGAATTCAAAAGAATTATATCCTGTGATTCTGCAAAGCAAGCTTGGGATATATTAGAAATGACACATGAGGGTACCTCAATTGTCAAGAAATCAAAAGTCCAACTCCTTACAACTAAATTTGAAGAAATTTATATGGAGGAAAATGAAACATTTATGGACTTTTATATACGATTAAATGATATTGTAAAATCTATATGGGATCTTGGTGATAGAATCCCAGAAAGTAAAGTGTGTGCAAAAATACTACGCTCACTTCCTGAACGGTTCAACTCTAAAGTAACCGCGATCCAGGATCTTCGTGATACGGATAATATGAGGGTTGAGGAGTTAGTTGGTTCTTTACAAACCTACGAGTTAACTTTTAAAGCTCCAAAAGGAAAATGGATTGCTCTTAAAACTTCTAAAAACAATTTTCAAGAAAATTCTGATGTAGATAACTCTGAATATAATATGGCTCTTTTGGCTAAAATTTTTTATAAGATCTTTAAAAGTAAAAAGAGAGTTGATTTTCAAAAAGGAAATGATAAGAAAAAATTAAAATCTAAAACTAAAAAATCTTTGAAAGATAGTCAATGTTACAATTGTCAAGAATATGGGCATTTGGCTAACAAGTGTCCTAAAAAGGACAAACCCAAGAAGAAGGGTATGTTGGCTACTTGGGATGAATCCTCTGATTCTGAAGCTTCTTCTGAATCTGAAGATTCTGAAACTGAGTCAGGTAATGAAGTGAAAGCTCTTATGACTCTAGCTAAATTTACATTTTCAAATAATGATTTAACAAGTAAAGAAAATCTGAATTGTGAATGTGAAAATGAAGATGATCTTCAAGATTCTTATAATGCCCTATACAAGGAGAGTTGTAAAATTACGGTAAAACTAAAACTTCAAAAAGAGAAATTTTTTAAACTCAAAGAACTTTATGAATCTCTTGTTTTAGAAAAATCTCATATTTCAGACTGTTTTGAAAAAAAAAATGCGATTTGGATTTTAAAACTGCCCAAATTGAAACTCTTAAGTCTGAAAAGACCAATTAAAACATGAAATCTCTACTCTCTTGAGTTTGAAGAAAATTTGGAAATATACCCAAGGTGATTCTAATTTAGAAAAATGAGAAAATGTGGTGATCGATCTGGTTTAGGTTATGATAAGAATGTTTCTCCTAAACTGAAGAATGCACCTCCTAAGTTTGTAAAAGGAGAGACCGTAAACTCAAAAGGGAAAGGACAAGTGTTTTCTAAAGACCATAAGTCTGTTCAAAAACCAAAACCCTTTGGCAGAAAAGATAGTTGATTTACTTAAGGAGCTTCTAAAGTCTAACTCAATAGGTCCTGCTTATAATGCTTACAATCGAAAGAAAACCAACTATCCACTCAAACCCAAAATGGTTATGAAATGGATTCCGAAGGTCACTTGCTTGGTTGTCCACACTGCTTTCAAAGCTATAAGCCATTTAAAGTGGTACCTAGATAGTGGATGTTCCAGGCATATGACAGGCGACAAGGCTCTATTAACCGATCTAAAAGATATGACTAATGGTTCAGTCACATTTGGTGATGGCAGTAACTGCAAAATTATGGGCCAAAGTACGGTTCAACTCTATAACCATCCATTATTTAAGAATGTCTTATATGTTGAAGGACTAAAACATAATTTGCTAAGAATATCTCAAATATGCGATAATAACCATAGTGTTCGATTTTCTAATCAAAGCTGTGAGATTCTAAACAACAAGGGTTCAGTAATATTAACTGGACGTAGGACGTCTAAAAACTGCTATATTGTTAGTGAATCCAACTCATCTAATCAAACATGTTACATGGTCCATATAGACGAGACTGAATTATGGCACAAACGTCTTGGACATGTACACTACCGAAATTTATTTAGATTGAGCAAAAATGAACTTATAAGAGGTCTGCCCAAACTTCAAAAGTTAGATAAGATATGTAGTGAATGTCAGTTTGGCAAACAAATAAGGAACTCACACAAAAAGGTGAATTCCAATACCACATCAAGATCACTTGAACTTCTCCACATGGATCTGATAAGACCTACCAGAACGGAGAGTTGTGGTGGTAAAAGGTATATCTTGGTAATAGTAGATGACTTTACTAGATATACATGGGTAGTCTTCTTAAGGAAAAAATCAGAAACCCTTGAAGAAGTAAGAAAAGTTCTTAAAAGGATTCAAATTGAAAAAGGTTCTCAAATCAGCAAGATTTATAGTGATCATGGATCTGAATTTGAGAATAGCGATTTTGAGAAGTTCTATAGCAACCAAGGAATATTACATGAATTCTCAGCACCCAAAACTTCACAACAAAATGAGATAGTGGAAAGAAAAAATAGAATGCTATAAGAGATGGCTAATGTCATGTTAAATAGCATGAAGCTCTCTAAGAATCTTTGGGCTGAAGCAGTCAATACAGCTTGCTATATTATTAACCGAGTTTACACTACTAAAGGCAATAATAAAATGGCTTATGAAATGTGGTTCGATAAAAAGCCTACTATTAAATACTTTCAAGTTTTTGACAGCAAGTGCTATATTTTATGAGACGTGAAAATCTGGAAAAATTTGATACGAAAAGTGATGAAGGGATCTTTTTAAGATACTCTTTAAATAGTCGTGCTTATAGGGTTCTAAACAAAAGGACCGGTGTGATTCAAGAGTCTATCAATGTGGTCATTGATCTTAAGTTCAGATAATGATGAAGTTTTTGTAGTCGATAAACCTGATACTTCATCTAATCAGACTGATTCTGAACTAAGGACTCTTAAAGATCATCCAACTACTCAAATCCTTAGAAAACCTCTCACTGGTGTGCGTACTCGTAGATAACTTAAGGATATATGTAATTACGTATGTTTTACATCCCAGATAAAACCATCTAGCGTAAAAGAAGCCTTTGCTGATGAAAACTGGATTATTGCGATGTAAGAAGAACTTAACCAATTCATAAGAAATGATGTTTGGTATCTCGTACCTAGACCCAAAGATAAACACATCATTGAAACAAAATGGATTTTTAAGAATAAGTCTGATGAGCTTGGAAATATAATTAGGAACAAGGCTAGGCTAGTGGTACAAGATTATACTCAAATTGAAGGTATTGATTTTGATGAAACCTTTGCACCAGTAGCACGTCTTAAATCAATCAGGATATTTATATCCATTGCATGTTTTAGAAAAATTAAGATTTATCAAATGGATGTAAAAAGTGCTTTCTTAAATAGTGATTTGCATGAGGAAGTCTACGTTGAACAACCAATGGACTTTGAAGATCCGAAAATTACTGATCATGTGTATCGCCTTAAAAAGGCACTTTACGGATTAAAACAAGCTCCCAGGGCATGGTATGAGAAACTAACAAAGTTTCTATTAAGCCATAATTTTTAAATGGGATCTGTTGATAAAACTCTATTTGTTAAAAAATATAATGATCATATTTTAATGGTACAGATTTATGTTAATAATATCATTTATAGATCTACCTATACTGACATGACTACTGAGTTTGCAGATTTGATGAAGTCATGGTTTGAAATGAGCATGGTTGGGGAATTGAACTATTTCTTAGGGTTGCAAGTAAAGCAACAACCTGATGGAATATTCATTTCTTAATCTAAATATGCTTTGAATTTAATTAAAAGATTTTGATTTGAGAATGGTAAGAACTTTGATACTCCTATAAGTTCTACATTGACACTCTCAAAAGATTCTAAAAGTAAAAATGTTGATCCAAAATTATATCGGAGTATGATTGGTAGCCTATTATATTCAACTGCTAGAAGACCTGATATCACACTAAGTGTTGGTATTTGTGTCAGATATCAATCTGATCCTAAAGAATTGCATTTGATCACTGTCAAGCGGATTATTCGATATGTCACAAGTACTATGAATCTCGGTCTCTGGTATCCACATGAGACTAGTGTTCAACTAGCTGGGTACTCGGATGCTGATTAGGCTGGTAATCTAGATGATAGAAAATCAACCAGTGGTGGTTTCTTTTATATCAGAAACTGTTTAGTTTCTTGGTTTAGCAAGAAACAAAGTTCTATATCACTTTCAACAGCTGAAGCTGAATACATCGCAGCTGGTAATGTGTGTACGCAGCTTGTTTGGATGAATCGAATGTTAAGTGATTATGGAATTAAATAGGATTCTATATTATTATATTGTGATAATTCCAGTGCCATAAATATTTCAAAAAATCCTATTCAGCATTCTCATACTAAGCACATTGACATTAGATTTCATTATATCCGAGAGTTAGTAGAAGAAAAGGTTATATCTTTGGTATATATACCTACCGAGAATCAACGTGCTGATATTTTCACTAAACCTCTCGATAAAAGCAAGTTTAACCAAATGAAATTTGATCTTGGCATGTGCATTTTATGATGATAATTTATGCCTTTTTGTATTATATTATATATTCTTGCTAGTTTAGACTTTAATTTTTACAATTAATACTGAAATATTGTGTAAATCTTAATAAATTACAGCATTTTTGGCTGGTACTCGACTGGTCGTGTACATCCACGACCAGTCGTGAATTGCGTGGATACTTTTTATTTGGAGAAAATCCATCATTTTTCTCATTTCTATTTCACGCACTAAGGGGCCGAACCTCGACTAGTCGAAGCCAACTTCCAAAATCCTCATGATTAGTGCTCCATTTTCATTTTTTCTTGTGATTTTGTATTTATACTACTTCCATTTCTCTCTTGAAGTTATTTATTTTAAATTTTATTGAGATTTGGGATTTTTCTTTTAAAAAATCTTATTTGAGAAAACCCACTTCTCAATCATTTGCAACTCTTTATTTCTTTGAAATCCTTATTGCAAATGGCTTCTAGGGGAAGAAAAATAACTTCTCGTGATCTATCTTCTTCCAGATCGACCACTATCACTAAGCGTCATCTTAGGGCTCCCGAGGATGACCCATCCTTTATTCGGGACATCCGATTGCATAATGTTAATTTTGAATGTCCTGTTAATGTTAATCATACTGTTCCTTTTGATATCCTTCCTATGCTCCAAGCTGTAGGTTGGGATAACTTATTGTATTGGGGTAGGCCTGCATACCGCTCCATTTCCCAATCCATGTTTGCTTGTATAACTGAATTTTCACTGAAAAATCTAACATTTAGAATTTCTACAAGAGAAGGACCATTTGATATAAATCGTCACTTGATTTCAGCTCTTATGAAAATTCCTGTGAATGATGAGGAAGTTTTCATTCATATATTATCTGAAAAACCCTCACAGTCTGAAAAACGTATGCTAACAAAGGACTTATGCAATCTGGATGCTCAATGGACACATAAAGGAAATGCGCTCCCTTCAAGATTTTTGTTACCCAAATACAGAGTCCTTTATAGGATCTTTGTGTCAAATTTGTATCCTCGTTCTAGTAATAAAACTGAGTTAATGGCATTCATGGTTCGTGTTCTTCATAATATTGTCAGAGGTGCAAATATCTGCTTACCATCCTTGATTTGTCATTCTATCATTCAGTTTCAACTCCATCCTGGTCATAGTAATATCCCTTTTAGTTATTTGATGACTATTTTGGCCTTCCATATGTTAATCGACATGCCGGTTGGTGAAGCCCCTATCCATCATCTGATATTCAATAACTCTAATATCAATAAGATGAAGCTGGAATTTCTTCCTAGCCAAGTTGATGGTGTTGGTGAGGCTGAAGGTAAACATAAGGAAGAAGTTGGTGATCTTCCTCCTGATGATATTAATATGGATGACATCTTTGAAGAAATGGAATCTGACTCTGCAAATGATCTAGATTATGAGCTTTCGGTCTTTAATGTTCGACTGAATGCATTGGAGGAGAAAGTCAAAAATATAAATGTTAAGATGGAAAATATGTCTGTTGCCCATGATTTACAATTCAAATATATACGCAAGTATCTTAAGCGTTTGAATAAGGGCATGCATAAACTTAATCCTTCCATCCCTGCTCCTTCGTCTGGTTCTGATTAGTACATTTTCTACTTGCTGGCCTGTAATAACTATATTTTCTACTATGTTCACTTGATTGGATTTGCTATTGTTGATTTAACTCCGTTCCTACATTATATATGTTGTTTATGCTATGCTCATCTGCTATCATCTTATTTCTCTCATTAATTATTACTCCTTTCCAACTTGTTTTGTACTTCCTTTGTCATATTGTGACAAAAAGGGGGAGTAGATTTATCTGATTTTTATGTGCTGGATTAATTGCCATATTTTTACATATATTTTTCTCAGGGGGAGTATGTGAAGAGATAGACTGTATGTGAAGAGATAGAATGTGCATGAGTGTTTGTGTGTGGTAGATTGTAGGGAGTAAATGAATATTGATTTGCAGGTACATGAAATGTGTGATAGTTGATATTAACTGGTGCATGATTCTTTAATCAGATATTCGATGTTATGTATCATAACTTGGATATGTGTTTTGTCACGAATTTGACGAAGGGGGAGATTGTAAGTGCTATAGTTTATAGCCCCTTGTTATTGTCAAATTTGTGGTGACAAAGACTCTACTTTGAAGCTTTCAAGATCTCAGAAGTGTTCAAGCTCAAGAAGCTTTCAAGAAGTGTTCACGTTCAAGAAGTCTTCAAGTTTAAAGATCTCAGGCGTTGTTACACTCAAAGGTCACTTGTCTTCAAGTTTCAATGTCCTTGCTTCACTATTGAGGTAAGACTGACCTTAGGTTGACCTTTAGAGTAGGATATTTTGGATACATAATCCATGTGTTTTATACATAAATTTGGTCTGCTCTAAGACTAGTCTAGCATAAATTTTGGTACTAGTAACCATAAATTTTGGTACTAGTTCTAGCACTGGTTCTACCAGTCCAAGAAATTCCATGACTAGTCCTAAGTTGTTGAGAATTTTTTAAATTTTTTGATTACTCTTCGACCAGTCCTGGTGACTGTTCAACTAGTCGTAGGAACAGTGTCGACAGGTTCTTCGACCAGTCGTAGACCTTCGACTCAAAGTCCAGCAATGATTTTCATAGGTTTACGACTGATCGTATGGAACCTACAACCGGTCAAAGGTGACCCACGACCAGTCGTAGGGTACCCACAATCGGTTGTGAAACTGAAAAATCTTATCGCGCCCGAAATTTTAAATTTTTGTTGGTTATAAGACCAGTCGTAGGGGTCTTAAGACCAGTCGAAAACATGAATTGCTTGCCTATGAATTGAACACGAATTTTAGAGATTTGATACGTAATTCAAGTATATTCAAAGCTCCACTCTGAGATAAGTTAGTATTCATTTTAAGCTACATTGCGCATAATTTCTATTCTCTTTTGTTAGCTTTCATTATTTGATTTTGTTCCTGAATTCCATTCTAATTTGAAAAGAGGAATTGCTGCATTCCTTCTTCTTGGAATTAAAATCAAATAGAGCTACGCCCAATTTGGTTTAATTTAAAATCAATTAGAACTAGAACCATTGTAAAGTGAGTTTGGACATTGAACTTGGACATTCAATCATTTACTCTGACTTGGTTCTTCTGGGCTGCTACAACGAAGGAAATATTCAGGTATTTTACATTTAATTATAAATTCATTTTTGTTTAGGTTTTGTTTGGGATTTGCCAGAAAAATCTCATTGTATTGGTTATCTGAGGCGAGATAGGAAAACTCAGAAAGTGAGGTTTTTTTAATTGTGTAAGCCCACATAGAAAGACATAATTATAAGGTTTTGGGTGAACCTGTAAAAACCTAATTTAATAGTGAACACTAATATCCCCTGTGTGAGGATATTAGGAGTGGAGTAGCATTCTGTGTGGTTGTTATTGAACAGTTGGTGAACACACAGGCGAACCACTATAATCCCTTGTGTCTCGTGGTTGAATGGTTTATATTTCATATCTTTTATTATTCATTTGTGGGATGTATATGTGAATGTGAATGCTGTAATCATTTATTTCAAGCATTGTGGGAATGTTGTAATAATTTAGCTATTATTTCTTTTGATTCCTTTATCAGCATTCTTATTTGTTCTAGTAAGGTTGCCCTGCCATTTTTATGGTGCATAGTTGTCCTTAGAACAGTATATAATTGATTGCAGATTATTTTTCTGTACTGTTTGCATTTAATTTTCTTTTCCTCTTCGATTTGAGTTTTGATAGAAAGACCTTTCTAAAAATAAGGTTGTCCTACCATAAACTCTGATTTTTGGTGTAAGGTTATCCTTAGAATAACATTTGTATCAACCTCTCAAGATCTGAATTTTTAGATTGCTTTACATTCTTTACATTCCTGCATTAAGATTGGTTTACTTTAATTGTTGCCTATCGTATTTGTTTAATTTTCGCTATTCCAAATTTTATTTGGCATTTTCCTATTTACCCCCCCCCCCCCCCCTTTAGGACATATAGCTAGGCTTTTTCATGTTGGTAAAATGGTAAATAAAGTGGGCTGGGGGGGTGAATCCATATGAAAGTTGACTTTCGGGCATTGTGACAGCTGTTGCTCAGAGGACACGCGTCCCGCAAACAGAGGTAATCGAAGTACCATCGGCAGTAGTTAGACTACCTCCTGAGCCGAGCTCGGGCCGGGCTTGAGCATGTGATCCTCGTTTAGTGCACTGGTTCATCTGATAATCTTCTTTCGGGTCGTTGGGTTCGAATAGGTGGGTCTTCATGTTGAAGTGCTCTAATGGGTTTTAAGTTAGGTTGTGGGGTTTTAGGCTTTAGGTTTAGATTAGGGTTTTGGGCTTGGATTAGGGTTTTGATTAGGGTTCAGGGTTTGAGTTATTAATCATGGTCCGGATTGTCCTTTCCTTTTCAAGATGTTAACCTGGGTGGGGTGTCTACATATGCCGCTCTTTGGCCAAGGTTGTGAGCAAATGAAGGTCAAAGTGAGTGGACACACCACCCTTTTGATCAGAAAGGATAGTGATTCAAATCTGTTGCCTTTCATTGTATCATTGTCAGTTGACTGTTTGGAAAAGAGAAGACTTACACATATCATGAGGGCAGAGGAAAACATTGTGATTGTCCCTGTGCGTTGGTGCGGCATTATGGGTCACCAATCATAACCCCACATCAGATTGTTGATAGTATTAGAGGGTAGGTCTGAAAAGTAGGGCCTTTGCGCATTGGTGTAGCTTAACGAGGATTCCTGTACTATTTGTTCTATCGTTCCTTTGCTATGTAATCACCCTAGGAGTATTCGATCCACTTAATTGTCAAAGTGGTTAGTTGCCCTGCGAATTGATGGGGCCTTACGAGAAACTCACCACACCCACTTAGACTCGATCAAATTTTTCAAACATCCCGAACTAGGTATGCGTAGGTAATCCTTTGTCATGCAGTCTTCTGATTTCTGATTCTGATACTTTGGTTGCAATGGATTGTTGTCACTTTGAGTTTGATTATTCTTCCCAAAGATTGATCCACTCATTTCTACTAGCATTCGTACGACTGTCCAGATATAGAGATTAGGTCAATTGCACATGTATCATGTACGGATTCGATCATCCTCCGGGAAAATCGGAAGAGATCGAATCTTATTTAGCTATTTGTACTAACCGCAACTGGAGAATATGAAAGATTCCTCAGTGTACTACGTGCCATGTGTATTTTTTAAAAACTTTATTTGAATGTTATTCCCTTTGGAACTAGACTCCTTAGGGATTTTATTTGGATATATTTTTTTAGAGTTTTTGGAAAATATTCGTTCGATCTTGCGAGTCGGCATCATCGTTCACTTTTTATTTGTAAAAATTAAAGTTGTGTTGCCTCCACAGATAAACTGATGGGGCTAATGGTTTGAAATATTTTTGGATTTTTTTGGAAGATCCATCTGATCTTGTCGGTGGGCGTCGTTGTTGGGTTTTTATTGTACGGTTCGGATTAAATAGTCAGATGGTCTCCACTAATAAAATAATGGGGCATTCAATCTTATTGTATTTTTGGGATTTTCCTTGTATTCCTTGTATTTTTCAACATTTTATCATATCAAGATACCCAATTTCTCGTAAGATCTCAAATTTCTTACGAGATTTTGAGATTGTCTCATGAGAAACAACTTTTTAAAGGAGGAATCTTTTTCTTTGCTTTTGTCCAATGGATCCAAGATAGGTCCGATCGTCCCATCATTTCATAGGAGACTGGCCCGCTGTCCCAAAGGAATCTGGTCAAGGGCGGCAGTCCGATTACCACTGGTCACTGATTTTTTCTGCTGGTTCGAGGTGGGCGTTGGTCCATCTATTGCACCCTCCTTCATTATTTGATCTCTTTCCAAGGGCATCCAGGGACACCATTGTTGCTCCCTGGAAGTTTATCAGCCATTGATCTCTGCAGTTTTTTCCTTGTTTTCCTTCCTTCTTCATTTTTCAGGTGGATGATCATGAATCTTTGCTTGTGTTTGCTTGGAGTTTGGCCGGATCTCCTTTGTAAGATGTTTGGAGGATTTTATTTATGGCCTTGGATCTTCTACTTGGGCCTAAGGAGGTCATGATCGGGACCGTTGATCATTTTGGTCCGATCTTAACCATCGGATCTTACTAGATTTTGAAGGGTTGGCTATTTTTTTTATGTTTTGTTTGTTTATTATTATTATTTATATATTTTTTATTTTATTAGAGTGAGGTGTGATAAGAAAGGCGGCCCCACTCTTTTATTTTGGTTTTTGTCTTTTTTTTCTTTTTTATGTTTTTTTTGTGATGATCTGGACCATAGGATAGATGATCTAGGGCCACTTGAGCATTTTGATAGTATGGATCTTAATGGCAGGCTACCCCTTGTGGAGTGGATCGCACACCTTAGCTTAATATTTTTGAGTTCTTAAGTGGACCTCAAATCATGGTTATGATTTGGTCGAGTTAGGATGGACTTAGATTTGGATACGTGAGCCTGGAAGGTGGTTTCTTGAAAATATGAGCTTATGAAAACGGGCCTATCCTTGGACTTGTGGGCTTTATAAATGGAACTGGAAAAAGTGACATTTTAGGAATGGACCTAGACCTTAGAAATGTGAACTTCAAGGATGGGCTCCTAGACACTAGGCTTAGGCTTCTAAGCCTTAGGTTTTTGGGCCTTAATGGGCTCTTGACATTTGGGTTTTGACTATTTGACTTAGATTTTGACTTTTTGACTTGAGCCTTGACCATTTGACTTGGGCTTTGACCATTTGACTCGAACTTTGACTTTGTTTAGTTGGGCCTTGACCATTTGACTTAGGCTTTAACCGTTTGACTTGGGCTTTGAGGCTTGGTGGTGAGAAGGATATTTACTTGTGAACCTTGTTTGTGCAGAATGCCTCACCGCAATAGAAATGAGGTCGGTCCTTCTCGTCAGTCAACTGATCCATGTTTCGTCCCTCGCGAGGGTCAACATCTGTCCGACGTGGATCAGGAAGGTGATTCTCTTGCTATCTTGAGGGGCATGGAGTTATGACCCACTAGCCAGATTGGTTTCATGATCCTCAGCCTCTTTTCTTTAATGTATTGGAATGTTCTCCCTTTGCTAGCCTGTTCTGGGTTCGTCTGAGCTAGATAAACATGTCTCTTTTATCTGCTTTGACAGAGCGATGGCATGCTGAGACTCGTACTGTAACAGCCCGAATTTTCACGGCCAGAGTTTGTACTTGTGCCCAAGGAAACCGAGTGTTAATGATGTATAAATTGGATGCTTTAGAAAATCGCACCTCATTTTTTTTCCTTTGGTTCACATCCAGATACATTCATGAAGGTAACAATCACAAGAATAAAAATTGACTACATTGATTATATCTCATCAGAATAAAAGAACAATCAAATGGCCTCATAAAGGGAAGTTTATTACAACATCAGAGTTCACAGCGGAAGTATAAAACTAAATAATAAAATTGTCTTCTTTATCTTTTAAGATGATCTTCTATAGAAAAGTAGTCCTCTAAGTTTTCAATCTGTACGTCACCTGCATTATCAGTACGGTTGGGAGAGGGTCAATGCCCTACTCATAGTGAAGGTTATCCTTCAAGATTAATAATAATTCAAGAGATTCATAAAAGTAAAGGGCACTGATACATCGTGTACTCCACTAATACATGAGATATCAGTATGCACAAACAACTTACATGAGATGCATGTCTAGCATAGTGTGTGCGGCTCATCATACGTAGTGATCGTCATAATGTGAAATATAATTCATAGAAACCCAGCTCGACCCGCATCCCATAACTACGGATATTCGCCGGCATGGCCAATGCTAACATGGATTTATGCGAGCATCTCAAGGCAACACAACACGCGATTGGAGGGTTTACGTAACACGATATGTTCATGGAGTGACTAATTGCTACATCCAATCCTGAAAAGTTGATGTAACATGTATGATGATTTACATACATCGATTGTGCACCACGCCAACCAACCCACAGAATTACGTGCCGACCAAGAGGGCTGCTGCCCGTAACGCATTACGTCCATGATAAGATAATCGATTCACTAGTTGTGATACCTCATAACACAACACTTGCACACCATAAAGAATATAACTGAACCATCAGGAATATAAACTGAATCATGGAGGTTATGGAATAACAAGACACATGCCCATGCCTTAATTGATAAACGGCACAAGGCCAATATAATAAAGAGAAGAGTGACAATGGTCAACTCAACCAAAGGAGAGTGGCAGAGCCAACTCAATTATAAAGACGAGTGGGAGATCCAACTCAAATATAAAGACGAGTGGCAGAGCGAACTCAAATAAAGAGATGACGTAGGGCAAGGCTCGCATCTATGGCCTCATATAAATTTAGAAAAATTCATATATATTTGACATCATGTCATAATCCCAAAAGGGCCAATAAATCAATTGATAGGATAATTCCCAAGGAACATATAAACATAGAATACATGATAATTCATATCGTAAGAGGCACGAAAAGGCCATAATGGATGATGAAACATATAATATGGAAGATTTAAATTGATGTATAAAAGGATTACATGTAAAGGCAATATCAAATTCATGAAAGTATGCATAGAAGACAAGATAAACTAGTATCAAAATCATGAAAGCATATAGATGGCAGGATAAATAAATCAACATAAATTATTGTAAGCTTAAAGGATAAAATCCTCACCTTCGATGGTTTGCTCGTCTAATCCCAATTACGTTCGACCACACTTTAAGGCTTAATCTCATCCTAGTCTACATGGTTAAGAACAAATTAGATTTCCATAGTATTGACTAAGAGAAAATCCCGTGATTAAATTCTGATTCTGATCGGGCCATTAGGCATATTACTCCACCGAGTTGACTCGGTTTTGACTCGGTAACTGATCAACTCATCTAGTTACAAACTACAAATCCTAGTAAAAAGTCCGGCGCATGACCTAGATTAAAAAGAAGATCAGTAAAGAGATCTCACCTGTTGAGAAAGCTGGCTGAGGTCTTCTAGACTCGACTCGCGACTGGACTCACAAAGTCAACTCGGCCCAACTCTCCTTTCTTCCTTTCTTCTTCCCGTTATTTTTTTTTTCTTTCTTTTCCTTCTTTCCTCTTCTTCTTCCTTAATTGGAAAGCACTCCCCTCCTTTCTCTTTTCCTTCTCTTCTTTCTTTCTTTCTTGCTGGGCATCAGCAAGCTTGGGCGAACAGAGCTACCGCTCGGCTGAAATCTCCCTCTCGATTTCTCACCTTCCTTTTCTTATTTTGTGTGGCTTTCCGGTAGGCTAGGTAGGGATTTTTATAAGGTTGTAGGGTCTCCAGAATTTTTCCACGAAACCTTTCGCAGATCGCTCTCACAGTCCCATTTTTTCTCGAACGCTGGTTTCTTACGCACGGTTTGCTGTGGTGTGCGTTGTGGGGCCCATATCTGTAAGTGTTATGATTTCATATCCCTTTGGTTGTCAAATTTTGTGGTGACAAAACCTATATATGTGTGTGTGTGTGTGTGTGTGTGTATGTCTTGTACATCTTGTGTTTCATGTTTGAGACTATTCATTGCTTCAAGACATCGTATTTTAAGACAAGCACTTAAATGAAGAAAGTTTCAAGTCTAGTCATGGATGAAGTATTCAAGAATAGAAGTCTTTAAGTATACATGTTCAAGATTCTAACAAGTACAAGAATAGAAGAAGACTTTATCAAGTCAAGAAAGGTTCAAGCTCGAGAAGGCCTACAACAAGATTCGTAAATTCTCAAGCTTCTCTTAAGGGTCATCTAAGAGTACAGACTATCAATGTTCATCTCACTTTCAAGGTTTATTTGACCTTATATTGACCTTAGGTTGGGCTTTATTGTAGGTCATTATGGATACATAATTCATATATTTTAAATATGCTTGTACGGGCTATTCTAAGACCAGTCCGAAGGACTTCAAGACCAATCCTAGCTCTGCTACGACCACTCTTAAATTTTTCAGGACCAGTCCTAAGTTGTTGAAGATTTTTAGATTTTTCTGGTTGTCCTACGACCAGTCCTGGACATCTTACGACCAGTCCTGTAAGCTGTACGACTCGTCCTTTGACCGGTCTTAGCCCTACGACTCGAACTCCAACAACTAATCTTGGGGTCCTACGACCAGTCGTAGGTGACCCACGACCAGTCGTAGGTGGCCCACGACCAGTCGTAGGCTACCCAGGACCAGTCGTGGAACAGCTAATCCTTATCCCGCGGAAATCTTTGAAAATCTGTTGAAGTTACGACCAGCCCTAGGGATCCTAAGACCAGTCGTAGATAGGATTTTTTAGGCTATAAATAGAGCATGAATATCAGAGTTTTTTCAATTCAATTCAAGCAATTTTAAGGCCTTACTCTGAGATAAGTTCGTGTTTGTTTTTAAGATGCTTTGTGCTCATTTAATATTCCTTTTGCTAGCTTGTTTTATATTTGATTTTGATCTACATTCCAATCTTAGTAGAAAAGATGAATTTTTCATATTCCTTCTTCTTGGATTGAAAATAAAATAGAACTAGCCCTTTTGATTTAAAATCAATTAGACTTAGAACCATTTATAAAGTGAGTATTGGACTTTGAACGTTGAATCAAACTTCTACTCCGATTGGTTCTACCGGGCTACTTCAAAAGGAGATTCAGGTATTTTACATTTGTGTAATTTACATTCTTTGATTTTGTTTGAGATTTGCCAGAAAAATCTCATTATTTTGGTTATCTGAGGAGAGCCAAAAAACTCAGATTGTGTGGGTTTTTGGATTGTGTAAGCCCGACATAAAAAGACACAATTGTGAAGGTTTTAGGTGAACCTGTGAAACCTATTTTGATAGTGCATGCCTGTGTGAGGATATTAGGAGTGGAGTAGCATTCTGTGTGGCTGTTGGATAACAGTTGGTGTACACACAGGCGAACCACTATATATCTTTGTGTTGTGGATGTGCTTTATTCCTTCATTCCTTTTTTCATTTAGTTTTGTGGATTGTATCTGTG
Source organism: Magnolia kwangsiensis (assembly GCA_037074715.1). NCBI lineage: Eukaryota > Viridiplantae > Streptophyta > Magnoliopsida > Magnoliales > Magnoliaceae > Magnolia > Magnolia kwangsiensis. The sequence continues at coordinate 148,458,114 of CM073572.1, read as the reverse complement.
GTTGAATGTTGTAATTATTTTATTTCAAGCCAGTGTGGGGAATGTTGTAATAACTTAGGTTTAATTTCCTGTAAATTATTTCCTTGCTTTATTTATTCCTCTCGGTTTGAGTTTTTGATACAAAGGACGTTCTAGAAATAAGGTTGTCCTACCATAAGCCTTTGGTTTTTGGTGTAAGGTTGTCCTTAGAACTGAATTAGTATCAACCTCTCAATACTAGTTTATTGAGGTTGTTTTTTAATTCAGCATTGTGGATTGTTTTATTTTATTATTCCACTGTTATAAGTTTTATTTGGCATAGCCCTATTCACCCCCCCTCTAGGGCATATAGCTAGGCCCTTTCAAGTGGTATCAGAGCCTAATAGCTCGTGCTTATTGTTTATTTATTGGATTTATTTCCTAAGCTAATGATCTAAGCTATATTAAGATGTCAAATTTTGATAACCTATCAATCACTAGGCCACCACCCTTTAATGGCACAAACTATGCCTATTGGAAAGCCAGGATGAGGATCTTCCTCAAATCCATGGATGAAAGTGTGTGGCTGGCCACAGTGAATGAATGAAACCTCCTATCACTGAAGTAACTAATGACGATGGTTCAAAATTAATGAAAGTAACGGCTTATTTTCTTTGGACCACACTTCAGAAAAGTGAGAGTAGTGCCAATACAAAAGCATTAAATGCAATTACTTGTGCATTATCACCAGATGAATTCAAAAGAATTATCTCTTGTGAAAATGTAAAACAAGCATGGGATGTATTAGAAATGACACACGAGGGTACATCAATTGTCAAGAAATCTAAAGTCCAACTCTTCACAACTAAATTTGAAGAAATTCATATGGAGGAGAATGAGATGTTTATGGACTTCTACACTAGATTGAATGACATTGTGAACTCTATATGGGGTCTTGGTGATAGAATCTCAGAAAGTAAAGTGTGCGCAAAGATACCACGCTCACTTCCTGAACGGTTCAATTCTAAAGTAACCACGATTCAGGAATTTCGTGATACGGATACCATGAGGGTTGAGAAACTAGTTGGTTCACTACAAACCTACGAGTTGTCCTTTAAAGCTCCTAAAGGAAAATCGATTGCTCTCAAATCATCTAAAAATGTTTCACAAGAGAGTACTTCGGATTTAGAAAATTTCGAAGATGATATGGTGCTTTTAGCAAAAAAGTTTTACAAAATTTTCAAAAGCAAGAAAAAAGTTGATTTTCAAAAGTCAAATGATAAGAGACGATCTAAACCTAGAGCTCAAAAATCTTTAAAAGATAGTCAATGTTACAACTGTCAAGAGTATGGGCACTTAGCTAACAAATGTCCTAAAAAGGACAAATCAAAAAGGAAAAGCTTGTTGGCTACTTGGGATGAATCGTTTGATTCTGAATCCTCTTCTAAATCAGAAGATTCTGAAACCGAGTCGAGCGATGATGTTAAAGCCCTTATGACTCTAGCCAAGATCACTTTTTCAGATAATGATGATATATCTAGTGAAGAAAATCTAAATAGTGATTACGATAATGAAGATGATCTTCAGGATGCTTATAATGCCCTTTATAAGGAGAGTTGTAAAATTTCCGTCAAGCTTAAGTTACAAAAAGAAAAATTTTCTAAGCTTAAAGAAGATTATGAGTCTCTCGTTTTAGAAAAGTCTCATATTTTTTATTCTTTTTAAAAAACCAAATGTGATTTAGATTTTAAAACCTCCCAAATTGAAGATTTGAAATCCGAAAATGAGAAACTCAAAAATGAGGTTGCTTCTCTTTTGAGTTTGAAAGACACATGGAGATATGCCCAAGGTGATCCTAAATTGAAAAAATTATTGTCCGGATCAAGAAAATGTGGGATCGATCTGGGTTGGGCTATGATAAGAATACATCTCCTAAATAAAATAATATTGCTCCTAAATTTGTAAAAAGAGTCTTTAACCTCAAAAGAAAAGAATACTTATCAAGGTTTTTCCAAAAAATCAAGGAATTTTCAAAAACCTAAAGGTAGTCATGTCAACTTTGATTTTTAAAACCGAAATCCATTGGCTGAAAAAATAATTGATCTACTCAAGGAGCTATTAAAGTCTAACTCTATAGGTCTCTCCTATAACAACTGACAGAAAAAGACCATCTATACTCCTAAACCCAAAACAGTTCTGAAATGAGTTCCTAAAGTTGCCTGCTTGGTTGCCCACACTGTTTTCAAAGCTATAAGCCATTCAAAGTGGTACCTAAATAGTAGTTGCTCCAGGCATATGATAGGCAACAAGCCTTTATTAACCGATCTAAAAGATATGACTGACGGGTCAGTCACATTTGGTGATGGAAGCAATTACAAGATCATTAGCCAAGGTACGGTTCAGCTTTATAACCTTCCCTATTTAAGAATGTTTTATATGTTGAGGGCTTGAAACACAACCTACTAAGCATTTCTCAGATATGCGATAACAACCATAATGTGAAGTTTTCTAATCAAGGTTGTGAGATAGTTAATAAAAAGGGTTCTGTTATATTAACTGGTCGCAGAAATTCTGAAAACTGCTACATCGTTAGTGATGCAAGCTCATCTACTCAATCATGTTACATGGTCCATACCGATGAGACTGAATTATGGCATAAACGCCTTGGACATGTACACTGCCGAAACTTATTTAGATTGAGCAAAAGAGAACTAATTAGAGGTCTACCCAAATTGTAAAAAGTAGACAAAATATGTGGTGAATGCCAGTTGGGCAAATAGACTAGGAGCTCTCACAAGAAAGTGAACTCCAATACCACATCTAGACCACTCGAGCTTCTCCACATGGATCTTATTGGACCAACCAGAATGGAGAGTCGAGGAGGTAAAAAATACATCTTGGTTATCGTAGATGACTATACCAGATTCACTTAGGTATTGTTCTTAAAAGACAAAACTGAAACCCTGGATGAAGTGAAAAAGGTCATTAAACGAATCCAAAATGAGAAAGGTTCTCATGTTAGTAAGATCCGTAGTGATCATGGATCCGAATTCGAAAATAGTAGTTTTGAGAAATTCTGTAGCGATCAGGAAATATCGCATGAATTCTCTGTGCCCAAAACACCGTAACAAAATGGTATAGTTGAAAGAAAAAACAGAGTGCTTCAGGATATGGCTAATGCTATGTTGAACAGCATGAAGCTCTCTAGAAATCTTTGGGATGAAGCAGTTAATACCGCATGCTATATTATTAATCGGGTTTATACCAGTAAATCTGATAATAAGACTGCTTATGAATTATGGTTTGAAAAGAAACCTACTGTCAAATACTTTCAGGTTTTTGGCAGCAAGTGTTATATTTTACGAGATCGTGAAAATTTGGAAAAGTTTGATACGAAGAATGATGAAGGTATTTTTCTTGGTTATTCTTTGAACAGTCAAGCTTATAGGGTTCTAAATAAGAGAACTAGTGTGATTCAAGAGTCCATTAATGTGGTCATTGATAATCATTTGAATACACCAGCTCCGAGTTCAGATGATGATGAAGTTCTTATTATCGACAATCAAGATACCTCATCAAGTCAGGAATCTGAACCAAGGACTGTCAAAGATCATCCAACCAATAAAATTCTTGGAAACCCTCTCACTAGAGTTCGTACTCGCAAATAACTTGAGAACATATGTAATTATGTTTGTTTTACATCCCAAATAGAACTGGTCAATGTGAAAGAAGCACTTTCTGATGAAAATTGGATAGTTGCTATGCAGAATGAACTTAATCAATTTGTTCGTAATGATGTCTGGTATCTTGTTCCTAGACATAAAGATAAACACATTATCGGAACAAAATGGATCTTTAAAAATAAGTCTGATGAACTTGAAAATATAATACGAAACAAGGTTAAACTGGTTGTACAAGGGTACACTCAGATTGAAGGCATCGATTACGATGAAACCTTTGCTCCAATCACTCGTCTTGAATCAATCAGACTTTTTATTTTCATCGCATGCTTTAAACAATTTAAGATTTATCAGATAGATGTAAAGAGTGCCTTCTAAAATGGCGATTTACATAAAGAGGTGTATGTTGAACAACCTTCATGGTTTGAAGACCCCAAGTTATCTGACCATGTATTTCGTCTCAAAAAGGCTCTCTATGGTCTAAAACAAGCGCCCAGGGCATGGTATGAGAAATTGACTAAATTCTTACTTAGTCATAGCTTTCAAGTAGGAAGTGTCGATAAGACGCTCTTTGTTAAGAAGAATAACAATAATTTTTTGATGGTACAAATTTATGTTGATGATATTATTTATGGATCAACTTGCACTAACATGTCTATTGAGTTTGCAGATCTTATGAAATCAAGGTTCGAAATGAGCATGGTTGGTGAACTAAACTATTTCCTAGGGTTACAAGTAAAACAACAACCTGATGAAATTTTCATTTCCCAGACTAAATATGCTTCAAACTTGGTTAAAAGGTTTGGATTTGAGAATGGTAAGAACTTTGATACTCCTATGAGTACAACGTTAAGACTCTCAAAAGACTCTACGGGTAAAGATATAGATCCTAAACTGTATCGTAGTATGATTGGTAGTTTGTTGTATCTAACTGCAAGTAGACCTGATATCGCGTTTAGTGTTGGTATTTGTGCAAGATATCAGTTTAATCCTAAGGAATCACATCATTTGGAATTATGTTTGTTGAGATTTCAATTTTTTACATTATATATGTATTTTTAGTCGATGCTCGACCTGTTGTACACAGCACTCGATGGTCGTGGAGCTCGTGAACATGATATAATTTGAAAAAAACCTCCTTCATTTCCACTCCGACGTACGACAAGTCGTGGCTCGACCAGTCATAGGATTTCTTATATTTCTTCAAAGTTAGTCCTATTTCTTCATTTTTCTTCAAGTTTGATGTTCTCTATGCTTTGATTTGATCATTATGTAGCTTGATTTCATCTTTTTATTGAGTTTTTCAAGGGTTTCTTCTCAAATTGTTGATCTAGAGAAAACTCATCTTTCATTTTGTGCATTTCTCTTACTCTTAGTATATCTTGTTGAAGATGGATGCTAGAGGGAAGAAGAAAACATCCCATGGTCCATCCTCATCTAAATCTACACCGATAACAAAATGGCACCTTCGGTCACCCGAAGATAATCCTCAAGATGTACAGGATTTGCATGTCCATAAAGTTATCATTGAGCATCCCATTGATCTCAATCATGTTGCACCATATGGTATCATTCCTCTCCTTGAATCTGTTGGCTGGGCTAACATTTTACTTTGGGGTGGGCCTGCATACCAGTCTATTACACAATCAATGGTTACATGTATCTCAGAATTCTCCCTTGAAAACTTAACTTTTTCAATTGCTACTAGAGAAGGGAAATTTCTTATAGACCAACATTTGATATCGGGCATTATGGATATGCCCGTCAAAGATGAAGGTATTCCGATTCATACTCTATACGATAAACCATCTGAATCGAAAAAACATATGTTGACAAGAGACCTATGCAAAATTAATGTGTAATGGACACACAAAGAGAATGCGCTCCCTTCAAAATACTTGTTACCCAGATGCAAAGTGTTACGCCATATATTTATTTCAAATTTATATCCTCGGTCTGGTAATAAAATCGAGTTGACTGCTTTCATGGTCCGTATATTACATTCCATTGCTTCTGGAACTATGGTCTGTCTACCTTCATTGATCTGTCATTTTATCATACAGTTTCGACTCCATCCAGGTCATAGTGATATTCTGTTTGGTTATCTTATGACTGTGTTAGCCACTCACATGCTTCTTGATACACTTGTTAATGAAGCACTCATTCATCATCTTTTATTCAATAATACAAATTTAAATAAGATGAAGTTGGATTTGCTTCCTGATCAAGTTGATGAAGGTGGTGTTGGTGGTAATAGTGGTGAAGCTAGAAATGAAGGAGAATCTGGCGATCTTCCTCAACAGGATGTTAATATGGATGAGTTATTTAATGAGATAGAAACTGATTCGCCAAATGATCCTGATTACGATCCATCTAGTTATGATGCACGCCTTTGTGCATTGGAGGAGAAGGTTGATAACATGAGTGTAGCCCACGATATGTAATTTAAATATATGTAAAAATATCTTCGTCGCATTAATAAGGGCTTACACCAGATTGATCCTACTATCCCTGCTCCCTCCACTAAATCTGATTAGGTGGATTATCTTTTGGATTGTATAACATTATCTTATCTTTTATTTTGGATATTGTATTAACTTGGTTATGGCTTGATGATTCTGAATTTATATTTTGAGATATGATATTTCCTTTCATATTCCTTTCTCATTATCTATTTTTTATTACTCTCTATGCTGTTGTTCTCTTTCCTATTATGACTTTCCCTTGTCATTTTGTGACAAAAAGGGAGAGTAGTATGGTAAGGGGGAGTAGTATGGAAAGGAGGAGTAATTTGTATTTATATGGATTGATTAATTGAGGAGTATATGTGGATTGATAATATGGAATGTGGATAACTTGCACTTTTCTTAATGTTTCCATTATTTTTTTCTCTCAGGAGAGCATATTTTGCTCTTATTTGTATAATGTGTGTTTTGTCACAAATTTGACAAAGGGGAAAATTGTAAGTGCTATGATTTCATATCCCTTTGGTTGTCAAATTTTGTGGTATATATATATATATATATATATATATATATATATATATATATATATGTCTTGTACATCTTGTGTTTTATGTTTGAGACTATTCATTACTTCAAGACATCGTATTTCAAGACAAGCACTTAAATGAAGAAAGTTTCAAGTCTAGTCATAGATGAAGTATTCAAGAATAGAAGTCTTCAAGTATGCATGTTCAAGATTCTAACAAGTACAAGAATAGAAGAAGACTTTATCAAGTCAAGAAAGGTTCAAGCTCGAGAAGGCCTACAACAAGATTCGTAAATTCTCAAGCTTCTCTTAAGGGTCATCTGAGAGTACAGACTATCAATGTTCATCTCACTTTCAAGGTTTGTTTGACCTTAGATTGACCTTAGGTTGGGCTTTATTGCAGGTCATTCTGGATACATAATTCGTATATTTTAAACATGCTTGTACGGGCTGTTTTAAGACCAGTCCTAAGGACTTCAAGACCAATCCTAGCTCTGCTACGACCGTTCTTAAGTTTTTCAGGACCAGTCTTAGGTTGTTGAAGAATTTTATATTTTTCTGGTTGTCCTACAACTAGTCTTGGACATCCTACGACCAGTCCTGTGAGCTGTATGACTCATCCTTCGACCGGTCTTAGCCCTACGACTCGAACTCCAGCAACTAATCTAGGGGTCTTACGACCAGTCGTAGGTGGCCCACGACCGGTCGTAGGCTACCCAGGACCAGTCGTGGAACAGCTAATCCTTATCCCACAAAAATCTTTGAAAATCTGTTGAAGTTACGACCAGTCCTAGGGATCCTAAGACTAATCGTAGATGGGATTTTTCAGGCTATAAATAGAGCACGAATTTCAGAGTTTTTTCAATTCAATTCAAGCAATTTTAAGGCCTTACTCTGAGATAAGTTCGTGTTTATTTTTAAGCTACTTTGTGCTCATTTAATATTCATTTTGCTAGCTTGTTTTGTATTTTGATTTTGATTTACATTCCAATCTTATTAGAAAAGAGGAATTTTTCATATTCCTTCTTCTTGGATTCAAAATCAAATAGAACTAGCCTTTTTGATTTAAAATCAATTAGACTTAGAACCATTCATAAAGTGAGTATTGGACTTTGAACATTGAATCAAACTTCTACTCCGATTGGTTCTACCGGGCTACTTCAAAAGGAGATTCAGGTATTTTACATTTATATAATTTACATTCTTTGGTTTTGTTTAAGATTTGCCAGAAAAATCTCATTGTTTTGGTTATTTGAGGAGAGCCAGAAAACTCAGATTGTGTGGGTTTTTGGATTGTGAAAGCCTGAGATAAAAAGACATAATTGTGAAGGTTTTAGGTGAACCTGTGAAACCTATTTTAATAGTGCATACTAATATCCCCTGTGTGAGGATATTAGGAGTGGAGTAGCATTCTGTGTGGCTGTTGGATAATAGTTGGTGTACACACAGGCGAACCACTATATATCTTTATGTTGTGGATGTGCTTTATTCCTTCATTCCTTTATTCATTCAGTTTTGTGGATTGTATCTGTGGTTGAATGTTGTAATCATTTTATTTCAAGCCAGTGTGGGAAATGTTGTAATAAATTAGGTTTAATTTCCTACAAGTTATTTTCTTGCTTTATTTCTTCCTCTCGGTTTGAGTTTTTGATACAAAGGACGTTCTAAAAATAAGGTTGTCCTACCATAAGCCTTTGGTTTTTTGTGTAAGGTTGTCCTTAGAACTGAATTAGTATCGACCTCTCAATGCTAGTTTATTGAAGTTGCTTTTTAATTCAATATTCTGGATTGTTTTATTTTATTATTCCGCTGTTATAAGTTTTATTTAGCATAGCCCTATTCACCCCCCCTCTAGGGCATATAGCTAAGCCCTTTCAATATCCCACGTCTGTTGTGAAATCCACACCGTCCATTTTCTTCTATTCAAAATTTTGGCTGGGAAGGGTTAATTTGGACATCCTTTGATGCGGCAGATGAAATATGTAGAGCCACCGTTCGACTTCCATTTGAGCGGCTGAGAACCCATCCTTATTACTTCTTCAAATTTTATCACCTAGGCCTTAATAATACGGCCCGTGGGATTCAAATGGACGGTCCAGATCGAGTGTTTGGGGCGGGATGATGGCCCACTAGCATCGACCGCAAGTCCCTGTTCTGCGTTCGCAGCGGGACGTCCTCCGCAGAGAGGACTCTCTCTCTCTCTCTCTCTCTCTCTCTCTCTCTCTCTCTCTCTCTCTCTCTCTTTGTGAAACATGCGGGTCAGCCCCGTGTTGACGGTTTCCCAAACCCGGTGCATTGCGACTGTACATGTTTGTTGGAGATGCACCAAAGGTGGGGCCCATCATGATGTTTCATTGAGAATCTACTCCGTTCTTTTGCTTAAGCCAGTTGTGTTGGACCACAGGTCCAAATATGAAGTAGATCTGAATTGTGGTTGGGCCACAACACATTTTATAAGATGTTAGAACGTCTCTGGAATCACGTAACCAATAAACGTAACAAGATACGTGATAGATGGTGGCATCTGGTAGGGTCCACTGTGATGATTTCTTGAGAAATCCACTCCGACCATTAATTTTGTAGGGCCATGGTAGGCCTTAGGTCAAAATATGGGGTAGGTCCGAGATTTGGGTGGGCCACACCACTAAGAAGTGTGGGGACTACTCACACCGTTAAAACCCATGCACGTCTCTGGAAGGTTTGTAATTACACGTAAATTAATTTCTTATATATGTATATTTTGCTGAAGTCTACACTACTACTTGTAGTGACACCATCCACTCTGTTCATTGTGTCGAACATACTCAATTTGGATAAGGGTTTTAAAATAAAATAGATCTGTAAATTGGGTGGGCCGCACGGCATGATTTAAGATCAATGGTAGTATGTAATAGTATTAAATATTTATGATCTTGCCACCCATTCATCAACCAGCTTCCGACGTCCATTACGTCGAAGCACACCACCCGAATTTCTTGAGATTTGTCGGGCATTCATCATTTTCCGTGTTCTTTCCATCGGTCAATTTTAGGCCTTGATCACTTACGGAAAACCAAGATGCCTTTTCAATGGCTAATATGCTTCATAATTCCAAAATAGTTTTTGTACACATCTAATCATCATGTTACCCGGTGGTTTGGACCTATAACTTGGTATCTTCATAATGCCTGCATTATCATAATATTCTGATGGCCCGTTTGGCGGATGCAAACACAATTAAAGGTCAGATGACATGCTAAAAATATAAAGACCTGATGGTTGGCATTCTAGTCATATATTTAGGTGATTGAACGGTTAGTTTTGTAAATGGATAGATGTGAAGTGGGTTTCTGGAGTGATTATGGGTAAGACATTTATACCGTTTGAGTCGAGTGAGCTGTTGTAAGACCCGTATCTTGGTCCGTACCTTTTCGTAGACTTTCACGGTCTCACCGGTCGAATTCCGGCGACCTTCGACCCTTAACCGATATCGACGCGCGACTCTGATTCATGTGCCGACAACCCGAGTCGACTCAACCCGAGACCAATACCATAGCGACTGCGCCGTCATTGCGGTTCTGATGCCACGACTCGCGCGCCGAGGCGATACCCTGATCGAGAGATGTGGGCCAACGTTCGGTGTGAGAAAACCCTGCGCGTTGCGAAACCCAAGGGAATCTCTATGATGTGTCACATCAATCACATCAATCCCATCAATCAATCAACCCATCAATCCATCACATGTCAAGTACACATCACTTTCATTCCTTTTTCCAAGCAACCACAAAAGTCTCCCAAACCCATACCTCTCTTACACAAAAAGCCACAAAAGTCTTCACCACCCATACCTCTCTTACACAAAAGCCTCAAAAGTCAAGCTTTTCTTACACAACCATCACTCACTACATCCATCCATCACTCTCTCTCTCTCTCCCTTTACAACTCTCTCTCTCTCTTTCTCTCTTTCTCATTTCAAAAATCCCAAAGCCAAAGAGATCCCACGTATGGAATTTTGCAAGAACTCCTAAGCTCCATGTGGCCCACCTTCCTACCCCATCATCTCCCATCTTAACCCTCCATTCCTCATCTCATCCATTAAGATTGAAGCTAAGGTGCCAAGGAACCCCTAGGAGCAAGAAGATCGGACGGTGGGTGCCTCTATAGGGTAATTTTTCTCATTTTTATGATGGGCCAAGTGAGGCCCACCGATCAATGGTGTGGACCTCACTTGGGACCCTAATATGTGGCCGATGGACCACTTGGAACATCATGATCATTCCATGATGGGACCATTCTCCATGGACCCCATCATGATATTTATTTCATTTAGAAATGGTCATCTAGACAGTCCATATCGGTGGGGAATGGATCTCCACCGTTGATTTGTATTTTTGATGATCCCATGTTCAAAGGGATCCGTTTATTGTATGATTTCATTCAAGGGAGGGCTCATACTGGCGGAGCCCTCCATCACAAGGCGTGTCCCACTCTCCATGTCTCTCTCTCTCTTCTATTCCTTTTATTTTATTTTATTTTATTTTATTTTATTATGCAATAGGATTGTGTGGCCCACTTGAATGGATCCCACCTTGACATTATTTTTTTTAGATTTATTCAAGTGGGGCGCACCATGTGCGTTGTACACTCATCATCCATCAGTGGTGGCCCACTTCATCAGGGCCCACCATTATCAAAAAAATACTAAAACCGTCCAGCGTCTAGGACGCTAGACGTTTCAAAAGAAAGAAGAAAAGGGAAAGAAGAAAGAAGGGCTTTGGTGGTCCACTTGCTTAGGCCCCACCGTGATGCATTTAGGCAATCCAAGCCGTCTACCCTCTTACCTGTAGTGGTTTAGCCGTTGGGTAGAAGTTTGGAGCTGATTGGAAGACCTGGTGGGCCTAGCATCAAAGAACGCATCACTACCATTCAAGGATCCTTTTCTATTTTTATTTCATTTTCTAATCCCAAAAAAATTCAAACTCTGGACTCATTTCGACTGTTGTGGGCCACTGAACGCAATGGCCGGGACAGATTTTGGAGAAGCGGGCCCCACGTGCGAAAAACCCCAGGAAAATGGGTTTTTCCTCTTTTTAAAAAACACAACGGTAGAGGCTTTTGCATCTGCCTCTGTCAGTAGGCGTGCGGGCGGGTAGCGCCTGCACGCAGGTGCGTGCAGCCGTGAAACAGCGGACGGACGTGGGGGAGGTGGCCCACGGCCCTACGTGTGGGCCCCACTATAATGTTTATCTGTTATCCAACCCGCTCATTAGGTGGGCCACTCCAGTGGTGGGCCCCCCTCCAAAAATGAGACAGATCCAAAACTCAGGTGGCCCACACCACGTGAAACAGTGTGAATTGAATTCTACCGTTGAAAAGTTTTTGGGGCCCACAGAAGTTTTGAATCAAGCTGAAATTTATGTTGTCCCTTCATCCAGGTCCGAGTGACCTTATGAATGGGTTGGATGCCAAGTAAATATTACAGGGTGGGTCCCACAAGGGACCCACAGTGATGTTTGTGAATAAATCCACTGTCCGTACGGACGGTGGAGCCCTGTAAAGTCCACACCGTCCAGCCATCTCTGAGGGCCGTTGGACGGTCAGTGGCCCATCCATGATGTATAACTTGTATCCTAACCGTCCATCCATTTATTTTTTTTTATTTATTTTATTCTTTCGATTGGGCTAAAAATGAGCCAGATCTATGCTTCAAGTGGGCCCACTTTGGTATGCGTATCGGGCCCATGTTGACCCACTTATGGGTATCCATTGGGGCCCACTTTGACGTGGATCTTAGGCCCATGCAATGGGGCCATCTGGTGTATTATGAGGCCCATGGGATTGGACCCATTGATGTATTCTTTTTAAAGCCCATAGAAGTATGCCCATTTGACTCATATAAGGCCTAGGGGTTTAGGCCCACTCTGATATGCATGCAAGCTCATGGGTTAGGCCCATTTGATTTGTTTAAGGCCTAGGGATTTAGGCCCATTTGACTCATATAAGGCCTATGGGTTGAGGCCCATTTGATGTACATGTGGGGGCCCAATTGGTGTGGCAAATTTGTTACATATTAGACTTATGAGACTAGGCCCAATTGATGTAATCCAAGGCCCACGGGTTTTGACCCATTGCAATGCACTTAAGACCCATTGGTGTGGTCCATTGATGTGACCCATTGATGAATAAAAGGCCCATATAATAGATCCCATTTGATATATTTAAGGCCCAATGGGATGCACCTAAAGTCCATTGCAATGTGTGAGCCCAATACGGTTTATGTAACGATGTTTGTGACGATCGTACCTTGGGAGCAATGTTGGTTTGACGTCCACATTGCGAGTATAATGTTGGTTGGATGTCCACATAACGACTCCCCCTAGGGCCCCTTTGATAGGCCCGTACTTATTGTGTATAGGCCGTCCAGGTCCATCTACATTGTAAGATAGTTCATTTTATTATAACATGTTTAGTACAGTTCCATGACTCATGATCATACGCATCATATGTATGCTTGACGTGACAATTGTCTGATCATAGCATTTGCCTTCGGGAAGGTTGTTTATGGGCTCCCGGTTAGGCGGTGTTGCCCTACATGAGCGCACGGTATGCGCAGATTTGATGCATGACTGGATAGCGTGAATCATGCATATCACATTTGTATGACATGGATATTGTACGCCCTAACGACATCGGGGTCGTAACTTCCACAGATGTATCGTGGTTGGCAGGATTGGATACCGAAAATCTTGTTCCACATGGGGTACTATAAATATCCCTGGGTGAAAGTCCCTAAACCCTTATGGTACCAAGAGGTTACTCCAACGTCTAGACCGAGTGGGTAGATGAGCGTTGAGTGTCGATTACCAGACGGTTATGCTCTCCACTGTGTCGTGGTCGGTTGGAAGGGGGTGCGGCCTTACCCGCACGAGAGTAGGGGGCAATACTAGGCTGAGTTTGACCAGCTCGAGGAATGGGTCCGCTATCAACGAGTCGCGCCCGATATTGGCAGACGGATAGTGAGGTCTCTTCTACTTACCTTATTGCGCGTGATGTGGCGGCAATCTGGTTTAGAGTATACTAGACCCCGGTGATATCCCATATTTTGAGCTATATTGATGTATGGACATAGATGAGGATCTGTATGCTTGAGTTACATTGCACATCGCATGGCCTTGGGATGGTCGATACCATTCATGTCTTGCATCGCATAAGCCTTGGTACGGCTCATGATATTATGGTTCCATCTGCATATTCCGTATTACTCAGACATTGCATGTTCATATTACTACCTTGCGCACACACTTTCACCACCCTCTAAGCTTTCTGTAAGCTTATGCACGACCGTTGCGTGCAGGTGACGTTGGATCGCAGCAGCGCTGAGGCAGGAGTACGTTACAGAGCATTTTGGAGTTTTTGTTCTTTACCATTGTATTCCCTTTATGCTCATTGTACTTGTAAAGTTTTTAATCATAGTGGAAATGTAATGGAGTTCTTGGTTGTTGTTTGTGGGTTATGCCTTTGGTTATGCTTATTACGAATCAAACTGACATTGAAAATCCTCCTCGTAGCATCCCAGGATCGGAACCTGGCGAATGGGAGCTAGGAGCCGAGAATGGAGTTTTACGGAGGCTGTCGGTGCCGGATTCGGTGATCGGGAATTTTGTGAGCCCGGTTTTCGAGTTTGGGGCGTGACAACTGTTCACATGTGTGAGTTCCTTAGATTGTAATTATAATGGTAAGTTAAGCCTATTCATATGGGGTGAACGGATCAGAATCTTGATTTGATAAGTGTACGGACGAATGTAGAGGTCAAGTAACTGATTTACTACGATCTAAGGGCTAAAATTTGACATGTATAGTTAATTTATGCTAATTAGAGTTCGTATAAAATTTCACATGGAATGGATTGTGGGAACTATGTGATCTAGAATACAGGGGTCTAGGTCAATGGCATTTTCATAATTATCGCTGATTTGTGAGTTTTGGGAAATCCAAGGGCTCCACATGGTTATAGGCACGTTTCTAAGTAATTATTACAGAAGAATATATATCTAAATCATTATGGATAGGGAGTTATTCATTGCACCCTTTGTGGGAAGGTACTTATGTCAAATCATGTGAGGGATGGTCCTGCCTGAAAATCAATGGTCAGATAGATTGATTTAAGAATGAGGATCATTTCTAACGGTTAGTTTTAGGTCAGGACGAGGATATAAGGCTAAGATAGTTGGATTGGCATCGTACATGTGACATATTTAGTAAATTTCTTGGTAACACTCGAGAACTTTCAATACTCGAGTATTGAAAAGTTCAGGATGTTACACGTACTTCCCATTTTCCCTTCGAAAAGTGGGGCAATCACCCCATACGACATCTATATGCAGCTGGGCCTTAGATATGACGGGGGATCTGTTCCATTTGAAGAGGATCTTTTGGTGCCTTTTAATGATGATTGGATGAGTCTGCACGGGATGATGTTGGATCCTTCGGACTTCTCTGGCCATTGGTTCAGGCTTCTTTGGTTGTCTTCGAACTTTACTTGGCGTATTCCTGAGACCGAGGCTGCAGCCATTGTGAAGGCTTGCGCCTTGATATTGTGTACTATGGGGGCGATGATTTTCTGTCATGGGAATGAGCTGGTGAGTTCCCGTCTATTAATGCTTGTGACAGACATCACTTTTCCCATGCCATTTAATTGGAATACAGCCCTCCTTGCCCACTTATATGAAGGGCTGGATGAAGCCAGTCGCTGCATCAGCAGGTCTTTGACTGGTTTCTATCCAGTCGTTGAGGTATCCTTCAAATCTTACATTCTTCTCCTTGGGATAATTGATTACAATTTTTTATTGCAACCTCATATAGGTTTGCTTTTTTTACCATTTTCGCCTCCTGGTGCCGACTTTGATCGACCATTCACCTCATTCTCTGCTCATGATGCTGTGGTATAAGGATAACCACAGCCGTACGTGTATGTTTTCTGATCTCGCGTGGAGGTCGAATGTCGATGTCGTCGTCCCTGATGATGTGAGTAATTGCCCTGTGTTGCCTTGTGTTATCTACTGCTTGCTCATCTTTTATCCCTGATTTCTTCATTCTTTACATTTCCATACTAGACTGTATTTATGGTCGAACATGATGCTTACTCCTGTAGCTCAGGAGGCATTTCAGGCTTCGCGATGGTGCCGCATCTTGGAAGATTCTCATGTAATGAAATGGTATCTCAAAGAGAGGCTCTTCTGGCAATTGACTAGCAACCCACTAGTTCCACTTAGTCCACCATCTGGTCCATCTAATTGGAGGTTGGTTCCTGAGTGGGAGTTGAGTACTGCATTAGAAGGCTTTGATGTCAGCGCCTTCGTTGATCCAGCACAAGAGTACAACTCATGGTGTGAGCAGCACGGTATCAGCTCTATTTTGCAGTCTATGTATGCTCCAGGTGACAGTGTTGGTTTTGCCGGAAGAGGACTTCTGGGGCCGCATGTTGGTCAAAAGGATACGAATGAATATGTACCTGATGATGATTAGCTTTATGTGGTCATGTATCGCTTGTTGTACAACTTTTTTGGATATATGAAAATTTTAGTTGCCTATCTTCATTCTTCGGGTTGACTTTTAGTTGACTTTCGAGCATTTTTTTGTTGTGACCCCAAATGAGTTATTCGGAGGTGATCCATGTTCCAGGGTTCTTGCAGTGGGTCCCACCCTTGATTTCACAACATTATGGGCCCAGGCTGTAGTTTGACTACCGCTGGTGGTAGTTAGACTATCGCCGTTGACATTTTTCTTCCAGTCTGTTCTGTCAGGTATGGTAGTGATGCAAAGAGGTCAGAGCCTGCAAGCGGTACTCGGATTACCGCCACCATCCATTTTTTCTTCCAGTGAATGCCCCTCTTCTCTATCCGTTTCCTAACCCTTTTTCTGGTTATTCCCTTCTCGCCCTGATCCCCTAATCATTCTCTTTGTCCTTGTTCTTCTTCCTTTTGTCCCATTCTCGTGTCTTTTCTCTCCCTTGTCCTTTTCTCCTCTTGCCCTTATTATGGTTGGCCATGGTGGAAATGTTGGTGGGTCTAACACCAGTGATGGGGAGGTGGGTAGTGATTCCATTATTTAAGGTGGTGAGAGCTCATTTATGGGTGGGTTGATGGGGGTTGGTGGTGGTGTGATGAGCTCTTTTAGAGCGGTTAATGTCATTTATGGCATAGCTCCTACCACCATTAATGGTAAGCATGAGGTGGGATTGGATGGATTGGATGGGTTTGATAGATTTGATGGGTTTGGTGGCTTAGATGGATTTGATGGTTCCATGCATATTGGGATGGTTAGACCATTAGATGATGTGGATGGTGTTGGAGGGATGGTGGATGGTTCGGATTTCGATGGGGCATACGTGGACGGTGGGGATCTCATGTTGATAGGTTCGGGTGATGTGGATGGTGTGGATCAAAACCAGATGGGTTGTGGCCCCTACCTAGATGGTTTAAGTGGCTAAGATTTGATGGATGATGAACCTTTTGTGAGTGGCTTAGGTCAGATATTCGATGCAGACTTTGAGGCCGTGATGGTATAGGCTGCTGTTGTCGAGGATCAGGGTACTGGTCCAGGCAGCTATTGGGGTACTTGTGTTGTGGCTCCTGGGGCATGTACTTTTCAGACTGCTCCTGATGTGGTGATTATTGGAGGTTCGAGCCTACCTGCTGCAGCTTTCCAGGGTACTCTTTGGGATGCGATGGGCGAGTTAGCTTTTTTTAGCAACATGAGATAGATCTGTTAGATGAGGGCATGCACATTTATCAATTCACCTATGGATCCTAGGTTCCAGATGGTAGAAGGCGTACCTGTCCGGACCTGTTAATTGCAGTCACGCGGCACCTATTCTAAGCAATTGCATATCTTCATTGAGAGCTTGACCGAGTTTGAGATCTTTGAGCAGGGCTCCATGGGCTTCTGGGAGGTTCTTTACTTCCACGGAGTTCGCTTAGATTGGCGATTGTTAAGTGCGACTTCATATGATTAAGTTCTAGCGTTGAACCTGTTTTCCTTCAATGATTTGGAGCTAGGCCCATCTGTGGAGGAGTTCGCGTGCTTGTCTGGTCTTCCTCTTACTTGGGAGCCTTATGTCCCTTCATTTGAGCTGGTTCATCCTACCAATCTTATCCCATGGCTTGGATTTTTGGCCATATTCCCCACTACAGAGAGAATAGCTGATGAGCTTTCGCTCGAGCTTCTATATGATCATTATTCTACTGCTCGAGGGGGTTCAGGATCTGATCGCCAGCTTCAATGCTTGAATGCACCGATATTTTGTGTTTTGATTAAGTTGCTCTTCTTAGGCTGGCGGCAGTCTTTATTGGCAGTTTTACTAGATGTGTTCTGCCGCGTTTTGAGCCATAGGAGTATCGTTTTTGTGGTGCTGACGGAGCTCTTTTTAGGCTTGATTAAGTGCTCACTTAGACATACCCACATCCTCCGAGGCTACTGTTCATTTCTTCAGGTATCTTTTTATTTTTATTCTCTCTCCTTTTCACTACTTTGTTATTTGCTTGCTACTTGAGCTCGATTCATACTTTTCTCTAGGTATGGCTATAAGAGCACCTTTATATGACTCCTCCGTTTATGTGGCCTGACTCTCGTCGTGGCGATGTGCTATCTCTGTTGCTTGATGGCCTTCCTCTTAGTGCGGAGGCCACTGAGTCATTGTACCGTCATATGCTCTCTTAGCTTCGAGGATGGGAGATTAGCTGGGAGGCTCCATGACTCTGTCATAAACTTTTGATCTGCAGCGTAGCTCACACTCCTTTATTGTTGTTAAGCCTCCGATGATATTGCTCTTATCATCCCATTCGTTTTCTCTGACAGTTTGGCTTCTGGCAGGATATTCCCAACTTCGCCTCTTCTGGATTTGGACATGTTCCTCTTCCTTGTAACATGATTGCTCTGTGCTGACGAGTTTGAATTTCTTGGCAGGGCTACTTAGATGGAGCGGCCTTGGAGTTCGAGTCTTGGGCTCCTCCTTTAGTGACAGTGTCATATTAGCGATGGGTTGTAGAGCAGTCACTTTATCATCAGGTCCTTGGTTAGTACTTAATGGATGAGGTCGATGATCAAGATATGGTTGGCGATACTACTTTGTCTTCCTCATGTATTCATGATTCATTTGAGGCATTCGAGGAGCGGCCTTTTATTGACCTATTGTTTTTTCTTGTGACGCACAACCATCTTATATCTGAGCTTGCTGTTCTTTATCACTCATGTGAGGACATCGCCCGTCGGCTGGTGGTGGGACGGCAGTACAATGAGAGCATGCATTGTGAGACACATATCATGGACCGTACTATTCCATAGGCTTCCGCGGTCCTCCCGGTTGAATTTCGGTGACCTGCGATGTATAGATAGTAGTTGCGCATGACCTTAAGTCGTATCCCGTATTCCAGAGTCGGCTCGACTCGAGACTTGTACCCTAGTGACCGCGCCGTCACTGAGGTTCCGATGTCGTGTCTCGCGCACTAAGGCGATACTCGAACCAGGAGATGTGGGCCCGTGTTTAGTTCGAGAAAAACACTACGCTTTGTATTCTCAAGAAAATCCATCATATCAAATGTCAAGTACATATCCCATCAATCACCTCAAGCAAGTACAACCACCCCTCCCCTAAAGTTAACTTTCTCTTACAACCAAGTACACCTATCACTCACCCATCTCTCTCTCTTACAACCTCTCTCTCTCTCATCTCTCTCTCTCTCCCTCGTTCTCCAAGCAACCCACATCTAAGCTTCCAAGAGAGAAGCTAGTGTGGCCCACCTTCCTACCTCCCATCTCCAACATCCAAAGGTCATCTCAACCGTTGAAATTGTTCCCTTGGAGCTCTAGAGGCTATAGGCGGAAGAAGGAAGAGGAGATCAAAGGTGGGTGATTTTATGAATTGATTTTGTGATTTAAGGGCCCACTTGTGGTGGGACCTATCTTAATGTATGATTTGTATCAAAGAGGGGCCCATAGTGGCGGGGCCCATCCGCTACTCCGATCTCTCTCTCTTTCTCATTATGATGACCGTGGAGCCCACTTGATTTATGTGTTTCATCTAGCCATCCAGCTGGGACGGTGAAGCCCACCTGATTTATGTGTTTCATCCAGCCGTCCATCTATTGGACCGGCTTAGACAGTGTTGTAGGGCCACACTGTGATGTATTTATTTCATCCACACTGTCCATGCCATTTGGGTGGTGCTAGATCGGCTGGGATGGTGGAATTCATCCCACACGTGGGCCCCTTTTTTTAATGGAAGTGGATTGGCTAGGGCACCTTGATGTGTGGGTTTTATATCTACAACTCCATTACTAGACAATGGTAGATGGGGCCCACCTTAATGTTTTTATTCTAATCTAGACCGTCCATCTGGACTCTAGACTATATGTAATATTATATATAATATTACATAATATATATTAAATATTATAGCCGGTGGGACCCACCTTGATGTATGGAATTATCCACATCGTCCAGCTGCAAGGACGGTGGGGACCCACCTTATTGTATATATTCATACCATCCAGAGTGTCTGGACGATGCTACACCACCTTTAGACGGTGTTGTGGACCCCACCTCGATGTATGTTTCATATCCACACCGTTTAGAGTGTTTGGACGATGCTGGACAGTGTCTGGCAGGTGCTGATTTACATGGACAATGTTTGGACGGTGCTGATTTACGAAGACAATGTTTGGGCGGTGCTGATCATCATCAGAGTGCCATGTGATAGTGTACAGTGCTGCACCTGCAACTATTGAAATGATTTTTTGGTGTAAACCAAGCTCTCTCTTGCGGTCCATTGATGTGGCCCACTTGTTGTATATTGAGGCCCATTGGTGTGGCCCATTAATGTGGCCCACTTATTGTATATGAGGCCCATAGTATGGCTATTAATGCGGCCCACTTGATGTATACTAAGGCCCATGGGTTACGGCCCATCATGATGTATATTGAGGCCCATGGGTCGTAGCCCATTGTGATGTACCCATGGGTCATAGCCCATGGTGATGTATATTAGGCCCGTATGAGCAGCCCATTGTGATATAATTTCTAGGCCATGCGTTGAGGATCATTGCGATGTATTTTCGACTCGTATGATGAGGCCCATTGTGATGTATTTCTGACCCATTTGGTAAGGCCCATTGTGATGTATTTTTGACCCATTTAGTAAGGCCCAATGAGATATATTTTTCAACCTATGTATTGGGGCCCAACTGATATATTTAAGGCCCATGTTTTGCGGCCCATTGTGACGTACATGAGGTCCGTGAGCGAGGCCCAATATGATGCATATGTAACCAATGAGTGAGGCCCATAGTGATGTGTATTAGGTCCTTGTGTGAGGCCATGGGCCCACGATACGTTTGGCTCTATGTGGGCCACTCCTTGGGAGTAATGATGCTTAAATGTCCACATGATGGGTGATGATGGTTAAATGTCCACATTGTGACCTTTCCTTAGGCCCTTTATTAGGCCGACTACCGATTCTGATTGTCAAGGCCGATTCTGATTATCTAGGTTGATTCTGATTGTCGAGACCGATTGTCGATACCAATTACGAGTATATCATCTGATACCAATTATGAGTATGTGACAGCATAACATCATGATACATGCCCATACGCATCATCTGTATATTTTTTATGAGATGTGGTTAACCATTACATTTGTCATTGGACAAGTTGTTATGAGACTCCCTGATAGGTGGAGATCGTCTCACATGAGCACACGGTATGCGTAGGATTGATGCATGATTGGATTGTATGATTCATGTATCTTGCATTATGTGTTGTGATTACTATATGCCCTAGTGACATCAGGACCGCAGGCTCCACAGTCATATCATGGAAGGCCAGATGGGACACCAAAAATATGTTACTGGCATCGGGCTGCCATAGATGGCCCTAGGTGAAAATCCTTATACCCTTTTGGTACCAGAGGACATCTAATATCTAGACCGAGTAGAATACATGAGCGCCCAAGTGCCGAATACCAGTAGGTCATATCTCTCACTATGTCGTGGTCAGTTGGGAAGGAGTGGTGGCCTTACCACCCGAGGGTAGTGGGCATAGCTAGGCTGATTTGACCAGCTCGTGAATGGGTTAGCTATCGACGTGCCGGGTGGCTGACTACTGGCCAGGCAGATAGTGAAGTCTCTTCTACTTGCATGGTTGCGTGTCCAGTGGGCGACGATTTCATGTAGAGTTTACTAGACCCCGGTGATGATCCCAGAGATATACTGTACTGATATGTGGACTTATTGAGCAGAAGTTGTATACTCAGCATTATACTCATTCATTCATTCACTATCCACTCAGGCTGGTGGTGCGTAAATATTTGTTACATGTACCTTCACAATTGTCAGGATTTTAGTTGGGGCGCATGACTAACCTGAGATCCAGAGTTTACCACATTGAGTCTGACTATCCAAATTTAGGTATGGGACTAGTTTAGTTAAAAGTTCATTGTGGTGGACTTCGTAGCCTACGATACTACGTACTATCATCCTGACTTCACACTCCAACTTAGTCATTTTATTCGCATTACATATTGCATTACATCCACAAGCATATGGCATTTTGGGTTATTATGTTTCTGCACTTATATGGCCTAGACGGACTTAACAGGATTTACATATTGCATTGTATCCTCGGTATCTGATATTCGGCTCTCTATGACTCCTCATTTAAATAGTTGATCTGTATTGCGTAGTCTGATATTTTCTGATTCATGGACTTATCAGTATTTTCGCCTACTCTGATATTATATGATTCATAATCTTGCCAGTAATTTTGATATTATTTGATTATGACATTATATTGAATACTTGGCACTTACCTTGCGCACACACTTACACCACCCTCTAAGCTTTCTATATGCTTATACACAATAGATGCGTATAGGTAGCATTAGGTTGCAACAACATCAAGCTTGGAGTGTGCAGCAGACTTATGGAGCTTTGATTTCGATATATGTATTTTTCTTTCAGCACTGTATTCAAATGTTTATATTAGTTGATATGTGATGATGATGTTGCCTTTGTGATTTGGGTAAACTTGTGGTTATGCTTATTATGAGTTAAATGTACATTGGAATCCTCCTTGTAAGATCCTATAATCGTAATCTGGCGTATGGACGTTAGGAGCCAAGAATAGGGTACTACAGAGGCTGTCGGTATCGGATTCGGTGATCGAAAATTTTGTGATCCCAGTTTCTGAGTTTGGGGCGCGACATGCTTGCTGCGCATCGCCTGGAGAGGGAGGAGGTCTTCTACTTGCACATGGAGGTGGAGTGACTTAGGCAGAGATTGTGAATGTATAAGGGATAGGATAGAGGCTTACTTGGGATCCCTGACTTGATCAGCTGCTTGTCCTGTATGCATGAATGCTTTTTGTTTTTGTTTCTATAACGAAAGAAAACGATGTAAAAGAGACTTTTTGAAAGAAATAAAAGTTTTGTTGGTGCCAAATTTGTCAGCTCATGTTTGGATTTGTGCTTTTAGATGATTGGGATCAGAATATTAGGCTCAGCCCATGTTGCGTTCAGTAGTGTCACACCCCAAACTAGGAAACCGGGTTCACAAAATTCTCTATCACCGAATAGGGTGTCGATAGCCTCCGTAGCACCCCATTCTTGACTCCTAGTGCCTATACACCAGTTTCCGATTCTGGGACCCTACAAGGAGGATTTTCAATATGAATTTATCTCATAAGAAGCATAACCACAAGTATACCCGAATCACAAGAACAACATCATCACCACATGTCCACTAATATAATCATTTGAGTACAATGCTGAAAGGGAAAAATACGTGCATATAATAAAATCTTCACAATGCTCCACTACACGCTCCTTCTCCTGCTCAACTACGTCTACGTCCTAATGTCCGCTACACACATCTATCATGCATAAGCTTATAGAAAGCCTAGAGAGTGGTATAAGTGTGTGAGCAGTATATGCGTGCTCAGAATGCAATAGTAGAGTAAACAGAAATACTGGTAAGTCCATGAAACATATAATATCAGATTAAGCAAAATACTGACAAGTCTATAAAAATATCATCAAAATCATCCAGGATATACGATAAAAAGACATAACAAGCCAATGTCATATACTGAGAAAATAATGTGGGTCAGTTATGCAATACAAAGACATAATCAGTCAAATATCAGATACCAATGATGCAATACCATATGCAACTCTGAAGAACTACGAATACCATCAGCCTCATCTAAATTATATGAATGCAGAAACAAAGTAACCCAAAATGTCATATGCTGAGGATGTAATGCAATATGCAATATGTGGTGCGAATGAAATGACCAAGCTGCAGTGTGAAGTCGGGATGATAGTTCGTAGTATCGCAAAGTATGGGGTCTATCACAAATGAGTTCTATCTAAACCAGTCTCATACCTAAATTTGAATAGATAGACACAATGTGGTAAACTCCTGATCTCAGGTTGGTCGTGCGCCCCAACCAAAATCTTGGCCATTGTGAAGGTACACAAGATGACTTGATTGCGCACCACCAGCCCGAGTGGATGGTGAGTGAATGAATGAGTATAATGTTGAGTATGCAACTCTTACTCCACAAATCATTACTGTACATCTCTGGGATCATTACTGGGGCCTAGTACACTCTACATGCAATCGCCGCCCCGTAGACACGTAACCATACAAGTGGAAGAGACCTCACTA
Organism: Magnolia kwangsiensis; assembly: GCA_037074715.1. Taxonomy (NCBI): domain Eukaryota; kingdom Viridiplantae; phylum Streptophyta; class Magnoliopsida; order Magnoliales; family Magnoliaceae; genus Magnolia; species Magnolia kwangsiensis. The sequence continues at coordinate 148,433,781 of CM073572.1, read as the reverse complement.
TCCACCTGGCCAGTAGTCAGCCAATATCTATCCAGCACGTCAATTGCGGACCCATTTATGAACTGGTCAAATTCACCCTAGTTATGGCTACTACTCTCTGGTGAATAAGGCCACACTCCCTCCCAACAACCACGATACAGTGAGAAACGTGGCCTCTTGGTATTCGCACTCGAGTGCTCATGTATCCACTCGATCTCGACGTTGTGGTGACTCCTAGCCACGGAGGTTTAAGGACTTTCACCCATGGACATCCAAAGTGCCCGGATGCTCAAACCCAAATATTTTTAATTTCTCATCTGGTCATCCACGACACGCCTGTGGAGGTCACAACCCTGATGTCGATAAGGCATACAGTAATCACAATCACACAATACAAGATGCATGAGTCATGTTGTCCAATCATGCATATACCGTACGCTCATGTTAGATAACTCCACCTATCAGGGAGTCCCATAAACCATCTGTACTATGGCATATATAATGGTCAATCACATCTTATAATAAACATGTAGATGATGCGTATGGGCATGTATCATGATGTTATGCTATCTCATACTTATAATTGGTATCAATAACTAGCATCAACAATTGACCTCGACAATGTGGACATTTAACCAACATTACCCCGAAGGAATGGCCCATATGGAGCCTAACATATAGTGGACTCATAGCCTCACACAAGGGCCTAATATATAACACCACGAGCCTTACTCAAGAGCTTAATACACATCACAATGGGCCTCTAACATGGGCCTAATATACATCAGAATGGGCTCCATCGCCTGACCCTCAAATGCACCACAATGGACCTCATCATATAGCCCTCATATACATTACATTAGGCCTAAACAATCAGCCTCGATATTCGGCCTCGACAATCGAAATTGGCCTCAATAATCAGAATCAGCCTTGATAATCAAAATCGGCCTTAACAATCAAAATCGACCTCAATAATTGGAATCGGTCTCAACAATTGGAATCAGCCTTAACAATGAGAATCGACTTCGACAATCGAAATCAACCTTAATAATTGGCCTTCACAATCAGAATCGGCCTTGATAATCGAAATCGACCTTGATAATTGGAATCGACCTCTATAATTAGAATCGGCCTCGACAATCGGAATTAGCCTCGATAATTAGAATCGACCTCGACAATCGGAAGTAGCCTCGATAATTAGAATCGGCCTCAACAATCGGAATCAGCTTGGATAATCGACTTCGACAATTAGAATCAACCTTAACAATCGGCCTCGACAATCAAAATTGACAATTAAAATCAACCTCAATAATCAGAATCGGCCTCGACAATCAGAATCGACCTCAACAATCAGAATCGGCTTCGACAATCGGAATCGATCTCGACAATCAGAATCGGCCTCGACGCAAGGTATGGTCCATAGATGGATGGTCGATGATGGATCAAGCAATATTAATGGGGCCCAATAATTTGGGTTAACCCACTAGAGAATGATGAGAATGGGCTTAACTAGGCCTAAGGGAAGGTCACAATGTTGACATTTAACCATCACTGTCCATCAATGTGGACATTTAAGCAACATTACTCCCAAGGAGTGGCCCACATAGGGCCAAATGTACGGTGGGCCCATAGCCTCATAAAAGAGCCTAATGTACATCATTATGGGCCTCACTTAATGGGTATATACGCATCACATAGGGCCTCACTCAAATGGGACGCAATACATCATGTATGGCCTCCGTAAATACAATAAATTGGGCCTCTTGCAAGGGCCTTGTACATCACGTTGGGCCTAATCAAATAAGCCCCAAGTACATCGCATCGGGTCTCACCAAAAGGGCCCTAATCACATCAAATGGGCTGAATCAAATAGGCTAAATCAATGGGATGTATAACAACACCATTCATCTATTTTTTTTGAGATCATTTTAGAGCATTATCATAAAAAAAATGAATCATATCCAGAGGATCATCTGGACCATACCACACATAACAGTGGTGATAATAATTTCCACTATTAAAAATCTAGAGGGCCCACCATAGCATGTATTTTCCATCTAGACAGTTCATAAGGTCATAAAGACCTAAACTTAGAGGAAAAACAAATATCATATTGGTTCAAAACTTCTGCAACCTAAAGGGTTTCAATGGTAGACGCTTCATCCAATTGTTTTCTGCAGTGTGGTGCACTTGATACTGGATTTGTCTTATTTTTTCTCCCCAAGCCTTAGGACTGGCTCACCAAATGGATGGATGATTTAAATGAACCATATACATCAGGGTGGGTCCACGTATGTGGCCCACCTTAGACGGACTCACCAAATGGATGGACGATTTAAATGTAACACATATATTAGGGTGAAGGGCCCACCGTCCAGCCATCTGGACGGTGTGGTTAAGACCCATACATCACGGAGGTCCCTACGTATGGACTGGGCAGAAATGCAGTTGACATCCAGACCGTTGGATGGTTTGGATTGGATGGATGGACGACATATATACATGGGGTCCACCTAACGGGCATCTCATCTCAAAACATGTGGGTCCCCATGTAGGGCCAAAAGGCTTAATAGCACTTCACACTTCACTGTTAGCCACCACCAGTAAGGATCAATACTAAGACCTCTGTTGAAACGAGGTATCTTTCACTCAGTCTACCACTTGAGCTATGGATCGGTGTAGTCTAGTGGGTGGGATTCCCACCATCCCAATGGTGGAAGGTGTGGATCATCACCTACAATATGGCAAGCCACACCATCAGATGGACGGAGTATATATAACACATATTAGTGGGGCCCACTCCATCATAAGGGTGAGAGAGAGAGAGAAACGTGAAGGAGAGGGACCCCGCCACTATTAGGCCCTCCCTATACAATGTATACATCAAGTAGGTCCCACAACAAGTGGCCCCTAAAATTCAAAATCAATGGTGAATCACCCTGCATGTGGCCTCCTTTAGCTCCTTAGACTCCTATGCTCCTTATCTTTGATCTTAATGGAGGTTAATGAAGAATGGAGGGTTGAGATGGGAGATGAGAGGGGGTGGGAAAGTGAGCCACACTTGGCTTTGAAAAAGCTTGGACATTGGGTGCTTTCTCTTGGGAGCTTGGAGAATTATTAGAGAATGAGAGAGAGAGAGAAATGATGGATTGATAAGGGATGGGTGGAGTGGGTGTTGTAAGAAAGGGAATGGGAAGGCATGGGTTAGTTTGAATTTTGTGTAAAAGAGGAATGGGTGGGGAGAGAGAGAGTTGACTTATGAGGGAAAGAGGGAATGGGTGCTCGTACTTGTGATAGGGTGAGGTGGCATGGGGTATGGATAATGTACTTGACTTGATTGATGTGACGGATCGTAGAGATTCTCTCAAAATTCACAACGTGTGGCGTTTCTTTAAAATGAACACGGGCCCACATCTTCTGTCCTAGGCATCACATTGACTCACGAGACGCAGCAACGGCGCGGTCACTAGGGTACAAGTTTCAAATCGAGTCGATTCTGATATGCAGGACTCGGCTTAGGATCATGCATAAATGTTGGATATAGGTCGCAGGTTGCCGAAATTCGACCAGGAGGACTACGGAAGCCTACGGAACAGTACAGTCTAAGATATGGGCCTTACAAGTAGTCTAGGTTGTGTACTAGGAATCTTGGTTCCCTAAGAATGTGTCCAGGATCGTGTCCTTTGGGATTCGAGCAAATTCTGATAGAATACCGATCTAAAGTTGATCCTTTCTTTGCATCTCTTTGTTGCGCTTGTTGCCCCAGCTTCTTTTATACCTACACTTATATATATATACACACACACTTGTTTTATTTGTTAGCCATTTTTTCCCATAGCACCCTTTTGGGGTTTCGCATTGACTGGCTTTTCCCATCATTTTTTCCTGTAGCGTCCTTTCAGATTTTCACTATGTCCCGGGTTTTGATCTTGCCTGCCCCTTAGCAGTTGTACTATTTTTACCCTTGGCGCCCTTTTGGATTTTCACCAAGTCCACTACATGCCCGCTGTTTTTACTCGAGCCACCCTTTCGGGTATTCAACTCGCCCTTTTGCTTAGGCATGTTTCTCTTCTTTTTTTGAAATGTCGAAAGAGGCAAAGAGGTTTCTTTCATAACTGGCCAAATGGTTACCCTCCGGTCCTTGTCTTTGATCACAATCGTAAGCTGTTTTATGTCGCTTAGATAATTTGAGGATGGAGATCTTCTCCTTTTTTGTCTTCTTTTTTAAGTTTTGTCTTTTTCTTCTCTTTTTTTTGTGGTGTCATTTTTTTTTCTTCTTCTTTTTCTTTTCCCCTTTTTCTTTATTTTTCATTTTTATAGGAGAAATGACAGTTACTTTTCTTTCTTCTTTTTTGTTGGGGGAGGTGATGGGTACAGCTTCTTCTTTTTTGTGGGAGATGGATACAACTTTGCGATTGTAATCATTGATAAGGTTAAGTATGGTTACCCGTGATAGGTTTTCACATTGTCGACATTGATGGACTCGGGAAGATCTTCTCCTCTCAGATTGGTAAGCCGAAGTGCGCCTCCTGTTAGTACCTCCGAATGATCAGCAGTCCATCCCACAAGGTTTGAACTTTCCTCTGGGATCTGGCAAGTGCGGCGGTAGGATACGCTTCATGACCATGTCACCGATTATAAAACTTCTTTTTTGGACCCTCTTGTTGTAGGCACGGGCAATTCTTCTTTAGTAACATTGCAAGTGACTTAGCGCATGCATGCACATTTCATATGCCAGATGTAGTTGATCGTACCTTGTTGTCACTCGCCTTCCTTGACTTCAATTTCTAGTAACATCCAGAGTGATGGGATTTTGATTTTGACTGGCAGCACTACTTCTATTCTGTAAGAGAGTTCATACAGAGTTGCACCTGTAGCAAACCATACAGATGTCCGATATGCCCAGAGGTGTATGGGAGCATTTTCGACAAGTCACAATACGTTTTGACCATTTTCTCCAATATGTGGGTGATAGTCTTATTTGCAGCTTCAACCCCACCATTCATTTGAGGATGGTAGGAGCTTGACCAATAATGTTGAATCTTAAATTTGTCGAGGAAATTACTCATCCTTTTATTGACGAACAGAGTCCTGTTGTCTGTAATAATGGCGTGAGGTATCCCGTACTGGCTGACGATGTTGTTCTTCATGAACTTGACCACGTGCGATGCTGCGATAGTGGTGTAAGATGCTGCCTCTATCCATTTGGTGAAGTATTCTACCACCACCAGGATGTACTAATGACCATTTGAAGCTTTGGGATTGACTTTGCTGATGATATCAAGTCCCCATATAGAGAAGGGCCATGGTATTGTCAGGTTGTAAAGTTCGGAAGCAGGCGCATAGATCTAGATCTGGTTTGCATGTTCCTAATACTTGAAGCATTTCCTGACGTGTTTACAGTAATCTGTCTCCATCGTTAGCCAACAGTAACCAAGCCGTAAGATCTTCTTTGCCATCATATGTCCGTTCATGTGTGGTCCTTCATGGATTTTTGACATGATCTTTACTGCTTCTATTTTATCCATGCAACGGAGAAGGACTTAATTGAAGGATCGATTGTAGAGGATGCCCCCGATAATCGTGAACTGGGCCACTAGCCGTTGGATACTGCGATGGTCGAATGACATCGCTCCTTCTGGATACTTTTGATGCTCGAGATATTCCTTAATGTCGTGTACCACGGTTAATTGTTCGGAGAGGTTTCAGCTTCGTCAATCTGCAAACAGAATCGGGCTCTTCCTGGAGTTTATCGATGAGTTCCCATTCAACAACTCCTTTTGGGATTTCCAGCATCGAGGCAAGGGTAGCCAGAGTGTCTATAAATTGGTTCTTAACTCGGGGCATGTAAGAGAATGTGATCTCTTCAAAGTCCTCAGTCAAATTCTTTAGATAGACGTGATATGGGATCAGCTTTTCATCCTTGGTCTTCCAATCGCCATGCGTTTAATTGATGATGAGTTGTGAGTCTCCGAAGACCCGTAACTTCTTCACATTGAGGATTATAGCTTCTCTTAGACTAGCAATACATGCTTCATATTTAGCCACATTGTTGGTACATTGGAATGCTAATCGGCTGGAGATGGGAATCGAGACATCGTCAAGAGAGTAGAGTATTGCTCCTACCCCACTCCCTTTTGAATTTGCAGCTCCTTCAAAGAAGACTGTCCACTCTCCTGCCTATCTTTCTTCTTCTTCCTCAATTAGGCGGATGTCCTCATTAGGGAAGAAGGTTTTCAATGGTTGATAATCTAGCAGAGAGTGTGCTGCTAGGTGATTGGCTAGCACTTGCCCCTTGATTGCCTTTTGAGTGACATAGGTGATGTCAAACTCAGAAAGTAGCAGTTGCCATTTTACGATCTTTCCCATTAGTGTCAGTTTCTCGAACAAGTACTTTAACGGGTCTATGCGAGTGAGCAGAAGGATTGGGTGAGCGATCATGTATTGTCATAACCGTTGCATTGCCCAGACTAGGGCGAGGCGTGTTTTCTTTAAGCTGGAGTATTTGGCTTCGTAGTTCATGAATCGTCGGCTTAGATAGTAGATCGCTTGTTCCTTTCTTCTTGTGTCATCCTATTGGCCGAGGACACATCCAATTACTTCTGTTGCAATGGAGATGTACAGCAATAGTGGCCAACCTGGAGTAGGTGGCATGAGCACTGGAGGATTTATCAAGTACTTCCGAGGAAACCCGAATCTCTTTTTCAGTACTGGGCAGCGGCATCTTGATGATTACTTTGGTTTTGGTTTCGTCCACTCGGATGTCATCTTCACTAACGATGAAGCCTAATAGCTTGCCTCCGGTTGCACCGAAGACACATTTTTACAGGTTGAGGCAGAGCTTGAACTTTTCTAGCCCGTCGAAGAGCTTCTTAAGTTCTTCAAAATATCTTTCAATCGTGCAAGACTTAACGATCATATCATCCACATAGATTTTCATTTCCTTGTTTATCATGTCATGGAACAAGGGTGTCATGACTCACTGATATGCAGCTCCCACATTCTTCAGCCCAAAGGGCATAACTCGATGGCAGAAAGTTTCCCACAGTGTGATGAAAGAAGTCTTCTCACAATCTTCGATAGCCATCTTGATCTAATTGTAGTCGGAGAAGTCGATGTGAGGAAGAGGAAAATCATCTTTAAGGCATGCTTTGTTGAGGTCCCTAAAGTCGATGCACATCCTGACTTTGTTGTCCTTTTTTGGAACTGGTACGATATTTGCGAGCCATTCCGAATAATTGGAGACTACTAGGAATCCCGCGTTGTATTTCTTGATGACTTCATCATAGACCTTCAGGGCCTATTCTGGCTTCATTCTTCTGAGCTTTTACTTGATAAGCTTCATGTCTAGTTTCGTTGGCAAGTGGTGTACCACCAAATCTTCATCGGGCCCAGGCATATCTTCGTAAAAGAAGGCAAAGTTGGATAACCTCAGTTTTAAAAATTTTATCATCCTCTGCTTGTATTCTAGAGATAGCGATCTACCAATACGCACCTCTCTAGGGAGTTCTTGTGATCCCAAGTTCACAACTTTGAATTCAGCTTACACAACGTTGGCCTTTGTTTTGAACCTTTCGAGGGAATCCTCCAAGTTCGAGAGTTGTATCATCATTTCCCTCATCCTGGGCTTCATCCAAGCCCATGAGCTCGAAGTCCAACTCTAGATCGAAATCGTATGAGTCGACCTCGAACTCTGGAGCTGTGTGTGAAGTGTTTGGCATGGTGATTTTTGTAAGTTTTTATGTTATTTTATATTTTTGAAGATTTTTTGATGTTTGTGATTTTAGAAAATATTTGATGTTTTCGTGTTTTTTGAAATATCTGTTGTTTTTATGTTTTGAATTTTTATTTTATTTTTTTGTGTCACCAAGGGATCCCGAACAGGATGGTGTTGTAAACCATGATGGATCTTGTCCTGATTCGGGGTGCCAACTAATATTTACATTGACATTTTTTTAAGATGGTATCTGTGGATGGCTTACTGGCCGATTCGATCATTAGAGGGATGGTTGTCCAGCCTGGTTCCTTCCCCCTTCCAATCTTATTATTCTGCTCTATTTGTACCTGTGGGTCATCCGTCACGATGACCATAATGTCTGTTGGGCTAGGCTCAGGGTCGGAGTATGATTCAATCTCTTCACTCAAAAGTTGGAGCTCCTTGGGCTCCTCTTTGCGATGGGACCCTGACATCTGTCCAATAAAGGGAAGGCCATTTCCCTTTCTCGATCCAATGAATGGGTTGTTTCTGCCCCTTATGTTGCTGAGTTGTTGTGGGGGTGTTTCCCCTTGACTGTTAGTGGGGATGGGTGCCTTCCCTTGACAATTTCATTTAATCTTGTATAGAAGTCCATGAAAATTTTACTTTGTTCGATACGTATTTCCTCAAATTTGGTTGTAAGGATTTGGACTTTAGATTTTTTTACTATTGTTGTTCCCTCATGTGTCATTTCTAAAACATCACAGGCTTACTTTGCAATATCACAGGATATAATTCTCTTGAATTCATCTGGTGATAGTGCACAAGTGATTGCATTTAGAGCCTTTTCATTGACACTACTTTTACTTTTTTGAAGATTGGTCCAAGTAAAATAAGGTGTTACTTTTATAGTTACCGATCCATCGGTACCAGTTACTTCAGTGGTAGAAGGGGTCCAATTAGTCACTGTGGCTTGTCACACACTCTCATCCATAGATTTTAAGAAAATTCTCATCTTGGCTTTCCAATAGGCATAATTGGAGCCATCAAATGGTGGAGGCCTAATGACTGAAAGGCTATCAAAATTTGACATCTTACAAAGCTCATATCGATTAGCTTAGGAAATTAATACAAAAGAAATAATAATTAAAACAAGTTATTAGGCTCTGATACCACTTGAAAAGGCCGAGCTAAGAGTCCTAGAGGGGGGGGGGGGGTGAATAGGACTATGCCAAATTAAAAATCAAATGCGAAATTTAAACAAATATATATAAAGATAGCACTTAAACAATCCACAATGCAGAAATATAAAACAACCTCAAGTGTACAAGTATTGAGAGGTTGATACAGATGTTGTTTTAAGGACAACCTTACACCAAAAACCAATGGTTTTATAGGACAACTTGATTCCTAAAACGATCTCTGTATCAAAATCTCAAACCGATACAGAGGAATAAAGAAATAAATAGCAAAAGAAATAACTAAGCTATTACAACATTCTCACATTTGCATAAAAGAAATTATAACATTCTCCACAAATGCATAAAGAGAAATTACAACATCCACAAAATGAAATATTTAATCAATCACTATAAGACTAGAAATTATAGTGGTTCGCTTGTGTGTACACCAACTGTTTAGAAAAATAGCCACACAACTACTTCATTCCTAATATCCTCACATAGTAGATATTAGCGTTCACTATGAAAATAGGTTTTTCAAGGTTCACTAAAACCCTTACAATTGTGTCTTTCAAGTGGGCTTACACAATTCAAAAACCCCACACTGAGTTTTCTAGATCACCTCAGACAAACGAAAAGAAAGAGATTTTTTTAGAACAATTTCAATGAAACCAAAACAATGAATTTACAAAACTGTAAAATACTTATCTAAATATTCTCCTTTTAATGCAGCCCGAAAGAACCAATTCAGAGTAGAAGTTCAACGTAAAAGTTCAATATTCACACTCACTTGTGAAAAGGTTCTAAGTTCTAAATTGATTTTAAATTAAATCACCTTGGGCTAGCTTGATTTGATTTTGATTCCAAGAAATGGGAATACTTCAATCCCTCTTTCAAATAAAATTAGAATGTAGAATACAAAATCAAATGTAAAAAGCTAATTAAAGAGAATATAAAATAAGAACTAGACAGCTTAAGAATATCACTAACTTATCTCTCAGAGTGGTGTATTGATTTTGCTTGAATTAGATATCAAATTCTGAATTTCGTGCTTTATTTATAAGTGCAGAAATCTAATTTGCTTGAATTGTGAAAAAATTGAAGAAAATTGTTGCAGGGAACAAACGTGATTGGGACAAGAAGTTGCAAGAAGCTTTGTGGGCTTATAGGACTACTCACCGTACTACCACGAAAGTGACACCATACTCTCTAGTCTACAGGGTTGAAGCTATTATTCCTATAGAGATGCAAGTTACTTCGCTCAGAGTGGCAGTGCATTAGTCAATGACAGATGATGAGAACGCTAAGATCAGATTTGTTGAATTAGATTTGATGGATGAAAAGCGGTTAGCAACTCAGCAACGATTACAGTTGTATTAAGCAAGAATTTTCACCACTTTTGATAAAATGGTTAAGCATCGCTCTTTCAAAAGGGGTGATATGGTGTTAATGCTAAAAAGACCGATAGTGGTCACTCGCAAGACAGGAGGTAAATTTGACCCCAAATGGGATGAGCCGTAGATAATATCTGAAGTGTATTCTAATGGGGCATATCGGTTAGTGGATTAAGACGGACGGGGTATAAATATACCAGTGAACACCCATTTCCTAAAGATATACCGTCCATGAGTATGCATATAGTTTTGATTCAAAAGATGTGCGACATTCGTCTTAATTAGCAGGGGGCATGCGAGAGTGCAATAAAGATGGATTTCTCGATGTGATCTTGACGTGCACAAGAGTTCCCAGATGGAAATTTGTGCAGGAATGGATTTGAGCTGAGTCGTTATGTCGTAAACAGCGTTAACTTTGTGGGTTGTTCCTGACAAGCTTCTGTGGATTTCTTTTGGATTCTGATTATCTCTCCTAAAATACTTACCGTTGTTGCCCACTTCAGTGCATTCTGGATAGTTTCATGGGACTGCCTTTGTGTTATAGGAGGGAACCATCCTCCCTTCCAGATATATCATCGGCTCTTAAGACTGAGTGGTTGTTACCAAAGTTGTTTGTGGTGGACTTAATGATTTCTCTTGGAGTATGACCAAATCTTGGCGAGATTTGACAATGGGATGTTCCTTTTCCTCTAGATACATACCTTGTGAAGGAGGGATCCTTTAGGCATGTGCCAATTGGTGAGGCATTAGGAAACTTAAGGATTGGACCGAGGGTGCCCCTTGTAAGGTTAGTGGGGTTAGATCGGGGAGGCCTATCAAAAGAACAAGGAGTTCAGAATTCGACCTGTTTGGATATGTCAGGGATGGGGCTGGACATGCCCCTTGGAGAGAGAGAGAGAGAGGCTGAGATTCTAACCTGATGGGCATTGTTGATGCCCTTTGGAAGATGGGAGGCTGTGTTGTTGGTGACGCTTTAAGGATGAGGAGTGGTGCTGCTTCAAGGAATACTTATGGCCCAGGCAGAGGCACTTGTCGGTATCCCCATGTCTAATTTGTTATATTGGGCATGATTGCCTATATGGAGTAATGTGGGGAGGAGTATGTGAAATAGCGGTGAAGACCGCTTGAAGTTGAAGTAAGAATATGCCAATATGTCCTAGAGGGGGGTGAATAGGACTTTTTAAAATTTTTACAATGTATTTAAAAAACCCATTACACTAATCCTATGAATATGCAATCATCAGGATTACGCAAAGGTAACTTTACTTGCTTCCAAGCCCGATAAAGGATCCAATCACAAACTATTCACGAATTAACAAAATGCAACCTATTTTATGATGGATATGACTGTGTATGTGTGTGAGGTGTGATCTCAGATATAATGATGCGAAGGCATTGAAATAAATCACATGCACAAGAGGATAACAATCGCAAACACAGTCATTTTTATAGTGGTTTGACTACTTGTCTACTCCACTCTTAGTAACTGCACTCAACCCTTGAGTGTACCGAATTTCACTAAGGAGGTTTCACATGGTTCACCTCTAACCTAAGGTTTTAAATCAGGTTCACCTTCAACCTTTACAACTTAAACAAAGGCTGACTGTTTATGCTCTCACGAGCAAGGGTCAACACAATGCATCTACTTTTAGGCACACTAGCCAAGGATTTTCCATAAGACCCTAATAAAGGTTTCACCCGGTTTACCTCAAACCCAAGGTTTTACATGGTTCACCTCAAACCTAAGGTTTTACTGGCTCACCCCTAACCAAATATTTATGCTCTCCACAGAGCAAGGGTCCACACAACGCACCCACCATGTACACTCCTGCCAGAGGCCTCCTTGAGGACTTCAAGGGTGAGAAACGCCTTAGACCCAATCCTACAAAGAAATAATCAAAGGGGTCCTTTGGACTCTAGATACTTACAAATAAGTTGATGAGTCCCATTCAGCATGGTGGCGAAGATCTCCTACTTGTTGACAAAGAGTCTTCAGCTCCCTTGATCTACAACGCAAATGATGTACCAATATATGGCTAAGGGTTGGGTCAAGGTTATGATGGAATCCTACTCTCTAAATGTTTTTCTATTAAGAAGGTAGAGCGATTCCAATCACTATGTATTCAAGGTATCCTAGCTTAAAGATTTACCATTAAAGTAGTAGTTGGTGGATCCTTGAATGCGAAAGTTCATTCTCCAATCCACTCTATTGAATATCAATGATGAGGGTGGATTGGAGGATGAACTCCCTTGAGAGAAAGGGCTTAGGGTATATAATCTAAGGTTAAACACATAAAAGCACTCTCTACTTTCTCTCCCAGCAACTAAAGACAAGTTCTCTTTAAATAGGCAAAAGGTTCCAACGGATTTAAAACAATCATATTTATGACAGAGTTAGATATCATCGAGTAGGTTCGATATCATCGAGCGTATACTCTCGATCGTATTGATGATCTACTCGATGATACAAACTCAATGTCATATGCTTTTGAAAAACCTTCTGCCAACTGATCGAGGGAATCGAGACTCAAGTCGATGTCATCGGATTTTGAACTCTGATATTATCGATACAAGAATCGAGTCCTCGACATTTAAAAAATGAGAGAAACTTGCATGAAATTTTTCAGGTCATTAGATATGATCGGGGGATGCTCGATACATCAGAATTTGAATATCGATGTATCGAAGGTCGTGTCGATGCCATCGATAAATCTAAGGATTTAATCGTTGAACTTGATAGACAGTTTATGTCCATTCTTGATGCAATCAATCCGGCCTCGATATCATCGATATTTGAATATCGATTATATTGGGTGACCCCCGATCAGAATTAAAGAAGCACCTAGAAAAGAAATGTTACTGGAAGACAACATGCCCATGACCAATATCATCGAGAGCCTTCCGATATCATCGAGATTTAAACTCCGATGGCATCGAGGAGAGCTCTGATATATCGAAGCATATATGATATTCTTAAGAAAAAACAGGGGCGCCAGATCTGCCTATCGATATTATCGAGCCACCTTCGATGGGCTTGAGATTCAAATATTAATGATATCGATACATGTGTCGATACATCGATAATTCTGTCCAGATATGTATGTGGTTGCTGGACACATTAAGTCCTCAATCAATTTTATCGATTGGTTTTTCGAGGACATCGACAGCGCAAGTCAATCATATCGAGTTGTGTATCGATATAATCAACAGGGCAAGAAAACTAGAGATTTTCTGATTTTTAAAAATGTTTTCTTACTTAAAACCCTAATATGTTCTAACTTGTTTTAAGGGTTTTATTCACCTGGTGTTTTGAGACAAGGGATGTTAGGCTTAAGTTTACTTATAACGAGCTTCCACATATCTAGTTGAGGCAGACGCTTGAATTGATCTTGTAAAGCTCTGCAGTCCGACTGACTTAATACACACGCTAATTGACAAACCAGGGCACTAGCAAGGGCACTTTCAATATGTGGGACGCTCTTTCTCAATGCTTTGATGGTAGAGGTGTCAAATGTGCTCGGTCCTGCTTGATGCGATGGCAAGGGATTCTGAAGAATGTTGGCTTGAGTAGTACTGCCAGCCTGCGGGGTGATTGCAATCTTCTGGCTCTCAATCAAATCTTGGACCGCATGTTTCAAGGTGAAACAGTGGTCTATTAGATGGCCAAGAGCCTAGTGATACGCAATACTAGTTTTCATTTTATCCCAGTGGCAGGGGATTTGACGGAAGTCGCAGCTGGAGTAGCGTCAGGAGTTGCCTTTGCATCAACATTGTCAGGGCCTGACTGTACATTTGTGCGAGCAAGGTGAACTTCCTGTCCAACATGGCTTGCCTATATGGATTTTGTGCATTTTCCTTAGGTTATTGTTATTGTTGGGGAGGTTGTGCCCGATATCCCTATTGGGCTTGTTGTGGTTGGTACTACCTATTCGGTTGCGGCTGGTACTGTCTGTCTTGTTGTGGCTGTTACTGTCTGTCTTGTTGTGGCTTTGGTTGTGGAGCGTACTGGTTTCCTTGAGTGTTGACGATGATATTATTGACCTCTATAGTGCGTTGTGTAGGAGCAGTGTCGTTTCCATCCTCATATCCAATAGGTTTTCCCTTAACTTTGTTTCTTTTGATTGAGGGGGCTTGATGCGGCCATGGGGAAATGGTTCCAGTTCTGATCCCGGCTTCCACCTGTTCTCCAGCTCGAATGAGCTGGGAGAAGTTCACATATGGGTATGAGATTAGATATCCTAAAATGTTTAGGTTTGTCAAATGGATAATCATGGATATCTGCTCTTCATCATCGATGGGGTTTCTCATTCGGGCCGCCATGGTACGCCATCGTCCCACGTATGCTGACAATGATTAGTCTCTTTTTTGTCTCAAGGCAGCCAGATTTGCCCTTATTGGAGCTATGTTTAGATTGTAGGAAAATCGGTCAATGAATGTTTGAGAGAGCCTCTCCCAGGTCCTAATCTGATGGGTATCCAACGATGTGTACCAATCCAAAGCATTGCCCTTAAGAGATTTCTGAAAAAGCTATATCAAAGCTTCATCGTTCCCACTATCGCATTGACTTCCCCACAAAATGCTTTCAAATGTGCTGTGAAACACCCACTACCGTCATATCTTTTGAATTTGGGTAGCTCAAAGTTTGGAGGTACCCGAGCATCTGAAAAGGGACACAGATCCCTGAACTTGGTGGAGGGATGATTCACTCCTTGTTGCCTTTGTAACTAATTTTGCACCATTTACAGCTGTTCCAGTAGCTCCTCAATCTTTGACTTGTTGTTTTGTGGATATCTTGCCCCTTGTTGTAGGGCTTGTGCTGCATCTTCCTCATAAGGGTCGACCTCTTCGACCCTTTGGTTTTCGAGAATATGGGGTTGTTGGAAAGAAGATGGACTCCCGATGGCGGGAGGTAACTGGAATTGAATGCCACTCTCTTTCAGAGGAGGGTGGGATGTTTGAAAATGGCTCTCGCTTGGGGTATCTGTCAATTTCGACATATTTCTTCCGTTAGGAGGAGTGAGTTAGACTCGAAACTGACCCCCTTCATGGGCATCCGCCAGTTCTTGTCTGTGATTCCCATTAGGGGGAACCTGTGTTGTAACCTGATTGTTGAGATGTGTTGAGTAGTAATGTGTGGGAGGATTGCTCACATTTGTTGGTTGCTGTTGTGGCTATGCTGACTCCTCTGGAAGAGGGAGATCAGGATTTGTTGGAGGAATGAGGGAGAAAATGAAGGGAGTTTAAGGGATTGAGCTATTTTAGAAACTAGGTTGTGTTGCATGTGTGTTTGATATGACGCTTGGTATTAAGTGAAGTAGTAACTCCTGCAATGCCTTGAGGTTCTGAGACATTTCATTCAAGGCTATTGTGATTGGAAAATCTATTGGAGTTGTTAGTGCAAGTGCCGGTGCAGGTACAAGTGTTGGTTCTGATGCTGATGTTTCAAGAGTTGGCAAAACTGCTTGCTCTTCTTCATGGGTAACTAAGGCTACTCGGGATCGAGTAGTCATAGTTCAGATTAATGCCTAAGCAAGTGTAAACCAAAGACTGATTTTTTTTTTAATGAATGCATTGATGATGTCCCTTGAGATTAAAGTGTCATACACTTTCGAGTTGGGTCTTGGCTAGTGGGGGCTAGCAAAATTTCCTAGCGGAGTCGCCATTCTGTGGACATTGAAAATTGGCACCCATGGGAATTTAAATGTTTTTAGCGTGTGATAGGTGGAAATTAGTAGGCTAATTTGTAGATGTTGGAGTTGTCACTAGTCAATTAATCTCAGAATCCCACAGTCGGCTAGAACCTGCGAAATATATAAGGTTTAGAGAAATTCGAAGATTCTCCTACCTTAAATTGACTCCTGGTTTATGATCCGAGATTCTGGATAAGGGACCTCAGTTACAAAAAAGGAAGGTGTTAGGCACCCTCTTTGTCCGTACAAAGGTACGGTCTCTACTTGGTATGGAAAAATAATCTCAAGGGATGATGGATGCTATGGTCGAGATGGGACTAGGCATACACGTGAATTTTTGATGCAGCAAGATCTGAAATTTTGGCAAGCCACAAAGCATACATCCAACAGTGTTTCTAAAAGGCAGATGTGATAATGCTTATGTAAAGAGATAAGAAAAGTGGACTAGACTACTAGAAGCTTCTAATGTGATAGGATTCAATATATGACAAGTCACAAAGCATATATACATTCACTAGCAATCTAGAGGAGCAGGGGGGTTAAGAAGGGAGTAAATGTCATGATAAATGCTTAAGTATGAAATAAATGGATCTTTGGCTCGAGCTTGAGTAGACTAAAACATAGACTGAACCATGACCAATCCAGGCTAGACTTAAGATTGGGAACGTTAGGAGGAGGTTAAGAGATAGTTAGAAAAATCTGATCTTAGAGGCTTGGGAGCTTTCTCTCACCCTCACTCTCACTCTCTTCTTCTCTCCCTCTCTCTCTCTCTCACTTAGAAAGTGGGACTTATTGTTGAAATGAGAAGAGAAGAGGGATATTTATAGCCTTCTCCAATGGTCTTATGGTAAATGCGGAATTTAGGAGGGGTAAAAGTTGATGTGGCAAGTTATGAGTGGTTGAGGAGAGAGAGACGCCACGTGGTGCACTCTCATTGGCTCTTGGATGTTAGTAAAACGGTAAATAAGGTGGGCTTGGGGGGGGGGGGGGGGGGGGGGGGGGGGGGGGTAAATCCATATGAAAGTTGACTTTCGGACACTATGATAGCTGTTGCTCAGAGGACACACGTGTGCTACAAACGGAGGTAATCGAAATACCGCAGACGGTAGTCAAACTACCACTCGGGCTTGGCTCGAGCATGTGGTGGTTCATCCGATAATCTTCTTTCGGGCTGTTGGGTTCGAATAGATGGGTCTTCATGTTGATCTGGCTCTAATGGGTTTTAAGTTAGGTTGTGGGGTTTTGGGCTTTAGGTTTGGATTAGGGTTTTGGGTTTGGATTAGGGTTCGAGATTTGGGTTATTGATCATGGTCCGAATTATCCTTGCCTTTTCAAGATGTTAGCCTGGGTGGGGTGTCTACACACACAAAGTGATTATACCCTATCATCCACAAACAAGTGGCCAAGCTGAAGTTTTCAATAGGGAGATTAAATGGACATTAGAGAAAAATGTGAATCCAGATAAATGTCCACATCTTTGAAAGATCTTATTTACCAGGATTGATCTCCTAGTATGATGGAGATCATTTAACTTGCTTTCTTAGGATTTAGTCTCCTTTGGTAGAGTAGAATGTTTTGTTTGTAAATTTTAGTTACTAAAGCACCAATCTTTGAAATTGCTCTCATACATGTTGTCCTTCAGGCACTTGTTTCTACTTACTCATTTTTATTTTGTTGCTCCCATATTGCTCTTATTGCATATATTTTATACATTAAAGACAATGCAGAATTTAGGTTAGGGGTGGGTTTCCGTATGAGCTGTTTTTAAATTTGAGCTAAAAATTCTGAATTTTTTAAAAAAGATGATTTCCGTAATTTTATGTAGTTTTAGGAGATAAATCTAGAGAATTATTATTGAATAAATTTGAAAACTAGATTCTATTACTTAATGGATTCTAAGATTAAGTTCATTTTAATAATATTTAGTTAAAAAGTTTTAAACATTGATTACATCATGAATATAACATGTCATATTTAACTTACACATTAGACCTTAGTTGGATCTTGAATTATTAAAGTCATAATTTTTTAGAATGTTAAGAACCAAGCTTGGGGAAATTATCCATCATGTTCAATTTTATTTTTATTTTTAAAGGAAAAAAGTATTACCCAACTAAAAAACATAGTTGTTGAAAAGGGGTACCTATTGAATTGTCAACGGAAGGACTGTTTGGTATAAAAAAGAAGAATGAATGGACAAGAAAAAAAAAAGAGTAAAAGCCATCAATAAAAAAATTGAGAGCTAGGAGAGTGAAGTGTTGAGTTCTAAGACAAGTTCTGATTTAGGCTTTGGTTGCTTTGCTCAATTCTTAATTATCATTGTAGACATGAAAGTGGAAGAACTAGATTTGTGATGTTGTTAAGTCTAGATTACATAATATATTCATGAAACTCAATATTGGGAATTATTCAATTATATGATTATTACTTTGAGTTTAATCGGGATATTTATTAAATTATTGAAACTTACGTAAATGATATGTTTAATTTTAGTTCTATTCGGGTTGGTTCAATTTAAAATTATTAAGATTATATGATTAACTCTTTTTGGAATCGTTTTTGAATTTGGAGTTTTTTTTTACATGTTTGGCTCGGGACTAGCAAAATGCTGGTTAAAGAGTGTGATAACAACTAAATATTGTATATTTATCCTCTCAATTGCATTAGTTTCCATGTATTTAAAGTGTGTAATTGTAACTAACATATATATATATATATATATATATATATATATATATATATATATATATATATATATATATATATATATATATATATATTTGTACATGAGAGGTAATCCAAGAAATAAGAGATGAAATCATGCTTAAAAAGATGGATTAAAGCACAAAAGATTAATTAAGAGAAAACTTAGATATTTGGGAGTCATTAATAAAGAATTCATACGCCAAAGATCAAAGAAAACCAAGTATAAAGGATAAAAGAAGGACTGAAAAATTACAAAGTGTAATAATAGAAATAGCAGACTATTTAGTCCCACTTACAGTTGGTTCGGTCCAACCGAAAGTGCATAGAACAGTCCAACAAGAAACAATGATTTCAGATATAATTTGGCTCAATACATGTTTGGTGCCACCGAAGGGAGGTTCGGTGTAACCTAAGGGGGACAAAGATTCAGACGGATTTTTATGAAATTCAGTTGCACCTGAAGGCATCTTCGGCTGGAATCAGTGCCACTGAAGGTGAGTATCGGTGCGGTCAAAGCGTAACAAAAGTGCATAATTTTGAAGTCGGTTTCAAGTTGGTGTGAATTTTTCTTATTTAAATGGGTGTTTTAAACTAATCTAAGTATTAATTAAGACTAATGAGAGAGACCAATAAGTTGTGTAGCTTATTTGGAATTATTCTTCCTTTTCAATCCAACGGTTCTAGTTTGTTTTCTTAGTTTTCCTTTTTATTTTGTTAAGATGTTAGTCATACTTGGCTAATATCTTAACTAAGGTTAAGGGATGAACCTTTTAATGAATATTTGATAGTTAATTTGTTTTTAAATGAAAGTTAAGAGTTTTTTTTTTTAATTTTTAATTTTTTTTAATTTTATTTATTTATTGAATTGCGATTAGATGTGGTTGAATTCTTAAATTGGAGAGGGAATCAATCAGTAAAGTTATTTGATCTATTATTGTCTCTGGGTACATTAGATGCTTTCAATTCTTTGTGATGTGAGTACCTGCATCTTAATGAGATATCAAACCTATTATTATTCTAATCTATTTTGAATTATATTTTTTTATTGATAGTACCGTGTTATCTTCCGATTAAAACAAATTAAAATCCAGTTTTAGTTGAGTTATCAAATTGAGAAGATGAATTAAATTCAAAATCTATTAATTGGGGATTCCTGAATCCTTAGCTATTTTTATAATTTTTTTACAAATCTTATATTCTGCTAGATTAAAAATCCAGACCAACCATTTTCATTAGATTAAGTTCTTAGTATATTCTCACCAAATTTCCTGTGAATCAACCTCGATCTTACCAAGTTATTACTGCATCATAGCCCTATACATGTGGTTGTGAACTCTTGGGTTCAATCAACTTTGTTATTTTGACTGTGTCCTAAAATAATTCAAAAAATGAGATGAATGACTAGGATATACAACACATAGACAAAGGTGGGCCTTATGCAAGGGAAATACCTATTAACGTGATACCTAACCTCCCTTTTACTCAAATTGCATGCCAGTAGATACAGTGTTGGCAAAGTTTTGTGAGTAGTACAATGATGCATGTGTTATATCACAATGCCCTCCATTTTTTTAAAGTCATTTAGAGGCATGAATTTAAAAATGGGACCACACCAAACAAAAGAAGCAGGGATCAAACGCCTATCATTCAAAACTTCTTAGGGCCCACATAAGTTTTAGATCAAGTTGGCATTTCTGTTTTTCCTTTGTTTAGGTCCTTGTAACCTTATAAACAGGTTGGATGGAAAGTAAACATAATTGTGGGCCCCAAGAAGCTTTCAACAATGGTTGTCATTGCTCCATTACTATCTGGTGCAGTCCACTTGAGCTTTGGATCTACCTATTTTTTAGTTTCCACCCAACGCATACATTATAGTGGCCTCCAAAACTTAAGTATGTGATAACATCTTTTAAAAATGTTGATATGGATATTTTCTTCAACCACCATCCAAATTATTTTAATAGAGTGCATACGCAGAGGTAGACCCCAGTGTGAGGGTCCCAACGCTATGGGTCCGACCCATATAGCTGGTGGACGTGGATTAGCTACTGATAGGTTGAGTAGCAATCCGTGCTACTGAAGTGCCGTCACCAAGTTCTGTGTGTCCCACCATGATGTATGTGTTGTATCCACATTGTCTATCCATTTGGAAAGATCATTTTAGGGCATGATCCAAAGAATGAGGTAGATCTAAAGCTTTAGTGGACCCCACCATAGAAAACAGTGGAGAGAGTGACGCCCACTGTTGACACCTTCCTAAAATCCACCATGATATTTATTTAAGATCCAACCTGTTCATAAGTTAACACATACGTTAAAGAAGGGAAAACGCAAATATCAGCTTGATCGAATACTTTTGTGGTCCTTATAAGTTTTTAATGGTGGACGTCACTCTCTCCACTATTTTCTGTGGTGGGATCCACTATAGCTTTGGATCTGAATCATCTTTGGCTCATGCAATGAAATGGTCTCTCCAAATGGATGGACGGTGTGGATACAAAACATACATCATGGTGGGACCCACCTAACTAGGTGACGTCACTTTAGCAGCGAGTCTCACTACTCAACCTGTTAGTAGCTAATCCGTGTCCCATAGCCAGTTCCGAGTCGCAGCAAAGTCACGTTCAGCACATCTAGGGGTGTACATGAGTCGATTTGAGTCGAACTGGCCTCAACCCGGCCTAGCCCGGTCACCAGCCAAACCCAACCCAAACCCGACCTGGCCCGGTCACCGGCCAAACCTAGCCCAAACTCGGCCTGGTCAGCAATCGGGCGAGTTCGGGCCAACTTCAGATCTTATAACAAGTTCATGACTGGACAACTATGTAATAAGTGGACTTTTATTTCCAGCAATGCTAATCATTGCCAATGTTTTTTTCTACCATTCAAATGTAATTTGTAGGTTACGATTCGCCAATCAAGTTCATCTGAACTATATTGTCAATTCCATTTTGGTTACCATTTCGTTTTCCTGCTATATCAAAATGCTTCAGCATTTTAGTCAATTCAGTGTTCCGCTCTAGAAAAGACAAAAAAAGATAACTTCTAAATAAACGAACAAAATAAGAAATGCATAGATCTAACCCTTCCGTTCACTAAAGTTCTCCCAAAAGGCACCTATAAATACAACCAGGAATCATTAAAAGCAATATGTCAAAAATATTTTCTTGACAAAAGATTATATATGTCAAAAATGTTGTGGCAAAAACTAAGTCGGGCTGAGTCGAGTTTCGAATCGAGTCGGGCCGAACTGGAACCTGAACCTGTTTAAACTTGGCCCAAACTCAGTTTCAGGCTGAAGAAAACGGCCGGTCCCAGACCGAACTCAGTTCTAGGTCGGACCGAGTCGAGCGAGTTAACCGGGCTAGTCCGGTTCGTGTACACCCCAACATCCAATACAAACTTTTTCCGTAACATGGGTACCCGGATCCGTCAACAAAGGATCCGACCCGAAATCCATATAAAAGCCCTCCCGTCGAATGGGTCCCCGTTTGTGAAGACTGCAAATGGTCAGACATGTATGAAACAGGGAGGAGTCGACGGATGCGTAGGAGTCGAGCAATGCCTGAGACGGCACAGATGTTTCGTAGGACTCTCCTCCTCCTTCCCATCTTCCTTGCTGCATTGATTGCGCCTTGTGTTTCTGCCGTCCATGAATTTACAGTGGATGGGACCGTCTTAGAGCTGGACGGATCCAACTTCGACTCGGCCATCTCCACCTTTGATTTTATCCTCGTCGATTTCTATGCCCCTTGGTGTGGCCACTGCAAGAGGCTCTCTCCCGAGGTTTGATATCTATCATCAACTTCTCTTCTTCTTTCTCTTTTGTTCTGATATTTAGATTCCCTTCTTTTGGTTTCTACACTTCTAAAATAAATGAATGGCACTGATTCCACATATCAGTCCATGTGATTTTCCTGCTGTATGGGATCCAAGGGCATGATCGTTGGACCCTGGACCTGTGGCAGGACGCGTTCCCGGATGGACTGTTCCAATCATCTGACCATACAACTATTCCCTGGTTGAAACAAGTAGTGTGTGCTCTTCAAATCTCCAATTTAGTTGAGATCTTAATAATAGGGTGATAATGGGCGGCTACATCATTTTAGTTTTATTTTTTTAATCTTTTGCATGGTAAAAGACGGGTTTTGTGTGTTGCTGAATTTTACTGGGGTATTGGGTTTTTCATTCTTAGGCAACATTGTATTTGTCGATAGGATTCTACTTGTACTTCCAAATATTATATAATATATGTATGTATCTATGAATGAATTTATAGGGTTTTCTACCGTCCCCATTGATACTTCCGACACCCAATCATCAATTGGGATTCAATAGTGCCATTGGGAGTAAAAATGGTAATGAGTATTTGAATTCTCTTGCACGAGGGAGTGGAGACTTCTTTATATAGACAAAATTATAATCTTATAAGATATACATGACAGAGAAGGTTTTTGTCTTTACACAAGGTAAGATCCTAAGAGATTTCTGTTGTGACAAGTATGAGCTGGCTATGGTTTTGAATATTTGAATTTAAATTTTTGAATCAATAGTTGTCTCTTTACATGCCCTTATGAACAGGAAACCTAGTGCTTGACAATTCTTCGGTGAGGCCATTGGCGAGTCGATCCTTTGTGGAGATAAATTGAACATCAAGACTCACTTTCAAAACTTTGTCTCAAACAAAGTGAAAGTCAATTTCGACATGCTTGGTCCGAGCATGAAAAATTGAGTTGGCTGTAAAATACGTTGAGCTAACATTATCACAAGAAAGTATAGGTGGCTTTGGGAGAAAGATACCAAGTTCTCGAAGAAGAGACTACAACCAAGTTAATTTAGTTGTAGCACTTGCAACTGCACGGTACTCAACTTTTGTACTAGAGCGTGCAACAGTTTATTGTTTGCGAGAGATCCAAGATTTAAGATTAGAACCCATAAAGATAGCATAACCTCTAATAGATTTACGATCATCGGGGCAGCCAACCCAGTCTACATCCGAGTATGCAGAGAGGTGAAGAGAGTTATTTCGATGAAATTTTAGACTATTAATAAATGTATTTTTGAGATACCGAATGATTTTCTTAACTGTTGCCTATTGAATCATTGTGGATCAAAATCCCTAAAAAAAGTCATTGTGAGTCAATGATTGAATTGACACATGTTGTTGAACTATAGGCAATTTTCGCTTAGGAGAGTGTTAAGTATCGTAGGGCCCCAATAGTACTTCTATAGAGTGTAGCATTATCAAGGGGTTTGCTAGATGTGACAAACAATTTCATTGATGGAGGTTGTCAAGAATGTACTTCTGCTAAAGATAAAATTAATCTTTCATCGTGATGGAGTACCTCGACACTCAAGGAAAAATGCAGTGGGCCTAAAAATTTGAAAGCAAACTCAGTTCCAAGTTGGTGTAAGGCAGTATGAATGAGGTGATCACTATTTCTTGTTAGAAGAATATCATCAATATATATATATATATATATATATATATATATATATATAAGAATATAGGTCATAGAACAACTTTTATTGTTGACAAATAGTGACGTGTTGGCCTGAAAGCCAATAAACCCAAGTTCCATGAGGAAGGTGTTGAGCTGTTTTTTTTTTTTTTTTGACACACACCCCCACACACTCACGCTAGTGGAATTTCACCACCTATGGGTACTCGAACCCTTGACCAGGAGTTGAGACTCCTGAGAGTCTACCACCCGAGCAAGAGTAAGGACCCTGGAGATAGTAGTGGTTGATTTGAAGATGTAGGTTGGTCTTGGGGTGGATGGCAAGTGAAGCGGTTGTAAAGTTGGGCTACTAGACGGATTATTTATAGTCATAGAAGTGGTTGGGAAGGTGAGCCGAAGTTAAGAGTGGTTCGGCTAGTGTTAGAGGTAGCCCATTAGAAGCTGGCAAGGGCAATATTGTGTGGTTGTAAGGTCCTGCAAAAGGAAATTGATGGTCGTAAAAAACTACATGGCGAGAGGCAATGGTCTTGTTATTTATAATTTGTAGCCTTTGTGATGTGCGAGGTATACCAAAACAATTATGACATTGACATGGGTGTAATGGCCGACACGCATGGGTAACGGTCGTGACTGTTACGCGATACGGGGGTGAAACGATGCAGGGTGGAATTTTTGTCCATAACGGCCATTACGAGGGCTGTAACAACCGTTACGAGGCATAACGGTTGTTACAGTTCCCATAATAGTCACATAGGGTCATTAGGAAAAAGGATTTGCCTAACCGTATGCATACCTGCATGTCCAGGTCGGTTGTGCCAAGTGTTCGAATTATCTCTGATATTATTAAAATATCTTCAATATTATCTTTATCTCTAGCTCAGCAATACCGATAACACTGGTAGCGATACCGATAATGCCGATAGTATCAGAAACTCCAGGTATTAGCAATGTATCGCTAAGTATCGTCGACATATCAATATCGCTAATGTAATCGTCAATATTTTTAACTATGTAAATTCTAGGTGTCACTCTCATTGCCAATGCATCAATATAGCCAATGTATCACCAATATTTTCGACTATGTAAATTCTAGTTATTGATCGTATTGTAAGTGTATTGACGATATTTTAATGGTAAATTTTTGTTTCAATTTTTTGTCATGGGCACGTGGTTGTATGTAGTGTTCAATTTGTCATTGATAATATCTCGATATTATTGCTATGTCGCGATATTGAGAACACAATCTTTCGTTTCCTTTTCAATTGTTAATGATTTTTTGGTGAAATATCACGTGTTGTTGGTATTTTGCAATATCGATGGAGGTTTGGATGGTTAAATAGGCTGGATGGGATGATTGGACTGATTTCTTACAACAATACATGCTTTTAAGGCCTCATTAAATGAAAAGTTGTTATGTATGCATTCTTTTTGCAATTTTTTTTTTTAAAATTTCTGAATATGCAAATATGTCCATTTTAACATCTCCTGAAGTTTCGCTAAAAATTTCACCGTTTTTCCCATGTTTCCTTGCATTTCCGGTTATTAGCGATATTATCGGCGATATCAATATTGTTTCCGTATCCCTGGCCAGAGAAACTTGTAGCGATACCGATACTTTGAACACTGGTTGTGCCATTACTCTATGTCAGTTTTCACTCCAAGTAGTGTTGACCTCATGCCTTGATTCATCCATTTATTCTTTGTGACCAGTAGGCGGCGTAGACCGTCCTTAGCCCGTGAAGTAGAGTTCTCTCCATGGCTTGATCCTTGACAAGAAAATGTGAGGGGTGAAACTCAAATATAACATTATTATCTTGTGTAAACTGCCTGATAGATAACGGATTTTGGCATATAGAGGAACATGAAATATTTTTAATAAATCAAATGAAGCATTCTTGGTAATAAGCTTGGAGGAGCTAACATGT
Source organism: Magnolia kwangsiensis (assembly GCA_037074715.1). NCBI lineage: Eukaryota > Viridiplantae > Streptophyta > Magnoliopsida > Magnoliales > Magnoliaceae > Magnolia > Magnolia kwangsiensis. Next base: position 148,407,748 of record CM073572.1, on the reverse strand, counting down.
TGAATTTGCAAACCTATACTATCACTAATCTTTATTTAATCTTATCCATACAATCCTACTGCAGTGAAAGATTAGAGAGGTTTGTGGTGATATGGTTAGATGTGTCAAAATCTGGGTACCAGGCATTATCAAGGTTTGGAGCCAGCATGAAATGCATTCAGATTGACGCCCAGATCAGGTTGAAATGAATATCAAATTGATGTCGGCATTGCAATATTGAGTAACCCACTCGATTACATACCCGACACATTACGCATGTGCGATACTTTACTGAATACCTTGTTGTCTAAGTTGATTGTGTTTTGTGTTGAGATCCACGCCCATAACTGCGACCACCACTGCCGTGTCATCCTCTATACTGAAATTTTAAATCAAGCTGCTATTTGTGTTTTCGCTTCATTTTATGAACAGGTTGGATGGCAAAAAAACATCATGGTGCGCCTTAGAAAGGTTGATTGTGTCATCCTCTGTAGCTGTTAGAGGTTTGATTACCACAACCCTTATTTTGGGTTTGATAGGTTGGCTTTGTGACGAGATTGGTAGATGGATTAGTAAGAAGAACAAATACATGCTGATTGTTAAGATTGATCTCTTCACTTGGCATCATGCCGAAAAGACTCTTAGATACATGCCATCAGACTCTATGGTAATGGATGTTTGAGAGTAGTTATATTCTAGAGGGAGACCACCAAGAATATGTAGAAGAACTTCTGGGACAACTTTTTCAATGGTTGTAATGTGATCAACAATGGTCTTTATCTTGTGAAAATACTCATTGATTGTGAGTTATCTCTTTTTGGTGGTTTGCAATTGAAGTTTTAATTGCAAAACATGTGCTCGAGAGTGATTTGCAAATGAGCGCTTTAGTGTAATCTAGACATCACGAGATACATTTAAACCCAAAATTGGAGCATGAGTACCTGGAGTGAGGGACAAAATGATCCGGTTGAGTAGCTAGTCCTGTCGCCACCTACTGATGATGGCATGGTTAATTTGATGTTCTTTGCCATCTATTGGTAGTAGATTTTATTTATTTATTTATTTTTGGACAGGAAAAGGAACCGTCCACATATCTGATAAGATCGTGCCCAAGGAGAAGGGGCATGAATTGAGATTTCCAAAGCATATAGTTGTCGTCATCTAGCTTGATTTGCAGAAAATGGTGAAGGTTTAGTTATGAGTGTGAATTAGAGGTGTTTGTAGTAGGGGTAGTCATTGTTGAAGAAAAGAAAACAGGAGGAAGGTTGATAAAAAAGCTCTGATACCATAAAAATGGTGAGGAGTATTTGAATTCTCTTGCACAACCTAAGAGGGAGTGGAGACTTTTTTATATAGACAAAATTATAATCTTATGAGATATACATGCAAAGAAGATTTCTATCTTTACACAAGGTCTTAACAAGAATGAGCTGGCGGTGGTATTGAATATTTGAATTTGATTTTGTCAATCAGTAGTTATCTCTTCACGGAGCACGCCATGTGCAAGAAACATGCTGAATGGATGAGCCTAACCTTTGAATGGGATCAATTTGTTACAAGTCTATTACTTACAACCACATATTGCATGGTTAGAATCATCAAACCAAAGTGCCACTTTGGAATGATAAGTAGTTCACGGTGGAGATATATTGAATAGATGTTTCAAGATGATGATTGGATCTATTTTATTTCTCCTCAATCTTGATTGTCCCTTTTCTGTTATATTGATAAAATGTTTAGGATAATCCAATTGGTTGATTTTTGCACCATGGCATCCTCCTAGATGGATAAATGAATGAATAGTTCAAATCAATCACCATGTTTCCCATGTGTCATTTAAAAGCTTTGGGGATGTTGTTAATCTCCTCATGAAGGTTGGGACATTAGCAGAACCCTTACATATAAAGCAAAAAAGTTTGGAGGGTAACCATTGCCCTGCATACTGTTTCTAATCGTGTGGTCCGCTATCCACCTAAATCACAGATGTGGCTGGGTTTTTGGCTTTGGCTCTAACATGGGGTGACTCACCTGATGGTTGGGGAGAATTTCACATAAACACTACGGTGGTGCCTACCCAAGTGGGCAACCCCTTTTCCTTCTCTCCCTTGCATTTATTATCATTAATTAACATTAATTAATCATTAATTAATTTTTAATTCCTAAGCTAGTTGGACTTGAGGTATCCAATTGGACTGGAGAGTGCCTCTATCTATCTATCTATCTATCTATATATATGTATATGTATCTGTATGCAGTGTTCGAAATATCGGTATTGCACAATGTATCGCACCCTTGGGATACAGATAGGTATCGGTTATCGCACGGGATATATCGTTTGTATTGTATAGTTTATCGCACTCTTTGGGAAACATGGGGAAACATTGGGAAAATGGTTGAATTTTTTAATGAAACTTTGGGGATTGTTAAAAAGGCCCTTAATACACACTTTTAAATCATAAAGTTTCAAAAAAGAAGTGTACATAGTAGATTTCCTTTGTATAGGGTCCTAAGCTATGTGCTGTCCGATTAAACTAAGAGAATTATATTCAGCATCAACCCTGTCCATCCATTTTTCCATATCATTTCAGGACATTATCCAAAAAATAAAACAGATCCAATAATTAGGTAGACCATACCATAGGAAACAATGGTTATTGACCATTAGTGGGCCATAAAGGTTTTGGATCAAGCTAATAATAGTTTTTTTTCTTCATTCAAACCATCAATTTATCTGGTAAAATGGATGGACGGAGTGGATAAAATACATGAATTATAGTGCGCCCACAAAGTTTATGAAGTACACCGCTCACTAGGGGATCCACTTCCCACCACACTGGGGGTGGGGCGTTGATTGTACGCAGATTTCCTACCAAGTTCATTCGCTCAAAACCTAGGTGGGGCCCACTGTGATGTTTGTAAGAAATCCACCTCGTCCATTCGTTTTTTGAGATCATTTTAACACTTGAGCAAAAATGAGCAAGATCCAAGACTAAAGTGAGCCGCACTAAAGGAAAAAGTGGGTAGGAAAATTCCTACCGTTAAAACCTCCTTGGGTCGACAGTGATGTTAACATGCCATCCATACCGTTCATAATGTTATTCCTACACGGATGAATTGAAAATACAAATATTAGTCTGATTCAAAACTTATGTGGTCCCACGAATATTTTAAGTGTGGATGTTCAATCCTCACATTTTTGGCACACTTGAGTATTAGATCTTACTCATTTTTTATTCAATGTCCTAAAATGATCTCACAAAACGAATGGATGGAGTGGATTCCTCACAAACATCATGGTAGACCCCACTAAGGTTTCAAGCGCAGGAACTTCCTGCGGAAGGCTTTGGCCGGAAATCCTAGTACGGCGCTGACGCTCCTCGGGCTCAAATTGTACAAATATTTCAAAGTTACATGGCCCCACAATAATGTATTTATTATAGCTACACCGTTCATGCATTTGGAGAGATCATTTTAGATCATTAACCCAAAAATGAGTCATATCCAAAGCTCAAGTGGACCACACCACAAATAGCAGTGGGGGACTGATTCTCACCCTTAATACATTCGTAGGGCCCACCATAATGTTTATTTTCCATCCAATCTGTTAATTAGGTCACACAGAAATGGATGAAGAGGAAAAATAAATAGCATATTAATCCAAAACTTCCGTGACCCCCAAAAGGGTTTCAATGGTAGACGTTCAATTTACCACCGCTGTTTGCAGTGTAGTCCAATTGAGCTTTGGATTTGTCTTATTTTTCATCTCAAGCCTTATGAAGAGCCCGCCAAATGGATGAATGGTCTGGATATAACACATACCTCATGATGGGACCCACAAAACTTGTTGATGTCAACGTACTCAATTTGGATTAAAAAAGGGGCGCGGATTAGCTACTGACAGGTTGAGTAGCGAGACTCGCTACTGAATTGACGTCACCAAGTTCTGTGGGCCCCACCATGATGTATGTTTTGTATCCACACCGTCCATCCATTTGGAGAGAACATTTTATGCCATGAGCCTAAGAATAACTAAGATTCAAAGCTCCAATGGACCCCTTTACAGAAAGCAGTAGAGAGAGTGACTCCCACCATTAAAAACTTCTGAGGGCCACAAAAGTTTTCGATTAAGCTGATATATATATTTTTCCCCTGTATAATGTCTTGTTTAACTTATTAACGGGTTGGATCTCAAATAAACATCACGTTGGACCTTAGGAAGGTTTCAACGGTGGATGTCACTTTCTCCACTGTTTTCTGTAGTGGGGTCCATTACAGTTTTTTATCTGCCTCGTTATTTGACTCATGTCCTAAAATGATATCTCCAAATGGATGGACCGTGTGGATATAACACATTCATCATGGTGGGTCCTACGTAACTTGGTGACGTCACTTCAGTAGCGATCTCGCTACTCAACTTGCCAGTAGCTAATCCGCGTCCAAATAAAAGGCTCGAACGACCTTTTTTAAAGCAGAGAGGGTTCTGGAAGCTGGAACCCTAAAATTTCTCCCAAACCGGCGAGGATGTCTCCGGATTTCTCTCCAAAATCGGAGATTTTAATTGTGGCAACCTAGGAATGATGCTTCAATTCGAATGGCCCACCAAATGGAAGCTTCCGATCATGGCGATCTCTTCTACAGGTATTGAAATCCACCCTCTAATTTTTTTTCCGATTTTTTCGGATGATGACATCGATGTCCGACAATAATGGAGAGGAAATCGCGCGATATTGTCAAAATATCGCACGATATCGACGATATATCGGCCGATATCTGGATTTTAGGTTTTTTAGTACTTCCAGGGGTTATCGCCAGTGTATTGTCTCACAGGGGTGCGATAACGATAATATCGGCCGATAGTATCGATATTTCGAACACTGTCTGTATGTACATGTATACATATGTATATGTATACATGTGTATATGTGTGTCTATATATATGTATATAGACATATATTTCTTCTTTTGTCATGTTTGATGACTTACTATTTGCATTTTTATTTCATTGCATGGTAGTCAATTTTATTGAGGTCCATTCCTTTTTGATGAAGTGAGAAACATAATAATCACTTTTAAAAGTATGTGTCGGGACTGGGGAGGTTTGTTGTCCCAACTAGCATGCATCCACTTGCTACTAGTGCAAAGCATTTAAGTGGTGGATCATATAGGATTGCCTGTGTAGCATATATATGAATATTGGTATCATATCTGTATCAACATGATACGATATACAATACGGGGCTGTATCAGCCCGATATAAAAAAAAATGACCCGTATTGGCTCATACGGGGCATTTCGACACCTATATAACCGATACAGGCCGATACTTCCATAAAAGCCAAAATTTGAATATATTTTTTTTCAAAATTTCACACTCTCCTGATGCGGACAGAAGCGCATTCAACGTGTACCAACGAAGAAAGCGCCAACCACAAGTGTTGTCCTTGTGGATAGACGATTATTGAGGAGCTGAAGATCTTTCTCATGTGATTGGACATATAGAAGATCCCACTCAGGGAAGACACATGTGAATGAAGATTGGAGAAAGAAGACCGAGCGAAGACCAAGTGCCCGAACTTTCCCGTACTTATGTTATTTGCGCGTTTTTGCTTAGTTTAGGGTATTTTAGTAATTTTATGTCTTTATTTGCTTATTCTAGGGGTATTTTAGTAATTATATATCTTTATTTGCTTATTTAAGTGGGCTACAACCCTAAACTCGAATTTTAACTATTGATTAATGAAAAATAAACCTTTTGGTTGCCTCCTTCCTCTCCTCTCTAACGGTGCTTCTTCGCTTCCCTTGGATCTTCTTCTTTTAATTTCTTCTTATGCCCCTCCAACTTCTTCAAGGTAATTATTTTCTTTTTTCTATTTTTCAGTTTTGGCTAATCCTTCTTCGATCAAAATCTTGAGAACCGAACTAAACCTTAAACCTCCAAATTCTCAAATCCCTAATCCGAGAAACTTCCTGGTTCTTCGGACTAGTGATCTTCATTGATCGATTGGGTGTGACCATGCAAGATCAGGAGGTCTCATCCCTCGCCGGATCCAACCTAAGTAATAATTGAATTCCATATTCTATGGTTGTGATGATGGCCCGCTCCATTGCATGTTTCTTTTATGATTTTCTCAGTTATGATGATTACTGTTAGAATTGTAGATCATTTATTCCTTTTATTTCTGCTGTTTAATTATGTTCATGATCATGCATCATAATTAGGGTTGTCCTGCGTCAAATTTGGTATCAGAGCCTAGGCTTGCATGGTTTTTTTGTCTATATCGAGTTATCAAATTAGGGTTTTGATTTTTAGGTTTAATTTAGGAAAGTTCCAGATTTATAAAGTTTTCAATTTTAGAAAGTTCCTAATCTGGAAAATTTCCAGATTTGAGTTGTTTCCTGTTTCAACTTAATTGTGACAGTTCATAGTAGTTCTGCATTCATCGCATTCATCTTGAAAGTCATAACACCTAGTAGTCTAGTTGGGTAGACTTTGGTTCAAGTCTTCATTGTATGCCCACGAGAAGAGGTAAAGGTTTTGGAATTCAACCTACCATGAATAGCGAGCAATTATCTGAGCAACTTGCTCAATTGATACAAAAGATAACCGCCCTAGAAGTGAGTTAAAAGTGTGAATTTGCCCGCCTTGAGAACCAAATTACCACTACCATGACTAAGGTCGAGCAACTAGAGGCGTCCCAAAAAGAAAACCCCGCTTTAGGGGATGATGCGTACTCCCAAGTGGGAGGAATCATTGAAGAACGCGCTGCCACACGTGGTGGTAGTGAGGATAGAGATCGTGGTAACGGTCGTGGTGTGGTGCGAGAGGCACGAGCCACATGTGATCATCAAGATCGCTATGATCCAGATGAGCGTGCGATGAAGAGTGTGAGAGTTGAGGCCCCGAGTTTTGATGGGCGCTTGGATCCCAAGGTATTCCTTGACTGGGTTGCTGACATGGACCACTACTTTGAGTGGTATGGCTTGTCGGAAAACCGTCAAATGCGGTTTGCTAAGATGAAGCTTGTAGTTCAAGCCAAGCTCTTCTGGACCAACACCAAGCGTAGGATAGAAAGAGTTGGTAGGGCCCCTATCACACATTGGTATGAGATGAAAGAGAAGTTAAAGGAGAAGTACCTTCCTCTCTCATACCGTCAGAAGCTCCTTGACCAATGGCAATACTTATGCCAAGGGTCAATGTCTGCCATTGATTACATCGCTAAATTTGAAGAATATGTGATGCGATGTGATATCCCAGAAGACCCTCTAGTAACGTTCTTGCATTTCAAGACGGGCCTTCGTGTGGATCTTCAGCGCGAGCTTATGACTCGGCCCTTAACGGACTTGGATGAAGCATATCAAGTCGTGCAGGAGTTAGAGCAATATCTGAAGGCTCCTGTCGTTCGTCGTTTTGAGTCCCGAGACTCCAGTGCTAGATCTACTTTTCAGGAAACTAGACCTAATATCGGTAGTCAACCTAGGGCACAGGTGACCATTCTGCCTAGGCCTAGGGAGGATAAGGGCAAAGAGGTTCTTAGTACCGGTCCTAGTAACATGAGCTAAGTGAGGTGCTATGAGTGTGGCAATCTTAGCCACATGTCTAATTAGTGTCCTGTGAAGAGCCGTGGGAGAGCCTTGGTTATAGGCGAGTCCCATGAGGGTGGAGATGACCGGGGTGATTATGAAGTTGAAGAGTATCATCCTGAAGGAGGACTTACTGATGAAGAAGAAGTGGATGGAGAAGCAACGCTTGCAATAGTCAGACGTGTGCTAGCTCAGTCTAGAAGTAGTGCTGACTGGCGTCGAAGCCAAGGTGTCCCATATCGGTTACGTATCGGCCGATACGTAACGGTATCGGTTAAGGCCGATATGCGTATCGGCCGCGTATCGGCCATTACCATTTTTTGTGCCCGTATCGGCCGATACGGGCCGATACGGGGCCGTATCGGACCGTTACGGGGCGTAACGGTCACCCGTAACGGTCAGAAAACGGTCACTTTTTTTTCTCTTTTTAAGCACTTTTTTTGCTGTTTTTTCCAAACTTCTTGCTTCCAAACTGTTTTTCACTCCTTCTAATAGTAATTTCGACCAACCTTGGCTAGTTTTTTGGGACAAAAACACATTATATTACGGATTTGGTTGAATCAAAGCTCGGTGGGCCATTTTTCAGAAATTCTTCAAAAATAGGTATTTACTTTCTTTAATATGTTTTTCTGTTTTAATCATGCCATATGATGTGTTAATCATAGTAGAACATGATAATGTGCATTTTACAGATTTGGGGTGCCATTTAATATTTTTTTTATATTTTTTTCTATTTACGCATGATTTTTGGGCCCTTTTTTTAAAATTCAAAAAATCAATTTTTAATAGTTGTTTTGCTGTTTTAATGATGCCATATGATGTGTTAATCATAGTAGAACAGCTTAATGTGCATTTTACAGATTTGGGGTGCCATTTTATACTTTTTTTTATATTTTTTTCTATTTACGCATGATTTTTGGGCCCTTTTTTTAAAATTCGAAAAATCAATTTTTAATAGTTGTTTTGCAGTTTTAATGATGCCATATGATGTGTTAATCATAGTAGAACAACTTAATGTGCATTTTACAGATTTGGGGTGCCATTTTATATTTTTTTTTATATTTTTTTCTATTTACGCATGATTTTTGGGCCCTTTTTTTAAAATTCGAAAAATCAATTTTTAATAGTTGTTTTGCTGTTTTAATGATGCCATATGATGTGTTAATCATAGTAGAACAGCTTAATGTGCATTTTACAGATTTGGGGTGCCATTTTATATTTTTTTTTATATTTTTTTCTATTTACGCATGATTTTTGGGCCCTTTTTTTAAAATTCGAAAAATCAATATTTAATGGTTGTTTTGCTGTTTTAATGATGCCATATGATATGTTAATCATAGTAGAACATGTTAACGTGCATTTTACAGATTTGGGGTGCCATTTAATATTTTTTTTTTTATTTTTTTCTATTTACGCATGATTTTTGGGCCCTTTTTTTAAAATTCGAAAAAACAGTTTTTAATGGTTGTTTTGCTGTTTTAATGATGTCATATGATATGTTAATCATAGTAGAACATGTTAACGTGCATTTTACAGATTTGGGGTGCCATTTAATAATTTTTTTTTATATTTTTTTCTATTTACGCATGATTTTTGGGCCCTTTTTTTAAAATTCGAAAAATCAATTTTTAATGGTTGTTTTGCTGTTTTAATGATGCCATATGATATGTTAATCATAGTAGAACATGTTAACGTGCATTTTACAGATTTGGGGTGCCATTTAATATTTTTTTTTATATTTTTTTCTATTTACGCATGATTTTTGGGCCCTTTTTTTAAAATTCGAAAAAACAGTTTTTAATGGTTGTTTCGCTGTTTTAATCATGCCATATGATGTGTTAATCATAGTAGAACATTTTAATGTGCATTTTACATATTTGGGGTGCCATTTTATATATTTTTTATATTTTTTTCTATTTACGCAAGAATTTTGGGCCCTTTTTTTAAAATTCGAGAAATCAATTTTTAATAGTTGTTTTGCTGTTTTAATCATTCCATATGATGTGTTAATCATAGTAGAATATGTTAATGTGCATTTTACATATTTGGGGTGTCATTTTATAAATTTTTCTTTGTATTTTCGAATTAGTGACTTTATATTTTTATTTGCTTATATTGGACAGGTTTTGGAGCTTCTTAGGGTTTAGTTAGAACATAAAATTATCTTTATTAACATAGGTCATACACTCATACTCATATCCTAAACCTAAAGAAATGTCTGGGTCTGGCCAACAACAAGTAAGTGAGGATATTGGATGGCAACATTGTGAGAGGGTTGGTGGTACTAGGCACCAAATAAAGTGCAAGTATTGTGATAGGATAGTGTCTGGTGGAATTACCCGTCTCAAACAACATTTGGTACATCGAAAGGGTCAAGTTGCGCCATGTGTCAGAGTACCGAGAGAGATAATGCTATTAATGCAAGCTAGTCTGGATGAGTCGAAGGGTAAACGTGCTGCTGTACAAAAGAAGAGAGATGATACTTTAGAAGCAGCTCGACAGGAGGTGTTTGGTCCTGAATATATGGGCGTTCGTGATGAAGATATTATTGATTCTGACGAAGATTCAGATCGGGAATTAACCATAGCTAGGAGAGAGAGCGTGCGTCTAGCTCGTGAAGAGGAAGAACGTCACCGCATGTTTGGCACGCATGGGTCAGTGCGTGATACAGGAGGGGGCAGTGGGAGTGGGAGTGGGACAGGGAGTGCAACTGGAAGTGCAACTGCTTCTGCAGCTGGGACTGAGGGTAGGGGGGGTAGGTTTGGTGGGTTACGACGTATATTTGGGAGCCGACGACAGACATCTTCACGTGATGCCCATATACATTTGGATGAAGAAGTAAATGAGCCTAGGAGACCCTCTATTGATCCAATCCTGTTTAGGAAAGAATCAACTAAACAAAAGAAGATAAAACAAATGTGGAGTAGAACTTCCGTTGAGAAATTAGGTAGAGCAGCAGCAAAGTTATTTATACATGCTAACATACCTCCTAACGCGGCCAATTCTCCATATTAGCAGGTGGTAATTGATGCAGCAGCAGAAGCAGGTGAAGGAATAAAAGCTACCACGGCTAAGGAGATTAGGGGGAAATGGACAGATGCAGAGTATGTGGTTGTGAAAACATACGTGGCTACCTTTAAACCTGTATGGCAAGCCAGAGGATGCACGATCATGTGCGATGGTTGGACTGGCCCAACCAGACGCAGCATGATCAACTTCATGGTGTACTGCCACTTGGGAACTATATATCACAAGTCAATTGATGCCTCAGAAGTAACAAAAAATTCTGATTATATTACTGGACTAATGGATAAAGTTGTGGATGAGATTGGAGAGGAGAACGTAGTTCAGATTGTGACAGATAATGAAGCATCATATAAGCTTGCAGGACATCTGTTGATGAATAAGAGAAAACATCTTTTTTGGTCACCATGTGCTGCCCATTGTATTGATCTTATATTGGAAGATATTGGGAAGAAGAAGAATGTTAAGGAAATGGTCGAAAGGGCAAGGGAAGTAACGACGTTTATTTACAATCATAATCAAGTAGTCGCAATAATGAGAAAGTTCACGAAAGGACGAGAATTGTTGAGGCCTGCGGCGACTAGATTCGCAACAAACTTTATAGCATTAGAGAGTTTATTCCAGCATAGGGGAGAGTTGAGTGAAATGTTTGCTTCCCGACAATGGCTCAACACAAAACATGGGAAGAAGACATCAGGGACACCGGTCGACGTTGTGAACACCATACGGGATAACAAATATTGGAAGAAGGTTAAGGCGATCCTAAAGGTGATGGAGCCACTAATGAGGGTACTCCGTCTTGTTGAAACCGATGAAGCACCTACCATGGGCTTCCTATATGATGCCATGGATAAGACAAAGCTTGCAATTCAACGTGATTGTAGAAGCTGGGAGACTTATTGGAAGATGATCGACAGGAGATGGACAAAACAACTCCATTACGATCTTCATGCAGCAGGTTATTACTTAAATCCTAGGTATAGATATGCCCAATCATTTGTTGCGGATGATGAAGTTCGTGTCGGGCTAAAAAATGTGATAAAGAGATTAGAACCTGACTTAGATCTGCAAATAAAGGCGTTGAATGAATTAGATACATTTGGAAATCGCCTTGGTAGTTTTGGAGATGCTCTTGCACAACATGCAGTATCTAGGTTGCAACCGGCCGAATGGTGGATTAATTTCGGAGAGAGTACGAAGGCTCTCCAAAAAATTGCAGTAAAAGTTTTGAGCCAGACAACATCTTCCTCTAGCTGCGAAAGGAATTGGAGTTGTTTTGCGCTCATTCATTCAAAGAATAGGAATAGATTGCAGACTAGAACATTAGATAGACTTGTCTTCATGCACTACAATATAAAATTAAGAATGCGACGACATCATAGGAGCATTACAACTGCTGATGACGGAGACTACTGTCCAATAAACTTGGACAATATTTATGATGAGGATGACCCACTTCTACCTTGGTTGGAAACAAGGGAAAAGCAAATTGAAGAGGATAGTGAAGAATTGGAAATTGATGACCCAGAAATACGTAAAGCACAACAAGAGAGTCATGCAGATGTGTTGGACCCAGTAAGAGGGGCAGCGTTTATGTCACGTACGGAAACGGCTCGAGATCAACAAAAGAGTACGAGTAGTGGTAGCGTGTCCGTGTCGGATGATGATGACGATGACCCCCCTGCCTCTGGTGCTGGCACTTCTGGTGTTGCTCAACGCCCTATTCAGCCGTCTACAGATCGCGATGCCGATGAACATCGACGAGGTGGTACACAAGGTCGAACCTACGAGTGTACCGAGTCACGATACAGCCAGCAGGAGGGTACATCTAGTGGTGCACCGCGTCCGGGAGGTCCACAACATCAGCAGGCTCATGGTCTTGATTATTATGATGGATATTCTTATGGTCAATTGGATTATAATTATGATGGTTATACTGAGCCCGTTCCATCACATTCATGTTGGAGTAGCCCTCCCGATCAATATTCATATGATTATAGATATCCAGATCCAAATCCAAGTTACTCATCACAGCAGACGCACTCTCAATCTCAAGATTCTCAACAGCCTGAGTATGGTTACCAGTATGGCTATTCGACGGGCACTGGTGGATATCCTTACTCAGGGTCAGAGTCGTTACCTAGTCAGGATCAGTCATCCTCTGGTTTCGTTGATCTAGTATTTCCTTCTAACACTGGATATTATGGATATGCAGAACCTACACCTATTGGACAGCCTCAGCCTGATGGTGACGATGACGATGATGTGGAGGTCGAGCAACCACAAAAAAGCAGATTTTCATTTTGGTGGTGACTTGTGATTGTGAGTATATATTTGTATTAAGGTAAGTATTTGCATTTTGCAGCAGACAGCTCACAAGTATTATTGCAAGAAGCCATGTAATTATGCACACACTTGACACTGCCGAACTTGTATTTAAAATAGCTCCCCTGACAACCAATCAAGTAATCCTTAATCAAGTTGCAGGAGAGTATATCAGACACTACTAATTTTATTTTTTTTAATATTCTTGACTTGAGGATGACAGGTCATAGACATGAATCACAGTCACCTGCACACTGCACAGGTATGTTCGAGAACGAGAAATTCCTCAAAAATAATTGCAAACACACACCTAATGTAAGATATTTACATATTACATTCATTCTAATATATCTATCATTGGTAGTAGATAGTTAGAAAATTAAATATATGAATTTTGTAGTCAAATTCAGGTTATCTGGTTCATAAATTCATCAGACAGTCCGATACAATTTCTCACCAAAGAGTGGACCGTTACGCCCCCATAAACATGTTCCATTTTATACATGAATGCATATTTGGAATGCTTAGAATATTCCGGATTTAATCCATTATTTTTCATATTTTTTTGGCAAAAAAAAAATTTTGCGCCGTTACGGGCCGTTACGCCCCCGTATCGCCGTTACGCCCCCGTATCCGTATCGGTTTTGGAGGTCACCGATACGCCAACCGATACCGATACGGGACACCTTGGTCGAAGCACTATCTTCTACACTATTGCCAAGTGTGGTGAAAAGAATTGTAAGGTGATAGTGGACAGTGGAAGTTGTCAGAATGTGATTTCCACTAGCACCTTAGATCGCTTAAAACTGAAATCCACACCTCATCCAGACCCGTATAAAGTTTCTTGGGTTGACAAGACATCCCTACCTGTCACCCAGCAATGTTTAGTCCCCATCGAGTTTGGGTCATACAAAGAATCCCTGTGGTGTGATGTTTTACCTATGGATGTGGGACATGTTATCCTAGGTAGACCGTGGCTATTCGATAATGATATCACGATCTTTGGCCGTTTGAATGCGTGTACTTTTATGTATAACGGTAAAAAGATCAAACTTAATCCCATGCCACCTGAGAATACACTAGGGAAGAAGAAGGATGAGAAGGCAAGTGAGCCTAGAGAAATGGAGAAATCTAAACCCAAGTCTCTACATATAATCAGCGCAAGAGAGTTTTAAAAAGAGGCTAAGGAGGATTCTATGGTGTATGCCCTTGTGGCTAGAGAGATTACACCTGAGGTTTCATCAGAGTTGCCTCGTGAGGTGACCTCGGTCCTGAAGGAATACAGTGATGTATTTCCTGAAGAATTACCGAATGAGTTGCCACGTATGAGGGAGATACAACATGCCATTGATCTTGTCCCAGGGTCTACTCTACCGAACCTTCCTCACTACAGGATGAACCCTGCGGAGCATGCAGAGTTGAAGAAGCAAGTTGATGAGCTTCTGCAAAAGGGTTTCATCCAAGAGCGTATGAGCTCGTGTGCCGTGCCTGCATTGTTGACCCCAAAGAAAGACGGTACGTGGCGCATGTGTGTGGGCAGCTGTGCCATAAACAAAATTACTGTCAAGTATAGGTTCCCTATACCTAGACTTGATGATATGCTTGACATGATGGCCAGGTCCACTATATTCTCTAAGATAGACCTTAAGAGTGGATATCACTAAATCCGTATATGCCCAGGAGATGAGTGGAAGACGGTGTTTAAGACGAAAGATGGTCTGTATGAGTGGCTGGTCATGCCCTTCGACTTGATTAATGCACCCAGTACTTTCATGCGGGTGATGACACAAGCTTTGAGGCCGTCATAGAAAAATTCCTAGTGGTGTACTTTGACGATATTTTTATTTATAGTACCACTAAAGAATCACATCTTGAACATTTAAATAAGGTCTGTAGTGTCCTTAGGGAGGAAAAATTGTACGCTAATCTTAAGAAATGTGCATTCATGTCTAGCCAAGTTGTGTTCTTAGGATTTATAGTGTCATCTGACGGGATGCGTGCAGACCCTGAAAAGGTCAGGGACATAGTTGAGTGGCCAGAACCAAGGAACATTCATGATGTGCGAAGCTTTCATGGCCTAGCTACTTTTTATCGTCGGTTTATTAGGGGTTTTAGCACGATCATGGCTCCCATTACCAAGTGCATGAAAAAGGGAGAGTTCGTGTGGTCTAAAGCCACAGTCAAGGCTTTTAAAGAAATTAAGGGCAAGATGGTGGAAGCTCCTGTCATGCGTCTACCTGACTTTTCTAAAGTCTTTGAAGTAGCGCGTGATGCGTCTGGTGTCGGGATAGGTGGAGTGTTGAGTCAAGAAGGACACTCAGTGGCCTATTTCAGTGAGAAACTGAATGAGGCAAAACGAAAATACTCCACTTACGACAAAGAATTTTATGCGGTAGTGCAATCCCTGAGACATTGGCGACACTATCTCCTACCGCAAGAATTCGTTTTGTTTTCTGACCATGAGGCTTTGAGATATTTGCATTCTCAGAAGAAACTCAACCCAAGGCATGCTAAGTGGGTAGCGTTTCTTCAGGAATATTCGTTTGTTTTGAAACACAAGGCCGTTGTTGAAAATAAACCAGCGGATGCCCTTAGTAGGAGAGTGGCGTTGCTTAACTCCTTGAATGTAGAGGTAGTCGGATTTGAGTAACTGAAAGATGAATGCCCCATATGTCCTGATTTTGGGGGTACTTACGAGTCGTTCTTTAGTGACCAACATATTATGGGTGAATATGTTCTTAAAAACGGCTTCCTTTTCAAGGGAGATAGACTTTGTATTCCCCGTATGTCCCTTCGTGAATTCCTCATCTGGGAGCTTCATTCAGGAGGGATAGCTGGCCATTTTGGTCATAATAAGACCATTGCCCTCGTGGATGATCGTTTCTATTGGCCAAGTCTCAAGCGAGACGTAGCCAAAGTTTTAGGGCAGTGTCGAACATGTCAGCTGGCAAAGCAAAGAAAGTAAAATGCCGGGCTGTACACGCCATTACCAGTGCCACATGCTCCGTGGCAGGACATTAGTATGGACTTCGTGCTTGGGCTTTCCAAGACTATAAAAAAACACGATTCCGTTTTTGTCGTTGTGGATCGTTTTTCTAAAATGGCGCATTTCCTCGCATGTTCGAAGACGTCGAATGCGTCTCATGTTGCTCGTATCTTTTTTGATGGTGTGGTGCGTCTCCATGGGTTACCTAAAACCATAGTGTCTGATCGTGATGTTCGATTTACTAGCTATTTTTGGAAGACACTGTGACACATTATGGGAACTCGTTTGCAATTTTCTACTGCTTACCACCCACAAACAGATGGTCAAACTGAAGTGGTAAACCATAGCCTTGGAAATCTTCTACGTTGTTTAGTGGGTGAACATGTTAAGACTTGGGACCTAATTTTACCAACTGCTGAACTTGCTTATAATGAGTCAGTTAATAGATATACAGGGTTGAGTCCTTTTGAAATCGTAAGTGGTTATAAGCCTATAATGCCCATAGATCTCTTACCCATGGCTGTTACCCAAAGGTCTTCTGAGTCAGCCGATGCATTTGCATGCCATATTCATGATTTGCATACACATATTTGACAGCGGTTAAATAAGAGCAATGATGATTATAAAGTTTCAGCTGATTCTCATCGTAGAGTGCAAGAATTTCAAGAAGGAGACTGTAATGGTGCGAATAAGGCTAGAGCGATTCTCTTAAGGATCTGCTAAAAAATTACAAGCGCGTAGTGCTGGACCATTTAGGATATTACAAAAGGTTAGGTCCAACGCGTATCGGATTGACCTTCCACCTGCAATGAGCATTAATCCAACTTTTAATGTGGAAGATCTAGTCCGTGCCCATACTCTCATTGTTGATACATCGTCCCTTTCATGACCTTTTTCTGAGTTTGCTACCCAACCCCTTCCACCCCCTCCTCCACCCATTACCCATACAGAAGAAATTGAGAAAATCTTGGATGACGAGATAGTATCCACGAGAGATGGAGGTTTCCAAAGGTATCTTGTCAAGTGGAAGAACAAACCATCGTCTGAATCTACGTGGCTGTCGGGTGACGCATTGCAGGGTATTGATCCAGATCTACTAGAGCGCTACAAAAGTTTCAACTCGTCGGAGTCGAGTTTTTCTCACCTGAGGGGAATTGATGCAGACACTAGCGCATTCAAGGTGTACCAACAAAGAAAGCGCCAACCACAAGTGCCGTCCTTGTGGATAGGCGATTATTGAGGAGCTGAATACCTTTCACATGTGATTGGACATATAGAAGATCCCACTCAGGGAAGACACATGTGAAGGAAGATTGGAGAAAGAAGACTGAGCGAAGATCGAGTGCCCGAACTTTTTCGTACTTATGTTATTTGCGCGTTTTTGCTTAGTTTAGGGTATTTTAGTAATTTTGTCTTTATTTGTTTATTTAAGTGGGCTAAAGCCCTAAACTCGAATTTTAACTATTGATTAATGAAAAGCAAACCCTTTGGTTGCCTCCTTTCTCTCTTCTCTCTAACGGTGCTTCTTCTCTTCCCTTGATCTTCTTCTTCTTCTAATTTCTTCTTATGCTCTTCCAACTTCTTCAAGGTAATTATTTTCTTTTTTTTATTTTTCAGTTTTGGCTAATCCTTCTTCGATCAAAATCTTGAGAACCGATCTAAACCCTAAAACCCCCAAATTCTCAAATCCCTAATTCGAGAAACTTCTTGCTTCTTCGGACTAGTGATCTTCATTGATCGATTGGGTGTGACCATGCAAGATCGGGAGGTCTCATCCCTCGCCGGATCCAACCTAAGTAATAATTGAATTCCATATTCCATGGTTGTGATGATGGCCTGCTCCATTGCATGTTTCCTTTATGATTTTCTCAGTTATGATGATTACTGCTAGAATTTTAGATCATTTATTCCTTTTATTTCCGCTGTTTAATTACGTTCATGATCATGCATCATAATTAGGGCTGTCTTGCGTCATCTCCTCTTCTTGTTTTCATTTAAACCATGGAAGAAGCTTAAAAACTCATTTTAGACTATATATATATATATACCTATTTTGGAATCAAAACAAATGATTTGAATGGAATTCGTCAAATCGAAGCGAAGAGGACAATTATGGAAAAAATTGAAAAAAATGTAAACCTTAACATTTTTTTATATGTTTATCTTCTTTTTGTTGTATTTCAATGTAATAGCCCCAGTTCATATGCTTGATTTGTGTTCAATTAGGTCCCATTTTGTTGGCCTTCAACAAGTCAAACTGATAGACAACATTTTCATTCAAGAATGGTCCTATACACCATCTTATGCATGTCCAAAATACAAAAAAAAAAAAAAAGAAAAAAAAGAAAAAAGAAAAAAAGAAGAAGAAGATTGATTCTTAAATATCTTATTATTTTATTTTTTCCTGATATTTTCCTTTATTCTTTGGCGTAAAAAAAAATTCAACCGATACAGGCCGATATTGTCCGATATGGACGAATATCAATATGCGACGCCCATATCATATCATTTTTTTTTTTTGGCCAGGCTGATACGCCTCCAGATACCGATATTCAGACCCATGCCGTGTAGAGTCATTTGTCAAAAATCTCAGGATGTTAAGTTGTCAGGTAGGCTGTAATGCCCAAATTTAGAATACAAATGCTTTCGAGGAAGGACCTCGTGATTGGTTCTTTCTCCAACTAGGTCTTATTTAATAAGGTAAGCAACGAAGGAAATTGGCTTTTCATGAAAGGGTACGACTCAAATGATCGAAGTTTAAGGTAGACCTTCTGGGTTGAATTGGACACAATTCTTAGTTGATGGAATACACCCTGGTGCATGGGAGGTTATTTCAACATCATAAGATTCCCATCAAAGAATAAGGGTGGAGGAAGTGCTAATAGTACAATGCAAGGCTTAATGATTGGTTCAATAAGCATGGGCTAATAGATCTTCCTTGGGAGGGCTACAATATGTGTGTATCGATCACCAATTGGATATGGTGCTTACAAGAATCGACAAATTTCTCATTTCAATGCAATGGGAGGTTGCTTCATTGGTTTCTCCGAAAGTGGTCTTTCCCTCATGGTTGGAGATCATTGCTCGTTGTTTTGGAATCTAACCTTGAATCTTGGGGCTTGGTTCATTCTAGATTTAAGCTATGTGGCTGGAAGATGAGAGTTTTATTGCTACTTTAGGGTTGAGGGTTGGGCTAGTCATTGCGTGGCAGTAAAACATAGAATGTTGAAATTGAAACTTAGGGGGTGTTTGGCATCTCTAATAAAAAGAGCTTGTTAGGCTTACTTATGAAAAAATAAGTCTTATTGCTAAAATGGACTATCTGGTAAACATCTATTATTAGCACTTATTTTTAAAAAAACAAGTAAAAAAGCTCATAAATGATAAGTAAATGGGAGATTATTAATAAGAGCTTATTTGGCTTTTGTGGAAAGATGTGTTTGGCTTTTGCAGAAAGAGGTTTTGAGGATTTAAATTTTTTGAAATTCCAAAATTACCCTTGCAATTTCTCTATCTGATGGCTTTCCTTGAAAACTTCCCAGGGTCCACCGTGAAGTTTATTTGCCATCTAACCTCTTCATGAGGTCACAAAAGACCTGGATGAAGGGAGAAGAACAAATATCAACTTTTTATTGGACCCTTTTGTGGCCCTAAAAAGTTTTCAACGTTAGGTGTCCAATTTCCACTGTTTTCGGTACTGGGCCCACTTGAGCCTTGGATTTGCCTCAGTTGTTGTCTAAAATGATATGGAAAATTAGATGGACGGTGTGGATTTGACGCATACATCATGATGTGGCCCATGGAAGTTCCACATGTCAACACTTCAGGTTTCCTTCTCCTGGAATGTGCTGCACAAAACAACACCAAACGGTGAGTAACTGAATTCTTGATGTGTGAAATTTACATTAGCCACACAATGATGTATTTCGTAGATCCACACCATCCATCTGTTTTTTCGGATCATTCTAGGATATGAACTGAAAAACAAGGCGGATTCAAAGCTCAAGTAGACCACACCACAAGAAACAATGGGAATTGAGGACCACCATTGGAAATTTCTTAGGACCACAGAAGGCTCTGATCAAGATGATATTTGTTTTTTCACTTCATCTAGGTTTGTGTGACCTTATGAATAGTTTAGATGGCAAATAAACCTCACGGTTGGCCCTAGGAAGGTTTCAACGGTAGTTTGTTCAATACCCACTCTATGGTGTGGTCCACTTGAGCTTTGGATATGCCTATTTTTAGGCTCATGCTCTAGAATGATCTGAAAAATTGATGGACGGTGGGGATCTAACACAAATCATGGTGGTGCCTAGAGAAGTTCCACACATTAAAAGTTGTGTCGCGTATTGCTCAATCTACTCAGGGAGAGAAAATCAACATGTTTTGAATTCCTGTGCGTTTAACACAGATGATCTACACTCTTTGATCAATAGACTTCTCTTTTTTGAATTCGACTGTTGATATTTCGATGTCCATTTGAAGGGCACAATACAAAAAAGTAAGAGTGCATGTCCAATTTCAACTTCTACTGCAGGCCATGATCATTAGTGCATACCAAATGGTCGGTCCAGATTCATGAACAACCAAGGGCATGGCCGAGTTGAAATGAACCAAGATCGACACATCGTAGAGATAGAAATGATCTGCAATGTCAATAATCGCCGTGAGGAGATGCTAATAACAATACGATTTTATCAAAGAATTTGGGCCATTGGTTTTTTGCTTCTAACTAACCATTTATCCTTAGGATGTTGGTGTTGATGTCCTACACAAGCGACGTGAGAGCAAGAAATATGGTACGGTACCACAAGTTGTGGTACCTTGGTTGTATCTAACCGGTTCCTTTCATCCTTGCGATAGGTGGCATGATTCTCTTTGAATGCCATTGATTGAATGGTTAAAATCTTCAAATTAGAAAATGACTCGGAGCTGTCCTCCGCATAGGGCTCACCAAATCAATGGTCTAAATTTGCATATGTGAATTTATAGGGGCCATCATAAGGACGGATGGAGTACCAAGTGTGACTCATATAGGAATTGCACTTGAGTACTATCCTAATGTGCCAGTCCATGCAAGTGTGACCCATGTCTAGGTGTTCCATACCATCCATATGATGAGACCCATGATTAGGTTATCCAATGTTTTTAATATCAACGATATTGGCTGATATATCCTATGATATATCTTGTATCCCACCTGTGCGATACGAAACACACAGGTAGTGCCGATATATCCCATATGTTCGATCTGGTGAGCATTTTCAATTTTCGATATATCCCATACGAAACACACAGGTAGTGCCGATATATCCCATATGTTCGATCTGGTGAGCATTTTCAATTTTCGATCCTTTTTTTTTTTTGGTTGAAATTATGTTAAATCAGTGTCAAATGATTACACATCTATTAGTTTTTCATGTTTTGCATGAAAAATAATGGAGTTGGAGTTTTGATTAGATAACCATTGTTTCTTCATGTTCTCCATGTTTTTTATTCTTTTCAAAAATTTCCTTTAACCAGCTGTCAATTGAAGACTAATTTCGAGGTATTTAAGAGTATTTGATGAAATGATCATCACATACGCTCTAATTTCGAAATTTAAGAGTAGGCAGTCCGATTTGGGGAAAATTGAAAAACGAATAAAAAATTTCCTAATTTCTCCCAAATTGCTTGCAATGCTGCACTCTAAACATGAAATCAAGCGTATATGAGGGCTGATCTACTGATTTGTCAAGTCCTTGTCATTTTTTATTTTTATTTTTTAAAAGAGCATTTTTTTTTTAATAAAAAAAACTTCTTTTTTTTGAAAATTTCCTTCAGTCAGTTGTCAATTGAAACTAATTTCAAAGTATTTACGAGTGTTTGATAAAATGATCATCACATACACTCTAAATGTTATGCATTCAATTTGAATATAGTTGCATTAGTTCTGCCAGGCAACGCATAGCTTAGGACCCTATACAAAGGAAACCTATTATGTGCACTTCTTTTTTGAAATTTTATGATTTAAAAGTGTGTATTATGGTCTTTTTAAAAAATCCCTGAAGTTTCATTGAAAAATTCAACCATTTCCCCAATATTTCCCAAATTTCCCAAAAAGTGCGATAAGTTACTAGATACAAACAATATATCCTATGCGATAAGTTACTAGATACAAACGATATATCCTGTGCGATAATTGATATGTATTTGTATCCTAATGATATGATACGTAATGCGATACCGATATTTCAAACACTGAGGTGATCTAGGCCATTCTACTGAGAACCATTGTAGATTGGGGAATGCAGACAAAAATAATAATAGAATAAATGAGATCTCACTTGACGTTCATTTACTGAGATATCTGGATGACTACATTCCATTTACAACAATTGTCTAGATTAACAGTCATTTAGCTCACTTCTTGCTCGGATTAGTTTTGGGCCATTCATTCTATTAGGTTGGGACTTCAATAGATGTCCTCCAAGGCTACACCAATAGTTGTATGCTTTGTTAGTACTTAGTATTGGGATTAGCTGGAGTATTGGACGCTGTTACCCTCTCTTGTTCCTGAACAATGTTATTCGGAGTCTTTCATTATATCTTACACAATGCGGCATTTTAAAAAGTACAGTGATGGGGTGAATACACCAAAACATTGATTAATGTCGGCCCTCCTCCCATATTTTCACCCATTTGACAAGTTGCCCATGATGTTGTATATTTTGCAAGATAATTCTTTATGGTTGCTTTTGCTTTTAAAAAACTATCTCCTTGTTTTTTGGGCATTTTGGACTGGTCCATATCTTCCCAGTGACCCCATTGTCTCCTTAGTAATATTTGCAATATTTTTCATTAAAAGAAATGGCATCATGATAAAAGAATTGAGTAATTGCTTTATATGCTTTCAGCTAGGGTTGTACATTGAGCCGATTTGAGTCGAGGTGGGCCAAGCTTGGCTTGACTCGTCCATGCTCTCCTCGAGCTCACCATTGGAGCTTGGCTTGACTCGTTCGTGCTCCCCTTGAGCTCGAGCTCGCCCTTGCCCTCGAGCTTACCATTCGAGCTCCCAACCCCAATCCATCCCCAACCCGACCCCCAAACCTTTTAATTTACAAATCATAAATTCAAAAACCCAAATATCATTTTTGAGATCTGGGGCTTTCCTATTTTCAAACAATTACATAAAAAAAATAAAAATCAAAGATTAGATTTAGAGGTACCTTGCTGTTGAGAGAGAGAGAGAGAGAGAGAGAGAGAGAGAGAGAGAGAGAGGAATGCTCGCCTGCACACCTTCTTACGTTAGCGAGAGAGAGAGAGAGAGGGAGAGAGAGAGAAAGAGAGAGGAATGCTCACCTGCACACCTTCTTACGTTAGCACCTGTGCTCACCTTTGCACACATGTCATGGGCACAAAATCCGAATGGTCCATGTGATGCGGCACCCCTTGAAACCTCACAAGCCCAACTCTCAACCTGATACAAAACTCCGTTGGGCCATGGCAAAAAGAAACAATTTCCTCCCTTGATTTGCATTTCCCTTTGCTATTGCCAACTAGAGTTTTGGATCAGGCTGAAAATTGGGCCCATAGAGTTTCAAGGGGTGTCGCATCACGTGGCCTGCTCAGATTCTGTGCCCATGACATGTGTGCAAAGGTGCGCACGGGTGCTCACGTAAGAAGGTGCGCAGGTGAGCATTCCTCTCTCTCTCTCTCTATATATATATATATAGAGAGAGAGAGAGAGAGAGAGAGAGAGAGAGAGAGAGAGAGAGAGAGAGAGAGAGAGAGAGAGAGAGCCGAGTCAAGCTCCACTCTGCTCGACCTCGGCTCGTTTTCAAACGAGCAGGGTCATATGAAGCTTGGCTTGCCACGAGTCGCAGTTCAAGCTGAGCTAGATCGAGCCAAGCTGAGCGAGCTTTTCGAGCTAGCTTGGCTCGTGTACAACTCTACTTTCAGCTAGGACTCCAGACCCCTTTTGTGGTAGGTTGCATGTAAGATTTCTCAATTTCATTTTCATGAGTTAAGAAGGCTCTAAAATAGCATGCAAAATTTCCTTGTGCCTACTACTAACCTTATCTCATCCTTTTCCCTTCTGTCAGGTTTCCTTATCACAAACTCCAAATTCTTTTTTGTTAGCACTGTCATGTTATAACTAACATATTTGTAGAGCATGAAATTTACGGCATGCTGGCTAAGTTAACTTCGGTGTATTCACTCTATCAATCATAACTGCCATGTAATAATTGCATTGATGTTCCTTTCTTTTTTTTTTTTTTTTTCCATCTTCTTCTTTTTTTCCTCCATCTACCGGGCTGCACTAATTCCGGCCAGCATCATTGGATCCTATTGATGGTATAAGAGGAGGTTGGCGAGATGTAAGACATTTTTGTGATAATTTATATGACAATCATTAGACAGCCTAACATGCATTACATCTACAAGAAGTTAAGAAAGGACAATTGTGTAGGGAAAGAGATGATTTCATCAAATATGATAGAATTTACTCACTAAAGATTGGACCTCTTGGAAAGGGATGATTCACAAAACAGGATTGTAAAGCTGGCCTCAAATAGCTGGAACAAGGCTATGGTGACATGATGATGAAATATGAGCAAAACACACGCACCCACCAAACAAAAAAGAAGGTTGATTGACAAAACTATGAATGATTAAATAAAACTATGATTATACCAACAACAAAAAAAATCTGTTCCGAGTAGGAAAAATATCATCATATGAAAACATTTGTTGCGAGAAGAAAAGAAAACTCATGATTTCGTAAAATAGCAGGAAAAAAAACATTTTTTATTTTGTTTTGTTTTGTTTTGTACAAGAAATACTAAAATGTGGGCAACATGAACGAAAAAAAGTAGAAGAAGAAGAGTGGAAAAGAAAAATGTAACAGTCATCCTGAAAATACTGCTAGAGGAAGAATATCATTATTTCATTAGATATTTGAAAAAAAAAAGGAGAAAGCAAAATTTGCGGCTGTCTTTGATTTGAAAACAGAAAGGGCAATAAAAACCAAAGGTGCAAAGAAAATGAGGAAAAATAAGAAAAGAAGACAAGAATTATGAGAAATGATAAAAAGTACAATATGACCTTTAATCTGGGATTGAAAATATCTTCACTTGAAAGGTTGGGATGTCTTGAAACTTGAATGCTCTAGAAATCCTGTAGGTTTTGACATCTTTTGTAAATACACCTGACGAACAAAAAGATGGGACTATGAGGTTGAATCATTTAACTTTGAAGGAAGAGATGGAGGAAGAAGGGAAGGATGGAGAAAGGATCGGATTAAAAAGAAACAAAGAATGGGGAATGTTTGAAAAGTTATTTTTGTGGTAGAGTTAAAACCTCAACAATTGCTTTTCAGGCCTGAACAAATAAAACAAGGATGAATTTAAGCCAATTTTGGTTGTCTTCGATAAGGACAATAAAGACCAAAAGTGCAAAGGAAAATGAAAAAGAAGTAGAAATAAAAGAAAATAATAGAAAGTACTACATATACCATTGATCTTGGACTGAAAATATTGTCTTGAAGGCTTTGGATGTCTTCAAACTTGATTGCTCTCTAAATCCTGAAGGTTTTGCCATCTTTTGTCTAATAGAAGTGAAATCCCTGATAAAATGCTGGGACCGAGGTTGAAGCATTTGAGTTTGAAGGAAGAGATAAAGAATGTAGGGAAGGATGCAGAAAGAAGGATCGATTAAAAAGAAACAGAGGAAGAAAGCTTACGTAGTTATTTTTGAGGTAGAGTAAAAGACCTTACAAATTGCTTTTCACGGTGGAAAAAGAAGAAGAATGCCAATCTGAAAGTCAAGCTTGGCCAAGTCATATCACTCAATTCCATTCACTAGAGTGATGGATGTGCCTTGCGCCCCTTGCCCAAGTTCATGGTTTAGACCAGTTATAAGCATGAGTCGTCTCACTAGTGGAAGACTTGAGCAGGCTTGGACTCACCGAGTTGACTTCACTATAAACGAGCTATTATTAGAAGTGTACCTAGAATATTTGGTACATAATAAGAGCATGTAGCCTCTGATTTTTATTTTGATCTGATCACTCTTTGTTAATGAACTGAAATAGAGATAAGATATATATAGATTCCAAACACTGGCTTATAATGTCTATCAATGAATATATGTGCCACTATAATTGTAATCCTCTGGTCTTATCTCCTTATCAAAGAGACATATTGGGTGGATTCGTGGAGACAGATGAAGGATGTTTTGCACTGATTGTTAGCACTTGACTTTCAGATGTTGTTTGCATACTTTCATGGGTTTGTGGTTCAAATTCGTGTACCATCTTTTATACATGTGTTGATTACATTTCAGTTTTGGACATTGACTTTCACTTCTCAGCTGCTGCTTTGAATTTCTGTGTTGCTTTGAAGCTTGTTCCTCTGACTGCCATGCACTTTGGATAGAGTTAAACGTCATTGCATTCTATTAACCTTTGATTGATTTAGTTGACAGCTTTTACTTCGAACTTGTATTTTGTTGCTTGGCCAAGTACATTTTCCTATTGGTGTAGTGGCTTAACTTGTAAGTTTCCTTTTACAGCAATCTCATTGTGGATTTTTGAATGCTTGTAGTCAATCATGAGCTCACTAGTTTTTTGTTGTTGTTTTTTTCTGCCTTTCTTTATTTTGTTGACTTGTTTCTTTTCTTTTCATTTCTTTTTTATTTGTATCCCTTTAACATGTATCTCTAATACATTAGAATCTGATTCTGTTGATGTTCTTAGGACCAATACTGATATGCTACTTTCATGTGTTGGGTTTCTTAAACAATTTATGTTACTCTTTCTTAGATTGACATAATTGCAGTGTTCCTGTCTCATTCCAGATCTTTTCATGACAAGACAGATTGAAGCAATGATATGACGCTTGCCATTGCAATGATTTCTTTTCTTTTCTATTTCCTTTTGCAGTTAGATGTGGCTGCCCCATTACTTGCTGTGTTGGATAAACCCATCATGATTGCAAAAGTAAATGCTGACAAGTTTACTCATCTTGCTTCGAAATATGAAGTCGAGTATGTCTCTCTGTTCTTTAGTTTCCTTGCCCCTCCATATTATAAATATCTGTTGTTTAATACCTTGAATGTGAAACTTTCACAAAAAGTTGTTTAGGAAATTTTGTGGTGGCCTATGGTAATAGATAAGATTTGGTCATGATATTTGTAAATGCATTTCAAGACAAGGTTTCTCATTTTCTACCCTCAAGCATTGTATGTGAAGCTGGATCATGTGGTGAACATCCATGCTGTCCATCAAGTGGTCCCCTCTGTGTAGCTGTCCTGGACCAAAAATCAATCTGTTCACTGCCTGGTAGGGGGGTTTAGAAAACGAATGGAAGACCAAACATTGGTTTTTTATGCTGGCCCACCAGGTGATTAGACCCTACATGATGGGGACTACCTAATGTATGTCTCAATCTTGAATGCATGTTCCATATTGTTGTGTTTGCTGGAGTATAGGTGGGCTGGCTGTACGCGCATGTGGGTTAGCAACCCTCTACAGCCAGCCAAGATTTTTTTTTCTTTAATGATTAAAAGATGCCTCTTGTGTGGTCCAGTGGATATCCTACACTGAAGCTCTTTATGCATGGTGTCCCGGTAGAGTATTCTGGTCCAAGGAAAGCTGAGTTGCTTGTTAAATACCTGAAAAAGTTTGTTGGACCTGATGTTTCCCTCCTTGAATCGGACTCTGCTATCAGTAGCTTTATTGAAACAGCTGGTACACAGTTTCCTATATTTATTGGATTTGGCTTGAACGAAGCATTAATCGTGGATTTTGCCAAAAAGTACAAGAAGAAAGCATGGTTTTCTGTAGCGAAGGATTTCTCTGAGGACATTATGGTAGTATATGATTTTGACAAGGTCCCTGCTTTGGTTTGCATTCATCCAAGCTATGATGAAAAGAGCATTTTCTATGGCCCCTTTGAAGGTTAGTTGAATTGCAGGTTCTTGGAACTTTATTTATCTATGCTACTGCCAACTTCAATCATGTTTGTAATGCTTTCTTCCCAATAACTTCGACTTCAAAACATGCATTCATTGAGTAGCAAGATGTCAGACATGGCAAGCTTGGCTGACGTGCTGACACATTATAATATTGAGGTTTGCTGATCCCACTTGTGTGTAAAAGGCAGCCTGTTTTCATGCCTCAACATGGGCCAATGTGGCTATGGGTGTGAGATCCATGCTGTTTCATGCCATGACCCAAAGGAGGTGGTCCATTGATGATGTGGGCTCAGAGATTTGAAACAAATGGATTGCGCAGAAAAGTTTGATCAGTTTTATTAGCTATCCATTTGTTTCAAACGTGGCTGGTTAATGGGCTTGCCTAAGTTTTTGGCCATGGTTTCACATGTTGGGATTTGGGACCCACCCATTTGATAGCTTGGAGCTCTCACCTGTATGCCACATTGATACATGTTGCGGCATTTAGGTAGGCTGCCATAAATCTTTTAAAGATATATCCTTGTTTTCAGTTAAAAGTTATGATCAAGCTCTTGATTCTTTGCATTTTACATGCTTTCTATTTATTTATTTATTTTTTCTTTGTGGGTTTTCTTTGATTTAGGATGGTTTGAAATGCTCTGAGCATTATTTCTTGCTTTATGCAAGTGGTTACAATGCCAAATTTCTGCTTCCACCAATTTGCTTCTTACAAATAAATGTGAACTAAGCTTACATACAGGATGGTGATTTCAACTTCTTGTTGCAGCGGAATTCTTGGAAGATTTTATCAAGCAAAATCAATTGCCTCTGGTTTTACCCGTAAACTATGATACACTCAAGTTGTTGAAAGATGATGAGAGGAAAGTTGTTCTAACCATCATGGAGGATGAGTCAGATGTGAAATCACATACGTTGATTAAGACACTGAAGGCTGCCGCATCTGCGAATCGTGACCTAATATTTGGATATGCTGGATTCAAGGAATGGGAAGACTTCGTTGATGTATTTGATGTTGATAAGAAGACAAAACTGCCAAAAATGGTTGTTTGGGATAGAAATGACGAATTCTCTACAGTAAGTTGACTAAGTTCAAATTTTGGAAATTTTGGTTCTTGTCTTAATCCTATCTTCATGCCTATATAAATTCTACCATAAATTTCTTCCATTGTTGGGTTTGAGAAAAAATACCATTTTTACTGTTAATTCACTAAATAATTGATTGCTTGCTGCACAGCAGGTCAGCTATAAGAAACTTAAAATATTGTCCCTAATGCATTGAATAGTTTGGCTTAAATGCATACCCTTCAGACTAGTAATGTGTTGCTCCTTGTTTGGTTCCCGTGCATTGATTTTCTATGTCGTCATCATCATCACCATCATCTGAGCCGTATCTCAACTAATTGGGTCGTCTACATGAATCCTTGTAATGTCTCGGAAAAATCCGTACAAAGACCTGAGTACCACCTCAGGCAGAAATCACTCAAGACCAAATCCTTTAGAAATTAAATAAAATTAACCAAGTACTAAACTAGATTACCTGTGAAATTAGCACCAATCACTTTAAATACGATCTGCAAGGCCCAAAACTTGTAGAATTATTAACGCTACATTACCTTGAAACCTAAGATCCATCTCTAAACCTGGTTGCTTTCAGGAGCATATTGAAACTCCGTAACGGACCTGGACCGCACGACGAAAGTGACCGCGAGCATACTCTGAGTCTGCGTGAAGTGACGAGCCTTTTTGTGGCAACTAGAGTATAACTAGGCCTACATTGATCAGGTGACGAGCCCTTTGTAACGACCTAAAGCCACAACATCGTATGAGATACACTAGAACCGACGACCCTAGAATGAATCTTCGTGAGGACATGATATAAGGGAGGTACCGTAGCTTCCCAATCCTGCTGTATGAATAAACCAAATGTAAGAACACAGTAATCATGTGCATGCACCGCATTGCATTTGCAATAGGTGTTGTTGAGCACCGGAGGTAGTGTGGCATGCCGCGATCGTAAGATGGTGTCGCAAGAGGGAGTGTTGGCAAGGGCATGCATCATATCATCTCATCCTTGTATTAACAAGAGTACTTAGGGTTGAGTGTTTTACTGCTTTATCATTACTGCTTGATTGAATTGATAACATGTTAACCTTCGCTTTATAGCTCCACTGAGTTGATCACTCACTCCCACGTTCTGGAAAAATGTTTAAACACCAACTAGACTCTGTCTTAGTTGCAGATAGTGATGCGACATAGGAGACAGAGCCTAATCTTTACAATGACGAGGAGGCATTCTCGTATATGCAGTTCTTGGGCAGATTCTTTTAGGCCCTCCTGATTGACGAGGGCTATGGGGTTTACCACATGTAGTTGGACCATGGTTTTGACATTTTGTATTTTGATTTGTACATATATATATATATTCGACTCAGCACTGTACTCATACTCTGACGACTATCAGTGGTCTACACATCTTATATGGATACACACATGTCACAGTCTTCCGCTTGCATTACACCGTTTCTGGAGTATGATTTACTGCTTTGGTTTAATCCCACGAATGTTTATAGCACTAACACAGGCAACAACTCAACCATACTCATGCACATTGCATAAGTGATGTTCTGGAACTCGGGAGTTGGGCTCCTGCTCGACCCCCGAATTTCAGGGCGTTACAATCCTCTTCTGCCATTCCACTCTATCAAGAGCCAAACCTTCAATTAGACCATAGGTCATCAAGTCTTTTCTTACTATCTCCATCCACGACTTAAAGTATCGTCCATAATGCATTTAATGGTTAGGCTTAAATGCAGACCCTTCAGACTATTAATGCATTTCTCCTTGTTTAGTTCCTGCGCATTGATTTTTTGTGTCGTTGTCATCATCATCATCATCTAAGCCTTATCCCAATTAATTGGGTCGGCTACATGAATCCTCTTCTGCCATTTCACTATCAAGAGCCAAACCTTGAATTAGACCATAGGTCATCAAGTCTTTTCTATCTCCATCCATGTCCTTTCGGGCCTTCCCCTTGCCCTTTTAGAGCCTTCAACTCATGGTGTGCTGTAAAAGGCAGTTACATAAAGGTAACGGTGGCAACCGTTACACGTTATGGGGGGCGTAATGGTCGTAACAATTGTTATTGAAAAATGACTTGTAACCATTGTTAATGGCCCGTTACGCCTCTTATAAAGGTTGTAACAGCTCCATAATGGTTTGTTATGGCATATACTGGTTTTCCATATATATATATATATATATATTTTCAACATTACAGGACATACAGTTTTTTTTTTTTTTTTTCATTCAATAAAAAAGAGTCCGTAACGGCCATTACGGGGGCCGTGACAACTGTTACGACCTGTATTATAAAGGCAATTGTGGTGGCTGTTATGGCCACCGTTATTGTAAAAGAATACCTTGCTTCAACTTGTACAGCTCACTCCTAACTGGCACGGTTCTTGGTCTCCATTATACATGACCAAACCATATAAGTCTACTTTCCCTCATCTCATTACCTATTGGTACTACTACTAAGTTCCCTTGAATGTGTTCATTTCCAATTCTATCCTTCCTTGTCTTGCAGCTCATACATTGATTTTCTGTGTGATAATTGGAATGGTCATGGAAGCTTGGGTTTACAATCCTTGGTTGAGACTTTGGTAGAGTTAAATTTACTGTAGCACATCTGCAAATTGTTGGAATGAAGAGATCAAATTGTGAAGTTAATCCTTGTTGGTTTTTCTTTGCTTGCAATTTTCGCTTCATCATTTTATGTCATTGTGTTTGTAATTGACCAAGGTCATTTTGGTCATTTGATCTATATATTTGGGATCCAACCTTATTACCTTAATCTACAAAATGAGAAAAAAGTTCCTTCTCTTCATTTACATGGTTTCATTGTTAAACGAAGTGGATTTGGTCCACATAGGCCCACCTAGCTCTTATTCTCTTATTTCTTTTGTTATGTTAATTAGAATATGTTGGGTATTTTTGCTTTTGTTACTTAAATGAAATAATTATCATATTGGATTTTGTTTAGTTATAAAAAAGTGAGAGGGGAAGTACCAACTTAAGAAGGGTTGTTGACGTAAGACTGATGCATGAACCAAATAACATGTGAGATCAAGTAGCAAAATTAAGACAATTAACAAAAAAACACAAACATTGCCATAATCATCACAAATATGATAAAAACCAAAAGAACATCATGCATAGTCCTAACCTAAGTTACCAACATCGTTACACAATATCATTAAATAAAAAGGAAACTACGATCTAATGGATGTAGGGACATCCAATTATCATAGGGTATATTCTATTTCAAAGTAGAAGGCTTAATACAACCTAGGGCAAAATTAGGGTTTTAGGAAATTAGGAAAATCTAGAAAAGTTAGGGATTTTTAGATTAGGGTTAGAGTTTTGGTAGAGAGGAAAGGGGGTTTTGATTTAAGGATGAAAGGAAGTAAAAAAGGAGACCGTACAGCCAACCCGGAAGGTTCACACATGTGGCCGTATGGTCACGTGTATGGCGTGGAATCGACCAGTTAGGTCTTTTAGGGTTTGGGATTGTAGATAGGAAAGGGAAAGATGGGTTTAGGAGAAGATGACGGCTTAAGATGGGAGAATCAAAGAACTTGAAGAAAATACCTTGATGGAGGGGAAAAGAGATGGTGATGTAGGGTATGAATGGAGACCTCGCACATCCGTTGATGAAGATTAGCCTCACACCAATCTCCCTTTCAAATCACATGGAAGTATCTTCAAATCTCATGAAGATGGGCGAAGAAGAAGAAACCAAGAGCTCTCTCTCTCTCTCTCTCTCTCTCTCTCTCTCTCTCTCTCTCTCTCTTTAAATCACAAAATCTAATGAGGGTCACATGCCCACCCTCTTTTATAGCTCCAAGAAAGTTCAAAATTTACAATAAACACCCTGTTTTGTCAAGTTTGACGTAAGTAGCCCTAGTTTAATTAAAATTAACTAAAAGTACTCATAATGGTGTCCAAACATAACATAAACAAAATTAAATCCTATAAGGTGATAAAATTTAAGAAAAACTAGTTTGGACGATCCACGATCAATGGCTCGATCATGTGATCCAACGGCCTGATCGTCATGTCCCTCCAATTCAACAGTCTAGATTACTACATAAAGCAGCCCATGTGCATCTTCACAGTGTGGGATCTTCCAGATGCTCGCATATGCATACAGGGTCTTCAACACGATCATGGGTACTTGCCTAGCCATAGGGAAATCGGTGCGGCTCGCCTCCTCCTTTGATATGTACGCAAAGGTATACGTGAAGTGATGTCCTCATCAATTGTCTTCTTCTCTTTTCTTCTCTTTTCTTCTCCTCTCCTCTTTTTCTTCTCTTCTTTCACGTGCTATAGTGGTTGTTACAGTGCCGTGCATGCTACGCTACCATGCAACAGTAACAAGCAAATCGTTCTACATGATATTAGAGAAATCTTATTTCTGATCTAATCCATCTTTCTCCCCTCTACCCTATCCTTTTTTCCTTTTCATTTTTGGTCTCTCCCATTCCCCTTGTGCTGAAAAGCTTTTAGAAAACCAAGGTTTCTTTTCTTTTGTTGTGTTAAGCCTTCGTAATGGCCCATGCATGAGAAGGGGATGAAGTGTTCATGATCATCACCCCTACTGGGATGTGTGGGCTGATTGCCTTCATCAGATGCCATGTTCGTGATCACCAACCCTCGTGATTGGTTAGAACATGTGGACTTGTTAGCTGTTTATTTCTTCAAATGTGGTGTACATACTGTGTGAAGCGTACGAGTTGAATGTTCGTTGGTCGCGAAAGGTCAGCCCATGTTCGTATAAGCTTATGTTATATATTCTAGTCTCTTGTTCCCAGATGGAAGTGAGAAGTGATTTGAGAATTGGATTCATAAAGCCATCTGATTTTTTAGGGGTCCAAATAACCTCTATTAAATTGAATAAAACAAATTTTCATCAATAGTCTAAGTCTATTCAGGTATTTTTAATGACAAAGGGAAATTTGAAATACTTGATTGCGAAGAAACCCAATGAGAGTTCTAGTACATATGAACAATAGATTAAGGAGAATGCTCAAATTATGACATGGTCGTGGAATAGAATGGAATCATCCATCAGGGTAACATAATATTTTTGGATATTGTAGAGGAAGTGTGGGATGCATTACAAGAGATGTATACATCCAACCAAAATATCTTCTGTACTGATCAGCTATATGAAGAAATATTTAAGCTCCAACAAGGCGTCAAAATGCTAATTGACTATTATTGCAAACTTAAAGGAATGTGGGAGGAGCTGAATGTGTATTAATCCCTTACCATTGATTTGGAGAAGCTACGTCAATAACGAGAGAAGTTTCATATAACTAACTTCTTATTTGGTTTGAAACGTCAGTATGAACCAATTTGTGCATAGATCTTGGGTGGCAAGGATGTGCCATCTCTGAATGAGGTATATATTCGCCTTCAACGTGTATCTCTTAGCTCTTCAAGAGGGACCAACGACAACTCTACTTTAGCATCCTTTACTGGCTGAGGCTGCGGCGACGGTCGCAATGGCAGAGGTAATTAAGGTGGTTGTGGTGAAGTGGGAGGATGTCATGGTAGAGATCGTTGACCTAGAAAGTGCACGCATTGTGGGCCACAAATCACTTTGTTGAAAAATGATGAGATCTTCATGGGAAGCTGAAATGGGCTAATAAGGCATCTTATGTTGGAGAACAATGGGCTTTCTTCGGCTAATTCTACGTCTGTAACTCAACAATCATGAGACAATTACACTCAATCTACAGAATCAGCCTACTTGTGCTACTTCTTGAACTACTTCCTCGTTTACAACTACCTTTGTGACCTTAGGTATGGCCTCTTTAGGTTCCAAGTTCCCTATTCGATGAGTCATTGACTCTAGTGCATCTAACCATGTGTAGGTGAGTCTAGCGTGTCTTCCTTCATTAATACACCATTAATGGGTTCGTTTGTCACTCTAGCACTTGGTACTCAATCTAGAGTATATGGAATTGGTATCGTCCGCCCTAGTTCTTCCGTTTCATTATCATTTTCATTTTTGTTCCTAAATTTCCCTTGAGTCTCCTATTTGTTAGCAAACTCACAAAATCTCTCAACTTCTTTATGACCTTCTAGCCCTTGCATTGTGTTTTTCAGGATTTAAAGATAGAGAATAAGATTGGTGGAAGACATGAATATGATGGTTGTATTATTATTTTAATGGGTCAATCACCGCATCAAATTTTACTTCCAAATACTCCATTGTTTTCTCTACCCCCGAAGTTTTTAGATGTATGTGTTATGTTCATTAGTTGGCAGTAGACCATGATAAATTGGAGCCTAGAGCCATTAAATGACTTTTTCTTTGGGTACTACAGGACACAGAGGTTATCGTTTTTATAGCCGTTCTCTGTAAGGACAATATGTATGTGCAAACACTACATTTTTCGAGTCCACTCCGTTCTTCTCAAAGACAATGTATTTCTTGATGTTTAAGTTGTGCCTATACCTATTCTAGTTGAAGATGATATAATCTAATCTCCTCCCTTTGTTGATTCTACCATTTGCATTATGCCTCCGTTGCAAGTCTACTCATGATGAAAATGCACAGATGGTATGACCAACCATGGTGTGCTATCAATCATATCATCTTTCGAGACCAATGGTCTAGATACGTTAGATGTTCCTATTGCTTTAAGGAAAGGTAAGCGTGCTTGTATTGATCATCCTAGTACAAATAGTCTCCTTCCAATGCTTGTCTCCCACTTTTTGTAAATTTGCTCTATCCTTGTCCTCTCATTCTATTCCCAAGTCATGCTAGGAAGAATTGCTACATAAGGAATGGAAGCATGCAATGGAAGAGGAAATGGTTGTTCTTTATCAAAATAACCCTTGGGAGCTCACTAGTCTAACTTATAGAAAACTTGCTGTTTGTTTTCCATGAGTGTACGGTATTAAGTTTCATCCTTATGGGGCAATTGAACATTTGAAGGCCTGCTTGATTGCCAAGGGATACACTTATACCCTTGGTATTGATTATATTGAAATCTCCCGTTACCAAGATGAATACCATTCATGTTATTCTTTCCGTGACAATTAACCATGGCTGGCCCCTCTTCCAATTGGATGTAAAAAAAATGTCTTTCTTCATGGTGATCTCATAAAGGAGATCTATGTGGACCAACCGCTTGAATTTGTTACTTAGGAGGAGCCGATCAAAGTGTTTAAATTGAAGAAGGCGATTTATGAGCTAAAACAATCACTACGTATATAATTTGATAAATTTATTAAAATTGTGCTAAACTATGGGTTTGTTTGAAGTCATGCCATGCTGATCATTCCGTCTTCGTAAGGAAAGGCTCTTAAGGTTTTATTGTGTTAGTAGTATATGTTGATGATATTGCCATTACAAGAAGTGACAATAAGGGAATTGAGGAACTTAAGAAGTATCTTCAGAGGCATTTTCTCACAAAAGATTTTAGTTCTCTTCGATATTTTCTTGTTATAGAAGTGGCCAATTTAAAGGAAGGAATTAATGTCTTAATGGAAATACATTCTGGATTTGCTCATAGAGATGGCCTTCATGGTACTAAGTTGGTTGATACACCAAAGGATTTGAATCACTAACTTGTTGGTGATCAAAGAGATGCATTCAAAGACGCAAGGTGATGAAAAACTAGTGGGTAAACTAATCTTTTTAACCATTACTCGATTAGACATATCTTGTGCTGTGAGTGTGGTGAGCCAATTTATGAGGGTTTTTTTTTTTTTTTTTTTAGAGTACCTCGCATGGATGCAGTTATTTGAATTTTATTGTATCTTAAAGAAGCACAATGTTAGGGAATTCTATACAAACGGAACAATCATCTTCAAATCATAAAGATACTGTGATGCCAACATGGCTGGTTCTTTGGCAGGCAAGCGGACCACTACTGGATATTGCATGTTTGTAGGGGAAAATTTAGTTGCTTGGAAGAGTAAAAAGTAGTGTTGTGGTCCGATCAAGCGCGGAAGCAAAGTATAGAGCAATGGGTCATACTACGTGTGAGTCAATGTTGATAATGAAATTGTGACAGGAGATTTGGTTTGCAGTGAATCTACTTATGCGACTAGTTTGTGATAATCAAGCAGTATCTCATATTGCAATCAATCCAGTCTATCATGAGAGAACTAAGCATAATGAAGTTGATTGTCACTTTATACATGGGAAAGTCTCCATCGGTGAAATCCCTACACCATATATCTGATCTTAGGATCAACTTGCTAGTGTATTCATGAAGGCTCTTGGTCATATTCAGTCATCAAGCATGTTCTCCTAGTTTGGCATCGACAACATCTATGCTCTAGCTTGAGAGGGAGTATTAATGGAAGTGGATTTGGCCCACGTAGATCGTATTCTCTTATTATCTTTTGTTTATGTTAATCAGGATATGTTGGTATTTTTGCTTTTGTTACTCGAATAATATAATTCATATTGGATTTGTTTAATTATAAAAAGGAAGAGGGGGAGGTCTAACTTATGAAGGGCTTTCCTCTTCTTTTCTCCTCATTTTATTCTCTTCTTTTACATGCTACAGTGCCTGCTATAGTTCCAAATGTTTCAGGATGATGATTGGACCTATTTTGTTTCTCCGCGCAATCTCTATTGTCTATTTTTCACGCTATTGATAAGATATTTCATTTTTAGGATCACGCTCGATACATTCCTCAAAAATCTGATTCATGCTGATTCTTCCCCCAACTAACGAAGAGATCTTGGCAGAATTGCCACATGGAATTCAGCACAATTTTGCAAAGAAATACCCCACTTGTTTCTCGAGAAGAGACGGGAAACATGCTCAATATCATTTGATTGAATAGTTGCCTCAGCTCCTTGTTGTTTGAAGAAACCCTCCACTTCAATTGGTATTTTTTTACGAAAAGCAGACATGAGATTACAAATCAAGTGTTTCACTAAGATTTTGAATAGCTGTCCCGAATTCAGGTTGATTATGTTTCGCTTCTTCCTCGGAGAAAGACGTAAGATATTTCATTTTTAGGATCATCTAGTTGTTGTGATTTTTGCACCCTAACTTGCTCCTAGTTGTATATGAATGAATGAACGAATTAGATCTGTGGTTGGGCATCCTACGTGTTATTTAAAAGCTTTGGGGATGTTAGCAAAACCCTTCATTTATTCATTGAGAAACCACTGATCTGTGACCAGATTTTGGAAATTTCTCATGCTGATACTGGATACTTTAGGAAACTTAAAACTTTTGCACCTTGCCACATGTCCAGCTAACCCTGGCTGAGACTCCCCTCTGAAATAGTATTTAGCTTCCATCATTTGGATGGGTGGCCATGTGATGATCCTTCTTGGACTGTTTATAGGATTGCCGCATTTGACCTCTAAATCCAAAATTCCAAAAGCAAAACTGAAATCCCTTCCAAGTTCCCCGTAATTTATGGCGAAAAGGAAACTAATGTCAGGGTTATTATTCACCCATTAAATATCTTTTTTCTTTAAAAGAAATCCAGAGCAATTTCTTTGTTATTTTTTTTAATTTTTAAATTTATTTTATTATTATTATTATTATTTTAAAAAATCACATTGGAATAGTTCCTTGGAAAAATCTATGCAAAGCAAAAGAATGAACAACCACTACTGCACTCTCTTACATTACATGCTCAAAATTTAAGATCTTATTCTACACAATTATTTGAATTAGTTTTTGTTATTGCACTACGTGTGATATGTAACTACAGAAGTTTGTCAATTGGTGTGAGTAGTATGTCGTTGAGTCTGATGAGCCCCTACGGTTGTTGAAGACTTGAAGACTCGAAGACCGGCAATGATCAAGGCTTGAAGACTCACGTATATGAATTAATACCTTGGTAAACCTCAACCTTGTATACCCTATAAACCTTATTAAACCCAAAACTTAGTCCTCTAGAAGGTCCCACCTTAATAGGAATATCCCAAGCTACCTTAGCCTAGAGGAGAAGTCCAAATGGTCTGCTTGGACTTGGCACAAAATAGAGAAAAAGTTTGAAAACTGAAAATTCATAGAAAAGCTTAAACTCGATTGAGCCTCGATCGTATCGAGGGGTCATCGATTGATCAATGTCCCCCTGGCCCGATCGATCGAAAATGGTAAAAACAATCCAATGACTTTACTACCCATTTTCGAATTACCTCAATCAATCTAGGGCCCTTGTTTGATCGATCGAAAGTGCCAAAATCTGTCCAACGGGTTTGTGACTTAAAGTTGAATTAGTTCAATCGATCGAAGCCATCATTCGATCGATCAATTCTAGCCATTTTTTGCCCATTTTCATCAATCTATTTATCCCTTGGCTAGGGCATTTGGGCATTTTGATGAGAATCCAATAGAGCTTTGGCTTGGTGTTTTCCTCTTCAAATCTATCCTCCTTAGCTCAAATCTCATTGAGTTCATTCTTCAATACTTGTTATTTAAGAACATTTATGAGCATTCAAAGCTTGGATGGAATCATGAACTCAAGCATTAATGGCCTAACCTGATTGAAATAGGTAAATCCTTTGCCTAATGGCCATTGAATGCTGGCTTAGTTGAATCCTACCCTAGATCCTACAAATCCCTAACTTGTAGAGAGATTCACCTACCCTTCTCCCTAACCTTGGCATTACATTGGAAGATTCAAGCAAGGTATCAATCGTGGGAAGCTTAAAGGAGCCGATTCGTGCATGACGAAGCATCTCGTCATCATGCTATCATGGAGCTCATCCAGCTAGGGAAGTCTTAGTATTGGAGTCCATATCTTGACCCAATTTCTTGTGGAGATTTGGGTTCAAAGTTTGAAACCCAAACTCGCATTGTAAGTCTCTATGGGAGCCTCCGACAGGAGTGAACATTGCTAGTTCTTGTGTAAAACTAGTGAGGAGTTTGAGATCCAAACTCCGCAAGACCTTGTGTAGGCCATTAACAAGTGTATACATGTAGATCCTTGTGTAGGATGTGAAGGTTAATGGTGAACCTATTTTAAAACCATAAGAGATGGTGAAATCCAGTACACTCGAGTTTAAATGTGTTAGCCGGAAGTGGAGTAGATGAGCAGTCGAACCACTATACATTGTGTGCAATGAGTTGAATACTATTTTATCTATGCTTGTGCTTATGGGTTGAATCCTTATGAATGCTTAGTTAAAATGAAGCTTATGTGTGTGTATCATTGCTTACATGGATGTCACTGTCTTGTTCTATAGACTTATGGATGTTGGTATACCTTGATTAAGTCTATTAGTTCAGAATTTCTGTTGGTGGCTTATTGAGCTTTAAATTGAAAATTTATAAAGGTCTTATTCATCCCCCCTCTAGGACTTAGCCATATCTTCTAGCTCCTACAATAGCAGTAATTGAACTAAGACCGCAATTTCATGATATTCATACTTCTATTTAGTTGGTTGTCAGTCTATCAATCAATCAATCAATCATCATCTAAGTGTTATCCTAAGTAATTGGGGTCAGCTAAACAAAG
Source organism: Magnolia kwangsiensis (assembly GCA_037074715.1). Taxonomy (NCBI): domain Eukaryota; kingdom Viridiplantae; phylum Streptophyta; class Magnoliopsida; order Magnoliales; family Magnoliaceae; genus Magnolia; species Magnolia kwangsiensis. The sequence goes on along the minus strand of CM073572.1, from coordinate 148,367,373 downwards.
CTTGTTCTGCCACTCCACTTTATCAAGGACCATATCCTCTGTTAAACCATAGGTCAAGTCTCTTCTTACTACATCCCCTCATGTCCTTTTGAGCCTTACCTTTGCCTTCTAGAGCCTTCAACTTGAACCCACTCAATCCTAACTGGCATAACTCTTAGTCTCTGTTGCACATGGCCAAACTATCTTAGTTGACTTTCCCTCATCTTATTTACCTATTAGATAACCATTAAGTTCCCTCAAATGCATTGTCAATCTATTATTGTTGAGCAGATTTGGGTTTGTCATGGACTATGATAAATGTTTACCAATATAGAGAATGTAACCCCCCCCCCCCCCCCCCCCCCCCCCCCCCCCCACACACACACACACTCACACCAGTGGATTTTCACCACAATGGATACTCGAACCCATGGCCTCGTGTTAAACCTCCTGTGAGCCTACCACTAAGGCATGATTAAGGACCCATAGTGAATGTAACATGTAGCTACATTCTTGTAATGGTTTATTTTCTTTTATGCTTTTTTTTTTTTTTTTTTTTTTTTTTTTTTTAAGTTTTTGAAATGCATTCAGTTTGAAATTTTATTCAAGGATAGCCTGTACTTTCTGCTCCATGCGTGCATCATCTTTCTACTCTCCCGCATGCATAGGCCTTTGTAAGAATGGTACTCTTTGCAGCAGCAAATTTACTGCTACTATGGTATCCCTACCTGTGAATTAAAATAGCTAAAAACTCCCTTCCGTGAGAAACATAGTGAAGTATGTCGAAACAGGTTGTGGTGACAACTAAGCATCTTTTTCTTAATTGACTTTGTGTCAACTTGATGTTGCAGATATTTGTATCATACCAAGATAGTAATGTGATTTTCAAGGGGGACATGCCTACCTGCACATGGTTGCACCTGGCTAGTCAGTTATATCATGAACCGGATTTGTTCCATAAAATAGGCAGATCTCATCAGGTGGGCATGTGTTTATGCTGAATATGGATGGTTAGAAAGAAATAGCTATAGGTCTGTATTCAACATGCATGTTTGGCCCACATGATTACTGGACCAGCCTGACATTTTGGGCATGGCAATGTTCACTGTCAAACTGCCTGATAAATGGTCCATCTCACATGTATTCCATGTTGGCACATGTGTGGCATTCACCTCTTCAATCTCTTGAAGTCCGCATCTCCACCTATGCATATGGTTCTTCAGAACAGCGTTTTTTCTTTTCTTTTCTTTGCTGTGGAATATATCCCCCTACACAATAAAAAAAGACAAACGTCCTTAATATGAAGCTTGAAGGTGAATTATACCTCTCCGCCCAAAACTAAATGTTGGAATCTGACTGGGATTGTTTGTTCGAAAGGTTGTAGGCTTGGAAAGTCTTGATGAAGAGGATCAACGGTCTCAATTAAGTCAATTCCTCGAAGGATATAGGGAAGGAAGGACAATTCAAAAGAGATTCAGTGGGCCTTCACTGATTGGCTACATCAACTCACTCATCAGCATCAGAACTGTTTATCTTATTGTCTTTGTGGTGGCTGTCATCATGCTTATCCGAACCATTGGCAACAAAGATGAAGATGACACTCCAAGGCAACACAGGCAAGTGAGGGATGAAGATACAAGCAGCTCCTCTGGGGAGAGTGAAAGGAGAGAGTACCAACCTGGTGACAAGGAAGATTAAGGTGGGCCACCTACGTTTCTTTCAATAGTGATATACTTCCAGAAATTTCTATCAAAGAGGTTCTGATTGTTTCATGTCAAAGAAACAACTCATATTTGATTCTTGCAGTTGATGAGCATGCAGTTCCTATGGATACCATTGCATGGTGCCCACTTGCATACAATCGAAAGACCAATTTTTTTACAGAAATCTGTGGGTTATCTCAGTAAGTTAAGATGGACTATAGATGGTAGTCATATTGTGTGAATTTTGTCAGAGTTTCCGTATGTATGATAATTGCGATCTCATTTTGCTATTCAATTTGCTCCATTGCCGAATCCCACATAGGTGGTCCAGATCATGTATCCGATGGGTCTTTTATTGTATGTGGGATGCCGTATGCCCCATATAGGAGAACCTCACCATCTTGAAAAGTTGGTATTCGCTCAGTATCCTTCTATTTGAAGGCCATGGGTTTGAGATCTAGGATCATCCAATCAGGAAGATCATTGGGGCATCCCTAAGAAATACTGTAGCCCATCTGATCAACAATCGAGTTCACCGAACCATGGGAACCCATTTCATGGTCTGGCATGTTGGCTGGACACTCCATGTTCTGATGCATTCAATTTCGAACCTGCATAGAGATTCCTGCTAACCATGAATGGCCCAGAATCTCATGTCAAAATTATTTGGTTGGGTGATCCATAGCTTGACAGTCTAATTTGTGATTTACTTTCGCCATGCATTCAGCCATTTCAGTCTGTTGTTAGTGAGACTTATAGCCATTTTTGTTTATTGTTAGTGAGACAATTCCCCAGCTCTACAGAATCTCCCTATTATGGTCTGTTTATTGTTAGTGAGACAATTCCCCAGCTCTACAGAATCTCCCTATTATGGTCCTATCGATGTGCTTCCAAAACAAACAAGAATAATAACCTTTGCCATTTGATTGCTGACCTTTAAATAGACAGTGAAAAGAACAAGAAAAGGTTGATCATTTATGTTCAGTGGTGAAATTTGAGCTGCAGTGATGGCTAGGATGGTCTGACCCGTGTTCCTCTTGGACTGCATTGAATTTAACACCCAGTTAAATAAATTCCATAAATTGTAGATTTTCTTGCTTTTGGTCATGATTCAGAGCCTGAAATGCATTTATGCCTTCCATTTCTTTCTTTATACAGTTCAATTGTGTTTCTAGCTTCCTAGAAGTGGGTTTTTTGGCCTCACAGACTTTTCTTACCTCACAACAGCTACTTTTTCAAAAAATTTAAAAAGTTCTCTATTTATCCTCTTCAATCTAACTCTGAACTCATGATTCATGGACATCCCACCAGTAGAACATGTCAAAGAGAATCTCTTTCCTGATATTTTGTGAATCTTTTTTTTTTTTCTTTGGAAAGATGATATTTTGTGAATCTCTTTCCTGATATTTTGTGAACCATGCATGCAAACATTCTCCAAAAGAGAATCGACTACAATATATTATTTTATTTTATATTCTTAAGTCGGATATGGTGCGGGTCCAGTCCCTTAGTAAGTGTTATCAACCATAAACTGGTAATGTTGGGGGATAGTGTTCAATCCACACAGACCAATTTACAGGCTGCAGTGGACCAAAGGTGTGCTGTAATGGTAACAGTGGCCGGATCGGTGGCCGCATAACAGCCAATGCAGAGTGACACCCTTGGTATCAATCAATCACTCTCTCTCTCTCTCTCTCTCTATATATATATATATATATATATATATATAGAGAGAGAGAGAGAGAGAGAGAGAGAGAGAGAGAGAGAGAGAGAGAGAGAGAGAGAGTGCTCACCTGTGCACCTTCTTACGTGAGCACCTTTGCACACATGTTTTAGGCACAAAATCTAAACGGTCCATGTGATGTGGCACCCCTTGAAACTTTATAGGTCCAATTTCCTGCCCATCCAAAACTCTAGTGGGCCATAGCAAAGAGGAATGCAAATCAAGGGAGGAAACTGTTTCCTTTTGCCATGGCCCACCAGAGTTTTGTATCGGTCTGAAAGTTGGGCTTGTGAGGTTTCAAGGGGTGCCGCATCACGTTGACTGTTCAGATTTTGTGCCTAAGATGTGTGCAAAGGTACTCACGTAAGAAGGTGTGCAGGTGAGCATTCCTCTCTCTCTCTCTCTCTCTCTCTCTATGTGTGTGTGTGTGTGTGTGTATATATATATATATATATATATATATATATATATATATATATATATCAGAAAAATTCCAGAACAACCAGAGATATTCTAAATAATCCAAATATGTATTCTTTTAAAAAAAAAATAATTTATTTTTTATTTTTAATACCATGTTTATGAGTGTAATGATCCACTCTTTGGTGAGTATGTTATCTTGGGCTATCTGATAAATTTATAAACCGACAATATGAGATTGACTACAAAACCCCTATATTTAATTTTCTAATTATCTGAATATCAATAATAAATATATTAGCATAAATGTAATATGAAAATATGTCACATTTACAAGGTATTTACTATTTATTTATGGTATTAGACTATTAGTGTATTAGTATTACCTACTTGCGTGCATCTGGCTAAATTGGTCCAGACTGGAGATTTTTGTGTCCTAACTTATGATTCATGTCCTGCCATCCTCAAGGAAAAAAATAGTATTATTTATTAACTTCCCTGCAACTTGATTACAAATACCTTGATGGTTAGTCAGGGGAGTTAGTTTAAGCACAAGTTTGATAATGTGTGCTTGGTGAGCAATGTTTGTGGGTGAAGAAGAGTTGATTTGTGGAAAAAAAAAATACTTACCTAAATAAAAACTCATTAAGCACCACCAAAATGAAAAAAAAATAAAATTGCTTGTAGTTACTCGATTTCCACATCCTTGTCATCATCCAATCGTGGGCGTGGAACAGGTTTTGCATGTCCATAATAACCAAAGCTAGAGGGAAATACAAGGTCAATGAAACTCGAGGATGACTGATCTTCACTGGCATCTATTGGGTCGACCTCGATTCTTAAGGATATGCACCAGTGCTAGATGAATAGTTGTAATACTACTCGTACTCGTAACACTAAGAGCGAGAGTCCATATATCTATGTCAATATGAAACATTTTGACTAGGACTACTTCAACACGAATGTGGCCCAACAGGCTTCGTATACTGCCATTGGTTGTATCCATAGTTATATCCATACTATTTGTAATTGTAAGTCGTCCCTCCAATGCCACTGGTGCTAGAATCTCCATGATACGCCTTCTTTAGCTGGCTTTATCATAACTCAGTACACTCATAAGTCCAGCCTTGTCTGCCTCATCAATGCTCATAAATTGTGCTATTTATAAGCAATTGTAGAGTGGGCATAGTAATCCCGGAAGTGTACAAACAACAAGTGCATCATCATCACTGCCATGATCATTCATCATCAACCACATTTGCCACACACTTTGAATGCTTCAATCTTAACTTCAAAACTTAACTGCAATTGTTTTGAGAGCCTTTGCACTCTCTAAAATGCATCCACTAATTGATTGGAGCCAACTGACTCACTGCCTGTTGTGCAAGAATATCTCTGAAGTTGCACTGATGAAGTTCATATATTTTTAATTCATTCAATACTCTTATCTGATTATCTAAGTTAGGCTCTAATCTTATTATCACATTCTTCAACATAACACGAACCCCGTTATCCTCGGCAAATGAATAGGCAATATTTGTACCTCAGATTTAGATAGTAACATATTGCAAGAAGATCATAGTAAAGTTTCATCCAGCACTTGTCAATCAACTTCCAGTAGTCAATGTAATGTTTACAATTATGATGAATAGTCAGCTTTGCTTTATCCATAGCATTGTAGAGAAAGCCCATAGTATATGTGTTTTTTTTTTTTTTGGATTTAACAAGACAGAGTACCATCATTAGCAGTTCCATCATCTTGAGAATATTTGTAACCTTCTTCCAATATTTGTTGCCGTTGATGGTCTCAGCAAACATCGACTGGTACCCTTCTTATCTTCTACCCATGTTTTGTGTCGGGTCAATTGTATTCCACTTTCAACCAATGTTTTAACACTCTTCTTCATTCTAATATCTTTTAATAAGAGATCAATGCAATGTACAACACACAAAGACCAAAATATATGTGCTTTCTTCACTATCAATGTTCTTCCCACCAACTATTTTTTTTCTTTTTATATAAGAGGTCCTGAACGTATTTTTTCCTTTTTATATAATAGGTCCTGAACGTGGGAACCCTAACATGTATTCCCTCTCTCTCTCTCTCTCTCTCTCTCTCTCTCTCTCTCTCATTTTTCATTTTCATATGCAATTCTACTTTAGACATCAGTTCCAAGTTGGTGTTTAACTAATTTACAGTTACACCATGGTAAATCCATAATCATCAGTGTCAATTTCATTGACTACCTTAAAAGGATTTGAATTTAAAGAATTCAGATCCCAATATCTTTCATAGACTATAAGGATAGTCCTCTTTTGCATACTATAATGATAGTCAAAATGAGGTATATTGACATTCTAAAAGATAGTGAAAGCCATGATAAAACACAACTTGGAAACTTCCATTAAGAAAAAAACATCACTTAATGTTAATCATACAAAAAGATTTGCCCATCACTCAATTAACCAATGAAGGAATAGTGGGATATAAACTAGAGTTTTCTCACGACAGTTCCAATAAAGAAGAAACATCTAAAAGGATACCATCTAAAAGGGCATATGACGCAACCAAAGGGTTCGTAACTCGAGGGTCTGAACTTTTGTTATGCAAAAAAGTCTTACAGTTAAACATAAGCATCACATTGGTGGTCCTCAAGGTTTAATGAGGTCATTTCTTCACTCGGTTTTAAGAAAAGCATTACTCATAAATGTACACAGGTTAGTGATAGTTAAGTTTCTGTCCTTCATTCGGCCTATCAGAGCCTCCACAAGCAGCAGTGCTTGTGAAATATGATGAATCTAAATGTAGATATACGAAAGGTGAGAAAGAAGAAATGTTTTTTATGCTCATATACAAATGTACGAGTCCGCTAAAACCGACTGCAATATACAGATTTGGACTGCACTTAATGTCTCGTTAGTACATAGTCCAATTCAGGATTTATTTTTATGGGCATAAAGGTCATTGCTCGAAACAATGCAATTCAACGTTTTCGATTGAAACAAAAGCTAACGCCTACCATGAAACCAAGTGAGGGGCATTACAGGATAATACTCTTCTCAATAACAACAAGGGTTTATCTAAAGAAAGAACATTGACCTAAAGTTCCTTGTTGTAAAGGTGAGAGTTTAGAATTGTCAAGCATCCGCGAATTTATATAGACCTTCCAATCATAGCATTAACTCTTGTAGGATGTTTGGATTAGTGGGAGTATGCGGATGTTATAGTTACATATACATTTAAGTTTATTCAAGTTCAATTGACGATTGTGGTTTTATGATAATAAACATTCTAATCATTATTTTCATTTATTGTAAATGCATAAGGTGATAGAACAAATAAGTTTGGCTTTTATTCGACACGAGATGGAATGAATTTTTTTGGAAATCTGTATGCGTAATCCGCATAAGTTTTTCATACCATGTGCCCATGTTGTAAAGGTTTACGTCAATGGAAGTACTTGTTTATCTGATGATGCCCTGTCCAACTTTGATAAATGAAGTAATGATTACTTTTGTTCCATATTAATAGTTTCAATTTATCAAAATTTTAAAGGTATTACACATCATTTATTATAAACAACTAATAAAGGCTTAAGCTCTTAAAGTAAAATGCTAGATATGCTTACTCCTTTATATATCATGGTACCACATGTGATTCAAGTGGGAGAATGTTAGAATCTAACCATAGGATGGGCCACACGTGGCACTCATGTCCAAATGAATAAAAACATGGATGGTTCAGATCATAGTAATGAACTCCTAATGAATGGGCATAAAAAAAATAAAATAAAATAAAAAAATGCATGACGCAAATGAATGAGCACACTATCTGCAGTGGCCTTTCTCACCAATTCATTTTCGCTCAACTTTTTGTCCTTCCCTTGTTGGTGCATTGAACTGTTTTGGACTCATATAAGATGATTGCTGGGTGCCAAGAACCTACATGCAATCATTATCTCAATCGCACATCAATTGCATCACCCTTTATAAATTGAAAAATAAGGGCGCAGGGTTTTTCTACTATCTTATTTATAATAATAAAATAATATGAAAATACTAGATAGTCCAAGGACTACTCAATATAGTGTATACACAAAACCATCCCTCCCTCCCCCAAATTAAATTAAATGTATTCCAACAACTGCCTTTGGGCTTATTGTTTTTCTTTTTAGACTGTAAATGCATTGTAAACGAGGAATGATGACTTCTCATCGACAATTGGAAGGGAGGGAAACGAGAAGTTAATTGTGCCTTGAAAATCATGCTGATATTCATTAAAATGAGATGGTGATTGCACTTTAAAATCTATTGGTCCCACTGTGATGTATGTATCTGACCCATGCCCTAAAACAAATAGGATAGGGAAACGAGAAGTTAATTGTGCCTAGAAAATCATGCTTATATTCATTAAAATGAGATGGGGATTGCACTTTAAATTCTATGAGTCCCACTGTGATGTATGTGTCTGATCCATGCCCTAAAACAAATGGGATAGGTAAACGAGAAGTTAATTGTGCCTTGAAAATCATGCTTATATTCATTAAAATGAGATGGGGATTGCACTTTAAAATCTATGGGTCCCACTGTGATGTATGTGTCTGATCCATGGGTCCCACTGTGATGTTATGTGTCTGATCCATGTCGTCCATCCATTCTATCCTATTTGTTTTAGGGCATGAGCCCAAAAATAAGGCAGATTATTAGCTCAAATGGACCACACTATAGGAAATAAGAGATAATGATGTCCACCGTTGAAAGCTGAAATGAGCCTAGGGCTTATGGGATTGTGTATATGTCATCCAACCTGTTCATAGGATCATATAGACATAGATGAAGCTTTTATTTTCCTAAGAAGTTTTCAATAGTAGGCGTTCAATTTCACCTATTTCTTATGGTGTGGTCCACTTATGCTTGGATCTGCCTAATTTTTGGGCTCATGCCCTAAAATGAGCAGGTAAATGGATGGATGGCATGGATTAAACACATGCATAACGACCGGCCACGTAAATTTTACAATAATAGTGTTTTCTTTCCTTGATTTTAGTGTCGAAGCCTTGGAAGCAGGTGTAGCTGTCACGTCATGCGTAGGCCGTTGGTATGAATTATAGGTAAATAATGACTTATTTACCTGTATTTACAGGTAAAAAAAAAAAAAAAACAAACAAACGTGTGACATTTGTGATTTGATCCTCGAAAGAAAGCTAAAGAGTAGAAGTGACAATCAACTTCTATATATTTACTATGCTAATGATACCGGATTTGAGGTGATGTAAATTGTTGCTTGATTGCCACATAAAAGTAGAACATGCGTAGTAATCAAAACACCCAGTTTGGAAAGAAACGATCGTAACCACGAAATTTCACTAGTAGCATCTTCCACGGACCAATACTCACCCAGCTTGGAAAGAAACGATCGTAACCACGAAACTTCAATAGTAGCATCTTCCACGGACCAAAACTCAACCTTGTAAAAAAAATAAAAAAATAAATAGCAATACCCAATTGCATTTTGCTTATCCAAGATACTAAATTACCACCAACGAACATATAAAAGCCTACGTGGGAGCATCTATCACTGGTAGAACCTCCCAATCAACATCATAGTAGGCACTTGTATAAAGATGTCCATGGTCGGTACAGAGAATCCCTTTTCCTATTGCTGATTTTACATAATGAAGTAGACTGTTCATGCAGAAATTTGGTTAGCTTTCCTTAGACCTTTTGCACCTTTATAAAAAATGAACAAAAGAAACACTGGCTAATACAAGGGATCCTCTGATGCCTAAGTCAGGTAGGAAATTTGGGTATAGTTGTAAACGAAATTTTAGGCTAGAGATTGTGCGTACCTTTCACTAGTAAGGATGCTCCCATTTATAGGTGAGGAATAGACGGTGCCATAGATTGCAATCTTCCCATTTAGTCTGAGCGTATTGTAGAAGGATTTGGATCACAAATTTATCGTGGATATTATCCGAGATCTTCAGCTAGGATCTCAGACTAATGTCTTTAATACGATTTGATTGGTCGGAATTAGAAGTAATATGCGGTATAAGGCCTAAGCTGAGCAGAATGTTCACAGTGGGCCAGGCAGTCGTCCCGAAGAATAGCGCATCGACCTGGCCTTCCTCCCAAGCTGTGGCTGGGCTTTCCCTTAACATTGGGAAAATTTCCATCCCGCCGAGCTGAAGTCATGTCTAAGGTCGAGCAAGACATGTTCCTTTCCATGGTCTCTCTCCATCTTGTTCTTCAGTGTTAGGGTCCTTCTGCAAGCCTCTAGAGCAGGGCATGATTGACTTCATGTGGGATCATGCCTCGGGAGGTGTATCATCCTGGTGGAGCTTTGCACTATCCAGAGGAGAGTGTTACTTTGACCGTTCAGGGTCGTCTTGGCCTTGAGTGGCATTGGTCGGCTAAACGACTCATCATGGGCATTCGAGCCGGCCTTGCATTTATGTCTAACTCATTTAAACTCATAATAGAAGCCCCCTACTTTCGAGTTGACCGAGGTGAGCTCAGGAAGTAATTCAGTGTAGTGAGGTCGGATGTGGAGGAGGTCGAGTCGGTTCGTCATTAATGCGAAGATACGCTGTGGGTGCGAAGATCGAGGGGGATATGTAATCATCGTATGGCACGTTCGATAGGGTGTGCACTAGCAGAGCGTCTTTTTGCTCTCCGACTTATGAGGTGTGGACTCGTGGTGACGCCTGCGGAGCCGTTTCGTTGGGCGAGTAGGAGGTTTTCACGTGGTTGTATGCACATGCTGAGGAGTCTCTTTGGCTGCTGTATTTAATGTGGGTGATCATCACTTGTGGTCGTGCTTCTTATAAAAAGGGGAAAGCTCTGACGTTCAAAGCCATTTGTTCCTGCTGCCCTCTTAAGCTCCCAGTCTTGGTAATTTTTGGGAAGTCAGAAATCCTATCCTTCGATACTTCTTTTCTTCCTTTTTCTCTCTCATTTCTTCTTTTTGGTCTTAAATGTCTCACATTTCAGACGAAGGGCCCGAGCTCTACGCGTTTCAGGAAGATTTTGACCCGAGAGCGTAGACTCTAGGTTGGGGGCCCTCGACCCTCCATCTTCAGTGTCTTCGAGCCCGGCCACTGGTATCAATGGAGTCTGTTCTGTCTGAGAGGGCGGTTGCTTAGACCTCGGCTGAGCAGCTGACCACTGTCGATCCGACCGGGTCGATACTGAGAGAGGCCGATTTGGTCTGAATTAGATCTGAGTTCGAGATCCCGATCTCAGTGGGACTTAGGGTTCCCGACCTTGGTGAGGTTCCTGGTGACCCACAAGAAGGTGAAGTGACAATCTTCCAGGTCACGCTGCAATGTGGACTTCGCCTACCCTTTACCAAATAGTGTGAGAGGCCACTTCTCACCTAAGGTTAGCCCCTGACTAGATTATCCCAAACACCTAGAGGGTGTTGCTTTGGACTTATATCCTTTGGTTTAAGCTCGGGAACCAGGAATTGATAGTCGAGGAGTTTATGTACCTATACCAGCCTAAGGCTTATCTGAAGAAATTGAGTTGGTATTACTTCTTGGCATAGGCGAGGAAGGGCAAGGCCCTCATTGCTGGCAACCCAACTTCCAACAAAAATTGGAAGAACAAGTGGTTTTGGGCGTCCAGAGAGTTGGATTCCCCTGCTGCTGAGCTGGCTCGGCTACGAGCTCGAGTTCCTACCCAATTCGGTACTCTAGGTCGGATATTTTTGAGGCATTAGACTTAAGATCTTTCCTGACGCATTTGCAATTGCACTTACTAATCACTTGATCGCTTTTACAGGCTTTCCAAAGACCCAGCCTGATCTTTGCAACTTATAACTTAGGCAAGTGAATAAGGCGAAGGTGACACGAGAAGAGTTTTGCCTTTAGACTATGCTGAATGCCTCAAATATTCTTTGTCAATTTGGGCTTCACAGACCAATTTCTTTCGCTGCTCTCTGTAGGCAACAAATTGTAGAGATGTTTTGATGCCGTAGACTTCCTTTCACTAATTTCGTTTGTCCTTCCATGTAAACATGGTCGTGCCATCGAGGCTTGGAAAGAGGGATTGTAATCCCCATCACCGAGATGGTTGGACGAAAGTCGATCATTCGGAGGAAGGTGACAGTCCCTCCAGCCATATTAGCTGTCACCTCTGCCACGGTGGAGGTGAGGTTTGATCTTGGTGCCAAGACGTCCTCGGTAAAGCGGTCTCTTTCAACTGTATCGAGTGAAGGGGCTCGTGTCGCTCCTGCCTTGGATGCTCCTCCACAATAGTCGGCTATGGAGGTAGTTGATTTGGAGGTTTCCTCTCCAGCTCGAGAGGTTCAAGCAGCCGAGGAGCCTAAGGTCCGAGCAGCCGAGGAGTCTCGGCTTGTAGCTGTCTAGGCCTAGGACGAAAAGGGTGAAACCTCGGGCCCATGAGTGGTCGAGGGCGGCAGTGCCTCTGGCACCCGAGCTGCCGAAGCTAGGGGACCAAGTCCCCTGCCCCCTGGGTATCATATAGGTGGCCAAGCCAACTGGGTGGTCAGGCATGCTCTAGAGGACCAGATTACCAACCTAGTCGGTACCCATCCGGAGATTATTTTGAGCTAGGCAGCCACATTCTGCTACAAGGTATATCCTTCCCCTCATCACTGCGCTTCCATTTTCAATTGATTTTTAACGCGCTCTGTTTTGTTTTCGCTCATCCTTGCTCTTCTGACCACTCGTAAAAAAATAAGGCAAGTGGCAATTGAATGCGATCAGGCAGAGGCCGAGCTTCAGAGTAAAGTTGCTAAAGTCAAGGCCCTTCGATGGGCTTTGGAGTTAACTAGGAAAGAGTGTAACTCTCTGAAGATCCAGCCGAGTAAAGCCCAGTAAAGGGAGAGTTCGACGCTGGCCGAGCTGGAGGGGGCGAGGTCGCATCTCCCTGCGGTCGAGAAGGAGCACTCTGAAGCGGTGGCTGAGGCCACAATATCGAAGGTTGTGGTCGTAGAGTTAAAGGTCGAGCTGGTAAGGGACAGAGAGAGTTTGGTGGCCAAGTTGGCCGAAGTCGAGGCAAAGCTAGCCGCTCAGCTATTTGAGGCCAGGGAGGTGATCCTAGCGATTAAGGCCGCGGTCGAAGGAATGTGCCGATGAGGTGAAGGTGATCTACAATTGTGGCTACGAACGCTGCATAAAGGATGTTAGGGGTTAGTACACTAAGGGTTCCGTGCCAACCGATACCAAAGTCGCATAGCCTCGTCACCCCCTCTCATACTTGTATAGCTTTTGTTTTTCGTATGCACTTCTTCATCATATTAATGAAAAAGGGATTTTTTGCGATTCGGTTGTGTATGGGATTTTAATAGACTTAATAGGTCGGTCTAATTGTTCATCGAGCATTACATTCATAGGCTAAGCATATTAGCCGAGCCTTTGAGCTTATCCTTTTATGAAGGAGATTTTTCCCTTGTAAAGCAGACGAACGAACCGCGATGGTCCCTTCGTGGAGGGCTAAGCAGCAGTTTGTTTAGGAGGATTGTTTTCCCTTATACTAGGGGATCCTCATTTGTAAGTAGCGCAAATTGAGTAGCATTTTTAGTTAGTGGTCCAACCTCTTCTTTAAAGGTTGGGAGACAGGTCAGCGATTGTTCCTCCCTTGTACGAAGGGGAGTCCCCGGTAGATCACGTAGTAGATTCGATTAACGGTTCGACCTCTTCTATAAGTGTCGGACTGTTGGAGAGGGCTGCTTTTCCTTTATACCAAAGGAAGCCCTTAGTGGATTCATGTAAAACGAATGTTGCAAACAACGAGTAGGAGGAGAAGTTTCATAATCTTGGGATTTTTTTTTATATTGTAGATTCTGAAGGAAACATGTAGATTCTGACTTTGGCAGTTGTTAATTGTAGATTCTAAACAGCAGGAAAGTAGATTTTGGTGTTAGGCTTGGTCTGCTTCTACGCGTAGTAGATTTTCAGGTGCTCGGCATTCTATGGGTGCGGCAGAGGTCGTCCCTCCATGTCTTCCAGCCGATATGTCTTTGGTCAGTTCGTACTTGTTACTTTATAGGGCCCTTCCTAGTTCGGCCCTAGGGTTCCTGAGCCGGGTTTTTAGTATTCTGAAATGTTCTGCATAGGACTGGGTCTCTAGCTCGAAACTTCCTCATTTTTACCCTAGAATTGTAGAAGCGAGCGACCTACTGTTGTCAGGCTGGGACTTTGAGTTGGGCTTGCTCCCTTTTTTCTTCGATTAGGTTGAGTCTAGTGTCATTTGTTCGGCATTTTGATGTCCATTGTAGGAGTCGGTTCAAGCAGTTTGGAGTCCGATCTTGACTGGGACAACGACTTCAACTCTGAAGGCTAGGGAAAAAGGAGTTTCCCTGGTGGCTGTTCGGGTAGTGGTTCGATATGCCCAGAGAACGCGGGGGAGCTCTTCTGCCCAGGTTCCATTGGCTTTCTCGAGCTTGGTTTGAAGGTGGTTCTTAGTGATTTTGTTGACCGCTTCGACTTGTCCATTACCTTGGGGGTATCAAGGTGACGAGTAGACGTTTCGAATTCTAAGGTTCCCACACATACCTCAGAATTGATCATTGTCGAATTATTTTCTATTGTTTGACAGGATCATACGTGAAATTTTGTACTGACATACAATGCTTTTTCAGATAAAGTCGGTAATCTTTTGCTCGGTGATTGTATTGTGGCCAAAGGCTCGGCTTCGACCCATTTAGTGAAGTAATCGACCGTGACAACCGTGAATTTTGTCTGGCTTCTACCAGTTGGTAAAGAGCCAATGATGTGTATTTCCCATTGAGAAAAGGGCCATAGCCCTCTCATGGGGGTTAGCTGCTCAGGTGGCTGATGAGGTATTGCTGCGAATCTTTAACATTTGCTGCACCTCTTGGTGTATTACTTGACATCTTTCTGGATGGTAGGCCAAAAGTATCCTTGTCAGATGACCTTGCGGGCGAGGGCATGACTGACAGAGTAGTTACCGAAGATACCTTTATGTATTTATCTCAGGATGACGTACTCAGCCTCTTCAAGTTGGAGGCATCTGAGATAGGGTAGAGAGAATTCCTTTTTGTATAAAGTGTCCCCGACCATAGTTAGGGCTGAAAGTCAGGCAGATTGGGTCAAGTTGGTGCTTAGCCCTAGCCCAACCCAAGGTTCTTATACCTCAACCCTAATCCAACCCAACCCAACCTTGGGCTGGGAGTTCTCGACCCAAGCCCAACCCAAGCAGGCTCGGTCGGGTTGATCGGGATACATGATAATATTTTCATTATTACATTAGTCTATTGTATTTCAATACACGTCTTATTTTTTATATCTATAATTTTATTAATTATATATGTAGTTATTTATAGTATAGGACTTCATTTTTTTCCTAATCAAACAAGCTAAAATATAAGACTACTATTTGTTTAAAAGTCATGCTATGAAGCACACAATTTATTTGGGAGAGAAAAATCTAGCACATCTTATTAGCTTAGGTCATCAGAAATGATGTGGACCAATGAGACCCAACAACACAAGAATTTCTATGCCTTTTTCAACACAAATGATCTACACTTAATTATAATCTATTAGTAACTTATATATTGATCGGGTTTGGGTTGGGTCGGGCAACCCAAGACCTTAACCCGAGCCCGACCCAAGTTTTATCGAGTTGGTGTTTGTATAGCCCAAGCCTAAGATCAGACTAGATACATCCTGCCCGAGCCCAACCCAATTTCGGGTCGGTCACGGGTAGGTCGGGTTGAACCCACCCAACTTTCATCCTTAACCATAGTGTACCAGGCCAACCTAGATCGGAGTCTGCGCGCATCGAGTCGGTCCTCGAGTAGCTTCCCTTCCTAAAGGTAGTCAACAATTGGGTTCATCCAACACGACTTCGAATCCACTAGAAGAATCATATCTAAGTGGAACTGCTGATGCTCGGCTCGGCGAGAAACTCGATTGGGATCGACTTCGGGATGTCGTCTTTTATTGTTGTGGCCACCTTTGCTAGTGTATCCGCTTTGGAGTTTTTGGCCCTGGGGATTAGGATGATGTCAGACTTGGAGAATTTGATAATCAGTTCCCATGCCCTTTGCAAATAGGCGATCATTCTCTCTTCCTTAGTCTGGTACTCATTTTTTATCTGGTTGACGACTAGCTAGGAATCACTATGGACTTTCAGGTTCTAGGCTCCCATTATCACTGTTAACATAAGTTCGGCAAGGCTTCATATTCTGCTGTGTTGTTCGATGTTTAAAATTTAAACCATAAGGGATAATGTGTGTAGGTCTGATCACGAGCCTCTAGGTCTACCCCGACCCCACTGCCTTTAGAATTGGATGAGCCATCGACATACAATGTCTAGGTCGATAGGTCTAGTTCGACCACTTAACTTACGGGCTGATCGGTCACTCTGCTTGAACTGGTTTCCAAGTTGTTTCTGCATGCGAGCTTGACAATAAAATCATCCACTGCTAGGCTTTTGATGGCAGTTTAGGGCTAATATTTAACGTTAAACTCGCTAAGCTCAATCGCCCATTTCATGAGTCTTCCTGATACTTTAGGTTTTTGGAGTACCTGGTAGAGGGGTTAGTTGGTCAGGATTATGATAGAATGGGCTTGGAAGTGAGGTTAGAGGCGGTGGGATGAGACGACTAGAGCTAGAGTGAGCTTCTCGATGTTTGAATACCTGGTCTCGCTGGGACCAGGGCTTTGCTGACATAGTACACTGGTAGTTGTTTCCCTTCTTATTCACGGATGAGGGCCAAGCTTACCACTACTGTTGAAATTGCTAAGTATAGTAGGAGGGGTTATCCTCACTCGGGGTTTAAAAGTAGCTGTGGTGAACCCAAATATTTCTTGAGTTATTGGAAGGTTAGCTCGCAGTCCTCAGTCCACTCTATTTTCTGTTTTGTTTAAAGAAGGGAAGACACTTATCGGTGGCTTGAGAGACAAACCAGTTAAGGGCGGCTATTCTTCTTGTGAGGCACTGAATTTCCATTGTTGTCATGGGCGAGATCATGTCTAACAAAGCTTAGATCTTGTCAGGGTTTGCCTCGATCCCTCTTTGACTGACCAAGAAAGGAAGGAATTTTCCCAAGCCGACACCGAATGCACATTTACTCGGATTTAGTTCCATCTGATACCTTTACAGGATTGCGAATGTAATGGCCCAGCCCCAACCATACTTCTGTTACACCCCAAACTCGTAAAACGGACTCATAGAATTCTTGATCGCCAAATCCAGTGCCGACAGCCTCCGTAGTACCCCACTCTCGGCTCTCAACGCCCATATGCTAGGTTCTGATCCTAGGATCTTACGAGGATTTTCAGTGTGAATTTTTTTTTTTATAAATAAAGGAGCATAAACATAAGTGTACCCAAATCATAAAGGCAACATCATCATCACATATCCACTAATATCAAAAACTTAAGTACAATACATGAACAGAAAATACAAGATAAATGTCAAAAGCTTCACAAGCTCTGTCGCACGCTCCTTCCTCAGCTCGACTACATCTTATGCCACCTGCACGCATCTATCGTGCATAAGCTTATAGAAAGCTTAGAGGATGGTATACGTGTGTGTGTGTGTGTGTGTGTGTGTGTGTGTGTGTCACGTCCCAAAATTGAAAATCAAATTCACAGGAATTTCGATCACCGAATCTGGTGCCGACAGCCTCCGTAGTGCCCCATTCTCGGCTCCTGGCAATCATATACCAGATTTCGATCCTTGGATTCTATAAGGAGGGATTTTTGAATGATTTTTTTTTGTTTGTAATGGAGCATAACCAAGTCATAATACAACATCACCACATATCCACTATATCAAAAACTTTAAGTACAATGTAGAAAAGCAGAATACAAGGTGGTCAAAAACTCTAAAATAACCAGATGCGCACTCCTGTCTTAGCGCTGCTGCTGTCCAACGCTACCTACATGCAACTGTCATGCATAAGCTTACAAAAACTTAGAATATGGTGTAAGTGTGTGCGCAAGGCAAACGTCAAGCGTATAATATCAGAGTAATGTGGAAGTATGTGGTAAGTCCATGAATAAAATCAACCATAACAATGCTATGTGATGTAAGGCATGAATGCTATCGGCCATACCAAGGCCATGCGATGCGAGACATGAATGCTATCGGCCACACCGATGCAATGCGAGGCTTACATAGCTGAATGTCATATGCGAAATATAATCCAAGCAAGTCGGTACTCATCAAGTACACATATCAATACAGTTCGTCTCTGGATATCACCGGGGTCTAATACACTCACACTGACTGCCTCCTCCCTAGCTACACAGCCAAGCAAGGGGAATAGACCTCACTATCCGCCTGACCAGTAGTCTGTCAAAACCTACCTGGCTCGTCGATAGCGGACTCATTTACGAGCTGGTCAAACTCAGCCTATCTTATAGCCCTCTCACTCAGGCAGATAAGGACACACCCCCTTCCAACCGACCACGACACAGAGGGAGACGCGGCCTACTGGTATTCGACACTCGAGCGCTCATGTATCCACTCGGTCTAGACGTTGGAGCATCTCGTGGTACCAAAAAGGTTCTGAAACTTTTACCTAAGGACATCCTAAGTGTCCACAGTGCTAGAACCAAGTATTTTCAATATCCGATATAGCCATCCATGATGTACCTGTGGAGCCACGATCCTTATATCTCTAGGGTGTGTAGTGATCAAGTCACACATATGCGAGATGCATGAGTCACACCGTCAAATCATGCAATAATCCAGCACCTACTACGCGATCATGTGGGGTACTCTATCTCATAACGAGTCCCGTAAATGGTCTGCCCAATGGCGTATGTTATGATCAGTCACTACTCATATCAAGCATATATATGATGCGTATGGGCATGAGTCATGGAATTATACTAAGCATATTATAAACTAATGGACTACTCTTACGATGCAGATGAGCCTAAACGGCCTATACACAACTAGTATGGGTTTACCAATGAGCCCTAAGGAGAGATACAATGCGGACATTTAACCAACATTGTACTTACAATGTGGGCATCAAACCATCATTGCTCCTAAGGCACGACCCGTCATAAAAACATCATTCACAAACCATGGAGGAATCACACATTGTAATGGACCTTAGGTACATCCCATTGGGCCTTAAATAAATCAAATGGGCCATATCATATGGGCCTTCTGGTTAACAAGTAAGTGGGCCGCATTAATGGACCTAGTGTACATTACAATGGGCTATAACCTGCGGGCCTTAGAGTACATCACAATGGGCTTTAACCTACAGCCTTGGAATTCATCAAAATGGGCCTAATCCCATGGGCCTTACATATGTCAAATGGGCCTGATCCCATGGGCCTTACATTCATATCAAGGTGGGCCTCAATAATGGCCTCATACCCATCAAGGTGGGCCTAAAAAATGGGCCACAAATACACCAAGATGGGCCTAATCACATGGGCCTTTTGTATATCAGATGGGCCACACTAACTGGCCCCAAATATATCAATATGAGCCTCCTCATATGGGCCTTATGAATGACCAGGTGGGCCTTAAAAATGGCCACAAATACACACACACACACACACACACACACACACACACACACACACACATATATATATATATATGAACCATCTCAAAGGATCAACTGATCCTTACTTCAAATAATAGTGGTGGGACCCACTTGAACCATAGATCTGACTCTTTTTTTTTTTAGCTCAAGCTGTAATAGGAGCTTACAAAATAAATGGACGGTTTGGATGCAACACATGCATTCATGGTGGGGGTCCACATAAAGGCCCACCATCATAAATATATACATATAATATATATAATATATATATATATATATATATATATATATATATATATATATATATATATATATATATATATATATATATATATAAACACCCACACACGTGAACAGAGTGGATAGAACACATAAATCAGGTGGGTCCCACTGTCCAAACAATGGACAGCGCGGATAAACACATACTTCATAGTGGGCTCCGCTGGACGGTGGGAATGCAACACGTACAGCACCATGGACTCCACCGTCCGCCTGGACGGTGGGAGTACAACACATACATCACTGTGGGCTCCACTTGAGGGCCCACCAAAAGGTTTACTTACCATCCAACCTGTTGATAAGGTCACAAGGACCTAGATGAATAGAAAATATAAATTTCAGCTTGATTCAAAACTTCTGTGGACCCACAGAGGGTTTCAATGATAGAGTTCAATTCACATTGTTTCCTCTCACGTGGGCCACCTGAGCATTGGATGGGCTTTATTTTTGGAGGGTGGCCCACTACGCTGAGGGCCCACCGTATGAATGGATTGGATGATAAATAAACATTAAGGTGGGGCCCACGGCTGGAGCTGTGGGTTGTTGCCCGTCGGCCCGCTAGCAGCAGGCGCTGCCTGCACCTTTGACAAGCAGCAGCGTCTGCTACCTTTCTTTCTTTTTTTTTGAAAACCCATTTTTCTGGGTTTTTTCTCATGTGGGGCCCGCATCAATAGGATCCACCCCACCCAATGGATTTGGCATCCCATAACAAGTCCATCAAGACTAATATCGGGCCTCTTTTAGCGTGTAAGAAAAATCTGGATAGATTTCAATGGTAATAATACTATTTTCAACACTATGGCCCACTAGACACTCGAATCATCCTCATTTTTCGGCTCAACACCTAAAATGAGTTGAGGAAGAGGATGGACGGCGTGGATTGAATATATACATCAAGGTGGGGCCTATGCAAGTGACCCATCCCATAAGCTTGAAATCAAGCTCATTTTTTTTTTTTTGTGTTTTCTGCTCAGCTTTGTCCAGACGCTGGACGTTTTTGAGCTGAACAACATATTCAAGGTGGGCCCTATTTAGGTGGGAGATCACATGATGGATGGTATGAGTACAATACTTGTAAGATGGGCCCCCACTTTTAGATGGCTTGGGTCAATACATACTTAATGGTGGGGTCCATCTAAGTGGGCCACACGACCATTACATTACACACAAAAGAAAATAAATAAATGAAAAGAGAGGGAGAGAGAGATAGAGTGGGACACGCGTGATGGAGGGACCCCGACACTATGGGCCCTCCGTTTTGAGCATCCAATTCATACATCAAGTGGGCCCCATTGCATGTGGACCCATCAAATCAAAGATCTACGGTGGAGATCCTTTCTCCACCCAAATAAAATGGTCTAGATGACCTCTTTCAAACTAGTATTAAACATCATGATGGGGTCCATGGAGAATGGCCCCATCATGGAATGATATTGATGATTAAGATGGGCCATCGGCCACATCCTAGGGTCCAAAGTGAGATCTATACCATTGAACGGTAGGCCTCACTTGGCCCATCTTAAAAATATGAAAATCTAACATATAGAAGCACCCACCACTTGATCTTCTTGGTCCGTTAGAGAGCCGGTCTCCTTATGCTTCACTTTGATGGTGGATGATGAGATTTGGATGGTTAGGATAGAGGTTTTGGGGATGGAAAAGTGGGCCACCAAAAATCACATTTTTCTCTGACTTGCGAAAGCCATGGATGTGCACTCTCTTGGTTGCTTGAAATTGTTGAGAAATGAGAGAGAGAGAGAGAGAGAGTTGTAAGAGAGGTGAGTGATGGATGTGAGGTGAGTGATGGGTGAGGTGATGGATTGGTTGACTTTTGAGTTTGCTTAACTTGTGGAGAAAGGAAGTATGGGTGCTTTGTACTTGACATGAGAGGTGATTGATGGGATTGATTTGACATGTTGTAGAGATTCTCTTGTAATTGCCAACGTACGACATTTTTCTCAAAATAAATGTCGGCTCACATCTCTTCGTATCGGATCGGTGCGTGAATTGCGGCGTTGGAACTGCGGCGATGGTGCGGTCGCAATGATACAAGTCTCGGATTAAGCCGACTCAAATGTATAGGGTACGGCTTACGGTCATGCGCATACGTCGATTATAGGTCACGGATTGCTGGAATTTGATAGGAAGGATCGCGGGAGTCGATGGAACAGTACGGTCTAGGATACGGGTCTTATAGCTCTCCCCACCTAATAAAAATTTCATCCTCAAAATTTACACTATCATCGCAGCTAAAAATAACTCATAAGGGGATAGGGAACTTAACATCATATATGATCAAAACACAAATCATCAAAATCAAACACCTTAGAGATGGAGATAATGCTCACGAATCTCAGGCTCCAACTCTTAGGATGCATCATTCATGAGGAATCTAACAAGATGGTGTAGGGGCTAAGTCACACGAATCGTCGACAACTGCTCCTGATGACTAAGGGTCCTACTAGACAACATAAAATCTGTCTTGGGCCTGCTAGGGAGGTGCAAGTCCCGTCTGAGGTCTCTGCTGCTACGGTGGAGGTCCCGGAGGTTGGTGCTGAGGTCACTGCTATTGCTGTGGGGGCTGTCGTGGAGGCTGATACGGTGTCCTCGGCTGCTGATGCTGTGGTGGCTGTCGTGGAGGCTGATGCGATGCTCTCGGCTGTTGTTGCTGCGGATGGGGACACTCATGCACATGATGTCCTGTCTTACAGCATCCAAAGTAGGTACCAGTGAACAGTCCCAAAGGTGGTACTGGGGGTGCCACTGGTGCTCGAAATGCTGGGCGGGTCGTGCGTCATTGCTGTGGATGCTGCTGCTGTGGCTGAGAGCTACTGGAGGGCTCTTTCCTCTTCTAATCTTCTCTCTGGTCACGGGCTCTCTGCAAACTAGCCCAATCTGACTCATAAATCTGTGCCCTCTCTACGATCTGCTCAAACGTCGGAAGCATGTGTTCAATCACACGACTCCTAAGGGCAGGACGCAAACCGTTCTCAAAATGGTGGGCCTTTCGCCTCTCATCATTAACAAGATACGTCGTAAATCTCGATAGTGCGACGAACCAAGCCTCATACTGGGACACTGTCATGTCTCCCTGGACTAGAGTCTCAAACTCTAGTGCTCACTGTTATCGCAGATGCTCGAGAAAGAACTTTCAGTCAAACCGATCTACAAAGTCCTCCTAGGTCCACTCGAAATCAGCCGCTACCGATCGGGCCACAGATGCCCACCAATACTGAGCCTCACCCTATAGAAGAAATATGGCTAATGGGACTCGCTGTTGGGTAGTACATCTCATGGTGTCGAATATATTCTTCACCTCGGAGCACCATATCTCTGCAGCAGTAGGGTCTGGCTCACCCCGGAAACGCGGAGGATCGTCCTGTGGGAAGTCCTTGAGAAGGGCGCTCGCATGCTCCTGCTCAGCCTTGGTTGGTGTAACAGTGGGATGCCTGCTTTGCCCCTGAAGAATGGCAGTCAGCTTGCAGCATTTGTTGAAGCTGGGCGACACTCACGGGTATGGTCAGATCCGGCAGTAGGGTCTGGCTCACCTCAAAAATGCGGAGGATCGTGCTGTAGGAAGTCCTTGAGAAGGGCGCTCGCACGCTCCTGCTTAGCCTCGATTGGTGTAACAGTGGGATGCCTGCTCTGCCCCTGAAGAATGACAGTCATTGCTTGCAGCATCTGCTGAAGCTGGGCGACACTCACGGGTATGGTCAGATCTGCACCGGTCTCAGGTAAAGGAGTAGCATCCTCAGGCTGGAAGGCAGGAATATCTGGTGATGGAGCAGGAGTAGCAGGTGGTAAAGTAGGAGTCGTAGGTGGTGATGTGGGAGTCACAGGTGGTGGAGTGGGATTCGCTCGGGTCGCTCTTCTAGCCATAATGTCCTACAGGAAGGAACAATGGCCTATTAATCTTGAGAATTCTCGAAGGCATAAATGTTAAGGGTCTATGTCGAAAAATCGCTAAGTCATTCGGAATTGGAACCTATTTATGGTAGATATGTGATGTGATCCTCAGGTATTCCCAAGTTATGCTCTGATACCAACTTTTGTTACGTCCCAAACCCGGAAATCGGATTCACAGGAATCTCAATCGCCGAATCCGGTGCCGACAGCCTCCGTAGTGCCCCATTCTCGACTCCTGGCAATCATATGCCAGATTTCGATCCTGGGATCCTACAAGGAGGGTTTTCAGAATGATTTTTTTTTTTTATAATGGAGCATAACCACAAATATAAGCAAGTCATAATACAACATTACCACATATCCACTATATCAAAAACTTTAAGTATAATGCAGAAAAGGGGAATATAAGGTGGTCAAAAACTCTAAAATATCCAGATGCGCACTCCTACCTCAATACTGCTGCTGTCCAACGCTACTTGCACGCAACTGTCGTGCATAAGCTTACAAAAGCTTAGAGGATGGTGTAAGTGTGTGCGCAAGGCAAACGTTAAGTGTACAATATAAGAGTCATACGAAAGTATGCGGTAAGTCCATGAATAAAACTAACCATACCAATGCTATGTGATGCAAGGCATGAATGCTATCGATCATACCAAGGCCATGCGATACGAGACATGAATGCCATCGGCCACACCGATGAAATGCGAGGCTTACATAGCCGAATGTCATATGCGAAATGCAGTCCAAGCAAGTCGGTACTCATCAAGTACACATATCAGTACAGTTTCTCTCTGGATATCACTTGGGTCTAATACACTCACACTGACTGCCTCCTCCCTAGCTGCACAACCAAGCAAGATAAATAGACCTCACTATTCTCCTGACCAGTAGTCTGCCAATACCTACCCAACTCGTCGATAGCAAACTCATTTGTGAGTTGGTCAAACTTAGCCTAGCTTATACCCCCTCACTCAGGTAGATAAGGCCACACCCCCTTCCAACCGACCATGATACAGTGGGAGACGCAACCTACTGGTATTCGGCACTCGAGCGCTTATGTATCCACTCAGTCTAGACATTGGAGCATCTCCTGGTACGAAAAAGGTTCTTAGACTTTCACCCAATGACATCCTAAGTGCCCACAGTGCTAGAACTAAGTATTTTCGGTATCCGATACAGCCATCCACGATGTACCTGTGGAGCCACGACCTTGATGTCGCTAGGGCATGTAGTGATTAAGTCACACATATGCGAGATGTATGAGTCACACCGTCAAATCATACAGCAATCCAGCGCGTATTACGCGATCTTGTGAGGCACTTTGTCTCATAACGAGTCTCGTAAATGGTTTGCCCAATGGCATATGTTATGATCAGTCACTACTCATATTAAGCATACATATGATGCGTATGGGCATGAGTCATGGGATTATACTAAGCATATTATAAACTAATAGACTACTCTTACGATGCAGATGAGCCTAGACGACCTATATACAACTACTATGGGCTTACCAATGGGCCCTAAGGAGAGATACAATGCGAACATTTAACCAACATTGTACTTACAATGTGGGCATCAAATCATCATTGCTCCTAAGGCACGACCCGTCATAAAAATATCATTCATAAACTATGGAGGAATCACACATTGCAATGGACCTTAGGTACATCCCATTGGGCCTTAAATATATCAAATGGGCCATATCATATGGGCCTTCTGGTTAACAAGTAAGTGGGCCGCATTAATGGACCTAATGTACATTGCAATGGGCTATAACCTGCCTGTCTTAGAGTACATCACAATGGGCTTTAACCCACGGCTTTGGAATTCATCGAAATGAGCCTAAATCCATGGGCCTTATATATATATATCAAATGGGCTTAATCCCATGGGCCTTACATATGTCAAATGGACCTGATCCCATGGGCCTTACATTCATATCAAGGTGGGCCTCAATAATGGCCTCATACCCATCAAGGTGGGCCTAAAAAATGGGCCACAAATACACCAAGATGGGCCTAATCACATGGGCCTTTTGTATATCAGATGGGCCACACTAACGGGCCCCAAATATATCAATATGAGCCTCCTCATATGGGCCTTATGAATGACAAGGTGGGCCTTAAAAATGGCCACAAATACATATATATATATATATATATATATATATATATATATATATATATATATGAACCATGTCAAAGGATCAACCGATCCTCACTTCAAATAATAGTGGTGGGACCCACTTGAACCATAGATCTGACTCATTTTTTTTTTTAGTTCAAGCCATAATAGGAGCTTACAAAATAAATGGACGTTTGGATGCAACACATGCATTCATGGTGGGGGTCCACATAAAGGCCCACCATCGTACATATATACATATAATATATATAATATATATACAATATTATAATATATATATATATATATATATATATATATATATATATAGACACACACACACACACACACACACACACACACACACACACACATATATATATATAAACACCCACACATGTGAACAGAGTGGATAAAACACATAAATCATGGTGGATCCCACTGTCCAAACAATGGATAGCGCGGATAAACACATACTTCATAGTGGGCTCCGCCGTCCACTGGACGGTGGGAATGCAACACATACAGCACCGTGGACTCCACCGTCCGCCTAGACGGTGGGAGTACAACACATACATCAGTGTGGGCTCCACATGAGGGCCCACCAAAAGGTTTACTTACCATCCAACTTGTTGATAAGGTCACAAGGACCTGGATGCATAGAAAATACAAATTTCAGCTTGATTCAAAACTTCGATGAACCCACAGAGGGTTTCAATGATAGAGTTCAATTCACATTGTTTCCTCTCACGTGGGCCACCTGAGCATTGGATGGGCTTGATTTTTGGAGGGTGGCCCACTGTGCTGAGGGCCCACCGTATGAATGGATTGGATGACAAATAAACATCAAGGTGGGGCCCACGGATGGAGCCGTGGGTTGCTGCTCGGCCAACCCATTTTTTTGGGGTTTTTCTCATATGGGGCCCGCATCAACAGGATCCGCCCCACCCAATGGATTTGGCATCCCATAATAAATCCATCAAGACCAATATCGGGCCTCTTTTAGCGTGTAGGAAAAATCTGGATAGATTTCAATGGTAATAATACTATTTTCAACACTATGGCCCACTAGACAATCAAATCATCCTCATTTTTCGACTCAACGCCTAAAATGAGTTGAGGAAGAGGATGGACAGTGTGGATTGAATATATACATCAAGGTGGGGCCTATGTAAGTGACCCATCCCATAAGCTTGAAATCAAGCTCATTTTTTAATGTTTTTTGCTCAGCAACGTCCAGACGCTGGACGTTTTTGAGCAGAACAACATATTCAAGGTGGGCCCTATTTAGGTGGGCCATCACATGATGGATGGTATGAGTACAATACTTATAAGATGGGCCCCCACTTTTAGATAGCTTGGGTCAATACATACCTAATGGTGGGGTCCATCCTAGCGGGCCACACGGCCATTACATCACACAAAAGAAAATAAATAAATGAAAAGAGAGGGAGAGAGAGATAGAGTGGGACACGCGTGATGGAGGGACCCCGACACTATGGGCCCTCTGTTTTGAGCATCCAATTCATACATCAAGTGGGCCCCATTGCATGTGGACCAATCAAATCAAAGATATACGGTGGAGATCCTTTCTCCACCCAAATAAAATGGTCTAGATGACCTCTTTCAAACTAGTATTAAACATGATGATGGGGTCCATGGTGAATGGCCCCATCATGGAATGATATTGATGATTAAGATGGGCCATTGGCCACATCCTAGGGTCCAAAGTGAGATCCATACCATTGAACGGTAGGCCTCACTTGGCCCATCTTAAAAATATGAAAATCTATCCTATAGAAGCACTCACCACTTGATCTTCTTGGGCCATTGGAAAGCCGGTCTCCTTATGCTTCACTTTGATGGTGGATGATGAGATTCGGATGGCTAGGATAGAGGTTTTGGGATGGAAAAGTGGGCCACCAAAAATCACATTTTTCTCTGACTTGGGAAAGCCATGGATGTGCACTCTCTTGGTTGCTTGGAATTGTTGAGAAATGAGAGACAGAGAGAGGGAGAGAGAGAGAGAGTTGTAAGAGAGGTGAGTGATGGATGTGAGGTGAGTGATGGGTGAGGTGATGGATTGGTTGACTTTTGGATTTGCTTAACTTGTGGAGAAAGGAAGCATGGGTGCTTTGTACTTGACATGAGAGGTGATTGATGAGATTGATTTGACGTGTTGTAGAGATTCTCTTGGGATTGCCAATGCGTGGCATTTTTCTCGAAATAAATGCTGTCTCACATCTCTTCGTCTGGGTATCGGATCGGTGCGTGAGTTGCGGCGTTGGAACCGCGGCGACGGTGCGGTCGCAATGATACAAGTCTCAGATTAAGCCGACTCAAATGTATAGGATATGACTTACAGTCATGTGCATGCGTCGATTACAGGTCTCGAATTATCGAAATTCGATAGGAAGGATCGTGGGAGTCGACGGAACAGTACGGTCTAGGATACGGGTCTTACAGTGTGCAAGATAAGTGCCAAGCACACAAATATTAGTATAAGAGAAATACTAACAAGGCTATAAGTCATTCAATATCAGAGTATGTAATGCAGATCAACTATACAATGTGGAGTCATAATGAGCTAAATATCAGATACCAAGGATGTAATACAATATGAAATTCTAAAGAGCTACGAATACCATCAACCTCATTTAGACCATGTAAATGCAGAAACTTAGTAACCCAAATACCATTTGCCGTGGATGTAATGCAACATGCAGATCCTGACAAGTCCATAATACCATAAACCTCATTCAGGCTATGCAATATAGAAGCATAGTAAGCCAAATGCTATGTTTGAGGATGAAATGCAATATACAGTGCGAAAGAAATGACCAAACTAGAGTTTGAAGTTCGGATGATAGTATGTAGTATCGTAAGCTATGAGGTCCATCATAAGGGACTTCTATCCGAACCAGTCGCATACCTAAATTTGGATAGCTAGACTCAATGTAGTAAACTCCAGATCTCAGGTTGGTCGCGCGCTATTATAAAGGTACACATAACAAATTAGTTACACTAGTAGATAATGAATGAATGAGTGAATGAGTCAAATACTGAGTACCCAACTCCTACTCAGTAAGTCCACATATCAATACCATACATCTTTTTGATCATCATCGGAGTTTAATACACTCTACGACAGCTTGCCACCCCATCAAGCGCACAACTGGGTAAGTGGAAGAGACCTCACTATCAGCCTATCAATATTAGCTCAGCTTGTCGATAACGGACCCATTTATGAGATGGTCATACTCGACCTAAATTGTCTACTCCCTCAGGCGGGTAAGGCCACCTCCCCTCCCAACTGACCATGACACAGTGGGAGATGCAACTTACTGGTATACAGCCCTCATGCGCTCATATATATCCACTCGGTTTAGATGTTGGGGCATCCCCTTGCCTCAAGGTTTTAAAAATTTTCACCCAGGGATATCTATCACGCTCGTATGCTAGAACCAAATATTTCAGCGTCCTATCTGGCCATCCACGACATGCCTATGGAGGCTACAGCCCTGATGTTGCTAGGGCGTACAGTGGTCATATCACAAAATGCGAGATGCATAAGTCCTATCATCCAGTCATGCATCAAACTTGCGCGTACCACGTGCTCATGTGGAGTAAATCCATCTCTCAGGGAGTCCCATAAACAATCAGCCTAATGACACATGCTATGCTGAATCACTCCTCATAACAAGCATGCGGATGATGCATATGGGCATGTATCATGAAGTATACCAAGCATGATTATAATCACATACATTATAGTGGGCCGGTATAAGATGGTCCATGGCCCGTATAGGTGAATGCGTGGTGTGCAATAATCACCTACACATGGTGGGTCTCACACATATAATGGGCATCACGCATATAATGGTCCTCACACATATGATGGGCCTCTTACATCACAATTGAGCCTCATATAACAATTAACCTTACAATGACCTTATACAATCATAATGTTATACTAACACATACTCAGTGCGTATACTAACATAGTCGTAATCAATAATTGGCCTATATATGGCAGGGTCCATAAAAGGACAGCAGATCTAATCCATAACATGATAATTGGTCCTCAACAACGGATACACCAAATCTAATACCATATATTTTTTACCTATAGTCAGAGGTGATGATGCATCCTTCTCTTAACAAGGATGGTCTAGATGGCCTACTCATGGGCCTAAGAGTGGGCTTTCAAGTTTGGGTACTTCTACTAGCATCAATGGGGACCCAAAGAATTAGGATAGCCCAATAAGACGAGATGAATCATACTAATAATATAGGGGCCCATCAATTTGGGTTAACCCACTAAGGGAAAATGAGAATGAGCCTAATACAGTCACAATAGGCCTCATACCATCTCAATGGTTTGTATCATGATATTATACTAGCACGTACTCATAGTCAGCATCGATAATTGACCTATATATAAGGCGGGGTCCATAGATGGACAGCAGATCCATAACATAAGGGTCAATCCTCAACCATGGATATACCAAATCTAATAGCACGGATCCTTCCGTG
Source organism: Magnolia kwangsiensis (assembly GCA_037074715.1). Lineage (NCBI taxonomy): Eukaryota > Viridiplantae > Streptophyta > Magnoliopsida > Magnoliales > Magnoliaceae > Magnolia > Magnolia kwangsiensis. The sequence goes on along the minus strand of CM073572.1, from coordinate 148,337,183 downwards.
TACGGTGATGATGAACTCTCCTCATATCAAGGTTGGGCCTAAGTGGCCTACCTATAATCCTAAGGATCTGAAATGGGCTTCCTTTACTATACTATCATATGACCCGCTAGATGCCCTAAGGGGCCCAAATAAGTCCTAGATGGACTCCAAGATTAAAAACAACCCTACTAGCAACCAATGGGGCCCAACATTTTAGGTTAGCCCAATAAGAATAGATGGATCATGCAATTATCAATGAGGTCTAATGATTAGGGTCAACCCACTTAGAGAAGGATGAGAATGGGTCTAACAAAGGCCTAAGAGAAGGTCACAATATGGACATTTAACCATCATTGCTCATCAATGTGGACATTTAACTAGCATTGCTCCCAAGGAGTGGCCCACATTAAGCCTAACATATAGTGGGGCCCATGGCTTCACATAAGGGCCTTGCATATAACATAATGGGCCTCACACAAGAGCCCAAATATACATCGCGAAGGGCCTCACTCATGAGCCACATACGCATCACATTGGGAGTCACTCATGTGCCACATATGCATCACATTGGGCCTCACTCATGGGCCACATATACATCATAATGGGCCTCACACAAAGTCCTAATGAAACAGCCCATAGCCCTCAAATGGCTAGGGATAAAATGGACTTCTCTCATGTTATCTCATACATCATTGTGGCCTCACCACATGGGCCTCTCATATATCCCAGTGGGCCTCATCATATCGGCCACTTGTACATTACAATGGGCCGTACATATAGGCCACACAAATATCATATTGGGCCGCACATATGGGCCATACAAACATCATATTGGGCTGCATATATGGGCTGTACAAATATCATATTGGACCGCATCACATGGGCCTCATATACATCAAGTGGGCCATATCGCATGAGTCTCATATACATCACAATGGGTTGCATCAATGGGCCTCCCCAGATGGGCCATAGATACATCATAATGGGCCACATCCATGGGCCTCAAATACATTGCAATGGGCCGCATCCCATGGGCCGTAACAATGGGCCTCCTATACATCAAGTGGGACCCATTGTCCTAGCTAGACGATGTGAATAAAACATTATTATTATTATTATTATTTTATATCTGCACCATTAATCTATTTTTAGAGATCATTTTAGAGCATTACCCGAAAAATGAATCATATTGAAAGATCATTGGACCATACCACAAATAACAATGGAGATAATGATTTTTTACTGTTAACAATTCATAGGGCCCACCATAACGTTTATTTTCCATCCAATCTGTTCATAAGGTCACAAAGACCTGAATTAAAAGGAAGAACAAATTTCATATTGATCAAGAACTTTTGTGACCCAGACAGTTTCAATGGTAGACGTTCAATCCTCCACTGATTTTTGCAGTGTGGTCCACCTGATAGACAAATCTGTCTTATTTGTCCTCTCAAGCCTTAAGATGATCTTGTAAAGTGGATGGACGGTTTGGATATAACACATACCCATGATCGGACCCACAGAGATACTGATGCTAAACAACAGCTATGTTGTTAGTGGGGTCCACATAGATGGACGGTCTAGATATAACATGTACATCATGCGAAACCCATAGAACCTACCGACGTCAGTACAATATTTATATAGTCAGGGTCCAACACATCATCAAGTGGGCCCCACGTGTGAGAGGCAACACGGACGGCGTGGGTATACAACACATACATCTGGGCTATAACCACGTCCAGATAACTGGATGGTTTGGATGAAACAAATGGACAACGTGGATGAATCGTGCATCAAGGTGGGGTCCACGTCAGCGTGGCCCACCTATTGGACCAAACTGATATTTGTGTTATCCTTCATGCAAGCATGTACAGATGGATAGGCAGTAAGCCCATCCGCTAACAGTCCAGCAAGGTTGGTCCATCTCGCGGACGGCGTGGGTTAGATACATCATGGTGGGCCACAAGATGGGAAAGAGAGAGAGAGAGAGAGAGAGAGAGAGAGAGAGAGAGAGAGAGAGAGACGTGTAGCGGAGGAGCTCTGCCACTATGAGCTCCTCTAGCAATTATAATGCATACATTAAGATGGGCCCCCAAAATCCTGTGGACCCTAAATCAAAATCAAGATATAGCGCTATAAACACCCACTGCTTTCACTTCTTCTAGGCTCCTTGATCTCCCGATCTCCTAAGCTTCCTCTTTGATGGAGGATGATGAGAATCGAAGGGTTGGATGGTGAGATATTGGGGTAGGAAGTGGGCCACACTTAGTTATTCTCTCCTTAGAACTTTTCTCTCATGGAAGCTTGGAAAATGGTAGAGAGAATGAGAGAGGAGAGGATGTTGTAAGAGGGATGGGTGTGTGTAAGGAAGGGATAAGCTTGGTTGACTTTGGAAATGGGAGAGAGAGGGGTGCCATGCTTTGTTGGTAAGAGAGGGATGAGTTATACTTGACTTGTGATTAATTGATTAATGGATGGTAGAGATTCTTTTCTCAGAATTTGCAACGCACGACATTTTTCTTGAAATAAATGTGGGTCCACTTCTCTTAACCTGGGTATCGGATCAGCGCGCGAGATGCGGCGTTGGAACCGCGACGACGGCGCGGTCGCAAGGGTACAAGTCTCGGGTCGATTCAACTCTGGTTTATAGTGTGTGTCTCAAGGTTGTACGCAAATGCCGACTATAGGTCGCGGGGTGCTGAAATTCGATAGGGAGGATCACAAAAGTCTAAGGAACGACACAGATTAGGATAAGGGCCTTACAACTCTCCCCTCCTAATAAAATTTTATCCTCAAAATTTATATTAAAACATAACTAAACAGAGCTCACAAATGAAGGAAAACTATATCACTATATATATATAATCAGAACCACCACATACAATCAAACATTGAAGAGATGAGGATAGCGCTTGTAACCCTCAACTCTACTCCCAAGATGCCTCATTTATACTATGATGACTAATCTATAAAGATGGCCCTAAGGTCTGGTCGCACGAAACGTCGACGACTGCTCCTGATGACTGTAGGTCCTGCTGGGCTGCGTGGAACTTGGTTTGGGCTGACTAGGGAGCTGCAGGTCCCCTCTAAGGTCGCGGCTGCTGCTGTGGAGGCTACTGCTGAGGATGAGGAAACTCCCACCTACGGTGCCCTATCCCACCGCATCTAAAGCAAGCACCTGAGAACGGTCTTGGTGGCAGGGGCTGCTAGGGGTGGGGGCACTCCCACCTATGGTGTCCTATCCCACCGCATCCATAACAAACACCGGGGAGCTACCTCAAAGGTGGTGTTGGTGGTGTCGTTAAAGCTCGGCAGTTCGCACGTCTCTCCTACTGTCGATGCTGCCGCTTCTGAGAGCTAACAGAGGGAGGGCTTTGTAACCCCGGATTTTTTTCCAACCTAGGATTAGACGTCTTTAGGCAATGGTTCAACCAAAACACCTTGGTAACCGCTCAGAACCCAATTCCATAGCAAAATAAATCACTTAGGATTAATTCCTTTAGAAATTAAGCGTAAGGTAGCTAGCGCTACGCTGAAGTAGCTGTGAAATTATCCCTGACCGCTTTAAATACGTTCTACAAGATCCAAAACTTTTAGAATCAATGGTGCTATAATACCCTAAAACCTAGGATCAAACTCTAAACCCGTTTGCTCTCAGGAACCCTTTGAAACTTTGTATTGGATCTAGACCCCGCGTCAAAAGTCTGATACCTACAATCTTAGACAATTATGACCGCCTTGTTGGACTTGATAATCGTTTCAAAAATTAAGGCCAACCGATGTTCAGAGGCTATTTCATTGAGCCTGGAGTGAGGAGAGTGAGAAAAGGGTTAAGTTTGGAAATTTTAATCTAAATCTGGCACGTGACTTGGCGCGTTATTATTAAGCGTTCTAACCGTTAGAATTCAGCAAAATTACACCCCCGGATCAGGAAAAATTTCTCATTCATATCATGAGACTTGTAGACCTGATCTAGGTGCGGTGACCGCTGAACTGAAATTGGACCGCCACGTGCGATCTGCGAACTCTATCAGTCTGAAAACTTGATGTGTGCTAAATCCAGTATGCCTGAGCTTAAGTCCGACCGCGTTCGGCCAGGGGACCTCCAGAAATGCTCTTTTGGACCAGAACAGCCCCGATTTGGTTATAACCCAAGTAAACCTTGTTCCCAAGTCTAGTTTGGGAAGGTTTTGGGCTATATAAGGGCATTAAACCCTCTCATTTCTCTCCCATCCGAATTTGGTTAAAACCCTAGATTGAGAGAGAAAAAGTGAGAGTTTGTGAGAGAGTGTGGGAGAGATCTTCCTGCCACTTGCTGCTACTGCTACACGTGCTAAAGCAGCGCACTCCAATCACTTTCCCGGTGATTTCAACGCACTTCTAAGTATGGAAAACCCTAACCACTTGCTGATTTGGGGATTTCTTCGATTCAAATAGCAAAGTAGCTGATGTACGTGTGCATTAGGTCGCCTGTACGCCGTTGACGAAGCGTATACGCTCCGTTCGAAACGATACATATCAAAAGTGAAAGGTGCAGATTTTAGACGCTTTGATTGACTTTTTTCAACACTTTCAATGTCATTTAATAGTAGATTATCGACGGCAATGCCGTTTGACATGTACAACATGCTGTCCATTTCCTGTTTCCTAAACGTAGGAAACATATGAGATTTAGGACATTTTAGTCATTTGTAGGAAATACGATATACATTCATATTTTGCTGAAATGGTTGACATGAATTTTTGTCGCATTAAGATATTTGGAATTCGTGCATAATTGGTTTGGCGAAGAGATTCGCCCAAAGGCGCACTTTGAGTCGACACACACTATGTAGACTTAAGTGTGTAGACTAAGTATTTGTATGAATGTTTGTATTAGTATGTATTGAGTATGTGGTGTTATGAAATAGTTTTGAGATTGAATTCTCAAGTAATATGCTGATGTAAATGATTTCCATCATGTTGGCAATATGTAGGGATTACATTGTATGTATGAAATGCATGTGTTGAATGAATTGCTTAAGTTGTATGTTATAACAAGTGATAACATGCTTGTATTATTGTATTGCATTTCAATTACTCTCACATGATTATTGATGCTGATTTATAAATGTTTGGGACTATGATTAGTTCAGGCAGTCGGTAACAGAGTAAATTCATGGTTGGCTTCTACTGGCCACGAAGGACGCGTCAATGAACGCGAGTCGTGTCTTGGGTTGGCGGCAGTGGTTAGGCCACACGAAGTGTTTCATGCACTTCATGTCGCTCAGCTTGAGATGCGCTCGTACTAGTCGAGCAGGTCAAGTAACCTGACTGGCTATTGTATGTTCTCCATGTATGTGTCATAACTGCTTGAACCTAGGGTACTGAACTTACCATTGGAAACCCTGTCAACCATGGTACCTTGATCCATAAAGACTCATGAGCCGGGCATGGTGGTATGGGATACCGTAGTCGAGCTGTCGGCCTACGCTGAGGCCACAAACCTCCCCATAGTGCCCAGTGAGTACCCTACTCTGAGTAGATTATGGTGGTATGGGACACTATATTCTTTCTGTCGGCCTACACTGATCAGGTGACGAGCCCTTTGTAGTGACCTTGAGTTTATCCTGACACCGTATGGGTGCGACGAGTCCTGATGCGGTCTTAAGGACAATTAGGCCTGTATTGATAAGGTGATGGGGGAGCGGTACAACGAGTGCGAGCAACAGCCCAGACAGCCCTTGTAGCGACCTACAAATATAACATCGTATGAGATTACTAGGAGTGACGACCCTAGACAGGATCTGTCTTGGGATTGATATAAGAAAGGTACCTTAGTTTCCCAATCCTGATGTATGAAAAGGACTAATAACTACTTGGTAATCATATCTACATCACATTGCATGTGCCTGGAAGATGTGAAGCACTATGGGAAGAAAGCATGCCATGGGCGTAAGATGGTGCCATATGAGGGAGATCGTCGGTGAGGGCATCCATCCTGTCATGTCATATTGCATTAACAATAGTATTTAGGAATGTTCGATTTATTGCTTTACTATTTGTAACACTCCAGATTTTTACCAACCTGGGGTTTGACGTCCTTAGGCAATGGGTCAAGCAAAACACCTTGGTAACCGCTCAGAACCCAATTCCATAGTCAAAGAAATCACTTAGGATTAATTCCTTTAGAAACTAAGCATAAGTTAGCTAGCGCTATGCTGGAGTAGCTGTGAAATTGTCCCTGATCGCTTTAAATACGTTATACAAGACGCAAAACTTGTAGAACCAATGATGCTATAATATCCTAAAACCTTTGATCAAACTCTAAACCCTTTTGTTCTCAAGAGCTCTTTAAAACTTTGTATTGGATCTAGACAGCGCGTCGAAAATTCGATACCTATAATCTTAGACCGTTATTATCGCTTAGCTGGACTTGACAATCGTTTCGAAAATCAAGCCCAACCGATGTTCAGAGGCTATTTCATTGAGCCTGGAGTGAAGAGAGTGAGAATAGGGTTAGATTTGAAAATTTTAATTCAAATCTTGCACGTGACTTGGCGCGTTATTACTAAGCATTCTGACAGTCAGTATTCAGTCAAATTACACCCTCAGATCAGGAAAAATTTCTCGTTGATATCATGATACTTATAGACCTGATCTAGGTGGGATGACTGTTGAACTGAAATTAGACCGCCCCGTGTGATCTGCGAACTCTGCCGGACTGAAAACTTGATGTGTGCTAGATCCAGTATGCTTGAGCTTAAGTCCGACCGCGTTTGGCCAGGGGACCTCCAGAAATGCTCTTTTGGACCAGAACAACCCCGATTTGGTTAGACCTCAAGTAAATATTATTCCCAAGCCTAATTTGGAAAGTTGTAAGCTTATAAAAGGGGTTTAAACCCTCACTTCTCTCACCCATCCGAATTTGCTAGAAACCATAGCAAGAGTGAGTGAAAAAGGGAGAGATTGTGAGAGAGTGTGGGAGGGATCTTCCTGCCACCTGCACCAGGAGCTACACGTGCTTAAGCAACGTATCCCAATCACTTTCCCGGTGATTTCGACACTTTTTCAGGTAATGAAAACCCTCAACACTTGCTGATTTAAGATTTCATTGATTCCAATAGTAAAGTAGCTAACGAATCTTGTGTATTAGGTTGTCTGAAGACGAAGAGTATACGCTCCGTTCGGAACGATACACATCTAAAGTGAAAGGTGCTGATTTTAGATGCTTTGATTGGCTGTTTTCAATGCTTTCAATGTCGTTTAATAGTAGATTATCGACGGAAACGCCGTTAGACATGTACAACATGCTGTCCGTTTCCTGTTTCGTAAACGTAGGAAGAATATGAGATTTAGGGCATTTTAGTCTTTTGTAGGAAATACTGTATACATTCATATTTTGCTGAAATGGTTGACATGGCTTTTTGTCGCATTATGATATTAGGAATACGTGCATAATCAGTTTGGCGAAGAGATTCGCCGAAATGCGCACTTTGAGTCGACATACACTATGTAGACTTAAGTGTGTAGACTAAGTGTTTGTATAAATGTTTGTATTAGTATGTATTGAGTATATGGTGTTGTGAAATAGTTTTGAGATTAAATTCTCAAGTAATACACTGATGTAAATGATTTTCATCATGCTGGCTAAGTATGGATTTCATTGTATGTATGAAATGCATGTGTTGAAAGAATTGCTTAAGTGGTGTGTTATAACATGCGATAACATGCTTATATTGTTGTATTTCATTTTCATTACTCCTATATGATTGATGATGTGGATTCACAAATGTTTGGGGCTATACTTAGTCCAGGCAGTCGGTAACAGAGAAAGTTCGTGGCTGGCTTGTATCTACCACGAAGGACGCGTCGATGAACGCGAGTCGTGTTTGGAGTTGACGACAGTGGTTAGGCCATGCGAAGTGTTTCATGCACTTCATATCATTCGACTTGCGATGCGCTCGTGCTAGTCGAGCCCGTCAAGTAACCCGACTGGCCGTTGATTGTTCACCCTGTATGAATCATAACTGCTTGAACCTAGGGTACTGAACTTACCATTGTAAACCCTGTCAACCATGGTACCTTGATCCATAAAGACTCATGAGCCGGGCATGGTGGTATGGGACATCGTGGTCGAGCTGTCGGCCTACGCTGGGGCCACAAATCTCCCCGTAGTGACCAATGAGCACCCTACTCTGAGCAGATTATGGTGGTATGGGACACTATATTCTTGCTGTCGGCCTACACTGATCAGGTGACGAGCTCTTTGTAGTGACCTTGAGTTTATCCTGACACCGCATCGGGGCGATGAGTCCTGATATTGTCTTAAGGATATAATAGGCCTGTATTGATAAGGTGATGGGGGAGAGGAGCAACGAGTGCGAGCAACAACCCTGGCAGCCCTTGCAGCGACCTACAAATATAACATCGTATGAGATTATTAGGAGTGACGACCCTAAACAAGATCTGTGTTGGGATTGATACAAGGAAGGTACCTTAGTTTTCCAATCCTGCTGTATGAAAAGGACTAATAACTACTTGGTAATCATATCACCATCACATTGCATGTGCCTGGAAGATGTGGAGCACTGTGGGAAGAAAGCATGCCGCGGGCGTAAAATGGTTCCGTATGAGAGAGATCGTCGGTGAGGGCATCCATCATATCATATCATATTGCATTAACAACAGTATTTATAAATGTTCGATTAATTGCTTTACTATTATTGCATGATTGATGTGAGAACATGCTAATCTCTGCTCTATTATTCCACTGAGTTGATCACTCACTCCCATGTTACGGGATGATATTTTCAGAGACCCACCAATCCCTATGGTGATTGCAGATAATGGCGCGGCCTGCGAGGCAGAGCCGGACTTGATGATGATGAGGAGGATCCCTCCTTTATACGTGTTCTGAACGACAGGATTACAGGGAGATTCATTAGATGCCATGACACTTGTCATTTTATATTTTCAGAGCACTCATGTATATTCTTTCTTTCTATTTTGAGGTATACATGTATATGTTTAACCTGGTAACATGTTCACACTCTGGCGACTAACAATCAATTATATATTATATGTATGTATCGCAGTCTTCTGCTTGTTAATTTAACTGTATCTGGAGTATGATATGTTGTTCTAGCTTAATCCCACTCATGTTTAATACATTAACACAGACAACATTCAATCATACACATTTATGTTGCATAAGTGATGTTCTGGAACCGGGAGTGGAGTTTTTACCCGACCCCCGATTTTCGGGATGTTACAGTTGGTATCAGAGCATGATTTGGATTAAACCGGGCCCAGGTTATGGGTACGCGATGTACGCTGTTGCTCCTTTGACTTAGGTGGGTGCGAAAGGATTTAGAAACACTCATAGGATCGCAGTTTCGCCAATAGGCGAAGTCTACTCAAATCGTTCGTTTGATCGAGTCCGTAACATATCTTTGGTCGCATGAAGCGACCTAAGTAACTCCTAGGTTATAAGTACGCAGGTTTGAGATGATCCTAGGAGAATTCCAAACCCTAAAATGCATGTCTTTGGGTTGTAAGGCAACCACAACCCTTACATTTAATCGCTAGGGCTTAAAAACCCCGTTTCACTCAATTCCTTCAGAATCTTTCCTCTCACCACCCCATTCTTCATTTTTTTATTAGTCTTTTCACATTTGGCATAAATACTAATGTGTAAATGATATAAAATCATACTTTGATAAAATTTTACAATGAATAGTAAAAATATGTGAAAATTGGACTTTTGGCCATTCCAAATTTAACATATTTTGTAACTAATGAGTTAGTTGGATGTATTAGCTCCTCCTACCCCAAAAGAATATGCTACATGATGGGTAAAAATATTCTAGTTTACAGATTATCCCTGGAATTCTCAAGAGGGAAGTTTGGGCCTCCCTAGGTCAAAATACAATGAACTAGGGTGGGGCCCATATATATCTGGGACCTCCAGGGCAGGGGGGACCCATCCCAACAGGCCAGACCAGCCGGATCCACCATCGGCCGGCGATTCCATCGCCGATCCGGCGATAGATCGCCGTACAATGGGCCCCACATGACCTGAAAATTGGGCGCACGTGGTTTTTGGGGTAGGGAACCCTTCCCATATAGGGTTCTTCCGTCGAAACCCCCAAAAACATGTACTCCCTTCACAAAAAATCCCCTCCAAGCCTCCGTTTTTGATTTTCTTGCTGCCCTCTCTTAAACCGCAGCTCCAATCCTCTCCCAATCCCATTTCTTGCTAAAAAAGATCCCATTCCATCCCTCCATCATGATTTATAACCCCCTCCCTTTCAAATCTCGTCCGTTGAAGCTCCTACAACCTCCAATCGAGGCTGAAATCGTGTGGAGCTCCATTCCCCTTTATAGTTCTCTTTTCCCTTTGAAAATCCAGCCTTTGGGAGCTTGATGCATCCCTCTACAGGGCCTAGATTCATTTCAGTCCATTTGGGCAACCATTTCTCTGCATTTTCTCTGCTTTCCATGGCTATTGTTAAGGCTGTTTTAGCCTTTTTTCTCTCTTTCCACCATCCTCCCTCTCATGTCCCTGTTATTTGAGCCTTTACACACTTTTGGTCTTAAAATCGTGCAACACTCAATCCTATTTCTCCATTTTCTTTGCTTAAGGAATACTGAAAATATATGGCCAAGAGAGCTCTAGTGAGCAACAGACAGTATTAGACTCGACAGTGTTAAAGAAGGTAAGTGGGGACTGTGGTAGAGTCCTTTGGTAGAATTAGGCATCTGTGCCATTATCTTGTATATTGTTTGATTACGGTTTTGAGATTTCTGTGTTTTGTTGTTGTTAGGTTTAGTGAAGTCAGAAGTAGAAAATGTGTTTGTGTTAGTGGTTTGGCCTTAGCATAGCCGAATGCGTTCCTGTCATAATCCATGTGGAACTTTATTCCATGTATTGTGACAAATTTTATTGAATGGAGTGCATGCCGTTTCGTTTGCTGTAAGGTATTGTCCCTAAATTGGGTGTATCCTATCGTTTCCACTGCTATGTTGTAAATCTCGGGATTAAGCCTACAAAATTAGTTTTTATCCCACCCCACCCTCCTACCAAGCATGCCACACCCAATCCAGACGTGGGATTAGCAATGCCAGCTCTTGAGTATACCTTAATGCCACTAGCTAAATAGGTCCTTAGAGTTTTGGACCTAGAGTTAAGTACTCCTAAATTTGAAGGATCTGACGATATAGGAAATCCAATTCCATTTAAATAATCTTGACCCTAAGCGATAGAGCAATTCCCTGTATTAGTAATGATATAGAACCATTTAGCGTATAAACTTAGGCTTTGGATTATAGCTACTGAGTTACAGACTAGGCTACTAGTTACCTTAAGTAGTGTAAAGTCTGTATATACTAAGGAATTGTAGGTTAGATTTGGTTGAAGTAGAACCTTATTCCTTCGATAGATCCCCTTATTACTTATAGACTTCTGTTGTAACCCATAGGAAAGTAGTTTTAACTTAGAACCATTCACTCTCAGGAAAAATTTATAAATCCATCAGATTGAACTTAGAATGAACTAGCACGCCCCTTAAAATTGCCTTCCCCAAGGGCTTATTGCATTCGAAAATGCGGAGTAAAGGAACTATATATGTAAGGAAAGTATTCGCGGTTTGAATCGAATTCTTAATCCTAGTGGTCACCAATAAATCCAATGCTCTGATCAAGAAGAAGATCGGCATCGACTCGGATTAAGAACTGATACAACGAATTTTTTGTCCTGATTAGACAGAAGGTTAAACGTATCCGGCTCAGACCCACTACACAACCTTTCTTCTGTGATGGCCCAACCACCTACAACCAAACGTGATCACATTGCCTTTGGGAAATGGCGATGACTTAAAGCCAGTAGAGAATTAGACATCTTGCCACCAACTCATACCTGCCCCTGAACTCAACCACAATAGAGATTAGGCTAATCTCTATCACTATAGATACCAATGTCATAGAACGCATCATTAGCAAAGGAAAACCACTGTAATGAGAGGTTGTTTCCCAATTCATGTCAAGGATATCCCCTAAGTTGCACCTCATTTCGATATACGGAACGATGCAAAGATTCTTGAACTTAAAGTAGAACCAAGTTTTAAGGGGGGTAGAACGTATTGAGTCCAATCCAGTTAGGTCAGCTAATGCAACCGTTCGATCAGAGTGGCGCAGCGGAAGCATGGTTGGCCTCTTCCCCAGTGGCCCTGGATCGAAACATTTGATTTAGGTTATACGTACGGTTAGGTCATTAAATAGGATTGACCCTTCCTTAAAATGTCAATACTGAAGTCTTGCTAGACACTCCTTACCTTCGTCAATTTCGGGGCGAAATTGTGTTTTAAGGGGGGTAGATTGTAACACCTCGAATTTTTTGCCAACCTGGGATTAGACGTCCTTAGGCAATGGTTCAACCAAAACACCTGGGTAACCGCTCAGAACCCAATTCCATAGCCAAATAAATCACTTAGGATTAATTCCTTTAGAAATTAAGCGTAAGGTATCTAGCGCTACGCTGGAGGAGCTGAAAAATTGTCCCTGAACTCTTTAAATACGTTCTGCAAGACCCAAAACTTGAAGAACCAATGACGCTACAATACCCTAAAATCTAGGATCAAACTCTAAACCCGTTTGCTCTCAGGAACCCTTTGAAACTTTATATTGGATCTAGACCGCGCGTCGAAAGTCCGATACTTACAATCTTAGACAATTATGACCGCCTTGTTGGACTTGAAAATCATTTCGAAAATCAAGGCCAACCGACGTTCAGAGGCTATTTCATTGAGCCTGGAGTGAAGAGAGTGAGAAAAGGGTTAATTTTGGAAATTTTAATCCAAATCTCGCACGTTACTTAGCGCATTATTATTAAGCATTCTGACCATCAGAATTCTGCCAAATTACACCCTCGGATCAGGAAACATTTCTCATTCATATCATAAGACTTGTAGACCTGATCTAGGTGCGGTGACCGCTAAACTGAAATTGGACCGCCACGTGTGATCTGCGAATTCTTTCGGTCTGAAAACTTGATGTGTGCTAGATCCAGTATGCCTGAGCTTAAGTCCGACCGCGTTTCGCTAGGAGACCTCCAGAAATGCTCTTTTGGACCAGAACAGCCCCGATTTGGTTATAACCCAAGTAAACCTTGTTCCCAAGTTTATTTTGGGAAGGTTTTGGGCTATACAAGGGCCTTAAACCCTCTCATTTCTCTCCCATCCGAATTTGATTAAAACCCTAGATTGACAGAGAGAAAAAGTGAAAGTTTGTGAGAGAGTGTGGGAGAGATCTTCCTGCCACTTGCTGCTACTGCTACACGTGCTAAAGTAGCGCACTCCAATCACTTTTTCGGCGATTCCAACACACTTCTAGGTAAGAAAAACCCTAACCACTTGCTAATTTGGAGATTTATTTGATTCAAATAGCAAAGTAGCTGCTGTACGTGTGCATTAGGTCGCCTGTACGCCGTTGACGAAGCGTATACGCTCCGTTTGAAACGATACACATATAAAGTGAAAGGTGTGGATTTTAGACGCTTTGATTGGCTGTTTTCAACGCTTTCAATGTCGTTTAATAGTAGATTATCGACGGCAACGCCGTTTGACATGTACAACATGCTGTCCGTTTCCTGTTTCGTAAACGTAGGAAAAATATGAGATTTATGGCATTTTAGTCATTTGTAGAAAATACTGTATACATCCATATTTTGCTAAAATGTTTGACATGTATTTTTGTCGCCTTAGGATATTAGGAATGCGTGCATAGTCAGTTTGGCAAGGAGATTCGTCCAAATGCGCACTTTGAGTGGACATACACTATGTAGACTTAAGTGTGTAGACTAAGTGTTTGGATAAATGTTTGTATTAGTATGTATTGAGTATATGGTGTTGTGAAATAGTTTTGAGATTAAATTCGCAAGTAATACGCTGATGTAAATGATTTTCATCATGTTGGCTAAGTATGGATTTCATTGTATATATGAAATGCATGTGTTGAATGAATTGCTTAAGTGGTATGTTATAACATGCGATAACATGCTTATATTGTTGTATTTCTTTTCAATTACTCCTATATGATTGACGATGTGGATTCACAAATGTTTGGGGCTATTCTTAGTCCAGGCAGTCGGTAACAGAGAAAGTTCGTGGCTGGCTTGTATCTGCCATGAGGGACGCGTCGATGAACACGAGTTGTGTTTGGAGTTGACGGCAGTGGTTAAGCCACGCGAAGTGTTTCACGCACTTCATGTCATTCGACTTGCGATGCGTTCGTGCTAGTCGAGCCCGTCAAGTAACCCGACTGGCCGTTGATTGTTCACTCTGTATGAATCATAACTGCTTGAACCTAGGGTACTGAACTTACCATTGTAAACCCTATCAACCATGGTACCTTGATCCATTAAGACTCATGAGCCGGGCATGGTGGTATGGGACACCGTGGTCGAGCAGTCAGCCTACGTTGAGGCCACAAACCTCCCCGTAGTGACCAGTGAGTACCCTACTCTGAGCAGATTATGGTGGTATGGGACACTTTATTCTTGCTGTCGGCCTACACTGATCAGGTGACGAGCCCTTTGTAGTGACCTTGAGTTTATCATAACACCGCATGAGGGCAACGAGTCCTGATGCGGTCTTAAGGATAATTAGGCCTGTATTGATAAGGTGATGGGGGAGCGGTGCAACGAGTGCGAGCAACAGCCCTGGCAGCCCTTGTAGCGACTTACAAATAAACATCGTATGAGATTACTAGGAGTGAGGACCCTAGACAGGATCAGTGTTGGGATTAATATAAGGAAGGTACCTTAGTTTTCCAATCCTGCTGTATGAAAAGGACTAATAATAACTCGGTAATCATATCACCATCACATTGCATGTGCTTGGAAGATGTAGAGTACTGTGGGAAGAAAGCATGCCGCGGGCGTAAGATGGTGCCGTATGAGGGAGATCGTCGGTGAGGGCATCTATCATGTCATGTCATATTGCATTAACAAAAGTATTTAGGAATATTTGATTAATTGCTTTACTATTATCACATGATTGAATTGAGAACATGCTAATCTCTGCTTTATTATTCCACTGAGTTGATCACTCACTCCCACGTTACGGGATGGTATTTTCGGACACCCACCAGTCCCTATTGTGATTGCAGATGATGGCGCGGCCTGCGAGGCGGAGCCGGACTTGATGATGATGAGGAGGATCCCTCCTTTATGCGTGTTCTAAACGACGGGATTACAGGGAGATTCATTAGATGCCTTAACACTTGTCATTTTATATTTTCAGAGCACTCATGTATATTCTTTCTTTCTATTTTGAGGTATACATGTATATGTTTAACCTGGTAATATGTTCACACTCTGGAGACTTACAATCAATTATATATTATATGTATGTATCACAGTCTTCTGCTTGTTAATTTAACTGTCTCTGGAGTATGATATACTGTTCTGGCTTAATCCCACTCATGTTTAATACATTAACATAGACAACATTCAATCATACACATTTATGTTGCATAAGTGATGTTCTAGAACTTGGGAGTGGAGTTTTTACTCGACCCCCGATTTTCAGGATGTTACAGGCTTCCTATTCCAGTCTTCTCTCTAAAGAATGGCGGTTATCGCTTACAACATCTGTTACAGCCAGTCCGCACTCATGGACACGGTCAATGCTGCACTAGACTTGGACGGGGGTGCAGAAGTCTCAGGTGAGGGAGCAAAAGTCACTCGGGTCACTCGCTTGGGTGCCATATTGTAACACCTCAAATTTTTTACCAACCTGGGATTAGACGTCCTTAGGCAATGGGTCAACCAAAACACCTTGGTAACCGCTCAAAACCCAATTCCATAGCCAAATAAATCTCTTAGGATTAATTCCTTTAGAAATTAAGCGTAAGGTAGCTAGCGCTACGCTGGAGTAGCTGTGAAATTGTCCCTGACCGCTTTAAATACGTTCTACAAGACCCAAAACTTGTAGAATCAATGGTGCTCTAATACCCTGAAACCTAGGATCAAACTCTAAACCCGTTTGCTCTCAGGAACCCTTTGAAACTTTGTATTGGATCTAGACCGCGCGTCGAAAGTCCGATACATACAATCTTAGACAATTATGACTGCCTTACTGGACTTGACAATCGTTTCGAAAATCAGGACCAACCGACGTTCAGAGGAGATTTCATTGAGCCTGGAGTGAAGAGAGTGAGAAAAGGGTTAAGTTTGGAAATTTTAATCCAAATCTGGCACGTGACTTAACGTGTTATTGTTAAGTGTTCTGACCGTCAGAATTCAGCCAAATTATACCCTCGGATCAGGAAAAATTTCTCATTCATATCATGAGACTTGTAGACCTTATCTAGGTGCGGTGACCGCTGAACTAAAATTGGACCGCCACGTGCGAACTGTGAACTCTTTCGGTCTGAAAACTTGATGTGTGCTAGATCCAGTATGTCTGAGCTTAAGTCCGACCGCGTTCGGCCAGGGGACCTCCAGAAATGATCTTTTGGACCAGAACAGCCCCGATTTGGTTATAACCCAAGTAAACCTTGTTCCCAAGTCTATTTTGGAAAGGTTTTGGGCTATATAAGGGCCTTAAACCCTCTCATTTCTCTCCCATCCGAATTTGGTTAAAACCCTAGATTGAGAGAGAGAAAAAGTGAGAGTTTGTGAGAGAGTGTGGGAGAGATCTTCCTGCCACTTGCTGCTGTTGCTACACGTGCTAAAGCAGCGCACTCCAATCACTTTTCTGGCGATTCCAACGCACTTCTATGTAAGGAAAACCCTAACCACTTACTGATTTGGGGATTTCTTCGATTCAAATAGCAAAGTAGCTGATGTACGTGTGCATTAGGTCGCCTGTACGCCGTTGACGAAGCGTATACGCTCCGTTCGAAACGATACACATCTAAAGTGAAAGGTGCGGATTTTAGACGCTTTGATTGGCTGTTTTCAACGTTTTTAATGTCGTTTAATAGTAGATTATCGACGGCAACGCCGTTTGACATGTACAACATGCTGTCCGTTTCCTGTTTCATAAACGTAGGAAAAATATGAGATTTAGGGCATTTTAGTCATTTGTAGGAAATACTGTATACATCCATATTTTGCTGAAATGGTTGACATGGCTTTTTGTCGCATTAGGTTATTTGGAATGCGTGCATAATTGGTTTGGCGAAGAGATTCGCCCAAAGGCGCACTTTGAGTCGACATACACTATGTAGACTTAAGTGTGTAGACTAAGTGTTTGTATGAATGTTTGTATTAGTATGTATTGAGTATGTGGTGTTATGAAATAGTTTTGAGATTGAATTCTCAAGTAATATGCAGATGTAAATGATTTCCATCATGTTGGCAATATGTAGGGATTACATTGTATGTATGAAATGCATGTGTTGAATGAATTGCTGAAGTTGTATGTTATAACAAGTGATAACATGCTTGTATTGTTGTATTGCATTTCAATTACTCTCACATGATTATTGATGCTGATTTATAAATGTTTGGGACTATGCTTAGTCCATACAGTCAGTAACAGAGTAAATTCGTGGTTAGCTTCTATTGGCCTCGAAGGACGCGTCGATGAACGCGAGTCGTGTATTGGGTTGGCGGCAGTGGTTAGGCCACACGAAGTGTTTCATGCACTTCATGTCACTCAGCTTGAGATGCGCTCATACTAGTCGAGCCCGTCAAGTAACCTGACTGGCCATTGTATGTTCACCATGTATGTGTCATAACTGCTTGAACCTAGGGTACTGAACTTACCATTGGAAACCCTCTCAACCATGTTACCTTGATCCATAAAGACTCATGAGCAGGGCATGGTGGTATGGGACACCATGGTCGAGCTGTCGGCCTACGCTGGGGCCACAAACCTCCCCATAGTGACCAGTGAGCCCCCTACTATGAGCAGATTATGGTGGTATGGGACACTATATTCTTGTTGTCTGCCTACACTGATCAGGTGACAAGCCCTTTGTAGTGACCTTGAGTTTATCCTGACACCGCATGGGGGCGACGAGTCTTGATGCGGTCTTAAGGATAATTAGGCCTGTATTGATAAGGTGATGGTGGAGCGGTGCAACGAGTGCAAGCAACAGCCCTGGCAGCCCTTGCAGTGATCTACAAATATAACATCGTATGAGATTACTAGGAGTGACGACCCTAGACAGGATCTGTGTTGGGATTGATATAAGGAAGGTACCTTAGTTTCCCAATCCTGATGTATAAAAAGGACTAATAACTACTTGGTAATTATAACTACATCACATTGCATGTGCCTGGAAGATGTGGATCACTGTGGGAAGAAAGCATGTCGCGGGCGTAAGATGGTGCCGTATGAGGGAGATTGTCGGTGAGGGCATCCATCATGTCATGTCATATTGCATTAACAACAGTATTTAGGAATGTTTGATTTATTGCTTTACTATTATCACATGATTGATTTGATAACATGCTAATCTCTGTTTTATTATTCCACTGAGTTGATCACTCACTCCCACGTTACGGGATGGTGTTTCCGGACAACCACCAGTCCCTATTTTAGTTGCAGATGATGGCGCTGCTTGAGAAGCGGAGCTGGACTTGATGATGATGAGGAGGATCCCTCTTTTATGCGTGTTCTGATTGACGAAATTACAGGAAGGTTGATTAAATGCCTTGACACTTGTCATTTTATATTTTTAGAGCACTTATGTATATTCTTTTTGTTTACTTTTGGAGTATACATGTATGTATGTAACCTGGTAACATGTTCACACTCTGGAGACATACAACAGTTTATATATGTTATACATGCTATCACAGTCTTCTGCTTGTTAATTTAACTGTCTCTGGAGTATGATATGTTGTTTTGGCTTAATCCCAATCTTGTTTAATGCCTGTTTACTGACAATATGCACCTAATATTATCGATGTTTCATAAATAACATTTTGGAACTCGGGAGTTAGGTTTTTACTCGACCCCCGAATTTCGGGATGTTACAGATGGTATCAGAGTGTGATTTGGATTAAACCGGGCCTGGGTTATGGATACACGACATATGCTGTCGCTCCTTTGACTTAGGTGGGTGGTAAAGGATTTAGAAACACTCATAGGATCGCAGTTTCGCCAATAGGCGAAGTCTACTCAAACCGTTCGTTTGATCGAGTCCGTAACATATCTTTGGTCGCATGAAGTGACCCAAGTAGCTCCTAGGTTGTAAGTATTCAGGTTTGAGATGATCCTAGGAGAATTTCAAACCCTAAAATGTATGTATTTGGGTTGTAAGGCAAGCACAACCCTTACGTTTAATCGCTAGGACTTAAAAACCCCGTTTCACTCAATTCCTTCAAAATCTTTCCTCTCACCACACCATTCTTCATTTTTTTCTCAGTATTTTCATATTAGGCATAAATCCTAATGTGTAAATGATATAAAATCATACTTCGATAAAATTTTACAATGAATAGTAAAAATACGTGAAAATTGGCCTTTTTGCCATTCTAAATTTAAAATATTTTATAACTAATGAGTTAGTTGGATGGATTAGCTCCTCCTACCACAAAATAATATGCTACATGATGGGTAAAAGTATTCTGGTTTACATATTAGCCCTAGAATTCTCTGGAGGAAAGTTTGGGCATTCCTAGGTTAAAATACAATGAACTAGGGTGGGGCCCATATATATCTAGGACCTCTAGGGTAGGGGGGATGCAGCCCACCAGGCCAGACCAGCCGCATCCACCATCGGCCAGAGATTCCTTCGCCGATCTGGCGATGGATCGCTGTACAATGGGCCCCACGCGACCTGAAAATCGGGCGCGCGTGGTTTTTGGGGTTGGGCACCCTTCCCATATAGGGTTCGTCCGTCGAAACCCCTAAAAACATGTACTCCCTTCACAAAAAAGCCCCTCCAAGCCTCCGTTTTTGATTTTCTTGCTGCCCTCTCTCAAACCGCAGCTCCAAACCTCTCCCAATCCCATTTCTTGCTAAAAACAATCCCATTCCATCCCTCCATCGTGATTTGTAACCCCCTCCCTTTCAAATCTCATCCGTTGAAGCTCCCACAACCTTCAATCGAGGCTAAAATCGTGTGGAGCTCCATTTCCCTTTATAGTTCTCTTTTTCCTTTAAAAATCCAGCCTTTGGGAGCTTGATGCATCCCTCTACAGGGCATAGATTCGTTTCAGTCCATTTGGGCAACTATTTCTCCACATTTCCTCCACTTTCCATGGCTATTGTTAAGGCTGTTTTAGCCTTTTTTCTCTCTTTCCACCATCCTCCCTCTCATGTCCCTGTTATTTGAGCCTTTACACTTTTTTAGTCTCAAAATCGTGCAACACTCAATCCTATTTCTTCATTTTCTTTGCTTAAGAAATACTGAAAATATATGGCCGAGAGAGCTCTAGTGAGCAACAGACAGTATTAGATTCGACAGTGTTAAAGAAGGTAAGTCGGGACCGTGGTAGAGTCCTTTGGTAGAATTAAGCATCTGTGTCGTTGTCTTGTAGATTGTTTGATTACCGTTTTGAGATTTCTGTGTTTTGTTGTTGTTAGGTTTAGTGAAGTCAGAGGTAGAAAATGTGTTTGTGTTAGTGGTTTGGCCTTAGCATAGCCGAATACGTTCCTGTCATAATTCATGTGGAACTTTATTCCATGTATTGTGACAAATTTTGTTGAATGGAGTGCATGCCGTTTCGTTTGCTGTAAGGTATTATTCCTAGATTGGGTGTATCATATGGTTTCCACTGCCATGTTGTAAATCCCATGATTAAGTCTACAAAATTAGTTTTTATCCCACCCTACCCTCCTACCAAGCATACCACATCCAATCCCGACGTGGGATTAGGAATGCAGTTCCATTTAATGCAACTTAATGCTACTGGCCATATAGGCCCTTGGCGTTTTGGACCTAGAGTTAAGTACTCCTAAATTTGAAGGATCTGACGATATACGAAATCCAATTCCATTTAGATAATCTTGACCCTAAGCGATAAAGCAATTCCCCGTATTAGTAATGGTATGGAACCATTTAGCGTATAAACTTAGGCTTTGGATTATAGCTACTGAGTTACAGACTAGGCTACTAGTTACCTTAAGTAGTGTAAAGCCTGTATATGCTAAGGAA
The DNA here is from genome assembly GCA_037074715.1 of Magnolia kwangsiensis. NCBI lineage: Eukaryota > Viridiplantae > Streptophyta > Magnoliopsida > Magnoliales > Magnoliaceae > Magnolia > Magnolia kwangsiensis. The sequence continues at coordinate 148,316,102 of CM073572.1, read as the reverse complement.
TTGTAGGTTAGATTTGGTTAAAGTAGAACCTTATTCCTTCGATAGATCCCCTTATTACTTATAGACTTCTATTGTAACCCATAGGAAAGTGGTTTTAACTTAGAACCATTCACTCTCAGGAAAAATTTATAAATCCATTAGATTGAACTTAGAATGAACTAGCACGCCCCTTAGAATTTCCTTCCCCAAGGGCTTATTTCATTCGGGAACGCGGAGTAAAGGAGCTGTATATGTAAGCGAAGTATTCGCGGTTTGAATCGAATTCTTAATCCTAGTGGTTACCAATAAATCTAATGCTCTGATCAAGAAGAAGATCGGCATCAACTCAGATTAAGAACTGATACAACGAATTTTCTTTCCTGATTAGACAGAAGGTTCAATGTATCCGGCTCAGACCCACTGCACAACCTTTCTTCTGTGATGGCCCAACCACCTATAACCAAACGTGATCACATTGCCTTTGGAAAATGGTGAGGACTTAAAGCCAGTAGAGAATTAGACATCTTGCACCAACTCATACCTGCCCCCGAACTCAACCACAATAGAGATTAGGCTCATCTCTATCACCATAGATACCAATGCCATAGAACGCATCATTAGCAAAGGAAAACCACTGTAATGAGAGGTTGTTTCCCAATTCATGTCAAGGATAGCCCCTAAGTTCCACCTCGTTCCAATATACGAAGCGATGCAAAGATTCTTAAACTTTAAGTAGAACCAAGTTTTAAGGGGGGTAGAACGTATTGAGTCCAATCCAGTTAGGTCAACCAATGCAACCGTTCGATCAGAGTGGCGCAGCAGAAGCATGGTTGGCCTCTTCCCCACTGGCCCAGGATCGAAACATTTGATTTAGGTTATACGTACGGTTAGGTCATTAAATAAGATTGACCCTTCCTTAGAATGTCAATACTGAAGTCTTGCTAGATACTCCTTACCCTTCGCCAATTTCGAGGATGAAATTATGTTTTAAGGGGGGTAGATTGTAACACCTCAGATTTTTTACCAACCTGGGATTAGACTTCCTTAGGCAATGGGTCAACCAAAACACCTTGGTAACCGCTCAAAACCCAATTCCATAGCCAAATAAATCTCTTAGGATTAATTCCTTTAGAAATTAAGCGTAAGGTAGCTAGCGCTACGCTGGAGTAGCTGTGAAATTGTCCCTGACCGCTTTAAATACGTTCTACAAGACCTAAAACTTGTAGAATCAATGGTGCTATAATACCCTGAAACCTAGGATCAAACTCTAAACCCGTTTGCTCTCAGGAACCCTTTGAAACTTTATATTGGATCTAAACCGCGCGTCGAAAGTCCTATACATACAATCTTAGACAATTATGACTGCCTTGTTGGACTTGACAATCGTTTCGAAAATCAGGGCCAACCGACGTTCAGAGGAGATTTCATTGAGCCTGGAGTGAAGAGAGTGAGAAAAGGGTTAAGTTTGGAAATTTTAATCCAAATCTGGCACGTGACTTGGCGCGTTATTGTTAAGCGTTCTGACCATCAGAATTCAGCCAAATTATACCCTCGGATCAGGAAAAATTTCTCATTCATATCATGAGACTTGTAGACCTAATCTAGGTGCGGTGACCGCTGAACTAAAATTGGACCGCCACGTGTGATTTGCGAACTCTTTCGGTCTGAAAACTTGATGTGTGCTAGATCCAGTATGTCTGAGCTTAAGTCCGACCGCGTTCGGCCAGGGGACCTTCAGAAATGCTCTTTTGGACCAGAACAGCCCCAATTTGGTTATAACCCAAGTAAACCTTGTTCCCAAGTCTATTTTGGGAAGGTTTTGGGCTATATAAGGGCCTTAAACCCTCTCATTTCTCTCCCATCCGAATTTGGTTAAAACCCTACATTGAGAGAGAGAAAAAGTGAGAGTTTGTGAGAGAGTGTGGGAGAGATCTTCCTGCCACTTGCTGCTGCTGCTACACGTGCTAAAGCAGCGCACTCCAATCACTTTTCTGGCGATTCCAACGCACTTCTATGTAAGGAAAACCCTAACCACTTACTGATTTGGGGATTTTTTTGATTCAAATAGCAAAGTAGCTGATGTACGTGTGCATTAGGTCGCCTGTACGCCGTTGACGAAGCGTATATGCTCCGTTCGAAACGATACACATCTAAAGTGAAAGGTGTGGATTTTAGACGCTTTGATTGGCTGTTTTCAACGCTTTCAATGTCGTTTAATAGTAGATTATCGACGGCAACGCCGTTTGACATGTACAACATGCTGTCCGTTTCCTGTTTCGTAAACGTAGGAAAAATATGAGATTTAGGGCATTTTAGTCATTTGTAGGAAATACTGTATACATTCATATTTTGCTGAAATGGTTGACATAGCTTTTTGTCGCATTAGGATATTTGGAATGCGTGTATAATTGGTTTGGCGAAGAGATTCGCCCAAAGGCGCACTTTGAGTCGACATACACTATGTAGACTTAAGTGTGTAGACTAAGTTTTTGTATGAATGTTTGTGTTAGTATGTATTGAGTATGTGGTGTTATGAAATAGTTTTGAGATTGAATTCTCAAGTAATATGCTGATGTAAATGATTTCCATCATGTTGGCAAGATGTAGGGATTACATTGTATGTATGAAATGCATGTGTTGAATGAATTGCTGAAGTTGTATGTTATAACAAGTGATAACATGCTTGTATTATTGTATTGTATTTCAATTACTCTCACATGATTATTGATGCTGATTTATAAATGTTTGGGATTATGCTTAGTCCAGGCAGTCGGTAACAGAGTAAATTCGTGGTTGGCTTCTATTGGCCTTGAAGGACGCGTCGATGAACGCGAGTCGTGTATTGGGTTGGCGGCAGTGGTTAGGCCACACGAAGTGTTTCATGCACTTCATGTCGCTCAGCTTGAGATACGCTCGTACTAGTCGAGCCCGTCAAGTAACCTGACTGGCCATTGTATGTGTCATAACTGCTTGAACCTAGGGTACTGAACTTACCATTGGAAACCCTGTCAACCATGGTACCTTGATCCATAAAGACTCATGAGCCGGGCATGTTGGTATGGGACACCGTGGTCGAGCTGTCGGCCTATGCTGGGGCCATAAACCTCCACGTAGTGACCAGTGAGCACCCTACTCTGAGCAGATTATGGTGGTATGGGACACTATATTCTTGCTGTCGGCTTACACTGATTAGGTGACGAGCTCTTTGTAGTGACCTTGAGTTTATCCTGGCACCGTATGGGAGCGACGAGTCCTGATGCGGTCTTAAGGACAATTAGGCCTATATTGATAAGGTGATGGGGGAGCGGTGCAATGAGTGCGAGGAACAGCCCTGACAACCCTTGTAGCGACCTACAAATATAACATCGTATGAGATTACTAGGAGTGACGACCTTAGACAGGATCTGTGTTGGGATTGATATAAGGAAGGTACCTTAGTTTTCCAATCTTAATGTATGAAAAGGACTAATAACTACTTGGTAATCATATCTACATCACATTGCATGTGCATGGAAGATGTGGAGCACTGTGGGAAGAAAGCATGCCGCGGGCGTAAGATGGTGCCGTATGAGGGAGATCGTCGGTGAGGGCATCCATCATGTCATGTCATATTGCATTAACAACAGTATTTAGGAATGTTTGATTTATTGCTTTACTATTTGTAACACTCCGAATTTTTACGAACCTGGGGTTAGACGTCTTTAGGCAATGGGTCAAGCAAAACACCTTGGTAATCGCTCAGAACCCAATTCCATAGTCAAAGAAATCACTTAGGATTAATTCCTTTAGAAACTAAGCATAAGTTAGTTAGCGCTATGCTGGAGTAGCTGTGAAATTGTCCTTGATCACTTTAAATACGTTCTACAAGACCCAAAACTTGTAGAACTAATGATGCTATAATATCTTAAAACCTTTGATCAAACTCTAAACGTGTTTGCTCTCAGGAGCTCTTTGAAACTTTGTATTGGATCTAGACCGCGCGTCGAAAATCCGATACCTAAAATCTTAGACCGTTATGACCGCTTAGCTGGACTTGACAATCGTTTCGAAAATCAAGCCCAACCAATGTTCAGAGGCTATTTCATTGAGCCTGGAGTGAAGAGAGTGAGAATAGGGTTAGATTTGGAAATTTTAATTCAAATATGGACGTGACTTGGCGCGTTATTATTAAGCATTCTGACCGTCAGTATTCAGCCAAATTACACCCTCGGATCAGAAAAAATTTCTCTTTCATATCATGAGACTTGTAGACCTGATCTAGGTGTGATGACCGCTGAGGAATTATAGGTTAGATTTGGTTGAAGTAGAACCTTATTCCTTCGATAGATCCCCTTATTACTTATAGACTTCTGTTGTAACCCATAGGAAAGTGGTTTTAACTTAGAACCATTCACTCTCAGGGAAAATTTATAAATCCCTCAGATTGAACTTAGAATGAACTAGCACGCCCCTTAGAATTGCCTTCCCCAAGGGCTTATTGCATTCGGGAATGCGAAGTAAAGGAACTGTATATGTAAGCGATGTATTCGCGGTTTGAATCGACTTATAAATCCTAGTGGTTACCAATGAATCCAATGCTCTGATCGAGCAGAAGATCGGCATCGACTCGGATTAAGATCTGATACAACGAAGTTTCTGTCCTGATTAGACAGAAGGTTAAACATATTCGGCTCAGACCCAATACACTACCTTTCTTCTGTGATGGCCCAACCACCTACAACCAAACATGATCACATTGTCTTTAGAAAATGGAAAGGACTTAAAGCTAGTAGAGAATTAGACATCTTGCCACCAACTCATACCTGCCCCTGAACTCAACCACAATAGAGATTAGGCTCATCTCTATCACCATAGATACCAATGTCATAGAACACATCATTAGCAAAGAAAAACCACTGTAATGAGAGGTTGTTTCCCAATTCATGTCAAGGATAGCCCCTAAGTTGCACCTCGTTCCGATATACAGAGCAATGCATAGATTCTTGAACTTTAAGTAGAACTAAGTTTTAAGGGGGGTAGAACGTATTGAGTCCAGTCTAGTTAGGTCAGCCAATACAACCGTTCGATCAGAGTGGCGCAACGGAAGCGTGGTTAGCCTCTTCCCCACTGGCCCAGGATCGAAACATTTGATTTAGGTTATACGTACGGTTAGGTCATTAAATAGGATTGACCCTTCCTTAGAATGTCAATACTGAAGTCTTGCTAGATACTCCTTACCCTTCGCCAATTTCGGGGATAAAATTTTATTTTAAGGGGGGTAGATTGTAACACCCCGAATTTTTACCAACCTGGGGTTAGACGTCCTTAGGCAATGGGTCAAGCAAAACACCTTGGTAACCGCTCAGAACCCAATTTCATAGTCAAAGAAATCACTTAGGATTAATTCCTTTAGAAACTAAGCATAAGTTAGCTAGCGCTACGCTGGAGTAGCTGTGAAATTGTCCCTGATCACTTTAAATACGTTCTACAAGATCCAAAACTTGTAGAACCAATGATGCTATAATATCCTAAAACCTTTGATCAAACTTTAAACCCGTTTGCTCTCAGGAGCTCTTTGAAACTTTGTATTGGATCTAGACCGCGCGTCAAAAATCCGATACCTACAATCTTAAACCGTTATGACCGCTTTGCTGGACTTGACAATCATTTCGAAAATCAAGCCCAACCGACGTTCAGAGGCTATTTCATTGAGCCTGGAGTGAAGAGTGAGAATAGGGTTAGATTTGAAAATTTTAATTCAAATCTGGCACGTGACTTGGCGCGTTATTATTAAGAGTTCTGACCGTCAGTATTCATCCAAATTACACCCTCAGATCAGGAAAAATTTCTCTTTCATATAATGAGACTTGTAGACCTGATCTAGGTGCGATGATCGCTGAACTGAAATTGGACCGCCACGTGCGATCTGCGAACTCTGTCGGACTGAAAACTTGATGTGTGCTAGATCCAGTATGCATGAGCTTAAGTCGGACCGCGTTTGGCCAGGGGACCTCTAGAAATGCTCATTTGGACCAGAACAGCCCCGATTTGGTTAGACCTCAAGTAAACATTGTTCCCAAGCCTAATTTGGGAAGTTGTAAGCTTATAAAAGGGTTTTAAACCCTCACTTCTCTCACCCATCCGAATTTGCTAGAAACCCTAGCAAGAGTGAGAGAAAAAGGGAGAGATTGTGAGAGAGTGTGGGAGGGATCTTCCTGCCAACTGCACCAGCGGCTACACGTGCTTAAGCAACGTATCCCAATCACTTTTTCGGTGATTCCGACACTTTTCTAGGTAAGAAGAACCCTCAACACTTACTGATTTAAGGTTCCGTCGATTCCAATAGTAAAGTAGCTTACGAATCTTGTGTATTAGGTTGTCTGATCGCCGTAGACGAAGCGTATACGCTCCGTTCGGAACGATACACATCTAAAGTGAAAGGTGCGGATTTTAGATGCTTTGATTGACTGTTTTCAACACTTTCAATGTCGTTTAATAGTAGATTATCGACGACAACGTCGTTTGACATGTACAACATGCTGTCCGTTTCCTGTTTCGTAAACGTAGGAAAAATATGAGATTTAGGGCATTTTAGTCATTTGTGGGAATTACTATATACATCCATATTTTGCTGAAATGGTTAACATGACTTTTTATCGCATTAGGATATTAAGAATGCGTGCATAATCATTTTGGCGAAGAGATTCGCCCAAATGCGCACTTTGAGTCGACATACACTATGTAGACTTGAGTGTGTAGACTAAGTGCTTGTATAAATGTTTGTATTAGTATGTATTGAGTATATGGTGTTGTGAAATAGTTTTGAGATTAAATTCTCAAGTAATACACTGATGTAAATGATTTTCATCATGTTGGCTAAGTATGGATTTCATTGTATGTATGAAATGCATGTGTTGAATGAATTGCTTAAGTGGTGTGTTATAACATGCGATAACATGCTTTTATTATTGTATTTCATTTCCATTACTCCTATATGATTGATGATGTGGATTCACAAATGTTTGGGGCTATACTTAGTCCAGGCAGTCGGTAACAGAGAAAGTTCGTGGCTGGCTTGTATCTACCACGAAGGACGCGTCGATGAACGCGAGTCGTGTTTGGAGTTAGCGGCAGTGGTTAGGCCACGCGAAGTGTTTAATGCACTTCATGTCGTTCGACTTGCGATGCGATCGTGCTAGTCGAGCCCGTCAAGTAACCTGACTGGCCGTTGATTGTTCACCCTGTATGAATCATAACTGCTTGAACATAGGGTACTGAACTTACCATTATAAACCCTGTCAACCATGGTACCTTGATCCATAAAGTCTCATGAGCCGGGCATGGTGGTATGGGACACCGTGGTCGAGCTGTCGGCCTATGCTGGGGTCACAAACCTCCCCGTTGTGACTAGTGAGCACCTTACTCTGAGCAGATTATGGTGGTATGAGACATTATATTCTTGCTGTCGGCCTACACTGATCAGGTGACGAGCCCTTTGTAGTGACTTTGAGTTTATCCTGACACCGCATGGGGGCGACGAGTCCTGATGCGGTCTTAAGGACAATTAGGCCTGTATTGATAAGGTGATGGGGGAACGGTGCAATGAGTGTGAGCAACAGCCCTGACAGCCCTTGTAGCGACCTACAAATATAACATCGTATGAGATTACTAGGAGTGACGACCCTAGACAGGATCTGTGTTGGGATTGATATAAGGAAGGTACCTTAGTTTCCCAATCCTGATGTATGAAAAGGACTAATAATTACTTGGTAATCATATCTACATCATATTGCATGTGCCTGGAAGATGTGGAGCACTGTGGAAAGAAAGCATGCCGCGGGCGTAAGATGGTGCCATATGAGGGAGATCGTCGGTGAGGGCATCCATCATGTCATGTCATATTGCATTAACAACAGTATTTAGGAATGTTTGATTAATTGATTTACTATTATCGCATGATTGATTTGATTACATGCTAATCTCTGTTCTATTATTCCACTGAGTTGATCACTCATTCCCATGTTATGGGATGGTGTTTCCGGACACCCACTAGTCCCTATTGTGATTGCAGATGATGGCGTGGCCTGCGAGGCAGAGCCGGACTTGATGATGATAATGAGGATCCCTCCTTTATGCGTGTTCTGAATGACGGGATTACAGGGAGATTCATTAGATGCCATGACACTTGTCATTTATTTTATATTTTCAGAGCACTCATGTATATTCTTTCTTTCTATTTTGAGGTATACATGTATATGTTTAACCTAGTAACATGTTCACACTCTAGAGACTTACAATCAATTATATATTATAGGTATGTATCACAGTCTTCCACTTATTAATTTAACTGTCTCTGGAGTATGATATGCTGTTCTGGCTTAATCCCACTCATGTTTAATACATTAACACAGACAACATTCAATCATACACATTTATGTTGCATAAGTGATGTTTTGGAACTCGGGAGTGGAGTTTTTACTCGACCCCCGATTTTCGGGATGTTACACTATTATCGCATGATTGATTTGATAACATGCTAATCTCTGCTCTATTATTCCACTGAGTTGATCACTCACTCCCACATTACGGGATGGTGTTTCGGGACACCCACCAGTACCTATTTTGGTTGCAGATGATGGCGCTGCTTGAGAAGCGGAGCTAGACTTGATGATGATGAGGAGGATCCCTCCTTTATGCGTGTTCTTATTGATGGGATTATAGGGAGGTTGATTAGATGCCTTGACACTTGTCATTTTATATTTTTAGAGCACTCATGTATATTCTTTTTCTTTACTTTTGGAGTATACATGTATGTATATAACCTGGTAACATGTTCACACTCTGGAGACATACAACAGTTTATACATGTTATACATACTATCACAGTCTTTCGCTTGTTAATTTAACTGTCTCTGAAATATGATATGTTGTTTTGGTTTAATCCCAATCTTGTTTAATGCCTGTTTACTGACAACATGCATCTAATATTATCTATGTTGCATAAATAACATTTTGGAACTCGGGAGTTGGGTTTTTATTTGACTCCCGATTTTCGGGATGTTACACATATCCTACAGGAAGGAACAAGGGCCTATTATCCTTGAACACTCTCGAATATACACATGGTGTGGAGCTATATCAGAAAATCTCTGAGTTGTTTAAACTTGGGGACCTAATCATTCTAAGTTCTCAACAATCATAGAGTGTAGGGTAACTATCAACAGATATATGATGTTATCCTCAAGCATTCCCAAGTTATGCTCTGATACCAATATCCCCCACTGAGGGTAGAGCTATCCTCAGCTTTGATACCATTTATAACCGCCCAGCCCCAACAGTATAATATTGTCTGCTTTGCCCACGAGGCTCACGGATTTGTTCTCAGGGTTGCCCCCAAAATGCGTTATACTATTAAAGGCTAGATCCCACATATAACTACCATCACTTCGGACAACGCTTCCGATGTGGGACAAGGTTCCGCCTCTCATTGGGTACACAGTAGCCTACCAGCCACTGGTAGCTCACCCAGGCACTAGGCCCTGCCCACATATGACCACAGTGACAGGGCGTCACAGCGAACATCTCCTCGAGGTTGGCGATGTGACCTGTAACTTTGATGCTTTTGATAACCATGTCGTTGACATAAACTTCTATGGAGTATCCAATCTATTGGGCAAACATTTGATTGACGAGTTGCTAGTATGCAGCTCTAACTTTTTTCAACCCGAAAGGCATGACCTTATCGCAGTAGAGTCCTTTGTTGGTGATACGGTTGTCTTCTACTTGTTGTAGAGATGCATGACAATATGATTATATCCCGAGAAAACATTCATGAAGCTTAGGAGTTCATGCTTGGCAATGCTTTCGACCAACTGGTCAATCCGTGGGAGGGAAAAATGTACTTGGGGCAGGCTTTGTTCAGGTTAGTGTAATCGACACAGACCCACCACTTCCCATTGGATTTTTCACCAAAGCAATGTTGGTGATCTAGTCTAGATAGTAGATTTCTTTAATGAAACCCTCTTTAAGGAGCTTGCCGACCTCTTCCCCGATTATGACGTATCGCTCTGGTTCGAATGCCCATCACTTTTGTCTCACTGGTCGGTGATCAGGGTCTACGTTCAATTTGTGAACCATTACTTTTGGGTTGATACTGTACATGTCCTGATAAGACCATGTAAATACATCGGTGTGCCATCGGAGGAGATACATGATCTCATCCTGCAGGGCTTGAGTTAGTAATGAGCCGACATATACTATTTAGGTTGGGTCAGATTCATTGAGCGGGATGGTTACGAGATCTTCTATTGAGCATCCTCTTTCGATCGAGTCCTCCGGAGGATCGAGGGAGGTGATGGCCATTGCATGATGTTATGTTCTTAGTGCCATGGAATAGCACTAACGAGCTTCTTGTTGATCTCCTTTGACTAGCCTAGGCCCGTGCTTAGTTAGAAACCTCATCACGAGATGGTACGTTAATACTACTGCTTGTAGAGTGTTGAGAGAAGGTCATATGAGGATGACGTTGTAGACAGAGGAGCAATCGACTATAAAAAAGTCAATCATAGTCGTTGTTTGCTTCTGTCCTTATCTTGCTATGACTGGGAACTGATGGATCCCTCGAAGGTGACTTTGTCCCCAGAAAATCTGAGCAAAGGAATTTTTACTAGTCGGAGTCGGGACCTCCCGACTCCTAGTTTGTTGAAGGCTTCAACGAAGAAAATGTTGGTCGAGCTGCTGTGTCTGCCAATATTCGAAACACTTTGCAGTTAGCTATGGTCATAGTCACCACTATTGCATCATTATGGGGGTGGTGGACACCTCGGGCGTCCTCTTTAGTGAAGGTCGATTCACAGGATACTACTTTCTGTTCCTTTGGAGGCCTACTAGTACATGAATTTGATGCGATTCTCTGAGTTGTAGTGATTGATACTTTGAGCATAAGCTCTTCGTACTCGGTTTGAGTCTCCTCCCCTGACCGGTACCCCGAAGATGGTGCGAATTTCCCTGGTGGCTACATTATTAATAGGTTGCTCATTCTTACGATCTGTCTCCTCTTCTCTCCAGTTGAAAAATTCTCATAAGTGCTCATTACGGATAAGGGCCTCGATCTCCTCTTTTAAATCGAAGCAGTCGCTGGTTGAATGGACATGGTCACGGTGGAAGTTGAAGTACTTCTGCTTGTCTCGCTTGTCGGCATTAGATTTTATCTTATTCAGCCATTTGAGGTTCGTTTGTCCCGAACTCCCCTGAGAACCTATTCGGGCGTCACATTCGGGGGGGGGGGGGGGGGGTGGTGTACGAAGTGAACCTGCTCCCAGGTCATCTATTCATGCGCTGACTTCTAGTTGATTTGTCATCCTTTCTCTATTTGTTGTTGTTGGTCAGGGTTTGTTCATCCTTAGGTCGTGTTTCCCTAACCGAGCTTCCCTTGTTCCGAGCCTCTTTTTGCGAGCTAAAAATCTCCTCGACGTTGGAGCATTTCAAAGCTTAATTGAGGAGATTGGCCAATGTTGTCGGTGGGTTCTTGCTAAACGAGAAGAGGAACCACCCATCCCTTAGGCCTCCCATCATGGCAGCCATGGAGATCTCTTCCGGGTGCCCCTTTACTTGCATCGCCTCTGGGTTGAAGCATTTGATGTAGTCCTTCAACAGCTTGTCCTCTTTCTGGATAATGGTGAGGAGGTAAGTAATCGATTTAAGACTTTCCTTTCCTCCAATGAAGTTGGTGATGATTGCTTTAGCAAGCTGTGTGAATGAGCTGATCGACTGTGGCTTTAATTATCGGAACCACTTCCGAGCTACTCTTTTTAGAGTCAGGGAAAATGTTTGGCACATGACAGCTGTTGATGCGCCGTGAAGTTCCATCCAAGCCCATCGGGCATAACTTGGTACCAGTATCCTTCAATCTACCCCACATGGGAGGGTGAGTTTGCCATAAATATAGGATCTTGTTGGACCTATTGAACACGTGGGGGCCTTTTAGCGTCTCTACTAATAAGAGCTTATTTGCTTGTTCTAGAAATTTATTTTTATTTTTATTTTTTAAAAATCTCCTTTTGGAATTAGATTATTTGGTAAGTTTTAATTTTAGAGTTTTAGTTTTTAAGAAACTAGCCAAAAAGCTCTAAAAAAATAAGTGATGGAGAGGTCACTTTTTCTTTAAGAACTTATTTAGCTTATGTGGGACACATTTTTTTATTAATTTTTTGTCCTTAAACTTTTTAAGTAATTTTCATCTTACCCTCTTCTCTTCTATTTATAATGTGGACCCACATGATTAACAGTCCATATTGAAGGTGGGGCTCCACATGATGAATGGTCTACGTAAAGGTGTCCCCACATAATGCATTGCCATATTAAAGGTGGGTCCCACATGATGGATGCCCCACATCAAAGTGTGGCCCCACATGATGGATGGTGGATATTGAAGGTGGGGTCACCTGATGGAATGTTGACATCAAAGGTAGACCCACATGATGAATGACCCATATTGAAGGTTGGGTCCCATATGATGGACGGTCCACAGTAAAGGTGGGACCCACATGATGAATGACCCATATTGAAGGTTGGGCCCCATATGATGGACGGTCCACAGTAAAGGTGGGACCCACATGATGAATGGTGAACATCAAAGTTGGGTCCCACATGATGGATGACCCACATCAAAATGTGGCCTCACATGATGGACTATCCACATCAAGTGGATCCCACATGATAAATGGTCCATAGTAAAGGCGGGACCCACAAGATGGATGATGGACATCAAAGGTGGGCTTGCATGATGAATAACCCATATTAAAGATGCCCCCCACATGATGAGTGGTCCACATGAAGGTGAGCCTACATAATGCATGGTTCACATCAAAGGTGGGCCCTAATGACAAATGACCCACATAAAAGTATGGCCCAACATGATGGACCATCCACATTAAGTGGGCCCCACTTGATGGATGGTCCACATCAAAGATGGGGACCCACATGATGGATGATGGACATCAAAGGTGGGCACACATGATGGACAGTTGACATCAAAGGAGGGCCCACATGATGAACAACCCGTATTGAAAGTGGGGCCACATAATGGATGGTCCACATCAAGGTGGCCCACATAATGGACGAAGTGGGCCTCACATGATGAATGACCCACATCAAAGTTTGGCCCCCGTGCTGGACAATCCACATCAAGTGGGTGCCACCTAATGGATGATCCACATCCAAGGTCTTGTATGATGGACGAATATCCAAAGTGGCCAAACATGATGGATAGCCAACTTGGAAGGTAGGGCCCACATGATAAACACATCAAATGTAGATTCCAAGTGATGGGTAGAGGACATTGATCAGGGGCCCCACATGATGTATGACCTACATCAAGGTGGACCCCACATAATGGATGTTCCACATCGAAGGTCAGCCCCTAATGATGGATGGTCCACATCTAAGACAAGCCTCACATGATGGATGGTCCACTTTGAAGTTTAGCTGACACAATGGACAATCCACATCAAAGGTGGGCTCGATATGATGGAGGATCCACATCCGACATAATGGACGGTTCAAGTGTCTTAAAACATGAAGGTTGTAGCCATCCATTCGTTTGCCATTTGGGGCATGGTCAATTTGTGATGAGATACACCAAAACACCTATTCGGATTGGTCTTGTAATGGAGTTGTTGTAATCTTTAAAAATGACATCAACTATCCCTTTAAAAAAAAAAAAACTCTTATTTGAACATTTTACCAAACCGGCTTATTTCATGTAAGTGCTTTTTTGGGTTTTAAAATTTTGATTTTACTAAATGAGATTATTTAAAACAAGAACTAAAATAAAAAGAGCTTATTAGAGTAGCTCTTTATTTTCAATACTTTGAAATGATGTTCTAATGATTTTTACTTTACACATATATCATACTAATCTAGTTTTCTTTTTTCTTTTTTTTAAGAACACACTTATCTAGATTTTTATATTAGCATAAAGGAATAAATCCTAACTTAATCATATTAACCATGGATTTTCTATTTATATGGCCTAATCTAACAAGTCATACATTAAAAGAATGAACAATATAAGGAAAAGAAGTGGCTTTATTTCATTATTTAGATTGAAATTGAACATTTCTCATGTGGCATATTCCAATCCAACGTACATGCCATTCTTCATCAAAGTGAACTTGTTCGACTTGAAAATCAGTTTAAAGCCATGTTTGATAAGAAAACTAGTTGAAACTAAGTTTTCACAAATTTTAGCATATACAAAACATCATTAAAGTAAGAATTTTTTTGGATGATGGGTGAAGATTCACCTTTCCTTATCCTACAACTTTTGTAGTAAATGAGTTCTCCATGAATAACTCATGCCCATCTCATAGGACTTGAACATGTTCCTATTAAAGGTGACATATCTTGAAGTGTCGATGTCAACCCACCATTCACCTCATTTCCCATCATTTTTACTTCAGATATTATAACAACGGTGTTGTGTGTTGTTGATGTCTTAAATCTGACATTAACACGGTCTATCGATACAATCGATAGGTGTTCAATCTCATCAAGAAAATCTGAAAAGTTCTATGTTGATTGCTGAAACTTTTTAGTGTTGCTAATTGATAACATCAAAGGAATTCAATGTCATTGACAAATCCTCAACAGATGGTCGATGCCATCAAAGGTCCCATCAACTGTGCACGTGGAATTGTGTAAGTGCGGGATTCGTTTCCTATTCCAGTTGTGATAGTTTATATATTGGGTGTAATTGGGATTTGGGAGTGAGAGAGTTTTTTTAGGGCTTTCTAATTCGTTCCTAAGGGTTTAAGGGCAAAGTTAGGGCTTGTTAAGTAGATTCAAGGCTTGTTCAAATCGGTAAGATCATATCTCTTATAATTTTTGCTTTTATAGTGCATTACTCGTCCCTTTATGCCATGGTTTTTTCCTGAAAGGGTTTTTCCACGTAAAATTTGGATTGTTCTTGTTTAGACTTGGTTGTGCGATTGCAAGTACTTTGTTTGATTCATCTATGGGTGTTTTTGTAATTTCCAACAAGTGGTATCAGAGCTAACATTGGAAGCTGATCTAATCTGAAAATAATGTATCAATGGCATCTAACCTGAAGTTCGATTTAGAAAAATATTTCGACAAAAATAATTTTGAACTATAGAAAGTTAAGATGAATGGTGTCCTATTTCAACAAGGATTAGATGAATTTCTCCTTGAAAAGTGATCAGAATCTATGACAAAAGAAGAATAGAATAAGATGGATAAGAAAGCTAGAACCTCTGTCCAATTGCGTTTAATAGATGATGTCCTCTATAATGTTATGAGAGAGAAAACTACAGCAAGTACATGGGCAAAATTAGAGAATATCTATGCAAAAAAATCTTCGGAGAATCACTTGTACTTGAAGCTACACTTGTTCAATCTGAAGATGGCAGAGGGGGCTGACGTGGAAGCCCACATTAGTAGCTTCAACAGGTTGATTTGCAAATTGTTGGATGTGGAGGAGATGATGAAAGATGAAGATCAGACATGTATAATGTTGAATTATCTTTCAGCTTCATATGAGTCATTTAAAGACTCTTTATGCACCAGTAGAATGACCATTAACGTTGAAACCATTATCTCAGCCCCTCAGTTGAAGGCAATGAGAAAGAAAAATTGTGACATGGGTGCCTCTACAAATACATTGGTTGCGAGGGAAAAAAATTCTAAGCGGGACAATGGATCTTCACGATTAAGGTCCAAATCCAAGGGCGATGGCAAAGGCAAGTTGAAGTGTTAGAATTGTGGCATGTTAGGGCTCATGAAGAAGGATCATCAGAATCCTAAGTTGAGAAAACATAATTCAGAGGGTTCTTCCAAGGAATCAAGCACGACAGAATCCAATAAGGAAACGGATGGTAGTGACATGCTGACCGCATTAAAATTTGATTACTTTGATGAAGAATGGATTTTGGATGCGGGGGCTTCGTACCACATGACTCCTTAATGGAGTTGGTTCACCAGTTACAGTGAGTGCGATGGTGGCTAGGTTTTTATAGGGAATGATAATGCCTATAAAGTAGTAGGCGTTGGATCGGTGCACATCAAAATATTTTATGTCATGGAGCGTATCTTGATCAAAGTGAGACACGTTCTTGATTTAAGGAAGAATTTGATATCTTTAAGAATACTCGAGGCACTTGGGTGCAAATTCACCGATTTCGATCTTGTCATTAAATTTCGAAATGGGGCACTCATAGTCATGAAGGCACAGAAGAATGGAAACCTTTACAAGTTGATCGAGACTATTTCATTGAGTGGAGTTGTAACGTCTGTAGCGAATTCCATGACTGCATGCATGTAGCATGCATGCTTAGGCCACATAAGCAAATGAGGCATGAATGTACTTTTTGACCATTGTTTGATTCCAGTTTTTAAAAGCATTGATTTTAGTATATGCGATCATTGTATATATGGTAAACAGTTAATGTTGTCTTTTAAGTTTGGAAAACATGGTTGTAAGGAATTTTTAGATTATGTGCATTCTGATATATGGGGGTCAATGCCAGTGGTTTCTAGTGGAGGATCGTCATAGTTTATCATGTTCACCGATGACTATTGTAGAAAAGTGTGGGTTTATTTTATGAACAATAAATCTGATATTTTTACCAACTCCAAACAGTGGAAGACGGTGGTAGAAAAATAATTAGGGCAAAAAGTGAAAGTATTGAGGATAAATAATAGTGAGGAATTCACTTCTAGGGAATTCAATCAGTATTGTAAAGATGAAGGGATCATGAAGCACAACACAGTACGCTACACACCAGATCAGAATGGTGTGATTGAGTGAATGAATCAAACTCTCTTAGAGAGGGTCCGATGTATGATCAATAATTTAGGGTTAGACAAGGAATTGTGGACTGAGGCCAGTAACATGACTTGTTACTTGGTTAATTAATCCCCTTCTACAACCATTAAAGTGTGAAGTGGTCAGCAACTAAACTACTCGAGACTGTATGTATTTGATTGCAATGATTACTCTCCTGTACCGTCAATTAAGAGAGATAAGTTGGACCAAATGGCTAAAAAGTACATCTTTGTCGGCTATGGTAATGTTGTGAAGGGATACAAGCTATATGACCGGGTCACATGAAAAATCATCCTTAGCCGTGACGTCAAATTCTACGTAGGATTCTTATTCCATAAGGATGAGCACAAGGAAGTAGAAAAGTTAGTTGTGGACATTCAGTTAGACAAAGATGAGACACAAGCTGATACTGATACATAAACAAGGGTACAAGAGCAGGTGGACCAGTCACCTGTGAGAAGCAATCCACCGTGGGATCATAAGTTACCAATGAGATATAAGGATGACTCAAATGTCGCATTTACCCTCATTGTAGATTAAGGGAATTCGTCTACTTTTCAGGAAGCTCTTGATGAGCTAGATGCCAAAAAGTGGAAAGTAGAGATGAATGATGAGATGAATGTGGGAGCTAGTGGAGCTTCTCGTCGGTCGTAAAGTGATCGAGTGCAAGTGGATGTTCAAAAAGAAACAAGATAGGTACAAGGTAAGGTTGGTAACAAATGGATATGATTAAAGAGAAGGTGTAGACTTCACTGAGATATTCACACCGATAGTAAAGAAAATATCTATCAGATTCGTGTTGGCGTTGGTTACCCAATACGATCTCAAGCTGGAACAGATGGATATGAAGAATACTTTCTTACATGGAAAATTGGATGAGTAGATTTATATGAAGCAATTAGAAGGTTTCAAAACACAAAGGATAGAAAATAAGGTTTATAGGTTTAAGAGATTATTGTACAGCTTGAAATAGTTAGCTAGGTTGTGGTACAAGAAATTTAATTCTTTCATTATGAGTCGAAAGTTTACTAGGAGTGAGTATAATCATTCTGTGTATTACAAGACACTGAGTGTTGAGAAGTTCATTATCTTCGTATTATATGTTGATGACATGCTTATCTCTTGTCATAGCATGTCTGAGGTTGACATACTGAAGACTCAGTTATCATGGACAATTGAGATGAAAGATTTTGAGGCTATAATAAGGGTTCTCGGCATTGACATACACAGAGACAGGAAAAGGAGCAGGCTATGATTATCACACGCAGAATACTTTGAGAAGGTATTGATAAAATATAAGATAGACAAGGCAAAATCGACCAACATTCCTCATGCGGATCATTTTAAACTATCTTCTGAACAATGTCCTAAAATAAATGAAAAAAAACATGATATGTCTTGTGTGACTTATTCGAGTGTGGTTGGTAGCTTGAAGTATAACATGGTGATGTTTTATTTAAACCAACCTGATTTAAATGATTTTAAACTCATAAGTATACGAATCAGGTGTAGATACGGTACGTATTACGAGATCATTCCCACGAGGACTGGTTGTCACAATTCGAGTTTTACGATTCTTCTTAACTAATCCAACAAATAGTTTTGTTAACAGTTAAGTAAATTAACAAAAATCAATGTAAAATAACTAAGTGTAATAAGGAAAATTTAATCAAGGAGAATACTAGGACTTTTGAATCCACCCCTAATTATTCTAACCCTTGTTTTACTTGTTAATTCACCCAAATTAAGATTGATATAAATTTAATAAATAAAGTACACTCTATATCCTTGGTCAGGCACACAGAATGTATAATCCCTTAAAGCATAAAGATCACATCTTTCCATCCATGGTCATGCATGAATAGATGTAGATTTCTATTTCTTTCTCTATAGGAAAACCTGTTCATGGTCAGACACAAGTACCTAGAATAAGATTCTAAACAACACTCACATCTACACTTTGGTTAAGCTCATATATTGGAGAAGTACGGAGTTTTCGGTTAAGCACACTATAGAAAAACAAATCAATCAATTCAGATGAAATCAACACATAACAAGAGTCATTCAAATCAGGGGCTTCATCTCAGCCCTAGCTAAGAAATTAGCAATCTATGGAATCAACTAGAAAGAAGGAAAAATAAAATTGATAAAATAAAAACATCATTATCTCCCTTCTTTCTTCCCTTTCTTCTCTTTTCTCTCCCCAAACTCTCGTCTCCAAGATCTGGCTCTTCTCTTTCTTCTCCCCAAACTCTCCTCTCCAAGCTCTGGTTCCCCAAGCTCTACTTTTCTTTTCTCCTCATGTACACCCCATCTCCCCCTCAGACGTCCCCAAAAAGATCCTTTTATACAACAAGGATGGGCGGTGGAGAGGTCGGCCGGAGTCGGTGAGGAAAAGGCTTTCGCAGCAACAGCCGCGTAACTCCTTTACGCAGCCAAATTCAGGGCCTCTAAACTCCTGATTTCCTTGCCTGTTGTCCATAAAATCAACGTCTCCTGGGATGTTTTTGAATGAACTTTATAATGGACGGTTTGGATCTTCCATCCAGATGATGGACCTGATCGTACAATCGCCCCAAAAATCGGTCGGCGTCTGGTTGCTGTAACAGGACCTGTGCCTGATCCTTTCATTGTGGTGATCGTGGGGCCCATGATCAGCATCAGTTGAGAAATCCACACCGTCCATTAAATTCTCCTCGAAATTTCAGTTAGCAAAGGATGCTTTTGGATTGCTTTTGATGTGGTCCACCTGATTTTTTGCTCCGTTGTCCGTCCTGTGTTTAAACAGTTAAAAACCAATCGTCGCTGTCTTATTCAATTCTATCACTTAGGAGTGGATGAGAGGGACCCATGGACTCTGATGGACGGTCTGGATTGTCCGTTTGGGTAGAGTATGGGGCTCACAACTGTGAACCCAACATTTCGTTTCACGGACGCTGCTAAAAAAAGGGAAATTTTCATTTTTTTTGAAGACAGTCGGTCAAACCGACTTGGACCGAGCCATCTAGTCCGATGTGGCGTGGGCGTGTGTACTCTATGACACACATTGTACATATGGGGTCCACTGTGATATTTCTGAGAAGTCCAATCCATCCATTCATTTTGTCTCCCCATTTACGGGTTGAGACCAAAGTTGAGGCATATTCAGATTGTAGGTGGGCCCAGAATCAACAGTTTATGGGCTGATCTATCAGTTGGGATACTTTCATAGTGATCCGATCGCTGAAATTTAATATGTATGGTTAATTTATGTCACTCAAGCCTTACATGAAGTTTCAAGTCGAATGGATAATTGAAACCATGTGATCTTGCATTCTGCACCAATTTCGGACCTTTTTAATGTGAACGAATGATTTTCCTCGGATCCTTGCCATGTAAATTCTTCGATCTTGGTCCCCTGAGATTCGTCCCTTACTTTGGTGACTTTAGAGGGTCAAATCCACTCTTGTAGTATCCTTTTTCAGTCCAAGCTCCTGATTACACCTTACATCAAAAACATGATTAAAATAGTCTGTTAAGTATTATCATGTACATAAAATCAGGTAATAATCGGAGTCTAATATGCAATATTTGACCCTCATCACATGGTCTGTAAGAGATCAGATATTTAATATGCAATGGTGTTCTTAGCAGATATATACCTAACCTCGACAAGCAACACTGGGAGGCAGTGAAATGGCTACTTTGATATATTCGAGGTATGCAGGACTACGCCTTATCATTTGAAAAATCAGGGGACAAGTTAGTATATTATGCAGATTCTGATTAAACGGGCAACGTGTACAATAGAAGGTCGACTTTCGGTTACTCATTTGTGTTAGCGGATGGAGCGATCAGTTGGATGTCTAAGCTTCAGTCATTGGTAACTCTTTTCACAACTGAAACTAAGTATATGACAGTGACAAAAGCGTTCAAGGAAGGTGTTTGGTTGAGAGGAATGATAAATCAGTTTGGGCTTCAACAAGAGGCCATGCCGGTTAATTATGACAATGAAAGCACGATCAATTTAGTAAAAAATTATATTTACACTCACATACTAAACATATTAATGTACATCTTCATTTGATCTGATGAGTGCTTGAGAAAGGATGTGTGTCTCTAGAGAAAATCCACACAAGCATGAATCTGATTAACATGCTTACTAAGGTGGTTCCCACAAAGAAGTTCAAGTTCTGTGCAACTTCTCTAAGCTTGGCGAAGGCGTAAATGGAAGATGGAATATGCACGAGAAGCGATGATGGAGCTATGATGGAAGACAGAATTAAAAATGATGATTGAGAAAGAGCTATGATGAATGAAAATTGAAGGCATGATGGAGATTGTTGTTGATGTCTTAAATCTGAGATTAACATGGTATGTTGATGCCATTGATAGACCACTCGATGCCATCGAGCAGAGGTCGATGCCATCGACAAGTGCCCAATCCCATCGAGAAAATCCAAAATTTTTAATGTTGATTGCTGGAACTTTTTAGTGTTACTACTTGATGACATCGAAGAAATTCAATGCCATCGACAGATCCTTGATGGGTGGTTGATGTCATCGAAGGTCCCATCGAGTGCGCGCATAGAATCGTGTAAGTGTGGGATTTGTTTCCTATTCCAATTGTGATATTTTATATATCGGGTGTAATCAAAATTTAGGAGTGAGAGAGGTGTTCTAGGGCTTTCTAATTCATTCCTAAGGGTTCAAGGGCATAGTTAAGGCTTGTGAAGTAGATTTGAGGCTTGTTCGAATCGGTAAAATCATATCTCTTGTAATTTCTATTTTCATAGTGCATTACTCATCCCTTTGTGCCGTGGTTTTTTCCCAAAAGGGTTTTTCCAGGTAAGATTTGGATTGTTCTTGTTTGAACTTGGTTGTGAAATTGCGAGTACTTTGCTTGATTCATCTCTCGGTGTTTCCGTGGTTTCCAACATTGTGATCTTCTCTTACATTTTGCATAAGCCTTGCCCTTTTGTTTTCAACATTATGATCTTCTCTTACATTTTGCGTGAGCCTTGCCCTTTTGTTGATCCAAGTCTTAAATTTTTAATTTCTTTTTCTTTAAGTAGCCACAACACCCATGTTTGAAATGGCCTAGTTTGTCATTGAAGAGTTTTTCTATTTTTCTTTATTTTCAAGAGAAAAAAAAAAGGTATGGAATTGATCTCAACCTTTTATTGTCAAATCTTTTGGAGTTTGGACTTTAAACTTTACCCCTCTAGTCAATATTTTTGCATCTATGCTTACTAATCTTTGATAGGAATTTGTTTCTTTGAGTTTTTGGGATCAATTGTTCATTTCCTACCAAGCAATCTTGGATTGTTGGTACTTTTTCTTTTCCTTTTTTATTCATACATATTGTTTGGTAGTTCATTAAGGGTTGTTTTATGGAATACATCTATCTATTTGGTTGGTCTTAAAGGGATGATCATATTGGACTTGATCTTTGGGTCCCTTGCTGAGTTTCACCATCCATTTTGTCTCTTATTCGTGCTTAAATGCTTGAATTGATTATACTTCAGTTTTTTGGTTGCACTTTGATATTCGTATTGATATTGTTGAATATAGATCGATTTCATCTACAATATTACATTTTAAACCCTTTGTTCATGCAATTTTGCATCGATGGCTATGTCTTCTTCCAAAATTATATTTAAGATATCTAAACAAGCCTCTGAGATGCATTATTCTAAAAATCCAAGACTCCAAATAACACATTCTTAATTGACCGAAATTTTCTTTCCTACAATGGTTATGAGGAATGAAAATGTTTTTTAAAGGCAAGCAAAAACTTAGATATATTGATGAAACTTTAGTTAAATCTTTTAAGGAAGATCCTAATATCAAGATTGGCAAGCCAAAAATTTACTTAGCATATCATAGTTGTTGATTCTATGAGTCAAGATATTAGAGGAGCTTATACTACTTTCATCTCTACTAAAGAAGTATGGGACACAGTACATGAATTATAATCAGATAAGAATATCATTACCCGGATCTACCAGCTACATTAGGAGATAACTTCTCTTTACCAAGGAGAAATCAATTGAAAATTATTATACAAACCTTCGTAGTCTTTGACAAGAATTGGAGCATTATAAGGATATGAAATTCTTTTGTTTGAAAGATATTGAAGAACAAAAAGATAATGGAAACAGTAAGAATATTTGAGTTATTAGCAAGATTAAATTATGATTTTGAACCCATTCATACTCAAATTCACCTTATCCAACCTCAAAGCATGTTCGACCTTCTCCTCAAAGACAAGCGACGAAAGAGTGATGAAAACAATAGTTATTGCCATAAAATCAGCACTTATCTCCAAAGGGCTTTTAGGTTGAGATTAAAAAAAAATAATAAAAAATAAAAAATAGCCATAACACGAGGGGACATGGTATTGGTCATCGTAAAGGAGAACAATTCCCTACCTCTCATCGGTGGAAGAATCATTATGTTGATACTTGTTAGAAGGTTCATGATAAGCTACTTATAATGACCAAATATAGGGCTTATTATACATCTATTAAAGCAAGGGAACCTTTCATTTCTAATCATACAAATGATCACAATCCTTATGATGATATGGTTTAAATCCCTTGGATTGAATATGACTCCATGCTCAATGGGATGGCTAGTCTCTGGGATAACTTTGCATCTTATGCCATTCACATTATTTATACTAGCAGTCATAGGGTGATTGACTCAGGTGACACTAATCACATGCTCCATAAGATGGTTCTTCTCTAGGGTAATTTTGCATATAAGTCCACTAACCTCGTGTAGATTGGTACCACATCTTCTGCCCATTATGTTACTTCTATTGGTAGTTCTTGACTGATTGACTAAGGTACCACCAATCACATATCTGGTGCATCCAAACTCCTTGTACCCATCACCTACTTTACACTTGGCAATGTGAAGGTAGCGGATGGCACCTTCACTACCATTATAGAAAAAGGTGTTATTCCCTTATCTTAACAAATCCCCTTGTCGTATGTCCTTCTTGCTCCAAAGCTTATTACAAACTTGTTATCTAGTAGTTCTCTTAACAAAACATCATAATGTCCTGTTAAAATTTTCCATATCATTGTATTTTTTAGGACCTATAAACAAAGAATGTGATGATGATGGGTGTGAAAAGCAAGGGCTATATCTCTTTTACTCTCATATAGGTTCACAGGTTATTGGCTTTCTCATAATGAATAAACAACATCTCCACAGGTAGCATTGTCTCTTCGGCCACCCTTTAATTCGAGTTTTAAATATGTTTTTACCACTTTTATTAGTTGAAGTACATATTTGATACCTATGAACTCTCAAAGCATTATAGGAATACTTCTTTTAATAGTAAGAATGACTGTCATACCAGTCTTTTTCATTTATTCATTCAATTGTATGGAAAAATCCAATGTTAGATTATTTTGGATTTTGTTACTTCATATCTTTTATAGATGATGCATCGTAGGTGAATTGGATATTTCTCATGAAACATAAAAATGAAATAATTCTTTATTTTTCAATGTCAAGTGAATTGGATATTTCCATTAAAACAAAAATGAAACAATTTATCATTTTTAACTTTCCATAGATGGATACTTAATCAATTTCAAACTGGTAGCTAAACTTTATACAATAATAATAGAGGAGAATATATGTTTGCAGAGTTTCTCACCTACCTGTAAAATTATGGAATTAAATTGTGGATTACATATCCTCATACTTAATAAAATGGTTGTAAGAGAAAAAAATTTGTCACGTACTTGAAGTAGCTCGTGCTCTTCTAATAGAGATGAGTGTTCCAAAATTCTATTGGTTGAAATCTATTCTTAAAGTACAAGAATCGACTAAAAAAAGAGAACAAGCAAAGGCAACAGTATAGAGCAACGTATCTTAAAGAGTGAGACAAGAACACAAAATTCTTCCACTATATTGTTTTTGCCTAGACAAGGACTAATATTCATAGCATATCAGTGGATGGGCTTAGAGTTGAGGAAAAATCATCGGCACGCGACACTATAGCTCGATTCTACAAGAACCTCCTCACAAAGGTGGGTGTAGCCATTGCTTGACAATCCATCTTTTAATCAACTCTCTGAAGTAAAAGCCAAGTAATTGGAAATGCCAATTTTTGAGGAGGTCAAAGTGATAGTGAAAGTTTTGGCCAGGGATAAGGCACAAGGCTGGATGGGTTTCCCATGACATTGGCATTCTTTTATAATTTTTAGAGTCGATGAAGTGACATTTAGTAATCTTTATCATCAAGTTCTTTGAAAGGGGGCACTTATTGTCAAAGTAGGTTGTATTTCACAACAGTTATTCTATAAAAATAGAAGTTGTTAAATATCTTGGTGACTTTAGGCCTATTAGCCTCTTTTTTTTTCTTTTTTTTTTTGGGTGGGGGGGTTGCATCTAAAATTTTAGGGGTTCTAGCAAGTGTTGTAAAAGATTATGTAAAAGCTAAAGAAATTCAAAATGGTTGAATCCCAATTCTTTCATGTCCTCCAATTTCATTTCTCTCTCATATTATATAAATTTACATTCTCTTAATTTAAGGGATACACAATCAATCAAATAAATTTAAATTTGAAAAAGATATACACTAAATTACACAAGGACATTAAATCCTTAATTAAGAGAGTGAATTAATCTTAAATTGAGTTATACAGCTGGGTGAATCCAATTTGAATTGAGAGGAAGATTGATTAACATAAGTATAGCTATTATATTGTATCCAAAGTCGAATGAGCTTTTATGACTGGAACAAAAATCTTAGATAGTGTGCTTACCACTCATGAATGCATCTACTCGCATCACAAAGAAGGAAAGAAAGGAGTTGTGTACAAGCTGGACTTGAGGAAGTATATATGATTATGTAGAATGGAATTTTCTTAAATATATGTTGAGAGGATTGGGTTGTGGGTAGAAATGTATTCAAAAGTTTTTTCAGTCAACTAAGTTTTTCGTGTTAATTAATGGGGTCTCCCATAGGTTTCTTCAAATCTTCAAGAGGGCTTTAGCAGGGGGATATGCTCTCTCCCTTCTTGTTTGTAGTAGTAGCAAAGGCTCTTAGTAAGATGTTGGATAGAGGTTTATTAGTAGGCCTCATTATTAGGTTTAATGTGGAGAATGTAGAATTTCATATTTCTCACCACTAGTTTACCTACAATATCATCCTTTTATATGACGTTGATGTGGATAAGGTGGATAATTTGAGAAAAATTATCAGACGCTTTAAAGTGATTTTGGGATTGAAGATTAACATTTTAGAGAGTGATATGTTGGGGTTCCATATTTTCAAGGAGGTGGCAAGATTGGCGGAGGTGTTCGATTCTTAAGCTAGATTTTTTTCCTCAAAAAAAAAAGTAGAAAGAAAACTGTCAAGTCAAAAGATTTGGCTCCTTTCATTTAGGTAAGTTAATGTTAATTAAAGCAATTATATCAAACTTAATACTTTAATTTCTCTTTTTAGGTGTCAGAAGGTGATTTTGGATAGGTTGGAGGGGTTAAGAATTTTTTTTATGACAATGTGTAAAGGAGAAAAAGAAGTTTCACTCGTTGAGATGGAAAGATGTGTGTCTGTCTTATAGGGAAGGGAGTGCAAATATTAGGAAGCTGGGATTAATGAATTTTGTGTTGCTTGGTAAGTAGTTGTGGCAATTTGGCACGAAAAAAGATAGCTTATAGAGAAAAGCGATAGCCAGAAAGAATGGTATTGAGGAAAGGGGATGGTGTACAAAAGGTTCTTTATCATATAAGGCCTCGGCGTTGTGAAAGTCGCTTACGAGGTTAGTAACTAAGTTTAAGGAATTGGGTTCTTTTTGGGGATGGAAAGAGGACTAACTTTTTAAGGATAATGTTGAGAGTGGAGAGATGACATTTAAAGAAGAGTTTCGAAGGTTAGTTATGTTATCTTCGAAAGAAAATATTTCCATAGTTTGGTGTTTCCCTATATTTAGTGACTTAGCAATTTGAACCCTTCCATGTTGGAGGAATTTGTCAATAAGAAAGTGGCTAACATCATTTTGACTCTTGGATTGACTTCAATGCTATCATCTTCTCATTAAAAAGAGAGATTAATTACCCAACGTCTATTAGAACTGGGAGAGAATCTATCAGAAGTTCATTGGATTTAGGAGAGAATTTATTAGTTCTCTTTGCATTACTCTCTCCCTCCATCACTCAAGCAACTAATGCTCTTGTGAAAAATTGCATTGACATGGTCTCCTTCTACTGAGTAAGCTCTACTTCCTAGCCCTTGCTTAGCTCATTTGGAAGGAGAGTAAGAATTGTCCATTTAATGCTATTTCCCTCCCTAAAGAGATTATGCTTAGGCGTATTCTTAAGGAGGTAAGGTCTCGTGCCATTTTTGTTACGAAGCCTTCCATTGGTATGATCTATCTGGACAATATTTGTTCAACCTAGAGCTTGTCGGTTGTTATTTTCCATCACCACAGGTTGGCTACCTCTAGTAGGACTAATTTCCAGATGACCCTAGCCTTCGTTGATCTATTGTCTACACTAAGATTAATCCCACTAATGTTTGGCTTCATTGTTTCACCTCAGCCTCTAGAATCATTTTGAGTGTTATCTCTTCAGGGTCCTAGGGATAAGAGCTTACATGTCATGTTATATGGGTTACTTATACTATCTTTTATTATGGTTTCAGGTATTATGATTGAAGTGCATAATGAAGACTCAAGCGGTTATTAAGAATCCTATAGACTCTTCTTGGAGTATGCATCTTTATGCCCGTACTTTGCATTCGTGGACTCCTTCCTTTATGGAGCGGTGGAAGTTGTTAGGAGGTGCAAGCGAGCTTTAATTACTAAACTCCTTACCACCCCAACTAACAATCTCCATCAGATTATTGCTCCTTTTTAGTTGGCCTTATTAATCCCTTTCAACTTACATGACTAGTCTCCTAGTTTTGATGGGCTAACTTTGTTTCTTTTCACTCTCTAGCCCGGGGTGTGGGTTCTCTTTGGGCTAAGGTGAGGGTGTTTTCTCCTTTCCTTGGCTCAAGGTGTAGGCTTCTTTTATTTTTTTTTCTCTTTTCTCTCCCTGACCTTTGGATGTGGACCCCTTTGTTTTTTTAGACTACATGCACTTTGGGAAGAAATAAGAGTATTTTTCCTTGCTTTCCTTCTAAAAAAACAGAGAGATCATATGTTGTGAAATAAGGAGAAATCAGTCGATTTTTTAATTCTTTCATTCTATGAATTGATGCATGAGTCTTTTTTAGGAGTATAGAGGGTACATTTCTTATGTTTGGCATTACAATGTCCCTCCTAAGGTATCGGCAGTTAATTAGTTGGAAGGAAGAAACAAAGTACTTATAGTTAACAATCTCAAAAAGAGGAACATCATGATTCCAATATTTGTGTATTGTGCATGCATAATGCGAAGTTTGTTTATTGCCATTTTATTCATTGCCCCTTTGCTAAAGAGGTGTGGGAGAGGTTCTTTGATACTTTCAAAGTGACGTGGATAATGTCATGATCCATTAAAGACCTTCTTGCATGGCATGGGGGTAGGTAAGGAAAAAAATAGAGAGTAATCTATAGGCCAGCTCTTTTAACAAGTATTTGGGCTCTATGGGGGAATAGGAATAATCGATATTTTCAAAATCTAAGTGGGTCGGTGTCAAATGTTTTTAGAAGGGCTAAGTTGGAGGTAATGGCATAGGCATCATGTTTAGAGTCCTTTGCTGAACGTAATCTCCCCTTTTTGGGATTCATTGTTGTAATTTTCTTTGCATCTCCTTTAGCTTTTCCTAATAAAATATTGTTGTCTTTAAATAAATTAATTAATCGTCCACCGACTAGAGTTTTGGATGGAAGCGTCCATCAATATATTTGGCACCAAACATCATGTTTCGAATATCCCTCTTAGGTATTGGGTGCATCTCTTTTGTCTACAATTTTAATCTAAAAAAGAAGTAAACTCTCTTAAAATCCAGCAAATGCATGTTTGTGGGATATGCTTACTTTAAAAAGAATGCTTCAAATATGTATGGTATTCTACATTGTAACATCTCAGAAAAATCCATACAAAGACCCGTACCACCTCAGGCAGAAATCACTAAGGACCAAATCCTTTAGAAATTAGACGAAAATTAATTAGGTGCTAAACTAAATCACCTGTCGAATTATCTTGGACAACTTTCAATACAAATTGCAAGACCTAAAACTAGCAGAATCGCCAACGCTACATTGCCTAAAAACCTAGGATCCGTCTCAAAACCCAGTTGCTCTTAGGAGCAGCATGAAACTCCATATCGGACTTGGATCGCTCGTCGAAAGTCCGATTACCCCAAAACTATACGGTTATGATCCCTTATTGGACTTGAAAACCACCTCAGAAATCAAGTCCTAATAATACCCAGAAACGCATAACTTGAGCCCGGAGCTAAGTGTGAGAGAAACGCGAATATCTTTAGGAAATGAACTGAAGCTTAAGTGAATTGAGTCATTCACTTGCAGGCCAAATATAAGGATTCAAACCGTTAGACTCTGACCCAATTACACCCTCAGATCAGGAAAATTTTTCAACACATGTCAGTGTACTTGTGGCCTTGATCGAGTATCGGTGACCATTGAACTGAAATAGGTCCCCCACAGCCGATCCACTGATCTGATCGGACTGAGATCTTAACTTGGCCTAGATCCAATGTTAGGGAGCTTAATCCCAACCGCATACGAAAAGGGAGCCTTTAGATCAGCTCTGTTGGACCGAAACAGCCAGCCTTTGGCTATAGCCTAAGTATACCATGGCCCTGGGGCCATTCCCATCAGTTCTGGGCCTATATAAGGGCCTTAGACTCTCTCTCTCCTTTCACATACAAATTTACAAACCCTAAGAGAGAAGAGAGTAAAGAGAGAAGGAAAGAGAGAGAAAGTGGGAGACTGTTCCTAGGATCCTTCCTTACCACCCCACGTGCTTAACCATAGCTTCCGTGTCACCATACTGGCGATTCCGATCCTATTGTTGGGTAAGAAATCCTAAACATATCTATTTTAGATATCTAAATAGAGGAAATTATAAAATAGCTAACCTATTTCATAATACAGGTTGTCGTTGTGCTGTAGACAAAGACTTAGTGTTTAAACTGAGTTCGTTAAGAGTCTAACAGCAAAAGGTGCGAACTATAAATGTTTAGGTTATGGTTTTCGAGGCTTTTAATGTCACTAGTGATTAATGATTGACTTGATTGTTGTCACGTACATAGATACGACGTTTTCCATATATTACATATATATATGTAGAGTCTGTTGATTTTAAATGCATTCCATGTGGTTGTTGAAATGTTTGAACGAGTATGGAATTATGATTTATGATTGTCATGTTCATTGGCTGAGAATACATAATGGTTGTATGTATAGTGAACCCTTTGTAAAGGGATTTGTTATAATACCTGCTATAACTACTTTATTACATGTATATGATATGTGTAGCCTAAGTGTTTGATAAAAATGCCTGAATATGAAAATGCTTGTTTAAATGCATGTAATGAGGGTGTTGAGATAGGATTCTCAATTTCCTTATCTATGGTTACAGTTTCCTTTATATAATCTATCTTACTACTATGTGAGTTAGGGATGAAATGCCTATGTATGGTAATATATGTAGTATGTGTTTTGCCGAATTGCTCAAGTAATATTTATATTTAATTTTAGTTGTCACATGCTATCTTTGGCTACTACATGCGAATACTATTGTTTGGATTGTGTTTGGGACTACGACGTAGTCCAGGCGAATGGTAACGATTTTTGAGTTAGTGGCCGAGGTTATTTCGCCACACCAGATAGGTCCGAGGAATCCGAGTCATACGCTACTTGTCGACAGTGGTTAGGCCATGCGGAGTACTTATGCACTCCATGTCGATCAATTCGACGTACGCTCGTACCAGTCGAGCTTGTCAAGCAACCCAATTAGCCAAATGTATGTTCACCATGTATGAACGCTACTGTTTAAATCTAAGGTACCAACTTACTAGTAAAAAGCCCGTTTAACCTTGATACCTCGATCCACTAAGACTCATGAGCCAAGCATGATAGTATGGGACGTCATGGTTGTGTTGTCGGCCTACGCTGGGGCGACGAGCCTCCACATAGTGTCCAATGAGTAATCCAGACTTGTGAACTAAATACGATGGTATGAGACACTGTATTTGAGCTGTCGGCCTACGATCAAGTGACGAGCCCATAGTGACATCCAGTATATACTAGGTCTATGTTGTGGTGATTAGGCTTTTCGTAGTAAACTAGAGTATAAACAAGGCCTATGCTGAGGTGACGAGCCTCTCCATAGTGACTTGAAAACTGACTAACGTTTGTTACTACTAGGATTAACGACCCTAGATGCATTAATGTTGGGTAAATGATTTAAAGGGAGGTACCTTAGCTTCCCAATCTTGCTGTATGAATATGTCTAATTAAGAACTTGGGTAATCACACACATGCATCGCATTGCATGTGCCTTTGGTGTTGGAGTTGAGCACTGAGGAAGGGGTGCATACCGCGATCGTGAGATGATGTCGCAAAGGGAGTGTAGGCGAGGGCATGCATCATTATAACATATCATCTCTGAATTAACCAGAGTACATAGGAATGCTTGATGTATTGCTTTATCATTAATGCTTGACTAAATTGATAACATGTTAACCTTTGCTTTATAGCTCCACTGAGTTGATCACTCACTCCCATGTTCTAAGACGGTGTTTTAAACCACCAACCAGACTCTATTTTAACTGCAGATGAGGGCGATGCTTATAAGGCAGAGCTGAATTTTTATGATGACGAGGAGTTCTCCTACATACAACTCTCTGGCGGGTCTATGTAGACCTGGAGTTGTGCATCGGGGCTACAGGGATATGGATAGATGATATCACATTTTATCATTTTATTATTTTAGAAACTACACATGTAAATGTTTAACCTGGCGACATGTTGATACGCTGGGGACTTACCACTTAAATGCTTTATATATATCTATTATAGTCTTCTGCTTGCATAATTTAATTGTCTCTAAAGTATGATATGCTGATTTAGTATAATCCCACTCATGTGTAATGCACTAATACAGACAACATTTAATCACCCTTATCTATGTTACATAAGTGATGTGTTGGAACTCGGGAGTTGGGCTCCTGCTAAATGCCTAAATTTCAGAGCGTTACAAGTTGGTATCAGAGGATTTATCTGGACTTGGGTTATGGTAACACGACACACACTGACGTACTTTGACCTAGAGGGAGAGATGAAACATAGAAATGATCGTAGGATTCTTAGTTTTGCAATGAGTATAACTAACCATTGAAATCGGGGCCCGTATGCATCTGTGATCATGCGTGGTGACCCCAGATCCTTTCTAGACCGTCAATCGATGGGTTTTAGATGTTAAATTGTCAAATTCCACACTCGAACAACTCGAAACATGTGAGTATACATGAGATGGGATCCGAGACCACTTCAAATGTCCAAGGGGGCCCAAATTAGACAAAACGGAGGGACCCAGGGAGTCCCTGCACACATACGGCACCTCGAGAGGGGGGTGGCCACTGCCCAACCATGGCAGCATCATCCCCAAGTCCAGCAGACCGTTGCGGCACCACGCCAACTGCGGTGCATCGCACCTGGGCTCATTCAGGCCTATCGAGCCTGCGTCAACCCGACCTCCCAACACATGTGGGGCCCATGAAACACGTGTGGGACCCCTCTATATACCCCATTTTGCTTCATTCTTCCATTCCCAAGCTTTCAAACCTCTCTAAGCTCTCAAAAATCCAATTTTCCTCTCTCAAGTCTTCCTCCATTCTCACATCTTCTTCACCACATACCCGTTCTCCACCTTTTCCCTCAAATCCATCTCCAATCTCCCTCTTTTCCCTTCCATTTGAGCATACAAACCCTATTGTGTTCCTCAAGCATCTCAAGGTATCACAACCCATCTCATCCCTCCATTTTATTTCACTTTTATGGCTCTTTTCGAGTTTATGACGGCGATTTTCTCTATTTCCACACTTCTTTCCCTCATGGGGAAGAAAAGAGCTTCTATGGATGAAGTCAGGCCTAGCTACCCTACCTATCTAAGGAAGTAGGCGGGCGCCAAAGCTAGCACAAGCGAGGCCCATGAGCTAAGGTCGAAGTAAGATCTCGATCCCCAACTCCCGCTAGAGAGGGTTCTATCAGCGGGCTTTGAACAAGGTTGGTTTGGTGGCCATAGGGTTGTGCTTGAAACTCATGTAGACAAAAAGCTATCTGGGCCGTATCCAATGATGGACTACCTGGTGGATGCCAGGTGGGGTCTCATATTCGAGGGCAAGTCTCACGCATATAAGAACACTATTCGAGCCTTCTACACGATAT
Source organism: Magnolia kwangsiensis (assembly GCA_037074715.1). NCBI lineage: Eukaryota > Viridiplantae > Streptophyta > Magnoliopsida > Magnoliales > Magnoliaceae > Magnolia > Magnolia kwangsiensis. The sequence goes on along the minus strand of CM073572.1, from coordinate 148,282,946 downwards.
GCGGGACCCAACGCTGGAGCCTCTGCAGTTTAAGATTCTCGTGGGAAGGCGGGAAGCAATAGTTAATGTAAACATGGTAACCCGGATCATGAGAATCCCGCGTGGAGAGGTGCACGTTAGTGATAAGAATCTCAAGAACGTATGAGAAAGAGATCGTCACACGTGTTACCTTTACAGTCGATTAGCTCACTAGAAGGAAGGCAGAAGCCTCCCGTCGACAGAGTTAACAGACGATTTTCGCTTGCTTCACTGCATATTCAAGTATAACGTGTACCCTAGGTGGGGCAATCGTACCGAATGCACTCAATTGATGGTGTATTTCCTGTATAGAGCTGGGCAGGGAGACAAGCTGTGTCTACCTACGTTCGTCCTACTACAGATAGTCCAAACTGTGCGTTCTACTAGGAATGATGTCTCACTTCCATTTGGCCGACTCGTATACAAGATTGTTTGAGAGTTTGCCTATAAACTTAACATGGATGACCTTGCGCCGATCCACTACATTAATGAGACTATGCTCAACAATATGAAGATTGGCCCTCGACAACATCAAGTCCGGCTTGACGAGTATGGGGATGAGATAGAAAGTGAAGAGGAAGAAAGTAATAAGATAGAAGAGGAAGATAAGTCAGAGGAAAGAGGTGAAGAAGGAGAGAGTGAGGAAGAAGAGGAGGCCCGGGCCCTGATGAGGGCCCTCCTCTAGCTGCACAGAGGCGCGATAGTGATCGGGTTACTATGGAAGCTCGCTTGGCTCAACTTGATGAGAGCAAAGTCACCCTGAGACAGGAGACTCAGGAGACTTGGGGCCGAAGTGAGGCAGAAGCTTGAAGAGAACAAGGCCTTTATGAAACAAAAATTTAGTAAAGTATCTCGCACCCTGAGAGCTATCCTGTGCTATCTGCAGGACAAGGGTGTACCTCCACCATCGTCAGATTCAGACGACTAGTCATACATGTAGTCATCTTTTATTTTATTTTGTTTGCTTGTTTCTATGTTATAGCCTTGATAGGCTTAGTAATGTGATAAAGTGGTTAGTATGTTTTAGTGTTTGAAACCTTGCTTAGATTAGCTCACATGCGTTTCCTGTCATGATTCATGTAAGACTATACCTCATGTATTGTGATAAATTTTGGTAAATGAAATGCATGCAGTGTCTTTTACTATGAAATGTGTAGAATGTTTGATGAATTGAGTATTGCTATGTTAAATCTTACACAGGTTGCACCCTATATTGTATATGCGGAATGCCACCTAAGGCCACACGGAGTACGACACTTCTCACTCTTGGTGACTCTATTGACGGGGCACCTCTCCTAAGTGATAGCCATACGGACCCTAGTTTGGGCTCGACTCATGACACTATGCTGGATTCTCAACCGGCCACTGGCCCTACTAATGGGCTGACACTTGTTACACCACTAGTTCCCGAGCAGAACCGCACGTCTACCTCAAAACTGCACCTGCCTCAGTTGGCTCCTCCTACTGATAGGTTGGAGCAGATGATGCTCCTAATGCAGCAGCAGTAGCAACCGTTTTGGCCGCCATCGCAGGGGCCCTCGCCTAGTGCATGGGTGTGGTTCCACCTGCACCTCTTGTGTAGTCTGTTGGCAATATGAGTGCTAGAGGTCTCTTTGAGTGATTCCAGCTCTTTCTACCTCCTACATTTGTGAGTACTCACAGACCCGAGGCGGCCGAGTCTTGGCTTGACCGCATCTCTAAGATGCTGAAGCTGCTGCACTGCATTGAGGCAGATCAAGTGGAGTTGGTCACTTACATGTTTGAGAAGAAGACCAACCTCTGGTGGGACAGCGTCCTTCGGACCATTGCTGTCAGATACGTATGGACGTGGGAGGCCTTCGAGACCCACTTCCATGAGAAGTATTTTTCCCTTATGTATTGGCATGAGAAGGAGAGTGAGTTTCTCCCTCCATCAGGGAGGGATGATAGTGGTAGAATACGAGAACAGATTCACGGAGGTAGGTATGCTCCGTTGATATTAGCTGATCAGCTGATGCGGATGCGCCAGTTTTCTGAGGGCCTGCAATCCGAGATACACTCGAAGATGTGCTACGCTAGCATATCTAACTATGTTGAGCTAGTGGTCAGGTCTCTGTAAGCTGAGTAGGATGGGGACAGGCTATGCCGTACACGTGTGCCTATGGTCCCTAGGTTAAGTCTAGAGTTGCCGATCAGGCCGTTCCTCGGTAAGAGGCCCCATGCAGACTCACCTCCCAGACCTACCGCTCCACCAGCCCCGATGAGACGACCGGACTTGTGGTGCACCTACTGCAAGAGATCTGACCATGTTGACACATACTGTTTCACCAAGATGAGGGACCGGCTTCTCGCCGCCTCAGAGGATCAACCGCCAGCTTCCTTAGAAGATTGCAGCTCCACCTCTACGGTAAGCACTAGCACATCCATCTTTCCGGCCGCCTGCACCTCGATTTAGGCCTCCTCAATGGCCCATGGTACCATCGCTGAACTGTTCTCAATAAGCTCGTGTGCACTCACTTACAGCTGAGGCATCCGAGACAGCAACTGCAATACCACTAGCTTTTGAAGTCACGACCCATATTAATGGTACATTAGTCTTCTTATTAGTGGATACCGGGTCCACTATCTCTATAAAATCATGCGCAGCAGTCAAGCAACTGGGGTTGGAAACTAGTCCTATGGTTAGGGTGAGAATCCTTACCACCACAAGGAGGACTTTCTCAGATGCTACCAAGATGTGTATGGGTTGTTCAATAGACGTAGGGAGCAGAACAGTGCGCATTGACCTGATTGTCACCCCACTGCATCATTATGACATCATTCTCGGTATGGATTGGCTCACGGTGGTGAAGGAAAAGATCGACTGCGATACTAGAGTGGTGAAAGCCTATGGACCTGAGGGCACGAACTTTACATTCCCAATGCAGGTCAGTTGGCCCTATTGCATTAGTTGTTACGCTTCCTTATTAGAGGATATTAATGGTCCGGCACTTGAGGACATCCCTGTAGTCCAAGAGTTCCCAGATGTATTCACCTATATCTCTTCCGACTTATCGCATGCCTCCATGTGAGATGGAGGAGCTGAGGAAACAGATCGATGATCTGTTGGATATGGGCTTCATACGACTGAGCGTGTCTTCTTGGGGAGCACCTATGTTATTTGTGAAGAAGAAGGATGGGTCACTGCGATTATGTATCGATTATTGGAGATTGAACCAAGTGATGGTTAGGAACAAGTATCCTTTTTCCAGGATTGATGATCTATTTGATCAATTGAGTGGGACGCAGTATTTTACAAAGATTGACCTACAGTCCGGGTATCACCAGTTGTACGTCAGGGATGAGGACGTGCAGAAGGCAACTTTCAGGACCAGTTTTGGGCACTACGAGTTCCTAGTGATGTCATTTAGACTCACGAATGCACTGGCCGTGTTCATGGATCTGATAAATAGGGTGTTTCGGCTGTACCTATACCGATTCGTCATCATATTTATAAATAACATCCTGATATACACCAAGAGTCGGAAAGAGCACGAGGAGCACCTGCGAGCAGTCTTTGATATGCTCAGGAAGAACCAGTTGTTTGCACAGTGCAAGAAGTGTGACTTCTGAAAAGAGAAAGTCAAGTTCCTGGGACACGTGGTGTCCAAGGAAGGGATAACTATGGACCTTGCTAAGGTAGTCACAGTTCAGAACTAGGAGCAACCTAGTTCAGTCACTGAAGTGAGGAGTTTTCTTGGCCTGACAGGTTGCTACTGTTGATTCATTAGAGACTTTTCCAAGATAGCTAGACTGTTGGCTCAACTAACTCGGAAGGATCTCAAGTTTTTCTGGAATGAGAAAGCAGAAGCCGCTTTTCAGGAACTAAAGGACGAGTTGACGTCCGCTCCTGTGCTAGTATTACCAGAGTAAGGGGTCAAATATACCATATACACTGACGCATCTCGTGTTGGTTTGGAATGTGTACTGATGCAGAAGGACAGGGTTATTGCCTATACATCGCGACAGTTAAGAAAACACGAGGAAAACTACCCTACACACGACCTAGAGTTAGCAGTCATCATCTTTGCATTGAAGCTCTGGAGACATTACCTCTATAGAGAGGAGTTTGAGCTCTTTTATGACCATAAGAGCCTCAAGTACATATTCATGTAGAGGGACCTGAATATGAGACAGCGGTGATGGATGGACACCTTGAAGGACTTTAAGTTCGAGGTCTCCTACCATCCTGTGAAGCCCAACCTTGTGCAGACGCGTTGAACCGTAAGAATACTATAACATTTGCGGCTCCACTGATGATAGCAAAATGGGATATGGTAGAGTTTGTGCGAGACTTTGAGTAGAAACTTACGGTAGAGGAGTTGTTTGAGAATGTCGCACATATTCGAGTGCAGTCACTTGTTGATGACAGGATGATCGTGGCTCAGAGAGACGATGAATTATTGGCCAAGATGAGAGAGTAGGTTAGTAACAGTGAAGACTTGGAATGGAGAGTTGGTACAGATGGGGGTTTGCGTTATCATAGCCGCCTATGCATCCCAAACCTTCATGACCTGAGAAGGAAAGTTCTCGAGGCTACTCACAATTCGAAGATGGCAATGCATCCTGGTAGTTCGAAGATGTACCGAGACATGAAGCACTCGTACTGGTGGGACAACATGAAGACCCACATAGCAGAGTATGTGTCCCGTTGTCTCATGTGCTAGCAGGTTAAGGCAGAGCATCGCTGACTTCCTGGACTGCTTCACCCCATGCCCATAGCTGAATGGAAATAAGATTTCATTTATATGGATTTCATCTCAGGGCTACCGAAGATGAGGAAGGGACATGACTCCATCCGGGTGATCGTGGACCGGTTGACGAAATCAGTAGACGAATTGGCCAGGTTGTACATCAAGGAGATTGTACGTATGCATGGGGATCCTACGGAGATCGTGTCAAGCTGAGACACACGATTCACATCTATCTTCTGGACTCGTATCCAGGAAGCAATGGGTGTGAAACTAAAGTTCAGTATCTCGTTCCACCGACTGACTGACGGGTAGACGGAGCTGGTGAATCAGGTGTTAGAGGACATGCTACGAGCTTGTGTGCTTGATTTCCAGGACAGTTGGGATGACTGTCTTCTTTATGTAGAGTTCGCTTATAACAACAATTTTCAGGCCAGTATTGGCATGACTCACTATGAGGCCTTATATGGGCGTCCCTGTCGAGCACCGCATGGCTAGGCAGAGGTTAGTGAGAAGAGTTTGATTGTCCCAGAGTTAGTTCATTGGCCCAAAGAGGTTGGTGAGAAGAGTTTGATTGGTCCGGAATTATCAAGCTTCGACTTCTAACAACACATAACAGACATAAGAGCTATAACAATACGAGGCGGTAACAGCTAGAGTTCGAGATTGGGGACCATGTATTCCTGAAGGTTTCCCCAATGAAGGAAGTTCTCTGGTTTGGAAAGAAAGGGAAGCTCATGCTGAGATTCATTGACCCATTCCAGATACTAGACTGAGTGGGGGTGGTAGCCTATTGCCTTACTTTGCCCACACCACTCGTAGGCATGCACAACGTATTTCATGTGTCTATGCTGAAGAAATACGTTCCTGACCCCTCCCACATTATCAAGTGGGAGTAGGTGCAATTAAATAAAGTTACGACTTATGTACTGTGATCGATGCATATTCTAAATAGGAAGGAGCAAGTGTTACGCAGCAAAGTGATTCCACTTGTGAAGGTTCTGTGGACACACCACACTGAAGAAGAGGCTACTTGGGAAACAGACGCCGAGGTCTGAAAGAACTACCTTCAGATTCTCGAGGAGTACAAGAAGGTACTAATTTCGAGGATAAAATTTTTCTTTAAGGGGGTAGATTGTAACGTCTAAAAAAAATTCATACAAAGACCCAAGTACCACCTCAGGCAGAAATCACTAAGGATCGAATCCTTTAGAAATTAGACGAAGATTAATTATGTGCTAAACTAAATCACCTGTCGAATTAGCTTGGATAGCTTTCAATAGGAACTACAAGACCCAAAACTGGCAGAATCACCAACGTTACATTACTAAAAAACCTAAGATCCATCTCAAAACCCAGTTACTCTTGGGAGCATCATGAAACTCCGTATCAGACCTGGAAAGAGCGTCAAAAGTCCGATTACCCCAAAACTATACGGTTAGGACCGCCTTGTTGGACTTGACAACCACCTCAAAAATCAAGTCCTTATAGTACCTAAAAATGCACAATTTGTGCTCGGAGCAAAGTGTGAGAGAAACGTGAATATCTTTAGGAAATGAACTGAAACTTAAGTGAATTGAGTCGTTCACTTACAGGACAAATCTAAGGATTCAGATCGTCAGACTCTGACCCAATTACACCCTCGGATCAGGAAAAATTTTCAACATATGTCAGTGTACTTGTGGCCCTGATCGAGTATCGGTGACCGTTAAACTGAAACAGGTCCCCCACGGCCGATCCACTGATCCGATTAGACTGAGATCTTAACCTGGCCTAGATCCAATGTTAGGGAGCTTAATCCTGATCGCATGCAAAAAGTGGACCTCCAGATCAGCTCCATTGGACCAAAACAGCTAGCCTTTGGCTTTAACCTAAGTATACCATGGCCTTGGGGCCATTCTCATCAGTTCTGAGCCTATATAAGGGCCTTAGACCCTCTCTCCCTTCATATGCGAATTTACAAACCCTAGGAGAGAGAAGAGAGTAAAGAGAGAAGGAAAGAGAGAGAAAGTGAGAGACTTTTTAGGATCCTTCCTACTACCCCACGTACTTAACCACTACTTCCGTGTCACCATACTGGTGATTCCAATCCTGTTGTTGGGTAGGAAATCCTAACCATAATCTGTTTTAGATATCTAAATAGAGAAAATGATGAAATAGCTAACTTATTTCATACTATAGGTTGTCGTTGTGCTGTAGACAAAGGCTTAGTGTTTAAAATGAGTTCGTTACGAGTCTACCGGCGAAAGGTGCGGACTATAAATGTTTAGGTTATGGTTTTCAAGGCTTTCAATATCAGTAATGATTTGTGACTGACTTGATTGCTGTCACATGTGCATAAATACGACGTTTTCCATATATTACATATATATGTAGAGTCTGTTGATTTTAAATGCATTCCATGTTGTTATTGAAATATTTGAATGAGTGTGGAATTATGATTTATGTTGCCATGTTCATTGACTGAGAATACATAATGGTTGTACGTATGGTGAACCCTTTGTAAAGGGATTTACTATAATACCTGTTATAACTACTTTATTATATATATATGATATATATAGTGTAACCCCCTGAAATTCGGGGGTCGAGCATAACTCAGCTCCCACGTTCCAAAACATCACTTATGCAACATATTTGATGATAATTGTATTTTGACTGTAAGAATGCATAAAACATGAAATAGATCAAGCCAGATAACAGACACAATTCAGGGATATTAAGGAAATACAAGCGGAAGACTTAAATACATATATTATTCAAAATAAATTCTTAAATAATGCGTGCTCTGCCCAAGACAATTTACATACATCTGTGTCTCAAAATATATATATATATATATATATATATATATATATATATATATATATATATATATATATGAACTATTCAAACTAATCCAATACATATTCCAAAAAATGATCCTCGCTGGTTAGGACAAGGCTCACATGAACCCGCCTGAGAACTGCATATAAGAGAACGCCTTCTCGTCCTCGTCGAAGTCTGGCTCCTCCTCACAAGCATCGCCATCTCCTGCAGCTAAGTCAAAGTCTGGTTGGTGTTTAAACATCGTCCCAAAAAGTGGGAGTGAGTGATTAACTCAATGGTACTATATAGTAGAAGTTAACATGTTATCAATCCAATCAAGCAGTAATGATAAGGCAGTACAATCACACAAGTCCTATATTAATGCAAGGATGATATGAAGAATGATGCATGCCCTCACCACAATCCCCTCTGCGATATCATCTAACGATCGCGGCATGACTCACTTCCTCAGTGCTCTATCACCAACACCGTTAACACATGCAATGCGGTGTTATAAATATGATTACCAAGTTCTTATTAGTCCTTTTCATACAGCAGGATTGGGAAGCTAAGACACCTCCCTTGTATCATTTCCCAACATTGATCCATTCTAGGGTCGTCAGTCCTATGAATCTCATAAGATGTTATGGTTCTAAGTTGCTGCAAGGGCTGTCGTTGCTCCTCTCCCCCATCACCTTATCAGTACAGGCCTATTTATATCCTTGAGACTGCATCAGGACTCGTCGTCCCCATGCGGTGTCAGGATAAACTCAAGGTCACTATAGAGGGCTCGTCACCAATCAGTGTAGGCCAACAACAAGAATATAGTGTCCCATACCACCATAATCTGCTCAGAGTAGGGTGCTCAATGGTCACTACGGAGAGGTTTGTGGCCCCAGCGTAGGCCGACAGTACGACCACGGTGTCCCATACCACCATGCCCGGCTCATGAGTCTTAGGGGATCTTGGTACCATCATTACGGGAGTTTCACTGGTAAGCTCAGTGTCTTAGATTCAAACAGTAGCGACCAAACATGGTGAACAAGCATTGGTCAATCGGGTTCGTTGATAAGCTCAACTAGGCTAAGCGCACGTTGAGTTGAATGACATGGAATACATAAGCACTCCATGTGGCCTAACCACTGCCGAACAGCCCAAGCACAATTCAGATTAGCTAAACTCATCTTGTGTTGCGAAATCAACCTCAACCACGATTTACGGAACGTTTTTCGATTACCTGGACTGTAGTACAGCCCCATCCACAAACAAAGCTAATAACCAGCATATGATTCATATCCTGTATTCATATGAACAATCATGGAATATAACTTGAATGTAAACACAGTACATGCAGGAATTCATACACTCATTTAACATGATTCAACTAAGTACATAATCCATGGAGGAAAGCATACACTCGTTTAGCATGAATAACCTAAGTTACATGATTCATGGAGGAAATCATACACACTGATCTTATGGTTAAAATCCATATCTCAACCACCTTAACAATTACATTCTACTAACTACTATCTCATTTAAACATTTAAACAAACACTTGGCCTACACTGTTCAACATACACCACGTATGTTGACACCGTCGCATATTAGGGCAAGACCTTTCGCCTAGGAGTTTTCGTACACATATCAGACATATAACAACGATCATTAATCATGGCAAGCATATCAACAGATTTTATACGCATACGTGTATTCTAACATGTGCATAAAATACGGTATTTATAATATAAAGTATACGTATACAGAAGACAAAATAGATAGGACATTTGGCATGTGTAATTGCATTCACAATATGAACAAATCATTAACTATCATTGAAAGTGTTGAAAATCATAACTTAAGTGCATATAGTCCGCACTTTACGCCGGTAAACGCGTAACGAACTCAGTTTGTTCACTCACGCTTCGTCTACGGCCCAACGACAACCTATTACATGAAATAGGTTAGCTATTACCTCACTTTAACTAATTGAAATCCTAGAACTGATTAGGGTTAGGTTTTCTTATCCAATAATGTCTTTGAAATCACCGGAATAGTGATTCGGTAACGATGTGTAAGCACAAGGAGTAACGGGAATCGAATCCCAGGAGTAGCTCCCACTTCTCTCTCACTTTCTCTCTCTTTTTCTTCTCTTCCTTAGCTAGGGTTTCAAAATTCGTATGGTGTATGAGAGAGAGGTTATAAAGTCCTTATATAGGCTAAAAATTCACCAAATTAGACCCAGAGCCAAGGTATACTTATGTTATAACCAAATCGGGTCTGTTCCGATCCAACGGAGCACTTCTGGAGGTCCTCTTATCAAATGCAGTCGGACTTAAGCTTACTAGCATTGGATCTTTAGTAAGTTAAGTTTTTAGTCCGATCAGATTTCCAGATCGTCCGTGGTGGACCAGTTTCAATTCAACGGTCACCGAACCTAAATCAGGACTACAAGCTCTATGACATGAAAGGGCCAACTTTCCTGATCCGAGGGTAAAATTTGGTCGAATTCCAACGGTCAGAACGCTTAAAAATAACGCGCAAGTGAACCGTGCCAGATTTCATAAAAACATAATTAATTTTCTAAATATTTTTCCTTTTCTCACTCTCTTCACTCCGGACTCAGTAAAATGGTGTCAGGACATCATTGGGCTTGATTTTCGAAAGGATGGTCAAGTCCAACTAAGCGGTCATAATGGTCTAAGATTATAGATATCGGACTTTCGATGCGCGATCTAGAAACAGTACAAAGTTACTAAACATTCCACGGAACAACTGGGTTTAGAGTTGGATCCTAGATTTCATGGTATTATAGCGTCATTGATTCTACAAGTTTTAGGTCCTGCAGAACGTATTTAAAGTGAACAGCACTAATTTCACAGCCAGACTAACTTAGCGTTAGGTAACTTAGGTTCAATTTCTAAGAGAATTAATCTTAAATGATTTCTGATCAAGGTGGTACTCGGTTCTTGGTACGAAATTTTCTGAGTCGTTACAATCTACCCGCCTAAAAAGAAAATTTCGTCCTTAAAATTCATACCTTCTCATACTCCTCGAGAAGCTGTGGGTAGTTCTTTCTGATCTCGGCTTTTGTCTCCCAGGTAGCCTCTTCTTCAGCATGATGCGTCCATAATACCTTCACAAGGGAGATGACCTTACTACGCAATACCTGTTCCTTTCTATCCAAGATATGCGTCGGGCGGAGTTCATAAGTGGCATCCTCGCTCAACTGCACCTGCTCCCATCTGATGATATGGGAAGGATCAGGAACGTATTTCTTCAGCATAGAAATATGAAATATGTTGTGTACGCTCGCGAGAGGTGTAGGTAAAGCTAGACGGTATGCTACTGCTCCTACTCGATCAAGTATCTGGAATGGGCCAATAAATCTCGGTGTGAGCTTCCCCTTCTTCCCGACCGAAGGACTCCCCTCATAGGAGAAACTCTCAAGAATACGTGATCTTCAACCGCGAACTCCAGCAGTCGCTGCCTCGTATCGGCATAAGTCTTCTGCCTGCTCTGCGTTGTGAGAATTCCACGCCTGATGATGTCAATCTTCTCTGATGTCACCTGTACTAACTCACGACCAATCAATTTCTGCTCACCGACTTCAACCCAGCAATGCGGTGCTCGACAAGGATGTCTATACAAGGCCTCATAAGGTGCCATAACGATACTCGCCTGAAAACTGTTATTGTATGGGAACTCCGCATATGGAAGATAATCATCCCAACTGTCCTTGAAATCCAACATGCAAGCCCGCAACATGTCTTCTAAGATCTGGTTCACCTGCTATGTCTGTGGGTGGAATGCAGTACTGAACTTCAACTTCACACCCATCGCTTCCTGGATATGAGTCTAAAAAATAGAAGTAAATCGCGTGTCTCTATCCGACACGATCTCCAAGGAAACTCCATGTAGACAAACAATCTCCCTGATGTACAATCTAGCCAACTCGTTGCAGAGTTCGTAACTCTAATCAGAAGGAAGTGTGCCGACTTCGTCAAACGGTCAACGATCACCCAGATAGAATCATGTCCCTTCCTCATCTTCGGTAGTCCCGAAATGAAATCCATAGAGATATAGTCCCACTTCCACTCAGCTATAGGCTAGACTGAAGGAGACCAGGAGGTCGGCGAAGCTCTGCCTTCACCTGCTGGCAAGTGAGACAACTGGAAACAAAGTCTGCAATGTGGGTCTTCATGCCATCCCACCAGTACGTCCTCTTCATGTCACGATACATCTTCGTACTGCCCGGATGCATCGCAAGTCTAGAACTGTGCGCAGCCTCGAGAATCTCTCATCTCAAGTCGGGGACATCTAGGACGCATAGGCGGCCACGATAACGTAAGCCCCTATCCGCTCCAACTCGCCACTCGGCATCTGCATCATCACTGACCTGCTCTTGAAGCTCAGTCAGACGCTCATCGTCCCTCTACGCCGCGATGACCCTGTCATCGATAAGAGGTTGCACTCGAACGTGTGCGATGACCTTGAATGGCTCCTCCACAGTGAGTTTCTACTCAAAGTCTCACAAAAACTCAACTATGTCCCACTCGGTAACCATCAGCGGAGTCGCAAACTCTATCACCTTCTTATGGCTCAACGCGTCAGCCACAAGGTTTGCCTTGCCCGGATGGTAGGAAACCTCAAAATTAAAGTCCTTCAAGGTTTCCATCCATCGTCGCTGCCTCATATTCAAGTTTCACTGCATGAATATATACTTGAGGCTCTTGTGGTTGCAAAAGAGCTCAAACTCCTCTCCATAGAGGTAATGTCTCCAGAGCTTCAATGCGAAGATGACCGCTGCCAAGTCTAGGTCATGTGTAGGGTAATTCTCCTCGTGCTTCCTTAATTGTCTCGAGGCATATGCAATCACCCTGTCCTTCTGCATAAGGACACAACCTAAACCAACGTGAGACGTGTCCGTATAGATCATATATTTAACCCCTTGCTCTGACAATACTAGCACAGGGACGAACGTCAGTCTGTCTTTCAGCTCCTGAAAAGTTGCCTTCGCCTTCTCATTCCAGGCAAACTTCAGATCTTTCAGTGTCAACTGAGTCAAGGGACTGGCTATTTTGGAGAAGTCCCGAATGAATCGTCGATAGTAGCCAACAGTCCCAAGAAACTCCTCACCTCGGTAACCAAACCAGGCTGTTTCCAATCTTGCACCGCGGCTACCTTAGCAAGGTCCACTGCTATCCCATCCTTGGATACGACATACCCCAGGAACTTGACTTCCTCCTTCCAGAAGTCACACTTCTTGTACTGTGCGAACAACTGGTGTTGTCTCAAAGTATCTAGGACCAATCACAAGTGCTCCTCATGCTCCTCTCGACTCCTGGAGTATATCAGAATGTCGTCTATAAATATGATGACGAATCGATAGAGGAACGACCGAAATACACGGTTCATCAGGTCCATGAATATGGTTGGTGCGTTCGTAAGATCGAACGACATCACGAGGAACTCATAATGGCCAAAACTAGTCCTGAAAGCGGTCTTCTGTACGTCCTCATTCCTGACACCAACTGGTGATACCTTGACTATAGATCAATCTTCGAGAAGTACTGCGCTCCTCTCAGTTGATCAAACAGGTTATCTATCCTGGGCAATGAGTACTTGTTCTTCACCGTAACCTAATTCAGCCTGTGGTAGTCAATGCACAACCACAATGAGCCGTCTTTCTTTGTCACGAACAACACAGGTTCTCCCTAGGGAGACACACTCGGTCGTATGAAGCCAACCTCTAATAAATCATCGATCTGTTTCCTTAACTCCTCCATCTCACACGGGGCCAGGCGATACGTCGGCAATGAGATGGGTGTAGAACCAGGTACCAGGTCGATAGTAAAATCGATCTTGCGCTGGGGTGGCAACCCAGTTATCTTCCTGAACACATCCTCGTAATCACGGACTACTGGCGTACTTTCAAGTGCCGGGACATCAACATTCCTTAACAAGGAAGCATAAAAAATCACTCGAGAGGGATGACTGACTTGCACCGAAAATGTAAAGGACGTGCCCTCCGGCTTGTAAACTGTCACTATACAGGTCTCGCAGTCAATCTCGGCCCTCCCCGCAGTCAACCAATCCATGTCAAGGATGACGTCGAAATGATAGAGAGAGGGGTCGACGATAAGGTCAATGGCCATTGTCCTGTTCCCTAGATCTAGCCAACAACCCTCACACATCGTAGTGGCATCAGTACAAGTCCCGTGTGCTGAAATAACTCGCACCCCTACCATATGAGTAATCTGTAGCCTAAGGCGCTTGACTACTGAAGAAGATATGACTGAGATCATGGATCTTGTATCCACCAACAAGAATATAGGAGTACCTCCGATATGGGCTGTGACCTCAAGGCCAAAGGTGGTGCGGTCTCTGTCTCGGATGGCTCAACTGTCAATGCGTGTACCCAAGCCTGCTGAGTACAGTTAGGCTGTGGTACCATAGGCTGTTGCGGCGGCCTAAAATGAGGTGTGGGAGGTCAAAGGATGGGTGAGCTGGTGCAGACCGAAGGGGTGTTGGTGAAATTGTAACACCCCAAAAATCGGGGGTCGGGTAGAAACCCAACTCCCGAGTTCCAGAACATCACTTATGCAACATAGATAATGATAAATGCATGTTGTCTGTAGAATAGCATTAAACAAGATTGAGACTAAACCAAAACAGCATATCATACTCCAGAGATAGTTAAATTAGCAAGCGGAAGACTGTGATAAATACATAAAATATATAAGTAATTATAAGTCTCCAGAGTGTGAACATGTTACCAGGTTAATTAAATACATGTATACTCCAAAAATGGAAAAAAAAAGAATATACATGAGTGCTCAAAAAAATATAAAATGACAAGTGTCAAGGCGTCTAATCAACCTCCCTGTAATCTCGTCGATCAAAACACGCATAAAGGAGGGATCCTCCTCATCATCATTAAGTTCAGCTCTGCTTCACAAGCAGCGCCATCATCTGAAACTAAAATAGAGACTGATGGGTGTTCGGAACACCATCCCATAATGTGGGAATGAGTAATCAATTCAGTGGAATCATAAAGCAAAGATTAACATATTATCAAATCAATCACGCGATAATAGTAAAGCAAACAATCAAACATTCCTAGATACTATTTTTAATGCATGCATGAAATGACATGATGGATGCCCTCACCGACATACTCCCTCATACGGTACTATCTTATGCCCGCGGCATGCTTACGTTCCTCAATGCTCCACATCTTCCAGGCACATGCAATGCAATATGGATAATGATTACCAAGTGGTTATTAGTCCTTTTCATACAGCCAGATTGGGAAACTAGGGTACCTTCCTTATATCAATCCCAACACAGATCCTGTCTAGGGTCGTCACTCCTAGTAATCTCATACGACGTTATATTTGTAGGTCGCTACAAGGGCTGCCAAGGCTGTTACTTGCACTCGTTACACCGCTCCCCCATCACCTTATCAATACAGGCCTAATGTACTCTTGTTGCTACGGAAGAGTCGTCGCCTCCCGCAGACTCAGAATATGCTCGAGGTCACTACAAAGGGATCGTCACCTGATCAGTGTAGGCCGACAGCAAGAATATAGTGTCCCATACCACCATAATCTGCTCACGAGTCTGGGTTGCTCACTGGTCACTACGGGGAGGTTTTTGGCCCCAGTGTAGGCCGACAGCTCGACCACGGTGTCCCATACCACCATGCCTGGCTCATGAGTCTTTATGGATCAGGGTACCATGGTTAACAGGGTTTCTAATGGTAAGTTCAGTACCCTAGGTTCAAGCAGTTATGACTCATACAAGGTGAACATACAATGGCCAGTCGGGTTATTTGACGGGCTCGACTAGTACGAGCGCATCTCAAGTCAAACGACATGAAGTGCATGAAATACTTTGTGTGTCCTAACCACTGCCGCCAATTCAAAACACGGCTCGCATTCATCGATGCATCCTTTGTTACAAATAGAAGCCAACCATGAATTCAATCCATTACCGACTGCCTGGACTCACGTATAGCCACAAACACTTGAATATCAACATCAGTAATCATATGAGAGTAACAGAAATGAAATACAACAATGTTAGTATGTTGACACATGTTATAACATACAACTTAAGCAAATCATCCAACACATGCATTTCATGTATATAATGAAATCAATACATATATCCAACATGATGGAAATCATTTACATCAGCATATTACTTGAGAATTCAATCTCAAAACTCATTCACAACACCATCTACTCAATACATACTAATACAAACATTTATACAAACACTTAGCCTACACACTTTAGTCTACATAGCGTATGTCGACTCAAGGTGCGCATTTGGGCGAATCTCTTCGCCAAACAGATCATGCACGCATTCCTAATATCCTAACATGACAAATAACCATGGCAAACATTTCAGAAAAATATGGATGTAAACAGTATTTCCTACAAATGACTAAAATGCCCTAAATCTCATATTTTCCATACGTTTACGAAACAAAAAATGGATAGCATGTCTACATGTCAAACGGCGTTGCCGTCGATAATTTATAATTAAACGACATTGAAAGCTTTGAAATCAGTCAATCTAAGCGTCTAAAATCCTCACCTTTCGTCTTAGACGTGTATCAATTCGAATAGAACGTATACGCTTTGTCAACGGCGTAACGGCGACCTAATGCACAGGATTCGTAAGCTACATTGCTAAAGTATCAAAGGAATCCCTAAAACAGCAAGTGGTTAGGGTTTTTCTTATCTAGAAGTGAGTTAGAATCACCAGAAAAGTGATTTGAAGGTGGTGGATAAACACGTGTAGAAGTTGGTTCAAGTGGCAGGGAGATTCTCTCACAACTCTCCACAATCTCTCTCTTTCTCTCTCTTCTTTTTCTAGGATTTGTTGAAAATTCGGATAGGAGAGATATGAGAGGGTTTAAAGCCCTTATATAGGCTAAAAACTCACCTAAATAGACTTGAGAACAAAGTATACTTGGGTTATAACCAAATCGGGACTTTTTCGATCCAAAAGAGTATTTCGGGAGGTCCCCTGGCCGAACGCGGTCGGACTTAAGCTCATGTATACTGGATGTTGATCACATAAGGTTTTTAGTCTGGTAGAGTTCCCAGATCGCACGTGGCGGTCCAGTTTCAGTTCAGTGGTCACGGAGAATCGATCGAGGATTCCAAGTACACCGACCTGAATGAGAAATGTTTCATAATCCGAGGGTGTATTTGGGTCAGATTTCGACGGTCTGAATGCTTATACTGATCCCGCAAATGAAACGTGCCAGATTCATTTAAATCACATTTAGATTTTTATGAATTTCACTCTTTCTTACACTCCTCGCTCCAGGCTCAGTACAATAGCCTCAGAACATCGGTTGGGATTGATTTTCGAAACGATTGTCAAGTCCAGCCAAACGGTCAGAACGGTCTAAGATTGTATATATCGGACTTTCGACGCGTGGTATAAATCAAATACGAAGTTTCAAAGGGTTCCTGAGAACAAACCAATTTAGAGTTTGATCCTGGATTTCAGGATATTATAGCGTCATTGGTTCTACAAGTTTTAGGTCTTGCAAAACGTATTTAAAGTGATCAGGGACAATTTCACAGGTAATCTAGTGTAGCGCTGGCTAATTCACGTTAAATTCTAAAGAATTAGATTCTACATGATTTCTTTGGCTTTGGAATTGGGTTCTGAGAGGTTACCAAGGTGTTATGGTTGACCCAATCCCTAAGGATGTCTAATCCCAGGTTGGCAAAAATTCGGGGTGTTACAGAAATGGTCTGAGGCATCGAACGACCAACCCGCTGAGGCGACGAGAACCCACTGTCTCACATCCTGGAGAAACATGTAGTCTCGGTGTGGCCAGGCTTCCTACAATAGCCGTACCGCACATCAGGGTGCCTCACATAGGCAGGAAGTGCAGAAGACCCCTGTGGTGTCTCAAATCGAGGCCTCTTCGCGAGGAAAGGCCTACTCTCGAACTCAGGTCGCGGCCTAGGAACCATACGTGCTCGCGCGCGGGCCGACCTGTCTCCGTCTTGCTCTGCACCCAAGGACATACTCACCAGCTCTGCATAAGAAGATATGCTCGTACAGCACATCTTCGATCTGATCTCGGGCCGCAAACCCTCAGAAAAATGCCACATCCTCATCGACTGGTCACTAAGAATCAAAGGAGCATACCTCCCTAGCTCTGTAAATCAGTTTTCATACTCTGTCACCGACATGCCTCTCTGGCGAAGGCGAAGGAACTCACTCTCCTTCTCGTGCAGGTATGTGACAGGGAAATACTTCTCGTGGAAGCGTGCCTCAAACGCTACCCACGACCACTCAAATCCCTCCGCCACAGTGCGAAGAATGTTGTCCCACCATAGGCTAGCCTCATTCTCAAACACGAAGGTGGCTAGCTCAACCTGTTCTACCTCAGAACAGTGCAACGGTCTCAGCATCT
The DNA here is from genome assembly GCA_037074715.1 of Magnolia kwangsiensis. Taxonomy (NCBI): domain Eukaryota; kingdom Viridiplantae; phylum Streptophyta; class Magnoliopsida; order Magnoliales; family Magnoliaceae; genus Magnolia; species Magnolia kwangsiensis. Next base: position 148,264,952 of record CM073572.1, on the reverse strand, counting down.
TCGAGATGCAGTCTATCCAATACGCAGCCTCCTCAGGTCTGTAAGTACCTGAAAATGTAGGAGGCCTCAAGCGCTGAAATCGTTTGAAAGAACCGCTCGCACTAGCATGTCCAACAGGGTGTAGAGGCGAGGCAGGTGGAGTCGCCGCCATCGACTGAGAAAAAATGCCAGCCATGGAGGATAAGAACTGCTGCTGTTGCAGCTGCTGCTGCATCAACAGCATCATCTGCTCAAGCCCATCAAAAGACGGAGCGGACTGTGATGTAGAAGGCATCGATGCGGACGCATGATGCTACTCAGGAGGCACAGGTGTGACAGAAGGTATCACAGAAGGTGTCACACGAGGTGGCCCAGCAGCAAGGCCAGAAGCCGGCTGAGAGCTCGGCCTGGGATCTGATCGAGATGGGCCCACATGAGGGTCCATAGGAGTATCGCTCAGGGCGAGGGCCCTGTCAAGTGAATCTCTCAGAGAAAGACAGGCCGAAGATCTCGAACCCTTAGGTGGCATACACTAATAGTTGCACCCAATATGTTAGTCAACAAAATTACAAAGACTAATAGTGTGAAATTTCCTAAAATCTAACGAGCAATTATATTTTGGAATAAGAGCAACAAGAGGTAAACATGAACCTCCATGGAAAATTTCCTAGACCATATTGAAAACATCCATTTTAATGATATTCCCACAACTCAGAAAAGAATCTGCCCAAATGATGGCCATCTGGACCCAGAGCACTATTCCTATCTAAACTGAAAGCAGCTTCAAGAACTCATTCTCACACTGGGACATTCATAGATGAAGGCCAAACGTCGACAGTCAATAATTCTAGTTCATTTGCTATATCTCATCTAGAGATTTCAAAAAGTTCTTTCCCATTAGCAACCAAATTATTGCATCACAAATATGCAACTCCACACAAGTAGTTTAGCCCCCAAATATCCAATCCCTGAAAGTCAAATAGCATTGGAAATAGAAAGAGACAAAAGTCCAAATTCAACCATCAAAAGGGCCACATGCCCACAAATCAAATGGTTAGGACGGTACATACCTGGATAATGGTATGTCCATGGAGACCACCAGATCAATGGTCCAGGCCATTTAGCCGTGAAACAATATGTACAATGGTGAAGGACAACAAACTTACCTCATCCTGGCTCACGTGAGACCCAAAACAAGCTCATGTTTTAAGTGTCACACACTAGCCTTCCCTTTCGATTTACACATACATTCCTTGCGCTTACAAAATTCTTTTTTTCCAAGACAGTTGCATGGAACTCTAAAAATAGGGCACTGATACAGGTTTTGATATGGAAAGTCGACTTCTCTTTCAGTTGACACAATCATACAACCCCTATATTGTGATATTTTTTAAAGATAAACCAAAAATCATTAAGAAAAACAGGACAAAAAGAAAAGAAAAGAAAGAATGCTACTGGGAAATTCTCAAGAAAAAGGAAAAACACTGCCACTAACCAAAAAGAAAAACAATCCAATGATCATGAATCCCCTTGAAACTACCGAGATAATGACTAAAGGCTGAAAGACTATCCTCAGTCACCCTGCTGTGTTTTCCATCATTTGATTCCAATCATGAAAAGCTCACCTCTCAAAATGCCATGACATTCAGGAAGTACCATAATCGATTCCACAATCAAATATAAGCTCTTCTTATTTTCTTAATTGAGAATACTTTTCCATCAAATATTCGTCAATTTCTCACCTCCTGCAGTCACCATAAGATGGCAAGAAGAAACATCTTCCAGAAGATCCATTAGTCAAGAAAGGCCAAACCTTGCCATCCCGACATAAAGGTCCACCAGTGATCTGTTCTTCATGACCCACTCAACCCCAAATAAACTAAAAGAAGAAACACCACTTCTTTGTGCAATGAGGAACACTACATTGTGACCTGATAATTGCACTTTCATCTTTCAACAACAACGTTTTGATTTTGGAAACTGGGAGACCAAGTTTACAGAAGAATAATGCCCACCGATTCACTGTCAAATGCAAAGTGCTTAAGGCAAAACATTTGGATGCCTTACACTAACCAATTCAATGTCAAATACAAGAGTGCCCAATGTAGAGCCTTCTCCATTGGCGAGACGGGTTGGATTGAAAATAGTGGTAAATAGCCTCTGCCTGTCGAAGAACTAAAAATCATAGAGAAAACAAAGCAATTGTAAATAATAAACCGACAAATGGAATAATCATAATAGTAATAGCATGTGCATGTGAGATGAGTACTGAATCCAAAAGTGAACAACATAGCACCACGTATAGCAGAATGAGGTCAGGTCACAATATGTTCATGCTGAGCTACTTGGACCAACCACCATGTATGCATTATACAGGAGAGGGTACCTCTTTCACCACATCCAAGTTTATTTCTCAGCTCCTGGAATAGCCATAAGCCGAAGGCAACCTACTATTTTGACAAAATAACAGTTTCAACATAACCTTTATGGGGTTTTTTATATTCTTTATTTGGATTACATTAATCAATTCAGGACCTCAGGTAATGTAAATCGACAGGACTCATTTGCAAGTCTTGCATCCCTACTGTTTCCTCTCCGGTGGGGTCGTGCAATAACCAACTCACCTAGCAAGCTGGATGCACTTTTAGGGTGAAAATGTAAGAAAATTGGATCTCCCCAATTTCTTGTTTTTCACCTTCAAAATCAAAGTTTTGTGCTTGAGATCAATGTCAATGCATGAGATCATACATAGATATTTCTTTCAACTTGATTTCTTGCTAATCTATTGAAAAAAAAAAAAAAGTAAACTAAAATCACACAGCCTACCTTTGAGGTTATGAGCCCAAATCCCTCTCCAATCTAGTGTTTTGACACCAAGTAACTTGAGTGGAGTTGTTAAAAAAGATTCCTCAAAAGTTTTGCCAAAAAAAAAAAAAAAAAAACAGATTTTCTTTTCTTTTCTTTTCTTTTTTTTTTATCAATTTCAGGTATTTACGTTGTTATCAATCAATACTTGCGAAATATATTCCATTTAGTGTTCGAAGTATCAGTATCGCTACAAGTTTTGCTAGCCGGGGATATGGAAATAATATTGATATTGCTGATAATATCATCAATAACCAGAAATGCAAGGAAACATTGGGAAACATGGGGGAAATGATGGAATTTTTCAGTGAAACTTTAGGAAATGCTAAAATACACAATAATATATTTAAGAATTTTAAATATATATATATATACAAAAAGAATGCATATACATAGTGAATTTCCATTTAATGGGGGCCTAAAAGCATGTGTTGTTGTACAGAATTAGGCCAACAATCCCATGCATCCAACCATCCAACCTTCCATCCAAACATCCCAATATTTCATAATATTGACAACACACGATACTTCTCCGAAAAATCGATGAAAACTAGAAAGGAAAGGAAAGATTGTGGTCTCGATATCACCCATGTTGTAATAACGATAATATCACGATATTATAGATATTCTCGTCGACAATTTGAATACTACATACAACCATGCACTCATAAAAAAATTTTGAAATGGAAAGTTTTTTTAATAAATAGGTTTTTTGTGATATCGATACATCGGCGATATTATCGAAATATCACCGATACACTGATGATACAAGTGACACTTGGAATTTACACAATAAAAAGTATTGGAGATAATTGGCGATATCAATACATTGGTGATACAAGCAACACCTGGAATTTACACAGTCGAAAATATTGGCAATACTTCGGCAATACCTGGAATTTCTAATACTACCACTATTATCGGTATCATGTTATCGATATCGTTGAGCTGGAGATACGGATAATATCAGGGATATTTCTATAATATCAAAGATACTTCGAACAATCATTCCACTAGTATTGTAATTGATACAATAGTGATGAGGACATCACTTCACGTACACCCCTGTGTAGGTATAGGATGAGGAGGCGAGCCACATTGATTTTCATGTGGCTAGGCAAGTATCCATGATCGTGCTGAAGACCCCATGTGCATATGCGAGCATCTGTAAGACCCCACACTAGGAAGATGCACATGGGCTGCTTTATGGAGTGATTCGGACCGTTGGATCAGAGGGACATGACAATCGAGTTGTTGGATCACATGATCAGGCCATTGATTGTGGAGCGTCCACACTAGTTTTTCCTAGATTTTATCATCTTGTAGGGTTTAGTTTTATTTATGTTATGTTTGGACATCATTATGAGTGGTTTTAGTTAATTTTAATTATATTATGGCTATTTTCATCAAATTTCACAAAATAGGGTGTTTATTGTAATTTTTGAACTTTCTTGAAGCTATAAAAGAGAGTGGGCGTGTGACCCTCTCCCTCATTGGATTTTGTGAATTTTTTTTTTTTTTTAAAAAAAAGAGAAAGAAAGAAAGAAAGAAAAAGAAGCTCTTGCTTTCTTCTTCCATCTTCATGCGATTTGAGGATACTTCTATGCGATTTGGAAGGGAGATTGGTGCAAAGCTAATCTTCACCAACGGAGGTGCGGGTTCTCTATCTATCCCCACACCATCTTCTCTCTTCTGCTCTATCAAGGTATTTTCTTCGAATTCTTTGATTCTCCCATCATAAGCCTTCATTCTTTCATAAATTCATCTTTCCTTTACCCTTCAACAATTCCAAACCCTAACTGACCTAACCTATCCATCCCACGCCACATGTGTGACCATACGGCCACACATTTGAATCCTTCGGGTTGGCCGTATAGCCACACCTTGCCCCTTTTGGCTTTCCATCATCCATATATCAAAACCCCTTTCTTCCATTCGCAAAACCTTGACCCTAAACCTAAAATCCCTAATTTTCCTACCGTCCCAAATTACCCAAATTCTAATTTTTACCCTAGGTTGTATTAGGTTTTCTACTTTGAAATAGACTACACCCAATGTTAATTGGATGTCCCTACATCCATTAGATCCTAGTTTTTATTTATTTAATGATCTTATGTGATGATTTTAGTAACTTAGGCTAGGATCATACATAATGTTCTCTTAGTTTTCATGGGATTCGTGATGATTATGGCAATGCTTATGTTTTTTTTTGTTAATTGTCACAATTCTACTACTTGGTCTCACATGTTAATTAGTTCATGAATTGGTACTGCGTCAAATAGACTTCTGTAACGTATGATTGACCAATATATCACGATTGATTGAATACGGCGATATATTGACATTCACCACGGATTTACATGGTACACCCTGATCCATAGCTCAAGTGGTAGACTGAGTGAAAGATACCTCGTTTCAACACCGAGGTCATGGTATCGATTCCCAAGTGGGGGTGGCTAACAGTGAAGTGTGAACTGACAGTGGGGTGTATTAACAAGCTAACAAAAACAAATAAAAAAAAAATCAAGGATTTACATGGTATTCATGTATTCTATAGTTTTCTAGGCTTGTATCGTAACTCTAACCTAGCAATACCAATATATAATCGATATACTGTCTAACAAATTAGATACATAAAACACAAGATACACTTCGTCAAAGCTCCGAGTAAAAAACAACTGCCATTTCATGTTGAACCTTAATATAAAGTCCAACTTTTATACCTAGAGGCCCTTTGCACCTCACTCTCTTACCCAATTATGAATAGTAAGTTCTTGAAATTCCATTAGTATAATCTTCTACAAACCTAGTTCCTAGTTTCGGAAAGAACAATTTTCCATAAAAGGTCTATTTATAATCAGCCGGAAGGTGTTGTTTCATTTTGATCTCTATTTTGTCCCGGAGTGTGGTGTTAAAAAATGGTTACATAACAGCCATTACAGTCGTCGTTGTTGTTGGTACGTAATGATACAATGGGCACAGTTAAACGATATGGCACCATAACAGCCATTACAAATGGGCACAGCCTATAATGGCTGTTATGCCTATAACGGGCCATTTTGGAATGAATACTAATAGAATTTTTTACCATTTTTTCCTCAAATTTCATTAGGGAAAAGGTATAAATGACTAGGGAAAATCAGTGTGTTTCATGTTAGGGATGTCTACAATTAAAGCTATTTTCCGACTAAGATGATTGATCGAGAAATATAGGGAGAGGATGGATATCCACATGGTATTTATTGACTTATAGAAAGCTTACGATAGAGAGAATTAATCTAGTTGGTGTTGGGAAAGAACGTAGTTTCAACAAGATATATTAAAATGAATATGTATTTGGGAATAGTAACAAATGTAAGGACCATCAGTGGAGAGACAACTGAATTCCCAATTATTGTAGACTTGCACCAAGGGTTAGCATTGAGCCTACACCTTTTTAGATTGGTTACGGTCTTATGGACAAGTTAACAAGGCATTTGCAAGAAGAGATCCCATAGTGTATGTTGTTTGCAATGTTCAAAGTATCCGTATCTTTACAAGTTTTGCTAGTCAGGGATATGAAAAGAATATTGATATCGTCGATAACCAGAAATGCAAGGAAACATTGGGGAAACATGGGGAAAGCAGTGGACTTTTTCAGTGAAACTTCAGGAAATGCCAAAATACATACATTTACATATTTAGGAATTAAAAAAAAAAAATGCAAAAAGAATGCATACGTAATAATTTTCTATTTAATTGGGGCCTAAAAGCATGTGTTGTCGTAAGAAACAAGTCCAAACATCCCATTTCTCCATTTAACAATCCCATCTACCCATCCAACCATCCAACCTCCCATCAAAACATCCATTTATAATTCAGAATATCATCAACAACAAATGATATTTCGCCGAGAAATCGTCAACAACTGGAAAGGAAATGAAAGATTGTGGTATCGATATCACCCATGTTGTGATAACGATAATATCATGATATGATCAATATATTGTCAACAATTTGAACACTGCATACAACCATGCACTCATAAAAAAAATTTAAATGGAAATTTTTTTAATAAACAGATTGGCGATATCGATAAATTGGCGATATTATTGAAATATCGCTAATACATTGGCAATACATGCGACACTTGAAATTTACATGGTCGAAAATATTAGTGATACAAGCAACACCTAGAATTTACACAGTCGAAAATATTAGTGATGCATTGGCGATATCGATACATTGGCGATACTTAATGATACATTACCAATACTTGAAATTTCTGATACTACCAGTGTTATCAGTATTAAGAATAAATAATAGGAAATAAAATCTGATTTAACCTAAATCACATACTCACATGCTAAGAAATCACACAAATCAATTAAAATTAGGCCCGATGGAAGGATAGACCTTCTAATTTAGCATACGTACATTCCACACTCAAGGGACTAACTTGTAGGTTCTATGATTAGGACTACGAAGGGAAAAATCAAAAATTTGAAAAATTAAGGTTCATGAAAATTGGGAATTTGGGGATTAGGATTTTTTAGAATTTAGGGAAAAGATGAAATTCGGAATAAATTTGGTGAATTGGTTAAGGGGATTAATGGATTTAGGCAGTGGTAGAGGGGAATTAAGGTTTTGGATGAAAGTAAATTAGGGATTTTGGGGTCCTCAATGGTTAATTTCGATTGGGGTTAAAGTTGGATGATGAAAAGTTAAAGAAAAAGATGATTTGGATGGTTTTGGATAAGAATGGAAGAAGAGAAATGAAGTTTTTTGGAAAAAAAAAAAAAAAATTTGGGTAGAAAGGAAGATGATAGATGGAAGCCTTGTACCTCCATTGAATGGGGAATGGAATCACACTACACCCAAGCTCCAAATCACATGAAGCATTCTTCAAATCACATGAAGAAGAGAAAACACAACGTTTTTCTTTTCAAAATAATGGCATTAGGGCTTCACGCACTCCCTTTTCTCTTTTATAGTCTCAGAAAAGACCTTTTACAAAAAAGTGATCTCAGATAATATTCTCAACATAAATATGCTTAATAAATTAAAAGTTGTTTCTAACTCCCTAATGTCAACACAAATATAAGTTATACAAAAAATAACGAAGCATGTAACTAATCTAAACAACTAAACTATTTCATAGCCCATGGGGGTCCACGATCAAGATGTCCGATGATGATGATCCAACGATCCGATCATCATGTCCATCAAGCTCCTATATACAGCCCACGTGCATATTTTCAGTGTGGGGTCTTCAAAGATGCACGAACATGCCCGTGGGTCTTCAACGTAGCTAAGAACGTGAATTGAGCCAAGTGGATATAATGGTCATCTAGCTATAAGGAAGCTTGGCCCTCCTTCAGTATAGTGCTCGGATGTCCTAATCAATTCCCCCTCAGTTGAGGAGAATTCGCCTCAGGTGAAATAAAATTGTGGTGATGCTCAAGGAGATCTAGGTCTTGTTGTTAAAGCTTTGCCTCCGTGATCCACGTACTGTCTGACTTTCTTCCAATTGACAAAGTACTCCTAATAACCTCCGTGTTGTGTGGAAATCACTTCTTCAAGTAAGATATTGATGCAGGACATAAAAATTAACTATGATATGCAAGATTTCAAGCCTTAGATCAAACTAATTCAGAAACATTCACAGAAAATTTCCACATCCCATACAAAAGTTTAAACATTTATGCAAAGGGAATCTATGTGGGTTCAGGCCTACACATGTTAGGGCTAGATCAATAGAAATTATATGCCAAATGATACTCAGAGGGTGGTAAAACTCATCCACACATGTACAACAATCAGTCCTTAATCCAAGAGATTCACCAATTTCAATTCAGAGAACCCTATGATTAGAAAAGGGGCAAAAAAATTGAAAATAATGCAATCTAGGATTAGAGTTATGGAAAATAGGTATGAGAGATAAAATTAGCAAAAATTCTAAACCTGACGATAGTCCACGCGCACGGACAGTGGGCCAGGCCTAACACATGTGGGCAGGGGCCTGGCTGCACGTACGAGGGGGCCCCGGATGTGAAAAATGCCTCCTGAGCTCTAGTCGACTAGGGGAGGGCTTCAAAACCCCCGAGTTTCTTGTTAATCGGATGGGCAATTTATGCGTGGTTGTAACATCTCAAAAATCGGGGGTCGAGTAAAAATCCAACTCCCGAGTTTCAAAATGTTATTTATACAACATAGATATGTATGATTGAATGTTGTCTGTGTTAATGTATTAAACATGAGTGAGATTAAGCCAGAACAGCATATCATACTCCAGAGACAGTTAAATTTACAAGCAGAAGACTGTGATAGTATGTATAACATATAAAAACTGTTGTATGTCTCCAGAGTGTGAACACGTTACCAAGTTATATACATACATGTATACTCCAAAAGTAAATAAAAAGAATATACATGAGTGCTCTAAAAATATAAAATGACAAGTGTCAAGGCATCTAATCAACCTCCCTGTAATCTCGTCAATCAGAACACGCATAAAGGAGGGATCCTCCTTATCATTATCAAGTCCATCTCAGCTTCTCAAGCAGTGCCATCATCTGCAACCAAAATAGGGACTGGTGGGTGTCCGGAAACACCATCCCGTAACGTGGGAGTGAGTAGCTAACTCAGTGGAATAATAGAGCAAGGATTAACATGTTCTCAAATCAATCATGCGATAATAGTAAAGCAGTAAATCAAACATTCCTAATACTGTTGTTAATGCAATATGACATGACATGATGGATGCCCTCACCAACGTTCTCCCTCATACGGCACCATCTTACGCCCGCGGCATGCTTGCGTACTGCTCAGTGCTCCACATCTTCCAGGCACATGCAATGTGATGGTGATATGATTGCCGAGTTATTATTAGTCCATTCAAACAGCAGGATTGGGAAACTAAGGTACTTCCCTTATATCAATCCCAACACAGATCCTGTCTAGGGTCGTCACTCCTAGTAATCTCATACGAGGTATATTTTGTAGGTCACTGCAAGGGCAGCCAGGGCTGTTGCTCGCACTCGTTGCACCGATCCCCCATCACCTTATCAATACAGGCCTACTGTACTCTCACTGCTACGGAAGGGTCGTCGCCTCCCGTAGACTCAGAATACGCTCGCGGTCACTACAAAGGACTCGTCGCCTGATCAGTGTAGGCCGACAGCAAGAATATAGTGTCCCATACCACCATAATCTGCTCACGAGACATAGGTGTTCACTGGTCACTACGGGGAGATTTGTGGCCCCAGCGTAGGCCGACAGGTCGACCACGGTGTCCCATACCACCATGCCCGGCTCATGAGTCTTTGTGGATCAAGGTACCATGGTTAACAGGGTTTACAATGGTAAGTTTAGTACCCTAGGTTCAAGCAGTTATGACTCATAAAGGGTGAACATACAACGGCCAGTTGGGTTACTTGACGGCCTCGACTAGCACGAACGCATCTCAAGTCGAACGACATGAAGTGCATAAAACACCTCGTGTGGCCTAACCACTACCGCCAACTCCAGAACACGGCTCGCGTTCATCGACGCGTCGTTCGTGGCAAAGATAAGCCAACCACGAATTTACTCAGTTACCGACTGCCTAGACTAGGTATAGTCCCAAACAATCATGAATCCACATCAGAAATCGTGTAAGAGTAATGGAAATGAAATACAACCATGTGAGCATGTTAACACATGTTATAACATACAACTTAAGTAAATCATCCAACGCAAGCATTTCATACATATAATGAAATCATGCATAAAGCTAACATGTAGGAAATCATTTACATCAGCATATTAATTGAGAATTCAATCTTAAACTAATTCATAACACCATTTAATTCAATACATACTAATACAAGAATTTATACAAACACTTAAACTACACAATTAAGTCTACATATAGTATGTCGACTCAAAGTGCGCATTTAGGCGAATCTCTTCGCCAAACTAATTATGCACGCATTCCTAGTATTCTAATGTGACAAGAAGCCATGTCAATAACATCAGCAAATTATGGATGAAAACAGTATTTCCTACAAATGACTAAAATGCCCTAAATCTCATATTCTTCGTCTGCTTACGAAACAGGAAACGGACAGCATGTTGTACATGTCAAACGGCGTTGCCGTTGATAATCTACTATTAAACGACATTGAAAACATTAGAATCAGTCAATCAAAGCGTCTAAAATCCGCACCTTTCTCCTAGAAGCATATCAATTCGAACGGAGCGTATACGCTTCGTCTACGGTGAACTGTGAACTTAATACACAAGATCTATCAGCTATCTCGCTATGGAAACTAAGGAACCTCAAATCAGCAACTTATTAGGGTATTTTCTTACCTAGAAATGTGGAGAAATCACCGGCGAAGCGATTGAGGTGTGTTGCTTAGGCACGTGCAACAGGTAGTGCAGCAGCAGGAAAATTCTCTCCCACTCTCTCCCACAATCTCTCACCTTTTCTCTCTTTCAACCTAAGGCTTTTTCAAAATTCGGATGGAAGAGAGGAGTGAGGATTTCAAGCCCTTTTATAAGCCCAAATGTGCCTAAAACAGGCTTTAGGTCAAGGTATACTTGAGGTATATCCAAATCGGGGCTGTTTCGGAACAAAAGACCATTTCTGGTGGTCCCCTGACCGAACGCGATTGGACTTAAGTTCGTACATGTCAGATGTCGTTCACATCCCGTTTTCATACCATCAGTGTTCGTAGATCGCCCGTGGCGGCCCAGTTTCAGTTCAGCGGTCACCACACGTAGATCAGGCCTACAAGTCTCATGATATGAAATAGAAATTTTTCCTGATCCGAGGGTGTAATTTGGCTGAATTCTGACGGTTAGAATGCTTAATAATAACGTGTCAAGTCGTGTGCCAGATTTGAATTTCAAATTTCAAATCTAACCCTATTCTCACTCTCTTCAGTCTAGGCTCAATGAAATAGCCTGCGAATGTCGGTTGGACTTGATTTTTGAAATGATTGTCAAGTCCAACAAGACGGTTCTAATGGTCTAAGATTGTAGGTATCAGACTTTCGACGTGCGGTGTAGATCCAATACAAAGTTTCAAAGAGGTTCAGAGAACAAACCGGTTTAGAGTTTGATCCGAGGTTTTAGAGTTTTATAGCGTCATTGGTTCTACTCGCTTTGGGTCTTGTAGAACGTATTTAAAGTGATCAGGGACTATTTCCCAGCTACTCCAGTGTAGCGCTAGCTAACTTATGCTTAGTTTCTAAAGGAATTAATCCTAAGTGATTTCTTTGGCTATGGAATTGGGTTCTGAGCGATTTCTCAGGTGTTTTAGTTGACCCAATGCCTAAGGACGTTTAATCCCAAGTTGGCCAAAATTCGGGGTGTTACAGTGGTGTTCCGCCAAAGTTTCAGCCCTCCTGCAGGGCCAGATTCTGAAAATCGACTGTAGGAAGAAAAACTGTTATAAAAGTTGAGGGATTCGAAACGAGGATGGTTTTAGAAGGTAAAAAGAATGGGTGATAGGAGATAAGGACGGATCGGGATAGATGTGGCTTCGCACCACAATAGTTAGCCCTTCGATGAAGGGAGGGCTTTGCACCCAATTGAATTTTTTACAACTCAGGAACTTGGAGGAGTAGGAAAAATGCAGGAACTTTTTATTAAACTTCAATAAGAAAAAAAAAACCTACAAGGGGTGCCTATTTATAAGAAAACCCTAAACCTCAAAACTCGCGCCATGTGCGCAACCTGTTACTTAGCAATGTAGTAATAGAAAATAATAACTAATTAAAGTAATCTAAACCATCCATAATACTCTAAATAACAATAATAAGCAAAACCTAAAACATGAGATTAATAAGACTAGTGGGCCACGATTATGAGATCCCATGATGAACTTTATTTGACTCTCGGGCCCACTTCAACGAACCAAAACTCCCTCTAACTAGGAGGCCCTCCCTGGACGTTGTCATCGATCCAGATCGATGGTGGGGCTATCTTTCTTCTTGCGTACATGCGTAGGGGGGCGGTGTGCATGTACGTGCGCGCGATGTTCCCGTCAGATATCATGTATCTCCTCTCTTCTCGCAGGTATGGATGGTACAGGTGATAAAGGTTAAGAAGAGGGGTTAGGTAATGACAATGGGTTATGGGATGGGTCAGGGATAGAGCCATACATGAACCGAGTTAGCTCGGTTAGCTCGCTCGATTAGACTCGGTTCGAAACTGAGTTTGAGCTGAGTCGAGTTGATTTTTTGAGCTCGAAAAAATTTCGAATTGAGTTCGAGCTCGATTCGATCTCGACTCGGATCGAACCCCAACTCGAATTGTACTTGGATCGAACTAGTTCAGTAACTGAGTTATTTTGATATTGATGTTGCTCACCAAGTGTATGATGAAATGACTCAACAAAGTGTCAGCTAGTGGCGAGGAACATATGGATATGAAACAAATACCCTTGTATCTTGATTTTGATTTTTCCTACTAAGTGTTTAATGAAATACCTGGAAATTGTTACTGTTGTTTTACGTACTATGAGAAATTGAATGTGCACTCCATGTGTTTGTGAAAATGCTACATAGGCAAACTCAGCTCGATCTCAGATCGAACTGGCCTGAGCTGCTGACCGAACCGAGCCGAGTTGGCTAGTCAGGCTCAAGGACCAATCTTAGCTGAGTTCGAGCTGTGGTCAGCTAGTGGCCGAGCCAAGTCGAGCTGTGCCAAGCTCGACTTGGTTCGACTTGTGTACACCTCTAATCAAGGGCATCATCATCAAAGTTCATGTGAGGATTAGGGGAATGTTCATGAAACGGCACAAGATATTCTACATTAAATGTGGAACCGATACCCATTTTAGGTGGAAGATCTATCAAGTAAGCATCAGACCTAGTCTTTTCAAGATTTTATATGGTCCAATGCTACGGGTTTGTAATTGTTTTATAGTTCCCTATGAAAACTTTATTTAGCGTATTCTAATCATGACTTCATCACCCACATCAAACACTTTAAACCGATGGTGTGAGCCACCAATCATTTTGTATGTTTCATTACTTAAATTGATTCTTTTTCTAATCTCCACATGCAAGTCATGCATATGTTGTGTAGATGCATGTGTAGATTTTGAAGGCCTATGGAACATTGACATGGGCATGAAATCTATAGGGGTCCTAGGATCATCTACTTTATAGATCCGCTTCCTCCCCAGGACTCATTTGATCATGACGAATGTTTGGTAGAGTCAACACATGAATGTCCTACATGGGTGTAAGCTCAATCGGTATGCCTCTGAACACCTCCAATACTGGACTCACCTCAGGTGATAACTCTATACTATCCTCGGGTGTAACCTCGGGTGGCATCTCCATAATAACCTTAGGTGTGACCTCACTTGCCATGTGGACATACAACATCAGATCATTTTTAATCTTTCTTTCAGACTCTTTGGCATTAACTATAGCTATAGGAAGAGACTCAAGATGGAGTTTCGTCACATCTTCAGGACCACATTTCCTGACGTCCTCCTTTTCCGAGGTGCTTTTAGGCAGGAGAGGCTTCAAGACAATCATTTTGCCTTCATATAGAAATGAACATGTATTCAAGCGACTGAATAGTGTTGCATCCCTGTCATACAACCAAGGCCTACCCAAAATGATATGGCCTATATCCATAAGCAAAACATCACACCACAGCTTGTCCGTATAGGAACCAAACTTGATGGGAAAGGGGTAATGCAGAGAAACAGGAATCAAAGACACATCAACCCATGAAACTCGATAGGGCTAAGGGTGAGGAACGACTAGCATACCTAGGCAGTCCACGTTGCTAGCAGAGACCACATTGATGCAACTGCTACTATCAATGATCACCTTACAGTTTTTGCCACCACACTTGGCATAAGTGTGGAAAATTGAATTCCTGCGCCAATCATCAATTTCTACAATCTAGATTAAGGTGCAGCTAACAATTACAAGTGGCATAATCTCAACTTCTTCAATTTGATCATTGGCTTGTGAATGGACATCTTCCCCAATGTCAAGGTTCGCCTGAGGTGAGGCTTCAAGCTGTTTGACACACGCATTAATCGTGGTCAATTGAGTCACAATGGTCCAATGGTGCGCTTCAATGGCCATCAAATGGTTGTTGATAGCATTTAGGGCCTCGGCAATATGTTCTAGATTTATAGCGGGATGTATGCCAAAACCACATCTAGAACGAGTGGCCATACACTAGGTAACCCTTAGGGGAAAACCTAAATCCTAAGGTAATGTTATGACAAAGACAACCAACCTAGAAATCAAGTTGGACACACTAGGGACACTAATCTGAAAATTCATTAAGCCGTTAACCTAAAATATTATACTGAAAATTTACCAGGATATTAATTTGAGAGTACCAAGCTGAAAATTCAGCAAGAGGGTAATATGAAAACTACAAACTGAAAATTCAGCAAGGAAACAACCTGAGATTACTACACTGAAAATTTAGCAATGGTAATGTGGAGAATGCAAGCTAAAAATTCAACAATGGGACATTCCAAACTAAGAACAAAATTCAGCAAGATGAACATAGATTCTATATGTAATGTATGTTTTAACAACCCTAGATGTAAATTCTAGCCTAAATATGATTCTATCCTAAGTGCAATACAAAAATCATATGCTAAACCTATGACTCTGATACCAAATTTGATGTAAAGCACATGATTTAATCCTAACATGCAACATGGAGATTATGAAGGAGACCAAAAAGTAATTCAATTAACAAAAGATGCTAACCCGCCACATAATTAAGAGCAAATAATCAGAAATAAAATCTGATTAACCTAAATCACATGCCCGCATGCTAAGAAATCACATAAATCAATTAAATTAGGCCCGATGGAAGAATAGACTTCCAATTTAGCATACACACATTCCACACTCAATGGACTGATTTGTACGTTCTATGATTAGGACTAGGAAGGGGAAAGAATTGGGAATTTTGGAATTAGGGTTTTTCAGAATTTGGGGAAAAGATAAAATTAGGAATAAATTGAGTGAATTAGTTAAGGGGATTGATGGATTTAGGTATTGGTAGAGGGGAATTAAGGTTTCGGATGAAGGTAAGTTAGGGATTTTGGGGTCCACAATGTTTAATTTCGGTTGGGGTTAAAGTTAGATGATGAAAAGCTGAAGAAAAAGATGATTTGGATAGTTTTGGATAGAAATGTAAGAAGAGAGATGAAGTTTTTTTAGAAAAAAAAAAAAAAAAAAAAACTCTTTTTAGATAGAAAGAAAGAGAAAAGGAAGATGATGGATGGAAGCCCCGCACCTCTGTTGAATGGGGAATGAAATCACACCACACCCAAGCTCCAAATCACATAGGGCCTGTTTGGACAGTGGTATTAAGTTGTATTAAATGGGATTGCATTACTAATCCCACTTTGAAATTCAGAATGGTATGTTTGGAAGGAGTGTGAGATGGGATTAAAATTAACATTGTAGGCTTTGGAAAATGAGCCTTGTTACTAATACCACGGATGATGGATTTTTGCTTCATCCAAGTTCAATCCAAATGCAATTTGAAAGTAAATCCCAGAATTTATTTTTTAATGCATACATTCCAAACATAGTATTAGAAAACATGAGATACACCCAATCGAGGGACAATACCTTACACATGCATTTATTGTAACTTTTACAATTCCATCCACCTTACTCCCACATAATGCAACTAGCCAAACAGGCCCATAGAGTATTCTTCAAATCACATGAAGAATAGACAACACAGTTTTTTTTTTGTTCAAAATAATGGCATTAGGGCTCCATGCACCCCCTTTTCTTTTTTATAGTTTAAGAAAAAGACCTTTTACAAAAAGGCGCTTTCAGATAAGATTCTCAACATAAATACGCTTAATAAATTAAAAGTTGTTCATAACTCCCTAATGTTAATACAAATATAAGTTATACCAAAAATAAAGAAGCATGTAAATAATCTAAACAATTGAACTATTTCGTGGCCCATAGGGGTCCACGATCAAGATGTCTGATGATGATGATCCAACGGTCCGATCAACGTGTCCATCAAGCTCCTATATGCAGCCCACTTACATCTTCCCAGTGTGGGGTCTTCAAAGATGCATGAACATTCACGTGGGGTCTTCAACATGGCTAGGAATGCGAATTGGGCCAAGTAGCCTCATATAATGGTCGTCTAGCCATAAGGAGACTGGCTCAGCCCTCCTCCTTTGGTATGGTGCTCGGATGTCCTCATCAGGGTGGCAACATTATCAAAAAGTAGGTGCAAATAGATATGTAAAAAAATACAATTACTGTGGCAGATTACTAACTAGAGAAATTACACTAATTAAACAACATTAGCACAACAAAATGGGCAAGTCGTAGGGTGTCACGTAAGACCTGTAACCTTGCAAGACCTTTCGTAAATTTATACTTAAATAACAGCATCTTCCCGGTAGACCAAATCAACGAGTTTTGATCGTTACCATATTTTTGTACCGTGATACCTCGAGATTAGTTCCCTTGCGACCGTGCGAGTGTTACGATTCCAATGCCCCATTTCGACCCTTAGATTAGAAGTTACAATTTTGGCACAATCTGAGGTGAGCCGCACGATGCACCCAGGCCCCACTTGTGCAAATCCCCGTGTTGTCTAATCAATCAATCAATCCATTAACCTATCCATCAATCAACCCATCCATTACTCATGTCACTCTCTCTCCATTAGTCAAACAAACTCATGCCATTCTCATGCAACCCATATCCCTACCTATGCTAGCCATCATTCTCTTATTCTTTTTCTCCCCATTTTACCCCTCCATCTTCCCCTTATTCCCTCCCTATCCTAAAATCTCTACCACAATAACTCCCTCTCATTTTTACCATTTCCTAGAAAGAGTAGAGAGGGATTAAGAGAGAGATATTAGAAAGATTATGGAGAAATTAAGAGAGAAAGAGAGAAAAGAAAGAGAGCTTGTGAGAGTATTGGGAAAGATAAAGAGAGAAAGAGTAAGAGAATAGAGAAAAATGAGATTAAAGAAGATTAGGGGTGAAGAGGAGCTGATCGTCGATTTGAGACAATTTAACTGTCCATCCTTCCAAGTGAGTGACCCTCCCATTCTTTGTGATTTCTCTATTTTGGAGAGCCCATAAGGGTGGGACCCACCTTGATCATGTATTGAGTATGTGGTGGACCCCATAGTGGCGGGGGGCCAACCCGATGGCCGGATTTATTTCCATTTCTTTCCCTTTCTTTTCGTATTCTCATGGTGTTGTGGGACCCACAAGTGGGCTATGCTATTGGAGAGCGTGTCCCGCATGCTATCATAGCGTGGACCACCTTGTGTGGCCCACTGTGATATTTATTTTCTTTTTAAACCAATTGATTGTGTAAGCACATTTGGATGGTGAAAATACACCAAAAATGGATGTGATCTAAAGCTTCTTGACCCCACCATGAGTTGGAATTCAAATGGATGGAGTGGATTTCCTAGGTGGGCCCTACCTCACCCTTAAAACACAAAAGAGGGAGAGGGGTAGTGGCACCATGTCCTTGGACACAACAATGTCCAGAGACGCCTCTGCCACCATTCACCTTCCAAAGCCACCATGTGGACTTCACTCGTGGGCCTCATCATGATGTATATATATATATCATCCACACCATCCATCCGATTTCCCTTCTCATTTTAGGCGTTGAGCTCAAAAATGAAGCTAATCCAAATCCTAGGTGGGCCATAGTACAAATGCTAAGGGGTTGGGTTACCCACGTCATTTCTTACTTTGCATGGATGTTAATTTGGAGTGAGTTTTCACTCATAGGACCCATATTAATATATTTCTTAGATCCACACCATCCATCCATTTGCTGGCTCATTTTAGTCATAGAGCCCAAAAATCTACCCGTTCCAACCATCAAGTGGACCACACCACAACCGATGGTGGTAGTGGGAGCACCCCCTCACGTCAACCATGCGGACATGGGGTGGGGGCGTCCCAACCATGCACCCCACCTTGATGTATTTGTTTAATCCATGCCTTCCACCACCTTCCCCATGTCATTTTATGCTATGAGACTAAAAATAAGATAAATCCGAGTTCCTAGTGGACCGCACCGAGGGAAACAAAGTCCCACTGTTGGAACTTTTTAAGGCCTACTGTTGTGTGTATAAGTGGTGGACCTATCCATCATTAGACTCCTTTGGTCCATAGAGAGCTGGCCAATATAATGGACGGAATGGATTATCCACTAGTGGACCCCACATAGTAAAATAAAATAAAAATAAAGGAAGAAAGAGAAAAACAAGAAAAAGCATGTCATTGGACGTTTTTGCCAATGACGGTGAGGGTGGAAGCCTCATTGGGTTGCCCCCATATATGGACCCCACCATGATGGATTTGTTTAATCCACACCGTCCACCATCTTCTCCATATAATTTTAGGACGTGCTAAATTTTGAGGTAAATTTGAGTCTCGAGTGGGCCGTACTAAGGGTATTAATGTCCATCTGTTGAAACACTCTAGGGCACACTTTGGAGTCCCTAATCATCCAAACCAGTCCTAGATAGAGTCTATTTGACCTCATTCAAGGTGGCCAAGAAAGTGAATGGATTAAATCATCCACTTAGGGCCCACATTAACAGTGTATGCAAAACATACTAATAACATGAAAAATACATGGATGTCATGCACGTGGGAGTCAACCAATTCTTGGCCAATTTTAGGTCTCACAAGTGGGACCCTGTTATGATGTTTATATTGAATCCACATCATCCACCGTCTTTTTAAGATCATTTTAGGCCTTGGGCCAAAAGATGAGACAGATTCAGGTCTCAAGTGGGCCGTAAGGAGGGAAACGAACCATTGCAATTGAAATCTTCTAAGGCCCACTATTGAGTCCCTGTTCATCCAAATCAACCCAAATCAAAGCCCATTAGACCGCTCGAGATGGATTACGCAGTGAACATAGTAGAAAATCCATGTGAGGCCCGCACTGATGGTGCATAAATAAAAAAGAAGAAACAAAGAAAAAGAAAAGTGTCACGTGAAGGAGGAAGCCTCCCTGGGCTGCACCCCACACATGGGACCCTACATGATGTATGCATCATATCCACTCCGTTCATCCATCTTATCAAACCATGTTAGGCCTTGGGCCAAAAACTCAAGTTGATCTAGATCTCAGGTGGACCGCACCATAGGATAATATGGGGCTAGAAACCTCTTGAACTTTGGGATTTTTTGGTTTTGGGATCCCTTGGACTTGGGAATCCCTAGTTTTGGGATCCCTTGGACTTGGGAAACCCTGGAATTGAGATCCCTTAGGTCTTTGGTTATATTTGTTATCTTTAATTTAAATCTTTAAATTAGTTGACATGTGAATGTTGAAACTATGTTTTTATTAAAATCCATTTAGTCATATACATTGCCTGAACTGAAGAAGTCCCAAGACTCAGATGGGCCATGAGCATATGATCACATCCTAGTGACTAACCAATGATCTATAACTGTCAATTTACATTAGCAATGATTAGACGGTGCAGATCATCCTACTAAAGTAATTATAGTAATGTCATTGATAATCGAATTATTTTGGGACATCATTAGTGGGTCATGTGCCCAAATGGATTGGTAGCATAGTTGCACACGTGTTGTAAATGTGGGTGTCCATCTAGGTCACTCCTAGTAAACCCCGCCTTGTTATATATATTCTATTCATGCCTTGCGGGATACATGAGAAGCTAATGTTACTCTAATGTAGGCTATACCACATAGACTTCTATATTTTTAATGGGGCATGTCGTTTAGTTCCCACTTTCTGTATATGATGTGCCGATTAAGGCCAATTATTGTCTGATATGTCTGATAACATGTTAGTGTACTTGGCTTGGTAGGACACACTAAGAACATGCTTAGTATAATGACATCATGTTTAGACATATGCCCATATGCATCATTTGTATGCATGTTGTAGGTCGTGATTGATCATAGCATACGCCATTTGGTTGAGACACTTAGGGGACTCCATTTGAGACAGGGCTGCCCCACATGATTGCATTGTACGCACAGGTTTGATGCATGACTTGGATGATATGATTCATGCATTTCGCATCTTGTATGTCACGATCGCCTTACACCCTAGCGATATCAGGGTTATGGCCTCCACAGGCATATCGTGGATGGCCAAATTAGATACCGAAAATATCTGTTCTAGCATTAGGGCGCTATGGATGTCCTTGGGTGAAAGTCCCTAAACCCTTGTGGTACCAGTAGGATGCTTCAACATCGAGATCGAGTGGATAACATGAGCGCCCAAATGCTAAATAATTGTAGGCTGCATCTCTCATTGTGTCGTGGTCGGTTGAAAAGAGGTGTGACCTTATCCGCCCGAGGGTAGGGGGCTGTAAGCTCAACCAGTTCATAAATCGGTCCACTATCAACAAGCCGGGTGGGCATTGGCATACTACTGGCAAGGTAGATAGTGAGGTATCTTTCACTCATTTGGTCATGTATGCGATGGGGTGGCAGCCAGTGTTGAAGTATACTAGACCCCAGTGATGTTTCTAGTGACGAATCGTACTGATATATGGATTAGTTGATGGTTGACATGCTTGCGTTGCATCTCTAGCATATAACATTTGGCCACGTAGGCATTGCATTGCATAGCCTTGGTATGGCTAACATCATTTATGGACTTGCCAATTTAGCCTTCCATCATTTTCGCTTACTCTAACATTTGTATGCTTGGCACATGCACAAACTCACACACTCTCTAAGCTTCGTAGTAAGCTTATGCACGTTCGTTACGTGCAGGTTATGCTAGATCGCAGCAGCAATGAGGCAGGAGCATGTGGTCGATCTTTTGGAATTTTGTTATATGATGTATTTCCCTTTTAGTACTATACTCAAATATTATATTAGTGGATATGTGGTGATGATGTTTTGTGACTTGGGTACACTTATGGTTATGCTCTTTTATAATAAAAAATTCACACTAAAAATCCTCCCTGTACGATCTCAAGATCAGAACCTGGTGCAGGGAAGCCGGGAGCCGAGAAAGGGTTACTACGGAGGTTGTCAGCACCGAATCCGGCGGCTGAAAATTTTGTGAGCCCAGTTCCCGAGTTTGGGGTGTAACATGCCAAGCATTCCAAAATAAAAAAGAAAAATGATGCGAAAGAATCTGGAAGATATTAAGGAGAAGAGGGCTATTGAACACAAGAAGCAGGACATTGTTGATGCAGGCCGAGTTAAAGTTTTTTGGCCTAATTATATGGATATGGGTGATCATGACAGTGTTGACTCTAATAAGGATTCTGATGGAGAGGTGGCGACAGTGAAGATAGAGAGGCTGTGCAACACTCATGTAAGGTGAAGAAGCAAATGTCTGAAGGGGGTTTAGTTTGTGTCCTAGGAGGAGGTAGTGGGAGTGGTAGTGGGATTGGGACTGGGACTAGAAGTTTTAGTGGGAGCAAGGGTGAGAGTGAGAGTCATGGTTTGTTCGGGAACCTACGGCATGCCTTCAGCTAACGACAACCTTCATATGCTCCTCCAACTCCAAGTGAAGGATATGGAGCTCGTGCTAGAGACTTAGATGATGTTGTTGTGGGGACAGGGAGAACTTTGTGTGATTCCATTTGTGTAGAAAATAAAAACAAGCAAAAGAGGCAGAAACAAATGTGAAGAAAAATTGTTGTTGAAAAGCTTGGTAGAACAACAATCAAGCTATTCATACGAGGCAACATAGCTCTAAATGTTGCAAACTCTCCTTACTGGATTACTAACTTTTCTCTCAAAACAAACGAAAACAACGATCGGTCAAAACCCCCTTAGGAACGTAATCCAAGAAAAAAAATTCAAAGAAATTGGTTTTTTAAGATTTTTAGCAATTTTCCCTTTTTTCGCATGGGGACTGATGCAGGTGTGCAACATTGTCAACAAGTATTGCACGCATTGACGATGTTAGGCAATACATAACCGCAACATTTTGATTATATCGGAATGTATCGAAATATTGTAGATACATTGCGATATTATCACGATATTTCAATTGAAACGACATTGCCTATAGGTACTATTCGCAGATGTTCCTACCATATTCCAGTCCATCCGCTCTACCATATCATCTACCTTACACTAATTGACAGAGAGACGAAGTTAGAACATCTCTTCTCCGTCTTCGTCTATACTTTGTACAGAGATGGAACGAGAGAGGTATTCATGATATATATATATATATATATATAGAGAGAGAGAGAGAGAGAGAGAGAGAGAGAGAGAGAGAGAGAGAAAGAGAGAGAGAGAGAGAGAGAGAGAAGAAAAGAGGTAGGGTGGCAATTGAAGACTCTAAAGAGAAACTAAGAGAGAGAGAGAGGTAGAACATCTCATCTGTCTTCATGTATACGCTATGAAGAGAGAGGGTTACAGTTGAAGACTCTGAAGAGAGGATGGATTCCTCGAGGGCATAGATTTGGATGCCGGTTTTATATCGGCCAATACATCTGTATCAGCATGGTGCTATACATGATACGAATCTATATTGGCCCATCTTAAAAAACTGGATACTATCAGTTTGATACAGCCTGTATCAGCTGATACAATGCCGATACCTCGTATGCGTATCCGTCAAACAGATATGGGCATAAAAAGACAACCAGTGCCATTTTTTGCTTTTTCCCCTTTTCTCCTTCTCATGTTGAATTTCTTTTGCTTGGGATTTGTTGTATGCCCATTTACGACCAGATCAACACCTGTTTCAAAAATCAAAACAACAATTTTGGGCTCCAATCAAAGGATAGAACGCAGGGTGGTTGATTTGGAAAAAAAAAAATAGAAAAAAATGATTTTTTTTAGTTTGTTATAATCATCTCGAATTAGCATGATAACTGCAAATTGATCAAATCATGCTTGATCTGCGTTCGATTTGGGGATTTTTTACATGTTTTTTTTTCGACTTTCATTGGTTGTTTTTTCAACTTTTTCAAACGAATTGTTATGATGATGCATGAATACAATGTTAATACTATATATCTACGGATTTCACACAAGCATTGCTTAAATAAATTTTTTATAACATTTTTTTTTGTATTTTCGGACCCTTTTTTTGGCATTTTATAAAATTATTATTCTTTTTCCAAAATAAGTTTAGGGAAATAAATCAAATCATAGATCTAGGTAAATCCATATTTTTTAACATAAATCTACCATTTGCTACTAGATTTTAATTATTATTATTTTTTTGGGGGTTTTTCCGAAATTTCTTTGGGGAGAATGATAGATTTATGTTGTTTAAGCATAGATCTAAGTTCTTTAAACATAGATATACATTTTACATGCCGTAATTTTATTTTTTAATGTAGCCCGTTTTTAGCAATTTTCGATTTATTTATTTTTTTCAAAAATCAAATTGGAGAAATCAAAATTTATTGTTGTTTAAACATAGATCTACCATCTGAGCTGTAATTTTGTTTTTTCATGCATCTTCAACCATTTTTTTAAAAAAATGTATTTGTTTTCAAAAACCAATTTGGAGAAATGGACATATGGATGAAATGGTAGATGAATACATTCATTTTCACCTCTTTTTTTTTTTTTTTTTCTTTTTTTTATGTTTTCCCTTTTTATGAATACTCTCTATTTTGGTGTATTAGGTTGTTGTGGTCTATTAGGTTGTGGTGTATTGGTGTGGGGCACTTATTCAATGGAGTGGACTTGTTGTTGTGTTTATTGGGTAACTTGGGTTAGACCGTTGCCCATTGGAGATTTGAGCCGATGATTGAGCTTGTCAATTAACGACTTGACATTGAGAAAATGGACATGAATGACATAGGAAAATTGCATCCCTCAACATGTTGCAAATTCTCTGTATTTTTTAGGTATTTGTAGATGCAGCAGCAAATGCAAGACATGAGATTAAAGCACCCAGTTCTCACAACATCAACACGAATTATTCAAATGAAGTGTACAATGAAATGTGGGGTTATATACAATCATTTAGAAGAATATGGGTGAGCAAAGAATACACAACCACATGCGATGGTTCAATTATCCCAACGAGGTTGAGCATGATAAATTTCATGGTTTACTCCCACCTTGGTACAATGCTCATTAGAGTCATTGATACATCTGATCAAGTGAAGACTACTCCATATATATTTAGCCCGATGGCCGGAATGGTGGATGAAGTTGGCAAGAGTAATGTCGTGTAGATTGGCACTAATAATGAAGCATCATACAAGGCAACTAGAAATATGCTTATGAAGAAGAGGCCTAATCTATTTTGGTCACCTTGTGCAACCCACTACATTGACATCATTCTCGAGGATATTGGGAAGAAGAAGAGTGTATTGAAGTTACTTGAGAAGACAAAGTTGATTGTAACGTACATCTACAATTACATTTGGATAATTGCTCTTGTAAAGAAGTTCACACATAGACGAGAGTTATTGAGTTCAAGGCATCTAGATTCACCATGAATTTTAGACCCATGAAGAGCTTATATAATCATAGAAGGGCATTTAACGAGATAATTGCATCTCGGTGGTGGATAGACCCTACGTATGATGGAAAGCTAAGGAGTGGCACGCCTGTGGCAATGCGCACAATGAGAGAACAAAAACTGGAGGAAATTCCTAAAAAATTATGCTAGTAATGGAACATTCAATTAAAGTTCTTCGACTTGTAGAAAGAAACAATAGGCTGACTGTAACACCCCGGATTTTTGCCAACCTGGGGTTAGACGTCCTTAGGCAATGGGTCAACCTTATCACTTTTAGAACTCAATCTCAAAGCCAAAAAAATCACTCTTCAACCCATTTCCTTCAAAACTCACCTTTCACCATCTCATTCTTCAAATTTCTCCAAGTACTTTCATTTTAGACACGAATCCTCAAGTTTAAATAGTAAAGAACACCAATCCTAGGGTATTAATGATGAAGAATAATACCGAAGCTAAAAATTACCGTGAATAGTAAATAAATGGGTAAAATAGATTTCGACCCTTAACCTTTTGAAATCTAATAAAATAGATAAGTTAGTTGGATAGATTAGCGTCTCCTACCCCAAAATTATATGCTATATGCCGTAGAAATTCATTCCAGTTTGCAAACTGGCCCCGAAACGCCTCGAACGGAGTCGTGGGCCCACCCACGCTAATCCACAATGATTCAAGGTGGGCCCCACATATTTTTGGGACCTAGGGGATAGGGGGACCACGCCCATGTGGCTGGCATCGCCGGTTTGTAGTTTGACAGGCGAGGACCTCGCCGGTTCGGAGAGGGCTCGCCGTACGGTGGGCCCCCCTCTGGTTGATCTTCAGGCCGACGCCCTTAAATGGCTAGGGCATCTCCCCCATACGTGGGACATCCCTCAAAACAACCCCAATCTACCATATCCTTCATAAAGTGACCCCCCAAGCTCTCCTTTCTCTCCCAAACATCTGATTTTTGGTAAAAACCACCCCTCCAAACTTTCCTTCTTCCGTTTTCAAGCACCCTCACTCCGCTCTTCAAATCTCATTTCAAACAAAAATCAATAAAGGCTACTTCCTTTAGAAATCTAACGAGAATTAACTAGCGCTGTACTAGATGACTTGTGAAATTCTCACTAATCACTTTCAATACGATCTGCTAAAAACATATAGGATAGGTGACGCTATAATACCATAAAACCTAGGATCAAACTTTATTCTCGATTGCTCTCGGGAGCACTTTGAAACTTTGTATCGGCTCTGGACCACACGTCGAAAGTCCGATTACCCCAAACTTAGACAATCCAGACCGCCTAGTTGGACTTAACAATCACCTCAAAAATCAAGTCCAGATGATGTCTCACGACGATTTCCTTGAGTCCAGAGTGAAGAGTATGAGAAATGTTAGAAATTAATATAATTTATGAAATCTGGCACGTGTAGCTTGCGCGACATTTTCTAAGCATTCTGACCGTCAGAATTCGATCAAAATTTACCCTCAGATCAGGATAGGTGGCCCTTACATGTCAACGCACTTGTGGCCCTGATCGAGTACCGGTAGCCGTTGAACTGAAACTGGTCCGCCATGGTCGATATGGAAATCTGACCGGATCGAAAACTCTGCCTGACCTAGATCCAATGTACATGAGCGTAAGTCCGACCGCATTCGGCCAGGGGACCTCCAGAAATGCTCCGTTGAGATGGAACAGTCCGTATTTAGACATAAAATAAGTATACCTTGGCCCCAAGTCTATTTTTGTCGCTTTTGGACTTATAAAAAGGGCTTAAACCCTTACTCTTTCATTCCATACGAATTTGGAGAGAGAAGAGAGAAAAGAGAGGGAGAAAGAGAGAGAAAGGGAAGGAGATTTGGAGCTCTCTCCTGAGATTCTTCCCTGCTGCTCCATGTTCCATAGCCGCCGCTTCTGCACCTCCATTTCGGTATTTTTAGCTCCATTTTTAGGTAAGAAATCCTAACCCTAACCTGATTTGAAGCTTAAAATAGTTGTAGTGTTGGTATAGCTAACCTGTTTCATGCCATAGGTAGCGTACCCGCCGTTGATGAAGACTTATTGTCTGAATCAACTCCGTTTCACAATTTCTGGTTTAAGGTGCGGATTTTAGATGCTTTGATTGACTGATTTCAAATCTTTCAATGTCGTTTAATAGTAGATTTTCGACGAGTACGCCATTTGACATGTAGAACATGCTGTCCGTTTTTCATTTCGACTGCGTATGGAAAATATGAGATTTAGGGTATTTTAGTCATTTGTAGGAAATACTGTTTACGTCCATATTTTGCTGAAATATTTGTCATGGTTATTTGTCGTGTTAGGATACTAGGAATGCGTGCATGATCTGTTTGGCGAAGAGATTCGCCCTAATGCACATATTGGCCGACATATGCTATGTAGACTAATGTGTGTAGACTAAGTGTTTGTTTAAATGCCTAAATCAATATGATTTATGCCTGCCATATATTTTGAATGTAAGAACATGATTGTGTGTATTAGACAACTCCTTGATATAAGGATCTGTCATATTATATGTTGAAATCAACTTACGTCAAGTACGTTGGAATTGTGTGGACTAAGTGTTTGTATAAATGTCTGTATTAGTAAGTATCGAGTAAGTGGTGTTGTAGATTAGCGTTGAGAATGGATTCTCAACCAATTTAATGATGCACATGATTTCCTCCATACTTGTTGTATTTGAATTGGTTACCTTATGTGTGAAATACTCGTGTTTGGTTAACTGCTTATGATGTATGTTACAACATGCTGATAACATGCTAGAATTTCTTGTATTTCAATTCTGTCTCTCTCATCTGATTACTGTTTCACATTACATGTGCTTGGGGCTATACTCTAATCTAGGCAGTCGGTAACAGTTTAGAATTTTTGGTTAGATTCTATTCGCCACGAAGGATGTGTATGACGAACCCGAGTCGTACTAGAGTCATCGGCAGTGGTCAGGCCACACCAAGTGCTTGTGCACTTTATGTCGGTCGATTCAACGTGCGATCGTGCTAGTCGGACTCACCAAGTAACCCGACTGACCATTGTATGTTCACCTTGTATTCGTCATAACTGATTGAACCTAGGGTACTGAACTTACCATTGAAAACCCTGTTAACCATGGTACCTTGATCCATAAAGACTCATGAGCTGGGTATGGTGGTATGGGACACCGTGATCGAGCTGTCGGCCTACACTGGGGCCACAAATCTCCCCGTAATGACCAGTGAGCACCATACTCTGAGCAGATTATGGTGGTATGGGACACTATATTCTTGTTGTCGGCCTACACTAATTGGTGACGAGCCCTTTGTAGTGACCTTGAGTTTATCCTGACACCACATGGGGGCGACGAGTCCTGATGTAGTCTTAAGGATATAATAGTCCTGTAATGATAAGGTGATGGGGGAGAGGAGCAACGAGTGCGTGCAGCAGCCCTGACAGTCCTTGCAGCGACCTATAAATATAACATCGTATGAGATTACTAGAAGTGACGACCCTAGACAGGATCTGTGTTGGGATTGATATAAGGAAGGTATCCTAGTTTCCTAATCCTGCTGTATGAAAAGGACTAATAACAACTTGGTAATCATTATCCATATCGCATTGCATGTGCCTGGAAGATGTGGAGCACTGCGGGAAGAAAGCATGCTGCGGGCGTAAGATGGTGCCGTATGAGGGAGTATGTCGGTGAGGGTATCCATCATGTCATTTCATGCATGCATTAACAACAGTATTTAGGAATGTTTGATTGTTTGCTTTACTATTAACGCGTGATTGATTTGATAACATGCTAATCTTTGCTCTATTATTCCACTGAGTTGATCACTCACTCACACGTTACGGGACGGTGTTTCCGGACACCCACCAAACCCAGTTGTAGTTGCAGATGATGGCGCTGCTTGTAAGGCGGAGCCGGACTTGTATGATGATGAGGAGAACTTCTCCTCCGTGTTCTGATTGACGAGATTACAGAGAGGTTGATTAGACGCCTTGACACTTGTCATTTTATATTTTTGGAGCACTCATGTATATTCTTTTCTTTCCATTTTTGGAGTATACATGTATTTAATTAACCTGGTAACATGTTCACACTCTAGAGACTTATAATCAATTATATATTTTATGTATTTATCACAGTCTTCCGCTTGCTAATTTAACTGTCTCTGAAGTATGATATGCTGTTTTGGCTTAGTCTCAATCTTGTTTAATGCCATTCTACAGACAACATGCATTTATCATTATCTATGTTGCATAAGTGACGTTTTGTAACTCGGGTGTTGGGTTTCTACCCGACCCCCGATTTTCGGGGTGTTACACTGACTATGGAGTTTCTTTAGGAGGCTATGGATGAGGCAAAGTTGTCTATTTTAAACAATTATAAACATTATGCGGATCACTGAAAGCTGATAGATAAGCATTGGAAAAAACAGATTCACCATGATCTCTACACAGTAGATAAAAAGGTTACAATCATGTAGCTACTTAACAGTTGTTAGTTCTTACCCTTTAATTTATACTTAAGAGTTATAATTTGTGAGTTACTTTTGTTAAACATATAATGTCAAATTTTAATATGCTCTCTTCTTTAATAGTTGCAAGCTACTTCTTAACCCTTTTATTCCGATACACACCTACATATCAGGAAGATGAAGAAATTAATGTTAGTCTGAAAAATGTTATCAAGAGGTTGGAGCAAGACATTTATTGACAAGTTGATGCTACAAATAAAGGTACCACTATTTAAAATTAAGGTTTCTATTTTAAAATGCATTACATATGTCATATACAGAGTACTTATTACTTTATCTTTCATAGGTGGAGACTTATACACTTGCAATGGGAAGGATTTGTAGATCTACTAGTACACGCTATTACACAGAGAACCAATCCAGCTATAATGTTGAGGGTCAAATATTGCATATTAGACCCCAGATATTATCTGGATTTACGAATATAATGCTATCTAATGGCTTGTTTTCTCATTCTTGTGTTGCAAGGTGATTTTATGAGTATGGATGGAAAAATGACGTTAAAAGTTGAGATTTAACGATCTGATGACACTAAAGGCAAGGGACACACTCCAGGGGACCAAGATTGACAAATATACACGGTCAGAAATTCGAGAAAAGTAAGAAATTGCAGCTCAAGTGGCCTGAAGGACGTCCAGAATGCAAGATCACGAGGTTCCCACCATCCGTTCGGCTCGAAACTTCATATGTCGCCTGAGGACCATAAATTAACCGTACACGTCAAATTTCAGCCGTTAGATCTCTCTAGAAGTTGTCCAACAGTCAAATCAGCCCATAAATTCTCAATTTTGGGGCCCACCTGCTATTTGGATATGCTTTAAAATCGGTCTGAACGACTTAAATGAGATGAGAAAAGAGATGGACGGAGCAGATTTCTTATATACATCACTATTGGACCCACCTGTGCATTGCACGTGTACAGCAAGGGTACTCTAGCCGTGCATGGCAAGTGTCAGAGACGGTCAAACCGTCTCTGACCGAAAGAAAGGGAAAAAAAAAAAAAATTCTTACGCAGCGCACGGACGGCCTGCGTCCGTTTTGCGAATGGTTGTGGGCCCCACACGCGCCCCATAAGCTCAATCCAAACCGTCCACCGTGTAGACAGCCGCGAGAACTACAAAACCATGCTGACCTTTTACACCCATGCGTGCACACGTGTGAGATACAGAGGCCACAAAAGGGCTGCTCGGTAACGTTCAAAACTGATTCTTCTGTGATTTCTTCTCTGGGCCACGTCAATGGACGTTCAAAACTAGCCATTCTTGACTGAAATTTCGTTCTGAATCCAATGGACGGGGTGGATTTTCTAAAAAAATGCTTCTGTGGGGCCCACCGACCACAACAGCGAAATGGTGCGAAAGGTTTCGCACATCCGCGAAAATCGACTTTTTCGGACAGTTTTGGCCCACCATCTTTGATCATATGACAGATCTGAACCGTCTATCATGTAGAGGACCCAAGAAAGTACTAAGGGACGGTATTTCTTTAAAATTTGAGCGAGGAAAGTGGCGTGTTTCGAGGCACCGAACTTGGCTGCGAAAATTGCACTCCGTGTCCTGCTACAACTCTGTCACTGACTCCAGCCTTCCAGCAGCTATAAAAGGAGGTTTTGGACGTGGGGAGCATTCATTCAGGTCTAGGAAGGAAGAAAAAGAGAGACGTGGAGGCTTGGGTTTGGACGTGGATTAGAGAGAAGAGAGAGAAACAGAGGTTTTTAGTTTTCTTTCTTATTTATTATTTTTTTCTTTTTCTTCTTCTTTCTTTTGTTTTCATTTAGGAGATCCAGCCATCCATGTCTGGCTGAACCTCTTAGCTAGGGCTAAGAGGTGAAGCTTGTAGTGAGATGGGAGATTTGATTTTATTTTAATTTTAATTCATGAATTAACGTTGATTTTAGTTAATTATTATGGGAATGTTTTAGGTTTTTAATGGTCTATTGTGACTGAAATTACAATGGGTCTGCAATGGCTTTGAATATTTTCGTTCTCTTTAATGTTTATGATGTCAGGAAGCCCTGTTGTTCACCATAGTCTCCTGGGCATGGTTGGATGTCGGTACCCTTCCTAACTTGTATACATGTGATTGGGTGGTAATTAGTTTGATTCTGTTGTTTGCCATAGTCTTTGGGCATGGTTTGGTGATGGAATCCATTCTAATTCATACACCTTTCATCTCTTTGAAAACTAGATCAATGGTAGTTCAGTAATTTTCATAATTTTTGATGCAAGCATAAGTTCTCCCTGATCTCTACAAGTGGATCCTCTGAATCCCTAGATTCCTTACCTCTAATTTCTATAAGTTTTAGATTAATAGTTTACAATTATTCCTCAATTTATAATTCAATTCAGATTTCATCTCATTCTAGTTCTATTTCCAGTTAATTTTAAATAACGTATAAGTTTCAGTCCCTTGGGATTCGACCTCGGTCTTACCGAGTTATTACTACATCACAACCTTGCACTTAGGGAGTGAACAAGTTTTTAGCGCCGTTGCCGGGGACTGTTGGTTACGTTTTTCTGAAATTAATTAGTTTTAGGGTTAGTTTAAGATTAGGTTTAGATTTTCTTAGTTTTTTGAAATTAACTTGTCTTTCTTGTTTTATAGGCTTCTACGATAGTTTCTAAATTAGTAAATTCTGTCTTAAATTCTTCCTTTCTATTCTAGATTTAGATTAAGATTTATTTCTTCTTTTTAGTGAGATTCTAATTCTAATTCTTCTTAGGAATCCTAACCGTGTTTCTTGTTTTAGAATTTTTCTATAAGTTTTTGTTTAGGAACTAACCCAATTTTTCTGTTTTGTAGGAAACTTCTAATTTAGTAAGCTCTTTCTAATTCTTCTTTCTTTAGAATTTCTTCTTTTTTCTAGAAATTAGTTTATTTTTAATTAGGACTTTCTACTCTTAGAAACTAACTTATTTTGGTTTGTTTTGCAGGTTTTTTAACTTAGGAACTCCGATTTGGTAACTTCTTTCCATCTTTCCCTTTTTCTAGATTTCTTCTTCCTTTCTCTTAGGTTTAAGTTAGAATTTGAGGGCTGAGTGTGTTTTATGCCCCATTGGGCACGCGACAACACTCGACGTCTCGTGACTGAAGGAGGATTAGTTGAGGGGTTGACTGTCCATCGCAGGACTAGACACCACTTGAATTCTCCTGAGTTAGAAGACGTTATGGCTGAAAATCAACCTCAAGCACTACCCCAACCAAGGGTTGAGGAAGTACATGATGAGAATGAGGTGCATCAGGCACCCCCACCTCGTACTTTATGAGATTATTTACAACCGGCGGGGGTGAGTACGCCCTCATGCATGATTTTTCCTGAGAATACAGGACATATGGACATCAAGCCAGGGGTTATCCAACTCCTTCCTAAGTTCCATGCGCTTGAGTCTGAAGAACCATACTTGCATCTGAAAGAGTTCGATGAAATCATAGGCACCTTATACTTTTCTAATGTATCTGAGGATACTATTAGGCTGAAACTCTTTCCATTTTCCTTGAAAGAAAAAGCCAAGACATGGTTACATTCACTGCGTCCTAGATCCATTGGCACATGGAATGATATGCAGAGGGAATTTATAAAGAAATTTTTCGCACATTATAAGAAAATTACCCTCAGGAGAGCAATCATGAACTTTGTCCAAAAGGAAGATGAAACATTCTTCCAATGTTGGGAAAGGTTCAAGGATCTGGTTAATGCATGCCCACAACATGGCTTTGAAATATGGCGCATTACAAATTTTTTCTATGATGGGCTAACATCTTCCATGCGCCAAATGGTCGAGACAATGTGTAACGGAGAATTCATAAATAAAAATGTTGACGAGGTATGCGATTACCTCGATAGTCTTGCTGAAAAAAAATAATCATGGGACTATTACCCAAGGACAAACACTACGTCTAGGCCGACTCATTCAAGGGAGAAGGGAGGAATATATCTCCTGAAAGAGGATAATGATCTTAACGCTAAGGTGGCCAATCTCACAAGAAAATTTGAGGCCATGGAAGGAAGGAAGGAAAAGGTTAATGAAAGTGTTTGCGGCATCTGTGATTGCAACATTCATACTACTGAAAATTTTCCTTCAATACCTGCCTTTCGAGAAGTATTAAATGAACAATCTAATGCCGTAAATAACTATCAAAGACCTTTCAATGAACCACCCTCTAATACGTACAATCCTAGCTGGAAAAATTATCCAAATTTTAGTTGGAGGAACGGACAAACTGCTACCCCTCAAGGTTTCTTCAATCAAAATCCAAATCAGGGGAAACCTCAAGATGAATCGGTTCAAATTTTCATACAAGAGCTGGCTCGGACAATGCAACGAATTTCAGATTTTATACAAAAAATAGATTCACGTATGACGGCTATGGAAAAAGGGATGCTCCCTGCACAATCACTCCCTAATCCGAAACCACAATACAAGACAGGTAATCCCATCTCTTCAAATCAAATGGGGCACGCTAAATCCATCACCACTCTTAGGAGTGGGAAGGTTATTGATAAAACCCTTCCGGTTAGTCTCGAAAAGCATCAAGAATCAGAAGAGGACAACAATGATGGATCTAGTGGCGCCCCACAAAAATTTGAACCGGAACCTCTAGAAAAGCTAGTCGCTCCGTTTCCCCAACGGTTGGTTGAACCAAAACGTTTATGTAACTCTCAGGATATCCTAGAGGTGTTAAAACAAGTGAAAGTCAATATTCCTCTGCTTGACGTTGTAAAACAGATTCCTTCATATGCTAAATTTCTAAAGGATTTATGCACTACCAAACGACGAAAAAGTATTCAAAAGAAGATCTCCTTAACTGAGAAAGTGAGTGTCATCCTAAAACAAGATGTGCCGCAAAAATTCAAAGATCCCAGTTGCCTAACCATATCATGCGTAATCGGGAACTATCGAATTGATCACGCACTTCTTGACTTAGGAGCGAGCGTCAATCTGATTCCCTATTCGGTATACCAACAGTTAGGTTTGGGTGAATTAAAACCCACTCGAACCACACTACAACTTACTGATCGTTCTGTTCGTATACCAAGAGGGATCATCGAGGATGTGTTGGTCCAGGTGGATAGATTCTACTACCCTGTTGATTTTATCATCTTGGACACCGAACCCATCAATGATACGAGCACTCAGATTCCCGTCATTCTTGGTCGCCCATTCCTGTCCACTTCAAATGCAATTATCAATTGCAGGAATGATGTCATGACTATGTCCTTTGAAAATTTGACATTGGAATCGAATATCTTTTTCAATAACGACAGCAACTCAGAGGATGATGACGATTTCCACGATGTTAACATGATTGATTCTTTTGTGGAAGATAGAACGCCTCTCACCTTATCCTCTGATCTTCTAGAGACGTGCATGGCCCACTCCCATGATCTTGATGATGATATAATTAGGGAGACGTGTGTCATGCTTGATACTGCACCGGTACTTGAAGTTAACCGATGGAGGCCACACATTGAAGAATTGCCCCAAACTTATGTAGTGCCTCTACCGTCTAACCTCAAGCCACCGAAGCTTGACCTAAAATCTTTGCCCTCTGATTTAAAATATGTCTATTTAGGTCAAGATGAGACATACCCGGTGGTGATCTCTGCCCACCTGGAGAAAGAACAGGAGAGTATGCTCATATCTACTCTCATTGAGCATAAGGGAGCTCTTGGATGGACAATAGCGGACCTCAAGGGAATTAACCCATCGATTTGTGCTCACCGTATATATCTTGAGGACAATGCAAAGGCTGTTCGACAATCACAATGTAGATTAAATCCAAACATGAAGGAAGTGGTTAAGGCCGAGGTTCTCAAACTATTGGATGTAGGGATCATATACCCCATATCCGATAGTCAATGGGTAAGTCCAACTCAGGTAGTTCCTAAGAAGTCCAGGATCACCATCGTAGCCAATGCCAATAATGAACTCGTGCCGACCAGAGTTACCACTGGTTGGAGAATGTGCATTGACTATAGAAAGCTGAATACCGTCACAAGGAAAGACCACTTTTCTTTGCCCTTCATTGATCAAATCCTGAAAAGGCTAGCTGGTTATTCCTATTATTGTTTCCTTTACGGGTATTCAGGTTATAATCAGATTAAAATCGCCCCTGAAGATCAGAAAAAGATCACATTTACATGTCCCTATGACACCTTTGCTTACAGAAGGATGCCATTCGGGTTATGTAATGCCCCTGCCACCTTTCAGTGATACATGACGAGTATCTTTTCTGACATGGTGGGGAAATATCTAGAGGTCTTCATGGACGACTTCTCTGTTTTTGGTTCATCTTTCAGCGAATGCTTAGCAAGTCTTAAATGTGTGCTGAAAAGATGTGAAGAAAAAAACTTGGTACTTAACTAGGAGAAGTGCCATTTTATGGTTCAAAAGGGAATTGTCCTTGGGCATATCATCTCGTCCAAAGGAATCGAGGTAGATAAGCCAAAAATTGATCTTATCTCTAACCTACCTCCACCCAAGAATATCAGAGACGTGCGATCCTTCTTAGGACACGCAGGCTTTTACAGACGATTCATAAAGGACTTTAGTCTCCTATCTTGTCCTTTATGTAATCTTCCTCGAAAGGATACACCATACGAGTGGACTGAGCAGTGCCAAGAAGCTTTCACTAAGCTTAAGGGCATGTTAACCACTGCACCTATCATGCAGCCACCCGACTGGAGTCTTCCTTTTGAACTTATGTGCGACGCCTCTAATTATGCTCTTGGAGTGGTTCTAGGACAGAGAAAAGATAAGCGACCTTACGTTATTCACTACGCAAGTAGGACTCTAAATCCTGCCCAAGTGAATTACTCGACTACGGAAAAGGAACTCTTAGCCGTAGTGTTCGCTTTGGACAAATTTCGGTCCTACTTGATCGGATCCAAGATCATCATCTACACAGACCATGCGGCACTTAAGTATCTTCTTTCCAAGAATGATTCTAAGCCCCGCTTGATACGATGGATCCTTCTACTCCAAGAATTTGATTTGAAAATCAAAGATAAAAAGGGAGTAGAGAACGTAGTGGCCGATCATCTTTCTCACCTTAATACCTCTGATTCCCTTGAGGCGACCCATATCAATGACATGTTCCCTGATGAACAACTGTTTAGAGTCTCCCATTCACCTTGGTTCGCTGATATTGCTAATTATCTTGCTACAGGTGCCATACCGACACACTGGACGTCACAAGATAAGAAGAAATTCTTTACCAACGTGCGTAACTTTTTCTGGGACGATCCATATTTGTTTAAATATTGCCCAGACCAAATCTTAAGGAGATGCATACCAGACGATGAGCATCAGAGTGTCATCTCCTTCTGTCACTCACAGGCCTGTGGTGGTCACTTTTCTGCTAAAAAGACTACAGCCAAGATTTTACAGTGTGGCTTCTACTGGCCCACTATGTTCAGGGACACTCATGAGTTTTGTAAGGCTTGTGAGCGTTGTCAGAAATTGGGAGCATTGTCCCGTCGAAATATGATGCCCTTGAATCTCATCCTTCTTATAGAAGTATTTGATTATTGGGGCATTGATTTCATGGGACCATTCCCCCAATCATTTGGAAATCTGTATACTTTGCTCGCCGTAGACTATGTCACTAAATGGGTCGAAGCAATTCCGTGCCGCAAAAATTACCATCGCACGGTCATTAAATTTTTGAAAGAAAATATCCTGTCGCGGTTCGGAACGCCTCGAGCCATCATTAGTGACGGGGGCTCACACTTCTGCAATAGACCATTCGAGAGTTTAATGAAGAAATACGGTATCTCTTATAAGGTGAGCACCCCATACCATCCACAGACAAGTGGACAAGCTGAAATTTTCAATAGGGAGATCAAACATATCCTAGAGAAAATGGTTAACCCTGATCGTAAGGACTGGTCAATCCGATTGACCGATGCCTTGTGGGCGTACCGTACTGCGTTTAAAACTCCTATTGGAACATCTCCCTTTAGACTTGTCTACGGAAAGGCTTGTCATTTGCCTATGGAATTGGAACATAAAGCATACTGGGCGATCAAAAATATAAATTTCAATCTGGACAATGCTGGTTCGCTACGCAAACTTCAATTAAATGAACTGGAAGAAATCCGAAACGATGCATATGAAAACTCGAGAATTTATAAGGACAGGATGAAGGCGTTTCATGATCAACATATTCTACGGAAATCATTCACGCCTGGTCAGAAAGTCCTCTTGTATGACTCTCGACTACATCTCTTTCCGGGTAAGCTTCGATCTCGTTGGACCGGCCCTTACATTGTTGTTACTGCTTATCCTCATGGGGCCGTCGAGATAAGAGATCCCGACAATGGCAAGGAGTTTAAAGTAAATGGACATCGATTAAAGCCATTTGTTGAGACATTTGATTCAGAGGACATGTCCATGCCTCTGATTGCTCCTGTTTATCAGGACTGATCTACTAGTCTGATGGAGGTATAGGTAGGTTTATCGCTTTCATAGGTTTAGGATAGTCGCTTTCATAGGTTAGTTAGTTCAATGTTTATGGGTAACATTACTGCAAACCCTCATGAGACTACAACTCGTCCACTAGGGGTAACCTAGGGGTTTAAAGGCTTGTTGCATATGCTAAATGCAATCGAGAGCACCTGCGAAAGTGGTATAGGTAAGATTTTATTTTTGTTATTTTTATTCTGCTTTCTCTCTCATGCTGACAAGCTTCCATGCCGTGATCTATTGGAAACTCTCTTGATTCGTTATTCAGGTACTATCTTCCCATCACTTCTCATTTACTTTCGTTGTCCCATGTGCATTGCATGCTCATATCTTTTACATTGAGGACAATGTAGATTTTAGGTTGGGGGTGGGAGATTAGGTTTCCTAATCAGTATTTTCTTGGTCTTGAGCAAAAATTGTGAAATTTTTTAAAATAATTTTCTGAAAATTTCTACAAATTTGAAGTGATTTTGACAGATATCCCTAATTTAGATTTTCAAGGTACATAATGGTGAATTTATGACTCTTGGATTCCGTATCTGTTAGATTTCATAGTTAAGTGAATTATTAATCTATGATTAGAAGTTGTAAACATTGATTGAATCATGATTTCAGGACACATCTTACTTACATTAAGACTTCAGTCTGATATTGAAGGGTTAATTTGGTAATCACTAAGCACGAAAGGAACCATTCTGAAATATCTTGCCATCATGGTATAAAAATTGAAAAGGTTGGATAATTAATCTTCACCATAGGTTTGCTCCCTATAGGTGTGGAGTTAATTCCCCATGAATGATATCTAAAAAGAGTCAGGTGTACGATCTTCACCATAGGTTTGCTCCCTATAGGTGAGGATTTGATTCCCCTTCCTTGGCATTACTTTGAATAGAAAAATCACAAGTTAATAGGCTAATCTATGAGGCAAGTTTTGGATTAGGTTTTGGTTGTCATGAATTTTCTTGTTGGTTACCAATGATATCATGAAATTGACGATTGGATCTCTTAATAATGATAAGCCGAGATACACGATACACCTATGGATCTTAATGTTTAAAATTATTTTAATTGTTAGATTAATACTTTGAACTTGATCATGAGTTTACCGAACTTGAGTCCAGGAGAACATAATACACAACATCCATGAATCTTGAAATTCTAATGCTTGGATTATTTTTCAAATATCACTCGGGTTTACAAAATCTTTTATATCAATCTCAACTCATTTTTCGCATATTTTGCTCGGGACTAGCAAAATGCTGGTTGGGGGTTATGTTGAGGGTCAAATATTGCATATTAGACCC
Source organism: Magnolia kwangsiensis (assembly GCA_037074715.1). Lineage (NCBI taxonomy): Eukaryota > Viridiplantae > Streptophyta > Magnoliopsida > Magnoliales > Magnoliaceae > Magnolia > Magnolia kwangsiensis. The sequence goes on along the minus strand of CM073572.1, from coordinate 148,225,368 downwards.
CAGATATTATCTGGATTTACGAATATAATGAAATCTAATGGCTTGTTTTCTCATTCTTGTGTTGCAAGGTGATTTTATGAGCATGGATGGAAAAAGGACGTTAAAAGTTGAGATTTAACGATTTGATGACACTAAAGGCAAGGGACACACTCCAGGGGACCAAGATTGACAAATATACATGGTCAGAAATTCGAGAAAAGTAAGAAATTGCAGCTCAAGTGGCCTGAAGGACGTCCAGAATGCAAGATCACGAGGTTCCCACCATCCGTTCGGCTCGAAACTTCATACGTCGCCTGAGGACCATAAATTAACCGTACACGTCAAATTTCAGCCGTTAGATCTCTCTAGAAGTTGCCCAACAGTCAAATCAGCCCATAAATTCTCAATTTTGGGGCCCACCTGCAATTCGGATATGCTTTAAAATCGGTCTGAACGACTTAAATGAGATGAGAAAAGAGATGGACGAAGCAGATTTCTCATATACATCACTGTTGGACCCACTTGTGCATTGCACGTGTACAGCAAGGGTACTCTAGCCGTGCATGGCAAGTGTCAGTGACGGTCAAACCGTCTCTAACCGAAAGAAAGGAAAAAAAATAAAAATAAAAAATTCTTACGCAGCACACGGACGGCCTGCGTCCGTTTTGCGAATGGTGTGAGCCCCACACGTGCCCCATAAGCTCAATCCAAACCGTCCACCGTGTAGACAGCCGCGAGAACTACAAAACCATGCTGACCTTTTACACCCATGCGTGCACACGTGTGAGATACAGAGGCCACAAAAGGGCTGCTCGGTAACGTTCAAAACTGATTCTTCTGTGATTTCTTCTCTGGGCCACGTCAATGGACGTTCAAAACTACCCATTCTTAACTGAAATTTCGTTCTGAATCCAATGGATGGGGTGAATTTTCCAGAAAATGATTCTGTGGGGCCCATCAACCACAACAGCGAAATGGTGCGAAAGGTTTCGCACATCCGCGAAAACTGACTTTTTCGGACAGTTTTGGCCCACCATCTTTGATCGTATGGCAGATCTGAACCGTCTATCATATAGAGGACCCAAGAAAGTACTAAGGGACGGTGTTTCTTTGAAATTTGAGCGAGGAAAGTGGCATGTTTCGAGGCACCGAACTTGGCTGCGAAAATTGCACTCCGTGTCCTGCTACAACTCTGTCACTGACTCCAGCCTTCCAACAGCTATAAAAGGAGGTTTTGGACATGGGGAGCATTCATTCAGGTCTAGGAAGGAAGAAAAAGAGAGACGTGGAAGCTTGGGTTTGGACGTGGATTAGAGAGAAGAGAGAGAAACAGAGGTTTTTGGTTTTCTTTCTTATTTATTATTTTTTTCTTTTTCTTCTTCTTTCTTTTGTTTTCATTTAGGAGATCCAGCCATCCATGTCTGGCTGAACCTCTTAGCTAGGGCTAAGAGGTGAAGCTTGTAGTGAGATGGGAGATTTGATTTTATTTTAATTTTAATTCATGAATTGACGTTGATTTTAGTTAATTATTATGGGAATGTTTTAGGTTTTTAATGGTCTATTGTGACTGAAATTACAATGGGTCTGCAATGGCTTTGAATATTTTCGTTCTCTTTAATGTTTATGATGTCAGGAAGCCCTGTTGTTCACCATAGTCTCCTGGGCATGGTTGGATGTCGGTACCCTTCCTAACTTGCATACATGTGATTGGGTGGTAATTAGTTTGATTCTGTTGTTTGCTATAGTCTTTGAGCATGGTTTGGTGATGGAATCCATTCTAATTCATACACCTTTCATCTCTTTGAAAACTAGATCAATGGTAGTTCAGTAATTTCCATAATTTTTGATGCAAGCATAAGTTCTCCCTGATCTCTACAAGTGGATCCTCTGAATCCCTAGATTCCTTACCTCTGATTTCTATAAGTTTTAGATTAATAGTTTACAATTATTCCTCAATTTATAATTCAATTCAGATTTCATCTCATTCTAGTTCTATTTCCAGTTAATTTTAGATAACGTACAAGTTTCAGTCCCTTGGGATTCGACCTCGGTCTTACCGAGTTATTACTACATCACAACCCTGCACTTGGAGAGTGAACATATAACAAGTGGTATGCAAGATTTAAGATAAGTTAGGTGTAAAATTTAAAATGAAGATAATGAGTGCACCTACTCAGAAGAGTAGTCAAAATTTTGAGTTAGACAACATCCTCCATAAGAAGAATCGGTTAAAGCAGAAGGTGGAGAAAAATGTATTCATTCACTACAACATGAGACTAGGTTAAAAATATGAAGAAATCAAGAGGGAAGGCTAATAACCTAAGGTAGTATTGTCCAATATATTTATACTGCATTTTCGCTAAAGACGACCATCTTCTTCTCCCATGGCTTGTGAACAAAGTGAGAAAGACAAAAATGTACCCAATGGTGAGGAGCTAAAATTCCCAGATCTCGTTGCAGAAACAACCCAACCTCTGAGTCATCCAAAGTCGATTATTAAAGATGGTGACGAAGGACACAGTATCAGTGCGACTAAGTCTGATAGTCATCACAGTTGCAACGAAAATGGTGAAGACGGTGATGATCATGTTGGTAGCACCGGTGGACATGTATCTGTTGGTGGTGCCAATGAGACTGAGACGGTTGTGGTTAGCACCTATCTTTATCCACATGACACCGCACCCGGCCCAAGCTAAATCCAGTCGAGACCACGGAAAGAGCCCAACTACGATGACTAGCCATGGGGATTATTCGAAGGTGCCAAGTTGGAGAGATTACAATGATGGTGAAACTGGTAATGGCCAGAGGACACATGCTTATTATGATGATGACGACTACCAGGACGTCATAGAGCTCATACCTACACTTACCTATCAGATCCTACAGTCTCCATGGCAGAACTCAACGGCGCCACGCCCATACAATCAATATAGAGATTATTCACAGCAACTACCACCACAACTGCCAACTAGTGATGCTATATAAAGTTACTATTTTTTTTCTGAAGAGTAAAAAATCAATTTATTAAGAAAGCGCAAAGAATTACAACCTAGGCAAAAAGAAAGAAATATTACAGTCTTATAAAGATTTTATATAAGAAGCCAATTCCACTACAAAGCACTTTGCATTGGAAGGGACCTCCTCTGTCTTACTGCACTCGTTCCGGAAGCACCATCCGTTCCCTTTCCCCACATATAGACCATAAAGCAGTCAGCAGGGCCAACATCCAAGGATCTCTACAATTACAGCCAAAACAAACACCGTGCCCATTCAAGAAAAGGTCCATAAATGATTCCGGCATTGCCCATGATATATCAGGACCTATGAGGCAGATCCACACTTGCCTTGCAAACACACAATGGATGAAGAGGTGATTTATAGATTCGGTATTATTCTCCATATAAATAATACAAACCATCGACAATCTTTCCCCTACCTACAAGCTACCCAAAAGCTGCAATTTTCGGAGTGGCTACATATTGTCATACATATGTCGTGTGCTCACTAAGCTCCTCCCTCTCGTATCTCTGAAGGGACTCGTAAAAGACCAAACTGAGAAGTATCCCGACTTATCTTTTAACCACACCATCCTATCCACTTCTCCATTAATCAGAACATGAGATTGAAGGCGATCGAGGAGCCTCACGAATTCTTCAATTTCCTCAACTAGCATATTCCTTCGACAAGGTGGTGTCCACAGCACCTTAGATCCAATGACAACGAAGCACTTAGATACCATTATATCCTTTTCCACTGCTAAGCATGCCACTCTCAAGAAAGCTTTTTGGAGGGATATCTCTCCAACCCACACATCCTCCCAGAATATGATTCTCTCCCCATTTCTAATCGCAAAGCCTATCCCTACAATAAAACTGGACTTGACCCTTGCAACTCCCTTCCAAATCCACGATGCTTCATAAAGTGACAAGTCTTTTACACCCAATCCTCCAGCTAGGCAGCTGTACTGCCTACCATTCCTCACCACAAGGCATTCTCTTCTGTCCCGAACTGCCACAAACACTTCCCTCACCCCGTGTGCCATTTAAAATGTTTGGGGATGTTGCTAACCTCCCCATGAAGGTGGGGGCATTAGCAAAACCCACTATAATTATAAAAGCTACAGATAAATGAGAAAGTGAGTAGTGAAAAGGGGAGAGAAGGAACTGTGAGAGAGAGAAAGAGAGAGAGAGAGAGAGAGAGAGAGCTAAGAGTCGTTGACTCTTTTTTAGAGCACGAGAAATATAAGTTTTTGATACTCTAGTTACGTATGATGCTTGATACACAGGCACATGGAAATGGTGTGTAAGGATATAGTAACTCAAGATAAACTCACTACATGGTGCAGCCTGCTGTCTCTGAATAACAGTCCAAAATCAGATTGTTAGACAATCCTACCTCTGATCTGTGGATAACTGTTTGTTGAAACTAGACCATTGGATAGTTTTTAACACTTTATTTTAACCGTCCAATAAATAGGCACCAATCTGATAGGCAGATAATCAAATAAGCATATATCTTGGTTCATGGTACATCTAAATCAGTGACCATAAATCAGACAGCTTCAATTGAATTACCTAAATCTCACATATGCACTTTTTTAAATAATTTATGAGTACCCATGTATCATCATCACAGTCAACCAAAGTATCAAACTTTTTCTCTACGATACGCTTACAGAAAAAAGGGAAACATTGGCATCACAACACCTGGGCATCAGGGGGGTGGCCTATTGCTTCTATAGGTCAAACAACTTCATCTGCATGAGATCAATACCATCCATCAGGTGAGCAACCTAATGTTTGGCTGACACCAAACATCACACAAGTCCAAAACTATAGGAAAGAGTGCAAAATCATTCCTAAAACCTATAAATTCACGTGGTGTGGTCCACATGTGCCAGAACAGCGTAATCTTTGCAACATGCTTTCCTACCGGTGATTTGGCATCAAATGATTGGATTGGATGGCATATATAAACAACAGTGGGCCCCAACTCAACTAATGGTGAGCGTCCCATCCCAACTCTTCCCTATAGTGTGGCTTGCTTGAGTTTTGGACCGGCCTGATTTTTGGGTTCAGGGTGAACATGTTGCAGCACATAATGGACAGGGTGGATCTCATGCACGTTGCCCACAAGCCGCTCAGTTAGTGGTAGGAATGGCCTATCCACCTACTCGTCAGGCAAGGATGGTTCATTAAAAAACCCTAAAATTTTACTATATTTTTATTCCGAGTTCGCAGCCATATGATGCATTTTCAATTGAGTTTATTTATGTTTATTCCTTTTTTTTCTTGCTGTAAAAGTTGCTGTAAAAGTATCGATTCAACATGATATTACCAAATCAACCAAATCTTGATAGATTTGTATTCGATTTGGCCATATTTGTGTAATTTTTCTTTTTTCTTTTTCTTTTTTTTATTTTTATTTTTGTTGTTTTTATACAATTTACAGCAATTTTCAAAAAAAAAAAAAAGGAAGGTAAAATGCATGGTGTTTAGATTGTCAAACTACATGTATAGAGTTTAGATCTACACATGCATGCGCTGAATCCGTCTTTTCAGCTTTTTTCCCATTTTTTTATATTTTGGCAATGTTGGTCTATTTTTGGAATGAATAGTGATAGATTTTTTTTCCCCTCAATGAAATGTGTCAGTTCATGATATATATCGAACGATTACGGTGATGCACATAGATACGTATCTAGTAATTATAGACTAGTGAAATCCAATTAACATAAGAGATGTAATCTAACAACCCAATCGAGTTATTTGTATTTGCAATAAAGCCATAGAGAGCATGTTGGGTGAAAATTGAGATTTATTAACAACCAAATTTTACCAAACATAAACATTAAGAGCTATATGTGCATGCTTGTACCTTTAGTTTTCATATATGAATGAAAGATTGCTTATATTTGTCATCATACTTCATTTCATGGATGTTTTGTTTGGAGTTGAGCAGCAATGAAGGCAATATTTGGGAAACAAATTTTTTCCAAGATTGAATGTTAGAATTTTGAGGTTGCATTAAAAAATGAAACCTCAGACCACATTTCCAGTGGAGATGTTTTAAGGCCATTGCACACTGGAAGGCATGGCTTTGGAAAGGCACACAAAGTAGAAACAAGATGAGACAGTTGATCTGCTTCCCGTCTTCCCAAAACAAAACCAATATTTCGCTTTTCGTAGGCGAGAAACAAGCAGGACATCAATTTTGCACAAAAATCAGTTCTATGCAACCATGTTCACAGGGCATCCAAAACCCATCTTAGTTAAAGTGTTATTTAATGTTGTCCATGTAGACCATCCTGAAGCCTTCTTTCATGTCATTGACATTGTCCTCTTTTACTTAAACGATCAAAGGAAAATAGGAGGCAGTATAGCAGAAAACGTACATTGGGTGGTATAGGTTCTTGTGATGTGTTTTGATATCCTTGGGATGGTGGGTGATGACCCGATGAATACCTCCAACTTTCATTGCCTTTACAGCCGCTTCAATGCCTGAGATAACCTAGATAAAGCATTTCAAGAAATTAAGAATAATAGTGTAACACCCTGGATTTTTGTCAACCTGGGATTAGACATCCTTAGGCAATGGGTCAACCAAAACACCTTCGTAACCGCTCAGAACCCAATTCCATAACCAAAGAAATCACTTAGGATTAATTCCTTTAGAAACTAAGCGTAAGTTAGCTAGCGCAACGCTGGATTAGCTGGGAAATTGTCCCTGAACACTTTAAATACGTTCTGCAAGACCCAAAACTTGAAGAACCAACGATGCTACGTTACCCTAAAATCCAGGATCAAACTCTAAACCGGTTTGTTCTCAGGAACCTTTTGAAACTTTGTATTGGATCTAGACTGTGCGTCGAAAGTCCGATATCTACCATCTTAGACCGTTATGACCGCTTGGCTGGACTTAACAATCGTTTCGAAAATCAAGGCCTTCAGAGGCTATTTCATTGAGTCTGGAGTGAAGAGAGTGAGAATAGGGTTAGATTTGAAAATTTTAATTCAAATCTGTCATGTGACTTGGCGCGTTATTATTAAGCGTTCTGACCGTCAGAATTCAGACAAATTACACCCTCGGATCAGGAAAAATTTCTCTTTCATATCATGAGACTTGTAGACCTGATATAAGTGCGATGACCGCTGAACTGAAATTGGACCGCCACGTGCGATCTGCGAACTCTGCCGGACTGAAAACTTGATGTGTGCTAGATCCAGTATGCATGAGCTTAAGTCCGACCGCGTTTGGCAAGGGGACCTCCAGAAATACTCTTTTGGACCAGAACAGCCCCGATTTGGTTATAACCCAAGTAAACATTATTCCCAAGCCTAATTTGGGAAGGTGTTCAGCTATAAAAGGGCTTGAAACCCTCTCATTCCTCTCCCATCTGAATTTGCTAAAAACCCTAGATTGAGAGAGAGAAAAAGGGAGAGTTTGTGAGAGAAGGTGGGAGAGATTTTCCTGCTACCTGCTGCTGCTGCTGCAAGTGCTAAGCGACGTATTGCAACTACTTTGTTGGTGATTCCTGTCACGCCCCAAATCTAAAAATCGGATTCATATGAATCCCGATTGCCGAATCCGGTGCCGACAGCCTCCGTAGTGCCCCATTCTCGGCTCCTGACAATCAAATGCCAGATTTCGATCCTGGGATCCTACAAGGAGGATTTTTAGAATGAATTTTTTTTGTAATGGAGCATAACCACAAGCATAACCAAGTCACAAAACAACATCACCACATATCCACTATAACAAAATTTTAAGTACAATGCAGAAAGGGAAATACAAGGTGATCAAAAAGCTCCAAAAGGTCCTGATATGCACTCTTGCCTCAGCGCTGCTGCTGTCCAACGCTACCTGCACGCAACGGTCGTGCATAAGCTTACAAAAGCTTAGAGGGTGGTGTAAGTGTGTGCGGAAGGCAAACGCCGAGTGTACAAGATTAGGTAATGCGAAAGTATGTGGTAAGTCCATGAATATACCAAGGCTATGTAATGCAAGGCATGATGCGAGATATGAATGCCATCGGCCACACCGATGTAATGCAAAGCCTACATAGCCGAATGTCATATGCGAAATGCAATCCAAGAAAGTCGGTACTCATCAAGTACATATATCAGTACAGTTCCTCTCTGGATATCACCGGGGTCTAATACACTTCGCAGTGACTTCCACCTCCCTAGCTGCACAGTCAAGTAAGCGGAAAAGACCTTGCTATCCGCCTGACCAGTAGTATGCCAATACCTACTCGGCTCGTCGATAGCGGACTCATTTGCGAGCTGGTCAGACTCAGCCTAGCTTATAGCCCCCTCACTCAGGCGGATAAGGCCACACCCCCTTCCAACCGACCACGACACAGTGGGAGACACGGCCTACTGGTATTCGGCACTCGGGCGCTCGTGTATCCACTCGGTCTAGACGTTGGAGCATCTCCTGGTACCAAAAAGGTTCTGGGACTTTCACCCAAGGACATCCTAAGTGCCCATAGTGCTAGAATAAGTATTTTCGGTATCCAATACGGCCATCCACGATATACCTGTGGAGCCACGGCCCTGCCCTGATGTCGCTAGGGCGTGCAGTGATCAAGTCACACGTATGCGAGATGCATGAATCACGCTGTCAAAACATGCAGCAATCCAACGCGTATTGCGCGATCATGTGGGGCACTCAGTCACATAACGAGCCCCGTAAATGGTCTGCCCAGTGGCGTATGCTATGATCGGTCATTACTCATATCAAGCATACATATGATGCGTATGGGCATGAGTCATGAGATTATTCTAAGCATGTTATAAGGCAATGAATAGCAACGGGTATAGACCTATCAATGGGCCCTAAGGAGAGTTACAATGCGGACATTTAACCAACATTGTACCTATAATGTGGACGTCAAACCAACATTGTTCCTTAGGCACGACCCGCCATATATACCATTACATGAACCATGAGAGATCACTCATTATAATGGACCCTAAGGTCATCTCGTTAGGCCTCGACCCATGGGCCTTAGATACATCAAATGGGCCGTATCACATGGGCCTTACGTTTATCAAATGGGTTACATTAATGGGCCTCGCCAATGAGCCTTATGTACATCGCAATGGTCCACGATCCATGGGCCTTAAAATACATCAAATGGGCTTACACACATGAGCTTTAAATATGTCAAAGGGGCCGCTCCATTTGCGCCCCACGCACATCAAATGGGCTTGAATCTCATGGGCTCTTTATGTATCAAATGGGCTTAGTCCCATGGACTTTGCATATGTCAAATGGGCTTAGTCCCATAGGCTTTGGATATGTACCAAAGTAGGTCTCAATGAGTGACCATAATTAAGTAAATTGTGGGTCCTAAACACACACCAAGGTGGGCCCATTTGAAACATAGATCTGCCTCATTTTTAGCTCATATTATGGGATGAGCTCTCAAAATAGGTGGACAGTATGGATGTAGCACATGCATCATAGTGGGAGGTGGGTCCACATGGAGGCCCACTATCACACATATATAATACAGTATATATATATGTAATAATATATATATATATATATATATATATATATATATATATATATATATATATATATATATATATATATATATATATATATATATATATATATATATATATCAACACATATGCATACACGCGCATACACACACCTGCATACACACACACACGTACACTCACACACCTGCATACACACACACACACTCACACATACATTACAGTGGGCTCCACCGTCCGTGCGGACGGTGGAGTTAGGCATTTATATCACTGTGGGTCCCATGTGGGGCCCACTATAATGTTCATAATTCATCCAACCCGTTTATAAGGTCACAGGGACCTGAGTGAATAGAAAAAAAACAAATTTCAGTTTGATCAAAAACTTCTGTGGACCCCCAAGGGATTTAAATGGTAGAATTTAATCACCACTGTTTCTTGTGGTGTGGGCCGCCTGAGTCTTGGATGGGCCTCATTTTTTGGGGAGGGCCCACCTCAGCATGTGGGCCACCCATTGGACGGCGTAGATACAAAATATACATCATGTGGGGCCCACGGCAGGGGTCCGTGGGCTACTGTCCGCCCGCCCGCTGCAAGGCCGCAGGCAGCGCCTGACGGCAGCAGCAAAGCTGCTGCTTCTTTATTTTTTATTTTTTTTTGAAAAATACTTTTTCCTGCGGATTTTCATATACGGGGCCCACTCGAAGTGCATCCACTCCGTCCATTGTATTCCCAAGCACAATACAAACCCATCAAGACCAATATTGGCCCATTTTTAACGTGTAAAAAGGATCTGGGTAGATTTCAATAGTGGTGGTACAGTTTTTGGCGCTATCGCCCACCAGATACTCTGATCAAGCTCATTTTTCGGCTCAACGCCTAAAATGAGTTGGTAAACATAATAGACGGTATGGATTGAATACGTTCATCAAGATGGGGCCTACACGAGAGGGACATCCCATTAGTCTTGAACCAAGATAATATTTGTGTTTTTTTCCAAATCACGTCCAGCGTCCCTGGATGCTGGACGGTGTGGCCTAGCACACGTACAAGGTGGGCCCTATTTTAGGTGGGCCACCAATTGGTAGGTGGTGTGGGTATAACACATATAAGATGGGCCCACCCATGGATGATTTGGATAAAATACTTACCTCAAGGTGGGGTACATCCAAGTGGGCCATACGACCATTTCATCACATACAAGGAAGTAAATGGAAAGAGAGGGAGAGAGAAATAGAGTGAGACACGCGTGATGGAGGGACCCCGGCACTATGGGCCCTCCATTTCAATCATCCAATCATACATCAAAGGTCCCCTTGCATATGGACCATCAACAAAAGATCAACGGTGGAGATCCCACTCCACTAGAAATGGACGGTCTAGATGACCTCCTCAATACAAGGAAAGTAAACATCATGATGGGGTCCATGGAGAATGGCCCCATCATGGAATGATCTTGATGATCAAGATGAGCCATTGGCCACATCTTAGGGTCCCAAGTGAGATCCAAACCATTGATCGGTTGGCCTCACTTGGCCCATCTTAAAAATATAAAAAGTAGTCTAAAGAAACACCCACCACTTGATCTTCTTGGTCCGTTGAGATGCCGGTCTCCTAAAGCTTCACTTTGATGGTGGAGATGGAAAATGGATGGCTAAGATGATGGGATTTGGAGATGGGAAGTGGGCCACCAAAATGCACATTTTCTCTCCATGGAAGGCTTGGACGTGGGAGAGCTTTCTTGCTTGAGATTTTAAAATGAGAAAATGAGAAGGAGAGAGAGAGTTGTAAGGAAAGAGGGATGGGTGATGGGTGAAAGGGTGAGGTGAGTGATGTGTGATGTGAGTGATGGGTGAGGTGAGAGCTTGTTGACTTTTGGTGGTTGATTAACTTATGGAGAAAGAAAGCATGGGTGGGTGTACTTGACATGAGAGGTGATTGATGGGATTGATGGGACATATTGTAGAGATTTCCTTGAGATTTGCAACGCGTGGTGTTTTTGCTCGAACTGAACGCGGGTCCGCATCTCATCATCTGGGTATTGGATCGGTGCGTGAGTTGCGGCGTTGGAACCGCGGCGACGGTGCGGTCGCAATGATACAAGTCTCGGATTAAGCAGCTCAAATAAATAGGATACGACTTACGGTCATGCGCAACGTCAACTATAGGTCGTGGATTGCCGAAATTTGACGAGAAGGATCGCGGAAAACAACGGAACAGTACGGATTAGGATACGGGTCTTACAATTCTGACACGTTTCTAGGTAAGGAAAATCCTGTCCATTTGTTGATTTAGCATTCCGTCAATTCCATTAGCGATGTAGCCTATGTAGCTTGTGTATTAGGTCGCCTGATCGCCGTAAACGAAGCGTAAACGAAACGATACACATATAAAGTGAAAGGTGCGGATTTTAGACGCTTTGATTGGCTGTTTTTAACGCTTTCAATGTCGTTTAATAGTAGATTATTGACGGCAACGCCGTTTGACATGTACAACATGCTGTCCATTTCCTGTTTCGTAAACATATGAAAAATATGAGATTTAGGGCATTTTAGTCATTTGTAGGAAATACTGTAAACATCCATATTTTGCTGAAATGATTGACATGGTTTTTTATCGCATTAGGATATTAGGAATGCGTGCATAATCAGTTTGGCGAAGAGATTCGCCCAAATGCGCACTTTGAGTCGACATACACTATGTAGACTTAAGTGTGTAGACTATGTGTTTGTATAAATATTTGTATTAGTATGTATTGAATAAATGGTGTTGTAAATTCATTTTGAGAATGAATTCCCAATCCACATGATGTTGTATATGATTTTCTACATGTTGGCTATATGAAATGATTTCCTTATATGTATGGAACACATGTGTTGGTTGATTTGCTTACTTTGTATGTCATAACATGTGTTAACATGTTTGTATTGTTGAACTTCAATTCTGTTACTCTCATATGATCACTGGTACGGATTGCACATGTCTGGGGCTATGCTTTAGTCCAGGCAGTCGGTAATGGATTGAATTAGTGGTGGGCTACTATTCACCACAGAGGACGCGTCGATGAACGCGAGTCGTGTTTGGAGTTGGCGGCAGTGGTTAGGCCACACGAAGTGTTTCATGCACTTCAAGTGGCTCTGATTGAGATGCGCTCGTACTAGTCGAGCCCATCAAGTAACCCGACTGGCCATTGTATGTTCACCATGTATGTGTCATAACTGCTTGAACCTAGGGTACTGAACTTACAATTGGAAACCCTGTTAACCATGGTACCTTGATCCATAAAGACTCATAAGCTGGGCATGGTGGTATGGGACACCGTGGTCGAGCTGTCGGCCTACGCTGGGGCCACAAACCTTCCCGTAGTGACCAGTGAGCACCCTACTCTGAGCAGATTATGGTGGTATGGGACACTATATTCTTGCTGTCGGCCTACACTGATCAGGTGACGAGCCCTTTATAGTGACTTTGAGTTTATCCTGACACCGCATGGGGGCGACGAGTCCTGATGCAGTCTTAAGGATAATTAGGCCTGTATTGATAAGGTGATGGGGGAGCGGTGCAACGAGTGCGAGCAACAGCCCTGGCAGCCCTTGCAGCGACCTACAAATATAACATCGTATGAGATTACTAGGAGTGACGACCCTAGACAGGATCTGTGTTGGGATTGATATAAGGAAGGTACCTTAGTTTTCCAATCCTGCTGTATGAAAAGGACTAATAATAACTCGGTAATCATATCACCATCACATTGCATGTGCCTGGAAGATGTGGAGCACTGTGGGAAGAAAGCATGCCGCGGGCGTAATATGGTGCCGTATGAGGGAGATCGTCGGTGAGGGCATCCATCATGTCATGTCATATTGCATTAACAACAATATTTAGGAATGTTTGATTAAATTGCTTTACTACTATCGCATGATTGATTTGAGAACATGTTAATCTCTACTCTATTATTCCACTGAGTTGATCACTCACTCCCACGTTACAGGATGGTGTTCCTGGACACCCACCAGACCCTTTTGTAATTACAGATGATGGCACGGCCTGCAAGGCAGAGCCGGACTTGATGATAATGAGGAGGATCCCTCCTTTATGCGTGTTCTGATCGACGAGATTATATGGAGATTGATTAGATACCTTGACACTTGTCATTTTATATTTTTAGAGCACTCATGTATATTCCTTTTGTTTACTTTTGAAGTATACATGTATGTATATAACCTGGTAACATGTTCACACTCTGGAGACATACAACAGTTTATATATGTTATACATACTATCACAGTCTTCCGCTTGTTAATTTAACTGTCTCTGGAGTATGATATGTTGTTTTGGCTTAATCTCAATCTTGTTTAATGCCTATTTACTGACAACATGCATCTAATATTATCTATGTTGCATAAATAACATTTTGAAACTCAGGAGTTGGGTTTTTACTCGACCCCCGATTTTCAGGATGTTACAGATGGTATCAGAGCATGATTTGGATTAAACCGGGCCTGGGTTATGGACACGCGACGTACGCTGTCGCTCCTTTGACTTAGGTGGGTGCGAAAGGAAGTCTAGAAACACTCCTAGGACTTCAGTTTCGCCAATAGGCGAGGTCTACTCAACTCGTTCGTTTCGATCGAGTCCATAGCGCATTTAGGGTCGCGTGAAGTGACCTAAGTAGCTCCTAGGTTGTAAGTAGGTGGGTTGAGACGTTCTCTGGAAGGTTCCAAACTCAGAAATGTGAATCCTTGGGCTGTGGGGCAACCACAACCCTTACTTTCAATCGCTAGAGCTTAAAAACCCCGTTTCACCTAATTCCTTCAAAATTCTTCCTCTCACCACTCCATTCTTCAATTCTTTCTCAGTATTTTCATGTTAGGCATTGATCCTAATGTAAAAATAATATAAAATCATACTTAGGCAAAAATTTCTAATGAATAGTAAAAATACACGAAAACTGGCCATTGGCCATTCTAACTTTGCAATATTTATCAAATAATGGGCTAGATGGATGTATTAGCTCCTCCTACCTCAAAATCATATGCTATATGATGGGTAAATATATTCTAATTTACAGACTGGCCCCGGAATGCCCCGAATGGAAGTTTGGGCCTCCCTAGGCCAATCTACAATGATCTGGGGTGGGGCCCATATATATTTGGGGTCCCTAGGGCAGGAGGGACCCAACCCATGTGGTCCCACCGGCCGGATCTGGAGATGGCCAGCGATGCCATCGCCGATCCGGCGATGCATCGCTGTACAGTGGGGCCCACTTGCTGTAAAAATCGGGCGCACGCCCTTATGTGGCTAGTACACCCCTCCCACATAGCGCTCGTCCGTTGAAAACCCCTAAAAAGGGTACTTCCTTCACAAACAGCCCCCTCTCAAGCTCCTTTTCACGTTTTTCTTGCTGCCCCTACTCACATCGTTGCTCCAAATCCCTTCCAATCCCATTTCTTGCTAAAACCGACTCTATCCCATCCCTTCATAGTGATTTGCTACTCCTCCTCTTTCAAAACTCGTCCGTTGGAGCTCCTACAACCCCCAAATATGGCTGAAATCGTGTGGAGTTCTAAACCCCTTTAGCATTATTATTTTTTTTTTTTGAAATTCCAGCCTTTGGGAGCTTGATGCATCCCTCTACAGGGGCTAGATTCGTTTCAGTCCATTTGGGCAACCATTTCTCTGCATTTCCTCCGCTTTCCATGGCTATTGTTAAGGCTGTTTTAGCCTTTTTTCTCTCTTCCCACCATCCTCCCTCTCATGTCCCTGTTATTTGAGCCTTTACACTCTTTTGATCTCAAAATCGTGCAACACTCAATCCTATTTCTCCATTTTCTTTGCTTAAGGAATACTGAAAATGTATGGCCAAGAGAGCTCTAGTGAGCAACAGACAGTATTAGACTCGACAGTGTTAAAGAAGGTAAGTCGGGACTGTGGTAGAATCCTTTGGTAGAATTAGGCATCTGTGCCGTTGTCTTGTAGATTTTTTGATTACCGCTTTGAGATTTCTGTATTTTGTTGTTGTTAGGTTTAGTGAAGTCAGAGGCAGAAAATGTGTTTGTGTTAGTGGTTTGGCCTTAGCATAGCTGAATGCGTTCCTGTCATAATCCATGTAACGCCCGTGAAAAATCCGTACTTGGGCCCGAGCACTAATTCGACCCGAAATCACGTAGAATTAAATTCCATGGAAATTAAGCGTAAGTTAGCTAGCGCAACGCTAGATTAGCTGGGAAATAGTCACTGATCACTTTAAATACGTTCTACAAGACCCAAATCGAGTAGAACAAACAACTCTACAATACTCTATAACCACGGATCAAACTCTAAGCGGGTTTGTTCTCTGGACCACTTTGAATTCTTGTATTGGATTTAGACCGTGCGTCGAAAGTCCGATACTTCCTATCTTAGACCATTAGAACCGCCTAGCTGGACTTGACAATCATTTCGAAAATCAAGTCAAACCGATAATCACAGACTATTTCGTTAAACCCGGACTGAAGAGACCGCGAATAGGGACAAAATTGGAATTTCAAATTCAAATCTGGCACACGACTTGACGCGTCAGTATTAAGCGTTCTGACCGTTAGAATTCATCCAGATTACACCCTCGGATCAGGAAAAATTTCTATTTATTATCATGAGACTTTCAGCCCTGATCAACGTACGGTGACCGCTGAACTGAAACTGGTCCGCCACGTGCGATCTGCGAACCCTGCTAGACTGAAAACTTAATACGTGCTACATCTGGTACGCATGAGCTTAAGTCCGATCGCAATCGACCAGGGGACCACCAGAAAGCAACTTTTGGACCGAAACAGCCCCGAAATGGATAGACACCAAGTAAACTTCGTTCCGGAGCCTGTTTTCGGCACTTTTAAGCTTATAAAAGGGGTTGAAACCCTCATTTTCTCTCCCATCCAAAAATTGCAAACCCTAGAGAAAAGGAGAGAGAGTTTGAGAGAGAGAGTGGAAGGGATTTTTCCCGTCTCCGAGCCACCGATTGCTACTGCTTCAGCAACTCTTTCCAATCACCTGGCTGGTGATTTCTCCGTTCTTTCAGGTATAAAACAATCCTAGAACTTGCTGATTTGGGGTTTACTTAGATTCACGACGTGTTAGCTAACGTAACTTGTAAAATAGGCTCTCCTACTGCCGTAGACGAAGCGTACACGCTCCGTTCAAAATCCCGCATCCGTAAGAGACTAGGTGAGGATTTTAGACGCTTTGATTGACAGTTTACAATGCTTTCAATGTCGTTTAATAGTAGATTATCGACGGCATCGCCGTTTGACATGTACAACATGCTCTCTGTTTCCTGTTTCGTAAGTTAATGAAGAATATGAGATTTAGGGCATTTTAATCATTTGTAGGAAGTACGGTCTACATTCATATTTTGCTGACGAGATTGACATGATTTGTTGTCGCATTAGGGAGTTAGGAATGCTTGCATAATTAGTTTGGCGAAGAGATTCGCCTAGTTACGCACTTTGGGTCAACATGCTATATGTAGACTTAAGGGTGTAGTGTATGTGTTTGTATAAATACTTGTATTAGTATGTATTGAATTAAATGATGTTATGTGGTAGTTTGAGATTGATTTCTTAGTTAATATGCTGACCTAAATGATTTCCTACATGTTGATCATATGCATGATTCCATTATATGCATGGAAAGTATGTGTTGAAGATTTGCTTAAGTTGAATGTTATAACATGTGTTAACATGCTCATATAATTATATTTCAATTCCAATACCTTTACATATATTGCTAATGTGATTCCATAAATGTTTGGGACTAGACTTAGTCCAGGCAGTCGGTAACCGAGCGAATTCGTGGCTGACTGGTCATAGCCACGAACGACACGTCGATGAACGCGATTCGTGTTTGAAGTTGGCGGTAGTGGTTAGGCCACGCGAAGTGTTTTACGCACTTCATGTCGTTCGACTTGAGATGCGATCACGCTAGTCGAGCCCGTCAAGTAACCCGACTGGCCGATGTATGTTCACCTTGTATGAGTCATAACTGCTTGAACCTAGGGTACTGAACTTACCATTGTAAACCCTGTTAACCATGGTACCTTAATCCACGAAGACTCATGAGCCGGGCATGGTGGTATGGGACACTGTGGTCGAGCTGTCGGCCTACGCTGGGGCCACAAACCTCTCCGTAGTGACCAGTGAGCACCTAGACTCGTGAGCAGATTATGGTGGTATGGGACACTATATTCTAGCTGTCGGCCTACACTGATCAGGCGACGAGTCCTTTGTAGTGACCGCGAGCGTATTCTGAGTTCACGGGAGGCGACGACCCTTTCGTTGCAGTAGAGTACGGTAGGCCTGTATTGATAAGGTGATGGGGGAGCGGTGCAACGAATGCGAGCAACAGCCCTGGTAGCCCTTGCAGTGACCTACGAAATATACATCGTATGAGATTACTAGGAGTGACGACCCTAGACAGGATCTGTGTTGGGATCGATACAAGGAAAGTACCTTAGTTTCCCAATCCTGCTGTTTAAATGGACTAATAACAACTTGAAAATCATATCACCATAGCATTGCATGTGCCTGGAAGATGTGGAGCACTCTAGGGAGTGTGGCATGCCGCGGTCGTAAGATGTTGCCATATGAGGGAGATCGTCGGTGAGGGCATACATCACATCATGTCATCTTGCATTAACAACAGTATTAGGATTGTCTGATTTACTGCTTTACTATTATCGCATGATTGAATTGTGAATATGCTAATCCTTGCTCTATGATTCCACTGAGTTGATCACTCACTCCCACGTTACGGGATGGTGTTTGCAACACCCACCAGACCCTGTTGTAGATGCAGGTGAGGCTGAGATCCAGGAGGTGGAGCCAGACATCGACGAGGACCAGGACGAGTTCTCGTACATGCAGTATCACGATGGGTTCGCGTAGGCGACCTGGATCGATGAGATTTCAGTGGGACCATTTTGGATATTTATTTTGTTCATGTATATTATATGAGACTGAGAGATGTAGTCATACTTTGGAGACAGATGAGATTTACTTATTTTTTTCATACAGTGATATATATATTGTTTAGTCTTCCGCTTGCTTTTATCACTGGATCTGAAGTATAAATTGCAGTTTTGGTATACTTTTACTCATGTGAATGCTTTAAATCAGACAACATTGAATCATAATCATTTTTGTTGCATAAGTGACGGTCTGGAACTCGGGAGTTGAGTTTATACACGACTCTCAATTTTCAGGGTGTTACAATCCATGTGGAACTTTATTCCATGTATTATGACAAATTTTATTGAATGGAGTGCATGACGTTTCGTTTGCTGTAAGGTATTGTCCCTAGATTGGGTGTATATAATGGTTTCCACTGCATGTTGTTAATCCCGGGATTAAGCCTACAAAATTAGTTTTTATCCCACCCCACCCTCCTACCAAGCATGCCACACCCAATCCCAACGTGGGATTAGGAATGCAGTTCCATTTAATGCAACTTAATGCTACTGGCCACAGAGGCCCTTGGCATTTTGGACCTAGTGTTAACACTCCTAGATTTGAAGGATCTGACGATATAGGAAATCCAATTCCATTTAGATAATCATGACCCTAAGCGATAGAACAATTCCCTGTATGAGAAATGGTATGAAACCATTTAGCGTATAAACTTAGGCTTTGGATTATAGCTACTGAGTTACAAACTAGGCTACTAGTTACCTTAAGTAGTGTAAAGCCTGTATATGCTAAGGAATTGTAGGTTAGATTTGGTTGAAGTAGAACCTTATTCCTTTGATAGATCCCCATATTACTTATAGACTTATGTTATAACCCATAGGAAAGTGGTTTTAACTTAGAACCATCCACTCTCAGGGAAAAATTTATAAATCCCTCAGATTAAACTTAGAATGAACTAGCACGCCCCTTAGAATTGCCTTCCCCAAGGGCTTATTGCATTCGGGAACGCAGAGTAAAGGAACTGTATATGTAAGCGAAGTATTCGCGGTTTGAATCAAATTCTTAATCCTAGTGGTTACCAATAAATCCAATGCTCTGATCAAGCAGAAGATCGGCATCGACTCGGATTAAGAACTGATACAATGTATTCTCTGTCCTGATTAGACAGAATGTCAACGTATCCGGCTCAGACCCACTACACAACCTTCTTATGTGATGGCTCAACTACCTACAACCAAACGTGATCACATTGTCTTTGGGAAATGGCGAGGACTTAAAGCCAGTAGAGAATTAGACATCTTGCTACCAACTCATACCTGCCCCTGAACTCAACCACAATAGAGATTAGGCTCATTTCTATCACCATAGATACCAATGTTATAGAATGCATCATTAGCAAAGGAAAACCACTGTGATGAGAGGTTGTTTCCCAATTCATGTCAAGGATAGCCCCTAAGTTGCGCCTCATTCCGATATACGAATCGATGCATAGATTCTTGAACTTTAAGTAGAACCAAGTTTTAAGGGGGGTAGAACATATTGAGTCCAATCCAGTTAGATCAGCCAATGCAACCGTTTGATCAGAATGGCACAGCGGAAGTGTGGTTCGCCTCTTCCCCACTGGCTCAGGATCGAAACATTTGATTTAGGTTATACGTAAGGTTAGGTCATTAAATAGGATTTGAACCTTCCTTAGAAAAAGTACTCCTTACCTTTCGCAAATTTTGGGGACGAAATTATGTTTTAAGGGGGGTAGATTGTAACACCCTGAATTTTTATCAACTTGGGATTAGACGTCCTTAGGCAATGGGTTAACCAAAACACCTTGGTAACCACTCAGAACCCAATTCCATAGCTAAAGAAATCACTTAGGATTAATTCCTTTAGAAACTAAGCGTAAGTTAGCTAGCACAACACTGGATTAGCTGGGAAATTGTCCCTGAATACTTTAAATACGTTCTGCAAGACCCAAAACTTGAAGAACCAACGATGCTACGTTACCCTAAAATCCATAATCAAACTCTAAACCGGTTTGTTCTCAGGAACCTTTTGAAACTTTGTATTGGATCTAGACTGCGCGTCGAAAGTCCGATATCTACCATCTTAATCCGTTATGACCGCTTGGCTGGACTTGACAATCGTTTTGAAAATCAAGGCCTTCAGAGGCTATTTCATTGAGCCTGGAGTGAAGAGAGTGAGAATAGGGTTAGATTTAAAAATTTTAATTCAAATCTGGCACGTGACTTGGCGCGTTATTATTAAGTGTTCTGACCGTCAGAATTCAGCCAAATTACACCCTCGGATCAGAAAAAATTTCTCTTTCATATCATGAGACTTGTAGACCTGATCTAGGTGCGATGACCGCTGAACTGAAATTGGACCGCCACGTGCAATCTGCGAACTCTGCCAGACTGAAAACATGATGTGTGCTAGATCCAGTATGCATGAGCTTAAGTCCAACCACGTTTGGCAAGGGGACCTCCAGAAATGCTCTTTTGGACCAGAACAGCCCCGATTTGGTTATAACCCAAGTAAACATTATTTCCAAGCCTAATTTGGGAAGGTGTTCAGCTATAAAAGGGCTTGAAACCCTCTCATTCCTCTCCCATCTAAATTTGCTAAAAACCCTAGATTGAGAGAGAGAAAAAGGGAGAGTTTGTGAGAGAAGGTGGGAGAGATTTTCCTGCCACCTGCTGCTGCTGCTGCACGTGCTAAGCGACGTATTGCAACTACTTTGTTGGTGATTCCAACGCTTTTTTAGGTAAGAAAAATCCTATCCATTTGTTGATTTCGCATTCCGTCAATTCCATTAGCGATGTAGCTTATGTAGCTTGTGTATTAGGTCGCCTGATCGCCATAGACGAAGCGTATACGCTCCGTACGAAACGATACACATATAAAGTGAAAGGTGCGAATTTTAGATGCTTTGATTGGCTGTTTTCAACGCTTTCAATGTTGTTTAATAGTAGATTATTGACGGCAACGCCGTTTGACATGTACAACATGCTGTCCGTTTCCTGTTTCGTAAACATATGAAAAATATGAGATTTAGGGCATTTTCGTCATTTGTACGAAATACTGTAAACATCCATATTTTGCTGAAATGATTGACATAATTTTTTATCGCATTAGGATATTAGGAATGCGTGCATAATCAGTTTGGCGAAGAGATTCGCCCAAATGCGCACTTTGAGTCGACATACACTATGTAGACTTAAGTGTGTAGACTATGTGTTTGTATAAATATTTGTATTAGTATATATTGAGTAAATGGTGTTGTAAATTCGTTTTGAGAATGAATTCCCAATCCACATGATGTTGTATATGATTTTCTACATGTTGGCTATATGAAATGATTTCCTTATATGTATGGAACACATGTGTTGGTTGATTTGCTTACTTTGTATGTCATAACATGTGTTAACATGTTTGTATTGTTGAACTTCAATTCTGTTACTCTCATATGATCACTGGTACGGATTGCACATGTCTGGGGCTATGCTTTAGTCCAGGCAGTCGATAATGGATTGAATTAGTGGTGGGCTTCTATTCACCACAGAGGACGCGTCGATGAACGCGAGTCGTGTTTGGAGTTGACGGCAGTGGTTAGGCCACACGAAGTGTTTCATGCACTTCATGTGGCTCTGATTGAGATGCGCTCGTACTAGTCGAGCCCTTCAATTAACCTGACTGGCCGTTGTATGTTCACCATGTATGTGTCATAACTGCTTGAACCTAGGGTACTGAACTTACCATTGGAAACCCTGTTAACCATGGTACCTTGATCCATAAAGATTCATGAGCCGGGCATAGTGGTATGGGACACCGTGGTCAAGCTGTCGGCCTACGCTGGGGCCACAAACCTCCCCGTAGTGACCAGTGAGCACCCTACTCTGAGCAGATTATGGTGGTATGGGACACTATATTCTTGCTGTCGGCCTACACTGATCAGGTGACGAGCCCTTTGTAGTGACCTTAAGTTTATCCTGACACCACATGGGGGCGACGAGTCCTGATGCAGTCTTAAGGATAATTAGGCCTGTATTGATAAGGTGATGGGGTAACGGTGCAATGAGTGCGAGCAACAGCCCTGGCAGCCCTTGTAGCGACCTACAAATATAACATCGTATGAGATTATTAGGAGTGACGACCCTAGACAGGATCTGTGTTGGGATTGGTATAAGGAAGGTACCTTAGTTTTCCAATCCTGCTGTATGAAAAGGACTAATAATAACTCGGTAATCATATCACCATCACATTGCATGTGCCTGGAAGATGTGGAGCACTGTGGGAAGAAAGCATGCCACGGGCGTAATATGGTGCCGTATGAGGGAGATCGTCGGTGAGGGCATCCATCATGTCATGTCATATTGCATTAACAACAGCATTTAGGAATGTGTGATTAAATTGTTTTACTTTTATCGCATGATTGATTTGAGAATATGCTAATCTCTACTCTATTATTCCACTGAGTTGATCACTCACTCCCACGTTACGGGATGGTGTTCCTGGACACCCACCAGACCCTTTTGTAATTGCAGATGATGGCGCGGCCTGCAAGGCAGAGCCGGACTTGATGATAATGAGGAGAATCCCTCCTTTATGCGTGTTCTGATCGACAAGATTATAGGGAGATTGATTAGATGCCTTGACACTTGTCATTTTATATTTTTAGAGAACTCATGTATATTCTTTTTGTTTACTTTTGGAGTATATATG
The DNA here is from genome assembly GCA_037074715.1 of Magnolia kwangsiensis. Classification (NCBI taxonomy): domain Eukaryota; kingdom Viridiplantae; phylum Streptophyta; class Magnoliopsida; order Magnoliales; family Magnoliaceae; genus Magnolia; species Magnolia kwangsiensis. The sequence continues at coordinate 148,202,216 of CM073572.1, read as the reverse complement.
TATGTATATAACCTGGTAACATGTTCACACTTTGGAGACATACAACAGTTTATATATGTTATACATACTATCACAGTCTTCCGCTTGTTAATTTAACTGTCTCTGGAGTATGATATGTTGTTTTGGCTTAATCCCAATCTTGTTTAATGCCTGTTTACTGACAACATGCATCTAATATTATCTATGTTGCATAAATAATATTTTGAAACTCGGGAGTTCAGTTTTTACTCGACCCCCAATTTTCGAGATGTTATAAATAGCTTCCCCAATTTGTTTCCACAATCAATATGACAGGATCATCAAAGTCATTTATTTACATTGCAAGGATTTTAAAGGTGAATGTATGGCACAATGTGAGCTAAGAGCCTCCTTGAGCCCTTCAAGCACGAGCCTCAAACATTTACACAATTTTGTAGGGCGTGTAAGATATGAAGTAGATCCGTCTAAGCACTTAATACATAGAGATATGAATACACTAGGTTGCACCAAAAAATCATTTTTGCATCACGCCCGAAATTACAAGATTAAAAATAGGATGGAAAGGAAAGGAAATGTCCTTCACGACTACTTTTCCTGCATTTGTGAAAGATTTTTTTCTAGAAAAGGCATTTTCCCACAGTAGGAATTTCCTGGAACATTACCAATGTTCAAAGGAAAGGATTTCCAATGTGTCAATATGTCACATGTGCAACATGAGCCACCATTCATCTCCAAGCACACCACATGTGCATGCGCCAATTTACCACCCGCCCCAAGTGCGATTGTCCATCTTCAAGTGCCCCACATGTGTCATATGTGAATGTCCACATGTGCCACTATCCATCTTCAAATGCATGTGGCACATAGACAATCTACAATGTGCCACCATCCAATGTTTACAGGTATATCAGCCAATATTATCGTATGTGGGCGATACGAAACATGGGTGGAGTTTCTGAAATCCTGAGTATTGTGCAATATATTGGCATGTATCGCAGTGTATTGCCAATATCACGAGATATCAGTAACTTTTTCTTTGTAAAGTTCTTTGGTATCCACAATACCTATCGATATCGACAGATATCGTCAACACCTAACAGGAACCACAAATCTTTCTTTAAAAAAGCTCCCAAAACTCTTTTTTTCTACTTTTTCCTTCAATCTTCTCTTCTAAACACATTGTGGGTGGATTTTGGTCCATCCTTTGGAATCTTTTGAGAGAAAAACCTAGATTTCAAACTGGAATGAAGATTTTTCCAGATTTGGGGTCAGTTCTCATTCAGTGAGTGATTTTGCATTTTGATCCTTTTTTTAATCATACAAAATCGGTGTCAAAATGTTAGAAATTCTTGATTCTAAATGTTTTACATGGAAAATCAAGGATTTCAACCTTCGATTTCGAGATTTGAGGGTATGTAGTTCGATTTGGAGGAGAGGAATAGGTGGTGTTTTGAGAATAAGTCAGAAACAGTGGATGCCACTCCTTAATGAGAGCCATGTATTGGGTTAAAGACTGGGTTTCAGGTTTAAAGGACTTGGATCCTTTTGTGATTGCTCCCTGTTGGGCATTTGATTTTCTTTTGTTGTTTTGTGTCGTTTTTCTTGTATTCTTTTCCGCCTTTGGGCGCCTTCCAATAAAGTTTCATAACCTTTAAAAAAAATGCTTTTAGAACCCTATTAAAGAGAAAATTATCATGTACGCATTTGTTTTGCAATTATTCAATTCCTAAGTATGCAAATATGTGTAGTTTAGCATCTCCTTAAGTTCCATTGAGAAATTCCACAATTTCCTCGTGTTTCCTCAATGTTTCCCTAGTTAACGATACATTTTTGGGCATTAGAGATAATATCGGCGATATCGATATATGTTTCCATATCCCCAGCCAACGATACATGTAACAATATCGATAATACAAACATTGTTTGGTGGAAGGTGTAAAGGTGTATCTAGAGCATCCTTCCATATGGGTGATGCTTATATTGCCTTAATGGATAAACTTCACTGCATTTTTGTTTTTTCTTAATAAAAAAAAACTTCCTATAAAAAAATGGAGATTCAGGGTTTTATAAAAATGTTTTTCCAAGGATCTACAAGGGGGAAAATAAAAAATGAGAAGTACACCAGCTAAAACAATCCATGAAGCATCTATTCTAGATAATTCCATAAGTTTATTACTAATTCCTCAAAGCCCGCCTTTTGTCTAAGGTGTATACCACTGAGGTAGGATGACTCTACGAGTACATATTAAGTATTTCATTGATGAGGTTCTGCCTCAAGGCTTTGAAGACGCATCATATGGCTCAACAAATCATAAAATCAAGATATTTCACTAGTATTTCCTCTAAACATCACATTGTCATCAAATCTTACTTTGCCTGATCCAACAACAAATATGAAAGGAACTATGTCGCCCATTTCGTCTTTGTGATTGTATGTTGAATCAAAGCGCCACCCTTGTTTTGCTGCCAGCCTTCCATAGTAATGAATTGCAACCTTCGCAATCAAAAGAAGCAAATAAATCGTATTAATTCAGTGTCAATACAGTGATATGGCATTTAAAATGTGGATGTCTCATGGAATATAGGACAGTGTGAATTTGAGTGCCAAAACCAATAATACCAATAGAAATTATAACTTACATAGTGCATATAATGCACCTATTTCTTTGTTCCACCCAAGACCAAGTTGAGCTCCCATAAAATGTGGAACCCACTGAGATTACTGGAATGTACTTGTAGGTGTACAAAAGGAGCTGCCTCTAACACATGAAAATCGATCACAACTCACCTAGAAAATGAATGCAGCTTCTCTAGAAGACATCTACAGCATCACCCCTTTGAAGAGATGAATGCAACAGGAATATTTTACAATTATTAGGATCATTTTAGTCAACTTTGAAAATCGACAATATTTCTCTACTAGATTCATTCAAACTAAAAGGCTTTCTGCAACTCTACCAAATCCTCTTACTTCGTTGTTGAAAGTGAGATGGTAATATCATGGTTTTAAATAGCAGTTTTAGAGTGCAACCATGGTATTCAAAAATGGTTACTTAATGGCCATTACTTAATGTTAACTTTGGGACCCGTTACACAATACCGGGCGGTAAATGCCCATTCTGGGAGGAGGAAAAAAAAAAGGTCCGTAACGAGCCTGTAATGGCCATAATGACCATTAAAGCCCATAACAGGACGATACAGGGCTGTAATGGGCCAATGCAGACATTTTCTTCCTTTAAAAAAAATTAACCATTATAGGGCCGTAACAGCTGCTATGGCCAAGGCTGGCCATTACAACCGCTGTTACCATTATTAGATACCTTGAGTGCGACTCAACTGAAGAACCAAACCAGAAATTTGCCCCAATCCATTTGATTCTGCAATAATACTTTCTCAATTCCATCTTAGTCTAGTGATTCATTTCGTTCCCCACTGAAATTACGACAACTGGGCAGAGTTGATCAGTGCTGAACAATATTTAGAACTATGAGTAATATCCAAATTCTTATGAGGAAACTAAATTTGACATTACATACTAAAGCAGAGGGAAATTTGCAAAAGAAAGGTAACAGGAAGCGATGTTCAGTGTGTCGAATGTATAGGCCAATATATCAGCCAATATTTTTGGTTCCATAGGTCAGATATGTGAAACCATCCAAGAATAGAAAATTCCCCATGTATCAACAAAAATCCACAATTTTTATGCATGCCGATATGTCGCAATAGTTGCAATAGTTTGTTGTATTGTAGACATCTTTGCGATACATGCAATATTTCAACTAAAACCAGCATAACCAGCGAAATTAGAAAAATAATAGCAATAATAAATTGCTTGTTGCCTAAAGTTTTTTTGGGATTCTCTTTGTAGTTGTGTTTAACAACTCCACTTTGGTTGTTTGCATCAGAACACGAATTTAGTGGAGAAATAGTGATCAGAGAGATATTTTTCAGCATTGTTTTGTCTAAGCACATTCTTTTATCACCTAAACAGTGGAAAACTATTGTGTATAGCTTTTTGTAATATTTTGAATTCTAAGTTAGTAATCATGTCCTGAAGTTTCACTGAAAATACCATCATTTTCTTATTGTTTCCCAACGATTCTTAGGCCATTATATATTATGAGATACATGCTACATTTCCAATGTTTCCCATGATATTTCTGTATCAAAATTTTGCAATGCGTAGTGCAAATTCGTGGGACCTCCAACAGACTCGAACCCAACCCTAGGCATCAAAGCCATTCGTCTACTTTTGCCCATCTTGGATGACTGATGGAGAACCCCACCACAACATACAAATGAACATTTAAAACTAAAAAGGCCACTAATTCGTGTTCAAATCAAAAGTCTATCACGGGAACAGTTAGGATTGTGTTAGTGAGAGTCACCTACAAATAACTTTGATTTGTCAAGAGGATTTTATGTGGTATTTTCACACATAATTCATACGCGTTCTCTCTCCACTGCCAACATCCACTCTCTTCCACCACATAACCAACATCGCTTTCCACTCCCCTCTCTTAATCTCTCAACCCTCATAATTAATTTCTACCCTCTCTCAATTAATCTCTCAACATGGTGTTTAGTAAAAGATCTCGACTGGATGATTCTCATGTACTTCCTTCAAACAATGAATATGATGCCAACGATATGGTCAATATTGATGATACCAACATTGAAGAGCTTCAAGGGGAACATTTCGAAGAGGATGGTGGTGACTACTTTTGTAGCTTATACACAAGAACGGACAAGATCCGATAGTAACTTAAAACCGCTACTGGATGAAGTTATTTTATAAGGGGTGGCATAAGGAAAAAAATAATAATAATCTAGGAGGTACAAAGAGTGGGTTTTGTAAGCACAATAAGAAGAATTTTGTCAGTTCCTAGAAGAGATTCATGTATACTTGTAACGCCCTGAAATTCGGAGGTCGAGTATAACTCAGCTCCCGAGTTCCAAAACATCACTTATACAACATATTTGATGCTGATTGTATATTGTCTGTATTAATGCATAAAACATGATATAGATCAAGCTAGATTAGCAGACATAATTTAGGGATATTAAGGTAAAGCAAGCGGAAGACTTAAATACATACATAATTCAAAATAAATTCTCAAATGATGCGTGCTCTGCCCAGGGCAATATACATATGTCTGTGTCTCAAAATACATACATGAACTGTTCAAAAATAATACAATACATATCTCAAAATAATCTCCGCTGGTCAGGACAAGGCTCAGTCAAACCCGCCTGAGAACTGCATGTATGAGAACGCCTCATATCCTCATTAAAGTCTGGCTCTACCTCACCAGCATCGCCATCACCTGCATCTAAAGCAGAGTCTGGTTGGTGTTTAAACACCATCCCAGAACATGGGAGTGAGTGATCAACTCAGTGGTACTATATGGCAAAAGTTAACATGTTATCAATCCAGTCAAGTAGTAATGATAAGGCAGTACAAACACACAAGTCCTAGATCTCTTGTTAATGCAAGGATGGTATGAAGTATGATGCATGCCCTCACCACAATCTCCCTCATGCGACATCATCTAACGATCGCGGGATGAATCACTACCAATGTGCTCTCACACCAATGCCAATGGCACATGCAGTGCGATGTTATGAATGTGATTACCCAGTTCTTATTAGTCCTTTTCATACAGCAGTATTAGGAAGCTAAGACACCTCCCTTATATTATTTCTCAACATTGATCCATTCTAGGGTCGTCAGTCCTAGGATATCTCATACGATAGTATGGTTCTAGGTCGCTGCAAGGGCTATTGCGCGCAATCGTTGTTCCACTCCCCCATCACCTTATCAATACAGGCCTATTTATATCCTTAAGACTGCATCAAGACTCGTCGCCTCCATGCGGTGTCAGGATAAACTCATGGTCACTACAGAGGGCTCGTCACCAATCAGTGTAGGCCGACAGCAAGAATATAGTGTCCCATACCACCATAATTTGCTCAGATTAGGGTGCTCACTGGTCACTATGGAGAGGTTTGTGGCCCCAGCGTAGGCCGACAGCATGACCACGGTGTCTCATACCACCATGCCCGGCTCATGAGTCTTAGGAGATCTTAGTACCATAGTTAACGGGAGTTACACTGGTAAGCTCAGTGTCTTAGATTCAAACAATGGCGACCAAACATGGTGAACAAGTATCAGTCAATCGGGTTAGTTGGTAAGCTAAACTAGGCTAAGCACACGTTGAGTTGAATGACATGGAATGCATAAGCACTCCGTGTGGCCTAACCACTGCCGAACTCCCCAAGCACGACTCAGATTCACTAAACTCATCTTGTGTGGTGAAAGTAACCTCAACCACTGCTTACGAAACGTTTTCCGATTACCTGGACTGTGGCACAGCCCCATTCACATACAAGGATAATAACTAGCATATGAGTCATATTCTGCATTCATATGAACAACAATTGAAGTATAACTTGAAGATAACGGTACATGGAGGAATTAATGGACACATTTATCATGATTTAACTAAATACACAATCCATGGAAGAAATCATACACTCAATTAGCAATCACATGATTCATGAAGGAAATCATTCATACAAGTATTGTGATGGGGATCCATATCCCAACCACTCTAGCAATCACACTCTACTAACTACTAACTCACTTAGACATTTAAACAAACACTTAGCTTGCACTATTCAACATACATCACGTATGTCGACGCCATTGCAAATTCGGACAAGACCTTTCTCCAAGGAGTTGTCGTGTACATGTTAAGCATATAACAACGATCATTTATCATGACAAGCATATCAACAGATTCCGTACGCATACGTGTATTCTAACATATACATGAAATACGGTATTTACAATATACAGTATACGTATACGGAAGACAAAACAGACAGCATGTTTGGCAAGTGTAATTGCATTCATGACATGAATAAATCATTAACTATCATTGAAAGGGTTGAAAACCATAACCTAAGCGCATATAGTCCGCACCTTACACCGGTAAATGCGTAACGAACTCAGTTTATTCACTCACGCTTCGTCTACGGGCCGACGGCAACCTATTACATGAAATAGGTTAGCTAGCACTCTACTACAGCTTCTCTAGGTTTCAAAACAGGTTAGAGTTAGCTTAACTTACCCAATAACGGAGTCAGAATCGCCGGAAAAATGATTCAGATATGTCGGTTTAGAGTACAGATGCACGAAGAAGGATCCTACGGAGTTTCACCGGATTCTCTCACACTTTCTCTCTCTTTTCTTTTTTTGAAATCTCTAAGGTTTAAGAAATTCGTATGGGTTAGAAAGCTTAGGGTTTAAGGCCCTTTTATAAGCCTAAACATGACGGAAACAGGCTTAAGGTCAAGGTATACTTAAATTATAACTAAATCGGGTACTTTCTGATCCAACGGAGCATTTCTAGAGGTCCTGTTATCAATTGCGGTCGGACTTAAGCTCAATAGCATCGGATCTTTAATCAGTTAAGTTTTCAGTCCGATCAGATTTCCAGATCGTCCGTGGCGGACCAGTTTCAATTCAACGGTTACCGAACTTCGATCAGGGCCACGAGTACTTGACATGTATGGGCAATTTTTCCTGATCCGAGGGTGAAATTTGGTTGAATTCTAACGGCCAGAACGCTTAAAAATAACGCGCAAGTGAACGTGCCAGATTTAGAATTTCTTTTCTAAATCTTTTCCTTTTCTCACTCTCTTCACTCCGAACTCAGTAAAATGGTGTCAAGACATCAGTTGGGCTTGATTTTCGAAACAATTGTCAAGTCCAACTAAGCGGTCATACCGGTTTGAGATTGTAGATATCGAACTTTTGACACGCGGTCTAAATCCAATACAAAGTTACCAAACATTCCTTAGAACAACTGGGTTTAAAGTTGGATCTTAGATTTCAGGGTATTATAACGTCATTAACTCTACAAGTTTTAGGTCTTGCAGAACGTATTTAAAGCGAACAGTACAAATTTCACAGTCATTCTAACTTAGCGCTAGATAACTTAGGTTAAATTTCTAAAAGAATTAATCCTAAGTGATTTCTGATCGAGGTAGTACTTGGGTCTTGGTACGGAATTTTCTGGGTCGTTACAATACTTCTTTGGTCCGCCTGAGAAAAAAGTTGCAATTGGTAGATGCGTGGCTTGATGAATAATCACTCGGAATATGAACAAGTGCGTCACAAGGTTGAAGCTGCTAAGAAACAAAGTATGCCTTCTTCATTAAGGAACTCAACACTAATGCAACGATGTGTCCAATCATCGCCTAGCCCACTTGAAGATGCATTCGCTGTACAAGATAGAAATTTTGTGGACCTCAAGATAGTCAAAGCGTTGTGTACTCATGGAATATCTTTCAATGTACTGTGAAACCCTCAATTCCATGAGATGATATCTGCAATAAACAGGGGCCCGAAAGGTTATAAATGTCCTTCATTCGGTAAGGCTAGAACGTCATCAATAAATGAGGTGAAAAGGAACATAGACAGAGAATTATATACTAAGAAAGACACTTGGCATACTTATGGAGTGTCAATTATTTCAGATGGGTAGATGGATGTTTAGAACAAGCCACTAGTAAATAGAATTGCAGAAAATGAGATAATTTTGAAGCAGAAAATGAGAAAAGAGCAAATATTGCAGAATTATTATTAAAGAGATTGAAGAGATTGGACCATCAAATGCTATAAAGATTGTGACAGACAATACGGCAAACTGCAAATTTGAAGAGGAGGTTCTCAAATATTTGGTCTCCATATGTCGTTCACACATTAAATTTGATTTTCAAAGGCTTAGAAATCACATTTGATTAGTTTAGAACAATGTATTTGATGGGTCAAAAATTGTCAAATACTTTAGAAATCATACCCATGCATTTGTTATAGTTCGAGCTCATATTTTGAGCTCCAATCAAAATTAGAATTATTAAAGGTGGCAAAAACACGACTTGCCTCACACCATATTATGTTGTGAAGGCTTGCTGATGTGAGCAAATCCCTGTCTACTGTAATTTTTTTTCAAAATCATGGAAAGAGTGGGTGAAAAGTGGAAAGGAAAGTACAAGAGAAGCAGAGGCCGAAGTGACAGAGCACAAAAAGAATGATAAATTCTGGAACGATGTGGATGTAACACTAACGATGACAAAACTCATTCATAAATTAATCAAATTTTGTGGTAGAGATGGTCAAATCACGGGCAAGGTATATAAAGGAATGGATAAAATGCTGGGTGAAATCAAAGATAATTTAAGAAGTACTAAAAAGAATAATAATGTCCAGAAATTGAGAGTATTGTGCTAAAGTGGGAAAGAATGAATATTCCTATACATTGTCTTGGTTTTGCTTTGTCGCCACGGTTTTATGATCCGATGGAAGTATGCCTGCTCTTAGGGGCATGATCCGAAAGAGCCTTAATCAAGATAAAGAAGTCAATATTGGTGTTTTCAAAGCATCTGATAGAATAGCACAAGAGCAAAATGAGGTAAAGTTATTACGCAAACAATTTGCTGATTTTCATATGCAAAGAGATCATCACTCCATGGCTATTGCTTGCATGGATACTGCAAGTATGGATTGGACGCCATAGATTGGTGGGCGAGGCATGGATCGAAAACACCAGAACTAGCAGAAGTAGCTAGAAAAATATACTCACAACCAATCACAACTTCATCTGCCAAGAGAAAATTGGATTACTTATTCATTTATTCATAATGTCAAAAGAAACTTACTAAATTTGTTACAGGCTGATAAGTTGCTATATATTCATTCAAACATTCTATTGTTATCACGGTTTCATGATAGCTACAAGCAAGGGCCTTTCAGAAAAATGAAATGTTGATCCGGAGCATAACGGAATAGACTATTCTTCCTTGAGATTGGAGAACTTCGATGGCGATTGTTAGAGGGTGATGATTCTGATGTTCCACAGGTATGCCTAGATTTAATATTTAAAGTTTTTTAATTTTCTATAAAATTTATGTTTATGAAAATTTTCTATTGGAATTCTTTGAAGAAGAACCAATGTTGTCCAATCAATTTGTAGTTCACAAACACATGGAGCGAGTTCTAACTCTGGCTCTTGCTAAACCATCACACCACAGTCAAAGATTATGACAAATGCAAATTTCTACCTTCGCTTGGAAAGGACAATCATCTATGATGGGAAGGGAAAGGGACTGCCAAATTAGTTTAGTTTTGGTTATTTGATTAGTTTAACTCAATTTTATGTTATTTTTATGGACTATCAACTTTTAGTTGGTTGACGAAATTTTTTATTAGTGCACTATTCTTTATGGTTGTGAACTGAAAATGCGTCTTTTTCTTGTGGTACTATACACAAAATGATGAATTTAGGTATTAAGGCGTATAGGAGTGACCTAATTATGCTACTAAAGATGGTGACTTCCGCCCGCCCTACTGAAGCGATCAAAATGAGCCTAGCACCAGCGTACCGCATGTTGAATGAAATAGCCTACCACGTACCAGAGCAACCTGAATAAGCATACTCCAAGCATACCTCGTACCGAAAGAATAAGCATACCGCAGACCCGTACCCATTCTCGTACAGCATAACGAAGCAATCTGCATTCCACATAAAAATAAATAAAATAAAAACCCTAGACCGAGTCCAAGAACCCGTAACTCGTCCCTTATCTCCCTCTCCCATGGTAGTTGCGCTGCCTGTGTACTTTACCCTCGCTGAATACCTTCATCTCCATTTTCACCTCCTTTGAAACACAGACAATCCTTCAAATTCTTGTACGACAACAACCCACACCCCCCCCCCCCCCCCCCCCCCCCCCCCCCCCCCGCCAATCACATTATGGATGGTCCACATCAATGATAGAACCTTTTCTACCACTAGCCACTGATAAGATGGTTAGGATCATACAATTGAAGTGGTTTTCAAAATGGATGAGCATCAAAGGCGTGTGATGACAGTCCATACCAAAGATCAGAATTTTTCTAGTCTAATCAGCATGAACCATCCTACTAATAGTTAGCATCATCCAATTGAGATGATTCTTCTAGAGGGATGGACAATTAAAAGGCACATGATGATCAATATGAATGGTCCATTTCTCTAACCATGGGTCAAATGCATGAGTCATTCAATCAAAGTGATTTTTGTGAGTGATGGGCAATCAAAAGTGGATTGAACAAGATGAACAATCCAAATCAATGACCAAGCTTTTTCTAGTATGAGTATGATCAATATGAATATTACATTTTCTTGACCATTAGCCAAATTTTTAGGGACATCCAATCAAAGTGGTTTATGAAAGTCATGGTTGGCCACACATGATGGATGGTCCATATCAATAATTAGACCTTTCTATAATATAATCACCGTCTCCTGCTCATTAGATGAGCTGGTGGAGACAGTGCAATGTGTGCAGGTGATCCAGGGTTCAATCCCTGGTAGTCTTACCTTTCACAAAAAAATGGTTAGGCTCATCCATTCATTCCATGGTGTGAAAAATCACCCAGCATGAGTCAATATTGTTTCAGCCAAGACCAATTTGAGTCAGTTCCCCACTACAGCTAATATGTGCGACTTAGTCCTGACTTGTTCCGAATCGAAATGCCTTACCTTGTCAGGGCAAGCAGTAAAAAAGAAAAGAAGAGAGAGAGAGAAGAAAAAAATGAGAAGTAAAGAGGAAGGGAACAAAAGGAAAAGAAAAGAGAAGAGGTAGAGAAAAGAGATGGCAAACATGTCTCCTATTTTAGTTTTGCACCATTTGAAATTGCTGGTGACACTTCAAACATACTCATTGCATAGTTGCACGACAATCAAGGGCGTCCAAATCACGGATCCAACTACAGCTGAAGCATAAAAGAAAGTTGTACTGAGAAGATAATATTAACCATTTAATTATTTTTTTCCCTCAAATTTGGACCTTTTACTTTTAACCTTCCGTTTTATAGCCATTAATCGGAAGGTTAGATTGCTTGATCAGTGTGATGTGGAGATCTATTCCATCCACAGAGGGACCCACAATTTGGATGGTGGATAGCTAGACATTAGTGCCAAGAGGACGAGCCACCAGCATTTTCAAAATGGTGCAAAACTAACATAAGAGAAAATGACTACTGTAGACAAAACCTTTTACCCAGCGGTTTTTATCGTGGAATACAAACTTAAGTTACCAAGTTAGACTATCACGTGCGGACAGCGACTTTGAGGACGAAACTATCCCTCCCTTTCACTGCCGTTGCTTTTCCTCTCCCTCACGTCTCTCGCTCCATTCATTTTTAAAAAAGGACGAAAACTCCACCGCTACATCTGTTGCTTGGATCGCACCACGCTCTAGCTGGATCCCACCCTCTCTATTCATCAACATTAGAGGTGTACACGAACCGAGCTAGGTCGGTTAGCTCGCTCGACTCGAGTTGAAAAAGCTTGATTCAACTCGGTTCAAAGCTAAGTTCAAGCTGAGTTGAGCTGATTCTTTGAGCTCGAAAATGAGTTCGAGCAAGCCTCAGCTCGACTCAACTTGGACAGCATCCAGCTCGAATCGGACCAGTTCAATGAATCGGTTACTCTGCCATTGATGTTGCTCACCAACTGTCTGATAAAATGACTCAACGAAATGTGGCCGACGGCAAGGAAAGTATGTACACGAAACAAATACCTTTTTTCTCTTTGTTTTTCTTAGTTTTTATGTTTCTTGGAAGGTATTTGATAAAATACCTATAAAACAATTGCATTTGTTTGTAAAATAGTGGAATTTTGAAGTTGCAACTCAGGTGTTTGTGAAAATGCCTCCATGGCGAACTCGGCTCGAGCTGCTGATTAAACCAAACTGAGATGGCCAGTCAGGCTCAAGGACCGAGCCTAGCCGAGTTCGAGCTGAGGTCAGCCAGTGGCCAAGCCAAGTCGACATGAGGCCAGCTTTACTCGGTTTGACTCGATGTACACCCCTAATCAACATTATCTCGTTTTTCCTAAAAATGTTCCCTCCACGGAAGACAGTACGCATGACATGTATGATATACATTTACCTAAACGGCATAAATTTTTTGTGAGCCATTGAAATGCCGAATGAAGCTCCCATCTTGGTTTTCGGTTCATCCATGCGAAAATCATCCTATGAACATGATGGATTACAAGTAAAACATCATTGTAGGGGCATAACAAGGTTTCCACGGTGGAAACACTGTTTCCTGTGGTGTGATCCACTTGATATTTCAATATGGCACCATTTTGGACTGAAACCCTTGCTTTAGATGGAAAAATGGATGAACGTCATGGATAGTCCACATACATTCAAGGTGGGCCCAACTCAATATTTTTAATTTTTTAATATTTTACTATTAATTTTTTAAAAAAATTTTTTTTAGGTTAGCTTGTTAGTACACACCCATGACAATACAAACACTCCATGTTAGCCACCCCTGCTAGGAATCGATACCAGGACCTCAAGTGTTGACATGAGGTATCTCTACTCAGTCTGCCAATTGAGCTATGGATTTGGGTGTGCCCAACTTAGTTAACTCAGCACTATAAGTGTGTACTGAAAATTTTATGAACCGCTCGGTCAATTTCATTAATTGCTCGATCAAATTCACCGAAGAGAATTTCATGTAAATCTCGGTCAATTTCTTAACTGATCGGTCAAATTCAACAAAGCAAATTGTTAGGCTAGGTCAATTACATTTAAAGTTCATTCCAATTCATGTTAGCCTCACCCAATTTCAAGCTTGCCTCGCTCAAATTGATGTTTCCCTTGCTCAATTTCTCGATTGCTTCGTTAAATTTTTTTCGTTGCCTTGCTCAACTCCTAGGTTGCCTCGCTCAATTTCTAGGTTCCCTTGCTCAATCCTTGCTCCAATTTCTACGTTGCCTCGCTCGCCTCGCTCAATTTCTAGCTTCCCTCGCTCAATTCCTAAGTTGCCTCGCTCCAATTTCGATGTTCCCTCGCTCAAATCCTAGGTTGCCTTGCTCAATTTCTAGCTTCTTCGCTCAATTCGTAGGTTGCGTCTCTCAATTTTTAGGTTCCCTCGCACAATTTGTAGCTTCCCTCGCCTTGCTCAAATCTTAGGTTGCCTTTTACAGTGTAGTCCACTTGATAGTTAGATCTATCTTATTTCTCGTCCCAAGCCTTAATATGAACTTGTAAAATATATGGACAGTTTGGATATAACACATACATCATGATGGGACCCACAAAAGCAGCATAACAAAAAAAAAAATAAAAAATTCAGTTTGCCCCTCTCAATTTCTAGTTTACCCCGCTCAATTTCCAGTTTGCCCCGCTCAATTTCCAGTTTGCCAGCTCAATTTCCAGTTTGCCCGCTCAATTTCAATTTTCAGTTTACCCCGCTCAATTTCTAGTTTGCCCCGCTCAATTTCCAGTTTACCCTGCTCAATTGAGCGTTTACCCCACTCAATTTTCAGTTTGCCCCGCTCAATTTCCAGTTTACCTCGCTCAATTGAGCGTTTACCCCGCTGAATTTCCAGTTTACCCCGCTGAATTTTCAGTTTGCCCCGCTTAATTTCTAGTTTGCCCTACTCAATTTCCAGTTTGCCCCACTCAATTTCCAGTTTGCCCCGCTCAATTTTCAGTTTGCCCCGCTCAGTTTCCGTTTACCCTGCTCAATTTCTAGTTTACCCCGCCCAATTTTCAGTTTACCCCGCCTAATTTCCAGTTTACCTCGCTCAATTTCCAGTTTGCCCCACTCAAACTGAATTTCTTTTTTCTTTTGTAGGTCCCATCATAATGTATGTGTTATATCCAAACCGTCCATATATGAGCGGGGCAAACTGAAAATTGAGCGGGGCAAACTGAAAATTGAGCGGGGCAAACTAAAAATTGAACGGGGCAAACTGAAAATTTAGTTATATGTTTTGGTTTAGGTTTAAGTTAAGGTTTAGGTTTAGGTTTAGGTTATAGGTTTTAGCTTATTGGTTAAAGCTTTAGGGAATTGAGAATAGGTTAAGGTTTAGTTTTAGGGAATTGGGCTCAGGTTTGAGATCGGGTTTAGTTTGGGTTTTCAAGTTTAGGTTTAGGTTAAGGAGTTGAGATTAGGATTAAGTGTAGGTTTAGGTTTAAGGATTTGAGAATACATTTAGGTTTTAGGTTTAGATTTAGGTTTTAGGTTTAAGTTAAGGTTAGGTTTAGGTGTAGGTTATAGGTAATAGCTTTAGGGAATTGAGAATAGGTTAAAGTTTAGGTTTAGGAAATCAGGTTCGGGTTCGGGATAATCCCTAAAAAATAAAAAGAAAAAAAGAAAAAATAAAAAATAAAAAATAAAAAAAGTGCATTGCATTGAACCAGTCAACCCCAACTCGCTGGCTTCTTTTTCATTTTATTTTTTTTTTCCTTTTCCCTGTTGTAATCCCCGTTGGGATTTGAGTTTAGGTTATAGGTTATAGGTTTAAGTTTAGGTTTAGGTTATAGGTTTTGGGATTTGAGAATGGGTTCGGGTTAGGTTATAGGTTTTGGTTTTGGTTTAGGTTTAGGTTTAGGTTATAGGTTTTGGGATTTGAGAATGGGTTCGGGTTAGGTTATAGGTTTTGGTTTTGGTTTAGGTTATATGTTATAGGTTTAGGATAAGGTTTAGGTTTAGGTTTAGGTTATAGGTTTTAGGATTTGAAAATGGGTTCGGGTTAGGTTATAGGTTTTGGTTTTGGTTTAGGTTATAGGTTTTGAGATTTGGGAATAGTTTTAGGTTATAAGTATAGGTTTAGGTTACGTTATAGGTTTTGGGATTTGAGAATGGGTTTGGGTTTAGGTTATAGGTTTTGGTTTAGGTTATAGGTTCTGAGATTTGAGAATGGATTTGGGTTTAAGTTATAGGTTTTGGTTTTGGTTTATTTTATAGGTTTAGGTTTAGGTTTGGGTTTTGAGTTTTGGGATTTGAGAATGGGTTCGGGTTTAGGTTATAAGTTTTGGAATTTAAGAATGGGTTCGGATTTAGGTTATAGGTTTTAGTTTTGGTTTAGGTTATAGGTTTTGGGATTTGAGAATGGGTTTGGGTTTATGTTATAGGTTTGGTTTTGGTTTAGGTTATAGGTTTTGGGATTTGAGAATGGGTTCGGGTTTAGGTTATAGGTTTTGGTTTAGGTTATAGGTTCTGGTATTTGAGAATGGATTTGGGTTTAGGTTATAGGTTTTGGTTTTGGTTTTGGTTTTGGTTTAGGTTATAGGTTTAGGTTTAGGTTTGGGTTTGAGTTTTGGGATTTGAGAATGGGTTCGGGTTTAGGTTACAGGTTTTGGAATTTAAGAATGGGTTTGAGTTTAGGTTGTAGGTTTTAGTTTTGGTTTAGGTTATAGGTTTTGGGATTTGAGAATGGGTTCGGGTTTATGTTCTAGGTTTGGTTTTAGTTTAGGTTATAGGTTTTGGGATTTGAGAATGAGTTCGGGTTTAGGTTATAGGTTTTGGTTTAGGTTATAGGTTCTGGGATTTGAGAATGGATTTGGGTTTAGGTTATAGGTTTTGGTTTTGGTTTAGGTTATAGGTTTATGTTTATGTTTGGGTTTGAGTTTTGGGATTTGAGAATGGGTTCAGGTTTAGGTTACAGGTTTTGGAATTTAAGAATGGGTTCGGGTTTAGGTTATAGGTTTTAGTTTTGGTTTAGGTTATAGATTTTGGGATTTGAGAATGGGTTCGGGTTTATGTTAAAAGTTTGGTTTTGGTTTAGGTTATAGGTTTTGGGATTTGAGAATGAGTTCGGGTTTATGTTATAGGTTTGGGTTTCGGTTTAGGTTATAGGTTTGGGGATTTGAGAATGGGCTTGGGTTTAGGTTATAGGTTTTGGTTTTGGTTTTGGTTATAGGTTTTGGTCTAGGTTATAGGTTATAGGTTTAGGATAAGGTTTAGATTTAGGTTTAGGTTATAGGTTATAGGTTTAGGATAAGGTTTAGGTTTAGGTTATAGATTTTGGGATTTGAGAATGGGTTCGGGTTAGGTTATAGGTTTTGGTTTTGGTTTAGGTTATTGGTTTTGGGATTTGAGACTGGGTTCTTGGGCTTCATGCACTTATTTATAGCCTGATTCATCAACTCATTTGTGTAACTGATTGACTTTTCCTTATTGCAATAGATCCTAGACTTTTGTAACTAATGCACATGCTTGTGAAGTGATGCAGGTCGATGGATGGTTGTGAAGTGATTCATTGACTTGTTCTGTGATTGCAGTGATGGATTGTAGGTTTTTGTGAAGTGATGCACATTAATGGTTTTTTTTCCAAATCAATGGTTACTTTTCTTTCTTACACTCATTTGTAAATTGATTCATGCACTCATGTGAACTGGATTGTATCATGTGATTGCAACAGATCCTAATCTAATTTGTCAACTGATTCATAGACTAAACTCCAGACAAATCTGTGAACTGGAACTCATTTGTGAACTGAACTTGAACTGGAATACGGACTGTAGCTTGAACTGAATATTTTGTTGAAGTCCATACCATTGGAATTTCAGGTGTATGTTGCATGTGGGAGGATTGGAGCTGCATATTTCAGATTTAAGCATCTGGTACGTCTCTTGTCAAGAATGCACATATGTAGTTATCATTGTGGTTATAGTTATTCATTATGTGACAGGTTTTCAGGTGAGATGAACGAGTTTCAAAAGAAAACAGTCTGCGGTTTTGAGAAGCGATTCCCAATGTCATTTTATGTTTAAATGCATATTTCAGACTTAAGCATCTGGTACGTCTCTTGACTCAAGAATGCACATTATTGGAGTGGTCTGGCCATTTGGACAGACCGTGTTTATTATTTGCTCGAAATTGATGGAGCAGACCCGGATGTGCGTCGGAGCTATCCAGAAGAGCGGGGGTCCCTGGAAGGTGGAAACCGCTGTTATGACCATGATGAAGCTGTCCATTTTCTATGGACAGCATTGGAAGGGTCTTGCCATTTGGACAGGCCGTGTTTATGTATTTGCTCGAAATTAATGGAGCAGACCCGGATGTGCGTCAGAGCTATCCGGAAGAGCGGGGGTCTCTCGTAGGTGGGAACCGCTGTTATGACCATGATGAAGCTGTCCATTTACTATGGATGGCATTAGAAGGGCCTGACCATTTGGACAGACCATGTTTATATTTGTATTTGCAGGTACCATACCCTTAACCTAAACCCGAACCGATTCTTAAACCCAAAAACCATTAAACAAAACCAAAACCAAAACCTATAACCTAAACCCAAACCCATTCTCAAATTCCAAAACCTATAAACCTAAACCAAAACCTAAACCTATGACCTAAACCCGAACCCATTCTCAAATCCCAAAACCTATCACCTAAATTAAAACCATAACCGAAACATATAACCTAAACCCGAACCCATTCTTAAATCCTAAAACCTAAAACTTAAACCTAAACTTTATCCTAAACCTATAACCTATAACCTAAACCAAAACCATAACATAAATCGATAACATAAACCCGAACCCATTCTCAAATCCAAAAACCTATAACATAAACCTAAACCTTATCCTAAACCTATAACCTATAACCTAAACCAAAACCTATAACCAAAACCAAAACCAAAACCAAAACTAAAACCTAAGACCTAAACCCGACCCATTCTCCAATCCCAAAACCTATAACCTAAACCGAAACTAAAACCTATGACCTAAACCCAAACCCATTCTCAAATTCCAAAACCTATGACCTAAACCCGAACCCATTCTCAAATCCCAAAACCTATAACCTAAACCGAAACCAAAACCTATGACCTAAACCCGAACCCATTCTTAAATCCCAAAACCTATAACCTAAACCTATAACCTAAACCCGAACCCATTCTAAAATCCAAAACCTATAACCAAAACCAAAACCAAAACCAAAACCTATAACCTAAACCCGAACCGATTCTCAAATCCTGAAACCTATAACCTAAACCAACACCATAACCAAAACTTATAACCTAAACTCGAACCCATTCTCAAATCCAAAAACCCATAACCTAAACCTAAACCTTATCCTAAACCTATAACCTATAACCTAAACCAAAACCTATAACCTAAACCAAAACCTATAACCTAAACCAAAACCAAAACCAAAATCAAAACCTAAGACCTAAACCCAACCCATTCTCCAATCCCAAAACCTATAACCTAAACCGAAACCAAAACCTATGACCTAAACCCAAACCCATTCTCAAATCCCAAAACCTATGACCTAAACCCGAACCCATTCTCAAATCCCAAAACCTATAACCTAAACCAAAACCCATTCTAAAATCCAAAACCTATAATCAAAACCAAAACCTATAACCTAAACCCGAACCGATTCTCAAATCCTGAAACCTATATCCTAAACCAAAGCCATAACCAAAATCTATAACCTGAACTTGAACCCATTCTCAAATCCAAAAACCTATAACCTAAACCTAAACCTTATCCTAAACCTATAACCTATAACCTAAACCAAAACCTATAAACTAAACCAAAACCAAAACCAAAACCAAAACCTAAGACCTAAACCCGAACCCATTCTCAAATCATAAAACCTATAACCTAAACCTAAACCTTATCCTAAACCTATAACCTATAACCTATAACTTAAACTAAAACCTATAAACTAAACTAAAACCAAAACTAAAACCAAAACCTAAGACCTAATCCCGAACCCATTCTCAAATCATAAAACCTATAACCTAAACCAAAACCATAAAACTATAACCAAAATCTATAACCTAAACCCGAGCCCATTCTCAAATCCTAAAACCTAAAACCTAAACCTAAACTTTATCCTAAACCTATAACCTATAACCAAAACTAAAACCATAACCAAAACCTATAACCTAAACCCGAACCCATTCTCAAATCCTACAACCTATAACCTAAACCAAAACCATAACCTAAACCCGAACCCATTCTTAAATCCAAAAACCTATAACATAAACCTAAACCTTATCCTAAACCTATAGCCTATAACCTAAATCAAAACCTATAACCTAAACCAAAACCAAAACCAAAACCAAAACCTAAGACCTAAACCCGACCCATTCTCCAATCCCAAAACCTATAACATAAACAGAAACCAAAACCTATGACCTAAACCCAAACCCATTCTCAAATCCCAAAACCTATGACCTAAACCCGAACCCATTCTCAAATCCCAAAACCTATAACCTAAACCAACACCAAAACTTATAACCTAAACCCGAACCCATTCTCAAATCCCAAAACCTATAACCTAAACCTATAACCTAAACCCGAACTCATTCTAAAATCCAAAACCTATAACTAAAACCAAAACCAAAACCAAAACCTATAACCTATAAGCTAAACCCGAACCGATTCTCAAATCCTGAAACCTATAACCTAAACCAAAACGATAACCAAAACCTATAACCTAAACTCGAACCCATTCTCAAATCCAAAAACCTATAACCTAAACCTAAACCTTATCCTAAACCTATAACCTATAACCTAAACCAAAACCTATAACCTAAACCAAAATCAAAACCAAAACCAAAACCTAAGACCTAAACCCGAACCCATTCTCAAATCCCAAAACCTATAACCTAAACCAAAACTAAAACCTATAACCTAAACCCGAACCCATTCTCAAATTCCAAAACTTGTAACTTAAACCCGGACCCATTCTCAAATCCCAAAACCTAAACCCAAACCTAAACCTAAACCTAAAACCTAAACCAAAACCTATAACCTAAACTCTAATCCTTAAACTAAAACCAAAACCAAAACCTATAACCTAAACCTGAATCCATTCTCAAATCCCAGAACCTATAACCTAAACCAAAACCTATAACCTAAACCCGGACCCATTCTCAAATCCCAAAACCTAAACCCAAACCTAAACCTAAACCTATAACCTAAACTCAATTCCCAAAACCAAAACCAAAACCAAAACCTATAACCTAAACCCGAATCCATTCTCAAATCTCAGAACCTATAACCTAAACCAAAACCTATAACCTAAACCCGAACCCATTCTCAAATCCCAAAACCTATAACCTAACCTAAACCTATACTAATAACCTAAAACTATTCCCAAATCCCAAAACCTATAACCTTATCCTAAACCTATAACCTCAACCTAAACCTATAACCTATAACCTTAACCAAAACCTATAACCTAAACCAAAACCAAAACCTATAACCTAAATCCGAACCCATTCTCAAATCCCAAAACCTATAACCAAAACCAAAACCAAAACTTATAACCTAAACCCGAACCCATTCTTAAATCCCGAACCCATTCTTAAATCCCAAAACCCAAACCCAAACCTAAACCTAAACCTAAAACCTAAACCAAAACCTATAACCAAAACCAAAACTAAAACCTATAACCTAAACCCGAACCCATTCTCAAATCCCAAAACCTATAACCTAAACCAAAACTAAAACCTATAACCTAAACCCGAACCCATTCTCAAATCCCAAAACCCAAAAATCAGTGGGGATTACAACAGGAAAAAGAAAAAAAAAATGAAAAAGAAGCCAGCGAGTTGGGGTCGACCGGGTCAACCCGGTCGACCGGCCTATCGCTACGGATTATAACCGTAGCCATAACTATAATGCTCTGCACTTTTTTTTCTTTTTTATTTATTTTTTATTTTTTCCATGGAGAACTTTATTGTACCTACATTTTTCTTTAATACATGTTTATATAAATATGTATGTGTGTGTGTGTATAAATTTTTCTCCTTTTTTTTTTTTCATTTCTTTATTTATTCATTTAACAAGAGTATCTTCTAAACTAAAATTAGTTACTTGACGTACCACATATGATTTTGGGGTAGGAGAAGCTATTTTATCTAACCAACCTAGTTATTTTCCAAGATTCTATCAGATCAATTGTCGAAAATATATTTCATTCAATTCACGGTCAATTTCAATCACTTCATGGTCAAACTAGAAATTGATCGAGGCAAATATGAAATTGAGTGAGTAAATTGAAAATTGAGCAGGACAAGGTATGAATTGAGTGAGGGAAGCTAGAAAATGAGTGAGGTTTAGGCTACGTTGAAATTGAGCGAGGTTCCCTTGCTCAAATCCTAAGTTGCCTCGCTTAATTTCTACGTTGCATCGCTCAATTGCTAGGTTACCTCGCTCAATTCCTAAGTCCTTCGCTCAATTTATATATTTCCTCACTGGATTTCTAGCTTCCCTCGCACAAAAGCAACATAACAAAATAAATAAATAAATTCAATTTGCCCCGCTCAATTGCAAACTGGAAATTGAGCGGGGCAAACTAGAAATTGAGCGGGGCAAACTAGAAATTGAGCGGGGTAAACTGAAATATATTTTTTTTTGCTTTTGTAGGTCCCATCATGATGTATGTCTTATATTCAAACCGTCCATATATGAGCGGGGCAAACTGGAAATTGAGCGGGGTAAACTGAAAATTAACCGGGGCAATCTGAAAATTGAGCGGGACAAACATGAAATTGACCCCACTGTCAATATCTAGTTTTCTCACATTTTATTTTAGGGCTTTCATGTTTTCCCCATTCAATTTTCAGTTTGCCCCGCTCAATTTCTAGTTTGCCCCGCTTAATTTTCAGTTTGCCTAGCTCAATTTTCAGTTTGCCCTGCTTAATTTTCAGTTTGCAGTTGAGCGGGGCAAACTGAATTTATTTATTTATTTTGTTATGTTGCTTTTGTGCGAGGGAAGCTAGAAATCCAGTGAGGCAATATATAAATTGAGCGAAGGAACTTAGGAATTGAGCGAGGTAACCTAGCAATTGAGCGATGCAACGTATAAATTAAGTGAGGCAACTTAGGATTTGAGCAAGGGAACCTCGTTCAATTTCAACGTAGCCTAAACCTCACTCATTTTCAACTTAGAATTTCCAGTTTTCCCCGCTCATATATGGACGGTTTGGATATAACACATACATCATGATGGGACCCACAAAAGCAAAAAAAAAAAAAAAATTAATTTTTCCTGCTCAATTTCTAGTTTGCCTCGCTCAATTTCTAGTTTGCCCCGCTCAATTGGGTGGGGTAAACTGGAAATTGAGCGGGGCAAACTAGAAATTGAGCGGGGCAAACTGAAAATTAAGCGGGGCAAACTAGAAATTGAGCGGGGCAAACTGGAAATTGAGCGGGGCAAACTAGAAATTGAGCAGGATAAACTGAAAATTGAGCGGGGTAAACTGAAAATTGAGCGGGGCAAACTGAAAATTGAGCGGGGCAAACTGAAAATTGAGCAGGACAAACAAGAAATTGACCTAAGCCTATAACCTAAACTAAAACTAAAACCTATGACCTAAACCCGAACCCATTCTCAAACCCCAAAACCTATAACCTAAACCTTATCTTAAACCTATAACTTATAACCTAAACCAAAACCAGAACCTATAACCTAAACCCGAACCCATTATTAAATTCCAAAACCTATAACCTAAACCTAACTATAACCTAAACCTAAACCTGTAACCTATAACCTTAACCAAAACCTATAACCTAAACCAATATCAAAACCTATAACCTAAACCTGAACCCATTCTCAAATCCCAAAACCTATAACTTAAACCTAAACCTAAACCTTATCCTAAACCTATAACTTATAATCTAAATCAAAACTGAAACCTATAACCTAAACCCGAACCCATTATCAAATCCCAAAACCTATAACCTAAACGTAACCTTAACTTAAACCTAAACCTATAACCTATAACCTATAACCTTAACCAAAACCTATAACCTAAACCAATACCAAAACCTATAACCTAAACCCGAACCCATTCTCAAATCCCAAAACCTATAACCTAAACCTAAACCTGAACATTATCCTAAACCTATAACCTATAACCTAAACCAAAACCAAAACTTATAACCTAAACCCGAACCCATTATCAAATCCCAAAACCTATAACCTAAACCTAACCTTAACCTAAACCTAAACCTATAACCTATAACCTTAACCAAAACCTATACCCTAAACCCGAACCCATTCTCAAATCCCAAAACCTATAACGTATAACTTAAACCAAAACCAAAACCTATAACCTAAACCCGAACCCATTATCAAATTCCAAAACCTATAACCTAAACCTAACCTTAACCTAAACTTAAACCTATAACCTTAACCAAAACCTATAACCTAAACCAATACCAAAACCTATAACCTAAACCTGAACCCATTCTCAAATCCCAAAACCAATACCAAAACCTATAACCTAAACCAAAACCAAAACCTATAACCTTAACCCGAACCCATTCTCAAATCCCAAAACCTTAACCTATAACCTAACCTAAACCTATAGTTATAACCTAAAACTATTCCCAAATCCCAAAACCTATAACCTAAACCTAAACTTAAACCTAAACCCGAACCCATTATTAAATCTCAAAACCTATAACCTAAACCAAAACCAAAACCTATAACCTAAACCTGAACCCATTCTCAAATCCAAAAACCTATAACATAAACCTAAACCTTAACATAAACCTATAACCTCTAACCTAAACCAAAACCTATAACCTAAACCAAAACCAAAACCTATAACCTAAACTAAAACCCATTATCAAATCCCAAAACCTATAACCTAAACTAAAACCTATAGCCTAAACTCGAACCCATTCTCAAATCCAAAAACCTATAACCTAAACCTAAATCTTAACATAAACGTATAACCTAAACAAAAACCTATAACCTAAACCTAAATTAAAACCTATAGCCTAAACCAAAACCAAAACCTATAACCTAAACCGGAACCTATTATCAAATCTCAAAACCTATAACCTAAACTGAAACCAAAACCTATAACCTAAACCCCGAACCCATTCTCAAATCCCAAAACCTAAACCTATAACCTAAACTCAAATCCCTAAACCTAAACCTAAACCTAATCCTATAACCTAAACTCAAATCCCTAAATCTTAACCTATAACTTAACCTAAACTTATACTTATAACCTAAAACTATTCACAAATACCAAAACCTATAACTTAAACCTAAACTTGAAAACCCAAACCTAAACTTGAAAACCCAAACCTAAATCCGATCCCGAACCCGAACCTGATTTCTTAAACCTAAACTTTAACCTATTCTCAATTCCCTAAAGCTATTACCTATAACCTACACCTAAACCTAACCTAAACCTATAACCTTAACCTAAACCTAAATCCTAAACTTAAACCTAAACCTAAAACCTAAATGTATTCTCAAATCCTTAAACCTAAACCTACACCTAATCCTATTCTCAACTCCTTAACCCAAACTAAATCTGATCTCAAACCTGAACCCGATTCCCTAAACCTAAACCTTAACCTATTCTTAATTTCCTAAAGCTTTAACCTATAACCTAAACCTAAACCTAAACCTAAACCTAAAGCAAAACATATAACCAAATTTTTAGTTTGCCCCGCTCAATTTTCAGTTTTTCCTACTCAATTTCTAGTTTGCCCAGCTTAATTTTCAGTTTGCCCTGCTCAATTTCCAGTTTGCCCCGTTCATATATGGACGGTTTGGATATAACACATACATCGTGATGGGACCCACAAAAGAAAAAAAAATCAATTTGCCCCGCTCAATTTATAATTGAGCGGGGCAAATTGGAAATTGAGTGGGGCAAACTGAAAATTGAGCGGGGCAAACTAGAAATTGAGCGGGGCAAACTGAAATTTTTTTTTTTTTTTTTTTTGCTATGTTACTTTTGTGGGTCCCATCATGAAGTATGTGTTATATCCTAACCGTCCATATATTTTACGAGCTCGTATTAAGGCTTGAGACTAAAAATAAGATAGATCTAACTATCAAGTGGACCACACTGTAAAATGCAATGGAAAATTGAATGTCTACCATTGAAACCCTTTTAGGGGTTACAGAAGTTTTGGATCATTATGAAATTTTTTTTCCCTCTTCATCCAGGTCTTTTTGACCCTATGAATGAACTTAGATGAGGAGGATTTCTCATAAACATCACAGTGGGCCCCGTAAAGGTTTCTAATGGTTAACGCTCATTTAACACTATTTCCTGTAATATGGTACACTTGAGAACTGGATATATCTCATTTTTGGTCTCATACCGTAAAATGATCTGGAAAAATATATAAATTGAGCGAGACAGCCTACGAATTGTGCAAGGGAAGCTAGAAATCCAGTGAGGCAATATATAAATTGAGCGAAGGAACCTAGGAATTGAGAGAGACAACCTAGCAATTGAGTGATGCAACATAGAAATTCAGCGAGGCAACTTAGGATTTGAGCGAAGTTCCCTCGCTCAATTTCAACGTAGCCTAAACCTCGCTCAATTTCTAGGTTCCCTCGCTCAATTTCTAGCTTTCCTCGCTCAAATCCTAAGTTGTCTCGATCAATTTCTAGATTCCCTCGCTGAACTCCTATGTTACCTCGCTCAATTTCTAGCTTCCCTCACTCAATTCATACCTTGTCTTGCTCAATTTTCAATTTACTCACTCAATTTCATATTTGCCTCGTTCAATTTTTAGTTTGACCATGAAGTGATTGAAATTGATCGTGAAGTGAATGAAATGTATTTTCGACCATTGACCTGATGGAATCTTGAAAAATAACTAAGTTGGTTGGCTAAAATAGCTTCTCGTACCCTAAAATCATATGTGGTATGTCAAGTAACTAATTTTAGTTTAGAAGATATTCTTGTTAAATGAATAAAGAAAGAAATGAAAAAAGAAAAGAGAAATATATATATATATATATATATATATATATATATATATATACACACACACACACACACACATACATATTTATAAAAACATGTATTAAAGAAAAATGTAGGTACAATAAAGTTCTCCATATAAAAAATAAAAATAAAAAAGAAAAAAGAAAAAAGAAAAAAAAGTGCATAGCATTGTAGTTATGACTACGGTTATAATCCGTAGCCTTAGGACGGTCGACTGGGTTGACCCGGTCGACCCCTACTTGCTGTCTTCTTATTCAAAAGTTTTTATTTTTCCCTTTTCCAATTGTAATTCTCACTGATTTTTGTGGGTCCCATTATGATGTATATGTTATATCCAAACCGTCCATCTATTCGGTGAACTCGTATTAAGGCTTGAGATGAAAAATAAGACAGATCTAGCTATCAAGTGGACCACACAGTAAACGGTAATGGGGAATTGAATGTCTACCATTGAAACCCTTTAAGGGGTTGCAGAAGTTTTGGATCATAATGGAATTTTTTTTTCCTCTTCATCCAAGCCTTTGTGACCTTATGAATAGGTTGGATGGAAAATAAATGTTATGATGGGCCTTACAAAAATTTTTAACAGTGAAAATCAATTTCCCCGCTGCTCTTTGTGGTGTGGTCCATTGATTTATAGATACGATTTATATTTTTTTGGATAATGCTCCGAAATGATTTTGAAATATGGATGAACGTTGTGGATATGATAAATACATAGCTGTGGGGCCATGTAACTTTGATCTTTCCTAAGCCGTTCGTACAACTCTCAGTTGGAGGAGCGTCGGCTCTCGTCTTCGCAGTGAAAAGGAAGGGTAGTTTCGTCCACAAAGTCGCTGTCCGCACGTGCTAGTCTAAGTTGGTAACTTAAGTTTGTATTCCGCGATAAAAACCGCTGGGTAAAAGGTTTTGTCTACAGTGGTCATTTTCTCCTAACATAGGTGTCTACTGTCTAGCCTATGGAGAATTTTGTAACGCCCAAACACGTGTATATGGCAACTTATTATACAATTATATGTGCCAACATAGCACATAGCTACTAGATCCAATCCATCCATTAGGGAATACACGCCATGGAGATGCCCTAGCCCAAGAATCAAGCCAACCCACTAATTATGTAGAGCACTGTTTATGAAACAAATTTACATGTGTAGGAAATTTTGTTGAAACTTTCTAAGCCCGTCTGCTATTTTCTAATTTAATAACCCACCTTTTGTGTGGAGGAACCTGATTTTGGATCAGAACATCATCAAGGTCAATTCCACCAGGTAGAAGGCTTGGATATTGCACAGGTCTGCCATGCATGTGCATTTGCATCATATGGCATCCTTGCACATGCATGTGGAGCCTAAAAAAGAAAACATAACAGAGAGCAAGAGAGAGACCTTTCCAATCCCATCACCTTTCATTTTCCACCCAAAATAGGAGGGGTGTCCAACTTTATAGGGATGGGAGAGAGGAAGCCTCCTTGTAAAGTTACCTTGTCAGATTCAAAGAGCACCACGTCGGTGACTCTTCAACTATACACATGGCATGGCTACATGACAGTTTAGACTGTCCAAATCACTGGTCCAAATGTGGAAGGATCATAACCAAAAAATTAAACAAGGACGATGATATTGACAATCTGATTTTTCATTTTTTATGTTTATCATTTGTATTATCTTATAGATTCTTGGGCGACTCATCCATATCGGATGAATCATATCAGCATTCTACCGGAACAATTCATACCCAAAATGTTACTTTAATCCTTGATCCATTCTCCTAGCCATTGATCAAAGGATTAGGGTCATTCAATCAAAGTGGTTCTTGAGGGAGATGGGCAATCAAAGTTGGGCAGCGCATGATGAATGACCCAGATAAATATTTGGACCTTTGATTGAATAATTAATTAACATGGACCATCCATTGTCTCGGCCATTGATCGGATGGTTAGGATCATTCAATCAAAGTGGCCTTTGAAGGGATTAGCTGTCAAAAGTAGATTGCACATGATGGATGGTAATTGGACCTTTGAAGTACAATCAATATGGATCTTCCATTTCCCAAACTATTGGAGCCAATGCCTAAAGTAGCCATGCCCACTGGATCCAATGCAAGTAGGGGAGCCCATGCAGCAAGGGGAATGATGAACGAATTTCATCCATCTAGTTAATCCAACTATGGTGGCACACAATTTACATATATATATATATATATATATATATTAAAAACCAAATTTTCTTTTCTTTCACTGTATTGATTTGATGATGACAAAAGTCAAATAGTTTATCCAAACAAATGGACAAATAAGCACCACTATGGATCTTGGTGTGCCATTAAAAAGTATAGCTCCGTAAAATTTCAGACGAGTGAAAGTTGTTTTCTTTCCACTATTTCTCCTAGGAAAAAGGAATCAACAGGAGAAGTTCTCTTGACTGCTTTCAAAACACTGTCTAAGGTGGCGTTCGGATGCCTGTAAGTTTCATAAGTTGTAAGTGATTTATTGATAAGTCATTTACAAGTGAAAGTCACTCATAGGTAATCCGGTTTTAATGTAATCTACAAGTCCATGGGATGGTTTTTGTGTTTGGATAACTTATAAGTTAGTTACAACTTACAAGTAAAAAATTGTATATTCACACTAAGGAAAACTTAAAGCAGGAAACTATTTCAAAATGTTATAATCACGTAAAAAAACTTGGCACCAAATATGTCATTTTGTTAAGCCCATAAAAATGAATATCTGAGCCAATTCTTAAGCTAAACCAATCATCAAGTAGACAATAAAAATGGGCCCATAATTCAAAATGCCTATCATGTAGAGCTAGGATCACCAATGAGTTTCACCTATATATTTTTTACGTGTGCCATATGCATGGAAAGAGTGCTTGATAACTTAAAAATCAGCGGCAGCATCATAAACTTTCTCATAATTGAAATGTAAGAAGGCTCAAACAAAACAGGAGAGCAAAGAGAGGCAATGAGCTCATTCAATAATGTAGCATTAGAAGGAAGCTGCATGCACTCACTATCCTTTTAGTTAGGCTTCTTGAGTATTCGAGTAATTAGTATATTTTGAAGTCATCCAATCGGGAAATTGCAATTCTGGTCTGTCATTTGACTCGTCTCATACAGAATGCAAAAACGTAATAAATCAGCAATGGATCTAACAGATAGTTGCCCAGTTATTTTGGCACATTGAGATTAGGCAACCGAGAATACACAACACAATAAAATGCATCAATACATTCATCAAATAGGCGGGCCCACCTATAAATCCACATGGATCAGCTTACGACATAATTAAAGAAAATGAGAATTTTAAACAATATAAAGAGCAATGGTCCACATTCAACCGAGAAAGAGAGATAATGAATGTGATTCAGTGAGGCCGTGACCGTGGGGCTCACCAGCAGCCGTGTTACATGTGCATGCAAAGCCACCCGCACGTGAACACAAGTGAAAGAAAATGCTAAAAAATCAGAAATCTAGCAATAGAACTCCTCAATAACTCAGGTGAAAGGAACATTATGGGGAAAACATACAAAGCCAATAGCGCAATTGGAACCGTTCAACAAGTGAGTCCTACAATGGATGGATTCAGTGAGGTTGTGACCATAGGGCCCACCTTGATGTGTGTTTTGTATATCCACGACGTCCATCATTTTTGGCTGCTCAATATAGAGCATGGGCCCAAAAAATTTCTCAGGTGGGCCACACCACAGGAAACAATGGTGATTGAATGCCCACCAATAAAACTTCTTGTGGACCACAAAAGTTTTGGATCAAGCTAATATTTGTTGTTTTCCCTTCATCCAAGTATGTGTGACCTTATCAACAAGTTGGATGGCAAATAAACATTACAGTGGGCCATAGGAAGCTTTTTATGGTAGACATTCAATCGCCACTATTTCCTGTGGTGTGGCCCACCCGAGAATTGGATTGGCTTCATTTTTGGATTCAAGCCATAAAATGAGCTGGAAAACTAATGGACGGCGTGGATATACAAAACAAGAAACAAGGTACGCCACACGGTCACAACCTCACCAAATCAGGCCCCATTCAAATGCAAGAAAAGAAAAAAGATCGAAACCCTACAACCCACCGATTGCAAAGAGGGAGAGAGGCGCATGGCGCCATTGTACAGAGAGAGAGAGAGAGAGAGAGAGAGAGCGAGATAGAGAGAGGCGCACTGCGCCATTGTAGAGAGAGAGAGAGAGAGAGAGAGAGAGAGAGAGAGAGAGAAACGGTTGTAGAGAGGGAGAGATAGGGAGAGATAGGGAGAGATTGGAGGAGGATGGAGCTTCTTCATTGGCTTCAATGGTTATTCTACTGCAAGTGTTGTAATGGTGGTTGTAGGTAGGTTGTTGGTGCATTCCCCCCTCCATCTTTTCAAAAATCTGAATGTTTGGCCTATAAGTCACAAGGAGATGACTTCTCCCAGCCAACTCCTTGCAGTTTCCTAAAAGTTTTGCTTGTAAGTGATTTACAGGTGAATTTCCTCCCCCAAACACCACCTGTAAGCGACTTCCTTGTAAGTCACTTCACACTAACCCAACTTAGAGGCATCCAAGTAGGCCCCCTGTTTGGATGGGAAATGGAAAGAAAATAGATGACTTTGCCCATGATGAGATGTTTCACCATTGTTTCGAACAAGATCCCCAAAGTGTAATCCATGGGAAACCGTGCTTATGGAAAACTTTCGGAAATCATCATTAGATAATCATTACAGTTCTCTTTTCATTTCTTTTCCCACCATCCAAACAGGCCCTAATAAAATGGTGCTGCCAATCCAGGTAAAGAACAGTAGAAATAACCAAATTGCATTCCTTCAAATTCATATTGAGGTACTAGGCACCAAATTAAAATCATTGTACTTCCCATATGAAGTTGAAATAAACATTAGGGGTCGTTACAATGGTATTAAATGATTTACTAGTAAATCATAACTTGCGTTTGGATGCCCTAAATTGCTTGTAAATCATTTACTAGTTGTAAATGATTTACCACCTTTTGCCCATTTTCATTTGCTAGCAAAAAGCTGGGATTTCTTTGCTAGCAAATGATTTACTAGAGAGAAGCCTCAAACGGTTCTTTTTTTGAAGGCTGAGAGATGCACACCTCCCTCTCTCTATTGTATCTAAGAACTCGACACACGAGAGGACGTGATGAGGTCGATCATCGGCTTCCTCAATCTTGAATCCACAAGGTACTCTTGAATCCATAAGAGAAAATCTCAAATCTACGAAAAGAAATAGAATTTCTAAAAAATTTAATTGATAGCTGATAATAAAAACGAGTTTAACACCTTTAAATAACCCTAAAAAAACCTGAAAAACGTAATCATAGAGTTGTAATCAAACTAGGAAAGAATTTTGGAAATTCACGCAAATTTCCAACGTCCATCAACCTGTCGTTGACAGGTTGAAACAGCCAAAAAGTGTATAGAGGTTTAAACCAAAAATTCTGTGATTTTCAACATGTCAACCTGATCTATCGACCTGTCAAATAGTATTTTAACCTGTCTAAACTAGCAGAAATCGGCCAACAAGCAATCTAGAATTTCTAGCGAAATTTCGACCTGTCGACCACGAAGATCGTCGACCCGTCGAAACTATGTTGAATTTTATCAATTTCTCCTTGGGCTTTGTAACACCCTGAAAATCGGGGGGTCGTGTATAATCTCAACTCCCGAGTTCCAGACCGTCACTTATGCAACAAAAATGATTATGATTCAATGTTGTCTGATTTAAAGCATTCACATGAGTAAAAGTATACCAAAACTGCAATTCATACTTCAGATCCAGTGATAAAAGCAAGCGGAAGACTAAACAATATATATATCACTGTATGGAAAAACAAAGTAAATCTCATCTGTCTCTAAAGTATGAATACATCTCTGAGTCTCATATACATATACATGAACAAAAGTAAATGTCCAAAATAGTCCCACTGAAGTCCCATCGATCCAGGTCGCCTACGCAAAGCCATCGTGATACTGCATGTACGAGAACTCGTCCTGGTCCTCGTCAAAGTCTGGCTCCACCTCCTGGATCTCAGCCTCACCTGCATCTACAACAGGGTCTGGTGGGTGTTGCAAACACCATCCCGTAACGTGGGAGTGAGTGATCAACTCAGTGGAATCATAGAGCAAAGATTAGCATGTTCATAATTCAATCATGCGATAATAGTAAAGCAGTAAATCAGACAATCCTAATACTGTTGTTAATGCAAGATGACATGACGTGATGTATGCCCTCACCGACGATCTCCCTCATACGGCAACATCTTACGACCGCGGCATGCAATCGACCCTCAAGTGCTCCACATCTTCCAGGCACATGCAATGGCATGGTGATATGATTTCCAAGTTGTTATTAGTCCATTCAAATAGCAGGATTGGGAAACTAAGGTACTTCCCTTGTATCAATCCCAACACCGATCCTGTCTAGAGTCGTCACTCCTAGTAATCTCATACGATGTATATTTCGTAAGTCACTGCAAGGGCTGTCAGGGCTGTTGCTCGCACTCGTTTCACCGCTCCCCCATCACCTTATCAATACAGGCCTACTGTACTCTACTGCAACGGAAGGGTCGTCGCCTCCCGTGGACTCAGAATACGCTCGCGGTCACTACAAAGGACTCGTCGCCTGATCAGTGTAGGCCGATAGCTAGAATATAGTTTCCCATACCACCATAATCTGCTCACGAGACTAGGTGCTCACTGGTTACTACGGGGAGGTTTGTGGCCCCAGCGTAGGCCAACAGCTCGACCACGGTGTCCCATACCACCATGCCCGGCTCATGAGTCTTCGTGGATCAAGGTACCATGGTTAACAGGGTTTACAATGGTAAGTTCAGTACCCTAGGTTCAAGCAGTTATGACTCATACAGGGTGAACATACATCGGCCAGTCGGGTTACTTGACGGGCTCGACTAGCGCGATCGCATCTCAAGTCGAACGACATGAAGTGCGTAAAACACTTCGCGTGGCCTAACCACTGCCGCCAACTCCAAACACGAATCGCGTTTATCGACGCGTCGTTCGTGGCTATGACCAATCAGCCACGAATTCGCTCGGTTACCGACTGCCTAGACTAAGTCTAGTCCCAAGCACTTATGGAATCACATCAGCAATATATGTAAAAGTATTGGAATTGAAATACAATCATGTGAGCATGTTAACACATGTTATAACATTCAACTTAAGTAAATCTTCAAGCACATATGTTTCATTCATGTAATGAAATCATGCATACAATCAACATGTAGGAAATCATTTAGGTCAACATATTAATTGAGAAATCAATCTCAAACTACCTCATAACATCATTTAATTCAATACATACTAATACAAGCATTTATACAAACACATACACTACACACTTAAGTCTACATATAGTATGTCGACCCGAAGTGCGCAATTAGGCGAATCTCTCCGCCAAACTAATTATGCATGTATTCCTAACTTCCTAATGTGACAACAAAACATGTCAATCACATCAGAAAAATATGATTATAAACAGTACTTCCTACAAATGACTAAAATGCCCTAAATCTCATATTCTTCGTTAGTTTATGAAACGGGAAACGGAGAGCATTTTGTACATGTCAAACGGCGTTGCCGTCAATAATCTACTATTAAACGACATTGAAAGCGTTGGGAACCGTCAATCAAAGCGTCTAAAATCCTCACCTTATGTCTTGTAAACACGTGAATTGAAATGGAGCGTATACGCTTCGTCTACGGCGAATAGGGAACCTAATACACGAGATCCATAAGCTACATCGCTATAGAAACAAAGGAAACTCAAATCAGCAACTATTTAGGGTATTTACTTACCTACAATCGCGGTGAAATTGCCGGGAAAGCGATAGAGGTGTGTTGCTTAAGCACGTGCAACACGTAGCACAAGTGGCAGGAAGAACTCTCCCACTCTCTCACAATCTCTCACCTTTTTCTCTCTCCCAAGCTAGGGTTTCTCTCAAATTTGGATGGGAGAGAGGAGTGAGGGTTTCAACCCCTTTTATAACCTAAAACATGTCCAAAATAGGCTTGGGAACAATGTTTACTTGGTGCCTAACCAAATCGGGGCCGTTTCGGTCTAAAAGGGCATTTCTGAAGGTCCCCTGGCCTAATGCGGTCGGACTTAAGCTCATGCATACTGGATCTAGCACACATCCAGTTTTCAGACCGGTAGGGTTCCCAGATCGCACGTGGAAGTCCAGTTTCAGTTTAACGGTCATCGCATCAAGATCAGGCCTATAAGTCTCGTGATATGTAATAGATATTTTTTCTGATCCAAGGGTGTAATTTAGCTGTATTCTGACGGTCAGAACGCTTAATACTGATGCGTCAAATCGTGTGCCAGATTTGAATTTCAAATTCCAATTCTAACCCTATTCTCACTCTCTTCGGTCCGGGCTCAATGAAATAGCTTGTGATTATCGGTTTGACTTGATTTTTGAAATGAGTGTCAAGTCCAGCTAGGCGGTTCTAACGGCTAAGATAGGAGGTATCGGACTTTCGACGTGCGGTCTAGATCCAATACAAAGATTCAAAGTGGTCCAGAGAACAAACCTGCTTAGAGTTTGGTCCGAGGTTTTAGAGCATTATAGCACCATTGGTTTCACTCGCTTTGGGCCTTGTAGAACGTATTTAAAGTGATCAGGGACCATTTTCCAGCTATTCTAACGTTGCACTAGCTAACCTAGTCATATTTTCTAAAGGAATGAATTTTACGCAATTTCGGGTCGAGTTGGTACTCGAGCCCAAGTACGGGTTTTTCACGGGCGTTACGGGCTTCTTCTGGTCCATGTGTGTTAAGAATGTGCTTGATCCTTGTCCTACATCAGACCCCTTCACTTGAAAAAAAAAAAAAAAACTCATCCTCAAGTTTGGTTCACGGTATGTGTTCAACTTCCTCGAGTTCTTCAACGGATTCAGTTTACAATACTTATAACAAACTACTACATTGAAAGTCCTCGAGATCTCCATGCCCTCCAGAAGATTAAGAACAAAGGCATTATCATTGATTTTTTTAAGGATCAGAACAGGGCTTATCTTCTTATTCAACAACTCGTTATACTTTACAATCAGAAACTTTTCCTTGTGTTACTAAACTAGCACATTATCATCCACTTGAAACACCTTCTGGCACCAATGTTTGTTAGCATCTTCCTTGTTCTTGACGTTAGACTCCTGAGCTAGCATAGAACATATACCTATGCTCTCCTTAACTTTACCCTTTTGGATCAGTTCCTCCACTTGTGCCAACAAGATTTCACATTCTTTCTAATAATGCATGCAATTAGGGAAACTTGTCCCTAAGACAAGATCAATGTGGTTTTGTAGATCTCGTATGGAAGGCAATTCCTTAGGAGGTTCATCGAGCACAATTGTATTGAACTCCTGCAACACTGATTTCATATTATCTGGGATGTTAATGGGCTCCACATCTTTGTCCTTTTCAATTAATGCATTTACATCCCCTGTCTCCTCAGATTGTTTCACGAAATCATGTTCAGTTATGAGAGACTGTCCCTCCAATTTAGAAGTGTTGGGTTGGTTCTCTGTTTCCATAGGAGTAACACTACGCTGTTGAGGAATCCAACGGCCTGTCATGACTCCTCAACCGGGTCGCCTCTTGCCGACAAACAATTGGATTGCTCTATGTAACCCCTTACCAATTGGCCATCATCACCTCTCGCCAACAAATAATAGGATTGCTATGAATAATCTATCACCGATCTACTATTCTGCTGACAATTTTGGTATTGAAACAATACTTAATCGTAGTCGCTGGGGAGGAATCGTGTGTGCAACAATTGCTTCATCTGAGGTCATGTATAGATTAGCGCCTTCATCTGTCTTCATCCGCTCGAGTTGAAGTTGTTCCCACCAAGTTGAAGCTTTGCCCTTCAACTTGAAGGCCACAAATTTAGTCTTCTTCTCCTAAGGGATTTCCATGTAGTTGAAGAAGCGTTCGACTTCAAGTAGCGAATCGAGGAAGTCCTCATGTGGAGTTAGCCATTGAAACTAGGAAGATTGACGTTCATCCTGAATTCTCGATCCGTTCGATCTACCCGATCGATGCATTGTCTGGATGTTGGGGAATCATGTCGCTGGATCCCATCTTCTTGGATGCAATTCTGTGATTCACCACCGGTATCGCCCTACGATCAGCGCGATTATAAATTTCAACGCCTACCGGGGGCGGATCACAGCCACGAACATGGAGCTGCGTTAAAGACTCCGTCATGCGATCGATGGCAGCCTACAACCCTTGCATGACTTACCGATTCTCTCATTGCACCACCTCAAAAGTTACCACCGTTAAAGGATAATTCCCTAGAGCACCGTCCATGGGATTGTGCCCAACTCGTCGTTAGAAGCAAATGATCTGAGGAAAAGCCTCACTTTGATACCAATTAACGCAAGGGAGGTCGTGATGAGGTCGATCACCGTCTTCCTCGATTGATAAATACCTTGAATCTACAAGAGAAAATCTTGAATTCATGAGAAGAAATAGAATTTCTAAGAAGTTTTAATTGATAGTTGATAATAAAAATGAGTTTAATACCTTTAAATAACCCTAAATAAACCCTTAAAACGTAATCAAAGAGTTCTAATCAAACTAAGAAACAATTTCAGAAAATCGCGCAAATTTCTCGCATCAATCGAGATGTCGTTGACAGGTCAAAACGGCCAAAAAGCGTACAGAGATTTAAACTGAAAATTCTATGATTTTCGACCTGTCGACTCAATCTATTGACCTGTAGAACAGTATTTTGACATGTCTAAACTAGCAAAAATCAGCTAGCAAGCCATCTGGAATTTCTAGCAAAAGTCAACCACAAAGTTCAACCTATCAAAACTATGCTGAATTTTGTCGATTTCTCCTTGGGCTTTTTTTGATCCATGTGTGTTAGGAATGTGCTTGATCTAGGAACGTGTTTTATCCTCATCCTACATCAAAACTCCAACATCTCTCTCTCTCTCTCTCTCTCTCTCTCTCTCTCTCTCTCTCTCTCTCTCTCTCTCTCTCTCTCAACGGCAGTAGAAATTGCTACCCACCTTATAAAAGAGCATTTGATTTTGTGGGCCCACTTATATGGCTCACCTACTACTTGGTTTTATGTGAGGATCAACCCTAAGCTTTAGTGAGATGGGCTTAATCCAAAGATCCACTCTTATATGCCATTTGAATGTTTTTTAATGAATTGCTTCTCTAAATTGTTTTAGGTGTGAATACACAATTACAGGATATAAACCATTTGGAAGCTATCCAAACACTGCAGATGATTTACTAGTAAATCATTTACAACTTAAAGCCAAACAGAAAGGCTGTAAATCATTTACAACTTAAACCATTTACCAACATCCAAACGACCCCTTACTTCCTCATTAAAGAAATTAAGAACACAGGACGACCATGGATAAAGCATGGATGAAGCACCATTATTTTTTGTCATTCCTTCTTGATTGAACTGAGTGGACATTCACAATTCATGAGCATCAAAACACAATTCAAATCAATGTATATTTGATTCATCTTAAATAGAAGTTTGTGGTTTCCGTACAGAGGAACAGAACTAAATTCTAGCACGTTAGTGCCTTAAATTTCAAGGAAACCATGAGACTCTTTTTTCTCACCAGGTCGCCAATGATAGGAACCTCTCCCTCTCCCTCGCAAAGATCTAGTGCTTTCACTCCGCTCGAGTTTTAAAGCTCGAAGAAATTAGAAATAGCAGAAGCATTAGAAGAACGAGTAAAAGACAGAGAGAAGATGAGAGAAGATGTTGCAGTGAGAAGCGAAAAAGCTCTCCTTGTAGTATTAGTGGTAGTAACAGTAGTGGTACAAGAAGAAGAAGAACAATAGCAATAGCAAGAAGATGAAGAGAAAGGAGAAGAGAATTTATGAAGGTCTTGAGGAAGGAAAAGAACGTTTGGCTAAAAGGAGACGGAAGATGGTGAGAATGGATTACAGAAGCTCATCTCGACAACTTTTGCAGCAAGGGGAATACGAAGGGCCGTACCATGTATATTGAAGCTTCAGATTGGGGTAACATTTATGGGCGTAAGTTACTTTGGATAAGCTACTTATGCGCAGCGTCTCTTAGCTTTTGGTTTCTACTTTATTTTTACATTTTTCGTTCGGGTTAGCTTGTCATTACACACCCATGTCCCATGTCAGTACACACACTCTATGTTAGCCACCCCCGTTAGGGATCGATACCAAGACCTCAGGTGTTGAAACGAGGTATCTCCACTTTGCCAGTTGAGCTATGGATCTGGGTGTAATGCTTGGTTTCTACTTATTCAGCTCATGAGTATGGTTGGAAAGCAATGTATATGTCATTCAAAAAGTAGAAAGCACATGATTGGTTTCCAACAAAACAAGGAGTTATCCCTCGGGCCTTTCTAGCCTCCCTGCCATCTACCATCTATCTTGTGGGACCAACCTTTGATGTGGACCATTCATTTGTGTGTGCCTCATCAGAGGATCGTCAATCATTTAGGGCATAACTTGGATATGGGCCATTCATCATTATGGCCTGACCTTTGATGTGGACCGTCCAACATGTAGGACCTACCTTGATGTGGATCATCCATAATGTGGGGCCCACCATTGTTAATTTCCCATCATGTGGAGCCCACCTTTGATGTGGATCGTCCATCATATGAGCCCAACCTTCAATGTTGTCTGCCTATCATGTTGGGCTCACCTTAGATGTCGGTCATTCATCATTAGGGGTCGACTTTGATGTAGATTGTCCATCATGAGGGGCCAGCTTCAATGTCCAATGCCCATCATATGCAGCTCACCTTTGATATGGACCTTGTCCATCATATAGGCGCCACCTTTGAAGTGGGTTGTCCATCATTCCAACCTGTTGGGATGTGTGTTTCATTATGGGCCAACCTTTGATATGAACCATCGACATGCGGGCCCACATTAATATGGGGTCATCCATCGTGTGGAGCCCCACCTTCTATTTAGACCGTCCATCATGTCAACCTCACCTTCAATGTGGACAATCGAACATGTGGGCCTGTTTTGATATAGACCACAAGAGAGAGCCTATTTTGACATGGATCATGAGAGAGATAAGTAGAAAAGTCACAAGTTAAAAGATTAAAAAAAAATGCTTATTAAGATTAGCTTTTAGCACATAAATTACTTTTACAATAATATTTACCCAATTAACTTAAGTGAAAAAAGTAGCTTAATTACTTTACAAAGGTTTTTTTTTTTTACTTATTTGGTAGTATCCAAACACGCCCTTAGTCTAAGTTACTAATGCTCATAGTAGTATATATTGGTTTCTACTAGGGGTGCACCTAGACCAAATCATTTGTTAAGAGAAGTCTTTAATCTAAAGTTCTTGAGGTCGTTCAACCGGTCGTGGGACAGCCACGAATGGAAGTGGGAGGCGCTCGACTGATCGCAGGCTCGAGCCCTAGCACGACTCAAAGTATAGAGACATTGTGTTGTTTTTCTCACTGGTCTACGACCATTCGTAGGTGGTCATAGACCAATCGTCGGTGGTCTACGACCAATCATAGGAGAGCTACGACTAGTCGTAGGTTACGCAGATTCGTTCCGTGATTTTGCGAATTGCAGAAATCTGTCCTTTCACAACTAGGATGCGGAAGGGAAGTTGCTTAAACTATAAATAGGTGTTCTTAGGATTTTTATAGGGTATGGGAAAGCTTTTTAAAGGGGTTCCAGGGAAATTAAAGGGTGTAGCAAGGGTGAGATTCGAAGTTGTTCGAATCGGGTAAGTCCTCTCTCTTTGTAATTTCTGTTTTCATAGTGGAGATCTGTTGCTTTGTGCCGTAGTTTTTTTCCGTAAGGGTTTTCCACGTTAAATCTGAGTTCTCTTGTGTGTGCTTAGTGCCATTGAATTGCTATCCTAAATCTAGATCTATGTGATTCCGCGGGTCAAAATCCCTAACAAGTGGTATCAGAGCTATTGTTGGGGCACAGATCTGAATCTAAGGGATTAGTAATAATGGCGAGCACTAAGTATGAGATTGAGAAGTACTCAAGGAAAAATAATTTTGAGTTATGGAATATCAAGATGATGAGTTCCTTAATCAAGCAAGGTGAAGATGGTTCTCTTGAGGAGCGAAAGCTTACTATGACTGATGCTGATTGGAATGCTTTTGATAAGAAGGCCTTATCATCGATCCGTTTATGTCTCACGGATGAAGTTCTCTACAACGTCATGAGAGAGAAAACTGCGGCTAAGTTATGGGCGAAGTTAGAGGATTTTTTCGCATAAAAATCCTCTGAAAATCGTCTGCACTTGAAGCGGCAGTGGTATAACTTCAAGATGGCAGAGGGTGGAGATCTGGAGGCTCACATTAAGAACTTTAATAAATTAGTTTACAAATTGCTGGATATGGAGGAAGTAATGAAAGATGAAGAATAAGCATGTATGTTGTTGAATTTTCCTCCGGCGTCTTATGAGTCATTCAAGGACACTATGTGCAGCATCAATAAAATCCTGAGTGTCGACACTATTATCTGAGCCCTTCAAGGGAAGGCTATGAGACAACTGAAAAGCAACATGGGGACATCTTCTGATGCACTGTTTACAGTGGATAGAAATTCTGGACAAGGTACAGGTTCTTTAGGTTGTAGATCCAAATCCAAGGGCAAGGGTAAAGGAAAGGTAAAGTGCTAAAATTGTGGGAAGGAAGGACATGTGAAGAAGGATCGTGAAAATTTTAAATCGAAGAGGAAAGATTTTGAGGCTTCATGCAGGGGGGCCATTATTGTCACGTCAGATGAAAGTGATGGTCATGTTTTATCTGTGTCTTCGCTCAGATGGTCATACGATGATCATAAGGATGAGTGGATGCTAGACACAAGGGCATCTTTTCACATGACTCCTCATCGGAGTTGGTTCACCAGCTACAGGGAGTGCGATGGTGGACAGGTATTCATGGACAATGACATTGCCTGTAATGTTGTGGCTATTCGTTCAGTGCGCATTAGGATGTTTGATAGGGTGAAGCATACCTTGACAGATGTGAGGCATGTTCCTGATTTGAAGCAGAATCTGATTTCTCTTAGTATGCTTAAGACAAAAGGATGCAAGTATATAGGTATTAATGGTGCTCTTAAAGTATCTAAGGGGGCACGGGTAATCATGAAAGCGCAACGACTCGGTAACTTGTACAGGTTGATCGGGAGCACTTCAAAAAGTAGAGTTGCAGTGGATGTAGCGGATTCCACCTCTGCATGTGTGTGGCATGTTGGGCATGGCCACATGAGCTAGCAGGGCAGAAAGGCTGAGACGTACGGACAGGGATACAGAGCAGGTGGAGCAGCCACCTGTGAGGAGAATCACATGGCATGATCGCATGATATTGGTGAGGTACATGGACGACTCCAATATCGCAGGAGGATTCATCTTCTATTCAGATGGCTCTAGGTGAGCCTGGTGCTGAGAAGTGAAAGGTGACTATGGACGATGTGATGGATTCGTTGTACCAGACTGACATATGGGAGCGGATGGAGCTTCCAGTGAGCCGAAAAGCGGTTGGATGTAGGTGGATCTTCAGGAGGATATAACATAGATACAGGGGAAGGTTGGTAGTGAAGGGTTATGCTCAGAGAGAAGGGATCGGCTTCTCAGAGATATTCACGCCGACGGTATAGTAGGTGTCTATTAGATCCGTGATTGGCGCTGGTTGGCCAATGTGATCTTGAGCTGGAAAGATGGATGTAGAGTCTACACTTCTGTAAGGGAAAGTGAAGAACAGATCTACATGAAGCAACCAGAGCGGTTCGAAGTTAAAGGGGCTGAGAAAAGACTTTGCAGGAGGTCGTGGTTCGACCTATCACCTAGGCAGTGATTTGATTCCTTTATGGTGAGTCAGAAATTGATGACATGTATATCGCCAATTATTACATGTCTAAAATTAATGTACTGAAGACTCGATTAAGTAGGACATTTAGGATGAAGGATCGGGGGACTGCAAAGATGGTTCTTGGCATTGAGACTGAAGGAGGAGTAGACTTTGGTAATCACAGGAGGAATACCTTGTGTGTAGGTATTGATCAAGGATGTGATGGGCCGGATAAGGCCGGAGAGCGTTCCCTATGTATCTCTCCTCAAGTTTTTCTCAGGATATGTCCCAAAACAGATGAGGAAAAGAAGGATATCTCATGAGCCTTATTCGAATACGGTTGGTAGTGTATGCCAGGGTCTGGATTATACGGGTTATTTCACAGGCTATCAGTGTTGTAAGCAAGTACCCCGGCAAGTAATATTGGGTAGCGGTGAGATGGTAAGAAGACTACGTCTTTCCTTTTGAGAAGACAGGAGCAAGGATGGTTGAGCTTGTGGATTTTGATCTGGCAGATATGCTCACCAAAAACGTTCCTATAGAGAAGTTCAAGTTCTGTGTAACTTCTCTAAGCTTGGCAATGGCATAAAAGAAGGACAAAGTGTGCACAAGAAGCTATGATGTGATACAGAAATAAGAGAAGAGGTCAGGAAGCTACACGGTTAAACATTGAAGACTTGGTGAAGATTGTTAAGAGAAGTCTTTAATCTGAAGTTCTTGATGTCGTTCGCTCGATCGTGGGAGGCGCTCAACTGGTCGTAGGTTCGAGCTCTGGCACGACTCAAAGTACAGAGATATTGTGTTATTTTTCTCCCTGGTCTACAACCAGTTGTAGGTGGTTTACGACCAGTCATAGGAGAGCTATGACTAGTCGTAGGTTACGCAGATTCGTTCCGCGATTTTGCGGATTCAGAAATCTGTGTCCTTTTACAACCGGGATGCGAAAGGGAAGTTGCCTAAACTATAAATAGGTGTTCCTAGGGTTTTTCTAGGGTATGAGAAATCTTTCTAAAGGGGTTCCATGGAAATTAAAGGGTATAGCAAGGGTGAGATTCGAGGTTGTTCGAATCGGGTAAGTCCTCTCTCTTTGTAATTTCTATTTTCATAGTGGAGATTTGTCGCTTTGTGCCGTGGTTTTTTCTCGCAAGGGTTTTCCAAGTTAAATCTAAGTTCTCTTGTGTGTGCTTGGTGCCATTAAATTGTTATCATAGATCTAGATCTATGTGATTCCG
This sequence comes from Magnolia kwangsiensis, assembly GCA_037074715.1. Lineage (NCBI taxonomy): Eukaryota > Viridiplantae > Streptophyta > Magnoliopsida > Magnoliales > Magnoliaceae > Magnolia > Magnolia kwangsiensis. The sequence continues at coordinate 148,158,549 of CM073572.1, read as the reverse complement.
GATGTCAAAATCCCCAACACCATTCCTATCGGTTCTAGGAAAATTAGAACAAAATTGGACTGTTTGCATCGCAGAACCGAATTGGAACTTGACCATAAAAAACCGGTTCGGTTCCGATCCAGTTCTACAGTTTTGGGCTTTTTATAATCTAGCCGAATTGCATGGTTTGTTTTTATAATCCAGTCCAATTGCATGGTTTTTTTTATAATCCAGCCCAAGCTCCTCTAATGAAATTTTTCACAGAGAGTAATTTTGTCATTGTTTGTTTTTCTGACCCTTTCGTGTTCCCAAAATGATTTTTCTACCAATGTTTATTCATGTTGTAATCCATTTGATGAAAGGTCTAGTTTTTTATGTTAAAAATAAATAAATATTTATTGGTCAAGGGGTCCAGTTCTAAGATTTAGTTCTACAGAACCTCAAACCGAGAACCTAACCAAACTAACTGGTTCTTTGATTTTCGAAACCGGAACCGATGCACTTCATAACTGGACTAAATCATGCAATCTGGTCAGTTCTAGTCCAGTTTACCAATTCTACCGGTTTCGTGTGCACCCCTAGTTTCTACTTTATTTAAGTTGAAGTGATTAACTTTAAGTTAAAATTTTCTTATAATTAATCTTAAACCAAACTTATGTCAAATAAGTTATTTATCTAATGTTGTAATTATAAAAAAGTAACTTACTTGGTGGTATCCAAACAACCCCATGAGCGTGGTTGGCTGGTGACCTGAATGCCAACTAGCTAGTTGGTGTTAAAGTATGTGGGCCCCACGATGATGTACATGCTTCATCCACGCCGCCTATCCATTTTTCCAGCTCATTTTAGGGCACGAACCCAAAAATGAGGCAGATCCAAAGGTCAAGTGGAGCACACCACAAGAAATAATGGGGAGAATGATGCCCACCTATGAAAACTTCTTAGGGTCCATGGTGATGTTTAATTGTCATCCAACCTCTTCATAAGGTAACGACATGGATGAGAGCAAAACACAAATACCAACTTGATCCAAAAATTTTGTGGCTCAAATAAGTTTTCAATTGTAAGCATTCAATTCCCATTGTTTCCTATATCGTGGTCCACTTAAGGTTCAGATCTACCTCATTTTGTGGCTCATGCCTTAAAATTATATGAAGAAAATGGATGGACAGTGTGGATAAAACACACGCATTACAGATTTTTTTATAGCAGCTAACTAGTTGGTGCTAGGTCACCAACCAAACGGCAGCCCATATAGAAATTAGTTGAGCGAAAAATCTACAAATTCACTATGAGACATTTAGATTTTAACATTTTTCTAATGATATTATAAGAAAATGTCACTGAAATAAAATGCCGATTTTTTTTTATACTATAAATTACTAAATAAAAAAAGTTGAATATAATTTGAAATATTTTAGCTTATAAATAACTTTACTATTAAAAATGTTGATGTAGAAATTTGGTTGTCCTCCCTAGACCACTTGGAACCTATAAGATAAGACAAAGATGATGACCCTAACTGCTGTAGGGGATCAAAGTTAGGTAGGCAAGTTATGTCTAGTAGAACGTAAGGTTTTTTGGTGTGAGATTGTGCATACCTTTCACCATTGGAGGTGTCCCTATTTATAGTTGAATAGGGGCGGTGGCGTAGGAGGTGATTTCTGAAAGGGTGAGCTCTCGGTCCTAGAGGGGGGGCGGTGAATAAGACTATGCTAAATAAAAATTAAAAGCGGAATATAAATGAAGATAACAGAAATAAATAGCAACCTCAAATGCATTAGTCTTGAGAGGTTGATACAAACTTCATTCAAAGGACAATCTCACAACAAAAACTAAGGTTTATGGTAGGACAACCTGATGTCTAGAACTTAGTAAGGATAAAAAACTCCAACTAATATCAAAGGCAAATAAAATAAATCAAGCTATTACAACATTCACCACATGTACATGAAAATAAATTACAACATTCACCACATCACATACATCACCATCATCATCATCAACCAAACTCCAAGAATTACAATGGTTCAGTGTGTACACCAACTGTTCGCAAACAACCACACCTACTCCACTTCCAATATCCACAACCCATGTAATATTGACTTTCGCTATGAAAGAAGATTTTCCAAGGTTCACCTTAAAACCTTTACAATTGTGTTTTCAATGGGTACCATAATTAAAAACCCCACACACTGAGACTTTCTGTCTATCTCAGTCAAAACCAAAAATAAAGATTTTCTAGTAATCTTACAAACCACAATATAATAAACGAAATATACTTATTTGAAGATTCTTCTTCTTCGTTGTAGTCCGATAGAACCACTTTTTTGTAGACGTAAATGTTCAATGTTCAATGTTCAATGTTCAATGTTACAAATGAAAGGGTTCTAGGTCTAAATGAATTTTAATTTAAAATCAACCTTGGGCTAGCTTGATTCAATTTCTTAGATCTCAAAAGGGTAAAGCAAAATTTCCTTTCTAATAAGTAGAATTAAATAACAAGAGATCAAGAAATTCAAAATAAAAAAAGCTATGAAAGAATATTAAATTACCGAGCAATAACTTCACAATAGTGGTGACTTAATTCTCAGAGAGGAGGCTTGATTTAGCTTGGAATGAATAAAAAAAATCTGACAAAAGTCCTCTATTTATAGGGTAAAATTCAGTTCCCTCGACTAGTCTTGGCAACAACCATTTTTTACGTTTTCTGGCGTGATTGGATAAAACAGACCCTTGACTGGTCGAGCATAGCACTCGACTGATCGAGTGGGCCAAAATCACCTTTTTGGAGTTCGAGTCAAGCCCTGCTCGATTGGTCGAGCCAATCTCCATGACCGGTTGAGCAGGATACTCGACTGGTCGAAGTCCTACCAAATTTATCCGAAAATTTGAGTTAATTTCTGGACTGGTTGAGAGAAACCCTGGACTACTCGAGCCAGTGCCTGGACTAATCGAACCATGACTAGGACTAGTCGAAGCAAGGTCCAAATAGAGTACCATGACTCAAATTCTATATGTAATATGTATGACCTATCCCTAAGGTCTTTTTAGGGTCATGTATACCTTAAATGTGAGCATTGAACTTGTCAATTCTGTCACTTTGGTAGATAGTATACTTGAGGTACTTTCAAGCTTTATCTTGTACACTTTGAAGCTTAAAACTTGTGTACTTTATCTTGAGCTTGTAAACTTGAACTTGAGTTTGTGTATTTGATCGTGAACTTGATCATGTAATGCACTTGGACTTGAACTAGTATTTGAAGTCGCACTTATACTCGATCTTATGTACAAACTTGATTTTGTATTTGTAGTTGAACATGCACTTTGATTTGAAGTAGTATACTTTGATGTTGATATAGATGACTTGAAACTCATCTTCAAATGAAGGAGAACTTTCCATCTATTGAACTTAAAGGAGAACTTTCCATCTATCAAATAAGTCAATCACTTTCAAGTGGTTTGTCACTACAAAATTTGACAACACAGGGTGATAGATCTAAAACATAGCACTTACAATCTCCCCCTTTGTCAAATTTGTGACAAAACCAATTAAGAGAATCAACCTATTCAATATACAAATTTACAACCAATTCAATCTTTTAAAAAGACTTCAAAACTCCCCCTCAATCTACTCCCCCTTAATATGAGTTTGGTGACTTGTAGAGACCTATATTAACAAATATATTTCAAAAAAAAAAAAAATACATATACGCATCTCTCTACATCATTCACATGCACCAAACATATCCACATGCACAAAACATATCTACATTCTATAAATTCTCATATAGAATAAAGCATAAGCATAAAAGGATATATGAAAAGGATATATAGAAAGAGAAAAAGAGTTTAGAAGATTAAGCCATAAAGCATGAAAGCATCAACATCTAACAGTTATACATGTCCAGGTATCAAATAGTCAACAAGTGAAAGTGTAACGTCTCAGAAAAATTCGTACAGAGACCCGAGTACCACCTTAGGCAGAAATCACTTAGGATTAATTCCTTTAGAAATTCAACATAAGTTAACTAGCGCTAAGCCAGATTAGCTGTAAAATTAGCACTGTTCACTTTAAATATGTTCTGCAAGACCCAAAACTTGTGCAATCGTTAACGCTATAACATCCTGAAACCTAGGATCAAACTCTAAACCTTTTTGTTCTCAGGAACCCTTTGAAACTTTGTAATGGACTTAGACCGCGCGTCGTGAGTCCGGTGGCGATGAACTTAGACCATTATGACCACATAGTTGGACTTGACTAGCACCCCAGAAATCAAGTTCAAATGATGCCGTGAGACTATTTCATTGAGCCTGGAGCAAGGAGTGTGAGAAAGAGTAGAATTCTTTATAAATTAAATATGATTTAAGTAATCTGGGACGTGTCACTTGCAGGTTAATTATAAGCATTCAGACCATTGGAATCTGACCTAAATACACCCTCGGATCAGGAAACATTTCCCACTCATGTCAGTGTACTTGGAATCCCTAATCAAGTCTCAGTGACCGCAGAACTGAAATTGGTCTGCCACGTGCGATCTGGAAACCCGATCGAACTGAAAACTTAATGTGATCAGGATCCAGCATCCATAAGCTTAAGCCCGACCGCATTCAGCCAGCGGAACTCCAGAAATGTCCTTTTGGATCGAAAAAGACCCGATTTGGTTATAACTCAAGTATACCTTGGTCTAAAGTCTAAATAGGTGAGTTTTTAACCTATTTAAGGACCTTAAACCCTCTCTCATTCCTCTTATACGAATTTGAGAGAAACCCTAGGAGAGAGAAGAGAGAAAAGAGAGAGATTGTGTGAGAGTTGTGAGAGGAAGCTCCTGTCACTCTATCCTGCTACTACACGTACTTACTCATCGTGATCTAATCACTCTTCCGGTGATTCTGACTTCATTCTAGGTAAGAAAATCCTAACCTTAACCTATTTTAGGAATTCTGTTGATACAAGTAGCGAAGTAGCTGACTTACCTTGTGTATTAGGTTGTCATATCGTCGTTGGCAAAGGCATAGGTTCCTATTCGATTCATTACGCTCCTACGACATAAGGTGCGAATTTTAGATACTTAGGTTACCTATTTTCAAAGCTTTCAATGTCGTTTAATGGTAGATTATTGACAAGGATGTTGTTTGACATGTAGAATATGTTGTCTGTTTTTCATTTCGAATACGTACGAAGAATATAAGATTTAGGGCATTTTAAGTATTTGTAGGAAATACTGTATATGTATGTATTTTGCTGTTATGATTGTCATGAGTATTTTTTGTATACCTATGCTAGTTATGCGTGTATGATCTGTTTGGCAAAGAAATTCGCCCTAATGCACACTTTGGCCGACATATGCTATGTAGACAAATGTGTGTAGACTAAGTGTTTGTATAAATGAATGTATTAGTAAGTATTGAGTAGATGGTGTTGTAGATTAGTTTTGAGATTGGAGTCTCAACTAATTTGATGATGTACATAAATTCCTCCATATTTGTTATATTGAATTGATTACCTTATGTATATGAAATACTTGTGTTTGGTTGAATTGCTTATGTTGTGTCTTATAACATGTCGTTACCATGCTTGAATTATATGTTATTTCAATTCTGTCTATCTCATATGAGTACTGATTCGGATTACATGTGCTTGGCGCTATACTCCAGTCCAGGCAGTCGGTAACAAGTTTGAATTCGTGGTTGGCTTCTATTCGCCACGAAGGACGCGTCGACAAATTCGAGTCGTGCTTTGGTTGACGGCAGTGGTTAGGCCACACGAGGTGTTTTATGCACTTCATGTCATTCAGCTTGAGGTGCGCTCGTACTAGTCGACCTCGTCAAGTAACCCGACTGACCATTGTATGTTCACCTTGTATTGGTCATAACTGCCTGAACCTAGGGTACTGAACTTACCAGTGATAACCTTGATAACCATGGTACCTTGATCCATTAAGACTCATGAGCCGGGCATGATGGTATGGGACACCGTGGTCGAGTTGTCGGCCTACGTTGAGGCGACGAGCCTCCCCGTAGTGACCAGTGAGCACCTTAGACTCGTGAGCTGATTATGGTGGTATGGGACACTACATTCGAGCTGTCAGCCTACTCTGATTGGTGACGAGCCCTTTGTAATGACCTCGAGCGTATTTTGAGTCTACGTGAGGTGACAACCCTTCCGTAGTAACAAGAGTACAACTAGGCCTGTATTGATAAGGTGATGGGGGAGCGGAGCAACGAATGCGTGCAACAGCCCTGACAGCCCTTGCAGCGACCTAGAAATATATCATCGTATGAGACCACTAGGAGTGACGACCCTAGATAGGATCTTTGTTAGGAATGATATAAGGGAGGTACCTTAGTTTCCCAATACTGCTGTATGAAAGGACTAATAACAACTCGGTAATCATATTCATATCGCACTGCATGTGCCTGGAAGATGTGGAGCACTGAGGGAAGAAAGCATGTCGCAGACGTAAGATGGTGTCACATGAGGGAGTATGTCGGTGAGGGAACGCATCATTGCTGCATCTCATCTTTGCATTAATAACAGTATTTAGGAATGTTTGATTGCTTGCTTTACCATTATCGCGTGATTGATTTAATAACATGCTAATCTTTGCTCTATGATTCCACTGAGTTGATCACTCACTCCCACGTTATGGGACGATGTTTACAACACCTACCAGACTCTGTCTTAGGTGCAGATGATGAGGTGATTCAGGATGTGGAGTCGGACTACTTCGAGGACCAGGACGAGTTCTCGTACATGCCGTTTGCTGATGGGTTCGTATAGGTAGCTTGGATCAGCGGGATTTTGCTAGTTGGACTATCATATTACATTTGATTTTAGTTTTATATATGTATATATGACTCAAGGTTATATTCATGCTTTGGAAATAGATCGTGACTGTTTTGTTTTACAGATACTGATGTATATATCTTCCAGTCTTCCGCTTGCATTTTATTACTGGATCTGGAGTATGAATTGTTGTTTTGGTATAATCTCACTCATGTCAATGCACTAACTCAGACAACATTTAATCATAAGCATATTTGTTGCATAAGTGATATTTTGGAACTCAGGAGCTGAGTTATGCTCGACCCCCGATTTTCAGGGCGTTACAGAAAGTGAGAATTAATCCTTAATATAAGTCCAAAATCGAAATATCAAGTAAAGCATACTGATCAGAGCCAGAGGAAGAAGGAGGTGGGATGGACAAATCAATTTAATGCAGTCCCTTAGTAATGCATCTAAATACTTATGCATATATTTCATTTTACTCTCTTAGGATATCTTCAATCCATCCACCTTCTCTTCTAAGGCTCGAAGGCGCTCACCAAAACTAGAACACTGAAAATCAGGATCATCTTTTATGTCATCTGTTTCCAATTCATTAAAGACATCATCCATATTGGCGTCAGTTGGCAGTGCATCTTCCTCTCTAACTTCTTCCCTAACTTCCTTAGTATCCCCCTCTCTTTGACCAGGAGCTAACTTCAAATTCATCTTGTTGATATTGGAATTATTGAATGGAAGATGTGAAGTAAGAGTTTCACCAGGTGGCATGACCACACAGCAATGCAAGGCAAGTGCGGTCATCAAATAAGCAAAAGGAATATCGCTATGACCAGGATGAAGTCGAAATTGGATAATAATATAACATATTAAAGAAGGAAGACACAGGAATACCAGATACAACTGAATGAAGGATACGAACTACAAAAGAAGTTAGTTCTGCCTTGTTTCCAGATCTATGATAGACATTAGAAATAAAGATATGATGCAACACTCTGTATCTGGGCAACATTTGGTTGGCCCGGAGCGTATTCTCGGAACTCCATTCCGAGTCCATGTTGCACAAATATCTGGTTAAATAGCATTTTTTTGACTCATTCATTTTTTCAGCCAATGTTGGAATAGGAATGCCTTCATCATTCACTTGGACATCCAACAAACCAGAAATTAAGTGACGATCTACTTTATATGAACCTTCTCTAAACATTATAGTGAAGGTCAAATCTTCAATAGAAACATCACCTATATAAGCATACGTTCTTTGCGCAATGGAGCAGTATGCCGATCCGCCCCAATTCAAAATATTATCCCATCCTACAGCTATAAGGAGGGGAATAATGTGAAATGGTGCAAGGTGGTTGGCATTTACGGTACGCTCAAAAATGATGTTGTGGGGATGAATATCCCACACATATTCGGGATCCTCTTCGGGTGGTCGAAGAGTACACACAGGTGTGGAATGAGAAGAAGATACTTTAATAGGTTTCTTCTTTGTTCTACCTTCCATTGCAAGGATCAATAAGAAAATACAAGAAAGGAATCAAGGGTTTCAAACCCAGAAAATTTTTCTCAACTAAGGTAATCACAAGGAAATTTGAAATAAAAGTAAGAATCAAGCAATATGAGAGTCAAGGAAGCCAAATGTGAAAGGAAATTGAAAATGATGCACTTACTAAACACTAATCGAAGGTGGGTTCGACTGGTCGGAGAAGGGGCAAGTGAGGAAGATGAGAGAAATGAAAAAAAAAGAAACATGTTTTCAACACACTTAAAGGCCCTTCAATCGCGCGCCTCGACTGGTCGAGTGCATACTCGACTGGTCGAGCCACGACTAGTCAAGTATGTGTTCAACTGGTCGTGCGAGCACAAAAATGCACAATTTATCATATTTTAAAAAATAAATAATTTGCATAATAAAAAAATATATAAAAATAAAATATGCAAACATGATAAACTCAATTCGAATTACACATACCAATATTTATTTTAAATTTAGAAAACCTATTTCTGTCAACTGATTTAGTGAATATGTCCATAAGTTGATTTTTAGTTTGAACATAATCTAATGAAATAAATTGCTTCCACTAATTCCTTAATGTAATGATTTTAATGTCAATATATTTGGTACGGGAATGTTGGATGAGATTCTTAGAAATATTAATTACGCTAGAATTATCGCAATACAAAATCATAATACCTTGCGCAATCTCATAGTCATTTAACATCCTTTTCATCCACACCAGCTGGGTACAATCATTTCTGGTTGCAATATATTCAGCCTCAGCTATGGATAGTGATACAGAACTTTGTTTCTTGCTATGCTATGAAACTAAACAGTTCTCGACATAAAAACATCCACCGTTAGTAGACTTTTTATCACCTATATTCCCAGCCCAGTCAGCATCCGTATATTTAGATAATTGAACATTAGTATCATGTGGATACCATAGGCCTAGATTACCCGAACTTGCGACATATCTAATAATTCTCTTGACAGTAATAAGGTGTGATTCCTTAGGATCTGATTGATATCTAGCACAGATGCCTACACTAAATGCTATATCAGATCAGCTTGCAGTTAAATATAACAAACTACTAATCATACTGCGATATAATCGAGGATCTACACTTTTACCTGTTACATCTTTAGAAAGCTTAAGAGTTATACTCATAAGAGTATCAAAGTTTTTACCACTCTCAAATCCAAAATTCTTGACCAAGTTTAAGGCATACTTGGTTTAAGAAATGAAAATATTTTTGTCAAGTTTTTTAACGTATAAACCTAGAAAGTAATTCAATTCTCCCACCATGCTCATTTCAAACTTGGATTTCATCAACTTTGCAAACTCAATGGACAGGTTAGAACATGTAGAACCATAGATAATATCATCAATGTAGATATGTAAATATGTGATCATTATGTTTCTTAACAAACAGAATTTTATCAACACTCCCCATAACAAAATTACGACTCAGTAAAAACTTAGTCAATTTCTCATACCATGCCCTTGGAGCTTGTTTCAAACCATAAAGTACCTTTTTAAGGCGATACACATGATCAGAATATTTAGGGTCCTCAAAATCCTTAGGTTGTTCAACATACACTTCTTCATATATATCACCATTTAAGAAAGAACTTTTCACATCCATTTGATAAATTTTAAACTTTTTAAAACATGCAATGGATATGAACAATCTGATGGATTCAAGATGAGCTACTGGAGTGAATGTTTTATCATAGTCGATTCTTTCTATCCGAGTGTACCCTTGTACAACCAGTCTAGCCTTATTTCTTATTATGTTTCTTAATTCATCAGATTTATTTTTAAAAATTCATTTGGTTCCTATAATATGTTTATCAGATGGTCTTGGAACCAAATACCATACATCATTTCTAACAAATTGTTTTAGTTCATCTTGCATGGCAACTATCCAATTTTCATCAGCGAGTGCCTCTTTTACATTGGCTGGTTCAATTTGGGAAGTAAAACATGCATAATTGTATATGTTTTCAAGTTGTCTTCAAGTACGTACACCAATGAGAGGATTGCCTAGGATTTGATCAGTAGGATGATCTTTGACTGATCGTAGTTTAGAGTTGGTTTGACAAGATGAGGAGTCATGTTTATCAAATGTATTGACTTCATCATCTTCTAAACTCGATATTGGTATGTTCAGGTGATCATCAATAACCACATTTATTGACTCCTGAATGACACCAGTTCTCTTGTTGAGAACACGGTATGCCCAATTGTTCAAGGCATAACCTTGGAAAATCCCTTCATCACTTTTAGTGTTGAACTTCTCTAAATTTTTCTGGTCTCATAAAATATAACCCTTACTTTCAAAAATTCAGAAATATTTTACAGTGGGTTTCTTATTAAACCATAATTCATAAGCCATTTTATCTTTTGATTTTTTTTATTATATAAACACGGTTTATTATATAGCATGCAGTATTAACAGCTTCGGCCCATAAGTTCTTAAGCAATTTCATGTTATTTAACATTACATTGGCCATCTCTTGTAGCACTCTTCTCTTCCTTTCAACAACCTCATTTTGTTGAGGCGTCTTAGGAGAAAGCGATATACCATGATCGCTACAGAACTTCTCAAAATTGCTATTTTCGAATTCCAATCTATGATCGCTTTGAATCTTGATTACATTTATTTCTTTTTCTGTTTGAATACATTTAAGTATTCTTTCCACTTCATCGAGAGTTTTAGATTTTTCTCTCATGAATGCAACCCAAGTAAATCTGGTAAAATCATCAACAATTACCAAGAATTACTTTTTACCACCTCTACGCTCCATTATGTTTAGTCCTACTAGATCCATGTGGAGGAGTTCAAGAGGTTTAGATATGGAGGTGGAGTTCACTTTCTTATGACTACTCCTTGTTTGTTTTTTATTTGACATTCACCACATATTTTATCAATTTTCTTCAATTTGGGTAGACCTTTTATTAGATTAGCCATGCGCAATCTATATAAATTCTGGTAGTTTACATATCCAAGGCGTTTATGCCATAATTCAGTCTCATTGGTATGGACCATGTAACAAGATAATTTAGACGAGCTAGAATCACTTACAATATAACAATTCTCAGATGTTCTTTGACCATTCAATATCACACAACCTTTCTCATTTGAGATCTCGCACCCTTGATTAATGAATTTAACATTGTGTTTGTTATCACAGATTTGAGAAATACTCAAAAGATTGTGCTTAAGACCTTCTACGAATAAAACATTTTCAAAAGGAGGAAGGTTAAAAAGTTGAACCGTACCTTGGTCAATTATTTTACTGTTGTTACCATCACCAAATGTGACTGACCCATCAGTCATTTCTTTATAGTCGGTGAACAAATCTCTGTCACTTGTCATGTGTCTTGAGCAACCGCTGTTTAGGTACCACTTTGATTGACTCGAAGCCTTGAAGGAAGTGTGTCAACCAAAGAAGTACCCTTAGGAACCTATTTCATCGTAGTTTTGGGTTTTTAAGCACTGTTGGGTTTTCTTCGCTTATTATTATTATTAATCTTAACATTAGAGTTAGATTTGAGAAGCTCCTTGAGTAAGTCCGCAATTTTTTCAGCTAAATGATTATAAGATTGTTTTCTAAAGCTGATATTATTAGAATTGACTTTAGGTGCTTGAAAAGTCTTTAGATTTCTAGAGTTGTTATGATTATTTTGTTTCAAGTCCTTTCCTTTTGAGTTAGAAGATTTTCCTTTGACAAATATTGGAGAAGTACTCTTATTTTTAAGAGGCATGTTTTTATCATAGCCCAGACCCGATCTATCTCCACATTTTCTCGATGTGGTTAGTAACTTTTCAAGTTTAGGGTCTCTTTGGGCATACCTCCATGTATCCTTTGAACTCAAGAGGAAAGATACTTCATTTTTTAGTTTCTTATTTTCTAATCTTAATTTTTCAAGTTCTGATATTTTGAAATCCAAATCATATTTTGTTTTTTCTAAACAATCAGAAATATGAGACTTTTCTAAAATTGCATTTTGAAAATCCTCTTTTAATTTCAAAAATTTCTCTTTTTGAAGTTTAAGTTTGATAGCAATCTCACAACTCTCCTTGTATAGGGCATTATAAGCATCTTAAAGATCATCTTTATTATCATTTTTAGGCTCACTCCTTAGATTTTCATCATCGGTTGAATCACAACTATCTGGGGAAGTGACTCTGACTAGAGTCATTAAAGCCTTGATTTCATTTGAAGTTTTGGGTTCTGATTCATCCGACTCAGAAGAAACTTCTGAACTGGATGATTCATCCCTTGTGACTAACATGCCTTTACGTTTTGGCTTGTCCTTCTTTGGACACTCATTTGCCAAATGCTTGTATTCATGGCAGTTGAAACATTGGCTATCTTTTAGAGATTTTCATGTTTTAGATTTAACATTTTTCTTCTTAGAAGGTTTTTGAAAATCAACTCTTTTTTTACTTTTAAAAATTTTATAAAACTTTTTCTCAAGAAAAGTCATATCATCCTCCGAGTTTTCATATTCAGAATTAGCATTACTATCATGTGAAGTTGATTTGGATGATTTAAGAGTGATAGACTTACCCTTTGGAGCTTTGAAATTTAACTCGTATGTTTGAAGAGAACCAACAAGTTCCTCAACCTTCATGTTATTTGTGTCTCTAAGTTCCTAAATGGCAGTAACCTTGGAATTGAATCTCTCTAGAAGTGATGGTAGAATTTTTGCACAGACTTTTCTTTCTAGGATGCTATCTCCAAGACCCCACATAGAGTTCACTATGTCATTTAGTTTCATATAGAAGTCCATGAATGTCTCATTTTCTTTCATACGAATTTTCTCAAACTTAATTGTGAAGATCTGAACTTTAGACTTTTTTACAATAGATGTAACCTCATGTGTCATTTCAAGAGTGTCCTATGCTTGTTTAGAAGTCTCACAAGATAATTCTTTTGAATTCATCGGGTGATAGTGCACAAGTGATTGCATTTAAAGCCTTAACATTAGCACTGCTCTCATTTTTCTGAAGAGTAGTCCACATATAATATGCTGTTTCTCTCATGAACTTTGTTCCATCACTGCCTAGAACTTTAGACATTGGTGGATCCATCTAGTCACTGTGGCTTCCCACACGCTTTCATCAATGGACCTTAAAAAGATCCTCATTCGTGCATTCCAATATGCATAGTTGGAGCCATCAAACGGTGGTGGCCTAGTAATAGATAGGCTTTCAAAATTTGACATCCTGAAAGTTCTAGATCGATAAACTCTGGAAATGAATCCAAAAGTATGAGTCACTTAACTTTGATACCACTTGAAAAGGGTGAGCTCTCAGTCCTAGAGGGAGGCGGAATATAAATGCAGATAGCAGAAATAAATAGCAATCTCAAATGCACTAGTCTTGAGAGGTTGATACAAACTTTGTTCAAAGGACAACCTTACACCAAAAATCAAGGTTTATGGTAAGCCAACCTAATGTCTTGAACTTAGTAAGGATCAAACACTCAAACTAATATCAAAGGCAAATAAAATAAATCAGGCTATTACAACATTCACCACATGTACATGAAAAAAAATTACAGCATTCACCACATCACATACATTACCATCATCATCATCAACCAAACTCTGAGAATTATAGTAGTTCGGTGTGTACACCAACTGTTCACAAACAGTCACACCTACACCACTCCCAATATCCATAACCCACGTGGTATTGGCTTTCACTATGAAATAAGGTTTTCCAAGGTTCACCTTAAAACCTTAACAATTGTGTTTTCAATGGCTATCCCAATTAAAAACCCTACACATTGAGATTTTTTGGCTATCTCAGTCAAAACAAAAAAAAATTAAATTCTGACAATCTTACAAACCACAATATAATAAACAAAATATACTTATCTGAAGATTCTTCTTCTTCGTTGTAGCCTGGTAGAACCACTTCTTTGTAGACGTACACGTTCAGTGTTTAATTTTCATGTTCAATGTCACAAATGAAAGGGTTCTAGGTCTAAATGAATTTTAATTTAAAATCAACCTTGGGCTAGCTTAATTCAATTTCTTATATCTCAAAAGGGTAAAGAAAAATTCCCTTTCTAATAAGTAGAATTGAATAACAAGATATCAAGAAATTTAAAATAAAAAAGCTATGAAAGAATCTTAAATTACCAAGCAATAACTTCACAATAGCGGGGACTTAATTCTCAGAGAGGAGGCTTGATTTAGCATGGAATGAATAAAAAAAATATGAGAAAAGTCCTCTATTTATAGGGTGAAATTCGGTTCCCTCGACTGGTCCTGGCATCAACCAATTTTCAAAATTTCTGACACGATCGGATAAAACAGACCCTCGACTAATCGAGTGGCTTGCTCGACTGGTTGAGCATAGCACTCGACTGATTGAGTGGGTCAAAATCACCTTTCTGGAGTTCGAGTCGAGCCCTGCTTGGTCGAGCCAGTCTCCACGACTAGTCTAGCAGGGTGCTCGATTAGTTGAAGTCCTACCAGACGTATCCGAAAATTTGAGTTAATTTTTGGACTGGTAGAAAAAAACCCTGGATGGTCGAGCCAGTGCCTAGACTAGTCGAACCATGATTAGGACTAGTCGAAGAAAGGTCCAAATACAGTACCATGACCCAAATTCTATGCGTAATATGTACGACCTATCCCTAAGGTCTTTCTAGGGTCATGTATACCTTAAATGTGAGCATTGAACTTATCAATTCGGTCGCTTCAGTAGATAGTATACTTGAGGTACTTTGAAGCCTTTTCTTGTACACTTTGAAGCTTAAAACTTGTGTACTTGATCTTGAGCTTGTAAACTTGAACTTGAGCTTGTGTACTTGATCGTGAACTTGATCATGTAATGCACTTGGACTTAAACTAGTATTTGAAGTCGCACTTGTACTCGGTCTTATGTATGAACTTGATTTTGTATTTGCAATTGAACATGCACTTTGAGTTGAAGTAGAACTTTGATGTTGATGTAGATGACTTGAAACTCATCTTTGAATGAAGGTGAACTTTCCATCTATCAAACAAGTCAATCACTCTCAAGTGGTTTGTCACTACAAAATTTGACAACACAGGGTGCTAGATCTAAAACATAGCACTTACTATTTCCCCTATTTAGTAGGCACAAATTGTAGAGGGATTCAGATCCCAAACATGTCACAAGGATCTTCCTAGATCCTTGGCTAAGATCTCTGGCAGATCTGTGTCGCAATCGTCTCCCTAGATCCTTAGTTGGGATCTCTGGTAGATTCTGTCGGGAAGAGGTCGACACTAGTAGAAGCGCGTGGTGAGAGTCTAAGATGGATGGTTGTTCTGAAGAAAGGTTACGCCAGTTTAGATCCCTTAGCGAGTAGTAGTCAAGTTTTCCCATAGTGTTGAGTAGGTTACCGACCTGCCTTTGGGGTATGTGGCCGAGCACTGGGGTTGAGCTCTTTTCCTTAGTAGGATACAAATAGAATATCGGGGATGACCATCCTCTTCATCTTGTCATACGACGAAGGTCGTACTTCGGGCCTCTATTCCAAGGGATGTCCCGAGCATCAGCTCGGAAATGTAAGGTCTGTGAATGGCTCAACGTCTTGGAGGGCTTGACGTTAGTTGGAGACGGGGGGATTCTTTCTACCGATGGTCGAGCTCTTCGTACTGTGCATATATGTCCGAGCTGGTTTTTCCTTAGTTGCAAGTCCATTTTTACCCATAACAGCAAGTCCCCCTACTTTCGAGCTCAAGTATTAAGGTCGTAAAGTAAGTTATCTTTGGTGAGGTCAAACATTTTTGCACCTAGGGCATCGGGTTTGCTTGTCATTATTGTAAAGTAAGGCAATGTGCATGGGAGTCGAGGTGTATCTGCAATTATGATTTGTCACGCTCAACGTGGCGCGCGTTGTCAGGGCGCCTATTCGGTCCTCGGCATATGGGGTGCTGACGTGTGGCATGCTTTTGAGAGTCAAGCCGTGTAGCGAGTGGTAACGCTCCACGTGTCTAGGTGCGGGCATCGAGGGGCCATTTTGGTAACGTATTAAATGCTCGTACGAGTGAGTTTGCTATAAAACGGGGGAAGCCCTAATTGTTCAAGGGCTATTTACACTGTTGCTCCTCTCTACCCATTTCTCTGCTCACCCCATACTTAGACGATTTCGGGGTAATCTCTTAGAGGCTTTCTTCTCCAGTGAGCTCCATTTCAGTCTTCCGCTCCCCCCTCCCCCTTTTACTTTCTTTTTCTCTCAGGTTCCCAGCTTCCGGCAGCCTTCTGTAACACCCCGCACTAATGGTACATGGGTGTTACCTTTAAAACCCACATTAACTTAAATCAAGTTGGATTAATCAACTGACTTGAACACGACACATGTAGGATGGAGATTCCAGTCAAAATTAAGGGCATCTGTCTAGGTCTCCAGGAGCCGGGATGCACCCTACAACCTTCTAAAGGGTAAAATTACCTGAACACTTTAAATTAAAGCATTTATGTTAATAGAATGTCGTTACAACACACCTGCCACCCACACTTAACAATTAGTTAGTAACAAACCAAGCCTTCATCACAACCGGCACCTCATATTAGCCGTTGAAAATGAGTATCGGGCCCATCCACTCGATACATCACGTCACATGGGCCAATAATAGCCCATAAGAGGGTGTAAACGGCTCACCCGGGCCTCACCATCAGCCCAAAGTGGGTTGGGATCCCTGTTAAGAGTTCCCCAGTATGAATGGACGGTGTGGATTGGGGCACTGACGTCTCAGTAGGGCCTTACTTGGTGCATGTACACTAAGAGTATATGTGCACGATGTACACTAGACTCTTAAGGACGGTCAAACGGCCTTTGAGCGTGCTCCTCACAAAGAATCGCGAAATGGCATTTTCTCTCGCCATTTTTAAATTTAAACGGTGGATCTTCGGGCCTCTAAGTGGCCCACCCTAGCCACTTTCTGAGCCATCTAGACCATTTATTTTCTCCACGGAGCCCAGCTTAATAAATTCCTATAGCCATTTCACCCTTTGTAAACGAACAAGGGAGATGGACCACCACCGTCCAACGCATAACACGTGGAACACATCCGTGTGGTGGGGTCATGATGGGATGGGAGGAACGGCTCACGATCGATCCGATCGTGTGATCCCATCCATCCATATTCCCATTGAAGGAACACCCTTCCTTTGCCTAGAATAACCAGACCGAAGCCCATGGTAGGAGAGAGAGAGAGAGAGAGAGAGAGAGAGAGAGAGAGAGAGAGAGATGACTTTCTTCTCTGGGAAAAATAAACTCTGATGGGATCTCGGCCATCCGCTGTAGGAGCGATCTCAGCCGTTCTTTACCTCTCTCTCCCTCTATATAAGAGCTCATGTAGCTCCTGGGATTGACGCTAAGAGAGAGGGGAGGAAAGTGAGTTAGGCTGAGGGAAAAATAGAGAGTAGAGAGTGTGAGAGATTTGAGGAAGGCAGACTCGGTGCCGCACTGCGTTGACCTGACCCACGTAGGTTAAGACGACTTAGAGTAGTCCAGTCGAGTTGAGTAGAGAGAGAGAGAGAGAGAGAGAGAGAGAGAGAGAGAGAGAGTGAAGGCTGTAGACGTTGAGAACTCGACACCCACACTGCACTAGCTTAACCCGAACTCGGGACAAGTTGGGTCAGTTCAGGTCAGGGAAACTCCACTTTTGAGAAGAGGAACTAAGGAACCCACCCTGGTGAGTTCGGCTGTAACTGATCCGGGGAAAAACACTCTCCCTGATAGTTTCTTTTAGTTATTTTTCATTTCTTTGTATTAGTTGTCTTTCATTTCTTTGTTTCTTCTTCCTTTGTAGTAGTTGCTAGTAGTAAGTGATGCTTACCTGGGACCTAGTAGTGGCTGAAACTCAAGCCTGAGACCAGCCAAATAATGGTTGAAAACAGACCGAGAACTGAGTTGGAAGACAACCCAGTCTCAAATCAGATCGAGCCAATCAATGGCTATGAAATGGTCTGAGGGAGGGGTAGCATTGGGTCCCCGTAGTGAGTGGAAACAGGTCAAGTTGATGGCTGCATTTCTAGACACAAGAAGGATCGAATAGTGGCTCTGTTACAGGCCAAAGGCCAAGCCAAACAATGGCTGGGGTTTGGGTTGAAGCTAGCTGAGGTAGGCACTCTGTCTGGGCCAAGACCGGTCCAAAACAATGGCCGTGTAGGAACTCGAAACGGACTGAAATCAAGCCCTCAATCGGGCTGTAAAGGACGCCAAAGTTAGGCCAATCAATGGCTCCATGTCAGGTGAGATGCTGGTAAGGAAGAAGGACGAATGTCGGGCTAAAAATAGGTCGAACCACATCCCTGTATTCAAGTAGACATCAGGCCATGGCAATGGTCCTGGTTGGCTGTAGATAGGTAGTGAAATCATCCCTCTAATGGGGTTGGTTTGAGCCAGAAATCAGGGGCGAAGAACGGCTTCTACGGCATGCAGAGAGGAGCCCATCTTCACGTCCAAACGTAGGAGGATTGTGCTGCTCCTGGGCCCTACAAATGCAGGTGGTCCTCACTAAACAGCCATGGCCCCTGCGAATGCGGGGGTTCTGCGTCAACCGTGGGCCTTGCACAAATGCGCATGGGCTACTCTGTGCTGAACCCTACCTAGATGATGGGACCATCCAGGCCGTCCATCAAGGGATGACAGGCCCTAGACATTAAAAGAAGACCCACCTAAATGTAGCATGCATGAGGATATATATATATATATATATATATATATATATATATATATATATATATATATATATTCATATTATAGTATAATTGCATCTACATGTATGCATAACCGGTGGGCCTCACACGTGTGGGCCCACCCCTGATGTATACTGCAAACCTTTTGTACGGTGTGATGTAAATGGATTACATCCTGGCCATCCGCCTGTTCTGACATCAGACACGAGGCCCACTTTGACTTGTGCCGCATATATGAATGCCAAAGGGGCCTCACGTTAATTCCAGGTGGACCGCACTCTACAGCAAACACAGGTGGGCCGCACTTGGCGGCAACATAAGGGCTCGCAGTGGCTGGGACCATATCCTCCATCCACCCATTTTGACAGCTGAATGGGACCCGCCCTGCACGCTATACACATGTGGGGCAGCACCTTGTACAAGTCCCAGTTGGGTTGTAGCAAAGTAAGCATCAGTGAGACCCTACCCCAAAGTCATTGGGGGCCCCACCTGATTAGATTTGACTGGAGCACCCTCCAGTACATGTAACACATAAATATTATATGCGGGCCCCACAGTTTCGTAGGGATCAACGGGTGTAGGTGTACACTACATACATGAATCCTATGTGGGCCACATATGAGGGTTCCACACCTTGATATTGGGATCATTCGGGCCATCCATCGACTGAAATCCAGACTAAGGCAACCTTGGTTTAGGGCTTTTCAAACCTTCCACCTATCTTTAAGTATTTAGCATTGTGACTTACTATCTATTACAAATGGAATTGTACAGGGAGTCACGTAAGCGGTATAAATTCGTTACTTCCTCAAGAAAACGTGCCTTTAGGAGTAGGCCACGCCTAACCTAGTGATGATTTTCCTCTCCTTAAGCTTTCCATCCCTAACTAGACTAGAAATAGTAGTTTCGGTAGTGTAAATGGCAAACTAGACTAATGATGAATTGTGTATGGAAATAAATTGCATTTACTTGATTTATCCGTTTAACATGATTATCCTCATGCTTATTATTGTTTAGAATATTTATTTCTTTGAACTGCCTAGGTGAATAATCCAGTCATCTATGTCATATATCTTATGCAATTTCAGTTGTTATTCCTTATTTCCCTTCAAAATTGTGATACATGTTGCTATGACACACATGCTGCTAAAATCACTCCATGAGAAATTGTATCAAAGGAGAGTCTGTGTTTGGGGTGTAACTAGACTAGTTGTGATTTAAGTAGGCCCTTGACATGGAGGTTTTGGTTGTGGTATTTAACCCTGGGGTTTACCATTCATGTGGGGTTTCGCCTATTTGACTTGGGATGAACTTCACAACTTTTTTAAATACTGCTGTTTACTTGTCTTGCACCATTCATGTCGTCATGTTTAGTGGCTGCGTTTGGTAATTTCAACATTTTATTCCCAGTCGGCATTGGTGGTGGCCCCTTTATGTTGAGTTGATTGGTCACATGTCAGTGAGTACTACACACACCCTAAGACGATGGTCTCATGGGTTGGGGATGGTGGTAATAGGACACTATGCCCGAGCCGTCGGCCTGCGTTGGGCCCTGCGCTCCCCGTAGTGACCGTGAGCATATTCAAACGGCTGATTTCAATTAGGCTAATAAAGGGCTGGCAAATCATGCATGCACAACATACTACGACGGCTTGAATCATTATGTCCATATGATTACGCCGCGTGTTGCGCTAATGACCAGTCGATCGATTTATGATGATGACTTGGATCCTTATGTCCATGCGATTACACCGAGTGTTGGACTGACGTCCAGTCACATCCATGGGTGACGACCCCAATGTCCGTTCGGATGTTTTTTTCCGGGACATAAGTTGTCTGGATGTTCTTCCCGGGCCGACGTCGCATTCATGCATCCATGCATTCAAACAAGGCTGCATATATTGTGTTTTAGATTACTTGTGTGTTTTGTGCTATTCCTTGTTTAGGGCGGTGGTGTGTAATCTTGAGGGGAGATTACACTGATCTGACCACTCATTCATCAATGTTCAACCATACAGATGACACAGGTACATGAGACGTCGAGGACGTGGCAGGTCTGAAGGAGATAGCGGCCGAAGAGGAGCCATATCATGAGGAGTCGCAGCAAGGGGCGGCAACCTACTACGGGCTAAATCAGTAGTTTAGTCATTTATCTGATTTCAGTACATTTTGGATTTTAAAGAAACTTAAGGTTTTGTAAGTGGCCCCCATCTAAGTGGGCCCGAATATTGTTCCTATTTTGAGGCCACATCTATGACACATTTTCATTCTCGTTATATTGCACTTTGATTTAATTAGTTGATCTTCATTATCAATAGTTAACTCCTGGGTTCTTGAAATTTGAGTCACGTACTCAGGTTCTGAAAAGCGGAGTGTTACAAGTTGGTATTAAAGCGGAGTATGAGACAATCTGGCTGTGGAAATAACATACAAACCTTAAGAGATTAACTTAGGCAAAACTTAAAAACTCGCCCCTTAGAAGAATAGCTACGAGGATTGAACATATAAATGAGAACACTCAGGTCCCTTGGGCATTAGTAATAGTGAATATTTGAGCTACGAAGAGATCTCGACTAGCTAGGAAGGACTTAACATATGAATTACCTAGGGTTCCCTACAGAATAACAAACTTAGAAACACGAACCTTAGCTCCCTTGGAAAAAAAAAACCAAACCGAAAGTGTTGAATTGAAGGATGAACTTCCTTGTCATTCAAACTGCCAAAATTTTCCCTTATAAATGCTTCATACTAGCTAGGGACCGTTCTTTTCATGTCTATTCATGAACCATGGAAATCTAACCTCACAGGAAGCCATGCGGCCTATGACGAGGTCAAGACAGACCCACACAGTTGACGTTCACCCTATACCATCGACAGAATGCCATAGAGAATGTAACCCCATCTATACACTCGGTCTTTCCCCCGAAGAGGCAAACAATGAAGCAGGTTCAGAAGCCGTAGGGGATTCTCCTTCCCCCTAAGTCGTCTTGTCAGGACTACCCTCACAATACTTTGAGCGGCGGTCGCCTTCAGTAGATGCACGAGCTGAGATGACAACAGAGGCGGCGGCTTACGCAGCCTTCGTTCACATGGCTGCCACCATGCAACAACAGCAAGACACATTTGTCAAGCAGCAGCAGGATATGCACATGCTGGTAAGAGAGGCCCTTCAGGAGAGAGATCACAGAGAGGCATCCAGGGATAGGGATACCAAGGGTTCTGATGTGTTCTAACGATTTATGCAACTCCATCCGTTGACTTTTGGGGGGGCACCCGACCCGGTTCAGGCTGAACGCTGGCTGGCGTGAATTGCCAAGATGATGGTGCCTCTAGAGTGTACTGACTCTCAAAAAGTTACCTTAGCAGTATACTTGCTCGAGGGAGAAGCCAAGAATTGGTGGAGCAGCATGCAAAGAGGGGTGCCAGCTAATTACGCATGGACTTAGGCAGGCTTTAGGACAAAGTTCCTGGAGAAGTATTTTCCACGCTCATGCTAGAGCGCGAAGATCGCACAATTCCTGAAGTTGGAACAGGGAAGCATGACGGTCGCCCAGTACGAGGCGAAGTTTGATGAGCTATCACAGTACGTGCCGAAGGCCCTCAAGGATGAGGAGTACAAACTGAAAAAGTTCAAGGAAGGACTGAAGCCCGGAATACAATCTTGTCTATGCACTTGGGATTTCGGAGACTTTTCAGAATTGGTCGATAAAGTAATGCGGCTGGAAAGACACTTTGAATGCACCATCCGCTCCCACCCACAGGCTCGGGACATCCCATTTCGATCGAGAAAACTTCCTCTTGCTCTGCCTATCCCTGCGGGAAGGCCCAGGCCACTGACCGCGTGTGCACCACCCTTGCCCTCTGGCGGAGGCTGCAGTTACTGCGGAAAGAACAACCACAACACCTCGAATTTCTTTCAGAGGATGCAGGATCAGGGCATTCCACCTCGAGGGAACCGACCACCATAAAACCAGGGAGCAGTAAGGGCAGCACTTAGGCCCCAGTAGCCCAGGCAGGGGCCCCCGGCTCAACAGCGGGCTCCCCCAGCACGAGTATATGCTGTCGCTACTACAGAGGCCAAGCAGGACCCTCTTCAGACTATCCATGGTACAACACACATTAACGATACCCCTGTACTTACTCTTTTTTATTCTGGTGCAACTCTATCCATTATTGATTCTGCTATTGCATCTAGACTAGCACTGAACACTACTAGGATGCATGTTCCCTTAGTTGTAGCATCCCCTATAGGAAAATTTATGGAAACTGATAAAGTATGTAGAGCATGTCCCATCACGCTCACAAATCACGAGGTTTCTATGAACCTAATTTCCATGCCTATCATGCAATTTGATGTCATCCTTGGGATGGAATGGCTTACGTTGGTACATGCGGTTATGGATTGTTACGACAAAACGGTGACTATATCCATCCCAGGGCAAGCCTCATTCACATTGAAAGGTAGGGGCAGATGCTAAGAATTCGAGAGCCTACAAGCTCTAGAGGAAGCAGAGTCAATGGAAGATACCATTAGGAGGATACCAGTAATCTGAGACTTCCCCGAAGTATTTCAAGAAATACCAGGGCTAGCCCCTAGAAGAGCGATAGACTTCTGCATCGATCTCAAGCCAGGGACTGCTCCTATATCACTCCCTCCATTTTGCATGCCTCCTTGTGAGATGGAGGAGTTGAGAAATCAGATTGATGAGCTACTAGCTCAGGGCTTTATCCATCCCAGCGTTTCCTTGGGGAGCACCGGTCTTCTTTGTCAAGAAGGACGGATCGATGTGTCTATGTATAGACTATAGGAGACTGAACGATGTGACGATCAAGAATAGATATCCCCTACCGCATATTCATGATCTACTCGATCAGTTGAAAGATGCCAAGTACTTCTCCAAGATAGACCTGCGATCGAGGTATAACCAATTGAAGATTAGAGATGAGGACATCCCAAAGACAGCCTTCAGGACTCATTATGGGCACTACGAGTTCCTGGTGATGTCTTTCGGTCTCACCAATGCTCCGGTAGTGTTTATGGACCTAATGAACCAAGTTTTCATGCCTTGGACCGATTCGTAATCATGTTCATTGACAACATCTTGGTCTACTCTAAAAGCCATGAAGAGCATCTGCGTACGGTCCTAAGTACGCTAAAAGACAACCAACTGTATACTAAGTTGTCCAAATGTGGGTTTTAGGAGCACGGAGTGAAATTCTTAGGGCATGTGGTGAAGGCAGAGGGAATAGCAATTGATCCAGCTAAGGTGGAAGCAGTATCCAAGTGGGAGCAGCCCACTACAGTGACAGAAGTTAGGAGTTTCCTAGGAATGGTCGGGTACTACCGACGTTTCATTAAGGAATTCTCCCGAATCGCTCGGCCACTCACTCAACTAATGAAGAAGAATGCCCAATTTACATGGGATGAAAATGCAAAGGCAACATTCCAGGAGTTGAAGATGAGATTAACTTCTGCGCTGGTACTCACCCTCCCACAGGAAGGGGAGAAGTTTGTGGTATATGGAGACGCCTCAAAGTTGGGCCTTGGTTGCGTTCTGATGCAAAATGACAAGGTGATCGCCTATGTCTCTCGCCAATTGAAGAAGCACGAGGAGAACTACCCGACTCATGACTTGGAGTTGGCAGCCATGGTATTTGCCTTGAAGATATGGAGGCATTACTTATACGGAGAAGATTTTCAGTTATTCTGCAATCATAAGAGCCTGAAATATATATTCACGTAGAAAGATCTGAATATGCGTCAACGTCGTGGATGGAGACACTCAAGGATTTCCACTTCGACATCTCCTACCACCCTGGCAAGGCAAACTTCGTGGCCGATGCCCTAAGTCGGAAGAAGAAGCATAAGTTGGTAGCCACCCTGATGATCAAGGAGTAGGAAATGATGGAATTCGTACAAGACTTCGATATCCAGCTCACCCTCGATGAACCTGATGCATATGTGGCTCTATTAACTGCAGAGCCAACCCTGGTCCAATACATGATCTCTACACAGGACCGAGATGAGTGGCTCGTCAAGATGAACGAGAGATGCAAGAATGAGGAGGTGCCTGGCTGGAAGGTTGGTAACGACAGCGGTCTTCGGTACCAGGGACGAGTATGAGTTCCAAATAATGCCAAATTGAGGAAAGAGGCAATGGTAGAAGCTCACCATTCCAAGATGGCTATCCACCCGGGAAGTACTAAGCTGTACAACGATGTTAAAAGACAGTACTGGTGGAGTAACAAGAAAAGGGACATCGCTGACTTCATGGTGAAATGCATGGTGTGCCAGAAAATCAAGGCCGAGCTGTTGTCCTCCTTCATCCACTACCCTTAGCCGAATGGAAATGGGACAGCATTTCTATGGACTTTATATCTGGTCTCCCTAAGACGCAGAGGAAGCATGACTCAATCTAGGTCATTATTGATTGGTTGAAAAAGGCCGCCAGGTTCGTCCCAATCCACATGACAGATTCCACCGATAGTTTGGCAAGATTATATATCCGGGAAGTCATGCGATCCTATGGAGTTTCACGAGAGATTATATCAGACCAAGACTCTAGATTCACTTATGCCTTCTGGAAGAGGCTGCAGGAAGAATTGGACACAGAACTCAAGTTCAGTACGACGTTCCATCCTCAAACAGACGGGCAAACTGAGAGGGTGAATCAGATATTAGAAGATATGCTGAGAGCTTGTGTCCTGGACTTCCAAGGCAACTGGGACGATCAACTGGCACTAGTAGAGTTCGCGTACAATAACAATTTCCAGTCCCGCATTGGCCTGGCACCCTATGAGGCTCTTTATGGTCACCCTTGCCAAGCCCTACGGTGTTGGGCAGAAATCGGAGAAAGAAGCTTGTTGGGTCCAGAGCTAGTTCAGGCTACTACTCAGGTCATTGACGTGGTCAGAAAGCATCTGCGTACCACCCAGAGCAGACAGAAGAGCTACGCGGACAATCAACGTCGCAACTTAGAGTTTGCAATTGGTGATCATATATTGGGTAGCATTAGTCTGAGGGAGGGGTAGCATTGGGTCCCTGTAGTGAGTGGAAACAGGCTAAGTTGATGGCTGCATTTCTAGACATAAGCAGGACCGAATAGTGGCTCTGTTACAGGCCAAAGGACAAGCCAAACAAAGGCTGGAGTTTGTGTCGAAGCTAGCTGAGGTAGGCACTCCGTCTGGGCTAGGACCGGTCCAAAATAATGGTCGTGTAGGAACCCGAAACGGACTGAAATCAAGCCCTCAATTGGGCTGTAAAGGAGGCCAAAGTCAGGACGATTAATAGCTCCACGTCAGGTGAGATGCTAGTAAGGAAGAAGGACGAATGTCGGGCTAAAAACAGGCCGAACCATGACCCTGTATTCAAGCAGACATCAAGCCATGGCAATGGTCCTAGTTGGCCGTAGATAGGTGGTGAAATCAGCCCTCTAATGGGGTTAGTTTGAGCTGGAAATCAGGGCCGAAGAACGGCTTCTACGACATGCAGAAAGGAGCTCATCTTCACGTCCAAACGCAGGAGGATTGCGTTGCTCCTGGGCCCAGCAAATGCAGGTGGTCCTCACTAAACAACCATGGGCCCTACGAATGCAGGTGGGCTGCGTCAACCGTGGGCCCCGCACAAATGCGCATGGGCTACTCTGTGCTGAACCCTACCTAGATGATGGGACCATCCAGGCCGTCCATCAAGGGATGACAGGCCCTGGACGTTAAAAGAAGACCCACCTAAATTTAGCATGCATGAGGAAATATATATATATATAATAGTACAATTACATCTATATGTATGCATAACTGGTGGGCCCCACACGTGTGGACCCACCCCTGATGTATACTGTAATCCTTTTGTACGGTGTGATGTAAATGGGTTACATCCTGGCCGTCCACCTGTTCTGACATCAGACACGAGGCCCACTTTGACTTGTGGCGCATATATGGACGCCAGAGGGGCCTCATGTTAATTCCAAGTGGATTGCACCCTCCAACAAACACAGGTGGGCCGCACCTGGCAACAACATAAGGGCTCACAGTGGCTGCGACCATATCCTCCATCCACCCATTTTGACAGCTGGATGGGACCCGCCCTGCACGCTATACACATGTGGGGCAGCACCTTGTACAAGTCCCAGGTGGGCTGCAGCATAGTAAGCTACAGTGAGACCCTACCCCAAAGTCATTGGGGCCCCACCTGATTGGATTTGACTTGAGCACCCTCCAGTACATGTAACACATAAATATTATACACGGGCCCCACAGTTACGTAGGGATCAACGGGTGTAGGTGTAAACTACATACATGAATCCTATGTGGGCCACGTATGAGGGTTCCCCACCTTGATATTGGGGTCATTCGGGCCATCCATCGACTGGAATCCAGGCAAGGCAACCTTGGTTTAGGGCTTTTCAAACTTTCCACCTATCCTTGAGTATTGAGCCTTGTGACTCACTATCTATTACAAATGGAATTGTGCAAGGAGTCACATAAGCGATATAAATTCGTTACTTCGTCAAGAAAACGTGCCTTTAGGAGCAGTCCACACCTGGCCTGGTGATGATTTTCCTCCCCTTAAGCTTTCCACCCTAACTAGATTAGAAATAGTAGTTTTAGTAGTGTAAATGGCAAACTAGACTAAGGATGAATTGTGTATGGAAATAAATTACATTCACTTGATTTATTTGTTTAACATGATTATCCTCATGCTTCTTATTGTTTAGAATATTTATTTCTTTGAACTGCCTAGGTGAATAATCCAGTCATCTATATCATGTATCTTATGTGATTTCAGTTGTTATTCTTTATTTCCCTTTAAAATTGTGATACATGTTACTATGACACACATACTGCTAAAATCTCTCATTGAAAATTCTATCAAAGGAGAGTCCGTGTTTGGGGTGTAACTAGACTAGTTGTGATTTAAGTAGGCCCCTGACATGGAGGTTTTGGTTGTGGTCTTTGACCCTGGGATTTATCATCCATGTAGGGTTTTACCTATTTGACTTGGAATGAACTTCACAACTTTTTTAAATACTATTGTTTACTCATCTTGCACCATTCATGCCGTCATATTTAGTCGCTGCATTTGGTAATTTCAATATTTCATTCCCAGTTAACATTGGTGGTGGCCCCTTTATGTTGAGTTGATTGGCCACATGTCAGTGAGTACTACATACACCCTAAGACGGCGGTCTCATGGGCCGGGGATGGTGGTAATGGAACACTATGCCCGAGCCGTTGGCCTACGCTGGGCCTTGCGCTCCCCGTAGTGACCTTGAGCTTATTCAAACGGCTGATTGCAATTGGACTAATAAAGGGCTGGCAAATCATGCATGCATAACATACTATGACAGCTTGGATCATTATTCTCATACGATTATGCCGCGTGTTGCACTAATGACCAGTCGATCGATTTATGATGATGACTTAGATCCTCATGCCCATGCGATTACGCCGAGTGTTGCACTGACGTCCAGTCACATCCATGGAAGAAGACCCTAATGTTCATCCGGATGTTTTTTTTTTGGGACATAGGCCGTCTGGTTGTTCTTCCCGTGCCAACGTCGCATTCATGCATCCATGCATTTAAACAAGGCTGCATATACTGTGTTTTGGATTACTTGTATGTTTCGTGTTATTCCTTATTTAGGGCGGTGGTGTGTAATCTCGAGGGGAGATCACACTGAGCTGACCACTCATTCATCAATGTTCAACCATATAGAGGACACAGGTACGGGAGACGTCGAGGACGTGGCAGGTCTGGAGGCGGTAGTGGCCAAGGAGGAGCCATATGATGAGGAGTTACAGCAAGAGGCAGCAACCTACTACGGGCTAAATCAGTAGTTTAGTCGTTTATCTAATTTCAGTACATTTTGGGTTTTAAAGAAACTTAAGGTTTTGTAAGTGGCCCCCAGTTGAGTGGGCCCGAATATTGTTCCTATTTTGAGACTATATCTATGACACGTTTTCATTCCCACTATATCGCACTTTGATTTAATTAGTTGATCGTCATTATCAATAGTTAACTCCTGGGTTCTTGGAATTTGATTCATGTACTCAGGTTCTGAAAATCGGGGTGTTACACTTTCCGTCTAAAGGATATGTCAAGATCTTTGGACCAGTGAGGGGAGTTGTCCCGGCGTGATGTTGGGTCGGATGATCTTCACCCATGTTGAACCCACCCTCATCGCTGGTGATGACGAGTGACAGGGACTTCCAAGCGTCCCATTAGTCAAGGATGGCTACCCAATCCTCGGCCGAGCGGCCAGAGGATGTTGAGAATGTTGTCCCGTCTATGGAGGAGACCAGTGGATCTCGTCGGAGGCAGAAGAAAAGGGGCTAGTTGAGTCAATGCTGACGGAAGCTAACCTAGTACGGATTAGGTCAGGGTACTACATCTCAAACTTCGTGGTACTCCGAGCTCCTATACTTGGTGAGCTTTCAAGCGAGCATTAAGCCGATGAAGTGGCCATATTCCTGATTTCCCTCCAGTGCGGCTTGAGGTTTCCTCTTCAACATATAGTGAGGAAAGTCCTCTCACATCTGGAATTGGCTCCTGGGCAAATAATCCCAAATGCTTGGAGGGCGCTGGTGGGATCATTCAGTCTTTGCTCCGAGCTCAACCAACTCGAGTTGACTGTGAATGAGTTTCTCCACCTATATCAGGTTAAGTCCAACCGGGTTGATATTATTTTTCCACTTGGTCGAAGATTGGTAAGGCCTTAATCACAAACGCCCTAACCTCGAATAAGAATTGGAAGAGTAAGTAGCTTTAGGCGTCGGGAGATTGGGCGGCTCCAGGAGCTTCTGGGCTACATTCTCGGGTTTTAACCTGCTTCTCTAAACTAGGTTGGTACATCCGAATTGCACTTTTCTTAACTCATTTTGCTTTCATATCTGATTATGATACTTTTTTAGTAATTCTGCCTAAGTATCCTGCTGGAGTGGGTGAGGAGTGCTCGAATAGCTGGGGCGAGGTCGGTAGACACCGAATCGAGGTCTTTGAGGCTACTAATCATGCTCGAGCTGCTTCTAAAATCAGGTCTTACCTCATTCATGTCAGGTATATCCTTAGGAGATAGTAATATATATATATATATATATATATATATATATATATATATATTTCGTTCTCATCTGTTTACTGACCATTTATTTTATTGTGTAAAGATGCCTGAGCAAAGCTGGTCTAAGCGCAAAGCTCCCTCTTCGAACGAGCTGGCCTAGAAGAAGTAAAGTTTGGCTTCAAAGAAGAAGGTAGTTGCCCCCTCTGCGGCTAGTCAGTCAGGCATGACTATTGACCCCACTACTGTTCTTGCCACTACTCATCCAGACCTACCAACGATCTCAGAAGTGGTTGGGGTCACTGCAGGGGCGATCTTTATTGTTGAGACCCAGCCTTTCGCAATTCGGGCTGCTTCTAGCTGTGAGGCCCAGTCCCTCTCACCTCAGGTGGGTAGTTTGGCTAGTGGCTGAGGTGATGAGGTTTGGGGGTACCTCAAATCAGCCACTACCATGACAGAGGGCCTCCTGCCCTAGATAGCTCGACACATTCCAGATGTTAAGTTTACCAGGGTGATGGACTTGCCTCCGGCAGCTGTCATAGGCTAGTTGGCGGAACTTTTCTACAGGGTTGGTCGTTTCTTCTGCAATAATCATCTTTTATCACTTAACAAATTAATTTTTTTTATCTTCTAACATAGATCTGTTTTCAGTTCACCCCCTCCCTTTTGAATGTTCGTTGTGAGATATTACGCGGCAAGATGGAGTGCAAAGAGGCCTAGGTGGTTCTTCTGTAGAAAAGCGTCGAATCCGAGCAGCTTTGATCCAAGGTCTCCACTCTGAAGGCCCAGGCGGAGGAGGCGAGGACCGAGTTGGAAGCATCAAAATCGCCTCTTAAGGATGCTCGAGAGAAGGGTGCTCAGTGGAAATTCGATCCGGGTAAGTGAAGTACAACTTTAGAGTAAAGCTGAAAGAAGCCGATGCAGCTATTCCGGTGGCTCGGGCAGCAACCGTGGAGAAGTTCAAGGCCTCTAAGGAGTGGGAGGAAGAGAGGGATGCACTCTATAGCGTTTGGTACGACAAGTGCCTTGAGGATGTTAAGGAGGCATACCCCGAGCACGACTTGTCCTCTTTCGAGGATTGCTCTGCCGAAGATCTGACTCCACCAGAGGCCAAGGACTTTCTGTAAGGCCCTGAAAATCGGGGGTCGAGCAGAAGCTCAACTCCTGAGTTCCAATGCATCACTTATATAACATAGATAATGATGATTAAATGTTGTCCATATAAGTGCATTAAACATGAGTGAGATTACACCAAAATAGCCTATCATACTCCAGAGTTAATGTAATTAAGCAAGTGGAAGACTGAATTTAATATAAAAAGTATAGGTACGTATTTTATAACCTCTAGAGTATGATCATTAGCTGGGCTGAATATATATACAAGTGTTGTTTCAAACTTATAAAATGCCAAAAATGTAAATGTTCAACTAATCCAGTATCCCTGTAATCCCATCAAAGCAGGACAAGGTCTACATAGACCCGCCTGAGAGCTGCACATAGGAGAACTCCTCCACCTTGTCTATGAAGACGAGCTTCATCGCGCAGACCTCGCCAGAACCCGCATCTAAATCAAAGTCCAGTTGGTGTTTTAAAACATCATCCCAAGTGGGAATGAGTAGCTAATTCAGTGGAATTATAAAGTAAAGGTTAACATGTTATCAATTCAGTCCAGCAGTAATGATAAAGCAGCACAACAACATGTCCTAAGTACTCTTGTTAATGCAGGAATGATATACTATAATGATACATGCACTCGCATAAAGCTCCCTCACAAGCGACAACATTAACCATTCACGCATGACAAACTCCCTCATCGTGCCCTTCCTCTTCAAAGGCCGTATGCAATGCGGTGCATGGTCGTGTTAGCTGGGTACTTAATTAGGCTTATTCATATAGTACGATTGGGAAGCTACGGTACCTCCCTTTATATCATTGACCCAAACATTAATCCATCTAGGGTCCTCAATCCTAGTTAGTTGCATACGATGACAGTTCTACGTTTATACGGAGAGGCTTGTCACCTTAGCGTAAGCCTAGTTATACTCGAGGCCACTATGGAAAGGCTTGTTACCTTAACATAGTCCTAGTGTATACTCAAGGTCACCACGAGAGGCTTGTCACCTGATTGTAGGTTGACAGCTCGAATACAGTGTCTCATACCACCATATTCAGCTCATGAGTTTGGTTTGCTCAATGGACACTACGGGGAGGCTCGTCACCCCAGCGTAAGTCGATAACTCGATCACAGTGTCACGTACCACTATGTCTGGCGCATGAGTCTTAAAAGATCATTGTACTAAGGTTGAAACGGGTTTTGCATTGGTAAGTGGTACCTTAGATTCAAGCAGTAACGTCCATACATGGTAAACACAGAAAAGGTCAATCGGGTTACTTGACAAGCTTGACTGGTACGAGTGCAAGTTGACTTAATCGACATGGAGTGCATGAGCATTCCGCGTGGCTTAACCACTGTCAACAAGCAGCGTATGACTCAAATTCCTCGAACATGTCCTGTGTGGCGAAACGACCTCGGCCACTAACTAAAAAGAAACATTACCGATTGCCTGGACTATGTAGTAGTCCCAATCATACTCAAACACAATAGGCATTCATGTATGATAGTCAAAACAACATGTGACAACAATTCAAATATAAATCTCGTTTGAGTATCTTAATAACACATAGCATACATATTGTCATATATAGGCATTCATCCATAAATTACGTAATAGTAAGAAAGGTTACATGAAGGAAATTGTAATTATAGATAAGGTGATTGAGAATTATATCTCGACACCCTAATTAAATACATTTCAATGAACATTTTCTCATTCAGGCATTTTATCAAACACTTAGACTACACATATCACATACATGTAATAAAGTAGTTATAACATATATTATAGTAAACCTTTTCACAAAGGAGTTGGCACACATACAACAATCATATATTCCCAATTAATAATCATGTTAAGCACAAATCATAATTTTAAGTCCATTCAAACATTTCAACAAACACTTAGACTACACTTTACTACATATATAGACTAAATTAGTTACGGCATATATTATGACAACTCCTTTCACAAGGAGATTGTTATACATACAACAACTCTGAATTCTAGGTTAATAGTCATGGCAAGCATAAATCATGATTTCACTTTCATTCAAACATTTCAACAGACACATAGAATGCATTATATTCACAACATAGTTCATATATGTGTAGTACGTGGAAAATATCGTATCTAAGATCATATGACAACAATCAAGTCAGACATAAATTATTAGCTGACATTAAAAGTCTTGAAAATTATAACCTAAACATTTATAGTCCGCACCTTTCACCGGTAAACTCGTATCGAACTCAGTTTGAACAATACGTCTTTATATACGGCACAACGGCTACCTATAACATGAAATAGGTTAGCTATTTCACCATTTTCTCTATTTGGATCCCTAAAACAGATTAGGGTTAGGATTTTTTACCCAAGAACAGTGTCAAAATTGTTGGTGTAGCGACACGGGTAGGATGATTCGGCATGTGGAGTGGTGGGATCGAATCTCAGCAACGATCTCTCACTCTCTCTCTTCTTTTCACTCTTTCCTTCCCTTTTCCTCTCCTCTCTCTCCTAGGGTTTAAAATTCATATAGAATGAGAGAGAGTTGGGTTAAGGCCCTTATATAGGCCCATAATTGAACTCAATGGCCCTAGGGCCATGGTATTTTTAGCTTATAGCAAAAAGTCGGCTGTTTCGGGCTAACGGAGCTCATCTGGAGGTCCATTACCTGCATGCGTTCTAGAGAAAGATCCCTGACCATGGATCTAGGATAGGTTAAGATTTTGGTCTGATCGGATTTGTGAATCGATCGTGGAGGACCAATTTCAATTCAATGATCACCGATACTCGATCAGGGCCACAAGTACACTGACATGTATTGAAAATTTTTCCTGATCCGAGGGTGTAATTGGGTTAGAATCTGACCGTCTAAAACCTTAAATTTATCCTACAAGCGAATGGCTCAAATCACTTAAGTTTAAGTTCATTTCTTAAAGATATTCGCATTTCTCACACACTTCGCTCCGGGCTCAAGTTGTGCAGTTCGGGATACTATTTGGACTTAATTTCTGAGATGATTGTCAAGCTTAATAAGGCAGTCATAACCATATAGTTTCGCGGTAATCGGACTTTCGACGCGTGGTCCAAGTTCGATGCGAAGTTTTAAGATACTCCCGAGAGCAACTGAGTTTTGAGATTACTCCCAGGTTTTTAAGTAATGTTGAGTTAGCGATTTTAATGGTTTTGGGTCTTCTAGTTTGTATAGAAAGTGGTTCAAGCCAAATCCATCGATCGTTTAGTTTAATACTTAACTAAATTTCACCCTAATTACGATAGAATAAAGTCCTAGGACAGTTCCATGCCCCTTTTTGGCACTTTTAGTTAGTATATTATTATAATTATTTTTTTAATAGCTCATCATCAATTTCACTTCACCTCTATCAAATTTCATTAGATTTCATTTTGTAAAAAAATTCTAAAAGCAGCAGCTATCCAAACTAATAATTTTCATACAGTTGTCACAACAACCTATATTTAACTATATTAAAATTTTTATTATATTTTTTACTTATTTTTATATAAAATTAGACTTATCAAGTTTCAATCTGGCTTTTGAATTACTTAATCAGAGTTATAACGAGAGAGATATGACTTTTTGAAGTTGGATGAAAATTGTAGAAAATGGGACAGAAAACGGGCCGCCCGGCCCGCTGGACCGCGAGGCCTCACCATTGCGGCGATGACATCGCCGGTCATTGTCCTGTCTGATGATGATTTTGTCATATAATTTTTGAAATGAGTATATCTTGTAAACCGAAATGAGCTGTTCGATATACAATATATGATTTTGGGGTAGGAGAAACTTCTCTATCCAAATAACCTATTTATTTCATGGGATTCCAAAAGGTTAATGGTCAAAGCTCCATTTATTTATATATTCACCATTTATAGTAAATTTTAATTTTATTATTGTTCTTCATCATTTAAACTTAAGGATTAGTATCTAATATGAAAGTACTTAAAAAATTTTGAAGAATAAGGTGGTGAAAGGTGAAATTTTGAAGAAAATGAGTCGAAAGGGGATTTGAGACTTTGGGATTGAGTTTTTGAGATGTAATTAAGGTGTTATGATTGATCCATTGTCCAAGGATGTTTAACTCCAAGTTGACAAAAATCCGGGATGTTACACTTGCCTTCCAAGCAACCAACCCCAATGGAGTCCAAAACTTCTTTTCACTTTTTATATTTTTGGCTTCTTTTCCGTTTACTTTTCATTATGTACTTCTTTTATATTAATGAAAAAGAAAATACTTTTTGTGGCAACTGTGCGGGTTTTTAAGTAGATTTTTTAGATCGGCTTATCGCTTACTAATAGGTCAGTCGAATGGGAGCTCGGGGGTATTGAGTGTCAAATATTGCATATTTCCCCTATTTATATCTTAGTTTTATGAATATGATAATGCTTAATGGGTACGTTTTATACATGTTTGTATTGCGAGGTGAATCTGAAAGCTTGGATTGAAAAGAATGTTAAAAGCATGGATTTGATGCTCAAGAATCACCATGGCAAGGGATGGATCTTAGGAAACCAACATTAAAGAATTCATATACCAAAGATCCAAAGAAACTAAGTGAGGAATGAAGAGAATCGAAGACTTGAAGTGAAAATTTGGCTAGCTCAAGTTTTGGTTTGGCCTACCCGAGAAAGTTCGAGTGAAGTTTCAACAATTTATTTTAAAATTCGCGTGAAATTCAGCTAGCCCGAGTTTTGGTTCAATTATCCGAAGGTTACACAGATTTAACGTGAACTGCGTAAATTTGAGGCAGTTTGCAGATTTTTCCAACTCAATGCGAAAGTTGGAGTTCTCCAACTATAAATAGGAGTCCCTAAGATGCTCCAAAGCATCTTATAGGGTTTGGAAAGGGTGAGAAGGCCTGGGTAGAGCACCAACGACGTTCTTTTACTCCAATTTCTTCATGGTTCTAGTAGATCTTTCTAGTTTTTCTTTTATTTTTCTTATAGGATGTTAGTCTTCTTGGACTAATTTCTTAGCTCAGGCTAAGAGATGAAACCTATAGTTTCTTTGGATGTTTAGTTTTATTTGATTCAAGTTTATGTTGAACTTCCATTAAGTTATGGTTTGAATTAAGGTATATTTCCAGTTTTGTATGATTTATTGCGACTGAAATTACAGTACATGTTGTGAAGGCTTTTAATATGATCTTATTGACTTTGGAATTGTGTGATGTGTAGAAGTCATTGTTCACCATCGTCTCCTGGGCATGGTAAGATTATTGAATCCCTACCCTCATTGTAATTAGATGGATATTTGGAAACTAAATTAATGAAAAGTTCAGATTCTGTTTTAACTACTCCATCATCTGATTGAATAGGATAGGATTTCGATTCCACTTGAGTTATCATTAAATCAAGTAGATTAATATTGAGATTGCTATAGGTGGATTCCTGGATCCTTAGAATTTTTATCTTTATTATTTCAAAACCATTTTCTAAATCGTTGAATTAAAAAAAACTTAGACCAACCAAGTTAGACTTAGATTAGTTATAAATCGTGTTCTCCATTTCCTATGGATTCGACCTCGTTCTCACCGAGTTATTACTACTTTGCGACCCTACACTTGGAGTTGTGAACAGGTTTTTGGCACTATTGCTAGGGATTGTCATTGAACACAATTAGGTTTAGGTTTTCTAGGTTTAATTTTTATTTTAGGTTAGATTTTTCTTGTTTCTGATTTTTTTCTAATATAGGATTTTTAGGATTTTTCAGTTTTCAAATTTTTTCCTAGGATTCATTTTTTTTCTCTTCTCTTTCTTCTTCTAACATTACTAATATAGTTTGGTTATTTTATTTTTGTAAGATCTTCAATTCTAGTTCTTCTCTTTTGGTAATTTCTTTCCTCTACTTGCTCTTCATATTGCTACAGATTTTTTATTTTTTATTTTATGATTAGATTCAGAATTAGGGTTTCACCATGTACATGCAAGAGTGGACACATATGTATGCTAATCTATTTTTAGAAGATGAGAGATATCGGGAAGGACTGTTAGATGATTATGTTAGGAAACAACCTATGTCTCCAAAAAATTTTTGAAATCATTATTGAGAACTGACCGGAATATAATGCTCCACCGGTTAAGAATTCCTTACGTGATTAAAGGTGGGAGAATAATTACACTCCACCGATTAAGAAAACATTATGTGATTATTGGAGTGTAAACAATTAACACCCATTCGACAAGAAGAAAATAATGGGTGATTACATATGGGTGACAATGTGTATCAACAACCATCAAACCCTCCCACATATTATCTGTATGACTATAATCAGTGGAAACATCAACATTAGAGAGACGAACCAACTATCCTCTTAGATCCCCAATCTTTGAAATCCAACCGGAAATATTCTAAGAAGAGTCAATTCAGAAATTCATGGATGATCAAGAGAAAATTAACAAACACATCATGCAATCATTCATAGAAATTAAAACATCATGTGAATTGCTCAAATCCTCAATTCAAAGAATTTATTTGTACCTCAATGAGGAGGAAGAGCCTAGTTTTTCTCAGCCTCAACCTAATCTAGAAACACAATGCGAGAAGAGTGATCCCAACTTGCTTGTGGAGAATATTGAAATTGAGAATGAGGAGTTGGATTATGTTAATGAGTATACGGTTCAATTTCCTGAATAGTTGATCTCGATGACTGTCCAAGTTAATGATTAAGAGACACGAGTATTTTTCAAACATTATGATGTTGACCCACTCCACTTACATTACACGCTTGATTCCAATGTGGAGGATGAGCCCCTTTCAAGTAAACCACACGACTCTTTTGAGGCGTGTTAAGCCCACTCCTCTGATTTAAATTATGATATGATTAGGGAGATAAAGGACTTGCTTAATATGACTCCGGTGTTTGAAACTACCCAGTGGAGCCACTATTTGAGTCACCATCCCTTGATAATACAATGCCTCTACTGACTAGTATCAATGAACCGAGTCTTCGCATTAAATCTACGCTTACTGATTCTCAATTTGTTTATGCAGGGCAAGGCAAGATGTATCCAGTGATGATTGACTCTCACCAAGATAACGAGTAAGAGAGCATGCTTCCCTCTATTTTTCAAAGATGATGAAGGAGTCCCTGGGCCTATCATCATAAATTTCAATGTAAAGAATAAGCCCATTTCAACTGAATGTCTTTATTCTTTAGAAGATTGCTTGACACACTTTACAGATTCATACAATCCTATGATACAAGACATAGCGAACTCCTTGCAAAACAATACCCCAATTGTTGATATTGACCGAGGGAATCAATTTCCTGAAGAGCTCCCTTCCGCATATCCTTAATGTTTACTTGTAACATCCTAAATTTTTACCAACTTGGAAATAGACGTTCTTAGGTAATGGGTTGATCATAACACCTTACTGACCTCTCAGAACTCAATCCCAAAGTCTAAAATCACTTTTTAACCCATTTCCTTCAAAATCTCACCTTTCACCACCTTATTCTTCAAAATTTTCTAAGTACTTTCATATTATACACATATCCTAAAGTTTAGGTGATGAAGAACAATACTTAAACTAAAAATTACTATAAATAATAAATAAATAAATAAAATGAGTTTTTGACCATTAACCTTTTGAAATCTCATGAAATAAGTAGGCTATTCGGATAGATCAGCTTCTCCTACCCAAAAACATATATTGCATGTCAAATAACTCATTCCGATTTACAAAATACACCCGTTTCAAATATTAAGTAATGAAACCACCACCAGATAGGACAGTGACTAGCGATGGCATCGCCGGATGATGCATCGCTAGCCAATGGGCCGGTCGGGCCACAGCGGACCAGGCGGCCCTTTTTCTATAATTTTTCAACCCGACTTCAAAAAGTCATATCTCCCTCAATATAACTCTGATTTAAGTAATTTAGAAGCCAAATTGAAAATCAATAAGTACAGTTTTATATAAAAATAAGTAAAAAATATAATAAGAATCTTAATGTAATTAAATAAAGGTTATTGTAATAACTATCCAAAAATCATTAGTTTGGACAACTGCTGCTTCTAGATTTTTTAAAAATTTTCTACAACATGAAATCTAATGAAATTTGGTAGAGATGAAGTAGACTTGATGACGAACTACTAAAAATAATTATAATAATATACTAATTAAAAGTGCTAGAACGAGGCGTAGAACTGCCCTAGGACCATATTCTGTCGTAATTAAGGCATAATTTAGTTAAGTACTAAACTCAATAATCAGTAGAATTAACTTGAACCACATTCTATACAAACTACAAGGCCCAAAACCTTTAAAATTACTAACTCAACATTACTTCAAAACCTAGGAGCAATCTCAAAACCCAGTTGCTCTCGAGAGCACATTGAAACTCCGTATCGAACCTGGACCGCACGTCGAAAGTCCGATGACTGCAAAACTATAAGGTTATGACCGCCTTACTAGGCTTAACAACCATCACGGGAGTCGAGTCCAAATAGTATCCAGAAATGCACAACTTAAGCCTCGAGTGAAGTCTGTGGGAAACGCAAATATCTTTAAAAAATGAACTTAGATTTAAGTGATTTGGGCCGTTCACTTGCAAGCTAAATTTAAGGGTTCAGACCGTCAGATTCTGACCCAACAATATCCTTGGATCAGGAAAATTTTTCTACACAGATCAGTGTACTTGTGGATCTGATCAAGTGCCGATAGCCGTTGAACTGAAACTGGTCCTCCAGCTCGATCCACAAATCTATTCGGACTGAAATCCTAATCTGACATAGATCCATTATCAAAAAACTTTCTTTGGACTGTATACAGGAAATAGGCCTCCAGATGAGCTCCGTTGGACCAAAACAGCCACTCTTTGGCTATAACCCAAGTATATCATGGCCCTGGGGCCATTACCATCAGTTCTGGGCCTATATAAGGGCCTAAACCCATCCCATTTCTATTTCATACGATTTTCTCCAAACCCTAGGAGAGAGAAAAGGGGAGAAAGGAGTGGAGATCGAAGGGAGATCCTTGGAGTTTGCTGTCGTGGTTCCTTCTTGCTACTCCACGCATTGAATCGCCTCTACATCTAGCTACACCGTCGAATTCAACTTTAATTTGGGTAAGAAATCCTAACCCTAATCTTGTTTTAGGAATTTAATAGATTAATCAATGAAATAGCTACCCTATTTCATGATTTGGGTAGCCGTTGTGTTATAGATGGTGACGTAGTGTATGAACCGAGTTCGCAACGAGCATACCGATGAAAGGTACGGACTATAAATGTTTAGGTTATGGTTTTCAAGGCTTTTAATATCATTTAATGATTTATGACTGACTTAATTGCTATCATATATACTCAGATGTGATGTTTTCTACGCATTACATATATATATATATGAACTATGTTAAAATTAATGCATTCCATGTGTTTGTTAAAATGTTCGAATGAAAGTGGAATCATGATTTATGCTTGACATGACTATTAAACTAGAATACGGGGTTATTCTATGTATGACAATCCCCTTATGAAAGGATTTGTCATAATATATATCGTAACTAATTTAGTCTATATATGTAGTAAAGTGTAGTCTAAGTATTAGTTAAAATGTTTTGAATGGACTTGAAATTATGATTTGTGTTTTCCATGATTGTTGTTGAGAACTTATGAATGTTGTACGTGTAACAACTCCCTTGTGAAAGGATTTGTTATAATATGTGTTATCAGTGATTTATTACATGTATGTTGGTATGTGTAGTCTAAGTATTTGATAAAGTGCCTGAATGAGAAAATACTTGTTGAAATATATTTAAAGGGGGTGTTGAGATGGGATTCTCAATTACCTTATCTCTAGCTATAGTTTTCTTCATATAACCTATCTTACTACTACGTGATTTATGAATGAAATGCCTAGGTATGATAACATGTACACTATGTGTTTGTGGAAATGCTCAAATGAGATTTATACTGAAATTGGTTGTCACATGCTTTTTGACTATCACATATGAATGCCTATTGTATTTGTATATGATTTGGATTACTGTGTAGTCCAGGCAATCGGTAATGATTTCTGAATTAGTGGCCGAAGTCATTTCACCACACAAGACATGTTCGATGAATTCGAGTCGTACGTTGTTTGTCGACAGTAGTTAGGCCATGTGGAGTACTTATGCGCTTCATGTCGATTAAGTCATCATGCGCTCATACCAATCGAGCTTGTCAAGTAACCCAATTGGCCTAATGTATGTTTACTATGTATGGGCGCTACTACTTGAATCTAAGATACCAACTTGCCAGTGAAAAGCTCATTTAACCTTGGTACCATGATCCGCTAAGACTCATGAGCCAGACATGGTGGTATGGGACACCGTGGTCGAGATGTCTGCCTACGGTGGGGCAATGAGCCTCCCCGTAGTGACTAGTGAACGACCCAAACTCATGAGTTGAATACAGTGGTATGGGACACTGTATTCGAGCTGTCGACCTACGCTAAGGTGACGAGCCTTTCCCTTAGTGACCTCGAGTATACACTAGGACTATGCTAAGGTGACGAGCCTTGCCGTAGTGACCTTGAGTATAAATAGGCCTACCTCGACGCAGCTTGATTGTGGTCCCCAGTCGGGTTGGTGACGAGCCTTCAAAATAGATTGCCAGTTGGTAGGGCGTTGGTGGTGTGACCTCGAGTATGAATTAAGTCTACGCTGAGGTGATGAGCCTCCCAAAGAAACCACTAGTATAAACTCGTAAACTTGCCTATCGTATATGACTAACTAGGATTGACGGCCCTAGATGGATCATTGTTTGGGTAGTGATATAAAGGGAGGTGCCTTACCTTCCCGAACCTGCTATATGAATAAACTTAATTAAGAACTTGGCTAACACGAGCATGCATCGCATTGCACAGTGCTTTGGCAACGAAGCACGTGTTTGTTGAGAATGTTGCATGCGCGATCGTGAGATGATGTCGCTGAGGGAGTGCAGGCGAGGGCATACATCATTATCGTATACCATTCTTACATTAACAAGAGTATTTAGGACTTGATTGTTGTACTATTTTATCATTACTGCTTGACTGAATTGATAACATGTTAACCTTTGCTTTATAGTTCCACTGAATTAGCTACTCATTCTCACCTAGAACGGTGTTTTAAAACACCACCCAGACTCTGGTTTAGATGTAGGTGTTGGTGAGGTCTATATACAGAGTTGGACTTCGTAGGCGAGGAAGAAGGATTCTCCTATGTTTAGCTCTCAGACAGGTCTATGTAGACCTCGTGCTGATTCGATGAAATTACAGGGACTTATAGATTAGTTGGACATTTACACTTTGATAATTTATAAATTTTGAAACCATATATGTATATATTTAGCCTGGTAACATACTCATACTCTAGAGGTTGTGAAACACTTATATACTTTATATATCTATCACAGTCTTTCGCTTACTCAATTTAGTCATCCCTGGGGTATGATTTACTATTTTAGTATAATCTCACTCATGTTTGAATGCACTCATAATAATCATCATAATCTATGTTGTATAAGTGATGCGTTGGAACTCGGGAGTTGAGCTTTGCTCGACCCCCGATTTTCAGGGTGTTACATTACCATTAGAAGTGGAGGAGCTAGAAATTAAACCAAGTTTAAAACTTTAGAATGTGTTAAGACTACACTACCCAATGAGAATTTCTCTGAATTTCACCTACTTGTAGTCTATGATTCACCATATTGCACTAACAATGAAATTTTTTTGTCACAAGTGAATCGTATATACTTTAGATACCACAGGGGACTAAACGATGATTTTTTATTGTGGTTCATAAATTTCTCTAGAAATTCATGCTCCATGACATCCAAGCCTACTGCAAAAAGAGCTTTTGGATGATCTTATTGAGAAACCTACTGAGAAATTTATTAAGATATTAGTCAGATGAGGAACCTTGTTACATGATTGAGTAGTTTTCCCTCACTTTCCTAGTTTAGGATTAGAATTTATTGCTCTCCTAGGATTAGTTTTCTTTTCGCAGTTTAGTTTAGTCACTATAACCACATTTTATTAGAAGATCATATTCACTTTACAGGTATTCTTCATCTACTCCCCTTTATTTTCATTGCTCTCAATTTTGCTCTTATTGCATACGCTTATACATTGAGGACAATGTAGATTTTAGGTTGA
This sequence comes from Magnolia kwangsiensis, assembly GCA_037074715.1. Taxonomy (NCBI): domain Eukaryota; kingdom Viridiplantae; phylum Streptophyta; class Magnoliopsida; order Magnoliales; family Magnoliaceae; genus Magnolia; species Magnolia kwangsiensis. Next base: position 148,115,253 of record CM073572.1, on the reverse strand, counting down.
GGGGTAGGTTTCCTTTCGGAAAATTCTTCGAATTTGAGCAAATTTGTTAAATTTTTTACCTAAAAATCTACAAAATTTTTGAAAATTTCTGTGAAATTAAGTAATTTTAAAGATAATCTATAGATTAGAATTATAAGATACTTAATGTTAATGAGATATGACTCTTAGATTTTAGTTATTTGATAGATTTTAAAATTAAGTTGAGTCATTAATTCTTAATTAGAAGTTTTAAACATTGATTGAGTCATGATTTCACATGTCATATCTAGCTTACACATTAAAGTTTTAGTTCGATATTGAATTGTTAACTTGATGGTTATCAAGAATGATAGGAACTAAAACCTTGGGAATTTGTCCATAATGTTCAATGTAAAGAAAAAAAAAAAGAGAGAGAGTGAGAAAAGAAAATACCCAGCAACAAAATAGTTGTCATCAAAAAGGGCTACCTATTAAAGTTCATCAAGGACTGTTGAAAAGAAGAAAAAGTGAAATAGTGTGAAAGTCATTGATGGAAAAATCAAAAGATGGAATAATAAAGTGTTGAACTAGAAGGCAAGTTTTGGTTTCGGTTTTGGTTATCTTGAACTCTTTTAATTATCAATGTTATCATAAAAATAAAGAATTGAACCTTTGGTTGTGATGAGTCTAAACTTCACTATGCATCCATGGAACTAAATGTTTAGAATTGTTCTAATTAAAGGATTAATACTTTAAACTTGATTAGAAAATTTACAAAGTACTAGAGTTTTGGAGAAAGTAGTGCTCAACATTAATGTACTTTAGATTTTTATAATATGAATTGTTTTTAGAACCGCTTGAGCTTATGAAAATTATACACTGATTTTCAAAATATCTTTCATGTGTTTTACTAAATGCTAGTTGGGGGCATGTTGAGTGTCAAATATTGCATATTCTCCCCTATTTATTCTTAGTTTTATGAACATGATAATTCTTAATGGATATATTTTATACATGTTTGCATTGCGAGGTGAATCTGAGAGCTTGGATTGAAAAGAATATTAAAAGCATGAATTTAATACTCAAGAATCACCAAGGCAAGGGATGGATCTTAGAAGACTATGATTGAAGAATTCACATGTCAAAGATCCAAGGAAACCAAGTGAGGAATAAAGAGAATCGAAGACTTGAAGTGAAAATTCAGGCCCGAGTTTTAGTTCGGCTAGCCCAAGCTTAAAATTTAGCCAGCCAAAGTTTGGGTGAAATTCCAACAACATTTTCTTTTAAAATTCACGTGAAATTTGGCTAGCTCGAGTTTTGGTTCGACTAGCTAAAGGTTACATAGATTTTACATAGACTACATATATTTGAAGTGGTTTGTGGATTTTTCCAACTCAATGCGAAAGTTGGAGTTCCCCAATTATAAATAGGAGTCCTTAAGATGCTCCAAAGCATCTTCTAGAGTTTGGAAAGGGAGAGAAGGCATAGGTGGAGCACCGATGACGTTCTTCTACTTCAATTTCTTCATGGTTCTAGTAGATCTTTCTACTTTTTCTTTTGTTTTTCTTCTAGAATGTTAGTCTTCTCAGGCCAATCTCTTCGCTAAGGCTAAGAGATGAAACTTATAGTTTATTTTGATGTTTATTTTACTTTTATTTAATTTTATGTTGAACTTACATTAAGTTTTGGGTTGAATTAAGATATATTTCAAGTTTTCTATAATTTATTATGACTGAAATTACTGTAGATGCTGTGAAGACTTTTGATATAATCTTATTGACTTCGGAATTGTGTGATGTATAGAAGTCGTTGTTCACCATAATCTCTTGGGCATGGTAGGATGATTGATCGCCTACCATCATTGCAATTAGATGGATATTTTGGAACCAAATTAATGAAAAGTTCAGATTCTATTTTAACTACTCTATCATCCGATTGGATAGGATAGGACTTCGATTCCAAATGATTTATCATTGAATCAAGTAGATTGATGTTGAGATTACTATAGGTGGATTCCTGGATCCTTAAACTTTTTATTTTTATTATTTCAAAACTTTTTTTGTAAATCGCTAAATTAAAAAAACCCAGACCAACCAAGTTAGACTTAGATTAGTTCTATATCGTGTTCCCCATTCCCTGTGGATTTGACCTCATTCTCGTTGAGTTATTACTACCTCGCGACCCTACACTTGAAGTTGTGAATAGGGGGTTAGCTATTGAGACATTTCCTTTATCAAGTTTTTTCATGTTGGATGGTTGAGCTGCATTAATCCCTCCCTAGAGGGCCTAACAGTTTGCTTAAAAGGGTTATTTTTCCTTGTACTAAGGGGATACCTTAGTAGGCTGTGCAATAGAATCAATTAGTGGTCTTACCTCTTCTTTAAGGGTCAGGCAACTGGTGAGGACCACTTTTTCCTTACGCTAAGGGAGGTCCTCGGTAGACTATGTAGTTCGGATAGTTGTAGATAAGTAGAATGCAAAATTTTTCCAATTTCAAGAATTTTATTGAAAAATCTTATCAGTAGACATGTAGATTCTGACCCAATAGGTTGGCTGTTTGTAAATTTCGAACAGTAGATACATAGACTTCGACATGAAATCCTAGTCGGGCTTCACGGGTACTAGATCTTTAGATGTTCGACATTCCATGGACGTGGTAGAGGTCGTCCCTCCATATTTTCAAGTCGATAGGTTTTGGGTCAAGTGGTGCCCGTGATTCTATATAGTCCTTCCCAGTTCGGTCCCAAAGTCCCTGTGCTAGGTTTCTTGGTGTTTTGGAAGGTCTGTCAAAGGATCAGATCTCCAGCCCAGAAACTTCTCATTTTTACTCTAGAATTGTAGAACTGGGTGACTTGTTGTTACCGAGTTGTGACCTTGAGTTGTGCATGCTCCCTTTTTTCTTTAAGCAAATCGAGGTCTAGTGTCATTTCCTCTTTATTTTTGATTTTCTTTGTAGGAGTGGATCCGGGCTATTGGGAGTCGTATCTCTACCAGGACTACAACCTTGGCTCTGAAGGCCATGGAGAATGGAGTTTCTCCTATGGCTGTTTGGGCGGTTCTCCAACATGCCCATAGAACATGAGGGAGCTCCTCAGCCCAGGTCCCTTTAGCTCTCTCGAGCTTGGTTCGAAGGTGGTTCTTGATGATCTTGTTGATTGCATCGACCTGACCGTTGGCTTGGGGATGTTATTGAGTGTTAAGTATTACATAATTTTTCCATTTATATCTTAGTTTTAAGAACATGATACTGCTTAATGGTATATTTTATACATGTTTGTGTTACAAGGTGATTTTAAGAGCTTGGATTGAAAAGAATGTTAAAAGCATGGATTTAATGCTTAAGAATTATTAAGGTAAAGAATGGATCTTTGGAGACCAAGATTGAAGATTTTAAGACACCAAGATCCAAGGAAACCAGGTGGAGGAGGAAGGAAGTTCGCAGTGCAAAGTGTATAAATTAACAACATCAAAATTGATCTTATCATCGACCACCGTTTGATGACATCGAAGCCATTGTTCAATGATATCGAATACAGGTCGATGCCATCAAATTTTTACATGAAAATCAAGTTGGTCACTGGACGAATTGAAGACATTTTTCGATGGCTCAAGGAACTGTTTGATGACTCGAAGATTTACTCGATGGCATCAAAATTTCTAAAGAATTTTGAAGCAAATCTCTAGACTGTTTTGGACAAATATTCGAGGACTCGAAGGTATTTCGATCACATCGAAGGTTTGTTCGATGACATCGAAGGCTGTTCGATGCATTGAACACGTTATACAGAGTTACGCGGATTGTGTAAACTGAGGTGGTTTTACAAAATCGACTGGGCTAGGCTATAAATATGGGGTTCCTACAAACTTTTTAGGATATTTAGGATTTTAAGGAGCAAAACCAAAGGGTGGAGGAGCCTCTCAAGCATTTTTCTTCTTTCGTAGTTTGTTTTTAGTACTTTTTTCTAAGGTTTTAGATTCAATCAAGTCTATGGTTGGCTAAATCTCTTAGCTAGGGCTAAGAGGTGAAACTTGTAGCATGTTAGGATATTTTTCTTGTTTTGATTCTTATTCTTGTTGAACTTCTTTGATTCTAATTTGATATTTAAGGAATACTTTCAGTTTTTAATGTTTGTTGTGACTCAAAATATAATAAATCTGTAATAGCTTTGAGTATCTTCTTTTCTTATTTTGATATTGTGGGATTGGTAAATCCTATTGTTAGCCATTGTCTCCAGGGCATGGTTTGGTATAGAAACCCTTCTAACCTTCACAATTCTCTTCCATTGAGAATTAGGTCGATAAAAGTTCATATTTGATTTTATTGATATATCTTCCAATTGGATAGGATAGGATTCTAATTCCAATTGTGTGCCTTGAATCAAATAAGAAAACATCCTGATAGCTATAAGTGGATCCTTAGAACCCTAGTTCCCTTTAGATTATTGAAATCCCTTTCAAAATTATTTCTTTTATTCTAGATTTCTAATTTAGATCTTCTCTAGTTACGTTCAAAAACGTACAAGTTTTAGTCCCTATGGATTCGATCTCGATCTTATCGAGATTCTTACTACATCGCAACCCTACACTTGGGGTTATGAACAAATGCCGAGGTGATGAGCAGCGTTCCAAATTCTGAGACACTCACACATGCCTCGGAATTAATTGTTGTCAAACTGCTTTTCATTATCCGAGAGGATCATGTGCGAGTTTCCATATTAACATATTATGCTTTTCTAGATGAAGTCAGTGATTTTATGTTCAGTAATCTTGACTAGGGGCTCGCCTTCGGCCCACTTTGTGAAGTAGTCGACCATGACTACTGCGAACTTTGTCTGGCCTTTACCAGTCGGCAAGGGCTCGATAATGTCTATCCCCCATTGAGCGAATGGCCATGACCCAATCATGGGAATCAACTGCTCGGGTGGCTAATGGGGCATTGTTGCGAACCTTTAACACTTGTCGCATCTCTGGGTTAGCCAGAAGTATCCTTGTTAGATGACCTTATGGGCAAGGGCGCGGCTACCAGAATGGTTGTCCCAGATTCCTTCGTGTATCTATCTCAAAACGTACTTGGCTTCTTCTGGTGGGGAGGCACTTGAGATAGGGCACAGAGAACCATTTTTTGTACAAAGTGTCTCTAACCATGGTATACTGGGCTGACCTAGATCGGAGCTTGTGTGCCTCAAGTCGATCTTCGAGCAATTTCCCTTCCTAAAGTTACCTAATTATCAGGTCCATCCAGCTTGGTACTGAGTTTACCAGAAGGATCGTGCTTGGGTCGGTCTCGCTGATACTTGGCTTGGCGAGGAACTCGATTAAGGTCGACTTCGGGATGTCATCTTTCAGCTGTTGTGGCCAGCTTTGCTAGAGTGTCTACCTTGGAGTCTTCTGACCTAGGGATCAGGCTGACGTCGCACGTAGGGAATTTGCCGATGAGTTCCTGGGCCTTTTATAGATAGGTGATCATACTTTCTTTTCTTTTTTTACTTGGCATTTGCTGGCTATTTGGTTGATGACGAGCTTGAATCACTATAGACTTTCAGGTTCCGAGATCTCATCGTTGTTGTTAGCCTAAGTCCAATGAGCAATGCTTCGTATTCTGCTGCATTGTTCGATGTTTAGAATCCAAATCTTAAGGCATATTGTGTGTAGGTTTAGTGAGGAGCCTCAAGCACTACCCCGGTCCTGTTGCCTTTAGAATTGGATGAGCCATCTATGTATAATGTCCAGGTCGACATATCTTGTTCGTTTGCCCGATCTGCCGAGTGATTGGTTTTACTACTTGAACTGGCTTATAGGTCGCTTTTGCACCTGAGCTAGGTAATAAAATCAGCTACTACCTGGCCTTTGATGGTGGTTCAGGGTTAATACTTAATATCAAACACTTCAAGTTTTTGGAGTACCTAGTTGAGAGGTTGGTTGGTCAGGACTATGATAGTATGGGCCTGGAAGTAAGGTCGGAGGCACCAGGACGAGACGACTAGGGCTAGAGCCAACTTCTCAATGTCTAAATACCTGATCTCAACTAGGACTATGGCTTTGCTGACATAGTACACCAGTAGTTGTTTCCCTTCTTGTTCTCGGATAAGGGTCGAGCTGACTGTTGTCGTTGAGATTGCTAAGTATAGTCGGAGCGACTCTCCTTGCTTGGGCTTTGAAAGTAGCAGTGGTGAGCCTATATACTATTTGAGATATTGAAGGGCTAGTTCGCAGTCCTCTATCCATTCTATCTTCTGTTTTCCTTTGAGCTATTTAAAGAATGAGAGACACTTATCAGTGGCTCGGGAGACGAACCGATTGAGAGCATCCACTCTCCTTGTGAGGCACTGGATTTCTTTTGCTATCATGGACGATCTTATCTCTAACAAAGCTCAGATTTTATCAGGGTTCGCCTCCATCCCCCTTTGGCTGACCAGGAAATAGAGAAATTTTCCTGAGCCGACGTCAAAGGCGCATTTGCTTGGATTAAGCTTTATCTGATATTTTTGTAATATTATGAACATTTCCTTGAGGTCGGTGATGTGGTTTGGGGCTTTGATGCTCTTGATGAACATGCCACCGGCGAAGACCTCCATGCAGCGTTCAATCTGTTGAGCAAACATTTTATTAATGAGTCACTGGTACGTGGCTCTAACATTCTTCAACCCGAAGGGCATGACCTTATAGCAGTAGAGTCATTTGCCTGTGACAAAGGTCATCTTCTGCTTGTTGTATGGATGCATGATGATTTGATTGTATCTAAAGTAAGCATCCATGAAGCTTTAGGAGTTCATGCCCGATAGTTTTATCGACCAGTTGGTCAATCCACGAGAGGGAAAAATTGTCCTTGGGGCTGTTTTTGTTTAGGTTAGTGTAATCAGCACAGACCCGCCACTTTCCATTAGACTTTTTCACTAAAATGACATTGGTGATCCAGTTTGGATAGTAGATTTCTTTGATGAAATCTTCTTTGAGAAACTTGTCGACCTCTTCACCGATGATGGCATACCATTCTGACTCGAATGCTCGTCGTTTCTACCTTACTGGTCAGTGGTCGGGGTCAACATTCAATTTATGAACCATCACTTTTAGGCTGATGTCAGGCATGTCCCGATGGGACTAGGCGAATACATCAGCTTGCCATCGGAAGAGATCCATGATCTCATCCCACAAAGCTGGAGTCAGCAATGAGCTGATCTGTACTGTTCGAGTCGGGTCATATTTTGTAACACCCCGAATTTTTGCCAACCTGGGATTAGACGTCCTTAGGCAATGAGTCTATCCTAACACTTGATTAACTTCTCAAAACTCAATCCAAAAGTCTCAAATCCCTATTTCCTTCGAAAATCTCACCTTTTACTACTTTATCCTTCAAAATTTTTTAAGAGCTCTCACATTAGACACAAATCTTAAAGTTTAGGTGATGTTGATCAATACTTAAGCTAAAAAGTACTATGAATAATAAATAAATAAATGAAAAGGGTTTTTAGCCATTAACCTTTTGAAGTTTCACTAAATAAATAGACTAATTGGATAGATCAGCTTCTCCTACCCCAAAATCATATATTGCATGTCAAATAACTCATCCCAGGTTCTAAAATACACCCATTTCAAATATCAGATGGAGAAACCACCCCAAACAGGTCAGTGGTCGGCGATGCCATCGCCGGTTTGGCGATGCATCGCCGAACTCGTCCGTACAGCGAGTTTCTGTACCTTTTTTTCTGCGCGTTTCTTCAGACTTTGAAAAATCATATCTCCTTCGTTATAACTCCGATTTAAGTGATTCAAAAACCATATTGAAGCTAAATGAGTCTAGTCTTATATAAAAATATGTGAAAAATATAATAAAATATTTAATATAATTTAAAGCAGGTAATTGTGAGCAACTATCCGATAATCACTTGTTGGACAGCTGCTGCTTCTAGAATTTTTAGAATTTTTCTACAACTCGAAATCTTATGAAATTGGGAGGACTTAGGGTAAACTTGATGATGAACTCCTAAAAAAATAATAAAAATAATATGATACCTAGAAGTTCCCAAAATGGTGGATAGAATGGCCCTAGGACCGTATTCTGCCATAATTAGGGTAGAATTTGGTTGAGTACCAAACTGAACACTCAGTAGAATTAACTTAGACCACTTTAAATACGTTCTACAAGACCCAAAGCGAGTGGAACCAATGACCCTATAACTCTCTATAACCTCAGATCAAACTCTAAGCCGGTTTGTTCTCTAGACCACTTCGAAATTTTGTATTGGATCTAGACCGCGCGTCAAAAGTCCGATACCTCCTATCTTAGACCGTTAGAACCGCCTAGCTGGACTTGACACTCATTTCGAAAACCAAGTCAAACCGATAATCACAGGCCATTTCATTGAGCCCGGACCGAAGAGAGTGCGAATAGGGACAGAATTGAAATTTCGAATTCAAAACTGGCACACGACTTGACGCGTCAGTATTAAGCATTCTGACCGTCAGAATTCAGCCAGATTACACCCTTGGATCAGGATAAATTCTATTTTATAACATGAGACTTTCAGCCCTGATCTACGTGCGGTGACCGCTGAACTGAAACTGGTCCACCACGCGTGATCTGCGAACCCTGCCGGACTAAAAACTTAATACGTGCTAGATCTGGTACGCATGAGCTTAAGTCCGATCGTAATCGACAAGGGGACCACAAGAAAGCATGTTTTGGACCGAAACAGCCCCGAATTGGATAGGCACTAAGTGAACTTTGTTCCTGAGCCTATTTTGGGCGTTTTTGGGCTTATAAAAGGGGTTGAAACCCTCTCATATCTCTCCCATCCGAATTTGGAAAAAGCCTTAGATTGAGGGAGAGAAAAGGTGAGAGATTGTGAGAGAGGTGGGAGAGAATTTCCTGCTGCTGGTGCTACCTGCTACACGTGTTTAAGCCACGCGATCCAAGCACTTTCCCGGCGATTCCTCCGCTTTTTCAGGTAAGAAAATACCCTAGAAGTTGCTGATTTGAGGTTCCTTTCGTTTCCTAGCGAAGTAGCTAATAGAACTTGTGTATTAGGTCCTCTATTCGCCGTAGACGAAGCGTATACGCTCCGTTCGAATTTACACATCCATAAGAGACAAGGTGCGGATATTAGACGCTTTGATTGGCTGTTTCCAAAGCTTTCAATGTCGTTTAATAGTAGATTCTTGACGGCAACGCCGTTTGACATGTACAATATGCTGTCCGTTTCCTGTTTCGTAAACTAACGAAGAATATGAGATTTAGGGCATTTTAGTCATTTGTAGGAAGTACTGTTTTCATGCACATTTTGCTGATGTGATTGACATGGTTTATTGTCGCATTAGAATGTTAGGAATGCGTGCATAATTAGTTTGGCGAAGAGATTCGCCTAAATGCACACTTCGGGTCGACATACTATATGTAGACTTAAGTGTGTAGTGTAAGTGTTTGTATAAATGCTCGTATTAGTATGTATTGAATTAAATGGTGTTATGAATTAATTTGAGATTGATTTCTCAATTAAATTGCTAATGTAAATGATTTCTTACAAGTTGGCCATATGTACGATTTCATTATTAGTATGAAATGCATATGCTTGATGTTTCACTTGAGTGGTATGTTATAACATGTGCTTGATGATTTCCTTATGATCTAGTTGAGATCGAATTCTCAATTAATATGCCGATGGAGATGATGTCCTATATGTTGGTGCTATGTATAATTTCATTATATGCGTGATAGACATGTGTAAGATGATTTACTCTGGTTGTATGTTATAACATGTGTTAACATGCTCACGTGGTTGTATTTCATTTCCAATACTCTCACTTGATTTGCTGATGTGATTCCATGTGTTTGGGACTATGCCTAGTCCAGGCAGTCGGTAACCGAGCGAATTCGTGGTTAGCTTATCTTCGCCACGAATGACGCGTCGATGAACGCGAGCCGTGTTCTGGAGTTGGCGGCAGTGGTTAGGCCACACGAAGTGTTTTACGCACTTCATGTCGTTCAACTTGAGATGCGATCGTGCTAGTCGAGCCCGTCAAGTAACCCGACTGGCCATTGTATGTTCACCCTGCATGAGTCATAACTGCTTGAACCTAAGGTACTGAACTTACCATTGTAAACCCTGTTAACCATGGTACCTTGATCCATAAAGACTCATGAGCCGGGCATGGTGGTATGGGACACCGTGGTCGAGCTGTCGGCCTACGCTGGGGCCACAAACCTTCCCGTAGTGACCAGTGAGCACCTAGACTCATGAGCAGATTATGGTGGTATGAGACACTATATTCTAGCTGTCGGCCTACACTGATCAGGCGACGAGTCCTTTGTAGTGACCGCGAGCGTATTCTGAGTCTACGGGAGGCGACGACCCTTCCGTAGCAGTAGAGTACAGTAGGCCTGTATTGATAAGGTGATGGGGGAGCGGAGCAACGAGTGCGTGCAACAGCCCTGGCAGCCCTTGCAGCGACCTACAAAATATGCATCGTATGAGATTACTAGGAGTGACGACCCTAGACAGGATCTGTGTTGGGATTGATACAAGGGAAGTACCTTAGTTTCCCAATCCTGCTGTTTGAATGGACTAATAACAACTCGAAAATCATATCACCATAGCATTGCATGTGCCTGGAAGATGTGGAGCACTCTAGGGAGTGTGGCATGCCGCGGTCGTAAGATGTTGCCGTATGAGGGAGATCGTCGGTGAGGGCATACATCACGTCATGTCATAATTGCATTAACAACAGTATTAGGAATGTTTGATTTATTGCTTTACTATTATCGCATGATTGATTTGAGAACATGTTAATCCTTGCTCTATTATTCCACTGAGTTAGCTACTCACTACCACGTTACGGGACGGTGTTCCTGGACACCCAACAGACCTTTTTGTGATTGCAGATGATGGCGCGGCCTGTGAGGTGGAGCCGGACTTGATGATGATGAGGAGGATCCCTCCTTTATGCGTGTTCTGATCGACGGGATTACAGGGAGGTTGATTAGATACTTTGACATTTGTCATTTTATATTTTTAGCGCACTCATGTATATTCGTTTCATCTACTTTTGGAGTATACATGTATGTGTATAACCTGGTAACATGTTCACACTCTGGAGACATACAACAGTTTATATATGTTATACATACTATTACAGACTTCCGCTGGTTAATTTAACTGTCTCTGGAGTATGATATGCTGTTCTGGCTTAATTTCACTCATGTTTAATACATTATCACAGACAACATTCAATCATACATATCTATGTTGCATAAATAACATTTTGGAACTCGGGAGTTGGGTTTTTGCTCGACCCCCCAATTTTCGGGATGTTACAGATGGTATCAGAGCATGATTTGGATTAAACCGGGCCTGGGTTATGGTCACGCGACGTACGCTGTCGCTTCCTTTGATTTAGGTGGGTGCGAGAAGGGTCTAGAAACACTTTTAGGATCGCAGATTCGCCGATAGGCGAAGACTATTCATTTCGATCGTGCGATCGAGTCTGTAACGCATTTCGGGTCGCGTAAAGCAACCCGAATAGCTCCTAGGTCGTAGGAAGTCGGGTTGAGACGTTCTTGAACGATTTTAAACCCGTAAAAGTGAATCCTTGGGCCATGGGATGACCACGACTCCTGTATTCAATCGTCAGGGCTTAAAAACCCCGTTTTACCTAAAATCCTCGAAATTCTTCCTCTCACCACTCCATTCTTCAATTCTTTCATCTTCTTTTCATATTAGGCATTGATCCTAGTGTAAAAATGATACAAAATCATACTTCGACAAAATTTTACAGTGAATAGTAAAATTTCATGAAAAATGGCCATAAGACCATTCTACATTTGTTTTCTTCAGAAACTAATGAGCTAGATGGATGTACTAGCTCCTTCTATCCCAAAATCATATGCTGCATGATAGGATTTTGTATTCTGGATTGCAGAGTGGCCTCGAAAAGCCCCGAACCCATGTTTGGGCCTCTATAGGTCAAAATACAATGAACCAAGGTTGGGACCGTACCTTTTTGGGGTCCCTGGACCATGGGAGACCAAACCCATGTGGTCCCACCGGCCACCTAGAGAGATGGCCGGCGATGCATCGCCGACCGGTGGGCCCCATTTGGGCCGTACTTCGGGCGGTCACCCTAAAATGGGTAGCACACCCCTCCCATGTGTGGTCCACCCACTGAAAACCCCTAAATTGGGTACATCCTTCACAAACAGCCCCATCCCTAGCCCCATTTCACATTTTTCTGCTGCCCTCCTCCAAACCGTGGCTTCAAATCATTCCTAAACCCATTCCCTGCTAAAAATGGCCACATTCCTTCATTCCATTTCTGTTTCCATCTTTCCCTCTTGAAGATTTCATCTTTTGGAGCTCTAAAAACCCCCAAATCGAGCTGAAATCGTGAGGTGCTCCATTCCCCTTTTTCATTTTCATTTCTCCTTGAAAATACATCCTAGGAGAGCTTGAAGCATCCCTCTACAATGCCTAGATTTCGTTCTGTCCATTTGGACAACGATTTCTTTGCATTTCCTCCTCCATCGCCCGACTCGGACTAGTAATCTAGATCCAGGTATCGCGGGTTGTAGTTAGTCATTTCCTGTTTTAAGTTGTGTTTTGTAAGCCTGATAAGGCTAGTAGTTTACCTATGTTGCTGTAGTAGCTGACTGACATAGCTCCCATGTATTTCTTGTCATGATACTTGTAGGGAGATATCCCTTGTATTATGATAATTTTAGTTTAATGAAATGCATGATGCTTTTCGATTTGTTATGTGAATGTTTGTGTTGTGGTTTGGGCTTAATGTAGCCGAAATTTGTTGAATGGAATGCATGTCGTTTCATTTCGCTGTAAGGTATTGTCCCTAGGTTGGGAGTATGGTAACTCCCGGGATTCAGCCTGCAAATTAATTTTTATCCCAACCCACCCTCCTACCAAGCATGCCTCTTCCGATCCCGCTATGGGACTAGGAATGCGGTTCCATTTAATACAACATAATGCTACTGGCCATATAGGCCTTTGGGCATTTTGGATCTAGTGTTAGAACTCCTAGATTTGAAGGGTCTGACGACATAAGAAATTCAATTCCATTTAGACAATCTTGACCCTAAGCGATAGAACAACTCCCTGTAGTAGAAATGGTATGAAACCATTTAACGTATAAACTTAGGCTTTGGATTATAACTACTGAGTTACAGACTAGGCTACTAGTTGTCTTAGGCAGTGTAAGGCCTAAATATGCTAAGGGATAGTAGGTTAGATTTGGTTGGAATGGGACTCCCTTCCTTCGGTAGATCCCTTTATGGCTTATAGACTTCTGTTGTTGCCCATAGGAAGGAACCATACACTCTCAGGGAACATTTATAACTCCCTCAGATTGAACTTAGAATGTACTAGCACGCCCCTTAGAATTGCCTTCCCCAAGGGCTTATTGCATTCAGGAATACGGAATAAAGGAACTACATGTAAGCGATGTATTCGCGGTTTGAATCGACTTCTTAATCCTAGTAGTTACCAATAAATCCAATGCTCTGATCAAGCAGAAGATCGGCATCTACTCGAATTAAGAATTGATACAATAAATCTTCTGTCCTAGCTAGACAGAAAGTCTATGTATCCGGCTCAGACCTACTACACAACTTTTCTTCCGTGTTGGCTCGACCACCTACAACCACAAGTTATTGCTTTGCCCTTGATAAATGTTAAGGACTTAAAGCCAGTAGAGAATTCGACATCTTGCCACCAACTCATACCTGCCCCTGAACTTAACCATAATAGAGATTAGGCTCATCTCTATGATAATAAGTACCAATGCCATAGAACGCATCATTAGCAAGGAAAACCATGTAGAGAAAGATTGTTTCCATTTTAGGTTAAGGATAGCTCCTAAGTTGCGCCTCGTTCCGATATACGGATCGATGTTAAGATTCTTCAACCTTAAGTAAAACCAAGTTTTAAGGGGGGTAGAACGTATTGAGTCCAATCCAGTTAGGTTAGTCAACGCTACCGTTCGATCAGAGTAGCGAAGCGGTAGCGTGGTTAGACTCTTCCCCACTAGCCCAAGATCGAAACCTTTGAGTTAGGTTATACATAAAGGTTAGGTCATTAAATAAGATTTGAACCCTTCCTTACACTGTCAAGACTGAAGCCTTGCTAGGTACTCTTTACCCTTCGCCAATGTCGGGGACGACATTGTGTTTTAAGGGGGGTAGATTGTAACACCCCGGATTTTTGCCAACTTGGGATTAGACGTCCTTAGGCAATGAGTCTATCCTAACACTTGATTAACTTCTCAAAACTCAATCCAAAAGTCTCAAATCCCTATTTCCTTCGAAAATCTCACCTTTTACTACTTTATCCTTCAAAATTTTCTAAGAGCTCTCACATTAGACACAAATCTTAAAGTTTAAGTGATGTTGATCAATACTTAAGCTAAAAAGTACTATGAATAATAAATAAATAAATGAAAAGGGTTTTTAGCCATTAACCTTTTGAAGTTTTACTAAATAAGTAGACTAATTGGATAGATCAGCTTCTCCTACCCCAAAATCATATATTGCATGTCAAATAACTCATCTCAGGTTCTAAAATACACCCATTTCAAATATCAGACGGAGAAACCACCCCAAACAGGTCAGTGGTCGGCGATGCATCGCCGAACTCGTCCGTACAGAGAGTTTCTGTACCTTTTTTTCTGCGCGTTTCTTCGGACTTTGAAAAATCATATCTCCTTCGTTATAACTCCGATTTAGGTGATTTAAAAACCAAATTGAATCTAAATGAGTCTAGTCTTATATAAAAATATGTGAAAAATATAATAAAATATTTAATATAATTTAAAGCAGGTAATTATGAGCAACTGTCCGATAATCACTTGTTGGACAGCTGCTGCTTCTGGAATTTTTAGAATTTTTTTACAACTCGAAATCTTATGAAATTTGGAGCACTTAGGGTAAACTTGATGATGAACTCTTAGAAAAATAATAAAAATAATATGATACCTAGAAGTTCCCAAAATGGTGGATAGAATGGCCCTAGGACCGTATTCTGCCATAATTAGGGTAGAATTTGGTTGAGTACCAAAATGAACACTCAGTAGAATTAACTTAGACCACTTTAAATACGTTCTACAAGACCCAAAGCGAGTGGAACCAATGACCCTATAACTCTCTATAACCTCAGATCAAACTCTAAGCCGGTTTGTTCTCTAGACCACTTCGAAATTTTGTATTGGATCTAGACCGCGCGTCGAAAGTCCGATACCTCCTATCTTAGACCGTTAGAACCGCCTAGCTGGACTTGACACTCATTTCGAAAATCAAGTCAAACCGATAATCACAGGCCATTTCATTGAGCCCGGACCGAAGAGAGTGCGAATAGGGACAGAATTGGAATTTCGAATTCAAAACTGGCACACGACTTGACGCGTCAGTATTAAGCGTTCTGACCGTCAGAATTCAGCCAGATTACACCCTTGGATCAGGATAAATTTCTATTTTATAACATGAGACTTTCAGCCTGATCTACGTGCGGTGACCGCTGAACTGAAACTGGTCCGCCACGCGCGATCTGCGAACCCTGCCGGACTAAAAACTTAATACGTGCTAGATCTGGTACGCATGAGCTTAAGTCCGATCGTAATCGACAAGGGGACCACCAAAAAGCATGTTTTGGACCGAAACAGCCCCGAATTGGATAGGCACTAAGTGAACTTTGTTCCTGAGCCTATTTTGGGCAATTTTGGGCTTATAAAAGGGGTTGAAACCCTCTCATATCTCTCCCACCCGAATTTGGGAAAAGCCTTAGATTGAGGGAGAGAAAAGGTGAGAGATTGTGAGAGAGGTGGGAGAGAATTTCCTGCTGCTGGTGCTACCTGCTACACGTGTTTAAGCCACGCGATCCAAGCACTTTCCCGGCGATTCCTCCGCTTTTCCAGGTAAGAAAATACCCTAGAAGTTGCTGATTTGAGGTTCCTTTCGTTTCCTAGCGAAGTAGCTAATAGAACTTGTGTATTAGGTCCTCTATTCGCCGTAGACGAAGCGTATACGCTCCGTTCGAATTTACACATCCATAAGAGACAAGGTGCGGATATTAGACGCTTTGATTGACTGTTTCCAAAGCTTTCAATGTCGTTTAATAGTAGATTCTTGACGGCAACGCCGTTTGACATGTACAACATGCTGTCCGTTTCTTGTTTCGTAAACTAACGAAGAATATGAGATTTAGGGCATTTTAGTCATTTGTAAGAAGTACTGTTTTCATGCACATTTTGCTGATGTGATTGACATGGTTTATTGTCGCATTAGAATGTTAGGAATGCGTGCATAATTAGTTTGGCGAAGAGATTCACCTAAATGCGCACTTCGGGTCGACATACTATATGTAGACTTAAGTGTGTAGTGTAAGTGTTTGTATAAATGCTCGTATTAGTATGTATTGAATTAAATGGTGTTATGAATTAATTTGAGATTGATTTCTCAATTAAATTGCTAATGTAAATGATTTCTTACAAGTTGGCCATATGTACGATTTCATTATTGGTATGAAATGCATATGCTTGATGTTTCACTTGAGTGGTATGTTATAACATGTGCTTGATGATTTCCTTATGATCTAGTTGAGATCGAATTCTCAATTAATATGCTGATGGAGATGATGTCCTATATGTTGGTGCTATGTATAATTTCATTATATGCGTGATAGACATGTGTAAGATGATTTACTCTGGTTGTATGTTATGACATGTGTTAACATGCTCACGTGGTTGTATTTCATTTCCAATACTCTCACTTGATTTGCTGATGTGATTCCATGTGTTTGGGACTATGCCTAGTCCAGGCAGTCGGTAACCGAGCGAATTCGTGGTTAGCTTATCTTCGCCACGAACGACGCGTCGATGAACGCGAGCCGTGTTCTGGAGTTGGCGGCAGTGGTTAGGCCACACGAAGTGTTTTACGCACTTCATGTCGTTCAACTTGAGATGCGATCTTGCTAGTCGAGCCCGTCAAGTAACCCGACTGACTATTGTATGTTCACCCTGCATGAGTCATAACTGCTTGAACCTAAGGTACTGAACTTACCATTGTAAACCCTGTTAACCATGGTACCTTGATCCATAAAGACTCATGAGCCGGGCATGGTGGTATGGGACACCGTGGTCGAGCTGTCGGCCTACGCTGGGGCCACAAACCTCCCCGTAGTGACCAGTGAGCACCTAGACTCGTGAGCAGATTATGGTGGTATGGGACACTATATTCTAGCTGTTGGCCTACACTGATCAGGCGACGAGTCCTTTGTAGTGACCGCGAGCGTATTCTGAGTCTACGGGAGGCGACGACCCTTCCGTAGCAGTAGAGTACAGTAGGCCTGTATTGATAAGGTGATGGGGGAGCGGAGCAACGAGTGCGTGCAACAGCCCTGGCAGCCCTTGCAGCGACCTACAAAATATGCATCGTATGAGATTACTAGGAGTGACGACCCTAGACAGGATCTGTGTTGGGATTGATACAAGGGAAGTACCTTAGTTTCCCAATCCTGCTGTTTGAATGGACTAATAACAACTCGAAAATCATATCACCATAGCATTGCATGTGCCTGGAAGATGTGGAGCACTCTAGGGAGTGTGGCATGCCGCGGTCGTAAGATGTTGCCGTATGAGGGAGATCGTCGGTGAGGGCATACATCACGTCATGTCATAATTGCATTAACAACAGTATTAGGAATGTTTGATTTATTGCTTTACTATTATCGCATGATTGATTTGAGAACATGTTAATCCTTGCTCTATTATTCCACTGAGTTAGCTACTCACTACCACGTTACGGGACGGTGTTCCTGGACACCCAACAGACCTTTTTGTGATTGCAGATGATGGCGCGGCCTGTGAGGTGGAGCCGGACTTGATGATGATGAGGAGGATCCCTCCTTTATGCGTGTTCTGATCGACGGGATTACAGGGAGGTTGATTAGATACTTTGACATTTGTCATTTTATATTTTTAGCGCACTCATGTATATTCGTTTCATCTACTTTTGGAGTATACATGTATGTGTATAACCTGGTAACATGTTCACACTCTGGAGACATACAACAGTTTATATATGTTATACATACTATTACAGACTTCCGCTGGTTAATTTAACTGTCTCTGGAGTATGATATGCTGTTCTGGCTTAATTTCACTCATGTTTAATACATTATCACAGACAACATTCAATCATACATATCTATGTTGCATAAATAACATTTTGGAACTCGGGTGTTGGGTTTTTGCTCGACCCCCCGATTTTCGGGATGTTACATATTTGTTAAGCGAGATGGTTATGAGGTCTTCCATCTGACATCCTCTTTCGATTGAGTCCTCCCGAGGATCAAGGGAGGTGATGGTTATTCTGTGATGTTGTGTTCTTAATGACATGGAGTCACATTGATGGGCTTCCTATTGGTCTCCCTTGACCTGCCCAACTCCATGCTCGGTCAGGAATTTCATTGTGAGATAATTAGTCGACATTACTGCTTGTAGAGCATTGAGGGACGATCATCCGAGGATAATGTTGTATACAGATGAGTAGCCAACTACAAGAAAGTTGATCATAGTCATTGTCTCTTTTGCAATGAATGATATGTGATTGTGAAAATAGTATGTATTATTGCGATAGTTATGAAGATGGTGATGTGTTGCTGATTATGGATTAGTAGAGGAATGCAATATGATGCATTGTACATTTGATGTTGATCATACTCTTGCATCATTGAATGATGGTACGTGCATGTGTGCCAAGTGCACCCATCCATGCATAAGATATGTCCTTTGTAGTTGGTTCACATGACTATGTATTGGTATAGCTGATAGTGGCTCATGATGATCATATATGAATTTTCTATCCTAAAGACTATGTAAACTCTATACTCATGGCATTATATGCATACTACATTCACTTGAACGTATGCCTTAGCATGCATGCATGACCATAATATATTTGATGCTGGTAATACCGAAGTTGTGCCGTATAATATGAAATGGATATTGGTAATGAAATGTGGATCTATAATGATGACATGGACTATCCTTAAAAGGGACAAGACGCCAGAAAATGTGGAAATAGTGAGGGATGATATACTCCTTGGGTTGAAAGTCCTTAAATCCCGATGCTAGGTAGGGATGCCTCACCATCGGACTAAGTGGACACATGGGTCATAGATTTGACTCCCATTAACGCGATCAAGTTGAGAAGAGGCAGGTCCAACCTGCTTAAGGGTTGAGGTGCAAACAAGGACCGGTCTGACCCTTCGATGAGGAGAAGCACGATTATGGTCCACTATTGGCATGTCGAGTGGTAATCTTACGACACCACTATAGGCGGGTATGCAAGATTAAATATTGGTGCCTAGTGTGCATAGGTGTCGACCATGGTATTTTTTGAGATTATACAGTTGCCATAATAGGGCATAACAATATAATGTTGATAATATGGCTACAAACTTGTGTGATGCGGTTATGCCTATGTGTAACAAATATGTGATAGCATGACATGGTGTTGTTGGAGCATTGATTCAGATCATGATCTTGATGCATATGTATCATATTGCATCATATGGGTATTGTCATCATACCTTACATATTACATGTATCCCACTACACATGATTTCTTCATCGCATATTTACCTTACCTGCCTGCATGTAGAACATACCGCACACACGTGTTTCTTTTATAATTTTTTCAAGACAGTATCAAAAGTAGGAGTAGTAGATGATGCCTATCATGTGATTTTTAGACACTACACTTTCGATTCATTTTCATGGAAATGTACCGTTGTGAAACAATTATAACGTAAACATATTGTATAATGAGAGTTGGTTATTTTGCTTGTGTTGTAAATGCCAATCTTTATGCCTAATATTTGTTAGCAAAAAAAAAAATGTCCCTAAAATTTATAGTCAAGCGTCGAGCTCGAGACTTATTGTGTGGGCGTCGGGTGCCGAACTTGGAGTTCAAAGCGTCGTGAGCCAGGACCGGCCATCATAGATCAGGTGTGCGGGAGGCCAAGTTTAGGGCGCGACTGCCCCTCTCCCTCCCACTCTCTCCCATCTCCTTTAATGCCATTGTCGATTCCTCTCTCCCTCTCCGAGTCTAGGCTTAGGCTTGGGCCACTAAAAATAATTAGGATTGGACTCAGGTTGTACCACCACTTTGGCTCATCATAGGCTACGACTAAGTTTGGGTCTACATTGAACAATGATGGTCAGCTTAGATAGAGTTTAGTCCTTCCATAGCTCAACCCGTTGACACCCCTAGTTGAACAATTGACCCGCTAAATAATTAGGGTTTGGAAAAATAACATGCAAATATAAGTGTGGGAGTATTGGTTAGATGTGTTAGCTCTACCTTGATGATGATGTGAAATCCACTCTAACAACTAGGTCACTTATGTTAGGCTCAAGGCCCAAATATTAGTCCCATTCATGATACCGGTGAACCATATGATTAGAAATAGTGTACAGGGCAACACACACCCTCCTAAATGTTTATCTTGGTATGGCCCACCTATATCATAGATGGGTTGGATGTTTGGGCCTTACACCTTGCAACATCTCGAAAAAATCCATACAAAGGCCCGAGTACCACCTCAGAGAGAAATCACTAAGGACCAAATCCTTTAGAAATTAGTCATGAATTAATTAAGTGCTAAACTCGATTTCCTGTGAAATTAGCCCTAATCACTTTAAATATGATCTGTAAGACGTAAAATCTGTAGGATCGCTAGCGCTACATTGCCTAAAAACTTAGGATCCATCTCAAAACTCAGTTGCTCTCGGGAGCACCATGAAACTCCGTATCGAACCTGTATTGCACGTCGAAAGTTTGATTACCCCAAAACTATACGGTTACGATCGTATTGTTGTACTTGACAACCACCTCGAAAATCTAGTCCTAACAGTATTCAGAAACATACAACTTGAGCCTGGAGTGAAGTATGTGAGAAACGTGAATGTCTTTATAAAATGAACTGAACTTAAGTAAACTGAGTCGGTTCGCTTGCAGACCAAATCTAAGGATTTAGACTGTCAGAATCTGACCCAATTACACCCTCGGATCAAGAAAAATTTCCAACACAGGTCAGTACTTGTGGCCCTGATCGAATATCGATGACCATTGAATTGAAATTGGTCCCCCGCGGTCGATCTGTAAACCCGATCAGATCGAAAACTTAGCTTGACTGAGATCCAGTGTCAGGAAGCTTAAGTCCGACCGCGTTCAGCAAAGGGGCCTCCAGAAGTGATCCGTTGGATCGGAACAGACGCTATTGGGCTATAACCTAAGTATACCTTGGCCCTGGGGCCATTCCCATCACTTCAGAGCCTATATAAAGGCTTAAAACCCTCTCTCTCTCTCTCACTCCATACGAATTTTCTAACCAAGGTGAAAGAAGAGAAAAGAAAGAGAAGGAAAGAGAGAGAAAGTGTGAGGGAAGTTAGGGTTTTGTTATAGAGATCATTCCCTGCCATTCTATGTATCGAAGTACCGCTTCTATATCACTTTTCTAGCAATGCCGACTCCATAATTAGGTAAGAAATCCTAATCCTTATCTGTTTGAGGGATTTAAATAGTGTAAGGGATGAAATAGCTAACCTATTTCATACTGTAGGTTGTCGTTGTGCCGTAGATAAAGGCTCAGTATACAAACTGAGTTCGATACTTGTTTACCGGCGAAAACTGCGGACTGTAAATGTTTAGGTTATGGTTTTCAAGGCTTTTAATTTTAGTAATGATTTATGACTGACTTGATTGCTGTCACATGTGCTTAGACATGAGGTTTACTGTATATTATTCCTATATGTGAACTATGTTGATTTTACATGCATTCCATGTATTTGTTGAAATGTTTGAATGAGTATAGAATTATGATTTATGCTTGCTATGTTTATTGACTGATAATGCATGATTGTTGTACGTATGGTAAACCTTTTTGTAAAGGAATTTACTATAATACCTGTTATAACTACTATATTACATGTATAGGATATGTGTAGTCTAATTGTTTGATAAAATGCCTGAATGTGAAAATGTCTGTTTGAATGCATGTAATGAGGGTGTTGAAATAAGATTCTCAATCCCTTATCTATGGGTATAGAATCTCTTATATAACTTAATTTACTACTATGTGAATTAAGGATGAAATGCTATTTTACGATACATGTGTAGAATGTGTTTTGTTGAATTTCTTAGAGTAAGATCTGTATTTGATTTTAACTTTCACATGTTGTCCTTGGTTAATATATGCGTATATTGTCATTTGGATTGTGCATGGGGCTACGATGTAGTCCAAGCAATTGGTAATGGTAAGCAATCGGTGGCCAAACTGTTTAGCCACGATGGACACACCTGATGAATCCGAATTATACGCTTCTTGTCGTCGGTGGTTAGGCCACACGAAGTGCTTACGCCCTCCTTGTCGATCGACTTGACATATGTTCATACCAGTCGAGCTTGTCAAGTAACCCGATTGGCCTGATGTATGTTCACCATATATCAACGCTACTGCTTGAATCTAAGGTACCAAACTCACCAGTGAAAACCCGTTCAACCTTGATACTTCAATCCGTTAAGACTCATGAGCTGGACATGGTGGTATAGGACACCGTGGTCAAGCTGTCTACCTACGCCGGGGTGACGAGCTGACTCGTAGTGACCAGTGAGTAACATCGCCTCGTGAGCCGAATACGGTGGTATGGGACACTATATTCGAGCTGTCGGCCTACACTGATCAGGTGACGAGCCCTTTATAGTGTCCTCGAGCATAATCTGAGACTGCGTCAAGGCGACAAGCCTTTTCATAGCAACTACAGTGTAAACAAGGCCTACACTGATCAGGTGATGATCCCTTTATAGTGACCTAGAATCACAACATCGTATGAGATTTGCTAGGATTGACAACCCTAGAATGGATCATTATTTAGAAATTGATATAAGGGAGGTACCTTAGCTTCCCAATCCTACTATGTGAATAAACCTAAGTAAGAATCTGGCTAATTATGTGCATGTACCGCATTACATGTGCCTTTGGCATAGTAGGTCAAGCACTGAGGAAGTGTTTCATGCCGTAATCGTGAGATGAAGTTGCTGAGGGAGCACAGGCGAGGGCATGCATCATTATTTTATATCATTCTTATATTAACAAGAGTACTTAGGACCTGATTGTTGTATTACGTTATCATTACTGCTTGATTGAATTTATAACATATTAACATTTTCTTTATTATTCCACTAAGTTGATCACTCACTCCCACGTTCTGGGACGGTGTTTTAAACACCAACCAGACTCTGTCTTAGTTACAGATGGTGACGCGACGTATGAGGCGGAGCCTGACCTCTTCAACAACGAGGAGGACTTCTCGTATATGCAGTTATCTGGTGGGTTCACTTAGATCATCCTGATCGACAGGGGCTATAGGGCTTATCATTTGTAGCTGGACTATCTTTGATATTTTGTATTTTAAACTAATACAGGAGTATGATATACGAATTTGGTATAAACCCACTCATGTTTAATGAATTAATACAAACAACATTCAATCATCATCATATATGTTACGTAAGTGATGTTTTGGAACTCGGGAGTTGGGCTCCTACTCGACCCCCGATTTTTAGGACATTACAAGTTAGTATCAGAGCATTATTTGGATTAAACTGGACCTGGGTTATGGTCACACGACGTACGCTGATGCATTTGGATGTAGGAGGGCGCGAGAAAACGTAAAAACAGACTTAAGATTTCTAATTTTGCCAAACGACGAAATCGACCGAAATCGACCGTAGAAATTGAACCCATAGACTTTCCCGATCACGTGAAACGATCCCCACGCCTATCTAGACTATCAATTGATGGGTTTAGATAAAAATCTGACTGGTCCCACACTCAACAAACTGAAAATACGTGAATGTACGCAATCTGGAACCTGAATCGACTCGTAACAGAGTCGGGGGCCAAATGGAGCAATCCGAGGGGACCCAAAGTGGACCCCGCCTCATTTTATCATCCCGGGGAGGGGATGCCATCGCCTAAAGGGTGAACCCTTTCCAGAGTGTCCAGGGACTGGCGATGACATCGTCGGATTGGCGAGGCCTCGCTGATTCCCTGGACCGGGCCTGTCGGGCCTGCGCGGGTCAGTTGGGCCGACGCTGGTGGGGTGCTGTGTGGCCCACCTAATCGGGTGAAAAGGGTTTTTCCCTTCCATTTGCTTCCCCTCTTCATTTCCCACCCCTCCAAGTTTTCCTTTCTATCCAAAAATCATTTTTTCCTCTCTCAAATCTCCCCTCCATTCTCTCATTTTCTCATTTTCCTTCAAGACTTATGCCCCTCCACCATTTTTATCAAAATCCCTCTCCTAATTCCTTTGTTTCCTCCCATTTTGAGCACATAAACGTGTCATGCCCCAAACTCAAAAATCGAGTTCAAAAAATTTCCGGTCGCCGAATCTGGCGCCGACAGCCTCCGTAGAACCCCATTCTCGGCTCCTAGCTCCCATTCGCCAGGTTCCGATCCTGGGATGCTACGAGGAGGATTTTTAACGTCAGTTTGATTCATAATAAGCATAACCAAAGGCATAACACACAAACAACAACCAAGAACTCCATTACATTTTCACTATGATCAAAAACTTTACAAGTACAATGAGCAAAAAGGGAAATACAATGATGAAGAATAAAAACTTCAAAATGATCTGCAAAGCGCTCCTGCCTCAGCGCTGCTGCGCCCCAACGTCACTTGCACGCAACGGTCATACATAAGCTTATAGAAAGCTTAGAGGGTGGTGAAAGTGTGTGCGCAAGGTAGTAATATGATCATGCAGTATCAGAGTAATGCGGATTATGCAGATGGATCCATAAATATCATGAGCCGTACCAAGGCTATGCGAAGCAAGATGCAAGTCAAGCATACAATCCTCATCTAAGTCCACATGTCAATACAGCTCAAATCTGGGATATCACCGGGGTCTAGTACACTCTAAACTAGGTCGCCGCCTCATCGCGCACAATAAGATAAGTGGAAGAGACCTCACTATCCGTCTGCCAATATCGGGCTCGACTCGTCGATAGCGGACTCATTCCTCGAGCTAGTCAAACTCAGCCTAGTATTGCCCCCTACACTCCGTCGGGTAAGGCCACACCCCCTTCCAACCGACCACGACACAGTGGAGAGCGCAACCATCTGGTAATCGGCACTCAACGCTCATCTACCCACTCAGTCTAGACGTTGGAGCAACCTCTTGGTACCATAAGGGTTTAGAGACTTTCACCCAGGGATATTTATAGCACCCCATGTAGAATAAGATTTTCGGTATCCAATCCTACCAACTACGATACGCCTGTGGAGGCTACGGCCCCGATGTCGCTAGGGCTTACAATAACCATGTCATACAATGTAAAATGCATGAATCACGCTATCCAGTCACGCAACAAATCCTGCGCATATCGTGCGCTCATGTAGGGCAACACCGCCAAATCGGGATCCCATAAACAATCTACCCAAAGGCATATGCTATGATCAGTCACTTCTCATATCAAGCATACATATGATGCGTATGATCATGAGTCATAGAACTATACTAAACATGTTATAATGAGATGAGCTATCCTTATAATGCAGATGGGCCTGGATGGCCTATACACAATAAGTACGGGCCTAATAATGGGCCCTAAGGAGAGTCGTAATGTGGACACCCAACCAGCATTACACTCGCAATGTGGATGTCAAACCAACATTGCTCCCAAGGCACGATTGTCGTAAATATCGTTACATAATCGGTGTTGGGGTTATACATTGCAATGGACCTTAGGTACTTCCCATTGGGTCTTAAATACATCAAATGGGACATGTCATATGGGCCTTTCATTCATCAAATGGGCCACATAAATGGACCACACCAATGGGCCTTAGGTATATTACAATGGGTCATAACCCATGAGCCTCAGAGTACATCATAATGGGTCAAATTACATGGGCCTTGTGTGTCTTAAATGGGCCTAATCCTATGGGTTTCATATATATCAAATGGGCCTAATCCTATAGGCCTTATCTATCAAGTGGGCCTACATCCATAGGCCTTATATATTAAATGGGCCTAAATCCATAGGCCTTATATGAATCAAATGGGCCTAAAACCATAGGCCTTGGAATATATCAAATGTCCGAACCCAGGGGCCTTATAATACGCCAAATAGGCCTAATCCCACGGGCCTTGGACTATATCAAATGTCCAATCCCATGGGCCTTATAACATGCTAAGATGGGGTCCACACGAACTATGGATTTGGCCCATTCTTAAACTCATTTCAAAAAATGAGCTGCTAAAATGGATGGGCAGATTGGATGCAGCACCTGCATCAAGGGTGGGGGCCCACATGAAGGCCCACCATCAAGAATATAATATAAAAATTATATATATATATATATATATAATATACAGCATTATGTATAATATAATATTATACATAATATAGTGTGTATATATATATATATATATATATATATATATATATATATATATATATATATATATATA
This sequence comes from Magnolia kwangsiensis, assembly GCA_037074715.1. Classification (NCBI taxonomy): domain Eukaryota; kingdom Viridiplantae; phylum Streptophyta; class Magnoliopsida; order Magnoliales; family Magnoliaceae; genus Magnolia; species Magnolia kwangsiensis. The sequence goes on along the minus strand of CM073572.1, from coordinate 148,088,757 downwards.
TATATATATACATACACACGTTGCCCACATGCATACAACACACACACTCACACACACTGCCACACTCACACACACGCGCACGCAAGCACACACACACCCCGTGGGCTCTACCTCCACCGTCGAGGAAAACACAAATGTCAGGTGGGCTCCCACCGTCTGCCTGGACGATGGATATAAAACACTTACACCACTGTGGGTCCCCTGTGGAGCCCACCCCAAATGTTTAGATGTCATCCAAACCGTTGTTAAGGTCACCTGGACCTGGATGAAGAGAAAACACAAATTTCATCTTGATCCAGAACATCTGTGGCCCACAGAAGGTTTTCAATGTCAGAGGTTCAATCCCACTATTTTCTGCGGCGTGGGCCACCTGAGTGTTGGATCTAGCTGAAACTTGGAGGGGGTCCACTACTGGGGGTGGCCCACATCATGAACAGGTTGGATAACAAATAAACCTCACGGTGGGGCCCACGGCAGCAGCAGTGGGCGCTGCCCGGCCGCTCGCCCAAATGCTGCACGCAGCAGCGTGCAGCTGCTGCCGCATGTCAGAGAGCAGAGGCTCTGCCTCTACTTTTCTTTTTTAAAAAAATACAGAAAATTTTCTGGGGTTTTTCGCGTCTGGGACCCGCATCTCATAGATCCACTCTGCCCATTGTGTTCAGTGGCTCGAGGCCGTCCCAATGACTTTAAAGTTTGAAATTTTTTGGTGCATAATAACTTTAGGTTATGCTTCAACGGTAACCACCGCAGTCTTCAATACTATGGCCCACCAACTGTTCAAATCATCCTCATCCTTCTACTCGATGGCTAAAATGATGTTGGTAAGAGGATGGACGGCTTGGATGGTACCCATACATCAAGGTGGAGCCTACACAAGGGCCCACTCCCAAAGCTTTCAACCAAGCTTGTATTTGTGTTTTCCTTTATACAGGGACGTCCAGCATCCCAGACGCTGGACGGTTGGATTTTGAAATATGCATTGAGGTGGGCCTTGATTAGGTGGGCCACCTCATGAAGAGTGGGGTGGGTACAATGCATTTAAGGTGGGCCCCACTTGAGGATAACTTGTATAAAGTAATTACTTCAAGGTGGGGTCTAATCAAGTGGGCCACACAAACACATCATGATCTATAAAAAAAATGAAATAGAGGGAGAGAGAGAGAGAGAGAGAGGGTGGGACACGCTTGCGATTGAGGGCTCCACCACTATGAGCCCTCCCTAAAAAAAATCATACAATCCAAGGGATCCCTTTACACATGGGACCATAAAATTTAAAAATCAACGGTGGAGATCCTTTCCCCACCAATATGGACGGTCTAGATGACCTTCCTAAATAAAATAAACATCATGATGGGGTCCATGAAGAATGACCCCACCATGGATGATCATGATGATTAAAGTGGGCCATCGGCCACAACTTAGGGTCCCAAGTGAGATCCAAACCATTGATCAATTGGCCTCACTTGGCCCATCTCAAAAATAAGGAAAACTACTATTATCATGCACCTACCGTCCGATCTTCTTGCTCCTATGGGTTCCTTAGCTCCTTAGTTTTGATTTCAATGGGTGAGATGAGGAATGGATGGCTAGGATGGGAGATGATGGGGTAGGAAAGTGGGCCACCTTGGAGTGCTCCTACGTATGGAATTTTTGTTGCTTGAGAAGAATGAGATGAGAAATAAGAAAGAGAGAGTTGTAAGGGAGAGGAGTGATGGGTGATGGAGTGATGGATGTGGTGGTGATGGGTGTGTAAGACTTTGTTGACTTTTGTGGCCCTTTTGTATAAGAAAAGCATGAGCTTGTAAGAGATTCTTGACTTTTGAGGTTGCTTAGGTATGGGTGAAAGGTGATGCGTACTTGACATGTGATGGATTGATTGATGGGATTGATGTGACATATTGTAGAGATCCTCTTGGTTTCGCAACGCTCGGCGTTTTCCTCGCACCGAACGTTGGCCCACATCTATTGACCAGGGTATCGCCTCGGTGCGCGAGTCGCAGCATCAGAAACGCAGCGACGGTGCGGTCGTTATGGTAATGGTCTTAGGTTGAGTCGATACGGATTGAAGGGCATACGAATCAGTGTCACACATAAATATCGGTTAAGGGTCGAAGGTTGCCGGAATTCGATCGGTAAGACCGCAGAAGTCTACGGAACGGTACGGACTAAGATACGGGTCTTACAAAACGCTATCTTGTGCCTCAATGATCTTGGAATTCGACAACCTATCCTATTTTCTCATTTTTTTTCCACTTTAATGGCTCTCTTTGAGCTTGTGGCAGGCATATTTTTACTTTCCACACTTCTTTCCCTCATGGGGAAGAAGAGAGCTCTCGTGGATGAAGCTGGGCCTAGTCGCCCTACTCGTTCAAGGAGACCGAGAGGTGCCACCGCAAGTATAAGCATTGAACGAGAGATAAGAACAAAGCGAGATCTTGATCCCCAGGCTTCCCTTGAAAGGGCTCTATTGGCGGAGTTGTCTCATGAAATTTATGAGGGCCATAGTATCCTTTTCGAATCGCATGTGGATGAAAGGATCTTCAGGGAATATCTGGTGATGGATGCCTGGTGGATGCCGGGTGGGGTCCCGTATTTGATGGAAAGACTCGAGCAAATGTGAACACTATCCGAGCCTTCTGCGCACATATCCAAGAGCTGACACTGGAGCCTTTGCAATTCAAGTTCCCTCTGGGAAGGAGAGATCTCATACTCAATGTTGCCTTGATAGCCCGAGTCATGGGATTGCCACTTGGCGAGGTCCATGCTAGTAAGAAGAACTTTTCAAGTGCACGTCAAAGGTACAGCCGCACGCGATTCCTCTGTGGCCACCTAGTCCAGTGGAATCCAAACAATAGCCTCTTAACGTCCAAGATGACCGACGACTTTTGTCTGCTCCACCACATCTTCACATACAATGTGTACCCCAGGTGGAGTAATCACAGCAAGTGTACACACTTGATGGTGGATTTCTTGTACCGTGTTGGGCAAGGAAACAACCTGTGCCTACCTACCTTCGTCCTGTGAGAGATAGTCCTGACCGTACGCTCTACTAAGATGGTCGTTTCTCTCCCATTCAGGTGACTCATATGCAAGCTCGCATGTGAGTTCAGCTACAGACTCGGCATAAAACTTTCGGTGCAGATCCATTTCATCAATGACACGACTCTCAACAACATAGATATTGGGCCACGACAGCGTTGAGCCCGACGTGAAGAGAGTGAAGATGAGGCAGAGACTGAAGAGGGAGAAACTGGCGAAGAGGGTGATGATATAGAAGAAGAGCAAGAAGGAGAGGAAGAGGAGGCCCAGGACACTTATGAGGGCTCTCCTCTTATTGCTCAGGTGCACGACAGTGATCGGGATGCCAGGGAAGCCCAGTTGGCTCAACTGGAAGAGGGCCAAGCTGCCTTGTGACAGGAGATTACGCAGGTCCGAACCAAGGTAGAGGAGACCAAGGCCTTCATGAAGTGAAAATTTAAGAAGGTGTCTCACACATTGAGGGCCATCCTGTGTTGTGTACAGGACAAGAGTGCACCTCCACCATCGCCAGATTCTGACGACTAGTCCTGCACGTAGTCATCTTTTTAGTTGTTTTGTGTGTGTTTCTTTCCTTACTGCTATGTATAGCCTTGTTAGGCATAGTATGTTTTGGTTTGTATTAGCTCACATGCATCTTCTGTCATGATCCATGTAATACTGTATCTCATGTATTGTAATAATTTTGGTAAATGAAATGCATAAAGTTTCCTTAATCTATGTGTGAATGCTGTGGTTGAGTTTGTGTCATGTTCCAAACCCAAAAATCGGATTCACAGGAATCCCGATTGCCAAATCCTGTGCCGACAGCCTCCATAGTACCCCATTATCGGCTCCTAACGTTCACACGCCAGATTCCGATCCTGAGATCCTACAAGGATGATTTTTTATTTTTTATACATTTAAATCGTAATAAGCATAACCACAAGATTACCCAAATCACAAAAACAACATCATCATCACATATCCACTAATATAATCATTTGAGTACAATGCTGAAGGAAAAATACATAAATCAAAAATCAAGCTCCAAAAGACCGCTGCACACTCCAAGCTCAACACGGCTGCAACCTAACATCACCTGCACGCATCTATCGTGCATAAGCTTATAGAAAGCTTAGAGGGTGGTGTAAGTGTGTGCACAAAATAAGTGTCAAGTATTCAATACAATACCATCATCATACAATACCGAAATTATTGGTAATTTATAAATCGTACATTATCGGAATAAGCAGAAATACTAGCAAGATCATAAATCATACAATGGCAGAGTAAGCAGAAGTATAAACAAGTTCATAAGTCAATCAATATCAGAATACGTAATACAAAACAACTATGCACTAAGGAGTCATAAAGAGCCAAATATCAGATGCCGAGGATATAATGCAATATACAAATCCTGTTAAGCCTGTCTAGGCCATATAAGTGCAGAAATATAACAACCCAAAAATGTCATATGCCTGCGGATGTAATGCAATGTGCGATGCGAATGAAATGACCATGCTGGAGTGTGAAGTCGGGATGATAGTACATAGTATCGCAGGATACAGGATCCACCACAAGGGACTTCTATCCAAATCAGTCTCATACCTAAATTTGGATAGTCAGACTCAACGTGGTAAGCTCCTGATCTCAGGTTAGTCACGCGCCCAACCAAAATTCTTGCCATAACGAAACTACACAATAATTAGTTGTGCACTACCAGCCCAAGTGGATAGTGAATGAATGAATGAATGAATGGGCATGCAACTCCTATCTAATAAGTCCACATATCAGTACGATGCCTCTCTGAAAAAAATCACCGGGGTCTATTACACTCCAAACCAGATTGCCGCCCCATTGCGCGCAACAAGGTGAGTGGAAGAGACCTCACTATCTGCCTACCAATATCGGGCCCGGCTCGTCGATAGCGGACCCATTCCTCGAGCTGGTCAGACTCAGCCTAGTATTGCCCCTTCCTCTCGGACAGGTAAGGCCGCACCCCCTTCCAACCGACCACGATACAGTGGAGAGTGTAGTCATCTGGTAATCGGCATTCAATGCTTATCTACCCACTCGGTTTAGACGTTGGAGCAACCTCTGGAACCAAGAGGGTTTAGGGACTTTCACCCAGGGATATCTATAGCACCCCATGTAGAACAGATTTTTCTGTGTCCCATCTGGCCATCCATGAAATACCTGTGGAGGCTACGACCCTGATGTCGCTAGGGCGTATAGTAATCACAACACACAATGCAAGATGCATGAGTCATACAATCCAGTCATACATCAATCCTGCGCATATCGTGCGCTCATGCGAGATAACCTCCGTCTATCAGGGAGTCTCATATCATCATACCCAATGACATATGCAATGGTCAATCACATCTCATAACAAACATGCAGATGATATGTATGGGCATGTATCATGATGCTATGTTGTCACATACTCATAGTCAGTATCAACAATCGGCCTCGACAATGTGGACATTTAATCAACATTGCCCAAAGGAATGACCCACATAGATTCAAACATATAATGGGCCCGCAACCTCACACAACGGCCTAATATACAACACAATGGGCCTTACTCAAGGGTTACATGTACACAACAGGTGGGTCCTGCTCATGGGCTTAACATACATCATAATGGGCTCCTTTGCCTGACCCTCAAATGAATCACAATGGGCCTCATCATCTAGGCCTCAATATACATCACATTAGGCCTTAGACATGGGCTGAATACACATCACGTTGGGCCTCAAATACGGGTCGCATGTTCATCACATTGGGCCTCGACAATCAAAATCGGTAATCAGCCATGATAATTCAAAATCGGTAATCAGCCTCAATCGATAATCGACAATCAGCCACGACAAATCAGAATTGGTAATTGGCCTCGATTGATGATCAGCCTCGATCGATAATTGGCAATCGGCCACGACAAATCAGAATCGATAATCGATAATCGACGCAAAGCGGGGTCTATAGATAGAAGGTCGATAATGGTCCAATCAATATCAATGGAGTCCATTTGTTTGGGTTAACCCACTAGATAATTATGAGAATGAGCCTAACCAGGCTTAAGGGAAGGTCACAATGTGGACATCCAACTATCATTGCCCATCAACATGGACATTCAACCAACATTACTCCCAAGGAGTGGCCCACATAGGGCCGAGCATACAGTGGGCTCACAGCCTCATACAAGGGTCTAATGTACATCACAATGGGCCGAATACACGGGCCTAATATACATCACCATGGGCCACTACCCATGGTCCTCAAATACATCATAATGGGTCGCATCACCTAGGCTCCATGTACATCAGGTGAGCCGCATCGCATGGGCCACATATACATCGCAATGGGCCATGTCTCGTGGGCCGCACCAACGGGTCTCATATACATCAAGTGGGCTACATCAATGGGCCGCACTAATGGGCCTCATCGATGGCTACAAATATATCAAAGTGGGCATCTCGAATGGGCCACAAAATCATCGCATCGGACTGCTCAATAGGCCTCACCAAAAATCATTTCAATAGTGTAGGTGTAACATGCGTATCCCTACACACATGGCCCACGTATGATGATCAGCACTGTCCAAACATTGTCCAGGTAAATCAGTACCGTTCAAACATTTCCATGAAAACCAGCACCTGCCAAACAAATTTCACCACTGTCCAAACACTCGAAACGATGTGGATAAAATACATACATATAGGTGGGGTCCACAGCACCGTCCAGAGGTAGTCCAGCACCGTCCAAACACTCTGGATGATGTGGATTACAAAATATACATCCTCAGGGTCCCATGGAGGGACGATGTGGGTACAACGCATACTACAAAGTGGGCCCACACAGAACTTGCTGACATCAATCAACAGAGGGACCCACTATCTTGAAAGTCAGATGGACAGTATGGATGCAACATATACATCACGTGGGCCATACACAGCGATGGACAACATAGATAAAACACATACATCATGGTGGGGTCAACACAACACGTGTGACCCCCCAAATGAAATGGACGGATGATTTGGATTTCCCACGTCCAGATGCAAAGGCTCCACCATCCAGAGCACATGGACGGTGGATATGAATTACATGAGGCATGGTGGGTATATATATATATATCATTATACACGTGTGTGTGTGTATATATATATATATATATATATATATATATATATATATATATATATGGATACATATATTATATTATATTATATTATATTATATTATAAAAAAACCACAACTTCCAGGCTCTGCACGGCTTGTGTGAAATGTCATGTTGGCCACTAACATGTCCAGGGACTAGACATCCTGGATGAAATCGGTCGGTCCCACGTCCTACGTCCCACATAGATGGACGGGCTGGATCACGTTCTCATCTGGTAGGTCCCATGCCAGCGTGGCCCACCAAAGCTTTGATAAAGCAGATATGTGTTTTTCCCTTTAAACGGCTGCAGGAATTCCAATACTTGCATGGTCAGGATCAGATCAGGTGGGCCCATGATCTAGTCAAACAGGATGGTCGGTGTAGAATACAAGACAAATAAATCATAGGTGTGTATCACCGTCCCCGATGAACGGCTGGACACAGCACATGTACGTGCAATAAAGGTTGGTCCCATGTGGAACCTGCCATATATGTATGTGTTATATAATATAATAATATAATAAAATACTATACACGCATATATCTTTATTTTTTATTTTTTATTTTTGGTCAATAGGGCAACAACGTCCAGTGTCCACTGATGGACAGATGGATGAAATGCAAACTTACAGGAGGGCCCCACCCCCACACGAGCCACACGTGGCAGCAACAATGTGGACCCACGTCCCCTGCATGGACGGGATGGATCTAGAACACCTACATCAGTGTGGGATCCACACTTGTGTGGGGCCACGCTGCTAGGTAGCATGAATATAATACATATATCACGATGTCCACAGAGCATTGCTGACGTCTCTGCAATGGGCCCACCGTCTAGAAAATGGATGTATGGCTAGGATGGGTTACACACCATCAAGTGGATCCCACGCTGCATGGATGCAGCACACGAACAGGGTGGGTGGCATAAACAAAACACTTACATTACGGTGGAATCCCACCGTCCAGAAAACCTCTGATCGGTAAACATAAAACACATAAATCATGATGGATCCCACCGTCCCTGATGGACGGTGGATACATACCTCAAGGTGGACCCCACACGTCCAACAGATGGACGGTGTGAAGGTACACATACATCAGCGTGGTGCCACACCAATGGCCCACCCATTTTAGGATCAAGCTGATATTTATGTTTCCATTTCATAAATGCTGTTGGACGCCTAAACCTAGTCTATCAGGATCAGGTGAGCCTATGGCTTGGACAAAATGGATGGACGTGTGGATGTGGGCATCCAACACCCGCACATCAAGGTGGGTCCACAGAGTGGCCCACCAAAGCTTTGGATCAACTTGATATTTATATTTTCCCTTCATCCAGGCCTGTGCAAATGATAGGCAGCAATGGTGGGTCCCGTAATCGGATGGTGTGGATCAAACTCAACATGATGAGCCACACATCTCATCAATATCATCACCAAACAACAATAAAAAAAAAAGAAAGGAAACAGAGAGAGAGAGAGAGGGAAAAACGGATGGAGGAGGGGCCCCGCCACTATGGGCCCCTCAATACAATGCATACATCAAGATGGGTCCCACCATATGTGGGCCCTAAATCAAAACAACGAGATGATGAACACCCACAAAAACAAAAGAAAAGGAGAGAAATAAAGAAAGAAAGAAGCACCCACCTCAAGATCTCTTCTTCCTTCTTCCGCCAATGCGATCTAGAGCTCGAATGGATGGACTTCAACGGTTGAGATCGGACTTAGACGGTGAAAATGGAAGGTAGGAAGGTAGGCCACACTAATTTCTCTCCCATGGAAGCCATGGATGGTTGCTTGGAGAGAATGAAGGAGAGGGAGTGAGAGAGAGAGATTGAAAGAGAGAGATGGGTGAGTGATGTAGTGGGTGTACTTTGTGTAAGAGAGAGTTTGACTTTGGGGTTGCTTGGGGATGGGGGTTGTACTTTGACATGAGATGTGATGTGGTACTTGATTGATGTGATGTGATGTGATGTGATTGATTTGAAAGATTTTCTTGGATTTACAAATGCGCGGCGTTTTCTCGAACTGAACGCGGGCCCACATCTCCTGGCCTGGGTATCGCCTCGACGCGCGAGACACGGCATCGGAACCACAATGACGACGCGGTCGCTAGGGTACCAGTCTTCGGTTGAGTCGACTCAGGTTAACGACGTGTGAATCAGGGTCACGCGCAAATGCCGGTTAAGGGTCGAGGTTACTAGGATTCGACCGTAAAGACCGCGGAAGTCTACCGAACGATACGGTCTAGGATACGGGTCTTACAGTTTGTAAGTGTGTTGAATCTGACCTAGGTTGCACCCTGTGCTGAATATAGGGAATGCCACATAAGGCAACACGGACTTCGACCGATCTTACACTTGGCAATTCGGTTGACGGGGCACCTCCCCTAAGTGATAGCTAGACAGACCCTAGTTTGGGCCTAGCACGTGGTACTATGACGGATTTTCAATCGGCCACTGGCCCCACGAATGGGCTGACACCTGTTGCACCACCGGTTCCTGAGCAGAACCGGGCATCTTCTTCGACACCGCACGTATCTCAGTAGGCTCTCCCTACTGATAGGTTGGAGCAGATGATGTTATTGATGCAACAGCAGCAGCTGCAGCACCAATAGCTATTGGCCACCCTTGGAGGAATCTTTGCCCAGAGTGTGGGCATGACTCCACCTGCATCACTTATGCACCCTGCTAGGAACACGAGTGTCAGTGGCACATTCGAACGATTCCAGCGCTTGCAGCCTCCTACTTTCGCGGGTACTCATAAACCCGAGGAGGCTGAGTATTGTCTTGACCGCATCTCTAAGATGCTGAAGCTGCTGCACTATACTTAGGTGTAGCAGGTTGAGCTAGTCGCCTTCATGTTTAAGGAGGCCAACTTATGGTGGGACAGTATTCTCTGCACTGTTGTGTTCGGATATGTATGGACATGGACAACCTTTGAGACCCGCTTCCACGAGAAGTATTATCCCCTCACTTATCACCACGAGAAGGAGAGTGAGTTCCTTCACCTCTGACAGGGAGGGATGACAGTGGCGGAGTATAAGAACAGATTTACGGAGCTGGCCAGGTACGCTCCATTGATATTTGTCGATGAGCCAATGCGTATGCGGCAATTTTCTCTTGAGATCCGCTCGAAGATGTGCTGCGCTAGCATACCCAGCTATGCTGAGCTAGTGAGCATGTCTATGCGAGTTGAGCAGGATGGGTAGATTTGTGGTGTAGCTATTGCAAGAGGTCGAGCCACACAGAGGTGAATTGTTTCATTAAGATGAGGGATAGTAGGTTCTCACCGCCTCGGAGGATCAACCGCCCAATGCCTCAAGCCATTTTCGCTCCACCCCTACGGACAGCACCTGCACACCCCTCCTTTTGACCGTGGGTACCTCGCTTTAGTTCCCCTCAATGGCCCATGGCGCCACAGCCGAACCGTTCACAGCAGGCTTGAGTGCACTCACTTACAGCTGAGGCATCCGAGGCATTAGCACTTGGAGCACCTGTGGCGTTCGAGCTCACAGCTCATGTCCAAGGTACTCCAGTCTCTTTATTGGTGGACACCGAGTCCACTACCTCCATCATATCATGCATGGCAGTCAAGCGACTAGGGTTAGACACTTCTCCTATGAAGCGAGTGAGGGTCCTTATCGCTACAGGGACTTTTTCTGACGTTACCCGAATTTACGAGGGTTGCTCGATAGACTTAGGGAGCAGGATGGTATCAGTTGACCTAATTGTTGTCCCCCTGTATCAATACGACGTTATTCTCGGTATGGATTGGCTCACCGAGATGCGAGAAGAGATTGATTGTGAGGTTAGGGTGGTGACAGCCCATGGACCTGAGGGCACGACTTTTACTTTCCCTGTTCAGGTTAGTCACCCTTCCCGTTTGAGTTATTACACTTTTCTATTGGAGAGTCTTGATGGTCCGACGTTGGGAGATATGCCTGTGGTTCAAGACTTCACAGACATATTCGAGAAGATCCCAAGACTACCTCCTTGGCGTGAGATTGACTTTACTATCGATCTTATGTCTGGTGCGACACCTATTTCATTACTGACATATCGCATACCTTCATGTGAGATGGAGGAACTGAGGAGATAGATTGATGATTTGTTAGAGGCAGACTTCATATGACCGAGTGTGTCTCCTTGGGGAGTGCCCGTGTTGTTCGTGAAGAAGAAGGACGGGTTACTCGATTGTGTATTGATTATCGCAGGCTGAACCAGGTGACGGTGAAGAACGAGTATCCCTTGCTCAGGATTAATAATCTGTTTGATCAGTTGAAATGGGCACAGTACTTCTCGAAGATCGACTTACAGTTAGGATATCACCAGTTGCGCATCAGGGAGGAGGACGTGCAGAAGATGGATTTCAGGACCAGTTTTGGACACTATGAATTTCTCGTTATGTCGTTCGGCCTCACGAACACACCAGTTGTATTCATGGACCTAATGAACAGGTTGTTTCGGCCGTTTCTATTCCGATTCGTCATCGTGTTTATAGATGACATCCTGATATACTCCAAGAGTCGAGAAGAGCACGAGGAACACCTGCGAGCAGTCTTGGATACTCTGAAGAAGAACCAGTTATTCGCGTAGTACAAGAAATGTGACTTTTGGAAAGAGGAAGTCAAGTTCCTGGGACATGTGGTGTCCAAGGAAGGGATAGCTATGGACCTTGCTAAGGTAGCCGCAGTTCAGGACTGGTAGCAACCCAGTTCGGTTACTGAAGTGAGGAGCTTTCTTGGCCTGGCGGGTTACTATCGTCAATTCATCAGAGATATTTCCAATATAGCTAGACCGTTGTCTCAACTGACTCGGAAGGATTTCAAGTTCACGTGGAATGAGAAGGCAAAAGCAGCTTTTAAGGAGTTGAAGGACAAGTTAACGTTAGCCGCTGTGCTAGTATTGACAGAGCAAGGGGTTAGGTATACTGTATACACTAACGCGTCTCGTGTTGGTCTGGGTTGCGTCCTTATGCAAAAGGATAGGGTGATTACTTACGCCTCGAGGCAGTTGAGGAAACACGAGGAGAACTACCCTACACATGACCTAGAGTTAACAATCATCATCTTTGCACTGAAGCTTTGGAGACATTACCTCTACGGAGAGGAGTTCGAGCTCTTTTGTGACCACAAGAGCCTCAGATACATATTCACTCAGCGGGACCTGAATATGAGGCAGCGACGATGGATGGAAACCTTTAAGGACTTCAAGTTCGAGGTTTCTTACCATCCGAGCAAGGCTAACCTTGTGGTTGACGCGTTGAGCCGCAAGAAGACTATAGAGTTTGCGGCTCTGCTGATGGTGGCAGATGGGGTATGGTAGAGTTCGTGCAAGACTTCGAGCAGAAGCTCACCGTGGAGGAGTCATTCGAAAGCATCGCACACGTTTGTGTGCGGCCACTTCTTGATGATAGTATTATTGAGGCCCAGAGGGATGATGGACGATTGTCTGAGCTTCGAGAGCAAGCTAGTGACGATGAGGACGCTGAGTGGAGAGTTGGTACGGATGGGGGCTTACATTATGATGGCCGCCTATGTGTCCCAGACCTTCATGACCTGAGGAAGGGAGTTCTCGAGGCTGCTCACAATTCGAGGATGGCAATGCATCCTGCCAATACGAAGATGTACCGCGACATGAAGCGGTCGTACTGGTGGGACAACATGAAGGCCCACATAGCAGATTATGTATCATGTTATCTCATGTGCCAGTAGGTTAAGGCCAAACATCACCAACCTTCTGGTTTGCTTCAGTCAATGCCTATAGTTGAATAGAAGTGGGATTTTATCTCTATGAATTTTATATCAGGGCTGCCTAAGGTGAGGAAGGGGCATGATTCCATATAGGTGATCATGGATTGGTTGATGAAATTGGCTCACTTCCTCCCGATTAAGGTTTCAAACTCAGCAAACGAGTTGGCCAAGTTATACATTAAGGAGATTGTACATCTACATGGAGTTCCTCTAGAGATCGTGTCGGACCAAGACATACAATTCACATCTATCTTCTGGACTCGTATCCATAAAGCAATGGGTGTGAAGTTGAAGTTCAGCACCGCGTTCCACCTACAAATTGACGGGCAGACGGAATGGGTAAATCAGGTGTTGGAGGACATGTTGCAAGCTTGCATGCCTGATTTTATGACAGTTGGGATGACTGTCTTCCTTATGCCGAGTTCGCTTACAACAACAGCTGTCAGGAGAGTATTGGCATGGCTTCCTACAAAGCACTATATGGGCGCCCCTATCGAGCACTGCATTGCTGGGCAGAGGTCGGTGAGAAGAGTCTGATTGGCCCAGAGTTAGTTCACGCGACCTCAGAGAAGATCGATATTATCAGACGTCGACTTCAGGTAGCACAGAGCAGACAGAAGAGCTACACCGATACGAGGCGGTGACCACTAGAGTTCGAGGTCGGGGACCATGTATTCCTTCGGGTTTCCCCCATGAAGGGAGTTCTTTGGTTTGGCAAGAAGGAAAAGCTCACGCCGAAATTTATTAACCCATTCCAGATACTAGATTGAGTGAGGGCGGTAGTGTACTGCGTGGCATTGTCCACACCTCTTGTAGGCGTGCACAACGTATTTCATGTATCTATGCTGAAGAAATACGGTCCTGATCCTTCACACATTATCAGATGGGAATAGGTGTGGTTGAGTGAAGACACTACTTATGTACTGCGACCGACGCGTATCTTAGACAGGAAGGAGCAGGTGTTGCACAGTAAGGTGATTCCACTGGGGAAGGTACTGTGGATGCATCACACCGAAGAAGAAGCTACTTGGGAAACAGAAGTCGAGGTTCGAAAGAAATACCCTCAGATTCTCGAGTACAAAAAGGTATTAATTTCAAGGATGAAATTTTTCTTTAAGGGAGGTAGATTGTAACGTCTCGGAAAAATCTGTACAAAGACCCGAGTACCACCTCTGGCAGAAATTACTAAGGACCAAATTCTTTAGAAATTAGTCATGAATTAATTAAGTGTTAAACTCGATTGCCTGTGAAATTAGCCCTAATCACTTTAAATACGATCTGTAAGACCCAAAATCTGCAGGATCGCTAATGCTACATTGCCTAAAAACTTAGAATCCATCTCAAAACCCAGTTGCTCTTGGGAGCAGCATGAAACTCCGTATCGGACCTTTACCGCACATCGAAGGTCCGATTATCCCGAAACTATACGGTTATGACCGCATTGCTGGACTTGACAACCACATCGAAAATCTAATCCTAATAGTATCCAGAAACGCACAACTTGAGCTTGGAGCGAAGTGTGTGAGAAACATGAATATCTTTATGAAATGAACTGAACTTAAGTAAACTGAGTCGATTTTCTTGCAGACCAAATCTAAGGATTCAGACCATCGAAATTTAACTCAATTACACCCTCGAATTAGGGAAAATTTTCAACACAGGTCAGAGTACTTGTGGCCCTAATCGAGTGCCGATGACCGTTGAACTAAAACTGGTCCTTTGCGGTCGATCTGTAAACCCGATCGGACCAAAAAATTAGCTTGATCGAGATCCAGTATCAGGAAGCTTAAGTCCGACCGCATTCAGTAAAGGGGCCTCCAAAAGTGCTCTGTTATCGGAATAATTCTATTGGGCTGTAACCTAAGTATTCCTTGGCCCTGGGGCCATTCTCATCACTTCTGAGCCTATATAAAGGCTTAAAACCCTCTTTCTCTCACTCCATACAAATTTTCTAACCTAGGTGAGAGGAGAAAAGAAAGAAAAGGAAAGAGATAGAAAGTGTGAGGGAAGTTAAGGTTTTGCTACAAAAATCGTTCCCTGCCACTCTACGTATCGAAGCACCGTTTCTGTATCGCTTTTCTGACAATTCCGACTCCGTACTTGGGTAAGAAATCCTAACCCTAATTTGTTTGAGGGATTTAAATAGTGTAAGTGATGAAATAGCTAACCTATTTCATACTGTAGGTTTCCGTTGTGCCGTAGACAAAGGCTCGGTAGACAAACTGAGTTCGATACTTGTTTACCGGTGAAAGGTGTGGACTGTAAATGTTTAGGTTATGGTTTTCAAGGCTTTCAATGTCAGTAATGATTTTTGACTGACTTGATTGATGTCACATATGTTTAAATACGAGGTTTACCGTATATTATTCCTATATGTGAACTATGTTGATTTTATATGCATTCCATGTGTTTGTTGAAATGTTTGAATGAGTATGGAATTATGATTTATACTTGCTATATTTATTGACTGATAATGCATGATTGTTGTACGTATGATAAACCCTTTTGTAAAGAGATTTGCTGTAATACCTGTTATAACTATTATATTACATGTATAGGATATGTGTAGTCTAATTGTTTGATAAAATGCCTGAATATGAAAATGCTTATTTGAATGCATGTAATGAGGGTGTTGAGATGAGATTCTCAATCCCTTATCTATGGGTATAGAATCTCTTATATAACCTAATTTACTACTATGTGAATTAAGGATGAAATGCTATTTTACGATACATGTGTAGAATGTATTTTGTTGAATTGCTTAGAGTAAGATCTATATTTGATTTTAACTTTCATATGTTGTCCTTAGTTAATATATGCGTATATTGTTATTTGGATTGCGCTTGGAGCTACGATGTAGTCCAGGCAATCGGTAATGGTAAGCGATCGGTGGTCGAACTGTTTAGCCACGACGGACACGCTCGATGAATCTGAGTCGTACGCTGCTTATCAGTAGTGGTTAGGCCACACGGAGTGCTTATGCCCTCTATGTCGATCGGCTCGACGTACGTTTGTACCAGTCGAGCTTATCAAGTAACCCGATTGGCTCGATATATGTTCACCATATATGGATGCTACTGCTTGAATCTAAGGTACCAAACTCACCAATGAAAACCCGTTCAACCTTGGTACCTCGATCTGTTAAGACTCATAAGCCGGACATGGTGGTATGGGACATCGTGGTCGAGCTATCGACCTACGCCAGGGTGACTAGCCGACCTGTAGTGACCAGTGAGCAACATCGCCTCTTGAGCCGAATACAGTGGTATAAGACACTGTATTCGAGCTGTCGGCCTACACTGATCAGGTGACGAGCCCTTTGTAGTGACCTCGAGCATATTCTGAGACTACGTTAAAGCAACGAACCTTTCTGTAACAATTAGAGTGTAAATTAGGCCTACACTGATCAGGTGACGAGCCATTTATAGTGATCTAGAACCGCAACATCATATGAGATTTGTTAGGACTGATGAACCTAAAATGGATCATTATTTGGAAATTGATATAAGGAAGGTACCTTAGCTTTCCAATCCTACTGTGTGAATAAACCTAAGTAAGAACCTGGCTAATCTCGTGCATGCACTGCATTGCGTGTGCCTTTGGCGTAGCAGATCAAGCACTGAGGAAGTGTTTCATGCCGCGATTGTGAGATGAAGTCGCTGAGGGTGCGTAGGTGAGGGCATGCATCATTATTTCATATCATTCTTGCATTAACAAGAGTACTTAAGACCTGATTGTTATATTGCGTTATCATTACTGATTGATTGAATTGATAACATATTTAACTTTTGCTTTATTGTTCCACTGAGTTGATCACTCACTCCCACATTCTAAGATGGTATTTTAAATACCAACTAGACTCTGTCTTAGTTACAGATGACGATGTGACATATGAGGCAGAGCTTGACTTCTTCGATGACGAGGAGGAATTCTCATATATGCAGTTATCTGGCGGGTTTACTTAGACCGTCCTGATCGACAGGGGCTACAGGACTTATCATTTGTAGTTGGACTATCTTTGATATTTTATATTTTGAACTAATACAGGAGTATGATATACGAATTTGGTATAATCTCACTCATGTTTAATGCACTAATACAGACAACATTCAATCATTATCATATATGTTGCATAAGTGATGTATTGAAACTCGGGAGTTGGGCTCCTGCTCGACCCTCAATTTTCAGGGCGTTACACACCTAAATTGTAGTACAACATCTGAGGGTTGGAGTAGATTTCATGTAATCATGGCAATGGACCTTATAAAAATCAACGGTGGATGTCTCTCTAGCAACTGTTTCAGAAGTTTTCTTTCTTGATATGCAAGTAAGAACTGGACGGAACCTGATTGCTTGTGGTGATGGGAAGCTAGGTAGGGTCCATTGTGATGTCTGTGAAAAATCCATCATGTCCATCTATTTTTCAAATCATGTTAGTAGATAGGCCAAAAAAATGAGGAAGATCTAAGACTCAAGTGGGCCACATTATTGGAAACATTAAGGGTTGAATGTTCACCATTAAAACATTTGTAGGGCTACTGAAGTTTTTAACTAGGATAATACCAAATTTCCCTGACATTTCCATCTCACGATCACTCTTCCCACCCTAATTTCCTTGACATCTCTCTCGATTGCTCTTCCACTCAATTTCCCTGATATCTTTCTCTTTCTCACACGCTCTGACCACCCTAATTCAGAGATGATACACTGCAATTTAGTAATTTCAACTGAGGTTATGTATGTTCATATTACAATTTTTATTACCACTGAATTTTGTACTCTGTAGTTCAGCCAAATCACCTAACTAATTTCCTAATTCTTGGGCGTAGAATCCTTAATGACACCATACTTTGTAGGGCTCACAATGTTGTATGTGAGATGTCTACTCTACCCCCGAGATCTACACTCCAACCGACCACACGACAGAGAATAAAGGTGATATGGTGTCATAACTTTGTATGTATGATAAATACACACTTAAGCCCCATTTGGATACTACCAAGTTACTTTAAAAAAAAAAAACTTATGTTAAGTAATTAAGTTACTTTTTTCACTTAATTTAATTTATTAAGCATCATTATAAAAATAACTTATATGCCAAAAGCTACTTATATTACTAAGTAAATTTGTTTAGCTTTTTAACTTATATGACTTTTTTACTTCTCTATCTATGTCAAAGAAGACTGTCATTTTTATATCAAAGCAAACTCCATGTGGTGGACCGTCCACACTAAAAGTGGGGTTCACATGGTGGACGGTATACATAAAAGGTGGGCCTCACATGATGGATGACCCCATATAATGTGGGCCAACATATGGATGGTCTACGTCAAAGGTTGGCCTATAATGATAAAAAACCCACATCCAAAGTGAGCTAATATGATGGAAGACCCACTTCAAAGATGGAGCCTACATGATGGACAATCTACATCAAAGGTGGGCTCCACATAATGGGCAGTGGACATTGAAGTTGGGGCCCACATGATGGATGGCCCATTTGAGGTGGCCCCACATGATGGATGATCCATGTCAAAGGCCGCCCCTGATGATGAATGACCCACATCCAAATCAAGCCCTGCATGATGGGTAACCCCGATTGAAAGTGGGGCCTACATGTTGAATGGCTAATAAACATTGGGTTGTTCCTAAAATGTTTTTAACTGTAGGCTTCAATGACCATTGTTTTCTATAATTTAGTCCAATGGTTTTCTATAACTGTAGGCTTCAATCATCATTGTTTTCTATAATTTAGTCCAGTGGTTTTCTTCTATAACTGTAGGCTTCAAGCACCATTATTTTCTATAATTTATATAATATGTACATCAAGGTGGTCCCTGCGGTCATGACCTGATGGAATCCGCTCCGCAACAGTCATGGGCCCACCGCCATATTTGTTAAAAATATCCGTCCATCCAATTTGCCAGATCACATGGGCCCAAAAATGAAAGTGGCTCTCACAATCGAAACAATATGCATTGAATGTCTACCGTTGAGAAATTTGTCAGGTTTGAATTGTTTTCGGTTAGACTATTATTTTTTGTTCTTGGTTATCTTAGCAGGAATGATCTTATGGAAGCGGATTTCCTGCTAAAGCCCTTGGCGGAAAGTTTCTGTGTTGAAAACCTAAGTAGGGTCCACCATGATATTTGTGAGAAATCCACCCCATCCATCCATTGTTTTAGCTCATTTTAGGACTTGAGACCAACGGTGATTAGGATTTAATACTTAAGTGGGCCACACTAAAGGAAAAGGTGGGTAGGGAAATTCCTACCGTTGAAACCTCCTGGGGTCGACAACAATGTTTACATGTAGAGCTGGGCAATCTTGACCCCCGGTGGATCCAACCCGATCCGACCAAATCCGAACCGATCCGACGGCCTGGATCGGTGCGAATCGAGTAGGACAGTCCAGATCCAAAAGCATTTTGGGTCGAGTTCGGATCCATACCTACTCAAACCGATCCGTAATCCGATCTGATTGGATATGATCCGATCCGATCTGGAGATATATGTGTTTCATCCATTCCGTTCATCCATTTTACAGATCATTTTAGGGTTTTATACAAAATAAATAAATAAATAATGATAGGGATATAAATCTCAGGTGGATCACACCAAAGGAAAACAATAATGATTGGATATCCACCATTATAATCCTCCTAAGGCCCAGTGTATTGTTTGTGTACTGTTTATTTGACATCTAATGCATTGATTAGGTCATAAGGACCCAGATGAAGGGAAACAATAAATATCAGCTTGATCAAAAACTTTTATGGCCTTCAGAACGTTTTTAATGGTCAACATATTTCGACACCATTTCATATAATTTGGTCTAGTTGAGATTTCGATATATCTTTTTTTCTTCTCATAACATAAAATGATCTATAAAAATAGATGAAGGGCATGGATGAAACACATGCATCATGGTGGGCCCCACAGAGCACCGACCACCAGCCATTGGCTGGTGGCAAGGGAAGTAGCCAGTCCGTTTCTAGTAGGTCTGGCGCTCCGAGTTGTACGAATGGTTTAGAAGATATCAAAGTTATATGAGCCCCATGGTGATGTATTTATTATATTTTCACCATTTATATATTTTTAGAGATCAATATAGAACATTATCCAAAAAAATGAATAATATCCAAAGATGATCTGGACCACACCACAAATAGTAGCAGAGAATAATTTTCACTGTTAAAACAATTCGTGTGGTCGACTTAATAGTTAGATCTATCTTATTTTTCGTCTTAAGCCTTAAGACGAGCTCGCCAAATGGATGGACGGTTTAGATATAACATATAAGCCTTAATCACCCACAAAACTCACTAATGTCGATAAAGAAGTCTTATGTGCTTGCATGAAAAGCAAGTTACTGCATTCCGTGAGTGCACATCAAAACTAAAAGTATGATAAAAATGTACATACGGTAGATTGAATGGTCTTTCAGAGCCATATGGGGCCCACCTTAATGTATATATTTTATCTAAGTCGTTCATCTATTTTGACATATTATTTTAGGCCTTGAGCACAAAAAAGCAGTATATTAAAGGCTGAAGTGGACCGCACCACGTGAAACATTTAGATTAAATTCATATGATCCGAATCGTACCCAATCCAATCCGAATCGTACCCAATCCAATCCGACTTGGTTTCCTGACTGAGTCAAGCTCAGTTCGGGTCAAGCCAACCATGCATTGGATCGATCCAAATCAGGTAACCCGAGTTTGATTTTGGATCAGATCGAGTCCAAGTCAAGCCATTAATTTCAGATCGAAACAAGTTGGACCTAATCCGATCCAATCCAGACCTACGCCCAACTCTAAATTACTTGGCATCCGTATTGTTCAAAACGTCATTACTACCCGTATGAACTTAAAACACAAATATTACCCTAATTCAAAACTTCTTGCCAACGAATATCTAATTGTGGACGTTCAATTCTAACGTTTTTAGCTTATTTGATAATTGGATCCAGCTTATTTCTGACCTTATATTATAAAATGAGGTCGCAAAACGTATGGGCATTGAGGATGATGTACAAACCTCGGACGCCGATTGCATCCTACCATGCCGGTCTCCAGCCGAGAACGGGCAGGAGTTGGAATGGGCACCGTGATGTATGGACCTTATCTACACGGTTCATCCATTTTTTTCGTATCATTTTAGGGAGTAGTCCCAAAAATAAGTCAGATCCAGGGCTCAAGTGGACCACACAAGGAAGCAGTGGCGATAATGATTCTCACCCTTAGAACTTTTCTGTGGTCCGCCGTGATATTTATTTTCCATCTAACCTATTCATAAAATTACATGGAACAGAATGAAAATTAAAAAACAAATATCAGCTCCATCTAAAACTTCTGTTTCCCTCAAGAAGTTTTTAGAGGTGGAAACAGAGAGGTTCAACGGTAGGCATTTACCTATCCACTTTTCGTGTAGTGTGGCTCACTTGAGTTGGGGGATCTACTTCATTTTTAGAATAATATGAAAACGATCTTGAAAAATGGATGGAAGGGGTGGATTTCTCACCAACATCTAGATGATCCTACCTAGCTGAGAAAACAAAAAGAGGGGAAATAAAAAAAGACAGGCTGTATCGTTGGATCAGCGTACTACCCCGCCAGTCTCTGTAACGGGCAAGAGCTCCGAGTGGCCGCCAGTCTCTGTATCGTTGGAGCAGCGTACTACCCCGCCAGTATCTGTAACGGGCAAGAGCTCCGAGTGGCCATCGTGATATGTGGGTTTTATCCACACCGTTTATCCATTTTTCCTTATCATTTTAGGATATGAGACAAAAAACTGAGGTGGGTCCAAGAAACGAGTGGGCCAGAAAATGGGTATTAAATTATCACCGTTGAAAACTTCTTGGACGCCACAGAAGTTTTGGATCGATCTGATATGTATGTTTTCCCATCCAAGAATATGTAACTTTATAAATAGGCTGGATGGGAAATCAACATAACGGGGGCCCGAGGACAGTTTCAACGGTGAGAATCATTACCACCACTGCTTCTTGTGGTGGGGTCCACTTGAGCCTTGGATTTATCTAGCTTTTGGTAATACTAAATAAATTGTCATGGAGAAATGGATGGACGGTGTGGATAAAACCCACATATCACGATGGCCACTGAAATTTCCTTCCCGTTCCAGCACTGGAGGTGGAGGTGGAGGAGGGTGTAGGACGCAATCCGCGTTCGTCCCGTCGCAGGCTTTCCATTTTTTATTTTTATTTTTATTTTTTTGTAAAAAAGGGCAAAATATTAATAAAGAGATGAGCTGTGGCAATCGTAACGTCTCTCTCTACAAGAAACAAAACGGTAAAATCCGGAAGCTGATTGCGTAGTAACTCACTATGCTTAGCGTACCGAGTAAACTCTGTGTAGTCTACCATGATTTATATATTTTATCCGCTCCATCCATCCATTTTACCAGGTAATTTTAGGGCTTGAACCCAAAAATAAAACATACGCAATGTTCAAATGGACCACGCCACAGGAAACAGTTGAATTGAATGCACACCGTTGAAAATGTCTTGGGGGCTATAGAAGTTTTGGATCAAGCTTATATTTTTTTTTACCTTCATCCGTGTCTTTATGATCTTATAAACAGGTTGGATGACAAATAAACATCACTGTGGGGCCTAGAAAGGTTTCAACGGTGGAGATCATTATCCCCGCGGTTTCCTGTGGTATGGTCCACTTGATCTTTGGATATGCTTTAATTTTGGTCTCAACCCCTTAAATTAGATGGAAAAACGAATGGACGGTGTGGATAGATCACATACATTCAAGGTGGGCCCAACTGAGTTTACTCAGTACGATGAGAGCGTACTGAGTAACTCGGTACGCAATCCGATTTCGTAAAATCCTCGCAATCGTAACGACTCTCTCTACACGAAACAAAACGGTAAAAAATTTTTAAAAGAGATGAGCTGTCGCATTCGTAAACTCCCTTCTCTCTCTCTCTCGAAGAAGCAAAACAGGAAACCCTCTCGAACTCGATCTCGATCGATCGGTCGATTGCCCGTCTATCGCTCTCGCCACCCCAATCTCCCTGACATCTGTCTCTCGGTCACTCTCCACGCACCAATTTCCCTCACATCTGCTTCTCGTTTGCTCTCCCCACACCAATTTCCCTCACATCTGCCTCTCGTTTGCTCTCCCCACCCAATTTCCCTGTCATCTCTGTGGAATAAGGTTGCTTCTGGGAGATTGGAGGATAGGAGCATTTCATGAGGAAATGAGCATTTAATGCACTATCATGGTGTTGCAGCATAATCTGTTTGGGCCGCAATTTCACATTGTGTCATTTGAAATAACCTTGGAAAAGTACAAAGAGAAATTGGAAGGGATGGAACCAGTTGTACCATCTGAGAGAGTTTTGGATGGGATACCTTTGGACAATGATAAATGTGAGGCAGATGGGAAGTTTTATCAGTCTCAAGTCATGACAGAGCAGCAAGACAGTGCTATTGATAAAAGGATTCTTCCATATTGGATTTTGGGAAGGGTTGCATTGCCTGAGACAGGTTTGAGGTTCTCAATCTTCTGGCTTCATCTTCTGCCACCCATGTCAAGAACACGATTCTTTTGTTGATGAGGTGCAGACCGTTCCAAAATGATGGCTTTGAGGCCTGCCTCTGGAAAATGTTGTTGCTGGTAAGCACCCTTTATGATGGGTGTTACAATTCTTCTGGACTTCGAAAGGAATCTTGGTAAGCATTTAAGGAAATGTGTTTACATTGGATTTCTGTAGGTATTTTCCCAGAACAAATCTACCTATTCAGCTATTGAAGATGCATTCATCACAATTAATTTGATTAGAAACCCTACAGAAACTGTTGTGAGTCTGTTGAACCTTGATATAGAATCCAGTATCAGTGATCTAGCAGCTCTGGAATTTATATAGTTGGTTCCTTGGCATCTAAAGGGGATATTTCTACAATCACGGCATGTTTATTTGATTTTCATAATTTCAGGTGCTGTTTCTATCAATATGATTCACTCACTCTGCTAGAAGTTTTGCATCAGTGTTCTTTTTTGCATCCTTTGACATGCATTGTTAGACTAAGAACTAAGAGTGCCGATTTTTGCAAACATAGAATCATATTCATGCTTGTGACAAATTTGAAAGTTGAATGATGTCTTATATCACATAAGAGAAGTACACCTAGACTGCATCAGGAAGTACATTAGGTATCGTGGAAAGAGCTTAAGCATCCTGGAATTCTGTGTTTTGTCCTTAAATGAATTACATCTTTAAAGATGAATCACATGCTGAAGTTGTCCGAGTAAAAGAGGTTGAGGACTTTTAAATTGAAAAGGGCGACACACATATCAAGATCAAAACTTTTGGATGTTCTAAACTGGAGAAACAATGAAAGGTGATGTCTTATATCACATAAGAGAAGTACACCTAGACTGCATCAGGAAGTACATTAGGTATCGTGGAAAGAGCTTAAGCATCCTGGAATTCTGTGTTTTGTCCTTAAATGAATTACATCTTTAAAGATGAATCACATGCTGAAGTTGTCCGAGTAAAAGAGGTTGAGGACTTTTAAATTGAAAAGGGCGACACACATATCAAGATCAAAACTTTTGGATGTTCTAAACTGGAGAAACAATGAAAGGTGATGTTAAATGTGCTTTCAAAGATCCCAATTTTGTGATGTTTTATAATGATAATTGTACCAATGTGCCAAAAATAACTTGCATTGGAGGAATCTAGCAATTGAATATTGGATGCCAAACCATTGATATGTTCAGGTCCATATTCATTAGTCTAGTGAGTTTGGGGGATTCAGTCCTTAAGGTATGTAGAATAACAGCTTTGATTGGTCTAAGACATCGATATGAGTGGGCTTATTTCTTGTGATCCAAACCTTTGACATGCTTGGGTCATTTAAGCAGATTGAAACCTTTTACATACTTGGGCCACTTTGGTGGGTCCAAACCATTCATGTGATTGTGCTTACTTGGTTATTCAAATGCTTCATATGATTAGAGACACTTCAGTGATCTGGATTCATCATATGATTAAAGTCGTTTTCAGTGACCCAAGTGACTAGGGTCCATATAATTCATATGATTAAGGACCGTTACTTGAAATGGCCCAAGTACATCAAAGGTTTGTGTCACTAAAAATGAGCCCAAACACTAGAACAATTTGAATCACTAACAATTTTTTGTGCACATGACATCTATTGATTGACTTGCCAAGCATATGTCTCATTACATCGATGGTTTGGATCATGATAAGAACACAATCATATGGATGGTTTGGATCACTAAGAACAGACCTAATCATTTGAATGGTTAGTAAAACCAAATAGTGCCCTATAATATCATATGCTTGGGGCTCTTTTGTGTAACCCAAACCCTTCATATGGTTGTTTTATGTGACACAAACCGCTGATGTGCTTGAGCCATTTCAAGTAATCCCAACTATTCATATGCTTGTGGCTGTTTTATGTGACCCGTAACCTTCATATGACTTGGGCATTTTTGGTATCTAAACCCTTCATCTAATTGAGGCATTGTCAATGATTCCAACCAATTGATACCCTTCATCTAGTTCATGTTTAAATCTTAGGCCTCTGTTCACCAATGCTACACTTGGTACAATTGAGTCTGTTTTGAGTTATCCAAACCCTTAATTTGGTTAGACCAATCCAATCACTTAATGTTTCATATTCCTTGTTGGGTTAAACAATAAAAAATGCTAGGTGAGGAGGAATCTTGTCATATAATTGTGCTCATTTTCCACCATCCAAATTAGTCATATGATTTACTGATATTCAATATGTTAGTAAGAAGAGATTGTTTTCGGTAATGTAAACCATTCATATGATTTGATCCATTTCTATTGTTTGAAATTTTTAATATGCAAGGGCCATTTCAATTGACCTAATCCATTCATGTCGTTGGCTTGTATTGAGTGACCAAAAACCCTTAATATGATTGGGGCTGTTTCTAATGATGCAAATGCTTCAAATGATTAAGGTTGTTTTCAATAATAAGAACCAATAAGATGCTAATATATGTGTTCAAGAATCAGATCTGTTGTGCATGGTGATCCAAACCCTTTATATAATTTGGGCCATTTTACTCATCCAAACCCTCTAGTATTATTGAGGTCAATATTAGTGGTCCAAATTAATTGATATTATAAGGCTCATATTTTGCAATCCAAATAAATGTTTTATATCCCATGTTGGTTGGATTGATATGCCATTAATGTCAACCATGAATATGCTAAGGCCCATGTTTAGTGATCCAAATGGTTGGTGTGACACACCCCTAGGTGGATTGATAATTGTGTTTACAAGACTTGTTATATGGTCATCCATGCTAGGACTCTTTATTGTGATCCAAACCTTTTCCTATGACTAGCCTTGTATTCAACAATCTATCTTGTTGATATAATTGGGCTTATGACTGGCCTTGTATTCAACAATCTATCTTGTTGATATAATTGGGCTGATTTTCGATGATCCAAACCATTTATTTAATTGGGTAGCTATTCAATGTTCCAAGGTTGGTCCTATGTTTAGTGATCTAGACCCTTCATACGGATCTGGCCCTTTCCATCTATCAAACCAATTAATAATCGAATGTTGATGTTTAGCAATCTAATATTTTTGACATTTTACAACCCTTGGTGGGTGTCATATGTACCAAAAATTGTTAAGGGTAGGGTTTAACCATATCATATTTTGGCCTTTCATGATCGAATGTTATATGTTTAGGAATAATTGACTATCAATTTGTTAGTTGCTTACTATAGAATTGTGATTTTTTTTTAATTTTATTTATTTATTATTTTTTTTTCCTATTTGGATGACTTGGTGCATGGATCATTCACAGTTGCCTCGTTTTCAGTGATCAAAACCTTTCATACGATTGACATTGTATTCAGTAATCCAACTTGTGTGATTGAGTGAATTTTCATGATCTTAATGGTTCGTACAATTAGGCTCTTACTTAATGGTTTAACCTTTCATATGGTTGGGCCCATGATCAATGATCCATACTAAGCTCTTTTGCGATGATCCTGACCTTTTTTTTTTTTTTTAATGACCTGCCATGTATTCAACGATCATCCTGTTGATATAATTGGTCTGATTTTTGGTGATCCAACCATTCATTTAATTTGGCCGCTATTTGATGTTCCAAACCATTCATAAGATTGGGCTTATGTTTAGTCATCCAAACCCTTCATATGGTTCCAACTGTTTCCATTGATCCAAATTAATATTCGAAGGCCGATGTTTAACAATCCAATATGTTGATGCTTTACAATCCTTAGTGGATGCCACATGCTCCAAATTTGTTTGAGTGGATTCTAGCTGTAGCATATTTCGAGTTTTCATGGTCTAACACGATCTTTTTAGGTATCATCGATTACCAATTTGTTAGTTGCTTACTATAAAGTTGGGAATTTTCGTATTTGGTTCACTTAGTATATGGATCATCTAAAGTTGGCTTGTTTTAAGTGATCTAAACCCTTTTGTGTAATTGGGTTGTTTTAGTGATCCAAACCCTTTGTATTGTTGCGGCCATTTTTTGTGATCCTAATCAATTTCATATGTCGAGGCCCATGTCTAACATTCTTAGCAAGTGTTTCACAACTCTTGCTGGATGCCACATGCAAAACTTTAAAATAAAAATCGTTACGAGAGCAGAAGTATGGCCATAGAGTACTTTGATTGGGCTAGGCAAGTGATTTTAAATGACTAAAACCATTCATATAGTTGGGCTCTTATTCAATGTTCCAAACCAATCATATAATTGGACCTATGTTTTGTCATCCAAATTCTTCTTATAGTTTAGGACATTTCGTAGGGCATTCATTGTTCACTATGATGGATGTTTTTAAATGGAGGCTAATTTCAATGAATGAGATGCATGAAGAGATACATGAATATATCCATGAGGTCTACCAAAAATTCCAATAGGTGATACAATATGTACGAGGATGGTGCCTTTTAATTGTTCATTGTGATGAATGTTCTAAATGGAGGCTAATTTCAATGAACAAGATGTATAAGAGATACATGAATATATCCATGAGGTCTACTAAAAATTTCAATAAGTGATACAGTATATACAATGAGCCTTTTAATTGTTAATGGGGAAAAACCCTTAAACTACAAATCTTAACTTCAAGACACAATTTGTCATCAAAGAATTATCCTGGATAACCTTTATGCCGGATGATCTAAGATGGTGATTATGAGCCTTTACCATGGAATAGGGATTCGTCAAAATTTATGTGAGATATTACATGAGTTGGTGAGGATTTACCAATGAAAGGTTCTAAAATCAAAGAAACTATAGGAGAAATACTCATTTACCACATCTATTATTTTTCATATGGTCATACATAGATCCACTAAGGGTGATGATGTTCGCTCGACTTGTGGAAAGAAAGAGGGTGTTGACAGCTAGAGGTGGGCAACTTGGGCCCGATCTGGTGGATCTGACCCGACCAGACCCGACTCGGTACCGTTCCGAATAGAACCGACAGTCTGATCGAGCCTGATCGCCCAAATCCGATGGAATTTCGAATTGGGTCCGGATAGCACTGTATTCGAATAGATCTGGTCTGAATACCCGGACCGAATGGGTCCGAACCGACCCAAACAGACCCGACCCGGAGCGACGTCAGGTATACTATAAATATCCTATTTTTTCACCCGAGCGTTTTACCCTAGCTCGTTTTTTCCCCAAATCTCTCCCTTGTTTTTACCCTAGCTCGATTTTTTCCCCAAATTTCTTTCGCCCGAACGAGAACGTGCTCAACGCTCGTCGCTCGATTGGTTCTTCATATCCTCTTCTTCTTCCTCTCCTCTTCGCTGCTGCCTGTGGCCTGCCCGACATCTAGCCGTCCCGTCCGTCCACTTCTTCTTCCTCTCCTCTTCGCTCCTGCCTGCCCGACATCTGCATCTACTCAGGTAAGGGTCAGGGTCCTTTCTCCTTTTTTTTGGATGGGTCTTTTTCATCCATTTGTTGTGGGATATATGCAGAATCTGTGATTTTTTATATTTTTTTGGGTTAGTTCATTGATTTGCATGCCATTTGCTCTACTCTCCAAATTTGACAAAGGGGCCCACCCGCTGGGTAGGGTGGATACAAAATACATATGTTAAGGTGGGCCCCACAGTGTGGGACCACGCTGCATACAGGCAGCACGCTGCTGGTAGAGCAGCTAGTCCCATGGCTGGGACCACTCCTCTGTTTTTCGTCTGATTCAGGTCACGCATGACCTTGTAAACAGGTTGGATAGTAAGTATTCAATCCCTACTGTTCTCTGGGTGTGGCCCACCTGAAATTAGGATCTGCTTGATTTTTGGTGTGACCCACCTAAAATGAACTAGCAAAGTAGAATGGACGGTGTGGATCTAACGTATACATCATGGTGTGATCCACGATGGGCCCCACAGATCCTAGACATGGCTGTTTGCAGCAACTCGTTGTAACGTAGCGTGCAATGCTACATGCTGTATTGCAGCAGCATCTGTTGCTACCTAATATGTTTTATTATTATTATTTGTTTTGTATATATAAATAATTTATTTTCAACAATTGTATGACAATTGACAAGTATACATTACAGTGTACAGTTAAAAGTTTACAACAATAAGCATTCAATCCCTACATGTGGTCCACTTGAACAGTGGATCTACCTGAGTTTTGGGTCCATGGCCGGGACTGATATGGTAAAGTTAATGTGGAAGGGGTGTACTCACTTACTT
Organism: Magnolia kwangsiensis; assembly: GCA_037074715.1. Lineage (NCBI taxonomy): Eukaryota > Viridiplantae > Streptophyta > Magnoliopsida > Magnoliales > Magnoliaceae > Magnolia > Magnolia kwangsiensis. The sequence goes on along the minus strand of CM073572.1, from coordinate 148,059,068 downwards.
TAATATAGGGATTGGATTACTTAGATCTCCTTGCTAGATGGTTCACCACTACTTTCTCTCTCTATAAGCTAGAGATGGTTAACTATGACTAGAAATTGGACACTATTGGTCCAAAATTGAGTTAGGGGTGATTATGTATAGAAGAGGGTGTCATTAGAGAGAGATTTTCATATTAAAACTTAGGTTGAAGCACCTCCTCTATTCATTGTTGATTTATCTCTCCAAATATTATCTCTAAAGTTGCGTTTGGTTGCATTGATTTCACGATTAATTAGTCTAATTGGGTACAAAATTTTGTGGTATTCCATGAAATCCAATGCAACCAAATACTTCTGAATAAATAATTACAATTGACCCACCAATATATCGCCTCCAGGCATCTGCTCGGAGTCGCAGATTCATACAAATCACCTTTTTAAGACACTTTGCTAGATGTTTCTTCAATGTTGTGGTCGAACCATTTGCTTGCTTAGTGTACTGACTCTTGCAGTGCTTACATTGTATCTTCACTTGACCATTCTTCAGAGTTACTTCTTCAAAATCTTCCTGTCACGCCCCAAACCCGGAAATCGGATTCATAGGAATCCCGATCGCCTAATCCAGTGCCGACAGCCTCCGTAGTACCCCATTCTCGGCTCCTAGCACTCATATGCCAGATTCTGATCCTGGGATCCTACAAGGAAGATTTTTTTTTTTTTTTGCAATGTACATTTAACTAGTGATAAGTATAACCACAAGATTACCAATTTACAACGGCAACATCATCATCACATATCCAGTAATATAATCATTTGAATATAATACTGAAAGAGAAATACATAAATGGAGAATCAAGCTCCAGAAGACCACCACACGCTCCAAGCTCAATACTGTTGCAGCCTAACATCACCTGCACGCATCTATCGTGCATAAGCTTATAGAAAGCTTAGAGGGTGGTGTAAGTGTGTGCACAAGGTAAGTATCAAATGTTCAATACAATGCCATCATCATACAATACCGAAATTGCTGGTCATCCATAAATCATACAATATCGGAATAAGCAGAAATACTGACAAGATCATGAATTATCAAAGTAAGCAGAAATACTAATAAGATCATAAATCATATGATAAAAGAGTAAGCGGAAGTACGGACAAGTCCATAAGTAAATCAATAGCAGAATACGCAATATAGAACAACTATGCAACAAGGAGTCATGAAGAGCCAAATATCAGATGCCGAGGATGCAATGCAATATGCAATGCGAATGAAATGACCATGCTGGAGTGTGAAGTCGGGATGATAGTACGTAGTATCGCAGGCTACGGGGTCCACCACAGGGAACTTCTATCCAAACTAGTCTCATACCTAAATTTGGATAGTCAGACTCAACGTGGTAAACTCCTGATCTCAGGTTAGTCGCGCGCCTAATCAAAATCCTTACCATAGCGAAGGTACATATGATTAGTTGCGCACCACCAGTCCGAGTGGATAGTGAATGAATGAGTGAGCATGCAACTCCTACTCAATAAGTCCACATATCAGTACGGTTCCTCTCTGGGAAATCACCGGGGTCTATTACACTCCAAACCAGATTGCCGCCCCATTGCGCGCAACAAGGCGAGTGGAAGAGACCTCACTATCCGCCTGCCAATATCGGGCCCGGCTCGTTGATAGCGGACCCATTCCTCGAGCTGGTCAAACTCAGCCTAGCTTTGCCCCCTCCTCTCGGGCAGGTAAGGTCGCACCCCCTTCCAACCGACCACGACATAGTGGAGAGCACAGTCATCTGGTAATCGGCACTCGGCGCTCATCTACCTATTCGGTCTAGACGTTGGAGCAACCTCTGGAACCAAAAGGGTTCTGGGACTTTCACCCAAGGATATGTATAGCACCCCATGTAGAACAGATTTTCGGTATCCCATCTGACCATCCACGATATACCTGTGGAGGCTATGGCCCTAATGTCGCTAGGGCATACAGTAATCACAGCACACAATGCAAGATGCATGAGTCATACAATCCAGTCATGCATCAATCCTGCGCATACTGTGCGCTCATATGAGACAATCTCCGCCTATTAGGGAGTCTCATAACAACCGGCACTATGACATATGCAATGGTCAATCACATTTCATAATAAACATGCAGATGATGCGTATGTATTATGATGCTATGCTGTCACATACTCATAATCGGTATCAATAACCAACATCAACAATCATCCTCAACAATGTGGACATCTAACCAACATTACCCCAAAGAATGACCCCCCACAGGGCCAAACACATAATGAGCCGATAGCCTCACACAAAGGCCTAATATATAACACAGTGGGCCTCACCCAAGGACCACAGATACATCACAATGGGCCTCAACTATGGGTCGTATATACATCATATAGGTCTCGGCAATCGGCCTTGGCAATCGAAATTGAAATCGGAGTAGGCCTCAGTAATCGGGATCGGTCACGACAATCAGAATCGTCAATCGGCCACGACAATCGGAATTGATCGATAATCGGAATCGACAATCGGTCATGATAATCGGAATCAATCGATAATAAGAATCAGCAAATCGGTCATGTCAATCGGAATCGACAATCGGTCACAATAATTGGAATCGATTGGTAATCAGAGTCGGCAAATCGGTCACGTCGATCGGAATCGGCAATCGGTCACATCCATCAGAATCGGCAATCGGTCACATCCATCGGAATCGATCGGTAATCAGAGTGGGCAAATCGATCACGTCAATCGAAATCGGCAATCGGTCATGGTAATCGAAATCAATCGGTAATAAGAATCAGCAAATCGGTCATGTTAATCGGAATCGACAATCAGTCACAATAATCGAAATCGATCGGTAATCAGAGTCGGCAAATCGGTCACGTCGATCGGAATCGGCAATCAGTCACATCCATCGAAATCGATCAGTAATCAGAGTGGAAAAATCGATCACGTCGATCGGAATCGGTAATCGGTCGTGGTAATCGAAATCGATCGATAATCAGAGTCGTCAAATCGGTCACGTCAATCGAAATCGACAATCAGTCACAGTAATCGAAATCAATCAGAGTCGGCAAATCGATCACACATCGATCGGAATCGGCAATCGGTCATGTCAATCGGAATCGATCGGTAATCAGAGTGGGTAAATCGGTCACGTCGATCGAAATCGGCAATCGGTCGTGGTAATCGAAATCGATCGATAATCAGAGTCAGAAAATTGATCACGTTAATCGCACCGGTAATCAGCAGATAAACAAAACAGGATCCATAGATGATCAGCCGATCAACTATAGTATAAAAATCAGCACTCGGCCGTAGTTATATCAAATTCAATAACACGGAGCCATCTGTCTACGGCAAATGAGGCCTACTTATTTGGGTTAACCCACTAAGGAAATGATGAGAATGGCCTAACAAGACCTAAGGGAAGGTCACAATGTGGACATCCAACCATCATTGCCCATCAATATGGATATTCAACCAACATTACTCCCAAGGAGTGGCCTATATAGAGCCAAACATATAATGGGCCCACAGTCTCACACAAAGGCCTAATATACAACACAATGGGCCTTGTGTACATCAAGTCGGGCCTCATATACGTCAAGTGGGCCGCATCAACAGGCCGCACCAATGGTCATAATACATATCACAATGGGCCTTACCCATAGGCCACGAATACATCACAAGGAGCCTGGCCCATGAGCCTCAGATTCAAGCAAGTGGGCCTCATCATATGGGCCTAATACAATCAATTGAGCTTCAAACTTGGGCCCCAGGTACACTAAAGCAGGCTACATCCCAAGGGTCATACATACATCTCATTGTCCTTATTACATGGACCCCATATACATTACATTGGGCCACGCACATGGGCCTAATGGGGTAGCCGTCCAACAAAACAGATGGGCAACATGCACCTACGTCAAGGTGGCCCTACACATACAAATGGATAGCGTGAAAATATAACTTATCCATTATGGTGGATCCCTCCGGCCCAGGTTGCTAGATGGTGTGGGTCAAATACATCATGGTGGGCCCTGCATATATGGCAGGTGGGGCCCGCTCTGGCGGCCAACAAGATGGACGACATGGATACAAATTATGGTGGGGTCCAGTCCTCGCCCAAGGACTGGATGGTATGGATGAAACACTTACATGCAGGTGGTTCCACATCACAAAACACCTGGAAAACAGTGTGGACGGTAAAGATACAAAGCTCATACATACCAGGGTGGGTCCACGTTAGTGTGGACGGTGTGAATTGCGAACACACTCATCAAGGTGAGGCCCCACGTTTGGGTAATGGACGGTGAGGAATCAAAGTGGACTTCACCGTCTAGAATGCTAGACGATGTGAATAAGGCATATACATCAAAGTGGTCCCACATCTAGTGCCCTACACACGTGCAAAGGGATTTTTTTTTTTTTTTTATACCGTCCATAGAGCTGGACCATCTGGATGTGCCGACACATCAGGTGGGTCCCAGCATCCAGCTACTAGGCGGTGTGGATATCACACATACATTATGTGGGCCCTGCATGCAGCTGGACAACGTGGGTATGAAATACACATACATCATGGTACGTTCCACAACTGCTGGACGTCAGTCCAACATCACCATTTGATGAACGGTGTGGATACATCACATAATCAAGGTGCGGTCCACGTGAGTGGGACACCTATATACTCTTATTAATATATTATATGTTATATGATATAATATTATATATTAATGTATCTGCACGTGGCAGGAGGCTGCCCATATTCATCAAAACATAAAGGTGGGTCCCACGTAGTAGTGGCCCACCACATCATTTGTATAATACATAATATATTATATTATATAGTATATATATAATATATGCATTATATATACAATATACACGTGTGTGTTTGTGAATGGAGGTACGGCTGCTGGATGAAATACATCCATCATGGTAGGCCCCCTCGTGAACGGACAGTCTGGATGGATAAAATCCATCGGTATGGGGCGATGAGGACGCTGCCACTCCGCTCATTAGGTGTGGCCCACCACCAGAGGGTTTGGATATATATATATATATATATATATATATATATATATATATATATATATATATATATATATATAAAATATAATATAATATATTATAATATAATATATTATATTACAGTATAATATAAAATAATATAATGTATATATTAAAGAGCCACCATCCAGAGGGTGATGTTCTGGACGGTCCATACCTGATGCATATGACGTGGTGGGTCCCACACGTAGGATACAATACATACATTAGTGGGTCCCATGTGGGGCCCACCAAAATGCTTATCTGCCATCCAATCTGTTGACAAGGTCACACGTGTCTGGATGAACAGGAAAAGCTAATTTCATATGATTCGAAACTTCTGCTACAAAGGTTTAAATGGCAGTCGCTTAAACACACTGTTTCCTGCCGTGTGGGCCACCTGAGTCAAATGCTGTTCACTCCCCAAGTGCAGGGTTGTGATGTAGTAATAACTCGGTAAGACCGAGGTCGAATCCCAAGGGACTGAAACTTGTACGTTATCTAAAATTAAATAGAACTAGAACTATGCTAAGATGAATTCTAAATCAATTAGCAATGGTGGAATACTTGTAGAATAATTAATCTAAATCTTAGAAAAAAAATCAGAGATAGGAAACTAGGGATTCGGAGGATCCACTTGTAGAGATCAGGGAGAATTTATGCTTGCATCAAAAATTATGAAAATTACTGAACTGCCGTTGATCTAGTTTTCAAAGAGATGAAAGGTGTATGAATTAGAATGGATTCCATCACCAAACCATGCCCACAGACTATGGCAAACAATAGAATTAAACTAATTACCAACCAATCATATGTATGAAGGTTAAGAAGGGTACCGTCATCCAACCATGCCCAGGAGACTATGGTGAACAACGGGACGTCCTAACGTCATAAACATAAAAGGGATAAGAAAATATTCAAAGCATTGCAGACCCATTGTAATTTCAGTCACAACAGACCATTAAAGACCAAAAATATTTCCATTAAAATCAAACTAAAACCAACTTCAATTCAAAAATTAAAATTAAATTAAAAGCATATAATCTCTCATCTCACTACAAGCTTCACCTCCTAGCCCTAGCTAGGAGGATTTAGCCTGCCATGGATGGGCTCAATCCAAATAAATAAAGAAAAAAAGAAAAGGAAGAGAAAAGGGAAAGAAAAAAAACCAAGCTCCTCTCTCTCTCCTCTGCCCACGTTGAAACCTAAGCTTGAACCCTCTGTTCTTCCTCCCCAGACCCTGAATGAATCTCCCCACGTCCAAAAACCTCCTTTTATAGCTGCTGGAAGGCTGGAGTCAGTGACAGAGTTGTAGCAGGACACGGAGTGCAATTTTCGCAGCCAAGTTCGGTATCATGAAACACGCCACTTTCCTCGCTCAAATTCTAAAGAAACACCGTCCCTTGGTACTTTCTTGGGTCCTCTACATGATAGACGGTTCAGATCTGCCATATGATCAAAGATGGTGGGTCAAAACTGTCCGGAAAAGTCGATGTTCGCGGATGTGCGAAACCTTTCGCACCATTTCGCTGTTGTGGTCGGTGGGCCCCACAGAAGCATTTTCTGGAAAATCCACCCCGTCCATTGGATTCAGAATGAAATTTCAGTCAAGAATGGGTGGTTTTGAACGTCCATTGACGTGGCCCAGAGAAGAAATCACAAAAAGATCAGATTTGAACGCTACCGGGCAGCCCTTTTGTGGCCTCTGTATCTCACACGTGTGCACGCATGGGTGCAAAAGGTCAGCATGGTTTTGTAGTTCTCGAAGCCCTTTACACGGTGGACGGTTTAGATTGGCCATAGGAGCAATGGGTGGGGCCCACTACTGTTCGCAAAAACGGCCACCGGCCGTGCATCCGCTGCGAACGAATTTTTTTTTTTTTTTTTTTTTTTTTGTCTTTCTTTCGGTCAAAGACGGTGACACTTGCCATGCACGGCGAGTGCACATGTGCACTGTACACACTCATCTCATATGGGGTCCATTGCACTATTTTGGAGAAATCTGCACCGTCCATCTGTTTTGACTCCTCATTTAAGGCGTCAATAATAATTTTGAGGCAGTTCCAGATATCAGGTGGGCCCAGAATCAACGGTTTATGGGCTGATCTGTCAGTTGGGGCACTTCTCGAGATCTTCAATGGCTGAAATTTTATATGTACGGTTAATTTATGGTCCTCAGGCGACGTATGAAGTTTCGAGCCGAACGGATGGTGGGAACCTCGTGATCTTGCATTCTGGACGTCCTTCAGGCCACTTGAGCTTCAATTTCTAACTTTTTTCGGATTTCTGACCGTGTATATTTGTCAATCTTGGTCCCCTGGAGTGTGTCCCTTGACTTTGGCGTCATTAGATCGTTAAATCTCAACTTTTAACGTCCTTTTTCCATCCATGCTCATAAAATCACTTTGCCACATAAGAATGAGAAAACGAGCCATTAGACAGCATTATATTCATAAATCCAGACAATATCTGGGGTCTAATATGCAATATTTGACCCTCAACAAATGCGGGTGATGTTTTTTTGGAGGGCCCACTGTCCCAAAGGGACCCAACAAATGCACGGTGTTGATGAACAACACACATCATCGTGGGGCCTACAAGTGGGACCACGTCCCTGCCCGTTTTGTCCATGCGCAGCAGGATGCTGCTGAGGACGTTAGCAGCAGCGTCCCTGCCTTGTTTTAATTTTATTTTTTAAAAAAAAGGAATGTGTTCCGGAAGATCCAACCCACCCATTGGATTCCTTGGCTCGATACCGTCCAAAAGAGTCTAATATCCAGCATTTTTTAGTGTACAGAAACGTTAAAGTGGATTTTAACGATGAGAACTACTATTTTCTATGTTGTGGCCCGCCAGAAAGTCAGATTGGCTTCATTTTTTGGATCAACGCCTAAAATGATCTGGAGGATGGAATGAATGGCGTGGATTAAATTAATGCATCAAGGTGAGGCTTGTACGAGTGGTCCATCCAAAAGCCAAAAATCAAGTACTTTTTTTTTTCCTTTTTTTTTTTTCCTTTCAGAGAGCAAACCTCACTGTCTGCTTAATTCCAAAGAACATGTCCAGCGTCCCTGTACGCTGGACGTACGATGCTTATATGAAATTCATCAAGATGGGTCCCACGTGTGGGGACCACAGCTGGTGGGTCCCACCTGAACGTGGCCCACATGGTTTGAATCAATCTGATATTCGTGTTTCCCATCACCAAGGGTAGGGCCCACATGGCTTAAACGGTTGGATGAGACACACATTGAGGTGGGGTACATCCGGGTGGGCCACATGGCCACATCATCACACCAAAATATTGAAAGAGAGAGAGAAAGAAGCACCCACCTATCCTTCTTCTTCCTCCCTAGCCTTCCAATGCTCCAAAAGTACTCCGTCAACGGTGGAGATGATGATCCAAGGGTGGAGATGGGAGATAGGGTGGTAGGGAGTGGGCCACACAAGCTCTATCCATGGAGCTTGGAGCTTGGACGTTTTTGGCTTTCATGGGTTGCTTGAGAATTAATTTTGAAAAAAGGTAGAGAGAGAGGTGATGTAATAAATGGAGGGTATGGTGCTTGTTGACTTGTTGGTAAGAAAGGAATGGGATGAGTATGGGTGTTGTTGACTTTGGGTGAGAGAGGGATGGGTAGGGTATGTGTTTATTTGACTTGATTGATTGTTGAAATTGATGTGACATCTCGTAAAGATTCTCTTGGGTTTCGCAATGCGCGGCGTTTTCTTAGCACCGAACGTTGGCCCACATCTCTTGACCAGGGTATCGCATCAGCGAGCAAGTCGGGGCATCGGAACCGCAGCGATGGAGCGGTCGCTATGGTAATGGTCTTGGGTTGAGTCGATACAGGTGGACGTCATATGAATCAAGGTCGCGCGTGAATATCGGTTAAGGGTCGAAGGTTGCCGAAATTCGACCGGTAAGACCGCGGAAGTCCACGGAACGGTACGTACTAAGATACGGGTCTTACACTTCCCACACTGTCGACCTCTTTTTCGTATTTTTCGCAACATGCGACTATGTGGTACTAGTATCAATCACGTCGATAGGCACCTCTTCATGTTCAAGACTTAATCCTTCATCTTCAAGGATCATAAGCGATGTAATTGATCGACCACCAAGGGTCGGGGACAGGGTATTGAAAAGACCCTCGCTTTCCATCTGATAGTTGAAATATACTAAATTAAATTAGTATTAGCAATCTAATGCAAACAAAGATATACTAAATTCTAAATTAATTACTCATCCAAGGTTGGATAGATTGTAATACTTTCATATTCTCATTTAAACGTTCACGCCAAAAATTCGACAGCATCTCCCTATGCCTCTCCAGATAAGTTGATCTTACATTACATTCCGATGCCAAATATCTAAAGCAATGTGAAGATATTTGGCGTTGGATACGAAACGGAAGAAACATATCCATAGATAAACGAGGAGATGGACCGCGGATTAGGCATGAACATTTAAATAGGTTATATGAAAGCATACTATTCAATCTTGAAGTGTCCAAAAAGGGACAATTTGGGCAATTTCTATGTCACCAAAAACACACTATATCTATGTATGGCCACATAGAAATCCTCAAACTGGTAACTAATTATCTAACTTACAAGTAACATTTAAATCCTAAATTAGTTGCCCATTTAAGGTTGGATAGATTGTAATACTTTCATATTTCCATTTAAACGTCCACGTCGAAAATCCGGCAACATCTCCCCTTACCTCTCCAGATAAGTTGATCTTACGTTATATTCCGATGTCAAATATCCAAAGCAATGTAAAGATATTTGGCATTAGATATGAAACGGAAGAAACATATCCAGACAGAAACAAGGAGATGGACCGCGGATCAGGTATGAATATTTAAACAGATTATATGAAAGCATACTATCCGTCTAACCTTAAACTGTCCAAAAATGGGACAATTCGAGTGATTTCTATGCCACCCAAAACACACCATATCTATGCATGAGCACATAGAAATCCTCAAACGGGTAACTAATTATCTAACTCATAAGTAACATTCACAACTCACAAGTCACAACTATAAACTAACAAGTCACAATAATAATTTAAGAAAAAAAATAAAGTAATGATTGAATAGACAATTGCATGTTCATGTTCACATAAAACTATAAATAGACAATTGCATGTTCATGTACATACTGCTATTTCAAAGTACAGATTCAGTTCATCTATGTGGTAGTAAAAGCTTTAGTGGTTAGTTTCTTGTTGAAGTATCCCTTGAGTCTGACATCTACCATCTTAAATAGTTCAAGACTCTTTTTTCCCATTCGATGTTGATCGCTAACCATTTCATTTTTTAACCATTGGTTAAAGGGCAACATTTACAAGGCTAGGATCACCCACTCAGCATGATTTCAAGTGTGTACATGACCTAAACATTGGATCAGGATGGTCTAGATTCACTGGCCCACCAACCATGTGTAAGGCATAGGGCCAGAAATGCCTATTGCTGATGCAGATGCCTGGAGGCGATATATTGGTGGGTCAATTGTGATTATTTATTCAGAAGTATTTGGTTGCATTGAATTTCATAGAATACCACAAAAGTTTGCACCCAATTAGACTGATTAATCGTGAAATCAATGCAACCAAACACAACTTTAGAGATAATATTTGGAGAGATAAATCAACAATGAATTGAGGAGGTGCTTCCACCTAAGTATTAATATGAAAATCTCTCTCTAATGACACCCTCTTCTATACATAATCACCCCTAACTCAGTTTTGGATGCAATAGTCCCCAATTTCTAGTCATAGTTAACCATCTCTAGCTTATAGAGAGAGAAAGTAGTGGTGAACCATCTAGCAAGGAGATCTAAGTAATCCAATCCCTATATTAAAGTAAGTGAGTACACCCCCTCCACATTAACTTTACCATATCAATCCCGGCCATGTGCCGAAAACTCAGGTAGATCCACTGTTCAAGTGGATCACATGTAGGGATTGAATGCTTACCGTTGAAAACTTTTAACTGCACACTATAATGTATACTTGTCAATTATCATACAATTGTTAAAAATAAATTATTTATATATACAAAATAAATAATAATAATAAAACATATTAAGCAGCAACAGATGCTGCTGCAATACAGTGTGCAACATTGCACGCTATGTTATAACGAGTTCCTGCAAACATCCATGTCTAGGATCTGTGGGGCCCACCGTGTATCACACCATGATGTATATGTTAGATCCACACCGTCCATTCTACTTCGCCAGTTCATTTTAGGTGGGTCACACCAAAAAGCAAGCAGATCCTAATTTCAGGTGGGCCACACCCAGAGAACAGTGGGGATTGAATACTTACTATCCAACCTATTTACAAGGTCACGCGTGACCTGAATCAGACGAAAAATAGGGGAGTGGTCCCAGCCGTGGGACTAGTTGCTCTAACAGCAGTGTGCTGCCTGGATGCAGTGTGGTCCCACTTTGTAGGGCCCACCTTAACGTATGTATTTTGTATCCACCCTACCCAGCGGGTGGGCCCCTTTGTCAAATTTGGAGAGTAGAACAAATGGCATGTAAATCAATAAACTAACCCAAAAAATATATATATAAAAAATCACAGATTCTGCATATATCCCACAACAAATGGATGAAAAAGACCCATCCAAAAAAAAAAGAGAAAGGACCCCGACCCTTACCCGAGTAGATGCAGCGTCGAGCAGGCAGCAGCGAAGAGGAGAGGAAGAAGAAGAGGACAGATGGGACGACTGGACGTCGAGCAGGCCGTAGGCAGCAGCGAAGAGGAGAAGAAGAACAAGAGGATAGGAAGAACCGATCGAGCGACGAGCGTCGAGCACATTCTCATTCGGGCAGGAGAAATTTGGGGGGGAAAATTGAGCTAGGGTAAAAACGAGGGAGAGATTTGGGGAAAAAATGAGCTAGGGTAAAACGCTCAGGTGAAAAAATACGATATTTATAGTATACCTGACGTCGCTTCGGGTTAGGTCTGTTTGGGTCGGTTCGGACCCATTCGGTCCGGGTATTCAGACTGGATCTGTTCGAATACAGTGCTATCTGGACCCGATTCGAAATTCCATCGAATCTGGGCAATTAGAATTGATCAGGCCCGATCAGACCGTCGGTTCTGTTCGGAACGGTACTGAGTCGGGTCTGGTCAAGTTGGATCCACTAGATCGGGCCCAAGTTGCCCACCTCTAATAATAACAAACCAAATGGGAGGTGAGATGAGTACAGGTCACTTTCTCTTCTTAGTTTTGTAGCTTGACTAACTACGTTGCTTGCCGATCTCCTCATAACATTTTGGCAACTAGGAGCGACGCTCCAAAACCAAGTTGGAACTTACTACAAATTGTAGCTAAGGGGCTGTTTGGGTAGGGAATCCCACATAATTGGGATTAAGTGTGATCCTAGTTATGGCAGGCTCCATCCCCCCCCCCCCCCCCCCCCCCCCCCCCCCCCAATCAAATTTTGCACGTATGGAGCCTGGAGCCTACCAAAATTAGAATTATGCTTAATCTTGATTTTGTATGATCCTCTCCAGAAATAGACCCTAAGGTATTATAGTATTTGTATTTGGATATAGAATGCCTAACTCCATTATGTTTTCAATAGAGCAGCTAGTTGACATGCCCAACTTCTTTAGGAGCTTTGATGACTATTCAGTAGCATTTGAATAGAATTATATAAAGAAAAACTAATAAAAATTTGTCCAAATAGGTCATGGCATTGATAGCTTATTTAATGGGGGTTGAAGGGGAATTATGGAGCCCATCTTATACTTGTTCACAGTGCTGTTATGGTTAATTGGAAGGCTAGAATCTTGGTCAAATTGGCATTTTGCTTTTTCTCTTTTTGACAACTAACTGTATATTTTTAGACTTAGCTGTATACTTGAATGCTAGCCTCATGTATATTTTAGAGGATGACCTTGCAGGGAAAGATTGTTATATGGGGTCTAATTAACAGCCTCATACCAAAACTTTCAGCAATATAAGCTAGATACGGCAGATGAAGAGGAAATGAGAAGGCTACCTGTCTTTCAACCTTAGTGTCCAACCCATCCAATAGGTTGGCCACATCATGAGGATCACCTAAAAGTCAGTCACATCCACACATATTTTGCTATTTATGAATGGCGGAATATTGTTTTCTATGGTGTAGCCTGTCAAGTTTAAATTTTGCACTAGGTGATCCTTCTGATGAGGCCAACCTATTGGAATTTTTTTTTGGAGAGATGTGAGGGTTATATTTGTATCCACATGGCCCATAACTTGTGGTCCAACAACCTTGTGAATAACTTCTTATGTTCCATGCTATGGTTGAACCTAGTGGATAACTTCCAACTTTTCATGTGTGTGAGACAACCTGTCCATTAGCTTCACCGCATCATGAGGCCTCTCTGCACAAAAATTAGCCCCCTCCAATCATTGGGTGGACCGAACTTGTATTTTTTCTATTTATCAATGCCTAGACATTGTTTTCCACGGTGTGACCCACCTGATGGACGCGGATTGCATCCTACCCCAGCCCGTCTCCAACTCGAAACGGGCAGGAGCTTTGAGTTGCCACCGTGATGTGTGGGTCATCATATCCACACCATCCACCCATTTTCTTTGTATCAATCCGTGTCCCCACCTGATGAGTAGATCGAGTTGGAGATCCTATTGGAAAGTTTGGATGGACTTGAGACCTTTGTATTAATTCCGTACTAAGAATATTTATTATTATTTTTTTAAAATAATTTTTTAATAGTTCGTAGTCCTGCTCAGAGAAGGAAGCTGTGTTGCTGCACAGATTCCAAGAGAAGCATGCATCACTAACGTGCTTATTGTCTCATTACCATGTGATATTAGCCAATTTGCTTCTCATTGTTGTTATTTATCTAGGTGCTATTATGCTACCTTGCTTCTGCTTTTGTAAGTGAGTTCTAAGCTGAAAGGAGAAGATGGTTCAAATGTAGTTGGGCTACATAGTTTTTGGAAAGCAAGCTTATGTCATCAAAACCTGCAAATTTAGTTACTTGATCATTAATGAAAAAATTTATATTTTTGGCATGGTTTTAATCATTGTGTAGGCATTCGAGCTTGTCTAGATGGATATAACTTCATTTAAAAAAAAAAAAAACTGAAAGGAGAAGCTGGTTCAAATGTAGTTGGGCTACATAGTTTTTGGAAACCACTTATTGCTAGTACTCATCACATTGAAGATCAAACCGAAAGAGGTGTGAATGCCTTCAATGTCAATAAGTGGTTTTCCATTTATACCAAGTGATGTAATGAGTACTAGCAAGAGCAGAATTTTGAATACTACCTCTTACTAGTGCCAGTGTTGCACGTGTGTGAGATTTGGGTCATTTTGTTAGGTGCCCCCCTACCATACAAGTTTTGTGGTGGTCTAATTTTCAGGCCATTGCATACCAGCCAAACTGCCTAGATCTTACATATGCGCTCCACATTGGCAGTGATAGCAGTTCTTGTTTTAATTTCTTCTATTTTTCATTTCATTGAAAAATTCATTTAGTTTGCCTTTATCATCAACATCGTACTTGTACGTAAATCTTCAGGAAGATTCTACACAGTTGGAATTTTCATGACTAGGATAATTATGTACTACGACACTCAGGTATTAGCAATTTGCTCATCTATTGTCAGTGATAGCAGTTCTTGTTTTAATTTCTTCTATTTTTCATTTCATTGAAAAATTCATTTAGTTTGCCTTTATCATCAACATCATCATTGTACGTAAATCTTCAGGAAGATTTGACTACAAAGTTAGAATTTTCATGACTAGGATAATTATGTACTACGACACTCAGGTATTAGCAATTTGCTCATCTATTGTCACGCTTTCATGCCATTTTATTCATCCGTTGGTTATATTTTAAGTTTGATTTTCTTGATCTTCCAAACTTTGAATTGAAAGGCACTTTCGTAATTATGTGGTTCTTACAAGAATAGGTAATGTGGGGCCTACTACATCCTCCAATATGTGATACGCTATGGTGTGAGATTAAGGCATGGGAAAGAGGTAAATGATCGACTTCTTATTTTTATATGAAAATTTGAGGAATTATAGGATCCTCGGGGATATATGCACCGGATGCTTTAAGCCTTGAATTTGTAAAATAGATGGTTCATCTGATGAGTCCCACCACAGATGAGGAATCCCCTCATAACACCTTTTGATGAGAATATTCTTCACTCTTGATCAGTGTCTGGAAAATATACTGTTTACGGTGACCCACATTCAACAAAAAATACCAAAGATTGAATGGAAACTATCCCCTAATCAAGGAGATGTTTTGGGAATTCATGTGCATGTTGGGCCCCTTCTGATGAATGTTTCAGGCTAGTGGGCCCCACTCTCACAAACTATAAGCTGAGGATGTAAGTATGTCCTTTTGAAAATGATGCATTGATTCTGCATAATTCTCTTTATCCTAAAACACATTTCTCACCTAAAACAAGAGACACAAGATACAGTTTCCTAATGCATCGAGATTCTTTATGTGTGGCTAATTGGGTTATCTAGACCCTTGATTTGATGGGTCTCATCATAGACAGGGCACCCCAAAAGCCTCCCATATTGGAATATCCTGACTATTCGATTGTTGGTCCATTTTCTGCTGAATTTGGCTTTGTTGTAACTTTTTCTTAGGCATCTAATTTCTAGGCCACCAGTTTAAGGTCGTCCAACAGGGGAGATCAAGGTTTACCTAGATCGTGGGTCACTAAAAATAGCAATCCATATTGCAAATGACCCATAGTCTAGTTTGCACACTCAATCTGGAATACAGGTGTCTTGTGTTTTAGGCCACAGTTTGAGAGATGTATGGGATATCCTCCATCCATAGCGGGGTTCATCAGATTGATGTTCTAGATCACCAAAGCATAGGGGCTCCACAGGTACGCATCAGAAAATTCCACTTGCCGAGAGCTTGAGCCATACAATTGCCCACAAAGTTTCGTGCCGAGTTACAAAATTATGTTCTTGATACCGTGTGCTTAACTCCTTTTTTTTTTTTATAATTCTCTCTCTCTCTCTCTCTCTCTCTCTCTCTCTCTCTCCAGTGGCGTTATTGAAGAACATGAGACACAACAAGGTATGAACTAATTAATTAAGATAAAAGGAAACTATTTCACTTTTGAACTAACTAATTTTCTTTAGAGGAATTATTCCTTGCATTATTATTCAACAAATAGGCCAGATTAGCGAGTCCCGACATGAACCGGTTGTGCTTGGGCCTAACCTGCTGACGGGCCCTAGCCCTGATTTAAAATGGTTTGGCCTTGGGCCTAGTTCGGGATGGATTATGGGTTAACTGAACCAACCTGCTTTTGATGTGAGTTTGGGCCAAAATAATTGGGTAGTGGGTCGGGTTTGAGATAGAAATATGTTTGTTTAAGTAAATGGCTCGGGTATAGGTTGAACCCTACCTGCCCACGGGTTATTAATGGATTGGACCAGATGAACCGGTTTGATTCGATCCAAAACAAAATAAAGAAGAAACGTATGGATAAATTCATTGCCTAGATCTAAACTCAAACCTAATTTCTTGGGTCGAGTATGGGGCGCCCCTAGACCAAGGGACCAGTATGGGTGGTCGAATGCATTTGATTTTGACCTGGCCTAAATTGGGCCTGAGTTTTAATGAGTTGGGTTGAGTACGGGGGCGCCCCTAGACCTGACCCAAGGGGCCA
The DNA here is from genome assembly GCA_037074715.1 of Magnolia kwangsiensis. Classification (NCBI taxonomy): domain Eukaryota; kingdom Viridiplantae; phylum Streptophyta; class Magnoliopsida; order Magnoliales; family Magnoliaceae; genus Magnolia; species Magnolia kwangsiensis. Next base: position 148,042,327 of record CM073572.1, on the reverse strand, counting down.
GAATGGACCCATTAAATTAATGGGTTGGTTGCATTTGATATGGACCCAACCTAAATCAGCCCTAAGTTTTAATGGGTTGGCTCAAGCTAGTTCCAAAAAAAAAGAGGAAGAAGAAGAAGAAGTTGTGATCATTGAAATAGGACTCTGATCCAGAGGCTTCTATTTCCCGTTGTTAAACTGTTTCTTTGTTGGCCCACATATTGATAGTTTTAGTGGTTTTGCATGTGCCACTGGTAGCTTTCGATCAATGAACAATGGGCCCCACCTTAGCACAAACCGAAATGCCAAGTACTATTATTGTACAATCTCTTATGGACTGTCTCCAGCTCTGGTTAGGACTGTCTGTCAATGGGCCTGGCCTCATTATAAATTTTGAATAAGCCCAACCGTCAGTCCCAGCCCAAACAGTTGAAAATTCAGTCGAAGCCACAACCTTTTGACAGTGCAAGTGGTCCCCACAGAATAAAAGACCAAAGAAGTTGGACGTGAATTAGGAGGTGTTGCCCAGGCCATAGAGCAGTGCGGTGATGTGTTGGGAGCTATGGGACCCACCATGGTATCAACGCCGTCCATCCGTTTTGACAGCTCATTTTAGGGCACAAATCCAAAAATGAAGTAGATCCGAATCGAACGTGGACCATACCACAAGAAACATTGAAGATAATGATTGATACCTTAGATTTGGATCTATTTCATTTTTTGGATCATGCCCTAAAAAGAGCAATCAAATTGGATTTACTGTTTGGATGGATGTAAGGCACGTGCATCACAGTTGGCCCCACAGTTAGGGATCCACTCAAACAGCGCCCATCATACATATAACAGCATGTCCAACGTGGAAAGTGGGGACACCCCACCCTATGTTTAGTGTATGTGTGCAGTGGGCCTCATGGTGTTGAGGACCCACCACTGACGCGATCCTCTCTCTCTCTCTCTCTCTCCTATGTTTCTATCCCTGCCTCTCTTTCTCTGAGATATAGGGGCCTACAAAGTGGGCCACGATGTGAGACAACGTGCACCCCACCTCGTGGGGTCCACCATGATATTTTTATGTCACCTGACCTGTTCATTAGGTTACTCAGATCTGGAAGAAGGGAAAGTACATATGTTAGCACGTTCCGGAACTTCTTTGGACCCTGCCGTGGGGTCCCATCGTAATGTTATTTGTTATCCAACTTGTTAAGGATGATGTCTCACATACCTGGTTGAACGGAAAACATAGATATCAGCTTGATTCTCAAATTCCGTGGGCCCCATTTTTTGTCAGAAAATAGTGGGATCTTGATGTCCCCTGTCAAGCTGGGGGTCAGGCAGGACCCATACTCTCCAACGTGGATGGTGGGGTGTATTGTTCGTGTATGTATGCGATGGGCCCATAGTGGCGAGGCCCCACCACTACGCAATCTCTCTCTCTCTCTCTCTCTGAAATATAGGGGCCCACAAAGTGGGCCACGATGAGAGACAGCATGCACCCCACCTTGTGGGGTCCACTGTAATATTTTGATGTCATCTGACCTATTCATTAGGTCGCTCAGATTTATAAGAAGAGAATACATATGTTAGCATGATTAAGAACTTTTGTGGGCCCACGCCGTGGGGGCCCACCGTAATGTTATTTGTTATCTGTCTCACATATTTAAGTGAATGTCTCAAATTGTTGGCCCCAAATTTTGTCAGAAAACTGTGGGATCTGGACATCTCCTGTCAACCTAGGGGTCGGATTCAAATCCATCAGGTTTTGGGCGGGACCCATACTCTCCAATGTGGACAGTGGGGACCCCCACCCTTATTGTTAGTGTATGTATGCAGTGAGCCCCATAGTGGCAAGGGCCCACCACTGGCACGATTTCTCTCTCTCTCTCTCTCTCTCTCTCTCTCTCTCCAAAATATAGGGGCCCACAAAGTAGGTCACGATGTGAGACAGCGTACACTGTACCTTGTTGGGGTCCACCGTGATATTTTTATGTCATTTGAACTGTTCATTAGGTCACATCTGGAAGAAGGGAAAGTATATATATATGTTAGCATGGTCCAGAACTTCTGTGGGCCTACACCGTGGGGGCCCACCATAATGTTATTTGTTATCTGTGGGCCCATGCCGTGGGGGCCCATCGTAATGTTATTTGTTAATGAACTTGTTGATGAGGTCTCACGTACCTAGATGAACGGAAAACACATATCAACTTGATTCTCAAATTCTGTGGGCCCCAATTTTTGTCAGAAAACCGTGGGATCTAGACATCCCCTGTCAGCTTGGGGGTTGGGTTCAAATCCATGCCATACATCAGGTTTTGGGGTGGGACCCATACTGTTCAATGTGGATAGTGGGGACATCCCACCTTATTGTTCATGTATGCATGCGGTGGGCCCCATAGCGGCGAGGACCTACCACTTACACGATCTCTCTTTCTCTCTCTCTCTCTCTCTCTCTCTCTCTCTCTCTGAAGGGGCCCACAAAGTGGGCCACGACGTGAGACAACATGCATCCCACCTTGTGGACTCTACTGGGATATTTTTATGTCATTTGACCTATTCATTAGGTCATTATATTGGGAAGCAGCATGATCCAGAGCTTTTGTAGGCCCATGTCATGACCATGCCCCCCCCCCCCCCCCCCCCCAACCAACTTGTTAATGAGGTCTCTCACATACCTAGACGAACGGAAAATAAAAATATCAGCTTGATTCTCAATTCTGTGGGCCCCAATTCTTGTCAAAAAACTGTGGGATTTAGACATCCCTATCAACCTAGGGGTCGGGTTCAAATCCACGCTATACATCAAGTTTTGGGGCGCAACCCATACTATCCAACGTGGAAAGTGGAGACACCCCCACCTTATGTATGTGGTGGGCCCCATAGTGGTGAAGGCCCACCTCTGACATGATATCTCCCTCTCTGTTTTTATCCCCCTCTCTCTCTCTCTCTCTCTCTCTCTCTCTCTGAAATATAGGGTCCCACAAAGTGGGCCATGATGTGAGACTGTGTGCACCCCACCTTGTCGGGTCCATTGATATTTTTATGTCATCATCTGACCTATGTCACTCAAATATGGAAGAAGAGAAAGTACATATGTTAGCATGATCCAAAACTTTTGCGGGCCCACACCGTGGGGCCCCACCATAATGTTTATCCAACTTGTTGATGAGGTCTCACATACCTTGATGAATGGAAAACATAGATATAAGCTTGATTCTCAAATTCTGTGGGCCCCAAATTTTGTCAGAAAAATGTGGGATTTGGACATCCCCTGTCAACCTGGGGTCGGGTTCATCAATCAGGTTTTGGGCCGAGGCCCATACTATCCAACGTGGAGAGTGGGGACACCCCACCTTATTGTTAGTCTATGTATGTGGTGGGCCCCATAGTGGCAAGGGCCCACCTCTCTCTCTCTCTTTCTCTCTCTCTCCCTCCCTCCCTTTATTTTTATCCTTGCCTCTCTCTCTGAAATATTGGGGCCTACGAAGTGGGCCATATGAGATAGCATGCACCCCCCCAACTTGTGGGGTCCACCGTGATATTTTTATGTCATTTGACCTGTTCATTAGGTCACTCTCAGATTTGGAAGAAGGGAAAGTATATAAGTCAGCATCATCCATAACTTTTGTGGGCCCATGCCCTGGGGCCCCACCGTAATGTTATTTGTTATCCAACTTGTTGATGAGGGGCCCTATTTTCTATCAGAAAACTGGGGGTCAGGTTCAAGTCCACGCCATAGATCAAGTTTTGGGGCGGGACCCATACTGCTTTAGGGGAAAGGCAAGCAAGTTCAACCTGACTGACCCGACATTGGGTTGGGCTCGGGCAAGATGTATCAAGTTCAGTTTCGGGCTTGGGCTATACAAAATCAACTCGATAAAACTTGGGTTGGGCTTGGGTTGTCCGACCCAACTCGAACCCGGTCAATATATAAGTTATAAATTATAATTGAATACGGATCACACATTTTTGATGACTCAAGCTAACATGATACACTGGATTTCTTTCTCCCAAATAGATTGTGTGCTACAACCAAAAATTATATGTACAAAAAATAAGATGTGTATTGAAATATAATACACTAATATAATAACGAAAATATTAGCATGTATCCACCTGGCTGAGCCTGCTTGGGTTGGGCTTGGGTTTAGAATTCCTAATCCAAGGTTGGGTTGGTGTTGAGAGGTATAAGAACCTTGGGTTGGACTGGGGTTGAGCACCAACCCGACCTAACTTGCCCGATTTTCAGCCCTAGTACTATCCAACGTGGATAGTGGGGACACCTCACCCTATGTTTAGTGTATGTATATATGCAGTGGGCCCCATACATGTTGAGGGCCCACCACCAACGCGATCTCTCTCTCTCTCTCTCTCTCTCTCTCTCTCTCTCTCTCTCTCTTGCTTTCTTTGAAATATAGGGGCCCACAAAGTGGGCCACGATGTGAGACAGCATGCACCACCTTGTGGCGTCCACCATGATATGTCATTTGACCTGTTCATTAGGTCACTCGGATCAGGAAGAAAGGGAAAGTATATATATATATGTTAGCATGATCTAGAGCTTTTGTGGGCCTCATCGTAGGGGCCCACCAACTTAATGAACATGCCAGATGACATAAAATTCTCACATACCTAGATGATCGGAAAACATAGATATCAGCTTGATTCTCAAATTCTGTGGGCCCCAATTTTTGTCAGAAAACTGTGGGATCTGGACATCCCCTATCAACATGGAGCCCACTGTGATCATTTTATGATCTAGCAAGTGGATGATATTAAGGCTGACTAGTGATTCAGGTGTGCCACATAACATGCACATCATAGTAGTCTCCTACCTCACGTACTGTGTCATAAGGCAGGAGACCACCAAAATCTCTCTTATTGACTAACGAAATTTTTTTGGAGAGCTAGCTAAATCACTTCTTTTGGTCAAATGACCTTTACATCACTTTGAACAGTTTGCCAAGCTGCATAAGAGAGTAGATTAGGGGCATGCCTCACCTAAGACAGTGAGGCCCTTAGCGCAGGGCACCTTAATATATATATGTATTCTATATCTAATTTCCAGATCTCATGGAAGATTCTACTCTCATTCTTAAACTATATAAAGTCCATATTTTCCCAAGCACTATCGTATAATGTCTTGGCCCATCTATCTATCATATGCCTGCTTTCGATTAACGTTATCAATGAGCTTAGGCTAGACACATTAAAATTTTTGAATAAGCTTGACCGTCAAGCCCCAACCCGCTTGTTGACAATTTGATCATCAAACTTCTTGTGGACCCCACATGAGAAATGTCATGCCCCAAACTTGAAAACCGGGCTTACAAAATTTTCGATCGCCGAATCCGGCGCCGACAGCCTCTGTAGTACTCTATTCTCGACTCCTGGCACCCATTTACCAGGTTCTGATCCTGAGATCCTATAAGGAGGATTTTCAACATCGGTTCGATTCGTAACAAGCATTACCAAATGCATAACCCACATGTAACAACCAAAAACTCTATCACATTTTCACTATGATAAAAAACTTATAAGTACATTGCGCGTAAAGGAAAATACAATGATGATAGAAAAAAGCTCCAAGATGATCTTCTATACTCTCTTACCTCAGCGCTGCTGCGATCCAACGTCACCTGCACGCAACGGTCGTGCATAAGCTTATGGAAAGCTTAGAGGGTGGCGAAAGTGTATGCGCGAGATAGTAATACAATTATGCAATATCAAAGAATGCAAAATATACTGGTGAATCCATGAATACTATCAGCCGTATCGAGGCTACGCGATGCAAGGTATGAATGATGTTGGCCATAACAAGGCCATGCGATACGAGATACAACTCAAGCACACCAATCCTTATCTAAGTCCACATATCAATACAGCTCAACTCTGAAATATCACCGGGGTTTAGTACATTACAAACCAGATTGTCGCCCTATCGGGCGCAACAAGGTGAGTGGAAGAGACCTCACTATTCGCTTGCCAATATTGGGCCTGGCTCGTCAATAGCTGACCCATTCCTCGATTTGACCAAACTCAGCCTAGCTTTGCCCCCTCCTCTTGGGTGGGTAAGGCCGCACCCCTTTCCAACCGACTACAACACAGTGGAAAGCGCGACCTCCTGGTATTTGACACTCGACGCTCATGCATCCACTCGATCTAGATGTTGGAGCAACCTCTTGGTACCATAAGGGTTTATAAAATTTCACCCAGGGACATATATAGCACCTCATGTAGAATAAGATTTTTGGTATTCAATTCTACCAACCACGATATGCGTGTGGAGGCCACGGCCCTGATGTCGTTAGGGCGTATAGTATACATGTCACATAATGCGAGATGCATGAATCACGCAATCTAGTCATGCAGCTATCATGCGCATTTTGCGCCCTCATGTGGGCATTTACCTTTACTAGGGAGTCCCATAACAATCTGCCCAATGACATGTGCTATGATCAATCACTCATCTCATCACAAGCATGCAGATGATACGTATGGGCATGTATCATGATGCTATGTTATCATATACTCATAATCGGCATCGACAATTAACATATAAACAAGGTGGGGTCCATAAATGAACAACCGATCAACCATAATATGAAGATTGGCCCTCGGCCGTGGTTATATCAAATCCGATGACACGGAGCTATCCGTCTATGGCGAATAGGGCCAACTTATTTGGGTTAACCCACTAAGAGAATGATGAGAATGAGCCTAACAAGGCCTAAGGAAAGGTCACAATGTGGACATTCAACCATCATTACCCAATAATGTGGACATTTAACCAACATCGCTCCCAAGGAGTGGTCCACATGGAGCCATACGTATAGTGGGCTCATAGCCTCACATAAGGGCCTAATATACATCGCCATTGGCCTCACTCATGGCCACGTATGCATCACAATGGGCCTCACCCATGGGCCTTGAATACATCACAATGGGCATCGCCCATGGGCCTTGAATACATCATATTGACCTCGCCCATGGGTCTCATCACTAGGCCTCACATGGAAAGTGGGCCACATCACTTGGGCTGCATTATATGGGCTGCACCAATGGGCCTCATGTATATCAAATAGGATGCACCAATGGGCCTCATGTATATCAAATGGGCCACACCAATGGGCCTATCCATCTACACCATTCATCTATATGCTAAAGATCATCTCAGAGCATAAAAAAAAAAAGATAAATCATATCGAAAGATTATCTGGACTGCACTCCAAATAATAGTGGTGATAATGATTTCCACCATTAAAATTCCCAAGGCCCACCATAACATTTATTTTTCATCTAATCTTATCATAAGGTCACACAGACCTGAATTAAGAGGAAAAATAAATTTCATGTTGATCCAGAACTTCTATGATACCAAGAGAATTTCAATGGTAGACGTTTAATGCTCCACTGTTACCAGCAGTGGCCCACTAGAAAAATAGATCCGTCTCATTTTTGCCTAAAGCCTTAAAATAAGCTTGCCAAAAAGGATGAACGGTTTAGAAGGAACACATCCATCAGGGGTGGGGTCCACTGGCCGCCCAGCAGATGGATGGCCCAACAAAATGGCTGGACGACATTGATAAAACACATGCATCGTGGCTGGGACCCACGGTCCCTGTACTTTCCATCCAGTGGTGCAGCAGGACGCTGTTGTAGCATCCTCTGGACGTTAGCAGTAGCGCCTACTGCATAATTTTTTTTTGTTTTATTGTAGTTTTTCCTAGGTGGGGCCCGCATCAAGAGGATCCACTGTACTGGTTGGATTCTATGGCTCATGACAGACCAAACGAACCGAATATTTAGCTTGTTTTGGTGTGTAGAAACATCAAAGTGGGCCCTAACAGATTTTAATGGTAAGAATCACTATTTTCTATGATACGGCCCGCCAGATATTCAGATTGGCTTCATTTTTCGGCTCAACGCCTAAAATGAGCTAGGAGATAGGATGGACGCCGCTGTTCTATCTTCTTGGTCCGATGGAACGTCAAACTCTTTGTGTCTCTCTTTGATGGAGGTTGATGAAGGTTGGAGGGTTGAGATGGGAGATGAGAGGGGTAAGAGGTGGGCCACACATAAAGTTCTCTCCTTGGAAGTGCTTGGACGTCCACCTCACTTGCTTGGGAGAATGGGTGGGGAATGAGAGAGAGAGAGAGAGAGAGAGAGAGAGAGAGAGAGGTTTAAGAGAGGTGATGGGTATGAGTGATGGATGTCAATCTTAAAAATGAAGTCAATCTGAATATCTGGCGGGCCGTATCATAGAAAACGGCGATTCTTACAGTTAAAATCTGTTAGGGCCCACTTTGATGTTTCTACATACCAAAACATGCTGAATATTGGGCTTGTTTGGTCTGTCATAATCCATAGAATCTAACCAGTGGAGTGGATCCTCCTGATGCGGGGCCCACCTAGGAAAAATATAATAAAAAAAAGTATGCAGCAGGCGCTACTGCTGCTGACGTCTAGAGGATGCTACAACAGTGTCCTGCTATGCCGCTGGATGGAAAGGGCAGGGACCGTGGGTCCCAGTAGTGCCTGCTGCATAATTTTTTTATTGTAGTTTTTCCTAGGTGGGGCCTGCATCAAGAGGATCCACTCCACTGGTCGGATTCTATGGCTTATGAAAAACCAAACGAGCCCAATATTCAGCATGTTTTGGTGTGTAGAAACATCAAAGTGGGCCCTAACATATTTTAATGGTAAGAATCACTGTTTTCTATGATATGGCCCACCAGATATTCAGATTGGCTTCATTTTTCAGCTCAACGCCTAAAATGAGCTGGGAGATAGGATGGACGGAATGGATTAGATCCATAAATCAAGGTGGGGCTTACATGAGTGACCCACCCAAAAACTTTGAATCAAGCTGATATTCCTGTTTTTCACAGGAAACGTCCAGACCCTGCTAGATGGTCTGGACAGCAGACGTCCAAAAGGTTCTGGGCTGTCCCATCTAGCCATGCTGGGTCCACCTAATATTTGTATTTCCCATCATCCAGACCTTCTAAAAGTTGTAGCAAGGTGGTTGCAACGTGGACCTCGGTTGGGTCCACTTGGTGCTCAATATGGATGAAATACATACATCATAAATGGGCCATAAAATCAGGGAAAGAAAGGGAGAGAGACAGAGAGTGAATGATGGAGGGACCCCAACACTATGGGCCCTCCCTTCCATGAATTACAACATACATCAAGTGGGTCCCATTACATGTGGGCCCACCAAATCAAAATCAACGGTGGAGATTCCTTCACCAAAATGGAAGGTCTAGATGTAACACCTCGGATTTTTTGTCAACTTGGAGTTAGAAGTCCTTAGGCAATGGGTCAACCATAACACTTTCAGAGCTCAATCCCAATCCCAAAGAAATCGCTTTTCAATCCATTTCCTTCAAAATTCACCATTCACCACCTCATTCTTCAAATTTCACCAAGTACTTTCATATTAGACACGACTCCTTAAGTTTAAATAGTAAAGAACATCAATCCTAGGGTATTAATGATGAAGAACAATACCGAAGCTAAAAATTACCGTGAATAGTAAATAAATGGGTAAAATGAATTTTGACCCTTAACCTTTTGGAATCTAACAAAATAGATGGGTTAGTTGGATGGATTAGCCTCTCCTACCCCAAAATCATATTCCACATGATGCATAAACTCATTCTGGTTTACAAACTGCCCCCGAAACGCCCCAAATAGATTTTTGGGCCTATCAAAGCCCAAATACAATGAACCAAGGTGGGAGCAACATACATATGGAGTCCCTAGGGCAAGGGGAACCAGCCCCATAAGGCGGCCATCGCCAGATGTGAGTTTGGTCGGCGATGGCATCGCCAATTCCGCGATGCATCACTGGTCAAATTCCTCGGTTGGGTCCGGGCTTCTGGCTGGAGGTGTTTGGGGGCTAGGGTAGCCCCCTGGTAGGTGTGGCGTTCGTTAAAATTCCTCCAAAATAGTACTTCCTTCACAAAGTGACCCTTCAAGCTCTCTATTCTCACCAAAACGTCTGATTTTTAGCAAAAATCACCCCTCCAAACTCTTCCTTCTTCCGTTTTCAAACACCCTCGCTCCACCCTTCAAATCTCATCTCAAACAAAAACTAATAAAGGCTACTTCCTTTAGAAATCCAACGAGAATCAACTAGCGCTGCACTAGATGACCTGTGAAATTCTCACCAATCGCTTTCAATACAATCTGCTAGAGTCAAAACGTATAGGATAGGTGACGCTACAATACCGTAAAACCTAGGATCAAACTCTATTCCCGATTGCTCTCGGGAGCACCTTGAAACTTTGTATCGGCTCTGGACTGCACGTCGGAAGTCCGATTACTCCAAACTTAGACAATCCTAACCGCCTAGTTGGACTTGACAATCACCTCAAAAATCAAGTCCAAATGATATCCCATAACGATTTCCTTGAGTCCAGAGTGAAGAGTGTGAGAAATGTTAGAAATTAATAAAATTTATGAAATCTAGCACGTGTCGCTTGCGCGACATTTTCTAAGCATTTTGACCGTCAGAATTCGATCAAATTCTACCCTCGGATTAGGATAGGTGGCCCTTACATGTCAACGCACTTGTGGCCCTGATCGAGTACCGGTAGCCATTGAACTGAAACTGGTTCGCCACGTGCGATCTGGGAACACTACCGGACTGAAAACTTGATGTGAGTAGGATCCAGTATCTATGAGCTTAAGTCCGACCGCATTCGGCCAGGGGACCTCCAGAAATGCTCCGTTGAGACGGAACAGTCCGTATTTGGACATAAAATAAGTATACTTTGTTCCTAAGTCTATTTAGGTTATGTTTTAGCCTATATAAGGGCTTTAAACCCTCTCACAGCCCTCTCATCCGAATTTGCAACAAACCCTATATATAGAGAGAGAGTGAGAGATTTTGAGAGAGTAGTGGGAGAGAATTTTCGCCACTTGCTGCAGCTTTTGCATGTATCGAAACACCGCACTCCAATCACTTTCCCGGCGATTCCAACACACTCTTAGGTAAGAAAAATCCTAACTACTTACTGTTTTGGGATTCTTTCGATTCAAATATCGAAATAGCTTATGTATCTTGTACATTAGGTAGCATTTACGCCGTTGACGATGCGTAGACGTTCTATTCGAAACGATACACGTCTAAGACAAAAGGTGAGGATTTTAGACACTTAGATTGACTGATTTCAAAGCTTTCAATGTCGTTTAATAGTAGATTGTCGAAGGCAACACCGTTTGACATGTACAACATGTTGTCCGTTTTTCGTTTCGTAAATGTACGGTAAATATGAGATTTAGGATTTTTTAGGTATTTATAAAAAATACTGTATACGTCCATATTTTGCTGAAATGCTTGACATGTAAATTTATCGTGTTATGATATTAGAAATACGTGTATGATCGGTTTAGCGAAGAGATTCGCCCTAATGCGTACTTTGAGTCGACATACACTATGTGGAATAAAGTGTCTAGACTAAATGTTTGTATAAATATTTTTATTAGTATGTATTGAGTAAAATGGGGTTGAGAATTAGTTTTGAGATTGAATTCTCAATTAATATGCTGATGTATATGAATTCCATCATGTTGGCTATATGTATTGATTTCATTATATATATGAAATGCATGTGTTGGAGGATTTGCTTGTGTGGTATGTTATAACCTGTAACAACATGCTTGTATTGTTTATATGTATTCTTGTTACTCTCATGTGTTTACTGACATTGGTTTACAAATGCTTGGGGCTATGACCTAGTCCAGGCAGTCGGTAATGGATTGAATTCGTAGTTGGTTTCTATGTACCACAAAGGACTCGTCGATGAACGCGAGTCGTGTTTTGGGTTGGCGGCGGTGGTTAGGCCACACGAAGTGTTTCATGCATTTCATGTCGTTTAGCTTGAGATGCGCTCGTACTAGTCAAGCCCGTTAAGTAACCCGACTGGCCTTTATATGTTCACCATGTATGAGTCATAACTGCTTGAACCTAGGGTACTGAACTTACCATTGGAAACCCTGTTAACCATGGTACCTTGATCCATAAAGACTCATGAGCCGGGCATAGTGGTATGGGATACCGTGGTCGAGCTTTCGGCCTACGCTGGGGCCACAAACCTCCCCATAGTGACCAGTGAGCACCCTACTCTGAGCAGATTATGGTGGTATGGGACACTATATTCTTACTGTCGGCCTACACTGATCAGGTGACGAGCCCTTTGTAGTAACCTTGAGTTTATCCTGACACCGCATGGGGGCGACGAGTCCTGATGCAGTCTTAAGGATATAACTAGGCCTGTATTGATAAGGTGATGGGGGAGAGGTGCAATGAGTGCGAGCAACAGCCCTGACAGCCCTTGCAGCGACCTATAAATATAACATTGTATGAGATTACTAGGAGTGACGACCCACCCTAGACAGGATCTATGTTGGGATTGATATAAGCAAGGTACCCTAGTTTTCCAATCCTGCTGTATGAAAAGGACTAATAACAACTCGGTAATCATTATCCATATCGCATTGTATGTGCCTGGAAGATGTGGAGCACTGAGGAACATAAGCATGCCGCGGGCGTAAGATGGTGCCATATGAGGGAGTATGTCGGTGAGGGCATCCATCATGTCATTTCATGCATGCATTAATAACAGTATCTAGGAATGTTTGATTGTTTTCTTTACTATTAACGTGTGACTAATTTGATAACATGCTAATCTTTGTTCTATTCTCCCACTGAGTTGAACACTCACTCCCATGTTATGGGATGGTGTTTCGGACACCCACCAGTCCCTATTTTAGTTGTAGATGATGGCGCTGCTTGAGAAGCGGAGCTGGACTTGTATGATGATGACTTCTCCTCTATGTTCTAATCGACGGGATTACAGGGAGGTTGAGTAGATGTCTGGACACTTGTCATTTTATATTTTTGGAGTACTCATATATATTCCTTTCTTTCCATTTTTGGAGTATACATGTATTTAATTAACCTGGTAACATGTTCACACTCTGGAGACTTACAATCAATTATATATTTTATGTATTTATCACAGTCTTCCGCTTGCTAATTTAACTGTCTCTGGAGTATGATATGTTATTTTGGCTTAGTCTCAATCTTGGTAATGTCATTCTACAGACAACGTGCATTTATCATTATCTATGTTGCATAAGTGACGTTCTGGAACTCGGGAGTTGGGTTTCTACCTGACCCCCGATTTTCGGAGTGTTACACTAGATGATCCTTTTCAACTAGAAAGTAAACATCATGATGGAGTTTATGGAGAATAGTCCCATCATGAAATGATCATGTGAATCATGGTGGGCCATCGACCACATCTAAGGTCCAGAGTAAGATTCATACCATCAATCGGTAGGCCCCACTTGGCCCATCATCAAAACATAAATTTTATGCCTATAAAACATTCACCGTTCTATCTTCTTGGTCCGATGGAACGCCAAACTCCTTATCTCTCTTTGATAGAGGTTGATGAAGGTTGGAGGGTTGAGATGGGAGATGAGAGGGGTAAGAGGTGGGCCACACAAAGTTCTCTCCTTGGAAGTGCTTGGACGTCCACCTCACTTGCTTGAGAGAATGGGTGGAGAATTAGAGAGAGAGAGAGAGAGAGAGGTTGTAAGAGAGGTGATGGGTATGAGTGATGGATGTGAGTGAAAGATGTACTTGACTTGAGAGTTGACTTAGGGTAGGTTGCTTGTCTTGGAGAGAAAGAAAGCATGGGTTAGAGATGTGATGTGTACTTGACTTGATTGATTGATTGATTGATGTGAAATTTAGATAGAGATTCTCTTGACTTTTGCAACGCGCAGTGTTTTCTTCGAAACAAGCACAAGTCCACACTCCTAGCCTAGATATCGCCTCGGCATGAGAGATGCGGCATCGGAGCCGCGGCAATGGCGCGGTCGCTAGGGTACAAGTCTCGAGTTGACTTGGGTTGAGAGCGTGTGACTCAGGGTCGTGGGCAAATGTCGGTTACAGGTCTTGGGTCGCCAAAATTTGACAAGGAGGATCGTGGGAATCTACGGAATGGTATGGACTATGATACGTCTTACAAGAAAACTCCAAAGAATGCCTACACTAATTAGGTGGTGGGGGGCACTGTGGTATCCATGCCATTAGCTCAGTTTAGGGCATTAATAAAAAAAAATGAAGGATAACTGAAGATCAAATGGACCACAGGAAAAGTTGGATTGGTATTTGCCATCCAACTTGTTGATGAGGTCACATAGACCTAAATGAAGGGAAACCACAAATATTAGCTTGATCCAAAACTTGTGACCCCTACGAAGTTCTTAACCATGGGTATGTACTAAATTTTTGGGAAATGCCCTAAAAAGGAACTTGAAAAATTGATGAATGGCATGGATGTATGCTCACACATACATCAAAGTGGGCCCACAATGCCTCACACACCACATCACCTCATTCAACCTTGAATCCAAGGCTTTCAATAATCGGTTATTAGATTTGGGAAAGGAAGTTAGGGTTGGTCGTGCAAGGGGTGGGTGGCTTGGGTGGGTCATGAAATCCAACCTGACCAGGTCTATCGTCCCAAGTTAAATTTGGGGCTCAAAACTCGGCCATATCCGTGATTCAAGTACCACATGATTGAAAATAGGGTAATACTCATCCTTGGAAACCATTTATTTCCATTGATGTGAGTCATTGATATTAACAAAAAAAGGCGTCATTGCAAAACGGAATTAGCGACGGTCTTGGTCCGTCGCAGTTTACTGTCGCAAAAATGCAACGATGGATCCGATCCGTCGCTGAATTGCGACGGCTTCAATCCGTCACTAATTAACGACGGTGTTTCAAAATTTAGCGACAAAGTGTACGTCGCTAAGAGTAGAAGATTAGCGACAGTCTTGGCCCGTCGCTGTTTTCTGTCACAAAAATGAAACAATAGATTGTATCTGTCGCAATAAACGCAATAAACAACGGTGTTACTAAAATTTAACAGCTGGTATGGTCCGTAGCAGTTTTCTGTCGCAAATAAATGATGGCGTTCTAAAAGTTGGGCTGTCGTTAGTCACAGGAAAAGATTATCGACGATCTTGGTCCGTCGCAAAAATGAAACAACGGATTGGATCCGTCGATAATCGTTGGTATTCTAAAATTTAACGACTGGAATGGTCTATCGCAGTTTGCTGTTGCAAATAAACGGCGGTGTTTTAAAATTTAGCGACGGGTATGGTGCACCAATCATCACATGAGAAGATTAGCGACGATCTTGGTCCGTCGCAGTTTTCTGATGCAAAAATAAAACAGCCCATTGCTAATAAACAACAGTGTTCTAAAATTTAATGATAGGTAATGGGTCTGTCGCTAGTTCACCAGAGAGGTGACTGACAAAATCCGTTGTGAATTTCTAAAATTTATTAAAATTGGAAAAAGAAGCTATACTTGTTTTTAAATCCGTTACACCTATTTCTTCATATCAAATGCATTACTAATCCAAATCTTATATGACAATGCAGTATTTTTGGGTGAAGTGGATCTTAAGCCTTTGTAAGTACACATGTTATTGTAGGAGCAAACTTCTTATTCAAGCATTTTGATTTTATTTTGTCGAAAATAAATGATAAATAAAAAAGTAATAATCTTACCGACTTGCGGCCAAATCTTGTTCCTTGACTCCCTTATCAGGGAAACTAACTGCCAAGGTAAAATAAAATGTCATAAATCTCAAGAGATAACATAGGAAGATTGATATTGTATCTATTTCCTTCATAATCATCCACTCCCCTACTTGAACATTCAAGCACAAAAAAAGAAGAGAGGATATCAAGTATGTTTGATCTTTTTTAGTTGTTTAAATAATTTGTTGAAAAATAGAATTAAGGTGTGGTTATCAAGGAAAGGCATTATTTTGTACTTTGTTTGCATTGCTTGATTGTAATGCTTTTCTCTAATATTTATTTTCCCAGTAAAAGACCGATTGGTCAGTTTAAGGTTAAACACTCTTTTACAAGGTAATTTCTATACCCCACATGCCATTTCATAGTCACATTTATACTTGAATACCGCTTCTTTCCACCCTAAATCGATGGATCACATTCCATTCACAACCATGATTTGGCAATTGGCTATCATGTTTGGCCTCAAGAATCATGAACACCCAAACGCACCTTTCGTGATTTTCATCAGGATGGCATGGTAGATGTAGAAAAATCAATGTAGACGTGAAAATTCCCAAAATTTTTCAGGTAAGTTGGACAAATGTGCTGTCCTCAAAGCCATTTGCACAGGTTTCCAAGAGACCACTAAACCAGCCGTTTGTTTGAGCGAAGGTCGGTAACAATTTCCTAAGCATATCTTTGTTCATCATAGCTTGTTGATCAATTCCTAACCTTCATTTTTCTTATTTGAAATGGTATAATAAATAGATATAGAAACGAATGAATGCTTGGAAAGTGGTGACTTTTTCTCAACTTCAAACCAACAACGATAAATGGGGCTAACCTTTTTGGTAGGTATAAAGCTGTGGATCTGGTGGACCCCGTCATGGGAATGAGCCATGCCCAAATATCTCCCCTATCTATCTCATGATCCCACCCACCATCAATGGAAGTGGACAAAAATTAGTGGTTCGCATTTAATACGGGAGATTTTGGCTTAGCTCCTCCATTGTAGGGCCCACCATATGAATGATTTAAACCACCAAAGGCAGGCTTCACTTGTACAGTTCTTTGGTCTAAGAAAATGCTCAGTTGAACATTATATATTGCCTCATTTTGTTAAGAATTCCTAACACAAGATTTTCCATACAATCTTTACCTGTCCTTGAAAATTCCCATCTGACAAAGTAATATTTTTCTTTCCTTGGAATTTCCAAATGTGATGCTTAAATGTGTCTGTCTTCTTCTTTATTTTTTCCTGAAGATGTAAGGCTCGTATCTTAGACCCTACTTTTCCTTAAGCTTCCGCGGTCCTCCCAGTCAAATTTTAGTATCCCTCGACGTATATTCGACGTTTGTACGCGATCCTAAGCTGAGTCCTACATATTGAAATCGGCTCGACCTAAAACTTGTACCCTAGCGACCACGTCGTCGCTACGGTTCTAATGTCGCGTCTCATGCGCCGATACAATTCCCAGGCTAGAAGATGTGGGCCCATGTTCATTTTGAGAAAAATATTGTGCGTGCGAATTTCGAGAGAATCTTTACAACCTATCCCATCAATCAATTAATCAAGTACACACCATACCACAAGTACAAACAACCCATCCCTTTCCCATTTTCAAAGTCAACTCTCTCTCTCTCTCCACCCATCCCTTTCTTACAAATCCATCACCCCACCCATCACCCATCACTCCATCTCTTTTCATTCCATCACTTCCCTCTCTCTCTCTCATTCTCTTCACTCCTAAGCAACAAAAAAAAAAAATCTAACGTCCAAGCCTTTCCAAGAGCAATACAAGTGTGGCCCATTTTCCCACCCTCTCATCTCCCATCTCAACCATTCATTCATAATCAAACTCCATCAAGATTGAAGATAAGGAGCCTAGGAGTTCAAGGAGCTAAAGGAGGCCTAAGGTGGGTGATCCACCGTTAAATTTTAATTTTTTTAAGGGCCCACTTGTTGTGGGACCCACTTCATGTATGTGTAGGAAGGGCCCAATAGTGTCGGGGTCCCTTCCCTTCACGCATCTCCCTCTCTCTTTCATTTTCCTTAGTGATGATGATAATATGAGTGGCCCACCTATGATGTATGTATTACATCCATGCCATCCGTTTTGGGAAGTATGGACCCCACCGTGATGAATGGATTAGATCCACACTGTCCATAAGTGGGCCACATGATTGTGGGCCCCATTCATTGCACGTGTGCAGACCATCCATTCATGTGGGGCCTACCATGATGGATGAGTTTTCCATAGACACTGGACGTTGGCATCTCTTACTCTCTCACACACACACACGTGTGTGTGTGTATATATATAATATTATTTAATATAATATATTATATTAAAATAATAAATGATATGGTGGGCCACTCCCACATGGGACCCACCATACCTACAACAGATACATGGAAGTTGTTTTAATGTCAACTACCACTGACGTGAGGAGAAATCCTCACCATTAGGGAGCAGTGACGTCACCAGTTCTGTGGACCACATGATGTGTTTCATCCTTTTGGCGTGATCATCTTAGGTGGGCCACACTCGTGGACCCTACCTTGATCCATATGTTTCATCTGCACCGTCCATTTGGACGGTGCCATGCATGGCCCCACCATGATGCTTGTGTTGTATCCCTACCATCCATCTGTTTATGGATGTGGGGGCGGGAGGGGGGCCACCGTGATGTATAGGTTTTTGCCACACCACCCAGTACGCTAGACGGGTGGGATCCACCATAGATGTATGCGTTTTATTCATTCATCCATCTGGACGGTGGCAGCAGGGGCCCACCATTGATGGATGCATTCCATCCAACCATCCATCCATCTGACGTGATGGCCACGTGCATGGACCTCACCATGATGTATGTGTTGCATCCATGCTGCCCATCGGTGGGCCCCATGACGTCAGCAGTCCTGTAGAGCTTGCTGCTATATGTGTTGCATCTAAACCGTCCATCCATTTGGCAAGACCATCTCAAGGCTTGAGACTAAAAATGAGACAGATCCAGTTATCAAGTGGACCACACCTGAAAATAATGGTGTTGAACGTTTATCATTGAAACCCCATTTTGGGTTATAGAAGTTTTGGATCAATATGATATTTGTTCCTCCCCCTGTCCAGGTCTTTGTGACCTTGGGAACATATTGGATGGGAAATAAATACTATGTTGGGCCCATTAGAAATTCAACTGTGGAAATCATTATCATCACTGCCATTTGTGGTATGGTCCAGATGATCCTTTGGATATGATTCATTATATATATATATATATATAATGCTCTAAAATGATCTCTAACAATGGATGAGTGGTGTATTGGAATCGGCTCATTTGAACGGTCCATTCAACTTGGCCCATTCGACTTGGCCCATTTGATTTGGCCCATTTGATCGGCCCATTCGACTTGGCCCATTTGATTCGGCCCTTTGATTCGGTCCATTTGAATCGGCCCATTTAATTCAGCTCGTTTGTTCGGCCCATTTGATTCGGTCTGATGTTATATATATATATATATATATATATATATATATATATATATATATATATATATATATATATATAGGCCCATGAGTGAGGCCCAATGTGATGCGTATATACCCCATAAGCGAGGCCCATGATGACGTATATTAGGCCGTGGGCCCATTATACAATTGGCCCTATGAGCGTCATTCTTTGGGAGCAATGTTGGTTAAAGGTCCACATTTATGGGCAATGATGGTTAGATGTCCACATTGTGACCTTCCCTTAGGCCTTGTTAGCCCCATTCTCATCATTTTCTAATGGGTTACCGGTGCCGATTATCGATACCGGTTACCGCTACTGATTATGAGTTTGTGACAACATAGCATTATGACACATGCCCATGCACATCATCTGCATGTTTGTTATGAGATGTGATTGGCCTTTGCATATGCCATAGTGCAGGTGGTTTTTGGGACTCCCTAATAGGCGGAGTTATCCCACATGAGCGCATGGTATATGCAGGATTGATGCATGATTGGACTGCGTGATTCATGCACTTTGCATTTCTGTGATTATGATTATTGTATAACCTAGCGACATTAGGGCCAAAGCCTCCACAGACATGTCGTGGATGGACAGATTAGATACTGAAAATACTGTTTCTAGCATCGGGGCGCCATAGTTATCCCTGGGTGAAAATTTTTAAACCCGATGGTACTAAAGGATGACTCCAACGTCGAGACTGAGTGAATACAGGAGCGCACGAGGGCCGTATAATAGTAGACCACGTCTACAACTGTGTTTGGATCAGTTGGAAAGGAGTATGACCTTACCCGCTTAAGTGAGGGGACAATTTCTAGGTTGAGTTTGACCAGCTTGAAGAATAAGTCCACTATCGATGAGCCGGGCCCAATATTGGCAGGCGGATAGTGAGGTCTCTTCTACTCACCCAGTTGTGCGCTCGAATAGGGGCGACAAGCTGGCGTAGAGTGTACTAAACTCTGGTGATTATCCAGAGTAAGAACTATACTGATATTTGATGCTCTAGCGATGAGTTGTATTAACATATGGATTCGAATGAGGACTGGTATGCTTGAGTTACATCTTGCATCGCATGGCCTTGATATGACTGATATCATTCACTCCTTGCTTCGCATGGTCTTAATATGGCCGATAGCACTCATGCCTTGCATTGCATAACCTTGGTACGACTGATGACATTCATAGACTTGTCGGCATTTCCACGTTACTCTGATATTGCAACTTGCATTTCTACCATATGCATACACTTTCACGCTTTATATAAGCTTATGCATGACCGTTGCGTGTAGGTGAGGGTAGGCAGTAGCAGTTCATGAACAGGAGCGTGCTACAGAGCTTTCAGAGTTTTAACTTTATTATCTTATATTTCCCTTCATACGCATTGTACCTTAAAGTTTTTGATCATAATGAATTTTGTGATGGTGTTCTTGTGGTTATTGTTCATGGGTTATGCTTATAGTTATGCTTATTACAAATCAAATTGATATTAAAAATTCTCCTTGTAGGATTCCAGGATCGGAACCTGATAAATGGGTGCCGGGAGCCAGGAATGGGGTTTTACGGAGGCTGTCGGCACCGGATTCGACGATCGGGAGTTTTGTGAGCCTGGTTTCTGAGTTTGGGACGTGACAGAAGACCTGCCTGATTTTTAAGGTGAAAAATGGTTGTTCGATGAACAGACTACCATATGAATATCTTGGATCTTGTAGATGTGCATGTTGGCAGTATGATGCATGTGTTTGGCACTTGAAGATAGGTGTTTGGAATTAGTCTTCTGCTGCATTCTTTTATAAATAATAGCAAATATATATATATATATATATATATATATATATATATATATATATATATATAAAAAAAAAAAATTTAGGTTAACAAACATTCATGACACTTATTCTTTAGGTAAGATTTCTGTGTACCTTTTTTTTGTTGGGTTTTAGAAAGCTAAGGTTCATTAACTGCAGATGCGGCTATGACCTAAACTCTCCTATGTGTACTGTAACGCCCTGAATTTCGAGGGTTAAGCACAACTCTACTCCAGAGATCTAGCACATCACTTATGTAACATAGATAATGATGTTTAGATTTTATCCATATTAACGAGTTAAACATGAGTGGGATTATACCAAAACAACATATCATACTCCAGATATAATTAAATTAAGAAAGCGGAAGTCTGAAACATATATATTTGAACAGGTAAGTGTTTTACAACCTCCAGAGTATGATTATGTAATCGGGCTAAATATATACATGTATTGTTTTAAAATCGACACGATATCAAAATGTACAGTGTCCAACTAATCCATATGTTCCTGTAATCCCGTCGAATCAGCACAAGGTCTACCTAGACCCGCCTGAGAGCTGAACGTAGGAGAATTTTTTCCTCCTCATCTATGGAGTCTTACTCTGCCGCATAGACTCATCAGCACGCATCTAAACCAAAGTCTGGTTGCTGTTTTAAAACACCATCCCAGAGTGAGAATAAGTGGTCAACTCAGTAGTACTATAAGGCAAAGGTTAACATGTTATCAAGTCAATCAAGCAATAATGATAAAACAATACAACAATCACTTCCTAAATACTCTTATTAATGTAAGGATGATATGTAGTAATGATATATGCCCTTGCGCAAAGCTCCCTCACAAGCTACTTCGATAACCAAGTTCGCACATGAAAACCTCTCTAAAGTGCACCTTCCTCGCCAAAGCACATGCAATGCGGTGCATGGTCGTGTTAGCCGAGTACTTAATTAGGATAATTCATACAACATATTTAGGAAGCTAAGGTATCTCCCTTAATATCATTAACCAGAACCAAAGGATCCATATAGGGTCGTCAATCCTAGCATGTGGTAGGGAATCACTCCTAATGAAAAGTAGTCGATAGGCAAATTCAAAGTTTATACTTACGGTCACTACGGTGTGGCTAATCACCTCGACGTAGGCTGACAGCTCGAACACGGTGTCCCATACCACCATGCCTCGCTCATGAGTTTGGGTTGCTCATTGGTCACTACGGGGAGGCTCGTCACCACAGCGTAGGCCAATAGCTCGACCACGTTGTCCCATACTACCATGCCCGACTCATGAGTCTTAGCAAATCATGGTACCATAGTTAAAGTGGGTTTACACATTGGAAGGGGTACCTTAGATTCCAGCAGTAGTGTCCATACATGGTAAACACATAGTAGGTCAATTGGTTTATTAGGTAGGTTCGATTAGTACGAGCACACGCTGACTTAATTGACATGGAGTGCATAAGCACTCCTCGTGGCCTAACCACTGTCGACAGTCGTCGTGCGACCCGGATTCACCGAATTACCCAAAGTGGCAAGACTAATTCGGTCACTCGAGCAGGAACTGTTACCGATTATGTAACATCTCGAAAAAATCCGTATAAAGACCCAAGTACCACCTCAAGTAAAAATCCTTAATGACCAAATCTTTTAGAAATTAGATGAAAATTGGTTAAGTACTATGTTAAATTAATCGGTGAATTTTCTTGAACCACTATATATACGAACTGCAAGACCCAAAACCATTAGAATTGCTAACTCAACATTACTTTAGAACCTAGGAACAATTTCAAAATCCAGTTGCTCTCAGGAGCGCATTAAAACTTCGCATTAGATTTAGACCGCGCATCAAAAGTCTGATTACCGTGAAACTATAACTTTATGACCGTTGTACTGGGCTTGACAAACATCATGGGAATCAAGCTCAAATAGTATCCAGAAATGCACAACTTGAGCCCTGAGCAAAGTGGATGAGAAATGCAAATATCTTTAGAAAATGAACTCAAACTTAAGTGAATTGGACCATTCACTTATGGGTGAAATTGAAGACTTTGGACCGTCAGATTCTGACCAAACTATGCATACCATTAGATCAGGAAAATTTCCCTACATATGTCGATATACTTGTGGCCCTGATCAAGGAACGACAAACGTTGATTTGATTCAGGTCCTTCATGACCGATCTGTATGTCAGATCAGACCTTAAACACAGTCCTGTCATAGATGCATTAACAGGGAATTTACTTCATGACTTATGTGAGAAATGGGCCTCCAGATGAGTCCCATTTGCCCGAAACAGACGCTTTTTGGTTATAACCTGAGTATACCATGGCCCTGGGGCCATTGACATCAGTTTTGAGCCTATATAATGCCCTTAAATCACCCCTCTCTCATTCCATACGAATTCTCAAACCCTAGGAGAGAGGAGAGAAAAGAGGAGGAAAGAGTGAGGAGAAGAGAGAGAGAGAAAGAGATCGTTGTTGGGATTCACTCCCACCACTCCACGCACTGAATCACCTCCCCACCATCGCTACACTATCGATTCCAGATACAATTTGGGTAAGAAATCCTAACCCTAATCTCATTTTAGGAATCCAAATAGAGGAATTTACGTAGTAGCTAACTTATTTCATGATTTAGGTAGCCGTTGTGCTATAGATGGGGACGTAGTACACGAACCAAGTTTGTAACGGGCCTACCAATGAAAGGTGCGGACTATAAATGTTTAGGTTATGGTTTTCAAGGCTTTCAATGTCAGCAATGGTTTATATCTGACTTGATTGCTGCCATATGATCTTAGTTACGATGTATTCCGTAAATCATACATGTGTATGAAGTATGTGAATATAAAATGCGTCCCGTAATGTTTGAATAAAAGTGAAATTATGATTTATGCTTGTCATGACTATTAATCTAGAATACATGTGTGTTATGTGTATGACAACTCCTTCATGAAAGGATTTGCCAAAATATATACTATAACTAATTTAGTTTGTGTATATGGTATTATGCAGTCTAAGTGTTTCATAAAATGTTTGAATGAGAAAGTGTTTGATAAATTGCTTCCAACAAGGGTGCTGAGATAGGATTCTCAACTACCTTGTCCACAATTATATTTTCTTTTATGTAATGCAAATTACTACAAAGTGATTTATGGTTGAAATGCATATGTATAACTATAGGTTCAATATGTTCGATAAAATGCTCAATGGGAATTGTGCTTGAATTGTTTGTCAAATGCTATTATGATTAACATATGTGACTGCCTATTGCACCTGAGAATGATTGGGACTACTACGTAGTCCCAGGCAATCGGTAACGGTTCCTGAGTGGGTGGCCGAACTAGATTCGCCACATTTGATATGTTCGATGAATCCGAGTCGTATGCTGATTGTTGACAGTGGTTAGGCCACGTGGAGTGCTTATGCGCTCCATGTCGATCAATTCAACGTGTGCTCGTACCAATCACACTTGTTAAGTAACCCAAATGGCCTATTATGTGTTTATAATGTATGGACACTACTACTTGAATCTAAGGTACCACTTACTAATGTAAAGCCCGTTTAACCATGGTACAAAGATTCACTAAGACTATAACACCCTGAAAATTGGGGGTCGAGCAAGAGCCCAACTCCCGAGTTCTAACACATCACTTATGCAACATAGAGAATGATATTTAATGTTGTTTGTATTAATGCCTTAAACATGAGTGAGATTATACCAAAACAGTATATCATACTCCAGAGACAGTTAAATTTTACGAGCGAAAGACTGTGATAAATATATAAAATATATAAACTAATGTAGGCATCTAGAGTGTGAACATGTTTCAGGTTAAATATATACATGTATACTCCAAAATGAACAAAATGAATATACATGGGTGTTCCAAAAGTGTAACAAAACAATAGTGTAATGGGGTCTAATCAGCATCCCTGTAACCTCGTCGATAAGATCACGATCTACATAAACCCGCCTGATAGCTGCATGTAGGAGAACTCATCATCGTAAAAGTCCGGCTCTGCCTCAAAAGCATCGTCATCATCTGCATCTACAATAGGATCTGGTTGGTGTTTAAAGCACCATCCCAGAATATGAGAGTGAGTGATCAACTCAGTGGAAATATGAAGCAAAGGTTAACATATTATCAATTCAATCAAGCAATAATGATAAAGAAATATAACAATCAAGTCCTAAATACTCTTACTAATGCAAGGATGATATGTAATAATGATGCATGCCCTCGCCTACACTCCCTCTGCGACAACATCTTATGATCGCGACATGCACCCCTTCCTCTGTGCTCAACTCCAACGCCAAAGGCACATGCAAAAGTGGTGCATGTGCGTGATTAACCAAGTTCTTAATTAGACATATTCATACAGCAAGATTAGAAAGCTAAGACACCTTCATTTATATCATATACCTAAACAATGATCCATCTAGGGTCATCAATCTAGCATTCACATATGATAAGCAGTTTTCCAGGTCACTACGGAGAGGCTCGCCACCTTGGCGCAGGCCTGGTTTAATACTCCAGTTTACTATGGAAAGGCTCATCATTTCAAAGTAGTTTCTAATGTGTACTCGAGGACACTACGGGCTCGTTACCTGATCATAGGCCGACAGCTCGAATACAGTGTCCCATACCACCGTATTCGTCTCACAAGTCTGGGTTGCTCACTGGACACTATAGGGGGGCTCGTCACCCCAGCATAGGCCCACAGCATGATCACGGTGTCCTATACCACCATGCCCGGCTCATGAGTCTTAGTGGATCGAGGTACCAAGGTTAAATGGGCTTTGCACTAGTAAGTTGGTACCTTACATTCAAATAGTAGCATCCATACATGGTGAACATACATTAGGTCAATCAGGTTGCTTGACAAGCTCGATTGGTATAAGCGTACATCTAGTTAATTGACATGGAGTGCATAAGCACTCTGCGTGGCCTAATTACTGTCGACTAGCAGCGTACAACTCTGATTCCTCGAACCTATCTGGTGTGGCGAAACGATCTCAGCCACTACTCAGAAATCATTACCGATCACCTGGACTACGTCGTAGCCCCAAACATATTCCAAGTAATAATATATGCATGTAGTAGTCAAAGACAGCATGGGACAACTAAAATCAAATATAAGTCTTACTTGATAAATTTGACAAAACACATACTACACATGTTACCGTACATAGGAATTTCATCCTTAATTCACATATTAGTAAGATAGGTTATATAAAGGATACTATAACTATAGATAAAGGAATTAAGAATCTTATCTCAACACTCTCATTATATGCATTTAAACAAGCATTTTCACATTCAGGAATTTTATTAAACACTTAGGCTACACATATCATATACATGTAATAAAGTAGTTATAACAAGTATTATAGCAAATTCCTTTACAAGGGGTTCACCATACGTACACCAATCATGTTTTGTTAGTTAATAAACCTGGCAAGTATAAATCATAATTCCATAGTCATTCAAACATTTCAACAAACACATTGAATGCATTAAAATCAACGTAGCCTACATATATAAGTAATATATGGAAAGCGTCGTATCTACGCACACGTGACAATAATCAAGTCAGTCATAAATCATTACAGACATTGAAAACCTTGAAAACCATAACCTAAACATTTATAATCCGCACCTTACTCCGGTAGACTCCTAACGAACTCAGTTTAAACACTAAGTCTTTGTCTACGGCACAACGACAACCTATAGTATGAAATCGGTTAGCTACTTCAACACTTACTCCATTTGAATCCCTAAAACAGATTAGGGTTAGGATTTCTTACCCAACAACAGGATCGGAATCACCGGTATAGCGATACGAAAGTAGTGGTTAAGCACGAGGAGTGGCAGGGATCGAATCCCAAGAACAACTCCAACTCTCTCTCTCTCACTTTCTCTCTCTTTTCTCTCTTCTCTCTCCTAGGGTTTTATAAATTCGTATGGAATGGAAAAGAGAAGGTTTAAGGCCCTTATATAGGCTCAGAACTGATGGAATGGCCCCAGGGCCATGATATACTTAAGTTATAACTAAAGACTAGCCGTTTCAGTCCAACGGAGCTGTTGTATAGGCCCATTTTTCTGCATGCGGTTGGACTTAAGCTTCCTGACATTAAATTTAGGTCAGGTTAAGATCTCGGCCCGATCGGATCAGTGGATCGACCGTGAGGGACCAATTTCAGTTCAACGGTCACTGATACTCGATTAGGGCCACAAGTACATTGACATGTGTTGAAAATTTTTCCTGATCCGAGGGTATAATTGGGTCAGAATCTAATGGTCTGAATCCTTAGATTCGTCCTGCAAGCGAACGACTCAATTTACTTAAGTTTCAGTTCATTTCCTAAAGATATTCCTGTTTCTTACACACTTTGCTCTGGGCTCAAGTTGTACATTTCTAGATACTTTTAGGACTTGATTTCTAAGGTGGTTGTCAAGTCCAGTAAGGCGTTCATAACTGTATTGTTTCGGGGTAATTAGACTTTTGACGCATGATCCAAGTCTGATATGGAGTTTCGTGATGCTCCCGAGAGCAACTGGGTTTTGGTATGGATCCTAAGTTTTTAGGTAATGTAGTGTTAATAGTTCTACCCGGTTTAGGTCTTACAGGCCGTATTTAAAGTGTTAGTTCTAATTTCACAGATAATCTAGTTTAACACTTAGTTAATTCTCGTCTAATTTCTAAAGGATTTGGTACTTAGTGATTTCTGCCTGAGGTGGTACTCGGGTCTTTGTACGGACTTTTTCGAGACGTTACAATCTACCCCCCTTAAAAAAAATTCATCCTCGAAATTAGTACCTTTTCCTACTCCTTGAGAATTTGAGGGTAGTTCTTTCGGACCTTGACTTCTATTTTCCAAGTAGCTTCCTCCTCAGTATGATGCGTTCACAGTACCTTCACAAGTGGAATCACCTTACTGCACAAAACCTGCTCCTTCCTATCCAGAATATGCGTCGGTCGCAGTACATAAATAGCATCTTCACTCAACTGTACTTGCCCCCATCTGATAATATGGAAAGGATCAGGAATGTATTTCTTCAGCATCAACACATGAAATACGTTATGCATGCCTATGAGTGGTGTGGGCAAAGCCAGGTGGTACGCTACCACCCACACTCGATCCAGTATCTGGAATGGGCTAATAAATCTCGGCGTAAGATTCCCCTTCTTGCCAAATCGAAGAACCCCCTTCATTGGGGAAACTTTCAGGAATACGTAGTCCCCAACCTCAAACTCTAGCTACCGCCGCTTCGTATCGGCGTAGCTCTTCTGTCTACTCTGTGCTTCCAGAAGTTGACGCCTGATAATGTCAATTTTCTTTGAGGTCACCTGAACTAACTCTAGGCCAATCAGGCTCTTCTCGCCAACCTCTGCCCAGCTATGCGGTGCTCAACAGAGACGCCCATACAAGGCTTCATATGGAGCCATGCCAATACTTACCTGAAAACTGTTGTTATACGCAAACTTGCATAAGGAAGACAGTCATCCCAACTGTCCTAGAAATCCAACACACAAGCTCTCAACATATCTTCCAACACCTGATTTACCCGTTCTGTTTACCCGTCAGTCTATGGGTGGAACATGGTACTGAACTTCAATTTCACACCCATTGCCTCCTGAATACGAGTCCAGAAGATAGATGTGAATCGAGTGTCTCTATCGGACATGATCTTCATAGGAACTCCCTACAGATATACGATCTCCTTGATGTACAGCTTGGCCAAATTGTCTGTAGAGTTCGAAACTCTGATAGGGAGAAAATGAGCCGATTTCGTCAATCGGTCCATGATCACCCATATGGAGTCATGCCCCTTCCTCATATTTAGTAGCCCTGAGATAAAATTCATAGAAATTAAGTCCCACTTCCATTCAGTTATGGGCATGGGCTGAAGCAGTTCAGGAGGTCAGCGATGCTCTGCCTTGACCTGCTGGCACGTGAGACACCGGGACACATACTCTGCTATGTGGGCCTTCATGTTGTCCCACCAGTATGAGCGCTTCATGTCTCGGTACATATTCGTACTGCCAAGATGCATTACCAACTTTGAATTATGAGCGGCCTCGAGAACTTCCCTTCTCAAGTCCGAGAGGTTTGGGAAGCATAGGCGGCCACGATAACGTAAACCCCCATCTGTACGAACTCTCCATTCCGAGTCTTCATCGTCGCTAACCTACTCTCTCATCTTCGCCAATGGCTCATCGTCTCTCTGAGTCACGATGATACGTTCATCGATAAGCTGCCGAACTCGAATATGTGCAATGCTCTTGAATGGTTCCTCTACCGTAAGTTTCTGCTCAAAGTCTCGCACAAACTCTACCATATCCCACTCTTCTATCATCAGCGGAGCCACAAATGTTATAGTCTTCTTACGGCTCAACGCGTCTGCCACAAGGTTGGCCTTGTCAAGATGGTAGGAAACCTCAAACTTGAAGTCCTTCAAGGTTTCCATCTATCGCCATTGCATCATATTCAGGTCCCTCTGCGTGAATATGTACCTGAGGCTCTTGTGGTTGCAAAAGAACTTGAACTCCTCTCCATAGAGGTAATGTCTCCAGAGCTTCAATGCAAAGATGACGGCTGCTAACTCCAGGTCATACGTGAGGTAGTTTTCCTCATGTTTCCTCAATTGTCGCGATGCATGGGCAATAACCTTGTCTTTTTGCATCATAACACAACCTAAACCAACACGTGATGCGTCAGTGTATCTGGTATACTTGACCCCTTGATCTGGTAATACTAGCACAG
Organism: Magnolia kwangsiensis; assembly: GCA_037074715.1. Classification (NCBI taxonomy): domain Eukaryota; kingdom Viridiplantae; phylum Streptophyta; class Magnoliopsida; order Magnoliales; family Magnoliaceae; genus Magnolia; species Magnolia kwangsiensis. Next base: position 148,012,647 of record CM073572.1, on the reverse strand, counting down.
GGGCGGACGTCAGCTTGTCCTTCAGCTCTTGAAAAGCTGCTTCTACCTTCTCATTTCAGGTAAACTTGAGATCTTTTCGAGTCAGCTAAGACAACGGTCTGACTATCTTAGAAAAATTTCTAATGAACCGATGGTAGTAGTCTGTCAGGCCAAGAAAACTCCTCACTTCAGTAACTGACCCAGGCTGCTCCCAGTCCTGTACTGCGGTTACCTTAGCAAGGTCCACTGTTATCCCTTCTTTGGACACAACATGTCCAAGGAACATGACTTCTTCCTTCCAGAAGTCAAAATTCTTGTACCGTGCAAACAACTGGTTCTTCTTGGGAGTATCAAGGACTGCTCGCAGGTGTTCCTCGTACTCCTCCCGACCCTTGGAGTATATCAGGATGTCATATATAAATACGATGATGAATCGAAATAGATACAGCCGAAACAACTGGTTCATCAAGTCTATGAACACGGCCGGTGTGTTCGTGAGTCTAAACGACATCACAAGGAACTCGTAATACCCAAAACTGATTAGAAAAGCTGTCTTCTACACGTCCTCATCCCTGACGCACAACTGGTGATACCCTGACTGTAAATCAATCTTGGTGAAGTACTGCACTCCCTTCAACTGATCAAACAAGTCATTAATCCTAAGCAAAGGATACTTGTTCTTCACTGTCACTTAGTTCAACCTGCGATAATTAATACACAATCACAGAGATCCATCCTTCTTCTTCACAAATAACACAGGTACTCCCCATGGAGACTGCTAGGTCGTATGAAGCCTGCACCCAACAGATCATCGATCTGTTTCCTCAGTTCCTCCATCTCACACGGAGGCATGCGATACGTCGACAGTGAAATGAGCGTCGCACCAGGTGCTGGATCGATGGAAAAATTAATCTCACGCTGAGGAGATAGTCCAGGTATCTTACTGAGCACATCCTCAAAATTCCAAACTATTGGCGTGTTCCCAAGTGTTAGACCATTATCATTCTTCAGTAAGGAAACGTAACAAAGAACTCAAAAAGAGCAACTGACCTGCGTGGGAAATGTAAAAGTCGTGCCCTCAGGCTCGTGAGCTATCACTAGTCGAGTCTCGCAGTCAATCTCGGCCCTCATTCCAGTAAGTCAATCCATGCCAAGGATGACGTCGAAATGGTATATCATGGTGACGATCAGGTCAATGCATATCGTCCTACTCCTTAGATTTATCAAGCAACCCTCACACATCTTAGTGGCATCTGTAAAATTTCCTGGGGCTGCAATAACTCTCACCCCAACCAGTGGGGTCGTATTCAGCCCTAAGCGCTTGACTACAGAACTTGATATCACTGAAATAGTGGACCCTGTGTCCACCAACAAAAATACTGGGGTACCTTGGATGTGGGCAGTGACCTCGAAAGCTAGAGGCACTGTAGCTACTGAATCAGACGCTTCTGTTGTAAGAGCATGTACACGCGCCTGCTGAGAACAGTTGGGCTGTGGTACCATAGGTCACTGAGGCGGCCTGAATCATGGTGCAGTCGGCCAAAATAATGGATGTGTTGGTGCTGACCGTAGAGGTGGAGCTGCAATCGTCTGAGGAAGCTGGTGGTTGATACTCTGAGGTGGCAAGAAGCCCTCATCTTGGTGAAACAGTAAGTATCTGCATGGCCCGACCTCCTGTAGTAAGTGCACCACAAGTCTGGTTGTCTCATAGGGGCTAGTGGAGCCGTGAGCCTGGGAGGCGAGTCTGCACGGGGCCTCTTGTCAAGGAACGGCCTACTCGACAAATCCGGTCGCGGCCTAGGAACCATAGGCATGCACGTGTGGGACAATCTATCCCCATCCTTCTCTACTCGCAGAGACATGCCCACTAACTCAGCATAGGTAATATGCTAGCGCAGCACATCTTTGAGCGTATCTCGGGTCGCAGGCCCTAAGAAAATCACCGCATGCGCAATGACTGATCAGCTAATATCAACGAAGCATACCTAGCCAGCTCCATGAATTTGTTCTCGTACTCCGCCACTGTCATCTCTCCCTAACGGAGGCGAAAAAACTCTCTCCTTCTCATGCCGATACGTGAGAGGAAAGTACTTCTTATGGAAGTGGGTCTCGAAGGCCTTCCACGTCTAGACATATCCGACAGCAATGGTCTGAAAGACGCTGTCCCACTAAAAGCTAGCCTCCTTCTCAAACATGTAGGTGACCAACTCCACCTACTCTGCCTCAGTGCAGTGCAATGGCTTCAGCATCTTAGAGATGCGGTCAAGCCAATACTTGACCTCCTTGAGTCTATGAGTATCCATAAAGGTAGGAGGTCGAAAGCGCTGGAATCGCTCAAAGAGGCCGCTAGCACTCGTATTGCCCGCAGGCTGCACAAGAGGTGCAGGTGGAACCACACACATGCTCTAGGCAAAGACTCTAGCCATGGTGGCCAAAAACTGTTGTTGCTACATCAAGAGCATCATCTGTTCCAACTTATAGTAGGGGAGAAGACTGAGGCATGTGCGGCGTCGAAGTAGACGCACGATTCTACTCTGAAACTGGTGGTGCAACAGGTGTCGGCCCATTAGTGGGGTCAGTGGCTGGCTGAGAGTCCGACATTTTGTCGTGAGTAGGGCCCAAATTAGAGTCCGTCCGGCTATCGCCCAGGGGAGGTACCCTGTCAATCGACTTACCAAGTGTGAGACGTGCCATACTCTGTGTGGCCTTAGGTGTCATTCCCTATATACAACATAGGGTGCAACCTAGGTTAGATTCAACATACTCATAAATTCAACCACACAGCAATCGTATACAGCTTAAAGAACTTCATGCATTTCATTTACCAAAATTGTCACAATACATGAGATACCGCATTACATGGATCATGACAGAAGATGCATGTGAGCTAATATAAGCAAGGTTTTAAACATTAAACACACTAACCACTCTACCACACTACTAAGCCTAACAAGGCTATACATAACAATAGAAAAAAGAACCACACACAAAGCAAACTAAAAAGATGACTACATGTGTGACTAGTCGTTAGAATCTGGCAATGGTGGATGTGCACTTTTGTCCTGTACATAGCACAGGATGACCCTCAAGATGCAAGACACCTTCTTGAATTTCTGTTTCATGAAGGCCTCGTTCTCTTCAAGCTTATGCCGTACTTCAGCCCGGGTCTCTTGGATCTCCTATCTCAGGGCGGCTTGACCCTCCTCAAGTTAAGCCAAGTGGGCTTCCCTAGTAGCCCGATCACTATCACACTCTCACGTAGCAGTGGGAGGAGAGCCCTCATTAGTGTCCTGGGCCTCCTCTTCCTCTCCTTCTTGCCCTTCTTCTATCTCATCGCCACCCTCTTCATCAGTCTCTTCCTCTTCACTCTGTCTCATCTTCACTCTTGTCAAGTCGGGCTCGACGCTGTCGTGGCCCTATCTCCATGTTGTTGAGAGTAGTGTCATTGACGAAATGGATCGGCACCGAAATCTTCGCACCAAGTTTGTAGCTGAACTCACATGCAAGCTTGCATATAAGTCGACTGAATGGGAGTGAAATGGTCGTCCTAGTAGAGCGTGCGGCCAGCACTATCTCTCGTAGGATGAAGGTAGGTAGGCACAGGTTGTCTCCCTGCCCAGCACGGTACAAGAAGTCCACCATCAAGCGTGTACACTCGCTGCGATTGCTTCACCTGGGGTACACATTGCACGTGAAGATGTGCTGGAGCAGGTAGAAATCGTCGGTCATTTTGGATGCTAGGAGGCTATTGTTTGGATTTCAATGGACCAGTTGGCCACAAAGGAATCACGTGGGGTGGTCCCTTTCATGTGCACTTATAAGATTCTTCTCACTAGCATGTCCTCGCTAAGCGGCATTCTCATGACTCGGGCTATCAAGCCAACATTGACTATGAGGTCTTGTCTTCCCACAGGAAATTTGAATTGTAAAGGCTCCAGCGTCGGCTCCCCGATATACGTGTAGAAGGCTCGGACAGTGTTCACATTTGCTCGAGTCTTACCCTCAAATATGGGACCCCACCCGGCATCCACAAGGTGGTCCATCACCAGATATTGCCTGAAGATCCTCTCGTCCACGTGCACTTCAAAAGGGCCCTACGACCCTCAAACCTTCCATGAGACAACTTCTCCAACAAAGCCCTTTCAAGGGGAGCCTAGGGATCGAGATCCCGCTTTGTCCTTATATCTCGATCGACACTCACACTTACAGCGATGCCTGTCTGCCTCCTTGATCGAGTAGGGCGACTAGGCCCAGCTTCTTCCGTGGAAGCCCTCTTCTTCCCCATAAGAGAAAGAAGCGTGGAAATGGAGAAAATGGCGTTACAAGCTCGAAAAGAGCCATGAGAGCAAAACAAGGTGTAACACCCCGAATTTTGGCCAATCTAGGATTTGACGTCCTTAGGCAGTGGGTCAATTAAAACACCTAGAAAATCATTCAGAACCCAATTCCATAGCCAAAGAAACCACTTAGGATTAATTCCTTTAGAAATTAAGTGTAAGTTAGCTAGCGCAACGCTGGAGTAGCTGGGAAATAGTCCCTGATCACTTTAAATACGTTCTACAAGACCCAAATCGAGTAGAACCAATGACTCTATAATACTCTATAACCTCGGATCAGACTCTAAGCAGGTTTGTTCTCTGGACCACTTTGAATCTTTGTATTGGATCTAGACCGCGCGTCGAAAGTCCGATACCTCCTATCTTAGACCGTTAGAACCGCCTAGCTGGACTTGACATTCATTTCGAAAATCAAGTCAAACTGATAATCACAGGCCATTTCATTGAGCCCGGACCGAAGAGAGTGCGAATAGGGACAGAATTGGAATTTTAAATTCAAATCTGGCACACGACTTGACGCGTCAGTATTGAGCGTTCTGGCCATCAGAATTCAGCCAGATTACACCCTCGGATCAGGAGAAATTTCTATTTTATATCATGAGACTTTCAGCCTTGATCTACGTGCGGTGACCGCTGAACTGAAACTGATCCGCCACGTGCGATCTGCGGACCCAGCCGGACTGAAAACTTAATATGTGCTAGATCTAGTACGCGTGAGCTTAAGTCCGATCGCATTCGGTCAGGGGACCACCAGAAAGCATCTTTTTGACCGAAACAGCCCCGATTTGGATATGCACTAAGTGAACTTTGTACCGGAGCCTATTTCGGGCAAGTTTGGGCTTATAAATGGGGTTGAAACCCTCACTCCTCTCTCCCATCCAAATTTACAAAAATTCCTAGATTGGGAGAGAGAAAAGGTGAGAGTTTGTGAGAGAAGGTGGGAGAGAATTCCCTGCTGCTTGTGCCACGTGCTGTACGTGCTTAGGCAACGCACTCCGATCACTTTTTCGGCGATTCCTCCACGTTTTCAGGTAAGAAAATACCCTAGAAGTTTCTGATTTGAAGTTCCTTTCGCTTCCTAGCGAAGTAGCTAATAGAACTTGTGTATTAGGTTCTCTAATCGCCGTAGACGAAGCGTATACGCTCCGTTCGAATTTACACATCCATAAGAGACAAGGTGCGGATTTTAGACGCTTTGATTGACTGTTTCCAAAGCTTTCAATGTCGTTTAATAGTAGATTATCGACGGCATCGCTGTTTGACATGTACAACATGCTGTCCGTTTCCTATTTCGTAAACCGGCGAAGAATATGAGATTTAGGGCATTTTAGTCATTTGTAGGAAGTACTGTTTTCATGCATATTTTTCTGATGTGATTGACATGGTTTATTGTCGCATTAGAATGTTAGGAATGCGTGCATAATTAGTTTGGCGAAGAGATTCACCTAATTGCGCACTTCGGGTCGACATACTATATGTAGACTTAAGTGTGTAATGTAAGTGTTTGTATAAATGTTTGTATTAGTATGTATTGAATTAAATGATGTTATAGATTAGTTTGAGATTGGTTTCTCAATTAATATGCTGGTGTAAATGGTTTCCTATATGTTATCCATATGCATGGTTTCATTATATGAATGAAATGCACGTGCTTGATGATTCACTTAAGTTGTATGTTATAACATGTGCTTGATGATTTCATTATGATTTAGTTTGAGATTGAATTCTCAATTAATTTACTGATGGAAATGATTTCCTTTATGTTGGCGATATGCATAATTTCATTATATGTATGAAAGGCATGTATCAGGTGATTTGCATAAGTTGTATGTTACAACATGTATTAACATGCTCATATGGTTGTATTTCATTTCCAATACTTTCACATGCTTTACCGATGTGATTCCACATGTTTGGGACTATACTTAGTCCAGGCAATCGGTAACCGATCGAATTCGTGGTTGGCTTATCTTGGCCACGAACGACGCGTCGATGAATACGAGCCGTGTTTTGGAGTTGACGGCAGTGGTTAGGCCACACGAAGTGTTTTACGCACTTCATGTCGTTCGACTTGAGATGCGATCGTGCTAGTCGAGCCCGTCAAGTAACCCGACTGGCCATTGTATGTTCACCCTGCATGAGTCATAACTGCTTGAACCTAGGGTACTGAACTTACCATTGTAAACCCTGTTAACCATGGTACCTTGATCCACGAAGACTCATGAGTCGGGCATGGTGGTATGGGACACCGTGGTCGAGCTGTCGGCCTACGCTGGGGCCACAAACCTTCCCGTAGTGACCAGTGAGCACCTAGTCTCGTGAGCAGATTATGGTAGTATAGGACACTATATTCTTGCTGTCAGCCTACACTGATCAGGCGACGAGTCCTTTGTAGTGACCGCGAGCGTATTCTGAGTCTACGGGAGGCGACGACCCTTCAGTAGCAGTAGAGTACAGTAGGCCTGTATTGATAAGGTGATGGGGGAGCGGAGCAACGAGTGCGTGCAACAGTCCTGGCAGCCCTTGCAGCGACCTACAAAATATACATCGTATGAGATTACTAGGAGTGATTACCCTAGACAGGATCTGTGTTGGGATTAATATAAGGAAAGTACCTTAGTTTTCCAATCTTACTATTTGAATGGACTAATAACAACTCGAAAATCATATCACCATTACATTGCATGTGCCTGGAAGATGTGGAGCACTTTAGGGAGTGTGGCATGCTGCGGTCGTAAGATGGTGCCGTATGAGGGAGATCGTCGGTGAGGGCATACATCACGTCATGTCATATTGCATTAACAACAGTTTTAGGATTGTTTGATTTACTGCTTTACTATTATCGCATGATTGATTTGAGAACATGTTAATCCTTGCTCTATTATTCCACTGAGTTAGCTACTCACTCCCACGTTACGGGACGGTGTTCCTGGACACCCACCAGACCTTTTTGTGATTACAGATGATGGTGCAGCCTGCGACGCGGAGCTGGACTTGATGATGATGAGGAGGATTCCTCCTTTATGCGTGTTCTGATTGACGGGATTACAGGGAGGTTGATTAGATACTTTGACATTTGTCATTTTATATTTTTAGCGCACTCATGTATATTCGTTTCGTCTACTTTTGGAGTATACATGTATGTGTATAATCTGGTAACATGTTCACACTCTGGAGACATACAACAGTTTATATATGTTATACATACTATCACAGTCTTCCGCTTGTTAATTTAACTGTCTCTGGAGTATGATATGTTGTTCTAGCTTAATCTCACTCATGTTTAATGCGTTATCACAGACAACATTCAATCATACATATCTATGTTGCATAAATAACATTTTGGAACTCGGGAGTTGGGTTTTTGCTCGACCCCCCGATTTTCGGGATGTTATAGATGGTATCAGAGCATAATTTGGATTAAACCGGGCCTGGGTTATGGTCACGCGACGTATGCTGTCGCTTCCTTTGACTTATGTGGGTGCGAGAAGGGTCTAGAAACACTTATAGGATCGCAGATTCGCCAATAGGCGAAGACTATTCGTATCGATCGCGCGATCGAGTCTGTAACGCATCTAGGGTCGCGTGAAGCGACCTGAGTAGCTCCTAGGTTGTAGGTAGGTGGGTTCAGACATTCTTTGAATGACTCTAAATCCCTTAATGTGAATCCTTGGGCCGTGGGACAACCACAACCCCTGTATTCAATCACCAGGGCTTAAAAACCCCGTTTTATCGAAAATCTTCGAAATTCTTCTTCCCACCACTCCAATATTCAATTCTTTCTTATCATTTTTATGTTAGGCATCAATCCTAATGTGAAAATAACATAAAATCATACTTTCACAAAATTTTACAGTGAATAGTAAAATTTCTTGAAAAATGGCCATAAGGCCATTCTAACTTCATTTTCTTTAGCAAATAATAGTCTATATGGATGTACTATCTCCTTCTACCCCAAAATCATATGCTGCATGATAGGGTTTTGTATTCTGAATTATAGATTGGTCCCGGAAAGCCTCGAACACATGTTTGGGCCTATATAGGTCAAAATACAATGAACCAAGGTTGGAACCATACATATCTGGGGTCCTTGGACCATGGGGGACCTAGCCCATATGGTCCCACCGGCTGGATGCACCACCGGTCGGCGATGCCATCGCCGATCCGGCGATGCATCGCCGTACAGGTGGGCCCACTTGCAATGAATTTCGGGCGCACGCCCTTATATGCTCTGTACACCTCCCCCATATGTGGTTCACACCTTGAAACCCCCTCTATACCCTACTTCCTTAACAAACGGCCCCCATTCCAAGCTCCATTTTCATTTTTGCTGCCCTATTCCAAAAACTGTGATTTTAAATCACTCCCAAATCCATCCTTGGTTGAAAACGACCACACTCCATAACTCCATCGAAGTTTGCAGCCTTCCCTCTTGCAAATCTCATTGTTTGGAGCTCTTACAATCCACAAAACGAGCTGAAATCATGTGGAGCTCCATTCCCCTTTTTCCTTCTCTTTTCTTTTTGAAAATCCAACCTTTGAGAGATTGAAGCATCCCTCTACAACGCCTAGATTTCATTCTGTCCATTTGGGCAACTATTTCTCCGCATTTCCTCGCTTTTCATGCCTATTGTTAAGGCTATTTTAGCTTTTCCTCCCTTTCCATCGTCCTCTCTCTCAAGTCCCTTTTATTTGATCCTCAGACTCGTGGAAACCTGCTTACCCATCCCATTTCTCCACGTTCTTCGCTTGTTTGATTACTGTTTTAAAATTTTTGTGTTTTGTTGTTGTTAGGTAGAAAATGTGTTTGTGTTGTGGGTTGAGCTTAATATAGCTGAAATTTGTTGAATGGAGTGCATGCCATTCATTTTTTTTTAAGTACTGTCCCTAGATTGGGAGTATTGTAACTCCCGGTGTTCAGCCTATAAATTAGTTTTATCCCACCCCACCCTCCTACCAAGCATGCCACTTCCAATCCCGCCATGGGACTAGGAATGCAGTTCCATTTGATACAACAAAACGCTGCTGGCCACATAGGCCCTTGGCGTTTTGGTCCTAGAGTTAGCACTTCTAGATTTGAAGGGTCTGACGACATAAGAAATCCAATTTCAGTTAGACAATCTTGACCCTGATCAATAAAATAATTCCCTGTAGTAGAAACGATATAGGAAAGCCAATTTTATTTCGATAATCTTGACTCTAAGCAATAGAACAACTCCCTGTAGTAGAAATGGTATAGGAAAGCCATTTACTATATAATCTTAGGCTTTGGATTATAGCTACTGAGTTATAGACTAGCCTACTAGTTACCTTAAGTAGTGTAAAGCCTGTATATGCTAAGGAATTGAAGGTTAGATTTGGTTGAAGTAGAACCTTATTCCTTCGACACTTCCCCTTATGACTTATAGACTCCTGTTGTTGCCCATAGGAAAGAACCATTCACTCTCAGGGAACATTTATAAATTCCTCAGATTGAACTTAGAATGTACTAGCACACCCCCTAGAATTGCCTTCCCCAAGGGCTTATTGCATTCAGGAACGCGGAATAAAGGAAATGCAATTATCAGCGAAGTATTCGCGGTTTGAATCGACTTCTTAATCCTAGTAGTTACCACTAAATCCAATGCTCTGATCAAGAGAAGATCGACATCGAATAGGATTGAGGACCGATATAACAACTTTTCTGTCATCGCGGGGCAGAAGGTTTGTGTATCCGGCTCAGACCCATTACACAACTATCCTTCCGTGTTGGCCCGACCACCTACAACCACAAGTTATTGCTTTGTCCTCGGTAAATGTTAAGGACTTAAAGCCAGTAGAGGATTCGACATCTTGCCACCAATTCATACCTGCCCCTGAACTTAACCACAATAGAGATTAGGCTCATCTCTATGATCATAGGTACCAATGCCATAGAACGCATCATTAGTAAGGAAAACCATGTAAAGAAAGGTTGTTTCCATTTTAGGTTAAGGATAGCCCCTAAGTTGCGTCTCGTTCCGATATACGGATCGATGCAACGATTCTTCAACCTTGAGTAAAACCAAGTTTTAAGGGGGCTAGAACGAATTAAGTCCAATCCAGTTAGGTTAGTCAGCGTTGTCGTTCGATCAGAGTGGCGCAGCGGAAGCGTGGTTAGGCTCTTCCCCACTGGCCCAGGATCGAAACATTTGATTTAGGTTATATGTACGGTTAGGTTATTAAATAGGATTTGAACCTTCCTTAGACAAAGTACTCCTTGCCCTTCGCCAATTTCGGAGATAAAATTTTATTTTAAGGGGGGTAGATTGTAACACCCCGGATTTTGGCCAATCTGGGATTTGACGTCCTTAGGCAGTGGGTCAATTAAAACACCTGAAAAATCGTTCAGAACCCAATTCCATAGCCAAAGAAACCACTTAGGATTAATTCCTTTAGAAATTAAGCATAAGTTAGCTAGCGCAACGCTGGAGTAGCTGGAAAATAGTCCCTGATCACTTTAAATACGTTCTACAAGACCCAAATCGAGTAGAACTAATGACTCTATAATACTCTATAACCTCGGATCAGACTCTAAGCAGGTTTGTTCTCTGGACCACTTTGAATCTTTGTATTGGATCTAGACCGCGTGTCGAAAGTCCAATACCTCCTATCTTAGATCGTTAGAACCGCCTAGCTGGACTTGACACTCATTTCGAAAATCAAGTCAAACCGATAATCACAGGCCATTTCATTGAGCTCGGACCGAAGAGAGTGCGAATAGGGACAGAATTGGAATTTCAAATTCAAATCTGGCACACGAATTGACGCGTCAGTATTGAGCGTTCTGGCCGTCAGAATTCAGCCAGATTACACCCTCGGATCAGGAGAAATTTCTATTTTATATCATGAGACTTTCAGCCCTGATCTACGTGCGGTGACCGCTGAACTGAAACTGGTCCGCCACGTGCGATCTGTGGACCCAGCCGGACTGAAAACTTAATACGTGCTAGATATGGTACGCGTGAGCTTAAGTCCGATCGCATTCGGTCAGGGGACCACCAGAAAGTATCTTTTAGACCGAAACAGCCCCGATTTGGATATGCACTAAGTGAACTTTGTACCGGAGCCTATTTCGGGCAAGTTTGGGCTTATAAAAGGGGTTGAAACCCTCACTCCTCTCTCCCATCTGAATTTGTAAAAATCTCTAGATTGGGAGAGAGAAAAGGTGAGAGTTTGTGAGAGAAGGTGGGAGAGAATTCCCTGCTGCTTGTGTCACGTGCTGTACGTGCTTAGGCAACGCACTCCGATCACTTTTCCGGCGATTCCTCCACGTTTTTAGGTAAGAAAATACCCTAGAAGTTGCTGATTTGAAGTTCCTTTCGTTTCCTAGCGAAGTAGCTAATAGAACTTATGTATTAGGTTCTCTAATCGCCGTAGACGAAGCGTATACGCTCCGTTCGAATTTACACATCCATAAGAGACAAGGTGTCGATTTTAGACGCTTTGATTGACTGTTTCCAAAGCTTTCAATGTCGTTTAATAGTAGATTATCGACGGCATGGCCGTTTGACATGTACAACATGCTGTCCGTTTCCTGTTTCGTAAATCGGCGAAGAATATGAGATTTAGGGCATTTTAGTCATTTGTAGGAAGTACTGTTTTCATGCATATTTTGCTGTTATGATTGACATGGTTTATTGTCGCATTAGAATGTTAGGAATGCATGCATAATTAGTTTGGCGAAGAGATTCGCCTAATTGCGCACTTCGGGTCGACATACTATATGTAGACTTAAGTGTGTAGTGTAAGTGTTTGTATAAATGTTTGTATTAGTATGTATTGAATTAAATGATGTTATGGATTAGTTTGAGATTGGTTTCTCAATTAATATGCTGGTGTAAATGGTTTCCTATATGTTAGCCATATGCATGGTTTCATTATATGAATGAAATGCACGTGCTTGATGATTCACTTAAGTTGTATGTTATAACATGTGCTTGATGATTTCATTATGATTTAGTTTGAGATTGAATTCTCAATTAATTTGCTGATGGAAATGATTTTCTTTATGTTGGCCATATGCATAATTTCATTATATGTATGAAAGGCATGTATCAGGTAATTTGCTTAAGTTGTATGTTACAACATGTGTTAACATGCTCATATGGTTGTATTTCATTTTCAATACTTTCACATGCTTTGCCGATGTGATTCCACATGTTTGGGACTATACTTAGTCTAGGCAGTCGGTAACCGAGCGAATTCGTGGTTGGCTTATCTTGGCCACGAACGACGCGTCGATGAACGCGAGCCGTGTTTTGGAGTTTGCGGCAGTGGTTAGGCCACACAAAGTGTTTTACGCACTTCATGTCGTTCGACTTGAGATGCGATCGTGCTAGTCGAGCCCGTCAAGTATCCCGACTGGCAATTGTATGTTCACCCTGCATGAGTCATAACTGCTTGAATCTAGGGTACTGAACTTACCATTGTAAACCCTTTTAACCATGGTACCTTGATCCACGAAGACTCATGAGCCGGGCATGGTGGTATGGGATACCGTGGTCGAGCTGTCGGCAAACGCTGGGGCTACAAACCTCCCCGTAGTGACCAGTGAGCACCTAGTCTCGTGAGCAGATTATGGTGGTATGGGACACTATATTCTTGCTGTCGGCCTACACTAATCAGGCGACGAGTCCTTTGTAATGACTGCGAGCGTATTCTGAGTCTACGGGAGGCGACGACCCTTCAGTAGCAGTAGAGTACAGTAGGCCTGTATTGATAAGGTGATGGGGGAGGGGAGCAACGAGTGCGTGCAACAGCCCTGGCAGCCCTTGCAGCGACCTACAAAATATACATCGTATGAGATTACTAGGAGTGACGACCCTAGACAGGATCTGTGTTGGGATTGATATAAGGGAAGTACCTTAGTTTCTCAATCTTGCTGTTTGAATGGACTAATAACAACTCGAAAATCATATCACCATTACATTGCATGTGCCTGGAAGATGTGGAGCACTTTAGGGAGTGTGGCATGCCGCGGTCGTAAGATGGTGTCGTATGAGGGAGATTGTCGGTGAGGGCATACATCACGTCATGTCATATTGCATTAACAACAGTTTTAGGATTGTTTGATTTACTGCTTTACTATTATCGCATGATTGATTTGAGAACATGTTAATCCTTACTCTATTATTCCACTGAGTTAGCTACTCACTCCCACGTTACGGGACGGTGTTCCTGGACACCCACCAGACCTTTTTGTGATTGCAGATGATGGTGCAGCCTGCGAGGCGGAGCTGGACTTGATGATGAGGAGGAGGATTCCTCCTTTATGCGTGTTCTGATTGACGGGATTACAGGGAGGTTGATTAGATACTTTAACATTTGTCATTTTATATTTTTAGCGCACTCATGTATATTCGTTTCGTCTACTTTTGGAGTATACATGTATGTGTATAATCTGGTAAAATGTTCACACTCTGGAGATATACAACAGTTTATATATGTTATACATACTATCACAGTCTTCCGCTTATTAATTTAACTGTCTTTGGAGTATGATATGCTATTCTAGCTTAATCTCACTCATGTTTAATGCGTTATCACAGACAACATTCAATCATACATATCTATGTTGCATAAATAACATTTTGGAACTCAAGAGTTGGGTTTTTGCTCGACCCCCCGATTTTCGGGATGTTACACAAGGTGGAGGGATAGGATGAGTTGTTGGACTTTAAGATTTTTGAGACATAAAGGAGTGTTTGTATACTCAAATGAGAGGGATTTAGGGAGATGGGTAGTTGTAGAAGATGAATTTGAGAAAATAGTGGAGGTGGTACAAGGAAAGTGAAGAAAATGAGATTGGAGGGGTGATTTGAGAGGGGAAAAAGGGATTTGTATTGGAAAAGGAAAACTTGGAGGCATGTAAGAGGGGAGAGGGGAGCAAACCGGAGGGGTATAGGGGTCCCCACGTGATTCTATGGGCCCCACAATGTCCCACAAGTGCTGGCCCGCCATGCCCACTACGGCCCGACAGGCCTCGACCGGGTGATCAGCGAGGCCTCGTCGATCCGGCGATGCCATCACTGGTCCTTAGACTCCCCGGCTAGGGCTCGCTCTAGGGGCGATGCCATCCCCCCCGGGGTGCCGTATGTCTGCGGGGTCCACTTCGGGTCCCTCCCGATTTGCACTATTTGGGCCCCCTAGTCCGTTTTGGGTCGTTTTGAGTCCTATCTCGCGTATATTCACGCGTTTCGAGTTATATGAGAGTGTAATGTGTCAATTTATCATCTAATCCCGTCGATTGACAGTGTAACAAAGATCTAGGGTCACCACGCATAATCTCAGATACGTACGGGCCTCGATTCTAAGGGTCAACTTCGGTCAATTCTATCGATAAGCGAAAATGGGAATCTTACAACTGTTTTTACATTATATCGCATCCTCCTAAGTTAGAATATGTCAGTGTGCATTGTGTTACCATAACTTAGGTCCAGTTTAATCCAAATCATTCTCTGATACCAACTTGTAATGCCCTGAAAATCGGGGGTCGAGTAGGAGCCCAACTCCCGAGTTTCAACACATCACTTATGCAATATAGAGAATGATAATTTAATGTTGTCTGTATTAATGTCTTAAACATGAGTGGGATTATACTAAAACAGCATATCATACTCCAGAGACAGTTACATTTCGCAAGCGAAAGACTGTGATTGATATATAAAATATATAAACTGATGTAGGTCTCTAGAGTGTGAACATGTTCCAGGTTAAATATATACATGTATACTCCAAAATGAATATATATGGGTGTTCCAAAAGTGCAACAAAATGACAGTGTAATGGGGTCTAATCAGCATCCCCGTAATCGCGTCGATGAGATCACGGTCTACAAAGACCCACCTGATAACTGCATGTATGAGAACTCCTCCTCGTCATCGTAAAAGTCTGGCTCTGCCTTGAAAGTATTATCATCATTTGCATCTACAACAGGATCTGGTTGGTGTTTAAAGCACCGTCCCATAACGTGGGAGTGAGTGATCAACTCAGTGAAATTATGAAGCAAAGGTTAACTTGTTATCAATTCAGTCAAGTAGTAATGATAAAACAATACGACAATCAAGTCATAAATACTCTTATTAATGCAAGATGGTATGTAATAATAATCCATGCCCTCACCTACACTCCCTCTGTGACAACATCATACGATTGTGACAGCACCCTCCCTCTGTGCTCAACTCCAACGCCAAAGGCACATGCAAATGCGATGCAAGTGCGTGATTAACCAAGTTCGTAATTAGACATATTCATCAGCAGGATTGGGAAGCTAAAGCACCTCCCTTTATATCATATACTCAAACATTGATCCATCTAGGGTCATCAATCCTAGCAGTCACATATGATAGGCAGTTTTCCAAGTCGCTATGGAGAGGCTCGTCACCTCGGCCCAGGCCTAGTTTAATACTCTAGTTCACTACGGAATGGCTCGTCACCTCAACGTAGTTTTTAGTATATACTTGAGGTCACTATGGGCTCATCACCTGATCGTAGGCCGACAGCTCGAATACAATGTCCCATATCGCCGTATTAGGCTCACGAGTCTGAGTCGCTCACTAGACACTACGGGGGGGCTTGTCACCCCAGCGTAGGCCCACAGCATGACCACGGTGTCCCATACCACCATGCCCGACTCATGAGTCTTAACGGATCAAGGTACCAAGGTTAAATGGGATTTGTACTAGTAAATTGGTACCTTAGATTCAAACAGTAGCGTCTATATACATGGTGAACATACATTAGGTCAATCGGGTTGCTTGACAAGCTCGACTAGTACGAGCGTACATCGAGTTGATCGACATAGAGCGCATAAGCACTCCACATGGCCTAACCAGCGTCTACTAGCAGCGTACGACTCAGATTCCTCGAACCATCTGGTATGGAAAAATGACCTCAACCACTACTCAGAAATCATTACCGATCTCCTGGACTATGTCGCAGCCCCAAACAAATTCCAAGCAATAATATACGCATGTAGTAGTCAAAGATAGCATGTGACAACTAAAATCAAATATAAGTCTTACTTGAGAAATTTAAAAAAATACATACTACACATGGTACTATACATAGGCATTTTATCCTTAATTCACATATTAGTAAGATAGGTTATATAAAGGATACTATAACCATAGATAAAGGAATTGAGAGTCTTATCTCAACACCCTCATTATATGCATTTAAACAAGTATTTTCACATTCAGGTATTTTATCAAACACTTAGGCAACACATATCATATACATGTAATAAAGTAGTTATAACAGGTATTATAGCAAATCCCTTTACAAAGGGTTCACCATACGTACACCAATTATGTATTGTTAGTCAAAAAATATGGCAAGCATAAATCATAATTCTATAGTCATTCAAACATTTCAACAAACACATTGAATTCATTAAAATCAACGTAGTTTACATATATACGTAATATATGGAAAGCGTCAATCTACGCAAAGGTGACAGGAATCAAGTCAGTCATAAATCATTACAGACATTGAAAGCCTTGAAAACTATAACATAAACATTTATAATCCGTACCTTACGCTGATAGACTCGTAACGAACTCAGTTTAAACACTAAATCTTTATCTACGGCATGACGGCAACCTATAGTATGAAATAGGTTAACTACTTTAACACTTACTCCATTTGAATCCCTAAAATAGATTAGGGTTAGGATTTCTTACCCAACAACAGGATCGAAATCGCCAGTATAACGATACAGAAGCAGTGGTTAAGCACAAGGAGTGGCAGGGATTGAATCCCAGGAACAACTCTAACTCTCTCTCAATTTCTCTCTCTTTTCTCTCTTCTCTCTCCTAGCATTTTTTAAATTCATATGAAATAGGATAGAGGGTTTAAGGCCCTTATATAGGTCCAGAACTGATGGGAATGGCCCCGGGGCCATGATATACTTAGGTTTTAGCCAAAAGATGATCGTTTTGGTCTAACGGAGTTGTTCTGGAGGCCTTTTTTCTATATGCAGTCGGAATTAAGCTTCCTGACATTAGATCTAGGTCAGGTTAAGATCTCGGCCCGATTAGATTAGTAGATCGACCACTAGGGACTAGTTTCAGTTCAACGACCACCGGTACTCAATCAAGGCCACAAGTATATTGACATATGTTAGAAATTTTTCTTGATCCAAGGGTATAATTGGGTTAGAATCTAACAGTCTGAATCCTTAGATTCAGCTTGCAAGTGAATGACTCAATTTACTTAAGTTTTAGTTTATTTCCTAAAGATATTCCTGTTTCTCACACACTTTGCTCCGGGGCTCAAGTTGTGCATTTCTAGATACTTTTAGGACTTAATTTCTGAGGTGGTTGTCAAGTCCAGCAAGGCAGTCATAACCGTATAGTTTTGGGGTAATCGGACTTTCGACGCATGGTCCAGGTCGGATACAGAGTTTCGTGATGCTCCCCAGAGCAACTGGGTTTTGGGATGGATCCTAAGTTTTTAGGTAATGTAGCATTAATGGTTCTACCTGGTTTAGGTCTTACAGACCGTATTTAAAGTGATTGGTGCTAATTTCACAGATAATCTATTTTAACACTTAGTTAATTCTCGTCTAATTTCTAAAGATTTGGTCCTTAGTGATTTATGCTTGAGGTGGTACTCGGGTCTTTGTATGGATTTTTTCGAGACATTACATAAACTCATGAGCCAGACATGGTGGTGTATGGGACACCGTGGTCGAGCTGTCGGCCTACGCTAGGGTGACGAGCCTCCCCGTAGTGACCAGTGAATAACCCAAGCTCATGAGCCGAATATGGTGGTGTATGGGACACCGTATTTGATCTGTCGGCATACGTTTAGTTGATGAGCCTTCCGTAGAGACCTTGAGTATAAATTTAGGCTTATGCTGAGGTGACGAGCCTCTCCATAGTGACCTCGAGTGTGAACTCATGAACTTACCTATCCACTGCTTTTCATCAGGGGTGATGCCCTATAACTTGCCTATTGTATGTGATTAACTAGGACTGACGACCCTAGATGGATCATTATTTAGGTAAGTGATATAAAGAGAGGTACCTTAGCTTTTCAAATCTGTTGTATGAATAAGCCTAATAAATTACTTGGCTAATACAACCATGCACCGCATTACATGTGCTTTGGCGAGAAAGTGGATATTTAGGGAGTTTGTCATGCAAGATCATGAGATAATGTCGCTGAGGGAGTGCAGGCGAGGGCACGTATCATTACGCATATCATTCTTACATTAATAAGAGTACTTAAGATATGATTGTTGTATTTCTTTATCATTATTGCTTAACTGAATTGATAATATATTAACCTTTGTCTTATAGTACCACTAAGTTGATCACTCACTCCCACTCTAGGATGGTATTTTAAAATATCAATCAGACTTTGATTAAAATGCAGGTTGTGATGCGGCTTACATGATGGAGCCGAACTTCATGGATGAGGAGGAGGAATTCTCCTATATTCAGTTATCAGGCAGCTATCTGTAGACCTTGTTCTGATTAGACGGGATTACTAGGTTACTTGGATTAGTTGGACAATTAGATTTTGATATTTTATAAATTTTGGAATAAACACTTGTATATATTCAACCTGGAATAGATTCATACTCCGGATGGTGAAACACTTTTATGTTATAATTCAAGTACTTAAGTCTTCCGCTTGCTCAATTAAATTAACTTTATGCTGATTTAGTGTAATCTCACTCATGTTTAATGCACTAATATGGATAACATTTAATCATCATTATCTATGTTGCATAAGTGATGCGTTGGAACTTGGGAGTTGAGCTTTGCTCGACCCCCGAATTTCGGAATATTACAGATTGCTTGGGCTAGGTTATAGCCTCAATCTTACTCAGATGCAACAATTAAATACATGTGATAATCAATTTATAATTTAACAAACAATCCAAGTGAAATCCTCATCAAAAACCTTGATCATATTACCACATACTAGCATTTTATCAATCATTTGCATAGAGGCGAATATAATTTCATGAAAGATACTATAAACATGTATAAGGCAAGAAAGAATCCTATCTTAACACTCGAATACATATAAATCATCAATAATTTCTCATTCAGACAATTCATTAAACACTTAGACTACACTTCACTAAATACATAGACTAGATTAGTTACAACATATATTTTAGCAAATCATATTTACATGTTCATACGAACATTTCAATAAATACATGAGAAATGTATTTTGTACTACATAGTTCACACATGTATATTATATTGACAACGGCGTATCTAAGATAATATGTGTAAGTGTTATAGTCACATGCTTCTTTGGTTGTCAAATTTTATGATGCCAAAACCTTTATATGTGTCGTGTGTTTGTATGTTGATTTATATATGTTCAAGACACGGCCTCACAAGTGCTTCAAGTTAAGTACATTGATCAACTACAAGTCAAGTCAAGCCATGTATTTTGTCAACATCTGTAAGCATATATGTTCAAAGCTACTTTGATTACAAGACTAAAGTACACTTCAAGTCTCAAGTGCAACTCAAGATGAAGTTGAGTTCAAGCTTTTGAATATCTCAAGACTAAGCTACATCAAGTGTGAGAGCTCAAGCTTAATAAGGTTCAAAAGTCTACCTTCGCTGAATGAATGAAGTTCAATGTTCATACTTCATGTTCCAGGTATGATAGACCTTAGATTGACCTTAGGGTAGGTCATTTTGGATACATAATTCAAACTATATGTTTATACATGATTTTGATCTGTTCTAAGACTAGTCCTGGACCTTGTTCGACTGGTCCTAGCATTGCCTCGACCAATCCTAGAAATTTCAAGACTAGTCGTGAGTTGTTACAATTTTTTAGAAATTTCTGGTTAAGCTACGACCAGTCCTAGAGACTGTTCGACCATTCGTGTGAATAATGTCGACCTGTCCTACGACCAGTTTTGTATCTACGATTCAAACTCCAGCGATGTATTTGAGGTTCCTTCGACCGGTCGTGAGAGTCCTACGACCAGTCGTAGAGGGCCTACGACCAGTCGTAGACAACCTAAGACCAGTCGAAGAACGGTTTTTTCCGATCGCGTCCAAATATTCAAAAATCCGTTCTGCTATGACCATTCGAAGTGTCCTCAAGACCAGTCATAGAGAAGGTTTTTTCTACTATAAATTGAGCACGAATTTCAGAGTTTTATAGAGAAATTCAAGTAAAATCAAGAATCCACTCTGAGATAAGTTTGTATTCATTTTAAGCTACTTTGTGCATAATTAATATTCCTTTTGTTAGCTTATTGTTATTTGATTTTAATCTACATTCCAATCTGATTTGAAAATTAGAAAATTCTGTAATTCCTTCTTTGAATCAAAATTAAATACAGCTAGCTCATTTGGTTTAACTTAAAATCAATTAGAACTTAGAACCATTTTAAAGTGAGTATTGGAATTTGAACTTCTAAGTTCAATCATCTACTCTGATTGGTTCTTCCAGGCTACAACGAAAGGAGAAATTCAAGTATTTTACATTTATTGTAATTTACATTTCTTTTTAGTTTGTTTTGAGATTGAGCCAGAAAAATCTCATTGTGTGGTTATCTGAGGAGAGCCAGAAAACTCAGACAGAGGGGTTTTTGAATTGTGTAAGCCCAAGTCAAAAAGACACAATTGTGAAGGTTTTAGGTGAACCTATGAAACCTATTTTGATAATGAATGCTGATATCCCATGTGTGAGGATATTAGGAGTGGAATAGCAATCTGTGTGGCTGTTTTATAACAATTGGTGTACACACAGGCGAACCACTATAACTCTTTGTGTTTTGTGGATATGTGATTTATTTTTTCTATCTTTTATCATTCAAAACTGTGTAATGTACGTGTGGATGTGAATGTTATAATTTTTTCATTTCAAGCACAGTGGGGAATAGTGTAATAATTTAGATTTAAATTTCTGCAATTTATTTCAATTCCTTGCTATTTATTTATTCCTCTTTGGTGTGAGTTTTTGATACAGGACGTTCTAGAAATAAGGTTGTCCTGCCATAAACCCTTGGTTTTTATGGTGTAAGGTTGTCCTTAGAACTGAATTCGTATCAACCTTTCAATACTAGTTTATTGAGGTTGCTTTTATTTCAGCTTTAAGAATTGAATCATTTCTATTTGGTTATCTCTTGATTTTATTCCGCTGTAATACTTTTAATTTGGCATAGTCCTATTCACACCCCCCCCCCCCCCCCCCCCCCTCTAGGACATATAGCTAGGTCATTTCAATATGGCAACAATCAAGTCAGACATAAATCATTACTGACATTGAAAGCATTGAAAACCATAATCTAAATGTTTATAGTCCACACCTTTCATCGGAATACTCGATTCGGCCGCGATTCGAATTTTACGTTCCTGAAAACAGAACGTCGAGCACCTAAATAATGAAACAAGTTAGCTATTCCGTCAATTACTATATTTGGATTTCTAAATCAAGATTAGGGTTAGAATTTCTTACCCAAATCGTAACCGAAAATGATTGTGTAGCGAAGTGGGGAGGTAAATCTGTACGTGGATTAGTGGGAGAGAATCCCAGTGATGATCTCCCAAAGTCTCTCTCTTCTCCTTCCTCTTTTCTCTTCTTTTTCTCTCTTCTCTCTCCTAAGGTTAGAGAAATTCGTATGAAATAGAAATGGGATGGTTTAAGGGCTATATATAGGCCCAGAAGTGATGCAAATGGCCCTAGGGCTATGGTATACTTTATTTATATCCAAAGGGCAACTGTTTCTGATGAACGGGGCTCATCGGGAGGTCCATTACTCACCTACATCATAGGATAAGTTCCCTGACAATGGATCTATGCCAAGATGTGATTTTGGTGCGATCTGATAAGCAGATCGACCGTGGGGGACCCGTGTTAGATCAACGATCGTGCTTACTCGATCGGGGCCATAAGTATACGGATATGTGTAGGAAAATTTTCTTTCCCTATGGGTGAAGTTAGGTTAGAAACTAACGGTCTGAAATCCTTAATTTTGTGCGCGAGTGAATGGCCCAATTCACTTAAGTTTCGATGCATTTTCTAAAGATATTCGTGTTTCTCACAAACTTCACTCAGGGCTCAAGTTGCGTGTTTCTAGATACTCTCTGGGCTCGATTCCTGTGACTTTTGTCAAGCCCATTAGGATGGATATAACCCTATAGTTTCACAGTCATCGAATTTTCGACGTGTGGTCTAGGTCCGATACGGAGTTTCAATGTACTCCCGAGAGCGACAGGCTCTTGGGATTTTTTCTTAGGTCTTTGTATAGTATTAATTTAGTGTTATTAATGGTTTTATATCTTCTCATTTGTGGAAATGGTGATCCAAGCTAAATCCACCGATTATTTAGTTTAATACTTAACTAAATTTTTCCTAAATTACACTGCAAGATACGGTCCTCGGGAAGTTCTATATTTTTTTAGTACTTTTAATTATTATATTATTTTAATTATTTTTCAGTAGTTCATCATCAAGTCTACTTTATCTCCACCAAATTTTATTAAATTTCATGTTCTAAAAAAATTCTAAAAATTCTGGAAGTAGCAACTATACAAACTAATAAATTTTGGATAGTTGTCATATCAACCTATATTTAACTATATTAAAATTTTTATTTTTATTTTCAATTATTTTTATATGAAACTACACTTATCAAGCTTCAATTTATCTTTTGAATCACCTAAATCGGAGTTATATTGAGGTAAATATGAATTTTTGAAGTCAGCCTAAAAATACAAAAAATTTCAGCGAGGGTCTACCGAAATTCAGTGCACTGGTGCACGCCGCCGACCGGGCGGTGGAGCCGTGCCCCTCTGGTAGTCTTGGTGGTGATTTTGTCAATTGTTTCTTGAAATGAGTGTATCTTGCAAACCGGAATGAGTTATTCGACGTGCAATATATGATTTTGGGGTAGGAGAAGCTATCTAAATAACCTAGTTATTTCCCAAGATTCCATCACGTTAATGGTCTAAATTCTATTTAATTTTTATTTTTACTATTTATAGTAAAATTTAGTTTAATTATAGTTCTTCATCCTTTGAGCTTAGGATTTATGTCTAATATGAAAGTATTTGGAAAAATTTGAAGAATAAGGTGATGAAAGATGAGATTTTTGAAGGAGATGGGTTAAAAGGGGATTTGAAACTTTGGGATTGAGTTTTGAGAAGTCGATAAGGTGTTATGATAGACCTATTACTCAAAGACATCTATCTCCAAGTTGGGAAAAATTCAGGACGTTACATGTACACACATGCTGGTGTGGCACGTGTCATATCCAAACTATCAATTAAGTGGGCCCAGGAATTAGTTTGGTCTGCTCATCAGGTGGGGCAAATGTACAGAACAAATGGATGACTACAAAAGGTTGAACAACAAACCCAATTCAATGTAAATGTGCCCCATCTGATGAGTAGAAAGGGTTGATTCTTGAGCAACTGTGTGTTCGGCCCACATAGTGGATAGCTTGAATCTCACATGCATGCAAAGGGGCTGGCGACTATACATGGAGGATCAAAACATAACTTCATTAGCTTTCCCTCAGTATCGGATGTTTGATAAACATCATGGTGCGGTCCACACTACTCGACCTCATGGGAAGTCCCATGAATGGGAACTTCCCATGAGGTTGAGTTGTGGACCCCACCGTGATCTATGTCGAACACCAACCCCATCAGTCAGATGCACCATTTCATGGTGGGCCATGGGCTTAAAAATCAAGTCAATCCATGACTAGGTACGCCACACCACATACAATAGTTGAGAGGGGTTATCCTCACATTAAAACATTCATAATCATTTATTGGGCCACCGAGATATGGTTCACAAATCCAGCCCATCCATTGTGTCCCAATTGGATGAGGGGTCAAGCCAAGTTTCAGCTACATCCAAAACTCAGGTAGGCCCCACCAAGTGCTTTTATATGTTTTAGGCATGTCTTTACATGGTTTTAGATGGTATGGCTCACCTAAGTTCCATATACGGCTGATTTTTGGGATATCTCATAACCTAAGGGGACCCATCAAATGCATGGTATTGATGTTCGACATAGATCATGGTGGGGTCCACACAACTCGACCTCATGGGAAGTTCCCATAAGGTCGACCTTATAGTACCATTTTCGTGTGTGTGTGTGTGTATAACCCTAGTTTCTAGGTATCTCTAATCCTACCCACCGCACCTGACCTCGATCCGAACCCAAATTTCTCTCTCCCTCCCTCATCCTCCTCTTCCAAGTCTAGTAGCCACCCACCATCCATCACCACCACTACATCAAAATCCTTCTTTAGGAACGGTTTTAAACCATGGCTAAATAGGGCATCGCAAAAATTAGGGACGGTTTAGGACCGTTCCAAAAATTTAATTTATTCAAGTTGTGCCTCGCAAAAAATTAGGGACGGTTCAAAACCGTCGCAAATTTTCATTTCCGAAACAATATTTTTCTTATTTAGGAATGGTTTTAAACAAATAATAATAATAATAATAATAATAATAATAATAATAATCACAACAGTACCACTAATCACACAATCCCAATTATTAATTCATCAGGCCCAGATTACAAGGACCTTGAATTGTGATGCTTTATATCATTCACATGCACGAAAAAAAAAGAAAGATGCATTTCTATCACCGAGTCCCTTTCAGCCCAAATGCACAACAACATTGCCTTCAAAAGAGCTTTCCACAATATCTTGCCTATTGGGCCCCATGGGGCCATGTTCAAATGTTGTAAATTGGTATAAAAGCACCTGTTATATGCTTAGCTGATACCTATTCAAATTGCAGAAACATGATGCATCTATCCAAGGCCTAGTTCTCTGCTTGCCACAAGCAGAAAAATCCTGCTATAGATAGGCATCTAGAGTTAGGGCCCACTAAATAAACAGTCCGGATCTAATAGCTGACATGCCATATGTCCGATAATTGGGAAAGAAAAGCATCCTTATAGAAAACACACTAATGGAAGTAAAAACTAGTCTGAGAAGAAAAAAATATAGTAATACATCTTTCTTACGTTGATACACAAACACACTAGAGAAATATGTACGTACTCGACACTATTAGATGGAGCCCACCTGGTCTCATGGCTCTCTCTCTCTCTCTCTCTCTCTCTCTCTCTCTCTCTCTCTCTCTCTCTCTCTCTCTCTCTCTCTCTCTCTCTCTCTCTCTCTCTCCACACTTACAGAGAATACAATTGCAATGTACTAGGGAAGGTGGTAGTGTCAATTTTATGAAAGAAACAGTTAAGAATGCAATAACAAGTAATGGTGTAAACACCACAACAATCAATCATCAAAAGGAAGTCAGTGAAGTGTGAAAGCCATACATACCAAACAAATGATAAAAAGAAAACAGAATTAAAAATAAAATAAAATCCAGAAACCTTGCAGCAAGAAGCGATGAAATGCAACTGCTTTGGACGCACTAATTCTAGTATAGATGATGTCACAGCAGCATTCGTTAGACCACCAGGCCTCATGTTTGCACGTACCGGGGCTCCAAACCCTATAGAAGAATCTTGATGCCTGGGCATGGACGAAAACAGGTTTAAAATTCCATAAATGAACCACCAATGCAAGGCAATTAGCACAAGCACATCAGTTGGCTTTCTCATTTTAAACATGTACCTTTCTGAGATTGTCTTTTCTAAGTCAATAAAAGCACCGCCGCATATGAAGAGAATAATATCCTTCGTGTCAATCTGCAAAAAACCAAATGCATTGCTAACAACCAGAAGCTAATTACATAGGTCAAAGATAACATAAACCTGGCAGTAGAGCTACCATATCTAGTGCAGCACACGATCGTTCACACTTATTTTGTAACATTGGTGCAGAAATACCTGAATATTGTCACCGTGTAAAATTTTTTGCTGCACTTAGGAACCTCTCCAATGGTTCTCCTTTCAAGTCGAGTGGGATCTCGAAGCCATCTACTCTTTGTTTCTCATATATAAGTCCTGGTCTCAATACAACACCTGAGAGTTTTTCCAATTTCAGATATGGAGCAATTGATCGACATAATGGAAATTCAGAGGAAGAATCCATGGCTGAGAGGTCAGAATGGGAGAAAAAAATATGCAAAAGCTATTTGCAAGCAAATGTATGTGAAATCCTGCTTTTTCATCAGGTGAGCCCCACAGTATCTTCCCTGGCCCAAAATCAGGCTCGTTCACTGGTCAGGTAGCCTGTGCCTGTATATTGAATCCAATGCAGACCATTTGTCAAAATATTTTAACCATCTACTGTTCTGTCATGTGTTACCCATGGGTGAGCAGACTGACCTGATTTTTTGAGTCAGGGAGGCACACGGTAGGGCCTGCCTGATGAATGGACCAGATTTTGCAAATGCATGCTGAGTGGTATATTTGCCTGCAAGTAGGATTCTGGTAATACACAGTGAATGTAGCCTTAACAGGGGCTCTTACCTGAGCTTGGGTATTTAGAAAGGACCTCCGATTCTGCTTTCCGCTTCCCAGTGAAGTATCCTGAAGAAAGTAGAAATGACGGAAGATTGTAATCATGTACAGATATCAAGATGAACTCTGGAATTCCTGCATGGCAAAAAGGTTATTACAAAATTTCATGCTTGCAAAGCACAGCCCAGTGGAAACGAAAAAGAACTCGTTGGCCAGTCGACTACAAAGTAAATTGAAAAGATGGAAGCACAAAACCGACTTGGACAAGAACCGAAACCTGAGTCCCCTTTTTAGTTTCTGTGCATTTAAGAAGAGCATTGGAATTTTAGTCAACACCCAAATCATTAACAAAAACAAACCTTGTTTGAATATACGACACTTCAAATTTATCAAGTTTTTCTAGATGGTCTCCTCTCTTGAATTGAATGTGAGTAATTTCTTCAAGTTTATATCTTTTTTTACTTTGCTTGATACTCTTTTCCTGTTTTATTCAGTCGTGTCCATTTTTGAAAGGTTAAAGACAGTGTTAGGAAGTAATAAGAGAATGTCAGGAATGAAAGAGAGAGCTTAATAAGCACACGGCAAGTTAAAATAAGAGCGCTCTACATCCCCTCTAGTACAAAAAGTACATCTTTACATAATTGGGTTGGCCACCTTGGGCTGGAATTCGGGTTGGGTTGGGAATAGTCACATGTATTTGAGTCACGTCGGGTCAGATTGGGTTGAGTATCAAGCAATTTGGGGTTGGCCACCTTGGGCTGGAATTCAGGTTGGGTTGGGTCCTCTTCAGGTCGGGTCACGCTAGGTTGGATCCTGCCACTCACTAACTACTCTTCCAAACAAAGAACCTGAACAAGAAGAAAAATACAAGAGAGAGAGAAAGAGAGAGGAGATGATCTCACTTAGCACCCAAGGTTGGGAACTGACCTAGATCTTCAATGGAAGGAGCTGCCACATTATTCATCACATCGCCTCCAGAAAATCCAGAAAATCCGCCTCTAGATATCAAACATGCCATCCACATCTATCTCATGATCTTATTCAGAGAGGAGCTGCAATTTTTGACATCTTGCTTTGCTACCCTCAAGCCAGGCCACTGTTGATGGAGAACTCATCAACGAGAGAAGCCAGACTCACCTTGATGTATGCACCTTATATCCACGCCGTCCATCTATTTTGAAAACTCATCTTAGCTCATAATCCAAAAAATGAAGTGGATCCAAATCTCAGGTGGATCATAATACAAGAAACAGTGGTAATTGACCATTAAAAACATCTTACCAGAAACAGGATGTGAAAAGATAGAAGAAACTACAATCAACAAAACTGATGTTAATCTTTTTTTCCTTTTTAAAGGATGAAAGATAGAACATAAAGCTTACCTCATTATAGCCACCTGCATAATGAGCATTAGCCCGCAGGTCATTGACATCCATGCCCTCAAGTGAGCCTGATATGAGAAGCTGGAAAAGCACTTTATGTTAAATAAATTTGCAATCATCTCCTTGAAACAAAATAGATATGAAATATTTATCTAGATATATAAAAACTACTTCCATTTATAAATGCAGAAAGTCAGGGAAACAAAACAACCCAATTCAATTTCTCATTTGAAGTCATAAAAATAAATAAATAAATAAAACCCCAAAAAGCCTCATGACCATGAATAGTCTAAAAGGATGAAGTTTAATAACCATGTGATTTCCACCCAAAGGAAAAACCACACCACCTAATGAGGGAGATTTGCTAAACTAACAAACATGAAAACACAAAAAATAAAAATTTTCAAACTTCAAACCATGTTGAACTGGTTTAGAATTGAAAATTTTAAATTGAATCAATTAGCTCATCGCAGTCTGAACAGGTGTGATCCATTGGTTGGACCAGTTTGGATTGAAGCTGCAAGATTTGTTGCTGACCAACTGCATATCATAGAAGTAACGCAAATTTCTAGACTTTGTTTTCCTTATAATTAATAAAAATATATTGAACCAACATGGGCTACCAATGATCCTTTTTCCTCAACTCAAGAACAGGAAAGGTAATCAAGGAGAATTAAAGCGGATCTAAAGAAGATTATTAGATTATCTCAAATAAGATTGGCACCTGTCTGGGTCATGAAGGAATACCTCTTGACTATGGTTAGAAAATTTTAGAATAGAACTCAAGGTTATTTGCCCTCAACAGATTGCAGATATATGTATACACAAGATCTTACAAGCAAAGATTGCCAAAAGACTATCAAGTTAAATTCAGTATCTAGAGAAATTAAAGAAACAGTTGTCAGACAATGATCACAAACGCATTTGTTGGTTTTGCGGAAGAGATTGTATAGTATCAATTATTACTGACTTGAATGTCTTTGACAGAGCAAGAGCCATATGATCTACCCTTACCTGCAATGATTTCCGAAACATTAAGATACAACAGTAAAAGAATATTTTGGCGTAATGATAAATGACGAAAACTTGTTAGTAAAAATTATGCGTTCACAAAAGGCATTGCAACCAGCATGCTGTTTACAATGCTCAACTTTGAAACAAGAACCAAAAACGACATGGGAAACAAAAGCAGGAAATGCCAACTGAAATAACAGAAAGTTTTGCGATGAGCAGCAGATGTAGTCGATGTAAAATGAATGGTACGCGCATTGGGTAACAAGCAGAAAACATGATGAGAAATGAATCAGGGTGAAAAAATAACAAATAATCAGAGGCTGATATCAGGAAAAAAGAAAAAGAAAAAGAAAAAAAAGAAGAAGAAGTTTCTGAGACTTCTAAACAGGGTTATAGGAATGACCTCTAAAGGTTTCTCCAATTGTGATGAACAATTTCAAATGAGTCTCCAGAATACATCTTTCAATGGGCTGAAGGAATTTCATTTTGTGTTTAATGGATACATCTAAAACAGAAAACATGATTCAATTTTACTTTATCAAGAAGTAGTAAACATAACTAAAATTTGTTTATAATCTATATTTTTCCAGGATCTTCTACACATGCACATGTACACATACATGGGCATTTACTGCAAAAGCATACATATATAGAGGAAGCATATCCAAATTCTTCATGCTTCATACATGGGCAGCCACACACTTACTATAAAAAGGAGAAAATGGCCAAGGAAAGATGACATAAAAGGATCAGGTATACAACCAAACTTATGCAGTAATTTCCACAAATAACTGACCTGCAGACACTGAGTGCTTTTCTCATATCTCCAGATGCAGCAGCTGCTTTCTGGTATATTTGCAACATTGTTAGAGTTTTTTTTTTTTTTTTGGTCATAATCAGCTATAATATCAGTGTTCAAGAGTGTCAAAATCATAGTGATTGACCAGGCTACCACACATTGTTATGAAGATTAAAAGCACAAGAACTGATAAAAGGAAGACACACACCCACAGACATTCAAATGTAAATGACTAAGAGAGAGTTTCGAGAGATCTAACATCCCGAGAGAAATTCCAGGAATTGATGGTTAACTGATTTGACATATGTATGTAAATGCGAGCTGTGATCCATTGCCTCCATAGGAGGATGAGTGATTGTTGAAAATGCACAAACAGATGCTAAAGGCTGGTATATGGATGATTTGCAATTTAGTGCCTGAACAGATTTGCCTGTCTAGCATGTATTTTAGGTTGGATTTGTAGCTTAAGAAATGCTGTGTTATGGCATTCAATGAGGTAAGAACTAGTTCTAGAAGGTTGTAACAAATTGCATTTGCTATTACAAAAAAACAAGCTTAAAATCTACAAATTACTATATTCTCAGTCTAGCTAACTATGAACTTGTGTGCCTGAATTCAGTCTGAGTAGGCCTCAAAAGCATGCATGTTGTAGAGAAGGTTAATAAGGCATCTTAGTTCGTGAGTTACATAGAAAACAAATCAGAGTAGAAAAAAGAGGAAAAAAATAAAAATAAATCAAAGATGACCAGTGATTTGATTGCTCTACCATTAGAAGTGGAAGCAGGCAATTGTATTCCAATAGGAGCTGATTTACTTCTTCCGCACAAACTGTGCTGAAATCTACTGCATTTGTTATGCTCGGAAAACACCCAATTATTCCGATCTCAAATACAATGATCTTCTGCGCTCCCAGTTTATACAACCTCTGAGAATTACACCCCAACCTCTGTTGTGCTTTACAAGATCTTGATCTCTAATACATAACTGTTGACATGAAAACTCATTCTTTGGGTGCCTACCAAGATCTCTAGTATATAATTACTGATAATTAAAATGAGATTAACTCATTTTCAGAAGTCTACCAAACAGGGCCTTAGCATATAAGCCACAATGGAAGTTTTGGAAAAAATAAACAAGACCATGTAGCATTCCAACCACATCAATTTCAGCCAACAGATCACACTAGTAGAATCAGTAGGTTGTGGTCAGCCCTAACTTCAGCCTGGTGCAAAAATCGAAACGCTTCAAATTCTTTAGGTCCCAGCCCAGCGTTGCCTGACCAGATGGACCAAGAAGCTCAACCTGAGCCTCTCCCAGTCACTAACTACACAACAGTAGTCGGATTCTTCTTTAGTACAATGGACTCCTTTTCATTCTTTTCTCTTGGAGTATGTCATTTTACCTCCAAATCATGATAGTTGGTTAATAAGATTACTTTTAATCTTTATCTTTTTTTCTTTTCTTTTTTTTTTTTTTCCTTTTTTTTTTTGTGTGTGTTAGCTTGTTAATACACCCATTGTCAGATCACACTTCACCGTTAGCCACCCCCACTAGGGAATCGATGCCAAGACCTCAGTGTTGAAACGAGGTATCTTTCACTCAGTCTACCACTTCAGCTATGGATCTGGGTGTTACTTTTAATCTTTATCAAATAGAAATTTTATATATATATATATATATATATATGTGTGTGTGTGTGTGTGTGTGTGTGTGTGTGTGTGTGATTAACTAAAATGAGATAAACTCATTTTTAGGCATCAACCAAACAAGATCATCTATATATGCCAGGGGAAATGACATGGAAACCTGAGTTTTTTCTTTTCTTTTCTATTCCAGGTTTCAATCATGAAAATGTAATGAAAGAGTTGTTTGTTAGTTTCATATCACCATAAGCTTGCCCAATTGACTGCAGGGAACAGAAGACAAAATTACACTCCTATTCCCATTCCTCAATTTCCATAATCCATCTAGAAAAGGGGGGAAAATTAAACCTCTATCTCAAACAAATACGCGAAAATTTACATATATCCCTGAGAAAAAAAAAAAAGGAGGTTAGTTATTCTGCTGACAAGAAATTCATGAACAGCCGCAATTTTAAGAGAAATGATTTGTGTGCCATGATATGAAAACAGTGCCTGCCTGGTCCAAAGGGGGGGGGGGGGGGGGGGGGGGGGGGGGGGGAGGGAGGGAATGGTTGAGAATTATTAGTGCTTTGAAAAAATGACTTTAAAAAGGAATTTGCAATGTAAGGGATTTGCCTGAAATTCGAGCCACAACATACAAGGGCCACCTCCCGAAAGGCTTGGATCTCACGTGTGCCACAGTGGCCCATGTTGAATAGTAGGATTCAAGATCCTAACTATGAAGCAGTGTTTTAAATCACTATGTAGCGTTAACTTATGGTAGGTAGTGTAGCTTGGCCTTGACATCATGTACTTCATGAAAATAACTAAAGTCACATGTAGCCTATGCTACTGCTACATGCTAATTGAGGGGATGCTAGTACATTGGGAAAATTGTCTCGCCACAAAGGTCTGGCAAATTCATTGACAGAACGGCAATTGAAGTAATGCAGAAAATGACAGCATTAAACTTATATGCTTAAATTACAAGTTAATTCACAAATAATAATAATAATACAGCATGCGCACACAATTAAGCAACACAGAAAGATTAATTTAAAGCTAACCTTCCAGAAGCTTCCAATTTATGCCTCAGGTCAGCGATCTCAGCTTCAGTAGTAGCTAGCCTCTGTTGACATATTGCTTCAGCTTCATTGGCAGCTTTAACATGCAACTCCAAATTGTGCTCGTCAAGAGAAGATTTAAGACTTTGAACGTGAGCCCAAGCTTTGTATTCCAAGTCCCTAGACTCGATCACATCCCTGCAATTGGAAAAAAAAAATGGCAACATTTTGGTATAATCATGAAATTCTACATTCCACATTCTTCTAAGCAGTATTATTTCAAGTATAATGCCCTGGGTTGGAACTTTTTTTAGGCATAAAATAGAATAGAAAAACAATGGTCCATATTTTTTTCCCCCTTTTTGTTGGGGGCCTTGCATAAAACCTTAGGATTCAGCTTCCCGAACAAACCAGAATTATAGGATAATAATAGCAATGAAACAAATCAAAGCAACAATCACACACCACAAAAGAGATTTTTACGTGAAAAACTCTCAAAGAGGTAAAAACCACGAGACCTCGTCCAGATCAACAATCCACTATGAAGTAGAACGTTACAACCTTCGTCACTCATGCAGGAGTGGATGATGAACAATAAGAGAATAAAAGAAAAACAGAGGGATCTCACCGATCACGAGGACGTAGAAGCGCTGAGACGACGACTCCCTTCCACAAGCTTTCTCTCACTCTCTCACCTTTGATATCCCTAAGCCCTTTAGGAAACCCTCTTGTGCTTTTCTTCACACAACATCATACCCTAAAACAAACCCTAGGAACCTCTTTTTATAGTTTTAGAAAACTCCCTTCCGCATCCCAGTTGCGAAAGGACTTGCGACACGAAATCCGTGCAAAATCGCGGAACGAATCTGCGTAGGTTCAACCAGTCATGGACCTCCTACGACCGGTCGAGCACCCTCCGAAAAAAATAGTCCAATCGCTGGACTTTGAGTCGAGCTACGACTCGACTCCCACGACTGGTCGTACCAACCTTCAACCGGTCGAACACGGGGCACCATCAAATCTCTCCCTTTTTGACCCGGGAGGGATCCTCCTTCTTCAAGCCATCCAGGTTTCTACGAACCTCAAATTTGCCCTTGAGCAAAGCCTTGGTCATCATGTCTGACCTATTATCATCCGTGTGGACCTTCTTAGGCTGTAACACCTTCTGTTCCAAAGTATCCTTGATCCAGTGATAACGAATCTCTATGTGCTCCGACTTGGAATGCTGACTTGGAATCTTGCTCAAGTGTATAGCACTCTGACTAGCGTAATAGACCACGTACTCCTCTCGCTTCAGGCTAAGTACATGTAGGAACCTCTTCATCCAAAGCATCTCTTTACATACCTCTGTGACAGCAATGTACTCGGCCTCTGTCATCGACAATGCTACGACCCTCTATAGCTTGCTCTACCAAGAAACCGCTCCCCCTATAAACGTGAACATGAATCCCGATGTAGACTTCCTGAAGTTTATATCACCTGTCATATCTGCATCTGTGTAGCCCTCTATCACAGGTTTTCCGTCACCATAGCATTGGCACAACCTGGATGAGCCTCTTAGATACCGTAGTATCCACTCCACCACTGCCCAATGCTCTTTGCAAGGATTGGCAAGATACCGACTGATAATACCAACAGCAGATATTAGGTTTGGGCGTGTACACACCATAGCATACATCAAACTTCCTACGGCTGACGCGTAGGGCATCTTCTACATCTCTTCCACCTCTGCCTTCATCTTGAGACACTGTCTGTCACTCAATCTAAAGTGACCATCTAGTGGAGTACTGACCGGCTTCACTGTATTCATATTGAACCGTTCTAGGATTTTCTCAATATATCACTCTTGTGACAGCCAAAGCTTCCTGCTACTTCTGTCACGGGTTATCTCCATTCCTGCGATCTGTTTATCCGGGCCTAAGTCTTTTATTGCAAACGACTTGCCCAACTCCTGTTTCAGCCTGTCGATCTTCTTGATGTCCTTTCCCATGATGAGCATGTCATCAACGTATAAGAACAGAACTATGAAATCACCATCTGAGAACTTGCGCGTGAACACACAATGGTCCGACTCCGTTCTGTCATACCCATGCTGTAACATGAACGAATCAAATTTCTTGTACCATTGCTGTGGAGTTTGTTTCAGTCCATACAAGCTCTTCCTCAACCTACACACCATATGCTCTTTGCCCTTGACTTCGAACCCCTCTGGTTGGTGCATGTAGATCTCTTCTTTCAGGTCACCATGGAGAAAGACAGTTTTAACATCTAACTGCTCTATCTCCAGATCCATGCTAGCCGCCAACCCAAGCAACACCCATATGATGTCATCTTCACCACTGGTGAGAATATCTCCTCGAAGTCTATGCCTTTCCTCTGACCGAACCCTTTTACCATAAGTCTGGCCTTGAACCTCATCTGTGAATTCTTCTGCTCAACCTTCTTTCTAAACACTCACTTTTTGCTCAAAGCTTTCTTGTCCTTAGGTAGTTTCACCATGTCTTAGGTGTGGTTCTTATGCAAGGATTCCATCTCCTCTTTCATAGCTTTCAACCACTCCTCTTTATGCTTATTGGCTAAGGCCTCAGAATAATCTTCTGGCTCTCCCCCATCAGTTAGCATAATGTACTCATGCGGCGAGTACCTCTTGGATGGCTGCCTGTCCCTAGATGACCTCCTCACCTGTGGCTCAACAGGTGAATCAAGTAGGGGCTGCTCCCCTAGTCCATCTTCTGAAGGAACTCCCTCGTCCTCTGCACCTTTTTGTACTCCCCTATCATCAGGCACCATGGGAGGAATAACCGGATCCATGTCCTCTAGCTCACCTGAATTAGGTTGGTTCTTCTCTGGCTTACCAATGTCTTTTATACACTGATCTTCAAAGAAAAATACATCTCTGCTCCTGACGAGCTTCCTCTCAGTCGGATCCCATAATCTGTAACCGAACTTTTCATCACCGTACCCTAAGAACACACACTGCCTGATCTTCATATCGAGCTTGGACCTCTCGTCCTTCGGTACGTGAACGGATGCCCTGCATCCAAACACCCTGAGATGACTGTACGATGGATCTTGTCCAGTCCACACCTTCTCAAGTACTTCTCCATTCAACGGGGCTGATGGAGACCTGTTTATCAGATACACCGCCATGTGCATTACTTCTCCCCAAAACATCTTGGGCAACTTCGCATGGGATAACATGCATCTGATTCTCTCAACAATGGTGCGATTCATTCGCTCAGCTACACCATTATGCTGGGGGGTCTTGAGAACCGTTTATTCATGTCGTATACCTAGGGACTTGCAGTACTCATGAAAGTCGTCAATATATTCACCACCATTGTCAGTGCGGATGCACTTCAATGATCTACCTGTCTCTCTCTCGACCATAGCATGAAATAATTTAAACACACCAAAGACCTCGTCCTTGGATTTTAAAGCAAAAGCCTAAACCCTCCTAGATGCATCATCTATAAAAGTAACAAAATACAACGCCCCACCCAAGATTTTTGTCCTTATAAGACCACAAACATCAGAATAAACTAAATCTAATGCATGCATTTTATTAACATGAGAAGAAGATTTAACAAATGAAACTCGATGCTGTTTCCCTGATAAACAATTAAGAAAGGTTTTGAGGTGTACCTATCACGTCTGGAAGGAGCCGCTTCCTCGCTAGTAGCTAAAGCCCTTTTTCACTCGTGGCCTAGACACATGTGTCGCATGTCTATAGCTGAATCTTCCGGCACGTTCAACCCACCCTTGCATATACTGACACTTGCCTTGTAAAGGGTGCAACACTTCTTTCATTTGGCTGCAATCAATGAACCCTTGATGAGCTTCCAGCGCCCACCAGCAAACCAGCTTTCATTACCATCATCATCCAACCTTCCTGTCGACATCAAGTTGAGGAGAAGGTCTGGGATATGCCTCACATCCCTGAGAACCAATGTACAACCCACATCGGTCTTCACACAAATATCACTGACCCCTACAATCTTCGATACGCCAGAATTTCTCATCTTCACGGTCCCATAGTCACCTGACTTGTAGCTTGTGAAGAAATCCCTATGTGGAATCGCATGAAAAGAGGCTCCTGAGTCTATCACCCAGTCGGTGTCCTGACTCGTAGCCGTGAGACTTACATCATGATCTGCAGAAAGAATAACTACAACATCGCTATCTTAAGCGACCGCAGTGGAATCTGATTCATCTTCCTTCTCCTTTCCTTTTCCTTTTTTATCGTTCTTAGCCTTACGACATTCATGCTTATAATGACCCTTCTTGCCACAATTCCAGCATTCAACATCTTTTCTGTTACTCGAATTGCCTCTTGATTTATCTCGGACCTTCCTGCCCTTCCTGTTCTTTCATCTCCCCCGTTCTTGTGTCACAAGTGCCTCTTGCTGAGTATACCCCGGAGACTTTCTCCTTGTCTCTTCATTGAAGAGACAGCTAGTAACTTGTTCCATGGATATCTTAACGTCTGGCGCGGAGTTACTTAGAGACACCACCAATGTCTCCCAACTGTCAGGCAACGAACTAAGTAATAGTAAAGCCTGCAATTCATCATTCAGGAATATCTTCATAGAGGAGAGTTGGTTCACTATATTGCTGACCTCATTCATGTGCTTGACCTGTAACGCCCTGAAAATCGGGAGTCGAGCAGAAGCTCAGCTCCCGAGTTCCAACGTATCACTTATGCAACATAGATAATGATTATGGAATATTATTCATATTAGTGTATTAAACATGAGTAGGATTATACCAAAACAGTAATTCATACTCCAGATCAATTTATATAATGCAAGCGAAAGACTAAAAGATGTATCTAAACGTATACGAGTTCAAAGGATCTCTGTCAAACCCCAGAGTATGAATACATCACTGAGTCACCATATACATGTATTAGTTAAAAAAAATCAAAATGTGGAGAGATAGTTTCAACTACAATGATAAGCCCTGTAGCCCCGTTAATCAGAACGGCCTAAGCGAAACTGTCAGAGAACTGCATATACGAGAACTCGTCCTGATCGTCGTAGTAATCAGGCTCCGCCTCCTGAGTCGCGTCGTTATCTGCAACTAAGACAGAGTCTGGTGGGTGTTCAGAACACCGTCCCAGAACGTGGGAGTGAGTGATCAACTCAGTGGAATCATAGAGCAAAGATTAACATGTTATCAATTCAGTCAAGCAGTAATGATAAAGCAGACATATCAGACATTCCTAGATACTCTTGTTAGGGCAAGGATGAAATGTTTTCATGATGCATGCCCTCACCTACACTCCCTCGTGCGACACCATCTTACGTTCGTGGCATGCTTTCTTCCCTCTGTGCTCTTCAACCCGGGGCACATGCAGTGCGATGTTATGAACGTAATTACCAAGTTATTATTAGTCCTTTTCATACAGCAGGATTGAGAAGCTAAGGTACCTCTCTTATATCATTATCCAAACAATGATCAATTATAGGGTCGTCAGTCCTAGACAATCTTATACGATATTATAGTTCTAGATCATTGTTAAGGGCTCGTCACCAATCAATACAGGTCTAGTTATATCCCATATACTATAATAAGGCTCGTCGCCTCAGTGCAGTTTCAGGATATACTCGAGGTCACTACAAAGGGCTCGTCACCAATCAGATTAGGCCGACAGCTAGAATATAGTGTCCCATACCACTATAATCGGCTCACGAGTCTAAGTTGCTCACTGGTCACTACGGGGAGACTCGTCGCCCCAGCGTAGGCCGACAGCTCAACCACGGTGTCCCATACCACCATGTCCTGTTCATGAGTCTTAGCGGATCGAGGTACCAAGGTTGACGGGATTACACTGGTAAGTTTGGTACCCTAGATTCAAACAGGAGCGTCCATACATGGTGAACATACATTGGGTCAATCGGGTTACTTGACGAGCTCGACTAGCACGAGCGCACGTTAAGTTGATCGACATGAAATGCATAAGTACTCTGTGTGGCCAAACCACTACCGACAACTCTAGTACGGCTCGGGTTCATCAAACACGTCTTCCGTGGTGAATAAATCTCAGCCACGAACTCAAAGCCTGTTACCGATTGCCTAGACTATAACATGGTCCCCGTCGTGTACAATCTCAATAATAGACATTTGATTTAAATTCTACATTTCTATGAATATGTTATGAAATATCACTTAAACAGGAATACAATACATGGAAGAAATCATACACACAGTTAACATGAATAAAATAGGCTAAACATTTCATGGAGGAAATCATACACATAAGTAAGGGGATTCAGATTCATGCCTCAGTACCTTAAAAAAATCATACTCTACCAATTCCTAACCCGTTCAGGTATTTACATAGACACTTAGACTACACTAGTCAACATACATCACGTATGTTGGCATATTGCATATTTGGGCAAATCCTTTTGCTAAGGAGTTGTCGCACACATAACAAGCATGTACTAACAACAATTTATCATGACAATCATAACATCAGGTTTCCTATGCATACAAACATTTTAACAATCACATAGAATACTCTATTTACAACATAGACTAAACATGTACATAAAACAAAATAGATGGCGCATTTGGCATGTGTAATAGCATCCACGTCAGTAACAAATCATTATCTGACATTGAAAGCTTTGAAAATCATAATCTATACATCTATAGTCATCACCTTACGCCGTAGAAGCATAACGAATATGATTTAAACAGTATGCCTTCGTCAATGGCGGATTAGCAACCTATAGCACGAATTAGGTTAGTTATTTCATCACTCCAACTATACTAAGCCCTAAAACAGGTTAGGGTTTGATTTTCTTACCCAAGTATGATATTAGAATCACCGAAATAACGATTCGAATATGTGGATTAAGCACGTAGTGCAGCAGGGAAGAATCCCAGGATGAATCACCAACATCTCTCTTACTTTCTCTATTTTTCTTCTCTTCCCTAACTAGGGTTTTAAAATTCGTATGGAATATGTGAGAGAGGGTTTAAGGCCCTTATATAGGCCCAGAACTGACAGAAACAGTCCCAGGGCCATAGTATACTTAGGTTATAACCAAATCGGCCTTGTTTCGATCCAACGGAGCAGTTTTGGAGGTCCCTTTGCTGAATGCGGTTGGACTTAAGTTCATAGATGCTGGATCTTGATCAAGTTAAGTTTTCAAATTGATCAGGTTTCCAAATCGACCGTGACAGACCAGTTTCAGTTCAGCGGTCACTGAAACTCGATCAAGGTCACAAGTATATTGACATGTGTGGGCCATCATCCCTGATCCGATGGTGAATTTGGGTCAAAAACCAACGGTCAGCATGCTTATAAATGGTGCGCAAGCGACACGACTCAGATTACTTAAATTCATATTTAATTTCTTAAAAATCTTCACTTTTCATACTCTTCACTCCGGACTCAAGGAAACAGTCTTAGGACACCGTTTGGACTTAATTTTTGAGGTGATTGTCAAGTCCAACTAGGCTGTCATAATTGTCTAAGTTCATCACTATCGGACTTTCGATGTGCGGTCCAGGTTCGATACGAAGTTTCAAAGTGCTCTCGAGAGCAACTGGGCTTAGAGATTGCGTCTAGATTTTAGGGTAACATAGCGTTAACGATTCTACAGGTTTTGAGTCTTGCAGATCGTATTTAAAGTGATTAGTGCTAATTTCATAGGTAACCTAGGTTAGCACTTTGGTTAATTCTCGTCTAGTTTCTAAAGGATTTAGTCTTGAGAGATTTCTGCCTGAGTTGGTACTCGGGTCTTCGTACGGATTTTTTCGAGTCGTTACAATCTACCCCCCTTAAAGTAAAATTTCATCCTCGAAATTAGTACCTTTTCGTACTCCTCAAGAATCTGAGGGTAGTTCTTTCTAACCTCATCTTTTGTTTCCCAAGTAGCTTCTTCCTCAGTATGGTGTGTCCATAGTACCTTCACGAGTGGAATCACCTTACTTCGCAGCACTTGCTCCTTCCTGTCTAAGATACGTGTCGGACGCAGTACATATGTAGCATCCTCGCTCAACTGTACCTGTTCCCATCTGATGATGTGTGAAGGATTAAGAACGTATTTCTTCAACATAAATACATGAAATACGTTGTGTATGCCTACGAGTGGTGTGGGTAAAGCCAGGCGATATGCTACTGCCCCCACTCGATTCAGAATCTGAAATAGACCAATAAACCTCGGTGTGAGCTTCCCCTTCTTGCCAAACCGCAGGACTCCCTTCATAGGAGAAACTCGGAGGAATACATGGTCTCTAACCTCAAACTCAAGCGGTTGCCGCCTCGTGTCGGCGTAACTCTTCTATCTGCTCTGGGCTGTCAAAAGTTGATGCCTGATAATGTCGATCTTCTCTGAGGTCGCCTGTACTAATTCTGGGCCAATCAAACTGTGCTTGTCAACCTCTGCCCAGTAATGCGGTGCTCGACAAGGGCGCCCATATAAGGCCTCGTAAGGAGTCATGTCAATACTCGCCTGATAACTGTTATTGTAAGTGAACTCTGCATACGGGAGACAGTCATCTCAATTGTCCTTGAAGTCCAAAACACAAGCCCGTAGCATATCCTCCAAAATCTGATTCACCCGCTCTGTCTGCCAATCAGTCTAAGGGTGAAACACGGTACTGAACTTTAACTTCACACCCATTGCTTCCTGGATACGAGTCCAGAAGATGGATGCAAATCGCGTGTCTCGGTCCGACATGATTTCCAAAGGAACTCCATGCAGACGTTTGATGTATAGCCTGGCCAACTCGTCTGCAAAGTTCATGACTCTAATCGGAAGGAAATGAGCTGACTTCGTCAATCGATCGACGATCACCTAGATAGAATTATGTCCCTTCCTCGTCTTTGGTAGCCCTGATATAAAATCCATAGAGATGAAGTCCCACTTCCATTCAGCTATGGGCATGGGCTGAAGCAGTCCAGGAGGTCGACGATGCTCTGCCTTGACCTGTTGGCATGTGAGACAACGAGATACATACTCTGCTATATGAGTCTTCATGTTGTCCCACCAGTACGACCTTTTCACGTCTCGATGCATCTTCGTACTTTCAGGATGCATAGCTAGCTTTGAATTGTGTGCTGCCTCAAGAACTTCTCGCCTCAACTCAGGAATGTTTGGGATGCATAGGCAGCCACGATAATGTAAGCCCTCATCCATACCAACAGTCCACTCTGAGTCCTCATCTGTATCAACCCACTCTCTCATCTTCTCCAAAAGCTCATCGTCTGCCTGAGCCTCGATGATCATACCATCAATGAGGGGCTGTACACGAACATGTGTGATGACTTCAAACGGTTCCTCCATAGTGAGCTTCTGCTCAAAGTCACGAACAAACTCTAGCATACCCCACTCCTCAATCATCAGCGGAGCTGCAAATATGATCGCCTTCTTGCGGCTCAACGTGTCTGCCACAAGGTTGGCATTGTCAGGATGGTAAGAGGGCCTCGAACTTGAAGTCCTTCAAGGTTTCCATCCATCGGCGCTGCCTCATATTCAAGTCCCACTGAGTGAATATATACTTAAGGGTCTTGTGGTCGCAAAAGAGCTCAAACTCCTCTTCGTTTTGGTAATGTCTCCAGATCTTTAATGCAAATATGACCGCTGCTAACTCGAGGTCGTGCGTAGGGTAATTCTCTTCGTGTTTCCTCAACTGTCTCTAGTCATATGCAATCACCCTGTCCTTCTGCATAAGGACACAACCTAGACCAACACGAGATGCGTCAGTATATATCATATACTTGACCCCTTACTATGGCAATACTAGCACAGGGACGGACGTCAGTCTCTCCTTCATCTCCTGAAAAGCTGCTCCCGCCTTCTCATTCCAAGCTAACTTCAAGTCTTTCCGAGTTAATTAAGACAAAGGTCTGGCTATCTTCGAAAAATTCCAAATGAAGCGTCGGTAATAACCTGTCAGACCAAGAAAATTCCTCACCTCAGTAACCGAACCAGGTTGTTTCCAATCTTGAACCGCGGCTACCTTAACAAGGTCCACCGCTATCCCTTCCTTGAACATTACATGTCCCAGGAACTTGACTTCCTCCTGCCAGAAGTCGCACTTCTTGTATTGTGCGAACAGCTGGTTCTTCCTCAGAGTATCCAAGACTACTTGCAGGTGCCTCTCATGCTCTTCCCGACTCGCAGAGTATACCAAAATATCATCGATAAACACAATGACGAATCAGTATAGAAATGGCTGAACACCCGTTCATCAAGTCCATGAACACGGCCAGTGCATTCGTAAGGCCGAACGACATCACAAGGAACTCATAATGACCAAAGCTAGTCTTGAATGCAGTCTTCTGCACGTCTTCATCCCTGACATGCAACTGATGATACCTTAACTGTAGGTCAATCTTTGAAAAGTATTAC
Organism: Magnolia kwangsiensis; assembly: GCA_037074715.1. Classification (NCBI taxonomy): domain Eukaryota; kingdom Viridiplantae; phylum Streptophyta; class Magnoliopsida; order Magnoliales; family Magnoliaceae; genus Magnolia; species Magnolia kwangsiensis. The sequence goes on along the minus strand of CM073572.1, from coordinate 147,969,660 downwards.
GCCCCTTTCAACTGATCAAACAGATCGTCTATCCTGGGCAAAGGATACTTGTTCTTCACGATCAATTGGTTCAACCTGCGATAATCAATACATAACCGTAACGACCCATCATTCTTCTTGACAAATAACACAGGTGCTCCCCTAGGAGACACACTTGGTCGTATGAAGCCCTTTTCTACCAGCCCATCAATCTGTTTTCTCAGTTCCTCCATCTCACATGGTGGCATACGATACATCGGTAATGAAACGGGTGCTGCACATGGCACGAGATCAATAGTAAAATCGATCTCACGCTGCGGAGGTAAATTGGGGATCATCGCGAACACATCCTCAAAATCTTGGACTATCGGTGTATTCACAAGTGGCAGACCATCCATATCCCTCAATAGAGAAACGTAACAACTCATCTGAGAAGGGTGACTGACTTGAACTGGGAAAATAAAAGCTGTGCCCTCAGGTCCATAGGCTGTCACCACTCTAGCCTCGCAATCAATCTTTGCTCGCATCCTAGCTAGCCAATCCATACCAAGAATGACGTCGTAATGAAATAAATGAAAGACAATCATGTCGACTAGTACGGTCCTGCTCCCCAAGTTTATCGGGCAACTCTTGCAAATCTTAGTAACATCAGAAAATGTCCCAGTGGCGGTGATAACCCTCACTCCTTTCGTAGGATCCGTATCCAACCCCAGTCGCTTGACTGTTGAACATGAAATCATACAAGTAGTGGACCCAATATCCACCAGTAAGAAAACTGAAGTACCTTGGATATGAGTCGTACCCTTGAATGACCTCGGTGCTAGATCTGTACCCCCAGAAGCCTCAGCTATAAGTGCATGCACCTGAGTCTACTGCGGGCGGTTCGGCAGTAGTACCATGGGCCGTTGGGCAGCCTAAATCAAGGTGCCGGCGGTCGAAACGATGGATGTGCAGGTGCAGTCCGTAGGGGTGGAGTCGATAAAGCCTGAGGGCGAGGGCGGTCGATTCTCTGCGGCGGCAAAAACTCGTTGTCTCTCATACGCGTAAAACAGCTCTCTGCTGCATGACTTAGTCTTCCACAGTACGTACATGTCACAGCAGGTTGTCTCATCGGAACTAGTGGCACCGCGATCCTGAGAGGAGAGTCGGTATGAGTCCTCATGCAGAGGAATGGCCTGCTCGTCATATCTGGTCGTGGCCTAGGGATCATAGGCCCATGACAACATGACAATCGATTACCGTCCTGCTCTGCTCGCATAGACATGTGTACTAGCTCAGCATAGGAGGGTATGCTAGCACAACACATCTTCGAGCGGATATCAGGTCACAGGCCCTCGAAAAAATGTCACATCCGCATCTGCGCGTCAGCAAGTACAGTAGGGATGTATCTGCCCAACTCCGTAAACCGATGCTCGTACTTTGTCACTGACATGCCTCCCTGTTTGAGGCACAAGAATTCATTCTCCTTTCATGTCAGTACGTAAGGGGATAGTATTTCTCATGGAAGTGGGTCTCAAATGCTGCCCACATCCATACATAGTCAACTACAACGGTCCGCAGGATACTATCCCACCACAAGCTGGCTTCCTTCTCCAACATAAAGGTGACCAACTTAACCTGCTCCGGATCCATACAGTGTAGCATCCTCAGCATCTTGGAGATGCGGTCAAGCCAATATTTGGCCTCTTCGGGTCTGTGAGAACCCACAAATGTAGGAGGCCGCAAGCGTTGGAATCGCTCTAGGAGGCCACTAATACCCAAATTTCCCGTAGGGTATACAACAAGTGTAGGCAAAGTGACACCCTTATCCTGAACGGAAGGTCCTACAGTCTCAACAGGGCGTACAGATGGTGAAGGTCGAGTCGTACCCCCACCCTGAGCTAGGGCTCCTGCAATGGTGGTCAAGAACTGTTGTTGCTGCTATTGGTGTCGCATCTATTGCTGTAGGTGCTGCTCCTGCTACTGGTGCATCATCATCAACAACTGTTCCAACCTATCTGTAGGTGGAGCTGACTGAGGCACATGCTGCATCGAAAAAGACGCACGATTCTGCTCACGAACCGGTGGTGTGTAAGGTGGTGGCCCAACCGTAGGACCAGTAGAAGGCTGAGACTCAGGTTTAGTCTCACGAACTGGGCCCAAACCAGCACGACCATCACTCCGGGGAGGTGTCTGGTCCATCGAATCACTAAATGTGAGGCGTGTCATGCTTCGCGTGAACTTAGGTGGCATTCCCTACACAACATAGGGTGCAACTTGCGTAAGATGCAGCATAGCAATACACAATCCTTTAAGCATTTTACACACTTCATAGCAAAAAGACTGCATGCATTTCATTTATCAAAATTTGTCACAATACATGGAATACAGTTTTACATGGATCATGACAGGAAATGTAGGTGCGCTAATATAACCAAGACTTCAAACATTTAAAACATCCTAAGAGTTACTACTTTACTAAGCCTATCAACATAAAACAACATCCTACAAACAACAAACAAGCTACGGGGCAACAACATGGATGACTAAGCATCTGAATCTGGCGATGGAGAAGGGACACCCTTATCCTACAGGCAGCACAAGATAGTCTTCAGAGTGCGAGTCACCTTCTTGAACTTGTGTTTCACGAGGCCCCGAAGATCCATGATATCCTGTCGTACGATAGCCTGACCCTCCTCAAGTCAAGCTATACGGGCATCCCTAGCAGCCTGATCAGTGCCCTGCTCCGGTGTTGTAGGAGGAGAGCTCTCACTCGTGTCCTGAGCCTCTTCTTCTTCTTCCTATTCTCCCGATTCTTCTATTTCAGCCCCGCCTTCTCCTTCACTTTCTTCTTCTTCGCTCTCAGTTTCATCCTCGCTCTCTTCAAGTTGGGCTTGTCATTGTTGTGGCCCGATATTCATCTGATTGAGAGTGGTCTCATTGATGTAATGAATCGGTACTGGCAATTCTGCCCCAAGTCTGTAGCCAAACTCAAGTGCAATCTAGAATATGAGTCGACCGAAGGGGAGCGACTCAGTCCTTCTATTTGAACGTGCGATAAGGACTATCTGTCGCAATACAAACGTAAGCATGCACAACTTCGCTCCCTGCCCCACTTAGTACAGAAAATTCACCATGAGACGCGTGCACTCGCTGTGATTACTCCACCTGGGGTAGACGTTGAACGTGCAGATGTGGTGAAGCAGGCGAAAGTCGCCAGTCATATTGGTCGCTAAGAGGCTCTTGTTATGCTGCCACTAAACCAGTTAACCACATAGAAATCTGGTGCGGCGATCCCTTTCATGTACACTATTCAAATTCCTTTCACTTGCATGTACCTCACCAAGAAACACATTCAGGAGCCGAGATATTAAACCAACGTTGATTGTGACCTCCCGATCTCTGCCAAAGGGGATCTTAAACTACAAGAGCTCTAGCGTAGGCTCTCGAATGCGAGCATAGAAGGCTCGGACAGTGCTCACGTTTGCACGAGACTCGCCTTTAAATAACGGACCCCACCTGGCCTCTTTCAGGCGCTCGAACAACAAGTATTCTTCAAAGAGCCACCCATCCACATGCGCTTCAAAAAGGACCCTATGGCCCTCGTAGACTCCATGAGATAGCTCTGCCAACAAAGCTCTTTCAATGGGAGCCTGGGGATCAAGACCTCGCTTAGTCTGTAACTCCCTACCAGCGCTTGTACTCACGGCGGCTCCTCTCAGTCTCCTCAAGCGAGCGGGGCGACTAGGCCCAGCTTCATCCACAGGAGCTCTTTTCTTTCCCATGAGAGAAAGAATGGTGGAAATCGAGAATAAGGCCGCGATAACCTCCAAGAAAGCCATGGAAAAGTGAAGAAAAGGAAGGAAAAGGATGAGATCTTTGGGTCTCCATGGATTTGAGCCGTATATGAGGGTGTAAAGGCTCAAATGAAAGGGGATAAAGAGAAAAAAATGATAAAATAGGATGGGTTAGTGGGTTTACACGAATATTTGAGACTCAAATGGGGGACTTAAGAGCTCAAATCAAAGGCAAAGAGATGGTTGGGTGATGGGTATGGCTAAGAACGATAGAGGGATGTAAGGCTTGAAAAGAAATGAAGGAAAGAGGGGTTGGAAGGGTGATTTGAGAGAGGAATGAGAAGTTTTGAAGAAAAAGGAGAGCTTGGAGGGTGAGATTATGAAAAGAGGGTATGTTTGGGAGTGTTTTATTCGTGAAACCATGGACGAGTGGGTTACACTAGGCCCTAACGAGCGTCGGCCCGACGGCCCGCCCCAGTCTGGCCAGCCGATCGGCGAGGTCCTCGTTGGTCTCTGACCAGTCCGGGGAGGGCTCACCATTCGGACGAGGTCCTCCCCCCTGGGTCTAAAATGATGTGGGTCTCACCTTGGATCCCCCTAGAAATGCCATGTTTGGGCCCCTACTTTGATTCGACTCATTTCGGGTCGTTTCGAAACAAATCTGATACATATCCCCATTTACCATTTTTTAACAGCTGGAATGGGATGAAACACGGTCTATACCCATCAATTGACGGTCTAAACATAGTTTGGGGTCGTCGTGTGTGACCAGTAGTGTGCATGGACTCGATCTCGGCGATCTTTTTCAATAGACTTTCGCTAATTGAAGACTCTGGAAGTCCTAAACCTATTTTTAGATTGTTCTCGCACCCTCTTACGCTAAAGTGGCATCAGCATACGACGTGTGACCATAACCCAGGTCCAGTTTCATCCAAATCATGCTCTTATACCAACTTGTAATGCCCTGAAAATCGGGGGTCGAGCAGAAGCTCAGCTCCTGAGTTCCAATGCATCACTTATGCAACATAGATAATGATGATTGAATGTTATTCATATTAGTGTACTAAACATGAGTGAGATTATACCAAAACAGTAATTCATACTCCAGATCAATTTATATAATGCAAGCGGAAGACTGAAAGATGTATCTAAACGTATACAAGTTCAAAGGATCTTTGTCGAACCTCAGAGTATGAATACATTACTGAGTCACCATATACATGTATTAGTTAAAAAAAATCAAAATGTGGAGAGATAGTTTCAACTACAATGATAAGCCCTATAGCCCCATCGATCAGAACGTCCTAAGCGAAACCGTCAGAGAACTGCATATACGAGAACTCGTCCTGATTGTTGTAGTAATCAGGCTCTGCCTCCTGAGTCGCGTCGTCATCTGCAACTAAGACAAAGTTTGGTGGGTGTTTAGAATACCGTCCCAAAATGTGGAAGTGAGTGATCAACTCAGTGGAATCATAGAGCAAAGATTAACATGTTATCAATTCAGTCAAGCAGTAATGATAAAGGAGACGTATCAGACATTCCTAGATACTCTTATTAGTGCAAGGATGAAATGTTTTCATGATGCATGCCCTCGCTTACACTCCCTCGTGCGACACCATCTTACGTTCGCGGCATGTTTTCTTCCCTCTATGCTCTTCAACCCGGGGCACATGCAGTGAGATGTTATGAACGTGATTACCAAGTTATTATTAGTCCTTTTCATACAGCAGGATTGGAAAGCTAAGGTACCTCCCTTATATCATTACCCAAACAATGATCCATTCTAGGGTTGTCAGTCCTAGACAATCTTATACCATATTATAGTTCTAGATTGTTGTAAAGGGCTTGTCACCAATCAATACAGGTCTAGTTATATCTCATATACTACAATAAAGCTCGTCGCCCCAATACAGTTTCAGGATATACTCGAGGTCACTACAAAGGGCTCGTCACCAATCATAGTAGGCCGATAGCTCGAATATAGTGTCTCATACCACCATAATCGGCTCATGAGTATAGGTTGCTCACTGGTCACTACGGGGAGACTCGTAGCCCCAGCGTAGGCCGACAGCTCGATCACGGTGTCCCATACCACCATGTCCAACTCATGAGTCTTAGCGAATCGAGGTACCAAGGTTGACGGGATTACAATGGTAAGTTTGGTACCCTAGATTCAAACAGGAGCGTCCATACATAGTGAACATACATCGGATCAATCGGGTTACTTGACGAGCTCGACTAGCATGAGCGCACGTTAAGTTGATCGATATGAAATGCATAAGCACTCCGTGTGGCCAAACCACTGTCGACAACTCTAGTACGGCTCGAGTTCGTCAAACACATCTTACGTGACGAATAAATCTCAGCCACGAACTCAAAGCCTGTTACCGATTGCCTGGACCATAACATGGTCCCAGTCGCGTACAATCTCAATAATAGACATTTGATTCAAATTCTACATTTTTATGAACATGTTATGAAATATCACTTAAACAGGAATACAATACATGGAGGAAATCATACACACAGTTAACATAAATAAAATAGGCTAAACATTTCATGGAGAAAATCATACACACAAGTAAGGTGATTGAGATTCATACCTCAATACCCTAAAAAAATCATATTCTACCAATTCCTAACCCATTCAGGTATTTACACAGACACTTAGACTACACTAGTCAGCATACATCACGTATGTTGGCATATTGCATATTTGGGCAAATCCTTTTGCTAAGGAGTTGTCCCATACATAACAAGCATGTACTAACAACAATTTATCATGGCAATCACAACATCAGGTTTCTTATGCATACAAACATTTTAACAATCACATGGAATACTCTATTTACAACATAGACTAAACATGTACGTAAAACAAAACAGATGGTGCATTTGGCATGTGTAATAGCATCCACGTCAGTAATAAATCATTATCTGACATTGAAAGCTTTAAAAATTATAATCTATACATCTATAGTCTGCACTTTACGCGGTAGAAGCGTAACGAATATGATTTAAACGGTATACCTTCGTCAATGGCAGATTGGCAACCTATAGCACGAACTAGGTTAGCTATTTCATTACTCCAACTATACTAAGCCCTAAAACGGGTTAAGGTTTGATTTTCTTACCCAAGTATGAAATTAGAATCGCTGAAATAACGATTCGAATAGGTGGATTAGGCATGTAGTGCAGCTGGAAAGAATTCCAAGATGAATCACCAACATCTCTCTTACTTTCTCTCTCTTTTTCTTCTCTTCCTTAACTAGGGTTTTAAAATTCGTATGGAATATGTGAGAGAGGGTTTAAGGCCCTTATATAGGCCCAGAACTGACGGAAACAGTCCCAGGGCCATGGTATACTTAGGTTATAACCAAATCGGCCTTGTTCCGATCCAACGGAGCAGTTTTGGAGGTTCCTTTGCTAAATGCGGTCGGACTTAAGTTCATAGATGCTTGAACTTGATCAAGTTAAGCTTTTAGTTCGATCGGGTTTCCAAATCGACCGTGGCGGACCAGTTTCAGTTCAGCGATCACTGAAACTCGATTAGGGTCACAAGTATATTGACATGTGTGGGCTATCATCCCTGATCCGAGGGTTAATTTGGGTCAAAAATCAACAGTCAGAATGCTTATAAATGGCGGGCAAGCGACACGACTCAGATTACTTAATTTATATTTAATTTCTTAAAAATCTTCACTTTTTTACACTCTTCACTCCAGACTCAAGGAAACAGTCTCAGGATATCGTTTGGACTTAATTTTTGAGGTAATTGTCAAGTCCAACTAGGCGGTCATAATTGCCTAAGTTCATCGCTATCGGACTTTCGACGTGCGGTCCAGGTCTGATACGAAGTTTCAAAGTGCTCCTGAGAGCAACTGGGCTTAGAGATTGCGTCTAGATTTTAGGTAACATAGCGTTAACGATTCTACAGGTTTTGAGTCTTGCAGATCGTATTTAAAGTGATTAGTGCTAATTTCATAGGTAACCTAGGTTAGCACTTTAGTTAATTCTCATCTAGTTTCTAAAAGATTTAGTCCTAAGGGATTTCTGCCTGAGTTGTACTCGGGTCTTCGTACGGACTTTTTCGAGTCGTTACACAGCCACAGAACCACCATCCTTGAACTTAAGATTCACAAGTCGCCTTATCAGAAAATTTTTATTACAGGCTGTCTTCCTCTCATACAGCCCTTGTAGTTTCAGCCATAGGCTAGCGGCGGAGGTTTCCGTAGACACATGGTGGAACAGAGTATCATCCAGTCATTGTCTAATAAACCTCACCACCTTCTGGTCCAACTTCTTCCAATCTTCATCAGACATATCCTTGAATTTTGCTGATATGCCTAAAATTGGATAATATAGATCCTTGCAATAAAGCAAGTCCTCCATCTTAGCCTTCCATATGGTCCAGTTAAAACCATTGAAGCTGATCATCCTTGATAAGCCACCTTCCATAATTTCAAACCGATTCTACCCGTTTGATGAACTTAACGCTCTGATACCACTTTGTTGGGGGCCTTGCACAAAACCTTAGGATCTAGCCTCCCGAACAAACCAGAATTATGGGATAATAATAGCAATGAAATAAATCAAAGCAACAATCACACACCACACAAGAGATTTTTACGTTACAACCTTCGTCACTCACGCAGGAGTGGATGAACAATAAGAGAATAAAAGAAAAACAGAGGGATCTCACCGATCACGAGGACGTAGAAGCAGTGAGACGACGGCTCTCTTCTATAAGCTTCCTCTCTCTCTTTTCTCTCACTCTCTCACCTTTAATATCCCTAAACCCTTTAGGAAATTCTCTTGTGCTTTTCTTCACACAACATCATATCCTAGAAAAATCCTAGGAACCCCTTTTTATAGTTTTAGGAAACTCCCTTTCGCATCCCAGTTGGGAAAGGACTTGCGACACGAAATCCGTGAAAAATTACGGAACGAATCTATGTAGGTTCGACCGGTCGTGGACCTCTTACAACCGGTCGAGCACCTCCTACGACCGGTTGTGGACCACCTACGACCGGTCGAGCACCCTCCGAAAAAAAAAGTCCAATCGCTGGACTTTAAGTCGAGCTACGACTCGACTCCCACGATTGGTCGTACCAGCCTTCGACCGGTCGAGTAGGGCCTACGACTAGTCGAACACGGGGCAAAAACCCCATCACTTTTTTTATAGATAAGGCACGCTGGACTTGAATTTGAAACATGCCCTGTCTACCATTGAGGCATGGGTCTGGACCCCACAACGGTCAATAATTTGGATCACCATTAAAAATCAGATTTTATGTGTGAAATAACAATCCACAAGAAAAGCCTTTCCAGACTGTTTTCTTATGCATGATTTTTTTTATTTTTTTTGAAGAGTGAAATTATAGCAACAAAACAATCAACAATGTCCAAGATAGAGATTCACAATAAATCCATTGTTCAAGATGGATGAGGGGTATACAGGTCGCCTATTAGAGCAACATGCAAGCACGTTCATATGAAAGCTAATGCCAAGGACACCCAATCATCTTCTCAATTTTGAATCGTGACAAGAATAATACACTATTTCCCCTGATTTGGGGAAAAGAACATGAACCCGAGGCTGGTCAGCAATGCATGCAAGCTACAGATCTTAACTTCCTATATATGGGTATGCAATTACTCAATTCTCCATTTGTTTTATTACATTATACACATGAAAATCTACTACTAAATTAGGATTCACCTAAGAATGCTGACCCGCAATGTATTGCATCTGAACTTTCCAATGCAATGGGTGCAAGGAAAATAGGAGAAAAACTTCTTGGAGGCTACAATAGTTTTGGATTTGCCTCATTTTTTTGCCCTGAAATGATCTGACAAAAAGAATTGCCAGCATGGATGAAACACATACATCATGTGGGGCCCACAGAGTTTACTTGAGCAATCCGATCCTATGTGGGCCCTATGTGGTGGAAGATCTATATCAACAACTAGATCTCTATTATAATCTACACGGATGGTCTATATCAACAACTTGATCTCTATTATAATCCACATGGATGGTCTATATCAACAGCTAGATCTTTTGCAGGTTTGTATTGCAATTTGCAAGGAAAATAATGAAAATCGCATGTTTAGCTGCATGTCTTCAAAGTCCCATTCATATTCAATGTAAACAACTAATCTAGATTGCACGTTTGTATTGCAATTTGCAGGTCATTTTCTTTTGGATGGAGCTTTTGTTGGAGGCCATGAAAAATACCTAAGCGAGCGCACCTTATGGATGGAGATCCCTAAGCATATGGACTAGATCCAAACTCCAGCTGTTCCACACTTGCGAAATCCGACCATCAAAATCCGCTCCACACTTGCAAGAGCACTATCTGTTGAAGGGAGATGAAGAGGGAGAGAGGGAAATAGAGAGTGAGAGAGAAAGGGAGAAGGGAGCGAGAGAGAGAGGGAGAGATCGAGACAGAGGGAGATCGTCCATGAGGGAGCAGAAGACAGATGGGAAGAGAGATCAAGAGGAAGGGAGTGACGGAGTGAGGGAGAGATCGAGAGGGAGGGATGGGAATGGGGAGTGGGAAAAATGGAGAGATCGCAGGAGAGGGCGTTAGGGAGCGGGAGGGAGATTAGGGCTGAAAAATAGGTATTTATGTTTGGTTCTGGTGCAGGTTAAAATAGTTCCAAATTCGGGACGGCTTTTAAGCCGTGTTAAAACCAAAAAGGTGCCCGTTCCTAAATAGGCTTTTTGGTGTAGTGCACCCCCTTCCTCTCTCTCTTTCCTATCTACTCCATCTCTGGATCCAAGTCGATGCCAACTTAACTCAACTCGGTACTTTTGACCAGTTCAGACTCGGTCCGATTCAGTCTAGGCCATACCAGACTTTGATCGGGTCAGGCATATTTCAAAACTGGGTCAAGTCGAGCCAACCCTAACTCAGTCCAACTCGACTCAATGCCCGGCTCTAATATGGGGCCTGCGTTGATACTTGATATATGTAGTCACATCGACAATGTCCATCAGTACTGAAAACTCAGTTTAGGACGTGATCTCAAAAATAAGCAGATCTGTCACAAATGGATCATAGTAAGGAAATAGTAGTAATTGACTATTAAAAAATAGTTGTGGGCCACAAAAGCTTTGGATCAGGATTATATTTATGCAATCTCTTCATATAAGACTTTGTAACCTTATCAACAAGTTGGATGGCAAATAAACACTTCGGTGGACTCCATGAAGTTTTTAATGGTGGGATTCAATCATGACTGTTTCCTGTGGTGTGGTCCACCTAAGTTTTGAGCATGCTTCATTTTTGAATCATACTCTAAAATGAGCTTTGAAAATGGTTGGATGGTGTGGATTTAAGGCACATAGATTACTGGACCCTGCCTTGGTGGATCCGGGGTCTCACCTACTCTGGCTGAACTAGTCTCCAAAGATCCATGAGTCCAGTGGGCCATGTTACAGAAAGCAATGGGGACGGGATGCTATAAGTTTTTAAGTAGAAATACTACTATGTGCATCTTTGATCAAACCTGTTAATCAGGCATAACTCACTATAATGAAGTAAGAAAGGAAAGAAAGAAAATAATCAAACTAATCCAAAACTAATATACACTTCAAATGAGGGTTCCCACCTGCGGAGTGGATTTTCATACACAACGGTAAGCATTTCCCTACCCACTTTTTCCTATTGGGTGGCCCACTTGAGTGATTGGGCTAATACCTTCCTGTTTCAGTTCATCCCAGTCAGAATGACCTTGTCAGCCTTATGGATGGCATATAAATATCGGGCGCGGATTAGATACTGACAAGGTCAGTATCCAAATCACTACTGAAGTGACGTCATCAAGCTCCGTGGGCCCACCATGATGCATGTGTTATATCCATACTGTCCATCCATTTAGAGAAATCGTTTTATGGCATGATAAAAATAATGAGATAGATCTAAAGTTCAAGTGGACCCCACCATGGAAAAAAGTGGAGATAGTGACATCCACCGTTTAAAACTTCTTAGGGCCACAGAAGTTTTTGATCAAGCTTATATTTTTGTTTTCTCTTCATCCATCTCTATGTTAATTTACGAATAGGTTGGATCTGAAAAATACATCATGGTGGGCCTTATAAATGTTTCAACAGTGAGTGTGACTGATCCTACGGTTTTCTGTGGTGGGTCCACTTGAATATTAAATCTATATCATTTTTTTCTAATGACATGAAACCATCTCTATAAATGGTTGGACGGTATGGATACAACACATGCATCATGATGGGGTCCACAGAGCTTGGTGACGTCACTTCAGTAGGGATTTAGCTACTGACCTTGTCAGTATCTAATCCGCGCCGATAAATATCGCTGCTGACACGGGGAAAGTTTGAACGGCAGGCAGTTCCCTACCCTCTTTTTCCAGCGGTATGGTGCGCTTGAGTTTTGGATCTTCCTTGATTTTCATCCCATAATCTAAAATGGTCTTGGGAAAAAGAATGGACGGTATGGATTTCTCACAAAAAATAACGGTGGGCTCTACCTTGGCCGACCCCTCTTTTGATATTCTGGCACACAGTCTATGTATGGATTGTAGGTAGTCACTTTGGCATTATATGGAATTTTTTTACACCTGGGATAAGAATACTAAAATCAAACGGTACAAATTACTTAAACCAGTGTAGATGTATCATGAACCAAAAAGTAACTTTATTTGATTACCTACCTATCGAATTTGTGGACATTTACTGGACGGTCGAAATGAAAACTATCGAACAGTCCTTTCCCGACAGACAAGCGTCCACGAATCAGAGTTTAGGATCGTTCAAATAATCTCAAATTAGTATTGTAACTCGGAAACAGTGGGATCGACAATTTAGTCGGTTTTTATTTAAGTTAATATATACACATGTATAATTTTGGGTGCATGCGTATGAAGCATCATTCTCAGTCAAGTATCATGTACTCGTTTCTTTGAGAAATTTCCTCATGTACGACCCATTTATGGCCCATTTCCCTTTAATGCCTACTTATTTTTCGCTCCCAAGAATAAGCTCCGGCTGTACAGACAGATTTTCACAGGTCTAAAATGCCCCTGCTTTTACATAAATGTGATTTGTGGAAGCGACAGTTAGATCTATGTCAATCTAGCCTACGAATTATAACCGTAGTCATAGATACCCTAATCAGTAGGTATAAAAGCCTCTCCAAAAATCAAACCCAACCCCCACCCCAAACTTTTTGGCATGTCCGGCGAGATCATGCTGATCTGGCGCCCCATATGGCCATAGTGATAGGTACAGTAAGCCGATCTACTTCCCCCACACTCTTCTTTATATATATAAGTATATATAAAAAATTTCTCTCTTTTTTTTTTAAAATTTCTTTCTTTATATATTTAACGAGAATATCTTCTAAACTAAAATTAGTCACTTGACATACCTTACATGATTTTGGGGTAGGAGAAGCTACTTTAGCCAACTAACTCGGTTATTTTCCAAGATTCCATTAGGTCGATGGTTGAAAATCCATTTCATTCACTTCGCGATCAATTTCAATCAGTTCGCAGTTAATTTCATTCATCTCTTTTACTTCGTTATCAATTCCATGCATTTCACGGTCAATCCCGGCGATTCCCCTTCACTTCACAGTCAATTTCATGCATTTCACGGTCAATTCCCTTCACTTCACAGTCAATTTCGTGCATTTCACGGTTAATTCCCTTTACTTCATGGTCATTTCCATTCATTTCACGGTCATTTCCCTTCACTTCATGATTAATTCTCTTTACTTCACGGTCAATCCTAGCGATTCCCCTTCACTTTACGGTCAATTTCATATATTTCTTGGTCAATTCCTTTCACTTCACGATCATTTTCATTCATTTCGGGGTCAATTCCCTTCACTTCACGGTCAATTCCATGCATTTCACGATCAATCCTAGCGATTCCCCTTCAATTCATGGTCAATTCCATGCATTTCATGGTCAATTCAATGCATTTCACGGTCAATTCGCTTCACTTCACGGTCACTTCGCTTCACTTCACAGTCAATTTCATGCATTTCACGGTCAATTCGCTTCACTTCACGGTCAATTCCATGCATTTCACGGTAAATTCATTTCACTTCACGGTCAATTCCGTGCATTTCACAGTCAATCCCGGCGTTGATGTAAAACACATTCTTCAGAGAAAAGCCTACAATATTTCACGTTTATCAATGCATTCACGTCCTTTCAAAAAACGAATGCAGGTGGCCTTGAGTAGAATGGAACATGTAAGATGTAATGTGATAGTAGGATGGAGATTTAATGAAGAAAATCGGTGAAAAGAAGGAATAAGGATGGAAGAGATGAGTTCAGATGTGTATTTGAGGGAATAGGGATGACAGAGATGAGTTCGGACGTGTATTTGAGTGTAAGAGAGTGAATGGAGTGAAATGTATGGAATTGACCATGAAGTGAAGGGAATTGACTGTAAAATGCATAGAATTGACCGTGAAAAGAATTGAATTGACTGTGAAATGAAGGGAAATCACCAGAGTTAACCATGAAATGCATGGAATTGACCATGAAATGAAGGGAATTGATCGTGAAATGCATGGAATTGACTGTGAAGTGAAGGGAATTGATCAAGAAATGAATTGAATTGATCATGAAGTGAAAGGGAATTGCACGGAATTGACCATGAAATGCATGGAATTGACCTTGAAATGCACAAAATTGATCCTTAAGTGAAGGGAATTGACCATAAAGTGAAGGGGAATCGCCAGAATTGACCATGAAATGCATGGAATTGATCGCGAAGTAAATGAAATGAATTAAATTGACTGCGAAGTAAATGAAATGGATTTTCGACCATCAACCTGATGAAATCTTGAAAAATAACCAAGTTGGTTGGCTAAAGTAGCTTCTCCTACTCCAAAATCATATACGGTACGTCAAGTAACTAATTTTGATTTAGAAGATATTCTAGTTAAATAAGTAAAGAAAGAAATGAAAAAAAAGATAGAAATTTTTTTTATATGCTTATATATACATATTTATATAAATATGTATTTAAGAAAAATGCAGGTAGAAAAAAGTTCTCATGTAAAAATAAAATTTTTTAAAAAAAAAAGGAGTGGGGGGCAGGCCAAACAGCTTACGGTACCTATCACTACGATTATAATTCGTAGCCATAGGAGCCGCCCTGCCAGATTAGAGGGGCCTGCCATACAAGCCAGCAAGTAGCAGGGGGCTGCCAGTTCGGCGAGTCCACCCCGATTCAAGTTTGATTATTAACAGCACATTATCATGCTTCTTTGAACATATACCATTGAAACTCTTTTAAGGGTCAGAGAAATTTTGGATCATTATGAAATTTGTTTTTCCTTTTCATCGAGGTCTCTGTGACCTTATGAATAAATTGGATGGAAAATAAATGTTGTGGTGGGCCCTACAAATCAATTTTCCTGCTGCTCTTTGTGGTGTGGTCCAGTTGATTTTTGTATATAATTTTTTTTTTTGGATAATACTCAAAAATGATCTCAAAATATGGATGAATGTTGTGGATATAATAAATGCATAATTGTGAGGCCCATGTAACTTTGATCTCTTTTGAACCATTCCTACAATTCGGAGTTGGAGGAGCGTCAGCGCTCGTGTTCGAGCACCAGCGGATCCACTTCTGGAAGGAAAAAAGCAGGGGCATTTTCAACTTGAGAAAAACTGTCCGTACACTGAGGTTTATTCCTGGGAAGCAAAAAAATAAGTGGAAACGGATTGGGTGCTACCTTGCCACCAGCCCCTGGTGGTCGGTGCTCTATGGCCCTACCATGATGTATATGTTTCATCCATTCCCTTTATCCATTTTTACAGATCATTTTAGGGCTTCATCCCAACAATGACGGTTGTATGAGATTCGACGATTGACGATTGTATGAGATTTGTTTAAGAATTTTTTACTATCAATTTGTTGGTTATACATTATAGAGTTATCATTTTTCCTATTTGGGTGGCTTGTTACATGGGCCATCCACGGTTGACTCATTCTCAATGATTGAAAATTTTCATATGATTGGCACTGTATCTAGTAATTCTCACCTTGGTATGATTAGGCTAATTTTTCATGATTCTTCTCCTCTGTTGGTTTAAGCCCTTGGTGGTTTAAACCTTTTATTTATTTAAATGATTGGGATTGCATTTAGCTATCTAAACTATGAATGTCATCAGCTGGTTCCTAGTTATCCAAACCATCCATGTGTTAAGGCCTATGTTTAGTGATCCTCATAGTCCGATGTGACAAACCACTCGCTGGATTTGCAATTATGTTTTTGCCCATTTGATATAATTGAGTGCACGAGTCATTCACAACTAGCTCATTTACAATAATTATAAAACTTTTAATATTTCTCATTCCGATTTTAGTTCTAAAAACCTTTGTTTTGATTGGCTCCCTTTGTAGTGATCTAGACCATTAATCACCAAGCTTGCTTCTAATTGATACAAAGTATTTGTAGGATGGGTCCCATTTTCACTAACCAAACCATTTGTAGGATTCGTCTAAATCAGTTGAAATGCTTTTCCATTTGAAGTGATCCAATTGGACCAACCTATTGAAATACCTGTATCGTTTGAAGTGATCCTTACCCTTCGTATTATTGGGCTTGTTTTAGGTGTTCCAAATCCTTTATTTGCATCATTTTAGTGATCCAAACTCCTTTTTATTATTGAGGCCATTTTTAGTGATATAAGTCAATTGATATGTGAGGCCCATCTTCGACACTCCAAGCAAATGTTTTATACCCTATGTTAGTTGCCATATGATTTGAAAATTTGTTCAGTTAAATGCTTCTCCCAAGGTTTCACCCTTTATAGGGCATTCATTGCTCACTGTAATGGATGTTTTTAAATGGAAGCTAATTTCAATGAATGAGATGTATGAAGAGATTATATATATATATATATATATATATATATATATATATATATATATATATATATATATATATGAGGTCTAGGCAATATAGTATGTACAATGATAGTGCATTTTAATTATTTATTGTGATGAATGTTTTTAAACGGAGTCTAATTTCAGTGAACAAGATGTATGAAGAGATGCATGAAATTTATAAAAAATTTCAATAGGTGATATAGTATGTACAATGATAGTGCCTTTTAATTGTTAATGGGGAAAAGCCCTTTAACTACAACTCCTAACTTCAAGACACTATTTATCATCAAAGAAATATCGTGGATAACCTTTATGTTGGATGACCTTAGATGGTGATTATGAGCCTCTACCATAAAAGAGAAATACGTCAAAATTTATGTGAGATATTAAGTGAAAAGTTGAGGATTTACCAATGAAGGGTTGTAAAATCAAAGAAACCATGGGAGAAATACTCATTTAACATATCTATTCTTTTTTATATGGTCATACAAAGCTCCACCAAGGATGGTGATTTTTGCTTGACTTATGGGAAGAAAGAGGGTGCTGATAATCAATAATATTTGCAAACAAAATCACTTATCCTTCCCAACATATGTATAATTTGTACGAGAGATGTGGAGTCAATTGATTACATCTTCATTCACTGCATGATTGCTTAAAATGTGTGGGACTACTTTCTCAATGCTCTTCATACAAGCTTAGGTGAAGTTGGATTTTGTTGTGGACTTTTTGTGGTCTGGGCATTCAGGAGGGGTGGGAAAGGTGGAGAAAACTTTATGAAAATTACTTTTTTGGAAGAGATGTTTTCAGAATAGGAGCTCTTCGCATGTTGTAGTCATTAGGGAAATTAAATGTAATGTTCGGGTTAAGGTTCTTATGTACAGGAAATTAATCTTGCTAATCTCTCATTTGTTTTTTCAATTGTTGAGTTGGGTTGTTTTCCTTTATGCATTTTGTGTGCTTTTAATAAAGTTCTCTCTCAAAAGGAAAAAGAAGAAGAAGAAAGAATGCAAATTAAAATGAGCCATAGCTAAAAAAATTTGTCGGTTTTAAGTTTTAGTTAGGCAAAATATTCAAAATGAAAAGAAGTAAGAAGAATATTTTTAAAAACAAAAAGAAAAAAGAAAAGAAACAAAAGTAAAAAAGTAAGAAGAATCTAAACAAAAGATGATTCTTGAGCAAGATTTCCAAGTATGAGAAAACTAATTAATGCTCCAAATTTTTTGTTAGAATAATCTTTTATCAATCAATGAAAGTCCATATACAGATTAACTTCTTTGTCTCTAAAAAAATATATTATTTGAAAATACCACTTATTAATGGTATTTTTGTTTGAGGCAAACTAATCTTCATGTTAAGGGTCTTCTCTGTTTTAGGATACTCTCGATCTTAGTAAGGTTTGATAATTTACACGACTAATTATATCTTAAGCACACAATACACAACTTTACTAAATGCCAAATATCATTCACCTCTAATAGAAGTATAGTAAAATCCATACTTAAGGATGTGCTTACCCAATCATTTTTTATCATTTTTTCTCCTTTTACTTAGATCTAAGGATTTCACTTCCCAAAACCCATCAAGAGTTTGGGCAAACAGCTTTGGTCGTGGGTTTGCTCCTCACGAACATGAGTTCAATTTCCCTCCTTGTGGATTACCTATCCTGAGTTTGCGCGAACGTATTTGGTTGTAGGTTTGCTCCCCATAGACACGAGTTTGATTCCTCTCCCTGTGGATTATCCGTCACGAGTTTGGACGAACGACTTTGGTCGTGGATTTACTCCCCACAAACGCGAGTTCGAATGCCCTCCTCGTGGATTACCTACTTATCACGAGTTTGGGCGAACAACTTTGATCGTGGGTTTGCTCCCCACATACATGAGTTCGACCCATTTTCTGTTGAACAAATATAGTTTAAACCATAATAGGGGTCTAGTTAGATAAAGGCATGACTTGATCAAGGGTCCTGACTTAAAAATTTAAACTCAATGGCTGGACTATTGCCTTTGGAAGGAAATTTAAATGTTGAAACTGTATGTACTTTTGGTGTGGCTTCATAGCTCTACAAGTATTCTAGCTTGTCTGGATGGATATGTGAGCAAATGTACGTTCTTGGTACTGCATGCTGTGTTCATTTCTTTCTATCAGTGTTGTGCTACCGAAGAACGGCTGACGAATGTGAAGACGCGAAGTATGAAATAATTTATGAATTTTGCTTATTAGTTACCATGCATTAGGCAATGAAGAGGACAGATTAGCTTGTGGGTTTTAAGCTCCAGCCTAAATGGGTTAGGCATGGGCCTGTAATATAGACACATTAATGTGCCTAGGCTAGATTTACTCTAGGTTGGCCTATGGGTCAACTGACCCAGGATGTTTTTGTTGTGGGTTCAGTGCAACGTTTGATCATCAAAGTGCTAGTGGACCCCCACATGAGAAAAACACAAAGAAGGCCCACGCTGATTAAGTGGTGTTGCCCACCCCAGCAATGATGCCGTGATGTGTTGGGCATTGAGGGGCCCAACATGGTATCCACGTTGTCCATCCATTTTGCCAGCTCATTTTACAGCGTGAATCCAAAAATAAAGTAGATTTGAAGTTCAAGTGGACCGCACCATAGGAAATAGTTGGACAATGACTCCCACCATTGAAACCTTCCCAGGGCCCATCGCAATATTAGGGATTTGGGCCCGACTCTAGCTCTCCTCTGGCCGAACTGAGTTGTGGTTTCAAGCTGGAGGGCGAGGCTTGAAACGTGTACAACCCAACCCGATGTGGCCCAGCCCACGTATGACTGTTGGAAGGGCAATCCAGTAATACCAAAAGAAAATTAGGTCCTACTTATTACAAATTGCTGAGAGATGGAAAAGGTGTCATGTTGGGTTGGCCACACTGTCATGTTTTTGTTAAATCCATCCTAACTAACTATCAGGTGCATCCTATTTTAGATTTAAGAACCAAAAAATCAGCTCCATCTATTATTCGGGTAGATTACACAATTAGGAGTATATAGGTCAACTTTCATCCTACAAACTTTTTCTCTTGGTGTAGTCCGCGGAAATTACATATGGGCCTGAATAATGGGTCTGGGATTTTTAAGTTTGGGTACGTCATTTAGGGCACGTTTGGATCTTAAGTTACTTAGATAAGTAACTTATCTTGGTTTCTTTATTAAGATGAAGTAATTAAGTAACTTTAAGTTTTTTTTTTTCTTTTTTTTTTTTTAAAAAAAGTTACTCATAATTCCAAACTTATCTTAAATAAGTTACTTATCTACTGTTGTATGTAGAAAAAGTAACTTACTTGGTGGTATCCAAATGGGCCCTTAATGGCTAGAGTGGATTTGATATTATCATTATTGTGGGCCATTTAAAAATCAAGGGTGGATGTATCTCCCAACATTTTTCATTGACCTACCCCACCTTAATTACGAGTCAGTCCAATTTTTTGACTCCATGCTTAATGTGAAATTACACATCTAATGGTTGGCGTGGATCTCACATATACATCACGGTGGGCCCATAAAAAATCAAGGCAGGGGTCCATGAAATTCCTTTTGGAAGGTATAAGTCTGGTCCGAATTTGTGGGTCAGTTTTTGATAGGCCAGTATCGACCCATTAAATTTGTGGGTCAGTTACTTTTGATTTCAACCTGACCAAAATTGGCCCCAGATTTTAATGGGTCAGGTATAAATCTAAAAGTCCAAGTGAATTCTTAAATGGGTCAGGTAGAAGGCGCAGTTACACCCGATCCAACCCTACCCAACCAAACCCATCTCATTTGCAACTCTACTTGTCCAGCTTCTGGGCTTGCCTGTTAAGGGTCGGGCTTAGGCTTAGGCTTAAAATTCAAGCTCGTTAGGGTTCGGAGGGGTACAACTTCTTGTTCTTAAACAAAAGATATTGAAAGTTTTAGGAGTTTTTCATGCACCAGGGGTCCATATTACGACCACTTTAGATCTGTGAGTAATGGGCCTCACTTTTAATAACACTATTGTACAGTCTCTTGGTGCATCCATATGATTGTACCTTACCTAGATTTTACAACGCATGTACCTGCCTTCTACTGTCAATGGGTCGGCCTCAAGTCAGCTCATTTAAAATTTTGAATAAACCTGATTGTCAGACTTGGCCTGGCCCAAACAGTTGAAAATCTGGTGGAAGCCAACCCAGGCCCATGCAGTTGACAGTGCTATGTTGGATCATCAAAGTTCTAATGAACCCCACCTGAGAAAAACCCAAATGGGCCACACCAAGAGTCCTTGGACATTGTTTTCAATCATGTGGTCTATCTGAATTATGGGCAGGGCTGGTTTTTGCGCCTGGGCTTAACATGGTGTGGATTTCACAAATACATCAAGATGGGGCCCACCATAGCCTCCAATGATAATTACTTTTATACACACACTGAGGGAGAGAGACAATGCTCCCCTACGGACTGTAGTGTAGGGGAGATATAGGTGCACACAGTATCTTTATAGAGAAATGCTCACACCAAACTCGTTGGACTGTCATTTAAGGAGAAATTAATGTCAGTGTAAATGTCATGATGATAGTTATTTCAATGAGGAAAAGGAGTTGTTGGCTTGAGTGGGGCTGTTATAGCATTAATGTGAAATCCATCCAATCATCGGGTGGTGTCACCCCATGATAAACTCACGGCATAAAAATCAGCCCCATCCATTGTTTAAATAGACCACACAATCGGAAATAGTACATATAAAAAGGATCACCCTCCAAATTGTTCCCCTTTTTTGTGGTCCAATCGAATCATGTATGAGCCTGCTTTTTGGGTGTCAGACCAATGTTTTGGGGCGGCATCTAATGGCCCGAGTGGAATTCACAAGATCATCTCTCCCAATCGTTTTCATTAGCATGGCCCACTTTAACCATGTATCAACGTTCTCACGTATACATCACGATGGGCCACAGCACTGCCAGTGTTAGTTCCGGTAAAAGTGTCAACTTCCCCGGAACAATGGAGTGGATCAGGCGTTACTAGGTTGCACGGTATTGGAACTTTCCCTAATTGTGAGGCTCACCTCAATGCATGTGCAGCATATCCACTCCGATTCATCAGTTTTCACACATCTTTTACTTTGCGATCCTAAAAATGAAGGAGATCCAAATCACAAGTGGACCACATCATATGGAAACAGTGGGCATGGAATGCTCACCATTAAAAACTTCCTCCAACCTATCGTGTCAAACATATGGGTAAAGCCATAGCTAAATACATATAGCTACGGATTTAATTTGTAGCAACATCGTTGCCAGACATAGCTATGCTACGGATGTAATTTGTAGCAATAAAATAGAAAGCTACGGATTAAATCCGTAGCTTTTTGTGTATACACATACAATAAGATACAATGAGAATGGACCTGAAATTCGTGTTAGCCTTTGCATGATCAATCGGAGAGAGATTGCAAAGGGAAACCCTAAAAATCTCATTGAAGAAGACCCTCCTCTTTTTCTCTGAAATTGCTGGATTTCTCAAATGAAATCTTGAGGTTTGAGAAACAGAAATTTATAGAGAGAGAAGAGGCGATTAGAGGCAAGTAACAGAACCAAAACTTATAGGATTTCTCTCTGATTCCCAAGATCCTTACGCTTGGACGGGTGGTAGGCTCCTGGGAGTTTCAACGCCCAGTCCAGGGTTCGAGTATCCATAGGGGGTGAAATTCCCACAGTGTAGGGAGTGAGTGTGTGGGGGTGTGTGTGCGTGTGTTTGTGGGGTGTGGGTGTGCGTGCGTGTGTTAAAAAAAAAAAAAAAAAAAAAACAGAACCAAAACTTATAGGATTTCTCTCTGATTCACTGGAAAATGCAAATGAGAGAGAGAGAGAGAGAGAGAGAGAGAGAGAGAGAGATTACCCTAGAAATTATTCCTATCTAAACGTAGGAAATCTTGATTTGGAGAGTGATGGCCTTGAATTTCCACCCTTGAAGGAAAAGAGATTGAAGAAAGAGGGAGACAGAGAGAGGAATGGGGAGACTTTTGAGAGAGGGAGGGATAAAGAAACTTGCTCGCAAGAATGAAAAGAAAGTCGCGGGCTCATTTTTTGGGGCGTGCATTCGGAACTACGTCCATGGATAGGCTTTTCAAGGGCTTTGTAAGGCACACTGTGATGTATGTGGTTTATCCACTCCATTAATTCATTTTGGCATTTAGTTTTAGTTTATTAGCCAAAAAGGGAGACAGATCGAAGGCCCAAGTGGACCACACCACATACCGATGGTAAGCACTTAAATCTCCACTGTTTCCTATGGTGTGGTCCACTTGAGCCTTCGATTTGCCTCCTTCATTGGGCTCATGCCCTTAAATGAGCTGTCAAAATGGATGAACAACTTAAATAAAACACACATTGCAATGGGTCTACTTTTTTGACTACTTTTTCCATTTGGCCCCTACCTTGATCGATCACTCGCCTCCATTTCTTCGTATGATGCTGTGGTACAAGGATAACTGCAGCCGCACACGCTTATTTTCCAATCTTGCCTGGAGGTCAAATGTCGATGCCCTTGTTCCGAGTGATGTGAGTGATCTGCCTTTTTCTTGTATTACCCATGTGTTACTTTTCTACTCAGCCCTTGACTTTCTCTTTTTTGCAGTTCCTGTCCAGGCTGTATCTTCGATCGAACGCGACACTTACTCCTGGGGCCCAGGAAGCTTTTCAGGCTTCTCGTCGATGTCATATTCTTGAGGATCCTCGGGTGACGAAATGGCACCTGGGAGAGAGGCTTTTCTGGCAGTTGACTGTTAGTCCCATGGTGCCACTTAGTCCACCGATTGGTCCTTCTGATTGGAGATCGGTACTCGAGAGGGAACCGACTGCTGCACTGGAGGGCTATGATACTAGCGTCTTTGTTGATCCTTCTAGAGAGTACAGTTCCTAGTGTGAGCAGTATGGTATCGGTTCAATCTAGCAACCTGGCTATGCCCCAAGTGGCGGTGCGCGTTTTGCTGGGGGACGGATTTTGGGGCCTCACTTTTATCACCAGGATACTGATGCTTATCTTCCTGATGATGATTAGCTTTTGTACCATTCCCTTTTGTATCCTTAGATGTACAATCTTCATGTTTATAAAACTTCAATTCACCAAAATTGTTCTCTTTTAATCTTTGCTTTTGTTCGCCTTTAAGATCTCGGTTGAATGCATGAATGTTTGTTTTGAGATTCTAGCCTTCTGAATGGGACCCTGGCCAAAATTTTCCTGAAAGTGGGCCCGAGTGGCAGTCGGACTACCGCGGGTGGTAATTGGACTGCCGCCCACTGGCTTTTTCCTCCCATTGTCTTGTCAGTGCTGCAATGATGCAAAAATGTCAGGTCTGAGGGGTGATGATTGGAGTACCGCAGGCGGTAATCGGAGTGCCGCCTCCGTTCATCTTTTCTTCCAGCGAGCATATCTTCTTCCTGTTCATTCTTACTAGCCCTTTCATGTCCGTTCCTATCCGTCAACACCCTTCAATCATTCCTTTTGCCCCCTTTTCCTTTCTTTTTTGTCTTCTTCTCCTTGTCTCCTTCTTTCCTTTGTCTTTTCACTCTGTCTTTATTATGGCTGCAAGCTTTGAAGGGGTTGGTGGGTCCATGAATGAAGGGGATTTGGGTGGTGAGTCCTCTATTTATGGTGGTGATATCCCATTTATGGAGGAGTTAGTGGAAGTTGGTGGGGCAGTAATGGATTCCCTTGGGGAGATCAATGTCATTTATGGCATTACTCCCACTACCATTAATGGGGGATATAGGATTGGATTGGAAAGGATGAGAGGTTTTGATGGTTTTGATGGATCTATGTTAGGTGGGCCGCCAGGATTTATGGGTGTTAGGATGGATGATTTGGGTGGTGAGGATAGCGTGGTGGCGGTAGGGGATGGCTTGATTGATGGGGCGATGCTCATGGGTGGTGTGGATGGTAACACGGTGATGGTGGATGGTGCGGATGGGATGGATCAAATTTCTACAGATGGCGGACCCTATCTTGGTAGTTCGAACGGTTTGGATTTGGCGGGTGATGATTTTTCGACAGACGGCTTGGCCCAAATTTTTGGCATGGATATCGAGGTAGTGTTAGGATAGGTAGTTACAGTCGAGGCTCAGGGTGTCAGTCCTATTAGCCATTAGGAGACTTTGGGTGTTGCGGCTCCTGGAGCTCTTGTGTTTCAGACAACTCGTGATGTGACGGTTGTGGGTGGCTCCAGCCCTCCTGTTGCATCTTTCCAAGGCACCCTGCATGATGTAATGGGTGATGCTGGATTCTTTCAGCATCATGAGATAGATCTGTTAGATGAGGGGATGCCCTTTTTTTATGATTCGCCTGTTGACCCGAGGATTCAGATTGTGAAGGGCGTGACTGTTCGGACCTGTCGATTGTAGCCTCGCAACACCTACTCAGAGCATCTGCACCTTTGGATAGAGAGCTTGACCGAGTCCGAGATCTTTGAGCTGAGTTCTTTGGGCTTCCGAGAGGTTCTCCATTTCCACAAAGTTCGCCTATATTGGCGACTCTTGAGTGCGGCATTGTATGACTGGGTTCCTTCTCTGAACCTGTTTTCCTTCAACGATCTAGAGCTGGGTCCATCACTGAAGGAGTTCTCACGCTTGTCTGGCCTTCCTCTCACCTGGGATCCCTACATTCCTTCTTTCGAGCCAGTTCGTTCTTCAGATCTGGTCTCCTGGTTTGGGTTTCACATTGCTCTCCCTACTGTAGAGGGTAGGGCCGATGAGCTTTCTCTAGTGTTACTGTATGATCGTTATGCTACTTCCTAAGGTACTCCTGGATCAGATCGTTAGCTTCAGTGTTTAAATGCGCTGATATTTTGTGTCCTAGCTTAGCTGCTCTTTTCAAGTTGGCGGCAGTCTTCGCTGCTGGCCTTGTTGGATGTCTTCCGCCGGATCCTCCACCATAAGAGTGTTATCTCTATGGTGCTGGCAGAGCTCTTTCTAGGGTTAACTAAGTGCTCCCTTGGACGTACTCGTATCCTCTGAGGCTGCAACTCATTTCTTCAGGTATGCTCTATCATTCACTTTTCCCTTTGCCTGGCGTAGTTATCTGCTTGTGACCTGGGCTTGACTTGTATTTTCTTGCAAGTTTGTTGTGGGAGCATTTTTCCATGACTCCTCAGCTTCTGTGGCCGGATTCCCGTCGTGGAGACGTACTATGCTTGCTGCTTGACAGCCTTCCGCTTGGTGTTGAGGCTACGGAGTCGCTTTAACGTTGTATGCTCACTCAGCTTCGAGGGTGGGAAATTAGCTAGAAGGCTACCTGGCTTTGCCGTTTGCCATTGATTTGTAGTGCTGCTTGTACTCCTCTTCTGTTGGTCGGCCTGCAGGGGTACTGCTCCTATCATCTCGGGCGATTCCTTCGACAGTTCAGTTTTTGGCAGGACATTCCAGAGTTTGCCTTCTCTGGGTTTGGACACGCCTCTCTGCCTTCTGACTTGGCTGCTTTATATAGGTAAATTTGGATTTCATGGCAGGGGTCTTTAGATGCAACGATGTTGGAGCTCGAGTCTTGGGATCCTCCCCTAGCTACAATTCCGTATCAGTTGTGGGTGGCAGAGCAGTCACTTTATCGACAGGTTCCTGGCTGGCATTTGGCGGATGAGGCTGCTGATCGGGACATGGTATGCGATACTGCTTCCTCCTCCTCTTGCGTTGTTGATTCATTTGAGGCATTTGAGGAGTGCCCCTTCATTGATCCATCTTTCTTGTTGGCCACACATGGTCACCTGATTTCTGAGATTGTTATCCTTCGCTACTCATGTGAGGATATGGCTCGCCGGCTGGCAATGGGGCGGGGGTATAATGAGAGTATGCTTGCAACGCACCGCTTGGAGAGGGACGAGGCCTTCTACCTGCACATAGAGATAGAGAGGCTCAGGCAGAGGTTATCGATGTATGAGAGATAGGAGCTTACCTGTCGTTCCCGATGTTAACCAACTGCTTTGATATGTATGCATGAAACCCTTATTTTTTGTGTTTTTGGCTTTTGTGAAAAGAAAAAAAAAAAAAAAAAAAAGACTGTACTTGAGAGAAAATTTTAAGGAAATGAAAAATTTTTGTTTATGCCAAATGTTAATGTTTGCTTGTGTTTGGATATATGCTTTGGATGATTGGGATCATAATCCTGGGCTCAACCCACGTTGTATGCAGTGTTCTAGTATTGTGTCCTTAGGGTCTTGGTCCCTGAGAGGGTGTCCCGGATCGCATCCTTAAATTTGAGCAGAGTTTGATAAAGAACTAATCTGAGGTTGATCTTTCTTTTATATCTTATTGTGGCGCTTGCTGCTTCGGCTTCTTCCATACCTGCACTTTTATTTGATTTTTTCTTTATTTCTTGCTATTTTTACACGCAGCGCCTTTTTTGGTTTTCACTACGTCCAGCTCTTCCCATCATTTTTGCCCATTACGTCTTTTCAAATTTTTAGTATGTCCCAGGTTTTTTGATCTTGCCTGCCCCTTGGCAGCTGTGCGGTTTTTACCCTTAACGCCTTTTCAAGTTTTCACCAAGTCCACTACATGCCCACTGTTTTTACTCGAGCCGCCCTTTCGGGTTTTCAACTCACCCCTTTTGCTTAGGCATATCCCTTGTTTTTTTTTATCTTATACATTTCTCTTTGGAGCGCCAGGAATGACGGAAAGATTTCATTCAAAGCCGGCCAACTGGTTACCTATCAATCCTTTGTCTTTGGGTACACTCATAAGCTACATGGAGGTTTTGGGGATGGATTTTCTTTTCGGGGTTCTTATCTTTTCTCTTTTTTTTTTTTTTTTACTTTTGCTTTTCCTTCTTTTTCACTTTCTTCTTTTTTTTTGCTTCTTTCTACTTTCTCTCTCTCTCTTTTTAGTTTCTTTCTGCTTTCTCTTTCCTTTGGGCGATTGGTTTTTCTGATGGGAGAGACGATAGATATATTTTGAATTTTTTTACGGGGAATGATGGATGCAACTTCACGATTGTAATCATTGACAAAGTCAGGTAGGGTTATCCGTGATAAATTTTCACGATGTCGGCGTTAATGGGCTCAGGAAGGTCCTCTCCCTTCAGATTGGTGAGTCGAAGAGCGCCACCTGGGAGGACTTCTCGAATGATCAATGGCCCTTCCCATGAGGGTTTGAACTTCCCTCTGGGGTCTGGTAGGTGCGACGATAGGATGCAGTTCATGACCATGTCGCTAACTCTGAAACTTCACTTGTGGACCCTTTTGTTGTAGGCTCGGGCGATCCTTCTTTGATAACTTTGGGAGTGGCTTAGTGCTCGCTTGCGCTTCTCATCTGCCAGATGCAGTTGATCGTATCTTGCTTGCAGTCATTCACCTTCCTCAACTTTACTTTCTAGCAGTATCCGCAGTGATGAGATTTCGGTTTCGACTAGTAATACTGCTTTCATTCCGTATGTGAGTTCATATGGGGTTGCGCCTATAGCAAACTGTATAGACGTTCGATAGGCCCAGAGTGCATAAGGCAGCCTTTCTGACCAATCGGGATATGTCTTCACCATCTTCTCCAGTATGCGGATGATAGTTTTGTTGGTAGCTTCGACCCCACCGTTCATTTGAGAGTAGTAGGGGCTTGACAGATAGCGTTGGATCTTGAACTTGTCGAGGAAATCACCCATCCTTTTATTGACGAACGGAGTACCGTTGTTAATAATAATGACCTGAGGGACCCCATACCGGCTGATGATGTTGTTCTTCATAAACTTGACCACATGAGACGTTGCGATGGTGGTATAGGATGTTGCCTCTATCCACTTGGTGAAGTAATCGACTGCCATCAAGATATATTCATGCCCATTTGAAGCTTTGGGGTTGATCTTGCCGATGATGTCTAGCCCCCATATAGAGAGGCCATGGTGATGTCAGGTTGTAGAGTTCGGAAGCAGGGGCATGAATTTGGTTTGCATGCTCCTGACACTTGAAGCATTTCCTGACGTGCTTACAGCAATCTGTCTCCATCGTAAGCCAATAATAGCCAAGTCATAAGATCTTCTTTGTCATCATGTGTCCATTCATGTGTGGGCCGTATAGTCCTTCGTGGATTTCTGACATGACGTGTGTTGCTTCTATTTCATTCACGCAGTAGAGAAGGACCTAATTGAAGGATCTCTTGTAAAGGATGCCGTCAATGATCATGAATTGTGCCGCCAGCCATTGTATGGTGCGACGATTTATCAGTGTTGCTCCTTCCGGGTACTTCTGGTGCTCGAGATATTTCTTGATATCTATGTACCACGGCCGATCATTTGAGGGTGACTCAGCTTCATCGATCTGTAGGTAGAATGCAGGTTCTTCTTAAAGTTTGACAGTGAGTTCCCATTCAGCTACTCCTTTTGGGATCTCCAGCATCGAGGCGAGGGTAGCCAATGCATCTGCAAACTGATTCTTGACTCGGGGCATGTAAGAGAATGTAATCTCTTCAAACTCTTCGATTAAATTCTCCAGATAGACGTGGTATGGGATCAGTTTTTCATCTTTGGTCTTCTAGTCGTCATTCGTCTGATTGATGATGAGTTACGAGTTCCGAAGACCCGTAACTTCTTCACATTAAGGATTATGACTTCTCTTAGACCGGCGATGTATGCTTCATACTCCGCTACGCTGTTGGTGCACTGGAACCTTAGCCTTCTGGATATGGAAACTGGGACGTCTTCGGGAGAGTAGAGTAAGTAGAGTATGGCGCTTTCTCCACTCCCTTTCGAGTTTGCAGCTCCATCAAAGAAGAGCGTCCACTCTCCTGCCTCTCTTTCTTTTTCTTCTTCAATGAGGAGGATGTTCTCATCAGGGAAGAAGGTCTTCAATGGTTGATAGTTGGGCAGAGAATGTGGGCTAGATGATCGGCCAATGCTTTCCCCTTAATTGCTTTTTGAGTGACATACGTGATGTCAAACTCGGAAAGCAGCAATTACCATTTTACGATCCTGCCTGTCAGTGCTGGCTTCTCGAACAAGTATTTCAATGGATCCATCTGAGCGAGTAGAAGGACCGGGTGGGCGATCATATACTACCGCAATCGTTGCGTAGCCCAAACTAGGGCGAGGCATGTCTTCTCTAAGCTGGAGTATTTAGCTTCATAACTCATGAATCGCCTGCTTAGATAGTAGATCGCTTGCTCCTTTCTTCCTGTATCGTCGTGTTGACCAAGGATGCATCCGATTGCTTCTGCTGCGATGGAGATGTATAGGAGCAATGGCCTACCCGGAGTAGGTGGCATGAGCATTGGAGGATTTAGCAAATATCTTTTGATTTTGTCGAAGGCCGCTTGACAGTTGTCATTCCATTCCTTTGGCGAGTTCTTCCATAGGAGCTTGAATATGGGCTCACAAACTGGGGTAAGCTATGCGATGAATCGGCTGATATACTCGATTCTTTTGAGGAAGCCTCGAATTTCTTTTTCAGACTTGGGTGGTGACGTTTCGATGATTGCCCTGGTCTTGGTTTCATCTACCTGGATGCCATCCTCGCTGACGATGAAGCCCAACAGCTTTTGTGGGTTGAGTCGGAGCTTGAACTTTTCCAACCTGTCGAAGAGCTTTTCCAGGTCTTTGAAGTGTCCTTCGATTGTGCGAGACTTGATGATCATATTGTCCACATAGACTTCTATTTCCTTGTTTATCATGTCGTGGAACAAGGCATTCATGGCTCACTGATATGTGGTTCCAGCATTCTTCAACCCAATGGGCATAACTCGATAGCAGAAAGTTTCCCATGGTGTGATGAAGGAGGTCTTCTCATGATCTTCGATGGCCATCTTGATTTGATTGTAGCTGAGAAACCGTCCATGAAGGAGAAGATCTTGTATCCAGCAGTGTTATCTATCAGTGTGTTGATGTGAGGCAGAGGGAAGTCATCTTTAGGGCTTGTTTTATTGAGGTCCCTGAAGTCGATGCACATTCTGACTTTCTCATCTTTCTTTAGAACTGGTACTATGTTTGCGAGCCATTTCGGGTAGTTGAAAACTACCAAGAATCCCGCATTGTATTGTTCGATGACTTCATCGCGGACCATCAGGGCCCATTCTGGCTTCATTCTTCATAGCTTCTGCTTGATAAGCTTCATGTCTGGCTTTGTTGGTAGATGATGTACTACCAGATCTTCGTTGAGCCCTGGCATGTCTTCGTATGAGAAGGTAAAGTTGGACAACCTCGGTTTTAGAAATTCCATCATCCTTTGTTTGTATTCTGGGGAGAGCAATTTTTCGATGCGCACCTCTCCAGGGAGTTCCGCTGACCCTAAGTTCACAACTTCGAAATCGTCTGCTACAACGTTGGCCTTTGTTTCGAACTGTTCGAGAGAATCCTCGAATTTGAGAGTTATATCATCATTTTTCTCATTCGGGACTTCATCTAAACCCATGAGCTCAAAGTCCAACTCAAGATCGAAATCATACGAGTCGACCTCAAACTCCTGTGATGTGCGTGGGATATTTGGTACAGTGATTTTTGAAAGATTTTCTATTGTTTTGGTACTTTGAAATTTTTTTGATGTTTTGTGGTTTTGAGAAATATTTGATTTTTTTTGTGCTTTTGGGAATATGTGATATTTTTGTGTTTTGAAAATTTTTTGATTTTTTTGTGTCGCCTGGGGGTCCTGAACAGGATGGCGTTGCGAATCAAGATTGATCCTGTCGTAGTCCAGGGTACCAACTGTTATTTACATCGGCATTTTTTTTAAGTTGGCATCCATGGCGAGTTTACTGACCGATTCGATTGTTAGGGGGATAGCTGTCCATGGTGATTGGGTCACCTGTCTTAATGACCATGATGTCTATTGGGCTGGGCTCGGAGTCAGAATCTGATTCGATCTCTTCGCCCAAGAGTTGGAGCTCTTCTGGTTCCTCTGGCTCCTCTTGTGATGGGACCTTGACGTCTGTCCAGTCAAGGGTAGGCTACTTTCCCTTGTCAATTCAGTGGATGGGCTGCTTCTACCTCTTGTGTCGCTGAGCTGGTGGCGGGGACATGTCCCCTTGACTATGTGCGGGAATGGGTGTCTCCCTGAGTTTTCTTATATCTCCTTCAAGGGGCATTCCTAGTTCTGGGTCCTACATGGGTGGATCATTTTCCATGCCCCTTGCCTAATGTGGTGGGTTTAGGGGTTCTTCCCCTTGTGTCAGATGTGCTTTTGATGCCTTGAGAATCTTGTCCCATCTTATGGGTGGCCAGACAGACTCCGGGTGGGAATGTTCAGAGAATTTGAGTTGCTGGAGTTGGTCCTCAAGGGGAATCATTGTGTCTCCACAAACTGTTCCAGCCTTAATGAACTTGACGGGTGTGCACTTGAAAGGTTGACCCTTCTTTGGCCTTTCAACCTGATCCTCTGGTGTCGGTTGATATCACAGTCTCTGTCTCTGCGCGTTAGCACGTGCTGGTTTTACTACTATACCTTTCTCGTGGAATCGGTATGGTAATTCAGGATTAATCGTTCGGCAGGAGGGATGACATACTCAGCAGCAAGGGAGTGAGGATTAGCGATTGAATTTACAACTTTGAACTCGAAGCTGCGATATGATATATCACCCTCCACGTGCTAGATGTCGATCACAGGGATGTCAGTTTTTAGGATATTAACCGCTACTGACAGGACAGTTTCTTGCTCGGCCAACACTGAGATGATTCGATTTCCTGAAGGAAATTTAACCATTTGATGGAGGGTTGAGGGAATGGCTCTAATAGCATGGAGCCACGGCCACCCCAACAGTAGGTTAAACGAGGCAGGATGTCAATGACCTGGAACGTGATAAGGGTCAGGTCTGGTCCGATTTGTAACTCGATGTCAATTTTTGCCTCGACCTACCTTTGGAAATTATCAAAAGCTCTGACACTCATGGTGCTGGGCCTGAAAGAGGACGGTTCTATCCCTAACCGTTCGGCAGTCCTTAGAGGGTAAACATTAAGGCTAGATCCATTATCAATGAGCATAAGTGGGACTTTAAAATTCTTGTGGCGGGCCACTATGTTTAGTGAGTGCCCATGCTTGCATCCCTCAGGGGGTAGTTCATCATCAGAGAAAGTGATGGCCCGTGGTGCAAGGAGTTGTCTAATCATACTTGCTACCATTTCAAGGGGTACGTCAGGTGAGATATGTGCATCATTCAAAGTTTTCGCTCGATGTGATCTTGATGTGCATAGGAGTTTCCAGATGGATATTTGTGCGGGAATGGTTTTGAGCTAGACTGCTATGTCATAAGCAGTGTCGATTTTATAGGTGGTTCCCGACAAAGCTCCCCGGGTTTCCTTTGGGTTCTAGTAATCTCTCTTGAAGTACCTCCCATTGTTGCCCACTTCAGCGCATTCAGGGTAATGCCATGGGACTGCCTTCGGGTTGTAGGACGGGACGGTCCTTCCTTCCAAGTATATTAGTGGTTGCTGAGGGATTGTGGCTGGAACAGTTTGTGGTGGACTTGGTGGTTTTTCTTGAGGTACCATCGAGGTTTAGGGAGTTTTAACACTGGAGTTTTCTTCCACCTCTTGATGTGCGGGAGAGGTCCTCTGGCCATGTGCCAGTTGGTGAGGCATCATGAATTTTAGACCTTGAACCGGGGGTGCCCCTTGCAAAGTCAGCGAAGATAGATCAGAGAGACCTATTGGGAGAATGACAGGTTCAGAATTTGACCTTTTTGAATGTATGGGTGCGGAGTGTGCCCCTTGGAGGACAAGATGATGTGAGTGTGACCTGTTAGGTGTGGCTTCGAGAGTTACGAGTGGCTAAACTGCTGGTGCTGCTTCCAGAAATATGAGGGGTTGTGTTGCTGGTGCTGCTTCAAGGACTAGTTGTGGCTCCGGTGCTAACGTGTGCTGGTAACCCCATGTCCGATTTGCTGTATTAGTTATGATTACTTGTATGGAATGATGCGGAGAGGGATACATGGATTGCCCTTCTTCAATATGATTGACGGTAAAGGTACTGTACTGGGCCCTGCTTGGTGCGATAGCAAGGAATTTTAGAGGATGTTGGCCTGAGCCGCATTGTTAGCCTATGGAGCGATTGTAATTTTATGACTTTCGATCAAATCTTGGACCCCTTGTTTCAAAGCGAAGCAGCGGTCCGTCAAATGGCCAGGAGCCTGATGATATGCACAATATTGATTCTCATTATATCCAGGCGGTAAGGGGTTAGGAGGAAGTCACGGTTGAAGCGGTGTCAGGAGTTATTTTTGCATCAACATTGTCAAAATCTGACTGTATGTTTGTGCTAAAGGGATGAACTTCCTCCTTAACATTACCTGTTTGTATGGACCTGGTGCATTCCCTTGAGGCTGTTGCTGTTGTTGTTGAGACGGGTGTCCCTGATATCCCTGTTGGGCTTGTTGTGGTTGGTACCGTCTGTTTGACTGTGTCTGATATTGCCTGTCTTGTTGTGGCTCCGGTTGAGGAGCGTATTGATTGCCTTGAGTGTTAGTGACGATATTGTTAACTTTTATGGTGCGCTGTGCAGGAGCAGTGCCGTTTCCATTCCCATATCCTACAGGTTTCCCTTCGACTCTATTTCTTTTGACTGAGGGTGCCTGGTGTGGTCATGGGGAAATGGTTCCGGCTCTGATCCCGGTTTCAACTTGTTCACCAGCTCGGATGAGTTAGGAGAAGTTTACGTAGGGATATGAGATTAGATATCCTGAAATGATAGGATTTACGAAGTGTATGATCATGGATATCTGTTCCTCATCATCAATGGGTCTTCTCATTCGGGCTGCCATGGCCCGCCATCGTCCTACGTATGCTGACAATGATTCATCACTTTTTTATCTCAGGGCAGCCAAGTCAGACCTTCTAGGAGCCATGTTCAAATTGTATGAGAATTTCTCAATGAATTTCTGGAAGAGTTTTTCCCAGGTTCTGATTTGATGGCTATCCAGTGAGGTGTACCAATCTAAAGCGTCACCCTTGAGGGACTTCTAGAAGAGCCGTATCAAGGCTCCATCATTTTCTGTTATCGCATTGAGTTTCCCACAAAATACTTTTAGATGGGTTGTGGGGCACCCACTACCATCATACCTTTTGAATTTTGGTACCTCAAAGTTCAGAGGTACCCGGGCATCTGGGAAGGGACACAGGTCCCTGAACTTGGTGGATAGGTGATCCACCCCTTGTTGTCTGTGGAGCTGATTTTGCACCATTTGTAATTGTTCTCGTAATTCCTCGATTTCTGACTTGTCTTGTTGTGGGTATCTTGCCCCTTGTTGTAGTGCTTGTGCTACTTCTTCATATGGATCAAGAACGGGGTGTTATTGGAAAGAAGATGGACTCCCGGTGGCGGGAGGTAGCTGGAATTGAACTCTGCTCCCTTTCGGAGGAGGGTGTAATATTTAAAAATGGCTCCCGCCTGGGGTATCTGTCAATTCCGAAATGTTACTCCTGTTAGGGGGAGTGAGTTGGACTCGAAATTGGCCCCCTTCGTGGGCATCCACCAGTTCTTATTGGTGGTTCCCGTTAGGGAGAACCTATGTTGTAACGTGATTGTTGTGATGTGTTGAGTAGAGATGTGTAGGAGGGTTGCTCCCGTTTGTTGGTTGTTGTTGCTATTGTGCTCACTCTTCTGGGAGAGAGAGTACAGGGTTTGCTGGAGGAATAAGGGAGAAGGCATATGGAGTCTGAGGGAGTGAACTGTTTTATACACTAAGCTAGGTTGCCTGTTTGTTTGGTGCGGCATTTGACACTAGGCGGTGTAGCAACTCTTGTACTGCTCGTAGGCTCTGGGCCATTTCTTGCATGGTAGTGTTGGCTTGTGGGTCTACCAGAGCTGCCGGTGATGGTAATGCGGGTGCAAGTATAGGTGCAGGTGTTGATGTTTCGGGAGCTAGCTGAGCTGCCGGCTCCTCTTCATGGACAGCTTGAGAGGTCATGGTTGCACGAGATCGGGTGGTCATGGTTCAGACCTAAGCCTAAACAGGTGCGAGCCAAGGACTTATTTTTATATATATTTTATACAAATGCAAATAATGATTTCCCTTGAGATCAGAGTACCACACACTTTCAAGTCGAGTCTCAGCTAGTGCGAACTAGAATCAATCCCAAGCGGAGTCGTCATTCTATAGACACTGAAAATTGGCACCCACGCTAGTTTTGTGTTTGTGATGGTGATTAGGGGGTGATAGGCTGAGTATGGATGTTGGAGTCGCCACTAGCCGAAAAATCTAAAAATTCCGCGATCGGCTAGAACCACGAAATTCGTAAGGTGGGAAAAATTCGAAAACTTCCCTACCTTAAATTGACTTCTGGTCTGCGATCCGGGATTCCGGGTAAGGGACTTCGGTTACAGAGAGGGAAGGTGTTAGGCACCCTCTCTTTTCCGTATAAATGTACGGTCTCTGCTTTGTGTGGCAAAACAATCTCAAGGGATGGATGATGTGGTCGGGATAGGACTAGGCACACACATGGATCTCTGATGCGACAAGATTCGAAGTTTCGGCAAGTCACAGAGCATACGTCCAACGGTGCACCCAGAGGGGGGATGTGATGATGCTTATGCGAAGATTTAAAAAAAGGACTAGGTCACTAGGAATTTTTTATGTGAAAGGATCCGATGTACGACAAGCCATAGAGCATACATTCACTAGAGATCTAGAGAAGCAGGGAGGTTGAGAAGGAAGTAGATATTATGATGGATGCTTGTAGAATGGATGGATCTTTGGCTTAATCTTGAGTAGGTTAAAACATAAACTGGACCATGACCAATTTGGGTTAGGCTTATGGGTTGAAAGGGTTGAGTTGAGGGTTAGGGGTTGGCTGGAAAAATCTGGACTTTAAGGGCTTGAGAGCTCCTTCCCTTTCCCTCACTCTCTTCCTCACTCTTTTTCTCTCTCACTCTCTCCCTCTCACTCCCTCTCTTGGTTGTTGAGGCTTGTTGAAATGAGAAGAGGAGGGGGCTATTTATAGACTCCTCCAATAGCATTCTTGTAATTTCTGGGTTTGAGAGGGGTAAAGGATGAGACGGCAAATGGTGATTAGTTGTGGAGAGAGGAATGTCACATGATACTCTCTCATTTACTATGGAAGGCGGTAAAATGGTAAACAGTGAAGGTTGGGGGGTAAATCCAGGGGAAAGTTAACTTTTGGACGCTGGGACAACTATCCACACGGGAGCCGCGAGCGGCGGTACTTGAAGTACCGCAAACGGTAGTCAAACTATCGCCCGCGGCAGTCAGACTGCTCGCACGTGTGGGCCTTGTACGTGGTGCAGGTTTGCCTGGGAGTCTTCTTTTGGAGTTTTTGGCTCAAAAAAGTGGATTTCAGCTTGAGTAAAGGGGATATTGGTCAGGATATAGGGTATAGGTGGGGCTGCATGCGTGTTGAAGGATTTGGATCATGGTTTTAGGTTTATGGATTGGGGGTTTAGGGACTTTGGGTTAGGGTTCGGTTTAAGCTGGGATTAGGGTTTGGTTTAAGGTATGATCATGGTTCCCGGACAGTCTTAACCTTCTCAAGATTTAGTCTGGGTGGAGTGTCTACAATTACTTGTCATATTTACGTTATGATGGGTATTCGCCCCTTTTGGGAGCGTACAACTTTAGTCTTTAAGTTTAACTGATACTTTTGATCGAAATTCAGAGGAACTAAGGTTTTTGTCCCTAGATTCAGACGAATTGATTCACAAATTCTAAGGAATCCTACGTTCTTGTCGAGGGAGCATATGAATTTAATTTGTACTCTACATTTCTCCTAACTGGTGGAAGTTTCTATGTTTAATTGTCCTAGCTACTTCATAGGGGAAACTTTCTTAGTTTTTCCTAAGTTAATCCCTTAAGGTCTTGTACGTTGATCCCACAGCCAGGCTGTCTCATACTCCGCTTTGATACCAACTTGTAACGCTTCAGTTTTTGAGACCCGAGTATATCACTCGTCCCTTGAAAACCCATGTGTTAACTGATAAGCAAAAGGATAATCAAACTCAATCAAAGTGTGATTAACGGAACCAAGCATAGTATAGATAAAACCCAAATAGTAACAATATCTTGGACCACTCAGTTGGAGTGCATATACAAAACCTTAATCCCAAAATGAACTGAAATGTTTAATAAGTAAGTAGACTATTGATTTAAACCAAAATAAGTAGCCGCCTCCTGGTACGGCTCCTTATTATAAGGCTCCTCCTTGTTTTCAGCCACCTCTGGATCCTCCGCAAGTCCCGCTGTCCCTGTATCCTCTGTACGGTTGAATATTGAAGAATAAGTGGCCAACTCAGTGTGATCTCCCCTCAAGATTACACACCGACGCCCTAAACAAGGAATAGCATAAAAGACATATAGATAATCTAAAACACAGTACATGCAGTCTTATTAAATGCATGTATGTATGAAATGCGTTCACACTCTGGGGATGCTCATCCGTGCGGACAGTGGGCTCGTCACCCGTTCAATCATCGAACCTGGGCACATCATCCAGTCGGAAACAATACGTACATCACGTACAATAGCAATAGATGCTGGTCTGTGCCATGTCTGCATGATTAGTCAGTCCATTTATTAATCTGATTACATTTAGTCATTTAAATAAGCTCACGGTCACTGTGGGGAGCTCATGGCCCAGCGTAGGCCGATAGCTCGGGCATAATGTCTCATTGCCACCATCCCCGGCGTATGAGGTTACCGTCTCAGGGTGTATGTAGTACCCACTAACATGCGGTCAATCAATTCAACATAAAGGGCTACCACCAATGCCGACTAGGGATATAATGTTGAAATTACCTAAAATGGCGATTTAAACATGTCGGCATGAATGGTTCAAAAATGAGGAAACAGCGGTATTTGGAAGGGTTATGAAGTCTACCCCAAGTTAGTTAGGTGAAACCACGCATGGATGGTAAACCCCATGGTCAAGCATCATAACCTAATACCTCCATGTCAGGAGCCTACTTATGTCACAACAAATCTAGTTACACCCCAAGTACGAACTCTCCTTACTAGGACTTCCCATGGAGAGATACTAACGGTATGTGTATCATATCATCATAACGGCAGTATAGATATAAAAGAAAGAGATAAGGATAATGCATCTCTCAATACATACTATTAAGTAAAATACATACTACTAAGTAACATGAGATATACGACATGAGTAGTTTAGATTATTCACCCAGGCGATTCAGAGTAATCAAAATTCTACACGATAGTAAGCATGTTGAATAGATAGGTCAAATGAATGCAGTCTATTTCCATACATAGCTTATCGTTGGTCTAACTAGTCACTGATTTAAATAAGTTATTATTTCTGATTTAGCTAGGGATGGAAAGCTTAAGGAGAAAGGAATCATCACCAGATAAGGCATAGAATGCTCCTAGAGGCAAGTTTCCCCGAGAAAACCGTGAATATCTACCACCCACGTAATTCCCTACACAACTTCATTTGCATTAGCCAATGAGCTATGAGTTCTAATACATGAGGGTTGGAAGGCCCCAAACCAAACCCCACATCTGTTACATCTAACCACCCCAAAGCTAGTTATGGTGGCTTTGTTGGCCCGAGTACGCCAGCCTATGCTACATACACAGCTCATAGGGCCAGTGTGGGGTCCCCACTCAGATGGACGGTCCAGAGGTAGAGTGTATCCATGAGGTGGGTTCACACGTGTAAGACTGACCATGCTATATGCATAGTATGAATGTATAAAGTATGCTTACCTACGCACCTAGGCACGTGTGCACCTTTGCACATGTGACATGGGTGTCGAATCTGAACAGTCTATAAGATGTGGAATCCCAAGAAACTGTAGGGGTTGAATTTTTCACCTTGATCTAAGATTCCGGTGGCCCATAGCGAAGATAACTTCAAATCAAGGGAAGAAACTGTTTGCATTTTTCAGGGCCCACCGAAGTATGGTCCAAAGTAAAAATTAAAACCACGGGTTTTCATGAGGTCCTGCTCCAAGTGGACCATTCAGATTTTCCAAACTCATCAGATATGATGAGATCTCAAAATTTTGCAGGTAGTTTACATGAACTGGTTGGCAGGCGAGCGTTCAGGTATATATGTCCTCATTTTTCAATGTCCTGGTGCATGCATACACCGATTATTCACTT
Organism: Magnolia kwangsiensis; assembly: GCA_037074715.1. Classification (NCBI taxonomy): domain Eukaryota; kingdom Viridiplantae; phylum Streptophyta; class Magnoliopsida; order Magnoliales; family Magnoliaceae; genus Magnolia; species Magnolia kwangsiensis. Next base: position 147,929,991 of record CM073572.1, on the reverse strand, counting down.
CACAAGTGGGTCCCATGTGAGGCCCACCATGTACACATCTATATATATATATATATATATATATATATATATATATATATATATATGGACTGTTGAAGAGTCCAGCAACCACCATCCAGGTCTTTTGGACGGTGCAAGTGGGATTCACCCAACTGGCAAGACAGTGGACGGTGTGGATATGCAGCAGGGTGGCCCACGGCAGTCGTACAGCCCACCAGCTTGCAACGTGTGGCCCTACACAGCCAGCCCACCTGCGATTAGTAGGGCCCGCCTGCATTTGTGCAGGGCCCATAAGAACCGCAGTTAGCCCATCAGCGCTCCACGCGAAGCAGGGTCTTCTCCTGCATGCCATGGGAGCTGTATTCAGAAAACTGCATGACAGTTGGGGCCTACTGATGTATGTGATGTAGCCCACTGAAATTTGAATCCCAGGTGGGACCCGCAGCTTGGTGAGGCCCATCAGCAGCATGTAGTTACAGAAAATGGGGCCTACGTGGAGCACCATGCAACGTCCCCAACAAGGCCACCGACGCACGTTCCCAGCTGCATCAAGCCTGTTTGCGGCCGGGTTTCGGGGCATCTTTGGTCCAGTTGGGAGCGATCCCAACCACCATGTCTAGGCCCGACGTCGGTCAAATCTGGCTCCTATCTCAGCCATTGATTTAAACCAAACCCAGGCCATAGACTGGCTTGGTTTCAACCCCACATTACCTCTGTCGTTGGTCTGGCATCAGCCTGAAAACCAGGCCATTTGTTTGGCCGGTTCCAATCAGCTGTACATCTAGCGACCCGCCAAAATTCGGGGGCCAAACTCGGTCATTAGCTGGTTCGATCCCAGCCCCACACGGGTGTCGTAACAGGGTCGGATTTCTTACTGAAACAGAGCCATGGACTGGCTCGGCTCTGGTGCAAAACAGGGACCCACGTAACTGCTTCGTTTTAAGTGTGAACACAGCCATTGCTTGGCTGGTTTTCAGCCTATCTATGGCCAACATTAGGCCTGATGTTCGCCTGAGACCTGACCATTGTTTGGTCGGTCCCAGCACAAATAGAGGCTCGGCAGCTTTCATTTCAACAGTGGTTCCGATGGTCTATTCTCTATCCGAAAGCATGGCCATTGCTTGGCTAGCTTTCAGCCTGATATAGACATCCCTGAGGCCTTATTCTAGCTGAAACAGAAAGAAGGAAATGGAAGGAGGCAGTCACCTTGGATGGGTGGATGCCGGCCTTGAACTTGAGCCACGATAGGAGAGAATGACTCCCTGTTTTACTCTCCCTTCTACACTCTTTCTTCCTTCTCACTTGGTGTAGAACTTCAGGGCTACAGGACCCATCTTATAGAGGGAGTGAGAGAGAGGGAACGGCTGGGATTGTTTCCCCAGTGGACGGCTGAGATTCATCCTTCCCAAAGAGGAAGTCGGTTTCTTTTTCACAGGCTCGGGTCGGGTGGTTTTTGACACGGATTGGATGGTGGCATTCAATCTCCTTCCTCCACTTACAAAGGGTCAAACAGTTATACCGTTTTGTTAGTGTGGGTCCCATGAAGAGATTGGACGGCTTGGATGGCTCGGAAAGTGGCCGTGGTAGGCCACCTAGAGGCTTGAAGTGAGTCGGTTTAAATAGAGAGGAGGCGGGAGGATGTCATGGCCCGGTCTCTAGAGAGGTGTTCGGTCATAGCTGGTCTGATCGAGCCCCTGATTTCAGTGCACCTCGTGCACGAGCACTCTCAGTGCACATGCATTGTGTAGAGGTGTGGCTTTATCTATCATGATCTACTTCATCCATTTGCATTGAGAGACCCTACACAAGGGTCCTAGCCCACTTTGGGCTGATGGTGAGGCCCAGGTGGGACGTTACATATCTTATTGGGCTATCGTTGGCGCATATGTCATGATCCGTCGATCAGGTGGGCCTGATAAACTTTTCAATGATTAATATAGGGTACTAGTTGTGATGAAGGCTTTGCTTGTCACTAACCAGTTCTCAAGTGTTAGTGACAAGTGTTTTGCACCAGTATTAACTAACATAATGGCTCCAAATTTTAAAGTGTTCGAGTGGTCCCACCTCCCTGACTGTCGTAGGGTGTGTTCTAACTTTTGGAGATCCTGATGGATGGCTTTGATGTTGACCGGAATACTCATCTTGTGTATGTCAAGTTCAAATCTTTGGTTAACTCAAATTTGTTTTAGTTTAGTGCGGGTTTAAAAGGTAACACCTGTGTACTGAAGGTACGAAGTGTTACAGCAAAGGTGATCGAGGCTAGGCAGACAAACGAGTCGTTACAGGATTATTGAGCAAAGGCAGCATCTGAGAGTCAGATAGATTAGTAGATTAGTTCTGATGGTGGACTTCGCTTCAGAGGCCGATTGTGTGTCCTAGATATTCCTTAGTTGTGTAGAGATCTTATGACTGAGGCACATCGATCTCATTTTTCTATCCACCTTGGCTCGACGAAGCTGTATCGTGATATGAGAAGACAGTATTTTTGGGTAGGGATGAAACGCCAAATCACCAGTTTTGTGACCGAGTGTGACACATGCCAGCGTGTCAAGGCATGTGTATGTGCAGTATATCCACACCGTCTATCCATATCACTAGCCCATCTCATGGCATGGTTCCAAAAAAATCAGGTCAATCCAATGATCAGGTAGGACATACCACTTTAAACAGTGAGGGTTGAATCTCACCATTGATATTGTTCTAGGGCCCATCTTGATGGTATATAATACATCCATATCATCCATTTGTTTCACCAGCTTATTCTAGATCATAATGTTACAATCAGAGCATATTTGTCAACCACATGCAGTAATTGACAAGTTTGAGTGCCCACCGTTGAATGATATGGGATCACTACAAAAATTTAAATAAATAAATAAATAAGAATGAAGCAAAGAAAAGACACACCGTGGTATGGCATGTGTATATGCCCATGATGTCCAAGCACCTTTTATTTTGTATTCAGACCTTAGGTAAGAATGAGATGCTGACTGTTTATCAAATCTTGGTGGCCCATTCTGGTGTATATCTTATATATCCTCATGGTATATCTGTTTTGTCCGTCAATTGGGGCCCAATTCCACATACACTAATTCTGGGATTTAGGTAGTCCGATTTAAAGAAAACTTGAAATTTCTGTAATTTCTCCCAAATTAGTTACAATCTTATTTTCAAAACACAAAATCAAATGTGTGTGGGGCTTGATATGCTGAATCATTTAGTTTTAAGAATTTTAAAAATATATATTTTTTAATTAAAAAATAATAACAAAAGAATTTTTCCATATAGCTGTCTGATTTTTTTACTGTGGACCAAAAACCTCCCACTTTTAAACTATTTCCCAAAATCTGCCTATAGTTTTCAACATTAGAAATTAAATTGTCTGCTGTTAGTTATCCGTACGAATAAATTTCTGTATTTTCATATTGATGAAACTGCCCTCCATTTTTTCTGCACTTAACTCTCTCTCATGGTGTGCTACCTTATAACCCTAACAGTACGTGCGGCCCCTAACATGTTTGTGAGAAATCCACCGCACCCATCTGTTTTTCCAGCTCATTTTAGAGTAAAGACTAAAATTTGAGGCAGATGCAAAGCTCAAAGTGGGATCCAGGAAGCTTCAATAGTGGGCGTTCAATCCCCACCCTTTCATGTCGTTTGACCCAGTGTAGTTTGTTATCGGCTTCATTTTTGTGCCCGTATCATAAAATGAGTTGGTAAAACAGATGGACGTGGTAGATTTGCCACAGACAACGTGTGGCCCAACGTATGTTTCAACAGCAAGCATTCAATCCCCACTGCTTCATATTCGTTTGTCCCATTTTAGCTTCAGATGGGCCTTAATTTTTTTTAGGTCATGCGTTAAAATGAGATAGCAAAACAGATGGACGGAGGGGATTTACATAATCATCATAGTGGCCCAATCTTTGGTCGAGCAACCCTCCTCTAGGCTTAAATGTTCATCAAACCTAGCAAGTTTACTGGCATTGATTGTGGTGCCAACCTTTTTTTTTTTTTTACACACGCACACACACCCCCACACACTCACGAGTAAGGACCCGTGGTGCCAACCTTACCTTTCCCTATGCTGACGTAGGGATAAACGTGATGAGGTCGATCATCGTCTTGGACCTTCTCTGGACTCCTCACATAGACTACTCAAATTCCCGTGGAAAGAAAGTGAGAAGAATAGAAATAAATTCTAATAAATTTCTAATTTGATAAATGAATGAAATAAACAAGTTCACAATTCTTTAAATAGGAATACCAAGTAATGAGAAAAAAATTAGAAGCAAACTACAACTAAAACTCCTAGAATTTGTAACTTACATTAGGAAGAATTGGTAAACAAAATATGAACGGAGAGTGAATCTTGATATACCTCATAATAATACATTTTTATTATCACGAGATGTATTGACTGTTGCGAATCATTTGATCCGAATGAAATTTGGAATGGGCACACTTGACGATCTTACCATTTATAGACGGTCAGGATGTCTACTACTACGCAAGGTTTTCGTCCAAAAATAATAAGTATCCTATTTGGCTTAACCAAGTTGTTCTCCTAATTATTCTAAGCTCTTTTCGCGTTGGGCGCAACTCCTAAAGCGCAACGGATGAAGATTTATAATCAAACTAAAACTTACTATTTATAGTAAAAATAAAATTAAAATAGGAAAACAATCATTGATCCGGGGATATTTCGCAAATCCTGCTTGCGTAACCTGGTGTAGTGGGTTAGGTGGCTAAAGTAGCTCGTTTTACTCCGAAATCATATATTTTACACCCGATAACTCATTCCGGATTACGAGATATGCCTGATCTAAAGTCTGACAGTCTGGATACATTTGTCGTCGACCGTCCCTTTTCTGATCCATCTTGGCCATGAAATTGTCCGTGACCTGCTCTACATCATATGCCAACATTAATGTTTGTGAGAAATCCATCCCGTCTATCTATTTTTCAATCCCATTGTTTCTTGTGGTGTGACCAACTTGAACTTCAGTTCAACCTTACTTTTGAACACATGCCCTGAAATGAGATGTAAAAATAGATGGACAGGGTGGATTGGTTAAAAATACCATGGTGAACCCACCTACGGTTGAGCAACCCTCCTTTCTGACGTGAATGTTTTGGCTAACATTGGGCGTGATAATCTAAGGTAGCCCTATGGCCACTTCGATGTTTATGAAAAGTCCATCCCATCTGTTTTTCCACTTCATTTTAGGGCATTGGCTCAAAAACGAGACAGATCCGAAGTTCAAAGTGGGTCCATCATGGACCCAAGATGTTTCAAGGGTGGCTGTTCAAATTCATTATTTTCTTATGTGTGGCCCACTTGATCATTGGATCTGCTAATGTTTGGAACCATAATGGAAAAGCTGATGGACGGGGTGGATTTGTCACAATTTCTATGGTGGCCCTCACCTAGGGTCAAGCAACCAGCCCTCTCATAAAAGTCCAAGAACGTAGTTCCGACCATACATGTGCCACCTTGATGTTTTTAAGAAATCCACCCCGTCTATCTGTTTTGACAACTTATTTTAGAGCATGGCCCAGAAATGAAGCAGATCCAAAGTTCAAAGTGTAAACCACAATGGTCCAAAAATATTCAATGATGGGCGTTCAATCCTGCTTTCTTGTCGTGTGGCCTACTTGAGCTTCGCAACTGCCTCATTTTTGGGTCATGCGCCAAAGTGAGACGGAAAATCTGATGGACGTTGTAGATTTCGCACAATCCCTGTGACCCCACGAATCTCTCAAAAGGTAGGCGTTCGTTCCCATGAAAACGGTGAAACAATAATATCCGTGGTCCACGAACGGTAAAACTGATTTTTTGACAGTTAACTGCTCCATCTATTAAACATCCATTAGTTTAACTTATATGAAATATGTAGGTGGGTTTTGGAAAATAGTTTAAAAGCAGGGAGGTTTTTGCTCCATGGCCAAAAAGGCAACCGGCCATATGGAAAAATCTCAATAACAAATTATTTAAAAATAAAATTTCCCAAATTTTCTTTTCCTGCTCCATCTATTAACATCCATTAGTTTAACTTATATAAAATATATACGCAGGTTTTAGAAAATAGTTTAAAATAGAGAGGTTTTTGGTCCATAGCCAAAAAGGCAGGCGGCCATATGGAAAAATCTCAATAAAAAATTTTCTAAAATTAAATATTTTCAAATTTTCATTTCTATCCAGAGTCAATTAATTACATTTTTAGAGCATTTAAGGCATATTTCTAATTTTTTACTTCTTTTGCTTTTGAATATATTGGTCGTGCTTTCATGTCTTCTCACATTTATAAACTTTATTACATTTAATAAATTCACTTTGAATATAATTGCTTCAATTTAGTTAAATAGCACATAGCTTAGGACCTTATACCAAAAGAAACACATTAGGTAAATGGTATGATTTAAAAGTATGTTTCATCTTTTTTTTTTTGAACAATCCACAAAGTTTCATTGAAAATTCAACCAATTGCCCAATGGTTCCCATCTTTCCTCAAAAGCGTGCTAAATTCCCTGATACAACCAATATATCCCATGCCATAACCAATGTGATATGAAACCCAATCCAGTTTTCATAACCTCGAAACGATTTCACCCACAATGCCCTAGCACCAGCCTGAAGGGCAATATCTACTCAAGAAATAATGACAGCTTCAACAGCCTCCAGGCAGGGATTAAGAGCCAAGCATCAGTGACTGCAGCATTTTTGGAATGCTATGTGATTTGTGTGAATTGCTCATTAGGGGCAATTTACATTCCGAGACTACTTGTTATGTAGTTCTCCTTAACAACACTCACGCTGGGGCAAAACCGAATATTGCTTCTTGTAAACCATTCCCCCACAATACATGCTTCAACAAGTGCAAATCTCCTCAATGGTCAATTTCGCCTTTTGACACATTGGACCTAATCATTGACATGGGCGCCAAAGCAGCAGAATTGACAAACTGACTTTTGTGACCTGTATGCGTCCTTCCTGCATGAATGACTCCCAGCCACATCTCTCAAAATATTGATTTGTGCATCCTTTCGCCTATCATTTGTTCACCATGAGTTCAACAAAAGTAGAAAAATATGCATATTTTTTGGGTTAGCTAATTCCAATCTATTCAGAGATTCTAGTAAATGAACCCCATTGCAATGAAGCTATTAGATTTTACACTCGCCTCCCAGTTTATTAGTGTTTTATGCGGTGACATAATAAACACAAACAAAACTGCCCAAAGCAACAGAACCTCAATTAAAATTGTGAAAACAAAAAAAAAAAAAAAAAAAAAAACAAAAAAAAAAAGGAATGGAAAAGACAAATGTGTATCGAAATAGCTATAAATTGGGCTACTGCTGCTGCTGCTACTATTGTACAACATGTAAACCACAACAAAGGCCGCTTCAGATTGAACATGAAGCAATCTAGTAGCGGCCATAGCCATGGTGAGGGGGTGGTGGTGGTGGCCTTCGATTTCCGCTTCTGTCTAAGGCTGAATAGCGATTTGGCAATTGTTGATGTCAGCCATATCCTCTACCCACACCCTGCTGACTTGCTGCTGCAGATGCTGCATGACCACTGTACCCATCATACTGTTGTATCCACTGACCTGCTCCATATCCTTGGTAGCTCCCATAGCCATCATCTGTTCCCCTAACTTGAGCATAAGCACCTGGTGGTGCACTCTGTGTTGCAGGTCTGTTGGGATAGCTCCCATATCCACCATTTTGAAACGAACTGTGGTATCCATTCATGGGGCCTCTCGTCTGGCTCTGCCAATGACTTCCTTCATACTGTGGTTGGGCCGATGACCTATCATACTGAGGATGGGAAGTTCTTTCATATGAATGAGGGGTAGATGAGGAAGCGTAGAACTGCCCATAACCATGACTTGGATGGTTTTGGACAGCAGAATACACGAACCTGTTATCATGACCAGAATACCCCGCTGGAGTCACCATTCTCGGATCATGACCTCAGTGTGTGCCATTTGGATAAGGAGCGGATGAACGAATTGTACCAGCATCATAAGGTGCTGCCGTTAGATGCATCTGTTCACCCCCATTATAATTCGTCTTTGCCTGTAAGCTGTTGACAACCAGTCGATGAGCTGCCTCTCCAAGCTGTCAACCAGATATGCGTCTGGGAGGATTTTGCCTGAAAGGATAAAAGTACAATCCAAAAGATTTTCAGAGACCATGATTATCCTATGATGTTAACCAACAAGTTAACAGATCTAACAATAGTTTGTGGAAGAAAACCCCTCAGATGGCCAAATATTGTTGAGCGGTTCCAAATATGTGAATTATCATTATAAAAAAAAAAAAAAAAGAAAGAAAACGATCTTGAAGATACCATAGTGCAAGGAAGCATATGCTCATTTTGCAGCCATCATCTGATGATGACTCACATGACATCTACGGCAACTTCAAAAAGAAAATGCCTCACCGAACTGTCGCATTACAAGGTTACAACTTGACAAAATGCCTCACTGAACCGTCACATTACAAGGTTCCAGTAAAAACATCCCTATTCAATCTCGGTATGACCATTCAGTAATAGGCATAAGTAGCATTTATTGGTGTTTGAATGGGGAACGATCAACAAATTACCTCGACACTAATACACAATGTGATGTAAAGTAAGCTCACACTTCAACCTTCTCAAATAAATAACAAAGTTGCACTAATCTACTTTTGTGGAGTTTCAAAATCAAGATTGGTGAATGTGCATTGGAAGTTGCCAGCTAGCAGATTGATAATGAGTTTGGTTAGATTTTTCAAGAATGTGTGTAGAGGCACAGCCCCAAAACTGTTTATTGTACCCTTAACAGATTGGATATTCATTAAGATGGTAGTTCCATTAGTATGGTAGAATGGGATAGGACTGCAATGCTGCTCCCAGCTTGTTTGGACCCTGGATTCCACAGGAAACTTCTCTCTCAAGTCAGACCGGGATCTGCTCCTGGCTATTTTTTCCTAGACAGCTTTGGACTTGTTCGGCCTGGAACAAATTCATCCCTCTGAAGATGGTGTTCTTATGGAAGGTCATGAATGGGGCAGTTCCAGTGGATGCAGCAATCCAGCGAGTGGGAATTCAGTAGGCATCCAAATGTGTGTGCTGCGGTGTTGACTATCCTTTGATTGCAGGCTTAGTTGGGGTGCCAGGCAGCAGCATCTCTAGTCAGCAGATCATCCAGGGGAATCAGGATTCAGTGGTTGCAGGTGCAGCAGACTAATGCACCTCTGTTCAGTTTGGGGGGTGCTCATCCTCGTATCTCCCGTTGCCATCAGACCCTTAGCAGTGTGGGGGCTCCTCGTTCATCAGGAGCAGCTAGAGCAGCATCGGGATCCAATATCTGCGCCTCCCGCTCAGCAGGAGCAGTCAGGTTCGAGCTCTTCGGTCTCCCAGACTGTCCAGTAGGCTGAGTTAACCTTGCAGAGCTAGGCATCCCAGTTTCCCAGTCCTATTTATTTTGTTCCAGACATGGAGCTGAGCTGTTTTGGTTATTCTTTCCTCGCTGATGTTTTTGCAGGTTTATATGATAGGTGTTGCTGGGAATTTTTTGTGGAGCCCACCGGAATGTTTGTATGTTTTTTTTTTTTTTTCATATCAACAAAGTTACAGGTGATGCGCTCCCAAAAAAAAGGATGGAATATGATATGCTATTTCCTCTCGATTAAAGTACATGTGGTGGGAAGGCTGCTAGCTACTATAATAGAAGGCTCACATGTCTGCCCTGTACCATTAGTTTATTCAATAACTATACTATTTCTTTCTAGCTGGAGTAGCCCCTAGTTGCATGTAGTGCAAAGGGAAATGGTGAGGGGTTCTGACATGGTAGTGGAAACGCATCATCATCACCATAGCTTGTCACAGCTATTTGAATATGGGAGAGTGGAAGCATCCATCCAAAATTTTTGGCAGGTGTAAAAGACTAAAAGCACGGAAAGCAGAGGGAGAGCACAAGGAAGCAGTGTTTAAGAAAGTTCATGCAACTAAGCTTTAGACATTATATTAGTTAGCTAGTACCTTCCAGATTCCCATGGCCTCCTTCCACTGTCTTTGTGCCACAGAACTGGTGCTGGCTTTAAATCTCCCACTGTAACACTCTGCCAAAGGAGACCAAAACAGGGTCAGCAAAAGGATGCATCTTCTGATAATATTAGAAAGGTCTAATTTGCCAAAACATCAAAAGCATTAATATCGTAACTGTTTAAATACCCAGGATATTTTTTATAAAATGCGGTAATGTCGAAAAGTAACAAAAAGGATCAAGACCAAATTAATCATACAAAATGGGTACATTACATTCATGGGAAAAAAAATGCTAGACTGACTCTTTTTTTTTTAATGAACAACTCGTATTTTATTAAAAAAGCTGAAAAAAGTTAACATAGATTGTGGGGAGGAAAAACAATGAGAATAAGGAGATAACAAGGGATATTCACAAAGAAGACCAAAAGCTTCTTCTCTAGCTCCCAGATAGCAAAATACCCTCTCATAGAAGTAGACATTAATAGCACGATCTAAATCCCGGAACTCCTCAGAAAAAAAAAAAAAAAAAGTGTCTCCCATGATCATGTCTCTTATTGCAAGATGGATGTGTCAGTCATTGCAAGACGAAAATGAAACATATCACACCACTCAAAAAGTTCACCAGGCTAATGCTTTCCAGAAACAGACATGAAAATGCCAAAGCAAAAGAGACAGCACATGGACTAGTAATAAATGGGGTGTTAAAAAGGAAATTATGGCATATGGATGTCCAATGCGACTGTCACTAATGAATACTGACACATTCAGTACAAGAAAATGGACCCCCAGCTCATGTTGTGAGAAGTCTCTACATACCTTCTTTGGGAATATAACCCCTGCTGGTGGCCGGGTGATGTGCTTATGAAAATCCAGAAGTTTGTATATAGCGCATCTGAGAAGAACAAAGAAGTCTGAGATCGTTGATGGATTAAATACCTCTAGTGAATTTTACTTTCAAGAAAGGCAAGCTTACAAGACTTGATTATTCATAATATCTTCCATTCCCATAACAGGAGACCTGAAGATGGAAGGACATGGGTCTCCATTACAAAGGGATAGATACCCATTCATTCCACCACTGCATGTAAGAATAAAAAGAATCAGAAAACTAAAACAAAATCATGAAATACATAGAAATCAGAAATCTGAAACATTCAAATAAGAAAATGACAAGCAAGTGTAGAGTGACTGCTCTAAAATGTGGATTTGAAATGTCATCGTTCAAAAGCCAGGTTGGACACAGATGGTGTAAAACGGCCCACAACCCAAAGAATTCAAAACAGACATGTAAAATTTTGTAAACAGAATATATCAAGATACAAATATGATATAAGTAGGGACAAACTCAACTTTCACACCAAGATCTATCAAAATTCACTTGTCACCCACATGTACAAAATTTTACAATACAGTTGCCAACGAAATTTTGAAACTTTTAGTAAGCCTTCTATACCAAAATGCTCATCTTGTGAGCAAGGGATACTCGTTTCCTCTCCAAGAAAACCGTGTAATTGTAGCTAAAGAATACTCATCAAAAAGGTATCAGTGAGGTCCTTGCTGTTTACAGTTCTCTAATGAACTTCATAGGCTTTTGGTAGCTACTGTTGAACATTACTGTAATCTTTTCTTATATTCTTTAACATTTTATTTCCTGGAATCTTTGGTATATTAGTGGAAACCTGATTGCCAAGCCGGATATTTGCTTTATGTCAAAGATCATAACAAATTTCAATGCTCCTAAAAATAAAAATGAAAATTTGAAATTTTCTGTATAATCTTTTTAAGTGTTCCAGCTCAGCAGATTTTTCAGCGATTGCCTCTTCCCTATTAAATATATATTATTAATTGATCTATTGCCTCATATTTTTAATCAAAATTATGCTTGTATGTTGACAATACATTCCTTTAGTCTAAAGTAGAATATTTGAGGTTTTCAACCAGCCTCCCTGTCTTCTTCAACCAACAAAAAATAAAAATAAAAATAAAAATAAAATCGTGTTCTTTGAAAGAATTCCGTGTTTGTTATCAGAAAGGGCTGTTCTACAGCCCAAAATGTTCTTTCTCTTCTATCAATCATGTGCCACATGGTATCAAAACGAAATTGATATGGCCATTTATCTCTTCCATCAACTTCCCCGTTCCCTCTCTTGTCCTTCTTATATTTACTTGAGGTAAATTTTCAGAGTGGTTCAGAGCTGATCTACACATTCTCTTCCAACCACCATATGGTGGGTCGTGTAATCGTGAATGCGTGTGAGGGCCACTTCCTTATAATACCATTATGATGGACAAAAGTGATGTGCGTGTGGGCCCATATTTGCATATGTGACAATATTTGAGATCTAAAATGTGTGAAAGTTGCATGAGGCAAAGATTAAAAAATAAGTGTGTGAAGTTTTTGGATCAAGTAGTGCTATCATTGCGTTCGTTGATATAAAATCCGTGTTGGGTTAAGTTAAAGCTAAACATTCTTCCCTTGTGTGTTTGGTTCCACCTACATCACAGATGCCAAGACTAATCATTTGTCTCCATCTAAGTCGATGAATTTTCATATAACATTGATTAAACTCAATGGAGCAAATTACTTGCGATGGACCACATCAGTAGAGGTTTTCCTTATCAGAAAAAAGGAAATTAAAGTATTTGACTTCTCCCAAACCTGAAGAAAGTTCAATCGAATACGAAGATTAGTGTGAATGTTATCTTTTCCAAGACAGCAAAGTTCAATCGAATACGAAGATTAATACGAAGAAAGTCAAATTAAAGCATTGTTATGGAACAGTATAGAGTCTTAGATTAGTGTGAATGTTATCTTTTCCAAGACAGCAAAGTTAGGGATAATTGGAGAGATGTACTTAGGCAAAAAGAATTTAACTCGGATATATGAGTTACTAATGGATAACTTCACTCTTCAACAAAAAGATAAGAGCGTTAGAGAGTATTATTCAGCCTTGCGAGACGTGAGAAGAACTGAATGTATACCAACCCTTGTCTACCAATTATGAGACTATAAGACTACAAAGATATGAATTACATGTTGCTAAATTCCTCTCAGGTATTCATTCTGAGTTTAGGCCTATCCGAGCTCATATCTTTAGAGGCAGTGAATTCCCATCCATCACTGAGGTATTCACTTGTGTTCAGTGTACAGTTAGCAATCAGAGTTCGCCTTCTAGATCATTCTACATTTGTTTTTGCATCCAGTGGAGGAAATAGAGAAAGTCGCAGTGGCCATTTTAGTGGTAGATATTCAAGGGGAGGTCGCTTTTGAGGAAGAAATAATTTTATTTTATTTTTTTGAAAGATAAAAAACGAAGAGAAGTAGAAATAATTTGGAAGTCCATGGGATTTCAATGGTAGTTGTGGTCATGGTTGCAATAATCGGTAGTGCACTTATTATGGTCTTAGTAACTTCACAGTTGATACGTGTTGGAACCTTATTTGTAAGCCTGCTTGAGCGAAACAAGTTCATTACCAAGGGTTATGTCTTAAACCCTATCTCCTCCGTTTCCTAACCCAATACTGCAGGTGATACAATTACACTATCCAAGGAAGAATATGCTAGACTTCTGAAGGATCATCCAGTCAAACATCATCATTCATAGCTACTCTTGCACAATTAGGTATCATTTATCTTGCATTTTCTGATAGTGTTCCTAATCGGTACACAGTGTATTGCCTCAGTTACTACAGTCATCGCCCATTTCTTTTGTCACATTAGCATATGGTAATTCAAGCCGTGTCTAGATTCGGTATCATGTGTCTTATCCCATTGTTTTCATTTGAGTTTATTGTCGGCGAGTAAGCTAACCAAATCCTCTTCTCTTTTTTTTGGTCGCATTTTATCCTTCTTATTGTGAATTCCAAAATCTAAAGACAGGGAAGATGATTAGTGGAGGGCATAAAGCGACTGGACTCTATTACCGCGATAGTGTAATAAATGGAGCTGTATTACAAACAAATATCTCTCAACATCAATGACATTGCAGGCTTAGTCATCCCTCCTTAAGTAGTTTGAAGAGTCTAGTTCCATTGTTGTCACACGTATTTAGATTAGAGAGTGAGGCTCATGAGTTAAGTACCATAGAGTGTCATTTCTTTCTCATGTGGACAAGTAATAAACCTTTTCATTTAGTACATTATGATATTTGGTGTTCAATTCATCTGGTTGATTTATCTGCTTTCAAGTACTTTCTAATTTTGTGGATGATTATTCTCGCATGACAAGGCTATATTTGATGAAAGATAGGTCAAAAGTGTTTTGTTATTTTAAAGAATTTTATATAAAAGTACAAACTCAATTCAATTCTAAGATTTGTGTTCTACGTTCAAATAATGCTAGAGAATATTTATCTCATAAATTTAACTCATATCTTTTATTTCATGGCATTATTCACCAAACCAAACTTCACGTGCGCACACACCACAACCAAATGGGGTAACTGAACATAAGAACCGTCATTTACTTACGGTAATTAGAGCACTGTTGTTGAATATGAAGGTTCTGAATATATTTTGGAATAATGCGGTCTTATATCCCTTGGATATTTAAAGAGAGCTCCTAAACGTGCTATCCCTCTACTAGTGAAATGGTCACCTTCGAGTGGAAGGATATTGTAAAGCAGATTGAGTTGATTCTCCATCTAATAGGCAATTTACATTTGACTATTGTACTTTTATAGGCGGCAACCTTATTACTCGGAAGAGTGAGAAGCAAAGTGTTGTGGCCCATTCAAGTGTTGAGGTAGAATACAGGGCAATTGCCTATGCGCCATGTGAACTCATTTTGCTAAGGACACTAATGTGTGAACTTGGGTTTATAGTTAAGGTTCCCTTAAGATTGTATTGTGATAATCAAGCAACCTCTTATATTGCCAACAACTTTGTCTATCATTGGAGTACCAAGCATATTGAGGTTGACCGCCACTTCATCCGGAAGAAAGTTGTTACCAACAAAATTTGCATGTCATTTGTTTAGTCCCAAGATCAACCTGCAGACATGTTCACGAAAACTCAAGGTTGTACTTAACTAGATTGTCTCTTTGTCACGATGGGCATTCATGGTATACATGCTCCAGCTTGAGGGGAGCATTATCAGATATGGATTGTTCTATGGCCTATCTACGGTGCACCTATGTTTAGGACATAATGGGTATTCCAACTTTTGTTACTAATGGCAAAGGGGGATCTCCTTTTCTCTTCTTCCTTTCATTCCTTCTCCTTTTTTCTTCTCTCTTTTGTCAATCACACCACACTTTTCTTCACAACAACCAGATTGCAATATTGCATCCACAATAATATTAGCTGATTTTTCAAGATCCTGATCCAAATTCAATGATCTTCTATTTCTATAGTTGAAGACTTTTTATGTTCTCCATGATATCCCCCAAGATTTTTTTTTCCCTTTCCCTGAAATGAATAATTATAGAGGCTGATCCTCCCCAATGGAAAATTTTACAATTTCTACAGAGAATAGGTTTTATCCACATGGGAACAAGAAGCATATTTTTAGAAAGGAAAGTATACAGATCGAAGTTGGAGGCAGTTTGAATTTATTTTTATTTTTCAACATTTTTGGGTAGCAAAATCTATGTTTGGATAAATCTAGTAGGAAAAAATGAAGTTTCACCTTACAATGTAAATGTTACTTCGAAAATAAATAAATAATGCCAGGAAACAGTTAAATAAAGCTCATCTCCTGACATTTGACTCAAAAGCTCAAATTCTGACACAGTAATTCATGAGAAGAAAATGCCAGATATCAATGGATTCTATTGTGACTTAATTCATTAGATGCATCAAACAACCACTAGGCTGACTGATATCTAAGTTAGCATGGTGATCTGGACAATTAGGATTCTGCAACTCCAGTTTAAAGTTAAATAAACTGAGACCTACAACATTAAGTTTTTTCAAGACAACCTGGCCTTCGGTTCAAGTTTTTCTTTGACTTCAGCTCGATCTTTGTCTGACAGATGTTTACAATGGTCATCAAGAGAATAAATATATGGAGAGAGAGGATGGGATACTGTCACGAAAAGCATGTCAAACATCACACTGTTTCTTCTCACTTCCTCCTCCTACAGAAAGTGTGGTTGATAATTATTACTAGAAGCATACAGTAACTTTGCAATGATTTCTAATTCAGACTAACATACCGTTAATGTATGCTCAACTTTTTGTATCTCTGAAAGAAGGCGATCTTCATCAATAAAAGGCAATTTCGCGATACCCTTCAAAAAAAAAAAAAAGTTAAAACATATTTTCAGTGTTGAGAAGTGGAGCCACATTTGGGGCTGCGCACAACCGGTCGTAGCCCCTGCTCGACCGGTCATGGAGCCCACACAACCAGTTGTGGACTGGCTCGACTCAAAGTCCAACGAGTATCAATTTTAGGTTCCGAGGTGCTCGACCGGTCGTGGCCCTGGCACGACCGGTCGTGGGGTCCTCTCGACCAGTCGTGCGGTCTGCTCGACCAGTCGTGCGGTCTGCTCGACCGATCATGGTTACGCAGATTCGTTTCCGGATTTGATGCGGACTACGGATTTTTGAGTCGCCTTTCGCAAGAGTGCGAAAGGAAAGTTGCATAAACTATATATAGGTGTCCCTAGGGCTTTTCTATGTGAATTGAGGAGATTGGGAAATAATTCTAAGGTGTGGGCAAAGGCTTTTCTATGTTCTTCCAAGGGAGAGGTTAGTATTTTACCTTATAATCTTTGTTTTTCTTCATAGTGGAAGTTTGCATCCGAGGTTTTTTACCGTAGGTTGGGATTTTTCCACGTATATCTTGTCTTGTGAATTGTTTGGATTGCTTTGATCTGTTTCTAGTTTCTATTTCTTCTTGTTTATCGTTTGTAGGTAAGACTTGAGATTAGATCTCGGCTCGCTGCATTGTTGGCGTGCAGCGCAACAACTGGTATCAGAGCTATTGGTTTAGTTTTATTGGAAACGATAACGGAAGAAGAGAAAACTAGAATTGAGAAGTTTTATGGTTTAAACTTTGCTTTCTGCAGGATGCAGATAGATGATTATCTGTATCAGAAGGACCTCTATATTCTTCTAGGAGGAAAAGAGAAGAAACTAGAAAAGATGACAGATAATAAATGGTTTTTACTGGATAGGAAGGCTTTAGGAACGATCCGACTATCTTTGTCTAAGAGCGTCGCCTTCAACATATCCAAGATGAAAACTACAAAAAAAATAATGGAAGCCCTAGCCACCATGTATGAAAAACCCTCTGCGTCCAACAAGGTTCATCTTATGAAACAGCCATTTAACATGAAGATGTCAGATGGTGGGAGCGTGGCTGAACATCTAAATGAGTTCAATGCAGTCACGAGACAGTTGGAATCCATTGGCATTGTTTTTAAGGATGAGGTCAGGACGTTATTGATCTTGTCCAGTTTGCCAGACAGTTGGGATGGTTTGGTGATTGCAATGAGCAATTCTTCAGGGTCGACAAAGCTGAAATTTGATGATGTGGTCAATCTAATTCTCAGCGAAGAATCTAAAAGAAAGGCATCAGGAGTGTCAGGGGATTCAGGGAAGGCTTTAAATGTTAAAGGAAAAGGAACATCGCTGAACAAAGGAGGCAATAAACATGGGTGTTCTGAGTCGAGGAAGAAGTCTAGGGGACCGAAAGACAAAGACGGGTGTTGGCATTGCAGCAAGAAGGGGCACATGAAACGTGATTGCAAGGCGCTTAAGAAATAAAAAGGAAGCTCTTAAGGCGGGAAGGATTCAGTGAATCTATCTGAGGAGAGTGACACAGGCATTGATCTTGTCTTTTGATGCGAGGAATGAGTCTTGAGTTATAGACTCGGGTGCTTCGTTTCATGCCACTTCGTATAAGGAAGTTCTGCATGATTATGTATCAAGTGACTTCGAAAGAGTACCTGAGTGATGATGAGCAGTGCAATATCATTGGAAAGAGAGATATTCATATAAATCAGAAAGACGGAACGACGTTAAAATCGAAGGATGTCAAACATGTACCGAGTTTGAGAAGAAATTTGATCTCAGTGGGGCAGTTGGCCGATATCGGTTATATAACGACATTCACCAGTGATTCCTGAAAGATCACGAAATGTGTCTTGATGATATCTCGAGGCAAAAAGGAAGGTACTTTGTACGTGACTTCAGGATCGTATAGTTCACTTGTAGTTGAATCAACTGGAGTGAATGGGCAGTTATGGCATCAGAGGTTGGGACATATGAGTGAGAAAGGGATGAAAGTGTTATTGTCAAAAGGGAAGCTACCAGGACTGAAGTCTATTGACTTGGAATTCTGCGAGGACTACGTGTATGGCAAGCAGAAGAGAGTAAGCTTCAAAAAGACAGGACGCGCTCCAAAGACATATCTGTTGGAGCTTGTACATACTAATGTGTGGGGACCGACAAAGGTATTATCTATTGGTGGCTTACGTTATTTTGTTTCTTTTATTGATGATGCTAGTAGAAAACTGTAGATTTATTTCTTAAAACATAAATCTGATGTATTTGATGTATTTAAGAAGTGAAAAGTTATGGTAGAAAACGAGACAAGTAAAACAGTAAAATGTCTCAGATCTGATAATGTAGGAAAGTACTGTGATAAGAGGTTTGAGGAATATTGTGCAGCAAATGGAATCAAACATCAGAATACGATTCCAGGGACACTGCAGCAGAATGGTGTGTCTGAGCGCATTAACAGGACCATCCTTGAGCGCGCCAATAGCATGAGGTTACATGCAGGGTTGCTCAAGACCTTTTGAGCAGCTGTTGTGAATACTGCCACATATCTCATCAATAGAAGTCCCTCAGCACCATTGGATAGTGGGCTACCAGAAGAAACGTGGACTGAAAAAGAAGTGAACATTACAAATCTCAGAGTGTTCGGTTGCACTTCATATGTTCACATTGATGGAAACACAGAAACAAGCTGGATGCGAAGTCCAAGAGGTGTATGTTTATAGGCTACGGGCAGCATAATTTTGGCTACAGATTTTGGGATGTAGAAAGCAGAAAAATTATCAGAAGCAAGGACGTAGTCTTCAATGAAAAAGTGATGCATAAGGACAATGTGCAGGAAAATAAGGCCGAGGAAAAGGAATTCATAGAGTTGGAAGAGTTACCGGACACGGGTGTTACAGCGCCATAGGATGATCATACACAGGAGCCAGATGAGGCAGAGCCGCATACATCGGTTGTGAGGAGGTCTACTCGGGAGAGGAGACCCACGGTCCGATACTCACCCTCCTTACATTATCTACTGCTGACAGATAATGGTGAGCCAAAGTGTTTTGAAGAGGCATTACAGTCAGATACACGGCTTAAGTGGGAGCAAGCCATGGATGAGGAGACGGATTCTCTCGAGTCTAATCATACATAGGAACTAGTCACTCTACCCAATGGTAAGAAAGCTCTTCATAACAAGTGGGTTTACAGACTGAAGGAGGAGCACGATGGTTCGAAACGGTATAAGGCTAAATTGGTTATGAAAGAGTTTCAACAAAAGGCAGGTATCGATTTTACTGAAATATTTTCACCTGTGGTGAAAATGTCTACGATTCGCATGATCTTGAGTATAGTGGCTACAGAGGACTTACATCTAGAGCAGTTAGATGTTAAGACAGTCTTTCTTCATAAGGACCTTAAAGAAGAGATATATGCATCAGCCGATAGGATACGTGGCACCAAGAAAGGAGAACAAGGTGTGCAGACTGAAGAAGAGTCTATATGGCCTAAAGCAGGCCCTAAGGTAGTGGTACAAGAAGTTCGACAGTTTCATGTCGGGAAACGGTTTTAGAAAATGTCATGCAGACTACCGTTGTTACTTGAAGAAGTTTGATACGTCGTACATCATCTTTCTTTTGTACGTTGATGATATGATTGTGGCCGGTTCAAGCATGAAGGGCATCTCAGATCTCAAAAGACAACTGTCTAGAGAATTTGTCATGAAGGATTTGGGAGCTGCAAAACAAATCCTGGGCATGAAGATAAAGCGTGACAGGAAAAACAAGAAACTGGTTTTGTCACATGCAGAGTACATAGCCAAGGTACTTGATCGATTCAATACAGGAGGTGCTAAGCCAGTTAGCACTCCATTAGCCAACCACTTCAAGCTATCTAAGGAGTAAGGCGCAAAGACGCAGGAGGAACGGGACTACATGGCTAAAGTCTCATACGCGTCAGCTATTGGGAGTCATGTATGTTATAGTGAGCACGAGGCCAGACATTACTCAAGCAGTGGGAGTTGTTAGCAGGTTTATAAACAACCCCGGGAAGGAACATTGAGAAGCTGTGAAGTGGATCCTCAGATGCCTGGTAGGTACTAAGGATGTAGGGTTGTGCTATGGTGGATCGAAAATCAAGCTACAAGGCTACATGAATTCAGATTTGGCAAGAGATATCGACAACAGAAGAAGCACTACAGGTTATGTCCTTACTCTGGGTAGTGCTGCATTCAGTTGGGTCTCTCAGTTACAGAAGATAGTATTTATCAGTACGACGGAAGCAGAATATGTTGCGACTACAGAAGCATGCAAGGAGATGGTGTGGATGCAAGGTTTCATGGAAGAATTGGGTAAGAAGCAAGTAGATTGCAAGCTGTACAGTGACAGTCAGAGTGCAATACACTTGGCTAAGAATTCAGCTTTTCATTCAAGGACCAAGCATATTGCCATCAGATATCACTTCATACGTTCGTTATTGGAAGATGGATCGATTACTCTAGAGAAGATTCATATAAGTGAGAATCCTGCGGATATGCTGACCAAAGCGGTCACACGGGAAAAGGTGAAGCTCTGTTCAGCTTCGATTGGTCTTCAAGCTTGAAGACGGGGAAGTGGTGCACTCCGGATGAAGAAGATATGTTTATGGCGATGTGTCTCCAAGTGAGAGATTGTTGAGAAGTGGAGCCACATCTGGGGCCAAGCACGACCAGTAGTGGCCCCTGCTCAACCGGTCATGGAGCCCACACGACCTGTCATAATCAGTCGTGGACTGGCTCGACTCAAAGTCCAGCGAGCATCAATTTTGGGTTCCGAGGTGCTCTACTGGTCGTGGCCCTGGCACGACCGGTCGTGGGATCCTCTCGACCGGTCGTGGTTACGCAGATTCATTTCCAGATTTGATGCGGACTACGGATTATTGAGTCGCCTTTCGCAAGGGTGCGAAAGAAAAGTTGCCTAAACTATATATAGGTGTCCCTAGGGCTTTTCTATGTGAATTGAGGAGATTGAGAAATAATTCTAAGGTGTAGGCAAAGGGTTTTCTACGTTCTTCCAAGGGAGAAGCTAGTATTTTGCCTTGTAATTTTTGTTTTTCTTTATAGTGGAAGTTTGCATCCGTGGTTTTTTACCCTAGTTTGGGGTTTTTCCACGTATATCTTATCTTGTGGTTTGTTTGGATTGCTTTGATCTGTTTCTAGCTTATATTTCTTCTTGTTAATCGTTTGTGGGTGAGACTTGAGATTAGATCTCAGCTCACTGCGTTGTTTGCGTGCTGCGCAACATTCAGGGAATCCAGTTAAAAGTAGATAGTTCCAGATAGCTGTAACCCAAATGGAGGCTTTTCTAAAGAGGACAAGAATACCCAACCTGCCAAGCATATCGCTTCCCATTCATGTTCAAAATCTAATTCACACAATAAAAAATAAACTCAAAGCATTTCATATGAAAACATAAATTACTAGGGATTTACATTGGCAAAATATATAGGATACCAGTAGGGTAAAAATCAATGATTGGTGAATTTGGATCACTCGTCAACTGCCTATAATGGACAGGAAGCGCGTGGGAACTGCAAGTAAGAACACACAATTAGAAATTGAACAAATATGATCAATCATGCATAATTACTCCAAGCAAAATTTGACCTTGCAGCTGGAAAAACCCCCATCAGCTGATTAAATGGTTTGAATGGAGAACCGAGTTCAAAGTTTATGTTCAACTGATCAAGATCCTTGAGATCAGAAGCAAAAGGAGCATAATGATAGGGATAAAACCTGAGAGGGGAAAAATAACAATTAGGACAAAAGAACACTGAAGAGAAGATCCATGAATCAGAAAGGCCTAAAATGCATATAAAATAAAAATAAAAATTCATTAGCATATTAGCCTTCTTCCAGCAATTAGAGTTGGGCATTATGTTTGTAAAATATTTTCTACAGGATATGACATGAGAAAGTAATGTATGGCCTCAAGGCACAGGGCATCTCTTTCTTCGAATCGCATATGTGCTCTCTTTTTTTATCTGATGAGTGAATCATGTATGCCCCATTGTTGGGCAATGTGTCTCAGCTTAGTAAACACCCATTCTCAAGGCAAACAACAGTGTCAGGAACCTAGAGAAAGAAGCCCTAGTAGTTACATTGTTTAAGGAAAGAGGCCGCTATTTTGACAGATGCATCAAAACATCAATACACAGCACTTGTTTAAGCTCGCCAGGACAGTTGACTTGTTAGGCAATCATGTGGATGGATCATATCTCAAAAAATCAAGGGGTTTGGACTGTTGTAACCATCGAGTTGGTGCAATAGAAAAGCAACAGTTTGCTCAAAACACTACAACAGTCCATGATCAAACAAAATGAATTGCAGCAACTGGTCAGACCTCTCCAGTTGCAGCAATTTTTCCCCTAAACACAGGCCCACTAATCAACAGTCCCAATCACCTCATATGTTTACCACCACTTCTATGGGGACTCATCATCACCATCTAAGCTTTATACCAACTAATTGAGGTCCGCCACACGAATCCTATTATGCTATTCCACTCTATCATACGAGTGTAGGCGTAGCCATATGTGATCGAATAAATAATTATGCCATCGCATATGACATTCTGGACCAATGGACCGCATATGTGATGGTGGTATATGCGATTATTGTGCCTTTGGGGTTTCTCTCACTTTTTGTCTATAATAGGCCTCCCCACCCCCTATTTTCACACTATAGTCACCATAGTATATGCATACATTTTGAGTAGTTAGTTGACTTGTTATGGTCTAATAGTCTACTAAAACTACAAAATAATAATAATAATAAATAAATAAATAAACAATCCCCTACCCTCGTAGTATTTTTTCCCATATTTTGAGTAGTTATAGTATATGCATTCATTTTGAGTAGTAAGTTGACTTGTAATGATCTAATAGTCTACTAAAACTACAAAAAACAATTCCCTACACTACTAGTATTTTTTTCCCATATTTCCTTGAATTTTTCATTTTTATTTTTTATTTTTTAAAAACTTTTTGTGGGGCTATACCATCACATATGTGATTATGCCATCACATAAGTTCATAGCCCCCTTGGGTCCCACGGGATCGCTTATGCCATTTGACAACATTGTTCCTTACTACCTCCACCCATGGTGTGTCGTAACAATCGTTATGTAAAACTAACAACGGCAACCGTTACACATTGTGAGGTCATAATAGCGGTAATGGTCATTATGGAAGAAATGACCCATAACCGCTGTTATGGCCCCCGTACGGCCCATTATGCCCCCTCATAAAGGTTATAATAGTCTGTTGTGCAAATATGGGTTTTTTGGTTCATTTCAATTAAAAAAAGAGACCGTACTGGTCGTTATGGCCCATATCATAAAGGTAATAGTGGTGATTTTTACAGCCACTGTTACCGTTACAAAATACCTAGCTCCACCCACGTCATTTTGGGCATTCCATTTGCCTTGTTAGATCGTTCAACTTGCACCCACTCACTCGTAACCAGCACAATTCGTGGTCTTCGTTGCACATGACCAAACCATCTAAGGCTAGTTTCCCTCATCTTATTTCCTATTGGTGCTACTCTTAAGTTCCCTTTAGTGCATTCCTTTCTAAACATGTTGTTCCGCATTTATCGTTACCCCTCATTCAAGCTACACTCATCCTATGAATATGTTGTTCCTTAACTGCCAAACATTATCCCACAAAGTATGGATGATCTTATTGTTATCCTATAAAATTTCCTCTTCGGTTGATTGGTGCATGATGATGATGATGATCACATAAAACTCAAGAGGCATATATCCAATTCTTTCACATAGCTTGAATTCTATGGGCAACATCCTTCTCAATATCCCTCCACTCTCATGATTTATCGACCCAAGATATTGAAAGTGGTCATTTTGGGATACTTGGTCAACAATCTTAACTACTTCCTCATTTCCACTCCTATTATTATTGAAATTGCACTCCAGAACGCTATTTACACCCTCGTCTTGTTAACTTTGTAGAGGATTAGCAACAAATTGAGAAGCGCAAACATATCATGTACAAGACACTGAATCCATCCCCCCCCCCCCCCCTTCTGGCACTGCCCATTCTCCT
Organism: Magnolia kwangsiensis; assembly: GCA_037074715.1. Taxonomy (NCBI): domain Eukaryota; kingdom Viridiplantae; phylum Streptophyta; class Magnoliopsida; order Magnoliales; family Magnoliaceae; genus Magnolia; species Magnolia kwangsiensis. Next base: position 147,905,633 of record CM073572.1, on the reverse strand, counting down.
CCGAAATTTGGTCAACTATCTTAGGCAACTTCAATATGCCCTCGATGATGCCTGGTGACATCTCTACTCTTCAAATGGCATGGTCATCGCACCAGCAAGGACTTCATTTTTTTCTGATGGCTTGCATTGATGACGACTCTCTGGGCCATATGGAAAAAAGAGAGACTCTTGATGCTTAAAATACACTTGCTCCCCTCCCTCTACGGTTTCAGCTCAAGCTCTCGGGGATGTGAAAGAATGGCCCTCTACTTTCGATTTAGCAGAAACATTTAGCCTTCCTTTCCTTACTATTTGAGTTGTGTTTTGGCTCAGGTGTTATTAGGGGTTGGTTTTGGGTTCTCTTTTGGTTTGTACTTTGTATAGGTGGGCCACGTTGCCATTTCTATTTCTTCGATTCTCGGGTTTCTCGAGTAGTATAGATGTTTTGGGTTTTGGTTGTTGAGTAGGTGTTTTGTTTTGTTCTGTTGTTTTTGTTTTCTTTCAAGTTGCCTTGCCTCCCTTAAAAATTAAAAAAAAAACAAAAATAATAAAAAACCTACATGACACACTTCATATCCTATATTCAAAAAACACTTCTCATATATTACATTTCTTTAGCTTCTAGCTGGCTGAAGATGATTATATAAATTTCTTTTTCTCCTACTATACTAAATGTTGTACTAAAGGATTACTGTAGCATGCTCCCTTGTATAGAAAATTGCCATATTTTATAAGGAGAAATGCTCACATCCAACCAGTTGGACAATGACATGTGGTCAACCGAGTGGATAACTTCCAATATGTCATGTGCGTGCGACATCCAACCTGTCCAATAGGTTGGCCCCACAATGAGGATTACCTTCAGGAGAAATCAGCGCCATCCACTCGTCAAGAGGACCACACTTGTATTTTGTAATTTCTCAGCAGCTACACATTATTTTCTATAAGGTGGTCTACCTTATAAGTGGACGGTGCTAATTTTTTCACAAGGTGATCCTCAGGGTGGGGCCAAGCTATTGGACGGGAGGGATTTAGCACACACATGATAGGTTGGTTGTTATTTGCTGGGCAAGGCAACTTATCGTCCAACTGGTTGGATGTGAGCATCTCTTTTACAAAAACCTTCTAACCATCTAATGGCTAAAAGACCCTAATCAATAAACTAAAAGACCAAAAGGATATCAAGAACCTAATGAATTGAAAGTCAATCACAGTTTATGGACTTGAACACATTTGTAGGCGGGGCATTTTGGCAAATAGTTCAGGCCATAGGGCACACAGCTAGGGTTGTAACTCGCATCTTCACCAGAAGATCCTTGTTGTCATCCCTGCTTCCAATATTGGTGCTAGCTATTCGGGTCATCTTAATAAATTCTGTTTTGCATGTCATTTCTAAGGCCTAGTGAACAAGTCTTTCATATCCCTCCTCACCACCTCAAGTGAAAGAAATTAAGCGCCCCCCCCCACACACACACAAGAAAATAAATAAATAAATAAAAGTTCTGTTTTACAAGAATGCAGATAAGAATTACATGAATAACCAAGCCCAAAAAGGAGAGACTAACTATTTGGTGTATAGTTATGAACAAATTCATCAGGATTTGAAACCCAATAATCTTTATTTTTACAATTGAGGGAAGTGCCACAAGAGATACACAATGTACCACAACAGCTGAAGATCTACAAGTTCACTCACCATTGCCAAGAGCAAACACCTTCATAATAATACTTCATAACCCAGCACAAGCCTTCGGTGTATCTTAAGACCTAAAAAGATTAATGCAAAGCCTCTATCAACTTGCAGATACCACAGACTCACAATAGATCAACTGAGAAGTCGAAGAGAAGGTTAGTTTTAGAAATGAAGAGATTATTAAAATAAATTACCAAGATAGAATAAATTTCTAGAAAGAAAAAATGAAAAAATGAAATATGCACAACTGCAAGGAACATGCATAAGCCGGATCATTATATAATTTGTTGTGTATGTGTGAGAAATAAATAATATAGCGGTCAGAGAATATGGAAACCTTCAGCAAACTATATCATTAGCCCCTCCCTTCCTCCTTATAGCAGGCTAAGCGTATGGAAACTGTCACCTCCCTCCCTACCCTTTGTGCACTGACATATGTAAATAGATACCTATATATGGTGTGGAAACAAATGGATAAAGTGGATGTGTGAATGAGTAACATCGGCCTCTTTTTTAGTATTGGTTAACGGATCACAAAAAGGCTTCTTCGAAGCTTCAAGGGGTCTTAAGGAAAGGTGATCCGCTTTCACCTTTCTAGTTTGTGGTGGTGGCAAAAGCTCTAAGCAGGATGTTAGCAAAAGGTCAAGAGACGGGTCTAATATCAGGCTTCAAGAGAATACAAGAAGGTGACCAGATTTCCCACCTTCAGTTTCGGGCGATACAATCTTATTTTGCAACGCAGAAATATCAATGGTCGACTACTTGAGGAAAATATTAGGGTGTTACAAAGAGTTTTCAGGTCCAAAGGTGAATATTAGGAGAAGTGGGATGCTAAGCATTGGCTTGTTCGAGGAAGTCTCAGGTTTCGCATGTGTTCGAGTGTGGGATTGTGTTGTTTTCATCCACTTGGGCCTTTCATTATGTTTGGGGAAATCGGCAAAATATTTGTGGAGCAAGGTGATTGAAAGATTTGAATGGAAGCAATCAAGGTAAAAGAGCCATCATTTGTCTATAGTAGGGCGAATCACGCTTATCAAAGCAGCTCTATATAACCTTCCGTTCTACTGTCTTCTTCTTTTTTAATGTCCAAAGTCAGTTTTGAACAAGTTGGTTGAGGCATGATTTCTTATGGAGGGGGACCGATGCCAAGCATATGTGTCATCTACTAAGTGGGAAGAGGAATGCAAGCCAATAGTTGATAGAGGCGAAGTCAAGCTGTGTCATCTACTCAAGTGGGAAGAGGAATGCAAGCCAATAGTTGACGGAGGTGTAGGTATAAAAGTGTTGGAGTCTATGACTGTGGCCTTGATAGGGAAGTAGCAGTGGAGGTTTGGTAACGAGGAGGGTAAGGTGTGGAGAGAAGTAATAGTGTCAAAAAATGGAGTCCACATGGGGGGGTCGGGAGGCAAAGGAAAACTCAAACTATAGAGCATTAGGCATATGGAAAGCTATTACTTCAATAGCTACTTCATTTAGGGCCTGTTTGGATTCGCGTGTAAGGGTGTATGGTATCATATTAACGGCGGATTTTTAATTATACAATGTTTGAATAGGACTTGGCGTCCGATCATAAGCATGCGTGCAAATACAACATTATCTCAAATTTTTCAAAAGGCAGTAGAGTAATTTCAAACGACACTGCATCGTGCAGTGCAATGTAGTCATTGCGCTATATTTTCGCCAGACATCGTAGCTATCTCTTTGAACGTTTGCTATCTATGGAGAATGGAAATATCCTACACCAGCATCGCCCTGTATCGTCTCCATTCCATTGCATGTGGGCGTTAACTTTCTCCGTTTCTTCTCCGAAGGACTGAGGTTTGTATTACAGTTGAATCTATCCTCGAGCTCTTGGAAGGGATGGAGTAAAGATTCGATGAGTCAGATCGACACCTGACAGCCAATCGTGGTGGGTCCTACAACTAGTTTATGCATGGTTTGAATCGAATACTATGTCGAGTCCCAAATTCTGATCGGACGGAATCGATTGGTTGTTTAGCCCTACTTGAAACTGTTTCTGACAACTCAAATAGATGGACGGCGTGGATGAGTGCGAACCTCATCTGCCTCTTCCGATAGCATGCGCGCATTTCCTGCAGACACCTTTCGCAGGAAGTTCCTGTGCTGGTAACCCAGGTGGGGCCCACTTTCATGTTTGTGAATGATCCTCCTCGTCCATCAGTTTTGTGAGTTCATTTTAGGACATGTTGCCATTTTAGATGTCATCCATACCGTTAATAACGTCAATCCTATTGGGATACAATGGAAGGACGGGTAGGATTATCCAATCACGAACATGATGGACGGATAGGATTAATCACAAAAATGACAGTGGGCACCACCTGGGATACAATGTATGACAACTTAAAAATAGCCACCGTCGTACGACTGCTATTGTATATTATACGTATATACAATACATAGCCCTAATACGTCGTATCCAAACATTGATCTGAGGAAGAATTTGTATACTTGCCCGAACAATACCTCCTATCCAAACATTGATTAATGGCATGTTGCTTTGGATGTATTCTGAAATTGATCGAACATATACACAAACAGCAACCGAATACAATACAATACACCCTTATACGCGAATCCAAACAGGCCCTTAAGGAAGGGATGACATTCTCTCTTGGTGACGGAAATCGTAATCGTTTCTTGGAGAATTTTTGGTGTTGGGACAAACTATTGGGGCTTGACTTCTCGAGGTTTACAAGGTTAGCTCCAACAAAAAACATAACAGTGGCTACTTCTCTCTACTTGGCAAGAGAGGTGTGTTGACCCCCTAGCCGTCGGGACTTATCTGATGAGAAAGCAAATGACTTTGCTCGGCTACTAGGGTGACTACACAGTATCCATCCATCCCCAGCCTTGAGGGATTCTCTGGTTTCAAAAGTTCATCCATCGGGTAAATTTTCAGTACAATATTTCTACCATTTGATACTGAAAATGTTGGATAAAAGGAGAACAGAATATTGCCACAGGTTTTGGTTCTACAATGCGCCCCCCAAGGCTGCAGCTCTTGTGTGATTGGGGAGGAGGAAGAGGATTTTAACCGTAGACAACCTCCAGAAAATGAATATGATTCTTCCTAATATTTGTGTTATGTGCACAAATGATGCAAAATTGATAGATCATATCTTCATTCATTGTCCAATTGGACGGAAAGTGTGGAATTCATTTCTAGCAATTTTTTAACTAACTGGGTAATGCTAGAATCAGTAAAAGATCCATTATCAGCATGGCACAGTGGGAAATTAGAGAAGGAACAATCAGTGGTATGGTGCATGGTCTTGTTGGCAATCTTATGGAATATATGGGGGAAACGCAACAGACGTTGTTTCCTCAACAAAATAGGAACATGGGAAGAATTAATTTGGAAGACCAAAAGGATCTGTTAGAATGGGCGTCCATGCTAAAGAATATAAAAGCTTTCAAAGTTGTGTCTTTCCCATATTGTAATTTTGGGGTTGTATTCTTTCCACAAAGACTTTCGTCATATTGGTACTTTAATAACACTAAATCAGTTATCCTTCAAGGGACAAAAAAAAAGATTCTCATGTAAATGGTATAGTATTTACAGGTAAACATTTGCATGTGTAAGTAGTTTACCATGCTTGCGATTTTGTTCTAATTTAGACATGTTACTTTCCCTTGTTTGTCTACACTAGAAACAAGTGTAAAAACATGTGAATATGACCTAACCAGGACTTGTGAATATGGCCAAACTTGTAAGACTTGGCTGCAGGATGGAACACTTGTCGGACCACATGAACACATGTCAGGCATTACGTATCCAAATCATGGTCGATGGTCCCCACCACATCAACACAAATTTCTCATCACTTCTATCAGATTATTGTAACCATTGGATTAGTGGTTTGGGAAATAGAAGATCCATGTTGAGTCTACTGAAGAAGTGTAAACATCGACGTGAACCATCCATCATGTGGTGCCATCTTTGATTGTCATTCCACTCAAATCGCTTTGATCGGATGATCCTACCCATTGGATTAGTGGTTTATGAAATGAAAGGTCCATATTGAGTATACTAGAGAGGTCTATGGCTGTTTGATTTTTCATGTGTCAGGGAAATACCCGGTAAAAAGCTCATTATTACCTTTTAACTCTGTTTGAAATTTCAAGCGTATTTTCATCTCAAAAATTGGTCCAAAAAAGCTTACTTAAATTTGTGGACCCCACTGTGATGTGCATGACATATCACACCGTCCATCTGTTTTATCAGAAGATTTTAGGGCCTAGTCCAAACTTGAGACAGATGCAACGCTCAAGTGGCCCATACCACAGGAAACAATGGCCTTAAACGTCCACCATTGAAAGTTATTTTGTTCATTGGGCCCACATTGATGTTTATTTGTCATCTAACCTGTTCATGAAGTCATAAAAACATTGATAAGGGGTAAACACAAATATCAGCTTCATCCAAAACTTCTGAGGGCCACACAAATTTTTATATGGTAAGCATCCAATTTCCATTGTTTCCTGTGGTGTGGTCCACTGGAGCTTTGGATCTGCCTCATTTTTTGGGTTCATGCCCTAAATGAGGCTGACATATAGCATGAACGGTGTGGATAAGCCACGTACATCACAGTGGGCCCTACATTCATTTGGCAGCCATCCTCAGTTCTAGCACTTAAAAGTTAAGCCCTCAATATCTGCATTGGAAATGATGTGGTAATTACCTGGGTAAGTAATTATTACCCATTTACCAAGTAATCACCTCTTACGTGAAAAATCAAACAGGCCCCTAAGCATTGAGGTGAATCATCCATCTCGTGGTGCCACCTTTGATTTCCATCTCTCTCAAATCACTTTGATCCATAATGAGTGGATTAGTGGTTTGGGAAACGGAAATCCATAATTAGTGGATTAGTGATTTGGAAAAAAGAATGGTCAATACCAAGTATAATAATGAGCTCTAAGCATCAATGTGGACCAACCATTATGTGGGGTCCCGCCTTTGATTGCACATCCTTCTCAAACCACTTTGATCGAAATATCCTAACCATCTGATTGATGGTTTAGGAAATGAACGGCAAACAGTGAGTATACGAGAAATTAAGGAATTGATCTGGAGGATTCATCATCCAAAGCCCATTTTTTATTGTCCATCCCTCTCAAATCACCTTGATCAGATAAGCCTAACCATCAGATTATTAGTTTGAGAAATGGACAATCTGTATTAAGTATACTAGAGGGGTGTAGTTGTTTATTTGAGTTGTCCATCACATGGGGCCCACTTTCAATTGCTTATTACTCTCAAATCACTTTGATTGGATGAGCCTAACTATCGTATTAGTGGCTTCAGAATAGATGGTCCTTATTGACAACACTACTCTAGTGTTCGCAATATCAATAATATAGGTCGAAATATCTACCGATATTATCGATATCGCAGGTCAACGGCACAAAACCTAACCAGAATAACATAAAAACTCCCTGATCCATGCGTATCGTGCGATATGTTGCACAATGTCGCAATTTACCATGAGAATTGAGAAGTCACTTCGTTTTTATACCCAATGTCAACAGTTATTGATAATATCAACCAGGAACCTCATTGTTTCGTTTAAAAAATCCCCAAAAACCAAAATTTCACGTTTTTCCCTCAAATTTCTTCCTTCTAACTTAATCGCCGAAATCATCTTCTCATATTCGGGACCATTTCACAATCAGTAAGATTTTTTCCATTTCGATCCATTTATTTTTGTTTAAAACATGTATAAATGATTCTGAAATCATTGATTCTTCATGTTTTGTAAAGAAAATCAAGGGTTTCAACTAGAGTTGGGCATCGAGTCGAGTCGGACCGAGTTAGGGCTGACTCGACTTGATCCGGTTTTGAAATAGGCTTGACCCGAACTCGATCTCTCATCCCACACCTCAGTGAACCCCACCTAGTTTTCCCAAATCCTGAAACAGCTTCCTTGCAACACAAGTTTCGTTCGAAAGCGGAACTCTTTTCCTCCACACTTACGGCAATGCCGCAATTCGTGTTAATTTCTCTCCAACAATCCCAACCATTCAAGTCTCCAAACCCGATGACTCTTGTCGCTCCAACACAATTCCTCGTCGCCAACCAATCCCAGCAGTTCACTCCTCGAGGCCACCTCGAAACGCAACCATACTGCATGCAGCAGCCACACCCCTCCAATCTCGAACAGACACCAGCAGAATGGTCCTTAATCTTAGTAAGATGGACCCCACAAGCTTTGTACAACCTATCATGACCATTCAATGGCCTCAAATCAAAAGAAAACTCATTCTCTGCAAATCTGCCATCAAAGGGTCTTCATCTTCTTCGTTCGTATCTGCACCGCAAGTTTTGTAGAAGACTCGATCCGTTATCTTATAGAACCATATTTGAGGCCCATTTGATCAATGGATATCCTAAAACATGCATCCAGACACAACTCGACGTGTAAACACTGGAAACTATTCGAAGCTTATCAAATACAAACCTCCGTACGCGAACTCTCTACCTCACAGTATGTTATAACTCACCATCGGAAACCCTTCAAACAATCCTATTTTCGCCCAAAAATCCCTACAAAAACCTATAGAAAGAGAGCTTAGTAGAGAGAATCTGAGAGTGAAACAATGAGGAATCATGAGTTGTGTGTCACGTGTAGCAACTGCCAAACCACCAAGTCAACTTAGAATTCCATTAATATCATCATCATATTGCCAAGATCGCAAACCCACACTAGTCTTTCCTCATCAATCAGTAAGGAATGCAAAGCATCCTCTAACTTCAGCCTATGCATCTTTATTACCATTGCACCGTTCTCCACCCTTGCACTACATCTTTCTGTTGTACAGTGACTCAATGAGTCAACTTATTATTACTTCAAACTTAGAATAAGAGATTAAAACACCGATGTCTCCAATGGTGAAATCTTACCCGAGCCATCCAGGTCAACAACCATCCAAGGCGTTTACTAAGCCTCTCGTGATCGACCAAGTTCAACAGGTTGCATTCATATCAAATTAGGATCCATCCGCCTAATCCAGTCGTACATCAGATCTTCTCACTAAGTCAGGTAGGTGATCTATCCTTGATTTGGAAATTTTATGTGATACCATGCACTAAGTTCAAGTAACTTGTAAGGTCATCCAATGATTGTAAAACACCAATGTCCCTTTAAAATCACCTTGATCAGATAATATAACCGTCCCATTAGTTGTTTAGGAATAGATGATCCATATTGAGGTGGTAAAACCAAAGCAGATAATTTACATATTCAAACACTTCCTCATGGCCTCATGGGGAGATGTGTGAATTTTTTTTGGCCATTTACATATGCAATGTTGTCAAAATCATTATTGTATCGCAAATCGTAATATGGGTTGAATCTTATCGAATCACAAATCGTATTGTAAATCTTAAGATTTTTTATAATTTTCTTAAATTTCGAAAAACTATGAAAAACATAAATTAATCAGAAGAAGAAAAAAAAAATCACCAATCATCCTTTTTCCATCAATATGCACCAAGCCACACCATCCCATGAAGTGTTAAAGGATTCTTATCTTTCCTTTATTTTTGTCTTTCAAGAAATTTCCCTTAAAAAAACACAAGGATCCTTTAATAATTTATCTTCTTATTTTTTTATTTTTTATTTTTTTGTTGAAAACACAAGGTGTCCCCACCTCTTTCCATCAATATGCACCAAGCCACACCATCTCATGAAGTGTTAAAGGATTCTTATCTTTCCTTTATTTTTGTCTTTCAAGAAATTTCCCTTAAAAAAACACAAGGATCCTTTAATAATTTATCTTCTTATTTTTTTTATTTTTTTTTTGTTGAAAACACAGGGTGTCCCCACCTCTTTTTGAAGTGAAACTAATCCCTGCAGATACACGCAATCACCCACAACCACCTGTATCGGGTAAAGCGAAGGAGGTGAATCGAACCCTCACCTATAATTTATCTTCTTGTTACCTTTTTTATGGATAATCACATTGGAAAAGCAGCATTTGGTAACTATAGAACGGCAAAAAAAGGTATTTTGATTTTTAAACACCATTCCACAATACATGTAGTTCAACATGATCTTAACCATCCATAAAAACATTCTAGATAAGTTAGAAATCAGTTTTTGGTGTTTCGACCAATTAAGAAGTAAGAAATCATTTTTTATTTTAAAAAAAAAAAAAGGCTCCATGATTTAACGTTAAAGAGATATTTAATCTCTTATAAAGAACAAATAAATAATTTACCTATTCCAAATGATTCTTAAAGCCCCCACCAATATGAAAACATAAAGTGAAAGTCAGGTGAAGCTTAAAATAGAAGAGAACAAGTATAATTTGAATCGTAAATCAAGATTGGAATTGTAAATCATAGGATTCAAATAATGGAATTGTAGGATTCATATAAAAAGGGATTCAAGGTGGGATTCAAATCGTTTTGCTCAAGATTCGACTCAAATCGTGTATCATAAATCTTAGGATTTCGACAACACTGTACATATGTAATAAGTAGGTGTGAAAACATTTACATACGTAAATCTGCACAAACAAACGTGCATAAGCGCCATTTACATATGTAAATCGTGTGCGAACAAACATCCCCCAAGGGCATGTTCAAATAGGGTGAATCCAAGAGGGAAGGTAAAGCTAAGTTCATGGATTACCTAGGTAAAACCACTGGATTTCCATTTCCTTTCTACTTGTTTGGTTTCCACAACATTTACTATGGAAATCTATTTTCATTTCCCTTTCATCTGTTTGGATTGGCATGAACAAGTGTGGAAATCCAACCCAAAATGTTCTGGATGCCCCACACAATCATGACATATACATACCATCCAATCCATTCATCGGTTGTGCCCAGTGTTCGAGCTGTCAATATTGCTACAAGTTTCACTGTCCGGAGATAAATATATAATATTGTTATCGCCGATAATATCGCCAATAATCGGAAATGAGGGGAAAAGCGGGAAACGTGGAGAAAATGGTGGAATTTTTCTATGAAACTCTGGGACATGCCTAAATACACATATTTACATATTTAGGAATGAAAAAAATTATAATAATTAATAAAAAAAAGCATTAAATAATAAGTTTCCATTTAATGGGGGTCAAAAGGCATGCACTCCTGGAAGATATATGTTCCATATAAAATTTGGATCTGCTTCAATTTTTTGGATCATGCCCTAAAATGAGTTTCCAATACAGATGGACGGCATGGATGTAGTCATATACATCAAGATTGCCCCAAAGTCAGGGTCCCACGCACCTGGTGGATCCGAGGATCCACCAAAGCCGCTCGATGTTACCCAGGTAATACCGTGTTATCTTTATCATGTGGGGCCCGATTTTATCGTCGTGATAAATCCACCCTACTCATCCGTTTTAGATAATCATTTTAGTGCATGGTCCCAAAAATGAAGTAGATCCAAATCTCAAGTGGACCATACCAACGAAAACAATAGTGATTTAATCCCAACATTAAAAACATTTTAGGAGCCATGAAAGATTCCGAGCTAATAATAGTGTTTTCGTTTCATCCAAGTCTGTATGACCTAATCAAGAGGTTGGATGGCAAAAAAATATCACAGTGGACCCCACAAGCACCAAGCCATGGAAGTCGCATGCTCACAACTCCATTGGGAAAAATCCGAAACGGATTGCGCATTGAGTAATTGAGTGCGTTGAACATACAAAGTAAAGTTTGTAGGGCCCACCATGGTTTATGGACTTTATCCACTCCATCCATCCATTTTACCCTATAATTTTAGGGATTCATCTAAAAAATGAAGCATATCCAAACATCAAGTGGACTGCACCACAAGAAACAATGTGAATTGAACATATACCGTTGAAAAATTCTTAGGGGCCATAAGTTTTGGATCAAGTGGAATTTTTTATGTTTTATCTTCATCCATGGCTATATGATCTGATGAACAGTTTTGATGAGAAAAAAACATCATTGTTGGCCCTAGGAAGGTTTCAATGGTAGAATCATTATTCTCACCATTTCCTTTGGTGTGGTCCACTTGAGCTTTGGATATGCTTCAATTTTGGGATTAACCACTAAAATGATCTGGAAAATGGATGGACGGTGTGGATAAACCACATACATTCACAGTGGGCCCAGGAGAGTTTACTCGATACGATTAAGCGTAAAAGTTACTCGGTACAAAAAAAAAAAAAAAAAACAAACAAACAAAACATGTTCATGTAGGGACGTCACCAAGTTATATGGACCCACCATCGTGTATCTGTTATATCTAAACCGTTCATCCATTTCGAGAAATAATTTTATGGTATGACCCAAAGAATGAGGCATATCCAAAGCTCAAGTGGACCCCCACCATAGAAAACAATGGGGATTGAACACCTACCATTAAAAACTTCATGAGGGCCACGGAAGTTTTCAATCAAGATGATATTTATGATTTTCCTTTCTTCCCTGTCTGTGTGAACTTGTGAACAGGTTGGATCTCAAATAAACATCATGGTGGGCCATAGAAAGGTTTCAAGGATGGGCGTCACTGTCCCCACTGTTTTCTGTGGTGGGGTCCACTTGAGCTTTGGATATACCGCATTTTTTTACTCATGGCATAAAATGATCTCACCAAATGGATGGGCGGTATGGATACAACAGATACATCATGGCGGGGTCCACGGAACTTGAAGACATAGCAAATCGCTACTAAGCATGTCTGTAGCTATTCCGCATCCCCTATATCGTCGAAGGCTCGAAGACGAAAAACTTGAAATTTTGTTCAAAGGGGGATTCACACCGAAGAAGAAGGATTTTTGAGGTAGGGTTTCAAAACCCTAAATGATTCACAAATCACGAGGAAATTCCCAAAATCCCTGATTTTGCCAAAATTTTGAGCTTCCAATCGAGAAAGGTTTCTTACCTCTGCGTGCAATGTTCAAAGATCGGCATTGTCGATCGAGGCATTCTTCCGACTTCTGAGTTTCAATCAACCAGGTACGAGATCACTCTCATGTATTTACAAAATAGCGAAATCAAAGCGATCTTCCGATTTTATTTCCCGATTTTTAACTATTTATCGAAAAAGAAGGTTGTTGGCTACAGTTTTCCCATGATAGGTTGTGTGGTTGGTGGCTACAGTCGATATTCTCGGCAATAACACAAAATTATTGACGATATATCCGATATTTCGCCTATAATCCAGAGAGAGACAAAAATTTGGGGTATCGGTGTTGCTAGTCTAGCGACACTGATAATATCGACATTTCGTTGACAATGGGAACACTGGTTGTGCCTCATCAGGATGAAAGAATTACCCAAAAATCATATTATATTCAAAACCACCGTGGGCCATAACACATGAATTTAGAGGTTTTAGGTATATTTTTATGAAGTGGCCCAACTGAGAGTTGAATCAACCTAATTTTTTAGATCAAGGCCAAACGAGGGGTGGCATACCTAATGGATGGGGTGGAATTTATGCATGTAAAGTTGTTTTTACCATATTAGAGAACGTAAACCCTAGTAGATACGAAGGCAAGGTACAGAAGCATTTTCTTCCCTAAAATCAGAGAGAAGAAATGATGAGAAGTTATTTTCAATCCAAAAGGTGACAAAGGAAACACATTTACATGGTTATTTACATTCCTAATTTGGTGAAATCGTCCCATCAAGAAAAACTAATGCGGGAGCATTTTCACACCGGGCTAGGGTGGGGTGGCCTGTAGGATGCAAGGGCACACTTGGGGTGGGTAGCCCATGTGAGGCGGGTGGCTCGTCTGAGGTGGTACCAATGTGATGTGGGGCCCACGAGGGGGGTTCGGCCAAGGTCCTAATCCATGCAATGTGAGGCATGGGCTATGAGATAAAGGGATTGATTCGCCATGCTCTATCAGTTCAAGCTTTTAGAGCAAGTAGTTAGTTGTCTTGCATCATAATGGTATCTGAGCGAAAGGTCCCGTGTTCGAGACTCCTCACCGAGGGTGATTAATGCAAGGGCATTTTCACAATGGGCTCGAGCGGGGTGACCAGTAGGATACAGGGGCACACTCGAGGTCGGTGGCCCATATGAGGCGGTACCCGCGCAATGTGGGGCCCATGAGGGGGGGTTCGATTGAGGTCCTAACCCATGGAATGTGGGCAGTTCGAGCTTTTAGAGCAAGTGGTTAGTTGTTCTGCATCAAAAACCCTTTTTGCCTTATACAAACAAGCCCTAAGTAAAAGAATAATAAACAAAAAATGAAACAATAGACCCAAAATTCCAAACAAAAAAGACCAAAACTGAGTAAATCATATAGGCCTAAGTATATCTCTCCCAAACTAAGCGTAATTTGTTAGTTCATGGCTTATTGTTGGTGAAGAACATTGAATAGGCTAGGAGATGTGCGCATATTGACCAATATTTTGAACAACATTCAATGACACAACTCCTAAGGAAATGGGTTAATCCTCTTTATACAAGATCACCTAGAAAACCTCCATTACAAGTCACTTAAGCCCTTGCCTTCGAACTCCAAAAACACATTGTGCAATCCACCATGGGTTGTCAACCCCTTAAAAGATTACAAAAGCTCATTCCCATTTTACATGTATTTCTCCAAAAGAGTCGAGCAGTAAGCCTTTTAGACCCTACCACACTTGTCGAACCCCCATAAAAAATCTCCTAACTTTCCTCATATGCAAAGGGAAAAACTTCAGCAGTGTGATGGATGATACGCATGCAGTTGAAATTAGTTAGAAATTGCAAACATAGCATACAATTAGATCAAATTAAACTGTCAAAATTATGGGTCCAGTTTAGGTGTATTATGAACCAAAAATCACAATTATTTAATCCTCTTACTATCAGATTGGTGGACATTTGTTGGACGGTTAAAAAAAAAAAATAACCAAGGGTCCTATTTCAACAAACAAGCATCCATGAACAACAGATTAGGATTGCTCAACCAATCTAACATGGGATTGTGACAGCAATAATGGGATCCACGATTTAGTTGGTTTGAGTTAATATATGCCCCATACAATTTCTTAGTGCCTGTGTATCAAGCAGCAGATTTTGCCAAAGTATCAAAGAACTCCCCACATGCAAGATTTCCCTAGAAATCTGGCCTTGAGGCCCATTTCTATAAAAAGAGATCTTTAGCGCATAACTTTGAAACTCTTCTGACCTCCTAAATATATGTATAGGCCCTTGCGCCCACCATAGTAAGCTAAAGAGTCCACCATCTGGAACCAAGGAACCCACAACTCCTTCACCAAATTCAAACTGCATGTCCAACTTGTATTATTATCTTTAAAATTTATTAGAAATATGAACACAGCCAAAAAAAATTGAACTCATCGTACCATTACTCATACCCACTTACAAACCCTGAAACAAAAATTTCGCAAAGCGCATGGGATCACCCTCCCTTTGGCCCTATGAAAGGTAACCTCGGTGCCTCGGTGCCTCAAAAGAAAATACCAAGTATTTTGGATACTGTTTCCAAATTGGTATCCAAAACATATCCAAAAGGTACAATACCTGTTTGGGTACATGGTATGAAGGGAAAACATGCAACCCAGTAAGGCTCTAAGCATGTTTTTGAGAGATAGGTAAACAGCATTCTGTTATAATAAAGCAGAACTGTTGTAAAAACAAATGTCAAGGACCCTGCAAACTGGTAACCTGACCAATGTTGGTGAAAAGCACAAGAAAAAATGAGGACAGGCGTTCTAGTTATTTTGGATCATTTAACTTACAACACCTTTCCGAATTGTTGCAACTTCATCAGGAGTTCTTGCAGAAAACTTCTCTTCATAATACCTTTCTTTCCAACCTGTTTCTCCCAATTTGACCTGACAATGTGAATATCAAAACTGTAACTTGCAAAGGTAAACAGCAAAGCTTAAAGCTTAAACCATAAGAAGCGTGCTGAAGCAACAATCTTCAGGAGATGGGTTATAAGGAAACAAATGCTAAACTGGAGGGATAAAATCAATCATCTGCAACATTAATATGCAAGTTCAAACCTTGTCTTCCTCTGGATTATCGGAGTTAAAAGCATCTGACTTCTCGCGAAGTAAATCCTTGAGCTTTAATTTCAGATTGTCTTTGTTTTCGCGTAACTGACAAAAAAACTTATGGACAGTTAATGCTAATAACTCTCATAAATATCATATGGAGACATTAGGATCTAATAATCATGGCCATAACAGAGGAAAATTGTAATTACATTAACGCCCACCAGACCTTGTATCAAACTGGTGCATAAGTTCTAGAAAAGCATTTGTAAAGAATGGCAAATGGCACTAGAGTTATCAAGGTATTCTTCCATTAAAATGAGAACATACTTCTAGTTCAAGGTTATTCTCAGCCTCAACAATTGCAGCACCAACAGTAGCCCCTCCTGTGGAAACACGCGCAACCTTTTGGGCACGGACATGACCTCCTCTCCCATTACAAGTTCCAGATCCCGTTTGTAGATATGGTGAAGGTGAAGGAGCAGAAGCAAGGCGTGAACCACGATAACGAGAAACTGGTACTAGATCAGGTTTCACTCGGGGTTCTGCATCATCTCCTCTTCTCACTTGTGCCTTATCACGCTTCACTCGTTCTGCTTGGCGCTGCAAAAGGATAAGAAAGGAAATTGCTCATTAGGATTGTTATTGGTTCAAGGTACAAAAGAAAGAAGATGCACAATGTATCACCATAAGACAAAACCCTGCACTGAAGGATTGTAACAATTACATTTCAACAACAGTATGTAGTACCATTTTCAAATGCATATGTAGATGAGAAATAGAATATTTTCCACTCACAAGTTACAAATAGACACATTTGAGGAAACTGTAGGAGGCATCACCAGTGAGAAAAAACCGAAATGATACGAGGAACTGGAACAATGATGTTACGGATGCTACAAGGTCTCATACTGGTGATTCCATATCCCCGGAGCCACTTACTTTATGACCTGGCAGAAACAAGGGTATAGTGCGTGGCAAAGAAAATATCAACAATTGTTCGGTTCTATGTTACCCAAGTAAATGTAAGGGTATCGTGTATGGCAAATTGGGTTCTGCAGATCCTATAAACCAAATTCTCAAGAGACAAGTATATGGCAAGGCTTGATCGCCGCTCATATAAGTATAATCGTGTTAAAAACGCCCCTAACAATATCACGAGTTGAATTTGATACCCAATTGGAACAATTCACTACAAATTCTAAATAAGAGAGTACAAAATCCTGGTAATCCAGATGTCTTATCTTCGGAAAGGGGGATCCTTTGGGTTCGATAGATCCTTGAAAAAACAAAAATCTCAGGAGCCAAGTATAGCAAGGATTGATCGTCGCTCATCAAATCTTGTAATCATGCCTTATCCATGCATGTATATTTGATCCAATCCTTCTACTGCTGTGACCATCCACAAAACCTTTTCAATGGTCAAAACCAAAGTTTAAAGGTTGAAAACATTTCTAAAGCCGTTTAAAACCTTTTGAGTGTTGTGCCTAGCAGAAAAACCACTTGAAGAACCTTTGATCTCCTAGACCAAGGAAGCCATAAATGAGTTCCTAGGAAGCTAATGGATCCCTTGTTGGCCCATGAGATAAGCGGACCTTGATAGATGTGCCCGACCACACCCACTTTTATTGGACACTTGATAACCTCACAAAGCAAGGCAAAACACGTATAATGAAGACCTTAACCCTTAAAATCCTCAGATCTAAGGATTAATCAAATTCCAATGCACCCATGATCAATTTCCAAAGCACATATAATCAAGAACTTAACCCTACCCTCACCCGTCCTCAGATGTAAGGATTATTCAGATTGCAATGCACCCTTGATCAATCCAAGGCAAATGGGCCTTGGGCTAGAGACTTGAACTCAATCCACCAATGCAAGTGCCCAATAGATCCAACAACAAGACCTTGTATCCATGGCACACTCACACTCCTATGCGGGTTAGGGTGAAGGCACGCTAACTCATCGTTGTTTCTGATGGTGGAGACCTTCCATCCTAGCTTGCCATAAGTCCCCTCACAAAGGATGACTATATCCATCATCACAGTGACAACAATAACCACAAGTCCGTCTCAAAACTTGCCAGAAGGTCATGGTGTTACAAGGTATTGTGATCTATGGACCACAATTCACCCTTGGACAATGACCATTGTGTCCAGTCTCAAGTTCCCATTGACAACAAGAGGAATCCCTCTCCTTTAACCCTCATACATCTATACACTTAAGAAACCTCCACTTATTATCTAAGGCATATCAAACTGTCCATCTAAGACCCTATGTAATGATGATCTACATCTAAGACTATAAATGTCACATCCACATTACCAATGGATAGGGTTCACATTGGCTCGGGTTAACAGAATTAGTAGCTTGGAGGTGGATGGTGTTAGAACCTCATAAAATGGTCAAATTTGTGACTCCATTATCCAGTTTTACAAAAATATGCTATCTTGTAATCAATGGACGAAGTTGAGACTAGATAAGCTTCATTTTCCATGCCTATTTATGGAGGAAGCCTTTTTTTAGAAGAAATAGATTTTTAATAGCAGTCGCTTCTCTAAGGACATTGAAGCTACCTTCATAGCCCTTTCCAAAAAAATTGAAGGGATGAAATTGTAGAAAGATTTTAGAACCATCAACCTTGTTGGAAGCCTGTATAAGATCTTAGCCATAGTTCTTGCTCTAAGAATTAGAGGTGTTTTATCCAAGATTATATCGGAAAATCAAGGTGCCTTCATAGCAAGTAGACAGATTATGGATAACGCCCTTATAGCATTTGGAAGGGAAGAGTGGATTAGTTTGCAAGCTTGATATAGAAAAGGCCTATGATCACGTGGATTGTTATATGCTTGAGAGACTTGGTTGTGGCCGAAATATAGACTTGGATACAATCATGTATTCAATCTCCATCTTTTTCCATTCTAATTAATGTTTTGCCTTTTGGCTTCTTTAAGGCTACTCATAACATTAGGCAGGGTGATCCTTTATCCTCGTATCTTTTTGTTGTGGTCAGGGAAGTGTTAAATATGATGCTCCATAAAGCCAATGAAAATGGCTTAATTCATGGTTTCAAGGTCGTGAAGGAGGGGGTGCAAGTTGGTCATCTTCAATATGTGGATGATATGATTCACTTTTCCGATGCAAATATGACATTGATTGATAATCTCCGAAAAAATTTGTTGCTAGCTTTGAAGTGGCCAGCGAAGCACTGATGGGACAAAGTTATCAAAAGAATTGAAAGGAAGTAATCAAGTTGAAAGTATCAATATCATTCTTTGGGAGACCAGTTGACTCTTATCAGAGCGGCTTTTTCCAAGACGCCAATTTATTTTTTGTCTCTATTCAAATGTCTGAAATCGGTGTTGGATGGACTCGATAAGTTCAAAAGAGACTTATTGCAAAAATGGGTTGAGGAAAAAAGGAAGTTCAATGTACTTAAATGGGAAGAAGTTTGCAAGCCATTTAATGAGGAAGGAGCCGATTTGAAAATTTTGGGTCTTATGAATGTTGCTCTTCTTGGAAAGTGACAGTGGAGGTTTAGTTTTGAAGCAGGTAAACTATGGAGAGCTTCTTGTTTCCAAATATGTTACTCAAATGGGTGATAGGAGAATAAAACCTTCCGCTCTCTTTTTGAGATGCATATTGATTATAGCAAGATATTTTGGGAGAGCGTATATCTTGATGTGTTGGATGAGGTAGCAGAGCTGAGTAAAAACAAGCCCAATCTTTTTCACAAATGGTCACAAGGCAAATAAGGTCACTGATGAACGAGCCAAAGAAGCAAGTAGAGAGGTGGTAATCGTTGAAGATAGGAGATTCATCAGAAAAGTGGCACCTTCCAGAGGTTGTTGCAAACACACCTCACCATGTCTTTAAGGCTAACACATACAACCAACTATTAATACTATCAAGATTGATTGCATAAAGTTTGTGATTGAACTGAATGACACATACTAATGTGAAGCTGGGATGGGAGAAACTGATTTTGTTCTATATTCATTGCACATTTCTGGGTGTTGAGTAAATATTTGTGGTATTCCAGGTGCTATGACAAGGTGGCTCCCTGTCCCCTTTCTTATTTGCCTTGAGGCCACTGCTTGCATCTTCTAGGATGCAGGCATGTGGCCATCAGTATGATAATGAAGTGGGAAACAAAGATGCAACTATCTCTTATTTGATATGCATTAATGGTACAATGATTCTTGTGGAAACTTCACTTGAGCAAATGTTCTAATTAAACTAAATGCTCTCTTCAGGCCAACGCACATGCCATAAGAAATGCATGGTACACAAAATACTATCAAGAAGGATCTTGTCCACGACACTGTTATTCTCATTGGTTATGCAATGGTTTTACTGACTCCTAAACCAGGTTAATGTGACATCAAGATTGTTTTATGGTGTTTGAGCAAGGAAGCCTTAGCCAGGGTTTGTAAAGTTTGTTATCTATTTTATCCATATAGAGTAATCTTGACAAAGGCAATGTTCTAAATTACAATTATTTCATGACATGTAAAAAATCTGGAAATTGGTGGAAAATAATAAGATTTGACAAAAAAACGAAGAGTCATAGGGATAGTTTCTCTTTCTTTTTTTATTACTTATGCAAGTGGAAACTCCCAATTTCGGTTGTCTAGTACGTGGAACTGCAGTTTGGGCTTCAGAGGTTTTGAATATCACAAATGTCTCCCTTGTTGACAAAGGATTGTCAATGCTGAAACAGAGCTCAGAATTGGTTTCATGTGGCCATAAAAATTGGAAACAGGTTTCAACGCATTAGACGGGCACCCTGTTTTCAGTAATTATAGTAAATTTCTAAGATTGCAGAGTCGCCAATAGCCATTGAATTCTTTTTGGGCTGGATAATAGGTGTCAAAGGAAGTCCTTTTCCCTTTTGTTTGCTTTCAAGAGAAAAAATGAGAAGCTAATGTTTGAGGGTACAATTATCTTTACAATTACAGATCCCGCATGGTTTGACCCCAATGATCTTGACGGTATTCTTAGTGCGCCCTAGAGGAATCTTGTGCACTTGAACAAGAGTTTCAGGTGATGTGATTCCAATAGTTACACGAAGAGAAGCAGCAACAAACTCGGGTGTCAGAACACGAAATGTCTATTCAAAATGCTAGCAAGCATAAAGAGCTAGGCAGTAAGAGGAGCACGAGTCCGAAACACAATTTGAACCAGGAGACAGAACTTGGTTAGAAGGAGCATGCAACCAAGGTCATTTTAGTGATCAAGCCCCACGAATTTTTTTATAAACACTAGTGGCATTGTATCAAGAAAAATCATATTCTCTGCTTCCATTGCCAGTAACCACGCATAATTTTGAAACCTTTTCACTCCATGCCATCACCAAGAGCACTGAACTTCAAGTGGCAAGAGAAGAGAATATAATAATTGGTTTCCAACTAATCAAGCCTAGAATATATATGATGATTTTATGATGAAACTGAAGAAACTCCCCTTATCCAACTATTCAGTAACCTCGTACAAGACAAGCATAGATTCCCTTTTTCAGCTTTTTAAGGTGTGTTTGGCCCATCACAATTTCAGGAGCAGAGAATTTTTCTTTTTCTATTTTCCCCCTCTTTCTTTTAGAATTTCTAGTCTAGGTAAAAGTATCAAAATTCACAAAATGGGGCTTTTTTCTGCTGCATTGGGAAGAAAAAGCTCTTCCACAACAATAGGAGTGCACCTACAGGATTTTTTGGAAACTCTGCTAAGAATAGATGTTCCAAAAGCTACAATTATTTTCCCCGTGGCCCAAGCCAGAAGCAGCCTAAACCCTTTTATCGATAAACATCTTGCAAATGTTCTTCCTAGCAAGGTGTCCCGTATCGGTATCGGTTGGCGTAACGGTGCCCTCCGAAACCAATACGGATACGGGGGCGTAACGGCGATACGGGGGCGCGCAAAATTTTTTTTTTGCCAAAGAAATATGAAAAAATATGGATTAAATCCAGAATATTCTAAGCATTCCAAATATGCATTCATTTATAAATTGGAACATGTTTAAGGTGGTGTAACGGTCCACTCTTTGGTCAGAAGTTGTATCGAACTGTCTGATGAATTTATGAACCAGATAACTTGAATTTGACTACAAAATTCATATATTTAATTTTCTAACTATCTACTATCAATGATAGATATATTAGAATGAATGTAATATGAAAATATCTTACATTTAGGTGTTTCCAATTATTTTTTAGGGCCAAAATTCATGCGTAAATAGAAAAAAATATAAAAAAATAAAATAAAATGGCACCCCAAATATGTAAAATGCACATTAACATGTTCTACTATGATCAACACATCACATGGCATCATTAAAACAGCAAAAGAATCGTTAAAAAATGATTTTTCGAATTTTCAAAAAACGGGCCAAAATAAATGCGTAAATAGAAAAAAAAATAAAAAATATATATATAATGACACCCCAAATCTGTAAAATGCACATTAACATGTTCTACTATGATTAACACATCATATGACATCACTAAAACAGCAAAAAAATAATTAAAAAATAATTTTTTAAATTTTCAAAAAAAGAGCCAAAATAAATGCGTAAATAGAAAAAAATATTAAAAAATATATAAAATGGCACCCCAAATCTATAAAATGCACATTAACATGTTCTACTATGATTAACACATCATATGGCATGATTAAAACAAAAAAATAACTATTAAAAATTGTTTTTTCGAATTTTAAAAAAAGGGGCCAAATTTCATGCGTAAATAGAAAAAAATATAAAAAAATTATAAAATGGCACCCCAAATCTGTAAAATACACATTAACATGTTCTACTATGATTAACACATCATATGGCATCATTAAAACAGCAAAAGAATCATTAAAAAATGATTTTCCGAATTTTCAAAAAAAGGGCCAAAATAAATGCGTAAATAGAAAAAAATATAAATATATATATAAAATGGCACCCAAAATCTGTAAAATGCACATTAACATGTTCTACTATGATTAACACATCAAATGGCATGATTAAAACAGCAATACAACCATTAAAAATTGATTTTTCAAATTTTAAAAAAAGGGGCCAAAATTCATGCGTAAATAGAAAAAAATATAAAAATATATAAAATGGCACCCCAAATCTGTAAAATGCACATTAACATGTTTTACTATGATTAACACATCACATGGTATGATTAAAACAACAAAACATATTAAAAAAAGTATAAATACCTATTTTTGACGAATTTCTGAAAAATGGCCCACCGAGCTTTGATTCAAGAAAATTCATAAAATAATGCATTTTTATCTCAAATACTCAGCCAAAGTTGGTCGAAATTAGTAGTAGGAGTGATAAATAGTTTGGAAGCAAGAAGTTTCAAAAAAACAGCAAAAACAAAGCTTAAAATGGAAAAAGGTCGATACGGGCCTGTTACGGGCCTGCAATGGACCGTAACGGCCGATACGTTGCAAAAAAACGAATCGGCCGATACGGGGCCGAATCGTGTAACGGTTGCCTCCGTTACCGTTACGTATCGGCCGATATGGCCGATACGTAACCGATTTGGAGTACCCTGCTTCCTAGTGAAAGGCTTTTTGCAATGCATGAATAAGAAACAAGAGAGGAAAGTATTCGCAATGTATCCTTTATATGCCATAAAATATGTTACCCTGCTCCAATGTTACTGGTACAACCTTAACCTTATGGTGGGATACCGAACTGATGTGCAGCCACGTGATGTATTCACGCTATCTAACCTGACCACTAGATGCGTCAACTCAAACAAACCCCAAGGGCCAATAATCATCCTAATCCAAAAATGACGTGGGCCACAAGAAATGAAAAGGCCGGGAGGGGATGCCCACCTTTACACTTCACAAGGGAATACCCAAGGTATTCTACAATGGTTGTAATGGCCACCACTGTTACCGTTACGATACAAGCCATAATGGACGTTACGGCCTTTTTCTAATGGACCGTGATGGGCCATTTTTTCGTAAAGGTCGTCATGGCGCTGTAACAGATAACAGGTACCACAGTTACCATTAAATAACTATTTTGGAATACCTTGTGGAATACCTAGGCCATAAAGCAGCCGGATTTTTTGCTTGACCCTTCATATAGCCTAGATGAAGCATTTGAATGAACTAGATTCTATATATACAACATAGTCCCCCCCCAAAAAAAAAAAAAAATAAACTCTAATCAACAGTGGCATTTCCTCTTAATTTGTTCCATGTATTATGTCCAAGGTATACAAAAACGGTTACGTTAAGGCTATATCAGCCGTTACGTAACGATAACGGCCATAACCGTTAAGCGTTATAATGCAAGGGCATTTTCACACCGGGCTCAAATGGGGTAGCCTGTGGGATGCGGGGACACACTCAGGGTGCACGGCCCGTGCAAGGCGGGTGGCTTGTGTGAGACGGTATCCATGTGATGTGGGGCCCACGAGAGGGGGTTTAGCTGAGGTCCTAACCCATGCAATGTGAGGCCTAGGCTATGTGCTAAAGGGATTAATTCGCCATGCTTTACCAGTCCGAGCTTTTAGAGCAAATGGTTAATTGTCCTACATCAAATTGGTATCAGGGCGGGAGGTCTCGTGTTCAAGACTCCTCACCGGGAGTGATTAATGCAGGGCCATTTTCACACCGAGCTCGAGTGGGGTAGCCTGTGGAATACAAGGACGCACTCGGGGCGGATGGCTCGTGTGAGGCGGTACCCATGTGATGTGGGGCCATGAGGGGGTTCGACCAAGGTCCTAACCCATGCGATGAGCCGTTATTGAACACGTTGGCTATGGCCCACCTGAGTTTTGGATCGGACTGATTTTTTGGGGTTAGGGATTTTTTTTTAGGTGATGCATCTAATGGAGGGGTTGGATTCTGAGAACATATCGTTGGGCCCCATATCTAACCTGATCCATTGTAGGGTTTGGAGGGTACTGGTACCAAAATTTTGGATTGGACTGATTTTTAGGGTTAGGGATTATTTTTATAGGTAGGATGGATGGATTAGATTCTAAGATCACCGGGAGCGATTAATGCAGGGCCATTTTCACACCGGGCTCAAGTGGGGTAGCCTGTGGAATACAGGGACACACTCGGGGTGGATGGCTTGTTTGAGGCAGTACCCGTGTGATGTGGGGCCCATGAGGGGGTTCGGCCAAGGTCCTAACCCATGCGCTGAGCTGTTATTGAACACCTTGGCTATGGCCCACCTGAGTTTTGGATCGGACTGATTTTTTGGGGTTAGGGATTTTATTTTTTAGGTGATGCATCTAATGGAGGGGTTGGATTCTGAGAACATATCGTTGGGCCCCATATCTAGCCTGAACCATTGTAGGGTTTGGAGGGTACTGGTACCAAAATTTTGGATTGGACTGATTTTTAGGGTTAGGGATTATTTTTATAGGTAGGATGGATGGGTTAGATTCTAAGATCACATCATTAGGCCCCACATCAGGCCTGTACCATTGTAAGGTTGGGTTGGAGTTGGCTACACGAATACTATTCTGCCATTCCACTCTATCAAGTACCATAAGTTAAACCAAAGTCATCAAATCTTTTCTATCTCCACACATGACCTTTTGTACCTTCCCTTTCCTTTTTAGAGCATTCAACTTGAACAACTACATGCTAAGTAATTGGGTTCACCACATGAATCTTGCTTCACCATTCCATTCTATCAAGTACCCAGTGTATCAAATAGCGTTCGTAGCGTAGCGGTAGCGTACGCTACGTAGCGTAGCGATGCGATTTCGCTACGTAGCGCTAGAAATAGCGTTTTTCCCCTGTAGCGTGTGCTACAGGGGTCGTAGCGTACGCTACGGGTATGTAGCGTGTAGCGCAGGTAGCGTACGCTACCTGTTTTGTATTTTTTTTTTTTTGTTTTTTCAGTGCAGGAAACAGTGGTGAACTCACACCACAAACAAAGTTAAAAAACCAAAAACCTAATTCTAAAGGGCTTCCACCCCCAAACCGCAGCAGCCGACGCAGCTGCTCTCCCCACCCTTGCATTTGGAGACCCAAAATCTTCTCACAGAGCAGATCCGACGCTGCCGACGCTGATTCTCTCCCCACCCTTCAATGTTGTGGTCGAAAGTCAGCTGTCAGGCGCAAACCGACGCTGCTAACGTTGCTCTTCTCCCCACTTTTCAATCGTGAGTTGGAAAAGCTACTTCCAGAGGCAAACCGATCGCTGTGGAGCTTCAATATTTACAGTTTTCAGCGATTCAATCTCATCTCGAGACAAAAATAGGTACGCTCCTTCCTTTTTTCTTTTTTCTTCTTCTCCTCTTCCTTCTTCTCCTTCTCCTTCTCCTTCTTCTTCTTCTTCCTCTTCTTCTTCTTCTCGGACTGCTGCGGTTGCGGCCGCAGCCGCGGATTCTTCTTCTCTCTCTCTCTCTCTCTCTCTCTCTCTCTCTCTCTCTCTCTCTCTCTCTCTCTCTCTCTCTTCTTTCCCTCTTTTCTTTCGGTTTCCCCCTCTCTTCGTTTTCATTTCCGGAATAGACTACAGCCATGCACTTATTATTATTATTATTATTTTGTGTTTTGCGGTGCACGTTGAACAGTGCACTTGCACTATTTTGTTACACTATCCGCTATAATGTTTATTTTCCATCTAACCTGTTAATTGGTCACACTGACATGAATGAAGGGAAAACACACATGCCAGCTTGATCCAAAACTTTTGTAGCCCCCAATAAATTTTTAATGGTGGACGTTTAATTATTGTTGTTTCTTTATGGTGCGGTCCACCCGGGCTTTGGATTTGCCTCATTTTTGGGCTCATGCCCTAAAATTATTTGGCAAAATGGATGGACGGTGTGGATATAACACATTTATCACGGTGGGGCCCAAAAAGCTTTGGCACTTGTGTGCTACACTTCACAATCCGAGTCCCGCCTAATTCGGGCCCTTAAAAAATTGTACATGAGACATGTATTAACTTAAAAATAATAAGACCCTATCCATCAACTTCTTGCTATTTAATATTTATCATATATATATTTTTTAAAATTAAAAAATAGAAGTATTGTGTAGCTTACGCTACACGCTACGGAGGGTTGAACGCTACGCTACACGCTACCGCTATTTAAAACACTGCAAGTACCATAAATTAAACCATAGGTCATAAAATATTTTCTATCTCCGCCCATGACCTTTTGGACCTTCGCCTTGCATTTTTAAAGCCTTCATCTTGAACCAACTCACTCTTGACAAGAGCAATTCTTGGCACGGTATTCAAAAATGGTTACGTAACATTAACGGTGGGAGCCGTTAGCCATTACGAGATACAGGGCTATAATGCACGTTTTAGAAAAAATAGCCCATGACAGACCATTGCAGGGCTGATACAATTCTTAATTTGAAACAAAATCAACCGCTATTGGGTTGCAACAGCCATATCGAAATGGACATGAGGCTGGCTATTATTACCACCATTATCATTATTGAATACCTTGGTTATTGGTCTCCATTGCACATAGTAAAACCATCTAAGTCTACTTGCCCTCATCTTATTGGCTATTGGTGCTATTCCTAAATTCCCTCAAATGCGTTCATTTATAATTCTATCCTCCCTCGACTTGCCACTCATCCATCTCAACATCCTCATTTCAAATACCACTCATCCCATGAACATGAACGAGTGTACCAAAATAGATGATACTACAATTCCCGGGCATGAAAGATAATGGTATTAAATGTTGAGGGTTGCATGCAATTCTTTTGTTATTGGAGACAGATCTAACAATTAGAATCCTCACCTCAACGTTGCGGTATTGACAACCTAACCAGTAGAAGGCAAGAAGATGGACCCCTACAAAGTTATGATGCAATTTTACCAGGCCAAGGAATTGAAGCAGTAACTAGTGATCCTAGGTCAAAAAGTCTTTTTCCGATTTCAAGGTTACCAATTTTCACATCCTATGATGCACGAACATCACTTAACACACTCTTGGTGTTGCAGTTACAATAATTGCAACAAAAGGGGAGGTGCATTTACATAATGAATGCTGAACTGACCTTCCTGAGGGCTCTTTTATTGCCAACTACAGTTGCCTACCTCATCGAGCTGACCCCAAGACGATACACAGACATTAAAATACTATCTGACGTCCATTTCTTGATAGAGCAGAAAGAAAAAAAAAAAAAAAAACATGTTTTCATCCCAAGTAGAATGGTATCATCAAATACAAACTAGTGACTATCATTTTGCATGGCATGCTGCACATCAGTTTTCTGGCATGAGGATATCTAAAAGATACCGTCAGTGGGCCAGCAAAAGCCATCGAATGAGAGTAGATAATTCGACATTTGCAAGATCAATGCATCTCCCATAGTCTCCTTGTCTCTCATGCACATGCTAACAGCTGTTTTTGATGCATATAATATAACAACTTGAGTCTACTTGAGTCATAAAAATGAAAATAACACCTAAAGAATATTTCTCTTGGTCTACTTGTGAATTCTATTAAGAAGAAACAAGCCTGGTTCACAGTTTTTTATTCATTTTCACGTTCCCTGGGGGGGGTGTTTGGTTGCTGGTTTTTATTAAGAAAAAACAAAAAAAGCTGGTTCACACTTTTTTATTCATTTTTACATTCCGTGGCTTTTCCTCAAAAAACTGGCCCCGCTTTTAGCAGGGGAATGGAAAATTGGGGTACTAAAACGGATTTTAGACTTTTCCTAGGTTACCCCAAGAAACCTAGTGAATCAACCAAACAAAATTTAATCATTCCCCAGGAAATGCTACAACTCTAACATTCCCCCAGAAATATAAAAACCAGAGAATGAATTCCTCAACAACCAAACAGGCCCTTAATAGATGAAAATGCTCCATAATGGAGGGATAAGATTTCACAATACTTTGCCTGCATTTTACACAAACAACACTTCTACTAGAAAGTACAAATATTTCCTTCAAAGCTTGTGCGCATATCATAAATTACCTACAGTACATGCACATGTATCCATATGGCTTGTGAATGTGCTTTTACCATTGGAATAAAGTTAGTATACAGGACAAACCTGATGTAATCGAGCTCTTTTCTGGAAGATTCTGTCTTCATAGGACCCCACTGCCTGAATAAAATGCTCTACCCTGCTCAGATTTGGCTGTGAGAGTAAAAAGAATGCATCATTAAACAACAGGAGTAAACTGATAAATGTCAACAAATCACAGCACTCCCCTTAGGCATCGTTCTGATGCTTTTAAAACCATTAATTATGTAAATGCTGTACACTGTTTCAATCTGTCGTGTTTCACTAACTGGTAAAGCGTTTACCAGGTAAACAGTGTTCTATGTCTGTGTAATGATAAAATATTGTTATGAATTAAAAAGTTCTGTTATAAATTTGAATATATATATATATATAGGAATGCTTACCTGTGCACCTTCTTACGTGAGCACCCGTGCACACTTTTGCACACGTGTCACGGGCCCAGAATCTGAATGGCCTACGTGATGTGGCACCCGTTGAAACCTCACAAACCCAACTTTCAGCCTAATAAAAAACTCTTGTGGCCCATAGCAAAGAGAAATGCAAATCAGTGGAGGAAACTGTTTCCTTTTTCCATGGCCCACCAGAGTTTTGTATCAGGCTAAAAGTTGGGCTTGGGAGGTTTCAAGGGGTGCTGCACCACATGGACGGTTCAGATTTTGTGCCCATGACATGTGTGCGAAGGTGCACACGGGTGCTCACATAAGAAGGTGCGTAGGGGGGTGTGTGTGTAAAAGTGTATAAAGAGTTTATGTGTGGGCCAAAACACAATACATTTGTGGGGATTTTGGTGTAACTCTTTACGAGTAGTAAACACTTCACACCATTTTTCTCCCATCCAGACACGGTGTAAAGCGTTTACAACTTGGAGGTTTTACAAGCATCTACACGACCCCTTAGGTGGGAAACCCATAATCATCATCATCTAAGCCTTATCCCAACTAACTGGGGTCAGCTACGTGAATCCAGACAAGCCCTTAGGCGTGTGTGTGTAAGTGTATAAAGAGTTTATGTGCGGGCCAAAACACAATACATTTGTGGGGATTTTGGTGTAACTCTTTACGAGTAGTAAACACTTTACACCATTTTTCTCCCATCCAGACACGGTGTAAAGTGTTTACAATTTGGAGGTTTTACAAGCATCTACACGACCCCTTAGGTGGGAAACCCATCATCATTATCATCATCTAAGCCTTATACCAACTAATTGGGGTCAGCTACATGAATCCAAACAAGCCCTTGGGCATGTGTGTGTGTGTGTAAGTGTATAAAGAGTTTATGTGTGGGCCAAAACACAATACATTTGTGGGGATTTTGGTATAACTCTTTACGAGTAGTAAACACTTTACACCATTTTTCTCCCATCAAAACACGGTATAAAGTGTTTACAACTTGGAGGTTTTACAAGCATCTACACGACCCCTTAGGTGGGAAAACCATCATCATCATCTAAGCCTTATCCCAACTAAATGGGGTCAGCTATATGAATCCAAACAAGCCCTTAGATGTGGAAACCCAATTGCAGTAATTGAAGAGCCAAAACCAATAGCCCAAGCAAAATGATACTAGAGGTACCCCATCCTATGCATGGTTGGTGCATAGGATCTCATGCATGAGGGGCAATGCTTTGATGTTCTAAACTATTGATTGGATAGGCCACCTGTTAATTGGGAGCTAAATCTTGCAGATTGGAAGATCCTAACCATTTGATCTTTGGCCTGTTTTTCATCGAATGTGGATTATTTATGGCTTTAGGCCTTTTGATTATCCATTTGTGACCCACCTAAAAAGATCACCGGCTTGATTCATTGGCTTAGAATATTGCACTGGAATGGACCCATTATGAACAAGCTAGCCTGAATTGCACTTTTTGAATGATTCGAGCTGACCATTTATTATTAAGCATCAATTTGACAGCCCACTAATTGGGACAGTTGGGACAATTCAATCAGCGGGATTTTCCAGCTACAACTCCAAAGCACCCAAATTGTGGAAATTAGATACATCCCAAAATTATATTAATGGACATTCCTGGAAATGATTTGATAAACATTTGACCATCCATATGATGTAATATATTGTCTAATTCGTCTCGATTTGGATTACGACCCATATACAAGGAATGCGTGAACATCCAGGTCATTCTATAGGTGGAACCACTGTGGACCTTCCTCAGTCCCAAAATCAGGCTGGTGCATCAATCAACTGGGCAACGAGTGTAGGAGAAAAATGGACCATCATTTAAAAAAAAAAAAATGATAAATGGTCCATATTCAATTTCCATGTGTGGCCACCTAATCAGTGCACCAACCTACAACTGGACTGTAGCAAGTTCACAGTGACTTCTGCCAAATGAATGCCTGGATCCAGCGCATGGGCTCCATCGTGGCCAGTGTGAGGCTTTAAATACAAAGAGACGCACGCAACCCATCACCAATGAACAAAGAGAGTTAAGATTCACGAAGGATCCACACAAGAAGAGATTGAAGAGATGAGAGGACACACTTTAAGCGTGCAAGATCCCAGCCTATCAATAGGTGGTATACAAACATGCCCTGCCCATAAACCAGACCGATCCCACACAAGAAGGGATTGAAGAGATGAGAGGACACACTTTAAGCGTGCAAGATCCCGGCCTATCAATAGGTGGTATACAAACATGCCCTGCCCATAAAACAGACCAATCAACTCACATATGGGCCATATTTGTATGAGGAAAGTGGATGCTTACAAAGAAAATACCAGCAGCCAATATTCAATATGCATGTGTCAAAAGCCCTGATGAGTGGACCAGCCTTGCCTTTGGGCTAGGGAATGTTCATGTTGAGCCCACCTGGCACAAAGTTCAGACCTCACACACTTGCCACATCGGCATGTTTGCCATTATTCACCTCTTCGATCTCTTCTTAGGCAGAACTCGATACGAAGCAGTAAACAAATGAGAAATTCTGGCAAAGTCCGATGGTTCATATGCGAGACTCAGAAACTGAACATGGCATAAATGTAACTCAAATTAAATCATCCAAATCGCAGAAACCTATACCCAAGAAACAAAATTTAGACTGAGCTATCTCCTAAATGGCCAGTTGGTGGACATCTTATCAGCAGTTAAAATTAAAAATAGCTAATATTGCAAATTCAACTTACAAATGTCAACTTATCAGAGGTTAGCACAGTTTAATCAAACTGATTTGGGGCTGATAACCTATCTACAGCGGGTCGGACAATTTGACTACAGGCACATGCATGCCCCCTGTGCAATTTCTGTACAGCCCACTTGATGAGTGCCCTAACTATTTTCAGGCTAAGACATGTTCACAGCAGGACCCATGTGATTAGTGGGACCCAAAACTTGAATATGGACACTACAATGACACCTGTTCTCAAATTGTGGCTACATCTCTTCTTGCACAGCACAGATTAATCTAGTTCTTAACATTGAGAAATGCTATAGCAATTTGCACACCCTAAAAAGCCTTGATAGGACATTTTTAACCTTTTGTTTGCGGCTTACAGATAGGTTGTTAAGAAGAACCTGCAAGGCTGCAACAACAGTTCTCATTCAACTAAAAATGCCCAAGATCAGTCGCCAAGAACTTCTAATCAGAGTTTACTGACCAATAGACCCACAGTCCGGATTACCGAACCACAGGCCTCATGTCCCATCCTGTGCAAAGATGTGAGGGCCATGTATCATAGAATTACTCATCACTAGGGGGTATACAAAGAAATGGACGGCTACAAAAAAATGTTGAGCAGTGGATCCATGTCACCTGATGACTGGGGCATCCTGATTTTCAGGACTGCACGTGTACCAGAATGGATACTACAAGTTGGTGCCAGATATTCAATGGGAAACAGGGTAAAGACAGGAGAGTTACTAGATGCCCTGTTAGAGAGTGACCGTTCATGCATGTGCACTTGGTGTAGATGAAAATCAAATTGACTGGACAAATCAAGGCCCAACCATAGATAGGTCATGAACTCTAAATAGATTTATTAAAGAGAAGAACCTCTCATCAATGAACATTTCCTTTTCGTATTCAAACTTGATTATGTTACAGTTTTAACTACCCATTAGATTTCCACCAACCAAAGGACATCGGTTCAGTATAACATTCAGTTTGACCATCTATGGTAGGACCCACGATATTGACAGTTTAATTTGAACTACACGTGCAATTTGCACAATTTTTTAGTGCATGAATATGAAACCATCACACTCTGCTAGACTATTGTGGTGGTTTTTTTTTTTTTTTTGGAACTAACTTTTGGAGAGTATCTAGTTTCTCCCAAAGAAGAGTATTGCTTTTGCACTCTGGAAGAATGTGATGGTTCTCGTGAACGCATTCAGAAATTATAAAGTGGCATATATTTTTAGCCCAAACTAAACATCCAAATCATGGGATCCACTGGACTGTTAGATCAACAGAAAGTACACTGAACTGATAAAATAACTGCAGTATTGATTTGAGGGATAATGGATGGACACCATGACAATAATCAATGATCAAAATGTTAGACGAAGGATTGAACTGTTTCACCTTATGCTCCCATTTCAAACCAAGGATTTGCTCTTCCAATTTGAATTCTTATAGGAACCATGGCTTTCCCTCTCCAACTCTTAGGAATCATGTTTCCTCCTCTCTCTTTTCTTTCTTTGCTTTCCCCGGTGTGGGATACATTGCCATGTGAGAGTCCAATTTTGTCACAAAAAAAAAGGAAATACTCATTCACATAACCCTTATTTTGAGAAGCTTACGGGCCTGTTTGATAATTGGGAACGCATGGGGTTAAAAAAGGATTTCTCTTGTTTGATTTGCAAAAATCATGGATTCTTTATGTATAATTATTACACTTTTCCACTTCTAAATTCTCACAAAAACCAAGGTGACCCTTGTGAGTTATGAAATGAAATGAAATTTTCCATAAATTGATATATATATATATATATATATATATATATATATATATATATATATATATATATATATATATATATATATTTCTTAGGCACCTTGAACTCCTGGCTTCTCAAGAGTTGGGGGGGGGGGGGGGGGGGTGGGTGTCGGGCTTTTAATCACTCTGATAATCAACCATGCATGCCACATGTATAGCTTCCCAGTGCCATCACACTCAGTATCAAATAACCTCATGTAGATGTTAGAGAAAATTTCTGGGAAATCCATGTAGGATGAACACTGAATCCAGTAGCACCCATGAGATGGTCCTAGCTAAATATATAAGAATAGTTTATCATTTACTGGGATTTGAGACTAACAGGTAGGCCTCGTGTATAGCTTTTCAGTGCATGTAAATGAACCATCACTCTGCCAGAGTATCAAAAACTTCCATTTTCTTTTTTTGGTCCTCTTCTTCTTCTGTTTATGCATTTGTCAGAAGAAAACAATGGGAAATCTATGGACGATGAACCTCGAGTCTAGTACCACCCGTGAGAAAGCCTCGGCTAAATCTAAGAGAATAATTTATCATTTAATGGGAGAACAAATGATGAACTCTTGTTTCCCTGCTACCAACACCTCGAGAAAATGGGAGCAATATAAAGCTATTCAAAATATTGGATAACTAAAAATATCTTTGATGCTCAATGTTTCTCTTCTATTTTTCTCCTTTATAAGCAAAAAAGAATGGGGAAGATTGAATAAATTAGGCATAATATGAATTTTTAATGGTTAGGGAAAAAAATCTTTGTTGATACCAGCACAAGGGCATTTTTTCCAAAACTAAAAATACTTCTTACAGCCATTTTATTCAACTGCAGACACTTCAAAAAAAAAGTTATTCAACTTGAGCAAAACTAGGGGGGGAAAAAGTGACCAAAGAGTAATTACCTCGCTTGCATCAGTCAAATACCCACCCATTGCCCCAAACTCTTTCTTGTATACAGCTATCAGCAGATTTATTGCACCCTAAATACAAGGATCCAAAAGAGAGAAGATACGTTGGTTATTCTGCAACAAACTATTGGCTTAAGAAATGACTATGCAAAGAGCCAACTATTGGAAGCTTACAGAGAAACTTACAGCCATTA
The DNA here is from genome assembly GCA_037074715.1 of Magnolia kwangsiensis. Classification (NCBI taxonomy): domain Eukaryota; kingdom Viridiplantae; phylum Streptophyta; class Magnoliopsida; order Magnoliales; family Magnoliaceae; genus Magnolia; species Magnolia kwangsiensis. The sequence goes on along the minus strand of CM073572.1, from coordinate 147,870,938 downwards.
AATTTTTAAGGTCACAGAAAACCGCCAATAATAATATCACATATATTCAAAACATGGCAATGAACTTTAATCAAGGGAATACAGACTCAGATTTGATACATGAGAGTACAATAATCAGCTTACATTGAGAAAAAATATGATTCTAAACACTGAATTGAAATTCACAAAGCATGGAATACGTAACCATGCTGAAGTACAAACCTCGCGAATCTCTAGCGTGGGCATGTGTGGAAGAAAATCATTTCCAACAAAGAAACACATGAAGATGAAATCATCAACAATGCATTCAAAGTCAACCTCAACAGGAGAATTAGGAATTCTCATTTCGTACTCCAAGTACTCTCGAAGAGTCCAAATGTTGAGAGTGCAAACAGTGAAGCAAGGATTTAACAGCAGTAAATAACACAACAAATGTATCCAAGAATTACTATCCACCGAGGACTTTTGGGCCAACCTGATAAGGTTTTTTAGGAAGCGGGGCATCTTCACTCTTTTCGTCAAACTCTCCAGATTTTCTCTTAGCCTTTCCTTCACAATCAGCTGCTAAATGACCCATCTGACCGCAAAGGAAGCATTTATCTTGTTGTGCAGGGGTAAACACGACCTGAAAGATGTCATGCATAAATAATCTGTCAATGAGCAGTTCAAATAGAGATGGAACGCTATACGGCTTGAAATAATCCATCTATGATTCATATTGTGTGATGTGCAACACGATATGAATCATAAGATTCATATTGCAAATAGCACAATTTTGACAACATAATGATCACAGCTTTGCTGATGGACCTGAAACCAGAAATATTAACAGGGGGGGGGGGTATGCGCACTAACCTCTCTCAAGATTGAGAAATGCACTTCATGAGTCGCTAAAGCCAACATAATTAGATCCGCATCCTGTGATACAGCAGCATACATTAAAAAATTACCAAAAGATACTAACAACAATTAGAATAAAGTAAATGCATTACAAAAAATGTCCACCATATCAAAACCAAAGCTGGTCCCTTTGATTTCCCAGAAGGGTAGCTAAAGCAGAACTTTCTTTTCTAACTGGGAAAGTAGATCCAGATGCCCTTCACAGGATAAATTAAAAACATACCAATCCATATAAATAGTGGCGCGTATTTGGATCAAAACCAGGAAGATTTCTTTGCAGACGAATATACGACATAATTTTGTGTTCCCCTTCACCAGGAACATTTGCATCAGAAAGGATAACCTTCAAAAAAATCGAATGATAAGCATAAACCACAATACAGCCTTAGTAAGAACTTTAAAAGTTTAGACTGAGTAGAAACAAAAGAGTACATAAGGTTGCAACGGAAGAAAAAGGAGCATAACGACATGTATATGTGATAGGGGCTTAATATAAAAAAGACCTTAATAGATCTCCATCCAGGATCATGGTTTAGTCTCAGATGAATGTAGTACTGCAGAGCAGTAGACAAAACAGCCATAAATTCAGTTCCAGGAGTGATAACATGAGAATCGCAAACTTGTGACTGCTGTTTTGGAGGAAGCATTCTGCCCTCTTTCTCAAACTCCTGACGTAACCGTTCTTCTTCTGTGGCCTGCACAGTCAAAAGGTGAAGCTTCATTCACCACAGAATAATAAATTGGCAAGCCTGCACACATGCACACAGAGAACGAAATTCAAAATGAAGCTTCTGGGAAATTAGACAAGTTGACCCACCGCATCAGCTGCATCTTTGGCTGCTCTGAAACGTCTAGATCGCTGCTGGTTCATTTTAGCTCTTGGAGCAACACCATCACATTTACATATCAGAGCATTAATGTTGTTTATTACATATAATAAAACATCAATAATTGCATCATCATCATCAGGATAGCCTTCTCCTAGCTGTTTGGTGTTGGCTAACATCAATAATTGCATAGGAAACAGACATATGGCGAGATAAAATAAATTATTTGGAATCAGAAATAAAATCATACTCCCAATTTCAATCCAGCAGCAAAAGCAAAAGATACAAAATGAATTGAAGAGACAAACGAAAACTATCACACACATCCAAAGAAATATCCGAGCATCCATGAGTTCATCATTCATCTGCATGCTAACAGATGATCTGTGTGCATCGAAGCAAACCAAATTGACTTGTCAAATACCAGAAGGCAGTAATTAACACGATAGTGTCAGCCAGTATTCACAATTAATTAGGAGAGTTCCAGTGCCAACTCACCAATAGCCATATAGAGAAGCTTTCGTGGACGTACCATTACAAAAAGTCTATCGATGTAATCAAACATGCACTGGAAGACCTCGTCAAAAGTTACTGGGGCGGGCTGAAAACACCAAAAGCGAATCAGCTGAAACATGCTTTTGCAGAAACATGGAACGAAGCCAACCAAGCATATATTATAACTTAAAGAGTATATCAAGCACAATTTCCAACACACACTAAAGGCAGCATAAAGAAAAAGAAAAAGAAAAAAAAAGAAAAAAGAAACAAACTTTAGGCAAGCAATCAACATTAAAATTCTCCCCAGCTGAAGAAAAAAATAACAAACTAAAGAGGATCTGAAAGCAATACAAACAATATTGCTGAAAACATTTTGTTAAAAAAACAAAGATAACTGGTAGCAGCTAATGACTGGAAGAAGAACATCAATCCTCCAAGTCATAGAAAGATTTTACGAAAAGGAAAAGCAGAACAGGAAATTCTATTCAAACCAAAGCATGAGGGAAAAGGAAAACAAAGTGGAGGAATCCCTCCTAGTCATCTAATCCAAATACATTGCCACAACACAGTCACTATCCTTGAAGTGAACTTGGAATTAGAAAAAGCAAGCTTCCTCAATGCAAAGCAAGGTCATCAGCAAAATTTAAAATAACAAGAACAGGCAAAAAGAAACAGAAACTAATAGAACAACAGGTGAAACTCCAACTTCTGTTCAAAGCATTATTGCAGGTGCAGAAAGTTACATTTAGAGAATTCTTCAAGTATGCTCAGAGACTGTAGCAACAAATGCATGACAAGAGCAGGAGCTAATTAGGACGGTCAGCTTTCCGAAGGGGCATTCTTAGAAACTGAAGTCTTGGACCAACAAGCAGGTTCTGGCAGCAATCTGAAATCTCTTTGGGCTAGTAGCACGATTCCCAGAAAGATATTAGTTTAATCCAGATAATTCAGATGGAGTCTGCTGCTTCAAAATTCATCACCGTGATTCCCAGAAAGATCAAAGATTTTAGTTTAATCTGGATAATTCAGATGGAGTCTGCTGCTTCAAAATTCATCAGAACTTCTCACACCCAGTTTCTAGGTCTGAGATGTTGCAGCTGGCTTACATTTGTCATTGAAGTATCAAACATAGTTATGTCATCTCTAATCTAATACACTAGCTGTCAAACCACAGCAACACCATAGCAGCACATCTGTCAGGATTCAGTACAATAACAACAATTTAATCACCATCATCATCATTATAGCCTTGCAGCAACTATCTACAGCTGGCTTTATGAATTCTGTTTCGCCAAAAAAAAAAAAGATAGATAGATAGAAAACAGGAACTTGATGATTGCTTGGCAAAAGTTCAAAACCCAGCTGCCCGCATGACACCAAACCTCCTTTTCCCATGCTTGGTACACTGGGCAATTGCTACCGGCGGTCATCATCATCATCTAAGCCTTATCCCAACTAATTGAGGTCAGCTACATGATGCTTGTTCCGCCAATCCACCCTATCAAGGACCATATCCTCAGTTAAATAATACGCCATCAAGTCTATTCTTACTACATCTCCACCCATGTTCTTTTGGGCCATCCCTTGCCCTCTTACAGCCTAACCAATTAAGTCCACTTTCCCTCATTTTATTACCTATTGGTGCCAGTCCTACTCATAAGTTCCCTCAAACGCATTGATTTCTAACTCTATCGTTCCTCCCCTTGCCACTCATGACTCATCCATTTCAGCTACACACATCCAGTGAACATGTTATTCCTCAACTGCCCAATTGCTACAAGCAAGTTTCCTTTTTTTAAGATACTACAAGCAAGTTCCTTAATTTATATATATATGTATATATATATATATAGATATAGTTCAAATACAACCAACTTTTTTAAGCAATAGCGAGCATGAATATTCAGTATCATAAAGCTCAATATGAACTTTTTTAAGAGGTACAGCGGGCAAATATTTAGCATCATAAAAATTTATTTTATAAATAGATTGCAACATACAAACAACCATGAAAAAATATATATATATGAAAAGAGAATTCAGTAAATATAATTAGAGAGAAACATACATAGTTATATAGAAGAACTCAGAACATGACAAAAAAAATGATGGGGACAACATCTGCACATGCGCATGCACACCACCCTCCCTACGCATATACGTAAGCAAAAGGAGGGCCCCATCATCGATCTAGCTCGATGGCGATGTCCAGGGAGGGCCTCTTAGTTAGAAGACAACTTTTGGTTCAAAAGGGTGGACCCGATAGTCAAGAAAAGCCCATCATGGGATCTCATGATCGTGGCCTACTTGTCGGATTGATGTCATATTTTAGGTTTTACTTATTGTTATTATTTAGAACATCGTGAACGCTTTGGATTTCTTTATTTGGTTTTAATTTTAGTTAACTTCACCGCCAAGTAATAGGTTACACACATTGTGCGAGTTTTGGGTATAGGATTTTTCCTATAAATAGGCACCCCTTGCAGTTCTTTTCATTAATTGAAGATTAATAAAAATTCTGCGTTTTCCTACTCTCTGAGTTGTGAAGCCTAATTGGGTGCGAAGCCCTCCCTTCATCGAAGGGTTAACTACCGTGGTGCGAAGCCACATCGACCCCGATTCACCATCATCCTCCATCATCTTCTTTTTCATCTTCCACCACCATCCATACTTCAAATTCGTCCCTTTTGTTGCATCAGATTTCTTCATTACAACAGGTTTCCAGATTTTAGCCCATAGGCAAGCTGAAACTTCGGCGGAGCACCACGCACAAACCGTACATCGGATCGAGCTGATATTTGGGGGTTTTGGAGTCCATCTCTGGTCGACCAGGGCTAAGGTGGCCTTTTTCTGAATAGTGGGCCCCACACATGTGCGGCCGTGATCACACGCACGAGCGTTTGGGCCATTGTTGTTGTCCGCGCATGGGAAGTGTCTTTCGGTTCAGGTTTTCTTCTTATTTTACCCTTTCATACCAGTTTTTCATAAACCCTAACCCTATATCGCATTATCCTTAATTTTTTTGCCTCTTTTCTCACCCTAAGGTTCCCCGAATTGGAATTTCTAAATCCCTTAGATTAAGGGCTGATTACTATGCATGTGTGGGTGATTATTTCTTATCTTTGAGTGTCGTTTGGTTTATAATTTTTATTGATCCAGCCCTATCATGTGTAGGCCTGGACCCGCATAGACTCCCCTTAATTGAATATTTGGACTTTCGTGTGGGATATGAAATTTGTGTAATTGTTTATGAACTAACGTGATCTTAAGCCTGAAATCTCGCATACCATATTTAATTTTCATGTCCTGCATCAAATTTGGTATCAGAGCCCAAGGTTCTTGTAGGGGAATTCATTACATGTTTAGGGTTTGGTTATGTCCATTACGCAACAATTCTCATCATATATGGCTGTTTAGAGGTCCATAAACCCTGACATAAGCTGCTGAAAAATTCTGTTATCCCCTTATTTGAATTATTTTAGAAATTAACTTATCTTTCTATTTATAGGTTTAGAAACTTTCCTTCTTTTTTTTTTTTTTTAAATAATGTTTTTAGAAACTAATTTCCTTTCTATTTTTAGAAACTTTCCTTTTTCTTTTTCTTTAGAAACTAGGTCGTTTTTTTAGAAACTTTTCTAATTTGTTTTTTTTAGAAACTTTCCTTTTTTTTTTCTTTTTTTTTAAAAATTTAGAAACTTTCCTAATTTATTTTTTTTAGAAAATTTCCTTTTTTTTTTTGTTTTTTTGAAACTAGGTTGTTTCTTTTAAAAAAAAAAAAATCTTATATTTTGACAACTATATTGCTGAATTTTGGTTGGCACCCTACACTAAACATGGAACAATTGAAAGAGTCACTAAACAAGATATCTCAGACGTTGGAGTCTATGATTAAGCGCTTGGAAATGGACCAATGCTGTAAACAACTTGATGTACGTATTACCCGACTAAAGACCATCGTTAGGACAGACCCCACCATTGGGGTAGATGTCCAATCTCAAGCAAGTGGCCAGGAGGATAGAATAATGAATGGAGGTGGCCAAGGAATCAGTCATAGGCATGCACCCGTACCCCCACCCCATGAGGGACATCAAGACCATTATTTTGAGGGGTACAACATGTGCAGCCTCATGGCTAAAGAGAGTGCACCAAAGGTTAGTGTAGAGTTACCTACTGAGGTCATTCCGGTAGTAGATAAGTTTCGTGATGTCATTCCTAATGATCTACCGAATGAGTCTCCCCCTAAGAAGGATATAGAGCACACCAGAACATGGGACACTTTAATACCTAAAGCCGAGTTTATGTTTAATAGTTCTATCGATAGGTCCACAGGTCTCAGTCCTTATGAAGTCGTTACTGGTTATAAACAAGGAAAACCTATTGATCTTGTTCCTATGTCACTGTCTCATATGTCGTCAGAGCTTCCAGAGTCTTTTGTGTATCACATTCATTCATGGCATCAAAAAATCAGGCAGAAGATCATGACTATTAATGAACATTACTCAATTTCTGCAGACCAAAATAAATGTTTTCAGGAATTCAATGTAAAGGATTCTGTGATGATCCGCATCAGGCCAGAGCGGTACCCTCGAGGAGCCGTTCGAAAATTACACGTGTATAGCGCTGGACCAGTCAAAATTATACAACGAAACGGTTTCAACGCATATATGGAAAATCTTCCACCCTCCATGGGAATTAGTTTCACATTCAATGTGGAGGATCTAGTTACATTTCAAGGGGTCATTGATGCATTGTCCAGCCTTTCGCCTAACCATCTTAATTCCTTAAACCTTTTCCTTGATCCATGGCCCCCACCAGACCCATTTTTTCAGCCTCTACGTCTCATACCTACCTATCCTGACCCATTTTCGCAGCCTCTACCTCTCATACCTACCCCTCCCAACCTGTTTTCCCAGCCTCTACATCTCATATCTACCCGTCCCGACCTATTTTTCCAGCCTCTACCTCCCATACCTACTCTTCTCGGCCTTTCTTCCCAGCCTTTACCTTTCATACCTAACCTTCACACACCCAGAGAGGAAATAAAAGATATCCTGAACCATCAGATAGTTTCAACGTCGGACGGCGGGTTTCAGAAGTACCTGGTTAAATGGAAGTTATGTCGAGCTTCAGACGGCACGTGGCTCACTGAGGAGCTTCAGAGACTTGATCCTGACATCTTAGATCGGTTTAGGAGTTTTATTTCGCCAGTAACGAAATCTTTGCAGCCGAGGAGAATTGATGGGGACAACATGTGCACACGCGCATGCACACCACCTCCCCTACGCATGTACGTAAGCAAAATGAGGGCCCCATCATCGATCTGGCTCGATGGCGATGTCCAGGGAGGGCCTCTTAGTTAGAAGACAACTTTTGGTTCAAAAGGGTGGGCCCGATAGTCAAGAAAAGCCCATCATGGGATCTCATGATCGTGGCCCACTTGTCGGATTGATGACATATTTTAGGTTTTACTTATTGTTATTATTTAGAACATCGTGAACGCTTTGGATTTCTTTATTTGGTTTTAATTTTAGTTTACTTCACCGCCAAGTAATAGGTTACGCACATTGTGCGAGTTTTGGGTATGGGATTTTTCCTATAAATAGGCACCCCTTGTAGTTCTTTTCATTAATTGAAGATTAATAAAAATTCTGCGTTTTCCTACTATCTGAGTTGTGAAGCCTAATTGGGTGCGAAGCCCTCCCTTCATCGAAGGGTTAACTACCGTGGTGCGAAGCCACATCGACCCCAATTCACCCCCATCCTCCATCATCTTCTTTTTCATCTTCCACCACCATACATACTTCAAATTCGTCCCTTTTGTTGCATCAGATTTCTTCATTACAGCAGGTTTCCAGATTTTAGCCCGTAGGCGAGCTGAAACTTTGGCGGAGCACCACGCACAAACCGTACATCGAATCGAGCTGATATTTGGGGGTTTTGGAGTCCATCCCTGGTCGACCAGGGCTAAGGTGGCCTTTTTCTGAATAGTGGGCCCCACACATGTGCGGCCGTGATCACACGCACGAGCGTTTGGGCCATTGTTGCTGTCCGCGCATGGGAAGTGTCTTTCGGTTCAAGTTTTCTTCTTATTTTACCCTTTCATACAAGTTTTTCATAAACCCTAACCATAGATCGCATTATCCTTAATTTATTTGCCTCTTTTCTCACCCTAGGGTTCCCCGAATTGAAATTTCTGAATCCCTTGGATTAAGGGCTGATTACTATGCATGTGTGGGTGATTATTTCTTATCTTTGAGTGTCATTTGGTTTATAATTTTTATTGATCCAGCCCTATCATGTGTAGGCGTGGACCCGCATAGATTCCCCTTAATTGAATGTTTGGACTTTCGTGTGGGATATGGAATTTGTCTAATTGTTTATGAACTAACGTGATCTTAAGCCTGAAATCTCGCATACCATATTTAATTTTCATGTCCTGCATCAAAAAAGGTGAAATATCTAATCATCTAAAATTGAAACATGTATAATTGAGTGCAAACGATTGGGTCCTTAGTTGAAGGATCCTTCTAAGTAGGTGTTGCTCCCACTTTGAATCTCCGCTTCGGCCTCCCGCTCCCACTTCCTACGAAACAGACGCTTCCATGCTTCCCCACACATGAATTTGTTACTGCTTCACTTTACGCTTTGTGCAACTATAGTCGGGACCTTAATCATGCCTCTACTAGATGGGGGCATCCCTTTAGAGAGCAATCTCTAGAGATCAACCCTCCTGCTCTAATCATCCGCAGTTCAAAGTCAGAATGGGGGATAGAGTGAGATTTTGGGAGGATACTTGGCACTCAGAATTATCTTTAGTGGAGCTTAGTTGATAAATGTTTCTTGTAGTTCTTGCATTCTATCAGAGGGTAGGGGAAACATTGCGTGGTGTCCTTCCTTCAGTCCCGATCTCCAGGAGGACAAGATCAATGGATTGTTGAAGTTGATGGCTACATTGCAAGGGATGTATATCCAACAGGATGGAAATGATAAAAGGCTGTGTGACAGTTTGAGGCAAAAGATGCATTCTCAGTTAGTTCCTTGCCACAAGATTTGGATGACTCTCCTAAAAACTATTCATTTTTATTTTTTTTTAAATCTCAGACCTCTGATGCCTCCTAAAATCAGAGCATTTGTTTGGTTGGTCATAAGAAGAGTCTTACAACTGACAATCTGAAATGTAGAGGGATGTATTTCACAAATAGATGATAGATGTTGCTGTCAAGAAGATACAATTAATCATTTCCTTCATCGTGAATTTTCTAGAGACATATGGGCCGTTGTTTTGGTAAAGTTTGGTATAACATGGAGATCCCCGGCTCCTATCATGAACTGATAGGCTGTTAGGTGGTGTAAGCTTGTAGTTTAAATGGATGGTATCTATGGATCATGTCATTGTTTGCAGTTATGTGGTCAGTTTGGCTTGAAAGAAATTGGAGGACCTTTGAAGGTAAAGTTGTATCGTCTAAATGCTTGATTAAGAGAAATTTTTAAATGATGGTGGGCTGCACAAGATTCAGCAAAATTTCAGAGGTACCTCTGCTCCTTTCAATCAGGTTGGAAGGAGGTTATACTTAGTGGTGATCATGTTATGAAACAATCTATTACTTGGAAGCCCCTCATATGAGCAATGTTTTAAATAGTGATAGCGTGATGCGTAGCGCTCAACCCTCTATAGCATGTAGCGTAAATACATAGCATGAAGCATAAGCAGTGTTTGAATTGTCGATGAGAAATCGATAATATCGGCGATATTATCGGTGTCGCTGAACCGGCGATACCAAAACCCCAAGTTTTCGTTTCTCTTCCAAATATCGACGAAATATCGGCGATATTTTCGATTTTATCGAAAAAATAGCTATCGTTCTCCTTATTATTGAAAAAAAAAATTGAAATAAATACAAAAAATATATACAAAAAAGATCTCTTACCTTCTTTTTCTCCCGATCTACCCGCGGAAGTGGATTTCGGCTAGATTTAGTGGCAAATCGCTGTTGATAGCTCTGAATTATCCGAGATAAGAAAACCTTTGTTTTCTTCAAAGAAAGAGATTTGAAAGAGAACTTGATTTCATCGAGATTTACGGAGATTTCGGTTCGGATTTGAAAAAGAAAAAGATAAATTTCTGAAAAGATTTTTTACGGAAGACGAGATTGATTACGATTTTCCGGAGAAGAGAGAATTTCGTAAAAACAAAATCTCTCTCGCGTCTGGGAGGGGATTAGCTACTGACGGGTTGAGTATACCCAAAGGCATGGAATGCCAAATCGGTTATGTATCGGCCATAACGGAAACGGTGCTGACCGTTACACGTTTCGAGGCCGTATTGGCCGATACGTTTTTTTGTACCCATATCGGCCGTTATGGGCCCGTTAAAGGCCGTTACGGGCCCGTATCGACCTTTTTCCATTTTAAGCTTTGTTTTTGCTATTTTTTTGAAACTTCTTGCTTCCAAACTGTTTCACTCCTTCTACTACTAATTTCGACCAACCTTAGCTAGGTATTTGAGATAAAAACACATTATATTATGGATTTTCTTGAATCAAAGCTCGGTGGGCCATTTTTCAGAAATTCTTCAAAAATAGGTATTTATACTTTTTTTAATATGTTTTGTTGTTTTAATCATACCATATGACATGTTAATGTGCATTTTACAGATTTGGGGTGCCATTTAATATTTTTTAAATATTTGTTTCTATTTACGCATGAATTTTGGCCCCTTTTTTTAAAATTCGAAAAATCAATTTTTAATGGTTGTATTGCTATTTTAATAATGTCATTTGATGTGTTAATCATAGTAAAACATGTTAATGTGCATTTTACAGATTTTGGGTGCCATGTTATATTTTTTTTATATTTTTTTCTATTTACGCATTTATTTTGGCCCTTTTTTGGAAAATTCAAAAAATCATTTTGTAATGATTCTTTTGTTGTTTTAATGATGTCATATGATGTGTTAATCATAGTAGAACATGTTAATGTGCATTTTACAGATTTGGGGTGCCATTTTATATTTTTTTCTATTTACGCATGAATTTTAGCCCCTTTTTTTAAAATTCGAAAAATCAATTTTTAATAGTTGTTTTGTTGTTTTAATCATGTCATATGATGTGTTAATCATAGTAGAACATGTTAATGTGCATTTTATAGATTTGGGGTGCCATTTTATTTTTTTATATTTTTTTCTATTTACGCATTTATTTTGGCCCTTTTTTTAAAAATTCGAAAAATCATTTTTTTAATGATTCTTTTGTTGTTTTAATGATGTCATATGATGTGTTAATTATAGTAGAACATGTTAATGTGCATTTTACAGATTTGGGGTGCCATTTTATTTTTATTTTTTTTTCTATTACGCATTTATTTTGGCCCTTTTTTTGAAAATTCAAAAAATCATTTTATAATGATTCTTTAGGTGTAAGATATTTTCATATTACATTCATTCTAATATATCTATCATTGATAGTAGATAGTTAGAAAATTAAATATATGAATTTTGTAGTCAAATTCAAGTTATCTGGTTCATAAATTCATCAGACAGTCCGATACAACTTCTGACCAAAGAGTGGACCGTTACACCACCATAAACATGTTCCAATTTATAAATGAATGCATATTTGGAATGCTTAGAATATTCCGGATTTAATCCATATTTTTTTGGCAAAAAAAAAAAATGCGCCGTTATGGGCCGTTACGCCCCCGTATCGCCGTTACACACCCGTATCCGTATCGGTTTCGAAGGGCACCGTTACGCCAACTGATACCGATACGGGACACCTTGCTCAAAGGTTGAGTCGCGAGACTAGCTGCTGAAGTGACGTCGGCAAGTTCCGTGAGCCCCACCATGATGTATGTTTTACATCCGCACCTTCCATCCATTTGGAGAGATCATTTTAGGGCAATATTCAAAGAACGAGTTAAATCCAAAGCTCCAGTGGACCCCAGCACAGAAAACAGTGGGACAGTGACACTCACCGTTAAAAACTTCTAAAGGCCACAAAAGTTTTAGATCAAGCTGATATTTGTGTTTTCCCTTATTTAATGTCTTTTTTAACTTTTGAACAGGTTGGATTTCAAATAAACATTATGATGGGCCTTAGGATAGTTTCAACGGTGGGAATCACTCTCCCCGCTGTTTTCTTTGGTGGGGTCCACAAAAGATTTTTATTTAATTCATTCTTTGGTTCATACCCTAAAATGATATCTAAAAATGGATGGACGGTGTGGATATAACATATAAATCATAGTGGGGCCACATAACTTGGTGACGTCACTTCAGTAGCCGACTGCCTACTCAACTTGTTAATATCCATCTAATCCGCGTCCTCTCACACCTGCTGTATAGCTGCTGTATACGTAAGCAAGTTTTGTGGATCTGATCTCAAGGTATTTGTTATATCAAAACCGTCCATCAATTTGGCGAGCTCTCTTAAGGCTTGAGACGAAAAGTAAAACAGATCTAACTATCAAGTGGATCACACTGCAAAAAGCAATGGGAGATTGAACGCCTACCATTGAAACCCTTTTTGGGGTCACAGAAGTTTTAGATCAATATGAAATTTGTTTTTATTCTTCATTCTGGTCTTTGTGACCTTATGAACAGATTGGATGGAAAATAAACGTTATGGTGGGCCCTACGATTTTTTTAACGGTGAAAATCATTATCTCCGCTACTATTTGTGGTGTGGTCCAAATGATCTTCAGACATGATTCATTTTTTGGATAATGCTCTAAAATGATCTCTAAAAATAGATGAACGATGTAGATATAATAAATACATCACTGTGGGGCCCATGTAACTTTGATCTCCTTTGAACTGTTCGTACAACTCGGAGCTCGAGCAGCGTCAGTGCATGTCTTCGCACTACACAAACCCGCAGCAGCTATATAGCTAGTGTGTGGTACACCAGCCAATCCGCTTCCAGTTTTAAGGGAACGGAATGCGCTTCCAATTTAATGGTGGGATTTAATAGTTGTTGTTCCCTTTGATGTGGTCCACTTGAGATTTGGAACTACCTCATTTTTTGGACCATGTATTAAAATGATATGCTAAAATGGATTAATGGAGTTGATTTCTCACATATATCATGGTGGGCCCACGGAACACTCCAGTAGCCACCTCGTTATTCACAGCATCATAAAACACATGGGATACGGTGGGTACCACAAAGTCCTTACACCACCTGGAGGACTTGATTTGGCTAGTGACGTTGCCACTGTCAAGATGGCTAGTGGTTGGTGCTATGTGGGCCTAATCATGATGTATTTATTTGATCCATGCTGTCCATCTATTTTTTCAGATCATTTTAGATCTTGATCCAAAACATCAGGCATATATAACTCTCAGGTGGACCACACCACAAGAAATAGTAGCAATTGAATGTCCACCATTAAAAACCTCCCAGGGTTCAATGTAATGTTTATTTGACATCCAACTTGTTAATTAGGTTATACAAACTAGTTTGATACAAAATTTGTGGCCCTTAAGAAGTTTTTAATGGTGTGCATTCAATCAACACTGTCCTGTGATGTGGTTTACTTGAGATTTGGATCTATCTACTTTTTGGGCTTATACCATAAAATGATATGGAAAATTGAATGGATGCATCAATATGTCAAACAAGTGCCATATCCAAGCCATCAATCACCAAGTACACCAATATATAGATTCCATATCCCAAAAAAGGTGTACTTTTTTAGTTCATTAACTTTTACATGTCCTAATAATTATATGTTAACTGCATTTGTATTATATGAACTCATTTTAATTACAATTGGAGAGATTTCTTATGGCAGCATATGCTTTTTGGGTCCCATTAAATGAAAACTTATAATTTAATGTATTTTTTTGTAATTTTTTTATTCCTAAATATGCAAATATGTGTAATTAGGCATGCCCTGAAGTTTTACTGAAAATTTCCCTCATTTTTCCCATTATTCATCATTTTTTTCACATTTCCGGTTATCGGCGATAACGATAATATATCTTTATCTCTAGTCAACGAGACTTGTAGCGATACCGACAACTCGAACACTGAGCGTAAGCTACACGATGCTTCTATTTTTAAATTTAAAAATAGGACAAATATAATAGATTGTGTGTGTGTATATCTAAATGCCTAAAAGATGATTCATTTTATCAATTATAAGCATGTTCAAAAAAGTTATTAGTTATCATTTATCAAAAACCAATCCACATATATAAGCTAAACCAAATAATTATCACATCAACAACTTTCTGAGCAAACCACTTTAACTAATAATGTCTAATTGAAACCACAAGTCACAATTATGAAAAGAAATAAAAATCTCATAGGTTAAGTATCAAGTATAATACAAGTGTCACATTCCTCAACATTAGAAACAGGAAACGTGAAAAAAAATATATATAGTAAAAAAATACATTGTAACTTACGCTAGGGACGCTACGTGCTACGTAGTTGTAGTATACGTTACGACCCCTGTAGCGTACACTACAAGGGATTTAAGCTATTTGGGACGCTACGTAGCGTACGCTACGGGCGCTATTTGAAACATTGCATATGAGTTAGTATAAACTAAATTTTGATGGTTGTTTTTTGGCAAACCAGGTCCGGCAGTAGTTTTTAGCCGAGTTTTTGGAGCTAGACAGTATTAGGGACTCAAATCATGCTGACGCTTGTCCTCCAAAGCATGCAAGAGAGATATCTAGTTTGCTCTCAGCCCCATTGTTTTTTAAGGTGACTCCTGGAATGTGATATCGTGGGACTGGGGGGGTCCTGCTCCCTGGGGATTAGGCAATTAGTTGATCTCATTCACTCACTAAAGAGCTCAGAGAATTGGTCGACAGTTGCTCTTTCTAAGTTGTTCACAATCTTTGAGAGGCCAATTCCAATGCGGGTATCTTGCCTAAGAGGCCTAAGGGTTGTTCTGATCATAAATACTCATTAGACAACGGTGTTTTAGTTGTTGGGAGTTGTAGCTTCTTGTTGTTGTATTTACTCCCTATTTTCTTTTCCTTTTTTACTTTTGGTAGATGCTTGAGCAACGTTGTTGCTTTGTAGTTTGTAATCTTTGTTTTTTCTTTTAATATATATACTTTGATTGATTGGCCGTCAAAAAACAATGCAACTGATGGTTCCAATGTGACATCCAAACCCAACAAAAACTTTTTTTTCTTTTTTCCTTTTCCACACATCAAAGAAATGGGAACCACACATTGCACGCCAAGGGGCAATGGAGGAATAGATGGTCGGCCAACTCCTCGTTCTTACAACACATGAAGCAAATTCTCGAGAATGGAAACCACCTTTTGTGAAGGTTATCCACGAGCATATCAACCGTTAACTACCAAGCAAATGGTTCAACTCGAGGAGGGATGAGATACCACCACCCATTTGTGCATGGAGGTATCATCACCATCACCGCTAAAACAATTATTCAATAGATATTTTGATCATAAGCATCCATTGGGAGCACGTCCACAACTTCTGATCTGGCTCATTCATATCTGTATAAACATTGTTCAATAACCCCATTATCTCAGCAAACATGATGATGTTAAAATATACACTTCATGGCTGCCCCCACGTCCTGAATTTGTTCCTTGTCTTACTGAGAAATGCTATCTTGTAAAAACGAATTAAGATCCCAAAAATGGCACAGGGACATCTAACCTGGGCATTACTAGACTCCAAATCTGGTGCATTAAACTTAAGTGAGGACAACCCATGATCTAGACCACTCACAGAGGGGCCAGACAGTGGATGGAGCATTGTCCAAAGACTGACACTAACGTGAAAATCATGCTCACCCAACTAAGGGACCATTTCTCATTCTAGGATGACCATTTCCAATATTATCATCTATCATCCATATATTGGTCAACACTTGGACAGCTAAAATCATTAAAGCTATGATATCCATCAGCATGGTTGATCCATGATGGGACCCACCCAATAAACAGTCCAAATCATGGCCATCTCATCAAGTGTCCAATTTGACTACAGCACACTAGGTGAGGACTTGGTGCACCATTCAAGGGATAAGTTTCCCCAAAATGAACTACTTATCCTCCAATAAACAATAAAAAAGTTTTAAAAAAAAACACACAAAAATTATGGAATTCAAGCTAAAACAGTGTTCTTGGCTCCTTTTGGATGTAAAGGTGAGTCAAATTGCAGCTATCCAGATTAATAGCAATGACACAATGCAACTAGAATCAAAGAGATTGAAACTAATTTCATAAAGTTGATCCCACATACCAAATTCAAAGCATAAACATGATTAGCAAATGATAAATATGGGGAGTCGCTCCACACAAAGCTGACGGAGTTGCATCGACGGTTTCTAAGGAATTGCACCTCTCTAAGAAAATTTCTATGGCAATAATTCAAATAAAATTGCTTCTTTCATAAGATCAGAGAATCATGTTCATATGCATGACCTACGTGCCCATTTTTTTGAAAGATAACAAGGAATTTTATTGAATAGGTGCCATCATGCAACAAAGAATACAACCCTAACACAAAAGACTAAAGAAAAACAGCCCCTAGGAGAAAGGATCCTCCCATCCCAAAGACCGAAAAGATCAACATCTCAAAAAACAATCCACACCCCAATCATCCAAAAAAGCATCAGCCCACTACTTAACATAGTTCCGAACTTTTGTTGTAATCCAATCGACGTTGTGGCTCAAATTACGAAAACATCTTCCATTCCTTTCTTTCCAGATTGCTCAAAGAGTATCCATCAAGCAGGATCTCCAAAGACCTCTCTTGTTCTTAGGTAAATTCGCACCATGCCTGGCCAAAAAATATAGCACCAATAGACTGTGGCATTACCCAAGGCATATTGAAGTCAGACGTAGCAGAAGCCCACACCTTGGAAACACTAAGGCAATGAATAAAGACGTGGTTGATCGATTTGAGTCCTTCATGCAAAGCAAACAAGCGTTGGGCAACAGCATACCCCTCTAAAGATCATCTATCGTTAGAACCCTTTCCCGCCCTACAAGCCAAGAGAATGCTACAACCTTTGGAGGCCATGCAGAAGCCCCCACCTTGGAAACACTAGGGCAATGTATAAAGAGGTGGTTGATCGATTTTGAGTCCTTCATGCAAAGCAAACAAGCGTTGGGCAACAGCATACCCCTCTAAAGATCATCTATCGTTAGAACCCTTTCCCGCCCTACAAGCCAAGAGAATGCTGCAAAACATGTTTGGTGAAGAGGGGTCCTCCATCCCCCATCAGATTTAAATAGCATATTATAGAAAGATCTAACTAAAAAGCATCCTAAAGGCTCCATCCTCTAAAGTAGACTGTCCATCTCCCTAATGGGCAGATGGAAATGTTGGATAAAAGAGAGGAGCGAGACCGCCTCGCTGGCCTCATCATCTGATAGATAGAGACGAGAAGGAGGGCACCAAACTGTTAGCAATCCTACCCTAGATGCACACTGAGCTACTAGAACATCGTGGAACGGTGAAATGCGAGCTAAGTCAAGCTCAAACCCCACCACTCCCTTTGAGAAATTAGTCTTGGTAGCTAGAATACCTCTCCAAATTGTCGACACCCAATACCCACATGCCTATTTACAAACTTAGTTACATAGGTCTCCAAGTGAAACTCAAAAACTATTCCTAATTGGTGCTAGGCTGCTAGCACTCCTAATCATATCCAACTACTAATAAGTAATAACAAACTGTTTCCAAATACAAAATAAGAAACAAACTCATTCTAAAATTGCAAACTATACTAGGACTCAAAATAAACCGTGCTAGATTAACTTGGGTGTACCATCGATTGACTGTAGTGCGCTACTATAGCAATACTACACATTGAAGCATGCAGTGAAGAACCTATCCATATGGGATCTGATTGCATCAATTCCCCCAGGATCAGAAAACCCATGTTCCAGTTTGGTAAACAAGATTGATCCAAGTACATTTTCTGGCTTTGTAATGTGTTTGCCTAGCTTCAATGGCAGCCGGTGGTTAAGATTTACACATCTGATAGGCATCTCTCACATGGGATGGCTTCATAGATCACATTTCTTCCCTCATTTTCATGTTGTACATGTTTTTTGTCATTGGCTTCCACTTCGACTTTGGCAGAGGAGTTGAATGCCTCAAATGATGGATCAATCGGCTTCATTAGCTTCTTGAATCCTCTTACAGACTTTGATTGATGTTGGGATGGGACTAATGCATCCATCTCAATTTATTTATTTATTTTTGAAAGATGCCAACAAGATTATTGAGTCGTTGATTACCTCTTCCGTGGATCGAGCCAATGATCCGTTGCACGTTCCATCGCATGGTTTCTCAATTGATACCACCTTAGACCCTTGGTGTGTATCATCTTTGGATTCGACACTTTTACTACACACGTAATCCTTTGAATTTTCAAATTCAACATATTGAGATTCATTGTTTCCATCCAGTCTCCACAAGCGATCCATGCAAGCTTGGCCAAACTTCTTCACTAATTTTCTTCATTCACAGACTTCTTCCCTAATTTCTTGCATCCCATCCTTCCATATCTTCTCAGTGTTCCTTGATCCCTCAAATGGGCCTTTACAATTGCATATTTTCGAATATTCAACATATTCTTGAGTGCTTGTGTAGAAAGGATATAGCATCGATATCACTTGCCATAATAATCATATGAAAACAGGTAACAATGTAGTAATAGGAAGGACAATTCTGATAGACATGGGTATACAGGTAATTGGAAGATGAGTGAGGGTAGTTGGAAGATGAGTACTAACAATTGCAATAGTTATGAGTATCCAAGTCTTAAGAACCACATCTGTATGAGTATCCACCTCTAGATGACATCTCAAAACTGACGACTGTGTTGGTTCATTGGTGTAGGATTTAGGCAAATGGGGATATTTGGGGTGTGGGATTTGGGCGATGGCAATGCTTAGGGGTTTTACTATGGATTTGAAGTTAGGCTTTTTGATGGATTTTGGGAATGGGTTTGTCATGGTCCTCATGGATTTGGGATGCGTAAATAAGGAAAAGGGGGGAAATGATTGAAGGAGAAGGAAAGGGATTTGTTTTTTATTTGGGGGAAGGAGAGGGGTATGGTTTTTGGATGGAAAGGAAAAGGGGGAAGAGAGGAAGGAAAGCAAGGCAAAAAAGCCTCAAGTTCCCAGGGAAGGAACATGCCCTAATGCCAAAAATCATGCATAAAGTGAATACCACCTACCAGACTCAACCTTTCAAAAACAGAAAATGTACTAGACTTGAAGCATAAAGATTGTAAACGGAAAGATAAATTTATGGAGTTGATCCACATAAAGCCAATGGAGTAGCACTAAAAAACAAACATACTAAAATTCTAAACTATACTAGGACTCTAATGGCATCACGAAGCAACAGAGTATAATGATGGTTCCAACTATTCATAATTACATAGTCGCCCTCAAATTGTAGCCATGTTGCTTTCAACCCAACTTGGAAACAACGCAATTGCAGATTGGAACTCAGAACATGAATAGGAATGCTAGGGAAAAAAGTCACAGTTTAGTTAATTTCATTAGTGCATCCAAACGCAGCCCTCTTTTTTTCCAGGTTTCCAAGGTTATCCACCAATTCTCTAATTTCCAGCCATCTCGAACGAGCAATTAAAAGGAATTTTCACGAGACAGAAACAAAGGACGCATGAATTCGGCATTAAATGAAGATCAAGATGTTTGGAGGAAGAAGAAGAAGAAGGAAGATACGTACCCTGTCTTCGGGGTGGAAGCAAGGGTGAATGATTCCGTTCATGTCTAGGTAGAGGTTGTCGTATTCGATGTTGTTAGGGTTTGGTTTGCTGGTGTCGACGGGGATCGATACGCCTTCGATGTCTACAGGCTCCTCTTCGACCACACCCATCACCACCATCGAGTATTTCTCCGCCAGCCATCGGTAAAACGCTGGAACTCCCATTTCGATTCGATAGCCCACGAGCAATCCGCAGCCAGAGAGAGAGCGCTATTGCTGGGAATGAAACCCTATGAACGATAAACAAAGAGAAGCAGGTGGCCCAGCTCCGTCTATTTATATGAATCCGTTCGATCTGACTCTATTTTAGGAAATAGGTATCCAGAGGCGGGACGCGGATGAGGTGGCGTTGTCAGCACCCTCAGCCGTGGTGTTGTGATGTGCTGGGCGCCGTGTGGGCCACCTTGATGTCATTTTATATATCTACGCCGTCCATCCGTTTTTCCAGATCACTTCAGGGCGTAGACCGAAAATTGAAGTAGTTCTGAATCTCAAGTATACCATACCACGGGAAAATGCAGTGATTGAACGCCTACCATTGAAAACCTCATCCAAGCCGCAAGAGTTTCGGATCAAGCTCGTAATTTTGCTTTACCTTCGTTTGTGTCTTCGTGAACATTATCAATAGGCTGGCTGACAAATGGAGCTAGCAGGACCCAACGCGACTGGGGTCGGGTAATCCCATTTGAATTCGAATCCCGACTCAATCGAGTGCAGGTTAAATAATAATTCGACCCGACTCGAACCAAAACTCGATCTGATCAGACTTGACCCGATCCAAAACTTGACTCGATCCGATATCGGGTAGTATATATAAAAAATTTACCTTTTTTTTTTCATCACTACCCTAACTCTGCCCGCACCACACCCGATCAGACTAATATCTACCCAAACCCAGTAGTCGTCCGACCATCCCTCCTCTTCCTCCTCCTCTCCAATCCACTTTCTCCCTCTACTCGTCCGGCAGCAATCCACCCGTCCAGCAGCCTCATCAGGCAATAATCTACCTGTCCGGCAGCAATCCACCCATATGAGGTAAAATGTAAGTTTCTATTCTAAATTTTTTTACCTCGCTTGGTGGTCTGGGCTCGTTGTGGTGGCCTAGGCTGACTCAGGTGCGGTGCGGGCATGCAACCGAACTCACTGGTGTATCCCGACTGGCTTGCCTCAATGCAATGGTGCATCGCAACTAGCCTGGCTCGATCGACCTCGCTGGTGCATCCCACCTAGCCTAGCCTGACTCACTATGGTGCGTCCGACCTAGCTCAGGTGCAATCATGCTAACCCCAATCCCTAAACCTAAACCCTAATTCATAATCCCTAATCGTTGAACGTAAAACCTAACCCTAAACTCTAATCCTTAATCTCTAAACTTAAACCCTAAATACTACCTTACCATAACCCTAATCTATAATATTAATTCATAATCCCTAATCACTCAACTTGAAACCCTAAACACTAAAACCTAACCCTAATTCCTAAAACGTAATCCATAAAATCTAAATCCTAACATAAACTTTAAACCCTAATCCATAATATCAATTCCTAATCCCTAATCCTTCAACTTAAACCCTAAACACTAAAACTGTGAGACCCGTATCCTAGTTTTTACTGTTCCGTCAACTCCTGCGATCCTTCCGGTCTAATTCGGCAATCCTCGACCACTTTCTGATGTTTGCGCGCGATCCTAAGCTGAGACCTGTATGCCAAAGATGGCTAAAATTGAAACCTATACCTTATCAACCGCGCCGTCGCCGCGGTTCTAACGCCGCGACTCGCACACCGACCCGATACACAGGCTAAAAGATGTCAGTCTGCGTTCAATTCGAAGAAAACATCGCTCATTGTGAATTACGAGGGAATCTCTACGAGATGTCCCATCAATCAATCAATCACTCATGTCAAGTACAAGTCAAGTCACTCCATACCCAAGTACAACAACCCATACCTTTCTCTTACATAAGCAAGCCCAAGGTCAACCCTCACATCACTTCACCTCTCTCTCCACCCATCTCTTCTTACAACACACCACTCCACCCATCACACCACATCACTCCATCACCCTTTTTCACCCATCACTCCCCTCTCTCTCTCGTTCATTCTCAAAAAAAAAAAAAAAAATCCCAAGTAAAAGAGCTTCACACGTCCAAGCTCTCTCTCCATCTCCCAAATGCCAAGTGTGGCCCACCTTTCCTAAACTCTCATCTCTCATCTCAACCGTTGATCCATCATCTACCACTGTTAAAAGTCAAGCAAAGGAGCTAAGGAGGCTAGGGGAGCAAGGAGGAGGCTTAGAGGTGGGTGATCTACCGTTAAATTTTTTTTAGGGACCACTAGTTGGTGGGACCCATTCTTGATGTATGATTTGTATTATGTGGGGCCCATAGTGGCGGGGCCCCACCATCACCGTCTCTCGTTCTCTCTCTCTCTCTCTCTCTCTCTCTCTCTCTCTCTCTCTCTCTCTCTCTCTCTCTCTCTCTCTCTCCTTACCCTTCCCCTAAAATGAAGTGGGCCCCACTAATTCATGATAAATCTACTCCATCCATCAAATGGTGTGGCCCACTACATCTTAGATAAATGATATTTATTTATATATATATATATATATATATATATATATATATATACATATATATATATATATACATATATATATGTATATATATATATATATATGTATATATGTACATGGAAGGTGGGCCACGATCGTGTGGGACCCACCTTGGTGAACGTGGACCATGTCCCTGTGGGACCCACCGTGTTGTATCTGTTTAAAGCACGCCGTCCAGCGTCTCTGGACGCTGAACTGGCAGTGTTAACACACTGCACTTTTCAAAAAAAAGAAAAGGGAAAAGTATACTTTTACGGTGGGCCACTGATGTAGGCCCCACCTTGAGGTATTTGCTTGATCCAAGCCGTCCATCCTTTTTCTCAAATTACATTAGGCGTTGAGCCAAAATTTGGGACCAATCTGACTCTCAAGTGGGCCATACCATGTAAAAATATGTGGAGACATGCCTGAATATATAAAAGCACTTGGTGGGACCTACTTGAAATTTGGACGCATCTTAAACTTGGACTGAACGGTCCACCACGTGGGACACACATATTAGACGATTTGGATCATCTTATTGTGGGCCCCATATTTTAAAAAAAAAAAAAAGAAAAGGAAAGAAAAGGGAAGGGAAATGGTGGGCTGCTCAAACATGGCCCCACCTTGATGTATATATTTAATCCAAGCCATCCATTTTATTCTCGGGATCATTTTAGGCATTGAGCCGAAAAATGAGAGCGATCCAATTATTTGGCGGGCCGTGGCATTAAGAATACTAGTATCTTCCTTTAAAACTTGGAAAAATAATTGTTGGGGTCCACCAGAAGCTTGGACCTACCTGAAACTTGTTTTGGACCCCTATTTTTGTGGGAAACATGCAATGGATAGGGCAGATCTGGTTAATGTGGGTCCCACCTAGGATAAAATATATATATATATATATATATATATATATATATATATAATTTTTTTGGCATGACTTTGTGCCATGACGTCCAGAGACGTCCACCTTAAAAAAGGGTGGCCGCATTGGCCCACTAGTAGACTCCACCGTGATGTATGTTTTACATCTATACCGTTCATTTAATAGGTCCCCTTGAATGGTGCGTTGACTCCAAAAATCATCTACAAACTGAACTCAGGTGGGTCATACCATCCAAATCATGTGAAGACATGCCTAAATCATATAAAAACACTTTGTGGGGCCTACCTGAATTTTGAATGTGGCTGAAATTTGGTGTGAACCCTCAAACAGGTGGGACACACGCAATGGACGGGTTGGATTTCAAATAAACACTTTGGTGGGCCCTACATGGGACCCACTGTGGTATGTGTGGCTTACCACACCGTCAGAACAGTGGGTGGTGACACCCACTGTGATGCAAGTGTTTCACTCACGCCGTCCGTCCACGGCAGTGGACGGTGGCCCCCACTCAGATGTATGTATTGTGTCCACGTCGTCCATCACGTAGGCCCCTGGCCACGTGACGTTATGAACAGGTTTGGATGGCAATAAACATTACAGTGGGCCCTAGGCCATGTGATTCTATGAACAGTTTGGATGCAAATAAATAGTTAGGCCATGTGATTCTATGAACAGTTTGGATGCAAATAAATAGTACAGTGGACCCAGGTTGGGTAGAAAATATACATTACGGTGGGCCCTGGGTTTATATGACCTTATCAACAGGTTTGAATGGAAAATAAACATTTTGGGAGCCCCTTGCTACATGGCCTTATCAACAGGTGGGATGTAAAATAAACATTTTGGTGGGCCCCTTGCCACACGGCCTTAACAACAGGTTGGGTGGCAAATAAGCATTTCAGTGGGCCCAGGATTGGATGGAAAATAAATGTTATAGTGGGCCCACATGGGAGTCTACCATGATGCATGAGTTTCATCCAAACCGTCTAACCATTTTGAGATCATTTTAAGGCCATTGTTGAGGCCCATCTTAATGTATTTGTGGCCCACCCACTAAGGCCCACTTTGTTATATATGGGCCCATGTGTGTAGGCCCATTTGATGTATTTGTGGCCCAATGTTGAGGCCTACTTTGGTATATATAAGGCCTATGTGATTAGGCCCATTTGATGCACATAAAGCTTATGTGATTGAGCTCATTTTAATGCATTTTAAGGCCCATGGGTGATGGCCCATTGCAAAGTACCTAAGGTCCATTGGTGAGGCCCATTGAGGTGGCTCACTTGATGAATATAAGGCCCATGAGATACGGCCCATTTGATGTATTTGAGGCCCAATGGGATGTACCTAAGGTACATTGCAATGTGTGATTCCGCCATGATTTATTTAATGATATTTAAGGTGAACCGAGCCTTGGGAGCAATGATGGTTTGACGTTCACATTGTAAGATTAATGTTGGTTAAATGTCCGCATTGTCACTCTCCATAGGGCCTACTGATAGGCCTAACTCTTTGTGTATGAGGCCCATGTGCAGGGCCCACCTGTGACGTATATTAGGCTTATGTGTAGGGCCCACCCATTAAGTATTGGGGCCTGTGGATTGTGATGTATTTTCGGCCCAGATGGCAAGACCTGATGTTATGTATGAGAGACCTAAGGGATGTGGCCCATTACGATGTGTTCGGGGCCTATGGATATGGTCCATTATACTGTACATGCGGCCTGTATATGGGGACCATTATAATGTTACATATGGCCTTATGTGAGGACTAATGTGGTACATGTCAGGCTTAGGTGATAAGGTCCACTTTGATATACTTGTGCCCCATTAGTGCGCCCCATTGATGCGACTCACTTAATGTGTATGAGGCCCATTAGTACGGCTCATTGATGCAGCTCACTTGATGTATATGCAGCCCACGAGTGAGGCCCGATGTGATGAAATTATGACCTATGATGATGTATATTAGACCTTGTATGAGGCCCGTTGTGATGTGTATCCAGCCCGTGGTTAGGTCCAATATGATATTTTTATGGCCCATCTTGATATATTAGTGCGGCCCATTGATGCAGCCCACTTGATGTGAATGAGGCCCATGCGCAGGGCCCACCTATGAAATATATATTAGGCCCATGTGAACGACCCATAGTGATGTATTTGCGGCCCAGTTGATAAGGCCCATAGTGATGTATTTGTAGCCTGTATAGCGAGGCCTGTCATAATGTATATGTAACCCTTGTATGAGGCCCATGTGAGAGACCCATCGTGGTGTGTATTAAGCTCTTAAGTGAGACCCATAGTGTTGTATATTTGGCCCTTGTATGAGGTCATGGTTCCACTATATGTTAGGCTCTATGTGGGTCATTCCTTAGGACAATATTGGTTAAATGTCCACATTGTCGAGGCCGATTGTTGATATTGACTGTAAGTATGTGATAGCATAGCATCATGATACATGCCCATACACATCATCTACATGTTTGTTATGAGTTGTGGTTGATCATTGCATATGTCATTGAATATGTTGATATGAGACTCCCTGATAGGCGGAGGTTACCTCACATGAGCGCACGACATGCGCAGGATTGATGCATGACTGGATTGTGTGACTCATGCATCTTGCATTGTGTGTTATACGCCCTAGCGACATTAGGGTCGTAGCCTCCACAGGCATATCGTGGATGGCCAGACAGGACACCGAAAATGTTTGGTTCTAGCATACGAGCGCCATAGATGTCCCTGGGTGAAAATTCCTAAACCTCCGTGGCCAGGAGATGACTCCAACATCGAGACCGAGTGGATATATGAGTGCACGAAGGCCGAATACCAGGAGGCCGTGTCTCCCACTGTGTCATGGTCGGTTGGAAAGGGGTGTGACCTTACCCGCCTGAGTGAGGCGGTAATGTCTAGGTTGAGTTTGACTAGCTTGAAGAATGGGTCTGCTATCGACGAGCCGGGCCTGATATTGGCAGGCGGATAGTGAGGTGTCTTCTACTTACCCAGTTATGCGCTTGGATAGGGGCGGCAAGCTGGCGTAGAGTGTAATAGACCCCGGTGATGATCCCGAGATGAACTGTACTGATATATGGATTTAGTGAGCAGGAGTTACATACTCATTCATTCATTCATTCATTCACTATTCACTCGGGCTGGTGCTATGCAACTATTTGTCACGTGTGCCTTCGCAATGGCCATGATTTCGGTTGGGGCGCGCGACTAACCTGAGATCAGGAGTTTATCACATTATGTCTGACTATCCAAATTTAGGTATGAGACTGGTTTGGATAGTCCCTTGTGATGGACCCCATAGCCTGTGATACTTCGTACCGTCATCCCGACTTCACATTCCAGCATAGTCATTTCATTCACACCGCATATTACATTGCATCCACCATACTTGGTATTTTGGGTTACGATGTTTTGCACTTGTATAGCCTAGATGAGGTTGATGGTATTTATGGCTTGTCTGGATTTGCATATTGCATTGTATCTTCAGCATCTGTTATTGTCTTATTAAGTTTTGCATTACATGGCCATGGTATGGCCAATAACATTCATGCCTTGCATCACATAGCTTTGGTACAGCTGATTGAATTCATGGACTTACCGCATATTTCCGCATCACTCTGATATCGTATGATTCTTGATCTTGTTAGAATTTCTGCTTATCCTGATGATATATGATTATGAGTTTTATTATATACCTGATACTTACCTTACACACACTTACACCACCCTCTAAGCTTTTGTAAGCTTATGCACGATAGATGCGTGCAGGTGGCGTTAGGTTGTAGCAACGTTGAGCTTGGAGCGTGCAACGGTTTTCAGGAGCTCTGATTTTGATATATGTATTTTCCTTTCAGTATTGTATTCAAGTGATTATATTAGTGGATACGTGATGATGATGTTTCCTTTATAATTTGGGTAAATTTGTGGTTATGCTTATTATAAGACAAATGTACATTCGAAAAATCCTCCTTGTATGATCCCAGGATCGGAATCTGGCGTATGTTGCGCTGGGAGCCAAGAATGGGGTACTACGGAGGCTGTCGGCATCGGATTCGACGATCGAGATTCCTGTGAATCTGATTTCTGGATTTGGGGCATGACAAAAACTAACCCTGATTCTTAAAATGTAATCCATAAAATCTAAACCCTACCTTAAACCTAAACTCTAAACCATAAATCCTAACCCTAACCCTGAACCTAACATTCACAACCCCGAGCGCAGAATTGCGCTATAGTAATAATTCGGTGAGACCGAGGTCAAATCCACTGAGACTTTCCTTACATGTATTCTGAAAATAATTAGAACTATAACTAGAATAAGGTCTAAACTATAACATGTGCTGAGAGAGATTAATTGTGAATAAATTATCAATAATAAAAGAGAAACTATAGTGTCAAGGATCCACTTGTAGATATTAAGATACTACCTTACTTGATCTAATAAACACAACTAGAATCAAAGTCATATCCTATCCAGTTGGATGATAAAGTAGTTAAACTAAATCTGAACTTTTCATTAAATTAGTTCCCACGTGAAGTACCATTATAATGATCGTAGGGAATTCAACCATCCACCGTGCCCAGGAGACAATGATGGATCACGAATTTTACAGATCTCACAATTACAAAACATGATAAGAAGATATTTGTTGATGCAAAAAAACTTGATTAATCTTTTCCTACACTTATGCCTGCACCACAATGAGAGTAGGAAAGTGACCCTGGCTAGGGCTGAGACACCTTCGATGCTTAAGTCAGTAGAGATCTAAGAAGAGGAGACTTTTGGGTTTTTTTTTTTTATATTTTCTGCGTACCTTAATCCTTGAAGAGCCCTTTTTTTATAGGAGTGAGAGGTCCCGACGTAAAGGGATACTCTCCTGATTTTCAGAATATTTGATTTAGTTGCCATTCGTTTGCAAATACTTCCCGATCCCAAGATTTTCGGGGTCGGGTATCTTTTTACAAAATTCTCGGATCGGTGTTTAAGATTACACCGTCTCTCATTTGGTTGGCTCGGCCTCAATAGACTATATAGTCTCTCGGCTGGCTTACAAATATGGAGTTGTTTGCCTACTGTTGGACGAAACAGGATCGGTTTCAGACCGATGCCCCTTCTTAATCCGATAACCAACACTACAACTAACCTCATGGGTTGATTTTATAGTTGGTCAGGTGGCTTTTAGCTTTAGGGCCTTTAATTGATCATCTCAGACATAGCTCTCTTTAACCGAGCCAACTTCATGTCTTATAGATTTCGTCTGTGGCTCTTGACTCTTTTACTCTCGGTCAGGATTAATACCCTGCAAATCCGAGCTAAGTCTCTCCTCTTGCCTTTATCTTCGGTCGGCTTTCATAGTTGTCTCTGGTCTTGTAAGCAGAGTTACTTCGTTCTTAAGCCAACCCTCCAGACTTGTCATATTTTTCCCCAACAGTAAGCCCCCTACTCCATATATTAGCCATGTCAGCATAAAGGAGTAATGAGTTGCTTAGTCGATTTATATTAGGAACCGAGGTTATGATGGAGCATTCAATGCTTCTTGTATTGTCCTTAATGTACGATGGTTCGTTACTCGAGACCGCATGAGTGGACAGCCATCGAGTCGTCTCACCCGCTAATGAGCGTCGAACACGTGTCGAGGACGTTAAAAGCATCAGTCAGCGTGCGCCACGCATCGGGCGGGGGAGCCGAAGCCAGCATCGATTCGACTTCTCCTTAAATGCGGGTGTCACGTGGCTCGGTTATACAAGGAGGTGCGGGAGTGTCTTTCACATTTTTCGCTCTCCCGCTCAATCTCCCTCTCTGTTTTTCCTCATCCTCCTTTGCTATGTTGTGCTTGTGACTTGCGCATCTTGTCATTCTCCGTTTTACTTTCTTCCCTCCTTCCTTATCTTTGTGCCTTTCGCCTCTCTAGTGAGTCCTTTTTCTCCCTCATTTTTTGACTTTTTAGCGATAATGCATGCTTCAAGTCCCCGGGAGGCAGTTTCCGGTGATGAAGGTGAAACGAGGCATCTCTGGAATGTCACGGAATCACCCTCTTTACTGGCGGAGATGGTGATAGGTGTTAATGAGGCCTTCTAACATGCCGCCAGAGTGTCCAGTGGCGCTTCAGTGGAATGCTCTATGTCAGCGGGCCCTTCAAGCTTGAGACACGCCCCTGGCAGGCCCACTCCCTATTTCCCTTGTGATGACTTGGGAGAAGAGGAAGAATTAAGAAGAAGCTGTTGAGCCGGCCCTTCCCAAAAGGTCGGCAAGGGTTGAGCTTAGGGGAACCACTGAGTCAATTCTTCTGAGGAAATTGGCTCGGTTTGTTGAGTCGGCAGCTGAAGGAGAGGCTGCCGAGAGTAAGGAAGTCAGAGACGAATAGAAGGGGCCGGTCCCCTCGGTCTTGATCGAGGCAGATTTGGATAGAATCCAAGTTGGGTATCATGTTCCTGACTCAATAATTATCTGACTTCCACTCCCGAATGAGTTGCCTGACCATCCCAGAAGGGGGATGGTCGTAATTTTTCAAGTTGTCATGCAATGTGGCTTACGTCTACCCTTTCAACC
The DNA here is from genome assembly GCA_037074715.1 of Magnolia kwangsiensis. Classification (NCBI taxonomy): domain Eukaryota; kingdom Viridiplantae; phylum Streptophyta; class Magnoliopsida; order Magnoliales; family Magnoliaceae; genus Magnolia; species Magnolia kwangsiensis. The sequence continues at coordinate 147,840,941 of CM073572.1, read as the reverse complement.
CATTGCTCAGGATTTCCTTTCCCAACTAGGATTGATCCCGGGTAAATAGTTCCGAATGGATGAAGGAACTTGTTCGGTTGTGCAGTGTTGTGGGTTAAAGCAAAACAGCCCTCACTGACCATGGATGAGTTCCTCTATCTATATCAAATCTGGCCGAATACTACATAACCCAGCTGATATTTTTTGAGTGCTTGGCGGAACAAGGGTGGTTCCTTGATAACCGACCCTCCTACCTTTAACAAACACTGGAGAGAGAGGTAGTTCTTGGATTGTGGTCGCTGGGAGATAGCCGAGTCTGGGTTGTTCGAACCTCACGTTCCTCGGGCTTTCTCTAAAGCAGGTGACTCGGCATGCCCTTTTCTCATCTTTTCTTATCTCATTCTTTCTGAGTCTGATTAATTGTACATTGCAGTTATCTCTAAGACAAAGTCGAAACTAGGAGCCAACGCTTTAGCTCAGATTAAAGATCTGTGGACGATAAGTGCGGAAGATCGGTCCTGGAAGTCTCTCTTGCAGCCAGAGCGTTTTCTTCTCTAGGGCTTGGATTCATCTGTGACAGGTATCTTTAGATTACTCTTGCGCACCTCTTTGGCATTTTTTTGACTGACTCTATGTTTTATCCTATATAGATATGGTTGAAGCTCGACCCCTTTTGAAGCCATCATCTAAGTTGAAGGCTCCCCCTAGATCGGTGCTTTTGTCGGAGCCTCCGCCTTCTAAGAAGGAGAAGATTGCTCCTTCGGTCGTGGAGCCACTTGCCCCAGTCACCCCTGCTTCGACCGTTCTAACCGTTGTCATTCTCTCTGACCCTGAAGAGATGACAGAGGGTGCGAGCGAGTCTCGGGCCACTTTTGAGCCAGGACCAGTTGCAGAGGGGGTCTCGGGACGAAGGGAGGAGCAGAGAGGGGAGACCTCAAGGGGGGAGGCAACTCAACAGGAGACCTCGTCCTTCTGTCAGGCTGTGGGAGATATGGTCCCTTAGGCCGTTGCTCAAGGGAGTGAAAAGGAATTTTTCTCCCTCTTCGAAGCCCCTGGGAGTCGGATACTCTCTCATGCGGAGAGGTCCTTGCTCCAGGTAGGATTTGTACTTATCGTTTTGCTAGTTGTCTTCTTTGGTTCTGATCTGACTTCGCCCCTGTATTACGCAGCTCGCTCCTTACCTGCTAGAGCCAGTGGGGATCTAGCCGAGTTTGAGAGGGCTCGGAGAGTTGTGGTTAATGTTGAAGCAGCTCGGAAGCGGGCGACAGAGGCGGAGGCTCAACTCTAGATTATCTCGTCTCAGGTCGGCCGGCTGACAGGAGAGCTGAGCATCGCTTGGAAGGAGACCGAGGATGCTAAAGCTGAATGTGCTTGGTCGGTTCAGATGCTGAATAAGGCTCGTGATGAGGACCTACAACTCTGCCTCACTTGGGACTCCTCTGAGGAGAAGTTGGCTTGGCTAAAAGCCGATACAAAAGCGGCGCTCGAGATGGTCAGGAAAGAGGCTGGGGAGAAGGTTGTGAAGGACTTCCTCGAGTCTCCGAAGTTTGAAGATGAGAGGGATCGCCTATACGAGAGTGGGTACGCTACTTGCATCAAAGTGATGAGGCAGTTTTTTTCGAACTTTGATCTCTCCAAATCTGAGGATGGCCCTCCCGAGGATACGACAGCAGAAGTGGCCAAGGCCGATGATGTGGCGGCTGGAATTGGGGTCGAGTCTGGTGTGATTTCGGCTCCTGAGGTTGTTTCGAGTGATCCTTGATGACCTCAGAGCTCAAATTTTGGAGCCATCGTCAACTCCATTTTGGTACCATCATCAGCTCCAAGCAAGCCTGCGGATAGCTGTTGTCGAGGGAAAAGTTCATATGTATTGGCCTACCTTTCTTTTATAATTAACCCTTTTAGTCAGAGTCAGTATTATGCTGGGGCAAGATGTAACTTGATGTAACAAACATACTGATAAATGAATATACTTATGTAACACCTCAGATTTTTTTATCAATATGGAGTTAGAAGTCCTTAGGCAATGAGTCAATCATAATACCTAAATTGACTTTTCAGAATTCAATCCTAAAGCCTCCAATCCCCTTTCAACCCATTTCCTTCAAAATCTCACCCTTTTACCACCTTGTTCTTCAAATTTCTCAAAGTACTTTCATATTAGACATAAATCCTAAGGTTTAGGTGATAAAGAACTATAATGAAATTAAAATTTACTATAAAAGGTGAATAATTAAATAAAATGGGTTTTTACCATTAACCTTTTGGAATATCACGATATAAATAGGTTATTTGGATAAATTAGCTTCTCTTACTCCAAAATCATATATTGCATATTGAATAACTCATTCCAGTTTACAAGATACACTCATTTCAACTATCATATCGGTGAAACCACATCAAACGGACTCGAAGGGCCAAACAACACAAATCGGAGGGACCCGAGATGGGTCCCGCACATTCCCGACAACCCCGGGGGGGGGGGGGGGGGGGGGGGGGGGAGGGGGGAGGATGACATCACCCCTGGGGCGAGCCATCGCCCTAGGGTCCAGCAGTCAGCAAGGCCTCGTCGCCTGGCAGGTTTGGCGGGCCGCAGTGGGTCGGGTGCCCCGTTTTCTGCATTTTTTCTGCGCATGTCGTCCGACTTCAAAAAGTTATATCTCCATCGTTATAACTCTGATTTAGGTGATCTAAAAGCTAGATTGAAGCTAACTGAATCTAGTTTTATATATAAATAAGTAAAAAATATAATAAAATATTTAATATAGTTAAAAGTATGTCGTTGTGACAATTGTCAGAAAATCATTTGTTGGACAACTACTGCTTCTAGAATTTTTAGAATTTTTCTACAATAGGAAATCTTATGAAATTTGGTGGAGATGAAGTAAACTTGATGATGAACTACTAAAAAAATAATTAAAATAATATACTAACTGAAAGTGCCAAAAAGGGACATAGAATGGCCCTAGGACCTTATTCTATCATAATTAGGGCGGAATTTGGTTAAGTATCGAACTAAACAATCGATGGATTTAGCTTGAACTACTTTAAATACGATCTGTAAGACCCAAAACAAGTAGAACCGCTAATGCTACGTTACCTAGAAACCTAAGATCAATCTTTAAACCCAGTTGCTCTTGGGAGCGTCGTGAAACTTCGTATCGGACCTGGACCGCACGTCGAAAGTCAAATAACTACGAAGCTATGCGATTATGACCGTCATGCTGGACTTGACAACCACCTCAAAATTAAGTTTAGATAGTATCCCTGAACTATTTACTTGAGAAACAGGGGCTGGTTGGTGTTTAAAAGACCATCCCGTAACATGGGAGTAAGTGATCAACTCAGTGGAACAATAAAGCAAGGGTTAACATGTTATCAATTCAGTCAAGTGGTAATGATAAAGCAGTATAATCAAACATCGCTAGGTACTTTGATTAATGCAAGAATGATATGTAGTAATGATGCATGCCCTCTCCTGCACTCCCTCTGCGATCTTCATCTCACGGTCGCGGCATGTCAGTCGCTTCCTCAATGCTCTACCCAATGTCAAACGGCACATGCAATGCATTGCATGAACGTGATTACCAAGTTCTTGTTAGTCCTTTTCTTAAAGTAGGATTGAAAAAGTAAGGTACCTCCCTTATATCAATTCCCAATCAATGATCCATTATAGGGTCGTCAGTCCTAGCAATTCTCACACGATATTGCAATTCTAGGACGCTACAAAGGGCTCTTCACCTGATCAGTGTAGGCCTAGTTTATACTCTAGTTGCTACGAAAAGACTCGTAGCCTCAACGCAGTCTTAGAGTATGCTCGTAGTCACTACAAAGGGCTCGTCACCTGATCAGTGTAGGCCGACAGCTCGAATATAGTGTCTCATACCACCGTATTCGGCTCACGACTGGTCACTATGGGTGGGCTCGTCACCTCGATGTAGGTCGACAGCTCGACCACGATGTCCCATACCACCATACCTAGTTCATGAGTCTTAGCAGATTGAGGTACCAAGGTTAAAGGAGCTTTTCCACTGATAAGTTTGGTACCTTAGGTTCAAACAGTAGCGTCCATACATGGTGAACATACATTGGGCCAATCAGTTTATTAGACGTGTTCGACTAGTACAAGTGTACGCTGAATTAATCGACAAGATACTGTTGTCGACGATCCTCGTACGACTCAGATTTATCGAACTCATCAATTGTGGCGATACTAGCTCGGCCACTCAAACAGGAATTATTACCGATTGCCTGGACTACGTCATAGTCCCAATCATAATACAACATATGGAGACATGTGATAATCATATAGGCATTGGACAACAATCTAAGTACCACACTCATTTGAGTATTTTATCAAACACGTAGGGCACATGTTAACATACAAAAGCATTTCATCCATAAATCACGAAATAACGAGATAAGTTATATGAAGGAAATTGTAACTATAGATAAGGCAATTGAGAATCCTATCTCAACACCCTCATTAAATACATCTCAACAAGCCTTTCCTCATTCATGCATTTTATCAAACACATAGGCTACACATTTCAAGGGCGTTACAACTTAGTTTTATTTCATTCATTTTTGACTCAGTTTACATGTTCATCATTTTTGAGTCTTTTTCATTGTTTTGCTATGCTGACTTTAGGTATAGTATATTTTCAAATGTTCGGCATTCCATGGATAAGGCAGCAATTGCCCAGTCAGATCTTCCAGTCGGTACATTCCTAGTCTGATGGTGCTTGAGACGTTATAGGGCCCCTCCAAATTGGATCCCAGTGTGCTTGCACCAACTTCCTTGGTATTGAGGAACATTTTTCGGAAGACCATGTCCCCGACTCGAAAAAGTCTAACCTTCACTCTGGCATTATAGAATCAAGCTACCTGTCGCTGCCGAGCCATCATATGTAGCCAAGCATTTTCTCTTTGCTCGTCCACAAGGTCGAGTTTGAAAGAAAGTAGTTCTTCATTTTCTTCCTCTTTAAATGAGCTGACTCCGGCAAAAGGCAATCTGATCTCTATTAGAGTGACGACTTTCGAGCCATAAGCAAGGGAGAAAGGAGTTTCTCTTGTAGCGGTTCAAACTGTAGTTCGGTAAGCCCATACTATCTTCGGGAGTTCTTCAGCCCATGCTCCTTTGGCTTGGTCAAGCTTGGTTCAGAGATGCTGTTTGATAATCTTGTTAACTGCTTCGACTTGTCTATTTGTCTGAGGATGATGAGGCGACGAATACACGTTCCTGATTCCCAGATTGTTACACATCTCGCGGTAGCTTTTATTGTCGAACTGCTTCCGATTGTTGATTACGATAGTCCGAGGTATACCGAACCGACAGACGATATTATTCTATACAAAGTTTGTGATCTTTTATTCGGTTATCTTTGCCAATGATTCTGCCTCGGGCCACTTTGTGAAGTAATCCACTGCCACAACTGTGAACTTGGTTTGTCCCTTTCCCATAAGGAGAGGTCCAATAATGTCAATTTTCCATTGTGCAAAGGGCTAAGGACTGGTCATAGGAGTTAGTTTCTTACGAGGTTGTCTCGGAATATCCGCGAATCGTTGACACTTATCACATCTCTGGACGAGCTTATGAGCGTCATGTTGGATAGTCGGCCAGTATTATCTTTGGCATAAGACTTTATGTGCGAGAGATTGCCCTCCTGAGTGATTTTCACAGATACCTTCATGAATTTTTCGCAACACATAGTCGGCTTTATCATGGTTCAGGCATCGCAGCAATGGAGCATAGTAACTTTTTTTATACAATGTCCTATTGAGTATTGTGTAGCGAGAGGCTTGGATTTTCATTCGCCGGGCCTCAACACGATCTTTAGGCAATTCTACACTGCCAAGGTATCAGACGATCGAATCACTCCATGTAGGTCTTGAATCAATTGAAAGTACGGTTGAGCCAACTGGTTCCATGATACTCGATTTAGCAACGTACTCAATCGGAACAGACCTGGGTATATCGTCTTCGTTAGCAGAGGTGAGTTTCGCCAGTGGATCGGCCTTGACATTTTCTGTTTGAGGGATCCGAGTGACAATACAACACTAAAATCCACTGTCAGCTCTTTTACTTTTTCCATATAAGCTTTTAGTTATTCTTCCCTTATTTGGTACACACTCGTGACCTGATTAACGACCAACTGAGAATTGCTGAAAATGTTGAGACGTGTAACGCCTAAGCTAGCCGCAAGTCGAAGACCGAGTAACAATGCTTCATATTCCGTTGTGTTGTTCGAGGCTTGAAATCTAAGTCGCAAGGCATACTGCATATAGGTCTGATCGAGAGTTTCTAGTACTACTCCTGCCCCGCTTGCCTTAGAGTTGGAGGAGCGATCAACATACAACTTCCAAGGGGTTGGGTTGGGAGATGACTCGGGAAAAGCAGTGGTTGGTTCTTCGATTGACTCAGCAGCATGTGTGTCAACTTGCGGTGTGACTTCAGCGATGAAGTCAGCCACGGCCTGTCCCTTGATTGCTGCCCTCGGCTTATACTGAATGTCGAATTTGTCAGTTCGATTGCCCATTTAGTAAGGCGACCTGACGCTTTTGGTTTCTGCAGAATCTGGCGTAGCAGGAGGTCGGTCATGACAAAATGGTATGAGCTTATAAATATGGCTGAAGTCGACGCGAGGAAATGACTAAGACTAATGCCACTTTTTCCAAGAGTGGGTATCTTGTCTCTACCGGTAGAAGTGCCTTGCTGGCATAGTAAACTGACAGCTACTTTCCTTCATGTTCTCATATCAAGGCTAAGCTAACCACTGCCTCGGACACCGTGAGATACAACAATAGGGCTTCTTCAGGCTCGGGCTTTGATAAGAGAGGTGGAGGTCCGAGATAAGACTTTAACGGCTGGAATGTAGCTTCGCACTCTTCCGTCCAGTCCACTACTTGTTGTCCCTTCAATTGTTTGAAAAATGGGAGACATTATCAGTAGCTCGGGATAGGAAACGGTTAAGTGTCACTACTCGTCTAATTAGTCTTTGTATATTTTTGATCATTTTCGGGGACTCCATATCGAGCAACGCTTTTATCTTCTCTAGGTTTACCTCGATCCCTCGCCGACTGATCAGGAATTCAAGGAACTTTCCCAAGCTTATGCCAAAGGCACATTTTCTTGGATTAAGCTTCATTTGATACTTGTGCAAGATCAGGAACATCTCTTCTAGGTCGGCTATATGGTCGACCGCGTGTACACTTTTGACGAGCATGTCATCAATATACACTTCCATGGTTCGGCCGATCAGCCAAGTGAATATTTTGTTCACCAATCTTTGATTAGTTGCTCTAGCATTTTTCAAACCAAAAGGCATCACACGGTAACAATAAAGACCTTTGTCAGTGACAAAGGTATTTTTGATTTATTAGATTGCTGCATTACAATTTAGTTATATCCTAAATATGCATCCATAAAAATAAGAAGTTCATGCCCTGCTGTACTATCTACCAACTGGTCTATCCTTAGAAAAGGAAAGTTATCCTTTGGGCAGGCTTTGTTCAAGTCAGTATAGTTAATACAGACTTGCCACTTTCCATTGGCTTTTTCATAAGTACGATATTAGCTACTCATTCCGGGTAGTATATCTCTTCTACGAATTGTGCCTTGAGGAGCTTATTAACATCTTCTTCAATGACAGCGTACCTTTCCGAGCTGAGTACTCGTCGCTTTTGTTGGATCGGGTGGTAAGTCGAATCATTATTGAGTTGGTGAGTAATTACAGACAGGTCAATTCCTTTCATGAGTCTTCATGACTCCAGGCGAATATGTCGGCATATTGTCGGAGCAGGGTTATCAGATTGTCTTTCAGGGGCGATTGTAGAGATGAGCCAATCTACACCATTTTAGAAGCATTTGTTTCGGTCAAAGGCACCGAGATAAGGTCCTCGACCGACTGTCCCCGTTCATGAGTCTTGGTCCGAGGGTCAAACAATTCAATCATTAATGCTTCAGCTGGAGCTTTCATGGTGGGGATCTTTACAGCAGTTGCATAACAGCACCTTGCATCTTGCTGATCTCCCTTGACTACTCTTACTCCCGACTCGATTGGAAATTTCATGGAGAGGTGGTATGTGGATACTATTTCCTGGAGGAGACTCAGCAATGGCCGACTGAGAATAGCGTTATAGACTAATGATTGATCAACTATCAAAATATCGACCATTACAGTAGCCTGATGAGGGGAATTCCCTGTCGTGAGTGGTAGGGAGATTATTCCTTCTGGGAGCATCTGTCCTCCTGAGAACCCGATCAATGGGGTACGAACTGGTCGCAATGTTGATCGTTCAACTCCCATTTTGTTGAATACCTGAGTGAACAATACGTCGGCCAACGATCCTGTGTCGACCAATATGCAGAATACCTTACGATTTGTGATGGTAAGGGTGATCACTAGTGCATCATCATGAGGGTGATAGATGCCTTGGGCATCCTCATCAGTAAAAGAGATACAATACTTTTCCCTCTTCTTCTCCTTTGGAGGCCGAGCTATGACCAAGGATTCGGACTCGAGTCGGCTGAGGCTTCTAACGTGGTTTTTCCATGCATTATTAGAATCCCTCCACCTCTAGGACCTCCGACGATAGTTCGAATTTCCTCCGTGGGTCGGTTATCCACTCAGCGTTCTTCAGCCGTCCCAGTCCTCTCGACATGTTCTGTGAGTCGGCCTTCGTGGATGAGCCTTTCAATCTCTTCCTTCGAATGAACGTAGTCGCTCGTATTGTGCCCATGATCACGATGATAATGACAGTATTTGTTTTTGTTCTGCCGATTAGGGTTACTTTAAAGCCTATCGGGCCAATTGACAAACCCTTCACTATTGATTTCCATCAATACCTGCTCTTGCGGCTTGTTGAGTGGAGTATAAGTGGAGAACTTCCAGTTGGGTCGCTTACTCGACTTACGATCATCGCGTGTTCGGTCGTCTTTACGTTTCTTACCTCCAGCTGAGTCAACTTCTTTTTTGGCTGACTCTTTAGTTGAGGTTTTGGTGTTCTGGGCAGCTTCACGTAAGATCCTTATTTCTTCAGTGTCTGCATATTTGTCTAACCGGGTCATGAACTGGGTTAGAGTCATCGGAGGATGTAACACCCCGGATTTTTGCCTACTTGGAATTAGACGTCCTTAGGCAATGGGTCAACCATAACACCTTGGTAATTTCTCAGAACCCAATTCCAAAGCCAAAGAAATCATTTAGGACGAAATTCCTTAGAAATTTAACGTGAATTAACTAGCGCTACACTAGATTACCTGTGAAATAAGCACCAACCACTTTAAATACGATCTGTAATACCCAAAACCTATAGAATTGTTGACGCTACGTTACCCTAAAACCTAGGATCAAACTCTAAACTTGTTTGTTCTCAGGAACCCTTTGAAACTTTGTATTGGATCTAAACCACACGTCGAAAGTCCGATATCTATAATCTTAGACGAATATGACCGCCTAGTTGGACTTAACAATCATTTCGAAAATCAAGCCCAACTGATGTCCTGACACCATTTTACTGAGTCCAGAGTGAAGAGAGTGAGAAAAAGGAAAATATTTAGAAAATTAAATACATTTTTATGAAATCTGGCACGGTTCACTTGTGCGTTATTTTTAAGCGTTCTGACCGTTGAAATCTGACCCAAATATACCCTCGGATCAGGGAACATTTCTCACTCAGGTCAGTATACTTGGAATCCCTGATCGAGTCTCAGTGACCGCTGAACTGAAACTGGTTCGCCACGTGCGATCTAAAAATCCTATCGAACTGAAAACGTAATGTGATCAGGATCCAACATCCACAAGCTTAAGTCCGACCTCATTCAGTCAGGGGACCTCCAGAAATGTTCTTTTGGATCGGAAAAGACCCGATTTGGCTATAACCCAAGTATACCTTAACTTAAAGTCTGTTTTGGTTATGTTTTGACTTATAAAAGGGCCTTAAACCCTTAACTTTCTAACCCATACGAATTTAGGGAAAACCCTAGGAGAGAGAGGAGAGAAAAGAGAGAGAAAGTGAGAGAGAGTTGGAGTTTCTCCCAGGGATTCTTCCCTGCTGCTCCACGTGCCAAAGCCATCCACCTACATCGCTATTCCGGTGATTCTGGTTTCGTTCTAGGAAAGAAAACCCTAACCCTAACCTGTTTTAAGGCTCCTATGGGTACAAGTAGCTAAGTAGCTGACTCACCTTGTGTTATAGGTCATCATATCGACGTTGACGGAAGCGTAGAGTACCTATTCAATTCATTACGCTTCTATGGCATAAGGTGCGGATTTTAGATGCTTAGATTACTCATTTTCAAAGCTTTCAATGCCGTTTAATGGTAGATTATTGACAAGAATGTTGTTTGACATGTACAACATGCTGTCTGTTTTTCATTTCGAATACGTACGAAGAATATGAGATCTAGGGTATTTTAGGTATTTGTAGGAAATACTGTATACGTACGTATTTTGCCGATATAATTGTCATGAGTATTTGTCGTGTACCTATGTTAGTTATGGGTGTATGATCTGTTTGGCGAAGAGATTCGCCCTAATGCACATATTGGCTGACATATGCTATGTAGACAAATGTGTGTAGACTAAGTATTTGTTGAAATGCCTAAATCAATATGATTTATGCCTGCCATATATTTTGAATGTAAGAACATGATTGTGTATTAGACTTTTCCTTGATATAAGGATTTGTCATATTATTGAAATTACGGTGAAGACCGCTTTAGTTGAAGTAGGAATAGGTCAGTATATCCTATAGGGGGTGAATAGGACTTTTTAAATTTTTTATAAATTATTAAAGATCCTTATCACACTAATCCTATCACAGAGTATTGATTAGGATTACTCAACCTTAACTCTACTGGCTTCCAAGTCTGATAGAGGATCCAATCACAAACTATTTAAAAGACAAACAATGTATAGATGAGATTGTGATGGATATGACTGTGTGTGCATAAGATGTGATCATATATAAAGACATGCAAGGTAATCACATAAATGAAAGATAATATCAAACTCAAACACAGTTATTTTATAGTGGTTCGATGACTTGTCTACTCCACTCCCGGATTCCACACTCAACCCTTGAGTGACCGGATTTCACTAAGTAGGTTTTCCATGGTTCACCTCAAACCTAAGGTTTTAAATCAGGTTCACCTTCAACCTTTACAGAGGTTTCTACTCGGTTCACCTCAAACCCTGAAGTTTTACTGGCGTACTCCTAACCAGATGTTTATGCCCACACAGGACAAGGGTCCACACAATGCACCCTGAGGTTTCTACTCGGTTCACCTCTAACCCTGGAGTTTTGCTGGCGTATTCCTAACTAGATGTTTATGCTCTCCACAGAGCAAGGGCCCACACAATGCACCCCGCACGTACACTCCCGTCGGAAGCCTCCTTCGAGGACTTTAAATGGTGAGCAACACTTAAAACCTAATCCTAAAAAGGAATGATCGTAAGTGTCCTCTGAACTCTTAGTACTTAAAGATAAGTTGATGAGTCCCTTTTAGCACAATGATGAAGACCTTCTACTTGCTGATGAAGAGTCTTCAGCTCCTTTGATCCGTAACATGAAGATGTATATATGCTAGGCTTAGGTTGGGTCAAGGTTATGATGGACTACCACTCTCTAAAGGTTTTCCTATAAGGAAGATAGAGAGGTTCCCATCATCCATGCATTCAAGGCATCCCAGCTTAATGATATGTCATTAAAGCAGTAGTTGAAGGATCCTTGAATGCGAAAGTTCATTCCCCAATCCACTCTATGAGATATCAATGATGAGGGTGGATTGGAGGATGAACTTCCTGAGAGAAAGGGCTTAGGTAAATGATAGGAAGGTTAAAACACTCTAAAGCACTCTCTACTATCTCTACCAGCAATAAAGACAACTCTCTCTATTTATACGCAAAAGGTTCCAATGGATATAAACGGTCATATTTATGACAGAGTTCGATATCATCGATCAGTCGTCGATATGATCGAGCGTATACTCTGGATTGTATCGGCCGACCACTCGATGATAAGAACTCAATTGTCATTTCGCTTTTGGAAACCTTCTGTCGACTGGTCGATGGGATCGAGGCATGCATCGATGTTATCGAATTTCAAACTCCGATTCCATCGAGTGATGGTTCGATCTATCGACAGTTGAAAAACAAGAGAGAAGCCTTGAAGAATTTCAGGATCACAGATATGATCGGGGAACCAGTCGATGATATCAGAATTTGTACATCGATCATATCGGCGACCTTTCGATGGGATCGATAAATCGTATAGATTTTACATGTAAGCTTGCTGGACGAATTATGTCCTGACTCGATCTAATCGACTTGGTCTCGATATGATCGATATATGAATATTGATTTATCGACAGACACCCCGATCGACATTAAAAGCAACCTGAAATTCATGCTGGAGAGAACATGCGCCCCACAATCGATATGATCGACTGACTCCCGATATGATCGATATTTGAGTTCAGATTGAATCAGACAGTCATCGATATATCAAAGCAATTGATAGTTTTCTTTAGAAAAATAGGGGCGCCGGAAAGCAGTCTGTCGATACGATCGATCCACTCAGATATGATCGATTTTTGAATATCGATGATATCGACTCGAAGGTCGATATATCGATAAATCGTCCAGAAGATTGTTTGATTGCTGGACGTTTTTTGTCCTCACTCGATTGTATCGATTGATATGCCGAGGACATCGACAGAGCTGGTCGATCATATCGAAAGGGGAATCGATATAATCGACAGTGTAAGAAAAATTTAGAAATTTTTTTTTTGGATAAAAAGTTTTCTTACACATAAACCCTAAGATGTTCTAGTTCTTTTTAAGGGTTTAATCACCTGATGTTTTGGGACATGGGATGTGAGGCAATGATTTACCTTTTGGTGAGCTTCCACACATCCAGATGAGGCAGACGCTTGACTTGATCTTCTTGTTAGGTGCTGTCGTCCGACTGACTTAACATACAACGTAATTGACAAACCAGGGCACGTAATAGGTACACTTTCAATTATATGTTGAAATCAACATACGTCAAGTACGTTGGAGTTGTGTAGTCTAAGTGTTTGTATAAATGTATGTATTAGTAAGTATTGAGTAAATGGTGTTGTAAATTAGCATTGAGATTGGATTCTCAACTAATTTGATGATGTATATGAATTCCTCCATGCTTGTTGTATTGAATTGATTACCTTACGTGTGATGTACTCGTGTATGGTTAACTGCTTATGATGTATGTATAACATGCTGATAACATGATGAAATTTCTTGTATTTCAATTGTCTCTCATGTGATTATTGATTTTGATTATAAGTGTTTGGGGCTATACTCTAGTCTAGGCAGTCGGTAACAGTTTAGAATTCGTGGGTGGATTCTATTCACCACGAAGGATGTGTATGACGAACCCGAGTCCTACTAGAGTCATCGACAGTGGTTAGGCGACACGAAGTGCTTGTGCACTTCATGTCGGTCGATTCAACGTGCGCTCATGCTAGTCGGACTCATCAAGTAACCCGACTGACCATTGTATGTTCACCTTGTATTCGTCATAACTGCTTGAACCTAGGGTACTGAACTTACCAGTGATAACCCTGATAACCGTGGTACCTTGATCCACTAAGACTAATGAGCCGGACATGGTGCTATGGGACACCGTGGTCGAGCTATCGGCCTACGCTGGGGCTACAAACCTCCCCGTAGTGGCCAGTGAGCAACCCAGACTCGTGAGCAGATTATGGTGGTATGGGACACTATATTCTTGCTGTCGGCCTACACTGATAAGGTGATGGGGGAGCGGTACAACGAGTGCGAGCAACAGCCCTGAAAGCCCTTTGTAGTGACCTCGAGCGTACTCTGAGTCTATGTGAGGCGACGACCCTTCCGTAGCAACAAGAGTACAACTAGGCCTGTATTGATAAGGTGATGGGGGAGCGGAGCAATGAGTGCGTGCAACAGCCCTGACAGCCCTTGCAGCGACCTAGAAATATATCATCGTATGAGACTACTAGGAGTGACGACCCTAGACAGGATCCTTGTTGGGAATGATATAAGGAAAGTACCCTAGTTTCTCAATCCTGCTATATGAAAAGGACTAATAACAACTCGATAATCATATTCATATCGCACTGCATGTGCCTGGAAGATGTGGAGCACCGAAGGAAGAAAGCATGCCTCGGACGTAAGATGGTGTCGCATGAGGGAGTATGTCAGTGAGGGCATCCATCATGTCATTTCATTCTTGCATTAATCACAGTGTTTAGGAATGTTTGGTTGCTTGCTTTATCATTATCGCGTGATTGATTTGATAACATGCTAATCTCTGCTCTATGATTCCACTGAGTTAACTACTCACTCTCACGTTACGGGACGGTGTTCCGGACACCCACCAGTTCTTATTTTAGTTTCAGATGATGGCGATGTTTGTGAAGCATAGCCGGACTTGATGATGATGAGGAAGATCCCTCCTATATGCAGGTTCTGATCGACGAATTTACAGGGTTACTGATTAGATGCCAGTACACTGGGTATTTTGCCTTTCTTTTTTCACACCCATGTATATTCTTTTCTTTCTATTTTGGAGTATACATGTATTTAGTTAACCTGGTAACATGTTCACACTCTGGAGACTTACAAATAGTTCATATATTTTATATATCTATCACATTCTTTCGCTTGCTAATTTAACTGTCTCTGGAGTATGATATGTTATTTTGGCTTAATCCACCTCATGTTTTATGTACTATTACCGCCGACATTCATCCATCATTGAAAATATTGCATAAGTGATGTTCTGGAACTCGGGAGTTGGGTTTCTACCTGACCCCCGATTTTCGGGGCGTTACTGAGGATTTTTGTCTAGAGATGCCAGAAACGGCTTATCTCTGACACCTTGCATGAGGGAGTTGAGCGTTGTCTCTTCTGAATGCTTTCGGACCTGCAGTGATTCAAAATTGAAACGCTTGATATAGTCTTTCAGTAGCTCTCTCTCCTTCTGGACTATATTGTTTAGATGTACAGGGGACTTTAGTTTCTTCTTCCTACTAATAAAATTGGTGAGGAAGGTGTCACTGAGCTCCGAAAATGAACTGATTGACTTTGATTTCAACTGTTTGAACCAAAGCCGAGCCACATTGGCTAATGTAAGTGAAAAAGCCCGACACATCACAACATCAGATGCATCGTGTAATTCCATGTAAATTCGAAAACATTCAAGATGCTGATCAGTTGGGTCTGTCTTTCCGATGAAAGGTGTAATTTGAGGCAGACGAAACCTTTTCGATAATCGAGCTCGCATTACTTCATCAACGAAAGGGGATGATTTAGTCTCGAGTCTAGTTTGACACGCATCTCGACCCTGTTTTATATCTGTCATCCCTTCCATTACTTCTTTCTTAAAGTCCTGAAGGTCAGATTTCCAGGGCTCGATACTTTCCGCCACATCCTCATCTGGAAGCCGACTATGCCTCTTCTGATCTATCTCATGACAGAGATCCGTGGGAGGCAGTCTAGTGATTACCAAGTGAGCGGGTGCTGGTTCGGTCGGATCGTGGGGCTGACTTAGCTGCGGAAGGGATCGCGATATGGTTGGTTGAGGGTCAGCAGCTTGTGGCAGAGCATTCGTCGCTTGACCCTGCTGAAGTTGTTGCATTTGGTCTTAGTGTATTATTCCAACATTTGCCGCATAACGTTTACGTCGGCTCTGAGCTCCTTAACCTCCCGATCCAACCGCCCGTTATTTTGGTTCCATTGGGTGTTTGTTGCTGCGGACGCGGCAGGAACAAGTGTCGAACCCTGATGCTTATCGGGTTTGTTTTGAGCCCCCTGAGCTACGCTTATACCTGGTTGTCCGGCGGCAGCAGCTGGTCCTTCTGGACTCATTCTTCGAGTTCTTGCCATTAATACGAATTTACAGCTTCGTGGGTAGAGTGCAGAAAATGACTTTTTGTATTGTTTTCCACAGACGGCGCCAATCTGTTGATGCAAAAAACTAGATCAACCTCTTCCTACACTTTTTCCTGCACCACAATGAGAGTAGGAAAGTGACTCCTGCTAGGGCTAGGACACCTCCGATGCTTAAGTCAGTAGAGATCTAAGAAGAGGAGACTTTTGAATTTTTTTATTTTCTACGTACCTTAGTCCTTGAAGAGCTCTTTTTTTATAGGATTGAGAGGTCCCAGCGTAAAGGGATTCTCTCCTGATTTTTAGGAGATTTGATTTAGTTGTCATTCATTTGCAGATACTTTTCGATCTCGACATTTCTGGGGTCGGGTATCTTTTTACAAAATTCTTGTATTGGTGTTTAAGATTACACCGTCTCTCCTTTGCTTGGCTCGACCTCAATAGACTATATAGTCTCTCGGCTGGCTTATAAATATGGAGCTGTTTGCCTACTGTCGGACGAAACAGGATCGGTTTCAGACCGATGCCCCTTCTTAATCCGATAACCAACACTACAACTAACCTCACGGGTCGGTTTTATAGTCGGTCAGGTGGCTTTTAGCTCTGGGGCCTTTAATTAGTCCTCTCAGACATAGCTGTCTCTTTAACCGAGCCAACTTTATGTCTGTCCTATAGATTTCGCCTATGGCTCTTGACTCTTTTACTCTCGGTAAGGATTAATACCCTGCAAATTCGAGCTAAGTCTCTCCTCTTGGCTTTATCTTCGGACGACTTTTATAGTTGCCTCTGGTCTTGTAAGCAGAGTTACTTCGTTCTTAAGCCGACTCTCCAGAGTTGTCATATTTTTCCTCAATAATATTAAAAGCTTTTCAAGCATCTACTGTAATCGAAGTCACAATACACCCCAGAAAGCTGAAAATATTCCTTCATTCAAACTATAATCAATAGAAGTTCAATATAAACATGAATAAAACTAAGATAATCATATAAACAAACTAAAATCTTCA
Organism: Magnolia kwangsiensis; assembly: GCA_037074715.1. Lineage (NCBI taxonomy): Eukaryota > Viridiplantae > Streptophyta > Magnoliopsida > Magnoliales > Magnoliaceae > Magnolia > Magnolia kwangsiensis. The sequence goes on along the minus strand of CM073572.1, from coordinate 147,824,038 downwards.
CCTCTTAGCTCTAGCTAAGAGGTTTAGCCAACTAAAGACACGATTGAAATTAAAACTCTTAAAAAAATATAAAAACTAACTAAAAAAAGAAGACTAGGGAAGAAGGGAGGACTCCTTGAAGTTCTCTAATACCTTACTCCACTCTTCCAATCCTAATTCGTGTTTAGAAACTCTTAAAAAATCCATTTTTGTAAACTTTAATTGGACCGACTTTCAAATTGCCTCAATCTCAGGCAAAAAAGTTACACTTCAGTTGGACCGAATTAAGGCTGAAAATTCTACTTTCTTGCTGGACAGTTCTGTGCGATTTCGATGAAACCGAAGTTTATTTTATGACTCTCTCTTTTTAGACTCAAAATTTTAGAATATGTTTTTTCTGACCAATTTTTTAGATTTTTTTTCTTCACTTCAAATCTTCGATTCTCTTCATTCCTCACTCGGTTTCCTTAGATATTTTGCATATGAATCCTTCATTAATGACTTCCAAATATATAAATCTTCATTTGGTAATCTTTTGAGTATAAATCTTCCTTTTAGCATTGACTCCACCTTAAGCTTTTGAAATAATCTCACATATAAAAACATGCATAATTAGATCAATTAAGTACTATCATGTTTGAGAAATACGCAATATTTCACACTCAACACTAACCCTAACCCTAAATCCTAAACCTAATCGTTAAATCCTAAATTGCTAATGTATTTTATTTATTTGAATTAAACAGTTAGTAGTTAGTTTTATAGAAGTATGGTTTACATCCCTTATTGCTTAGCATCTTATTTTGCATTAAATGGTTAGCTTAATATGTTTGTATTACATTATTTTTTTTTTCTTAGCTTATTTTTGTGCATTATATTATATAGTTAGCTTAATATGTATTAAATTGCTTTTTTGCTTAGCTTATTATTGTGACTTGTTAGTTAGATAATTATTTGCTCATTTGAAGATTTATATGTGACCATACATAGATATAGAGTGTTTTTTGTGGCATAGAAATCACTTAAATTGTCCTATTTTGGACAGTTTGAGGTTAGATGGATAATATGCTTTCATATAATCTATTTAAATATTCATGCTCGATTTGCACTCTATCTCCTCATTTATCCCTGGATATGTTTCTTCTTTTTTCATTTCTAATGTCAAATATCTTCACATTGCTTAGATATTTAACATCGGAATGTAATAGAAGATCAACTTATCTGAAGAGACATGGAGAGATGCTGCCAGATTTTTGGTGTGGGCGTTTAAATTAGAATATAAAAGTATTACAATCTATCCAACCATGGATGGGTGACTAATTTAGGGTTTCATATAAATCTTTAAGGTATTAGATTGTTAATGCTAATATGATTTAGTATCTTTCAACTATTAGATGGCTAGTGAGGGTATTTCCAATATCGTCGGTGATTTATCAGTTATATCGTCAATGATCCTGGAAAATAAAGGATTAGGTTTAGAAGATGAAGAGGTGCCCATTGATATTAGTACCTCACAGTCACAGATTATAGGAAAAGCGAAAATAAGATGGGTAGTGTGGGAAGATTTTGAAGAAGTAACCCTGAAAAATGGCATAATAAATATACAATACAAGTACTGCAAGACTCAATATGCCAAACAAGCAAATGAGTCAACCACAACTCTAAAAAAACATAGTCTGAAGTGTCATAAAAACCTGAGAACTCATGCCTCAGTGCAATAGATACTTTTATTTACCTAATCTTTAGTGGGTTCGTCATAAGGTACATTATCCACATACAAGTATAATAAAGACTATGCGAATGAGTTAACGGTCAAATTTATTATTACCAATGAAAGACAATTTAAGATGATAGAGTCATTCTTTTGTCGAATTAGCGAGAGGCTTTAACCACAGATACAAGAATGTATCCCATACAACAATAAAGAGAGTGTGCATGAAGATGAATGAAAGCGAGAAGCTTAAGTTGAAAGAATAGTTGGAATCGGATTCACATCAGATTTGTGGACAACATCCAATCAATGAAAGGGGTATATGTTACTAACTATTCATTACGTTGATGCCGAATAAAGGCTATGCAAGATAATCTTAAACTTTCATTATCTTGTGCATCCTCACACTGGATTGATGATTTCAGGCTGCATGTATAAATCTTTTGTGGAGTGGGGCATTGAGAAGAAAATTTCATCAATAACTTTAGATAATGTATTTGTAAATGTGTAATGCTTCAAATTTTTGCCAACCTGGAGTTAGACGTCCTTAGGCAATGAGTCAATCCTAACACCTTATTAACTTTTTAGAACTCAATCCTAAAGTTTAAAATCCCCTTTTAACCAATTTCCTTCAAAATCTCACCTTTCACCACCTTATTCTTTAATTTTTTTCTAAGTACTTTCATATTAGACACAAATATTAAAGTTTAGGTGATGAAGAACAATGCTTAAACTAAAACATTATTATAAATAATAAATAATTAATTAAAATAGGTTTTTGACCATTAAACTTATGGAATCTGATGAAATAAATAGGTAATTTTGATAGAGCATCTTCTCCTACCCCAAATTCATATATGGCACGTCGCGTAACTCATTCTGGATTGAACGATATACCTGTTTTAAAAAATAAGTGGTAGAGCCACCACCAGGCAGGCGTAGCAGCCGCACCGCCCATAGTCCAGCGGACCTCGGCGGCACCGAGTTAACTGCCACGCACCGCCGGTGCACCGAAAATTTGTGGACCCTTATTGCAGATTTTTTGCATTATTCAAATAAATTCAAAAAGTCATATTTCCCTCGTTATAACTCCGATTTAGGTGATTAAAGAGTCAAATTGAAGCTTGATAAGTCTAGTTTTATATAAAAATAAGTAAAAAAATATAATAAAAATTTTAATATAGTTATATCTAGGTTGAGGTGACAACTGTCTAAAACTTATTAGTTCAGATAGCTGCTACTTCTAGAATTTTTAGAATTTTTCTACAATACAAAATCTCATGAGATTTGATGGAGACAAAGTGAACTTGATGATGAACTACTAAAAAAATAATTAAAATAATATACTAACTAAAAGTGTCAAAAATGGGCATAGAATTGCCCTACGACCTTATTCTGTCATAATTAGGGCAGAATTTGGTTAAGTATTAAACTAAACAATCAATGAATTTAGCTTGAACCACTTTTTATATAAACTACAAGACCCAAAACTTATTAAAATCATTAACCCAATGTTACTTAAAAACTTAGGAGCAATCCCAAAACCCAATTGCTCTTGAAAGCACATTGAAACTCCATATCAGACCTGGACCACGCGTCGAAAGTCCGATTACCGCGAAACTAAATGGTTATGACCGCCTTCTTGGGATTAATAACCATCTTAGAAATTAAGTCCAAATAGTATCTCAAACCGCACAACTTGAACCTAAAGCGAAGTGTGTGAGAAACGCGAATATCTTTAGGAAATGAACTTAAACTTAAGTGATTTGAGCTTTTCACTTGCAGGCCAATTTTAAGGTTTCAGACCGTTAGATTTTGACCCAATTACATCATCAGATCAGGAAAAATTTCTAACACATGTCAGTGTACTTGTGGCCCTGATCGAGTACTGGTGACCGTTGAACTGAAACTGGTTCTCCACGGTCGATCCACTGATCCGATCGAACTAAGATCTTAACCTGGCATAGATCTAATGTCAAGGAACTTTTTCCCGATCATATGTAGAAAATGGGCCTCCCAGATAAGCCCCGTTGGCCCGAAACAGTAAACTTTTGGTTATATGCTAAGTATACCATGACCCTAGGGCCATTACCATCAGTTCTCAGCCTATATAAAGGCTTTAAACCCACCTCTCTCGCTCTCATATGAATTTCTCTAAACCCTAAGAGAGATAAGAGAGAAATGGAGAAAAAAGAGTGAGGAGAAGAGAGGGAGAGTGAGAGACTATTGCTGGGATCCGTTCCCACCACTCCACCTGCCGAATCATCCTTCCTATATCGCTACACCGGCGATTTCGACTCAGCTCTTGGGTAAGAAATCCTAACTCTAATCTATTTTAGGGATCCAAATACAGTGAATGCAAAAATAGCTAACTTATTTCATAAAGTAGGTAGCTGTTGTGCCGTAGACAAATGGTGTTGTAGACGAATTGAGTTCGTAGTCAGCGTACCGGTGAAATGTGCAGACTATAAATGTTTAGGTTATGGTTTTCACGGCTTTCAATGTCAGTAATGATTTATGACTGACTTTCTTGCTATCACATGCGCCTAGATATGACGTTTTTAGCATCTTACACATATATACGAATTATGTAGAATATAATGCATTTCATGTGTTTGTTGAAATGTCTGAATGAATATAAAATTATGATGTGTGCTTGTCATACTTGTTAAATTGAAAATATATGATTGTTATATGTGTGGCAACTCCTTTGTAAAAAGATTCGTCATAATATAGGTTATAACTAATATATTACATGTATGTTGTAGTGTGTAGTCTAGGTGTTTGATAAAATGCTTGAATGAGTAATTGTTCGATGAAATGTATTTATTAAATGTGTTGGAATGAAATCCTTAATTACCTCAGTGATTCAAATAGATTTCTCCATGTAATTTATATTAGGCTTAATGATTTATGTGTGATGTCATGTTCACTATGTATTTATAGAATGCTCAAGTGATTGAAATGCATGAGTTGGTTGTTAAATCCTATTATGACTACTATATGGGAATACTATTACTTGGAGTGTGATTGGGGCTACGATGTAGTCCAGGCAATCGGTAATGGTTTACGATTGGTGGTCGAACTGTTTTAGCCATAACGGATATGTTGGAGGAATTCGAGTCGTATGTTGATTATCGATACTGGCTAGGCCACAAGGAGTGCATATGCGCTCCATATTCATTAATTCAACGTACGCTCGTACTAGTCGAGCTTGTCAAGTAACCCGATTGACCCAATGTATGTTCACTATGCATAGATGTTACTGTTTGAACCTAAGGTACCAAACTTATAAATGAAAAGCTCATTTAACCTTGACACATCGATCCGCTAAGACTCATGAGCCGGGCATGGTGGTATGAGACATCGTGATCGAGCTGTCGGCCTACGCTAGGGCGACGAGCCTCCCTATAATGACCAGTGAGCAACTCAAACTCGTGAGCCGAATACGGTGGTATGGGACAATGTATTCGAGCTGTCGGCCTCCGATTAGGTATCACGCCAGTAGTGACCTCAAGTATACACTAGGACTACGCTAAGGTGACGATCCTTTCCATAGTGACTTCAAGTATAAACTATGCATGCGCTGAGGTGACGAGCGTCTCCGTAGTGACCTAGAACCGCTATCGTATGTGACTACTAAGATTGACGACCCTAGATGGATCAATGTTTAGGTCAATGATATAAAGGGAGGTAACTTAGCTTCCCAATACTGCCATATGAAGAAGTATAATTAAGAACTTGGTTAATCATGCACATGCACCGCATTGCATGTGCCTTTGGTGTTGAGTTGACAAAGCGGGAGTGTTGCATGCAGCGATCATGAGATGATGTCGCAGAGGGAGTGTAGGCGAGAGCATACATCATTATCGCATACTATTCATTAACAAGAGTAATTAGGACCTGATTGTTATACTGCTTTCTCATTATTACTTGACCGAATTGATAACATGTTAACCTTTGCTTTTATAGTTTCACTGAATTAGCTACTCATTCTCACCTGTTGTAAGACCCGTATCCTAGACCGTACTATTTCGTCAACTCCCGTGATCCTTCCGGTCGAATTCTGGTGACCCACGACCAGTTATCGGCGTTTGCGCGCGATCACGAGTCGTGTCTCATATATTAGAGTCGGCTCGACCTGAGACTTGTACTAGTGCGATCACGGTGTCGCTGCGATTCCGATGCCGCGGCTCGTGCACCGAGGCGGTACCTAGGCCAGGAGATGTGGGCCTGTTTTCAATTTGTAGAAAATGTCGCGTGGTGCGGTATCGAGGGAATCTCTACGAAATGTCACATCAATCAATCCCATCCATCAGTCAATGTCAAGTACACCTCCCATCACAACCCATACCCTTCTCTCACCCAAGTCAAGACAACCCATACTCCTCTCTCACCCAAGTCAACACAATCCATACCTAGTCAAGTACATACATCACTCTCACCCATCACACCCATCCCTCTCCATATATCACTCTACCTCTCTCTCATTCTCTAATCCATTCCCCAAGCATCAAGAGAGGAGCAACCGTCCATGGCTTCCATGGAGAGCTAGTGTGGCCCACTTTCCTATCTCCCATCTCCACCATCCTAAGTCGTTCTCAACCGTTGAAGTGCATCCATTAGATCTCTGGCACACATTGATGGAAGAAAAAGTCCAAGAAGATCAAAGGTGGGTGAATCTTCATTGTTTGTGGGTGATTTTATTTTATGAATTTAGGGCCCACATGATGGGACCCATCTTGATGTATGAGTTAAATAGAGGGGCCCATAGTGGCGGGGCCCCTCCATCCGTTTCTCCTTCTCTCTCTCTCTCTCTCTCTCTCTCTCTCTCCTCTTCTTGATTTTTTTTTGGGGCCCACCTGACGTGATTTAATCAGGGTTGTCCAAACGGTGCTGGATGCACCTTGATGCAGTGCTGGACGCACCTTGCTGAGGTGCTGGATGCACTTTGCTGGAGTGTGGTGTCCACACCGTTCAACATCATGGACGGTGGGGCCCACTAGTTATATCCAGACCGTCCGTTTGTTTGTTGGCATGGGACCTACGTGGAAGTATTTGTTGTATAACCCAAACCATCTGTCCCTTGGAAATGGCGAGGCCCACTGCCATCCAACCTCAGCACGTGTGTGACCCCACCATGATGAATGTGTTGTATCAACCGTCCATCCATCTGTCTGAAAGTGACCCACTATGATGTGGATTTCATCCACACCGTGCCTCTATTTTTGCTGCATTAGCAGCAGTTGCTGCTGACATCAGCATTTCGTGGAACCCACCTCTCATAGTGTGTGAGATCCACATCGTCCACTGCCGTGTGGGCCACCAGGATGTAAGTTTATATCTGTTCATTCTGCCAGCCCTGGACCACTATGATTCAAACATTTCATCCTGGCCATCCATCAATGATCGTCTAGTGCTGGACGTTTTACATATTTTAAAAAAAATCTATATATAAAATATGTATAATAATAATAATGATGATGTATTATTTCATAAGATGGTGGGCCCTACGTGGGACCCACCCACGTGGACGGATTGGCTGGTACCTCACACCACCCATGTCAGCAATTTCTATGGGGCCCACCTTAATGATGTGTTGTATATTACACCATCCAATGCCTGGACGGTGCTGATTCGCTGAAAGGGGTGGACGGTGAAGTGGTATCCACCTTGATGTGTGTTTGACCCACCTCACACGTGTGGGTGGGACCCACTTTGATGTGATGGTTTTACACCCACATCGTCCAACTTTTTTTCAGACGATAGTGGGACTACACCATGATGTGAGTGTTTTATTCGTGCCACCCACGCTGCACGTGTGCTGCGTGCATGCAGCGTGGGACCCACCTTTATGGTATGTAAACCATCCAGACCGTCCATCATCTGAACGGTGGATGTGGGGCACCACTGTGATGAACGTGTTATCCATGCTGTCCGTCTATTTTGGCAGCATGGGACCCACCTTGATACATGTATTACATCCCAGCCTTCTGTCCTTTTTTTTATGGACGGTGGGCCTCCCTGTTGATGACGTCAGTGAGTTCCATGGGTCTGACCATGGGGCTTGTGTTGAATTCACACCAGTATTCCATGTGGGGCCCACACGTGTTGTATGTGTTATCCACATCGTCCAATGATCTGGACAGTGGGGACCACCGGGACGTATGGACTCACGGAGTCCACCTATTTGGCATTCCCGCCGTCCATCTATTTTACAACCAGCCATCCAATTAGGTGGGACGTTACTAGATGTATTTCATCCGCACTGTCTATAGATAGGACAGTGGGACCCATGAGATGTATGTTTGATCCACACCGCCCATTTGTGTGGGCCTGACCATGATATACGCGTATTGTACACGCTATCCAAAAGTTGGATAGGTGCTGACGGTGCTGGACAATGCTCGGACAGCATTGATTTATATGGACCATGTTTAGACAGCGCTGCTTTACATGGGAAATGTTTTGATGGTGCGGATTTACCTGGAAAATGTTTGGACAGTGCTGATCATCATTAGAGTGTCATGTGCTCCATAGAATGATGTGTACAGTGATACACATGTTGCAACTGCACCTATCGAAGTGATTTTAGATGTAATCCAAGCTCCCATCTGTGAGGCCCACTTTGATGTATTTTTGAGGCCCATTAGTCCGGCCCATTGATGCGGCCCACTTGTTGTATATGAAGCCCATTGGTGCGGCGCAATGATGTGACCCACCGTGATGTGTATGTTATCTAGGCCATTCTTTGGCTAGACCGCTGGTAGGCCAGCTGTGAGGAGTAGGCTCACTTGCTGCATGTGCAAGGCCTACCTGTTATGTATTTTCGACCCATATGGCATGGCCAATGTGATATTTTGTAACCCATTTAACGAGGCCCATTATGATGTGCATTAGGCCCATGGGTTGTGGCCATGTGATGTATCTAAGGCCTATGTGCAGGGCCCACTTGTTGTGTATATATCTCTAGTATGAGGTCCAATGCGATGAACGTTAGGCCTTTGTGTGAGGCTATGGGCCCACTTGTTGTGTATATTCCCTAGTATGAGGTCCAATGCGATGAACGTTAGGCCTTTGTGTGAGGCTATGGGCCCACCTTATATTTGACTCTATATGGGCCACTATTTGGGAATAATGTTGGTTGAATGTCCACATTGATGGGCAATGGTGGTTGAATGTCCACATTGTGACCTTCTATTAGGCCTTGTTAGACCCATTCTCACCAATTACCGATTCTGATTATCGAGACTGATTACCGATCGTGATCGATTGTCGATTGACGTGGCCGATTGCCGACTCTGCGTGTCGTGGCCGATTGACTGATTACCGATTGAGGCCGATTATCGAGACTGATTACCGATCGTAACCGATTATCGATTGACGTGGTCGATTGCCGACTTTGCGTGTCATGGCCGATTAACTGATTACCGATTGAGGTAAATTATCTAGACTGATTACCGATCGTGACTGTTTGTCGATTGACGTGGCCGATTGCTGACTCTGCGTATCGTGGTCGATTGACCAATTACCGATCGAGGCCGATTATCGAGACTGATTACCGATCATGACCGATTATCGATTGACGTGGCCGATTGCCGACTCTGCGTGTCATGGCCGATTGACCGATTACCGATCGAGGCTGATTATCGAGACTGATTACCGGTCGTGGCCGATTGACCGATTACCGATCGAGGCTGATTATCGAGACTAATTACCGGTCGTGGCCGATTGTCAATTGATGTGGCCGATTACCGATTCTGCTTGTCGTGGCCGATTGACCGATTATCGATCTAGGCTGATTATCGTGACCGATTACCGATTGGGGCCGATTATCATGACCGATTACCGATTGTGGCCGATTATCGATTGACGTGGCCGACTGCCTACTCTGCGTGTCGTGGCCGATTGATAGATTATCGATCGAGGCTGATTATCGAGACTGATTACCGATCGTGACCGATTATCGATTGATGTGGTCGATTGCCGACTCTGCGTGTCGTGGCTGATTGACCGATTACCGATCGAGGCTGATTATCGAGACTGATTACCGGTCGTGGCCGATTGTCGATTGATGTGGCCGATTGCCGATTCTGCTTTTCGTGGCCGATTGACCGATTACCGATCGAGGCCGATTATCGTGACCGATTACCGATCGTGGCCGATTATCGATTGACGTGGCCGACTGCTGACTCTGCGTGTCGTGGCCGATTGACTGATTACCGATCGAGGCCGATTATCGAGACTGATTACCGATCGTGGCCGATTGTCGATTGACGTGGCCGATTCTGCTTGTCATGGCCGATTGATTGATTCTGATTATCGAGGCCGATTATCGATCGAGGCCAATTATCGTGGCCGATTGTCGATTCCGATTGTCGTGGCTGATTGCCGATTCTGATTGTCGAAGCCTAATGTGATGTATATACAGCCCGTTGTGATGTGTATCCAGCCCGTGTTTAAGGCCCAATGTAATGTATATGAGGCTTATGTGATGAGGCCCACTGTGATGCATTTGAGGGCTAAGGGATGGAACCCATTGTAATATATGTTAGGCCTATGTGAAAGGCCCATCGTGATGTGTATTAAACTCTTGAGTGAGGCCCATGGTATTGTATATTTGGCCCTTGTGTAAGGCCATGAGTCCACTATATGTTAGGCTTTATGTGAGCCATTCCTTAGGGGACAATGTTGGTTAAATGTCCACATGATCGATGTCGATTGTCAATGTCGGTTATTGATACTGATTATGAGTATGTGACTACATAACATCATGAAACATGGCCATACACATCATCTGCATGTCTGTTATGAGATATGATTGACCATTGCATATGTCATAGTACTGGTTATTATGAGACTCCCTGATAGGCGGTGATTGTCTCACATGTGCGCACGGTATGCGTAGGATTGATGCATGATTGGATTGTATGACTCATGCATCTCGCATTGTGTGTTGTGATTACTATATGCCCTAGCGACATCAGGGCCGTAGCCTCCACAGGCATATCGTGGATGGCTAGATGGGATATCGAAAATCTGTTCTACATGGGATGCTATAGATATCCCTGGGTGAAAGTCCCTAAACCCTCTTGGTTCCAGAGGTTGCTCCAACGTCTAGACCGAGTTGGTAGATGAGCGCCGAGTGCCGATTACTAGATGGCTACACTCTCCACTGTGTCATGTTCGGTTGGAAGGGGGTGAGGCCTTACCTGCCCGAGAGGAGGGGGCAATGCTAGGTTGAGTCTGACTAGCTCAAGGGATGGGTCCGCTATTGACGAGCTAGTCCCAATGTTGGCAGGCGGATAGTGAGGTCTCTTCCACTCACCTTGTTGTGCGCAATGGGGCGACAATCTGGTCTGGAGTGTAATAGACCCCGGTGATTTTTCAGAGAGGAACTGTACTGATATGTGGACTTATTGAGTAGGATTTTCATGCTCATTCATTCATTCATTCATTCACTATCCACTCGGGCTGGTGGTGCGCAACTAATTGTTGTGTACCTTCGTTATGGCAAGGATTTTGGTTGAGTGCGTGACTAACCTGAGATCAGGAGTTTGCCACGATGAGTCTGACTATCCAAATTTAGGTATGGGACTGGTTTGGATAAAAGTTCCTTGTGGTGGGCCTCGGAGCCTGCGTTGCTACGTACTATCATCCCGACTTCACACTCCAGCGTAGTTATTTCATTCGCATCGCATATTGCATTACATCCACATGCATATGACATCTTGGGTTGCTATTTCTGTACTTATATGGCCTAGATAGATTTAGCAGGATTTGTATATTGCATTGCATCCTCGGCATTTGATATTTGGCTCTTTATGACTCCTTATCGCATAGCTATTCTATATCGCGTATTCTGATATTGATTGACTCATAGACTTGTCCATACTTTCGCTTACTCTGTTATCATGTGAGTTATATCTTGTCAGTATTTCTGCTTACTCTGATAATTCCTGCTCTTGTCAGTGTTTCTGCTTATTCAGACATTGTATGGTTTATGGATTACTAGTTTTCCGGTATTGTATGATTATGACATTGTATTGAATACTTGACACTTACCTTGTGCACGCACTTACACCACCCTCTAAGCTTTCTATAAGCTTATGCACGATAGATGCGTGCAGGTGATGTTAGGCTGTAGTAGTGTTGAGCTTGGAGCATGCGGTGGTCTTCTGGAGCTTGATTCTCTATTTTATGTATTTCCCTTTCAGTATTATATTCAAAAGATTATATTAGTGGTGTCATGACAATGTTGCCGTTGTGAATTGGGTAATCTTGTGGTTATGCTTATTACTAGTTAAATGTATATTTTTTTTTAAAAAATCCTCCTTGTAGGGTCTCAGGATCGGAATCTGGCAAATGAACGCTAGGAGCCGAGAATGGGGTACTACGGAGGCTGTCGGCACCGGATTCGACGATCGAGATTCCTGTGAATCCGATTTCTGAGTTTGGGGCATGACACCTGTGGTGGTATCTTAAAACACCACCCAGACTCTGGTTTAAATGCACGTTCTGGTGAGGTTTACACGACGGAGCCAGATTTCATAGGCGAGGAGGAAGGATTCTCTTACACTCAACTATCAGGTGGATCTATGTAGATCTCATACCAATGCACAGAGACTACTGGGATACTTGTTTAAACAAATACATTTACTTCCTGTATTTTTATATAGTTAGAAACAACACATGTATATATTTAATCCAGTTTCATACTCATACTCCGAACTTTGTGAAACATTTTCATAATTAAATGCATACATTTCAGTCTTCCGCTTGCCAAATTACATTAACTCTAGAGTATGATATACTGTTTTAGTATAATCTCACTCATGTTCGAATGCACTCATAATAATCATCATAATCTATGTTGTATAGGCGATGCGTTGGAACTCAGGAGTTGAGCTTTGCTCGACCCCCGATTTTCAGGGTGTTACAAAATGATAGCGTGATATTGAATTTACGGAACCAGTTTAGGGCCACTGGTGACTTATATTTTGGTGGAAAGATATTTTCTGTTAGGTGTTGTGCGTATATCCTAAACTTGATTGTACAAGATGACCTTTTAAAATAATTGAGCCGACGATTAAGAACATAAGAGAGAGTGTGAAGTACACACGGGGGTCACCTTCACGATTATATACATGGAATGAGACCATGAAGTGGTTGAATTTGTCATCTTAGATAACAATGAAACTTGATATCATGACACGTTGGAATTCAACTTTTGAAATATTGGATTTAGCAATAGCTTTCAAAGATACGTTCTCTCACTATGTAGAGCGTGGTAATGTGTATCTTTAGTTACCTTCTGATGATGATTGGTTAAGAGTTGAATTAGTTTGCAAGTTCCATTCAGTTTTTTATGACACAACTAAGAAATTTTCAGGAAGCAAGTATCCAGCGATAAATATATTTTTGGCAGAACTTTGGAGGATAAAAGATGTCTTGCATATACGCTATAGTGGACCAGACTTTTTACAAGTAATGACCATGGGTATGCAGTTAAAGTTTAATAAGCATTGGTTTGAGTGCAGTCTGGTAATGGCTCTTGCAACCATTTTTTATCCTCAACACATGATGTTCATGGTTATATTCATCTTTAATAAGTTTTAGAGTAAGAAGAGTACCTTTGAGGTCAATAAGATTTTTGATGCAATTGATGACTTGTACAATTTCAATATACAAACTTTGGGCGCCGCAAAAGATAAAATTGCAGCCGCAAGCCGTTATACTCCTCAAGTAGGTTCTAGTTATGCTATTGATGAACAATGAGACCCGATCAATAATTTCATGCCTGTTCCGGCACAGCTTGAGACTCAAACACAGACAACCCAATCAGAACTTGAACACTATCTCAAGGAGCCACTTGTAACGTACAAAGGTGGAGATTTTGATGATTTGAACTAGTTGAAGTCAAAATCTCATGATTCAAATACCCTGTGCTCTCATTAATGACACGAGACATATTATCAATTTTAATTTCAACCGTAGCTTCAGAATCTGCTTTTAGTACGGGGAGTAGGGTGGTGAACAAGTATTGAAGCTCACTTACACCAGAATCAGTTGAAACACTCATTTGTACACATGATTGGTTATGGTCGATCTGGAGGAAAGGGAACTCTGTTGATGAAGAGTTCGAGGAAGAGGGGTGTGACAATCAAGATGAGAAAATACCTGCAACAATTGCATGAAAGGTGCTAAATGATAGGACATTGCCTTTTATTTCTCCTGCATTTGCTTATAAGTTATAACAAGATTTTGATAATTATATATTTATGGACTTAAATATAATACTTGATGGGTGGATGGATATTTTATCTTTTCATTTATACTTTTAAATTAGTTAATGTTGTTTAAATCTCATATCATATGGTTGCCTGATTACGTTTATTCATCACTATATCATAATTATATGTTACCTTAACCTAACTAGATATTTTTCTTTCTAAATAAACACCTATAAATATGTCATCAGAAGATGATACATTGATAAATATTTAGGATTATGGAGTCCAAGTATACTCCCAGGATGGAAAAATAAAGTCACAATGTAAGTTGTGTGGAAAATAATTTGTTAACAAAATAAATCGGTTGAAATTACATTTGGCTTTTCGAGGAGGAGATGCTGCACTATGTAACAAAGCTCCTCAAGAAGTGCGGGATTTATTTTGAGCCTTTCTCATTTCAAATATAAAGACTTTCTCCACCCCATCATCTACAACTACAACTAGTACAACTAGCCATCACAGATATAAAAGTAGGCATATTTTAGCTGAAGAAGGGTTAAGTAGAGGAACTAGCTACACAAGTTATTAGAGAAGAATAAGAGAGACTTTTAAGGGAACAATAAGAACAAGAATGTAAAGAGGCTGTAAAAGAAAACTTGAAAATGACATCCATGACCAAACAATAACATCAACCCCCTTTGAGACAACATAATGCTGAAGCCGGCATGAGTAAATCATCAAAGTTTCTTAAAAGCCTTGTAGTATTTTATAGGCGGTTGAGAATCCTGTACAAATCGGATCATAAAAAGCAGTTGAAAATTTTTTGACTCTATGAATGAGGACGATGGAAAGTCATCTCCACCATCCGATTCATGATAAGTAAACGACCATCTTTTGGACACTTCTAGCTTAGAGTAAGCCCAGAGTTCTCCTGCAGTTGAAGCTGTAAAAAGAAAACAGAAGGACAATTTTGGCGATGAAGGTGGATGTGGAGGAGGGAGTTACTATTATGGACAGGGTTACTCAAGTTACATGCCACAAAGGCATTCATCATACAAAGGTTATTGAATGAATGAAAGTTTTATTTGTCTGTATATAGACGTGATTTATTTACTTTTGATTTCTGACATTGTTTATTTACTTTGTTCATTTTATGGACATGGTTATTTACTTTGGATGAAATGAAGATATAAAAATCACCATGATTCAGAGTGCAAGCAGGCCACACTACACTAACCTAGCTATATTGGGAGTAATTTTACATTGTTTCCATTAGTGTGGCACCTTGTGGCATGAAATGTTTGGTCTAATCAATAGTGGACCCTATGGACCCTGTGACATAAAATGTTTTGATCTGTCAACATTAATTGACGATGAAAACAAAATGTTAATGGTAAAAAATGCAGTGAGATAAACTATATAAAAGCTACCTGATCGGATTGTCTCCTGAGTTTTATTTTTAAACAGTAAGCCATCTGTCCTAGTTCCAGTAAATGGGTGGACTCGATCATTACATGACCCAACTACATGTTCTGTGGAGAGATGGGTCATGGGTATACCATAGTCCAATTCTTCTTATTATACCAGTAAATGGGTGAACCTGATCAATAAATAACTGCCGTATCAACCTTTTCGAATGCCTGGCCAGTCAACCTGATGTGACCCGATCCGAATCGATGCCAACTTAATTCGACTTAGTTCGGGTTAGCCCAGCCAACCCAGACTCGGATTGAGTCAACCCTGCTAGACTTGGTATCGAGTCGGGTTGGCCCTAACTCGATTTGATTAGACTCGATGCTCACCTACCTCCAACAACAAATAAACATTATAGTGAAAACCAAGAACGCTTCAACTACTAGTGTCATTATCCCAATTGTCTTCTTATGGCGTAGTTCACTTCAGCTTTGGATGTTCTTACGTAACGACCTGAAAATCGGGGGTCGAGGATAACTCAACTCCCGAGTTCCAGACCATCACTTATGCAACAGGATTAATGATGATTGTAT
Organism: Magnolia kwangsiensis; assembly: GCA_037074715.1. NCBI lineage: Eukaryota > Viridiplantae > Streptophyta > Magnoliopsida > Magnoliales > Magnoliaceae > Magnolia > Magnolia kwangsiensis. The sequence continues at coordinate 147,808,109 of CM073572.1, read as the reverse complement.
GTTGTCTGTATTAGTGCATAAAACATGAAGTAGATTAAGCCAAATCAGCAGACATAATTCAGGGATAACGAGAAAATGCAAGCAGAAGTCTTAAATATATATATAAACCATAAACAATTCCAAAAATATGAGTGCTCTGCCAGGTCATAAATACATGTATTATCTCAAAGTATAAATATCAAAATATGAAACCACGACAAATATAACCCTGAATCCCCGTTACACAGGACTCGGCTCACATGAACCCGCCTGAGAACTGCATGAAGGAGAACATCCTCGAACTCCTACTCTACCTCATGGGTTGCATCATCATCTGCAACTAAGACAGAGTTTGGTTGGTGTTTAAACATCATCCCAGAACGTGGGAGTGAGTGATCAACTCAGTGGAGCTATACAACAAAGGTTAACATGTTATCAATTCAGTCAAACAATAATGATAAAGCAATACAATCAAACATGTCCTAGATACTCTTGTTAATGCAAGGATGTATGTAGAAATGATGCATGCCCTTGCCTGCACTCCCTCAGCGTTTTCATCTTACGGCACGCATGACATCCTCCTGAAAGTGCTCTTCTAAGCCAAAGTACATACAATGCAGTGCATGAACGTGATTACCAAGTTCTTATTAGTCCTTTTCATACAACAGGATTGGGAAGCTAAGGTACCTCCCTTAAATCATTTCCCAAATGATGATCCGGTCTAGGGTCGTCAGTCCAGGTAAATCTCATACAATATTGCGGTTCTAGGTCGCTGCAAAGGGCTCGTCACCTGATCAATGCAGGCTTAGTTTATGCCCTAGTTACTACGAAAAGGCTCGTTGCCTCAACATAGCTTCAGGGTATGCTCGAGGTCACTACAAAGGGCTCGTCACATGATCAGTGTAGGCCGACAGCTCGAATATAGTGTCTCATACCACCATAATCGGCTCACGAGTCTGGGTTGCTCACTGGTCACTACGGGGAGGCTCGACGCCCCAGCGTAGGTTGACAGCTCGACCACCGTGTCCCATACCACTATGTCTGGCTCATGAGTCTTAGGGGATCGTGGTACCAAGGTTAACGGGATTTCACTGGTAAGTTTGGTACCCTAGATTCAAGCAATAGTATCCAAGCATGGTGAACATACATCGGTCAATCGGGTTAATGACGAGCTTGACTAGGACGATCGCACGTTGAGTTAATCAACATAAAATGCATGAGCACTTCGTGTGGCTTAACCACTGCCGACATCCCACGTACGACTCGGATTCGTCGAACACATCCCATGTGGCGAAAGCGGCCTCAGCCACCAATGCGAGAACTGTTACCGATTACTTGGACTGTGATATAGTCCCAATCATGTACAATCACAACTGAAAGCAGTAATAAACACTCAAGCCAAGTCCTACAATCATATGAACATGTTATGGAATATACCTTAAGCATGGATACACAGTACATGGAGGAAAACATACACATTGTTAACATGAATAACTAGGCTACGCAATTGATGGAGGAAATCGTACAAACAAGCAAGGTGGTCAGGATTTTTCACCTCAACTCCCTCATAAATCACACTTTACTAATTATTAACTCGTTCAGACATTTTCACAAACATATAAACTAAACTTTGCAACATACATCACGTATATCAGCCATATCATAGATTTGGGCAAATCCTTTTACAAAAGAGTTGTCGCATACATAACCATCATATTCCTATGACAATTAATCATGGAATGCACAACATCTAATTCCAAATGCATACGAACATTTCAATAAACACACGAAATAGTCTACACATAACATAATTCATACATATATATAGAACGAAACAGATATTGCATTTAACATGTATAATGGCATCCATGTCAAGAATAAATCATTATCTGACATTGAAAGCCTTGAAAACCATAACATAAACATATATAGTCCGCACCTTATGCCGATAAACGCGTAACGAATTCAGTTCGTTCACTCACACCTCGTCTACGGCCCAACGACAACCTATTACATGAAATAGGTTAGCTATTACATCACTTTAACTAATTGAAACCCTAAAACTGATTAGGGTTAGGTTTCCTTACCTATGTATAGTAGTAGAATTGCCGGAATAACGATTCAGATTGGTGGATTAAGCACATAGAGAGACTGAAAAGAATCCTTGGGAGAATCTCCAACTTCTCTCTCACTTTCTCTCTCTTTTCTCTCTCTTAAATTGGCTAGGGTTTAGGAAATTCGTATGGGATTTGAGAATAAGTGTTTAAGGCCTTTTTATAAGCCTAAAATCGATGGAAATAGCCCTAAGGCCAAGGTATACTTAGGTTATATCCAAATCAGCCTTGTTCCAATCTAACGGAGTAGTTCTGGTGGTCCTTTTGCTGAACGTGGTCGGACTTAAGCTCACGACTATTGGATCTTGCATACATTAAATTTGCAGTTCGATTGGATCTCCAGATCGTCCGTGGCAGACTAGTTTCAATTCAACGGTCACCGAAACTCGATCATGGCCACAAGTGCTTTGACATGAATGGGCCATCTTTCCTGATTCGAGGGTGAATTCGAGTCAGAATCTAATGGCCAGAATGCTTATAATCGGCACACAAGCGACACAACTCAGATAACTTAAATTTATATTTAATTTCTAAATAGATTCACTTTTGTCACACTTTTCACTCCGGACTCAAGCAAATCGTCTCAGGACATCATCTGGACTTGATTTTCGGGGTGATTGTCAAGTCCAACCTGGCGGTCATAATTGTCTAAGTTTATCACTATCGGACTTTCGATGTACGGTCCTGGTCTGATACGGAGTTTCATTGTGCTCTCGAGAGCAACTGGGTTTAAAGATTTATCCTAGATTTCAGGGTAATGTAACGTTAACGGATATACAAGTTATGGGTCTTGCAGATCGTATTTAAAGTGATTGGTACTAATTTCACAGGAAATTGAGTTTAGCGCTAGTTAATTCCCATTTAATTTCTAAAGGATTTAGTCCTAAATGATTTCTGTTTCAGGTGGTACTCGGGTCTTTGTACGGGATTTTCCAGGACATTACATCTTAAGTCTCGTTTGTCACCATGATTTGAAATACCCTGAACTAGAAATCTCCTTAATTTAATATATGTTAGATTCAGAATCATCCAATTATATTTGGCAACCTGAATTCAAAATTCTTGTAATCTAAAAGTAGCTATGCATAGTATATTTACATGTGTTTATATTTAATTACTAAATCAACTTTAATATCCATGTATGCATGTAATGTTTGACACAATAATTATAATAATCCCCTTGAAATATATATACTTTGACCGAAAATGATGAAATTATAAGTCTCACATGGGCCACATGTTGAGAAGTGGAGCCACATCTGGCAGCCCACTCGACCACACTCGACTTAAAGTCCTGCGATGAATATTGATTTTTGGTTCGTGGAGCTCGACCGGTCAAGGCCCTTGCTCGACTAGTCAAGGGTCCACTCGACGAGTCGAGGCTATGCGAAATTTTACTCAGATTTCATACGGACTGCGAAAATTTGAGGCGGTTTCACAAGGGTGCGGAAGGGAAGTTGCCTAAACTATAAATAGGGGTTCCTAGGGTTATTCTAGGGTATAAGAAAGGGTTTTTTAAGCTAGGCTAAGGGTTATCTTTATGCATGGGAGCATAAAAAAGTTAGTATAATGCTTGCAATTTTCATTTTTCTTTATAATGAAAGTTTGCACCAGTGTTTCTTTTATTGATGATGCTAGTAAAAAACTATGGAGTGGTAAAAAATGAGATAGGTAAAACAGTAAAATATCTCAGATCAGATAATGGGCGAGAGTATTTTGATAAAAGGTATGAGGAGTATTGTGCAGCAAATGAAATTAAACACAAAAAAATGATTCCAGGGACACCGCAGCAGAATGGTGTGGTTGAGAGCATTAACAGGACCATCCTTGAGTGCGTCAGGAGCATGGAGTTACATGCAGGGTTGCCTAAGATGTTTTAGGTAGATGCTGTGAATACTGTCGCATATCTCATTAATAAAAGTCCCTCAGCACCATTGGATGGTAGGCTACCAAAAGGATTGAGAAAGAAGTGAACCTTTCACATCTCAAAGTGTTCGGTTGCACTTCATACGTTTATATTGATGTAAAGCATAGAAACAAGTTAGATACGAAGTCCAATTGGTGCACGTTTATAGGCTATGGGCAGCATGATTTCGGCTACCTTTTTTGGAATACAGAAAATAGAAAAATTATCATAAGCAAAGACGCAATGTTAAATGAGAAGGTGATGCATAAGGATAATGTGCAGCAAAATAAGGTCGATGAGAAAGAATTCGTAGAGTTGGAAGAGTTACCGAACACGGGTGTTACAGTGTCACAGGATGATCATGCAAAGAAGCATTATGAGGCAGAGCTGTAGACACCAGTTGTGAGGAGGTCTATTCGGGAGAGGAGACCCACGGTCCGATACTCGCCCTCTTTACATTATCTACTGCTGATAGATAATGGTGAACCAGAGTGTTTTGAAGAGGCATTACAGTCAAATACATGAGTTAAGTGGGAGCAGGCCATAGATGATGAGATGGACTCTCTTGAGTCCAATCGTACATGGGAGCTAGTCACTCTACCTAAGGATAAGAAAGCTCTTCATAATAAATGAGTTTACAGACTGAAGGAGAAGCACGATGGTTCGAAATGTTACAAGGTTAGATTGGTTGTGAAAGGGTTCTAACAAAAGGCAGGTATCGACTTCACTGAAATATTTTCACCAGTGGTAAAAATGTCTACGATTCGCATGGTCTTGAGTATAGTAGCTACAGAGGACTTACATCTAGAGCAGCTAGATGTTAAGACAACCTTTCTTCTTGGGGACCTTGAAGAAGAGATATACATGCATCAGCCAACAGGATACGTTGCACCAGGAAAGGAGAACAAGGTGTGTAGACTGAAGAAGAGTCTATATGGCATGAAGCAAGCCTCGAGGCAGTGGTACAAGAAGTTCAACAGTTTCATGTCAAAAAATGATTTTAAGAGATGTCATGTAGACCACTGTTACTATTTGAAGAAGTTTGATATGTCGTACATCATCCTTCTTCTATACATTGATGATATGCTTGTGGCCGGATCAAGCACGAAGGACATGTTAGATCTCAAAAGAGAATTATCTAGAGAATTTGTCATGAAGGATTTAGGAGTTACAAAATAAATCCTAGGCATTAGGAAAAAGTGTGATAGAGAAAATAAGAAAGTAGTTTTGTCACAGGCAAAGTACATAGTCAAGGTACTTGATTGATTTAGTATGAGAGGTGCTAAGCCGGTTAGCACTCCATTAGCCAATCACTTTAAGCTTTCTAAGGAGTAAGGTGCAAAGACGTAGGAGGAATGAGATTACATGGTTAAAGTCCCATATGCACCAACTATTGGGAGTCTCATATATACTATGGTGAGCACGATGCTAGACATTGCTCAAGCAGTGGGAGTTGTTAGCAGGTTCATGAATAACCTCGGGAAGGAATATTGAGAAGTTAAGAACTGGATCCTCAGATACCTGGTAAGTACTGTGGATGTAGGACTGTGTTATGGAGGATCAGAAATCAAGCCATAAGGCTATGTAGATTCAGATTTGGCAGGAGATATCGACAGTAAAAGAAACACTACAAGATATGTCTTTACGCTGGGTAGTGCTACAGTCAGTTGGGTCTCTCAGTTACAGAAGATAGTATCTATCAGTACAACGAAAGTAAAATATGTTACAGCTACAGAATCATGTAAGGAGATAGTGTGGATGCAAGGTTTCTTGGAAGAGTTGGAAAAGAAGCAAGCTCTACAGTGACAGTCAGAGTGCAATACATTTGGCTAAGAATTCAGCCTTTCATTCAAGGACCAATCATATTGACATCAGATATCACTTTATATGTTCGTTACTGGAAGATAAATCGATTAATCTGGAGAAGATCCATACAAGTGAGAATCCTACAAATATACTGACCAAGGTTGTCACGTGGGAGAAGCTGAAGCTCTGTTTAGCTTTGATTGGTCTTCAGGCTTGAAGACGGAGAGGTGGTGCACTCCTGATGTAGAAGACGAAGGTTTATGGCGATGTGTCTCTAAGTGAAAGATTGTTGAGAAGTGAGCCACATCCGGTAGCATCACTTAACCAGTCGAGTGGGCGGCTCAACCAGTCAAGTGTCTAATCAACTCAAAGTCCAACAATGAATATTGATTTTTAGTTTGTGGAGCTCGACCAGTCGAGGCCCTAGCTCGACCAGTTGAGGAGCTTACTTGACTAGTCAAGGCTACGCAAAATCTTACGCGGATTTTACACGGATTGCGGACATTTGAGGTGGTTTCACAATGGTGTGAAAGGGAAGTTGCCTAAATTATAAATAGGGGTTTCTTGGGTTATTCTAGGGGTATGAGAAAGAGTTTTCTAAACTAGGTTAAGGGTTATGTTTGTGCATGGGAGCATCAAGAGGTTAATATATTGCTTATAATCTTCATTTTTCTTCATAGTAGAAGTTTACACCCGTGGTTTTTTATCCTTATTGGGATTTTTTCACTTATATTTTATCTTGTGGTTTATTTGGTATACTTAATTTATGTAACGTCTCGGAAAAATCCATACAGAGACCTGAGTACCACCTCAGGCAGAAAACACTAAGGACCAAATCCTTTAGAAATTAAATGAGAACTAACTAGTGTTAAACTAGATTACCTTTAAAATTAGCACTAATCATTTTAAATACGATCTGCAAGACCCAAAACTTGTAGAATCATTAATGCTACATTATCCTAAAATCTAGGATCCATCTCTAAACCCAGTTGCTCTCGGGAGCACCATGAAAATCCATATCGGGCCTAGACCGCACGTCGAAAGTCCAATTTTCCCAAGAATATACGGTTATGACCGCTTTGTTGGACTTGACAACCATCTCGAAAATCAAGTCTTAATAATATCCAGAAACACACAACTTGAGCCTGGAGCGAAGTGTGTGAGAAACGTGAATATTTTTTTGAAATAAACTGAAACTTAAGTGAATTGAGTCGGTTTGCATGCAGGCCAAATCTAAGGATTCAGACTGTCAGAATCTGACCCAATTACACCCTCGGATTAGGAAAATTTTTTAACACATGTCAATGTACTTGTGATCCTGATCGAGCTCCGGTGACCGTTGAACTGAAACTAGTCCGCCACAATCGATCTGCAAACCCAATCAGAGAAAAAACTTAGCCTAACCAATATCCATGGTCAGGGAGCTTAAGTTCGACCGCATTCAGTAAAGGGGCCTCCAAAAGTACTCCATTGGATCGGAACAGACCCTATTTGACTGTAACCTAAGTATACCTTGGCCCTGGGGCCATTCCCATCACTTCTAAGCCTATATAAAGGGCTTAAACCCTCTCTCCCTCATTCCATACTAATTTTCTAAAACCCTAAGAGAGAGAAGAAAAGAAAGAGAAGGAAAGAGATAAAGTGTGAGAGAGAGTGGGAGTTTGTACCTAGGATTCTTCCCTGTTGCTCCCCATCCTTAATCACCGCTACTGTATCACTATTCGACGATTCTGACTCCTTACTTAGGTAAGAAATAATAACCCTAATCTGTTTTAGGAATTCTAGAGGAGTATGTGATGAAATAACTAGCTTATTTCATGATATAGGTTGTCGTCGTGCTGTAGACAAACCTGTAGTGTTTAAACTGAGTTTGTTACAAGTCTACCGGCGAAAGGTGTAAACTATAAACGTTTATGTTATGGTTTTCAAGGCTTTCAATGTCAGTAATGATTTATGACTGACTTGATTGCTTTCACATGTGTTAGATAGGATGTTTTCCATTATTTATATATACACATATACACTATGTGAATATAATGCATTCTATATGTTCGTTGAAATGTTTGAATGAGTATGGAATTATGAACTGTGCTTGTCATAATTGTCGAATGCCAATACATGATTGTTGTATATATGACAACTCCTTAGTGAAAGGATTCGTCCTAATATATGTTGTAACCAACATACGTCATGTATGTTGAAATGTGTAGTCTAAGTGTTTAATAAAATGTCTGAACGAGTAGGCATTTGCTGAATTGTATGTTCTGAGGGTGTTAGGATGAGAGTCCTGATTACCTTAGCCATTTGTATGAATTCCTTCATGTGACTTGAATCTACCTACGTGATTTGTGTATGTAATCCATGCCTAGGATAATATGTGTATTATGTATTCTTATGAAATGCTCAAATGGTTGTTGTATTTAAATCATTTATTCATTACTGTTTTGACTATCTCTTGTGATTACTTGTTGAAATTGAATGTGATTGGGGCTACGATGTAGTCCAGGCAATCGGTAAATGTCTGTGAACGATGGTTGAACTGCTTGACCACGACGGACACGCTCGATGAATCCGAGTCATACGTTGCTTGTCGGCAGTGGTTAGGCCACGTGAAGTTTCTTACACTTTATGTCAATCGGCTCGACGTATGCTCATACCAGTCGAGCATGTCAAGTAACCCGATTGGCTTGATGTATGTTCACCATGTATGGACGCTACTGCTTGAATCTAAGACACTTAACTCACCAGTGAAAACTCGTTTAACATTGGTACCTCGATCCGCTAAGACTCATGAGCTGGACATGGTGGTATGGGACACCGTGGTCAAGCTGTCGGCCTACACCGGGGTGACGAGCCCACTCGTAGTGACTAGTGAGCAACCCAGACTCGTGAGCCGAATACGGTAGTATGAGACACTGTATTCGAGCTGTCGGCCTACACTGATCAGGTGATGAGTCCTTTGCAGTGACCTCGAGCATACTCTGAGACTGTGTTGAGGCAACGAGTCGTTTCGTAGCCACTAGAGTATAAACTAGGCCTACACTGATCAGGTGACGAGCCCTTTGTAGTGACCTAGAACCACAACATCGTATGAGATTTACTAGGACTGACGACCCTATAATGGATCATTGTTTGAGAATTGATATAAGGGAGGTACCTTAGGTTCTCAATCCTACTGTATGAATAAACCTAAGTAAGAACTTAGCTAATCATGTGCATGTATCGCACTGCATGTGCTTTGGCGAGGAAGAGCACTTTCGGGAGGATGCCATGCACGCTGTGAGATGAAGATGCTGAGGGAGTGTAGGCGAGGGCATGCATCATTATCACATATCATTCTTGCTTTAACAAGAGTATTTAGGATATGATTGCTGTACCGCTTTATCATTACTGCTTGACTGAATTGATAACATGTTAACCTTTGCTTTATAGGTCCACTAAGTTGATCACTCACTCCTACATTTTGGGACAGTGTTTTAAACACCAACCAGACCCTGTCGTAGTTTCAGATGATGGCGCAGCCTGTGAGATAGAGCCAGACTTCGAGGATGATGAGGAGGCATTCTCATATATGTAGTATTTTGGCGGGTTTATATAGACCGCCCTGGTTGACGGGGATCATGGGATTTCAAACTAGATAACATTACACATTTTGTATATTTTGGAATGTTATATATAACTATTTGACCTAACGACGCGATCATACTTAGGAGACTTAAAATTGCTTACATGTTTATATATACTTATCACAGTCTTCCACTTGTATATTTAACTGTCTCTGGAGTATGATATGCTGTTTGGTATAATCTCACTCATGTTTAAGGCACTAATATAGACAACATTAATCATCATTATCTATGTTGCATAAGTGATGTGTTGGAACTCGAGAGTTGGGCTCCTGCTCAACCCCTGATTTTCAGGGCGCTACACTTTGATTCTATCTCTAAATTATATTTCTTCTTCTTTATAATTTATGGGTGAGACCAGAGATTGGATCTCGGTTCACTGCATTGTTGGTGTGATGCACAACACCACAAGCATAGGAACATATCCATGCGACTAAACAATAATTTTTAATAGTTGATTTTTGTGGACAATGTTTATACTGAGTAGATCATCCTATTAAAGTAATTTTAAGGATGAAGTTGATAATCTAATTGTTTTGGGATATTATCAATGGGTCATGTGTCTAATAGATTAGCAGCCTAGTGATTAATCTAATTCTTTTCTTTTCTTAGTTCACCAGTATCTTCATGTACTTCTTCATTAATTCTCATTAGACCATATTTCTTTTGATCTTGTAGCTTTATCGAGAACCACGCCTAAAAACTGATTGGTCTATGACAAAAGATTAAGGGCCCAATATAATACATTAAATGTGGTGAGCTAGCCGCTATCTTGGCGTATTGGCTTAGCTTGGTGGTACTCCCTAGCTCCAAATGGGCATATGCTATTAGACCCACTTTATTTGTGGTCACTGGAGCAATGACGGAGGGCAGAAAATATTTCTTGCCCCCTCCAATTCTCTGTTCTCTTTATCATGCTTTCCGTAACACAACAACTCATTGCAAGAGTCTTTCGGTGGGAGCATCTTCTAGTTATGCTCCTCGGCACTACTTTATAGGGTAGCTGGGAGTATACTTTTTATGAACTTACGACGAACCGCAAAAGGCATACGTCAACCCAGATTCTCTCCCTCTTTTGCATTACCAATGGAGAAAGATGATCAAGACCTACGACTAGGTGGTGGACAAGATTAAGAGGACGTAATTCATCATTTTCTTCCAATTCCCATTCTCCAACAACTTAGATGTACAGAAACCATCAACGATGACCCTCTTTCACCAAGTGAACGCATCTTTTGTATCTACATCAGATCCAGTAGTCTCCCTCTGAGGGAGAGTAAGTAATTTTGGCATGAACCCTACTACCCTGGTAGGTTTGCATGTCATTTTTCTTACAATCAGACCATACCGAAAGACTGCAGTGTTGTCACTGTAAATGCCCTAATTTGTTAATTAGCGTGAGTTATGAGTCATCGAGTCCAAATAGCCCTATGGAAGACTGAAGAATGAAGATTCGAATATCATAAGCATCCAAGCATTGGAAAATCAAAGAAAAGATGAAGTGTTGTGACCTCTTTAAAACCCATACTTAACCCATGTACTTAAATTTCTAACTAGCCTAAACTAAATAGGAAAAACCACTCTAGTAAAATGGTCATGGGAAGAAAACTGTTTAAAAAGAAACTTCAGAAAATATATTGTTTTCAATCCCATCAACCATCTATCGAGTAGGTAGAGCAAAATGTTCATCAAGCTCAAGTTAAAATCTTATATTGTATTGATGGCATCGAACGGTCACCTCGACGGCATCGAAGACCGCTCGATGACATCAAAAACCACTTGACGACATTGAGTGGATACTTCAAACTGTTTATCAAGCTAGTTGAAAAAATCCTGGATTTTCTCGATGGCATCGAGGGATCTTTGGTGGCATCGAGGGATCACCTCGATGGCATCAAAGACCACTCGACGACATCTAGCATATATCTTAAATTGTCTAGCGATCCTTTAAGATAAAATTGAATTTTCTTAATGGCATTGAAGGGGACTTCGATGCCATTAAAGCTGATAGATTCTTTCCCATTTTTTGACCATTGTAAACTCCTCCACCTAAATGAAAGAGGGGTTTCTTTACAAATGTGTGAGTAATAGAGAGAGCCTTGTGAGTGTGTGAAACCCCAGCTAAAAACCTTTTTTCCAAGCTCTCTTCCCTCATGGAGTTCATCATTCAATTTTTGTGTTAAAGACATTCATTGAGCATTCTAAGCTTAGATTGAAGAATGAAGTCCAACATTCATTAATGCTCTAGGAACCATTTTTAATGGCAAGTCTGTTGTGCTAGAAAAAGTATTAAATGCCTACCCTTAGGAATCATAACCATAACCATAAAGACTCATCATTATGAAGTTAGGATTCACCTACCCTTAATGCACACATCAACATCTTCAAAGGCATATAATCATCAAAAGGTTGTGGTTCAAGGGAGCTAAAAATGCTTTCATAATTCAGGAAGATCTTTATCAAAGACACTTCAACGGGGCTCATCCACTTTTAGTAAGAAGTTAATTCAAGTCTATTTGTGTATAGAAACTGATCCTTGTATAGGATTGGATTTTGGAGTTTGAAATACCAAACTCGCCAAGTCCTTGTGTAGGCCTCTGACAACAGAGTACATTTTTCATCCGTTTATAGGACTTCGTGTTTGAATTTGAGATCCAAACTCACTAAGACCTTGTGTAGGCCATTGACGGATGAAAATCATGTAAACCTTATGTAGGTTGTAAAGGTTTATGATGAACCTAATTTAAAACTAATTAGATAATGAAATCGGGCACACTCTAGGAGAGAGTGAGTTAGTCAGGAGTGTAGTAGGCACGTAGCCGAACCATTATCCATCATGTGCAATGGGCTGAATGTTTCATCTTTTTATTTGTTCTATTTTGTTAAATAATATGAATGACTCTCTTTACTGTAGCAAACATGTTTGACAGAATGCCTAAATGATATTTTCATTATAATATAGTTGATAAATCCACTCATTCTTGTTTCTATTGATGTGTATGTGTAATTAGAAGTAAGTAATTGTTACATATCTAGTTAAATTTTAAAAAGTCCTATTCGCCTCCTCTAAGACATTAGTCATATATTCACGATTCGCTTATAGAGGTAAGATCACAATTTCAATTGGTACAAGAGAGGATTCCTCTTGAAGGGCTTAACAACATAGAGGGAGATCCTAATTGAAGCTTGAAAACATGTCTAAAACTAAGGGGACGTCGGTCTCAAGACCACCACTTTTTGACAGATCTAAATATGCATATTGGAAAGCTAAAATGTTTATTTTCTTTAGATCCCTAGATCATGTAGTTTGGGACAATTGAAAATGGGTGGCAAGCACCAATGGAACAAATTATATCTGAAAATGGTGCTACCACTTCAAGACTCGAACCTCAAATGCTTTGGACTAATTATGACAAAACAAGGTCCAGCTGTGATGCAAAAGTGCTAAATGCAATTTACTGAGTTATCTCCCCATAAGATTTTAAACAAATCTACATGTATGAAACTGCAAAACAAGCATGGGACTTGTTAGAAAACCACCCTTGAAGGGACAAGCACAGTCAAGCGTTCTAAACTCTAACTCCTCACAACTCAATTTGAAAACATAAAGATGGAGGAGCACGGGACATTTATGGAGTTTTGCACCAAACTAAGTGACAATATGCAACTCTATGTCGGGGTTAGGAGAAAGAGTTTCGATACCATGTATTTGTAGAAAAATCATGAGATCATAACCGGAGCGATTCTCTTCCAAGGCCACAATAATAGAGGAATGTAGGAACATTGACGACATGAAAGTATAAGAACTGTTAGATTCCCTACAAACATATAAACTACATTTCAAAACTCTCACAAAATCCAAAAACACTATTTTAAAAGCCTCATAGAAAAGACACGAATCTAAGGACGGCAATGATGACTATGAAGACAATGAAGAAATGGCCTTGTTGGCCAAAATGTTTTTTTTTTTTTTTTTTAATGATAAGAACCAAGGAAAAACCTTCCATAAAAAGGAGAAGTATGACCTGAAAAGGCTGAAATGCCAAATAGGTAAATCTCCCAAACAGTCAAAAGATTGCCAATGCTATAATTATAAAGGGTATGATCACCTTGTTTATGAAAGTCCCACAAAAAAATAAAAATAAAATAAAAAAGGAAGGCAATAGCTGCCACATGGGATGACTCTGAGGATTCAAATTCAGACTCAGATGAATCCTAAAGTGATGGAGACCAAGGCTCATTGAGAATACTCATGGCCTCCACCACCACAAAAATCTCTAAATCAAGGGACATAGGAAACAATGATGAACATATGGAAGAAAAGTCTTCATCAAAAGAAGAAGATGAGGAAGTTGACAATGCCAGTCTACAAGAAACCTACGACCAACTTTACGCTCAAAGCTTAAAAGTTCTTAAAAATCTTGGTCAAGTTAAGATTGAAAATAAGCAATTGAGCATGGAACTAGAAGAAGCCAAGGTTGACAAAGAACAATTGGTAAGTGAGATTGAAGAACTTGAAAGTACCCTTGTTTGTCAATATACATGAATGTTGAGTCCTAGATTCAAGTGAGCGCCTCATGAAGACTACATGACCAAAGACTCACCAAGTTGAAGAAGTTGAGTGTGTTATACAAGTATATTAAGCCTCACTTCCCAACCAAACCATATCAAGTAAAAGGCCCACTTAAAATAAGCCTAAACTTACCCTAAAACATATTTGTAAAACCCTTGGTAAGCTTAGATTAGGATTTGTTTAAAGCCTATTGAGATAGAAGCAAATAGGAAAATTTCATGTTCCGTCAATTGCAATCGAAGTGCAATCAAACAGCTTTTATGGCATCGAACACCTATTCAATTGCATCAAAATAGAGGCCTATTAGTCCAACAACTAAACTAAGAAAATCTTAGATAAGTTCGATGGAATCGAAGACAGTTTAATGCAATCAAAACTTAAGTTTCGATGGCATTGAACCCACTTCAATGACATTAATATAAGGCCTAATATCTCTAGCAAGCTTTGAAAAAAATCCAAGTATACTCGATGCAATCGAACCTCGTTTGATGACTTCGAAGTAAGTTATCGACAGCATCGAACAAAGTTCGATAACATCGAAAATGGGACCGGTTTATCTAGCAAGCTTTCAAGGAAAATAATGTATTCTCGAAAGGATTGAAAGCCATTCGATGACATCGAAATTCAAATTTTGATGGCACCAAAAGGATGTTCAATGACATCAAAATATGGACAAAACAGACCAGTGAATTTTCATAAGAAAATCTATTTATTCTTGAAGCAATCGAAATGTCTTCGATGACATCAAAATTCAAATCCCGATAGCATCGAAGCACATTTGATGACATAAAAAAGAGCTCAATATATGTCCATCAATCAAAGTGTATTTTTCAAGAAAAATCTTGATGGCATCGAGCCATCTCTTGATGACGTTGAAGGGCCCTTCAATGGCATTGAAGGATATTCAATGGCATTGGACAAAATTTGTTCTGCACTTATTTAAAAACCTTAGTGCATGAAGTCGATGCAATAGAAGAAGGTTCGATGATATCGAAGGAAACTTCTATTGCATCAAAAACAACAGATTTCTGCCCGTTTTCTTACCATTGAGATTTGACCCTATATAAACACTTGGATTGTGTCACACCCCAAACTCAGAAAACGGGCTCACAGAATTCTCAATCATTGAATCCGGTGCTGACAACCTCCGTAGTACCCCATTCTCAGCTTTCAGTGCTCATATGCCAGGTTTCGATCCTGAGATCGTACAAGGACAATTTTCAATGTGATTTTTTTTATAAATAAAGGAGCATACTCACAAGTGTACCTAAATCATAAAGGCAACGTCATCATCACATATCACTAATATCAAAAACTTGAGTACAATATATGAAGGGAAAATGCAAGATAAATGTCAAAAGCTCTAGAAGCTTTGTCGCACACTCCTGCCTTAGCTCGACTGCATCTTATCGTCACTTGCACTCATCTATCATGCATAAGCTTATAAAAAGCTTGGAGGGTGATGTACGTGTGTGCGCAAGATAAGTGCCAAGCACACAAATATCAGCGTAAGAGGAATACTGGCAAGGGTATAAGTCATTTAATATCAGAATATTTAATGTAGATTGGATATGCAATGCAGAGTCATAATGAGCCAAATATCAATACAATATGTAATTCTAAAGAGCCATGAATACCATCAGCCTCATCTAGGCTATATAAATGCAGAAACATAACAACCCAAATACCATATGTCGCGGATGTAATGTAATATGCGGTACGAATGAAATGACCAAGATGGAGTGTGAAGTCAAGATAATAGTACGTAGTATCGTAGGCTATGGGGTTTATCACAAGGGACTTCTATCCAAACTAGTCACATACCTAAATTTGAATAGCCAGACTCAATGTTGTTAACTCCTGATTTCAGGTTGGTGCACGCCCCAACAGAAATTCAGGCCATTGCGAATGTACATATAATAAATTAGTTGCGCACCACTAGCCCGAGTGGATAATGAATGAATGAATGAATGAGTAACATGCTGAGTATACAACTCCTGCTCAATAAGTCCACATATCAGTACCGTACATCTTTAGGATCATCACCGGGGTCTAGTACACTCTATGCTAGTTTGTCACCCCATCAAGTGCATAATTGGGTATGTGGAAGACACCTCACTATTCACTTACCAATATCATCCCAGCTCATCGATAGTAGATCCATTTATGAGCTGGTCAGACTCAACCTAACATTGCATACTCTCTCAGGCGGGTAAGGCCACACCCCCTCCCAATCGACCACGACATAGTGGGAGATGCGGCCTACTGGTATACGGCCCTCATGCGCTCATATATATCCACTCGGTTTAAACGTTAGAGCATCCCCTAGTCTCGGGGGTTTAGGAATTTTCATCAAGTGATCTCTATCACACCTATATGCTATAACCAAATATTTACAGTGTTCTATCTGGCCATTCATGACATGCCTGTGGAGGCTACAGCCCTTATGTTGTTAGGGCGTACGGTGGTCATATTACAAAATGCGAGATGCATGAGTCATACCATCCAGTCATGCATCAAATCTGCGCATACCGCGCTCACGTGGGGCAATTTCAACTCTCAAAGAGTCCCATGAACAATAAGCCCAATGGCTCATGCTATGCTCAATCACTCCTCATAATAAGCATGCGGATGATGCATATGGGCATGTATTATGAAGTATACTAAGCATGATTATATTCACATACATTATAGTGGGCCAGTACAAGATGACCCATGACTCGTATAGGTGAATGGGTGGTGTGCAATAATCACCTACATATAGTGAGTCTCACACATACAATGGGCCTCATGCATATAATGGTCCTCACACATATGATGGGCTTCTTACATCACAATTGGGTCTCATACAATCATAATGAGTCTTATACAATCACAATGGGCCTCATACAATCACAACGGGCCTCATACCATCATAATGGATCTCATACAATCACAATTAAACATACAATGACCTTATACAATCATAATGTTATACTAACACATACTCAATGCGTATACTAACATAATCGTAATCAATAATCGGCCTATATATGGTGGAGACCATAGAAAGATAATAGATCTAATCCATAACATGAGGATCGGTCTTCAACAATAGATATACCAAATCTAATTCCATAAATTCTTCTACCTATGGCCAGAGGTGATGATGCATCCTCCTCATAACAAGGATGGGCCTAGATGGCCTACTCATGGGTCTAAGAATGGGCTTCCAGGTTTGGATATTTCTACTAGCATCAATGAGGACCCAAAAAATTGGGATAGCCCAATATAAGATGAGATGAATCATACTAATAATAATAGGGGCCCATCAATTTGAGTTAGCCTACTAAGGAAAAATGAGAATGGGCCTAATACAATCACAACGAGCCTAATACCATCTTAATGGCTTATATCATGGTATTATACTAGCACATACTCATATTCGACATTGATAATCGGCCTATACACAAAGCGAGGTCCATAGATGGACAATAGATCCATAACATGAAGGTCGGTCATCAACTGTGGGTATAACAAATCTGATAGCATGGATCCATCCGTCTACAGCGATGATGAACTCTCCTCACATCAAGGTTGGGCCTAGGTAGCCTACCTAAATTCCTAAGGATCCGGAAAGGGTTGGGCCCAAATAAGTCCTAGATGGACTCCAAGATAAAAGAAATAATCCTACTAACAACTAATGAGGGCCCAATATCTTGGGTTAGCCCAATGAGAATAGATGGATCATGCAAATGTGGCCCAATGATTAGGGTCAACCCACTTAAAGAATGATGAGAATGGGCCTAACAAGGCCTAAGGAAAGGTCACGATGAGGACATTTAACCATCATTGCTCATCAATGTGGACATTTAACCAAAATTGCTCCTAACGAGTGGCCCACATAGAGCCAAACCTATAGTGGGCCCATGGCCTCACACAAGGGCCTAATATACATCACAATGGGCCTCACTCAAGGGTCACATATACATCACATCGAGCCTCACTCATGGGCCTCATGGGCCACATATACATTATAATGTGCCTCACTCAAGGGCCTCATATACATCCCATTAAGCCTCACACAAGGGACTCATGAGACAGCCCATGGCCTAGGAACAATGGGTAGAAATGTGTACATAACACTTACATCATGGTGGGCCATACAATTCAATGGTGCATACTGAAAGTGTCCTGGTTTGTCAATTAGCGTGTGTTGAGTTAGCAAGACAAAGGAGTCCCATAGGAAGATTGTTTAAGTGTCTGCCTCAACTGGATATGTGTCTGAACTCGTCAAAGGTAAACATTAGCTTCACATCCCATGTCCCAAAATACCAAGTATATAAAACCCTTAAAAATGGATAGAACTTCTTAGGATTTTTGGTAAGAAAACTATTTTGCAAAATCAGAAAAATCTCTAGGTTTTCTGCCTTTGTCGATTATCGATACGTATTTCGATGAAATCGAACCATGTTGTCAATGTTCTCAAAACTCACTCGATGTTATCGAAATGAGGACTTCAGATGTCCAGCAACCACAAAAAAATCTGGACTAAATTATCGATGAATCGATAGACTATTCGATATCATCGAATTTTGAATCTCGGGTCCATCGAAGACGTCTTGATAAAATTAACATCTGGTCAGTTTTGTCCAATATACTATTAAGAAAATCATGTAATTCTTGATATATCGAAGAGAGACTCGATATCCTTGAAATTCAAATCTCGACGATATCGATAGTCCTTTGATGATATCGAATTGAGACACTAAACTACCCAGCAAGTTTTCAGGTAAAATAATTCTCGTATCGAGGATCCCTTGATAAAATCAATATTCAAATGTCGATCATATCGAGACGTGGTCACCCCTACGTAGTATTTCATGCCTATGGAAGGATGGAATGCACCTAGGGAGCCCACTACCCGTAAGGGACACAGGGTGAGAAAGAGGTTCATGTTTATTAAACGTGCCACCGTACGCCTTCATCAGACATACGGAGTAAGATTTTAAGTAAAGTGAAATTCTTAACCATCCCATCTTCTTACGAATAGTGATAAACCAATGGGCAAACAAGTATCTCGCTATACATATGCTCTTTGAAAACTTTCCGTATAGGCACAAGCTTACAGGAAAATTCCTTGACATTATCGATGAATTGACACCGTCATCGATACCATCGATATTCAAATTCTGATGATATCGAAGGATCCTCGATCATATCATATACCTGATAAATTTTAAAGGCATCTGCTCTTTCATTTTCACATGTCGAGGAATCGAACTTTGTTTCGATGAAATCTGGGTTCAAAATCCGATGACATTGAAGCATGTTCAATCTCCTCGACCAGTTAGTAAAAAGGTTCAAAAGCATTTAACAGTTTGAGTTCGTATCATCGAGTGACCAGTCGATGCTATCGAGAGTATACACTCAATGATATCGAACCCTTCTCGATGATTTTGAACTCTACCAAAAATATGACTGTTTTATATCTGTTAGAGCTTTTTGCCTATTTAATGAGAGCTTGACTTTGGTTATTTTTTGAGAGAAAACAGAGAGTACTTTTGAGTGTTTAAACCCAGATCATATATCCTAAGCCTTTTCTCTCATGGGAGTTCATCCTCCAATCCACCCTCATCATTGATTTCAATAGAGTGGATTGGGGAATGAACTTTTGCATTCAAGGATCCTGCAGCTACCACCTTAATGACAGATCATTAAGCTAGGATACCTTGAATGCATAGATGATTGGAATCACTCTGTCTCCTTCATAGGAAAATATTTGATAGAGTTGGATTTCATCATAACCTTGACCAACCCGTAGCCTTACATTGGTACATCATCTGAGTTACGGTTCGAGGGAGCTGAAGATTCTTCATCATCAAAGGAGGAGATCTTCATTAACGTGCTTAATGGGGCTCATCTACTTATCTATAAGCCATTAGAGTCCAGAGAACCCTTATGATCATTCCTTTTATAGGATTAGGTCTAAGGTGCTTTTCATCCCTTTCAAGTCCTCATAGGAGGCCTCCGATGAGAGTGTACGTGGTGGGTGCTTTGTGTTGACCCTTGCTCTGTGGAGAGCATAAATTGTTAGGTCATTATGTAGGTCTTTGACCTATGTAGTCTAAAACCTGGGTGCTGTGTGTTGACCCTTGCTCATGTGAGCATAAACTGGTAGGTTCCTTGTGTGGATCCTTGGCCTGTGTGGCCTAAAAGTTGAATGTTGTGTGTTAACACTTTCTCTTGTGTGAGGCATAAACTTGTATCGTGTAGACACATTAGAGTCAGCCTAGTGTTGGTTGTACTGATTTGAGGTGAACCTAATTTGAAACCTCCGTTAGTGATATCCGGTACACTCAAGGGTTGAGTGCGTGTGCCAAAAGTGGAGTAGACAAGTAGTCAAACCACTATAAAAACAACTATGTTTGAGATTGCTATTTACTTCACTTGCTTATGTGATTTCTCGGAATGCTCTCATATCTCATGCATACATGATTATTTGGAACTAAGTAGAATTGCATATCACACACAGTCACATCCATCATGAACTATGTCTCTTATCTTATTTATGCTTTGAATAGTTTTGTGATTGAATCCTCTAGATGGCTTGGAAGCCATTAGAGTTACATTCAAGAAATCTTGATACTTGCATATTCATTCAGGATAGGGTTGAAAGGGTTTAAATCATCATAAAATTTTAAAAAGTCTTGTTCACCCCTCTAGGACATATTGGCATATTCCTACTTCAACTAAAACGGTCATTACCGCAATTTCAATTGGTATCAGGGTGGATCTCTCTTAAGGGCTTCACCGCCTAGAGAGTGATCTTAACTGAAGTTGGTAATATGGCCAAAGGAGAGGGCTTATTGGTAACTAGACCTCCGGTATTTGATGGATCAAATTAAGCATACTGGAAGGCTAGGATGCATTACTTTCTAAGATCTTTAGATCATGATGTTTGGGATATTGCTGAAAGAGGATATGTGCCACCAATTGAACAAATAGTACTTGAAAATGGCACAACTATCACTAAACCAAATTCCAAAGAAATGTAGACAACATTTGATAAAGAAAAATAAACCTCTGAAGCTAAAGCAATGAATGCTATCTACTGTTCTGTATCCCAAGAAGTCTTCAATCAAATCAGTATGTATGGAACAGCTAAAGAAGCATGGGACTTGTTGGAAATAACCTACGAGGGAACTAACACAGTGAAAAGATCCAAACTACAGCTCTTAACATCATAATTTGAAAGTCTTAGAGTGGAAGAGCATGAGACCTTCATGAAGTTTTTCACAAAACTAAATATAATTTTTAACTCCATGGGTGGATTAGGAGAAAAAGTTCTTATTCCAAAAATCTGTAGGAAAATACTGAGATTACTACCAAAACAATTCAATTCCAAAGTCACAACTATTGAAGAATGTAGAAACATGGATGAGATGAAAGTAGAAAAACTTGTAGGTTCCCTATAAACATTTGAACTACACTTCAAGCAAACTCCTAAACCTAAAAATACCGTCCTCAAAACTTCAAAGAATACTCTAAATGAGGAAGATGAAAGTGAAAGGGAGAATGAAGATGATGACATGGATTTGTTGGCTCAACCGTATAGAAAATTCGTTTATAAAAATCGTGGCCGACCATTTAAAGGAAGACAGTTGGATAACAAACATTTTACAGGTAAAACTGGTAAAAAGTCCAAAGAACCTCAATGTTATACGTGTCAAAAGTTTGGAGATCTATCCACTAAATGACCAAATAGGAAAACTAAAGGAAAGACAATGGTAGACACATGAGATAATACTGAGGAGTCAAATTCAGAATGTAGTGACTCAGAGAGTGATGGAGACCGAAAATCCTTGAAAATTCTTATGATCTCTACAGCCTTCAATATTCCCATAGAAACTAAGAACATCGATGAACCTTAGAGCACCGAATCATTTTCATCTGATGATGAGGAAACAGAAAAAGAAGAAGAAGAAAAGGATAAACTGTAGGATGCCTATAATCAACTTTATATCCATAGCATCAATATCCTTAAAAGACTTGGGATAAGTGAAAATAAAAATAAGTTGTTGCAAATAGATCTAGACAAAACATTGGAAATCAATACACACCTGATTAATGATCTACAACAATACCACTCAGAAAATGATAGACTCGAAAGAATCAATACTTTTCTCAAATCTGAGTCTGAAAAACTGAACAAACAGATTGAACTATTAAAAGATAAAAACATGCATCTTCAAAATGAAAATCACACACTCATGTTTGATCTAGAGAAATTCAAAAAATCTGTTGAATTGAATTATAAATTCTCCCAAAGTAGTGAAAAATTAGAAAAAATCTTAAGGATGAGAAGACCTGGAAAAGAAAAGAGTGGTTTAGGATATGACATGTTCAAAACAAAATCCAGAAATGCAACACCAATGTTTGAAAAATCTGCTGCATCACAAAGGAAAACAAAAACCACTCCTGTTTATCATTCATGTGGAGATTCTGGTCATTATAAATTTGAATGCATGTCTCCTAGGAGGACTCAATTCAATTCTGGTCAAAATCATACCGATAAATATAGACTAACCAGAAGAACGATATAAAATGTCAGGACTCTGCCTGGGAATATGGCTAGAGGTAATACACATCCATCACCACGTATAATGATTGAAAGAATGAAGGAGTTATTGAATCAAGTGGCTGAATTAAACCAGAAAACTAATGAATTTGTGAAACAAGGTAACTTGATTCAGTTACCCAACTTGATTAACGAAGGAAAAACTACCTTAGTAAGAAATCCTGTTACAAAATGGGTAATGAAAGAAAAGAAAAATTACCTTGTTGTTCACTCAAATCATATAACAAGCAATGATGCTAAGTGGTACTTGGATAGCGGATACTCTAGACATGTCACAGGTGAAAAATCTCTCCTCGTAAATTATTCAAATCTTGATGACGGGATAGTCACCTATGGAGATGGGAGCACTGCTAAGGTAATAGGACAGGGAACTATCAAAGGAATGAATATGCTAAAAAATGAGAATGCCTTTTGCATAAAAGAATTGGCACATAATCTTCTAAGCATTTCTCAAATATGTAACAATGAGCATGTGGTTATATATAACAAGCAAGAATGCGAGATCATAGACTTATCAGGTAAACCAGTGATGAAGGGTTATCGCACATGTAACCATTGCTATGTCATTAAAGGCAATGAAAAGGTTGATCCATATGCTTAGTAACATTTGAGCATGGAAAACATGTCCAAGTATGCATCTAGATCTAGATGGTAGTTGAAATGATGCAATTTTGATGAACTTTCATGATATATCTGAGGTCTCTCACCTCAATATTTTTTAACATTCTGTTGTTTATAATTTTGGATGACACAACTTTTGTACAAATTTTGATGTGCATACAGACTAAAATCTATGTATACTGAGTCATAAATATATGGAAGATTATTGAAAACTGGAGATAACATGTCTCCTCCTTCTCCTCAATTAGTGAATCAATGAATCGAACGATTCGTCGATCTCATCAGAAAAGAATCGATCCCATTGACGACCTCTTGAGAATCTGAAAATTTGGGTCGATTAGTCTGCCCTCGAACTCATCATCGATAACATCAATTAGGGTATGTCGATATCATCGAAACCATGTTCGATGATATCGAAGTTTACTGCCCGATAAAAGGCGAATGAGCAGGAATTTCATTTCACTTCTCAAAGATAATTTTTTCTTCTCTGCTCGTCTTTCTCAGCCACTCTACATGAATCTTCATCTATGAGTCCTACAAGATCAACACAAGC
Organism: Magnolia kwangsiensis; assembly: GCA_037074715.1. Taxonomy (NCBI): domain Eukaryota; kingdom Viridiplantae; phylum Streptophyta; class Magnoliopsida; order Magnoliales; family Magnoliaceae; genus Magnolia; species Magnolia kwangsiensis. The sequence goes on along the minus strand of CM073572.1, from coordinate 147,784,311 downwards.
CGGTAATACCTCATTTATTTTCTTAATTCTCAAGATTACATCTTGTGTCTTTTGGGTATCGCTAGATTTTTTAGAGAAGTTCTGTATATAAAATCCTCAATTCTCCAAATCTCTCTCTCTCTCTCTGTGCTTACCGGTCAATGGGAAAGGACAAAGGCAAAACATATGGTCTTGGAGAATCCTCACAATCCTCCAAACATAAAGTTCTTACTCCGAAGGAAAGAGCTAGGGTGTCTGATCATGGGACCCCAACGCTCTAGCGAACCAGACAAACAACGTGTGGTGGGTCTCAACCTGACGCACCTATCCCTCCTGCTAGGGTAGATCCCATTTTGACTAAATACACTGAAAGGAAGTTGATTCATGAACGGAGAATTGACAGGGAGTGCCTAAAGCCGTACAATCTAGAACCCCTATTAGCTGTGACTGATTGACTACCTCTTCTCGACTTTGGCGGGCCATGTCATGCAAAAAGAACCTACAACTTCTTTACTTCCAGCCACTCTCCAGTCGCAGAACCTCCATCTATCACTGTGTTTGTTGGGGATATGGACGTAGAAATTACCCTTGAATCTGTTGCAAGCATCTTCAGTCTCACTCTATCTTTAGTTGGTCTCTCTGATTTGGACCTTGAAAATGCTGACACTCGATCTAAGGTCACGAAATTTCTTTTCCATGGTAGGGATATTCCCTAGTACCAAGGTAATGTGCTAAAAGAAAAATTTATCGAACCTAGGTATCGAGTTTTGCATGACATCTTTGCCACAAACTGTACCCCAGGGGTATAAATCGTGCCGACCTTACAGGTTTCATGGCCATGGTTGTATATTGTGTGGCAACTTGGATCTAGATCTATCTTCCTACTATGATTGTTCACCAGTTCGTGTATGTTATTCACACCTCTAGAGATGTTCATCTACCCTTCCCTTGGATCATTCACGTGGTATGTGATATGATCGGTCTTCCGATGACGAACGATCAGGAACTTCCTCTCCAACATTTCAATAAAATCAATATTAGAAAGATGGATTTGAAGTTTCATTGATATCCTGAAGACCAACCCGAGGAAGGATTCATGAGGAATGAGCAATGGTTGAAGGGGCTGCACAAGCTGAAGGAGCAGGAATAGCTGAAGGAGACCCTTTTGCATCGCAGCAAGCTCTGTCTCTATCTAACCCTATGTAGTCAAAAAGATTCAAACTACATCAAGATCGGATTGGAACGACATTGCGAGAAGTCACTCAACTGAAGGAGACGATGAATGCAAGACTCACCATCCTGGAACCATTGGTGGTAGGGGTGCAGCAACTGGTTGATTTGATCACATGCCGACGCGATGATACAACACCACCTTCATCCGCTCCTCCACCATAGTATCAACAGTCCTCATGCCGTCAAATACACCTGATACTCATCTCAACGTATGGGCATGGATATCTTTTTGAATACCCTGCGATCGTATGAATGTATATGATGGCTTATTAACTTAGAAAGTCTAACAAGTTTTTTTTTTTGTGAAGTTTGGATATCCCCTACGTGAGGAAAATATTTGTCTTTTGTATGCCCATGGATGGGCTATATTTTTTTTGTTTGGGATGGATGTTACACTACTACCAATCTTAGGTAGTACCTATTTTGGATATTTTTGTTTAATGGCTGGTTATAATTCATATATGCTTACTACCATGTTTATATGGTTTGCTTTATATGATGCTTATCCATGTTTATCTGGTTTGGGTATCTCTACTAATGCCATGTTTATCTGGTTTGCAGTCATATGTCAACTGTGAATGCCTCCTCCTGTATATTTCTTGATTGGTTTGTGATGTTTGATCCTTATTTTCAAACTGCTAGTGTCTGTTTAATTCACAGCTCTCCCTTGACCTGGTCTACATAAGTGTTTTCTATAAGAGATGTCATTATCTGTCTTACATCTATCTCGTATTGATTATGCATTTTATTTTGCGCCACTATCTGGGTCTTGATTCTCTCATATGCTTCAACTTCAGTCAACATATCTTGTTATATTACCCTTTGCCAATGTTAGAAAAAAATGGAGAGAACAGATCCCACCATGGAGGAAAATTGTGTGTATCTATTTGTTAATGGTGGTATAGGTGTTAGAGGGAGCAGCTGTAAGAAGACAGGGGGAGTAGCTACTACTGAATGATACAGTTGTGTGTGTGTGTGTGAACTCACTAGCTTTGTAAAATTGTGTAAAGTGCATGCACACGCAATTTAGAGTGTTGATTTAGATGTCGTTCTAGGTCTTCAGGGTGTTTTGCCATGTAATTAACAAAGGGGGAGAGTGAAAGTGCCCTGGTTTGTCAATTAGTGTGGGTGTTGAGTCAGCAAGATAAATGAGCCCTATTGGAAGATTGTTCAAGTGTCTGCCTCAACTGGATGTGTACCTGAACTCGTTAAAGGTAAACATTAGCCTTACATCCCATGTCCCAAAACACTAGGTATATAAAACCCTTAAAAATGGATAGAACTTCTTAGGGTTTTTTGTATGAAAATTATTTTGCAAAATCAGGAAAATCTCTAAGTTTTCTACCTTTGTCGATTTATCAACACGTATTTTGATGAAATTGAACCATGTTATTGATGTCCTTGAAACTCACTCGATATTATTGAAATGAGGACTTCAGATGTCCAACAACCACAAAGAACTCTAGACTGAATTATTGATGAAGCGATGGACTGTTCAATATCTTCAAATTTTGAATCTCGAGTTTAGTTGCTCCGAGATTCAGTTGTGTCCAATATACTATTAAGGTAAATCATGTGATTCTCGATGTACCGAAGAGAGACTTGATATCCTCAAAATTCAAATCTCGATGATATCAATAGTCCTTCAATGATATCGGATTGATACACTAAACTACCCATCAAGTTTTCAGGTAAAATAATTCTCATATCGAGGATCCCTCGATAAAATCAATATTCAAATGTTGATCATATCGAGATGTGGTCGATGTCATCGAATAGGACATAAACTGTCCAGCAAGCTTATAGGAAAATTCCTTGACATTATCGATAAATCGACACCATCATCGATACCATCGATATTCAAATTTTGATGATATCGAAGGATCCTCGATCATATCATATACCTAATAAATTTTAAAGGCATCTGCTCTCTCATTTTCACATGTCAAGGAATCGAACCTTGTTTCGATGAAATCTGAGTTCAAAATCCGATTACATCGAAGCATGTTCTATCTCCTTGACTAGTTGGCAAAAAGGTTCAAAAACGTTAGACAGTTTGAGTTCGTATCATCGAGCGGCCAGTCCATGTTATCGAGAGTATACGCTCGATGATATCGAACTCTATCAAAAATATGACTGTTTTATATCCATTGGAAGTTTTTGCCTATTTAATGAAAGGTTGCCTTTAGTTGTTTTTGAGAGAAAACAGAGAGTGCTTTTGAGTGTTTAAACCCAGATCATATATCGTAACCCTTTTCTCTCATGGGTGTTCATCCTCTAATCCACCCTCATCATTGATATTCAATAGAGTGGATTGGGGAATGAATTTTCGCATTCAAGGATCCTGCAGCTATCACCTTAATGGCAGATCATTAAGCTGTGATACCTTGAATGCATAGATAATTGGAATCACTGTCCCCTTTATAGGAAAACATTTAATAGAGTAGGATTCCATCATAACCTTGACCCTTCATAGCCTTACATTGGTACATCATCTGAGTTGCGGTTCAAGGGAGCTGAAGATTCTTTGTCATCAAAGGAGAAGATCTTCATCAACGTACTTAATAGGGCTCATCTACTTATCTGTAAGTTATTAGAGTCTAGAGAACCCTTTTGATAATTCCTTTTGTAAGATTGAGTCTAAGGTGCTTCTCATCCCTTTCAAGTCTTCATAGGAGGCCTCCGACGGGAGTGTACATGGTGGGTGCTTTGTGTTGACCCTTGCTCTATGGAGAGCATAAATTGTTAGGTCCTTGTGTAGGTCCTTGACCTATGTGGTCTAAAAACTGGGTGTTGTGTGTTGATCCTTGCTCATGGGAGCATAAACTGGTAGGTTCTTTGTGTGGATCCTTGGCCTGTGTGGCCTAAAAGTTTGGTGCTATGTGTTTACCCTTGATCCTGTGTGCGACATAAACTTGTGTCATGTAGACATGTTAGAGTCAGCCTAGTGTAGGTTGTACTGATTTGAGGTGAACCTGATTTGAAACCTCCGTTAGTAAGATCCGATACACTTAAAGGTTGTGTGAGTCCGCTGGAAGTGGAGAAGACAAGTAGTCGAACCACTATAAAAACAATTGTGTTTAAGATTTCTATTTACTGCACTTGCTTATGTGATTTCTCTGAATGTTCTCATATCTCATACATACATGATTATTTGGAACTAAGTAGAATTGCATCTCACACACAGTCACATCCATCATGAACTATGTCTCTTATCTTATTTATGCTTTAAATAGTTTTGTGATTGGATCCTCTAGTTGGCTTGGAAGCCATTAGAGTTACATTCAATAAATTCCGATACTTGCATATTCATTCAGGATAGGGTTGAAAGGGTTTAAATCATCATAAAATTTTAAAAAGTCATATTCAGCCCCCTCTAGAACATATTGGCATATTCCTACTTCAACGAAGCGGTCATTACTGCAATTTCACACACAGCCTTGGAAAAAATAGCTGATCAGTGTGGGTATAATACACACATCATGGTGGGGCCTGAGACTTAAAATCAAGTTAATCTGTGGCTTGTGTGGGCCACACCATGCACACAGTTGAGAGGTTACCTTCCATTAAAGCATTTATAATCATTTATTGGGCCCACCAAGCTATGGTTCACAAATTATGTGTGTCCCACTAGGTTAAGGGGTTAGACCAAGTTTCAGGTGCATCCAAATCTCAGATAGACCCTAGCAAGTGCTTTTATATGTTTTAACATGTCTTCACATGATTTTAGATGGTGTGGGTCACCTGAGTTCTATGTACGGCTGATTTTTGGGGTATCCCAATAATGAAAGGGGACCCATCAAATGCACGGTGTGGATGCTCGACATACATCATGGTGGGGCCTATGGCTGGAACCCATGGTCCCTACCCATTATCACAAGTAGCAGGATGCTACTTACTGCAGCGTCCTCTGGACGCTGGCAGCAGTAGTGTCAATCTATATATATATATATATATATATATATATATATATATATATATATATATATATATATATATATATATATATATATATATATTTGTTTACTTACGGTTTTTCATAGGTGGGGCCCACATCGGGAGGATCCACTCCGCTGGTTGGGTTCTTCGGGTCGGATGGGTCTAACAAGCCACATATTTAACATTTTTTTGGCGTACAGAAACATCATAGCAAGCCCTAACAATTTATCACTATTAAAACAATCTATTTGATGATGTGGCCCACCAGAGATTTGGATTGGCTTCGTTTTTCGGCTCCATGCCTAAAATGAGCTGGGAAGTTGGACGAATGGTGTGGATACAATACTTACGTCAGGTGGGGGTCCACGTCCAGTGGACTGGATGGCGTGGATGAATCACTTACATCAGTGGGTTCCACCGTCCAGAGATGGTGTGGATATTCACATGCATCACGTGGGCTCCACCGTCCCTTGCTGGATGGTGGACAACATGGATGAAACGCATACATCAGGTGGGGTCTACATAGACGTGGCCCACTTGATGTGAATCAAGCTGATATTTGTATTTTCCCTTCATTAGGGTATGTCCAAAATGGACAGCTAGGGTGGGTTGTCCACTGGATGTCAGCAAGGTGGGCCCTTCAAACGGGACGACATGAATAAACTCATGCATTAGGTGGGCCACAAACAGGGAAGGGAGAGAGAGAGAGAGAGAGAGAGAGAGAGAGAGAGGCGTATATGATGGAGGAGCTTCACCACTATGAGCTCTTCTAGGTGGGCCATGCAATAGAATACATATATCAAGATGGGCCCTAAAACATGGGCCCTCAATCACAAAATCAAGGGTGAAAATCCCTTTCCCACCCACAAGATCAAGGTCTAAATGACCTTACTATAGGCAAAATGAATATGACGATGGGGTCCATGGAGAATGTCCGCATCATGGGATGAACATATGAATCATGGTGGGCCATCGGCTGCACCTAGGGTCCAAAGTGAGATCCATACCATCAATCAGTAGGCCCCACTTGGCCCATCATCAAAATCACAAGTCTAGTCCTATAAACACCCACTGATTGCTAATATGCTTAGTTCTATGGCTTCCTTAGCTTATTGGCTTCAACCTAGATGGAGGATGATGAAGATTGAAGGGTTGAATGGTGAGATTTGGTGGTAGGAAGTGGGCCTTGATCTTAGGTTCTTTCTCTTTTCTCTCCTTAGTCTTTTTCTCTCTTGGTTGCTAGGAAAATGATAGAGAATGGAATGAGATGGAGTGAAGGATGAGAGATGTAAGGAGAGAGGGATGGGTGTGTAAGAAAATGACATGGAGGGTATGAGCTTAGTTGACTTTTGGGTGAGAGAGGGATGGGTGCCATGCTTTGTTGGTAAGAGAGAAATGGGTTATGTACTTGACTTGCATTTGATTGATTGATGTGATGGATGGTAGAGATTTTCTTTGAATTCACAACCCGCGGCGTTTTCTTTAAAATAAACGTAGGCCCACAACTCTTGGCCTGGGTATTACATCGGTGCGCAAGATGCGGCGTTGGAACCGCGGTGATGGTGCGGTCGCAAGGCTAGAAGTCTCGGGTCGAGTCGACTCAGGTTGACAAGTTAAACTCAGGGTCGCGCGCAACTGCCGATTATAGGTTGCAGGTTACCAAAATTTGATGGAAAGGATCGCGAGGGTCTAAGGAACAGTATGGACTAGAATACGGGCCTTACAGGTTGCTTCTTGACTTTTTGAGCAAGTATTAAAGAGGGCTTTGAGAGAAAAATTACTTGAGTTATTACCCTTCCTCTTAAGCCATCTTTCTCATAAGAGTTCATCATTTAATCCATGACTTAAAGGCATTTATTAGTATATTCATAACTTGGATTGAAGAATGAACTCTAGCCTTTATTGATGATCCAACAACACTCTTTAATAGCAAATCATTGTGTTAGGATCCTTAAATGCTTAGCTTATGGGAATTTTCTCTATCTCTTAAAAACTCATAATTAATTGGAGAAGATCAAACCAAATCCTAAACCCAATAACCTCGGTACCTTGATTGGAGCATTTACAAGAGGTTGCGGTTCAAGGGAGCTGAAGACTCTTTATCACAAGGAATATCTTTAACAACATGTGCTGAAATAAGGCTCACTCACTTATAAGTAAGTTTTAGAGTCCATTGAGTTTGAAGTCATTTCCTTGTGTAGGATCAGGATTCAGAGTTTAGTTTTCAAACTCGCTAAGACCTTTTATACACCTCCAACGAGAGAATACGTGTAGAGTCTTTATGTAGGACCTATTGTCTTATATAAGCACTACCTTATGTAGGCATTATAGGTTGTCTTGTATAGGCTCCTAGTTAGCCTTGTGTAAGTTGTGAAGGTTTATGATTAACCTGATTTAAAACCATTGGATAGTGAAATCCATTACACTCATAGGGATAAGTGCATCAGCCAGGAGTGGAGTAGGCACATAACCAAACCACCATATATCGTTGTGTTTGTGATGCATGCTTTTGTCTATGTTGTATTGTTCATGATATGATTAATTTCCGCACATTACATGCTTGATGCATTGCACCATTTATATATTTCACTATCCTATCTTTTGTTTGTGCTTGATTGTTAATTAATCCTGCTTGCTAATGATTAGAAATCAATGTTTGCACTAAGTAGGATTAACATTTTTAAAGATCCTATTCACCCCCCTGTAGGATACTTGGGCATAATTCTATACTTCACTAATAGTGGTTAACCACAATTTTATAACTCACCACAAATAATGCCTACTGCGCCATGGAAAAAGCCTCATACGAAAGCAACTTGGCTGATTAACAAGGAAGAACAAAGACCTAGAAATTGAACTAAGCAAGACAAAAATAATTACTCAAGGTATGAAATTAGAGTTAGAAAAATCAAAATCTCATGTTAACATAAATCATAGGCTTACTAAGAGTGAAGAGAAATTAGAAAGACTTCTAGGAATGGGTAAGAGTTTAAGGACTAAACAACACTGTTTGATGCAAGTGCTCAATGTCACAAAAACATGACACACGTGTTAGCCGCAACATGTGAGGGTTCTAAAATAAATTCATATATGGAAAAGGAAAATTAGGGTTTTATCTCTTAAGTAATAAGATAGGCATTTGCCATATGTATAAGACCTGATATAATATCCATATTGGATTTCAGTCCATGGTCTTGAATGTACCATAATATACCACATGATATAATCCATTAGATGTATATGCATGATGATGAAAATGAAATCACAATCACATAATTAATTAATCAATTAATAATATATTTTTTCGATGTTGTTTTATCACAGTGTATGCAGGCATGCCGGAATTAGATTTGCATATCCAATTCGAATCGAACAACATTGACCCCGAGCTCCAAGATATGCAGACACAGAGTATGACCGAGATTTGGAGAGATAAACGGCCTATTCAGCCACTCGCTCACTATGTAAATGGATTAGGCAATAATCAGAGTGTGGGGTTCGTCCTCTGAAGATGGGTTACTCCTTTGCCTTCTGTACAAAAGGACTTTTCAATATAAATTAAAATAAACGGGAAAGAAATCCTTACAGTCGGCTGCTATGAATTGTTGAAGAACGCCTCTCTGATGTAGAACTAAATCCAATGTATGAGCGTAGACCCGAGATTATATCTAAAAATTACTAACTACCTGATTAATGTTACTAATTACACTACAGAATGTAACACAACAATCTACAACATGAAGTTACATTAAGAAATGTAATTCTCTTGATAAGAAATAAAGGATTACACTACGAAATGTAAAGAGAATCATAATTAAAAATATAATTGATTTGGTTTGGTTTGTGTAATGTCTTGAAAAAATCCGTACAAAGACCCGAGTACCACCTCAGACAGAAATCATTAAGGACCAAATTCTTTAAAAAATTAGAAGAGAATTAACTAAGCACTAAAATAGGTTATCTGTGAAATTAGCTCCAACCACTTTAAATACGAATTGCATGACCGAAAACTAGCAGAATCGTTAACGCTACGTTACCTAGAAACCTAGGATCCATCTCAAAGCCCATTTGCTCTCGGAAGCATCATGAAACTCCTTATTGGACCTAGACCGTGCGTCGAAATTCTGATTACCCAAAACTATACAGTTATGACCACCTTACTGGACTTGACAACTATCTCAAAAATTAAGTCGTAAAGGTATCCAGAAGCGCACAACTTGAGCCCGCAACGGAGTGTGCGAGAAATGCGAATATCTTTAGAAAATGAACTGAAACTTAAGTGAATTGAGTCGTTCGCTTGCAGGCCAAATCTAAGGATTCAGCCATCAGATTCTGACCCAATTATACCCTCGAATTAGAAAAAATTTTCAACATATGTCAGTGTACTTGTGACCCTGATCGAGTATCGGTGACCATTGACCTGAAACAGGTCCCCCGTGGTCGATCCACTAATCCAATCGGACCGAGATCTTAACCTTACCTAGATCCAATATCAAGGAGCTTACTCCCGACCACATGCAGAAAAGGGGCCTCCAAATGTGCTCCGTTGGATCGAAACAACCGACTTCTAGCTATTACCTAAGTATACCATGGCCCTGGGGTCAATCTCATCAGATCTGGGCCTATATAAAGGCCTTAAACCCTCTCTCTCATTCCATACGAATTACAAACCCTAGGAGAGAAAAGAGAGTAAAAAGAGAAGGAAAGAGAGAGAAAGTGAGAGAGAAAGCGGGAGATTGTTCCTGAGATTTGATCCCACCACTCCACGTGCTTAACCACCGTTTTCGTATCGTCATATCGAAGATTCTGATCCTGTTCTTGGGTAAGATCAAATCCTAATCCTAATATGTTTTAAGGATTCAAATACAGTAAATGGTGAAATAGCTAAACTATTTCATGCTATAGGTTGTCATCGTGCTGTAGACAAAGACTTAGTGTTTAAATTAAGTTCGTTACGAGTCTACCGGCAAAAGGTGCGGACTATGAATGTTTAGGTTATGGTTTTCAAGGCTTTCAATGTCAGCAATGATTTATGACTGACTTGATTGCTGTCACATGTGCCTAGTTTAATGATTTCTATATATTTTATATATATGTAAACTACGTTGATTTTAATGCATTCCATGTGTTTGTTGAAACATGTGAATGAGTATGAAATTATGATTTATGCTTGCCATGTTTATTGACTGAGAATACATGATTGTTGTACGTATGGTGAATCCTTGGAAAAGGGATTTGCTATAATACTAATTATAACTACTTTATTACATGTATGTGATATGTGTAGTCTAAGTATTTGATAATATGCCTAAACGGGAAAATGCTTGTTGAAATGTGTTTAATGAGGCCATTGAGATAGGATTCTCAACTACCTTGCCTATAGTTACAAGTTTCCTTCGTGTTATCTATCCTATTACTATGTGATTTGTGGATGAAATGCTTATGTATGATAACATGTATACTACGTGTTTGTTGAAATGCTTAAATGAGTTCGACACTAAAATTGATTGTCACATGCTATCTTGATTATCACATGTGAGTACTATTGTTTGGAGTACGTTTGGGGAAACGATGTAGTCCAGGTTGTAAAACCCGTATCCTAATTCGTACTGTTCCTTAGGCTTTCGCGGTCATTCCGATCGATTTCCGGCGACTCGCGATCTGCAACCGGCGTTGCGCGCAATCCTAGGACGGATCCTGTCGGTCTGAGTCAGTTCGACCCGAGACTTGTACCAGTGCGACCGCGCTGTCGCCGCGGTTCCGATGCCGCGTCTCACGCGCCGAGGCGATACCCAGGTCAGGAGATGTGGACCCGCGTTCAGTTCGAGAAAACGCCGCACATTTGTATAATCCCAAGAGAATCTCTACAACCTTTCAAATCAATCCCATCAATCATTTCATATGTCAAGTACACATCACCCCATCCCCAAGCAACCCTTAAAGTCAACACTCCCTTACACAAAGTACCCTCCATCACTCACTTTTCACCCATCACACCCATACCTCTCTCCCATCACCCCTCTCTCATCACCTCTCTCTCTCTCATTCCCTCTCATTTCTCCTAAGCCCCATGAGAGCACCCAACGTCCATGGCTTCCATGGAGAGCAAGTGTGGCCCACTTTCCTATCTCCCATCTCCACCATCCTAAGTCGATCTCAACCGTTGAAGTGCCTCCATTGGATCTCTAGCATACATTGATGGAAGAAAAAGTCCAAAAAGATCAAAGGTGGGTGCATCTTTAGGTTAGATTTCTCCATTTTTTTATGATGTGGGTGCTTCTTTCTCCCTCTCTTTTTCTTTTGTTTTGAGGGTGATCTTTATTTTATTTTATTTTTTTTATGATTTAAGGCCCCACATATGGTGGGACCCATCTTGATGTATGATTGGTATCAAAAAGGGGCCCATAGTGGCGGGGTACCTCCGCTACCCCGATTTCTCTCTATCCTTACTGTTTGATGGCCCACCTAATGCGTGCATCCATGCCATCCATCATGGTGGAGCCCGCCTTGGAGTATGTGAGACCCACCTCGTGCATATGTTCATATCCAGGCCGTCTGTCCTGCATGAACGGTGGATGAAGTAAAAACATAAAGATCTGCTTGATCTAAAACACTGGTGGGCCACACCACATGGTCCCACCTGGTGGACGTGTGTATCCACACCGTCCATCTAATGATGTGAATTCAAATCTCAGGTGGTAACCACCCTGCTGTGTGATTGATCCAGGAGGTGTGAGGTGTATATAATATAATATATAATATTATAATAAAAATAATGGTGGAGCCCACCTTGATATGTAATTATCCACACCGTCCAATCTCCTGGACGGTGTGACCCACCTGGTATATATACATTATGTGGTGGGGCCGCTCCAGCGGTGGGCCTAAGATAGGTCAGGCCCACGGCCAGCTGCTGGGGAGGAAAACACAAATATCTGCTTGCTTCAACGAGTGGGCCACACCGACGTGGATCCCACCTTGAAGACGTGCCCCACCCACGGTCGTCTGTCCCTGGGCGTCCAGTGCCCTTGGACGAAGAGAACACAAATGTCAGCTCCTTCCTAAGCCGGTGGGTCCCACACGTGTGGACCCACCTCATACCATCTGGGCCGTCCATCTGTTGACGGCCAACAGCCTGTAGCTGCTGGATTGGTGCAGCAGGTTATGCAGGTCCACCTTGTTGTACGTATTCCTCCATGCCGTCCTACCATCCAACCATTTGGCAACTGTGGGCCCACTCCACACGTGCTGCACGTGTGAGGGGTGGGGCCCACCTTGTCTGCATGCGTATTGTGTCCAGACTGTCCATGTGTCTGGACGTGGTCTTAGACCACCGTGATTTATGTATCATACTCGGACCGTCCATCCATTTTGGCGTGGCCCACCATGATTAGGACGGTGGGCCCTATCATGGGGCATGTGTTCATCCACCCAGTCCACCGTCCAGATATGGACGGTGGGACCCATCATGCGTTGCTTTCTCCAGCCGTCCATTCCTTCCTGGACGTTGGATGGAGTCCAAATTAAATGATAAATATATAATATTATATTATTTGGTAGGCCCCATGTGGGACTCACCTGCTGTAACTAGATTGGTGGGTATATCCCACACCAGCAGATATAGCTGCTGCGAGAACCATCAGCTTGATCTATGGCCAGATCATGGGGAGCCGTCCATTTGTGCAGGGCCCCACTGCAATAAACATGTTTTATCTGAGCCATCTATCCCTGCAGGACCTACCAATATATGGGCTATTTGTACCGCCCATCCGTGGGGCCCACGCATGATGTACGTTGCTTCCACACCGTCCAAATTCTCTAGACGGTGGAAAATCCACCCACCTTGATTGCAGGAGGTATTTGTCCACGCCACCCATCTGTTGTAGGTGTGGGCCCACCCCACACGTGCCACGCGTGTGGGCAGTGGAACCCACCTTGAGATATGTATTTTGTATCCACACCGTCCTTCCGGACGGTGCTCGAGATGCTTACCGTGATGTATGTCTTGTATGTACCCACCATCCAAAGGCAGGGACGATGGGCCTGTTGTGCCACGTGTGGCAATCCACACCACCCTTTTGTGTGGCGCCCCCCCCTACATGATGCGTGTGTGGTGTCCGCACTGTCCAGACCTTGGACGGTGGGACCCACCATGATGTTTATGTTGTATCTCTCCACCGATAACTCTCTGAACGGTGGGGATTGGGCTGGCTGGTCTACCACATTCCACTTATATAGCTGTTGTTGTGACGTCACTAATGAGGTGGGACTCACCTTGATGTAAGTGTTTTATATTCACTCAGTCCGTCCAGTAAAGGGACGTGGACCCCACAATGATGGAGTACTTCATCTGCACCGCTTATCTGTGGACACCACCACGACGTATGAGTCTATGCACCATTCAGATAGTAGACAGTGGCAACCACCTTGATCTATGATTTCTTGCACGGGAGACCGCCTTGATGTACTTTCCTATCCACATCATCCATGAGACGTGAACCCCACACAATGTATAATTTATCCACACTGTCCATGGGACGTGTGACCCACCCCTGATGTATTTCTTCTATATCCACGCGGTCTATCAGGTATACCACATTGCAACCAGTGAGGGATTGAATGTCTACCATTGAAACCCTTCTGGGAGTGAAGAAGTTTTGGATCAATATGATATTCATTTTGTTATTCGGGTCTTTGTGACCGTACGCATAGGTTGAATAGAAAATAATGTTACAATGGGCCCTACCTTGATGGCACATGTGGCCCGCCTTATATGTTGTATTGTATATCTATGCCGCCTATTGATGCTGCCCGCTTGATGGATAAGGGGCCCATTGGTGCAGCCCCATGTATCGACCCATCGTGATGTGTAGGCCTACTTGTAGCGACTATTTGAGGCTCACCTATTGGATATTTGGGCCCACTTTATGTTTGACTCTATGTGGACCACTGCTTGGGAGCAGTGTTGGTTGAATGTCCACATTGTTGGGCAATGATGGTTTAATGTTCACATTGTGACCTTCCCTTAGGCCTTGTTCGACCAATTCTGATTTGTCATGGCCGATTGTCGATTCTGATTTATCGTGGCCGATTGTCGATTATCGATCGAGACCGGTTACCGATTCTGATTTGTCATGGCCGATTGTCGAGGCCGATTATCCTGACCGATTACCGATTAGCGATCGAGGCCGATTATCCTGACCAATTGCCGATAAGCGATCGAGGCCGTTTATCATGACCGATTATCGATTAGCGATCGAGGCCGATTATCCTGACCGATTGCCGATTAGCGATCGAGGCCGTTTATCATGACCGATTATCGATTAGCGATCGAGGTTGATTATCTTGACCGATTGCAGATTAGCGATCGAGGCCGTTTATCATGACCGATTGTCGATTAGCGATCGAGGTAGATTATCATGACCGATTGTCATGACTGATTACCGATTAGCGGTCGAGGCCGATTATCATGACTGATTACCGATTAGCGATCGAGGCCGATTATCCTGACCGATTGTCGATTAGCGATCGAGGCTGTTTATCATGACCGATTACCGATTAGCGATCGAGGCCGATTATCCTGACCGATTGCCGATTAGCGATCGAGGCCGTTTATCATGACCGATTACCAATTATGATGGCCAATTGCTGATTTCGATTGTAGGGGCCCAATGTGATGTACATGCGACCCATATTTGAGGCCTGACGTGATGTGTATTCAGCCGTGTCTAAGGCCCAATGTGATGTATATTGAGGCCTAGGTGATGAGGCCCATTGTGATGCATTTGAGGGCCGGGTGAAAAAGGCCATTGTGATGTATGTTAGGCCCATGAGCAGGGCCCACCTGTTGTGTACATGTAACCCTTGAGTGAGTCCCATTGTGTTGTATATTAGGCCGTTGTGTAAGGTCGTGGGCCCATTATATGTTTGGATTTATGTGGGTCATTCCTTAGGGCAATGTTGGTTAAATGTCCACATTATCGAGGCCGATTGTTGATACTGATTATGAGTATGTGTCAGCATAGCATCATGATACATGCCCATACATATCATCTGCATGTTTGTTATGAGATGTGATTGACCATTGCATATGTCATTGGGTAGGATGATATGAGACTCCCTGATAGGCGGAGATTGTCTCGCATGAGTGCACGGTATGCGTATGACTGATGCATGACTGGATTGTATGACTCATGCATCTTGCATTGTGTGTTGTGATTACTGTATGCCCTAGCGACATCAGGGCCGTAGCCTCCACAGGCATATCGTGGATGGCCAGATGAGACACCGAAAATCTGTTTTACATGGGGTGCTATAGATATCCCTAGGTGAAAGTCCCTAAACCCTCTTGGTTCCAGAGGTTGCTCCAATGTCTAGACTGAGTGGGTAGATGAGCGCCGTGTGCCGATTACCAGATGGCTGCGCTCTCCACTGTTTCGTGGTCGGTTGGAAGGGGGTGCGGCCTTACCTGCCCGAGAGGAGGGGGCAATGCTAGGCTGAGTCTGACCAGCTCGAGGAATGGGTCCGCTATCGACGAGTCGAGCCCGATATTGGCAGATGGATAGTGAGGTCTCTTCCACTTACCTTATTGCGCGCGATGTGGCGGCGATCTGGTTTAGAGTGTACTAGACCCCGGTGATTTCTCAGAGAGGAACCGTACTGACATGTGGACTTATTGAGTAGGAGATGCCTGCTCATTCATTCATTCACTATCCACTCGGGCTGGTGGTGCGCAACTAATTGTTGTGTACCTTTGTTATGGCAAGGATTTCGGTTGGGCGCGCGACTAGCCTGATATCAGGAGTTTATCACAATGAGTCTGACTATCCAAATTTAGGTATGGGACTGGTTTGGATAGAAGTCCCTTGTGGTGGACCCCATAGCCTGCGATACTACGTACTATCATCCCGACTTCACACTCTAGCATGGTTATTTCATTCGCATCGCATATTATATTACGTCCGCAGGCATATGGCATCTTGGGTTGCTATTTCTGCACTTATATGGCCTGGATAGATTTAGCAGGATTTGTACATTGCATTGCATTCTCGACATCTGCTATTTAGCTCTTTATGACTCCTTATCGCATAACTATTCTATATCGTGTATTCTGATATTGATTGACTCATAGACTTGTCCATACTTTTGCTTACTCTGTCATCATGTGAGTTATATCTTGTCAGTATTTCTGCTTACTCTAATAATTTCTGCTCTTGTCAGTGTTTCTGTTTATTCAGACATTGTATGGTTTATGGATTACTAGTTTTCCGGTATTGTATGATTATGATATTGTATTGAATACTTGGCATTTACCTTGTGCACACACTTACACCACCCTCTAAGCTTTCTATAAGCTTATGCACGATAGATGCGTGCAGGTGATGTTAGGTTGCAGCAGTGCTGAGCTTGGAGCGTGCAGTGGTCTTCTGAGGCTTAATTTTATTTATGTATTTCCCCTTTCAGTATTGTACTCAAACGATTATATTAGTGGATATGTGATGTTGATGTTGCCTTTGTGAATTGGGAAATCTTGTGGTTATGCTTATTATTAGTTATATGTACAAAAAAAAATCCTCCTTGTAGGATCCCAGGATCGGAATCTGGCATATGAATGCTATGAGCCGAGAATGGGGTACTACGGAGGCTGTCGGTACCAGATTCGGTAAATCGGGATTCTTACGAATCTGATTCCCGGGTTTGGGGCGTGACACAGGTGATCGGTAATGGTTTACTATTGGTGGGCGAACTGTTTTGGGCACGATGGATAAGTTCGAGGAATTTGAGTCGTAAGCTGCTTGTCGACAATGGTTAGGCCACGGGGAGTGCTTATGCACTCCATGTCGATCAACTCGACATACGCTCATACTAGTCGAGCTTGTCAAGCAACCCGATTAGCGTAATGTATGTTCACCATGTATTGACGCTACTGCTTGAATTTAAGATACCAACTTACCAGTGAAAAATCTCATTTAACTTTGGTACCTCGATCCACTAAAACTCATGAGCCAGGCATGGTGATATACGACACTATGGTCGTGCTGTCGGTCTACGCTGGGGCTGTGAGCCTCCCCGTAGTGTCCAATGAGCAACCCAGACTCGTGAGCTGAATACGGTGGTGTGAGATACTGTATTCGAGTTGTTGGCCTACGATCAGGTGACGAGCCTGTAGTGACCTTGAGTATACGTTAGGTCTACGTTGAGGTGATGAGCCTTTCCGTAGTAAACTAGAGTATAAACTAGGCCTGCGCTGAGGTAACGAGCCTCTCCTTAGCGACCTGAGAACTGCCTATTGTATACGACTACTAGGATGACGACCCTAGATGGATCAATGATATAAAGGGAGGTACCTTAGCTTCCCAATACTACTGTATGAAGAGGTATAATTAAGAACTGAGTTAATCATGCATATGCACCGCATTGCATGTGTCTTTGGTATTGGAGTTGAGCATAGCGAAAGTGTTGCATGCCGCGATCATGAGATGATGTCACAGAGGGAGTGCAGGTGAGGCATACATCATTATCACATATCATCTTTGCATTAACAAGAATACTTACGACATGAGTGTTGTACTGCTTTATCATTACTGCTTAACTGAATTGATAACTTGTTAACCTTTGCCTTATAGCTCCATCGAGTTGATCACTCACTCTCATGTTCTGGGATGGTATTTTAAACACTAACTAGACCCTGTTGTAGTTGCAGATGATGGCGATGCTTGCAAAGCAAAGCCAGACTTTTACGATGATGAGTTCTCCTATTTGCAGCTATCAGGTGGGTCTATATAGATCGTGTTCTGATCGACGGGGTTATAGAGATGTTGACTAGATGCCATTACACCTGTTATTTTACATTTTGGAACACCCGTGTATATTCATTTTATCTATTTTGGGAGTATATATGTATATATTTAACCTGGTGACATGTTCACACTCTGGAGACTTACAACAGTTTATATATTTTATATATCTATCACAGTCTTCCGCTTGCATAATTTAACTGTCTTTGGAGTATGATATGTTGTTTTGGTATAATTCCACTCATGTTTAATGTACTAATGCGGACAACATTTAATCATCATTATCTATGTTGCATAAGTGATGTGTTGAAACTCGGGAGTTGGGCTCCTGCTCGACCCCCGAATTTCAGGGTGTTACAATTGGTTTGGTATAAAACGAGTTATTTTGCTACGATCTTCTTCTATTTATAGCTCTAATCCAACCATTTTGGATTCTTCTCATGCTCTGACAGTTATGGTAACGGTTTCGACAAAAAATGCAGGTATTTTGTTTGGGGGATTATCATTCAATAATAACAAACAAGATAAAAGAACATTCATCATCAAGTATGTTTTTTTTTATTATGGAATTCGTTACATTTACATATTTTCCCTGATTTCAATATAAAGCACAAACCATTTAAATTAAATAAAGTCATATGAAATGATCCAAATGATGATTTTGACAACATTCTGGCTTGCAATGACTCATTTCAATGAAAGAAGTATTGTGCGAGTCCAAGAATCCTTTGTTTCTCCTTGATTGATCTGAAGTGACAATCTTAAAGAAAAAGATTGAATTTTGATGAGAGTTGCAAACTTTTCACAAAATTTTGACAGCATATATGTGTTGTTCATGTTGAGTACGCGCAACAGAGCCCTGTTGCACGGGCATGTGCAACAGAACTCTGTTGTGTAGCCAGGTGCAACAGATCTCTAACTCCTTCCTTCTTCCTTATCCTTCGCAAAATACCTTGCAAAGGTATTTGGAAGGCTTTTTCTGAGAGCTTCAAACTTGCATCTGTCTCAAAAGAGGAGATGGAGGGGTATGATTGGCATTCACACGTGTGAAGTCTCGAATCTTGTGTTGCATGGCCCACTGTGCGCAACAAACCACTTTCGCACACGCAATGGATCAGGATCAACACCATGTTGCGCGAACCCGCACAACAAACCCTCGCTTTACACTCACTCGCAACATGGCTTTTTCTGGCATATCACCTGTTCTACTCCCTTCATTTTGTACTTTTCTTCTTTCTGTCATAGTTCTTCCTTTAGTATTTTTTATGCTCCAATAGATGCCCCTTTGATCCTTTGTTTGTTCATCATTAGAACGAAAAATAGAGGATCAATCTTTTCTACCTTGTTTACTAACACGTTGCGTGGACCTGCGCAACGATTAATCGGGTCCCTCGCAACATATAATCAGGTCCTGGGTCCAGCTTTGCCCATAAATACCAATAATTAGCCATTTTCAGAATTACTTCAATCTTTCCTTTGACCAGTGACTTTTGTGCGATATATAGCTTTCGTGCAACAAACCTACAACGTGCAACTTATCCCCTACAACGCAACTCGTCTTTGGCGCGCAACTCATCTTTACGTGTAACTGTCATGCCCCAAAATTTGGCACCTGGGTATATCTGACCTCGATTCCGTATCCGAAGGTATGACTTATGTTTTGTAGTTTACACTTCATAATCTACACATATGTTGGCAAAATGATCTCATTCATAAAATATAGAATTCCAAAATTGAATAATCAAACATTTATTTAAAGAAGAATAAAATGTCTATGTTCCACTATTCAATATTTTTATCAAACACATGTCATCGTCATGCTATCATAATATACTTAATGTTTATTACACTTATTTAGAAATTGGCAAGAAAATAAAAGAAAATCTCTTTAAGCTCCACCATGAGATCCCGATCCTGAAATTTTAAAATCCCAACAGGGTAAGCTGCGAAGCCTAGTGAGTAATCTTAACACAGGTTTCAAAATAACCTTATATAACATGAATAAGAATGTATTAAAAGATACCATACCTATTTAGGTAACACAACAAACGAGGAGTTTTAATAAACACAAAATTTCAATATAAATTCAAAGAAATATAAATGAATGAAATCAACAGATGTTATACTCCATAATAACATATGTGCGGTTTATTCTTTTTAACACCAGGGCCAGTTTACACCGGTTGGCCAACACCCGCGCCAATACAACACCTACCCTGGCAATGAGAACCTCTTGCATGACATGCTCACCCATCCAAAGGGCACTTGGTGAGGGACCCATTTGTACATTAGCTGGTCAAACTACTACCCTGCCGAACCTGGCAGTGGGAACCTTTTGCAATCCTGATATGCTCACCCACTCAAAGGGAACGGTAGATGTTCCAAAAGGTACCAATTGGGTTTCTGGGACTTTCAACCCAAGGGTCTTGATCGCCTCACCTATTTATGCTTTAGGGATTTTCAACCCAGAGGACTTGATAGCCCCACCTATTTTCTGGCGTTTCATAATAATTTCAATGATGCA
The DNA here is from genome assembly GCA_037074715.1 of Magnolia kwangsiensis. Classification (NCBI taxonomy): domain Eukaryota; kingdom Viridiplantae; phylum Streptophyta; class Magnoliopsida; order Magnoliales; family Magnoliaceae; genus Magnolia; species Magnolia kwangsiensis. The sequence continues at coordinate 147,763,839 of CM073572.1, read as the reverse complement.
TGACTTTAATATTGGATGAATCAAATATTTCTAAAAATATTTAACGACTGCTCTTGATCAATTTATAATACGTGATGTACACAATTTATTCAATTTAAAACAAAATCGTTAATCAATGTAAATTGCATATACATGATTTAAGTTCTACAAAAAATAATAAAAATAAAATAAAAACATGTAATATAATTTATTTGATTTAAGAATCTAAAATTTATAAACTCCAGATCATGTTAATTAAAATAAAGATAACCGAATGACAAAAATTAAAATGACATGTTTAAAACTATAGTAAGCAATTAAAACAAATAAAAAAAATAATTAAACAAACAACATAACATATACGATGGGCAAGTAAAATCTAATTAATTGAATAATTAAATAATAAAAGAAAATACATATATATATTTTTCTCTTAAATATCAAGTGAGAGAAAAACTCACTTTTTCTAAAAAAAAATGTTTTCTTTTCTTTTTCTTCCTTTTTCTCTCTCCTCTTTTCTTTATTCCTTTTTCTCTCTCTTCTCTCTCTCCCTCTCTTTCCAACGTAAATGTCCAGCAACACTTTTTTATCTTTATCTCTCTCTCTCTCTCTCTCTCTCTCTCTCTCTCTCTCTCTCTCTTCTCACGTCACAACACCTCACCTCACCTCTCACCTCTCACCACCTACCACCCTACTCCTATTTATAGTGATTCATTTCACTACCTATTAAGCACGTGGGGAGAAGATAACGGTTGCATGGCTTCGGTTTTCATCTCCATTGATCACGTTTTGTTTTTTTTTTTCATTCTTTCTTTCTTTTGATTTACATGCTTCCGTTTTGCAATTTTTCTCATCACGTTTTTCTTCTTCTTCTTCTTTTATTTTTATTTATTTTATTATTTATTATTATTATTATTATTATTATTATTATTTTTTATTTTGGGTTGGTTAAATTCACACCTGCACCATGCATTTCATGTGCACCGCATGCATGCGCCACATGTATGTGCATGCCACACATGTGATAGGTGTGTGTAGGTGATTGTTATGGATGTGCCACATGTAAGCTATGATGTAGATGAATGATGCAAATGGATGGATGGATTAATGTATAATAGATGGACGGATGGATGTATGGATAGATGGATGGATGTGCATGATGTATTTGGTGCATGTGTGTGTTGTATTTGATGGTACATGGATGATATAGATGGATGGATAAATGTACGGCCAGATGAGATCGGAAAGTGGACTTCGTGATGTACCTGTGGATTAATGGTGAGATGGACGGTCAGTTTAGATGGATGGACGGCTTGATGGTTGTATCATTGGATAGATTTATGTCACGCCCCAAACTCGGAAACCGGGCTCACAAAATTCCCGATCACCGAATCCGGCGCCGACAGCTTCCGTAGAACCCCATTCTCGGCTCCTAGCTCCCATTCGCCAGGTTCCGATCCTGGGATGCTACGAGGAGGATTTTTAACATCAGTCTGATACGTAATGAGCATAACCAAAGGCATAACCCACAAACAACAACCAAGCACTCCATTACATTTCCACTATGATCAAAAATTTTACAAGTACAATGAGCATAAAGGGAAATACAATGGCAAATAACAAAAACTCCAAAAGGATCAGCAACGTGCTCCTGCCTCAGCGCTGCTGCAGTCCAACGTCACCTGCACGCAACGGTCGTGCATAAGCTTACAGAAAGCTTAGAGGGTGGTGAAAGTGTGTGCGCAAGGTAGTAATATGAATGCAATGTCAGAGTGATGCGGAATATACAGATGGAACCAAAACGTCATGAGCCGTACCAAGGCTATGCAATACAAGACATGAATGGTATCGGCCATCCCAAGGCCATGCAATGTACAATGCAACTCAAGCATACAGATACTCATCAATGTCCACACGTCAATACAGCTCAAAGTATGGAATATCACCGGGGTCTAGTACACTCTAAACCAGATTGCCGCCACATCGCGCGCAATAAGGTAAGTGGAAAAGACCTCACTATCCGTCTGCCAATATCAGGCGCAACTCGTCGATAGCGGACCCATTCCTCGAGCTGGTCAGACTCAGCCTAGCATTGCCCCCTACTCTCGGGCGGGTAAGGCCGCACCCCCTTCCAACCAACCACGACACAGTGGAGAGCGTAACCGTCTGGTAATCGGCACTCAACGCTCATCTACCCACTCGGTCTAGACGTTGGAGCAACCTCTTGGTACCATAAGGGTTTAGGGACTTTCACCCAGGGATATCTATAGTACCCCATGTAGAACAAGATTTTCAGTATCCAATCCTGCCAACCACGATGCGTCTGTGGAGGCTACGGCCCTGATGTCTCTAGGGCGTACAATAACCATGTCACACAAATGCGGAATGCATGAATCACGCTATCCAGTCATGCAACCAATCCTGCGCATACCGTGCGCTCATGTAGGGCAGCACCGCCTAACCGGGAGCCCATAAACAACCTGCCCGAAGGTAAATGCTATGATCAGACAATTCTCACGTCAAGCATACATATGATGCGTATGATCATGAGTCATGAACTGTACTAAACATGTTATAACAAAATGAACTATTTACAATCCAGATGGACCTGGACGGCCTAAATACGATAAGTACGGCCCAGTAATGAATCCTAAGGAGAGTCGTAATGTGGACATCCAACCAACATTTCCCTCGCAATGTGGACGTCAAACCAACATTGTTTCCCAGGTACGATCTTCTTAAAACACCGTTACATAATCGGTAATGGGTTTACACATTGCAATGGACCTCATGTTCCTCCCATTAGGCCTTGCATATATATCAAATGGGCCATAGCTTGTGGGCCTTTTATTCGTCAAATGGGCCACATAAATGGGCCACACCAATGGGTCTTAGGTGCATTGCAATGGGTCAAAACCCGTGGGCCTTGGATGACATCAAATGAGCTTAGTCTCCTGAGTTTAATGTATGACCAATGGGCCACACCAATTGAGTCCCACATGTGGGTCAAGTGGGCCTCAACCCATAGGCCTAACATGAAAAAATGGGCCTAAACCCCTAGGCCTTACATATATCAAATAGGCCTAGCCCATGAGTCTCAAACAAGTCCAATGGGCCTAATCCCATGGGCCTCCCCTTTTATTTTTAATTTTATATATATATATATTTATCAATGGGTTTAATCCCACGGGCCTTACAGTATATCAATTGGATCCACTTCCATGGGCTTTAAGAATGCAACATTGGGTCCAATTTTATGGGCCTTGGATCACATCAAAAGGGCCTATTCTTAGGCCTTGAATGAATCCAATGGGCCTAGCCCATAAGCATTCCACAAACCAAATGGGCCCAGCCCATAGGCCTTCCATGAACCAAATGGACTTAGCCCATAGGCCTTTGCTAAATAAAAGGGATGGATGGCCTGGATGCCTCACATGCGTCAAGGGTGGGGCCCACATGAGGGCCTGTCATAGCGTATATGATACGTTATATAATATCCATAACTACATAATGTATATATATATATAAATATATATACACACATGTTGCACACGCACACGCTGCACACATGCTACACATGCACGCACGCTGCACACACACTATACTCACATGCAACACACGCACACACGCGGCGATTGGGCCCCACCGTCACGCTGACGGTGGGTATAAAACCCATACCTCACTGTGGGTCCCATGTGGGGCCCACTTGAAGTGATTATTATGCCATCCAGACCGTTCATAAGGTCGCACGGTACTGGGAGAAAGGGAAAAACAAATTTCAGCTTGATCAAAAACTTCTGTGGGCCCCAAAATCCTTGCAACGGTAGAACCTAATTCACACTGTTTCTTACGGTGTGGGCCACCTGAGTTTTGGACCAAACTGAAATTTGTAGGGGGCCCACCTGAGATGGGGACCCACCCAATGGACGGCTTGGATAGAAGACATACATCAAGGTGGGGCCCACGGCTGGGGCCGTGGGTCCCTCTCTGGACGCCACCGCCCGCCTGCACGCACGCCAGCACGCTGCTGGCGTGCAGTTTGTCAGAAGCAAGAGGCCTTGCCTCTTGCAAATTTTTGGAGGAACGCTTTTCTTGGAGATTTTTTTGCACATGGGGCCCGCTGCGCCGAAATCCAACCCAGCCATTGCGATCAGTGGCTCGAGGCCGTCCAAATAAGTCCAGAGTTTGAAATTTTTTGGCGCATGGAAAGAGAAATAACACAAGAATTAACATTTGAGTGGTGAGGACGCAACATTCGGCGCTATGGTCCACCAGGTAATTGGATTAGCTCCAAACTTCTACCCAACGGCTAAAACGCCGTGGGTAAGAGGATGGGCGGCTTGGATCGGACTTAATCGCCAAGGTGGAGCCTATGCAAGGGGACCACCCAAAATCCTCTCATTTTCTTTCCTTTTTCTTCTTTTTGTTGTAAACGTCCAGCGTCTGGACGGTTCTAAAAAATTTCTTTGTTGTTAAAATGGAGGGCCCTGATGAAGTGGGCCCCACAGATGGGCAGCATGGGAGTAACAGCCAAGGTGGGCCCCACTTGAATAAAATAAAATATCCCAAGTGGGATCCATTCAAGTGGGCCACACCCTCCCATTGCAATAAAATATAATAAAATAAAATAAAATAAAATAAAATAAAAGAGAGAGAGTGAGAGAGAGATGGGGAGTGGGACACGGCTTGTGATGGAGGGACCCCGTCATTATGGGCCCTCCCTTGCAATGAGACATACAATAAATGGATCCCTTTTGATTATGAGACCATTAAAATTATAAATCAACGGTGGAGATCCATTCTCCACCGTTATGGACGGTCTAGATGACCTTTTTGAAATGAAATAACCATCATGATGGGGTCCATGGAGAATGGCCCCATCATGGAACGATCATGATGATCCAAGTGGTCCATCGGCCACATTTTAGGGTCCCAAGTGAGATCCACACCATTGATCGGTGGGCCTCACTTGGTCCACCATAAAAACAAGAAAATCTACCCTATAGAAGCACCCACCGTCCGATCTTCTCGCTCCTAGGGGTTCCTTGGCACCTTGGCTTCAACTTCAACGGTTAGGATGAAGAATGGAGGGTTGAGATGGGAGATTTTGGGGTAGGAAGGTGGGCCACTTGGAGCTTAAGGAAGGTTGGAATTCTCATACGTGGGAGCCCTTGCAATTTCTTGTTGCTTGGAAGTTTTGGAATGAAAAAGAGAGTAAGAGAGAGAGTGATGTAAAGGGAGAGAGAGAGAGTGATGGATGGATGGGTGAGTGATGGTTGTGTAAGAAAAGTATGGGTTAGGAAGACTTTTGTGGCTTTTGTGTAAGAGAGGTATGGGATGTGGAGACTTTTGTGGTTACTTGGGAAAAGGGATGGAGGTGATGTGTACTTGACATGTGATGGGTTGATGGGTGATTGATTGATGGGATTGATGTGATTGATGTGACACATCGTTGAGATTCTCTTGGTTTTCGCAACGCGCTGCGTTTTCTCGCACCGAACGTTGGCTCATATCTCTTGATCAGGGTATCGCCTTGGCGCGCGAGTCGCGGTATCGGAACCGCGGCGATGGTGCGGTCGCTATGATATTGGTCTCGGGTTGAGTCGACTCGGGTTGTCGGTACATGAATCCAGGTCGCGCGTCGATATTGTTTAAGGGTCGAAAGTTGCCGAAATTCGACCGGTACGACCGCGGAAGTGTACGGAAAGGTACGGACCAAGATACGGGTCTTACAATTTATTAGTTAATGAACAGTTGGATTGGATACATCCAAATCAATGGTTGAGATTGAGCCAGTTGATCTTGTAGATCGATGGTCACATCAAACTAATTGGGTACGTCGATCATTGGTTAAATTTCAACGGTCAAGATTTATTTGGGTTATTACAGTAACTCTTCTCCAATGCGCAACTTGTCTCCCCCTGCACAAATTTTTACCGAGACTTTGCCAAATTTTCTTCGAAGATTATCATGGCCAGGACTAAGAGGACTTATCGCCTTATAGACGAAGCAACACCCTCTCCTTCTCATCCTGAACTCTCAGTCCCACCTTCTTCGTCACATATGCCTGAGCCTTCACTCACGTCTCCTACGCAGAAAGATTGTCCCAAAAAGAGGATAAGGGTGACTAGAAAACGTCCCACTTTTTTCAAGAAACCAGTCCTCCCAACTTTTGACTTTTCAGACTGCGTAAGCTCTTTATCTATTCTGATCCATGATACTATCGTAATCAAAGATATAGACAGGCCTCCAAGACAAGTTAGAGAGATTGTCTGGGAGATGTGGCTGAAATCAATTGCGAACATATGCACTGACCATATACGCACCTCTCTTTCAAAGAAGAAATACCCTAAGACGAAGAATCAAGAACTTCAGGAGAAAATCAGGGAACACAAGAGACAAGCTTCAGAACTCTTAGGATAACGTAAAGATCCAGGAAGATGTAATCAAGTTAAACAGTCCCTTCAAGGACAAGATGATTGTCATTCCGCTGAATATCCGTCGTCACTTGTCTATCCTTCAAAGTGAACCTACTGATCAAATCACTCAAAATCGATTAATGTATCAGCTAATTGGACGATGAAAGAACCATGAATCTTGGAAGGCCTCTTGTTAGAGAAAGGATTAAGGCAGAGAATTAGCGATGTGCATTCCATGTGATTCCTCATCCCTTGTCATGAACCTCGTACTTTATACCCTACACATTTCTACGAAACAATATAGCAGCGTTTCTGGGATAGAAGTCCTTTGTGGGCGAATGAGGAGTTTCACACTCGCGGCTTTTTGGCTTCACGAACCTAATATACTGATTGGGCGAACACCATTTTGAAGAAACATGCTGCTACATTGGCAGAAATCACTCTCTACGATGCTATTGAAGTTACCTTCGAATATTTCTGCAAAGATCTGATGTTCTATAAGACTTTCCTGAATTACTGGTGTCCAACTACCAACTCTTTTCATTTACCATTAGGTGAATCGGCATCACTTTATGGGATTTGTATAGGATGGCCGGATTCCCTGTGACCGGTCGATTTTATGATGAGTATATACTGACCAATGAAGAATTCACACACTTTTCACCTTGTCAAAGATAAGCGCTAGTATCAAGCACAACCATTGGTTTGTTTAAGGAGATGGACAAATTCCCAAATATCTAAAAAATCCCTCATCTTCAGTGGCTTACACATTTTTCTAGAGGACTACGGTACATTGCCTAACGACATGAAAAAGATACGTCAGAAGATCAGGGGCCTCTCGGAATATAGTTCTCAAGGCGAACTTGCAGCCTTTTTTGCATTCTGGCTCAGTATAATAGTGCTTCCCAGTTTGAAATGGGCAGATGTGATTAGATCTACCGTTTTTGTAGTCGCATGAGGGATAGCAGAAGGGCAAAAATACTCTTTGGCACCTCCAGTCCTTTGTTCACTCTACATGGCTCTTAGTGATATAGCGACTCATTCCCTACCAAAAAATAGGGCAAAGCCGACGGTCTAAAGTAGCTTTCCCCGACGGCTCTTAGTTGTTAGCGACGCCGACAGACATTAGCCACAGCCGAATCCCAAAAATCCGGTAAAGCAGGCTTTTTAATGGTGGACGTCCCATCAATAATATTTTCTGATTGTGTGGTCCACCAAAGATTTATTTGTCTCATTTTTTGGAATATTACACAAAGTGATGTCGTGAAATGGATGGACGGTGTGGATGAAACAAATCTATCATGGTGGGGCCCATAGAGCGATACCAGGTCCAAAGGTCAACTTACCGAATCTAAGGTTATCCATGGTGAGTTTTGTATTTTATGTAAAATAGTGGTGACTCGTCCATAACAATAGTGGCTAAGATATAGAGTTATACAGACCATCCAAATAATCGGTCTAGTTGTAAATAGTAAATATTTATAATTTATTATGTAACACAATCTTAACCATCAAGAAAATCATCTTAATCGGGCCGTTTGAGCATCATCTTCCATCGAGCATCATCTTCAAATAGGTGAGCTTTTCTTTCTCCACACCACTTTCTGTTATGTTTAGATCTCCACCATTGAAACAATCGGGGCCTGTGGATGTCTCTCTCTCTGATGTCTTGTGGCTTTGGAAATGTGGTTTTGGATGGTTATATATATGGATGCGTAGCCTGTGGAGAGTAATAACGTGTGTGGATGAAGGGCAGAATGGGTATAAAGGAGAGGTTCGTGAGTCATCCCAAATCTTAGTGGATGTGGCCTACTATGTGAAAGATTGGAACTTATGGCGAAAGTTCCTTGGCCGAAAAGGTCCATCCATCCAGAATAGTTTGGTTAATTAGAAAGATTCATACCCAATGGCCAATGTTCAAAGTGCATGGTTTGATACGTCACATGCATTGGGCCAGAGGAGGAATAGACTTATCAACGTGCTAGATCTTGCGTTTGTGGCACGGGATATCAACACTAACGTGTATAACCAGAAGTTATGTGGGGTCTTTGTAGTGTTTGTTTGATATCCATTCTGTTCATTTGTTGCTCCATTTTATGTTAGGATGTCCAAAAAAAAGGTAGATCCAAGACTCAAATGAGCCACAACACAAGGAACAAAATTGTCATGCCCCAAACTCGAAAACCGGGCTCACAAAATTCCCGATCGCCGAATCTGGCGCCGACAGCATCCGTAGAACCCCATTCTCGACTCCCAGTGCCCATTCGCCAGGTTTCGATTCTGGGATGCTACGAGGAGGATTTGCTCCTGCCTCAGCGCTGCTGCGCCCCAACGTCACCTGCACGCAACGGTCCTGCATAAGCTTATAGAAAGCTTAGAGGGTGGTGAAAGTGTGTGCGTAAGGTACTAATATGATCATGCAATATCAGAGTAATACAGAATATGCAGGTGGATCCATGAATATCATTAGCCATACCAAGGCCATGCGGTGCAAAGCATGAATGATGTCGGCCATACCAAGGTCATGCGATGCGAAGTGCAACTCAAGCATGCGAATCCTCATCTAAGTCCACATATCAATACAGCTCAAATCTGGGATATCACCGGGGTTTAATACACTCTAAACCAGATCGTCGCCCCATCGCTCGCAATAAGGTAAGTGGAAGAGACCTCACTATCCACCTGCTAATATCGGGCTCGGCTCGTGCATAGCGGACCCATTCCTCGAGCTGGTCAAACTCAGCCTAGCTTTGCCCCCTACTTTCAGGCAGGTAAGGCCGCACCCCCTTTCAACCGACTACGACACAGTGAAAAGCACGACCGTCTGGTGATCGGCACTCGGCGCTCCTGTACCCACTTGGTCTAGACGTTGGAGCAACCTCTTGGTATCATAAGGGTTTAAGGACTTTCACCCAGGGATATCTATAACATCCCATATAGAATAAGATTTCTGGTATCCAATCCTGCCAACCACGATACACCTGTGGAGGCTACAGCCCTGATGTCGCTAGGGCATATAGTAACCATATCACACAATGCGAAATGCATGAATCACGCTATCCAGTCATGCAGCAAATCCTGCGCATATCGTGCGCTCGTGTAGGGCAACACCGCCTAACCGGGAGTCCATAAACAACCTGCCCGAAGGCATATGCTATGATCATTCACCTCTCATATCAAGCATACATATGATGCGCATGATCATGAGTCATGGAACTATACTAAACATGTAATAAAGTAATGAACTATCCTTACAACGCAGATGGGTCTAGACGGCCTACACGCAACAAGTACGGGCTTGTTAATGAACCCTAGGGAGAGTCGTAATGTGGACATTTAACCAACATTAAACTTGTAATGTGGACGTCAAACCAACATTGCTCCCAGGGCGTAGCCCGCAGTGAATATCATTATATGAACCAGGTTCGGATCACATATTGCAATGGGCCTTAGGTACATCCCATTGGGCCTTAAATACATCAAATGGGCCATATCATATGGGCCTTTCATTCATCAAGTGGGCCACATCAATGGGCCGCACCAATGGGCCTTATGCGCATTGCAATGGGTCATAACCCGTGGGCCTTAGATTGCATCAAATGGGCCTAATCTCATGGATCTTATATGTAACAAATGGGCCACACCAATTGGGCCCCATATGTACATCAAATGGGCCTCAACCCATAGACCCTAATACATCTCAATGGGCCTTAACCCATTGGCCCACTAACACATCAAATGGGCCTCAACCCATGGGCCTGTAATACATCTAATGGGCCTCGACCCATGGGCCCTACATATATATATCAAAGTGGGCCTCAACCATGGGCCATAAGTACATCGAATGGCCTCATGACATGAGCCTTACATCCACATCAAAGTAGGCCCCAACGGACTACCATAGATACATTAAGATGGGCCTAACATGCCAAGGTGGGGTCCACTTAGACTATGATCTGGCTCATTCTTTTAGCTCAAGCCATAAAATGAGCTTTCCAAATGGATGGATGGATTGGATGCAACCCATACATCGTGGTGGAGGCCCACATGAAGCCCTACTATCATGTATATTATATATAATATAATATATAAACTATATATAGTATATATATACAATATTACATATAATATAATATTATACATACATATATATACACACACACATACACCATCTCACACGTGGGGGTAGGTCCCACCATTAGATCACACGTGCTTCAAGGTGGGACCCACAACTCTGTGGACGTATAAGAGAGAGATATAGAGAGGGAGTGAGGGCACGTGTCCCCTTTTCACTTTTTTTTTTCTCTTTTCTTTTCTCTTCTTTTCTTAACACAACAGAGGTGGTCCCACGTAGGGCCCACCATATATATATGTATATGGGAGAGGGCAGCGAACTTTAAGCTCCCAGAGGTCGAGCTGTGTGGGCCCCACCGTTGATGTTTGCCAAACATCTAACCCATCTGTCAGATGCACCATTTCAGCGTGGGCTTAGGTCTAAAAAGTCAAGTCAGTCCGTGACTTGTGTGGGCCGCACCTGATACAACGGTTGAGAGGGCTACCCTCCATTTAAAACATTCATAATCATTATTAGGCCCACCGAGATGGGGTCCACAAATCCAGCCCACCCATCTTGGGTGTCCCGCTTGAATGAAGGGTCCGACCGAGTTCCAGCCGCATCCAAAACTTGGGTGGGTCCCGCGTGTAGGCCACCCTCACGTTGGAATCGTACCAGGACCCCAGGTGTTGAAACGAGGTATCTCCACTCAATCTGCCAGTTAAGCTATGGGTCTGGGTGTGCAAGGAGGGCCCACACGGACGTGGACCCCACCGTCCAGGGGTGGTGGACGGCCTGTAGTAGGCACGTACACCATGGTGGGCACCATAAAAAAGGATGGACGCTGTGGATGGGTCCTGTGGACCCATGCCAGTCCACACTCACGTCAGTACACACCATGTTAGTACACGCCATGTCAGCACACACACCATGGTAGTCACCCCACAGGGATCAATACCAAGACTTCAAGTGTTGAAATGAGTATCTTCACTCGGTCTAACACCTGAACTAGAGACTGGGTGGGCCCACGTCAGATCGCATTCCACTGGCAACCACCCCCCTCCCTAGCCACATCATGGTGGGCCTCCCCCTAAGGAAGGTTGGGATGGTATAAAAATATCATGGTGTGTCCCACATAGATGGGGTCCACCGGTGTGTGGCATGGATGAAATACATACATTCTAAGTGGGTCATAATCATAGAAAGAGAGAGGAAGAGAGATACCGGCAAAGATGGAGGGGCCCTGCCACTATGGGCCCCTCTTTGATACAAAGCTTACATCAAGGTGGGTCCCACTACATGTGACCCTTAAATCAAACAAATGAATGAAAACAAAATTTCAAAAATCACCCACCGGCTTCTTCTTGCACCCTTGGCTTCCTTAGCTCCTTAGCGTCGATTCTAATAGAGGAGATGAGGTTTGGATGGTTGAGATGAGAGATGAAGGGTAGAAAAGTGGGCCACCTTTGTTGCTTGGGAAGGCTTGGAGAAGCTCATATGTATGAAGGTTTTTCTTGCTTGAAAATGAGCTTAGAAAAGAGGGAGAGAGAGACTTGTAAAGGGAGAGGAGTGATGGGTGATGGAGTGATGGATGTGGTGAGTGATGGGTGTAAGAGTTTTTTGACTTTTGTGGCCATTTGTGTAAGAAAGGCATGGGCTTTGTAAGAACTTTTTGACTTTTGTGGTAGCTTGGGGATGGGTGTGAGGTGATGTGTACTTGACATGTTGAGATTGATTGATTGATGGATTGATGGATTGATTTGACAAGTCGTAGAGATTCTTTTGGGTTTCGCAACGCGCGGCGTTTTCCTCGCACCGAACGCTGGCTCACATCTCCTGACCAGGGTATCGCCTCGGCGCGTGAGTCACGGCATCGGAACCGGGGCGACGGTGCGGTCGCTATGGTAAACGTCTTGGGTTGAGTCGATATGGGTTGACGTCATACGAATCAGGGTCGCGCGCAAATATCGGTTAAGGGTCGAAGGTTGCCGGAATTTGACCGGTAAGACCGCCGAAGTCTATGAAACGGTACGGTTTAGGATACGGGGCTTACAAAAGTTCATCATTAAAAATCTCCTCGATGATAGCGAAAGCTTTGGATTGGGCTAATTGTTGTGTTTTCCCTTCATCCAGGTGGGAATCACTTTATGAAGGGCTTGGATGGCATATAAATATGATATTCTGCAACACAAATCCATATTCCAACAATCAACATGACTAAATGATAGAATGTGGGTCTTATTAGTTTGCAAATGTATGTTTGTCCCAAGCTCGCTCAACTAATGTGTTAACTGTCTGATCTATGTGGGGCCCATGTGGTGTATGCATCACTTCAAAACTATCCATTGGATAATCCCTAGCTTGATCTGAGACTCTCTTGGGCCACAGTACAGGAAGCATGGTGGGAGGGGACTCAAACCCTTTGATTCTCACCGTGCCCTCTTGAGCTGCGGAAAAGCCTGAATTTTTCCCTGACCCTCTTCATCTAGGGCAGATGAGGCTAGCCCAACCTAGCATGGACTTAGCGTAGCAGCCCAAATTGAGACTGAATCATATGTTGTGCCCAAACCTAACCCCACCTAAAATGGCCCTACAAAGAAATTGACAAAAATTCATATGCTAGTACAGGCCATATACAGTAATGGAGTTAGTATAAGTATAAATTGAGTCGTTGGACTAGGACTTAGAGACAGTGGGTTCCAAGCATGTCATGTGTGGAACTTATGGCTGCCTGCGTATAAAGGGTCATGCTCTACCAAAGTAAAAAAAAATAAATAAAAAAATACCCATTTTGACGGTCTCCCATTTGGCAGTAATCCTCCAGTGCCGAATGTGGTGGAAAAGTTCCATGGCCCCACCATGATGTATGTGTGTTATCCATTCTGTCCATCCATTTTTCCAGCTCATTTTGGTGCAAATCTAAGTCTTAGGTGGACCACACCATAGGAAATAGTGGTGATTTAATACTCACTATTAAAAACTTCTTAAGGCTATAAAAGTTTTAAATCCTGTTAGTTTTTATTTCCCTTCATCTTCATTTGTGTGACCTAATCAGCAGGTTGGATGGTAAATAAACAGTACAGTGGCCTTTAGAAAGTTTTTAATGGTGGACGTTCAATCACCACTGTTTCATCTAGTGTGGTCCACTTGTGATTTGGATCCGCCGCATTTTTTGGCTCATGGACGGCGTGGATAAAACACGTACATCAGAGTAGGGCCCACAACTTTTCCACTAGTCACTACTGATAACAAGTCATCAATTGTCTACCATCTAGGCCAAGAAATAAGTGGACATAGAGAGCCCTTGCAACAAAGGCTTTATAGAGCCAAGTTCAAGTTGATAGGTTCGCCTCAGTGGACTTGAACTTTAACCGAGTCTAAAAAGGTGAGACTCAAACCCAACTTGACTTATGCATTTCCATATAAGGAGAATGTCCGATCCTCATTTAACTTAGTGATGCTATGCTCAATGGCCTTTTTTGTTTATACAAGAATGTACAATCTTAACTAGAAGTTATTGAGGCTGTGTTACTTAAGTTATAGCAGAGTATATAGTGTGAGCAATCTAGATTGTGTTTCCAAAAACTGGACTGCCATGCTCCATGAATGTTCTTGTTTTTGCTTTGAGTTACTTGCAAACCAAGGCCTACCTAGTTCCAGTCTGATTTATGTCTTCTCTTTCTAATTGAATAGACTAACAGATGTTTTAATCTGAGAATTAGCTGTTCTAATTTCTCAAGCAGTAGTTGTTTCTGTCTTCTCTTTCTAGTTGAATAGACTAGCAGACTGCTGGAAATTACTTCCACAGTCCATTTTCTAGTTGTTTCTGATTTATGGTTGGGTTTGGCTCCCTATCTAGCTCCAAGGTCTTTTATGGTTGGTTTTCAGCTTTTCTGAATTAGATATTTTATATAATTATAGGTCCTGTTGCTGATGACATGTTCCATTGGCAAGCAACAATTATGGGACCAACAGATAGCCCCTTTGCAGGTGGTGTATTTTTGGTCAGCATTCACTTCCCACTAACTTTTTAGCTTTTATGCATGTTGTACCTTCATTTAACTGTAATTGCTATCTACTAGGGATCCTATATTAGACATATGGGACCAAAAGGCTATGATGATTATGATGATGGTGACAATGAGTGGCGTTACATTTGGGTGAGGTTCTTCAAAACCGTCAGGGTGGCTTGGGTAATGCTCAGAAAGATTGATGCTTGGGTAACTATCCTTCTTCTTTATTCTGATCTATATATTAATATATGTTCTTTATATTCTTTGAAGACTAAGTGTGGAGGTGATTACATCGTGAATGAATTATAACTTTTCCAAGTCAGTCATTTGTAAAGTAATCGCATCAGTGTCAACAATGGAGGGCGAGTAGATCTGGTTATTGGTGCCCCATGCCAACAAAATCTCCCTGCTTGGATAACTGTAAGCCATTAATGGTCTGCTTGCAAATGTATGCTCAAGACTAAACTGTGTAAATGCTATGTTGCTGTTATTGAAGTTTTTGCATGTGTCTAATGATTCATTCATCTTGGATAATTTATTTATTTTTTTAAAAAAAAGGAAAGAAAAGAATGAGTTCATAAAGACAAGAAAATTGTGTTTAATTCAGTTTGCTTACTATTTTCTAAAATAAACAGAGTTCTAGACATTTGGTAAACTATACGAATAGTTTTGAGTCTAAAACAGAGTTTTGCTAACTGTAGGTAGACCTTATTGAATGGGCCAGGCCAAAAGTCTAATTGAATGATCTATGAGTAACATGCAGGAAAAAAGAGAGCAGCAAGTGAAGTCATACTGGTCATGTAGGCTTGGATTGTATTATGGACCATATGGTGAGGTAGGTCCATATATACTGGAGATAGAGAGCAAGTGAAATTCAAAAGAACCAGTTCAACTCTAACCCATATGTGACTATATCAAATTGCAAAGGGGCTTTGGTTGTCAAATAGGAGCCACATAGGATGGCTTCACCTTCTTGATGTATTTGTTTCCGCTCACAATTTATTTTTTTACATCTTTGTGTTGTAAAATGATTGGGATTATTTGGTTGTTTTCTAGTGTTTGTTTGGGAATCTGTCAGAGGATTAGAACTGGATCACTTGGTAGATCAGTTTGGGACTCATGATCATTGCATTTACACTTTAAGTCTTTAAGGTAAGATAAAAACTCATTATCCCAACCATTTAATTAAATGATGTTGTGGATGTAGATCGTATTCACCCTTGCATATATCAAATGAGCAGTTTCAATCTTGTCCACCTATGACATGAATGCAGCAATGACATTGAGGAAAGTTCCCTCCAAAACTACCGGATATGCTTCTAATGTGAGATAAGCCATTCGTCAAGTTGGCCCCACATGGAAATAGACTTACACATGCTGACATGTACTTTAACCATTGGTCACTTTCTCTTACAGTCCATTTCTTTCACACACGTATGGCCCACCTGGAGAGTAAGCCAACTTGTCCAGTGCTGAGCCCAATTGATTAATGGTGCTGATCTCAGCACACGTGTGACGTGTTGGTAGTTGCAATGAGCTATGATCTTACCTTATTTTGCATTTGTGTATCTGTTTCTGTTTAAATCTTTTTTAATCATCCAAAGCTATACATATTTAGCTTTCTTAAGGTCAGGTCAAAATGGGACACTTTTTGAATTGAGTTCTATAGTTGCCTCCTAATCACCTCCAAGACTGACCCATTCTTGTATGATTTTGATTGTATTGATAGGGTGTTTGATTGTTTTATAAATAGAATATCAATTTCAGATGATTATATTGTCTGGGTGTTTGATTATTTTGGCATGAAACCATAGATTGAAATTGATTTAAGAGGGGAATTGATATATAACATTTATTTATATTTATATAATTTATGGAGCTTTGATGTTATACATACATACATATATATATATATATATATATATATATATATATATATATATATATATATATATATATATTCAGTTAGAAGTATTAGACTATCAAACAGCCTCTAAAAGGAGTCAAATTTGGACAAATTGAATTGCAGAATTGTACTTATACTATAGATTCCAAAAATCATTTTTTTAATGGCTGGAGCTAAATAAAGCCTTATGTTTTTTTTAATAACATGGTAGGAATTTGAAATTTAAGGCTATGTTTCCTTTTGTTTGCAGCTTGATTTTGAGTTTTATGATGGATTTTCACGAAAATGTGTGTGAATTTCAACATTAAGTGTATGTTTTTGAAATCTTTAACGGCACACGTAATCCTAAAATTTGAATGATCCAAATGACTTTTAAGATGATTTCCAAGAAAGCTTCTTTTACAATTGCATTTTCATTTAATTTCCTTTTTATTCCATGCAGGTGATGATAAAAAATCTGGAGCAAGTGGTGACGATGGTTTTGAACTCGTTCCAAGATCCCCACCCTCGTGTGCGCTGGGCTGTTATTAATGCAAATGGGCAATTGCCTATAGATTTGGGGCCAGACCTTCAAGTTCAGTATCATCAACGGGTGCTGCATGCATTAGCCTCAACTATGGATGATTTCCAAAATCCTCGAGTACAGGTAAGTGGGTTTCTGACATTGTGGTTCATACTTGATAGAACATTGTCTGGTCATTATCTATTTCTTTTTTAGTTGCATTGAAAACTATATCATCATCTATTTCTGACATTGAGTTTCATACTTGATAGAACATCGGGTGTTGTCGAAGCATTCACTATAAGAAACACTGCAGGTTCCGGTCATCATGGTGATCACTCCAGGAATAAGGCTTCCTGCATCTTCCGAGGATGCGGTAAGAGAAGTTTCAATGCAAGTGAGTTCCAAATGGACATTGACTTTTGAGAAATAATGGATCCTTTTCCAAACAAATTTCAAAATACACCCCCACTCTTGTTTGAAACAGCATTGTATAACCAAAAGTGGGTAAGATGGGTGTTTTTTGCAGTCAGGATGGGTACCACTACCACCTAGCCTGTGGGAATTCTTTTCGTCTGTATTATATGTAATTTTGTTGCATTCATTTCATTTCATAGATAATTGTGTGTGTGTGTGTGTGTTTTGGTTATGATTTTCTTCATTTTCTATTTTCTGAGATTTAGGTGACGCATCTCTTGGGGGTTCTTGGATTTGGTGCAATTTGCTTCCTATTGGGAGCTAGTAAGTTTTCTTCAAATACCTTTTGGGAAGTTTTGTTCTTGAATCATCAGAAACTATGTATTAACAGTCAATTTTTTTGTTACTTTAATCTTCAGGACCATAAGATGTACCTTACATGTATTGTTTGTTCTATGTTACGTTTGTTCCATTGCGATGGATCTACTATCGGTTCAAGAAATGGCACTACTATCTTCTGGTGAACACCTTAAGCATAGATCTATCACTTGATTTTATTTGTTTATTTACTATTTTTAACATTCTGCTCCTCAAAACAGTCTCTGTCATGAATTCAAATTGTGCAATGCCTAGTTCTGTTGTTTCCTCTATTAAATTGATTTATCACTATTTGATTCCACTGAGAACCTAAACACACCCTAATTGCAATTATGTTATCCTCCCAAGAGAAACATGTCTGAGATAAGCTTCTGTAGGTCCTTTTGGCACACATTCATGGCCAAATATAGGACCCAATGGGTGCATTGTTTGCTTTGCTTCATTTTGATTTACAGTTATTGTTCATGTGCATTGATTATTTAGAGAAGTGAAATATTCCGTTCGAGTTAGGGTGCATTTGGCTCATGCCACAAGAATTGTGATTTTTAATCTCAGGGATTGTTTGGCAGCGTGGATTTGGAGGAATTTGTTTGGATTTCAGTTTTTTGGGATGTTTGGTATCAAGGATTTTGAAAGATTTGGATTTTGATTCCTCCAAAATCCTCAGAAGAGCCCTTTTCGCATTCCGACCTTCAGTTGAATCTCTGTTAACATGATCACCACCTTTAGTAGAATCTCCAAAGAATGTGAATTGATATTTTTATGAATAGGAAAGAGTTCTTTTATCCAATGCAACACAGAAGATTCCTATTTCAATAGTTTCGTTTTCTGTTAAGTGTAAAAATTCCAAACCATGAATTATTTTTCTCGATTCCTAAAATTTCTAGTGTGCAAGGTTAAACGGTTGATTATTGAATGGGTTTCTAATGTAGATAGTCTCAAGGGTTGTAATCTTCTCTTTATCGGAGTTTAGGTGGTCCGCTTTCTCAATGGCCTCTCTCCTTTTTTCCTTTTCTTTTAATACAATGCGGTGATCTTTTTATATATATATATATATATATATATATATAAATAAAAATAAAAACTCCATGTGTTAAACACAACCTTTATCATTTTTTGGACTTGGTCATTGTTTGCTAATTTGTCGAGCTTCGTGTAATTTGTAATTTACTGAAACTCCTCAGATTAAGTGCAATTTCAAGACTCTTTAAGTGTTTTTTACCTATAGAAATAGAGGAATGCTAGGTGAACTTACTAGCTGAGGAAAATCGGAGTCTTTGCAGCACACATGCGAACACAACATGTGCATGCACAATCCTCATGATTCATCAGATAGGGAGGATTATGAGCATGTAGACAAGATTAGGAATATGGACCACTGGTCCCTTTTTTTTGCCCCTTTTTCTCATACAAGTATGGCGCTACTTAGATCATTATTTTTTGAAGGCCCATCATTAAAACCTTTAAGGCTTATTGTAATATTTATTTGCCATCTAACTTGTTGATTAAGTCAAGAGTCCCACATGAAGGGAAAACATAAATATAAGCTTAATCCAAAACTTTTGTAGCCCTCAATAAGTTTTTAATGGTGGCGTTCAATCGCCATTTTTATTTTTATTTTGTACGGTCCACATGAGATTTAGATCTGTTTCAGTTTTGGGCTCGGGCCCTAAAATTATCTGGAAAAATGGATGGATAGATGGCATGTATAAAACACATGCATACATCATGGTGGGCTCACAGCACCATCCAGTAGTGAGTAGCTACTGATAGTGACGTCAATATGCAATCTGGGCCTGGTAGAAATACCTTATGAGCACCCTTTCCGAGGCTGTTGAAATATGTGCGGGCCAATATTTTCATTTCTTCGACCATCCATTTGCAATCTTCATGGCAATCATCTACACGCTCAATAAAGATGCCATGATACTTGCTGCTCACGTGTCGTGGAGAAACATGTGTGAGAGACTCTATCTGCTGCTCACCTAGGCCCGCGGTCAAATCTAGCTAATATGCTCATCCAGCGGGCAACGCATGCATTTTGAAGGTGAATTGTTGGTCAATTTCTTTTAATGTCCATTTATTTACACATGAGTTTCCATTTGATTAAGAGGCGTTTAATACTCCAGCTGACTACGATGGTTGATAAGCAGGCACTCAGAAACCGTACACCTGGTGTACATTAAATCAAGGGATACTGTCCTAGATAGGTCATCATCCTAACTATCATATTGTTTTAATAGTATTAACCTCTGGTTTATGGGCACTTGTTGCTGAATCCAGACCGTTGGGTATATATATATATATTTTTTCTTTTTCTTCATTTTTTTTGATTAAATCTCAATCATCCAATAAATGTCCACCAATTGATTTTTTTTTTTTCTCTTTTCTTTTAGCTCAAAGTGATGACCTACATCTCGACAGTATAGAAGTTAAGAGTTACTTTCATGCCATAGGTACGATTTCTCATTGCCCATGTCCCACTGCATCATGAAGTTCGTCTCCATTTAATCAGATGAGATGGCGAGAAAAAGGAAGAACTGTCTTTATTACAGGAAGTCATGTTAGGCAGAGGTCTTCTACTTTCTACTTGTCTAATTAGTCATTTCGTACTCTAGTGGACACTTTAGTCAATTCAAATCCAACAGCTAGTAAGATGGCCACATCAGTGGACGTATGGAACACTAATTAGAGTTCATGAGGTCGGGTAAGAAAAGATGCTACTAACAGCTACTAAACAAACGATTGGAAGGCCTTCTATGATATCCAAAGCTTCTATATATCTCTTTTTGTTGTTTTTTTTTTTTTTTTTTAAAAATAATTTTAAAAGCATATATCCAATCTAAATATTTAGAATTTGGATGATATATTTGATTTTTATTTCTTCCTTTTCTATTGTGTAGACTTGCCTTCTCAAATGGGTTCGTTCGTTCAGGGCTTTTGAGAAATGGGTATATCTAGAAATGGATGTGTTGATTAATCAACACAACTTATATACCTGTTTCTCCAAAGCCTTGAATGAACCAACATCCATAACTTATATACCTATTTCTCCAAAGCCCTTAATGAACTAACCTATTTGAGAAGGTAAGTCTACATTATAGAAAACAAAGAAATCAAATATGTCTTCCAAATTCAATTCAATTTGGAGAAAATTAATAAGATTCGCCGACGGTACGGTTTAGATCGTCAGCCTTAATGTTGGAAACGATGACGGACATTGCGACGGCTAAAAGCCGTCGGGGAAGGTCATTGCCGACGGTTTTTAACCGTTGGCGTTGCCCTTTTTTTTTTTTTTTGTGTAATGATCGTAAGAGCCCAACAATAGGAGCAAGTTCCGCTTTTGTAATGATTGTAAGAGCCCAACAATAGGAGCAAGTTCCGCGTATACATCATGGCATTTTTTTTTGGGTTAGCTCGATGTTTTTTCATGGACATGACAATCCGGAGAAGGCCTACGTCAGCCCTGCTCACCTCCCTTTATGGCATTATCAGAAACGATTGATGGTTAGGAAGACTTATGAGTGGGTTGTCGATAAAATCGAAACTATAGATGCAATCAATTTCTATCAATTCTCATTTTCTCAATATGTCGATGATCATGATATTGTAGATAATGACTCACACATAGCAAACGAGCACTTCATTTCGATTAGATCCAGCAGCCTTCCTCTGAGAGAGGCT
Source organism: Magnolia kwangsiensis (assembly GCA_037074715.1). NCBI lineage: Eukaryota > Viridiplantae > Streptophyta > Magnoliopsida > Magnoliales > Magnoliaceae > Magnolia > Magnolia kwangsiensis. The sequence goes on along the minus strand of CM073572.1, from coordinate 147,742,487 downwards.
AGAGAATTTTGGAGAGAAGCAGATTATCTCAATAGATTCGCTCGTCAGTTTGGTTACGACCAAACGGTGCTAGAATATTATGCAATGGTCAGGTGCATCATGAGAAGTTACGGTGTGGGTCCCTACAATTGCACATTAGTTTGGAAGTAATTATTAGCTACATGCATCAATTCTCTATTTGTCATTCTTGGCTATGAACGTTCTGTTCATACTTCTTACTCTTGGATGGGATGGTGGGCGCATCAGTTTCTTCTTGTTCGTCGTTGTTTACCGGTTGATTCTCCAATATGGGTGCCTCTTCTGAGACTAAAGAGACGGAACTTAGCACAAGGAATTGGATATATTGTCGAGCAAGATCACGCTCCTGCCCCCGATCAGATATATGTGAAGAATTCTTTAAAAGAGCCCATTCAGCAAATCAAACCAATCAACACTCTTGAGGGTTGTATAGCCCATGGATTCCCTTTAGATCATTTGAGAACCCGTAGAGGATAGACTGCTAGAGTGAATATGATGGACCCTACAGAAATCTCTCAGACATCGATCACCGCTATTCATTCTTCCACATCGGAAGCTATAGAGCATGCTGAGCCCCAAGAGGTGTCTTCGACTGTATTGCCTCCATTGTAATTTGCCCACGAAAGCTTTTCATCTCTGGTAACTCGATCCCAAACACGATCCAAATCTTCCTTGACATAGCAACATCGAGAAGATATTTCTCCTACTCAATGTTATTGTGGAAGAGCCTATGCAAACCGACGAAGCGGGATCGTCAAGAAAAGGCAAGCAACAATGGTGGAAGAACCAGAGTTAGGGTCATCATCGTCCGAAGATGAAGATGAGGAATCCTCTTTTGATAGTAGCTTTTCTACTGAAGATGGCTCTTCTTCGGAGGATTCAAAAGAAGAGGGAGAATTGAATACCGATGAGGAAGAGGAAGAATTAGATATTGGCGAGGAAGATAACATCACTGTCACAGCTACTGTAGCTAATGAAGAGATACCACAAGATATGATTGTTCCTCAAGCAGTGCTAATAGGAACTCCTGTAGAAGAATAGGAACTATTGGACTATGAGGAGTATGATCATCCACCAGAAAAAAGACAGTCATATCATTTAGTGCCAACTATTCACCTCTTCCGCGTGAAATATTTTTCGGTCCAATAGTTAATACTTCATCTGCTTTGGACGTTGCTCCGATTGTCACAGAAGCAGATCAAGGTGGAACAAATATTCTCCCTTTTGGCATGAGATCTGCAAATGCGATTGGAACATCTCTCGCTCCTTCGACTCGGTGAAGCACTGTAGCGTGTGAAATAATATTTCCAATGGAACTAGCTGGTGTGGCGACTTCGACTATAGTTGATTCCAGTATTGGAGATAAACACCATCTTTCACAGACATGATTCCAGATATCCCTGGTCCTTCATCTCTTCTTGAGAGAATACAACCTTCAGAAATATCAATTTATGTTCCTCTTGCTCGGTTGTAGGTATATTGGTCAGATGAAACCGGCCTTTAGGAATCGCTCGGTCTCTTCCTTGATCTTGAGAGTAACTTCAGTTGTCATCCGCCTTGGTAGTTGCTTATACGGTTGATAACCTTCTTTCGTAGGCAATCTATGCTCGACTAGAGATCTATCAAGCCTTGACATATCATAGTGATCCCATGCGAAACAATCGGTGAACTCCAAGAGTAGATTTGTTAACACTTCCTTTTCGAGCGGTCATAACAAGTTGCTTATGAAAGTTGGTTTTGGATCTTGATCCGTCCCCAAGTTGATTCCAACTAACGGGTCCTAGACCTGTGGCTGACTATCTTCTTTTTCTTTTGAGAGGTTTTCAAGTTTAAAACTATCTTCCTCGATAGATTCATCTCGGCCAAGTTCACAAAACTGCCTTCATCGGTTTTCGTTACGCTTTCTTCAAGCTTCTTTATTCTGGTTGTGAAGTTGGCCCCGTGCACTTCATTCCTTGATGTCCTGATCACGAGATCTTCTCGATGATGCAGCGAGCAACTGGTCGATAAGGGATGGTGTCCTTCGGCTGAGCATCATCGGTCCGGGTCATTTTTGGAATAGCTTGCACAATACTATCTAGATTCTTTTTCACTATGATCCCAATAGGACGACCAAGCTTGTTCGTCCCAGTAAATCTAGAGGGCCCCACTTCTTTGCCGTAATAATAAGCTTCGTTGTCATTCGATGTGGCTAAGAAAGGTTTATTATCGACAAAGACTAGCTTGACCTTATCCTGGTTTCATAAAATCATGAACTGATTGAGAGAAGATGAGAAACACGCAAAGGAATGGATCCAATCCCTTTCCAATAATGCATTATAGCTCGACGAGGTGTCTACCATAAAAAATGGTGCCAGAACTGTCTTGGTGCCTATGGTTAGGTCAATCGGTAAGACACCATGTGTGTTTGTGACATGGCCAACAAAGTTGCTAACGGTTACTTCTGATGGGATTAGATCGGCCGTAGTCTTTCCTAACCTGACCATACTCCTCTTTGGTAAGAAATTCACCGCGACCTTATTATCAACCACAATGTTGGTGACAGGGAAACCATTAAAAGTGAGCTAATATATACAACAACTAGAGGTTCTGTTTCATATTCTGGGTGGGCTTGTCGATGATAATCCTTTTGGATACATTCCCAACTTCTACAGTAATTGTGTCGACACGTGGTGTTTTGTCGACTTTATTCTCCTCAAATGGGGAAGCATGTTGAATTATTATTGGAGGAGCATGTTCCTCCACATCCCCTAGCATTGAGTTTGGTTGAGTGGTTAGTGTTTGAAAGCTGGATTACAACCTAACCATGATACAGTGGAATGCCATTGGCAACAACGAACCAAACACAATTTCACCACTCAAACCTTGCCCCCCTAGTGTCTCAGATTCGATTTCTTCGATCTGACTAGGTTGTTCCTTAGCCACGAGTTCGGTTGAGAGGTCGACAGTCGGGGAACTCTTTCCAGCATATGCAGTCAACGAGAGTTTGTTGGCTAGCCACTCCTATGTCCGAAAACAATCTTCACTGAGGTAGTCCGACAAGTTACCACAACTATCATCCTTTTTGAAATATCCCAACCGAGCCATGTTATCAAGTGCATCATGGTTTTTCTGCATTGTAACTGGTATCACAGCTTCAACGGTATTCACTGCCATTGGCTAATCAAGCATGAGAACTTTTCAAAACAGGTTAGGAAGTCTAGCTTCTGGTCAAGGGAACATTCCTTCTCCTTCCATTTCCCTTATGACAGCGATCCTCTGCCTTTGCCACCGATGCTTCTGAGTCTTTGTTAAAGCTTCTGGTATCGCTGGAAACTTTGGGTAAATAACTCGTTTTCATACCCGTCTTGTGTGGTAGGAGGCTTAACCATCCTTGTCAGGGGTGGTCCCAGCATGAACGGCGGTTGGGAGCTAAGTGTATCGACCCATGGCAACCTCAACTGTTACTATGATATTCTCTCCCCCTTTGAGGAGAATTTCCTTGCTGATACATAATTTTTCGCCCGCATCGATCACAAATTCAAGACCCTTAATGCCTTCTCTTAATCGTAGTTGATCGATCATTTTGGGGATGAGGAGTCTAATGATGCCTTATTGCAAGTCGGTCAGTCATCCCTCGAGGATCACTCAGATTGAGATCAATCTTTGGCTTCGGGTGATTCCTCAGATTGGCCATGACCATGTTCACCTCCATATTAGCTGGGAACAAATCAGTGTCAATCAACATCACCTTTGTCTTTTTCCAAGAACTTCAATAGCCCACAGTTGATGTGATCCTGTATGACGTTCCTGAAAACAACACACTTGTTAGTGGAGTGATACTAAGATTCGTGCCATTTGCAATATTCGATCTTTTGTAATTCATTGGCTGGAGGTACTTTATGATTGATAGGAACTTTAATGAACTTCCCAACCAACATGATATCAAATATTTATTTGGCTCGAGTGATATTAAATGTATACACCTTTTGAGCCTTTTTCGTAGTCAGGGTGGTTGATTCTGCTTTGGCCAATGGCGAGCATACCAATGGCTTCTTAGCCACAACTTCAGCAATTGCAATTTCATAGTTAGGGTCATTGTAGTGCGACCCTAATGATGAATTTGTTCGTTTAGCTCCTTCCTGAAGCAATTCCTCATAGAGAGACTTTTTTAGTTAAGTCATAAATCAGTAAACTCTGTGCCTATGAACTTTTTGCGAAGCTTATATTCCAGACCATCTTGTACGAGTTGAACGAATTCATCCTCAATCATGACCACTTTACAATAGCTTTTTGCCCGCTCGAACTACATAATATAACTCTCGCATGGTTCCTCAGGAAACTGTCGGAATCGCGCGAGATCAGCCATGGTTATCTCCCTGTTTCTGGAGAAGAATTTAGTATGGAACTTTTCTTCTAATTCTTGTCAATTATATATTGAATCAGGCAATTATATGTTGAATCAGGCAGCAAGTTTGAATACCATGTGAAGGTTACGACAATCAATGAGTGACCAAATAACTATAACTTATGATAATCATTATTAACTAACTCACCACATTGCATGGTGAATCGACCAACATGCTTGATAGTTGATTGATCAGGCTCATCGAAAAACAGAACAAAATCCGGTCGATAATTCCTCGGCAATGAATGCTATCGATCTACCCACTCGGGGTATGGTTTGTGATACATGGGGATAGTGTTGCGGCCCAACACTTGACCAACGACTTCTTGAACGAGCTATATTATCTGTTCCCAATCGACTCGCTGAGGTTCTACGACCGGCAGTTGATCTAGCCCAAACCAATTATCTTGAAACCTAGGGCCTTGCAGCAAATTGAATCCAGCTGGGGGTCCATGATTTCTGTTCTCAGGCATGGAATCCCTAACCTCCTGTTCAGGTCGCTTGACTTCCGTAGGAGGTGGTGCATTCTTGACCTCCGAAGGAGGAACCGACGGTGGGTTACATTGTAAAGGTGGCACGGGTGGTAATGAGACTATATTACCGGCCGAGCTTCTGTTATATTGCGACGTCGGCGACGTTCGTTCTATTATGACGACTAATAATTGTTGCATAGCTTCAGTCTAACTGGCCATGTAATGATTGGTGCTCTTAGCCTGTATACGGAATTGGTTCGCTTGGGCCCTTCCATACTCTTGCACCATTTGGATGCTCATTTGAACATCTCGAAGCACAACAGATACCTCGTTCGGGGGTATGGTTTGAGACGTGTACGGTCTAGCCTAATTTTCGGTCAGGTTAGCATTCAAATTAGACATCTCTGGGTGTGCCTGGACCTCCACATCATCACCTGGAAGTGGTGTGGTCGATGTCGAAGGCTTGGCTCCGAAAGCATGAGCACTTCTCCTATTTTTTAGTAAGAGTTGATCTGGTAGTTAATAGATAGGGTTCCACCGGGTGTGCCAGAAAATCGTTCGATATCATTTTCTCACATAATGTATGCGGGCGTGCCAGAATTGGATTTGCGGCTCCAATTCGAACCGAACAACAATGACCCCGAGCACCACGATAAGCAGATATATAGTATGATTGAGATATGGAGAGATCGGCTGCCTATTCATCCACTCGCTCACTATCTAAATGGATCAGATAATAGTCAGAGGGTGGGGTTCATCCTCTGAAGATGTGTTACTCATTCGCCTTTTGTATGAAAGGATTTTTCGATATAGATTAAGTGAAATGGGAAAGAAATCCTTCCAGTTGGCTGCTGCACACTATCGAAGAACGCCCCTTCGATGTAGAACTGAATCCAATGTATGAGCGTAGATCGAGATTACAACTAAATTTACCAGCTACTGATTACACTACGGAATGTAAAACAATAATCTGAAACATGAAGATTACACTAAGAAATGTAATTCGCTTGATATGAAATAAAGGATTATACTACAGAATGTAAAGAGACTGATAATTGAAAAATAGTTGAAAATATAATTGATTTGGTTTGATTGGTTTGGTATGAGATGAATTATTTTGATGTGATCTTCTTCTATTTATAGCTATAATCCAGCCATTTTGGATTCTTCCCACGCTCCGACGGTTATGGTAACCGTTCTCCATTACTTGGCTTCTGGATTCTTCTCACGTTCTGCTTCTTTTGTTTTTGCTTTAGCCACCTATCAAGCAACCATGCGAACTCGATCGCTTAGCACCTGTCATTTAATCGTTTAAACTTGGTCGCTTGTCCTCTCGACTACTTTAACAATGCTCGATCGTAATTGGTACATTGTGGCTCCTCTTTCCAAGACATAACTGTACATATCTATAGGAAATCCTCTGCCTGCACCATCCGTGTCAGTACAAATCACACGTAAATAGTCCTGATTGGTCAAAACAGGACTCAGCCAGAACGAGTATGAACAATATCAAGTGCATCACAAGATTCAACTTTCTACTGCACAAAGATGTTCTCACAACTTCTGCTGATTTCATGTTATACATTTTTCCTCCATACATGTAACAGATAACAAAATATATTTGTGCAGAACAATCTTTCATCCTTTGTAACTCTAGGGGCTGCCATCACACGCCGAATGATGATTATTTATTCTTGTTAGCTTATATGAAACTATCGACATCACCATCACAAGCATCTTCCTCCATGGGCTCAACGAAATCGTCATCAACCTGTGGAGTATCTTCTCTTTCATGTCTTTGGGTAAGCCAGCTAAGTTCTCTTGGCTATTCGGACATTCATTGGATTTGTGCTCCATTCCATGCATCTAAAGCACATGATTTGATATCCTTCTTTCGATTGGGATGGTATACCATGGCATGTTCATTCCCACAACTTTTAGGATTGTTGGTAGCCTATCTTGTTCGTGCAACGGTTTGGCTTCTATGGCCTGGTGTTCCTCCATGCCAAGATGAGGTTGACGCTCCTTGATTATACAAGCATTATAGAGAGCAAACCTATTGTGTTTCAACCTTTAATGCGAATTGATAAACATCATTTAGGATGACGATGGGAAAAAGAGTGACTTGATCTTGAATTGTTTGATGAAGAAGACCACTTAGATACTACAGAATGGTTTGATCCATAGCTTCACTCAACCCAGGATTTTTAGGTGGTGAAAATACTCGTGCACACTAGACTCCATTTGCTGAAGATTATAGAGGCAGTGATGGAGACTGTGCATATGATCCCGTGGTAGGAATCACACTGTTAGTTTCGCCTTCGTCTTTCACATGAAATTAGCTTGGTATGATAGAGATGTGTGTCCATGATGTTTAGCCCTACGAGCCTGACAACATTCCTACTCACTTAGATCTTTCAAATTTAAAAATGATCAATTAAATAAAATCTAATTGAGGAATTCTCTATGCTAGCACCTCCATTGAATTTCCCAATTTCCACATGTACCTTTTTCTCTAGTCCGTTCTACTCGCGAATTCATACCCAGACAACTCATCTAATGGCAAGTTTCTGTCTTGATGTAATTGGTCTTTGCTGGGAGGTGGAGGTTGGTTCGTGCTGGCATTTACTTGCACATGGTCACAGTTGGCACCGTCTACACCTGTCATCTGTCTCTTCACCTGATTGGTCAATTGATCTATGAAGTTTCAAGACCATGATTAACTCTTGGCTAGCCTTCCTAGACTTTGAGCTGAGAGAAGGTTGGCCTCTGATACCAAATCTAGTGTAAACTAGAAAAGGAAATAACACAAGAAAAAAATAAAATAGCTTGCTTGAATTCCTTCTCCACATAAAGACTAACAATGATGAAACTATTCAGAGAACCACCATAGGTTGTTCTTCTTTTTATTTACAAATTCCATTACTAGCCAACTCTTATCCTTTCTAGACTAAGACTTTAGGAAGCAAAAAGGAGGCGTTTATAGTCTTGTTTTGATGATTTTGACACATCTAGAGATACCACAGTCCATTGTTTACACATGAATGCGGTTGGGTATATGCATCAAGATTAAGAAATCTCTTATGTTCTAATTAATAAATGATCCATCGTCCCTGTGAACTTGTTATTAGTGGCTTAAATCATGGTTTTCAAGGCTCTGTCAGGCTCATCTTTGTGATCACACAATTTTGGATGTTTTGATTTTCAAAGGTTTTTAATCATTGGATCTTTTGTTTTTTTTATCATGCTTGATCAACAATCAATGGTCATGATCTATCAAGGGCACACCATTAGTTCAGCATGGGATTAAAACAAGTGTGGGTAGCCACAAGTTGGAAGGGACATGGTCCATTTGGGTGAATGAATAGATGTGGTATGTGGACTCGCGATGATGTAGGGAATATCAAAATGCACTGAATGGTACTCTCATATTTACAATGGAGCACCAGTACCCTGATTCTCCTATGCATATAGGTCTATTCTCAAGAGAACCGTTACCCTGGCAAGCAAGATAGAAAGTGCACATCTAAGCCTGGAGAAAATGATGTCATCAACCGTTAATCTATAGATTTGGAGGATGGGACTTTGCTACCATTAAAGCATCTAAAGGGGAGATGGACTAAAGAGAAGGATTTGGATATCAAATAACTTCTCTCATCTTTTAATCTGTGGCAACAAATAGGAGAAACTGTATACTGCATTCAATAACTCAACTTCCTCCATGGCAACAAATAGGAGCAGTAGATATCTTTTTCTAGCTTATTGATTTTCAGACATGCCTTGAATGAAAGTCTGGCTCTAGAAGAAGTCTTCGAGCAGAGACCGTTTTCTTATAATCAGAATCTGATATTTTCCAACGGAGTTTCAAGTTTGGAAAAGTAAATTTAGAAAATTATTGATATTGGAGGCAATGTATTAGGCTGATATGTCTTGATTCCATGCCCAATCCATGACTCTGCCTGCCATATAAATGCACACCACCCTTGCAAATGAAACCATAGTTCAAACTCAAAAACTCGATTCAACTCGATGTCCAGCCGGGTCAGGTTGAATCGAAGGTTTGACCTAACTCAACTTGGTATTTTAATAGTTATAAATTAAAATACTAGGAAATTTTGTAAATATTTAAATTAGATAGAATAAGCGTAAGAGGTAAAAAATGGGTAATCTGACAGAAACAACAGAGTTGCCAAGTGCCTATTACCTTTGGCAGAGGTTGTGGGTTCAATTCCGTCAGGGGCCTTCTACATTTACTAATGGTAACACTGTAACTCATTGCCAAACAAGGCCGGGCATCTTTTTCATTGTAACCATCCCAAGTTTGATCTTGCAGTTTAGACCCTGAATTTGGGTTCAATATACAATTGTGGCTCACCCTTGCAAATAAGACCATACTACAAAAATCTTGACCTGATGTTCAGCCACGTCAGGTTCACTCAAAGGCTTGACCTGACGCAATTCAATGTTTAATAGTTAGGTCGTGGGTTGGATTTCCTCCAACTTTTAGATTTTAGTAACCATAACACTGCAACTCATCAGTGAAAGTTTGAGTGTTGAGTCTACTGAGTGATTGAGTTGACTTGAGGAGTCTTTCCAAGCCAGGATTGGGTCACAGCTAGGACCTAGTTTCCGATGACTTACTCGAAATCTCACTGAGTCAAGTTGACTCGGTCAAGTTTCAAGTGGAGTCAGCAAGTTTTAGAACTTTGAACAAAATCTCTTGAGCTTTATAATTATTCGATTATCTGTTATAATCGACATCTGAAATGACAACCAATATCATGTTCAATCCTAGATAGCTTGCTTCTCTTCTTTTTCATTTTATTTCAGATGTCAAGGGTGTCTTCCATGCATCTTACAATGAAAGAAACCATATCTCTTGCTGCTGCTACTCTGAGTGTGGGTCATGGGCACTGGACAAAAAAAAAAAAAAAAAAACTGAAAATTCAGGGCCCAACACTAGCAGACCTCAAACTTGCAATTGCAAGATTGCTGTATTAATTATGTTGTATACATCATTTCAACCAATTACCAGTGTCCTTCCCGGGTTTTTGGTAGCTGGGAAGGTGATTGATTCCTTTCAAGGGATAAGTTGCTAGTACGGATGCTACGCTGTTGATTGGTGATACCTCTAGCCAAAGTTTTCGGCAATGAACTCGATTCAGCTGGTTTCCCGTCAAATGGAGAAGTTAGCTTCACAAGCGTAGGCTGAAACCACCTTTTCAGGGCAAGGCCACTTATTCTGATTTTCCCAAGCGATTCTTTTCCTTGATAGGGTACTCCCAACCTCCTTAGCAGAGCACTGACTGCCTGACCAACCCTGCTCACCAAACAATCGTGCATCCCCAATACGTTATGCATGGGTGTGCATGAGATCAAAGACAGACCAAGGAAATTAGTGACAAATATGGTACTCATAGTCACGAATTAATGGATCGTCAAAGAAAATAAATAAATTTGCTTCCAAAGGGAATTGCATGCACAACCAAACCAGGATGGGAAGATACAAATAGATTCTAGCTTACATGATGGTTGAGAATTGTTACAGATATGGTAAGAAATTTGGCAAAATATCATGAACTTTTGCACCCTGTCAAGGGGAATTATTGGGTCATCAGCCTCAAAACTAAGTCACCAATTTCTCACATGTGGGACACAAGGTTAGGTGATCAAAATTTCTGCTGCTGCCCACCAAGAATGGGGCATTCCCAAAATTCTCCCAGATTGGAAGATCCTAACCCCTCAATCAATGGCCTAAAAAAGGTTCTTGTGAAACTTTATAGGTACGGTCAAATTCTTTGGGAAAAAAAGTGAAAGATCAACAATCTCCTTTCTCCTTAAGATACTCAGTGCTGGCCAAACCAAACTGTAAATTAGCAAAGTATGGGAATTGTCGCATCCTCGGTGCTGGCCAACTCAAACTGTAAATTTGCAAAGTGTCAGGACCCAAAAATCTCCTTTCTCCTTAAAATACTTTTCCATATCTAGTCTAGTTGGCATTGGAAAACAAAAGAAACAATTATTTAATTTGAGCAATCAATTCCAAGCTTTGAAGTCATCACGGAAGCAGGAGAGAGCAATGGTGCCAGATCATTTTCTATATAAAAGAGCACATCAGTAGACCATCCAATCTAGATATAAAAGGTAAAAATATATAGCACATAGACAGACCTGTAATATTAATATAAACATAGCATAAGACATATACTATGTATCTATAGTCGTGCAATATTATATGCAATTTATGTATGATCAAATAGCTGTCTCAGGGATAACGGATGTGTTGAATTCGTTCATAATGATATATAGGTTAGTCTATACACTAATATGTTCCTTTAGTATTTATTCTTGGGGAAATTATTGCATGTGCTTATTGTGCATCAAAAGTTAGGTTGAACCTCTCACCATCCAACAATCATGGGTGAGAATCTTAAGATGCATTTTGTGACTTTCAAATATTCAAAGTTTCAAATGCTTAAGACCTGTTTGGATGTCACCTGAAAATGATTCCGTCTTAATTGTTTGGAGGGATTTAATGGTTTGGATCTATATCTTAATTATTGCAAATTGATATTTTCCCTTTTATTTATGTATTTTTGCAGAAAAGTGCAACCAGTGACAAGGTTAGGCCTACCATGGATGATTTCTCTGAGTTACTAAAGAATCAACGTATCTCTAGTGCTCCTTCCACAACTACATTCATGACATCAAGTGCAAGTTGTTTTCCAGTCTTCTTCGTCATGGGTCATTGACTCTAGGGCATTGGATCATATGACAAGTTACTTGTGTTAGATTCTATGATGAATGGATAGCTCACTTGAAGAATTTTAGCTCAGAGACTTACTATAATGCTGCTTCTTGAAGACAGTTTATGCCTCCCTAAAGGTGCAATAGAGCACCTTGCACCTGCATATCGTCTTCTGAATTCAATCGAGACTAGACCCTCACAAAGTCTATATCTAGTATCAGTACCAAAATGGTGTCTATCACTAGCTTGCACTACCACATATATAAATTATTGTCTCCCAAAAAAAAAGGAAAAGAAAAAAGAAGGAAAAGGAAGAGAAACTCCTAAAAGATTTGTGCGCGCGTGTTATTAATCAATATAACATCCTGAAAATTTTTTGGATGATGCAACCATAACTGTGTTAACTAGTCACATTTTTTTAATCAACTGGATTTTTTTTTTTCCCCAGATAAGGGTAAATTTCTTGAAGTGGAAGCCCACAGTTTTCATCTGCCGAAGCAGTACCTATACCATATAGAGGTTAAATCTACACTGCCCCTTCCTTTGGTTAGTGCACTTCTACAGGAGAACCTACACTTAAAAATCTACTCATGACAAAAGTGGGGAGACAACAAAGCCACACATGAAGCGCTATCCACCATATCTTCTTCTGAACCCAGTGATCCAATCTTGTTTGTATACCTCCTAATTCTCCTAACCTTCCTATTGCTCTCAGGAAGGCGGAAGTACTTATCCCAATCCCATTTCGAATTTTGTTTCTTTTCATTATTTATCTTCCGCATTTTGTAGATTTTCTTTGTTCTGTCCTTATCTGGTTCCTAAATCATATCAAGAAGCTCTATCCAGATAAAGGGTAGATGCAAGCTATGGAGGATGACACTTGGGAGCTGACCAGTCTTCCAACTAGCAAGCGTGCTGTTGGGCATCAATGGGTGTATATCATTAAAATTTCAACCTGATGATAGGTTGAAAGCTCGTCTATTTGCTAATGGATATGCACAAACTCTGGGTGTGGATCATACAAAGACTTTCTCCTTGGTTGCCAAGCTCGATTCCATCCACGTTATCTTGTCTATTGCAGTTAATCATTGTCTACACCCTATACTAGCTTGACGTTAAAAATGCATTCCTACATGAAATCTCACCAAGAAGGTAATATATGGAGCAACCACCTGGGTTTTTGCTCAGGGGATTCAGTAAGGTGTACAAGTTGAGGAAGGCAATTTAGAAGTTGAAGTGTTCACCATGTGCGCCTTGCGCACTTCATACACTACCACGTCTTTTTTCTTGTGCTCATATTGTCTATTTATTGTCTTTTCTAGTGAGCGTTGTGTGTACTGATATTATTATAATATGTGAGGGGCACTTTGTCATTTTCTTTTCACTTAAAGAGACAAGCAAGGGGATGGGGACATCCAATCCTGAATTCCTCTTTTCCCCTCTTTTATCTTCATTTTTCTTCCTTTTTCATTTTCCATATCAATCTACAGAGATAAATTCTAATCTATGGCTGATGAAATACGTCATGTATAAATTAACATTAACTTCAACCATCATGAACTAAAAATCTGTCTCATCCTTGTTCCACTTTTTATTTATTTATTTATAACTTGTCGGTACAATCAACTCGGCAAGTTAGTATTGCTTGATGAACAAAATCTGTTTACAATTGTAACTTTATAACCTCAAAATATATTTGTATGGTAGTTTTCTATATCTAGTTAAAAAAAAAAATAAAAAAAAAATAAAAAAAAATCACTAAAGCTTTCTATATCTTGTTGTCTACAAGAATGCCTGATTTTTTGTTATTATTTTTCCTTCCATTTAAGTCTCTAAACTACAAGCAAGCCTATAATACTTATCATGTTGCTAAGGTGGACCAATTCTCTCAAAGTTATACTTCTCCTGTGCTTACGATTTATCAATTGCAAGTTGCAACATGTGTCTGCATCATCATCATCAAATTCTTGTCCCAGCTATTTAGGAACCATTTTTTGAGTCCTTTTTTATTAATTATCCTGAGGCCCTATCCTCAGTATGTGTACAGACTTCATATCCCTTCTCGCCACTTTGTTCCAAGTCCTTTTGGGTCAGCATCCATTGTCCTTTAAGACCTTCACCCCTCATCAAAGTTCCCAATAAGGAACCACTACAATCAGTTTTCAAAGTGCACTGAAGCTTATAGAAGTTTTGAGTATGAACATGAGTGCATTTGCATAGGGTAATTTAGAATTTTAACCTATAGCATCAACTTCTGACCAGCTATCAGTTTTTTTTCTAAAATGGAGGGCTGTCTCGAAGACTCCAAATTAGTTGCATTCGTCTCTAAATAAAATAGTCTACATTCGATAATATATTGGAAATCCTCAAAAAGTGGATCGTGCATTTATCACAAGAGGTGTACAAAATACTGTAAATAGTTAACAAAAAAAAAAGGAAAGAAGAAGACTGTAAAATAGTTGACATCTAAAGAGTCATGCTCAATCATCTGCTGCTATATATCCAAAGATGGGAGAGTTTGCTCACCTTCCAGCCAGGTTAACTGTTTTATCTCCTTTAGAGGAGATAATCTGGGTCCTTTCTATTTGTAATAAAATGGTTATATTAGGCAATTTCGCACCTGTACAAAATGTAAGACATGAACAGATAAACTGAATTAGGAAAGTATATACAGTAAAGCCATGTCAAAAGTAAACTGCAAACAAATAAGCAAATCAGGGCATTCAAACTCGGAGCTTGGAGAAGTAAATCATTTTGGTTGAGACCCAACTATGAGATCCTGTAAAATTGTTGGGCTTAACGAACAACCCAAACAAAAAGATATTTTGTTAAATCACTATGTCATTGATTAACAGCACCAAAAGATTTAGTTTCTTCCATTTTCATTAGTTTATGTTGGGTAGAATAGTTTGCTAAATTAAAACACACAGCATCACTTGGCATAGATCCTAGTGTTGTAAAATGTAACCTTGTATTTTCTGGCTATCTTCTCATCATTCTCATCAAAATGAAACAGCAAATACATCACCACCCACCAGTTTTAACACCTTGCCAGTGTGTTTCATCTAATTAGATGTATCATGTATTACTATACATACATAGCTACTATTTCCCTCTTCTCCAAACCCCATACAATATTTTTACTTTTCTTTGTTAATGAATATTCATTAATTGGTATGATTAGATTGAGTTGAGTTGCCTCCGCCTTATGGCAATTTTCATGTAGAAAATTTTGAACCTTCAAGCAAATGATAAGTTTCCAAGTGCATGCAAGCAAGGAGATCAAGCATTTCCATAGTGACTTACCAGCAGCAAGTCGATGTCTGAGACCTTTCAAAATTGTTAGGAGGTAGACCTGACAAGTTCCAACATATAGAATCAATAACAATAAGGTGCAATTTCAACAACCATACTCTGTACAGGAAGGAAGAAATCTACAATTAACATCTCTTTAAATATTAAATCTTCATGAAAAAATTTTGATAGGTAAGCCGGGCTTGAACCCGAGACCTCAATGTTGAAACAAGGCCTGTCTACCATTGAGCTAAGGGCTCAAACCCTTAAATCTTCATAAATAAGCATGCAAATTTCAAACTAGAGAAATGTGGAAGAAGAAAAGAATAGAAAGATATTGGAAATAGTGTACTTGCAGAAATTTCAGAAAACAAACTAAAATATAAGAAAGGAAAACATTGGACAGTTGTGATTGAAGAAAAACTATCGAACTTCAATGAAACTTAAACATTCATCTAAGTCAAAATTAAAGAAAATAAAAGGGTAGTAAACCCAGACTCCACATGAACAAATTCAAACTCAAAATCTTTCTAATTCTTTCTGAATGAGAGGAGGAAGGTTTGATAAATAAAGGTATCTTGTTCTTATTATATGACCATAATTTGTTCCTTCAGTCAAAAAAGGAATTTCTCCTTTGATCATAAATAGAGAATGGAAATGTTCAACAACAACATGAAAACACGATTAAATTGGTCCTAGTAATGCTTGAGGAAGTGGTAGAAGAAAGAAATTAAGAAATAAATGAAAAAAAAAGATCTTTTTTTTTTTTTTTTACACATACACTCACACACCCACCCACCCCACATGGGCACTCGATCCCTAGCCTATGCATTGAAACAAAGTCTGTCTACCACTACGCCATGGAGCCAGACACACACACACCAAAAAAAAAGAAAGATCTATTATACAACCACTTGATTGGAACTCTTTTCTATCATGCATATAATGATGCAATTGTAAATATTTGACAAATAACAATTTTATTGAAGCATATGATGGGATTTTCTAAATCAAGTAAAAAAGGAAAAAGTAGAAAAGGATGAGTCAGGCCCTTCTAGTTCTTTAAGAATGAGGGAAAAAGGATTGATAAAGAAAGACCTCTCGTTCTTATTACATGATCATGATTTGTTCCACATATTTTGGTAAAAAGAAGAAGAAGAAGAAGAAAGAAAAGCTTCTCCTTAGATCATAAAAGAAAAATGGAAAAGGTTCGACAGCAAAATTGGTCTAGTTACACTTCATGAAGGGGTGGGAGAAAGAAAGTGCAAACTAAATGAGAAAAAAAAAGGATCTAATATACAACCTTTTGACTGGAATTCTTTGACATAACATACATAACAAAGCATTGGTAAATATTTGATAAATAACAACTTTATTGATGTATATCATGATATTTTCTAAATTGTGCAGAGAGTGAGAGAGAGAGAGAGAGAGCGGGGGGTCAAGTTATAGATATGAGATAAATGATTACATGTTGAGCTTTAAACACAATGGAGACTACACTCCCCAACTCTTATAAATCAGAACATTACAGTGTGGTGGTTAAAACCCCACTAATTTGCGAGAATGTTGATAGATGAGGTAAGTCACTGACACACTGCACTATTCATTGAGAACATTCACATTACATAGGCTGGGTGAAAATCACATTTCTAAATGCATACATACTGTTTGGCTCAGCCCTACACCAAGGGGCTGGATGCGCACAAGCGAGTGCTAGGAAGTGTCCCAAGAGAAGAAAAGGGGCAAAAAAGAGAATTGCAATGCACATGCGCACACACTTTAACGAACGCGCTAGTCTCGCAAATGGGTTATCATAAGAAGTGGAGCCATGTTATTTCCGCATACTTGTTTAAACCCGCAAGGGCAATAAGGGATGTGGCTCGGCCATCCTCGAACAAACGTGAATATATCAAAGAAAAAAAGGGAAGAGTGTAAGAGTGTGTAGACTCAACTACAAGACCTCCATTTATACAGAGAAAGCAAACAAATGCAGGTGAGTACTTCGTACATGTAGGCAATGATCAAATCCTAGCATACAAGAAGAGGAAATGGGTACCATGTGCACATAGGCGACAGACAGATCCCTAAGAACAAAGAAAAGACGATGTACAATGAGAGTGGGTGTCGGGATGCCGAACTACACCGAGTGACGCAGGGTGGATAGGAGGCTGGGAGCTATTGCATTGCTTCTACCAGATGCAAAGCTCTCTCTCTCTCCCCCCCCCCCCAGGGAATTCCCTTCTTTCTCTTCTTAGATCTCTTCGCAATATTCCTTAGTTCTTTCTTCCTTTGATCTTTGTGTGTGTGTGTGTGTGTGTGTGTGTGTACGGAATGACCCTATTTATAAGGTGGAGGGTAGAGGTAGTTAGCCAATGATCAATCCCTGCTTGACGCATGGTGCAAGGATACTCATAAGAAGATGACAAGTGCCATCTAAAGGTAAGTTGTCACCTAAAGGTGGGATGGCGCAATGAGATGCATATCGCGACGAATCCTGTAAACGAGGAGGCACACGTGTCGATGCAAGGGGCCCACATGAGGTCGCTTAAGCTCCAAGAAATGAATTTCTAACATGCATGCATCCACACAATGAACCACTAGGATGTGTCAAGCATGATGCAGGTGCTTGTGTGCGAGAATGCAGAGTTGTGTAAAAATGGTAAAGATGCAATGGGTCGAAAGGCCAGGAGGGTAGCACCCCATACTGCAAGCATCTAGGAGCAATGGTATGAAGATGAAAGAGTCATAAGAAACTCACTAGAATCACAAACACAATGGAGGGGTAATGATCACTTTGCTCAAGGCATCTAATGAATATCACACGCATATGAAAATGTCATTGGGCTTGGGGTTAAGGACTTGAACTTAAGAGTCTCTACTGTAATTGTTTGCCCTAAAAAAAAGGTAGTAATGCCTTGTTGAGACCTCAGGGGAGTAACAGGGCCAAGAGAATAGTGATTTATAACCAGTGTTCGAGGTATCGGTGTTGCTACAAGTTTCGTTGGTTGGGGATATGGAAACAATATCGATATTGCCGATAATATCACTAATAATTGGAAATGTGGGAAAACATGGGAAAAACTGTATAATTTTCAGTGAAACTCTAGGAAATGTTAAAATACATTTATTTACATATTTAGGAATAAAAATTTGCAAAAAAAATAAAAATAAAAATTCATACATAATAAGTTTCTATTTAATGGAGGCTTAAAAGCATGCGTCTTCGTAAGAAACAGTCTAACCATCCCATCCAACCATCCAAAAATCCATTAGTATTACATAATATCGACAACTCATGATATTTTGCTAAGAAATCATCAACAACTGAAAAGGAAACAAAAGATTGTGGTCCGGATATCGCGCATGTTACGATAACAATAATATTGAGATATTATCAATATAAGCAGCGACATATTGAAAACTGCATGCAACAATGTGCTCATAAAAAAATTTTGAAATAGATTTTTTTAATAAACAAACTTTCTGTGATATCTCTACGTTGATTATATTATTGAAATATTGCCGACATACTTGTGATACAAGCGTCATGGTGTCACCTAGAATTTACACAGTAAAAAATATTGGCGATACATTGGCGATATCAATACATTGACAATACAAGCGATGCTTAGAATTTACACAATTGAAAATATTGGTGATACTTAGTACATTGTTGATGCCTGAAATTTCTAATACTACCAGTGTCATCGGTATCGCTACTAGTGTTATCGGTATCACCAAGCTAGAGATAACGATAATATCGGAGATAATTTAAATAATTTAAATAATGACTATAACCAACAAAGGTCTTAGAAGCCAGGAATGTGAACAACTTCAGTGGCAACTAAACCATCCTCTAGAGTGGCACTTTAGGAGTAAGATAACCTCAACAACCAACCCTAAAGCAACCTTCACGAACCTCAAGGCTCATAACATTTATGGGCCACAATGCAAACAAGCCCCACGCACCTCCACTCAAACAACTCTAGTGTGCCTTAGCATAGACAAGCACAACACACTTACGCGTAGACAGGCATTACACACACAATTGGAACAACCCTACACACCTTCTTGCAGATAGGCAATGTGATCGCAAATGCAGACAACTCCAGCGCGTGACCGAAACGGCTACAATGTGTGACCACAAACAACTTCGTGCATCACATGCAACCGTATATAGCTCCAACACAAGACTGCAAACTATTCACACCGAGCAATTATTAGCTGGAAAATGCTTATGACTATAAAGGTGTGTTGCGCAAACAACTATGAACATGCAGGCACAACGTGCGCCTGCAGATAACTCCGACATGCGACTATAGACAACTCTGCACATCTCCATTAAAACAGGCATGACATGCATGACTGGAGATAGATCTAGCATGCAAACACAAAAAGCTCCACGCATTTCCACACAAATAGGCACATAACGTTTGACCGTAGAGAACTCCAGTGCACAACCGTAGACAATTCCATGCACTTTGAGGATAGAACCAAGGAGGGAAAAACTATACAAATTGCTTCCTGTAAATCACCATCATGTGTAATGGATAGAAATGTCAAGAACAACCAGTTGCCAATGATATGATAACAAACCTCGCTAAATTCAACTTAGCAAAGGTTTTTGTTAGACCACAACATATGTTTTAGTAGATTCATCACCAACAGTGTTCCAAATATTGTCGATATTATCGATAATATCAGCGATATTACTGGTTTCCCTGGGCTAGTGATATCAAAACCCACATTATAACAAATTTCCCAATACTGCCAATATTTTTTATAATATTGGCGATACGCAGCGATAATATCATTATTGTAACATTTTTGCCTAGGTCCTTTTAAAACTCAAGTGTATTGACAAAATCAATGATACTATCACTGATGCACTATAAATCCTTGAAAATCAAACTAAATTCGAAAAAAAATCACAAAAAGCAAAGAAAATCCTTTTTTGAGCAAAAATTTCATGGATTTCGTTTCTGAGTGATTTCGACCAATTCTCTTGCATTTTCTTTAATCAAATCTTGAATTTGGGGGAGAAATTAAGAATAGATGCATGCAAATTTGTTATGAACTCATTTTGGATATAATTGCACCGCTTTTTCCTGACAACACATGGTTTAGGCTCCTATAAAATGGAAACATATTATGTATAGTTGTTTTTTGCAATATTTGATTCCTAAATATATAAAAATTGTCTTTTAACATCTCTTGAAGTTTCATTGAAAAATTCCTCCTTTCCCAATGTTTCTCAAAGTCTATGATATTTTTTCAAATATTGGCGACATCAATACATGTTTATGTATCCCCGGTCATCAATACATGTAATAATACTGATACTTTGAACACTAATCACCACCAATTGAGCTTTGTATTGTTCAAAAGAGTCCTTAGGTTTTTAATTAAACTGTAAAGCTACTTATAGAACACAATTCTTTTTCCTTTGAGCAACTCTTTCATGATATGCCTTATTGTCAATATGTCCTCTTTACACTTTAATGGGATAAGGCATAAAAACACTAGGAGTACTAACAAAAGATAATGTTGAAAGGACAAAGCATTGCGAAGAAGAAAGTTGCTTATATGAGAATTAAAATTGATAGGGCATCTAGAAATTCAAAACTAAGCATATTAAATTACAAAGACATGCAATGACAACCATACTACAAAGTACACCAGTACATACATAAGATTATGCTAAAAAGACGATAGAATTACCTTTTAAAAAAAAATAAAAATAAAATTGGTAACCCAGTAACAATATCAAAATAGGAATTTTCCATTTTCTCTAATTTATCCAATAATTATCAATTAACTTAAAAAGTTCAACAAATTGGGCCAATATAGATATGCATTGATTCATATCGGTTTTGGGATATCAATATTTGGAACCTGATTTCTCACCTCTTACAAGGTTCAAACCAGTATTTTCAGTATCCATAGTATTAATCAATATATAAATGTTGCAGTAGGGACGTCTAAAACTCTTGGTATTGCCCAATATATCACAATATATCAGTGATATTATGCCATATAACAGGAAATCAAGTCCAAGCCCCTTTATGCACTTCCATTGTATCGTCAATAGTTAGATATGTATCAATGATACAATGGTTGTGTCATCTCCCATAGAAAATTGAGAAAAATAATGATAAAAAACTTGTTTTTCTCTAATTTTTTTGGGAATCTCTTCTAAACTACATTTTGGAAACTGCTTTTGAGTTGTTTCAAGAGAAATCTCTTCTTCTGTAACGACCCTAGAAAAGAAAAACATGAAATTGTGGGTAAACCGCTACAAGCGAAGCTTAGATATATGTCTAGTTGTCCTAGAGGGGGGTGAATAGGACTTTTCAAAATTTATTTACTCCTTTTGCAAACACTTACCTCTAAACACATAGATAAAGACATTTAAACTAGAATAAGTGTGCAAACAAAATCAGGATAGTGATATAGATAGTTGTGGCATATTATCAAACATGTATTGTGCATGAATTGTATAAAGCATACTAAGCAGTTAATCAATCACAAGACATGAAGTAAAGCATTCAACACATTGCACAATGATGAACTAAAACATTCAACACATTGCACAATGATGAAGTAAAGCATTCAACACATTGCACAATGATGTATAGTGGTTCGGCTATCTGCCTACTCCGCTCCCGGTTGATGTACTCTCTTCAAGAGTGTGCCGGATTTCACTATCCAATGATTTTAAATTAGGTTAACCATAAACCTTTACAACATACACAAGGTTACCAAACTTGCCTACACAAGGCACTTCACAAGCCCTACACAAGAACTACAAAACAGTCCTTCACAAGGACATTATACGTATTCTCCCATCAGAGGTCTACGAAAGGTCTTAGTGAGTTCGTGATAACCAAACTTTGAATCCCAATCCTACACAAGGAAAGGTTTTTCAAACACTAGGTGGACTCGAATACTTACCTAGAAGTGGGTAAGCCCCATTCAACACATTGATGAAGATCTTCTTGGTTGTTAAAGATTCTTCAGCTCCTTTGAACCGCAACCGATCGTAGATGCTCCAATGTCAACGTTGAGGTTGGTAGGTAAGGGGTTTTGGGAAAATCCTATCTAGTTAATGATGTGAATTTATGAGCTAGAAGGGATTCCCCAAATCTGAGCATTCAATGAATCCAACATATTGATTTACTTTTAAGATGTGTTGTTGGAACATCAATGAATGTAGGAGTTCATAGTTCAATCGAAGCAATAAGTTCACAATGATTGCATTTAAGAATGGATTGAATGATGAACTCCTATGAGGGAAGAAGGCTTGAGAGGAAGGTATTTACTCCTGGAACAACTTTCTCAAAGCTCTCTTCAATACTCAATTGAAAACCCTAGAAGCAACTCCCAACTTATATAAAGTAAAATCTCAACGGTTAGAAAACAGGTAGAAATCTGTCAGTTTCAATGTCATTGAACCTTCTTCGATGACATAGAACTTTGCACAAGATTTTCAAATAGGTGCTAGACAGTTTCTGTCCGATGTCATCGAATATCCTTCGATGTCATCGAAGGATGACTCGATGCCATCGAGATTTTCTTGAAAAATACTCTAAGGTTGCTGGACTAACAGGGTTCATTTTCGATGTCATCGAAGGTGTTTCGATTCCATCGAGATTTTACTCATTTTCCTTTGAAAACTCTCTAGACCATTTCATCCACATTTTGATGTCATCGAACATTCTTCGATGCCATCGAGAATTTATGCATTTTCCTTTGAAAAACTTACTAGACTATTTGGTTTGTTTTACTATGTCATCGAACCTGCCTCGATGACATTGATAACTTGTCTTCGATGCCATTGAAGGTGGTTCGATTGCATCGAGAAGTTCGATTTTCCTTGAAAGCTTGCTGGAGAGTTTTGGCCATATTATGATGTCATCGAAGGTGGTTCGATGCCATTGAAACTTAGGTTTCGATGTAATTGAAACCCTTCGCTGCCATCGACAATTTCCAGATAAAATCAGTTTGGTTGCTGGACAAACTAGCCTCGATTCCGATGTCATCGAACAGCCTTCGATGACATCGAAGATGTCTAAATGTTACTTCGATGACATTGACAATAACATAATTTCTTCAATATGATTCAATCTCCACAAGCTACAAGTTAAGGTATTTAACATATTTACCAAGGGTTTTGCTTAGATGATTTTGAGCAAGTATGGACCATGATTAAGGGTTTTAATAACTGAGAGGGTTTGGTTAGGGTCGTGAGGCTTAATTTACCTTTGATATGCTCTTGAGCTTCTTCAACTTGGAGAGTATTCAGACTTGTAATCTTCATTCGAGGCTTACTTGACTCTAAGATATTGACAAACAAGAGCACTTTCAAAACACACGTACCCACGGGAGGGGGGGGGAGTGTTCCAATAGTTGCTCATGCCCGCAAGAAATTTTCCAAGACTATAAAAATCTTGTTGTGAGTATATCTCATCGTTTTCCTGACTTTATCATGCATTTAATCCCGATTAAACTTTATGGTGATTTGTTTTTTCTGTTTTAATCATGATGAATCTCATATAAGTATCTTTTGTAGTTTTCCAGCTTTCATCTTATTGTGATATATGCATGGGCTTTAATGTGGATAAATATCCTTAATTCTATAATTTACGTCTTGTTATCATGCCGATCTGATCTTCATGTTACCTTTAGATAGTTGGCGCAAATTGCTAGATCACGTTTTTGAATAAGGACCATCTTTCTTGATTCTAAGAAAAAAAGGTTGAGCAAAATCTATACTTTTCAAGGTTTTTGTGAATTATTGTCCGGCAGTTTTGAAATCATACGTATGATGGTTTTGAGTTTTCTGATAAGAGTAGAATTGATAGTGTGATATTTTGAAAACAATGATTTGAGAAAAATCATGTGTGTCGTGTTGTGTGTGTGTGTGCCTTTTTTTTTTTTTAAATTTAATTTAATTTAATTTTAATTGTGACTCGTACTTGGAATGTAAAAAAATAGGTAAGGCGATTGAATTCATTGGGTTAAGAGTTCTTAAAACATAAGTAGCTAGGGTGATTCAGTCCCTTAGGTTGACACTCCCTAAAAAAAAAACAGGTGGGGTGATTGAGACCCCGGGTTGAAAGTCCTAGAACCCTAATTGGTACTTTTAGGAAGTTTCATGGATTTGGGTTGGGTGGGTGCAACAAACCACTTATGTAGGCCGGGTGGAGTAGTAGTCTGACCAGCTAACATACGAATGGTCACTCATGGATTTGGGCTGGGTGGGTGAAAAAGACCATTATGCAAGCCGGGTGGGTTTGATAAAGTGTTGGCCAACTGGATTAAAATGGCCCTGATGTTCTGAACTTTAGTCTATATTAATTATTTGTGACGACTTTCTATTAAAAAAATTAAAAAAAGAAAGAAAGAAATATAGTTGGTTATGTATTATCATGCATGTCACTTTTCAATGATATTTTATTTTAATCATGATCATTTGGAAACGAGCATGTTTTTTTAGTTGGCATTGACATTACTCGCTAAGCTTTTAACCTTGCTCTTTCTGCAGATGTTTCCTTTTAGGAATAGGACCTCAACAAAGTGTTTGAGGGTTGTTTGCCGATACTATTCATAAGGTTTAGTTTATTTTTTTCTATTTTATTTTATTGTAAGAGACTTGTATCCCAATTTTATTTTTATTTCCTGGTTGATGACATCTTTAAGTATTGGATGAAGTTCATATTCTTCTCTACTTAAAATAATATTATCTATGGATGTTTGGTAATAGTGTTTATTGATTTTCATTTTTTCATTTTTTAATTTGTTATTTTATTTTTATTTGTAGGTTGTTGAGCACAGAATCAAGTAGTGAGCCTTGGATGTGAGATCTAGGTTGAGCAAATCCAAGTGCCAGACTCGGGGCGTGACAGTTTTGGTATTAGAGCCAAGGTTTTGGCAATAGATTCGAGCTAGGTTTTGTTTGAACAGTTAAGCACATTGGAGATAGGATGCACCTCTATGTTGATTGCTATTTGTTTAGTTTTCTAGTGGTGTTGCTCTTAGGTTATCTACTTTTGAATGACTTTTGATGTTTTGCCTCTCCAATCAAAGATCATGTTCGACCCACAGCCTTGCATCAACGTCTGGTGCCTCCAATGGTAGTCAACAACTTGAAGGAGAGACATGACTGCCATTCTGAAGCAGCAAGTTTGCTGTTCAAATGAGGAGGCTGTGCTGGTTGAGCAAGACAAGGTCGGGAGCCTAGTGAAGGAATTTAAGAGGTTGAGTCTACCTACTTTCAAGAGTTAGTTGGACCCTATGAAAGTAGAAAAGTGGAAGACACAATTGAAGGTGTTCGCTGTCATAGGGAGCAAAAGGTCACTTTAGCAATTTTCAAGTTGAAAAGAGAGGCCGACCATTAATGGAAAATGGTGTGGACATGGGAGATGTTATGCGAGAAATTTTATAAGTACTTTCCTAACAGTGTTCATGAGAAGAAGGCAATGGAGTTCATGAATCTTGAGAAGGGTAATATGATTCTGGGCCAATTCCCCTGACTCGGAAAATAGAGACCACCACACTCATAGCCCACACCAATAGTTCTCTTCGTACTCGAGTCCTAAAAGACACAACGAGAAGGAAAGAAAATCACACAACAATTTAATGCTCTAGTAAGACAAATAACAAAGATCAAATTTGAATTAAAGTTGGGAATGTACAGGACGCTAGATAAGATGAGGGAAGGAGAAAAAGATACAGAACCAATACATTCTACTGGAGTGGAAGTCCCATCAGCAAGATGAACTGAACAATTACAAGTAGAAGAGGTGAAGGAAAGAAGACAACCATGCATACTAGTCATATAGTCAGAGACCCTCGAATCTATAATCCAAGTTGCAGGAGTGGAGGAGGCATGGAGTGCAGTACCTGCTGTAGCAATGAATGAGGAGGCAGATGACTGTGACAAAGAGGAGGCAGAGGGGCCTAACCGGGCTTGAAGTAACTGGAGACGTTGATGTTCCATAGCATCGGCATGAGTCATAGTGACAGAATCAGCTTGATCTGAAGTATCCATAGGGAGACTACCAAGAGTATCAAATGCATTCCTAGTCTCATCACAAGTTGCACCGTGAGCAGTAGGACGACCATGTAGCTTAAGCATCGTCATTCTCGAGTATATCCTGAACGATTGCAAAAGGTGCACATAAATCTTCCATGACGGCCACGTCATCTAACTGAGGCTCCTCCTCAAATATATGAACCACCACTATTATCTCTAGATGGAACGGCAGTGGAGTTAAAGGCAATCCGCTCCTGTGTCAAGGCTGGGGCCGACATAACTCACATGCGAGCTTCCTCTATATGAACAATAGAGTAAGCTGCCTAAAGTGAATGAAAAGGACTTGTAGCAACAAGATGTGTCCTTAACCCTCATATTCACTGTTCAACCTAGTCCTAGATAGAAACTTGTAAATATTGGCCTCATCTTCTTGCGACTTCACAATTTCGGCACTATGACTGTCTGGTAATTCATTGAGGGGTTGCAAATGACTCGACTCTTCTCAATGACTTTTTAAAGCCCCAAAGTATTCGGTAATGGACATGCTCTCCTGTGTAAGTGAATACAACTCTGTGGTTAATTGGAAAATACAAGGCCTGTTCGAGATGGTTCCATAAGTGTCATTTAGGGTCCTCTATAGGTCAACAGCGGTATCATAAAAGAAATATCTAGAAGTAATGTTTGGTTTCATAGAGTTAAGTAACCAGCCCATGACAATAACATAAGATGAATCCCGTGCATCATGTTTCGATGAGTCTCCAGATGAAGGTCTCTTTGCAGTCCCAGTAAGAAATCCAAGTTTCTCCTTCCTAACGATATACATTCAGACAGCCCGAGACCATAGAAGAAAGTTACTTCCATTAAACTTGGTAGAAGTAATCGAAAGTGGTCCCTCAAGGCCTTGTCCAACTACCTTAGACTCTATAAATATTGAAGAAAAATGGAGATAAGAGGAAGGAAAGCCACACACAACAAATCAAACAAGTACTGATGATTGATGGAATATATACTGACCATCCGGTGTATATACTCGACCCAAAAATGGCATAGACGGCCCTATTTTTGGGTGAAAATGAGCATAGACCAGATCCGATCCTGCACGAAAGTACTTCCCCTATGTAGGGCAAATGCATATGGACTGATTTGGGGATTTTTCTGAAAAATCCTAGAAAAGTTTTAAAAAATATATCTCAAACCACTCCAAAAAAATCTGGAAAAATCGTCATTTACCTCCTTACATGAATCTGCACCTAAGGGTGTTGGTTTTGATGCAATCCGATCCATATGATTGTGGGGTTGTTGATGTCAGCCGTACGGATGCTGACGCTAGCAAGTTCCTTCATCAGAAACTGCTTTAATCTTCTTGTTTCAACCTGAACTTGATCTCCTCGTTGGAAAAAAAAAGAAAAGATTTCTATTGGTTTTACACGTCCTTGATCGAACTTCAATCTGATACCATGTAGTTTTTGTGAAGAAGAAATGGGTGAGAGAACTTGTAGAAAGAAGAAGTTTGAGAGAGAGGATAAACGTTACTCTCTCCTTTTTCTTATTCCTTTATATATGTAGGTTTTTTACTACTTACCCCATAACAAGCTATAAATGATATATTTAGAAATAGACCCTTATTTATAGAAAGGTCCATTCTAAACATAAAACACCAATAATAACAATGTTCCAACAGCATTAACATGAGTATTGTTAGATTCAATTGCAAGAAAGACTCTGAAGCCTTGCATAAACTTCGGCCACTGAAGGAATGGATACACCTCTCAAAATCTTATCTTTTGTTGATTGGTATTCTTTTGGTAATCCACACAGGAGCTTCACGACTTTCACATCTTCCCATTGCTTTTTCATAATAATGACATTAGAGTTAATGGGATGATATATGGAAAGCTCTTCCCACATTCTAGCCAATTTTGTAAAATATTTACCAAGGGACTTATCCCCCTTCTGTAATGAAAAGATCTCCTCATATAACTGAATACTCGAGAAATATTTTGTTGCGAAAAGATCTCCTAGCAGTATCCCAAATATTTTTTGTTGTATTTAAGAACACCAAATTGGAACTCACTTTAGGTTCCATGCTATTCCACAACCATGCTCGAATTTGAGCATCGTCACACATCCATTGTCTATATTTAGAATCAAATTCTTCTGTAAACTGAGAGGAGCTGAAAGCTTTTGTGTATTTGAGACAACCCAAAGAGGTTAGAGATTACATTAGCTATACAAGTAAAGTAATAAAATCAAAGAATCAAAATCCTCTACATATGAAAACCATCTATACAAGGTATGCTAGTTATACAAGGTATATTTCAGTCTGTCTAACATCCCCCCTCAAACTAATGCGGTTCATCGACAAGTAGTAGTTTGCCAACTAGAAATGAGTGACGTGTAGAAGTGAGGGACTTGGTGAGAATATTGGCAATCTTATCATGGGATGAAACATGTGGAAGAGAAATGAGCCCAGACTGAAACTTTTCACGGATAAAGTGACAGTCAACTTCAATATGCTTCGTTCGTTCATGAAAAACCGGGTTAGAGACAATCTGAATGGCACTGAGATTATCAACATGGAGTGGAGTAGGATTCTGCAGAGGAACGCCCAAGTCGGAAAGAAGTCCACGTAACCAAACAAGCTCACTACACATAGCAGACATCGTCCGATACTCAGCTTCTGTGCTTGATTTGGAAACAGTGGCCTACTTCTTACACTTCCAAGAGATGAGAGAAGTGCCGAGAAAAACACAGTAGCCAGTAGTAGATCTTCGTGTGAGAGCGCAACCGGCCCAATCAGCATCCGAATAAGCACGAAGGTCCAGAGTCGCCGTGGAGGAGAAGAACAATGATCGATCTACAGTTCCACGTAGGTACCGTAGGATGCGTAACACCGCAGTCATATGAAGAGTCTGAGGAGCAGAAACAAACTGACTGACTTGGACAACGTATGCAATATCAGGGCGAATCATAGTTAAGTAAACTAGACTCTCAACCAAACGGCAGTATAAGTCGGACTGCGGAAGTAGATCACCATCGTCACGGCCATAATAAATGTCAAGTTCTAAGGGAGTCTGAACTGTCTTTTGATCCATCAATGATGCCAAAGCAAGAAGATCCTTAGCATATTTACCCTAGCTGACCAGGATCCCACATTTAGAACGTGAAATTTCAAGCCCAAGAAAATATGTGAGATGGCTAAGGTCTTTCACCTTGAAGGAGGATTGCAGAACTTCTTTTAAAGCCGAGATGCCAGTAGCATCGCTACTAGTCAGAAGTAGGTCATCAACATAGACGAGAACAATGACAATTCCGCGAGCAGTGGTGCACAAAAATAAGGATGGGTCATTACTACTTTGAGTAAAGCCAGCACCGGTAACTACATCATGAAAGCGTTGGAACCATGCCCGAGGTGCTTGTTTGAGGCCATACAGGGCTTTCTTTAGACGACATACCTTATTGTCAGGGATTAAAGACCCAGGAGGAGGTTTCAAATATATTATTTCTTGGAGGTCTCCATGAAGAAAAGCATTTTTCACATCCATCTGAGCAAGTGGCCAAGAGCGAACAAAAGATATTGCCAGAAGAGTACGAACAGTTTTCATTTTGACCACGGGAGCGAATGTCTCATCATAATCAATTCAGTATTCCTGTTTGTATC
This sequence comes from Magnolia kwangsiensis, assembly GCA_037074715.1. Classification (NCBI taxonomy): domain Eukaryota; kingdom Viridiplantae; phylum Streptophyta; class Magnoliopsida; order Magnoliales; family Magnoliaceae; genus Magnolia; species Magnolia kwangsiensis. The sequence goes on along the minus strand of CM073572.1, from coordinate 147,712,865 downwards.
CCTGAGCGACAAGTCGAGCCTTGTATCGATCCAATGATCCATCAGACTTCAGTTTGACAGAATAAATCCGTTTGCTACCAATTAGCTGTTGGTCAGCGGGCCGAGTGATAATGTCCCACGTATGATTATCATCCAATGCCGCAAGTTCTTCTGCCATAGCCTTCTTCCAACATTCATGAGTGGCTGCCTAAGAGTATGAAGCAGGAATAGAAACAGTATCCAGAGCAACATTCATGGTAGACATAGAGCATATCAAGCGATCAGGCGCTCGATGTACACGATCGGAACGACGTATCAAGGTAGGTTCAGGATCTGCAATAGGTACAGTAGGTTCGGGTTGAGTAATAGGTGGTAGAGCCGTACGTGATCGACACGAGTACACCTGCAACGGACGAGGGAGAGTACTCGAGGCAGAAAGAATATTAGGAAAAGTGGTGAGACCAGGAGATTTTGGGGTGTGCAGAGGAGGAAGAGATGAATGAAAGGTAAAATGTTCAAGAAAAACAACATGTCGTGAAACTCGAACATGACGAGAAACCGGATCATAACATCGAAAACCCTTCTGTGTTTATCCAAATCCCAAGTACATACATTTGATCGATTTGGTAGATAGTTTGTTACGCTCATGTGAAGCCAGGTGAACATAACAGACACAACTAAAAACACGAAATGTGGAATATGCAGGAGGTAAGCCTTTGAGAATAAAGTATGGAGATTTACTGTTCAGAACGATGGTTGGCATTCGGTTAATCAAGTAAACTGAATGTAACATCGCTTCCGCCCAGAAAGAATGAGGAACACTCATAGCTGTCATGAGGGTGTTGGCAGTTTTAACAATATGACGATTTTTTCGTTCAACTACCCCATTCTGTTGTGGAGTATCAGAACAAGTGGTCTGATGAATAATCCCATGACCTTGAAGAAATATACGAAAATCAGTTGAGAGATATTCCCCCCCCCCCCCCCCCCCCCCTCGAGTCAGAGCGGAGAGTTTGAACTGGAACTTGAAATTGAGTCTCCACCATAGAGTGAAATATCTTGAATTTTTCAAAAACTCGTGACTTCGAGTGCAGAAAGTAAATCTAGGTGTAACATGTGAAATCATCAATGAATATAACATAGTAACGTAACCCAGAGAGTGACATAAGTGGTGAAGGACCCCAGACATCTGTATGTACTAGTTCAAACATAGAAGATGATTTTGTAATACTTAGAGGAAAAAGAATACATTTATTCTTTGAAAGACAACAAGATGAACAAGAGTAATCCAAATCTTTCTTATTAAGAGACATTCCCTAACATGCCAGAAGAAAATAAATGAATTAACCGATCGGAATGTGGATGACCCAGGCGAAAGTGCCACAGTTTCCACAATTTATTTGCCAAACAAATATCTGAAGAAGATGGAGAAAAGAAACAACGAGCCGGAGTGACAGATGGAACAAAGTCTGGCACGTACAGACGACCATGCCGCCTACCCATCCCAAGTACCTTCCCCATCGCTAGATCCTGCACAAAACAACAATTGGGAAGAAATATGATTAGGCAGTTATTGGATGTGAGTTGACCAACTGAAATTAAATTGGAAGAGAGGTTAGGGACATGAAACACATCACGAAGTGTGAATTGGCGATGAGCAGAAGGAGAGAAAGTCAAAGATCCAACTGACTGAATAGGTAGTCTAGTGCCATCTGCAGTAGAAATAACCTGATTGCCGATGTAGGGTCGAATGTCACGAAGATGGGATACAGTACCAGTCATATGATTGGAAGCACTCGAATCGAAGAACCATGGAGAAGATGAGGATATACCTGACATACTGGCCGCAGAGAGGGCCTGAACAATTTGCTGGAGCATTGCAGGAGTCAAACGTGACGAAAGACCTTCAACAGAAGATGCAGAATCACTAAAAGACAATTCGAAAGAAGTAGTAGCAGAAAGAGCACGACCACGACCACGACTACCACGTCCACGGCTGAAAGACGATGCATAGGCACGTGTACGACAGTCCTGAATACCATGACCAGTTCGTCGACAATAAGCGCACCATACTTTGCATTGAGTGACAACATGACCCACCTTGTTGCAGCCACTACAAGTCAAAGGCGAGGAACCACGTGTTGGTGTAGTGGTGGACACAGCAAGCACCATATCAGATGATCCTGGAGTTGAGGAAGGAAGAGAGAGAACTTTCAATCGTTGTTCCTCAGCCAATAGATCATTAATAACCGAGTTCAATGAGGGAGTAGGGCTACGGTTCAAGAGAGCAGCCCGACAATACTCGAATTCCGGACGCAGCTTTATAAGAAATTGGCGAACTTGCACACTCTCGCGCATAGTTTGGAAAATCTTAAATTCATGAGGAAATACGGGTTCCATCAAGGCCAACTCAGTCCAAATTGTGACAATTTTAGAGTAAAATGATTGAATACTGTCGTCACCCTGATTAAGGTTAACGAGATCCTGTTCCAGACGGTATGATCGGGCTGCATTACTTTGTTGATATATTGTCTGAAGATGCTCCCACATTGCCTTAGCCGTGCGATGAGGTGTGAGGCCAACAGTAATGGACCGATCGACTGAATCGAGAATCTAGGTAATAATCCGTCCATTGTTCATTTCCCAATCAGCCAATTTATCGGCATCTATGGAAGTGGGGATAGGAACAGATCCATCAATTAGTCCCCACAAACCACGACACTTAAAGAAGTTCTGAAAATGGATGGCCCATAGTGAATAGTTGGTACCATCAAAACTACAACGTGGGGCCTCATGACGTGATGAGTTCTTGTCCATTGAGCTGAAGTATTATAAAGCACCCAGAAAAAGGATTTAGATGTACCGTACAACAACAACAACAACAACAACAGGTTCTGGATTTGGATTTGAATCCGGATCGTGATCAGGATCAGGATCTGGATCTGGTGCTGAATCTGGAGCGAGAAGAACAGAGGATCGTTGTCTGGATCTGAGTCTGGTTCAGAATCTGGAGCGAGATGAACAGAGGGGCGCTGGAGCAGATCGGATCTGGATCTGGATCGGGACGAACAGAGGACGAGCAGGGGTGGTCGGACGTGCGCAGGGACGAGCAAGGGCGATCGGACTTGCGCAGGGACGAGCAGGGGTAGTCGGTTCTGACAGGGGAGGGCCGGGCGTGCGCAGGGAGGAGCCGGATTAGGATCGGTATCGCTCTGATACCATGTAAACTGAGAGGAGCTGAAAGCTTTTGTGTATTTGAGACAACCCAAAGAGGTTGAATATATAGAGATTACATCAACTATACAAGTAAAATAATAAAATCAAAGAATCAAAATCCTCTACATATGGAAACCATCTATACAAGGTATGCTAGCTATACAAGGTATATTTCAGTCTATATAACATCTTCAAGCTTAGGTTTCGTAAGAAATTGATCCTTTTCACGGGCTAAGAGAAACACCTCAACTGACTTAGCCCACATAAGATAATTCTTCGCATTCAACTTCATAGACGTTATTGATGCATTAAACAAAGATCCAAACATTTCTCCAAGTGATGCAGGTCCAACAACCACACCTTTGAGTTCCATAGTCACCCCACTGTCAACTTACTTCAATTTATAGAAAAAGCACCGACTTAATAATGAGAACCACAATCAACTACACATCCAGAACAATACCACAAAAAAAAATCTGGCCCATTATCACTAGAATCCGCATCCATATCATTCACACATCACACAACCTTATGGATGGAAATAGTCTCCCAAAAATTGCTTTCACACGGTGTAACAAACACAATCAATTTTAAACATCACTTTATGAGAGAAATTAGCAAGCCTATATTTTCTGCTAAAGCTCCTAAGCACCCTTCTGCGAGCGATTCCTTCTACTCGAAGAACAACACAAAAAACATATTATTTTCTGCACAAAGAAATGACGAAACAGATTTCCCTAGGGTCCGATCAGTCCCCTACAGTTTAGGAGGCCCCCAATACTTGATCCAGCAACTAGGGTTGAAAAGAAGAAGGTTGTAGGGCCCGAATCACTCCTAGTACTGCTCTGATACCATTTAAACTGGTATCAAACAGAAATACAAAAGAGAAAATAGAGAAAAGAAAAGAAATAAGAGAAAGAAGGGAGATGAAAGGAGAACTGCTGGCCTTACTTCAGCCCCCCACACATTCCAGCCTCTTATTTTATTAGGGCTTCCATCAATATGTTGAAAGTTACATAATACCCCTCTTAAGCAATGACTTAAAGGAGTAGCTCATGGGCCCAAACTCTACTAAAACCCAACACAGTCCCACTAACAAATAAAAACAATATATCCTAATGTTTTTACAGATTAACATATTTTATCATGATCATTTGGAAATGGGCATATTTTTTAACTTGCATTGATATATAGTCACTAAGCTTTTGCGCTCGCCTGTCTATTGATGTTGTCTTTTTGGACAATAGAGTGCTTGAGGGTCGCTTGCCAATGCTATTCATGTGCTCAAGTTTATTTAATTTTTTGGTTTTATTGCAGCAGACATGTACCCCAGTATTATGTTTATTTTTTAAATGACGACATCTAAGTATTGGATGAAGTTGATCTTCTTCTCTACTTAAAATAATATTACCTACAGATGTTTGGTAATAGTATCAGTGTTTGTTGATTTTCATTTTAAAAAAAATAAAATTCATTATTTACTTTTATTGGTGGGTTGTTGAGTACAGAATTGAGTCGCGACCCCTGGGTGTGGGATCTGGATAGAGCGAATCTGGGAGCCGAACTCGAGACATGACATTTTTGTGTGAAAATTGCGATCTAAGAGCAGAAACAAGCTTGAATCCATTTGGTAAGATTTTTGTCATTTTCTTTAATTTTTACTTAATTATTTTCCTCATAATCTGTAAGCACAAGTTATTAAGCCATGATAATGCATGGTTTGCATGCAAATCATGAATTTGAAGCTTTGATTTTCAAATTTGAGGAAAACCGAAGAATTTAGGGAAAATCCCAAAATCCTACTTTTTCACCCATTTAAATTGCAAGTAGCATGTCCAAAAAAAAAAGATAGTACTTGTAGGATGATCGATCTATAGATTGCCAATAGTTTATTGAAAATTTTTTTTTAATTAAAGAATTTTGAAAAAAAAATAAAAATTCATTTTTATTAATTTTTAAATATGTTAATGAACCTAAATTGGCTTATCTATGTGCATATTTATGAGTATAGTCTGATGAAAATATCAACCATGTGCTTTTTTTATAAAATTAAATTATTGTTAATTTCAGATTATTTTTTTTACAAAATGCACTTAATACAAATTTGTGTAAATATTAAATTGCATATATATATGTATATATATTAGTATAACTGATATATTAATAATTTAGTGCAACTTATTAACTTATATTAGTGAATTAAATAAATATTAATTGAATATTTATTTAAAAATAATTGAAAATTTGCAAAAAAAAATAAAAAATGAGATGATATTGATTGTTGTCTCTATCATTTTTTTGTCTAATCTAGTGCGCTATAGGTTAGGAATGACTTTAAAAGGGTGGTTGCTCAGACATTGGCTGGCAGCATAAGGACCTAGTTCACAATAAATGACAAGGGTTCGAGGAGCCAATTCACAATAGCTGACAAGGGTTCCAGGAGCAGGATTGCGGGAATGTGTCTAGGAGTGGTGGTTGCCCCATTTGAAGGAGCACCTAGTAGTGGGGTATTAGAACATTGTGGAATGCCCATAAAGTTCTGAATGGGGTGACATTCTTAGTGAAGTGTTACGGAAAAGGGGTAAGGGTGATAGAGGAGCTGGCTGAGTGTGAGAGACTTTAGGGAGGAGTTAGTGCATCCGGATAAGGTTTTTGGTCAATTGAGGAGTACAATGACCTCAAGTACAAACGAGCAATTCAGGAGTCTTTGGTGGAGCACTAAGAGATGAACTAGATGTAGTGGGACTCGTCTAGGCTTTACATTTTAAGTGTCTACGGAAGAGGCTGGTGGGAGCAGTGGGGCACCGGCTAGTAGTAGGGTGGTCGTGTGAAGGTGGTAGCGATAAGGTGATGTTGGGAATTGAAATGCTGCTCAGAAAGTGTGAGGATGTCCAAACACACATGGATTAGAAAATGTATGGGGAAGAGGGAAAACAAAAAAGTCGTTTAGGTACATGTTTGGTGGAGGAATTTCAGGGAGACAATGGAAGATATATTGCCAAGTAGTTTATTTATAGCCATGTGCCTGCTCATGCAACTGCGAAGCCACATTTTAAGAACATGATTGCTGAAGTGAAACGTGAGAGAATAGGTGATGCATGACACATGATTTAATGCTAGCATGCAACGTGGAGATTATGAAAGAGTCCATAAGGTAATTCAATAAACAAAAGATGTCAACCCACCAAGTAATTAAGAGTAAACAATAGGAAAAAATAAATAAATCTGATTTAACCTAAATCACATGTCCACATGCTAAGAAAGCACATAAATCAATTAAAACTAGGCCCGATGGAATGATAGAACTTCCAATTCAGCATAGTCATGTTCCACACTTAAGGGACATTTGTAGGTTTTATGATTAGAGTTAGGAAGGGAAAAATCTGAAATTTGAAAAATTAGAGTTCATAAGAATTGGAGATTTTAGAATTAGGGTTTTTACAAATTGGAGAAAATAGGAAATTGGGGATATAGGGTTTAGGGTAGGGTTATGGATGAAAAATCAAGGGGTTTTGATGGGGGAAGCAAGGGTAAATCAAATGATTGAACAGTTGTCCATACGGTCAGGGACTCACATGTGTGGGTCATTGGCTAGGGTTTTTGGGTCCTCAATGGTTGATTTCGGTTGGGGTTGAAATTGAATGATGAAAAGTTGAAGAAAAAGATGAGTTAATGGTCTTGGATAGGAAGGGAAGAAGAGAGATGAATTTTTTTGGAGAAAATTATTTCTTTTGGATAGAAAGGAAAGAGAGAATGAAGATGATAGATGGAAACCTCGCACCTCCATTGAATAGGGAATGAAATCACACCACATCCAAGCTCCAAATCACATGGAGGATTCTTTAAATCACATGAAGAAGAGAAAACACAAAGCTCTTTTTTTTTTTTTTTTCAAAATAACGGCATTAGGGCTTCACACACCCATCTGTCTCTTTTATAGTTTCAGAAAAGACCATTTACAAAAAGACACTCTCAAATAAGATTTTCAACATAAATATGCTTAATAAATTAAAAGTTGTTCCTAACTCCCTAATGTCAACACAAATATAAACTATACCAAAAATAACGAAGCATGTAAATAATCTACACAAATAAACTATTTTGTGGCCCATGAGGGTCCACAATCAAGATGTCCGATGATGATGATCCAACAGTCCGATCATCATGTCCACTCAATCCAACGGTCTGATGTGTTCATCAAGCTCTTATATGCAGCCCACGTTCATCTTCCCAGTATGGGGTCTTCAAAGATGCACAAACATGCATGTGGGTGGGGTCTTCAACATGGCTAGGAATGTGAATTGGGCCAAGTGGGCCCCATGTAATAGTCACCTAGCCATAAGGAGACTGGCTCAACCCTCCTTTGGTATGGTGCTCGGATGTCCTCATTAGTAGGTGTGAAGTCTCTTACCTCATGTGAGATTATAGGGACATTTGGAATTTTAGATGATGGGGCGACAAAGATAAAGCAATACACTGAGAAAATGGAGACATCTTGGGAAGGTGTTCTAAAATGGTAACGGTGGTTGTAATGGCCACCACCGTTACCGTTAACGGCTGTTATGACCATTTTTTATTTTTTGAAAAAACTGTTACTGGGCCGTTACGGTCTATTTTTCTGTAATGGCCGTTACGGCCGTTTCGACCCCGTAACGCTTACCGTTACGTAACCGATTTTGAATACCTTGCTTGGGAGAAATATGAGGTCACACTAGCATGTGATGGATGGACAAGATCGACTCGGCTGTCCATCATAAATTTCAGGTCTATCATCATCGTACGATCATCTTTTTGAGGTCCATTGATGCATTAAACGAAATTAAGAACACAAGCAACATGTGGGCTGATTAAAGATGTGATTGAGGAGGTGGGGAGGAATAATGTTGTACAGATCATCATGGACAACGTGACAAGTGAACAAGGCCGACTTAATTGTCCATAAATTTTATGGTCTACTATAGAAGGACAATCATCTTTCTTAGGTCCACTGATGCATCAAACGAAATTAAGAATGCAAGCTACATGCATTGGTTGATTAAAGATGGTGATTAAAGAGGTTGAGAGTGTTGTGCAGATCATCACAGACAATGGGAGTGTGCTCATGAGGGTGGGAAAGAATTGATAAAGAAGTTGATGCAGGACAATTAACCACTTGCTCTAAAAGCTCGAATTGTTAGAGTATGGCGAATTTATCCTTTTATCTCATAGCCCAGGCCCCACATCTCATGGGTTAGGACCTCGGCCGAACCCCCTTCGTGGGCCCCAAATCACATGGGTCGTCCACCCCGAGTGTGTCCCCGCATCCCACGGGCTACCCCACTCGAGCCCAGTGTGAAATGCGCATTACTCACCCCTGGTAAGGAGTCTCAAACACGAGACCTCCCCCGTGGGCCCCAAATCGCATGGGTCACCCACCCCGAGTGTGCCCTTGCATCCAACAGGCGACTCCACTTGAGCCCAGTGTGAAAATGCCCCTGCATTAGAAGTACAACTTGTAATGAATCCTGTGTGTGTCCCACGGGACAAATCTAATCTTGGAGGAGTCGTGTTTGAAGTATCGGTATCGCTACAAGTTTCGCTGGCTAGGGATATGGAAACAATATCGATATCGCCAATAATATCGTTGACAACCTGAAATGCGGGGAAACATAGAAAAAACGGTGGAATTTTTAGTGAAACTTTAAGAGATGTTAAAATGTACATATTTGCATATTTAGAAATAAAAAATTTGCAAAAAGAATACATAGTAATCCATTTAATGGGGCCTTAAAAGCATGTGTTGTTGTAAGAAATTAGTCCAACCATACCCTCCAACATATTTAACCATCCAAACATCCATTGATATTGCAAAATATCAACAACACGTGATATTTCACAAAGAAATCATCAACAATTGGAAAGGAAATGAAAGATTGTGGTCCCAATAACTCGCATATTGCGATATCGATAATATTGAGATATTATCAATGACAAATTGAATACTACATACAACCATGTGTCTATGAGAAAAAAAAATTCTAATAAACAAAATTTTGATGATATCAATATGTTGGTGATATTATTGAAATATCATCAATACACTTTGACATAAGCATTACCTAGAATTTACATAGTCGAAAATATTGGCAATACATTGGCGATATTAATGCATTGCCAATACAAGTGACACCTAGAATTTACATAGTTGAAAATATTGACGATTACATTAGCGATATGGATAGTTAGTGATACTTAGTGATACATTGCTAATACTTGTAATTTCTGATACTACCAGCATTATCGGTATCGCTACTAGTCTTAATGGTATCGTTGAGTTAGAGATAAAGATAATATCGAAGATATTTCAATAATATCGGAGATTTTGTGAACACTAGGAGGAGATAGGGGATATGATAACTATTAGGAGTGTGATTAACAATGCGAGGACAGTTACAAACTTCATTTACATTCTCATTTGTCTTTTATCCAACATGCAGAAGAGGTGTAAAGAGAACATTGTGAGGCCAAGGGCGACATAGTTCACAACTAATTTCATTGCCTTAGACAAAGGCGACACCGCTTGCAAGGATATCTGCAGAGGTTACCAAGTGTAAACAGGCAACTAAAACCCAGCATAATGACATCAAGAAAATGATGCAAAGCATGATATAATAATAATAATAATAAAAATAAGATTGGTAGCAGAAGTCACCAAGTGTAAACAGGCAACTGAAACCCAGCATAATGATATCAAGAAAATGATGCAAAGAATGATATAATAATAATAATGATAATAATTAAATTGGTAGCTTCATTGGGAAAAGATGGAATGCATGGCTATTTTGTCCATAATAAAAACTTGAGAAATATGTACTTCTATCAACATGGTTTGATGTTCCCTCTTCAAACAAAATAATTTTGCATCAACTTAGAGCAAAGAAACCTGGTGATTCAGGTGACAATGAAATTTTGAAATACTCAACATATCAAAAAATGCTATTTGAAGTTGCTTGCCAAGATGATGCTTATGCAAAGTTGATGATTGAGTGGTGTCCAAATTGATAATGTGCCTATGACACACTTTCATTGTTATACATGCTTAGGATTTCCATCCACCATATCTACATGCCCTGTGGTTCAGCTACAAGCCAAAAGAAATTTCAATATTCAAGATACTTAAGAAAATAAGGCTAACTACTATGGCTTAAGAATAGATTTCATAGATCATAAATCAGGAAAAGTTTCGGATTAAGCAGACATGAAATAACTATCCAGTGTGCAAGAAGATAAACTTGATGATATCATAAATGGACATTCAGTTGCTACGGTCCAAATACTCATGTCAAAAGAAAAGCAGTTCCTTCGATTTCCAAAAGAATAACAAGATGATAATTCCAAAAGAAAAGTCCCCAAACAGAGTCCAACAGTAAAATGAAATATCAAGAAAAACAAATCGAAGGCTTATTTGGTGGAATTGTATGCAATTTAAATTCGAACTTAAGAGTATTAAGAAAGCAATAACTTTATCAGGTGTTCTAGATTTATGCAAGATTGAAATTTGCAAGTTCACCTTGGCAGTATGAATCTCCAGTTTCCTTGCATCAAAGATGATAGGACTTTCTCTAAATGACACACATGGAACGATTCCAAGTGAAGCAGCTTCCTGAAATTCAATGTATTATTCTGAAAGAAAAGATGGATTCAAAAAGGATCAATGACTTACTTAGCCGCTCACTGACCTCAAGTAATGAAAAAGAACGCGGGTCATATTCTCCAAATCCATCAAGTAACGAACATAAGTTTGAGTGTCTAGAAGCTTCACTTTTGACACCTAGATTCTCGGTAAGTCTATTTCTCAAAGAAGTGTCATGAGGAAGCTGCAAGCATCCCAAAACATGTGAAAAGACCTCCATGGAGGGTACAACACCAGCTGCAATTGTTTCACGATAAACCATTAATGCCCATGATGTCCTGCAAAACAGAGGATTAGACATTACTGTGAGCAAAAAAGTTTCATTGATGACTCCATACAAGAACAAAAGTTTTTTTTCCTAGTTTTTAGTTCACTTATGTTTTCAACATATAATCAAATGCAAAGCATATGCTTTGTGAACCATTCCCTTCACTTCTAGCATTTCTCACTTGTAGCAGTATTGTTAGCCAACAAAGAGGGCCTTCATCTGGCAACATGGCACAATAAAATATGCATATTGGTGGCAATTAATCATCATGGATGACTTTTTGAGGTTATGATTCACTAAAAATTGCAAGCCATTGGAAGTTGGAACCAATGTTTTAAATATCGTTATCGCGTAATGTATCGCACCCTTGGGATATGGATACATATCGGTTATCGCATGGGATATATCGGTTGTATCACGTAATGTATCGCTATTGTTGGGAAACATGGGAACATTAGGAAATTAGTCGAATTTTTCAAGGAAACTAAAAAGATTGTTGAAAAAGACATCAATACACACTTAGAAATCAAAAGATTACAAAAAAAAAGTGCACATAATAGGGGTTTCCTTTGTATAGGGTCCTCACATGCACTGTCCAACTGAACTGATGCAAGTATATTAAAGTCTATTCATATAATTTATAAACATAAGAAGACATGCAAGCAAACACAAGCAATGCATTCAAAATCAAAAGAGGAATCACTAGATTAGGTTACATGTTTGATTTTGTGTTCGGATACAAGGATTGCAACTGAGTTGCGAGAAATTGAGAAATTTCGATATTTTCCAATTTTCCACAACTTGCCACATCTCCTCCAAATCTCGTAATTGAAGCACCAAATTGATGATTTTTCATGTAAAACATGAAGAATCATAGATTACTAACCATTTGACATTGATTTAACGTGATTTACAATTTTTTAAAAATAAAATGGATCGAAAATCAAAAATGCTCACCGGATCGAATAAGTAGGATATATCGGCACTACCTATGGATTTCGTATCGCACAAGTGGGATACAAGATATATCGTGGGATATATCGCTCGATATCGTTGATATTTAAAACACCGGTTGGAACTTGGAAATTTAGGTCTTGTTATTTGTTGGAAAATTTATTTCATAGTTTCCATCCACCACTACCAGCTTCTTTGCCTTGCTCCCAGCAACTCGGGCAGTTTTTAAATGTTAGATTGGCAAGTATCATTGGCTGCCTCGTGGATACCAACCATCCTCCTTTACCAGCACTCTAGAACCTGCCATGCCGAAGGCTCATATTTGCATGCCAACATGGTCCCACATGCTAATCCCCAACCCAAATAATACAAATACACCCACAGGGCAGGCAAGCAAGCAAAGGAGGGGCATGGAGGCAGCTACCAGAAATGCCTCTAAGCACATGGAACACATAGTAAGAGTTCACTTATATGAGATAATAAACATTGGCGCCCAAGTTGGCACCTAGGCAAACAATTGTACCACCATCGTATTGAAAGTGGAAAGGGCATATTCAAATAATTGGCCATGAAAAATAGCAGGGATGTTTACCGAACACTGTCACATTGCAACACGATCTTGTCCAACACTTCACTTTAGCCTAACTATTGGGCATTACCCAAACAGGGGAACTCAAGGTTTAGTGCATGCAATGCAAAACAAGCTTGCCAAGCATAAATTTTAGTGATATCTATTAGAGTATACAAACGTGTGTTGCAGTGTATTTGAGTGTGAGAGTACACATATTCAATAATCATGTAGTGCACAATATCTTTAGAAATAATGGTGTATCTTTTAACTCTTTCATTCAAGGTATTCCGTATTGGTATCGGTTAGCGTAACGGTGCCCACTGATACGGATACGGATACGGGGGTGTAACGGTGATACGGGGGCGTAATGGCCCGTAACGATGCAATTTTTTTTTCCCATAAAAAATGAAAAAATATGGATTAAATCCGGAATATTCTAAGCATTCCAAATATGTATTCATTTATAAATTGAAACATGTTTATGGTGGTGTAACGGTCCACTCTTTGGTGAGAAGTTGTATCGGACTATCTGATGAATTTTTCCAAACAACTTGGAATTAATTGCAAACCGTTTATATTTAGTTTTCTAACTATATAATATCTATATAAATTTACTATAATGAATGTAATACCAAAACATCTTATATTTTCAAGTTTTCCTTTTATTTATAGTACTAGTGCATTGCATACTTCGTGACTCACATGCATTTTATTTCGATATATAGAGTTTAGGGACTTTTGTATCCTATTATGTAATTCATATACCTAACAATTTGAAATCATTTTTCCCAATAAATCTTTAAAAAAATTAAAATTAAATTGAGGAAAATAGTGTTGCCGATTTGGGGCTAGTTCGGGGAACCATTTGATGCCCCAAACTAACCTCAAATTAATGAAATCTATTGGCACTTATCCCACTAATGGATTGGTGGACATTTATTCAACAGCGAAAAATGAAAAATATCAAATGGTCTTATTTCAAAAAACAATTGGGAAAAAAAAGAGGTAAATCTAGATCTCAGGTGGACCACTAGTGGGCTAGGCGGGCCACCTCGATGTATTTGTATATCAATGCCATCAATTTGTTTTGCCAACTCATTTTAAGGCATGGTCCAAAAATTCAGGTAGATCTAAATCATCAGTGGACCACTAGTGAGTATTCCTTTAAAAGTGGGGTTCACCTCAATACATTTGTTGTATATCCATGTGGGCCATCCTTTTTGTCAACTTATTTTAGGGCCTGGTCCAAAAAATGAGGCTGATTCAAATCTTAGGTGAACCACAAAATAAGGATTTAATTCCCACCATTAAAAATTTCTTAAAACATTTTTTTTTTTTTTTATCAAGCTACTATTTGTGTTATCCGTTCATCAAGGTAAAAGTTTATGTGACCTTATCAACAAGTTCAATGGAAAATAAACATTATAGTGGACGGCATGGATAAACTACACATAAATTAAGGCGGGCCCATGTATCAAAACAGTGCAAGTGCACTGTTCAGCGTGCACCACAGAACATGTTAAAAAACAAATTTAAAGTGCGTGGCTATTTCACAGCCATGCAGTCCATTCCGTTTTCGATATCGAAATGAAAAAGGAGAGAGAAGGAAACCGAAAAGAAAAGAGGGAAACCGAAGAGCGAGAGAGAGAGAGAGAGAGAGAGAGAGAGAGAGAGAGAGAGAGAGAAGAAGAAGAAGAAGAAGAAGAAGAAGAAGAAGAAGAAGAAGAATGACCGCAACCGCAGCAATCCGAGAAGAAGAAGAAGAAAAGAAAGGAAAAAAAAAAGGTATTTTTTTCCTATTTTCTTTAGGCCCGAAACAGCCGTAACGGCCATTACGGCCCTATAACAGCCGTTACGGTCACAGAATTGGGGGGGTGCCCGTTTCGACCCCATATCGCATAATGATGTCGGCCATTACCGTTATGTATCGGCCGATACGGCCGTATCGTAACGGATACGGGACACCCTGCTTTCATTCAATGTTCAGAGTATTGCTATTGTTACATGTATCAATGATTAAGAGAATTGGAAAGATGTATTGGTATTGCTGATATTATTGCCAATACTCAGAAAGATATCACTATCTGAGGGGAACATTGGGGAAACATTGGGAAAATAGAGGAATTTTTCAGTGAAACTTCAAGAGATGTTAAAAGACAAATGTAGAAATAAAAAATTTTAAAAAATTAAATTAAAAAAACTGTGTGTATAATAAGTTTCCATTTTATAGAAGCCTAACCATGTGTAGTGAAAAAATCAATATAAAATAAATATAAAAATTTATAGCCAATCAATAAATTGGCCAACACTCATTAATATATAAAATTTCCACATTAACTAACAATGAAGAACACATTTTTCAATATAAAAATGGAAAAAAATTAAGATTTCCCCAATTTCTCTCATTTTTCACTTAACTATTATTTTTTGGACCACAAATCCATGTCAATGCATGAAAACCATGGATAGACATGGATTACCATTGCAGTCTATGCTAACATCTGGAAAAAAAAAAAAAAGTTTCTATGGAGTTTTTGTCATCTTTGAGTTTAAGCCCGTCTTTATTTCAAGTTGATATTTTTCTCCACATCATGGCGTATCGTAATGACCGTTACGGGGCCGTAAAAAGTCGTTACGTAAAGGTAACGGTGGTAACTGTTATATGTTATGAGGTCGTAAGGGCCATAATAGCTGTTACGAAAAAAAAGACTCGTAAAGGCCATTATAGTACCCATAATAGCCTGTTACGCCCCTCGCAATGGCCGTAATGGACCAGTAATAGTCCATGACAAGGCCAATATAGGTTTTTTGGTTTTTTTTTGTTCAATTTTTTTTTAAAAAAAAAAACAAGAGAGAGAGAGAGAGAGAGAGAGAGAGAGAGAGAGAGAGAGAGAGAGAGAGAGAGAGCATAACGGCCATTATGGGGAGCCATAACATCCGTTATAGCCGGTATATAATGGTAATGGTAGTGGTTGTTATGGCCATTGTTACCGTTACGAAATACCTTGCTCCACATTCAATCTTTGATTCAATAAAAACCATGAGTGATTGAAATCACCTAAAGAAGGAAAAAAAAAAGAAGAAAAAAAAAGAGATTTTTTGAGTTTTGGAAAATTTCCCAATTTTTGCCTATTTATAAATGTTTCCCCTGTATCGAAGATATTATTGCTAGTATTAGGGATATTATCAATGGTATTGTCGAGATCAGGGAACTTTTGTAAGGATCTCAAAGTACCGTTGGTATTTGGAAATTTTTACAGTTACGACAGTTTCGATATCGCTGACTAGGCGATACTCATAAGATCACTGATATTGGAAACGCTAATTTCATTAGCATTTATTTTGAGCTATCTCTTGTAGTTAATTATCATTATAAATAAAGGATTCTAGAGGAGTAGATAAGCTGTCTTTTCTCTTCTTCTTTTTTCTCCCTATTTCCACATGGTATCAGAGCCACTTGGTTGATCCATTTCTTTCTGCTTTTGGAGTCCATCGACCATCCCTCTCTCCTTAGACCTTGTATGACAATAAGAGCATATTAATTGATGTGCATTGCTGTTCTCTCTCAGTTGCCTTCGATGTATCTCAACCATCCAACCTGTCTTCTGACTTCAGCTCTCTTTCGGGCTTTTATGAAAATCAGTGACCACCGGTTTGTTGTCAAAATGTTCTAGTGCCATTGAAAGAGCCTAAGATTCAAATCCCAGGCACCAAAAATGTTGTAGTCACCAAAAGAGCCAAGGATCTAAGTCCCGACCATTGAAAGCGTTTTTAGATCCTTACGCAGACAACGGACATGCTAATGGTCCCCATCCTAGAAGTCCTCGAAAGTACAATCCACCTCTCTCATATCTCAACCATCCAATCTGTCATCTGACTTCAGCTCTCTTTCGGGCTTTTATGAAAATCAGTGACCACCGGTTTGTTGTCAAAATGTTCTAGTGCCATTGAAAGAGCCTAAGATTCAAATCCCATGCACCAAAAGTGTTGTAGTCACCAAAAGAGCCAAGGATCTAAGTCCCGACCATTGAAAGCGTTTTTAGATCCTTAGGCAGACATCGGACATGCTAATGGCCCCCATCCTAGAAGTCCTCGAAAGTACAATCCACCTCTCTCATAGCTCCTGATCTCATCAGCAAGCTAGCATACATGATATACATGCTCAAGCTAGAGGGGGAGTGCTACAATATTACAGTCTTCGATCTACTTTGCAGCATATTTGAGTGTGAGTAGACATATATTCAATGGTCATGTGGTGCACAATATCCTTGTATATAATGATATATCTTTTAGATTTTATTAGCACTGATTTTGAGCTTATTTCTTGTGGCTAATTATCATTATCAATAAAGGATTATATAGGAGTAGATAAGTTCTCTCTTCTCTTCTTTAGTTATGCCTCTTGACAGAGAGGAATAGTGGAATAGGATTCATGTAGCCGACCCCAATAAATTGGGATAAGGATTAGATGATGATGCTGATATTGTGTCTGCACAGATTTGTTGGCCAAAAGAAGAATCACAGCACATGAAGTACAATGAAATGTAAAAACGCAAAGCATGATTGAAGTCTAAAGAATGGATGGATACATATCTTAGATCAAACACGGAGACACTCGCAATATAAAAATATAAGCAAAATAAGAAAACATGTCAATAACTAGAAAATTTTGACCAAATATTGTGGACAATGTGTGGTGACATTTCTGTCCAAAATAATGGGAATAACTTAAATAATGTAGAAGTTCAGAATCGACATCTTCCTACTAATTCAAAAGATACCATTTATTCTCAAGCTGTGGTTTTCCAGAGTCGAATGATAAAACAGGTTCGCCAAGAGAACTAGCCTTCTCAAACTTCCGCAAGCACAGACCTTCCATGAATACAATCACATGGCAATCAATCATAAATTTCAACAAGGAAATAATTAATACCGATATGACAGATAGCACAGAAACTCCCATAGATATTTAGCATTTGAGGTAAGCTCCTCTTAGCACTAAATTGAGAGATCTGAAGCAAAGTATGATACACCAGCCATGATTTTTCCCCTCTATTACTCAATAGAAACCAAGAAAGAACCTTGGACATGAAAGGAATCAAATTTAGAATGCACATCCGACAGGCTAACTGAGGTTACCGGTCAGGCATCTGCACATAACGAGGTTCGGAGATACACCATCCTCTTTGGCCTGAGAAAGAAGCTTGAAGCCAAGTTCTAGTTCATCCTTCCTTCAAATACAGAAGATGATATTTAACACCAAGAATTAGAAAGAAAATCCATTTATGAACTTCATCATCATTAACAATTACTATTAAAAGTCTCCAGTAATTTACTTTTCACATGCTACTAAAAGGACGGAGTATGTGATGGCATTTGGACACACGCCTGCTTCCCTCATTTCCATTAGGACCTCCACTGATTTCTGTAGTTGGTCTCCATCACCTGTAATAATGTACAACTGATATGATACTCCACAAAAATGTTCTCTGTTAGACTCATTGCTTCCCCTTTTCAGGAATAAAGCTATGGACGAGCAATAGGAGTGACATATGATCAATTTCAGAAGGACATAATGTTTAGCACATGATAAGTAGAATTCAACTTATCAACAAAAATTTGATTGAAGATTTTCTATTTCAAGTCCACTGAAGTCCCATTGTTCAGATGAATTCATTGAAACATGTTACACATCATCCCAAAATAGTTGATATGCGGTAAGCTTCACCATATGAGACGCATTAAGACCATCCCTACCATTTCAAGGCACACTATGAGAATTCACTCATGTAACTATAGTGGGTAAGAAGATAATGAAGCTGGGAGGTATTATTCATTCTAATTGTCACAAGTGGCAATCGAAAACCCCAAGCAAACCTTTTTCTTAATGTTAATGATGATTTTGAAAGAATCATTCAATCACTCATGGCAACTGCACAATTTTTTTAATGGTACCACACAATTTTGATGAAAGAAGCACAAACAAACAGTAAAAAGGAAAAGATAGGGGAAGTGTGGTTAGGAGTGAGTTGGTACAAATTAAAGGCTCTGAAAGGGCAAGGTGAAGGTCCAAAAGGATGTGGATGGAGGTGGTAAGAAAAGACTTGATCACCCATGGTCCAACTGAAGGTCCAGATAGGAGTGGAATGGTGAAGCAGGATTCATGTAGCTGACCCCAATTAATTGGGATAAGGATTGGATAATGATGATGATGATCATCATCATCATGATAATGATAATGATGATGATGGGGAGGTATGGTGAGATGTCATCCAACAGCCCACCTACAAGGATCAAGAAAAGCTTCCTGAAAGGCTCAAACCATCTTCCCTTTTACAACCCTTGAAAATGGTAAGACCGGAGGCCCAAGATACCACTTGACCTTTCACCATTTGTAAGACTACTTCCAAATTGACAGACTTGTTATTGAACATCCTGTTATTACGATCCCTCACACAGACCATATGACTGTAAGAGATGACACAACTCTCTTTCTTTTACTTCAGACTCCCGTATTGCAGGCTTGGACTAAAGCTTTGAAAGACCTCATCATGAACCACAGCTATCAAACAAAGCCAAAAGAATCCTCCAGATTCCAACTGCAAGTTCAGAATGAACAGATGGTCCACTGGCTCCATGTCCTTAAACATAATTCATACATTCATAATCATCATACCCGTACTGCGCAAGTTATGATAGTTAACTCTTTATCATTAGTGCAACCAAATACAACCACTCTAAGAGGACCAGGTAAATGCCATATAGAGGCAGCATGAGGCTCCATAGTACAACATTGGAGAGATTAATAGGACCTAACTGTGAACATTCCTGAAGAATCAAGCTTCCACTGCAACCTAAGTAAATCCTAAGATGAAGGGGGGAGTTGACCGAATGTGATCGAATAAGATTCTAAACTCCAACATTTCCTCATCCAAGAGGTTCCTATTAAAACCAAGGGAGCAAACCACAGAATCTCCTGAACAACTGCATAAGTGATTAATGGTCTCATTCTTGTCAATGGAAATGCCATAAAGCCTGGCAAACACTTGAGAGAGTAGTCTGTTTTCTACCATGGTTTGACCCAAAGCCTGATACAATTCTCGTCTTACAACAACTCACTTGAAAAGTCTTGGATGCGACTTGCAAGTTGCAACTGCCTTCCAAATACCCATCAATCTACAAAGATGAACCAAACATAATCGAACCCCCCTCCTAAATACCGTATTTGTTGGATATAACTTGCTTCCACAAACTACATTCCAATGTCCCAAATCTCCAAGCCACTTTCATAACAATGCAGAGTTCATACTTTCCAAATCTTTTAAAGCCATGCCTCCTTCTTACAGGCTATATACCTTGCTTCTTTCCACCAAGTGAAACTTTCTCATATATTCCATTCCATTCCAAAGAAATCTCACTCGATTTTTCAGTGTGTTGAATCAAACTAATGGGATGTTTGCACAGGGACATAATAGAAGTGTTGGAATATCAAGTTAGTAGGGTCATTTATGTAAATATGAAATTAGTAGGCTTATTTGCAAATATTGTACAAAGTGGGTTGTTATGATGTAATATAGGGAAAAAAAAAAAAAACCCTACATATATATTGAATAAGATATGAGAGGTCCCGCATTCTCTCTCTTTTTCCAAACCTTCTTTCTCACATTTTTCTCCCATCTCTCTCACATTCCTCCTCTTTGGTTCTTTCATTCTTCATGGTATCAGAGACTTGATCAATCCAACCTATACAAGACCAACATACATCAGATCCTCCTTGTCAAAACATCAAATCTAGGAAAAAAGGGGAAGACAGAAATCGAGGAAGCCACATGCTGACGTTAGCATTCGTACGGCTGACGTCAGCAATTCACCATTTGTACGGATCGTTTTTCTCCAAAATTTCTACCACCTAGTGCAGAATCATGTAAGAGGATTTATGACCATTTTTTTGGAAGTTTTTGAAGAAGATTAATATTTTCTTTATGGATTTTATAGTATTTTCCAAAAAAATGCCCAAATTGGACCATTTTTAAATCTCTCTCGAATTTGTCTTTTTTTCCACGAAACCAATTGCATATGGGCCGTTTTTTACTACCCTACATAGAAGAGTCAATTTCATGGAGATTCAAATAGCTTGGATGCATTTTTGGGCCAAAATGGGTGACCGGCATACATCGACTGCACAGTGTATATTCTTGTGTTCTTTATGTTGATTGATCTCCATCTAGTGATGTTCTCTGTATTCCTTCTCCTTTTTTTTTTTTTTTTGTTTTTGTTCGTATTTATGTATTCCAAGTCTCTCGAACATGGCCTCGATGGACCACTTTCAATTACTTCAACGAAATTTAATAGAAGTAACTTTCTTCTTTGGTCTCGGGCTGTTCAGATGTATATTGTTGACAAGGAGAAGCTTGGGTATCTTATTGGCACTACAAAACGGCCTTCATCCTCAGCGGACACATGAGATTCCTCCAATGCCATTGTTATGGAATGGTTAGTCAATTCAATGGAACCCAGTATTGCTTTTGGATATTTCTTTTATGAGACTGATGCTGATTTATGGAAATCACTCAATGACACTTATGGAACGGTCTCCAATAAGCTTCACATCTTCCGGCTGAATGCAAAGTTGCATTCTCTCTCACAAGAGAACCTTTCCGCTACTGAGTATTTTGGGGCCTTGAAAAGTTGCTGGGAAGAACTAAGTCATTTGCAATCTCTTAGTAAACTCCCTAAAACTCGCACTGCTGAAATTGTGAAGAATCGGGAGGATGAAGCCAAGACATACAAATTTCTAGCAGAATTGAATAATGAGCATGAGGCATTGAGGACTCAGCTTGTCGCTACAACTCCTTTTCCTATGCTCCAGACAACATATTCTGTAGTCCATTCGTAGGAAGCTCACTGGTAAGTTATGTCAACTCCAGCCCTGACACAGTAAAGGATTGCCTTTACCTCTACTACTATTCCACCTGGTGATAGGAGTGGTGGTTCAGATACTTGAGACGGGTTCTCATATAGAGGATGTGGTAGAGGTAGGGGGAGATTTTTCTGTACCTATTGCAATCGTTTAGGACATCCCTGGGGAACGATGTTTCAAGCTACATGGTCGCCCTGTTGCCCACGTCCCAACTTCAGATGGTACTAGACATACTTTGATATTTGTAGCAATCTTCCAACTGACTCCTCTTATATGGAGTTTGTTACTATGACTAGGCATATGTGATGGAGCTTTAGCATCTCAGATCCCTTCAACCTCAGTCAGCCACACCTAAATCTGTCACATCACAGTCATTTGCCTCTTCCTTTGTTGCTATGACAGGTATTGCACTTCATGCCTCCTCCACTCCTACAACTTGGATTATAGATTCTGGGGCATTCGATCATATGACTGGTACGCACAGTTGTCTTCTTCCTTCCACCACTTCTTCTTGGAGTCGTTCTGTTCGTCTTGCTGATGGGACTTCTACCCTAGTTGAATATGTGGGCTTAGTTTCAGTTTCTCCTACCCTCGCATTATCTAATGTTTTGTACATTCCTAAGTTCAATGCAAATTTGATATTTGTTAGTCTTACTAGCGTATTAAATTGCAGTGTGACTTTATTTCTATCTCATCATGCTTTTAAGGACTTGAGAACGAAGAGGATTATTGGTGCAGGGTATGATCGTGGTGGTATATACTTCTTGCAACAGGGGGAGCTTATTGCTGGTAGTGCTTCCGCTACATCTTGTTCATTTGTTTCTCAGTTATGCAGTTTAGAGTCCAATAAAGTATCTGTTGCCATTTGGCATGCAAGATTGGGTCATATGTCTGTTAGAACTTCACAATCTCTTGTTCATCAGTTAACTAAAATTAGTGATGCTTACTCTAAATGTGAAACATATCAGTTGAGTAAATATGTTAGAAGTTCATTGCCTATTGTTGAGCATCGTTCTGATAAAATATTTGCATTGGTACATTTTGATATCTAGGGACCTAGTCATGTTGCATCTCTGGATGGTTTTTCTTACTTTGTTACGTTTATTGATGATTTCTCTCATGTGACTTGGGTGTATTTGATGCGTCGCTGTGATGAACTGTTTAACTTGTTTCGACATTTCATCAAGTGATCCAGGCCCATTATGATTGTGCCATTCAGAACCTTCGTTCTGGTAATGGTGGTGAATATACCTCAAATAACTTCAAATCATATCTCCAAGAGCACGGCATTCATCATCAACTTTCTTGTGCCTACACTCCACAACAAAATGGAGTGCAAAGCGCAAGAATCGCCATCTTCTTGAGGTTTCTCACTCTCTTTTGATAGGAATGAAGGTCCCTAAGTCATACTGGTCTGCATCCTTGTTAACATTATGCTATTTGATTAATCAAATGCCTACCCATGTCCTCAAGGGAGATATTCCAATACGTGCATTGAAACCTACTTGTCCTTTGTTTGTTATCCCTCCTAAAGTGTTTGGTTATGTCTGTTTTGTGCATTCATTAGGTCCCTCCAGGTACAAATTTGCTAATCCGTCTATTAAGTGTATTTTCATTGGATATTCTCTTCAACATAAGGGCCATAGGTGTTATGATCCATCTACAAGGAAATATTGTGTCTATGGATGTGACCTTCTTTGAAGATTGCCCATTCTACTCTCCTTTTTCTGAACATGCTGAGCAGTCAAGACAAATCATTTTATGCCTTTGCCAGTTGTTGATACTTCTCCTTCTGCATTCCCTCAGCACCCAAGTGGCTCCTCACCTATGTTCACCAACAGTCGAGACCATCACACAGACCATCTGTATCAATAGCTCCTCTTCCAGTCTTAGATATCTTCTCTCATCCTATCTCTACTGCTGGTCCATCCCCTATTGCTTCTTACACTCGTAGTCATCATCCCACATTACATCCTATTTGTAATTTTGTCTCTTATGAGTCTATTTTACCATCATACCGTGCATTCTTGGCCACCATTTACTCTTCCACTATTCCTAAGTCGGTGCTTGAGGCTCTTTTAGTCCTTGCTTGAAAGCAAGCAATGGAAGAAATGGTTGCTCTGATGCAAGACAATCAACCACTTGCTCTAAAAGCTCGAACTGTGAGGAGTCTCGAACACGAGACCTCTCGCTCTAATACCAATTTGATGCAGGACAATTAACCACTTGCTCTAAAAGCTCAAACTGTTAGTATTGTGAATTAATCCCTTTATCTCATAGCCCAGGCCCCACATCTCATGGGTTAAGACCTCGGCTGAACCCCCCTCATGGGCCCCAAATCACATGGGTACCGCCTCACATGGGCTGCCCACCCCGAGTATGTCCCCGCATCCCGCAGGCTACCCCACTCGAGCCTAGTGTGAAATGCGCATTAATCACCCCCGGTGAGGAGTCTCGAACACAGGACCTCTCCCGGGTGTAAGTGGATGTCTCCATAAAGTATCAAGTGATGGATCTATTGAGCACTACAAAGCTCGTCTGGTGGCTAAAGGCTGCACACAACATTTTTGGGGTTGATTATAATGAAACATTCTCACCTGCGGCAAAGTTGAATTCAGTCCGCTTGATTATTTCCGTGGTTGCCAATCTTCATTGGCCTCTGATCCAACTGGATATTAAAAATGCATTCCTTCATGGCGATTTGGCAGAAGAAGTGTATATATATCTACCCCCTGGTTTTCAGCTTAAGGGAGAGTCTGGGAAGGTGAACTGACTCTTTATGGCCTTGAGCAATCTCCCAGAGCTTGGTTTGCTAGATTTAGTTCTGCTATTCTCTCCTTCGACTTCAGAAGATGTCAAGAAGACCATACAGTCTTCATTCATACCCAACAAGAAGGCGGAAGTATTATACTTGTCTATGCGGATGACATTGTTGTGATGTGACTGGGGATGACTTGGAGTTTATTAATCAAGTTAAGCACAAGTTGAGCAAAGAATTTGAGATAAAAGATCTGGGTCCATTGCGGTACTTTCTAGGGATTGAAATTGCTCGTTCATCTGAAGGCATCTTCATATCCCAAAGAAAGTATACTCTTGATCTGCTGAGTGAGACTGGGAAATTAGGTGCTTGTCCAACTTTATCTCCTATGGACTAGAAGCACCCATTGAATGCATTTGAAGGTGAGAGTTTGACGGATCCAGGTATGTATTAGAGATTAGTTGGAAAATTGATCTACTTGACGATTACAAGACCGGACATTGCTCAAGCTGTAAGTATTGTCAATCGATTCATGCACTCACCAAAGGTGCATCATCTGGATGTTGTACATCGCATATTAAGATACCTGAAGTCATGTCCAGGATGTGGTTTTCTTTATATGAATCATGAACATATTAATATTGCTGGCTGCTATGATGCTAACTGGGCAGGATGCTCAACGGACAAAAAGTCTACTTCTGGCTATTGCACATTTGTTGCTGGCAACTTGGTTACATGGAGAAGTAAAAAACAAGCAGTTGTATCTCAGTCCAGTGCAGAATATAGAGCTATGGCTCATGGGGCTTGTGAACTCTTGTGGCTGAGATCCATTATGATGGAACCGGGTTTCCCTATCACCTCAACTATTCCTCTCAATTGTGACAATCAGGCTGCCATCCATATTGCATATGACTCGGTCTTTCATGAGCGGACTAAACACATTGAGGTTGATATACATTTCATTCAAGAGAAAATATCCTCTGGATTACTGGCTACTCCATTTGTCAAATCTACAGAACATCTGGCATACATGTTTACAAAGGCTCCTAGCTCTCCCATATTACAAGAAATCTCTGGTAACTTGGTTATGATGGAGACTCATACACCAACTTGAGGGGGAGTGTTGGAATATTAAGTTAGTAGGGTCATTTATGTAAATATGATATTAGTGGGCTTATTTGCAAATATTGTATAAAGTGGGCTGTTATGATGTAATAAAGGGGAAAAAAAAACCCTACATGTATATCGAATAGGGTAAGAGAGGTCCCACGATCTCTCTCTCTCTTTCTTCAAACTCTCTCTCTCTCTCACATTTTTCTCCCATCTTTCTCACATTCCTCCTCTTTGGTTCTTTCATTCTTCAAGAAGGACATGTTAGAAAGGACCTTGTTGATTAACACCCTAAGGAGAGCTAATTATAGAGAATGCTAGTGTATTGTGTATGTGGTTAGTGGCCCTTTTTAGTGTAAGTGCATGAGCACACTTCCCTCTTCTCTTGCAGTGTACTATATGCTTTATTATAATAAAATATTATGTGTTAGGGCAAGCAAGCCTAACACAACATCTCTCCCAAACTCTCCTCCTTCTTCTTTATCTCAATATTCTCCTCTCTTCTTCACATTATCATCATCAAATCATTCTCTACTTGGTATCAGAGAATAGATCCAGGCATTCCGCATCCAATAGATTGAGAGGCGACACGCCACCTTGCTGACGTCAGCAGCCGTACGGCTGACTTTAGCGTTGTACGGATACATGGACTTGGTTTGGGCTAAAAGTTTAGGAGTTTGATAGATCTTAATTTTAGAAGATTTGTCATGATTTTTTCAGAATTTATTAACCTCCTTTCATAGTATTTTGGGCGAAATAGAGAAATTCAAAAATCGGGCCCATCTTCCGTTTTTCTTCGATCAACCTCAAATCGGTAAGCTTTTTTTTGGTTTCTTTGCTCAAGATGGACCAAAATCTTTCTCTCAAGCTGCCCATAGTGGATTTTTTTACTTGAGATCAATGTTTGAGAGGTTTTTAACTTCAAACGGACATACGGCTGGGCCGTTTTTCACTCGGTTAGGCCTTTTTTTGCTGCATTTCATGGTATTTTGGATGATTGATATGTGTTTGAGGTTTATCTCTTATTATCTTGAAGGATTGAGTGAGATAGAGTTGTTTGAATCAATCTTACTTGGCGTAGGGGCTCTCTTGGCATAGGTTTATCTCTCTTGGACTCTCCTATGGCTGACAAAGGGCCCTCATTCTTGGCATAGGGTCTCTTAAATCCAACCCCTTGCAGATTACCTCCACTAAGTTAAATGATGACAACTATCTTCAATAGGCACAATCTGTAAAAGTATTTTTAGGAACCCGTGACAAGTTGTCATATATTTTGGATGATCCCCTAAGCTCTATAAATGTTACCTACAAGTCTTGGACAAAGGAGAATTATCAAGTTATTGCATGGTTGTTGAATAGTATGGATTCTTCGATTAGCCACTCAGTGATGTTTTTATCCTCGGCTAAAGGCATTTGGGATACGCTTTATGACATGTTCTCGGAATCTCAGAATTTTTCACGAGTATTCCAGCTTACTCAAGAAATTGGTCGGTTCCAACAAAACTCCAAATCCTTAAAAGATTACTATTCGACGCTTCGGGGTATGTGAGATGAGTTGGATATGTATTAGCTTCTTCCTTCCAAATGTAAAGAGGATCATGAACATGCTCATAAGCAGCGGGATGATACTCGTATCATGCAGTTCCTAGCTAGGTTGAGTTATAATTATCTTCATGTTCGAGATCAGGTTGTTATGCATGATCCTCTTCCGCCATTGATGATAGTCTATGCCATATGTCAGTGTGTTACTGTCTCTACTCTTCCTTCTCATTCATCTGTGCCACCCGAGCGTTCAGCACATCTTGCTGGCGATCAATCTGCTCTTGGTCTTCGGGTACCATCCTTGAGTTCAGAGCGCATTTCTAGTTTTTGTGGTCGTGGTAGAGGCCGCGAGGGAGATTGCAATCATGGCGGCCGTAGTCTTCGTGGTTGTGGTGGATATGGACGAGGACGTGATGGTTCCCGCATTTGTTCACATTACGGTGGAACTAATTACACTGTTGATTATTGCTGGCAGATACATGATCGTCCTACGTATGCCGCTGCTTCTGTTACATCCACTGTTGCTTCTGAGACAGCCTTCCACCCCGACAGCTGAGCAGTCTACTTCAGGAGAGTCTCTTATCATTTCTTGGGCTGCATATGATGCCCTTATGCGGTTTCACATTCGTAATATTCCTAAGACTTCTCACGCAGCTTCGGCCCAGTCAGATACTGCCCTTCTTGCGTCATCCTCTCCTACCTCCTGGGTCATCGACTCTAGAGCTTCCTCCCATATGACTGGTAAGTTTCAATTCTTTTCTTCTTATTCTCCTTCTCCTCACACTCAGTATGTCACAGTCGCATATGGAACCCAATCTCCCATCTCTGGGATTGGTTCCATCCCTCTCTCTTCTTCCTTGTCTTTGCCCTCAGTCTTGCATGTGCCTCGTTTTTCATTAAACTTCTTGTCTATTAGCTTTCTTACTAAATCATTCAATTGTTCTATTACCTTCTTCCCTTCTTATTGTTTGTTTCAGGACCTACAGACGAAGAGAGTGATTGGTGGGGGGCATGAGCGATGAGGCATTTATTTTTTCAATGATACGCCCGTTGCCGTTTCTAGTACCCTTTCTCTAGATCGAGAGTCCATGACTCGGTGGCATTGCCGCTTAGGCCACCCATCCACAGCTAGATTGAGACTTTTGTTTCCCTCCTTATATATCACTAAACCATTATGTTGTGGTATTTATGAATTGTCTAAACATCATCGTGCTACGTTTCCTCCTAGCTCTTCTGGGAGGAAATCTCAACCTTTTCTTCTGGTTCACTCGGATGTCTGAGGACCAGCTCTGGTTACCTGGACTTTTAGATTTAGATATTTTGTTACCTTTATTGATGATTATTCACACATGACTTAAATTTATCTTTTGAAATCTAAAAGTGAAGTGTTTGATGCGTTTAAAGTATTTTATCATGAAGTGTGCACTCAATTTCATTGTTCCATCAAATCCCTCAATTCTGATAATGGGGGAATACATGTGTACTGCCTTTCTGTCCTTCTTGCAGGAACATGGTATTTTGTCTTGGACGTCATGTGCTCGCACACCTCAACAAAATGGTATTACAGAACGAAAGAATCGTCATCTTCTTGAAGTTGCTCGCACCCTTATGCTTGGTATGCATCTACTTAAACATTTTTGGGGTGGTGCTCGTTTAACTGTTACTTTTCTTATTAATCGTATACCCTCACGTATCCTATATTACAAATCTTCATTTACTATATTGTATCCTCATGAAAATCTATTTCCTCTACCACCTAAAGTTTTTGGTTGTACATGCTTTGTTTAAATTTTGGATGGGAGTAATGATAAACTTAGCCCCAGAGAAATTAAATGTGTCTTTCTAGGGTACACTCGGAATCGGAAAGGGTATAAATGCTTTGACCCATTGACTTACAAGAAACATGTCTCTGCCGATGTAACCTTCTTTGAGGATATTTCTTTTTTCTCCGCTCCAAGCCGATCCCTCTGTGATCCTCTTACGAGTCAGGGAGAGTATGAATTTTATCCTCTTTCCACTAGTGATCATGGAAAAACTCCTCTCCCCTCTATTCAGTATCCTGTTGGTGATATGGGTGAGCCTAAGCCTCTACGGGTGTATCATCGTAGAGATAAATCTTCACACGCTCAGCCATCCACCCTTCTTCTCACTTTGGATGTTGACTCAGGTGACTCTCCTACCTCGAGTTTAGTTCTTCCCATTACCTTTGAGCAAAGGGTCATGATCTTGTACTTAACACCTCATTAGTAATTTTGTTACATATGATCGTCTTTCAGTTTTTTCAGTTGTTTGCAGCTTCCCTTTCATCACAGACTATTCTTAAATCTCTCTCACATGCTCTTCAAAGTCCTGATTGGACGAAGGCGATGATAGAAGAAATGTTCGCTCTTGGGAAGAATCATACTTGGGACCTTGTGCCACTTCCTTTAGGCTATAAACCTGTTGGCTGTTGATGGGTTTATACGATCAAGTTTCTTCTAGACGGCTCAATTGATCGCTATAAAGCCCGTCTTGTTGCTAAGGGTTACACACAGACTCATGGTGTGGATTACTTCGAGACATTCTCTCTAGTGGCTAAGCTTAATTCGATTCGCGTTATGCTCTCCTTGGTCGTTAATTTATCATGGCCCTTGTTTCAGCTTGATGTTAAGAATGCATTTCTCCATAGGGATCTTGCAGAGGAAGTTTACATGCATCAACCTCCTGACTTTGTTGCTTCTCATAACCCTGCACTTGTATGCTGGTTGAAGAAGACTCTTTATGGACTCAAACAATCCCTACGTGCATGGTTCGAAAAATTTAGTCAGGCTTTCTTGGAGTTTGGCTTTGTTCGTAGTCATGCCGATCATTCTCTCTTTATATGTCGTCGATCGACGAGCATCATGGTTCTCATTGTCTGTGTGGATGATACTGTTCTGTCCAGTAGTAATTCTACTGGAATGGGGGAGGTCAAAGATTTTTTGAAGACTAAGGATCTTGGTCCTCTTCGTTGCTTCCTCGAAATTGAAGTTGCTCGCTCATTATCCAGATTGGTCTTGTCACAACGAAAATATGCACTCGATCTTCTCATGGAGACTGGCATGTTAGGGTGCAAGCCTGCTACCACTCTCATGGATACTTCACAGAAGCTTCGACCAGATAATGGTGCTCTCCTTACTGATCGCGAGATGTATCAACGACTTGTAGGGCGGCTTATTTACCTGACTATTACTCGCCCAGATCTCTCATTTGCAATAGGGGTTGTTAGCCAATTCATGCAAGCTCCCCGTACTTTCCATCTCACAGCTGTCTACCGCATACTTCGGTATTTAAAATTAGCCCCGGGTCTTGGCCTTTGTTTTCATTTGCATGGTCATCTTCATCTTTCTAGCTATTCTGATGCTGATTGTGCAGGTAGTACTTTTGATCACCGCTCTACATCCGGCTTTTATACCTTCCTAGGTGGCAATCTTTTAACCTGGAAGAGCAAAAAGCAGTCGGTTGTTGCCCGATCTTCGACTGAAGCAGAATATCGTGCTATGGCTCATGCGACGTGTGAACTCGTGTGGCTTCGCAACCTTCTTGAAGAACTTGGCTATCCTCCTTCGGATCCTGTTCCTCTTCACTGTGACAACCAAGCGGCCATCCATATTGCTCGTAACCCAGTTTTCCACGAGCGAACTAAGCATGTTGAGGTCAACTGTCACTTTATTCGGGAGAAAGTTGCTTCTAAGGAAATCGTCACTCCTTTTGTTCGATATAGGGATCAACTTGCTGATGTTCTTACAAAGTTCTTGAGTCGAGATGCTCTTCATTGTGTTCGTGACAAGTTAGGCATGATCAACATCTATGCTCCAACTTGAGGGGGAGTATAAAGAATGCTAGTGTATCGTGTATGTGGTTAGTGGCCCCTATTAGTGTAAGTACATGTGCACACTTTGCTCTTCTCCTGCGGTGTACTATATGCTTTATTATAATAAAATATTATGTGTTAGGGCAAGCAAGCCTAACACAACATCTCTCCCAAACTCTCCTTCTTCTCTCTCAATATTCTCCTCTCTTTTTCACATTATCATCATCAAATCATTCTCTACTATAATTACTCTCCCAGCTGAGAGTTTTCTTTCATTCTTCCAATAACAATGACCCATAAGGCCCTCCACAATGTCTATGCCAAACTACTCCCGAACTCAAAGGGGTAAAGTCAATTCGGTTCTGAGGAAATGTGCCTTGTACCTTTTCTTTACTTGGTGCATCCAATGTTTTTCGTATCGTTATCGCGTAATGTGTTGCACCCTTGGGATACAGATATATATCGGTTATCCCACGGGATGTATATCGTGTAATTTATCATTGTTGTTGGGAAACATTGGGAAATTAGTCCAATTTTTCAATGAAACTTCAAGGATTGTTAAAAAAAAAGACACCAATACACAATTAGAAATAAAAAAATCACAAAAACAAGTGCACATAATAGGTTTCCTTTGTTTAGGGTCCTAGTCTATGCGTTGTCTAAGTGATGCAACTATATTCGAAGTCAATTCATAAAATTTATAAATGCAAGAAGACATGTCTGAAAACACAAGCATTACATTCAAAAACAAAAATAGAAAACAAGAAATATACAACACAAGCGTTAAATTTAAAAGAAAAAGAAGTAGAAAACTAGAAATATACCTGTGGATTTCGAAGGAAAAAATTATTTCTAACATTTTTAATTATTTTAATAAAAAATTATTATTTTTTCTGAAAATCCCATATTGCCAAGAATATGTAGATTAGGTTACATGTTTGATTTCGTACTTGGACGCTAAGATAATTTGAGAAAATTTGGGAAACTTTCGATTTTTTCCCCCAATTTTTCGCAACTTGGGCCATATCCCCAAAATCTCAAAATCGAAGCACCAAAATCCATAATTTTTCATACAAACATAAAGAATCATGGATTTCTTACCATTTGACATTATTTACAGCACATAAAAACAAATCAAAACTAAAAAACATACACCCTTTAGAATCTCGCTCAAAGAAGCTTCCAACGCGATTTCAGAGAAATTTCAAAGATTTCCTTCACCAAATTACAATGGATTGATCGAAATCACCTTACAATGTACTAGGAAGAAATTTTCTTTTGTAAAAAAATATCAATTTTTGTGATTTTTTTAGGATTTTACAAACAAAATAGCGTCAATTTTTTTTTATCCCTTTTGATATCGAACTCGATATGGATATATCACACAATACATTAAGAATTTATAAACGGGGGTGTGGATATATAGCAAAATATTGCAATATCATGCGATATATTCCATGATACCATGAAAAATGGATATTAAGTTGGGTTTCATATCACTCGGCTAGGATAACACATATATCGTGCGATATATCAATGATATCGCAAGATACTTAAAAAAAATTAATTAATTAAAAAAATAGGCGCATCTATGTATAACATATCAAGTAGCCTACAAATGACGTAGTTCCGCTCGCCAGATAGTGTGCTTCAAAGACGCATAAGAGTTATACAAAGTGAAGCTATGGAGGTATCAAGGTCAACGATGATGCTATGCGAGTATACCTAAAAGTCAATTTACGAATTTGTTAGTAGCACTTGTATTAATGAACAAATGAGTATGCATGATAAATTGACAACCAATGGAGGTCAAATTAAGGGAGTAACTGTCCAACCCTCCAGCTACTGGTGATCAATGTATTGGCCGAGATAGTGTCAGCCTCACCATGTAAGTGAAACTAGAAAACCTTTACCCTCAACCACACTAAGCAAAGGAACCAACTCAAGTACACAATGCCCCAAATGTTCCTCTTCTGCCACAATAACATGAAGATGCAAACGCAAGCAAATAGTGGGAAGGAACCCGATTGTGACCCCCTAGACTTCATGGCCGTTAGTGGAGATTCGTTCACTAATGAATAGGGGAAGAACCACTTTACGAGTGGATTTAGTTGTTAAAGGTGGATGAGCTAGATGGATGTCTGGATGCCAAGATGGCCATAGCAGTAACAAAGACATGTATTGACATTATCGAAACAATGGCTATTGATGTGAGGATCTCAAGGTCAAGGGAACTCATCCAACACATTGAGGGGGAGCCACATGAGCGTGACATCTCATGGTGAAGCATTAAGGTTGCATGGGGGGTTATATGGTTTGAGCATATTGAGACTTTATCTCTATGTAGCAGCGATGACAATAGAGAAGACGAAGACAACAACAACAATAATCAGAACGAGCCAGTGATATTCATGGAGAGAATCAAACTCAAAGGCCTCATAACTTAATTCACTAAGGAACCATAGTTTCACCATGTGAACTAGTACATAGACCATGGTGATTGTGTCATAGCTCCATGTACATGAGCAAGATAAGAAACAATTGGCACATGACAAGGAAAATATTGCATAAAGCATTGGGTCAATAGCA
The DNA here is from genome assembly GCA_037074715.1 of Magnolia kwangsiensis. Classification (NCBI taxonomy): domain Eukaryota; kingdom Viridiplantae; phylum Streptophyta; class Magnoliopsida; order Magnoliales; family Magnoliaceae; genus Magnolia; species Magnolia kwangsiensis. The sequence goes on along the minus strand of CM073572.1, from coordinate 147,679,454 downwards.
ACAAGTGATGAGCAAGGAAGCTTCACTTCTAGGATTCCTTGTGGATATGGATTGTATGGCCATGAGATGAAAGACTCCAAAAGCTATACCACCTATTCACAGTCATCCGGCAATGTCTATAGTCATGAGTTAGCTTATAGATATAGGCATGGATATGACTATAAACAAATGTATCCAAGATACAGATACAAGTATGTAGGGGACTAGCCGCAATTATAGTCACAGCTAGTGCCACTAGATGTGATTGCAATGGTAATGGTGGCTGCTCAATATCCAATATCCACCAATGCGCACTTTGGTTCACATCGTTGAGGATGAGTCTACATGGCATGCTATCATCACCTCGTGATCCAGTTCTGTGGAGCCACACTATTATGATTGCCTCAATAGTGATAGGGACAATGACTTTAGCCACCTCATAACACCTCATGGAATTGAGACCAAGGTAGATTCATTTTTCTTTTTTTCTTTTTTAGTTTCTGGTTGTATTGTTTGTGCTTTTTCTTTTTTGTGTTGTGGTATAGACCAAGGTATTGTTCTATAGCTATTTTGAGGCCTCTGGTGCAAGGACTTGCCTTCTCTCTTAGCGATGGTTCCTGCATCCACTTTTGGATGGATTGTTCAATCTCTAATAGACCTCTCTTGTCTCTTTAACTAGCCTGACTAGTATGATTGTGGATAGATTCATTTCTATTGCTGACTATTTTTCTTACGTGAGTTCTGGTACCTAGTGCCCTCCCTACAAAACAAATTTGTCTGACTCGAAGATGGAGATCTTCCTCAGTCTTCTACAACTCATGCAGGGTAGTAGGACATCCCCAAAAGTAAATGACTCATTGTCTTGGTCCCTCAACAACTCTGGAAGATTCTCGATTCACTCGTTATTCAACATTCGCAATTCCTCTGCATCAATATAAGCTCCTTTCCTTTCCTTCATTCAGACTTACGAAGCTCCCCAAAAAAGTTGATGTGTTTGTTTGGCTTCTTGCCCGAGGGAGAACTCTCATCATCGACAACCTTCGTAAGTGAGGGATGGTTCTACAGAACATCTATCTGCTTTGTATGAAGAGTGCAGAATCTATTTGATGCAGGACAATTAACCACTTTCTCTAAAAGCTCGAACTAATAAAGCATGGTGAACCAATCCCTTTATCTCATAGCCCATGCCCCACATTCCATGGGTTAGGACTTCGGCCGAACCCCCCTTGTGGACAGCACTTCACATGGGCTCTGCTTCACACGAGCAGCCCACCCCAAGTGTGCCCCTGCATCCTACAAGCAGTCGCACTCGAGCCCGGTGTGAAAATGCCCCTGCATTAATCACCCCCCAGTGAGGAGTCTCGAACATGAGACCTCCTGCTCTGATATCAATTTGATGCAGGACAATTAACCACTTGCTCTAAAAGCTCAAACTGATAGAGCATGGTGAGCCAATCCCTTTCTCTCATAGCCCAGGCCCCCACATCTCATGGGTTAGGACCTTGGACAAACCCCCCTTGTAGGCCCCACTTCACATGGGTTCCGCTTCACATGGGCTACCCACCCCAAGTGTGCCCCTGCATCCCACAGGCAACCCCACTCGAGCTTAGTGTGAAAATGCCCTTGCATTAATCACCCCCGGTGAAGAGTCTCGGACACTAGACCTCCCGCTCTGATACCAATTTGATGCAAGACAATTAACCACTTGTTTTAAAAGCTCGAACTGATAGAGCATGGTGAACCAATCCCTTTATCTCATAGCCCAGGCCCCATATCCCATGGGTTAGGACCTCAACCGAACCCCCCTCGTGAGCCCCACTTCACATGGGTTTCGCCTCACACGAGCCACCCACCTCACACGAGCCGCCTACCCCGACTGTGCCCCTGCATCCCACAGGCAACCCCACTCGAGCCTGATGTGAAAATGCCCCTGCATTACTATCAACCATCTCTTCCTGCATATTCCCTATTGCCATATGGAGTTTGGTCCACCATCCTCGCCTTCTTTAGCTCTCCTTGTGTATGCCTCCTAATGTGGTAGATCTGCTCTTTGCTTTTACATAGGGGAGGTGTTGGGAGGGATCGCAAAGTAATCTGGTGGTTGGCCATTATAACGGTGCTTTGGGCCATCTAGAGAGAGAGGAATGACTGTTGTTTCTAGAATTCCCTCTCCTCAATTCCTAGGGGTGGTGACCTCAATTTATAGGAACGTCTTGGAGTAGTCACTTTTATAAGAAGAAAATTGGAAATATTGTATTGTTATTCTTTTAGTGCATGTGTACATTTTTTTACCACTGCGGACCATGTTCTTTCTTTTCTTAAATTAATATATTCAATTTGTGTGTTGAGGGTGGAACCTGACACAACACCCTTCTCTCTCTCTTCCTAATCTTCTCTTCTTCTTTTCTTTTATTCTTTCCATTCTTAATCTTTTTCACTTAACTTGGTATCAAAGCCTTTACATTCGCGTTGAGTTTTGCAGTAGGTTCTTCCTGACGTCAGCAACCGCACGGCCGACGTCAACACATGAACCCTTTGTATGGACAAAGTAAGGTCAGAAAGGCAAAGTTTGTTGAAGTATGATTTTAGAAGATTTGCCATGAAGTTTACGCAAATTTTTTGGGCAGATTTGAGGAATGTTTGGACCCCTTTTCCCATCCTATGGTAAAACCCTAAAATCTCTTCTTTTTTTAGTTTCTCCCAAGTCAAAGCCTTTTTCCTAGATTTTACTCTGTAGGTAGGGTCAGTTTCACCCTATCAGGCCATCCATAGCCTTGTTTCAAATCACTTTTGGGATTTTAATAGTCTATTGGTGACTTTTGTGGACCGGATCCGCCGTTTATGTGGTCCTAATGTTCCTAAATATACACCAGATTCTGTGTGTCTATTCCAGTCTCATGTGAAGGTGATATATGATTTATTCTAATCATGTTGGTGGGGTATTATGCTAGGGTGACTCTTGTAATGATATATGTGCATGAACTAAATTGTGTTCATGAATTCGATTTTAGCTACTACGTCTTCATTTTGTGATACTTGTGAGTTTTCTAAACATCACTAGATTGTTTCCTCCTAGTTCATCCGAAAGGAAATCCAAACCATTTGAGTTAGTTCATTCTGATGTTTGGGCCCCTGCGCCTGTCACTTCTTCTTCAAGCTATAAATACATTGTCGCTTTCATTGATGACTATTCTAGGATGACATGGGTGTATCTTATGAAATTTAAGCATGAAGTATTTGATATGTTTAGGGTGTTTTACAATGAAGTTACCACCCAATTTCAATGCCCTCTTAAAATGCTAAGTTCTGACAATGGTGGGGAATATATGTCAACATTCTTCTCATCTTTTTTACAATATCATGGTATCTTATCTCAGACTTCGTGTGTATGTACCCCTCAATAAAATGGTGTTTCTGAACTTAAAAATCGCCATGTACTTGAGCTCACACGTGCTCCTCTTCTTAGTATAAAAATTCCTAAACGCTTTTAGGATGATGCTATACTTATTGCTACCTTTCTCATCAATCGTATACCATCTAGAATATTGTTAAATACTTATTTTGTAATGTTGCATCCGCATGACAAACATTTTCCCTTACCTCTTAAAGTCTTTGGGTGTACTTGCTTTGTCCACATTCTTGATGGTAGTAAGGATAAGCTGAGTGCTCGGGCTATAAAGTGTCTTGTTAGGTTACTCGCATTCTCAGAAAGGGTATAAGTGCTATAAACCACTGACCTGTAAGAGGTATGTATCAGCTGATGTCACCTTTTTCGAGGATATCCCTTATTTTTCTAATGAAGGAAAATCACCACACTAACCTCTTACTAGTCCCGGGGGGGGGGGTGTGTCCAGTCCCTTGTATCGATGATGCTCTTACTTCCTCTGAATCATATAAGCTTCCGCTTGTGTATCAGTGCCAGAAAAAAATCATCCACTAATCAGCCCTCTGTCACTCCATTCAAGTACTATCTCTCCCTCTCCTGATGATCTCCCCATTGCCCTGCGTAAACCCTCTCGTTCATGCACTAAACATCCAATCAGTAATTTGTTTCCTTTCATTAACTTTCTCCTTCCCTCGAGTCTTTGCAGCTTCCCTATCCTCCTCTATCATCCCTCAGAATGTGAAGGAAGCCGTGAGTAGTCCCAACCATCAACTCGCTATGATGGAAGAAATGCATGCCCTTAAGAAAAACAACATGTGGAAGTTGGTTCCTCTACCTGAAGGAAAGAAAACTGTTAGATGTCGATGGATTTATTCCATCAAATGTCTTCCTAATGGCTCCATTAACAAATATAAGGCTCGGTTGGTCGCCAATGGTTACACGTAGACGTATGGGGTGGATTACTTGGAGACATACTCGCTAGTGACCAAGCTCAACTCTTTTTGTGTGGTTATTTTTTTGTTAGTAAATCTTTCTTGGCCTTTATTTCAATTGGATGTAAAGAACGCCTTTTTACATGGCGATCTTATAGAAGAGGTTTATATGGACCAAACACCAAGGTTTTCTAAGTCCAATGACTCGCATCTTGTGTGTAGTCTGAATAAGTCTATTTATGTTCTCAAGCATTCTCCTCAGACTTGGTTTGATAAATTTAGTCATGCTCTCCTAGACTTTGGATTTGTTCAAAAACCAACTGACTATTCTCTGTTTATTTGTTGTTGGAGCACTGGAGTTATGGTGCTTATTATTTATGTAGATGATATTGTGCTATTTAGAAATGATACTAAAGGTATTATTGCTTTTAAATCCTTCCTCAAGAATAGATTTGATATCAAAGACCATGGGACTCTTCATTATTTCCTAGGAATCGAGGTGGCCCGACCTAAATCTTGAGTTGTTTTATCTCAAAGGAAATATGCTATTGATCTTTTGTCAAAGATAGGGATGCTTAGGTGTAAGCCAGTTGCTACTCCAATGGATCACTCAAAAAATTGGCCTTGATGATGGGGAGCTCCTTTTTGATCCGAGTATGTATCATTGATTGGTTGGCTGTCTCTCATACTTGACTATTACTCAACCCAATCTTTCATATGTTGCGAGTGTTGTCAGTCAATTTATGCATGCTCCTCATTCAGCTCATCTTGTAGCTATCTATAGAATTCTTCATTATCCGAAATCATCTCCTAGAAGAGGTTTACCCTTTCAAAAACTTGGTCATCTACGGATTTCTAATGACTCTGATGTTGATTGTGCTGGCAGTCTTCATGATAGACAATCTACATCCAACTGTTGCACCTATGTAGGTGGAAATCTTGTCAAATGGAAGCATAAGAAGCAGTTTGTCATTGCTCGATCTATTACAAAAGCTAAGTTAAGGGCGATGGCTCATGCTAGATGTGATCTCATCTAGCTTCGGTCTCTCTTACAGAAACTTGGCTATCCTTTCTTGAGTCCAATTTCGTTACATTGTGATAATCAAACTGCAATTCACATCACTAGCAATTCCATGTTTCATAAGTGTACTAAATATATTGAGATTGATTGTCATTTTATTCGTGGAAAAGTTGTTGGTAAGGAAATTAAGACCCCTTTCGTTCGCTTCAAGGAGCAATTTGGCCAATGTTCTTACGAAATCTCTAAGTCATGATTCTCTTCATCGTATTATGGACAAGTTGGGCATGATCAATATTTATGCTTCAACTTGAGGGGGAGTATAGGAAGAAAATAAGAAATATTGTATTGTTATTCTTTTTGTGCGTGTACATTTCTTTTGTACTCCTACAAACCATGTTCTTTCTTTTCTTAGGTTAATATATTCAGTCGGTGTGTGCTGGGGCGGAACCCAACACAACACCCTTTTCTCTTTTCTCTCTCCTCTTCTTGATCTTCTCTTCTTCGTTTCTTTTATTCTTTCCACTCTTACTTTGTCACTCAATTGCTTTGTCTTCCAATTGCAAATCGTTGTAATTCTTTCTTCCATCTTTGGGTTGTAGTCAACCCGACTCATTCTCACATGGTCTCTTGTATTGTATTTGTTCTTTTGTTTTTTGTTTTTTTTTTCCTGCATAGTATTTGTTGTTTTTGCTTTTAGTTTTTCTTTGTTTTCTTTTCTTGTATGTATTTTGCGCTTTCTTCACCTTTGGCGTTTTCCTTTAATAAAATTATCAATCTTTTAAAAAAATATTTTTGTGATACGAACTCATTTTTTTATATAATCACATCATTTACAACTGATAACACAGTTTTGTCTCCAAAACAATGAAAAACTATTCTGCTTAGCTTTTTTGTGCGTGTAATGTTGTGAGTACTAAGTGTGTAATCATATAGCTTTTAACATCTCTTGAAGTTTTACTGAAAAATTCCACCATTCTCCAAAAGTTTTCCCAATTTTTCCTTGACTGCAGAACTTTATGCCATATCGAAACATTTCACAATATTTCCCACAAAGTTATCCATTCTCAAAGGTGTGAAACTGTGTAAAGCCAATACTTAAAACCAAGTGCGTGAATTTTTTATTTTTTATTTCATATTCGCTCATTAAATGCCACAAGGATTCATAGCCTATTATGCAACATTCTTAAGTGAATGGCTCTTTATTATCTAGTGAAACTACCACAAGTAACAAAGGCTAGAAGCAAAGCAAATGGTTTACAAAAGAAATAGCATGCATAATTGAAATCAACTAGGAAATAATAAGTGCATACTTGTGAATTTCTTAATTCTTTTAGTCAGGGGTGCAACTTGGGCAGGTTGGGTCAGGTTGAGCCCAACCCAACCTCAAGAGGACCCAACCCAACCAGAATTCTAACCCAAAGTCCTCCATACTCAATTCAACCTTACCCAAACCCGACCTGACCCGATCCAACCCAACCCAAATACATGTGATTATTCCCAACCCAACCTAACCCAGACAACCCAACCCAACCTGACCCAAACTTGAGTTGGCTCAATCAGGTTGGGGTTGACCCAAACCCAAGTTGCAGCTTTACTACTGGTAGACATAAAACACCAAGAAATTATCAATAGATCAATGTAAGAGAAAATTCTTCCTGTTTAAGCTTTTTCAATAATAACACATTCGAAAAAGTCGGACATAAATCTCTCAAATAAATAAGAAAAAGTTGGACACAAGTAAGAGTCGTACACAAAGAAGTGATCAAAGCATTCAATGTTGAAACGGTTGGCGTCATTTCAAGAACCCTAATGTCCTCATATAACTCTAACGCCTTCTGCCAGTTTTTTCCCTGAAATGAGAAGAAAACAACTTTAGTGACATCCTAGCAGGTTATGCACAATGTTTGGTCAATGATTTAATTAAGTGCTACCAGTAGAAAACAAGATATATCTAGAATTGCTAGGCTTATAGCATCATTTTGTTGAAGTGTACTTGAGGGCAGAAACTGAGTATGCCACAATTCTGCATGCTAGAAGGGAAATGAATAGTAGAAAATTATGAATTCTAAGAAAGGTATGCTGATATATACACGATAGCACATTATACTATAGTAGCTACTTGTTCAGAGACATACATTGCTGCAGGCCCCCATCAATGAGCTATATGATATATTCCCAAGTTGTATTCCTTGACTTCGGGCACCTTGTAGTATTTCAAAGGCAAAATCTATCTTCCCAGCATGTCCTGCTACGTCTATTAATGCACTAATAAACATCTGCATGAAAAGGAATTTCTGGACAGTCAGTACACATTATTTAAACTGAAAAAGGATAAAACATGTTTTACAAGTTATTCCAAGTTCACAAATAGTATGTTACCAACAAATCTTATTTTCGTTTTTAGCAGAAAGATACCATCAAGTCATTCTGATGTTTCCCCCAAAAAAATAAAAATACTGAGCTTAACAGCATGCAGATGTAGATTACCGCCCTGCCGAATTGTGTTCATAGGCAAACACTTTCAAAAGTTTCAAGTATAACATTCTGTTACCAGACCTTTCGATAGAAAAGCAAACTGTCAACTGTTAAAATCTTATTTTCCCTCTTCTCTAAAATATTAAAATATTAGGCATCCAGACATAGGCCCCAATGGAAGGTCCAAGGAACGCTTGAAATCCCAAAAAACAGGAATGCCAAATCTGACTCTATATGGAGTATAAAAAATAGACACTACTTAATTCAACTGTATATAGTAATAAATTTTTCAATGGTAATATTTTATATTACATTGGATGCATTTGCTACTCTCGTGGGCACTTCAATCGGTCATATAATAAATGTAATCTCATAACTTTAACATAGATCATTTTTGGGAAGGGTGGAACACAACTTGTGATAAATGTAAATTTATGTCGTGAAATTTAGGAACCATTGGCATAATGTTGTGTTGAAGGAAATATATTTCAGAACCAGTTGAATAAGTTTATAAGTCAAATAAGCAGGAAAGAAGAGTTGAATACATATAATACTGGGCCCATTGGACCCATATGCCAATTGTACATGGTTTTATGAATTACAAAATAAAGGGTGTAAGGGTTTGAGAGGAGACATCTTCTTTTCCTTGCATTCTCACTCTCTCATGTTGATGATCCCAAGTAGGGAGATTTACATGGTATTTGAGCATTGCTGCCAATCATCTTCAACGTGGAGATCAAAATCGACCAATCTTCTTCTTCACTACTGTTTTGAAGAAACTGCTGGTTTGATCAGCTGAAAGTTTTCCAGTTCTTCTCCTCCATTACCTAGAACCAGTGGGGTCCTTCCAATGTTTTAAATGTCGACAATATTGGCCGATATATCTTGAATCCCACCTATGCAATACGAAAGGCATGTAGTACCAATATATCCCACCTATTCGATCCAGTGAACATTGTCGATTTCCGATCCTTTTTTTTTTTGGTTGTAAATCATGTTAAATCATTGTCAAATGGTTATAAATCTATGATTATTCATGTTTTCCATGAAAAATCATGGATTTGGAGCTTCCATTTCGAGATTTAGGGAGAGGGGCTAAGTTGCAGAAAATTGGGAAAATCGAAATTTCTCCATTTCTCGCAAATCAATTGCAATCTTTGTATCCAAACACAAAATCAAACATGTATGTAACTTGATCTAGTGATTATTATTTTGCTTTTGAATGTATTGCTTGTGTTTCCATACATGTCTTCTTGCATTTATAAGTTATATGAATAGACTTCGAATATACTTGCATCAGTTCAATTGGACAACGCATATATTAGGACCCCATACAAAGGAAACTCCTATTATGTGCACTTTTTTTTTTTGTAATGTTTTGATTTCTGAGTGTGCATTGATGTCTTTTCAACAATCCCTGAAGTTTCATTGAAAAATTCGACCAATTTCCCAATGTTCCAATGTTTCCCAACAATAGCGATACATTACACAATACAACCAATATATCCCATGCGATAACCAATATGTATCCGTATCCTAAGGGTGTGATACATTATGCGATAACGATATTTAAAACATCGGGTCCTTCAACTGATAACATGCTGTAAGAGACTCATCGCTGTGAGTTTTGGCATCTCCGAATCAGTTAGATCCAGTGTGTATTAGGGCTGTGTGATCCCTGTTCGTTGGGCCCAGAACTGCTTGTGTTTTTTCACCATGATTTGCTCACTGTTGCCAAGGATCGATGCTGCTATTCTAAGCCAGATTAATCATCCGGCGGCTGCTAATCCTCCTCACCAATCTTCCTCCTCATCCTGCCAGATTGATTGTATCCAATTATTGATCATCTGATCCATGATCGATTTGCTGGCCTAAGACTGTTGTAGGCCTGGTTATCTGCTCTCTTTTTTTTTTTTTTTCCAAAGTTGCTGCTGCTATAGATTGGTTGTTGTGGATCTGTTGGTATGCTGTTGCTGCTGTTGATATGTTGTTCATCACTGAAGGTGACCCATCATGATCACTGAGACATCATGACCTTGATTGCTGGCCTATCGTGATCACTGTAACCAGCGTTAATCCTGCTTCTGGCCCACGCTGATCACTGCTTCTGTGACCATCCCTCATTGATGTGGTGTCGTTGGTGGCCCATCATTGATTGACAGCCAGTGCTGCTGCTGTTTCCTCCATCTGACGCAGCGCTGCTGATGTTCCTGAGATCTAACATAGTTTTTGTTGCTACTTATTTGTTGGTGGTGCTTCTACTGTTCAAGTCAGATGTTCTGATCCACAGATCAGACGAGGTTGCTGTGATCTCTGCTGCTGTTCCCAAGTAAATGTTGTAGCCCACATATCAGATGAGGTTGCTGTGGCCCTTCAGATCAGACGCTGTGGCCCACAATCCAGTCAGCAACATCTGTGAACAGGGATCAGTTTGCTGTGGCCCACATTGAACAGTGACAGTTCAGTGGTTGCTGTCTATTGGTGTCTATTTGCTGGTGACCACTGCTGATTGGAGATTGGTTGACTGCAGCAATCTGTTTGGTTGCTGGCCATCGGTTTTTTTTTTTTAATTAATTTTTTATTTTATTTTAACACCGTCAATTGCTGGTGCTGATCACTGCCCTCTGCACGATCATCAAGGCCCACATTGCTGCTATTGCTTTATCATCTATCTGATCGATCATACACTCTGATCATCGTCTTGACAAGTTGTTGTCATCATCGTTGTTTAATGATTCGATCATTTCCAGTAATCTTATCACAAGCATCACATCATCTGATAATCTTGCTGGGGGTCATTACTCGCTGGTGGCTGCCTCATCAGATTGTGGGCTATCCCATCTAGCCTCACATTGAGGACCATATTGTTGTTCATCGCTGGTCCTTATTGGTCATTGCTATTTGAATCTTTCACCATTGCTCGTTCATCGTGGGCCTGCTTTTTCTTTTTTCCTTCATTGACTGTTTAAGGTTGATTCAGTTCGGATTGTAGTTGCTGACTATTATTCATCAGTTGATTCGCACTGTTTTGAGGTGTGGTAGCTGCAGTGCTGGAACATTAAATTTGGACATCCATTTGTCTGAAGAACTGTTGTCGCAATCATTGTTGTGCTACCGTGTCACCTATGGATTCTCACCGCAAAACCTATCTGAGGAACACGGAGACAGTTCCTTGACTTCTCTTGCCACCTCAGAGACTGCTCTTGCTGCCACTTATGAATTATCACCTTGAATAATCAACTCAGGGGCCATCAACCATATGGCAGGCTCATCATCCCTCCTCACATCTCTCAATATGGCTGTTTATTGCTCCCCAGTTTCCCTAGCTAATGGATCTTTGTCAAAGGTTCTTAGTAAGGGAGTCACCTCATCCAATACTCACATTACTTACCCTCGGTTTTATATGTGCTTGAGTTTCCCCTTAGCCTACTATCTGTGAGTAAACTTACCAACACATTGAACTGCTCTATCATCTTTTATCCTTTCCCATTGTGGGTTTTAGGATTTCAAGACAACAGAGATAATTGGCTGAGGGAGTAAACTGCATTGATTGTACTATTTGGAACTCCAGTCATTGCAACTGCCCTCGGTGTCAGCAAGAGACCTTGTCAGCAAACTCTTAAAATCCAGAGATCTGTTGCGTCTCGAAATTTCTATCAATTTCATGTCTAGGAATAAGCTGGGTGGCCCCATGAGGAGCAGAAGGGCAAGATCAGTTTCACAATGAATATATTAAATTGGAATGTTCAGGGTTTGGGAAGTAAAGTGAAGCGACTCCAAGTTCAAGATATGTGAAGGATGATGAAAGCTCAGATTGTTACCCTCCAGGAAACTAAACTGTCTGCCATCAACAACAAGCTTCTAGACGAGGTATGGGGAATTAATCCTAAGAATTTTATTTCTTAGTATGTGGTTGGATCAGCAGGAGACATTCTGGTTGCCTGGAATTCTAGCATTTGGAAGGAAGAAGAAGAAGAGGAGGAGGAAGAAGAAGATAGCTGGAGTGGAGAATTTTCAGACTCTGTGGTTTTGGTTGAAGTTTCCACTGGGTTCAAGTGGCTTTTCTTGCTGTATACGGGCCATGCAAAGCAGCAAACAGATCCAGATTTTGGGATGAGTTGTAATTTATTCTTGTGAAGTGATCTCTCTCATGGTGCATAGGAGGAGACTTTAATGTGACCCAATTCACATACAAGAAATCTTTAGGTTCCCAGATTTCCAGAAGCATGAGGGTGTTTGCAGATTGGACTCAAAGATATGACATGCTTGATATTCCAATGCTGGGGGCTAAATACACAGGGACCAACAGTCAGAGCAATCCGATCATGTCTTGGCTCAACAGATTTATGGTGTCGCCTGAGTGGCTGGATAGATATCCCTTGGTGCAACTTAAAAGGTCTTCCCAGAACCATTTCAGATCACATACCCATCGTTCTTGAAGTGGATATTGATAGCTGAGGCCAAACCTTTCAGAATGGAGTTATCTTGGGCACGAAGTGGATGGTATTCATGGGTTAGTGAAGGAATGGGGGAAATCTTTTCAAGTTGCTAACGAAGCTGGCTCAAATTTGCATTACAGCTGAAGCTTCTAAAAAATAAGCAGAACTCTTGGTACAATGAAGTTTACAGGGCAAGAGAGTGTTGAAATTTCTAGTATTCTAGACAAGCTTCATTCCCTAAATATCAAGAAGGCGATGAGTTTCTGATATAGATAAACAGAGGAGGTGTGAGCTATTGTTGGATTACTCTAAGTGCCTCAAGGAGGAGAAAATCATATGGCATCAAAGGTCAAGGGCCCTATGGTTAAAAGAAGGAGATAAAAACACACGATTTTTTCATAACGTTGCATCTGCAAGAGCAAGAAATAATAGAATTTCTTCGATCACAGTGAACAATAAAAGATATGAAAAGAAATCGCAAGTTTGTTGGGCAATCGTCGGATTTTACGAATAGCTTCTTTCAAAAGGTCATTGGACTCGGCCACATCTAGATTACCTCCATTTCGAAAAATTATTGGAGGAAAAAGATGATTTTCTAGAAAGGTGTCTAAATCGAAAATTAAGGAGGCGATGGACAGTTTGGGTAGAGACAAGGCCCTGGGGCCAAATGGATTTCCCATGGCTTTCTTTCAAATCTTTTGGGATGTTGTTAAAAGCAATGTGCTTGCCTTCATTAAGAATTTTTTCGATAAGGGTTATATTCCTCCAACTTATGGTGCATCTTTCATTGCCATAATTCCTAAAGTAGGAGCGGAGAACCTAAAAGACTTTCACCCAATTAGTCTTATCGGGAGTTCTTACAAGATAATAGCTAAAATTCTTACGACGCGCTCCCATGAGGTGATCGGTCATCTTATTTCTAATAATCAAGGAGCCTTTGGGTGGGGAGTTGTCAGATTATGAATTGTGCCCTTATCACCCGTGAAAACAGACTCCAAATTCAAAGATAAAAGGGCTAGAATTGTATGCAAGCTAGTTATTGAAAAGGCATATGATCACGTTGAATGGGACTTCATTGATTATTTGTTGGAAAGAATGGGTTGTGGGGAAAAAGGAGAAGATGGATTCATGCGTGCATCGGGTTTGTGGCATTTTCCGCTATGGTTTATGGTTTCCTAAAAGGCTTCTTCAAGTGTTCTAGTGGTCTCCATCAAGGGGATCCACTCTCCCCATTGTTTTTTTTACTAGTAGCGGAAGCTTTCAACCATATGTTATCCAGAAGCCAAGAGACTAATCCCATTAGTGGGTTCTGGGTATCCAAAATAGGAAAAACCTATTTCCCATCTCCAGTTTGCTGACCATACCATTATCTTTTGCAATGCCGACCCACAAATTATAGACAAATTATGCAAGATAATTGTATGCTTTGAGGCTATTTCTAGATTGAAGGTTAACTTGAGTAAAAGTGAGATTTTGGGTATTCACTTATCCAATGAGGACGTTTCTTGTTTAGCTTCGATTTCCGGATGCAAGGTTGGATCCCTCCCCTCTTCTTATTTGGGGCTTCCCTTGTGGATCAGGAAACCAACCACACATTTATGGGATAAGGTGGTGGAGAAAACTAAAAGAAAATTGTCAAAGTGGAAGAGCCGATACCTCTCCTTGGGTGGTAGGATCATTGTTATTAAAGTGGCATTTTCCAACCTGCCTCTTGATTATGTCTCTATTCAAGTGCCCGTCTTCAATCCGCAAAAGATTGGAAAAGCTTAGGAGGTACTATTTTTGGAGGAGTTTGAAAGAAGGTACAAATTCCACCTTTTTAAAATGGAACAAAGTCTATAAGCTGCTCAATGAGAGTGGGACTAGTCTTAGGGACCATATCGTATGAATAAGGCTCTTCTCAGTAAATGGATCCGGTAGTTCGGGACGAAGGAAGGAAACTTTTGGAGGGAAATCATTACCTGTAAATACGGGGTCAAGGTAGGGGGGTGGGAGATGAAGAAGTCATCTCTTTATAAGGCTTCTTATACTTGGAAGTTGAATATGGCTTGCAAGTCAAATTTCAAGAAAGGTATCTCCTTCTCACTTAGAGATGGGTCGAGAGTTAGATTTTGGGAAGATGTGTGGTGTAGCGATCTTCCTCTATCCCAAGTATTCCCTAATCTAGCTCTTTTAGTGCCTTCCAAAGATATCCAAATGGTGGACTACTTCTCTTCTAATAGCTCCATAGCATGTTAGACTCCTCCATGTAGAAGAGACTTGACAGACTCTGAGATGGAAGAGTTTATATCTCTATTGGATTGGCATCTTTATTATTTTCTCCCCGATGGTAGTGATGAAATGGTTTAGAAAGTGCATAGATACAGGCTATTTTCAGTGAAATCCTTATCATATGATCCATCCTCCTGAAGGCGGAGTCGTAGGAGTCCATGGTTTTCACTTCTTGTCCTACGCCACTCCTCCCAAGATCGTGACCTTCACATGGTTGGTGGGTGGGATGAAAGTGTTGATGATTGACAACATGCAAAAGCAATCCATGATTATTGCTAACAGATGCTATCTTTGTAACCAAGTGGCAAAGTCAATTGATCACCTCTTCGTCTCTTGCCTGCTCACATCTAAGGTGTGGTCTCACTTTCTCCCCTCTCCGAACTCATCGTGGGTTATGCCAAGCTATGTTAGGGACCTTCTTTGGGTATGGCATGAGGGAGGTTCAAGTAGAAAGGATGGAGCCGTTTGGCATCATTTTCTTCTAGCTATTTGGTGGGCGACATGAACTGAGGGGAATAGTTGATGTTTTCACAATGTTTCTTGCTCGGCGGAGGCGGTGATATCTTATGTTTCTGCTTTTGTAGCTGAGCGGGCCTCCCTTTTGTAGTTTTTGTTGCTTGCAGCTAATTTTTGGCTGCATTTGGGTGTTTTTCTGTTGTATTATTTTCTTGCAGGCTGTCCCCGACGAGCCTTTTAAAAAATCCATTAATCTTTTTAAAAAAATATTAAAAAAATCAAGATTTGCCTATCTATCTCAAGACAATGAAATGGAATAAGTTGTCCTTCAAATCTTGACAGCAACAATGCAAAACTCAAGGTATGACAATCTTCTGCTCAAATACAAGAGAGAAGAGTAGATTCTTTTTACATCAAAGGAATAAATAATTATGTAAAAAGGAATATAAAATAAGTTTATTTCTACATAAAATTACATACATGAAAACTCCACACTTTCTGGCACATGCTACACAACAAGATAAATACTGAAAAAGTAAAAGAAGACAGAGTAAGAGGACTGTCCATTTTAATATGAACCAATGCAATGTAGTAGACGGGACAGTTGAATTTGATTCAAACAATGCAGCCAGACTGATAATCAGTTAAAGTCAGTGTTCGAAATATCGGTATCACATTACGTATCGCATCCTCAGGATACAGATACATATCGGTTATCACACAGGATATATCGTTTGTATTGGGTAATTTATCACACTTTTTGGAAAATATGGGGAAACATTGGGAAAATGGTTGAGTTTTTTAATGAAACTTCAAGTATTGTTAAAAAAAAGGCATTAATACACACTTTTAAATCATAACATCTCAAAAAAGAAGTGCACATGATAGGTTTCCTTTGTTTAGGGTCCTAAGCTATGCAATGTCTGACTGAACTAGTGCAACTATATTCAAATTGAATGTATAACATTTAGAGTGTATGTAATGATCATTTCATCAAACACTCCTAAATACTTTAAAATTAGTCTCAATTGACAGCTGGTTAAAGGGAAATTTAAAATAATAATAATAATAAATTTTTAATTAAATAATAATTTTTATTTTCTGAAAATTGACAAGGACTTAACAAATTAGTGGATCAGCCCTCATACATGCTTGATTTAATGTTTGGAATACAACATGGCAAGCAATTTGGGAGAAATTTGGGAAATTTTGAATTTCCCCAAATTGGACCACCCACACTCAAATTTCGAAATTAGAGTATATGTGATGATTATTTTATCAATTACTCCTACATACTTCGAAATTAGTCTCAATTGACAGCTGGTTAAAGGAAAATTTTGGGAAAAAAAAATGGAGAACATGAAGAACCAATAGATATCGAATCAAGCTCCAATTTCATATTTTTTCATACAAAACATGAAGAACCAATGGATTTGTAACCATTTGACAATGATTTAACATAATTTCAACAAAAAATAAAAATGGATTGGAAATTAAAAGTGCTCACCGGATCGAACATGTGAGATATATCGGCACTACTTGTGCGTTTCGTATCGCACGGGTGGGATACAAGATATATCATGAGATATCGTCGAAATTTAAAACATTGGTTACTGTGATACAGAATGTAAATATTGTTGTAAGTTTGCGGCAAAACAGAAATGAATAGACACAAGAAGCTTAACAATAGACTTCCCTAGAAGGAATTAAAGGACAGATAAAAAATGGCTTTGAAAGATAAAAATGAAGACAATGAAAACTCTTTATATGTTAGGACCAAAGAATACAATATGGATAATCGGCTGATATTACCATTATCGCATGGGAACAATACAATAAGGACCTGAAGTTATCAAAATTCTTGATATCGGAAATAATATCCAATGTTATTGCAAAATATTGGTGATATTGGGATAACAAGTGATATATTGCCACTTCCCCTTTATATAAATTACATAGTACTGACAATTTCGAACAATATCACTGATATCAACAGAGAACGTGCGATACCGACAGTCCTACTAAAAAAATAAAAATAAAAATTTAATTTTTTTAATTCTTCTCCACTCTTAATCCTTCCACCATGGATTTTGATATCGTGATAACATGTGATATATTGGCACTTTCCCTTTATATAAATTACATAGTATTGAATGATATCGAACAAAATCAGCAATATAGACAGACAACGTACGATACTGACAGCGCTACTCAAAATTTTTGAAAGAAAAAGCACACAAAAAAATCATTTTTTTTTTCGTTCTTCTCCAATCCTAAATCCTTCCATTGTGGATGTCAACCATAACGAACAAATCCCATTGGAGAAAAACCAATTTTTAGAGCTGCAACAAAGATCGAACTTCATTTGAGGCCATTTTGAAATATGTGAGATTTTTTGTATTTGATCCATTTTTTTCATGTAAATCATGTGTTATCAATAAGGTATTCAAAATCGGTTACGTAACGGCTGTAACGACTATTACGTAACAGTAATGGTCATAACCGTTACACATTATGGGGTCGAAACAGCCATAACGGCTATTACAGAAAAACGGGCCGTAACAGCCCGTAACGGTCTAGTAATAGCATTTTTCAAAAAATAAAAAACAGCATAACGGGGGCTATAACAGCCGTTATGGCCCGTATCATAATGGTAATTGTGGTGACCGTTACGGCCACCGTTACCGCTTTAGAACACTTTGGTTATCAATGGGAAGATGTTTGAAATCCATGATTTTGCATTTTTGTGAAGCTTCAGTTTTGAGATATGGGGAGAATCGAAATTCTCCAATTTTAGCCAAATTGGTTGCAATCTAAGTCCAAACGTGAAATCAAACATATTGGTCACTGGATCTACTAATTCATTGTGCTTTGGTGATTTTTTGGGAAAAAAATAATTTTAATTAAAAATATGAAAAAAAATTAAAAAAATATTTTTTTCCAGAAAATCCACTTTGATCCACTGTAAATTGGCCCCAATTTGAGTGTTTGATGAGAATATCATCAAACACACCCTAATTTAGGGACTTAGGGCAAATCGGCCAAATTAGGAGAATTTAGGGAAATTTCAAAATGTTACCAATTTCACCCAATTAAACTCCAATTTGAGCATACAAACATGAAATATAACATGCTAGTCACTTTATCTATAAATTCATGGTGGTTAGTTGAATTTTCGGAAAAAATTAAAAAATAATAAAAATATTTTTTTAGAAAATCTAATTTGATCAATGGTTAATTAGCCCCAATTTGAGAGTGTTTAATGAAAATATCATCTAATACACTCTAATTTAGGGATTTGGGATAAATGGGCCAAATTGGGGGAAATCCAAAGTTCCCCAACTTTACCCATTTAAATTCCAATTAAACTACAAAAAGATGAAATTGAATGTGTTGGAGGTTGATCTATAGATTTATGGTGGTTTGGGGATTTATTGGAATAAATAATTGTTTTTTTCCAAAATTTCTAGTTTGATTAGCAATTAATTTCCCTTAATATTTATAGATGTAGTACATTGCTAAGACGGTAATTTGCTTAATGTTGTTTTGCAAGTAAAAAATGTCAGAAGGAAAAGGGAGACAACTTGATATTGGATGACAACATGGGACCCCTCTTCCTATTAATTGATTCAAGTCTCATTGCAATTATTGTGGCCACATATCGAAGAGTCGAGGGGTATCACCATGTTCGAAGTATCGGTATTGCTACAAGTTTCGTTGGCCAGGGATACGGAAACAATATCAATATCGCCGATAGTATCGCTAATCACTAGAAATGTGAGGAAACATGGGAAAAACAATAGAATTTTTAGCGAAACTTCAGGAGATGTTAAAATGTACATGTTTACATATTTAGAAATTTTTTTTTAAAAAAATTAGAAAATAAATAAATAAATGTAAAAAAAAAGAAGCATGCATAACAAATTTCCATTTAATGGGGCCTTAAAAGCATGTGTTGTTGTAAGAAATCAGTCCAACCATCCCATCCGACCTATTTAACCATCCAACCCTCCATTCAAACACCCATCAATATTGCAAAAAATCAACGACACATGATATTTCACCAAGAAATCATCAACAATTGGAAAGGAAACGAAAGATTGTGGTCTCGATATTGCACATGTTCTGATATTGATATATTATTAATATTATCAACAACAAATTGAACACTACATACAACCATGTGCCCACGAAAAAAAAAATGAAATAATTTTTTTCTAATAAACAAAAATTTGATGATATCAATACATTGGCAATATTATTGAAATATCGTTGATACACTTATGATACAAGCATTACCTAGAATTTACATAGTTGAAAATATTGGTGATACATTGGCGATATTGATGCATTGGCAATACAAGTGACACCTACAATTTACATAGTTGAAAATATTAGCGATTACATTAGCCATATTGATACATTGACGATACTTAGCGATACATTGCTAATACCTAAAATTTCTTATACTTCCAGCGTTATCGGTATCGTTACAGTGTTATCGGTTTCACTGAAATGGAGATAAAGATAATATCGGAGATGTTTCGATAATATTGGAGATAATTCGAACGATACGCTTGAAGGACCACTTAGTGGGAGGGCATCAACATGTTGTCGATTGCTCGAGAGTTTCAAAGGAGGTGAGAGCGTAGATGAAATGTTGAGAAATGTGATAAAGATTAAAGATGAATGTGTTGAGGGAGATTGGGGAGGACTTAGGACGGACAATGTGGGGTGTTCAGGATGTAGTGCAGGTAAATGAGTATGAGAATGATCCTGAATATAGACACATTGTTCGGGAGTCATTACAAGATAAGTGGGATAGGGATTAAGAAAGGCTGTTTGGCAGTAGGGGGGTGGACCGAAGGGTAGCAGGAGGCAGTTATGGAGGTTAACGTACAGTAATAACCAGTGTTTAAAGTATCCGTATCACTACAAGTTTCACTAGCCAGGGATACAAAAACAAAATCGATATCGCTGATAACCAGAAATGTGGGGAAACATGGGAGAAACGGTGGAATTTTCAGTGAAACTTCAGAAGATGTTAAAATGTACATATTTGCATATTTAGAAATTTAAAAAAAAAAAAAAAAAAAAAAAAACAAACAAACAAACAAAAAGAATGCATGCACAACAAGTTTCCATTTAATGGGGCCTTAAAAGCATGTGATGTTCTAAGAAATCAGTCCTAACATCCCATCCGGCCTATTTAATCATCTAACCTTTCATCCAAACATCCATCGATATTGCAAAATATCAACAACACATGATATTTCACCAAGAAATCATCAACAATTGGAAAGGAAACGAAAGATTGCGGTCTCAATATCACGCATGTTGTGATATTGATAATATTGAGATGTTATTAATATTATCAGTGACAAATTAAACACTATATACAACCATGAGCCTACGAAAAAAAAAATGAAATAAAAAAATTTCTAATAAACAAAATTCCGATGATATCAATACGTTGGCGATATTATTGAAATATCGTCGATACACTAATGATACAAGCATTACCTAGAATTTACATAGTAAAAAATATTGGTGATACATTGGCGATATTAATGCATTGGCAATACAAGCAATACCTAGAATTTATATAGTTGAAAATATTGACGATTACATTAGTGATATTGATAATTGGCAATACTCAGCAATACATTGCTAATACCTGGAATTTCTGATACTACCAACGTTATCGGTATCGCTACCAGTGTTATCAGTATTGCTGAGGTGGAGATAAAGATAATATTGGAGATATTTCGATAATATCGGAGATATTTCGAACACTGGTAATAACATACAAAAGCCGACGATGTATAAAGAGGGGGGAAAGCATAAGAGAGTGAAGGAAATGTTTAGTTGAAGGGATGTGAGGACGAGGGTGAGAAAGTTTATCTTTAAATTTTTTATTTGTGACCACATCCCAGCGAATGTAGTGAAGGGCCCACATTTTAAAAATATGAGAGTTGAAGTGCAACGTAAGGGTAAGGGCGTAGTGCCACCCGTGCCACGTGAGATGCCATGTGAGATTATAAGCAAATATTTAGATAATAAGGTCGTTAATATGCAGCGTTATGTTGATGAGTTGAGGCCTTCATTGGAGACTTAATGGCATCACTTTAATGTGTGACGGGTGGACGGGACCGACAAAGATATTCGTCATAAATTTCATGGTCCACTATTGGGGAATAACTGTTTTCTTGAAGTCCATAAATGCCAGTAATGAGATTAAAAATTCAAATTACATTCATGGCCTAAAGCATGATGTTATGAAAGAAATTGGGAGGAACAACAGTGCAATTCATCACTGATAATGAGAGCGCATTTGTAAAGTTGGGGAATGATTTAATGAAGAAGTACAACTTGTACTGGACCTCATGTGCAGCCCATTGCATAGATCTAATGCTCAAGGCTATTAGGGATAGGCTTTCAATAAAGAGTGTGATTATTGATGCCCAAGTAATCACAAATTTCATCTACAACCATACCTGGCTATTAACCAAGATGGGGGGGTGTAGTGGGGATATAGTGTGGCCTGGGGCAACATGGTGTGCTACAAATTTCATCGCCTTGGGCAACCTCCTAAAACACAAGTAGGGGTTGAGAGAGCTCTTCAACTCTAAGGAGTATTCCGATTGGAATCAGAGTAACAAGAGAGTAGCATGGAAGATTGAGGAACTTGTTTAAGTAGCTCTTGGGACTGCGTGTGAAGTGTGGTGGCTATTCTTAAGCCTATACATACAATGCTAAGGTTGGTGTATAATGAGACATCCATCCATGGGTTCCTTGACTTTGAATATACTTGCATCACTTTAGTCAGACGGTGCATAGATTAGGACCCAATAGAAAGAAAACCTATTATGTGAACTTGTTTTTTGTTATCTTTGATTTCTAAGTTTGTATTGACATCTTTTTTCATTACGCGATACATCTGATATTTCCTATGCGATAACCGATATGTTTGTCTACCAAGGGTGTGATACATCCATCAATAACAATATGGAAAACCTTGGTTAGCACTACTATTTGTTACTATGTTACAACATATTCAAACTAGTAATCGTTCCAAAAAAAAAAAACAGATTCAAGGAAGCACATATAGCTCTATCCAGTTTGAAGCGTGCTGCTAGAACAATTGACAAATGATGATCATGAAAAAGAACTACAGACACATGTATGTGGACATAATCTCCAAATTCTAGTGTTAGTGAAATACCTCATCAGGGACAACGCCATTTCTTTTCATGTCACTGTAGACGCTGAGTGCAAACTCCAGATCACCTGTCTGGCTACAGCTATTAACAGCAATTGTGTAAACATCTGGTGTTCCCTTGATGTTATATAGATGGATCATTTTGTATACCTCACGTGCACGATCAATCTAAAAGTAAATCAGGTTAGACATATTACCTCAAAGTGGGATACTGAAACAAGAAATGATAGCAAAAAGTATCAGCATTGATGCACAATTATCATTGCTCAAACTCACCTGTCCAGCTTGTACACATGTCTTCATCAAAGCACCGACAGTGACATGATCAGGGTCTATAGGCTGTGGCTCTGCCCTCATCTCTGCTAAGACATCAAAAGCACGATCCACTGCTCCCGATTGACCGCATGCAGTGATGAGCGCATTGAATATAACTCTGTCAGGCTTCACTTTCTACTGTGACAAAACACCTTGTTCAGTGTGAAGACCATTTCAGATACCAACATAAATGTAAAAGATAACAGGTTACAACATTCTTGGTCAAAATCAAATATAGATACAACCTTGTACAGTAAAAAATGCAAGGAATTATCAATTAAAATAGGATATATGGGAAAGAACTATAAAGCTCCTAATCTCATTATTTGAAAATCTTACCTTGGATCTCATTATTCCATAGGCACCAAATGCTTTAGCCACTTGCCCAGCTCTGGCACATCCATCGATTAGTGCACCATATGTATGAATATTTGGCTCTATTCCAGCGTTAACCATTTCATGAAAGACCTAGGAAGACAACTTCAAAGCTGTTCAATGGATATAGAAACTTCATAAGAAACAAGGTAAATAAATAAAATATCCCCATAACACATGACACAAATATGCCATTTGTTTATGACTTATTTTCTTGAAGTTCTCCAATCATTGAAAGGACTAACTTTAATCCAATACTTTTAGAACTCATTAAGTAAAAATGAAAGTTAAAGCTAAAGATCTACTAGTTACATTAATGCAAGGGCAAAAGGATTTTGGCCAAGGTGATCTAAAAACTTCAAAAATTAAAGGACGACTGTTTTCGGGAAAAAAAAAACACAGCAGGAAAAACAAAAATGAATTAGGATGTTATCCAAGAAGACGGAGCGGCAAAGGAAGGCAAATCCTCACTGGTATATTCTTATACAACAAGAATGTGTACAGGTAGTCAGGGTATACAACTCACACTGACACTGCTACGAATCGAATAGGGGAAATGCCTCAGCACTAAACTAAGGGAGCCTCAGATAGAAAATGCTATTCCTCAAACTCCTAGTCAATCAGGCTTGAGTTTCCTAATGATCATAAAGATACAGCCTGCTTGCTGGGTAGCAGGAATTTTATGTTTTTCTTTCGACAAATGGTGTGAAAATACAAATAGCATGACTTTCAGGTGAGCTTCGTCTTTTAAAAGACGACCATTTCAGGTGAGCTTAGTCTCGTTTGGATGCAGAAAAACTATAATAGATGAAAATTGAGAAAAGTCGCACAACTTATTCAAATGAATAAGAGAATAACTCTGGTAGTACAATATCCCAAGTCTCAACCAATGTTCACAATATCAATAATATCGGCTGATATATTGGCCGCCGATATTATCGGTATCGGTAGTGACCGCTGCAATATCCTTGGTATCAACGATATTATTGGTGATATTCAAAGATATTGCACGCTATTAGCCCTTTGCAGTATATATATTCCATGTATTGTCAATACATATGGATAATGTATCAACGATACGTGGACAACGCCCCTCTTTCACTTCAAACTGAATATATATATATATATATATATATGAAAAAACCCAAAAAATAACAACTTTTTGTCCAGTTTCTTTGTTGGGACTTGGGATTTGTTCTAGAGTCAATTTAGGCAACTCATTTAGAGTTGTTGTGGAAGAAGTCACCTATTTGGGTGGGAAGTTGAGATCGAATGCGGAAGTGTGCAGGAAACCCATTTGGTAAGAAATTGTGTTTCTTCATTTTTTGCTAAATTTCTTGCCCATAACTTGTTGAAACATGTTTGTAAACCATGATTATGCATAATTTGGATGCAAAATCATGGATTTTAAGATTCGAATTTTCAATTTTGGGGAAATTTGAAGAAATTAGGGAAAATCTCAAATCTTTCATTTTCACTCATTTAAATTGAAACTATGGTGTCAAGAAATGACAACACTTTAGTTGTATGCCAATCTACGGATTGGCAATAGTTTCCATAATTTTTGAAAAAAAAATTAATTAAAAAGAGAAAACAATTTAAAAATCAATTTTTTTATTTTTATTTTTTTAAAATGTATTGCAATAGACTGATCTATATGTAAGTTGATGTTGGGTAGCCTGATGAAAGCTTTTAGCCACAATTTTGTGGTTATTTATGAAAATAAATATATATTTTAATTAAACTCTTAAAAAACAAATTTTGAGTTAATTTCTAAACACACTTAATACAGATTTAGTTGATTTATTAGTGAGTTAATGTAGCTAAGTAACATATACTAGTGCATTAAATAAATATTTATGTAATATTTATTATTAAAAATATGTTGAAAATTAATCAGATGATGTTAATTGCTATTTTGAACACTTTATTTTTCTCTATTACAACCATGTAGGTAAAAAATGAGTGGTAAAAGGAGGTAGCTTAGGCATTGGTTGGCAGCATAAAATTCCAAAAAATTAAAAATATGTTGAAAATTAATTAGATGATGTTAATTGCTATTTTGAACACTTCATTTTTCTCTATCATAACCGTGCAAGTAAAATTTGAGTGGTAAAAGGAGGCAGCTAAACATCGGTTAGCAGCATGGTTCCCACTTTTTATAATCGATTTGGGTCGAAATGTAGATATTATAGGCACGTGTCGAAGACTGATGAGGTGTCCCATTTGAAGGAACACCTGGCAAGTGAGCATTGGAACATTGTTGGTTGCCCTAGTGTTACGAAGGAGGTGAGGGCATTGATGAAGGAAGTAATAAAGAAAGGGGTGAAGGTGAGGGGCAGGAGTGGATCGAGCGTGAGATGAAGTATGGGGAGGAACTAGCGTGTCCTATACGGGGTCTAAGGAGAGTAGAGGAGTAGTACAATGATCTTGAGTACAGATGGGAGGTTTGAGTGTCTTTGGCTAAGAAGTGGGAAATGGACCAAAGGAGGCGGTGGGAATCGAGTCGGCGTGCTCTCCAGATGTCTATGTGAGAAGCTAGTGGGAGTAGTAGGCCGAGCAGCAGTAGTGGGGCCGAAGGGGATGAGGATGGTAGCGGGAAGGGGTGAGGGTGAGGGTGGCAGTAGAAAGGGAGAGAGGTTGGGGTATACACCACTTATAGAGTATGAGAATGTCAGTTGCACCGTCGAATCTAGGAGTTTACAAGGGTGACACAAAAACAGTTAGAGGACATGTTCTCTAAGATGAAACTTGAGGAAGAAGATGTGCAAGTATATTGCTAGGTGGTTTATTTATGACCATGTACCTCCTCATAGTGTCGAGAGCCCACACATTAAGAACATGATTTCTAAGGTGCAACGTGTGGGATCAGGTGTGAAACCTCCTGCCTCACATGAGATTATGAGCACATACTTGGATGCTAAGGTTGTGGAGATGAGGCAGTACATTGATGTATTGAGGTCATCTTACAAGCAGTATGGGGTCACACTAATATGCAACGGATGGAAAGAACTAACTTGGCCATCCTTCATAAATTTTATGGCTTACAGTAAAAGAATAACCATCTTCTTGAAGTTTTTTGACGCATCAAATGAGAATAAGAATGCAAATTACATATACGGGCTGATTAAAGATGTAATGGGGGAGGTAGGGAAGATAAACATTATCTAGATTAGAACTATAGGAACAAGTTTATAAAAGCAAGGAAGGAGAAAGAAGTACAACGTTAACTGGAGTCCATACGTTGCCCATTGCATAAACATTGTGGTGAAGGTGATAGAGAAGAGGCTAGATGTTAGGAGTGTGATTGTCGATGGGAGAGCAGACACGAACTTCATTTACAGTCACACCTACTTCTTGCCGAAATGCGAAGGTGTGATGGCGACATAGTGCAGCCAGAGGCAACACAATTCACTAAAAATTTCATTGCCTTAAGCAGCCCATAAAAACATAAGCAAGGACTCTGATGCCTATTCTCCCCTACTGAGTGAGGTGAATGGTGTAAGAGATACTCGTATGAGGAGAAGGGCTTCAAAGATTGTCTTGAGTGACTCATTTTGGGGTCACGTGCATAATGTTTTGGCGATTTTAGAGCCCATATACACAGTGCAGAGGATGGTGGATAATGAGACATATCCCTCGATGGGTTCCATAAACAAGTCAATGCAAAAACGTGATTAAAGCAAAAGCCCCCCAAATCATATAAATGGGTGCACACAATCATCAATGATCCGTGGTAGATGACCTTTCTCACCCTCTTCATGCGGCTAGTAAGTAATTAGGTTTAATTTTCTATATATCATTGCTTTACTACTTTCTTGCATGGTACTTTGATTACAATGATTCATTGATTATAATTTATTCAATGGGATTTAGTATACTTCTTGAACCCCCATTACTACTACAATAAGAGGTTAGGTGACGACGATAACTTAAAGAGGACGATACACAATGTGTATGAGAAGTTATTCCCGAAGTGTCTGAGGAAAGCAGACTTTGCAAATTAGGTATAGGTTGTTGCATTCATTTCTGATTAAGTTTCGTGATTTTGTAGCGACAAAGTATAATAATTCTATCGGATAGATTGTGATGTTCAGAGATGAAAGGGGGCTATTTCGAAAAGAATTTGCAATTAAGTCTAGCACAGTGACGATTAGAGCTGTACACGAGTCGAACCGAGCAGAGCTTGGCACAGCTCGACTCGGCTCGACCAGTAGCTGACCCCAACTCGAACTTAGCTCGGCTTGGTCCTCGAGCTTGACTAGCCAACTCAACTCGGTTTGATCAGCAGCTCGGGCTAGTTCGAGCCGAGTTCGAGCCTATGCGATGGTTTCTCAAACACATGGAGTGCACCTTCAATTTCTCATAGTATGCAAAACAACATCAGCAGTTTACAAGTATTTCATCAAACACTTGATAGGCAGTATCAAAATCAAAATTAAAGGGTAGTTTTATTATGTAAACTTTTTTTCTTTTTTTTTTGTAGTGATTTGTTTCGTATCCATACCTTCCACACCACCAGCCGATCCCGCGGAGAATGTATGCACCCGAAACAACACTTCGTTGAGTCATTTCATCAAACACTTGGTGAGCAACGTCAATATCAAAATAAACGACTCACCGAACTGATTCGATCCGAAATTGATTCAAGTTGAGGTTCGATCCAAGTCAATTCGAGCTCAGACAAGCTTGAACTCGGCTCGAAATTTTTTCGTGCTCCAAAAATCAGCTCGACACAGCTCGAACTTAGTTTCGAATTGAGTTGAATTGAGCTTTTTAGAGTCGAGTCGAGCGAGTTAACCGAGCTAACTCGGTTCGTGTACAGTTCTAGCGACAATGCCTTGTGAGTTGTAGCATCATGTAGTTAGTATTCCTATTTTTCAATTATCCAGTAGGCACGTGGCATTTCTATGGAACTAACAGTCGGTCAAAATCAATTTGTAAAAGAGTGGTGTTCTTTTTATGGGAGAGATTGCCCAACCTTATAGCACATAGGGGTCTAAATACTTGCACAGATTGTGTCATCAACACCTTGCGAGAAAAACTAGAAAACATTCTCACTTATTCAAACAAATAAGCGGTATAGATCGGGATATGAGAGGCTCCAAAATCTCATTTTCTGCCACTATAGCATGAAATTGCGAGAGAGACAACTAAAGGCGAACAAAGATGGAGTTACAAAAAAGGACCAACTCAACTTGATGATGATTGGCCACTACGCACATCTTGAGGGGGAGAAGCGGGAGGTCCAACTTTACAAGTGGGTTAAGTTAGTTGGTAGACGTAAACAGTGTTGATCAAGGTATTAAAAAATGCTTATGTAAAGGTAACGGTAGGAATCATCATGCATTATATGAGGCCGATAAAAGTTTCTTTCAAAAAAAATGTTGTACCAAGCTACCAGCCATTATGGCATGTATTGTAATGGTAACGATGGTGGCCATAACCATTATTGAGTACCTTAGTGTTGATCGACGTCTTGATCCAAGATAGCTAGTGAGACAACATCACATAGATGTTGTCTTCGAAAGACAAGCATTGCCCCAGGAGCGCGATTTTTTTTAACTCATTGACGATGGGAGGCAGCTAGCCACCAGGATTGCATGGTACACATGCTTGGATCGCTCTTAGATATAGTGACCCGTCTAATGGTGGTGGCGATGCAACCAATGGTAGTGGCTATACAGGCAACAAAGGCGACAATAGCAATGGTGATGGTTCGAGTCAGAGCTAAAGGCCTCTTAGCCCATTGATTAGGAAGAGATTTTGATCATACCACCCAGGATAAAGACCATGATTCTCTTCCTGTCCCAACACAGGGTTCTCAACCAAAGAAGTACAATCGTCATAGCATGAAGTAGCGGTTTAAGTTGCATTGAGGAGTCATTAGCACATATTGTAGAGTACATGGACATCATTGGTGGGTAGGGTAGCTCTAGTTGTATGCTATAGTGTGGAAATGGAGATGGATCATATGGATACAATTATACTCTTCATAAATATGGGACAAATGACTCCAGAAGTTACAACACACAGTCACAGTCATTCGACTACAGATATGAGCAGGAGTATGACTATGGATATGAATGGAGTGGACAAGGATATCCAGGATATGACTACGGCCATTTCCAGCTCTAGTTCCATATCAACCACAGACAATGGCAATTGTGCAATATCCACAAATAGGGGTGGTCATCCAATCCAGAGAGGATGGGTACCAACAATACTTGATAGCATACTTGAGTTGGTACTAGTATATAATGACCTAGGCACAATATTGTTGATTCATGGGGCAGAAGGAGAAAATAATTTTGAGTCGCCTAGTAATTTTATGTGAGTCTGAGGTAGAGACGTAGTGGGCAATGAGCACAAATGTATTCTTGCATCTTTTCTTTTTCTTTTTCTTTTTTAGACTTTTTGACGTCTTGGTTGTGTTTTGGTATTTGTATCATTTTGGATATAACTACATCACTTCTAACAGACATGCATAGTTTAGGACCTCACACAAAGGAAACTTCTCATGCATACTTTTTTTTGTGATGTTTTTTGAGTTCTAAGTGTGTAATAATGTCTCTTTTAACATCTCTTGTAGTTTCATCACAAAATTTCATCATTTTCTCAATGTTTCCCTCAACAATGATACATTCCCTAATACATACAATATTTTTGTTGCAATACCATATGTTTCAGTATCCCAATGGTGTGATACATGCAGCGATACTAATACTATGAACACTAGACTAAACTACAAAGCATTTAAAAAATAAATAAATAAAATAAAATAAAAAACATAAAGCAAAGAAAATCAAACATAAGCTCACAAAAAGAGAAACAATATCCATAGGACCCCTTTGAAGATGCACTATTATGGAATTAAATAGCAGTCTCAAAGACTGAGTAGAATGGAGACGGAAACCAATACAACTTGGCCCAACTCATTCCATTTCAATTGTTGCAGTCCATGTTTCGGTCCACTCACAATTGTTGTAATACCCATGTCGATCCGGTGACATGACCACAGTGTTTCTGTTATCAGAGATATTATTAATATTACCGATAATATTAGTATCGCTGGGTGGACGATACCAAAACACTCTTTAATTTAGAAATTTCCAAGTATCAACGATATATTGCTTGTGTATCGATACATATCGGTATTTTTATTTTATTTTTTTGGGGATGTTGTTATTGACTCGATTTTGACAATTCCTTTTAAAGCATTGCGAATCAAAACACATTTTTGGGGGAGAAATCAAAGATCGAAATGATTGTGTGCCAAAGTTCTGATGTGTGAAAATTTGAATACAAGTCTTTTTGTTCGTTCTTTTTGCATGGATTTCTTTTCAAATCCACTAATACATGCATGATTCTCATGCAAGGACATGGATTGGAGTGGAAAATTGAGAGATTAGAGGATCGAATAGAAGAAAATTTAGAGATATTGGGGATATCCAATTTCTCCCCATTTTCTTGCCTAAATTAACTAGTTAAGTGCCCAATTTTTAACAAGATGATGAGGATTGGTTGATCCATCTATCATGTTGATTTCTCAATTTTTCAAAAAAAAAAAAATTAATTATTTATATTTTCAAAATTTAAAATATCTTTTTTTAAGGTTATGCAATTTATTAAAAGCCGAAAGGCCCGCGAGAGACAAAAAGCGAAGAAAAAAAGAAAAAAACAAATACAAATTGCCACTCAGGGCACCCTATCCTTGATATACAGATCAACTTAGCCGATAGCCCTACAATAGAGTTGCTTCTATTTTAGAAACAGCAATTGTTCCTCTTGCCCCAGGTAGTCCAAAGAACAGAGAGCAAATTAACCCCCCACCTAGACATGCCCTTCCTTTAGGCCCCACCAACATGCCCAGAGTGGAATAGACCCTCAATGTAACTCGGCATCACCAAGGAGACATTAAAGGAGAGTACAGTAGTAAACAAACTTCCCTAGCAAAGGGGCAATGGATGAATATATGATCCACTAACTTCGCATCTTTGAGGTAGAGGAGGCATATGTTCGGTAGCACCGTAGCCTTTTTACAAAGATTGTCGATGGCAAGGACCCTATTACTACCAAAAAGCTAATCGAAAGTCGAGACTTTTGGAGGGGCACCATAGCACCAGACAAGGCCAATCTAGCTACAAGAACCAAGATTTTCAAACTAGGCAATGACCAAATTGAAACACCTCGCTGAGAAAATTCCAAATTTATCATTCAACCATATCAGTGAATCTTTCACACCTTAAGAAGGCTACAACAGCTGCAAATAAGAAAGAAGCCACACCAAATCATTGATCTCCGAATCAGACAAATTCCTATGACAAGGAGGGACCTACATGCCCCCATCCCCAAAACAAGAAACAATGGGCGACTAAAACACCATCAACGGAATAGAGACTGGCCAAAGAAGACACCAAACATCTTCCCAAAATGCAACCCTAGACCCATCACCAACAGCAAAACCCATACCAATGGACACTTTGTTCATGACCTGAGCAACTGCCTTCCAGAGAAAGGATGCCTGGTAAAGAGACGAGTCCTTGATCCATTAGCCCATGATGGAGGTGTCATATTTACTAGCAATAATGGACCTCCACAAGCTATCCTCCACCCTGAATCTCCACATCCACTTACCCAATAAGGTTGAATTTACACCATCCGGACATCTGATACTCATACCCCCGTCCACGAACAGTCTCCCTCCAATTCAACACATGGAATGTGCCCTTAGCTGCTCCACCTTGCCAAAGCAAGTCCCTCCCAAGCTTATCAATCCTAACAACGACAGACTTCGAACATCGTAATGGCAACATAAAATATAGAGGGAGATTGGAAAGGGCAACCTTAATTAAGGTGATTCTACCACCAAAGGACCGAAGTCTACTTTTCCACAGCAATAGCTTCCTCTCCATTCTCTCTATCACCTTGTCCCATAGGTGTTTCATGGGCTTCCCAACACAGAGGCAGGCTGAGGTAAGAAGGAAGAGACCCAACCTGGCATCCAAAAATGCCAGCCAAATGAGAAACCTCCTCCTTATACAAGAGGATCCCGAGAAGCTCACTTTTAGCCAGATTAACCCTAAGCCCAGAAACAACTTCAAAACATTTGAAAATCCTCCTGAGGTTGTCCACCATAGACTCATCAGCCTCACAAAAAAAAAAGAAAAGGGTATCATCAACAAATTGAAGGTGGCTGACATGTTGGGGAACATTTTCAATCTCAAAGCCCTGAAAGAGGCCCTCGAATTGACCCTTAACCAACATCCTACTCGGGGCTTCAGTTGCCACCACGAACAAAAAGGGGCACAAGGTTCCCCTTGAGGAAGGCCCCTCGAGGCTTTGAAGAAGCCAAACGGAGAACCATTAGAGAATCGAGAACCTCGCAGATGAGACATGGGCTTGGATCCAATGCCTACTTAACCCTGCACCTAAAACGAGCCAGCGTGTAATCGAGGAGGGACCAATCGATGTGTTCATACACTTTTTTCTAGATCCAGCTTACAGAAAACTCCTTGCCTCCCAACCCTGTGACACAAATCAAGGCTCTCATGGGCAATAAGAGCACTATCGAGCATCTACCTACCGGAGATGAAAGCACTCTAGCTGCCTTTGGCTCAAAATCTTGACAACAATTTTATAGGGACTACCGATAAGGTTGATGAGGCCGAAATCTTTCAAGCATTTGGCACCTCCAAGCCTCAGGACAAGGACCATGAACGAGCAGCCCATCTTTGACAGGATGCAACCAAATCCAAAAATAAATAATAATAATAATAATAATAATAATAATAATAATAATAAATCCTCAATGAAGCCCTAATAGATCCGACTTGATTGTCTCCTAGAAAATCTAGAAGAGGGCTAAGGGGAACCTATCTGGCCCCGAAGCTTTGTCCCTACCAAGATCCATCACAACAGCCTAGACTTCCTTCACACGGACAAGCATCTCGAGATCATCTGCCTCCTCTAGGGAGATACAAGCGAAGGACAAATATTGAGACTCAGCTACACCTAGTTCTCACTCGAATAGCTTCACAAATGGAGCTCTTATCAACAATCTTCTTATCATCAACCAATAGCAAGGAGGTACAATTGGCTTGAGCTTTGGCAGTGGCTATCTCAGGAAGAACTTGGTAGTCTTGTCACCTTCCTTGAGCCAGGTTACTTGAGAGTGCTGACCTCACTTGATCTCATCCTCTTTAAGTCTAGAACTATAATCGATAAAGAGCTTATCTTTAGCGACCTTCTAGGCATCGAACAACAAGCCTCCTTCCTCGATGTTCAGTGATTGAATTTTGTAGAGGATGGAATCCATCTTGATCTTCCCCTGCATGACCACTTCTTTCTTTCACACCTTAATCTTGACTTTCAACAGCTTCAGCTTCTGGAAGAGCTTGAACCCAACACAACCTTCAACCTCAAAAGAGGACCACCAACCTGAGACCAAGGCTTGAAAACCTTCCACTTTGAGCCAAACCGTCTCAAACTGAAAAGGCTTAGAACCCTAGTCAACTTTATCAACCTCTAGAAGGATACGATAATGATCCGATACAGGTTTAGGGACGCTCCTTTGGCGCACCAATGGAAATCTTTGCACCCACCTAGGAGAGACCAAGAATCTATCCAACTTCGACATGACTGGACTCGCCTAGCCCTTAAACTAGGTGAACTTAACACCTCCAAATGGTAGACTCACCAGTTCGTACTTGAGAACCCAGTTTGAAAAGCCTAGCATGCTACTAGTGACCCCAATCTCTATGTAACTTCTCGTGGGGTGAAACGAACCACATTGAAATCACCACCCACATATCAGTGAAGCTGCCATCTATCGTGAGCAACAGATAACTCCTCACACAAGAGTGGGAGGAGAGCCAGCTAATTTGGATCATAAATCCCCAAGAAAACCCACCTGAGCCAGAGGAAGATGCCCGAAGAACTACAGACACGGAGAACCAACCACTCTAACTGTCCTCCCTAGCCCAACTACTCGGATCCTAAAGAACCAGGATGCCTCCAGTCGATCTGACCGCATCCAGGGCTCCCACTCCACACCCCTACGCCCCAAATAGACTCAACCCAACCCTAATGGATCTTCTGGAGTTTAGTTTCCTAGATAACAATGAGGCGGACTTTGGACCGCTATTAGATATCCTTCATCAGGATGCGCTTCTAGAGGCATCGAGTCCGCAAACATTCCAACTGAGGATCTTCATTAGATAATCAATCTGACCCCTCACCCCTTTCTCTTGCTTCTAGGAATAGCTTTAGCCATCCCACATGGATCAATCCCAAGGCTAGCCAGCTCCCTGCACCCCTTGGACGGTTTTGGAGACTTTTGTCTTTGAAACTCAATCGAGGACATCTGAAGGCCTCTCTTTGAGAAACAGAAAAAGGGCAACACTCCTCATTGTGATCACCAAACATGACCCTGATTAGTCTTCCCACATGGTTGATCACCTCCCTGCTCGATTGCCTCTACCTGACAGCTGCGACCAAACCCTCCATAATTCCCAATGGGAAGTCAGAAGAACAAAGGATGCCAGTAGGAATCCAAACATCTTCCAAACACAAGGCCGCTTGCTAGGGGAAACGTCCAAAGCTTCTTCTAAGAGGCCTAGCTCAACCACCACAAACGCTAGAGGCTCAACTCATATCAAGAACCAAGGGGGAATCATCCAAAGGAATGGTAATTAGTGTGAGGGGGACGAAGGTGCCCGGCAACCATGGGAATTGACATCGAAGACCCGAGGCTGAGCACCAGAAGGGAACTAGGGAAAAGAAGAAGAGGAAAGGGAATGAAAGACCTCCGAAAGGAAAGGGAATAAATGTGGGGAGCCACAGGTGGGAAAGTTAAAAAGATCTCCCACATGGGGGAATACCCCCAGGTCACTCGCACAAGAGAAAGGTTCCACACGAGAGCTACCCTCCTACTGGTGAAGCCTTCCCCATCCCTTGTTCATCAATCCCCTTTGAAGAATGAGGTGAACACATGTCACTAGCAAATACATTTGGCCAAACAACCCCAGGGATAAGAGACATTGAGCCCCAAGGCAACGCCAACACACTAGGTAACAACCTCCATCATAGCACTGACGTTATGCAATTGCACAACGCCACCTTGCTCAAAGGCTAAAGGGACAAATGTTGAACTCTCTCTTCTCAATCAATGGAGTCTGAATAGTTGTCCAGGTGGCATAAATGCTCTGCCCAACTGACGTCATGAAGCAGCAAGGAGGCAGGACACGTTTCTCCAAAGCAAACACCTACTCTATCGAGCGTCCAGAGGACAATCTCAGAGCTCGTCATGGCAAGGGCACCAATTTAGGATTGCATTTGAAAGAGCAGACAGTGTCGCTCCATGATAGTGATGGGATCAAACAAAGACTGACCTCGGCATACGTGTCCTGCCCCTACTTCACGACTGACAAAGCAAGGGACACATGGCATCTCCTCGAGAGTGGAGACACCTCCTAAAACAGTTGTCAAAGCTAGACCATATGTCAGCTTCTTAGCACGAATGATGCCTGAAGGTGTCTAAGAAATGATCTCAACTCTCCACGTGGAAGGAATGCAACCCGATGACTGCATTGAAGGGAGAGACCAACATGGCTCCACAATGGTGTAAAGGACAAGAGCAGGCACACCTCGAGAGAGTTGTCCTGCCACCACCTCCTACGGAGGAGGGGCACGTGTTGCCTCTACAGAGACAGATGGGGCCTCTCGAAAGGAACCGTCGATTTCCACTACACACATGGACCTCCTGAGATCAAGTGGTCCATATGAGCACCAAACAGGAACTCTGCCACCACTCGTAGACGTTGTAGCTTTCCTCGCCAACCCACCGGGCCCACCATCATGACTTTCAGTGTCAACTCTTCCTTGCAAACGATCTACCTTGCACTCCCGCACTACCCGGACCAAAAATTCTTCCCTAACAAAGGCCGAAATAAATCCAAGCACCGTAGTCGCCTTCTTCAACCAGACATAGATCCTCATCAATCAGAGATGTTCCCATCTCTCCATGGCCTGGTCAATGGAAACCACCTCCACGAAGCAAAAACTCACCACCACAAGAACCTCTTTAAACCAAAGCTCCAGGGAGAGCTCCCAATAGAAATAGGGATCAACCCAACCAAGCTTCAACCAATCAGCCCACTTGCAAATGGAAATGGCTGGACCATCTATAAAAACCTGACCGGCAAGAACATATATGCCCACATTTTACGATTACCACAGAGAGATCCAAAACTCCGATTTGTTAAGTGGTCAAAGGCGAAATCGTTCACACCCAAACTATAGCACTAATCAAGCCACCACATGAGATTAGTAGCAGAGGCCCCAACTCTAATAACAACATACGGCTCCACTATAGGGCCTGCCCAGCTTTAGCGACCACCTGAGGGTGGATACTGTCTTCAAAACCCAAACGAGATTCTCCTTCTCAGAAGCCATAGAATCCACAAGACCAAAGACTAAACTTTCTGCTCGAACAGCAACCGGAGGATGCCCCACTACAGCCAACATTTACAGTATCTTGCAATAACACCAATATATCCCACGATATATATGTCATCCCAACTGGGCGATACAAAGCCTAGCTTTAATATCCATTTTTCATGGTTTCGTGCAATATATCACACAATATCGCGATATATTGTGGATCTCGCAATATCGTGAGATATATCCAAACTCCTTTATAAATTCTTAATGAATCGTGTGATATATCGATATCAATATATCCAAACTCCTTTATAAATTCTTAATGAATTGTGTGATATATCGATATCAAGTGCAATATCGAAAGGGATAAAAGGAAGCAACATTCTTTGGTATGGAAAATCCTTAAAAATTCACAAAACTTGTTCTTTTAGCAAAAAAAAAAAAAAAACTACCTTGTACAAGTGTTTTAAATATCGACGATATCAGCCGACATATCCCACGATATATCTTGTATCCCACTCGTACGATACGAAACGCATAGGTAGTGCGATATATCCCACATATTCGATCCAGCAAGCATTTTCGATTTTCGATCCATGTTTTTGTTGTAAATCACGTTAAACTAGTGTCAAATGGTTACAAATTTATGATTCTTCATATTTTCCATGAAAAGTCATGGATTTGGAACTTCGATTTTGAGAATTAGGGAAGATGGTCAAGTTGCGGAAAATTGAGAAAAATCAAAATTTCTCAATTTCTTGCAAATCAATTGCAATATTTGTATCCAAACACAAAATTAAACATGTAACTTGACCTAGTGATTCTTATTTTGGTTTTGAATATATTGCTTGTATTTCCATACATGTCTTCTTACATTTATAAATTATATGAATAGACTTCAAATATACTTGCATTAGTTCAGTTAGAAAGCGCATATATTAGGACCCCATACAAAGGAAACCCCTATTATATGCACTTTTTTTCTAATGTTTTGATTTCTAAGTGTGTATTAATGTCTGTTTCAATAATCCCTGAAGTTTCATTAAGAAATTTGATCAATTTCTCAATGTTCCCATGTTTCCCAACAACGACGATACATTATGTGATATAACAGATATATCCCATGCGATAACCAAAATATATCCAGATCCAAGGGTGTGATACATTACGCGATAACGATATTTAAAACATTGTCGAGTACATTGTATGGTGATTTCAACCAAGTCCACTGTAGTTTGTTGGAAGAAAATCTTCGAAATTTCTCTGAAATCGCAATCAGAAGCTTCTTAGGGGTTGGGTTCTAAAGAGTGCATATTTTTTTTGTTTTAATTCTTTTTTTATATGTTGTAAATAGCGTCACATGGTAAGAAATCCATGACTCTTCATGTTTTGCATGAAAAATTATCGATTTGGAGCTTCGATTTTGAGATTTAGGGAAGATAGGCGGAGTTGTGGAAAATTAGGAAAAAAATAAAAATAAAAAATCAACTTTTTTTCCAAACAGTTATAATTTTAGTCTCCAAACATAAAATCAAACATGTATATAACCGGGCGTCATGGGTTTGCTCCCCACAAACATGAGTTCAATTCCCCTCCCCGGGATTACCCGATGCACGTGGTTTGCGGGTGATTACATGCATCTGCAAGGATTAGCCTCACCTTAAAAAGGGGCGAGAACACCTTGTCGTCATAAAAAACAAAAAAGAAAAAAAAAAAAAAAAAAAAGTGTATATAACCCAATCTACACATTCTTCAAAATTTGGAAATTTTTCAGGAAAAAATAATTTTTTAATTAAAAATAATTTAAAAAATATTTTAAAAAAAAAATTCAAAATCCACTAGTATATTTCTAGTTTTTTTTTTTTTTTCTTTTGAATATAATACTTGTGTTTCCATACATATCTTCTAACATTTACAAATTTTATTAATTGAGTTTGAATATAGTTGCATCAGTTTAGCCAAACAGTGCATAAATTAGGACCCTATACAAAGGAAACCTATTATGTGCACTTATTCTTTGTCATTTTTTTAATCTCTAAGTGTGCATTGGTGTCTTTTTTAACAATACCTAAAGTTTCATTGTAAAATTCAACCAATATACCAATGTTTCCCCATGTTTCCCAACAACAACAATAAATTATGTGATACAAGTTACAACTAATACATCTAGTGCGATAACTAATATGTATATGTATCCCAAGGGTGCAATACATTATGTGATAATGATATAAAAAACATCGACCACAACCTCCTTGAAGGATGAGGGTACCCCACTATACAACCCCTCTTTGCCATCAGACCATCAGACCTAGATGGTGGTAGATCAACCTTGCTACCCCTGGCAATCAACTCCCCGAAGCCTATTCCCTCTCGACTTCCTCGACTCCTGATTCACCAATGTTGGCCCATAGTGGGCTTTTTTAGTACGAATTTCCTTATGGTCAAATATCCTCCCCTTTAATCCCTTAATTTCCCTAGAAAAATCTCCATCGCTACTCATGCGAACGAAAGAAAACCCTTGAATGGTTGTCGACCCCTTAGCCCTAGGTATAATAACCTCTCTCACTGAACCAAACTGCCTAAAAACTTGGGAGAAGTTCAGTTCCATCCACTCCTCCAGGAAGCCGTTGATGTAGATGGTAGGTTGTTCTTTCAGAGAATCTACCAGCTTAAGAGCTCTCTTCCTTTGCCATCTTTTTCTCCCTTTGCCTGTCGGGATCCAAACCCCACTACCATCATCATAATCGATTTCAGAGAGGAGATCTGACTAAAGATCAACGACACCTTTCCCTTTACATGGGTGCCTCCTTCCCTCCGACGAACTCCAAACTCTAGTTCGCAAACCCACACAACTCCCCTTATCTTTAGATGGCCGACCACCTCTTATTTTGTCATAGCTTGGACCACTCTAGCGATGGCGAAAGGAAGAGAGATCTCCATCTCAAACGTGGAAACTAAAAGATCTCCCCTGAGCTCTTACCTCGATGATTTTTAGATCACTCAGCGAATCAGGTAACCCCACTCGAGCCCTCCTCTTCTCTCTCTTTTAATTATAATCCTCTCGACCCTTCTCTCTTATGAACAACCTTCTTCTTTCTCAAACCTTTAATGTATCCTTATTTAACTTTTAAAAAAATAATTACAACTTCAAATTTTTATTTTATTTTAATGTTTTCTTATGGTTCCATGTTTATGATCAATGGGTTGTATTTGTTAATGAAAAATTAGGTTATTTAAAAAATATATTTTTTTTTAAAGTAAAATTTTGTTTATATACAAAAAAAAAAAAAAAAAAAAAAAAAAAAAAAAAAAAAAAAAAATCCATTTGAAAAAATAAATAAATGTATGGATGCATGGTTGTATCATGAAATGCATGTATGTGTGTATATGTATGCATGCATGGATGGATAATGGATGCGTGAATGTATATATGCATACATGGATGTGTGTATGTATATATGCATGCATGGATGGATGGATCGTGCATGTGTGTGTGCATACATGCATGGATCATGTGTGTGTGCATGTATGTATTATATATGCATGGATGGATGGATGGATCATGCGTGTGTGCATGCATGCATGGACGGATGGATCATGTGTGTGTACATGTCATTTATATGTATGCATGCAACCATGGATCAATGGACAGATGGGTATGAGGGATGGCCAGATAGGTATGTTTTTCAAGTCTTTTAGTTATTATTTGATACCAACATTTGTATGATATGAACTCATTTAGGTTACTATTGCACTGGTTTTTTGTGACAGCACATGCTTTAGACCCATATTTAAATGAAAACTTATTACGTATGATTCTCCTTTGCAATTTTTTCTTCCTAAATATGTAAATACATATCTTTTAGCACTTCTAAAGTTTCATTGAAAAATTCCACCGTTTTCCTCATGTTTCCCTTAGTCAGCGATACATTTCTTGGTATCAACGATATAGCAGCGATATCGATACATGTTTTTGTATCACTGTTTTTGTATCCCCGGTCGGCAATACATGTAATGATACCAATAGTACAAACATTGATTTGACCAGTCCCAAACAAAACTGCTATGACTTGGGAAAAACCGAATCATA
The DNA here is from genome assembly GCA_037074715.1 of Magnolia kwangsiensis. Lineage (NCBI taxonomy): Eukaryota > Viridiplantae > Streptophyta > Magnoliopsida > Magnoliales > Magnoliaceae > Magnolia > Magnolia kwangsiensis. Next base: position 147,639,051 of record CM073572.1, on the reverse strand, counting down.
TGATATGATACTTTGAACTACTCTGAAGTCACTACCACCAAAAGAAACGAAAAGAAAAGAGATACTATGATCATACTCTTGATTCAAAAGCGCTGGAAGGGAAAATAAAAGCTCGATTTCGTTTTGGTCCGTTTAAATTGTTGTGGTCCCCGTTTGAGTCTAGTGACTCATCCCGGTCACGATCGAAATGATAAACTATGGTTAAACCAAGCCATCTTGGATGACATTTTGAACCATGCTCTCAAGTCACTACCACTAGATGAAAGAAAAAGAAAAGGGACCCAATTGTTAAGAACCTAACCAATACGCCAAAAGCCCTAGGACTAATGGAACGCGTTAAGCTAGACTCTTTAAACCATTGGGACCGTAACACAATATGATCACATTTCTATTTCGAAATGCACTAAACGGGAAAATAATAGCTCCATGTTTCATACAATTCCCATACTAGTGCTAGCGAATTCTCAAAAGAAGAAACCTTACAAACAAAGAAATCCCAATGCTAGCCTAACTTCTACAGTCCCCCATGAAAATCTACCTTGTGAGAAATGCTGACGATAGTATCTTGTGGAAGGGTGAGCAAAATGGGATGTCTACTTGTCCTTCAGGGTGTTTGCATCCATGACTAAAACAAGAAGCCCACCAATGTCTAAGTGCCAACATTCCATCTAAATTCTCTATTTGTTATTGGCCTTGCGTAAAATTCAAACTTTGTGATTGCCTAGACAGGCATCATTGGGCTAGTTGACAGTTGACACATGCTCCCACTTCAAAATAGATTGAAACGGAACTTTTGATTATGTACAAAACAATGGACCATTGACTATGCACAACAAAGTTGCGTTCAATGTTTGTAGTCATTTTCTCAATTTTTTTTGTCATGCCCTGGGTGCTACCTCAACAGTTTTGGATCTGTTCAAGTCTTGGCCAACGGGTCCCTTACAGCTGAAAGGGTAAACTTTTGACACACATGTTCCCATGCACGGTTTCCGGAATAGTTGGCTCAAGAGGAATGCTAGAATCACTCAATGTAAATACATCCCAATAAATAAGCTTGTAGGAAAATAAATCACGGTGATGCTAATTCGTTGGGCCTTCTGCAGTGAAGGGTTCTGGGGAGTCACTTTGATCATTTCCTTCTGTCCTTCAGGACTGGAAGGCAGTTGTGCAAGGGGAAAAAACCTAAGCTGCAGCAGAGTACGATTTGAAAGCACTGCAACCAGGTGCGCTTAAGTTAAATATAGATGGGTACTTCTATGGCAACCTGGGTACAGCTGGGATTGATCGAGTCACAATTTAGGGTAATTGCAAGGGGGATGATCCAACAAAATTGGGCGGAGGTCCTTCAGTATAATTGGCAACAACCAGAACCTGAGGTGAGGTGGGCAGCCCCACCGAAGGCTTCGTTCAAAATCAATTTCAACAGATGCTCTTTGGCAATCCTGAGACTGCTGTGGTGGGTGAGACACTGTGACAGCAGAGGGGTCTCGATTGCAAAATTTTCAGAGCCAGATTGGGAGAAATTATTCGAATTACCCAAAAGCTGCCACAGCGCTTCAAGCGATAAAGGTGCCTGTTAGTTTTAATTTCTTCCAAGCTATCATTGAAGGGTCTCTTTGAACACCATCGCGTGGAACACTTCAAATGTTTGCCCATGGTGGGTGGCAGATATCATTGAGGTGTTCTCCAATCTGCGTAGATCTTGTCAGGTGACATTCTATAGGGTAAATAAAGAAGCCAGTGGTCGAGCAGATTCTCGAGCAAACCCAGAAGAAATGGGGTCTGTTGCGCTGGTGTTTACTTTTTTGGGCAGTTGAGTTGCTTCAGCCCGCTTCTTTGTAGCTCCTTTTTTTTCTTTTTCTCTCAATAAATTTTGCATTGCTCATACTAAAAGGGGTTTCCTAGACTATAATGTGGGCCATTTCCACAAAATGATGCACAATATGATCATAGGTCAGCCACACTCCATGATTGGCTAATGCAGTGGGGCACATGTTCCTCAAGCTAGTGTACAAATGTCATCAATAAGTAGCTTGGAACAAATTCTTTCATACTAACTCAGCCAAGTGCTTCAGCGAAAATTTCTTCTTCTTTTTTCGAAAGGGGAGACCAATTGTATTAGGCACAAAAAGCAAAACTAGAGAGGACAACGAGTCATCATCCTTGGAAGCAAGGACATCTCTACAGGGAACAGGCCTCTCCCAGCCAAAAGCTGAAAGATACCAAAGAACTGCCCAGCACCGGACAGAATCAAATGCCAATCATGCATACAGTATGCCAGAGTCCTTCCTTGAATTGGGATCAACAATGGCCCAGCTAGCGATCATAAAAGGGATTTTCTTTTTCAACCAAGCCAGTAAATTTCTTTACTCTTGAATATTCTAAGATTTCTCTTTCCAAATCCTACAAATGATGGCAAGAGGAACCTTTCAACAATAATGTTCCTGTGATACTGAAATGGGCCTTTCTCCCAATCATCAGTAAGGTCTGAGATTGAATTGTTAGCAGTCCAAGGTACTATGAGAAACGTGAAGAAATGCTCCTGTTAGACTAAAGCAGGCCATTCCCAATCCTCTATAAGGTCCAACAGCACATTGTTAACAGTCCAAGATATTCCGAAAAGAGTGAAGAAATGGTTCCAACTTCTCTCGCAATATTAAAACGAAAGAAAAGGCAGTTCCCCATTTATCTCTCCCAGAAAATTGAACATCTTAAGGTAAAACATTTATGCTATTACCAGTAGCAGATGAAATCATCCAAAAATGTGCTTCAGAAGATAGCACTTTCAGCACTAAACAAAACCTAATACAATCAATTAACAGATAATCAACTTTCCTGCAGTATCAGCTGAGTTGGCATTCAATTGATAGGGATTTTTAATACACCTATTGGCTCCCCGTCCAAAAGTTCCACACTCTAAGGCATTACACTAAAGTTATTGAAATGGATTGCACCCCAAGCATTACAAACTAGTAGGCAATGAATAGAATGCAGAACTACGTATTAATATAAACAGGAAGGTAACGCAAACTTCATGTTCATCCGAACTACAAGCAAGAAGAAGGGTACCGTACTTCGAACATTGCATCAACTTTTCCAGTTTTAGCACAAGTTGATATTAGTGTTGTGTAAAGTTTGCAGTCAACTTGTAGTCCCGCGTTCTTGACAACTAGCAGCACCTGGAAAGCTCCTGCATGCAGTCATTTATAGGTGAAGTAAATTATTATTGAAGGCTTAGTAAGAAAATAACCCAGGTTGAACCGCAAATTAGCACCAAGCAGATATTGAAATGGTTACCCTCTGAATCTTGTGAACTGGCACAAACTGACAAGAGCATATTAAATGTACTTAGTGTTGGCTTCTTAATCAATTTAGCAAAACGAAATGCCTCTTTTACAGCCTTTTGGCTTTTACATGTCTTAAGAAACCTCGCATGATAAATCTGAAACAAGAATAAAATCAATAGATTCCCAATATAGATGAATAAAACAACAAGCTAAGATGGCTCCAAAACATGACAACTGAAGGCAAGAGCTTAACCTTATCCATATCCAACAATCCCTTTCTTTCCATGCTTTCCAGCAACTCAACGCAATCAATTAACCTGATAAGCAAAAGGCATCCATAATTTCATGGTTAAGCCAAGAAAACTTGGAGAAGTAGAACCAGTAACATTAGTTCAAAAAAGCCAACAAACCAACTTTAGAGCAAAGATATTCTAATCTCTTTTATTCATGATATCCAAATACATGAAAGAAACCACTTCATCCTATCTGAAAATAAAGCAAAAACGGATCCATGACTTAAAAGTGGAAGATGAATGGTACCTTCCATCTCTCAGCAAACGATTGTAAGTATTCAAGAATTCTGATGGGTCGCTTTTACCTTTGACAGGGATACCATTTGGTCGAGGAGATCTTGACAAATCCCAATTAACATTTTGATCAATGGGTCTTGCATCTCTCAAAAAGCCCCTGGTTTTGAAAGATTCTTTTCGTTTACTTGCTGAGCCCTTTTTAGAAAATGCATGAGGCACTTCTCCTTGTAAAACCCCTGAAATTTGCACACACACAATCTAAAACAAGGCAGTACGATTGGAGATCGAGAATGCTGAGATTCATTATATTCATAGAAGTAAAATGTGAGTCATGGCTAGGGGAAAGAGGAAGATAACAAAATCAAAAAAGAAAGAAAGAAACCAGGCTAAAAGTACTGCACATGTTAACAGGCTTAACCTCTAGCATGAGAAAAGTCGTTTGCTGATGCTTTGACCTCAATCAGGTTTCCAGGCACTACTGGCAGTGAAACGTTATTGTTATTCTGTAATGAGATATGAGGAGATATTGTGCTTGTACCCCAGAAGGTTGATATAGAGCTCACCCCAGCTTCTTTCTCTTCATAAAATGTATGAAGTTCTTCTCTCACAAATGCACTGAGCCCATTAGAGTTTGAGACTTGAAGTTCACCCTCTTCAGCCATCCCTTGGTGTAGCTCATCATCATGATTAACTTCTGCATCCATGTCCTTCATGGGAACAACAGAGTCACTTAAAGCAGGTTCAACCACTACCCTAGGCACCTTGGAGTTTATCCCAGCTTCTTGAACACCACTCAATAAAAGTTCTGGCATACCAGTTGCTGAGTTTTCCAGTTCCAGCACACCTACCTCACTAAGCATCACAGAAGGAAGAGCAATGCCCATATTTTCTTTTGTTAGCAGGGAACCAGTGTCACTGGAACTTGAAGCAAGAACTTCAGAACCAGTTTCTTCTGAAATTTCAGCTGTTATAGTTTCTTCATGTTTCAAAGCAGTTGTATGAAACTTCAACAAGCATTCCTTGTCAGGAGCATGGCCTTTCTCGCTACAAATACTGTCACCAGCTTCCTTAGATATGCCTTCCCTCTCCCTCTCCTCCATCAAGGTCTTCGAAGAGAAATCCCCTGGACCTTCAATCTGACTCTCAATGTTTGCCCACTTTGTCGCACCTCCAGTGTGTTTAGAAAAAGGGAGATTTTTTAGGATATTAGGGTCTTGGGGACCTGAAAGCTACAGCATCAGCACAAGCGTTAGTAGCTTGCTTCTAGAACCAGGTGTACTTCACATGAACAGAATCCAAAACACAGGCCATTGATAATATCTTGGAAATTTACAAAACTCACTAGAAAATAAGCAGATTCTCCGACTTGTGATGAGTTATGCTAAACATATCGAGTACTGAAACAATAGATGCATTATAGTGTGACCACAAACATTGAGGTGCTAACTGAACATGTTGCCCTTGTAGATACCTGCACTATAAAGCAGCAGCAGGATTCAATTCACATCAATATT